>OV702282.1:94700171-97361005 GCA_916181665.1 Avena sativa
AAGCTAGAGTACTCCATTGCAGAGCTGTTGAATGATCTGAAGAATGATCGCGAGGTGAAAAAGGACAAGCTACAGACAATGAAGGAAATTTTAGATGAATAATTTATACCGTGGCAATATCTGACACTAGTTAACTGTAAGACTTGCAGTTGTGATATCTTGACTAGTCCAAACTCAATCCTTGAGAAGAATAACCTTTCAGAAAAAAGCATAGTTTGCATAGAGAGAGGTCCAAGTTTACAAATAACTACTACACATGGAGATAAAACACGATTTGGTCTGTCAGAACACATAGTTTGCAAACTAACTTCAGAGGAACTTATATTTTGCACTAAGCCTGGCACGTAGATGGTCGTGTTCCTTTCTGAGAAGCTCCAGTTCGAGGGTTCGTTCGATCAGGTCCGCTTTGGTTTTTAACTGCTCCCTCAGTAATTGGATGTGCGCCTCCCGTTTGTTCAAGCGCTCCATCTATGAAGCGACAATCTTATCAGTAATCTTAAGGTTATCCACCATGAGATCCTTGATGATGTCCTCCTTCACACGCGCCGAGGCAATACTTTTCTCGTGAAGTTCCTTTCATCCGGCGATGTCCACCTTCAGACTGTTGCACTTTTCATAAAGGATGGTGACTTCTTCTCTCAGGCGGTCATGGGACACTTTCTGAAAATTCTGCTTCTCTAGTTGTATATCCATCTTGTCCTTAGCCAGGTCGGCAGTTCTGGGTTGAACTTTCGCCTATTCGGCTGCAACAAAAATATGTGGTTAGTTTCCACAATTTAAACAATTAACTAGTGTCAAAGTCATAATTTGAAGGACAGAGCAATCAAGGATTGTACAAATTTAACAGAATCAACTAGTGGCACAGTCCTAATTTCATAGATAATGTCAGAGCAATATAGGCTTTTTCCCAATTCAACAAGATAAACTAGTGGCATACTTCTAAGTTATATGACTGAGCAATATACCCTTTTTCCAATTCAACGGGATAAAGTAGTGGCATAGTCCTAATTTCAATTTCAGAGCAATATAACCTTTTTCCCCAATTCAACAGGATAAAGTAGTGGCACAGTCCTAATTTCCATTTCAGAGAAATATAGCCTTTTTTCCCAATTCAAAAGGATAAAGTAGTGGCACATTCCTAATTTCAATTTCCGAGCAATAAATCCTATTTTTTTCCAATTCAACAAGATAAAGTAGTGGCACAGGGTGTTGTGGGTTTTCCCAATGTAACCAAATAGTAGTGGCATAGTCATAATCTAATTCCAAGCTCAGAAATGGAAACAAAGGATGATGACCATTCATAAGAACACAAACCCATAATTAAGTTGATAGGCAAGTAAGATAAACAGAGAAATAAGGAGTTTCTCCAAGATTGCTTAATTGCATGATATGTATAAATTACAAAAGCAGCGGAGCATGAACTGAGATTCCTTGCCCCCACCCCTACCCCCACCCCCTACCCCCACCCCCTACTCTGAATCTTAATTGGGCATTGTCGTTGGCTCCCCGTTCTCCTTGTTTGGACTCTTGGGCATGGTGAGACCTCGTCCCATGTCCTCCTTCATCTGTCTCAATGCATCCAGGCAATAGACCCTGCCATTGTAGGCTTTGATGGTAGCCTTTGCTTCGATGATGCATTTTCTGCGTGTCTCGGTGGCTTTGTCCAGTAGGAGGACGCATCTATCCTGGAGATTCTTCTTGTCACGCAAGAGATTCGTAATTAAGTTGATGGCCAGGTATTGTTTGGACAAGCTATGTGAGATCAACTTCTGCAGCTCGTCGATCACCCTATGCAGCTCGTCGCGCTCTACTTCGAGCCTCCTGAGGGTAAGTGAAAAATCAAGTGTGATCTCCTTCTGCAGAGACAAACACCTTTGAAGGTAATCATTAGCCTGGGTTAGGGAGCGTGCACCCTGCATTTGGTTGTCTATCTTGGCATTGGTCGCGGCCACCTTGTCATGGCAATCTGCCTTCGCTTGTTGCATCTTTCATGTTATTTAAAATAGGAACTCTATAATTGTACTGCATGGTCCAGGGAAGCACAATATTCAAGTCACAAAAACCCCAAATGTGTCTATGAAGATTGAGTGTGGTCCCTACTTATAGGATACTTGCGGGCATACACGATAATATTTCCACATTTAGATGCTCAAAAATAAAATCAAAGATTTCCTACCTCGGTGAGCTGAGGAACAGTGCCGAACAAGTCCTGCGACGCCGTCGCCATCGTGCTGGTTTCAGGATCCACGACCGTCCTGGAATATGTAGAAGAGTAATAAGAAGGAGGAGAAGAAGAAGAAGACTATACCAGGAGGAGCCCTGGCCTGCTGCAACATTCAGCGTCGCTGCCGCCATCATGCTGCTTGCAGGGTCCACTGCCGCCCTGGAATATGTAGCATAGTACCGAGAGGATCCCTAGCCTGCTGCAACATGCAGCGCCGCCGCCGCCATCGTGCTGCTTTCAGGGTCCACGGCCGCCCTAGAATATGTAGCATAGTAATAATAAGAAGAACAAGAAGAAGACATAGAAGAAGAAGAAGACTGTACCGGGAGGAGCCCTGGCCTGCTACAACATGCAGCACCGCCGCCATCTTGCTGCTTTCAGGGTCCATGACCACCCTAGAATATGTAGCATAGTAATAAGAAGAATAAGAAGTAGACATAGAAGAAGAAGAATATTGTATTGGGAGGAGCCCTGGCCTGCTGCAACATGCAGCGCCGCCGCCGCCATCGTGCTTCTTTCAGGGTCCACGGCCTCCCAAGATAATGTAGCATAGTAATAATAATAAGAAGAAGTAGACATAGAAGAAGAACAAGACTATACCGGGAGGAGCCCTGGTCTGCTGCAACATGCAGCGCCACTGCCGTCATCATGATGCTTTTAGGGTCCATGGCCACCCTGGAATATGTAGCATCATAATAAGAAGAAGTAGACATAGAAGAACAACAAGAAAAAAGAGGAGCCCTAGCTTGCTGCAACATGCAGTGCTGCCGCCGCCATCGTGCTGCTTTCAGGGTCCACGGCCGCCCTGGATAATGCAGCATAGTAATAATAATAATAAGAAGAAGTAGACATAGAAGAATAAGAAGAAGACTATAGTGGGAGGTGCCATGTCCTGCTGCAACATGCAGTGTCGCCGCCGTCATCGTGCTGCTTTTAGGGTCCATGGCTGCCCTGGAATATGTAGCATCATAATAATAAGAAGAAGTAGACACAAAAGAAGAACAAGAAAAAAGAGAAGAAGAACAAGACTGTACTGGGAGCGGCAGGAGCCCTGGCCTGCTGGAACATTCAGCACCATTGCTAGGAGAGATTGGGTCTCTGTTGGAGGGGGGGGGGGCTGAGCAGCTGGTTGAGAAGTAAGTCCAAGGTGGCGATTTTTCTCCATTATCTCCACGTGCACAATCGATCTGCCTCTGCCTCTCCTCCGTGGAGCCATGGCTAATGTAGATGGAGGAAGGTGGGGGAAGGAGGAAGAAGAAAGTGATGTGCGGGGGAGAATGGTCAAAGAGTCCAGTCCGTGGGACAATCTTATACAATACCACAGTTTACTCTGGTGCTATCTCAACCTACATCCACCGATCATTTGTTAATTGATGGCCTATGTCGCTTCCTTCCCAAAGAAGCATGACTGGCAGAACTAGGGAATAAAACCCCAAAGTCCACACGATGGGACTCGATTGGACTGGGTTTAATGAGATGGACGGTTTAGCGAGGGCTTCAGCGCGTGTCGCCTAGTTTCCCATGGATAGGGGTGGGACTACGAGGGAGAAAGTAATTACGGGCTGCACGTCCAGCGTGCGTGCGTGCTCAAGGGGTTGTCACGACGCGTCCAACTGCTAAACGGACAGAACATGATGGAACGCACTGGACACTTCCCGATGCTGCCACACGACGCATTTTGTGGTTTGTTATGTGAAAACACTCCCAGTACGTAGATATTTTACCATGTAGCAACATTTTTATGTGACTAGACTATAAGATGCTCCTGGAGCACCAGGATTGGCACCCAACTCTGCATACCCTCCATCGCGCATTTCCGAACAACTTCCTCGCGCAGCATGGAACCGTGCCGTGGCAGTGGCATATCCTTGACGGTGGCTGACCGTCCTGCGTCACCTGCTCGTCGTGGCATCGTTCATGCACGCTGGCACCCATTTGAGGCACCACGATGTGTCCAGCAGTGCCTGGATGTCACATCCCAAGATTTTCCAAATCTTGTAATGTGAAAAATAAATAAACAAAATAAATTATTGTTGAAAATCAGGGTGAAAAGAAACTTTTTTTTAAAAGGAAACTTAAAATCCCATCTTGAACAAACTTTAGTTAAAGTTTGAATTCAACAAATCCAAATCAAAAGAAATGCATTTCTCATAAATGCATCTGGCAATTTAAACACTTGGAAAATAAATCCAAACCCTAAACCCTAAATGGAATAAAAATCATTTCCAATTTATCTCCAAGCCTATGGATTTGATCCATATAAAATCTTGTCAACAAAAATTTACAAATGATCAAGAATGACAAATATAAATATTATAAGACCATATAAATTGGTTTCACTTAATATGGAACCATGGATAAAATCTTATGAATTTAATAAGATAAAGGAATTGAATTCCCAAAGCTAATAAAGCCCTTATCTAAAATCCATACAAAATGGTGAGAACATAATCCTAAAGATATTTAAAAGGATAAAAAAATATTAAATAAGATTTTATAAATTGGAATCACCAAGTTTGGATCTCTAAATGAAAAGATATGGATTTATTAAATAAGGATTATTTAAAGAACAAATTAAATCTTGGCCTAATCTATTAAGCAAATGGAATGAATAGAATCCAAATCCAAGTAAAATAAAAGGATAAAGAATTTCCAAAATAAAATAAAATGACATTAACCATTCTATCCCTATTTTAAGAAAGACAAATCTCTAATAAGAATGATCATTTAAATCATGAGAAAATAATATTTTGGAATTTACCCAAGTGGATTAAAAGCTGTTTAATTAACTTAAATAATAATATCAAAGAAAACTTCCAAGTAAAATTTAGGGAACAAAAAAAATATATCTAATTCCATTGGAATTAAAATGAAAACCCAATCCAAATGATTTATGAATCATATTAAATACTTTCCAAATAATTCAAGATGAATTATTTGAACCCTAATAAATAAATAAAAACCTACTGAAAAGATTTGGAAAGTATTAAGAATTTAAATGGAGATTTAAAAATATTATTAAATCTTATCTGATTAAAACTAAAGCCTATTTTTGAATAATTAAAAGACTTAAAAAGAATAAATAAATTATTCTAAAAAAAAGATATCAGAATGTTTTATTAATCAGTATTTAAACCTACACAAACTTTGGCAAAGGATTGAATTCAAATGAATGTATGAATTGCTTATTCAAAATCAAAACAGAAAAATCAAATGACAAAAAGAGAAAATAATCAGAACAAAAAAAAATGTTAAAGGACCCAGCCCAGCCGGCAGGCCCAACTAAGACCCAACAGCCCACCGCACACCCCTTCCCTGAATCGTTTTCTCACCGCGAAAGAAACCCACACAGTCGCTGAACGCCTGGACCCACTCCCCCTCCCCCTATTTCGCTGACGAGACGACCCCACCGCCAACTCCTTCTTCCTCACCCACCCCGCTGACCATGATCCTCTGGCCGTTTCTCCGGTGATGAATGCCAATGGTAAATTCCAACCAATCCTGTGCTAAAAGCTCGTCGCGACCGCGTGTATTTAGTCGCTTGCCTCTCCTCCCCATTTCCCCTCCGTCGCCTCACCCTAGCACGCCCCTAGGCTGCTCGATTTTTCGCTACACTGCCACTGCTCTAATGACTTTCCCTGGCCGATTCCGGCAGCCCCTCGTCGCCCCTCTCCTCCTCGACCACGCTCACATGCTCTCCACATCCTGGCGAACCTTCCCGTGGCATTAGCTCTCTCTCGCGTGCCCCAGAGCCTCGACAACAACGACACCAAGCGCCGCCACCGTCTGCTTTCTTCTCCGGCGACTCCTCTGGTAAGAACCTGACCGCCCCTCTCCTTCTCCTTCACGCACGCATCATCGCCACGTCCTTGCGCATCTAACTGTGTCTTCCGTTTGCTCCCTCGTGACCCGTAGCGCCTCCCTCGACGACGACAGCGCGTGGCCGTCGTCAGACGCAACTCCGACAAGCAATTATCAGCAACCCTGTGCGCCCCTTCGTCAACCGCAAGCAGGTTGAGCTTCCCCACGCCACGACGATCACGGTGAGCCATCTCTCCACCTTCCTTGCTTCCTTTATCGCCATCTCCGCCGCTAGCCGAGCGTCGCCGCCGCGCGCTGCCGCTGAGCGCCGCCAGAGTTTAGTCAGGTCGTCTCCAGCCGTTAGATGATGATCTAATGGATGCGATAGAATCACTTAACGCCGAAGGGGTACGCAATCTGTGCTGTGCGATGTAACTTGATCCAATGCCTCACGTTGCTGATCCACGCGAACCGGTACCGACGAATTAGAACACGCCACGTGGCTCTGTTCGTTTGAATTAAAACAAATTTGATCTATTAGATGCTAGATTTTGTAAAATCTATAACTTTTAATCTACACGTCCAAATTTTGCAAACTTTATATCAATGGATTCATAAAAACAAGCCCTAGCCAACCATGCACTTTGTTTAGAAAATTGCTTCTGTTAAATTGTTTGTTTTTACAGAAACTTATGTATGCATGTTTAGAATATAGAAATTGTTCTAAAATGATTTTGAGGATAAAATCTTTGGCAAATGATTTTTTTTGAACCTACTGACCCTAGAAATCAATTGGTGGTTTCAAAAATGTATTTGGTGAAGCAAAAAAATAAACTCTTGATTTAAACCATTTCTAGTCAAATAAAAATATGGTTTAATTGTTAAAAATGATTTTGGAGGAAAACCTTTGGGAAATGATTTGGAAATAAAATCTCTGACCCTAAACACAAGATTTTTTGGTTTTAAAACATATTTTGTTAAACCTATAGAATGTTGCCTTACTAAAAACATTTCTTCACCACATAAAATAATGACTTAGTTTAAAAATGGTTTATGAAGTAAAATCTTTTGCAAATGGATTTGCCACTTTATAAAATGACCAATAAGTGTTTTATAATGTTTAAAACCTATTATAAACCACTTTTGTAAATAAAACAAAGTTTGGCAGGCTTGCATGCATTGTTTTGTTTCTATTATTTTATGTGATGAATTGCTTGAATGGTAGATTGAAATATTGTTTGCTTGATTGAATTATAGTGATTTGAAGTGTGTGAACATTGCAAAGATCAAGGAGTGAACTTATACCCTCTACCAAAAAGGCAAGTGATGCTACATACTTTTGTCCCATTATTTTCACTATGCATTAGTGATATTTCTAAGTAGGACTTGCATGGAATTTTGCTAAGTATAAACTATGCCATGGGAAATCCTAGTATATGAAACCTTAGTAGAATTTACTAAGTTAAGATTCCTACTACTATCATGCTTAGCTTATCTAATAGAAAACAAGGGTGGAATATATATTCATGCTATGGAAAATTTCTAAGTCTGAGGACTTGTGTTTTGTTTAATAAAACAACTAAGTGAATGAATCACCTGGGTGGAATGGAAGGAATGGTTAGTTTTGAGTGGTTACACAAGGCCAGGGGACTGGTGAACCTTGTGTATCTCACTTGTGGATGGCCACCCAGGAACAAAGAGATTTGAGATGTCAAATGTTGAGAAGCTTCAAGTGCACCCACTTGGCATTATGGGCTCCGCCTGGATCATATAGGTTGCAATAACTTAGCCAAATGGACAGTTGGTGGTAGGGGTTTGATAGGTTGGAACGCGTCCATTTTGGTCTAAGGGAAGGCTTCTGAAAGATCTTGTCTTGGTGAAACCAAGTCTTGTGGGGAAAGTGCACCACCTCTGCAGAGTGAAAAATCTAAGTACTTAGCCATGTCCCTGGCAAAGGACAATTTGAGCATCAAGACATGGAAGCTATCAATAATCTCATCATCGAAATTTCTAAGTTAAAAACTTGTGGGTGAACAAGGGATTGAAAGGATCACCAATTTCTATTGGGATATGCCTTGGGAAAGATTTTGTCAAAGCAAAAACTTAGAGTTTTCAAATGATAAGGAAAATCTATTTTGAGCAAAGCAAGCCTAAGCTCCACTTAGCCAAATGCATATAGTTGATAGACTCCACTATACTACCATAGTATAACTTGCCAATACAATTCAAGTGTATTGACCCTTGTGGCTGTAACTTGTTATGTTGCAGGTTTGTTTGATAGTAGTGAAGTTTGTTGATTTAGGATTACAAGTCTACAACCAACATGTCTACCTGTGGCACTTTGAAGATGAAGGACCCCATGCTTATAGATATTCTGCTGCAATGTAATGTAATAGCCAAATGAGCTATGTAAGCTGTAATAAATTATTTTCTCCTGGTTATAAAGTTGTATTATGACCTTTGTTTCTTGATATTACATCTTAACTGTGGATTCTAGCTATTGATCCAGGGACTAGCATTGTAAACACAGGGATCTCTACCTTATTAAAGGTTGGGAACCTTACACTGGATCCATCGATATCGGCGCTCGAGGACACCGCGATGTCGAAGCTTGTCATACCCGCCACACCCGAGAATCAAGTTGCACCGGAAGCCAAGACAGGGGATGATGATGCTCGAGATGGCACTTCGTTGGTAACCCCAAGCGTAGGGTGTGAAGAGCAAGCAGAAAGTTTTCCCTCAGTTGAGACCGAGGTTATCGAACTAGAAGGAGGAAGGAAACATCACATAGGTGTTGCAAGCAACGCGGAGACCTGCACAACACAAACTCAAGACTTTTCCCCAACGAATCAGTGAGATTGTCAAGCTCACTAGTTTGCTGTAACAAAGGATTAAATGTATGGTGTGGAAGGTAATGGTTTGCAGCAAGTAAACAAGTAACAGTGGAAGATGTATCAATGGTAAAGATTGTACCGGGGTCCATAGTTCACTAGAGGTGCTCTCCTTAGATAAACAACATGGCATGAAGGGTAAACAAATTACAACAGGGCAATTGACAGGAACTAAGCAAGGCATAACAATGCAATTACTAGTCAGAAAGATCCTATGAGATTTGATTGGGCAATACAAAAAGATACATAGACCGCCATCCAACTGCATCTATGAATAGAAGTCCACCTTCAGGTTATCATCCGAACCCCCTCCAGTATTAAGTTGCAAGCAACAGACAACTGCTTTAAGAAAAGTGTGTAAGGTAAATAGTCCACATGTTCCATGAACAAGAGACCGTTGTTTTCGCCCTAGTAGCCACAACACATCTACAACCGAAGAGATTTATGTCACTTCCCTTGGAAAATACAGGCATGAACCCACTATCGAGCATAAATACCCCCTCTTGGAGTCACTAGCAACTACTTGGCCAAGATAGCTACTAACAACGGATAGCATGCAAGATCATAAACAACACAGACATTATAGAATCATAAAGACAAAACCATTAATAAAACCAACATGATAATATCAATATCCATCAGATCCCCGCAAACACAACATGCATGATTACAAATATATTAGATCTTGATCATGAACGGAGCTCACATGATCTATACATGAAAGCACAAAGGGGGGGATACAACCATATAGCTACTACATGGGCCCATAGTCCAAGGTGGAACTACTCACGCATCATACTGGAGAGAAGGCTTCCGGGATGATCTCCCCTCCGGCAGGGTGCTGGGAAGAACTTCAGATCCCCCCGATCTAGGGACGATGGTGGCGGCGGCTACAGACGGTATCCTAGAGATTTGATCGGCTGCATAGGGTTTCTGCATCGGGGGCTTCTTATAGGTGAAGGGGGAGGCCGACGAGGCGACCAGGGGGGCAAACCATAGCTAGGCACGGGCCCACCCCTGGCCGCGCCTAGGGGGGGGGGGGGTCTGGCTGCCCTGTCCCGCTTCCTCGTCTCCTCTCTAGACTTCTTGTTCCCCACGGAAAGTAATTGACTTTGACGTTTGTCCCGTCCAATTCCGAGAATATTTCTTTACTAACTTTTCTAAAAACAAAAACAGCAGAAAACATGCATCTAGCACTGTTGCAACCTATTAATAGGTTAGTACCAGAAAACATGTAAAAAGCACCTCAAAGTGTAGAAAAGTAAAGCAAAGTAGATACGTTTTCGACGTATCAACATCCCCAAGCTTAACTCCTGCTCGTCCTCGAGTAGGTAAGTGATAAAAGCATAATTTTGTGGTGACATGCACCCTCACAATAAAGATCCAACCATTTGCAAGCATTGAAAGCTGGGATCAAAGAACTCTAAACATGTGCATGAAATATGGAGTTCTAACAATAGGACATAGTAACTATACATGCAACATGAAAGGCTACAAACAAAGATCATGAATAACATGCATTGAAAAATGTTTGTTTGTTTCACATACATAAAACATAGCATAGTGGCATTCTGCTTGTCCCTCATAGAGTAGCAATATAGATGCATAGGACACCTTCAAAGTTCACAAGGGTGACTAGAAACAAATAGCACAAGAATAAGTAATTTCATAATATGCATCAATTAATAAGCTTTGGAACACTGCACATATAATGAAAATTATGCTCTCTTAATGGTGCCTAAAGGTAGAAGGTAGAGACTCAATAATGGTGGAAGAATGGCCTTTTTGTAAAGGAAGAAGGGATTACAAGTTTCAAAAAGAGCTTACAAAAATTATGGTACTTGTTAGCTTTCATCCCTCATTGCCCCTATCATAAGCATCTTGAAGTGGTTAAGGTTAAATTGGAAAAGATGGAGTATATGCTTGACGAAGTATAAGTTGGCAATCTCAAGTCCCTTGAATACGAGGGCCACACTTCATGCATACTCAACTTTGGGCCCAGGTAAGTTCTTGTCATTGTAAGTATTTGCATATCATTGAGAACCGCCAACGGGGTACCCCATAACCAAAATGAGAAGCCAAGCAGAAAATGAGCATCTCAGCAATCTTTTTATTTACCATATGCAAAGCTTTTTATTGATGATGCTTCATAGATACCTCATTATAGTGATGCTGCAAGTTTCCACCATGATTAGGCATGGCTTAGGCTAGCGGCCCAGTCGTTTCTCTAAGACAAGATACAAACTTCATGGACTTACAAGTTCCCTCTTTATTTCACACCGATGACATCCATAGACAAAAGAACATGATATAAACTTAGTACAATTTACAAGTGCAATGTTGAAAATGTTCCCCGTGACAGCACGGTTCTGCTAATTCCAACTTATAAGTGCAAGCATATACAACAAAGCTGTCACAATGGTCCAAGTTTATTAGGGGCAAAGAATATAAAGTGTGACATCAAGTTCGTGAGGGCTTTAATCACTAAGTTTTCACATAACAAAATAGTTTTTAATTGGAAGATAGTTGAAAGCAAGAATATACATGGAATGGTGTAACACATCATGCATAGGAGTTTATAGTGGACACTTTGAAATAACTTGGTTTCTGTTGGGAATATGCCCTAGAGGCAATCATGTATGATGAGTTGTCCTTGTATAAACATCTGATGTGTATCATTAAATATGTGATTCAGTTGTGGAACTATACATTCATGTTGTTTGTACTAAATATCCTTGGTCATCGAGGTTGTGCTGGACACACAACTTAGACCAATGTGAAATTCGGCTTGATGACTCGGTTCCACTTGTCATGGGCATGGAGATGCTATTCTGACTTACGCAGATTCGGCTAAAGAGTTTAGCGAGTCGGATTGACCCATATTGAGGTACAACGAACAAGTTTTCATTTGTATATCTCAATCAATGTACTCCTTAGACTTGAGGTTGTTGCATAGTACGAGTTGAGGATCACCGACTTAGGTTCTGTCAAACACTGATGAAAGAGCATTTGCTATCCCTAGTGATTTTGGTGTTTGATAACAACACACATATCGGACTAATGATTTGCTAAGTGTGTCGCAGGTACATTAAAAAGGTTTGCAAACATTAAAAAACTGTCTGCCTGGCGCGGTACCAAAAAGCGGTAGTACCGCTTTTTGCTACCGGACCAGACAGAAGCAAGTGACTAACTGTCAAAAAGTCTCTGCCGTGCCAGGTACTAAAAAGCGGTGGTACCGCATTTTAGTACCTAGCGCAACAGAAGCTTTTTTACAGCTTGTCAAAAGCTTCTGCCTGCTCCGGTACTAAAATGCGGTAGTACCGCATTTTAGTACTGCTCAGGACAGAGCCTTTTTGGACGTTGCAAAAAGCTACTGTCTGGGCCGGTAGCGAAATGCTGTAGTACTGCATTTTACTACGTGGCGTGACAGAGTCTTTTTGGACGTTGCAAAAAGCTTCTGTCTGTGCCGGTAGCAAAATGCGGTAGTACCGCATTTTACTACCTGGCGTGACAGAGACTTTTTGTACATTGCAAAAATCTTCTATCTGCGCCGGTAGCAAAATGCGGTAGTACCGCATTTTACTACCTAGCGTGACAGAGAGTTTTTGTACGTTGCAAAAAGCTTCTGTCTGCGCCGGTAGCAAAATGCGGTAGTACCGCGTTTTACTACCTGGCGTAACAGAGAGTTTTTCGTATGGGAAAGTGCTGATCTCTCCAGGTCCGGTAGTACCGGTTGCCTCAAGTGGTACTACCGCTTTCCGGTAGCAACAACAGCAGTACCGCTGGGGGCAGGACTTGATGCAGTTTGAAAAAGGGTGGTCCGGTACCAGGTCCGGTAGTACCGGAGTTCTCCGGTAGTACCGCTTGAACTTCCGGTACTACCGCTGCAATAAATGCATCAACGGTCAGATTTTGTGGAGGGGTATAAATACCCCTCCACCTACCTTAGGACAAAGTGCTCAGCACATTAAAGTCATTGCCCACCATTGGAGTCCATTGGAGCCACTCAAATTCTCAAGATCTCCTCATCCAACCACCCAAAGTCCTTGATCTTTGGGGAATCGAAGGAGGAAGCCCCGATCTACTACTTCACCAAAAGAGATCTTCATTTCCCCCTCATTTCATTGAGGGCCCCTTTGCTCTAGTGTTTTGTTGGAAACCCTAGCTCTTGTTTTTGTTCTTACAAGCTTGTCTTTGATTGCTTTGACAACTTGCTTGTATTTGGGAGCCTCCGATTAAGTTGTGGATGTGTGCCCCAAACTTGTAACGGTGCCGGCTTCCACCTTGAAGGTTGCCGATATAGTGGAAGGTGAATCGATCCCGTTGGGGTGAGATTCATCGGAGAACAAGGGAGGCCTCTCGTGGCGTTGGTGGTTTGAAACTACCCCCTCTCCAAACGTAGACGTACTTCCCCTCAAAAGGAAGGAACTACGGGAAACAAATCCTTGTGTCTCCGCGTCCACTTTTCGGTTACCTCTATCCTTTACCGCACCTTACTTACTTATTACTACTTTGTGTTGTGGTAGCTCTTGCATAATTGTCATATAGGTAAATTCACCATAGTTGCATTATCTAGAGAATTTACCTTATTGTCAAACCTTAATTTGAAAAAGAAGAAAATTTGAAGTAGCACCTATTCACCCCCCCTCTAGGTGCCCATACGATCCTTTCAATTGGTATCAGAGCCTCGGCTCTTTATTCGGGCTTTACCGCCTAAGAGAATATGGGTAGCCAAGAAGGGGATGGTGGTAGTGAGTCGACTCCGGTGACCATGGAAGATCTCAGAAACTTGGAAACAAGATTGAGCTCTTCCTTGGTCAACGAAGTCAAGAAGATGCTTGAGCAACTTCTTAAAGACAAAGATGTCTCATCAACCCCATCTCCTCAAGAGGAACTACCATCCGTTGTACCTAAAGGGAATACTCCGGTATCCCCCGAGGGTATGGTGGTAGGGGACAAACTAGACAATGCTAACTCCTCCACACGACTTGATGGGTGGAAGGGTGAGCTCCGTGATTCTTGGTACTCTCCCGATCCTCCCATCCCACACCCTCATGTGTACAATAGAGGTGACCCACCTAAGCTAGAAGAGTCTGCTACTTTTGCTCAATGGCAATCACTAATGAGAACTCATATGCACAGCTCTTGCATTGAACTATGGAACATCATCGAGCATGGACTCTTTGTTGGGGATCCAAACAACTTGACAAGAAGAGAAGTTGTCAATAGTAAACTCAATGCCACTGCTTTGCATATGATTCAACAAGGATTGGGAACAAAGGATTACCCACACATTGAGCACTTTAGCATTGCCAAGGAAGCTTGGGATGCTCTCACTTTGTTGTTTGTTGGTAATGAGAGTATGGGGAGTTACAGATATGATGATCTAAGCAATGAAGCCGAAGGTTTCTACATGAAAGAAGGTGAAGACCATGAAGACATGTATCGAAGGCTCAAGACCACCGCCACCGCTTTTAGAAATGTGGGTGCCTCACATGTGGATGATGCATGGATAAAAAGGAAATATGTGAGTGCACTCATAGCTTTTGAGCCCACTGACTTGAAGAGCTTACAGGGAAGACACAACTATCATCTCATGACCTCAAATGAAGTTATGCAAGAGATGGCTGCTTTCAAAGTCGCCGCCAAGAATGCCAAAGAATCCCGTGCTCGTGCTCTCGGTATGAGCAATGTGGTCAATGTTGCTTTGAAGGCCAAAGTTGTGGACCTTGAAGATGAAGATGATAGTGATGAAGGCCTCTCCTTGGACCATCCCGATGACGTCAAGATTGATCATAGTCAATATATGGCTTTCTATGCAAAGAAATTTTGGAAGAACCCCGCCAAGGCCAAGATGGAAATGCAACGAAGAAGCAATCCAAATGGGAAAAGAGAGAACACCACTAGGTTGAGAACTTGATTAAATTGTGGTGACCGCTATCACTTTGTGGCAAGCTGCCCCTATGAGAATAGAGAAGATAATGGTGGTAAGCTTGTGTTGAAGAAGACTCTCAAGGCACCTTACAAGAAACCCTTCATCAAAAGGAATCCCATCAACAAGAAGCCGGGAGAAATTGTCTTGATCACTCATGAAGAGTACTCCTCCGACAATGAAGATGATGAAGATAACAAAGAGGAAACTTCTCATGGTGTGGCTTCTCTTGCCACCACATCTACTCCGACATTCTCACTCTTCGATTCTCCAAATGAGAACTCCTCCACCAAGAATGCCACTTGCCTTATGGCAAGAGGAACGGAGGTATCTTCATCATCCCGCTCTACTCACTTAGATAATGATGAAATTGATGATGAGATGTCACTTGATGTTAAAAGGGAATTAATTGCCTTTGATGAGTTTATGACTAACCTAGAAGGTGATGCTAAGCTACATTTTGGAAACATCTTAGATCAACTATCACATACTCAAGAGCTTCTAGATGTAAGATGTAAACTTGGGCATGAACATATGATTGAGCTAGAAGCCCTAGACAATGCTCTAGAAGAAGAACAAGAAACTAGGTTGTCACTTGAATTAAAACTTGAAGGGATTGATGAGGCCAATGACATTATTGTTAACAAACTCATCAAAGAGCGTGATCATGCTATTGCTAAATACAAAAGAGCTAAAAAGGACAAGGTTGAGTTTGGTGTGGTTCATGAAAAACTTGCCGAGGACTTTAGCTTGCTTAACAAGGCCCACAAAGCCTTGGAGAGTGAACTCTTATCTCTCACAAAGTCCCATGAAACGATTCAAACTCAATTGGCCAATATTCCTTCACCTAGTAACTTCATTCCATCTAGTAGCACAACTATCCTTGAAGAGAATGCTAGGTTGAAGGGGGAGCTTGCTAAGGCTACATTTCCACAAGGAAACAAGTCTATTGATGATATTTTGAGCAAGCAAAGGCGTAGTGGTGATAAAGGGGGCATTGGTTTTGTCTCCAAAACAAAGAAGAATAACAAAAAGAAGAAGAAGGACAAGCCCGCACAAGAGACCAACAAGATCATTGTGGAGAGTAAGACCATAAATGGTAAAACTATGTCACATGATGATTTTGTGGGAAGTTCTAACCCTCACTATGTTCTAATGCGTGATTACTATGGTGATGTGTATGCACAATATGTTGGTCCTTATGATGGTTATATTGCTTGGTCTATTTGGGTTCCCAAGACCCTTGTTGCTAACAAAAGAGGACCCATTGAAAAATGGGTACCTAAAAACTAGCTTGATCTTTTGTAGACTTATGCTTCTGGAGGGTCAAAATGGGTGATCGATAGTGGTTGCACAAGTCATATGACCGGAAGCTCGTCTATTGTCAAGGACTTGGTGTCAAATGAAGATCAAATCACCATCACATATGCCGACAAGTCAAAATCTACGGTAATGGGTTTCGGCAAGGTAGTGGTGGCTCACGACATTACCCTCGTGAACGTCATGCTTGTTGAAACCCTTGGATACAATTTACTTTATGTCCGTGCTCTTGGAAAAATGGGCTTTGCCGTCTTTATTGATAATGATATTGTGGTCCTCATGTGGAGCAAGTCTCTGAAGGTCTCTTTCGTTGGGTACATCGAAAATGACTTGTATGTGGTGGACTTTTCGGGGCAAGCCACTGCAGGTCCGATGTGATTATACGGGAAGGCCTATGTGGGTTGGCTATGGCACCCCCGACTAGCCCATGTCAATATGAGAAATTTGCAAAGTATTCATAAAGAGGGCCATATTGTTGGACTAAAAGAAAATGTTTCCTTTGCCAAAGATCGTGTTTGCAGGGCATGTGTTCTAGGGAAGATGCATGACGCTCCTCACAAGACCACGAACCAAATCAAGTCTAACAAGATCTTGGAACTCCTCCATGTGGACCTATTTGGTCCTCCATCTCATGCAAGTCTTGGAGGGAAGAAATATTGTTTGGTGATTGTTGACGACTTTTCAAGATACTCTTGGGTTTATTTCTTCAAGTTGAAGAGTGAAACTCAAAGGACTTTTATCAACTTCATCAACTTGGTTCAACGGCAACACAATGTTCCCGTGTTGATTATAAGAAGTGACAACAACACCTAGTTCAAGAACTACACCTTGAATGATTTTCTTAGTGATGAGGGGATTAAACATCAATATTCCGCTGCATACACCCCTCAACAAAATGGTGTGGCCGAAAGGAAGAATCGGACTCTTATTGAGATGGCTAGGACCATGTTGGCAGAGTTTAAATCTCCATACAACTTCTGGGCCGAAGCCGTCTCCACCGCTTGCCATGCTTCAAACCGGCTCTACCTCCGCAAGAAAATCAACAAGACTCCATATGAGATACTTACCGGTAACAAGCCCAACATATCTTATTTCCGGGTGTTCGGTTGTAAGTGTTTCTATCTCATCAAAGGTGTTCGTTTGTCTAAGTTCGAGTCTAAAGCATTAGAGGGTATATTTGTTGGCTATGGTCTCGAATCTCACACTTATAGAATCTATGACAAGCTCTCCGGAGCCGTCATAGAATCTTGTAGTGTGACCTTCGAAGAATATGATGGTCCCCAAGGGGGGCGTGTTGATGCTTGTGATGCAGATGATGAAATGCCTCAGGATGCCATAGGAAGAATGGGTGTGGGTTATATCCTCCCCGTTGAGGAACCCCTTATGGCGGATCGAGAAGAACTATGCTCCACTCGAGTGGAGCCCTCATCTTCACAACCTCAACATGCTCCATCTACCGAAGAGGACATTGACTCAAGCCAAAGACAAGATGTGGACCCTCAACATAGTGATCAATGTGTGAACTCTAGTCAAAGGGAGCTTGGTCCATTCGATGGGGTGTCAAGTGGTGCCAAGTCAATTTGCCAAGGAAGATCCATCCAAGCTGTTTTGAGACATGCTCAAATTGAGGCTAGAAGAGCACTTGATCAAGACCAAGGTAAATCCTTGCCTCCCAGTGTGGAGGATGAATCCAATGATGATCAAGTTCAAGTTGATGGTCAAGACGAGGATCAAAATGATGAAGAGGGTCCTCCAAGAAACAATGAGGAGATCCACGCTCGTCGCGAAGCTAGAAAGGAAAGAATGCTGGAAATAAGAGACCACACCCTACAAAATGTTGTTGGAGATCTAAGGAAAGGAATTTCCACAAGAGCACAATTGAAGAGGTTCAGTGAACATCAAGCTCACATTTCCATGATTGAACCAAAGAAAGTGTGGGAAGCTCTTGAAGATTCGGATTGGTTAGAAGCTATGCACAAAGAGCTCAACAACTTTGAGAGAAACAAAGTGTGGAAGTTAGTTGAGAAGCCAAAGGATTGCCGCAATGTTATTGGAACAAAGTGGATATTCAAGAACAAGGAAGATGAGCATGGGATTATTGTAAGGAACAAGGCTAGATTGGTTGCACAAGGTTATTCCCAAATTGAAGGCATTGATTATGGAGAGACTTATGCACCCGTGGCTCGCCTTGAGTCCATCCGTATCCTTCTTGCTTATGCGGCACATCATAACTTTAAGTTGCAACAAATGGATGTAGAATGTGCATTCCTTTATGGTCCTTTAAATGAATTGGTATATGTTAAGCAACCCCCGGGATTTGAGGACCCCAACTTCCCAAACCATGTCTACAAACTTGATAAGGCGCTCTATGGGCTCAAGCAAGCCCCACGCACGTGGTATGAGCACCTTAGAGAGTTATTGTTCGACCGTGGCTTTGAGGTTGGGAAAATCGATCCCACTCTTTTTACTAAGAGGGTTAATGGGGAGCTTTTTGTATGCCAAATCTATGTTGATGATATTATCTTTGGCTCATCTAACAAAGCTTTTAATGATGAATTCTCAAAGCTTATGACTAGTAGGTTCCGGATGTCCTAGATGGGGGAGTTGAAAGTATTCCTTGGCTTTGAGATCAAGCAAGTTAGAGGAGGAACATTCTTCAATCAAGCCAAGTATACTCAAGATATGCTCAAGACATTCAAAATGCAAGATTTGAATGGAACCCCAACTCCCATGGCAACAAAGACTCATCTAGAACAAAATCCAAATGGTAAAGATGTGGATCAAAAGGTATACTGGTCTATGATTGGTCCTTTGCTTTACCTTTGTGCATCTAGACCCGATATTGTGTTGAGTGTAGGTGTGTGTGCAAGATATCAAGCAGATCCTAAGGAAATCCATTTAATGGCGGTCAAGAGAATCTTTCGATATTTAGTTCATACCCCATTTTATGGTCTTTGGTACCCTCAAGGATCAACATTCGCTCTTTGTGGATACACGGACTCGGATTGGGCGGGAGACAAGGATGACAGAAAATCAACATCCGGGGCTTGCCAATTCCTTGGTAGGTCCTTGGTATGTTGGTCTTCTAAGAAGCAAAATTGTATATCTCTCTCCACCGCCGAAGCCAAGTATGTTGCTGCTGCTAGTGCTTTCACCTAATTGCTATGGATGAGGCAAACTTTAAAGGAATACGGTGTCCAGTGTGACAAAGTACCTCTTCTATGTGACAATGAAAGTGCCATCAAGATTGCATACAACCCGGTGGATCACACAAGGACAAAGCATATTGAGATTCGACATCACTTCATTAGAGATCATGTTGCTAGAGGTGATATTGATCTATCCTATGTTTCAACCACATATCAACTTGCCGATATCTTCACGAAGCCACTTGATGAAGCAAGGTTTTGCTACTTGAGGAATGACTTGATTATCTTGCACTCTCACCTAATACTCGACCCTTGTTTGGTTTAGATGTAGGCATGGACATAGGGGGAGTGCGGTCCTAATTGATTGGACTATCCCTCCCCCCATTATGCGCAAATTAAACAAAATCATTCCTCTTAATATCATGTTGTGATATGTGAGCTCAATGATGAGTTTCAGTAATGGACCCAAGATATATCTTCGTGGTGCCAAGCCGAGTATACTCAAATATGGTGGCCTAGGCCACCGCCCCCCCCCTCAATCGAGAGGTTGATGTGCTTACTCGTGTTTGTCACCTTTTTACATTGGTTCTTACTCATGTTTGTCATCCTCTAGTTGGTGTTGATTCTTTTGGTCATGCACTCATATTTGGCTCTCTATATGTTTTTAGTGTTTTTCCTTTGAGTGCATTGGCCCATATCCGCGTGTCTCTCTCAACCCAGGACACTCTTATCCAACAAAACCCATCTACTCTGAACAAGAACCTTCCATTTTTCTGTATCTTGGCTCTCTGTCCTGATGGTAACGGTACTACCGGATCTCATATGTGGTACTACCGCCTAACGGTACTACCGGAAGTTACCTGCGGTACTACCGCCCCTGGTTGTGTTTCCAGGTTCCTGCCTAAAAACTTCCCAGGAGCGGTACTACCGGCCTGTACCTCCGGTACTACCGCTCGGCGGTACTACCGCCCGTGGAACCGGTACTACCGCTCGCGCGCGTCGGTTAAGACTAGAGACGGGGGAGAGGCACCCCTCAGTGCCTCATTCATCCCTTGTCTCCACTCCTCACCAGCGCCACCACCAGAGCAAGACGACACCGGAGGAAGCCCGCCCGTCCCTCCCTCTCCCGGATCCACACCGGATTCGGTCTCCCTTCGGGCTCCTCTCTCTTCCCCATCGTCATGGACACCGGTACTACCGCCCTCCTCATCTTCTTACTTGTTTTCTCCATTGAATCTAGGGTAACTTCAATTCTTGGTTAAAACTCGCATTCTTGAGGTTGTATCGTGTGCTATTTACCAGATCTATCACTTCGCCCGATGGAAATCGTGTTTTACAACAAATTTGTTGCCCGTACTTGGATCTTAGTTCAGATCTGCACTGTAGTCGCGGGCCGGTAGTACCGGAATCTTTTTCCGGTACTACCGCTTGGCGGTACTACCGCTAGTGCAGGTCCGGTACTACCGCCCCAGTACTGGCAGCAATTTTTTTTTCAAATACTAAACTCCATCCTCCGTTTGCCCCAGGTTCTTGTGCCCTTACCCCTATGCTATCTCCCTCGTTCTTTCACAGGTGCAGGGGGTTCCCAGGGATCGTGCAAGTTCTCCAAATCTCACCATGAGATCGAGGACTATGAGTCAGAATCTAAGACTGAGTCTGAAGAGGAGGTCATGCCTCAACCTAGTGCCCGTCTGAAACTGCCAACAACTCGTGGTCGTGGGGGTAAGGGGGTCAAGCAAAGTGCTGGTCGTAGTAAAGCTCCTCCACCTCCTCCTCCCTCTGGTCCTCGCAAGAGTCAAAGTTCCGGGCCATCAGGGCCAAAGCTGTTGTGTGATATCTCTGAGACAGAATTTTATGCTCTGCGGGCGGTCAGTCCGTATGGGGCGCTCGCGCTTATGCTCGCGAAAACAACCTCTTCTTCACGGACTTTCAGGAGCGGGTGTTCCATGAGATTCTCATGAAAGATGACAAAATTGTGGTTCCTCAAAAATGGATCGAGATGAATCATGTGAGGAAGAATCTGAACTACTTTGGTGAGGCCCTTGACATTTGCACCAACATTGGCTTGCTTCCTATTATGGAGTTCAAATGCAACTATGATCCAATGCTCATTGCTCAGTTCTATGCAACCGTTCACTTTGCCAAGAATGCTACTAGGACTCTCACTTGGATGACCGAGGGTGTTGTCAAGGAAGCAACGTTGGTTGAGTTTGCGGCTATCCTCGGGTACGAAGACCGTGGCAAGGATGTTCCCGTTGGCTTTCGGTGCCATGCCAATGACTACCCCATGAAGAAAGATAGGCTTGCCCCACTGTACATCCGGGGGCGCGGAATCCCTGGTAAGATCAAAGGGCTCCTTCCTACTTATGACATCTTGCACCGCATCTTTCGTGAGATCATCGCCCCTCGAGCTGGGAATGTTGATGAGATTCATGCTTACATGGTGGATATTATGATGGCCACCTATCACCACCATGACTCTGGCCTACCTATTGATGTGATGGATGTTATCTGGAATGAGATGGTCTGCGCCACTTTTCAGAGGAGGGTGCCTCCTTTTGCTCCATACATCATGGCTCTCATCATTAGCAAGTGCCCTGCGATTGCCCGTGACTTGCCTCATCTTCGTCTTGCCACTCACCGCCACAAGAATATGCTGATCAAGACCCATCTCAAACCCCGCAATGCGGATGGTCAGATTGTTGATGAGGATGGGAACCCGGTTGAGGAGGACTCAGGTGATGCTGTTGATGCACCACAGGGTGCTGCTTTTGTGGTCTCTCGTCGCCAGCCCACATAGCCATCTTGGGCTAAGAGGTTTGAGGCCAAACTCAAGAAGATATTCTGCCTCCAAGTGGACAATCAGAAACTCCTGTACGAGGCCCATGTCTATGCCAAGAAGGCCTGTGCTCGTCATAAGGAAATGATGGAGGCTCAAGGCTTGACTGCTTCCAAGGGCTCCGAGAACAACATTACCCCAGAAGACCAATGGATCTCCAAGCACAGCAACTGGGAAGATGATGCCACCTCCTCCTTCCGTGCCCCTCCACCTCATGGTGCTACATGGGACGACGTTGATTATGATGATGAGTGATCTCCGGGGCGTTAGTGTTGCTCTTGTCCCTTTTTGGCGTCTCGATGCCAAAGGGGGAGAAGTTGCACATTAGGTATGCGGGAGATTTGCGAGGGAAAGTCACAAGCTCGTTCTTGCCTTTGATTTTATTCGCTTGTGAACTTTATTTGGTTGCCTCTTATTATGTGTGACTTACTATGTGTGAACCTAACTATTTGTGCTATGTATGTTAAGACTATGTGGTTATCATATGGATCCATCTTGTGTGTAATATGGCTATTCTTGTTGGATCGATCCTATGTGATGATATTCCTCATTCCTAATCAATATTGGTCATCACATGTTTTTAGCAAATGTATGTCCTCTATGTGCGACTTCTACTCTCAGTTAGCTTGCTAGAATGTATGGGGCTTGTTTCTACATATCTAGGGGGATCCCCATCTACATCTTGTCATCACCAGATTTCCCTGCAAAATGTGTGTTGTCACCAAACACCAAAAAGGGGGAGATTGAAAGAGCATTTGCTATCCCTAGTGATTTTGGTGTTTCATAACAACACACATATCGGACTAATGATTTGCTAAGTGTGTCGCAGGTACATTAAAAAGGTTTGCAAACATTCAAAAACTGTCTGCCTGGCGCGGTACCAAAAAGCGGTAGTTTTTGCTACCGGACCAGACAGAAGCAAGTGACTAACTGTCAAAAAGTCTCTGCCGTGCCAGGTACTAAAAAGCGGTGGTACCGCATTTTAGTACCTAGCGTGACATAAGCTTTTTTACAGCTTGTCAAAAGCTTCTGCCTGCTCCGGTACTAAAATGCGGTAGTACCGCATTTTAGTACTGCTCAGGACAGAGCCTTTTTGGACGCTGCAAAAAGCTACTGTCTGCGCCGGTAGAAAAATGCGGTAGTACTGCATTTTACTACCTGGCGTGACAGAGCCTTTTTGGACGTTGCAAAAAGCTTCTGTCTGCGCCGGTAGCAAAATGCGGTAGTATCGCATTTTACTACCTAGCGTGACAGAGACTTTTTGTACGTTGCAAAAAGCTTCTGTCTGCGCCGGTAGCAAAATGCGGTAGTACCGCATTTTACTACCTGGCGTGACAGAGAGTTTTTGTACGTTTCAAAAAGCTTCTGTCTGCGCCGGTAGCAAAATGCGGTAGTACCGCGTTTTACTACCTGGCGTAACAGAGAGTTTTTCGTATGGGAAAGTGCTGATCTCTCCAGGTCCGGTAGTACCGGTTGCCTCAAGCGGTACTACCGCTTTCCGGTAGCAACAACAGGAGTACCGCTGGGGGCAGGACTTGATGCAGTTTGAAAAAGGTTGGTCCGGTACCAGGTCCGGTAGTACCGGAGTTCTCCGGTAGTACCGCTTGAACTTCTGCTACTACCGCTGCAATAAATGCATCAACAGTCAGATTTTGTGGAGAGGTATAAATACCCCTCCACCTACCTTGGTACAAAGTCCTCAGCTCATTAAAGTCATTGCCCACCATTGGAGTCCATTGGAGCCACTCAAATTCTCAAGATCTCCTCATCCAACCACCCAAAGTCCTTGATCTTTGGGGAATCGAAGGAGGAAGCCCCGATCTACTACTTCACCAAAAGAGATCTTCATTTCCCCCTCATTTCATTGAGGGCCCCTTTGCTCTAGTGTTTTGTTGGAAACCCTAGCTCTTGTTTTTGTTCTTACAAGCTTGTCTTTGATTGCTTTGACAGCTTGCTTGTATTTGGGAGCCTCCGATTAAGTTGTGTATGTGTGCCCCAAACTTGTAACGGTGCCGGCTTCCACCTTGAAGGTTGCCGATATAGTGGAAGGTGAATCGATCCCGTTGGGGTGAGATTCATCGGAGAACAAGGGAGGCCTCTCGTGGCGTTGGTGGTTTGAAACCACCCCCACTCCAAACGTAGACGTACTTCCCCTCAAAAGGAAGGAACTACGGGAAACAAATCCATGTGTCTCCGCGTCCACTTTTCGGTTACCTCTATCCTTTACCGCACCTTACTTACTTATTACTACTTTGTGTTGTGGTAGCTCTTGCATAATTGTCATATAGGTAAATTCACCATAGTTGCATTATCTAGAGAATTTACCTTATTGTCAAACCTTAATTTGAAAAAGAAGAAAATTTGAAGTAGAACCTATTCACCCCCCTCTAGGTGCCCATACGATCCTTTCAACTGATCCGTAACTAGGTAGTTATAAAGGCAGATTTCGGGTCGACTAAGAATCAAGATGCGTGATGTGAATAACCAAGATGGGATTTTGCCCCTCCACTTATAGAGATATTCTCTAGGCCCTCTTGGATGATATGATTCGGAAAGCATGGCCATGCATGACTTGTTTAAGTGTTAACCGAGGCGATCGACTAAGAGTTACTCGGGTGAATCACTTATCTCAGATTGAGAAGAGAGTCAGACTATTTAAGGGATGAAAATTATTCGCCTATAATCTGACAAGGTATATCGTGAGGCAAAAGGGACTCAGACGCAAGTCACATTGGAAAGGCAAGTCGTCATTTCTCTTTGGTACTTGGGAGTCGGCACGTTCTGCTAGGAGCCACTACCGGCTGATCAATTGAGAATCGGACTCTAATCGTGTCCAAGTAGCCATGAGCCTGCGGGGTCACACACTTAATAGAGGGAGCAAGTTCGGATTGGATTTGAACCAGATACCTGGTTGAGTTGGACCCGAGAAGGATTAGGACTGAGTCAGTGAGTCGTCCATGGTGACTAGTGTTATATTGGCTTTAGTGAATGGGCCACGAGAGTGGAGCCCATGTTCACTCTGTAGGGGTTCGTAGCATGGAAAACAAAAAAATTATACCGCATGCACACAAACAAGCCAAGATCTATCTACTAGATTGTAGCAACGAGTCGATAGAAGCACTCACCCTCGAAGATTCCAAAGCGGTTAACGAGAGCTGATTCTCGTGGGTGATGTAGTTGTACACTTGCCGATCTCAAGATCGCGTAGACGATCCTTCCGGCGCTGCGTTCTAGCAGAGATTCCGCAGTCGGTCACATGTTCGGTACTCGATGAAGACCTTCCTCTCCCTTGTTCTAGCAGGCAACGGAGGTTGTAGTTCTCCCCTTGCGATTCCGGTAGAACGACGGCGTGGTGTCGGAAGTAGAGGGAAAAACCCGCAGGGATTCACCTAAGCCGGTGCGAGTTATGGTGGATTAGAGTTTCCCGGAGATCTAGGGTTTAGAAGACCGGGAGGAGGAGAAGATTTCGGCGGCGGCTAGAGCGGCGGCGGGTCGGCGGAGGCGGCTCGGGTGGAGAGGGGCTAGGGCTTATGGTGTTGGGGCAACCCTCCCCCTCTATTTATGAGAGGGGGCAGCCTTGGGAGGGGTGGGTTTGAATCCAAACCCAAACCCAAGTTGGGTTTAGAAAAGGACTTGTTCCATCTTCCACTAGGAAACCATTGTTCCAGTTTGACTTTTCAAACTCCCGTTTGAATTTCCATTTAGAGCTTTAATTCTTTTTTGCAAATGCCCACACCAAGTGACCTAGGATATGATCCAATCATTCCACTTACCCATGACACATTCATGGACCATTCTCCTTCCAGATCGGTGAACCTTCTAGAACCTCTCCGATGAAAACATCGGAATCTTTCCTGAACTCCGGAATCGTACTTTCCATATATGAATCTTATTCTCCGTACCATTCCGGATCTCCTCGTGATATCCCGGATCCCATCCAAGACTCCGAACAATATTCGGTATCCCTACTAACATTCCATATCTACTAAACAACATCGAATCCTTAAGTGTGTCTTCCTATGGTTCGTGAATTATGCGGACATGAACGAGACACTTCTCCGATCAATAACCAATAGAGGAATCTGGAAATTCATATGGCTCCCACATATTTCTACTATTACTTTGCGATTGAATGAACCACTTACATACGATACCAATTTCCCTTTGTCTCGTGATAGTTTACTTATCTGAGGTTTTGATCGTCGGTATCTCTGCATACCTACTTCAACCTCGTTACCGATAAGTACTCTTTTCTCGTTCCCGTGATATGTGATCCCTTGTAAGCCATTCACATGCTTGCAAGCCAATTGGATGACATTCCACCAAGAGGGTCCAGAGTATATCTATCCATCATATGGATGGACAAATGCCACTCTTGATCCATGTGCCTCAACACATACTTTCCAAACACTCAGTGCCACCTTTATAGCCACCCAGTTACGGTGTGGTGTTTGATGTCATCAAAGTATCCTTCCGGTGATGGTCGAAGGAATTAGGTTACTATGTATAAGAAATCTTATAGCAAACGAACTATTGAAATGACTTGATCTTAATGCTACGCTTATCTATAGGAGTATGTCCATCATACTATTCTCCTAATGATATGATCTTGTTGTCAACAACATCTCAATGCTCATGATTAGGAAACCATGATCATCTATTAACCAACAAGCTAGTATTACAAAGAGGCTTTACTAGGGACTCTAATTTAGTTTACAAATCACACAAGTATTAATGTTTCCATTTAATACTGTTATAGCATGAATGTAAACATTTATCATAAACACAAAGATATAATAATAAACACTTTTATTATTGCCTCTAGGGCATATCTCCAACACAATCCCTATATATAGTGGAGCACCGTAACCCAGAAGGGTTAATTTTTGATCGGTTAGGTCATTCCATGTGTTGTAAACCCTAGATCCATAGCAGTCCTACCATCATAATGAACCTTGCAGTTCGCCGCCGGTGCTCCTCCTTGTACGTGTGGATACCAGCAGAGGTGTTATACGATCAGCACCAGGACGATCGGATAGTGAGGACTGCACTGCATCAACTGACGCGCTTCATCAGTAATCCACAACTGCGCGTCTAGTGGTAAACGTCATGGCCTTCTACCTCAGCTAGATCTTGGGATCACCACGTTAGAGGAAAAAGTTTTGTTTTATCTCTACGTGGCCCAACAGTGTATCAGAGCGATAGCTTCTGGTTTTAGGCTCGAGATCTCGCATATGTTATATGCGGTTGGCTGTAGATGTGTAGAGGTCCCAACCTTTAATAAGGTAGAGATCCCTGTGTTTACAATGCTAGTCTCTGGATCAATATCTAGCATCCACAGTTAAGATGTAATATCAAGAAACAAAGGTCATAATACAACTTTATAACCAGGAATAAAATAATTCATTACATCTTACATAGCTCATTTGGCTATCTTATTACAATGCAGCAGAAATAACTATATAGCATAGAATCCTTCATCTTCAAAGTGCCACATGCAATCATGTTGGTTGTAGACTTGTAATCCTAATCAACACACTTTACTAACATCAAACAAACCTGCAACATAATAAGTTACAGCCACAAGGGTCAATACATTTGAATTGTATTGGCAAGTTACACTACTATGTGGAAATAAGTTGGAATCATATTTGGCTAAGTAGGGTTTAGGCTCATTTGCAGAAAGCAATATGGTTTTATCCTATCTTTTCAAAATAGTTTTGCTCCTTTAACAATCTTTCTGAACTCCTTGGAAAACTCCAAGTGCTTCTAATCCCTTGTTGACACCATCAAGTTGTACTTTTAGAAATTGAAATGTCGAGATCTTCCAAAGCTTCAGGCCTTAGTTGCTCAGAGTTGTCCGTAACCGGGGACACGACTAAGTACTTAGAATTTGATCTTCTGCAGAAGTTGTACACTTTACCCACATGACACAATCTCGTCTTGACGCCACTAGTGGCCGCTGGATAAGTACACACCAAATGGAGTACAGACAGATCGATAATATGACACAGTCTTTCCATAGAAGTCCTCCCAATACACCATGCTAGCTTATCTACCAGGCACCAATGTAAGGATAAATTTCCAATACATGATTCTAGTTAACCTAAAGAAGCCAATGCAACGGTCTTCCACTATGTAGTTGACTAAGCCAGAGCCCATTTAGCATGTGGCTGTACAAGGAAGCCACTATACGAGAAACATGTTCAATATCTAAGTCCCTGGGTGGTTTTCTTCTAGTGCACATACAAAAATATAGCCATATAAACATGGTTCCCTTTGTTGCCACCTTGTCCAAAATTGAGTATCCTCATTCCACCCAGGTGGTTCATTGAGTACTTGTTTTATTATATAAAACATATATTTTTCCAACACTTCATATAATCATAACATGGTATTCCACCCCAAGTCTATAGCAAGTCTAAGCATACTACAACTATGATTTTTTTTCACTAAGGAAGATATAAAGGATATCCTAATAGGACATAGCATAGCATAATAACATAATAACCCTATCATGCATACTACAAAAATTCAACTAAATGTAATGAAAATAGTAGGACATGGATGATAGTTCCACTTGCCTTAGTAGTTGGTGGTGTTGGTACACACTTCGCAATAACACACTTGACAATCTACACAATCTATCAAGCAAAACAACCAAGACAAAACATACACAAGATCAACACTAATGGCACCACAAAAATCATGCAAAGTATGCAAACATGCAAGATGGCAATTTTTATTGTACAAATTTTTATAACAAGGTTCTGAACATTACTAAGTGATTTATGAACATTTTATATTTTCAAGATTACAAATGCAACCATTTGTGCAATTGTAGCAATTAGCAACATTTTCTAATAGTTGGAAAGGCCATTCTCACTAAATAATTTCCACGGTCTTATTTATACTAGAATAAAATTATATTTTTGTCTTACTGTACAGAGGGTTCAATTTACAACCATTTGCAAAAGGATTCACTTAAAAATAATTTACACAACAATTTTTATACTCAAAATACTCCACAAATGGTTCTGTATAAAACGTGATTTTAACAGAGTCAAAAATACCGAATTATGGCTCCACTGTGTTCTACTCGTTTTTTTGAATCCATAGACATATTATTTGCTAAATTTGGATATACAAAACTAAATATATATTTTTTATGGCGAAAATGACCAATTAAACCATTTAATTTATAAATTAATTTTTTTACAGAGAATAAGTAATATTATTGCAGAAATGGATTCTACAGAATCTCAGCTTTTCAGGGATACCAAATTTATAATTTTTGGACTTCTAAATCGTTTTCTATGAATTATACGAGTTCGTACTAAAATCTGAAAAAGTCAAACTCGGGAATTGACTGAAATTGGCTTTGACCGATCTGACTGTTGACTACGCTGATGTCATGATGATGTCAGAATTGACTATAAAAAAGTTGCTTGGATGGAAAAACTTTCTACATGAAAGTTTAAGATAACAACTAGATCTATCTATTTTTTAAAGGAAATTGAGTTTGGAGCAACGAGGTGGGTGTAAAATGGATTATACCTTCTAAGATCTGAATCTTTGACCACATTTTTCTCTCTGCTTGATGAACGAAACGAGGTGAAACCAGCGGGAATGGAACCGTCTTGACGAGGGGAACAACATCCGTCTTCAAGCCGCCGCAATCCAAGGTCGTCTTGAAGGTCTATTTGGGTGGAGAAAATTGGGGAAAATTTTGGATGAAAATGAGGCTAAAATGAGTTCAAAACTTATGAAATTTCCTGTAGTGGGGTTTACATAGGAGGGGGGTGGGGCTGGATTAAAAGAGATTAAAGAGGGAGAGGAATTAGGGAGAATTTAGAGCAATTTAGGAGGGCAATTGAGAGTCATTTAGAAGCATTAGATACAAAGACCAAGTGCTCCCTGGTACATGTTCGTGTACGTGCTTGGTCGCCTCCTGTTGGCCTCTTGGCCGATCGACCTGGTTGGGCCGACCCATTTTGGCTGGCCTGCCGGCCACCCTTTCTTTTCGTTTTATATTTGTTTTTCTTAATTTTTTCATAACTTTTGATTTAGAGCTCCGAATTTATTGATTTAAATTTCTGTGGGTTCGTAAATTCATGGGCAACATTCTAGGACATAAATTTGATGTATTTACAAATATTTAATTTTCTCAATTATTAATTAGTTAATTATTGTACGATTGCATGTGTGCGATATTGGCCTAATTGCAGGGCAATATATTTGGAATGACTTGGATTGTTTCCTTATTTGAACTTGATTCGATTTAGTTCCACTTTACATGGATAACCATGAATTAAAGTTTCAAAATATGAGAGGATAATTTTATAAAATCTTAAAATATTTCACATAAGCTATGGTGCTTATTTTAAAACGAGACTATTTGCTTTTATTTTTGGTTCAAAACAAAACAAAGGTTGTTTGAAAAATTTAAATGAAGTAGTTGAGATGTATAGATGGTTTTTGATTGAGATCATTCCTCAATATTAAAAATAGATTTCAAATACAGGATGTTTGTGAAAAAGATTTTGAAGGGGAACCTTGCAAATTAAAATTTTGAAGTAGAGGAGATATATGGATAATCTTGATGCTTTGATCTTAGGGTTTTTGTTATATGCTACTTTTATTTTAAGGAGTACCTTTATTTGGAGAAAACTTTTGTAATAGTTCAAAAGGTTTTAATGTTTCCAATTAGAAGCAAAAAGTTTTATTTTCCCCCTAAATTTCATTCTTTATTTATTTTGTTTGTATATTTTTTTTACATTTCAAAATTTATAAAATTTTGGGATGTGACAAGATGAGATCTATGTGCAGTTTTGGTGGTCGATCTATGAGATAGATCGGTTTTGTACGAGGTTGATTGGATCAACTATACTCGGTGAATGGTAGATCTGATTTCCATGATCATACTGCTGAGGTCGTGGAACGACATACCCCTAACAGTCGGCTTCCGCCATCAGGGTAGACTGTGACACGTAAATCCAGATGCGGTGATCGAAGATCAAAAAGTTTGATCGAATCGGAACAATGGCGGAATCCATGTCGGGACCGCCGACTTCGCCCTGTCGTAGCGCCTTAGATGTCGTTGCGAGTTTCACAACGCCAGTAGATATCGTATCTATGCATAACTTGTTTTTTGCAGGAAGTTGTGAATGGTATGGTTCATGTGCATGTGATGTATGTGTGTAATCCATAAATGATCTGCGAATCACGGTTTTTGTTAGCTGGCTGGAGCCTAGGTGCTGTCATATTATTGTATAACGACCTGCGTGTCGGATTCTCCTTGTAATTTACTTTACTAAGCTAGTGTAGCTGTTTGGAGAACCCGGAAGACATGCAAGGCATTGTACATGTCGGCGACATGGAGTAAGACGGAAAGTGACAAGAGTTGGCACGATTCGGATTACAGGCTTTGTGGAGATGGAGATCACCATGAAGGGAGCCATACCATTTCACATTATAATTGCTTTATTTTGTGTTATTTCTATGTCTCTGTTTTACCTCTATTAGATAGTTGGTAAAATTTAATCCCTCAAAGAAGGTTTAGTTGGTTTTCCTGCCAGTGTTTGCACCATCACAAGTCGGACATTTTTGGTAGTGGGCTCAAAATTGAGCTGCTGCCAATTATTTCCGACTAGACGGGTTCGAGTCGGACTCTTACTGCGGAAACACTCGGTAAGCTAGACGGGTCTATCACAACGGTTGTGGGGCTCGACGAAAAGTCGTACGGGAGCCGGGGCATGTGATGCCACCAGTCCAACAGGAGTCGTATGAGATACCATTGACAAGGAGTTGTCTACCTAGATCACTTGGCGTCTAGCGGTGATGCTAAAGATCACTAGCCGACTTGCTTATTTAGGATCCTGAATCACTAAGTAACCATCGGAGGGGTGTTGGTTCTAGTGGGAGCATAAAATATTAAAGTGTTTAATATGCTTGCTCTTTTATGAATAAATGTCTTAAGTGTTTTGCATTTTTTCCTGTTGTAGATCATGGCACCAAGTAGCAGTCACTCTCAGATATCCGGTTTTGCGTTGAGAACTATCCTTGAGAAAGATAAACTAAACGACACTAACTTTACCAACTGGTATCGAAATCTGAGAATTGTTCTCAAACAAGAAAAGAAGGACCATGTCCTAGACAACCCACTTCCAAATGAGCCAAATGAGAATGCCTACCGTCGGGCTAAGGATGAGTGCACGGATATTAGCTGTGTAATGCTTGCTCACATGGAACCGGACTTGCAAAAGCAGTTCGAGCATGTTGAGGCATACGATATGATCGAAAGCCTCAAAAGTATGTTCCAGGCTCAGGCGAAGACTGAGAGGTATCAAGTCTCTCAGGCTTTGCTGAGTTGCAAGCTTAAGGATGGTGATCCACTGAGTCCGCATGTGATCAAAATGGTTGGTTATGTGCAGTCTCTGGAGAGGCTTGGCTACCCCATTAGCGAAGAGTTCGCTACGGATATAATTCTAAACTCTCTTCCTAGTGCATATGGGCAGTTCATTTCGAACTACCACATGCATGGTATGGATCAGAAACTCACTGAATTGCATGGGATGCTCAAGCAGGCAGAGGTGGATCTCAAGAAGGGCGCCAGTCAAGTGTTGATGGTGCTGAATAAGGCTAAGTTCAAGAAGAGTTCTTGGACTAAGAAGAAGGCTAAGTCAGGAGGAAAGCAGGCTCAGGACCCGGTCCCAAGCGCTTCCTCAGGGACTAAGCCATCTCCTTCATCCGGATCCACTTGCTTCTACTACAAAGCGGATGGCCACTGGAAGAGGAACTACAGCAAGTATTTGGCCGACAAAGCCAAGAGTGGAGGTATGACTTCCGACTCAGGTACACTTGTTTGCAATGTTATAGACATATATCTTGCTAATGCACCTAATAGTTCTTGGGTTTATGATCCCGGATCAGTTATTCACATCTGCAACTCATTGCAGGGACTGGTAAGAATTAGGAGCATAGCAAGAGGCGAGGTTGATATTCGAGTCGGCAACAAATCAAGAGTTGTTGCGTTGGAAGTTGGCACGATGCAACTTCATTTACCTTCCGGATTCATTATGCAACTGAATAATTGTTATTATGTTCTAGTGCTCAGTCGAAACATTATTTCTGCTTCATGTTTGATGAGGCAAGGCTACGAGTCGAATATCAAGAATAATGGTTGTTCTTTGTATTTGAATGATATGTTTCACGGCTTTGCACCCGTCCAGGACGGGTTATTTATTTTGAATCTTGATGGTGAGTCGGTTTATAACATAAATGTTAAAAGGTTGAAACCAAATGATCTGAATATGACTTAATTTTGGCACTGTCGGCTTGGTCATATAAGTTGGAAACGAATGAAGAAGCTCCATGATGATGGACTCCTAATTTCGTTCGACTTGGAGTCGTTCGAGACATGCGAATCTTGCCTACTCGGCAAAATGACCAAGACACCTTTTGCAAAGAGTTGCGAAAGGGCGTCCGACTTGTTGGGACTAGTACATAGTGATGTATGTGGACCAATGAGCATGATAGCCAGAGGTGGTTATGAGTACTTCATTACCTTCACTGATGATTTGAGTAGGTATGGATATATCTACTTGATGAAACATAAGTCGGAAGCCTTTGAAAAGTTCAAAGAATTCCATAATGAAGCACAGAATCAACTCGGCAAGAAAATAAAGTTTCTTCGGTCGAACCGAGGAGACGAGTACATGAGCCATGAGTTTGATGACCATCTCAAAAGTTGTGTAATAGTTCCTCAACTTACTCCGCCTAGAACGCCGCAAAGGAACGGTGTGTCAAAAAGGCGGAATCGGACCTTGTTGGACATGGTACGATCAATGATGAGTCACACAGATCTGCCTTTATCATTTGTCTAGAAACAACGACGTTCACACTAAATAGAGTACCATCAAAGTCGGTAGAGAAGACACCGCATGAGATGTGTACACGCAAAAAGCCGAGTTTGTCTTTTCTTAAGATTTGGGGTTGTGAAGCATTTGTCAAGCGAATTCAGTCGGACAAGCTTGTGGCCAAGTCGGATAAGTGTATTTTCGTAGGGTATCCGAGGGAAACCTTGGGTTACTACTTCTACAACCGAGAAGAGGGCAAAGTGTTTGTCGCTCGGAACGGTGTTTTCCTTGAGAAAGAGTTTCTCAGTCGGGGAGTAAGAGGAACCAGCTAGTAGTGAGTCGGCAAAAAACCTGGAGGTTGAGCCGGTCGTGTTAGCTGAGCCGGCAGAAGCACCTGTACTACGAATATCGGCGAGATTACGAAGTGTTCGTGATGTGTTACTGTTAGACAGTGATGAGCCGGCAAATTATTCGGAAGCGATGGTGGGATCTGATTCCTATCATGGCTTGGAGCCATAAGATCCGAGTTAAAGTCCATGGATGAAAATCAAGTTTGGAACTTAGTTGATCTGCCAGACGGTGCAAGACCCGTCGAGTGCAAATGGGTCTTTAAGAAGAAAACTGATATGGATGGAAATATTTCTGTCTATAAAGCACGTCTTGTCACGAAGGGGTTCCGACAATTTCAAGGAGTTGATTACAACGAGACTTTCTCGCCCATAGTGATGCTTAAATCAGTTCGGATCATGTTAGCGATAGCAGCCTATTTCGACTATGAGATATGGCAGATGGATGTCAAAACGGCTTTCCTTAACGGAAATTTAACCGAGGACGTGTATATGATACAACCCGAGGGTTTTGTCGATCCGGCTAATGCTGACAAGGTATGTAAACTTCAGAAATCCATTTATGGGTTGAAGCAAGCATCTCGGAGTTGGAATATTCGCTTTGATGAGGTAGTCAAATCGTTTGGCTTCATCAAGAGTGATCATGATTCTTGTTTATACAAGAAGTTTAGTGGGAGCAAAGTAAAATTTCTAATCTTATATGTGGATGACATATTACTGATTGGGAATGATGTCCAGATGTTGCAAGAAACCAATGAATCATTGGAAAGGAGTTTCTCAATGAAAGACATGGCTGAGGCAACATACATCCTTGGAATCCGAATGTATAGAGATAGATCAAGGAGGCTCATTGGATTGCGTCATAGTACTTATTTGGACAAAGTGTTGAAGAAGTTCAACATGGAATCGACTAAGAAGGGGTTCTTACTAATGTCCCATGGTGTAAAACTTAGCAAGACTCAGTGTCCTTCGACAACTAATGAGCGAAGTCGGATGAGTGCGATTCCATATGCTTCTGCAGTCGGATCCATCATGCATGCCATGATTTGTACTAGGCCGGATGCTTCATATGCTCTAAGTTTTGTGAGTAGATACCAGGCTAATCCTCGAGAAATCCATTGGACAGTGGCTAAAAATATCCTAAAGTACTTGAGAAGGACTAAGGATATGTTTTTGTTTTATGGTGGTGAAGATGAACTCAGTGTAAAGGGTTACACGGATGCGAGTTATCTTACCGACTCTGATGATTCTCGTTCGCAATCTGGATACATGTTTATTATAAACCGAGGTGCTATGAGCTGGAAGAGTTCCAAGCAAGAGACTGTGTGTGCATCTACAACAGAGGCTGAGTATATTGCCGCCTCCGAGGCAGCAAAGGAAGCTGTTTGGATGAGGAATTTCCTCATGGATCTTGGTGTGGTTCAGGTCTCGTCCAATCCGTTAGACATGTATTGTGACAACAATGGTGCTATTGCACAAGCCAAGGAACCTAGACATCACCAGAAGAACAAGCACATACTCATGCTGTACCACCTGATTCGCCAGTTCATGGATCAGGGTGATATCAAGTTATGCAAGATACACATGGATGCAAATATTACGGACCAGTTGACAAAGCTGTTACCATAGCCGAAGCATGAGGAGAACCTAAGAGCCATGGGCATTAGATGCTTAGACATGTGATGTTAGAAGATTGACTCTAGTGCAAGTGGGAGACTGTTGGGAATATGCCCTAGAGGCAATCATGTATGATGAGTTTTCCCATTGTATTCATAAAGATATTAAGTTGTCCTTGTATAAACTTCTGATGTGTATCATTGAATATGTGATTCAGTTGTGGAACTATACATTCATGTTGTTTGTACTAAATATCCTTGGTCATCTAGGTTGTGCTGGACACACAACTTAGACCAATGTGAAATTCGCCTTGATGACTCGGTTCCACTTGTCATGGGCATGGAGATGCTATTCCGACTTACGCAGATTCGGGTAAAGAGTTTAGCGAGTCGGATTGACCCATATTGAGGTACAATGAACAAGTTGTCATTTTTATATCTCAATCAATGTAATCCTTAGACCTGAGGTTGTTGCATAGTCCGAGTTGAGGATCACCGACTTAGGTTCTATCATACGCTGATCCGTAACTGGGCAGTTATAAAGGCAGAGTTCGGGTCGACTGAGAATCAAGCTGCATGATGTGAATAACCAAGATGGGATTTTGCCTTCCACTTAGAGAGATATTCTCTGGGCCCCCTCGGATGATATGATTCGGAAAGCATGGCCATGCACGACTCGATTAAGTGTTAACCGAAGCGATCGACTAAGAGTTAGTCGGGTGAATCACTTACTCGGATCGAGAAGAGAGTCGGAATATTTAAGGGATGAAAATTATTCGCCTATAGTCTGACAAGGTATATCGTGAGGCAAAAGGGACTCGGACGCAAGTCACATTTGAAAGGCAAGTCGTCATGACTCCTTGGTACTTGGGAGTCGACACGTTCTGCTAGGAGCCACTACCGAGTGATCGATTGAGAGTCGGACTCTAATCGTGTCCAAATAGCTATGAGCCTGCGGGGTCACACACTTAGGAGAGGGAGCAAGTTCGGATCGGATCTGAACTGGATATCTGGTTGGGTTTGACCCGAGCCGGATTAGGACTGAGTCAGTGAGTCGGACTCACGATGACTAGTGTTATATGGGCTTTAGTGAATGGCCACGAGATTGGAGCCCACGTTCACTCCCTATATATAGTGGAGCACCGTAACCCAGAAGGGTTAATCGTTGATGAGTTAGGTCATTCCATGTGTTGGAAACCCTAGCTCCACAGCAGTCCTGCCGTCGTAACGAACCTAGCAGTTCGCCGCCGGTGCTCCTCCTTGTATGTGGACACCCGAAGAGGTGTTGTATGATCAGCACCAGGACGATCGGATCGTGAGGACTGCACTGCATCAACTGAAGCACTTCATCAGTAATCTGCAACTGCGCATCTAGTGGTAAACCTCGTGGCCTTCTACCTCAGCTAGATCTTGGGATCACCACGTTAGAGAAAAAAGTCTTGTTTTATCTCTACGTGTCCCAATAGTTTCTTGGTAGTTGGAAGCATGAGTAGAACTTACTCATACAAGTGGAGGCTAGCAAAAGACTGGGAGTAACCAACTAAGAGAGCAATAATGGCCATAATCATGCAGTGCAACAAAGCATTACTAATCAAAGCAAAGAGTGGTACTACAAGTCAAGGACTAAATGATCATAGAGTCTATGGTGACTTGTAATAGTCATAACATGGTGTGATCATGTGCCAAGTCAACCCAAGCAAAACATCAAAGGAGAATACCACAATACTATGCTTTTGCGTGCTAAAACAACACATAATTTCTTCAAGGAACACTAAGCAATCCCATTTGTTTGGAACAAGACATGCTACATCAATAATGACTAAGCATAAGGTCAAAAAAACACCTAGCATGTCATGCTAAAGTCTAAGTCAAAGTCAATGCAAGCTCCTCTTGCACTTCAAGCAAGAACTTACTACTCCGTTCCAACACCAAGCAACTTATTTGCAAAAGAACACAGCGAGAATGGGGGTCCAAACTACTTTATTCAAGCAAACTAAACAACCTAAGCAAAGCAAACAATAACTAAGACGCTCCAAGAACAACACAACTGTGCATGAAACAATAAAAACGAAGTGTCTAGACAGACCTGAGATTTTTATTGATGAAGAAGGGGATTCCTTGGGCATCCCCAAGCTTTGACGCTTGTACCTATTGGATATTTCTTGGGGTCACACTATGGTGGCATCTCCAAGCTTGAGCTTTTGTCCATTCTTCATCTCATTGCATCGTTCTCTCTTTACACCTAGATTTTTTCCTTCACACAAAACTTCACACAATCTGCATTAGCAACATTAGTTTATTCAAAAGATATTAGACCTCTGTCAAGGCTTTGGAACATCAAGGCTTTTCATTAAAAGAACAAGCTATTGTAGTGACTCCTTCAAAAAGCTCAATTCACCTAAAGAGAACTCAAAAAGGAATCAATAAGAAGCAAATGCAAATAATGGTTAAAATCTGTCAAAACAGACCAGCAGGTAGAAACCGATTTTTTTGAACATCTTCTATTGCTCAAAACAAAAAGTATTGAACTATTAAAAATTATCTAACATATTGGGGGATTTATTCGTAAATTTTGAGCTCAATCCAAGTTGCATAGACTCCTCACTAATTTTTATAGTGGAGGACAAAAATCTGTTTCGGGACATCAACTCCCCAAATCTTACTGCCCTCTCATTAGAGGTCATTCTTGGCACAAAAAGCAAAAAAAAAAGGATAAGGAGAGGTCATTACTGAAGTAATAACTTCCAAGACTCAAGGAAAGTCTTGGGTTATCTCATAAGTACTTTTCTTTAACGCCTTTAAGTTAGGCTTGATAGCTTGAGAAGATGCTCACATAAAAAATATGAGTTGAAGTAAAAGAGAGCATCAAGAAGAAAATTCAAAACACATTTAATTCTAACCCACTTCCTATGCATAGGAATCTTGTAAGAAAATAAATCCACAAAGAACAAAGTGACATGCATAGGAAGATAAAACAAGAGTAACTTTAAGACTTTCAGCACATAGAGAGGTGTTTGAGTACCACGAAAACTTCTACAACCATATTTTCTTCTCTCATAATAATTTTTATCATCCTGATGAATAAACTCATCAATATAGCTATCACATAAAGCATGCTTTTCATGATCTACAAACAAATAATTTCTATCAAGCTCAAAAATAGTGGAATTAAAACCTTCACAGGTTTTACCCAAGGTAGATATTTCAAAAGGATCCACTAGAACATAACATTCATCCTCCTTTGGTAAGCATGGGGGACAATAAAATAATATAAGAGGTAAACAGTTACTCTCATTAGAAGGTAGACAAGGGTAGATCCATTTTTCCTCCTCTTGACCATCACTCTCCTCCTCTTTTTCATCTAATGAGCTATCAGTTTCAGCATTTTCTTCTTCCATAGGCTCCTGCAAGGCATTAGTCTCTTCCATTTGTGGAAAGCACCTATTAAAATATTCAAGAATATAGCTATTTTCTTCCTTGTAATTATCAAAGCAAAATTTAAGTATCTCGTAAACCACATGTTCATAAGGTGCATCATCAGTATTTTCAAGCAAACTGGCAAGTTCAAATGCACCCTTGAAAGCAATAAATTCTTCAATTTGTTCCACATCATCATTGTCATAATTTCCTTTAACATAAGCTGATATGGTAACATTATCATTATACCCACACTGAAAAGGCAGGTGTTTATACCTCCTACAACAACAAGACTTATAAAAGCAAGAAGTAACATTATAAGTGGAGCACACCTCTCTAGCAATAGTATTCAAATTATCAATTTGTTCCCAAAACTGTTTCCCTTTTTGTGACAAATGGTGTTCCTTATAATAATACTTTTTTCTTCCGTGAACCCACCTTGCCTATAAGAACTAGTTTGAAAGAAACCATCCATTGATAGAAAGCATGACCAAGCAAGGCAATAACAGAAAGACTAATTTTTCTTACTAGAGTAGGAACTAATTTTTTTTTGTGTTTTGGAATAAAGAAAGCAAACCAAACTAGACTAAATTTTGTGGATTTTTTGAAAAGAGGCAAACTAAACTAAGCATAAGAAACAAAGCAAAATAAAAACAAAGTAAAGAGAAAGGAAGTGAAGGACTCCCCTAGTGAAGACGTCCATAGCCTCCGTGGCAACAGCGCCAGAAAATCCTTGATGATGCTCGACGTGACATTTCGTTGGTAACCCCAAGCGTAGGGTGTGAAGAGCAAGCAGCAAGTTTTCCCTCAGTTGAGACCGACGTTATTGAACCAGAAGGAGGAAGGAAACGTCACACAGGTGTTACAGGCAACGCGGAGACCTGCACAACACAAACTCAAGACTTTTCCCCAACGAATCAGTTAGGTTGTCAAGCTCATCGGTTTGCTGTAACAAAGGATTAGACGTATGGTGTGGAAGGTAATGGGTTGCAGCAAGTAAACAAGTAACAGTGGAAGATTCATCAATGGTAAAGATTGGACCGGGGTCCATAGTTCACTAGAGGTGCTCTCCTTAGATAAACAACATGGCATGAAGGGTAAAAAAATTACAGCAGGGCAATTGACAGGAACTGAGCAAGGCATAAAAATGCAATTACAAGTCAGAAAGATCCTATGAGATTCGATTGGGAAATACAACAAGATATATAGACCACCATCCAACTGCATCTATGACTATAATTCCACCTTCAGGTTATCATCCGAACCCCCTTCAGTATTAAGTTGCAAGCAACAGACAACTGTTTTAAGCAAAGTGTGTAAGGTAAACAGTCCACATGTTCCATGAACAAGAGACTGTTGTTTTATCTCTAGTAGAAACATCACATCTACAACCGAAGAGATTTCTGTCACTTCCCTTGGAAACTAGAGGAATGAACCCACTATCGAGCATAAATACCCCCTCTTTGAGTCACTAGCAACTACTTGGCCAAGATAGCTACTAACAACAGAGAGCATGCAAGATCACAAACAACACATAGATGATAGAATCATAAAGACAAAACCATTAATCAAACCAACATAATAATCTCAATATCCATCAGATCCCCGCAAACACAACATGCATGATTACAAATAGATTAGATCTTGATCATGAACGGAGCTCACAAGATCTATACATGAAAGCACAAAGGAGGAGATACAACCATCTAGCTACTACATGGACCCATAGTCCATGGTGGAACTACTCACGCATCATACCGGAGAGAAGGCCTCTGGGATGATCTCCCCTCTGGCAGGGTGCCGGGAAGAACTTCAGATCCCCCCGATCTAGGGACGGTGGTGGCGGAGGCTACAAACGGTTTCCTGGAGATTTGATCGGGTGATTATGGTTTCTGCATCGGGGGATTCTTATAGGCGAAGGGGGAGGGCGAGGAGGCGACTAGGGGGCCAAACCCTAGCCAGGCGCGGGCCCACCCCTAGCTACGCCTGAGGGGTCTGGCTGCCCTGGCCTGCTTCCTCGTCTCCCCTCTGGTCTTCTTGTTCCCCATGGAAAGTAATTTACTTTGACATTTGTCCCGTCCAATTCCGAGAATATTTCTTTACTAACTTTTCTTTAACCAAGAACATCAGAAAAAAGGCATTGGAACTGTTGCAACTTGTTAATAGGTTAGTACCATAAAACATGTAAAATGCACCAAAAAGTGTAGAAAAGTAAAGCAAAGTAGATACTAAACAAGCATGGAGCATCAAAATTTATAGATACGTTTCCGACGTATCAGGGGAGCACCGGAGGAAAGCATGCGAGACCACCATGAAGAAGGGTAAGAGAAATAGAGGGGCCAGCGAAGAGGACTACTCCGACTCGGGCAATGAGGAGGCATTCATGGAGCAGTTGGAGGCATAAGTGAAGGAGAGTGACGTTGACCCGTGGGACTATGAGGAGGAGGAAGACTCCAACGAGGAGAGGGCATGTATATACGAGGCAGGAGTTGCCGACGAGTCATCGGAGGACACCGCCGCCACCACCGATGATAACGACGATGACGGGTAATGTTCTATTGTTAGTATTTCTATTATTACGTATTTAAATGCCATGTCCTGCATTTTAATTGTTGTAACTACCATGTCGTGTGTAATAATATTGGGATTTTGCTACTATAACAATTTCGTGTGGACGTTAGATCAAAGAGGATCAACGGTTGGCTGGCACGATCCACGTGACACCTGTCTGGCCAATCAGGGCGTGCTGGTTTCTGCGTGAGATATAGTAAGGTATTTTCTGAGTATTCGTGACTAGAATAGAGGGCAAATATGAGTAAACATGGCTTCCAATCCTAGACCCCCCCTTGCTGCCCAGAACATGGAACCACTCCATGGATTGAACCCAAACCCGGCACCTAGATCCCTCTCGGCATCGCAAGCGACTTCTCCAACTAGAGATTTCGTGGTGCTTTGGAGAAATCTCGACTTTCCATTTTCTAGACCTGAAAACCGGCGTTTTCCTAAAGGAGGTGCAAGATTAGGGTGCGCCCATGGGCCCGAGGCAATTTCCATGCATCCTACACCATGGTGCATGGCCATTCCCAGGAGGTGGGTATTTATATCCTGGTGCAAGAATGTACTGTATTTTTTCGAGTTACGGCCCGGTAAATGCGGTTTCTAACTGTATGTACCCTATAATACACTCTCAACTTTCGGGGAAAAATGGTTTGGGGTGCCCCATGGGTTACCTAGGCTGGATGCATGCATGGGTCCAAGATTGCACCAACCATCGAGTTGCCGCGCCCGCTGGCTGGTTTCACCGTTTTCTTGGGCAGCACCAAACAAAATCTAAAAAACAAAAAAAAACGTGAAAACGGCTCCGGGAGCCCTTGCATGTGACCCACTCCCCTCATAAAATCATAGGCAGGGCATCTCAGGTCATTTGGCACCCAAGGCACCACCAGGATGTCTATCGAGTGTGAGTAGCATGGCTTCCAAACCTAGATCCCCCCTTGCTGCCCAGAATATGGAACTACTCCATGGATTGAGCCCAAACCCGGCACCTAGCTTCCTCTCGCCATCGCAAGCGACTTCTCCAACTAGATATTTTGTGGTGCTTTGGAGAAATGTAACACCCTCAGAATCGGCCCTATGCAAGTTTTAGCGCTTCCCGCCAAACCCGCATAGAAACGATTCAAAGGTGCCCACCAGGCACTTTCGTGCGGGTGGAAAACGAAGTAATATCATTACACAGTAGTCCTCGATGGAACCCACAAAACAGATATATACAACGGCGACTCAATGAGTCAAGAATACAGATATACAATACCAAGATCCAAATCACCTTTAAAACGATATAGCGTCCGAGTACGGACAAGATGCAAATTGAGCTAAGAGCCCTGAAGAATAACCAATGGCGTCCATAACCCTGCCCAGGCCAAGCCGGAAGGGTAACCCTGCTAACGACGTCGATCTCAAAACCTGCTTAAACAAAAGGGGTGCCGACAAAGGGCAAAGGAAAAAGAGAGAGCGGTCAGTACTGAGGCCAGTACACGGCGAGACTAGAATTCGGCGGTCCTCGCCTACATAGGTATGGTGGACTGAGCGGCAGCGCGGCATGCACGAAACATCCTATAGAGACTCGAGATAACTGTCGGCTATCAGAGAGGGATAAGAAAGACCTATTCGGAACCAACCTGATTCTACCACCAAACATACCCATCCTGGTATTTCCCCCTCAAGACCAAACGAGGAAGTCAACCGAGGAACTCACACCGTTGGCAGTTTTATTCATTCCGTTATAGTTGCGGCAATTACTAGTCAAATAAAGATGGCTTGAGTCATCCTGATATAATAAGCAGTGGGCAGTTTTAGTTAAACATTCCGTTGTAGTTGCGACACTTACTAGTCAGATACGATTAGCATGAGACATCCCAAACCCAGCAGTTGTTGGTACTTTTATTTAGCCATTCCGTTGTAGTGAAGCTGATTACTAGTCATATCGGATACAAGTCAAATTATAACAGTAAACTTTAGTTATAGTTGTCTATGATCGAGAACTGTGCTCCAAGTCGTCCATAACCGCGGACACGGCTTTTCGAAAAGATTTAACCCTGCAGGGGTGCACCAAAGTATCCACACGCACTTCGACCCTTTTTGCCAGATCAGTTAACATACACCCATCGGTATGTCGGCGGGGCCTAAGTCATGACGTTTCCCAAACCCAAAGCAAGTACATGGGGACCACCCCACTAAGCTACCCGCAACGAAGTCGGCCGTTCTCCGAGACGGACTCAGGGTTTGTGTAGACAGCTGTAAACGACTGGGAACCCGAAAGTGTGACTGGGCTTGTCGATACAGCGAAAACGTGTCACGATCCTAAACAGTACAGGTGATCCTCGCACAATCGTAAATAAAGCAGTAAAGCATGGCATAAGTACAGGATAGTAATAAAGCCCCAAACTACTTGTGGCCCCCAGTACAATACTTTGAAATCAGGTACTAATCGATGGGGGTGCCCATACACCCCACCTGTGGTTAGCGCGCTCGATCTCGGAACAGGTGTCAAGAACTCGGGGTCCTACGGGACACCAGTGAGCGGTTAAAAACCAAATATTGTCTATTATCCACCGGTGCCTCTGCATTAACCTACTTCAATTTTAGTTATTAAACAATAATTAAAGCCATGATCATCTCCAACATTAAACATACGGCCATACTCCAACAACTGTGGTACTTGACGACACGCAACAGCACTTGAGCAAGCGACTACGACGCGCAGGTCCAACTATCTACCAAACAACAGGTAATAGGATGTGTCCAAGGCAATATAAGGCCGCAAGGGATATCACGGGTACGGAAACTAGAGCATCGCAACACAAATAGCAATAGATCAACAGGAGGAAATAAAGACTATAAATGCAAAATCGGTAGAAGGGGAAGGGATGCTCGCCTGAAAACATTGCCGAAGGTTCAACCGAAGATCGGGTCGACACTCGCATCAACTCAACGGCCTTATCCGCGAAGAACCAAAACACTAGAATAAACACCGGATGCACTATTTAATACTACGGCAAAAGATTGGGCATGATGCATGTATGATGTATGGCATGGCAAGATGCGATGCAACTAGGCAATATTATTGGAACCGGGGTCCCGGCAAATATTTAGTGGTTCAAGTTGTTTATCTACCCCGCAAATTAAATGTTGTCTTAACATGGCAAAACATATCACCGGTTCGCTACACAAAATTAAATGGAGCCAATATATGACTAGAATAGCCGTCATATAGTTTCCATATTTAATTTAGGTGAATCGACTATCTAACCCAACCCACCAGATGACATGTATGCAAGCATGATGAGTTAATGATGCGACAGGTATATGTCATATTATAAAAATAGAGGCTTAGGGTCACACATCTGGGTTCGGAAGACCTTGGGTTAGATGGGGTCCGGGTTCGCCGGGATCGGTCTTGGCGTTTTGGATGAAGAACTTGGCGTTCTGGGGTTCGGTCTTCGGATCTTGAAGGTTTCACCTTCGGATCCGGGAATGAGGCCTTGTCGTTCCGACTTTGTCATCGATGGCGAACTCTCTCGGGTCGCATCGTTAGTAGTCGGTCTTGTCGATGCCCGATCTTGCTGTGACATTTTCACAGGCCTCATCACCTGACGAGGACGGCGAAGGACTTGGAGATGATCTTGCATATTGGCGAAGACATACAGGCAGATCGAAGATCAGCCTATTGTATGGAGTTGGCGCTGCTTGTACCGCGTTCAGATGGTGACTTGGGCTACAACACACGGTTCCTAGGACATGCTGCACAAGGGCGAGCCCTGCAGGAAACGAAGGACATGAGTCCCTGGTAACTTCAGAGTTAGAACTCGCGCAGGAACCACTTGGCAGAGCACGAACATGGGCGGTTCACGGGGACGGGCCGATGCGGTTCCGGGCGGGCTGCGGTCGGGGCACTAGGGGCATCCAGGGCCGGCCGAGCCGAGGCCCCACTGAGAGGAGAGGTGGCCGGAGGCGGGGCGTGAGCGGGAGCTCGGGGTGCGATGGAGGACGGGCCCCAGCAACTGGTGCTGCCGGGCGAGGTGGAGGCGGGGGCCCCATGACTGCTGGGGTCGGGCGGGCTTGGAGATGTGCTCGGGGCAGGAGCCAGGCGGTGATGGAGGGGAGGGCGAGGGCGCGGGTAGAGGAAGGTCGGGGCGGCCGGCGAGGTGTTGGTTGTCCCTATTGGGGAAGGCAGAGGAAGTCGCGGCCGCGACCCTGGCAGCGGCGGGACGGGGACGGACCTGCGGCTCTGCGGCACGCGGGCGAGGCCGAGAGGTGGGTGGCGGAGGAGAGCCACCGGGGCGGTGGGGCCTGGGGGCGCCGGAGCTCGAGGGAGGCGGCGGTGGAGAGGAGGAGAAGGAAGGCGAGACGAGGCCATGGCGGCAGCGCACGCGGGGAAAGGTGAGGGGGAGGAGTCTGCAGGTGGGGCCGGGTCGGGATGAGGGCAGGTGGGGTTGTGCCTCGCGTGGGTGTGGTGGGTGAGGGAGTGGGGTGGGTCCGGGCTGCATGCTGCTGCTGGTTGGCGGCGGCAGGGGCGGTGGGGGTGTGGAGAGGAGGTTGGGGTGAGGTGGCAGGTGGTGGTTGGGTGGAAGGAGGGATGATAGCTGAGGTGGCGAGCACCGATTGGGTGGGATGAGGTGGAGGAAGGTTGGGTAGATTAGGTTGGGGTAGGAAAAGGGTTTAGGTAGTCTGGTTTTTGTACTGGGGGTGGCCGACTGGGTCGGATCGGCCCGGTACGGCTGCCCCTAAAAATAAAGTAAATATTTTATTATTTTAAAACGGGGCTTTTGAAATCCATTGGTAGACGAAACAAACTAATCCGGAGACCCGGGTTTTTTGTTTGAATAAAGACGGGGCGTTCAGAAGACAAAAATAGATTTTTCGAAGATAGTTTTATGCAAACAAATGCAAGATGACATGACGATGCTCAAATGCAATGTGGCATGATGACATGAGCATGCGGTCATGATGATGCAATGCACGAAAACAACGCGATTTTCTAGTAGTGGTTTTTGCGGGGCGCCACAATTCGACACCACTAACAATGGATCTCGCCCTCGAGATCCGCCTCATGGTACCGGGAAGAAGGTCGGAGATCTGAATCTCCTCGCTTCGTGTAGATCCTCGCGACACCACTAACAAGAGGTCGCTGTCCGTGATCGTCAAGAGAACACTCCGGGAAACAAAGGCGAAGGTAGAGGTATCAACCAATCAATCCACCTCTAACTTCGATAGAAAGAGAGAACCGATGCATTCTCATCCACTTCAATGTACAAAAGCGAATAGAACGGGTAGTCGGCATGGGGGCCAATCCATCACGCACCCAAACTATTACTCTGCACAATCAGTAGAAAAGCGTGCAACCATTCTCGGAATCCGACTGAAGATCTTGACAATCGAGGTTCAGAAACATAGGAGTGATGCAGACTCTGCATCGGATCTGGCGTAGATGATGTCGTCGCGTCGGAAAACACCGGAAGGCACGAGAAGGAACAAAGAGAAGTCCACCAGACGAAGGATTCCTCAGATAGCATGAAGACCAGATGTAGCAACACCGTTACCAAAGGAGGAAGCGAAACCCTGAAGGTACGATGGAACCCAACCACGAGAAATCCTGGACTCGAAGAGAGAGAAGAGAGCGGATTCAAAACACTCAGAGGTGAGAGGAGAGCAGCAGAGGGGTAAGGAGTAAAATCAGACCTAATTAGAACTATCCAACCGATTTTGCAAAAATAGTTTTGACACTCTACTTCGGCCGTTAGCTAGGTTGTCCTACAGGCTAGACTAGTGGGTATCGTAACTGCTGGGCTCTGATACCACTCTGTAACACCCTCAGAATTGGCCCTATGCAAGTTTTAGCGCTTTCCGCCAAACCCGCATAGAAACGATTCAAAGGTGCCCACCAGGCACTTTCGTGCGGGTGGAAAACGAAGTGATATCATTACACAGTAGTCCTCGATGGAACCCACAAAACAGATATATACAACGGCGACTCAATGAGTCAAGAATACAGATATACAATACCAAGATCCAAATCACCTTTAAAACGATATAGCGTCCGAGTACGGACAAGATGCAAATTGAGCTAAGAGCCCTGAAGAATAACCGATGGCGTCCATAACCCTGCCCAGGCCAAGCCGGAAGGGTAACCCTGCTAACGACGTCGATCTCAAAACCTGCTTAAACAAAAGGGGTGCCGACAAAGGGCAAAGGAAAAAGAGAGAGCGGTCAGTACTGAGGCCAGTACACGGCGAGACTAGAATTCGGAGGTCCTCGCTTACATAGGTATGGTGGACTGAGCGGCAGCGCGGCATGCACGAAACATCCTATAGAGACTCGAGATAACTGTCGGCTATCAGAGAGGGATAAGAAAGACCTATTCGGAACCAACCTGATTCTACCACCAAACATACCCATCCTGTATTTCCACCTCGAGACCAAACGAGGAAGTCAACCGAGGAACTCACACCGTTGGCAGTTTTATTCATTCCGTTATAGTTGCGGCAATTACTAGTCAAATAAAGATGGCATGAGTCATCCTGATATAATAAGTAGTGGGCAGTTTTAGTTAAACATTCCGTTGTAGTTGCGACACTTACTAGTCAGATACGATTAGCATGAGACATCCCAAACCCAGCAGTTGTTGGTACTTTTATTTAGCCATTCCGTTGTAGTGAAGCTGATTACTAGTCATATCGGATACAAGTCAAATTATAACAGTAAACTTTAGTTATAGTTGTCTATGATCGAGAACTGTGCTCCAAGTCGTCCATAACCGCGGACACGGCTTTTCGAAAAGATTTAACCCTGCAGGGGTGCACCAAAGTATCCACACGCACTTTGACCCTTTTTGCCAGATCAGTTAACATACACCCATCGGTATGTCGGCGGGGCCTAAGTCATGACGTTTCCCAGACCCAAAGCAAGTACATGGGGGCCACCCCACTAAGCTACCCGCAACAAAGTCGGCCGGTCTCCGAGACGGACTCAGGGTTTGTGTATACGGCTGTAAACGACTGGGAACCCGAAAGTGTGACTGGGCTTGTCGATACAGCGAAAACGTGTCACGATCCTAAACAGTACAGGTGCTCCTCGCACAATCGTAAATAAAGCAGTAAAGCATGGCATAAGTACAGGATAGTAATAAAGCCCCAAACTACTTGTGGCCCCCAGTACAATACTTTGAAATCAGGTACTAATCGATGGGGGTGCCCATACACCCCACCTGTGGTTAGCGCGCTCGATCTCGGAACAGGTGTCAAGAACTCGGGGTCCTACGGGACACCAGTGAGCGGTTAAAAACCAAATATTGTCTATTATCCACCGGTGCCTCTGCATTAACCTACTTCAATTTTAGTTATTAAACAATAATTAAAGCCATGATCATCTCCAACATTAAACATACGGCCATACTCCAACAACTGTGGTACTTGACGACACGCAACAGCACTTGAGCAAGCGACTACGACGCACAGGTCCAACTATCTACCAAACAACAGGTAATAGGATGTGTCCAAGGCAATATAAGGCCGCAAGGGATATCACGGGTACGGAAACTAGAGGATCGCAACACAGATAGCAATAGATCAACAGGAGGAAATAAAGACTATAAATGCAAAATAGGTAGAAGGGGAAGGGATGCTCGCCTGAAAACATTGCCGAAGGTTCAACCGAAGATCGGGTCGACACTCGCATCAACTCAACGGCCTTATCCGCGAAGAACCAAAACACTAGAATAAACACCGGATGCACTATTTAATACTACGGCAAAAGATCGGGCATGATGCATGTATGATGTATGACATGGCAAGATGCGATGCAACTAGGCAATATTATCGGAACCGGGGTCCCGACAAATATTTAGTGGTTCAAGTTGTTTATCTACCCCGCAAATTAAATGTTGTCTTAACATGGCAAAACATATCACCAGTTCGCTACACAAAATTAAATGGAGCCAATATATGACTAGAATAGCCGTCATATAGTTTCCATATTTAATTTAGGTGAATCGATTATCTAACCCAACCCACCAGATGACATGTATGCAAGCATGATGAGTTAATGATGCGACAGGTATATGTCATATTATAAAAATAGAGGCTTAGGGTCACACATCTGGGTTCGGAAGACCTTGGGTTAGATGGGGTCCGGGTTCGCCGTGATCGGTCTTGGCGTTTTGGATGAAGAACTTGGCGTTCTGGGGTTCGGTCTTCGGATCTTGAAGGTTTCGCCTTCGGATCCGGGAATGAGGCCTTGTCGTTCCGACTTTGTCATCGATGGCGAACTCTCTCGGATCGCATCGTCAGTAGTCGGTCTTGTCGATGCCCGATCTTGCTGTGACATTTTCACAGGCCTCATCACCTGACGAGGACGGCGAAGGACTTGGAGATGATCTTGCATATTGGCGAAGACATACAGGCAGATCGAAGATCAGCCTATTGTATGGAGTTGGCGCTGCTTGTACCGCGTTCGGATGGTGACTTGGGCTACAACACACGGTTCCTAGGACATGCTGCACAAGGGCGAGCCCTGCAGGAAACGAAGGACATGAGTCCCTGGTAACTTCAGAGTTAGAACTCGCGCAGGAACCACTTGGTAGAGCACGAACATGGGCGGTTCACGGGGACGGGCCGATGCGGTTCCGGGCGGGCTGCGGTCGGGGCACTAGGGGCGTCCAGGGCCGGCCGAGCCGATGCCCCACTGAGAGGAGAGGTGGCCGGAGGCGGGGCGTGAGCGGGAGCTCGGGGCGCGATGGAGGACGGGCCCCAGCGACTGGTGCTGCCGGGCGAGGTGGAGGCGGGGGCCCCATGACTGCTGGGGTCGGGCGGGCTTGGAGATGTGCTCGGGGGAGGAGCCAGGCGGTGATGGAGGGGAGGGCGAGGGCGCGGGTCGAGGAAGGTCGGGGCGGCCGGCGAGGTGGTGGTTGTCCCTGTTGGGGAAGGCAGAGGAAGTCGCGGCCGCGACCCTGGCAGCGGCGGGACGGGGACGGACCTGCGGCTCTGCGGCACGCGGGCGAGGCCGAGAGGTGGGTGGCGGAGGAGAGCCGCCGGGGCGGTGGGGCCTGGGGGCGCCGGAGCTCGAGGGATGCGGCGGTGGAGAGGAGGAGAAGGAAGGCGAGGCGAGGCCATGGCGGCAGCGCACGCGGGGAAAGGTGAGGGGGAGGAGTCTGCAGGTGGGGCCGGGTCGGGATGAGGGCAGGTGGGGTTGTGCCTCGCGTGGGTGTGGTGGGTGAGGGAATGGGGTGGGTCTGGGCTGCATGCTGCTGCTGGTTGGCGGCGGCAGGGGCGGTGGGGTTGTGGAGAGGAGGTTGGGGTGAGGTGGCAGGTGGTGGTTGGGTGGAAGGAGGGATGATAGCTGAGGTGGCGAGCACCAATTGGGTGGGATGAGGTGGAGGAAGGTTGGGTAGATTAGGTTGGGGTAGGAAAAGGGTTTAGGTAGTCTGGTTTTTGTACTGGGGGTGGCCGACTGGGTCGGATCGGCCCGGTACGGCTGCCCCTAAAAATAAAGTAAATATTTTATTATTTTAAAACGGGGCTTTTGAAATCCATTGGTAGACGAAACAAAATAATCCGGAGACCCGGGTTTTGTGTTTGAATAAATACGGGGCATTCAGAAGACAAAAATAGATTTTTCGAAGATAGTTTTATGCAAACAAATGCAAGATGACATGACGATGCTCAAATGCAATGTGGCATGATGACATGAGCATGCGGTCACGATGATGCAATGGACGAAAACAACGCGATTTTCTAGTAGTGGTTTTTGCGGGGCGCCACAAGAAATCTCGACTTTCCATTGTCTAGACCTGAAAAACTGGCGTTTTCCTAAAGGAGGTGCAAGATTAGGGCGCGCCCATGGGCCCGAGGCAACTTCCACGCATGCTACTGTTGGGACACGTGGAGATAAAAAAAAAAATTTCCTCTAACATGGTGATCCCAAGAACTAGCTGAGGTAGAAGGCCACGAGGTTTACCACTAGACGCGCGGTTGCGGATTACAGATGAAGCGCGTCAGTTGATGCAGTGCAGTCCTCACGATCCGATCGTGCTACTGCTGATCGCACAACACCTCTGTTGGTATCCACACGTACAAGGAGGAGCACCGGCGGCGAACTGCTAGGTTCGTTACGGCGGCATGGCTGCTGTGGAGCTAGGGTTTCCAACACATGGAATGACCTAACCGAACAACGATTAACCCTTCTGGGTTAAGGTGCTCCACTATATATAGGGAGTGAACGTGGGCTCTGCTCGCGCGACCCATTCACTATAGCCCATATAACACTAGTCACCGTGAGTCCAACTCACTAACTCAGTCCTAATCAGGTTTAGGTCCAACCCAACGAGATTATATGTTTAGATCCAATCCGAACTTGCTCCCGCTCTTAAGTGTGTGACCCCGCAGGCTCATGGCTACTTGGACATGATTGGAGTCCGACTCTCAATCGATCAGTCGGTAGCGGCTCCTAGCAGAACATGCCGACTCCCAAGTACCAAAGAGTCATGACGACTTGCCTTTCCAATGCGACTTGCGTCCGAGTCCCTTTTGCCTCAGGATATACCTTGTCAGACTATAGGCGAATATATGTCATCCCTTAAATAGTCCGACTCTCTTCTCGATCCGAGATAAGTGATTCACCCGACTAACTCTTAGTCGATCGCCTCGGTTAACACTTAACCGAGTCGTGCATGGCCATGTTTTCCAAAGCATATCTCACGAGAGGACCCAGAGAATATCTCTCCGAGTGGAGGGGAAAAATCCCATCTTGGTTATTCACATCACGCAGCTTGATTCTCAGTCGACCCGAACCCTGCCTTTATAACTGTCCAGTTACGGATCAGCGTTTGACAGAACCTAAGTCGGTGATCCTCAACTCGGACTATGCAACAACCTCAGGTCTAAGGATTACATTGATTGAGATATACAAATGACAACTTGTTCGTTGTACCTCAATATAGGTCAATCCGACTCGCTAAACTCTTTAGTCGAATCCGTGTAAGTTGGAATAGCATCTCCATGCCCATGACAAGTGGAACCGAGTCATCAAGCCAATTTTCACATTGGTCTAAGTTGTGTGTCCAGCACAACCTCAATGACCAAGGATATTTAGTACAAACAACATGAATGCATAGTTCCACAACCGAATCATATATTCAATGATACACATCAGATGTTTATACAAGTACTACTTAATATCTTTATGAATACAATGGGAAAACTCATCATACATGATTGCCTCTAGGGCATATTCCCAACAGCTACACCATGGTGCATGGCCATTCTCGGAAGGTGGGTATTTGTCTCGTCGTGCAGGCATGTACTGTATTTTTTCGAGTTACAGCCCGGTAAATGCGGTTTCTAACTGTATGTACCCTATAAGACACTCTCAATTTTCGAGGAAAAATGGTTTGGGGTGCCCCATGGGGTACCTAGGCTGGATGCATGCCTGGGTCCAAGATTGCCATTATGATTGGGACCATTGCTATCAAGTTTGAGGTAACATAATCACTTTGTGTAATGCAAAGTTTTGTTTCATATAAGATTGTTTTGGTAACAATACTTGATCAACCTTGTTAACAAAAGGATTTTAATGAACAAAATAATGAGTTCACTATGGTTATACTTGCTTTCTTTTACTTTTCTCCTTCCTAGTCTTTGCCTTTTCTTTTTTGCTAGCATTGGTTTTGTTAGTTGTTTGCTTGTTAGAGTGTCTTAGAACTTCTATAGTTTGGTTTTTGGTTTGCTTTTGCTTCTTCCAAAAAACTGTTTCTGCGAGAAAATCAATTTTCATACCCTGAAAATTGGCCAAAAATAAAGTTTCCCGAAAAAATCCAGAAAATTCAAAATAATTTTTTCCTCCAAAAAAGGAGGAGAGGGACACCTGGAGTGACCCACGACCAGCCCAGGCCAGCACACCCCTGGTAGGCGCGACCAGCCCCCAGGTGGCGCCTGGCTATGGTGTGGCCCACCTGGGCCCCTCCAAGGTGCCTCCTCCCAGCCATCTTCTTTGTCTCTCCTGAAAAACACTGGAAAAATTTCTCAAGCCCGAGTTCCTACTGTTCTTTCTCGCGAATTTCGATCTCCTTGCTCAACCCATCTTTGTTGCTCATTTTTTGAGGGATTTCTCCTTGGTATGTGCCTCCTCCTCTTGTCCAATTAGATTTGTGATTGGTAGATTGTATCTTGAGTATTTTGCTACTGTAGGTGTCAGGTTGTGTGAGCTTGCATGCTTGTTCTATGCTTAGATATTTCATTTTGATGCATGTGTAGCCCTCTAGCAAGTTCCTATAGTAGTTTCTCATCATTTATCAACTTGGAAATCACTTGGTTTGATGTTTGTCTAAAAATTTCAGAAAAAAGGGGTCATGGACAACCACACCTTTGGTGAAATATTTGAGAGATGCACCTAGAAGGTCAAGGCCTTCGAGATCATACTCCCGAGCTAGGTACTCATACAATGAGGATCTCATTACACCGCGATTTGGCAACAAGGGAGATGAGGGGGATGCGCAACCTTCCACCTTTCCTTGCCTAACCTTTTTGCGGGCTGCTGGGATTCTTGAGGATTTTCTAACCTTGGTTCGGAGGGTTGGACTAGCAAGCTATATGCAGGCTGAGAGCATGCAATATGCTACGCTCACTAAAACATTTGTGGAGAGCTTCGCTTTTTCTAATAGCTTGTTCAAGCCAGATGTGTCTTTCAAAATTTATGGCAGGTCTTACACTATGGCATTGAAGGAAATTTTGTGAGGCCCTGAGACTTGGTACAACTGGGTCAGCAAAGAAGATTCCAGCTCAACCCACTGATTTGTTAGAGCTCTACCATGGGATAACCAATGATGATGACCATAGAGCCCAAAGGGGAAAGATAAGAAATATTCAGGTCCCAGCTATCAGGTACTTTGCTTATTATCTTGCTACTAGTGTTCTTGGTAGGGAGAACACTAGTAATATTTCCAAATATCATTTGGCCTTCATAGCTGTTGCGCTCAACAATGAAACTAGGTACAACCTTGGTTCTCTCATTGCTCGCCGCTTAGCTGCTAAGGAACCTATTATGGGGGAATTATTGCTACACGTGTTGTTGCTGCCTTGGACCTTGTTGTTGATCCAAATGATACAATTTTGGCTCCGCAGAGGCTTCATCTTGCTGCTATGAAAGCACATCACTTTGTCACTGGTGGCTCTACCCTTGAGAGCCTAGTTTATAAAATGTTGTTTACTGATGGGGAAGAGAGAGAGAGATGCATCTACCCCAAACCACTTTGTTCAGTACTTCCCAGGGACCTTTGTCACGCTCCAAGGAGGAGATGGATGGTAAGATGCGCATTCTTGGTTTCCATGGACACTATCAGGGGGACGCACCCTCACATGACCCCTTTGTACACTACACAGGGGAGTCCTCAAGCTATCAGGACGAAGGGGCCTCCTCAGCGCACTACAGAGGTGCACCTTCTTGGTCACCATGGAGTTGAGCCCCACTTAGGCTAAAAGCCTAAGATTGGGGGGAGGTATACCGACATCACACTCATGTATATATCATGTTTTGTTGGTTCTTTGTATATCCATTGTTTCACTTTATTTTTGGTTTTTGTTTCTCCTTTCCCAAAACACAAAAATACCAAAAAAAAATTTGTTTCTCTTGGTTTATTTCTTTTTTTAGCTTTGGTTTGCCTTAAAGAAAAAAATCCAAAAAGATTTTTGCTTTGTTTGGCTTGCTTTAAAAATCGAAAACACCAACAATATTTGTTGTTCTACTTTGGTTTTGTGAGTTCTTTGCAGGGTTTAGCCGTCCGCAGTGGAGTTTGGTTTCATTTTATTATTCATGTCACACAAGTGAAGGGCAATAATGAAGATTAAGACAACTTGAGGTGTGGTAAGAGGCTGGTAACGAACTCTATTTGTTTTCATTTTTGTACATATACTCATCATTGTGAGCATGCTTAGTCTGTTGATGTAAAGTGTATGTTATTTATGGATGCTTAGTAGTTCTTGCTCTCTGATGATTAGCTCCATCTTGCTAATAGTTTGTAGCGTGTCATATTAATGTCTGCTTGCATTGTTTTATTCATAACTTGGTATGATATTGTGGTAGCCTCCTCTCAATGTTTCATGTGAATCGACTTGGCACATGCTCAAGCATGCATATGACTAAACAATAGTTAGTAAGCCTCGATGATTTATTTTTCCTCACAGTTCTTGTATCACTTTCATGCCATAATTAGTCATGTTTTGTTGCAAGCATGATTATGACAATTATTGCTCCCTCGTTTGTCGCTCCCTCTCTTTTGCTAGCCTTCACTTGCACTGAGTATGAGCTCTACTTGTTCATCCAAGTCCCCAAAACCAATATTGCCAACAATGTCCACCATACCTACCTATTAGCATCATTTGTTATTTCAGTGTATATTCAATATGCCTTGTTTTCTTCCAAATAAAATGTTTGTCTATTTTGAGGAAGTTAGTTAGTAAAGCTCTCACGAACTTGATGGCACACTTTATTCTTTGCACTTAATAATCCTGAACCATTATGACATGTCCATAAAATTTATATGCTTGCAAATTATAGGCTGGGAGTTAGGAGAACCGTGTTGTCACGGGGAACACTTTCAACACTTATGGATACATATCCAGTTGATACCTTGCTCTTTTGTTTGCGGATGTCGTCATTGTGAAATAAAAGGGGATCATGTGAGTTCATGGAGTATATATATGTGTTAGAGAAACGCCTAGGCCACTAGCCTAAGCCATGCCTAATCATAGTGGAAACTTGCAGCATCACCATAATGAGCATCTATGAAGCATCCTCAATAAAAGCTATGCACATAGTAAATAAAAAGATCGCTGAGATGCTCATTGTCTGCTTGCTTTGTCATTTTGATCACGGGATAGCTCCGGTATCATGTGCAAGGGGTACCGGTTGGCGGTTCTCTGTGATATGCATGTATTTACAATGACAAGAACTTATAGGTAACCAAAGTTGAGTAGCATGCGGAGCGGCCCTCGTACTCAAGGGACATGGATTTCTAGTTTATGGTCTGTCAAGCATATAACTCAGATTGGACCTCACTTTTACCTTAACCATATGAAGATGCCTATGATAGGAGCAAAGAGAGCTCAAAGCTAATGAGTACCTTCCTTTCAGCATTTGGAAGCCTTTCAAACTTTTCAAAACCTTTTCACTTCTTTGTTGAGACACCACTTATTCTATGAGGACCTTCTTGAGAGCATAGTTGTCATTTTTGTGTTTGCCTCAAAACTTGGTTAACTATGTCATGACTTTGATGCCTGTATCTCTGATATCTTTACTTCTAGTCTTCATGTGAACTTCAGAGGTGCCTTGGCATTTATATTGTGCTCTACAAACAAAGGCAAGCGAGATACCACTCTATCATACCTTTTTATGAGCATTGCAGTGTTGCTTATGTTTATGTTTCATGATACTTATTATTATTGAGTTGGTTTCTCTTCATAGCTTGCAATGACTATTGAGTAGACTTAGTTGCATACTTATTATGAATGGTTTAAGTATCTACTCCTGTGCTAAGAATATATACATCAAATGAAGCAAATGTGTTCATGAAAGTTCTTTTATCGCACTAAGTTTTCAACTGAATTGCTTGAGGACAAGCAATAAGCTAAGCTTGGGGGGAGTTGATACGTCCAAAATGTATCTACTTTCCCGAACACTTTGCTATTGTTTCTCCTCTAAACTTGTGTGATTTGGATACAACTAACACGGACTGACACTGTTTTCAGCAGAATTACCTTGGTGTCTAGTTTTTGTGCAGAAAATCAACTATCAGGAAAAATCCCGGAAAATATGCCAAAAATACTATTTCACGAGAAGATCCACGGAGCCAGAGTACGAGACGGAGTGGAGGCCTAGGGGGCCCACACCCCAGCCAGGCGCGGGCCAGGCCTGGCCGCGCCTAGGGGGGTGCGGCCACCTCAGGCACCCCCTCAGCCTCTCTCTTCGCCTATAAGTTGCCTTCTAACCTAAAAACTCAGGGGGGTTTGTCGTTTTTCCAGAAAGAGTTCTGGTGCGCCACCACCACCAGAAACCAAGATTCGGAACCAGAAACTCCGTTCTGGCAACCTGCCGGGACGGGGAATTTGGGGAGGATCAGCGTCATCACCAACTCCTCTCCATAAACCATCAATGTTTCCCTCATCCATGAGTGAGTAATCCCTCGCTGTAGGCTATGGGGATGGTAGGGATTCGATGAGTTCTATCATGTAATCGAATAAGATTGTTAGGTCATAGTGCCTAGTATCTCAATTAGTGCTATTTGACTTTGTTGCAACTTGTTGTGCTTAATGCTTGTCACTAGGGCCCGAGTTCCATGATCTCAGATCTGAACTTATTATTGAATCATTATGATATTATTGTTTGTGATCTTATATGCAAGTTGTGTACTAATATCATTGTCCGGATCCAAAGGCCCCGAAGTGATTGAAATTGGGACAACCAGAGGGGATGGCTATGATGTGAGGATCACATGTGTTCACGGAGTGTTAATGCTTTGCTCTGGTGCTCTATTAAAAGGAGCACCTTAATTGCCAGTACTTCCCTTGAGGCCTCGCTACCACGGGCTGGCAGGACAAAAGATGTTGTGCAAGTTCTCATTGCGAGCACGCTTGACTATATATGGAGCACATGACTATGATTGTTTAGTACTTGGATTCTCTATCTCATTTATCTGCAATTGACCTAGATCTTGAAGTTACATGTTTAGACTCATCCATGCAACGACCGTCCATCCATCCCTATGCCTACCGCGTTCATATCCTACTGTTTTCTTATAATGTTACTATTGCTCCTATTTTACTATTGCTGTTGCTACTGATAAACTTATGTGAGCAAGAACTATTTCCAGGTGCAGCTGAATTGACAACTCAGTTGTTAAGGCTTGCAAGTATTCTCTGGCTCCCCTTGTGTGGAATCAATAAATTGGGTAATACTACCCTAGAAGACTGTTGCGATCCCCTATACTTGTGGGTCATCAAGGAAATTCAGGAGAAAAGCTTGAGTGCACTCGACAGGAAAAGGAACAAGACTTCAGAGAAGACACCAAAACCGTGGAGCAGATATGGACTTGAGACAGATGCAATAAACATTTACACTACAGACATATTTCTCAAGTTTGAGAAGCAGCTAGCAGATAACACAACTTTCAAAATAACAAGGAAAGAAACAACTGACAAAGGAATGAAATACGAACTGACCAAAAAAGGTCATGTCACACAAGCAGATTTCAACATAGATGTTTTTATAGTTGACATGGATAATGATAATAAGATGTTCTCATGCAATTGCAAAAAATGTCAACGGATGGAATCTAGTGCTATCACGTCCTGAGGGTTGTGGTGCGTCTTGGTTTAGTATATACGATGCCAGACATTTTTGTGAACCCTAGATGGAAAAGATGCAACCCACATCAGCTATCCAACTATGTTCTTCGTCTTCCTGATGGAAACAAGAGCAGCGTAGCTAGACCAATATGTTATGTGATAGAGTTGACTCGTTTTGCAAAGACTTTCTCAAAAGCATGCAGTACAGAAAAATCATACCAAGTTCTAGTAGAGTGCATCGATGACATAGAGAAGAAATTGAATGCTTTAGTAAACAAATATGAGCAAAGCAGCACAGACGGCATGGCATATGGCACCGATAACTTGCATAGAACATTTCATAATGTGTTGAGAGATCCCCCGATCATCCAAACAAAGGGTAGGAAAATGTACATAGACTAAAACCAGGGTCAGAGAAGAAGAAAAGAAAATGTGGTATCTACGGAAAAAGAGGACACGCAAAAATTAAATGTGAATTCTGGCTTAAGAAAAGAGAGGTATATATATGAATAATTTTTATTATTTTTTACAAAATATCGTACCTAGCGACAAAGTATATGTATGTAGTTTTTACTATTACTGAGTGAGATAATTTAACAATATATTACATTTTATTTGCAGGCAAAAATGATCCAAAAGAAGCGTAAGATAAGATCAAAAACTACAACAGAGAAAAGTCCAACTACATGTAGTGATTACGAGACGACTGATGCTACTGGTGTAAGTTTTGTTCTAAACAATTCGTATTCGATACATTATGTTTAACTAATATTTTAACCCATAATCTGCAATATGACCTAACACCACCCAAGAGAAGATTTTTTCAAAAAAATAAAAACCAGCAAAGTAAAGCCAAACGTCGACGCAGTTATGTGGACAACACTAGTACAGATGAATTAAGCTCCTTATACATAATGACACCTATTACAACATGTCTTGAACCTGATTGTAACCATACAAGACTAACATTTTATCTCCTTTTTCTGAAGAACAAAGACACCACAGAAAATAAGAAGTGTATGGAAAGAGAAGGATCAACAAAGTCCATCATCAACATCAAGTGATAACAATTCTACTGATTCAGCTCGATTAAGTTTTATGTGAATTTTAAAGCTGATGACTTTGAAACTAGAAAAATTATTGGACATGATATTTTTTATGTCATGAAAATAAAAAGCTTGATACATGTGATGTAGATGATATCAAAACCAGAGAAGCAGACGAGAAGTTCAGAAGGAACATCACATAAATCAAAAGCAGAAAGCAATTGTACACAAGGGATTGATGGACAAAAGTCTAACATCAGAAAAGAAAGATATCATCCATACCCCACGAGGAATGTTGTGAATCTATATGAAATCCCTCACACAGATGCTAACCTTAGTGGAAATGATGGAAATGTTTCTCCAAGATCTATACATACAGAAAGAAGCTGCAGAACGATACAAGTAACAAACAATCAAAAGAGGAAGTGTAGTACACAAAACCAAGTAAAAGAACAGTGATTACAAGGAGCAGTCCAGTGCAGACATCTGTGTCAAGCCATGAAATCCCCCAAGCATCATTTGAGAGGAATGTACAAACAATAAGCAGTCATGTGAATTCAGTACAATTCAATGTACATAAAAGAAAAAGTACCAAAAGTCCGGTGATAAGAACTGTCAGAAGAAGGCAAAGCACCGTTCAAGATGAAGTTCCTGACAGTGATCGTTCCAGAAACAATAATTAAAAGGAAGGCATAAGCCGTTTAAAAATCCCCGCAAAAGGACATGGCCGTCTGGAATGGTATGTGACTGAGCAAGTTCAAGAGCCAAGGCAAGTTTTATATGTCATAATATTTAAAACATTACAATTATGATTTCTCACAATGTTTGCTCTACATACATGTTACAAAAAATGTTTGCTCACAATGTTTGTTTATTTGATTTAGGATAAGCAGCTAGAACAGGGCATGGTACATGTATTGTTTTGTTGTGGACAGACTTAGAATTATGAAATGACTCATAATAAATGTATGAAATTATAGAGCAAATTTTTTCTTCTTATCATAAAGTTATAGAAGAAAGTTTTTTGTGTTATGACACTACTTGTTATTTACTGGTATAAGAAGGATACATTGTGTATAAACATACATTGCATTCCACCTATTATGTTAGTAAGATAAAAACATTAGACACAATAGCCATGACACTTGTAGAACAATCTATTGAAGTTCGAAAGACTAGTTTTGCACTGGATACTCAATGGAACAATGCTCAAAAATAAAAATTGCACTATATATATCATACAAACTTAACAACTAGAAATGTTTTATTAAACAAATAAACTAGAATATTTACATATTATTCTTATTGACTATAAGATAGACCACTCGTATATTTATGCAATCACAATCTAACAGATGAAACAGGGAACAAAAAAATAAAGGAACCAGGGCAGCAACATCACGAGCAGTCCATGAACTACATTAAAATACACCCGGATCAAACAGAATAAGGCAATGCATAATCCTTTAGAGAAGCAGTGCTATGCTACAAATAACAATGGGCCCGTTTATTGAATTAGTGGACCTTTCTTTTATAAAAGGACCATTTTTATGGTTGCGAAGTTTCGAGGTCTCGTATGGACAATTTCATAGTGGGTTTTTTTATAATTACTAGTACGATTTGCACGATCGGTTGGTTATAAGGATAGGAGGATTCGTGGAAGCGGTAAAGACGTAAGTTGCAACAAGATCACAACAGTTGATCATTAGCACAACCGAAACTCAGAAAACCAAGATGCCTCTCGAGCGCTGAATTATTTATTCTTTTTTATTCCATCACATACTTGTACTTATTAGATTCATCATTGTTGCCTACTGCAAGAAAACACAGATTCAAGTCGTGTTACCAGACAACTTCGTCCCAAACATGATGGACGAAGGACTTCAGACCACAGAGACTCATAACATTCATGTTCACAGAACGACGGTTCTTACTGTAGAGTACACCAACGAGGAATCCAAGGTCGACAGAATCCTCTCCATGTATGAGGCTTGGCTTCAAGAGTTTTGTACTGATCCGTATGTTTTTATTAAAATGATTATCATATGAATTCTACATGAATACAATAAAAAGGAATTCAAGATTGTTTGATTCGTATATAATAGTTTCCCATTTTAATTTGAACTAGTTTTCCCTAACCAGTCCTTTGCACTAGTTTAAATACGAATCAAACATCAACCCATACATTTTTATTAGAATCCCTTGATATTCCTATGGTAGAAAAAACATACTATGTCATATGAATCTCTATAGGACTAGAGTGGACATAGAAAATGCAATCCTACATTATCCATAATCCTTCATGTCGTATGAATCAATAATGCAGGTTCTAAACTTTATCCTTGTTGCATTCATTTCACCAGACCCCGGTACTAATGATCACATTTCATTTAACAGGACGATAAGAGCAGGTACGTTGGACTAGAAATTAAATATACTCCTCAAGGAAGTCAAGAAATCATCGCCTTCATACAACTCTCCATGAGGGAGCACGTCCTAGTATATCAATACGCTATGGGCACGAAGAAATGCCACGGACTCAGTGATCTTTTCAAAGAAAAATAGATCACCTTCATTAGCTTCAACAAGAGGATTGATTCAAAGATGTTGATGAAAGAAAAAAATTTCATCCCTGACGAGTACCATGTAGACATACAGGGTATATTCAATACATTCCAAGGTGATAATCACATGTATCGCATGGCTAGTCTTGCCGCACTACTCATGGATTGATCATACACTGAGATGAAGATAGTAGCAAGTGAGTCAGAAATACATAACAAATTGGAGTGGAAGCCAATGCTGATAGAGAATCAGCATTACTCAGCAAAATATGGGTATGTCAAATACGAGTTGTACAAGAGAATAACATTCAGAAGCTTCTGCCTCGGTTTAGGCAGAAAAATTCTCAATGATAGGTTGTGCATCGGGTGTAAAGGAGGCAAAGGATTAAATTCTACAAACGTCAGAAGGAGGCAAGTCCATCAGCTGATAACAATAATCAATGGGTGGAGGATGAATACATGATGTGTTGAGCGGCATATATCAACAGGTGGATAAAGAACGAGGCATGGTGGACGAACAAAGACGATAAGGAAGAAGGATGAATTTAGCTAAAGACCATAATTATGTGAGTACGATATTCTAGCAGTGTGTTAATTCAGTTATGACGTAGAATTATTTAAGTTGATCACCACATATACAAAAGTGGTTATGATCTAGTATGTTATATTTGCAGAACAATGTAATTTATTTTGGCTGAAACCTTGTTTAGTGTGTGTAAAAATTATACTAATTTTTGATCATTATCATGTAATGTGTATAATTACAACATATGAATGTATAGTTGTATTTCATATGTATATTCATAATGTGGTCTCGGAGATAAGCAAGTTAATTGAAAATAAATAAGAAAAATCACATTAACAAGTTAATTTTTTAAAAAAAATTGAACTTCCGTAGTTCTACAAATTGTGCATGACTAAATGTGTACCTACCAACAACAAAGCATACAACCATTCGACCAAGAAAGAACTATAAACTTAGTATTAAAAAAATTGTTCATGAATAGGTCTATGCACAAACATTTCTTTGATCAGTTCACTAATGAAGTACTCGAGAGGCAGTGCATACGTTCTACAGGGGCAGTGTATCTCTGTGTGCATGGCACGTTCATTGCACTTCCGACAAAAATAATCTTGCACAGTTTGCACAACATTATAATGAATCAAACAAGATGTAGTACATACATTCTGCAAAAGAAATTCCTGTCCATGTGTATTGCCGATGGCGTTAATCACTAATCAAACCCCATAGGTAGGAAATAGTGGTGGCGTCTCCAATGAACACCACCACTAGTGAATCTATTCATGTCTTTTCCGGTAAACGCCACCATTACATATCATAATAGTCGCATTCCCCTTAAACTGTGAGGGCCACAAATGATTTTTCGACAATTGAAACAAAATCTGATGCATCCAGTTGAATATTCACAACACATTGAAATAAATCAATGGAAATCACGAAAGTCATTAGCACATAACAAGCGGTTCATAACATCAAGCGGTTCAACACAACTTACATCTACACTAACAAAAATCAGAAGGAACTACCTAGTCATGTAAGATGACGTCAATGACAAACATTATCTCAATGTTACAGCGTGAAATAGTCCAGCCAGTGAGGAGAATGGCTTGCCCAACTTGTAGATAATCATGATGAGATTCAACAAAGGTATTCCACTCCGGGGTGCTGAAGACGATTCGACCATCACTCACTATCTTCTATGAAATGAAGATTACGTCACCATTTTCACCAAGCCGTACTCCAGCCACGCCTTCTTCATAAATTATAAGAGAAAAAACATTCTGAAAGGTAGTTTCTAATTAAGATGTAGAAGTTAGAAATATAATAACTATCAAGAAATAAAAAATATAATAGGAAGTAAAATAATAATGATAATTAATAACATACCATATCATGAAGTTGAACATGCGTCCTGGTCAAGCGAGTAACAAGTGCTAGGTCAATGTAGAATTTTTTTGAAGGAATGTTGTGGATGAGATAAGACTCTTCACTCTGGGTAAGCTTGCATCTCTCAGCAATAATTGTATAATCCAATGGTCCTTCTTTATCCTCATACTCCTCGCCCTCATCCTCCTCATCGCACTCATCCTCCTTTCCCTTGTACTTCTCATCACACTCCTCCTCCTTGTCCTTATCATCCTCGTCGTTGTTCCTATATAGAATATTGATACTTGGATAAGGAGATCCATTGAAAAAACCAAATACACACCAGAGTCGATTTGGTTTTTAGAAAGAAACCTTCTCCATGAAGAACCTTCAAGGAGAGTCATTGCTCTCTCTTTGCGCACGTCCACAACATAGGTTCGTCCGAGAGGTTGAAACTCCACGCTTTGTCCTGTTATTCTATTGAATTCCCTCCTTAAATTGCATGGGATAGTCTAAATATGAATAAAATAAGTAAATAAATGATAATAGTACAGAAAGAAAATTCAATGAATTTAAATAGCCAGAATTATATGCATACCAATGAACGCTTAAATCGACCATGTATGAGACGCACCCTGAATAGCGAGGCTGATCGTGTTTCATCACTACAGTCTGTGAAACAAACTGGACATAGTGCCATGTCCTAAAAGAAAATTTTAAAGAACTCGTTAATATATCACAAGCCTTGGTAATATAAATAAAGGGCATCATATTTGGAATGGGCACAAAATAATTTTAGGAACGGAGTAAGTGAGCCAAGTAGGATGCACTAATAAATAATTTTTGCATATACCAGAAGGCTCACTCACGCCACCCCAAACCTTCAGTGCATTATCACATTGTATTTAATCATTGGACATATGGAAGTACAAAAGCATAATCAACCTAAAATTAGGGCCTCATATTTTCATTAATCGCAAAATAATTTCAAGGATGGGTGTAAGTGAGCCAAATATGATGAACACATTTTTTATTTCTACATATAACAAGGATCAATAACATCATACCCGACATTGCATCCTCACTTTGTAATAATAGTCCTAAAATCAACGGCCTAAAGTTGTCTCTATGTATCTATATATACAATTGCATCCTCATTGCATCATCACATTGCATGCTCAATCAAAAACTCACATATCCATATGTACAATTTGAACCAAAACTTAATATCTAAAACACTGTCTAACTTTTTTATCTCTACAATTTCTAATATCTAACACTATCACTATCTAACACTACCATGCAAAAATCGGCCAAAATACGAATCCATCTTATCTATACCTATGAAACAAAATAAAACTAAAATGTGCAATATTAATAGGATAAAAACGAGGGAATCAGATGAGCATACCTTGAGGGGGAGATTGGGGAGCTAAACAATGGCGAAATCCATCAGATCTAATGGTTTTAAGGGGTGGTTTTGAGAGGAAGGGAGAGAGGAATAGGAGGCGAGCTCTCTCTGTTCTGCCTAGCGGCTGGGAACGACTAGGTCGGAGTGGGGAGGGTACCCGTGTGCCTAACGCAATGTCTACAAGTGTATGACCTTTCTGTTAGGCGATATACTACCAAATCATGTTGTATTGCACAGTCCCCTCAGTAGTGCAATGAAGTCTATACGGGCAGTGCAATGTATGCAGTGCATACATTTTCCATATGTTCATTTGCATCGCAAGTCGTGTCCATTCCACGGTGAATGCACCGCCACTACACGTTATCTGGCGCCGTCCACATGGCACTATATTAAATACTTCAAGGGAAGTGCATAAGATTTCCATAGGCACTTCATACGATTTCCACATGCAGTGCATATGCGGCTACATGGCAGGTTCAGTGCATTCTAGGATAAAAGGATGCAGTGCATACGTTCTGCATAACCATACGTCCATCATAGGTGGAGAACATCTTGTAGAGTCCGCACATCACTATATTGTAGCCCAAGGCATGTAGTCCACACAGGCAGTGCTTATGGCTAGCAAGGGCCATGCACTACCGCCTAGGGATGCAGTGCATACGCTCTAAATGAACAGTGCATGTCCGTGTCTATGGCAGGTGGAGAACATCTTGCACAGTCCGCACAACACTATATTGTAGCACACGACATGCACTCCACACAGGCAGTGCATATGGCTGGCACGGGCAGTGTATTACTGCCTAGGGATGCAGTGCATACGTTTTAAATGAACAGTTCTTGTTTGTGTCCATCAGAGGTGGAGAACATCTTGCACAGTCCGTACACCACTATATTGTAGCACATGACATGCAGTGCATATGGCTGGCACGAGCAGTGCATTACCACCTAGGGATGCTATGCATACGTTCTAAATGAACTATGTGTGTCTGTATCCATCGCAGGTGGAGAACATCTTCCACAATGCGCACAACACTATTGAAGCACACGACATGCAGTCCACACAGGCAGTGCATATGGATGCCACGGGCAGTGCATTACCGCCTAGGGATGCAGTGCATTCGTTCTTCATAACAAGTTTGTGTCCATGTACACCACAGGTGGAGAACATCTTGCACATTCCGCACAACACTATATTGTAGCACACAATGATGGGATATGCCTACCGGGGTATTCCTAGAAGGACGTTTTCTATTGGCCCAAGCCGCCAGCGAGTGGGCCTGTAGGACGGTGACTGGATCGAGACTTGGCGTGGACTTAGGCGACTGGAAGCTGGAGGCCCAGAAGCGTAGCTAGGCCCAGTCGGACTAGGTCATAGAACCTCTGAATCCTTAACTAATTCGGTTGTAATCTGTAAACCCTAGCGAGGTGAGCCTATATAAATCTCCCTAGGGTACGCATAGGGGATACGTTCCATCGTACACCCAAGCGACTCGCCGCCTAGTCGTCAAGCTCGCCCCTTGTACTCTCACCATAATACAATCTAGCAGGAGTAGGTCTTTACCCTCCACGGAAACCTGGGTAAACCCTTGTGTCTCTGCTCTCATCTCGCTCCGCAGATGGCTGGCCGCCCTTGCCCCATGTTCTACTACTCGCTGCCGATTGCAGCATCTGCCGTTGTCATTCCTACGACAGTGGCGCCCACCATGGGGCCTGGCCGGTCAGGCGATGTTCTGTGCCGAGATCCAATCTCATCAACGAGTCGATCGCCACCGGCCGCATGATCGCGATCGGCGAGATGCTCCAGATCTTGCCGAGCAGCTACGTCCCGTCGGCACAAGCCGTCACACATAGCGTGATCCTGCCGGTCGGCACGATCAGCCTCTTTGTCGGTCTCACCGACGTCATCGTCTCAGAGGACTCGGCTCGCATCCGCGAGTGGCCACCATGCGACTGGCTCTCTGAGAGCCAGGTCCGCTTGATCCACCTCCTCGCCTCCGAGTACGACTCGGCCTATAGCAACGTGGCCGAAACCACTGCGGCCGCGGATGACGCGTCCCTCAACGACGACGCCGATTCGGTGACCCCGGCGTCGGCCGCCGGATCCATTGTCGCCGCATCGCCCATAGGCTCCATCACCCAGGTCTCCAACGTCGGAGATTTCGAGGACCCCTCCATCCTTGGGATCTTTGACTTCGACTCCGGGCGAGAGAACTCCGCCGACCTCCACGACGGAACCGGTCTCCATGCCGCGACCTACACGGCAACGGAGGTCGAGGAACTCCGCCTGCGGATGGCGGAGGCAGTCAGCAAGGAGCAAGCCGAGCGCAAAAAAATTCGCCTCGAGCAGGCGACAGCGTAGGAACTGTCGCGCTATCACCAACTTCGAATCAGGTCGCGCCTGAACCCTACAATCCAGGTGCGCGCCCTGAACTTCGACGACGAGAACGACCCGACGCGTGTGTTCGAGCGCGTGATCTGCGAGAACGCGCTTCCAGGAGGAAGCGCTCGACCCCCACCAGGGGTGACGGCCAACGGTGCCCCACCACCACCCAACCGCGCGCCCCCCAAGGGACCAACCAAGGATCGTGATCTCCTCACGAGAGCGAGACGCGAACGACCTCTCGCTGTTCTCCACCCCAATGGACAATGTCGTGGCGAGCCGAGCTGCAGTCGACAACATCCAAGTCACCGGCAAAGGTGCCCTACAGATCCAGTACTCCAAGGCTCTACTCGCCAAAGCAGTTGAGCAACAAAACGCGGGCGCCGACTCACAGGGTCGGATGTACTCGCATTCATCAGGCAGTAGGGTGGCCTCGAGCAGCCGTCCCATGGCGGCGAATACCCTCAACTACCCACCACCCGAGCCCCTGCAGCTCCAACACCAACACGCGAACGCGGCACTCTCCACCAATGACCCACGGCCGGCTAACAACTTCGTCGCCTCCAAAGGGCAGCCCATCGACGCACGCACCAACATCATCAACAACCATAGCTGGCGCGCACGCCAGCCTGAAGACCTGCGGCACACCCTCACCAACCGCCGCGATGGCGAACCAAGGGGATCGCTGAGCCGAGTCGGACCCCAGTGCTTCGGACCGATGATCTGAGGCGAAAGATAACCGACGAACTTCAAAGCGTCGAAGGAAATAGAGAAGTACCACCCCTCGTATGATCTGTCTGTGTGGCTGGACACTTACCTCATGGCGATTGGGATTGCCGGCCACACCGATCTACTTGCCGCCCGCTACCTCCCCCTGATGATGGTGGGAGCGTGCAGGCAGTGGATTAACACCCTCCCCGCGGATAGCATCGACTCCTAGGAGGAAATGCGCGATGCCTTTGTCGGGAACTTCGAGGGCTCATACACCTGCGCCACCACCATCGAGGACCTGGAGCGATGCGTCCAGGGACCCCGCGAGTCGACCCGCAGTTGGGTCCAACGGTGGCAAGATCTGTGGTATAACACGGCCGGAATCCACCCGGACACCGCGATCCACTGCTTCAAGACCTCGTGCCGCTACGAGCCCCTGGTCTCCAAGATCAAGCGAGTGTACAGAACACTCGACAACATACCGCACCTCCTAGAGATCGCAAAGAAGTACGCGGAGGAGGACCCAAACCAAGAAACCGACGACGAGTCGGGAGGACATTGCCGCACGGGCGTCCACGACAACGGGAGGCAACCCGAGTTACGCTACAGCAACACTCACCTCACCGGCAAACGCCACGGTGATGGGCGAGTCGACTTCGTCGCCAACGCCGGATACGCGCTGCGCGAGCCCAAGAGCTTCCGCCGCGACGGAGGACAACTCCGTGACGGTGGCAACTACAAGGCAAAGCCGAGGTTCGATCCCACGGCCCTTCTCAACCAACCCTGTGTGTTTCATAGCAGGGAAGGAAAGCCCGCCACACACACGACCGCCGACTACCACTCTGTCAAGGAGATCGAGAAGGCACAGCGCGCGCGGGAAGACCCGACAACAACCCGCCAAACGGCGGAAAGTTCGGCAGCGTCGCCGGCTCGCTCCACACCTTCACAGGCTTCAACACGAAGCGCAAGAAGAAGGTCATCGCCCGCGCCATCGCCGTCAACGCGGTGACCCGGATAGACATCCCTCAGTTCCACAACTGGTCTGAGCAACCAATCACCTGGAGCTGCGAGGACCACTCGCCACGGATCGAATATCCGGGCGGAGTCGCCCTAGTGGTGAATCCCAAGGTAGGAGACTACTGGCTCCCCAAAACACTGATGGACGGCGGCAGCTCCATCAACATCATGTACCTGGACACGTTTAGGCGACTGCGGCTCCCGTAGTGGATGATCGAGACGACCTACACCACCTTCCACGACATCGTCCCCGGTTGGAAGGCGTACCCGATCGGCAAGGTGACGCTACCAGTCACCTTCAACACACCAGCAAACTTCCGCACCAAGTGGATCGTCTTCGAGCTGGTGCCCTTCAACAGCCCCTACCACTGCGTCCTGGGGCGCCAGGCGTTCGCCAAATTCATGGCAGCGCCCCACTATGCGTACAACGCGATGAACCTACCTGGGCCATGCGGCATCATCACTGTCCACGGCGACCCCGACTTGGCCACAGAATGCGAGGCCAAAGGCGCCGAACTCGCTGACGTCGTCATCGCAGCGGAGGCCAACCATGCCGAGGAGCTCGCGAAGTACGCGAGCAGGGTCAACAACGGCGACCCCACCATAGTCAAGAAGCCCAATTCGGAGGGTGGCAGCTGCACCGCCTTCGAGGCAACGACACACACCCGCACCATCATGCTAGTCCCAGGCGACTCCAGCCAGACGGTGACGATCGGAACGGGCATAAGCCCAGCATAGGAAGGCGCGCTCATCGAGTTCCTCCGTGAGAATAGGGACATCTTCGCAAGCCATCCGACATGCCTGGTGTCCCGAGGGAACTCACTGAGCACAGACTCAACGCTGACCCCGAAGTGCTTCCTGTCAAGCAGTCGTTGCGGCCCTTCAGTGAAGAGCACCGACGATCCATCGCCGAGGAGGTGCAGCGTCTACTCGCTGTAGGCTTCATTTAGCCAATCAAGTACTCCAAGTGGCTGGCAAACCCAGTCCTGGTCGAGAAGAAAAATGGTACCTGGAGAATGTTTATCGATTACACAAATTTAAATAGCGCCTGCCCGAAGGAGCAATTCGTCCTCACACGGATCAACCAACTCATCGACTCCACCGCGGGCTCGGAGGAGCTATGCTTCCTCGACGCCTACTCTGGGTACAACCAGATCAAAATGTTCGTCGAGGACGAAGAGAAGACGACATTCATCACGCCATTCAGAGCCTTCTACTACACTGCCATGACCTTCGGTCTCAAAAATGCCGGAGCGACCTACCAGCGATGCATGCAGGAGTGCCTTGCGAGCCAAATTGGCCACAATATCACGTCTACATCGACGACGTGGTGGTGAAATCCACTCGCCAGGGCGATCTACTCGCCGACCTGGCGGAAACCTTCGCCAACCTGCGAAGGTACAAGATAAAGCTAAACCCAGGAAAGTGCACCCTCGGTGTACCAATTGGACAGCTACTGGGATACGCCGTCTCCAAGCGCGGGATAAAGGAGAACCCCGCCAAGATCAACACAATCGCTCGACTCGGCAGACCTGAGTGCCTGCGTGACGTCCAGAAGCTGGCCGGGCGAGTCGTGGCTCTCAGTCGCTTCATCCCCCGGTTAGGCGAAAAGGCGATTCCCCTTGATCGCCTAATGCGCAAGAACCCCACCTTCCAGTTTGACAAGGAGGCAGACGACGCGCTCCACGCTCTCAAGGAGGTGCTACTCGCAGCACCGCTACTCGCCGCCCCCGTCGACAAGGAAGCCATGATGTTCTACGTCGCGGCTTCCGAGCACGTCGTCAGCGCCGTCATGGTTGTCGAATAGCCAGAGGAAGGGAAGGAGCGCCTGGTGCAGCGAACCGTATACTACATTAGCGAAGTCCTCACCGAGTCGCGCCAGCACTACCCGCAGTACCATAAATTGGTATACGCGGTCTTCAGAGCACAGCGGCGACTGCCGCACTACTTCCAGGAGCACCCAATAACAGTCGTATCCTCAGCACCGTTGTAGGACATCATCCGCAACCGCGAGGCGACCGGGAGAGTCGCCAAGTCGGCCGTCGAGGTCATCTTACACAACATCAAGTACGAGCCGCGCAAGGCGATCAAGTCGCAGGCTCTCGCAGACGTCCTTGCCGATTGGGAGGAGGCCCAGCAGCCAAAGAAGCTGCCATACCTCCATTACTGGAGCCTATACTTCGACGGCTCCAACAATGCAGACGGTGCAGGAGCGGGGATCGTGCTGACATCTCCGAAGGGCGACAATCTCCGCTACGTCCTCTACCTCGACTTCACCCCCTTCACCAACAACATGGCCGAGTACGAGGCGTTACTCCACGGCATGCGAGCATCCAAGGAGATGAACATCAATCACCTGCGACGCCGTCTCCCCCACCATGGCGGCATACCGCCAAGCAGTGGACCAGCTGGGTGGACACTTCGCAGGCTACTCCGTTGAGTGGATCGACAGGCAGAAGAACGAGGAGGCCGACGCACTCTCTCGCATCGGCTCGGCTCGACTCGCACCACCCGCTGGCGTCTTCCTCGGCACCATCACCAAACCTTCCGTCTCTCCCCCAAGAGAGATCGACATCGGAATCCCGTTGCAACCAGAAGCAGCCTTGGTCGCACTAATCGCCGAGCCAAGCGACTGGACCGCGCCATACGTCGCTTACCTGGAGGGATGCACCCTACCCGCGGACGAAACGGAGGCCCGGATGATAGCACGCCGCTGCAAGTCCTTCGTCATCATCAATGGCGAGCTCCACAAGCGCAGCGTGACCGGCGTGTTCCAACGCTGCGTCCAACCCACTGAAGGACGCAAAATCCTCCAAGACATCCTGCGGCCACCACGCCGGCGCCCGCTCTCTGGTCGCAAAGGCCATGCAGCACGACATCTACTGGCTCACCGCACACGCACACACTGTCAACATTGTCCAGCAGTGCGTCGGATGCCAGAAATACGCCAACCAGACTCACGTGCCGAGCTCGGCGCTCAAGACAATCCCTATCACCTGGCCGTTCGCCGTGTGGGGCATGGACATGGTAGGCCCCTTCAAGAAGGTCCCCTCTGGCTTCACCCACCTCCTAGTCGTAGTCGACAAATTCACAAAATGGGTGGAGTCCAAGCCAGTCCGCAAGTGCGACGGGAAGACCGCCACCAAGTTCCTACGCGAGCTCATCTATCGCTACGGGTTCCCAAACAGCATCATCACAGACAATGACACCAACTTCGCCAAAGGAGCCATGGCCGAGTTCTGCGAGGAGCACCACATCCGACTCGACCTCGCCTCAGTCGCCCACCAAGAGTCCAATGGCCAGGCAGAACGTGCCAATCAGAGCATCCTCCATGGCCTGAAGCCACGGCTACAAGTCCCACTCGAGCGCACTGCCGGGTGCTGGGTCGAGGAACTCCCCTCTATCACCTGGGGCATCCGCACCTCCGTCAATAGGTCGACAGGAGTCACCCCCTTCTTCATGGTTTATGGTGCCGAGGCAGTCATTCCAATCGACCTCGAGCATGACTCACCAAGTGTGGTCAACTACACGGAGGCCGCAAACGAGCTCGCATGCCAAGACAGAGTCGACCAACTCGACGAAGCACACGACCTAGCTCGCTCCCGCACCGCCATCTACCAGCAAGGGCTCCGCCGCTACCACAGCCGGTGAGTACGGACTCGCACCTTCCAGGAAGGAGACCTGGTACTACGCCTAATCCATGACAAGAAAGGCATGCACAAGCTCTCACCCCCTTGGGAGGGACCATTCGCCATCGGGCGAGTCCTGGGCAATGACGCCTACTACCTCACCGACGTCCGAGGGGACGAAAAACTCGACGTCAAGCGGCCATGGAATGTAAACCTCCTACGAAAGTTCTACTCTTAGAACTCCAGACATGTACCCCCTACCCGCTATGAAATAAAACAGATTGGTTACCACAAAATTGTGTCTACTCTACGTGTCTTGTGCCAATCGCACTCGTAATAACAACGTTACGCTATTCGCAGAAGTCAACCTTTGGCAAAGCGACCGGCACGGCCAAGTAGTGCGGTACGAGGGCACAAGGAAAACTCAGGCCTCGTAACATCCACGAAAAACACTAACCCAGAGCCCCATTGGAGTCGCCTAGCTTGACTGGCTCCCCGAACCAAGACAACTGCACTCGCTCCCCATAGCGACCAAGTCCTCCGCATCCTCGGCGCAGCGAGTCGAACGGCCAAGTACCACGCTCGGGGACTGACACCCAATCAAAGACGAGCGGCTAGGGAAAAACACCAAGTATGAGAGCGTTCCCAGGAGTGGCCATGCGACTAATCTTCCGGATCAGGCAGGAGTGACGCGCTTAAAGTAACGCGCTTAGTCCTCACCTACCCTGGGCCAGCGACTAGAACGGCCAAGTACCACGCTCGGGGACTCGGCAACCCGACCCCCCGCGCCCGGGAAAATGGCCAAGTAAAGAGCACCCCTGGGAGTCGCCACGCGACTGGCTTTCCGAGCCATGCCGAGTCGTCCTTAATTCACTAACAGTTCACAAAACATATAAAACGAGGAAACCCCACAAAAAGGCGAACGCGCTCGGGGACTCGCACAACCAACATCCAAATCACAAAACGACTGACAAAATAACACGAACATTCCTTTATATCATCAAAATTTGTCTCGCGTACAAGGAGAGATACATTGTTATTCTACACTAATGTCGAACGGCAAAACACTTTTACTCCGCAGGTTTTGACGAAGATGCGCCACTGTCCCTGCGAGTACGGATGAAGGGAACGTAAGGGTTCGACGGGTACGTCGTCAGCTCTCCTGCCATCGCCGCACAGAACGGTTGTTCGACCTTGAAGTCCCGTTCTTCGGTTCAGGATCATTGGGGGCGACAATCGTCTCCTGATAGTGGATAAGGTCTCCCATCGCCCAAACGCGGTCGGAGTATACCGCGGCTTGGTCCGTCATTTTCAACAGCTCGGCAATCTCCACCAAGCCTGTCGACGAGGGGTAACCGCTCGTGACATCATTGAGGTCGAAGTTATCTGGGAAGTGGGTGAGCCCAAGTCTGAGTGTCGTCGCCGCCCCGTGACGGAAGGTCGACCGTGTCATGAATTCCACGACTGAAGGGGCCTTCTCCAGGTAGCGCCATACCTCGACAAGGTCGCTGGGGATCACCTCCGTGGGCGATATCTCCTGAAGATATGCATGAAGGCAAGTCGCTGACAACGCGGCTGAGTCAACCAGGGTGGTCACACATTGCCGCGCGTCGTACGACTGCGCCTCTTCCATGTTATCAGTGATCCGGCCTGCAGCACAGAAACAAGCAGTAAGAAAAACATCGAAACCACAACACAGTTCGTGCAATCGGAAGTCGGTTGAATGAGAGCTTACCAATTAGCGAGCGGCAGAGGCCCGTGATGAAACTTTGAAGTGAAGAGAAATCATTCTGCAACCCAGCAACGAGCTCATCCGCCGAGCTTCCTTCCGCCTTCGCCTCCTTGAGCTCACGCTCCAGGTCGGCGATTCGCCTTTCGGCCACACTCAAAGCGGATTGAGCCACCGTGAAGTCACCCAATGGTACAAGGCCTTGGCGAGCCTCCTTGACCTCAGCCGCACTACTCTCTGTTTTCAGAGCAAAACCGGCAACACCGTGTCGAGTAAGCGACGAGTACCAGTTAAAGTATATACTAACCCGCAGCCGCCTGAAGCTCCTTGTTCGTCTCTTGGATGGCGACGAGCTCCTTCGCAGCAAGCCGCTCGGCTGACTCGCGCTACAGGCCCTGCGAAGCAACCATAGCGTCAACAACAAAAACAATTCCTAAGTGCCCACCCGCTGAAATTCAGCAACTAGGCACTCGGGGACTGGATTATGAAATTCCAAAGTGCCCACCCGCTGAATTTCAGCAATTAGGCACTCGGGGACTGCACCAAGTAAAAAACATTAAGAATCTGACCACTGAAATTCAGTGGCCAGATCCTCGGGGACTGGACATACCAGGATGGCAGCACCTAGCATGTCGTGAAGTTCCATCGCATCCACCGACGCAAGCACAACCGAAGTATGGCCACGACGTTGTTCAACCTCCGCGCCGGCGGCCCCAGGAAGCTGGCTTGACGGCGCTGCGACCACTGCGCCACTCGAGGTCGGCTCGGCCACATCTGTTGAGCCCGCAATCACCGTACGTTGTGACCCCAGATCTTCCATGACCTTCGAAGCCACTTCCGCTGCGGTTGGGGGCTTGCTCTGGGCCGTCGCCGGTTCGTCAGAGACGGTGATGATGTCGTCGCCTTTCGCGCTTTTGGTGCCTTCGGCCGGAGCTATGGCTTCGTCGCCCTTCCTCTTCCGTAGGTGATCAGCTGACACCTCTGCGGCGACTGGCGGAACCTTGGACACTGAAGGGTGGCCTATCTTCTTAACCCCAGTCCTGCGAAAACAACTTTGTCAATAAAGCTTTCCGATTGAAAAACAAGGCAAGCATACGAGAAAAAGATTGAGGAGCACTCACTTGGCGACCGGAAGAAATCGTAGGCCGGTGCGGATGCTGGCCGGCCTTTCCAGTTCTGGCCCTAGCTTCCGACTGAGGCCCGTCTCGAACATGTCGTGTGCCCAAGATACTGATGGCTTCTTCAAAGATGAAGCCGCAATGTGAGCCTCGGTGGCGATCGTCGTGGGAGCTTCACTTAGCGGCGAGGCCCCTGCGGCTGGAACGGCCCCTAAGCTAGAGACTGGGGAGAACGGTGGTGGTAACGATGCCAGTGGCACCTCGTCTGTTGTGGTGGCGGCACCAGTCGCCGCGGCCGCGTGTGCCGCTTTCTCCTCGGCCAGGCTGGTGGCGTCAGAACTACTCGCAGACCGAGGTGGAGACGCCGGCTTGATCGGCTTCACCTTCCTCTTTGGAGGAGCTTGTTTCTTCTTCTTCGACGATGTAGCCTCACGGTGTGAGGTGTGCTCAGGGAGCTCGTCGTCGTCATCATCGTGGGCCTTGAGGATCTTCCTGGCCTCGAGATCGTGTTGGTGCTACCCGCGAGTTCTGCGAACCGTGGGAGCAGCAACCTCCACGGGGTCGTCGTCTTCATCATTGTCGCTACCGCCTTCGTCACTTTCGGTGTTGCCCTTGTCGGGCGAAGACTCGCTCCCATCCTATGCGGACGAGCTTGAGTTCTCGTCTTCTGCGGGCGGGAGCCACCCTTCCACCACTTGAAACAAATGCATCAAAAAAACACGAAATTAGCACAACCGCGAATGCACAACTGCAACTGTGAGTGCGAAGGGAATAGCGGCTTACCATTGGAGCAGGGCACCTCGCAGTATAAGGCGCGACCCCGCCCTTTGTGTCGAGATACACCGCCTGGGTGATCTTCTTCAATGCCAGGGTGTAGTCGTGGAGCCTCCACTCGTTGAGGCAGGATTTCGTCGGGTCGTCCTTACCCGTGTACTCATACATGTAGTGGTCACGGCCGGCCAGGGGCACGATTCGTCGCCCGAGCCAGCAGTTGTAGAGGTTGATGGTTTCGAGACCTTTCTTCTTCAAATTGCGAATGGTCTGGAGCATTTCGTCGACGACCATCCGCTGCTCCAGCGGGAGCTTGATGACCTGAAGCCGACGCGGCTCAGGCCGGTTGGCAGAGTACCTTGGAAGCGCCACTTCATCACCTGGAGTCAACTCGGTGACATAGAACCAGCTTTTCTTCCACTCATTCGCTGCTTTGGCGGGCAACATCAAATCGAAAAACGATGCCTTCGACTTCAGCTGGAACGTCAGGCCGCCCGCGGCTAGCATTGGGTTGCCTGTCTCTTCATGGTTGATTCTCCCGTGGAATAGGTCTTGCCACAGGGGGAAGTAGGGCCTGCCGCCCAGATAGCATTTGAAGAACGCCACGAAAATGGCGAGCTACTCGATGCTGTGCGGACCCAGATCCGACGGCTGGATGCCGTACTAGGCGCAGAAACGCCGAAAGAAGAGGGTGGTTGGGAAGCCAAGCCCCCGCTCCAGGTGACTGGTGAAGCAGATGAACTCCCATTTGCGCGGATCTGGAATTACTTCTCTGGCCGCAGGGATGCGCCATCTCCCGGCGCGGATAATCCCCGCCTCCTCAAAAGATTTTAGCAGTGCCTTCGTGCACTTGGATCTGCCCCATGGTTCGGTGGGGGGAGCCATCGGCTGGAGGATCATGGGATTCGGAACTCTCTTGATCGTTCTGGTTGCTGCGCGGAATGGGGAAACAAGGATGCGCGAGATCGGAGGAAGTGAGGGAAGCGTTTTCCCCATTCGCCCTTCACTCTCCTTATATAGCGGTTGTTACCCGCCATTTTCGGCAGCCGTTACTACGCGGTAATTACGGCAATATTACCATTGGGTTACCCAACGGCTAGTTTGACCAAAACTGACAGTCCAACTTCGTCTACTCGACTCGCTGCTCCCAGCGACTCGATGATTCACCGACCTAATCACTATAACAGTGAGTTATTACTCGCCGAACCGTTCGCCGAGCTGCGACATGATTGATCGCCGTTATCGCGACTAAAGTGACTAGTTCTTTCCTTTGTTCACGAGTCCGCCGCCGATTCGACTAGGCGTCCTCATTGGACCCTCATACTCCGACTGCCAGCAAACACCTGCGACGAATCAACGACGGCCTCGGGGACTACTGATTGGGATATGCCTACCGGGGTATACCCACAAGGACGTTTTCTATTGGCCCAAGCCGCCAGCGAGTGGGCCTGTAGGACGTCGACTGGATCGAGACTTGCGTGGACTCAGACGACTGGAAGCTGGAGGCCCAGAAGCGTAGCTAGGCCCAGTCGGACTAGGTCATAGAACCTCCGAATCCTTAACTAATTCGATTGTAATATGTAAACCCTAGAGAGGTGAGCCTATATAAACCTCCTTAGGGTACGCATAGGGGATACGTTCCATCATACACCCAAGCGACTCGCCGCCTAGTCATCGAGCTCACCCCTTGTACTCTCACCATAATACAATCTAGCAGGAGTAGGTATTTACCCTCCGGGGGGCCGAACCTGGGTAAACCCTTGTGTCCCCGCCCTCATCTCGCTCCGCGGATGGCTGGCCGCCCTTGCCCCATGTTCTACTACTCGCTGCCGATTGCAGCATCTGCCGTGGTCATTCCCACGACGCACGACATGCAGTACACACAGGTAGTGCATACGGATATCTTGAGCAATGTATTCGGCTGGCTATGGCTGTGCATACGATTCACACGAGCATTGCATTCCTGGCTAGCGATGCAGTGCACACGTTCTGCAAACCAGTGCACGTACATGTCCATGGCTGGTGGAGAACATCTTGCACAGTCCGCACAACACTATACTGCAGCACACGACATGCAGTCCACATAGGTAGTGCATATGACTGGCATGGGCAGTGCATTCCCAGCTAGGGGTGTAGTGCATGCGCTCTGCATAAACAGTGCGTGGCCGTGTCCATCGATGGTGGAGAACATCTTGTAGAGTCGGCAGTGCATTATAAATTAGCACCCGAGATGCAGTGCATTTGTGTGGCGCACGTAGTGTATCTAGGTGTGCATGGTAGGTGTAGTCCATTCCACGGTAAGTGCACTGCCTGCGCACGCGATCAAAATGGACCGTCAGCGTTACTAAAGATGGCGCATCACCCAGCCGACGAGGAATTATGGATTTGGTGTGAGCTTTATGAGGGTGCAATTAATGCTGTAAACCTCTCGTCTCCTCATATCCGTCTTTAAATAATGCCGACACCTTTTCACACTTCTAAACAGCCTCCGTACAAGCGATAACCATTCAAACTCCCCTAACTACCACCAGCTTCATAATGCCTCACCGCCTCCCCACCTGTTGGGCCAAGTTCCCTCTGGGTGCTCGCATACCACTACCAACGCCGCCTATCTCCAATGATGATGAAGAGAAAGAGGAGGTTACAACACATGAGTTGGTCATGGTGTAGGATGTCGTAGCCACTATGGAGGAGTAGCCTAGCTACAATAACCTAGATGAGTACGACTCTTCCTCCAAAGACAGGAACCAATCCTATGACCTGATGCTGCCACCAAAGTCAACAAAAGTTGACTCGTTCGATAAGGATAAGAAGAGGCGGTAGGATGCGAGGAACCGCGAATAACAGACCGTGTTCCTCTCTTCCCTGGAGAGAAAGAGTGTGTCTGTTTCAGCGACACCGGAGAAGAAGGAGGAGGTCGTGGCGCTGGACTTGGTTACGGCGCACAAGGAGATAGCCGCTACGGAGGAGGATCCTAGTGTCATGTACTTAGATGACTACGACTCTTCCTTCGGCGACAGACACCATCCCTATGACCTGATGCTGTCGTCGATGTCGGCCATTGTCAACTCGTTCGAAACAGAAAAGAAGAGGCGGGAGGGTTCCTGGAACCGCGAGGAACAGACTATGTTCCTCTCATCCATGGAGCGTGAGAGGGTTGCTGCCTATATCACGCATAGGGCCGCCGTTCATGAGGCCATGAGCCTCGCAGTTCTGGAGATGACCACTCAGATTTGACAGCGGCAGAGGCAGCAGCAGCGCAAGCGGCTGTGGCTCCAGCGGCGGCGGCGAACAACGACGAGGCAGGACTATCATACGTCATCCACATCTACAGCGACGAATATGATTAGGGGATCTAGCTTTATATTAGTTTTTTGTTTATATATCCATAAATTTCATTTAAATCTTGTAAAATATCTCCTAATTTGGATGGAATATGAATTTCTCTGAATTTCGTAAAATGCCATCATTTCCGCGGTAATCAAGGGAGCCATCCAGTGCATAATTATCGTACCGGGCAGTGCATGACCTGCATTAATATACATCGTGATCTTACAAAGCAATGCAGTGGTTTATTACCAAATAAAATATGTATTTGTGGGCCTTGCTTGTATCGTAGAAGCAGATCTATGGTTACGTATTTTTAAGGTCTCAAATGTAGGTTTTTTATTACTTTTCTTTATTTAATGTATTATGAGGCGGTGTATAATCCTTTGGATAAGAAGTGATATTCTGCAAATAACAATGGTCATGTGAATTGTATTAGTAGTCCTTTCTTGTATAAAATTACCAATTTTATGGTTGCGAAGTTTCGAGGTCTCGTATGGATAATTTCGTAGTGGGCTTTTTTTTAATAATTACTAGTACGATTTGTACAAATGGTTGGTTATAAGGACAGGAGGAGCCATGGAAGCGATAAAGACGTAAGTTGCAACAAGAGCGCAACAGTTCATCATTTGCAGCGCCAAAACTCAGAAAAACATTGTGTCTCTCTAGTGCTGAATTATATATTCTTTTCTAGTCCATCACATACTTGTTCTTTATTAGATTCATCCTTATTTCCTATTGCAGAAATGCACAGATTCAAGGCGTCTTCCAAGACGTCTTTGTCCCATGGACGACGGACTTCACACAACAGAGATTCATCACATTCCTGTTGAAGGAACGATGGTTCTTACTATGGTGTACACCAATGAGGAATCAATGGTCAACAGAATACTCGCCATGTATGAAGGTTGGCCTTACGAGGTTAGTACTGATCCAACTTACCGTCTCTTTGTTTCAAAACGTTTGCATAGGAATTAAGAAGAAAATTTCTAGTATTTTTTCCTAACCAGTACTTTGCACTATTTTCATTCGAATCAAACATCAGCCCATCCATCCTTTTTCAGAATCCATTATTTTTTCCTGTGGTCAACCAAACTATTTGTAATATGAATTATTGTAGCATTAGAGTGGGCATGGAAGATGCAATCCTACATTTTCCCTACTCCTACATTCTTTATGTCGTAAGAATCCAAAATGTAGGACCTAAACTGTATCATTCTGAACACAGTTTCACTAGATTCTGTTGCTTACTAAATGATCACATTTTCCATGGCATGACGACAGCAGCAGGTACATAGGACTCGACCTCGAATACACTCCTCACGGCCATAAAAAAACCATAGCTACAACTCGCCATGAGGTAGCACGTCCTAGTGTATCATTACGCTGAGATGAATACACTAGCCCGTGCCTCAAATATGCATGGCAAATGTGAGTGGAAGCCGGTGCCGATAGCGAATCTGCATTACTCAGCAATAGATGGATATGTCACATACGAGTTGTACAAGAGGATAGCATCAGTTTAGATAAACCAATCTTAGAAAACAGGTTGTGCATCAAGTGCCAAGGATGTTATAAATTGTACAAACGACATAAACAAGCAGGTCTATCAGAGGATACCAAGAAGATATGGCAAAAGGAGCAATACGGCATCAGTCCAAAAGAAGATGTCGACAGGTCGGAGAAGCAAGAAGACAGCTAGAAGGAAGTGTGAATTCAGTAAAGACTTTCATAGTGTGGCTACGATATTTTATAAGTGTGGTCATTTTAGTTGATAACCACGTATAAAATGTGGTTTTGATTTAGAATTTTATATTTTCCGAACAATGTCCATTTAACCTGCATGAAACCCTGATTAGTGTTTGTAATATTATGATGGTTATACTGAATATTTTATAAAGTGTGTAATTGTAGCATTTGAATGTGTAATTCTATGTAATCGGTGCATTAAGAATGTTTTATTCTAGATAAACAAATCATATGATCATAGTAAATACGTTCTTCTAGTGTGTGTAAGATTATGTTGGTTATTCTCATTAAATAACTGTATGAAATACAAAGATAAATAAAGATGCAAACTAAAGTAAAAATGCAGTGCATACACGAATACTCAATGGTAGTCCATCTTATCTAGTTAAGGAAGATCAGTCGGTATCACTCCACGCGTCATAACTCGGAAGCCAAAAACATAGTGGACAAAAACAAATAACTAATCAGACAGTGCATAAACTGTATGACCGACAGTGCAGAACTTATGTCAACACACATACTCATATTGACGGCTATGGCAGTACATACGCCAATCTAGAAGAAGTTAACACAAAACACCGGCCTAAAACAAATTATAATAGAATCCAATATGACTCCCCCAACATAAAAGTAAATAGAACATACCGCAAAAATAATCTGTGTGTAAGAAAAGACAAGTTATACTGTGAATAAGAAGGCAGTGCAATCGGTACAACTTAGGCAGTGCATACGGTAGAACTTGTGCAGTGCATCAAAACTCGGAACTCTGTAGACGAAAACATAGTGGACAAAAACAAATAACTAATAAGGGAAAGTGCATAAACCGTATGATCGACAATGCAAAACTTATCTTCAACACACATACTGATCTTACTGGCTATGGCAGTGCATACGCCGACCTCGAAGAAGTTAACATAAAATTCTTGCCTAATCAAATTATAAGAGAATCCAATATGACTCCCCCAACACAAAAGTAAATAGAACATACCGTAGAAATAAACTGTGTGCAAGCAAAGGCAAGTAAAGATATACTGGTGAATAAGAAGGTAGTGCAATCGGTAGAACTTAGGTAGTGCACCCGGCAGAACTTAGGCAATGCACACGATAGAACTTGTGCAGTGCATCAAAAATCGGAACACGGAAGCCAAAAACATAGTGGACAAAAATAACTAACTAATCAGAGTAGTGCATAAACCATATGACCGATAGTGCAAAACTTGTGTGAACACACATACTTATCTTACCGGCTATGGCAGTGCATACACCGACCTGGAAGCAATTAACACAAAATGCTCACCTAAGAAAATTATAAGAGAATCCTGTATGACTCCCCCAAAACAAAAGTAAATAGAGCATACCACAGAAATAAGTTGTGTGCAAGCAAAGACAAGTGAAGATATACTACTGAATAAGAAGGCAGTGCACTCGGTAGAACTTAGCTAGTGCACTCGATAGAACTTAGGCAGTGCACACGATAGAACTTGTGAAGTGCATCAATGAAATCTAAAATGGCAGTTCGTCAAATATAATTATGGCATATCACTGACGATCACCCCAGGCATCAAAATTCGGCATACGCAAGGCACTTCATTGCATCTAAACAAGGCAGACCAACTAAAACTACCATCCCATACATGATTTCGTGTTCCCGCTTGTATCCAACCCACGCAAAGGTAGTCCAAAAAAACACCCATGGAAACAGAGTCATTCTACTACCGTCGTTGCCGACGACCAGGAGAAACAACATCGAGAAACAAACTGCACACCGCCAGCAACCGTAAAAAAACCCACCTTCTCACAACCCCAACACCAACACCACACACCATGCTCCGCCAACAGCCACCAACCCAAACCGCCCCACCAACTCCCCCCAACCCTTAAAACCCAACCCACCACCGCCTGGCCCACCCAATCCTCCGACCAAAAATCTCGACAATTGCACCGATTTGGAACGGAACTCTTTGGTGACCTCGATAGAGAGGATACATTCCCCAAAAAAGTTGTCCGGCAAGGCAAGAGAGTGGCAGAAGGCCCCTGGTTCCTCTTGTTCAAGAACACAAGTAAGCGTAGTCACCTCTAACACAAGGTACGTCAAATTCATATCATTCAAAATAATAACATTGTTTTTTAACACTAGCTTCTTCAAAATTGTGTAACAGAAAGAAAATTTTATAGTCCATACTATCTAACTCCAATTTTACTTCATTCATTTTAGTTCCTTAGCGCCAAACAAAGAATATGTAACTAACAGTTTAGAGATTATATATATATATAGTTTTTTTCATAAGTAATTATTGAAAAAATAGGAAAATAGAATTTGTATATAAAAAGGATAGACAAACATATTGAAACATCGAAACAGTGACACAAATAACTAAGGATTAGAACATTGTATAAAGAATTAGTAATTTTCTGCCACACTTATTAAGACTTGTCTTATGCTCAAAAATTATTTCATTATTAGGTGAAATGGAGGACAACAGAAGTCCTAGCCCTGCAAAGGTATAGAGCAATATACAACATACCTTGTAGTCATCACTAACATAAATATAAAAATGGCATTTATTTAATATGACTTCCTTACAGAACATATCTGATCATAATGATACTGACAAAACAAAGTTATAGCTGACCAAAGATAATGCTGTAAAACAAAGTAAAAGTTCATATTACTACTGTTTGTTCTTGATTTAGTAAGGAAAATATTCCCCCAAAATAACAATAATAAAAATGAAAACAAGTGAAACACAGGAGGCTGGAATACTAAGATCCAGCAGACATACAATATGTTAACACTTATAGCTAAGTATATTTTTTTCTATAGGTACAATGAAACCGAACTACGATTCTAGACATGAAATGTATAGACTACTCTGGCAACAAATCTGTACTCCCATTTAAATACACAAAACATTAGCATATAACCATTACATCTTGTTTATTTGCAAGACCTTGTTGGTGATGATACTACCGACAACATGTACATTCTTACTGAAGGCAATGATAGCGCAAAACATGACACTATAGCTGATATTAAGAAAACAGACAAAGAGCAAACAAAGGATGTTGTCAATGCTGAACTATTTGAAACAGATAAACATAATAGCAATCAGGTCCACACCAGTCAGCTATGAATAACACCATCACAAAGTGTGGACTACAGAGAAACACCAACATAGGAATGGCAAGTGGAAAATCAACTCGCAGAAGAGGAAGAGAAGAAAAAGAAGAAAAAGAAAAGAAAATTGAACCTGGATAAAGTTAAGAAGTAACTTGTTGGGGGGATAACCCCCGGATGGGGGAAGACAAGCCTAAGTAGGACGGATCCAGAAGGCACTAGCCGCCTGGCCTTCAAGCAGAAGAGCTCTAGCCAGTTGGCTAGTCCCACCCGGCTGGGCATAACTCTTTCCCGGCTGGCCCATCTAGCCGGGTAGCCAAAAGAACCGGCTGGGTGGCCGTTTCCACCCAGCTGTCCTCAGATTCGATGGAGAGCATAGATGGGGAGATGCTCCTTACATATTATGCCTCTGGTGCCTCTCGTCACCAGAGAGGCTGGCGCGCCACCCTGAACGGCGTTACCAGATGAAGATAGAGAAAAGTGGTTGTCTGACCGCCAAAGGAGCCCCGGGTGACCGTTAAATCAAGTATGACGCTACAAAGGAAGCTCGGGTGACTGCTAAAGTAAAGGGTGACACTAAAGGAAGGGCGCGGGGCCACTGTAGCAGCGTCCACCGGTGTACTGGAGGCTGACTGGGTCCTGATCCACTGGCTGGGGCCCTGTAGCCGGCCCGCCTGAGAACCTAGATCCAAACAGTAAACCCTAGAACCCAGATTGTAACCTACCACCCCCGACCAGTATATAAGGGTGAGTAAATCTAGGTTTCTAGGTAAGTGACAATAGTTGTAAGAGTTCGCCTCTAGTTCTTCTTCTTCCTCTAGCCATCGATAGTAGCTAAGGAAACAACTCCAGGAGCACTTGTACTGGTTGTTCGCCCCTCATATAGTTGATCTTGCAGGAGTCGGGGTGTTACCTCGCCAAGAGGGCCCCGAAGCTGGTACACCACTATGTTTGCAGTTCATCGTGCCTAACCCGTTGCGTGAGCCACCGATTGCACCTAAGTGTCCCTTTTTAGCCATCCCCAATGGCACTGCCGTGTTCCACACCATGATAGTTGGCGCCCATCGTGGGGCACATCGCTTCGGCTGGGATCATCTTCTGCATAGGACTTCCGCTCGTCGCCAGTGAGCGCATGGCCTCTGGCCTCGTCCTCACACTCGGCGCTTTTGACTGCATTGTCGACAATGTCGCCTGCTTCGTCGGAGACACCTTCCCCATCAACGGCTTTATCATAAACTTCGGGGACCATCTCGTCTACATCGCCACCATTGTTGAGGCCTTCACCAGGAAGGTCGACACTGTCTCCGACGTGCCTCTCGACCACCTCGCTCGTAGCCTCGCCGCAATGAACGGCTGCGTTGAGGTCATGGTGGTGAACTCCTGCAAAAACCACCACCCGCCACATGATCATCTAGCGGGAGGAGAAGGCTCTGCGCTCGAGCAGGAGCAAAACTCGCTCACCGCCTCCATCCAGCACCTTCGCGTTGTAACTACCTTGGTGAATTACGCTCCTAGTTACACGCCTGGATGAGCGGAAATGGTTGAAATAGTACGGTGGGGCCCAAATGCCACTCACAGGTAGACCTTTCGGCCGTCCCAACCATTTCCAAACATCGGGACAAGAACGGGCGGCGTAATCGGCAGGCGAAGGGATCAACTACATACACAAATGGGTATGTATGCAAGCCACCATACAACAGTACATCAGAACCATTCCATTTAAAAGAAATAGAAATATTGCGACGCCATACGGCAAGATCCAAATATCCTAGATAGATATAATAGTTTAGGATATCTCCTCATACAACAAACATCAGAGTCTCAGGCGGAAGCGGCAAACAAGATCCGAGTACGGATAAGAAGCAAATCGGCATAAGATGCCCATTAAATAAACACATCCCGCCCACAGATCTCACGGATCCCCATTCCCGGAATCTCTACACCGAATGATCGTTGTCCACATCGTCCGTCTCCTCCACCCAGTATCCATCTTGCGAGTTTACCTGTCCATCTGAATCAAATAATTTATCGTGTGAGACCCTAGGGGTACTCAGCAAGTCTTTATGCCTCTAAAGGGGACACAACCTGGGGTGACGCAATTGCAGCAAAAGATAATACCTAACAGTTCTATAGATACTCGCTAACCATCCGCCTAACCAAAGATAGACGGATGTCCGTGAATTAAGAACAACAGTTATAACGGTAATATTAATAGATCCATCCTCCTCCTCGCTTACCAACGAGGAAGCGGACGAACACCCCCATCCGTTGGCAGTTTTATTATCCATTCCATGAGTGTTGCACTATTTACTAGTCAGTTGCTTAGTCAAGTTAAAAGCGGTACTTTAGTTATACTTGTCTATGATCGAGAAACTGTGCTCCAAGTCGTCCATAACCGCGGACACGGCTTTCAGAAAGTTTTACCCTGCAGGGGTGCACAAATAGCAACACACACTCGATCAACCTCGGAAAAACCGAATCAAAACCCAACGAGGCTTTCACGACAAAGCAATCACAGGATTCAGAAATATTTCAGGGGGCCACCCCATTAAGCTACCCGCAACGAAGTTAGCTGACTCCGAGACGGACTCAAGGTTTGGGTGGACGGCTGTGAACGACTGGGAACCCGAAAGTGTGACTGGGCTTGTCGATACCGCGAAAACGTGTCCCGATCCTAAACAGTACAGGTGCAGTACATCGCACAATTTAAATAAAGCAGTAAAGCATGGCATAAGTACAGGATAGTAAATAAAACCTCAAACTAGTTTGTGGCCCCAAGAAATAAGAATGAATCAAGCTCTAGCTCAGGGGGGTCCCATAATCCTCCCGGATGTGGATAGCGCGAATATTCAAGGAACAGGAATCAAGTACTCGGGGTCCACGGGACACAAGTGAGCATGAAAAACCAAATAGCAGATATTGCTCACCGGTGCCACTTTCATTAGTTATCCCATTACTACTCAGGTTAAGTTGTTTAGGTACCTCGTTATCCGTCAGACACTCACATACCCTACACATGATGTTCTACGACTCGCATGGCTCAAACAACTCCTGTAGTAATGGCTCATGGGATGGAGGAACAAGCTTTGGTGGGGTTTAAAAGTAAAGGCTATGCAATACTTGGGATTCAGTTTAATGCAATCGCGACTCAATGATGCAAGAATAAGATAGAGGCAATAGGTACTATATGTATGCAAGCATGTGGTAGTGCTTGCCTGGCAGCTCAGTTGAAGCGAGAGAGGGATCTGGGTAATGCTCCTGGTTTTCTTGATATATCCCCTGCTCAGCGTCTATTCGAAGAAGAACCAAACAAACAAGGGCCAACATAAATAAAGTGCACAAGCATAAGAATAAAATGCGACAAGCAAACAATCATGCCATGATGAATGATGCACAATTTGCATGGCAATAAAGTAGCATGGCAAGGGTGAGGTGTAGAATACAAGAAACAAGCATTTTATTGAGTTTGGGTCACATTTTATCCTCAAATTAGTTGCTGATTACATTATATTTATATGATAAAGGCTGCAAAACAGAACAAGGAATGCATAAACAGAAAGGTCTCGTCGCGCTAATTGATTTAGACATATTATTTGTCAAATTTGGAGTTATAAAACAAAAGTTATTAATTAATTAAGGGAAAAAGGGCATTTTGTTGTAATTTTAGTCAACTTGAAATTTAAAGTGTTCAAAATATATTTTGAAGGGCATATTTGAAATCCTCACATTTTTCTGATTCAAAATCATATATTATATGTATTATTTGGATTTACCAATTAAAAGTTATTAATTTCTGGATATTAAAACATATTAAGCATTTCCAGGAATTATTTTATTAAAGGACAAAGGATCTGAAACTTTTGTCACCGGCTCAGACTTACCCACAGTGAACGACACGCGGGCCAGGGTCAGGAGCGGGGCCACCTGCGTGCGCGCCCAGCCCGGACGCGACACGTGGGCGAGCCGAGGACGGCGGGGTGAAATTTTGAAAACTCCAGGGGGCTGCGAGCAAAAACGTCATCGATGACTGATAGAACAGAATTTTTTTTACACGCGGAAAAGGTTAGCTGATCTTGATTTCGGAGGACGATGACGAGCGATACGATGGGAATTTGAATATGATGTAAAAACGAAAAGTGTAGATCTCACTTCGCTCTACAAAGTTCGTGTTTGGTGTTTCGGCGGGGGCGGGCCGAATCAATGGTAAAAACATGATGAACAGAGGTGTCTCTACGGTTTAAAACTGACGGACAGATTCCAGAAAACGGCTGAGATCGGACTGGGTTGCGACGACGATTTCGACCGAACGGCGGTGAATTTCTCCCTGCCGTAAAAAGGAAAGTTGAAGAGGATTGCTCGGGCCACAACTTTGGTGTTTGGGGATTTTGCGAAGGAGGACTGCAGCGGACGGAGCAAGGCGAAAACAGAGGGTGTTCTTGGGGCTGTTACTGTCGCGCGTGGTGATAGGTTGGGCGCGGCATGCGCCGTCGCGGTGAGCGGCTTGGCTGCTGCTGCCGAAGGAGAAACGAGGGGGATATGGGTGCATGGAGTAGCAGAGAAAAGCGGGGATGGAAGAAGGGGCTCACCGGCGTGCTCATGATCGAGCTGCGCTTGCTGGCGTGGATGAGGAAGGCGAGGCCTCAGAGGTGTGCACGGCATGGTGACGGGCGTTCGCGGCGGCGCGACGGCAACTCCGGCGACCTTCCGACGAGGGTCACGTACAGGTCGAAGAAGAGGAGGCCAGGGAGCCTCCTGGCGCCAGGCACATGCCCGGTGGCCATGTGGCTCTTATAAACCAATAATGTGAAAACAATATTGTGCATATATGAGAGCATGTGGAGATAGAGTTGGATCCATCCCAACCCACATGAGCTAGAGGTAGAACCAAATAAAGTGCAAAGCTCATATTTAGTTGGATGGTGGAATTATAAGGTGGTGGCAAAGAAAGGTGATGGAGTTGAATAAAAGATATGCCCCCAACTCAACTTGGGCATTTAAACAATATATCAATAACCAAATACAATATCAAGAGGCAAATACAATTAACAATGCATATGAGAGAAGAACCAAACCAAAAGGGTTTTATATGATGCTCAAATGCAAGGTGGCATGATGACATGAGCATGATATAATTATGATGCAACAATTATATATAGGAAGTAGCCATTATATATAGACTAGGCTAGTAGCATTGCAATTGTTAGACAATTGGGATGCTACACGCGCTCCCGTCATCATCGAAGCAGACCTAGCGGTTGTGGCAGTCGTGCTCGAGGCCACGTGCCAGAAGCTCCTGGAGGAGGCCACCAAGGTCGCTGCTAACCAGTGTCGGCTGAACGCCACCGTGCACGAGTACAACGTCACACATGTATTCGTCGGGAAGATCTAGCATCAAGGGCATGACCTTGCATTGGAACTGAACCGTGCCGCAGACCTGTGTGCCGGCATGGCCCAGCCTGTCTATAGCACCCCGACAAAGAACATGACAGCAGCGGAGGTGGTGGCTGCGGAGCTGAAGCACCTCGAGGGGGAGGAACTTCGTCGCCAGCAGGAGCGTGTCTAACTTCTCGTCACCACCTCCAACAAGCAGCAGGCCAAAGGGGCTCCTAGTCAAGGGGGCATCACCCAGGACATGGTCTCTCACAAAGGCGCGGACCAGAAGGCACACGAAGGAAGCAAGCACCAGCAGGCATCTTCGCTAGACGACACCGGGCAAAACAGCCGCACGCGTGGTGGATTCGGCAACCGTGGTTATCGCAACCGCGACGCCGCCATATCCAGAGTTAGCCGTGCGCCGGCTGGAGGACCGGCCAGGGAAAGAAAGCATGTGCGCTAGAAGAAGGAGCCGGTGGAAACAAATACCCGCCTGTGTCACGCCTGACCGGATGTTTTGGCCCTTGCGAGCCAGCTGATGGGGGAGAGCGCATCGACCTCCTGGTACAGTCGCGCATGCTGGAAGAAGAAATTCCAGTTGGCCCGAAATGTTTCGGTCCACACATCCGGAACGAGCCGTTTCCAAAGGGATTCTCGCTCCCAATAGACACACCAAAATACAACGGTACCATCAAGCCGGAGGACTGGTGTGTGGACTACACCACCGCCGTGGAAATCGCAAACGGAAACCTCCGCCTGGCCGTCCATTACGTCCCCCTCATGATCGTCGACTCGGTTAGAACATGGCTCAACATCCTCCCTGACAATAGCATCAACGCTTGGCTGGACTTTGAAGAAGCGTTCATCCGCAACTTCACCGGAACATACAAGCGATCGGGTCAGCCTTGAAAGCTCGCCCTTTGCGCTCAAGGAAAGGACGCATCCAACCGCGCCTACGTCACCCGGTGGACCAGCATGCACAGCTCGTGTGAAGGAGTGCGCGAGGATCAGGCAATCGACTTCTTCACCAATGGCTGCCGAGATAGCACCATGCGGAAGCACAAGCTCAGTCGGGTAGATCTCCAAACCATGGCTTAGGTCATGGCCATTGCAGACAAGTACGCCACTGCAGACGTGGCCATGAAGAAGCCCATCATGGTAGATGACCAAGGCCAGATCATGACGGATGAGTAGGTGGAGCGGCGCCAGCCGGGCGAGCATCACTCCAGGCGGAATGGCCACGACAACCGTCATGGCCAGAGAAAATATGACCAACCCAACAGCCGGTACGACACTAAGCAAGTAGCAGTAGTGCACGAGGACCCGACCATAGGCGGCAGCCGGAGATAGAGAACGGATGATAGGAGTCTATGCTCGATGGGCCGTGCAAGTTCCACAGTGGCCGCAGCAAGCCCGCGAACCATACAACACACCAGTGAAGCTGGACGAATAAGATGGCTGAAGCTGGCGGTCTCCCACCACCTCCACCTCCAGCCGGAGGCCCACCGGATAACACGGAACGGCACAACCGCCGAGACGATGATGAAGACGGTTATCCACGCCAAGTGGGCAACTATCACATCTACCTCACCGAGCCGGAAACGAAGCACATCAAGAGAAGGCGTGAGGCAGAGGTGAACGCTGTTGTTCCCCGTCCCCTAGTACCTACATTGGTCTGAGCAAGCTATCACTTGGAGAAAGGAAGACCAGCCAGCCGTGTTTCCAAGTCCTAGCAGCTACACACTAGTCCTGGACCCCATTATCATCTACAAGAAGCACTACTGCCATTTCTCCCGCATCCTCATTGATGGAGGCAGCAACATCAACCTCCTGTACCGCAGAAGCCTTGAGCGACTCAGTATCAGTGAATCCCAACTGCAGCCCTCAAGCACTTCATTCCATGGGGCAGTCCTAGGTCCATCGCACTCACCAATTGGCAAGATCCGGATGGACGTCATCTTCGGCACCAAGAACAACTTCCTCCGCGAGCCGATCTGGTTCGAGGTGGTCAACCTCTCCAGCGCCTACCACACCATACTAAGGCGCCCACTCTCACCAGGTTCATGGCTGTTCCGCATTACGCGTACCTCAAGATGAAGCTGCCATGCACAAAATGAGCGATCACCATCAACAGCTGCTACAAGCAATCGCTCGAATGTGCTACATACGGCTGAAAGCTAGCCAAGTCCATGATCATTGCAGAAGAAAAGCGCGTCATAATGCAGAACGTGGCGGCCCTATAGGTGGACATGCCGGCTGGAGAGCCCAAGCCGGCTGGCGAGTCACAGTTTAAGCCGTCCAAAGGCACAAAAATATCCTGTTGAACAAGGGGGACCCAAGCAAGTTCGTCCTGGTCGGAGACGTCTTGGACAGCAAATAGGAAAGCGCGCTCGTCGACTTCCTCCATGAGAATCGGGACATTTATGCATGGTGCCCCAAAGACATGCGAGGTGTCCCGAGGGAACTCGCCAAGCACTCTCTTCATGTTCGACCGGATCGTTTTGCACTATCGCAGATAGATCAGGTCATCGATTCTACGGCCGGCTATGACTTGTATTTTCTGGACGCTTACTCGGTCTATCACCATATCAAGCTCAATGTAACCGATCAAAAAAAGACATTGTTCACAACCCCGTATGGGGCTTACTGCTACACCACCATGTCATTTGGTTTGAAAAACGCAGGAGCAACCTACCAGCATTGCATGTAGAAATGCCTGCAGACGCAAATTGGTATAAACGTGCATGCCTATGTCGACGATGTCGTTATCCAGACAAAAGAGCGATGCATTCTACTTGAGGACCTGAAGGAAACGTTCGATAAACTTCATTGTTTCCAGATCAAGCTGAAACCGGAGAAATGCGTCTTTGGCGTCCCAGCCGGCAAACTCCTCGGTTTTCTCATCTCAGAACGAGGAATTGAGGTAAACCTGGAGAAGATAGGAGCAATCGAGCACATGGAGCTGCCACAGAACTTGCCCGATGTGCAGAAGTTTACTGATTAATTGGCCTCCCTCAGCCAGTTCGTCAATCAGTTGGGCGAGAAATCCCTGCACTTGTACCAACTCATGAAGAAGACGGACAAGTTCGTCTGGACTCCCCAAGCGGACGAGGCTTTACATGACCTCAAGCGCATGCTCACCTCCCCGCCCGTCTTGGCGGCCCCGGCTGCAAAGGAGCCAATGCTGACGTACATAGAGGCCACCAACAGGGTCGTAAGTGTTGTACTAGTGGTGCAAAGACTAGAAGAGGGGAAGGCCCAGCCATTCCAGCGCCCCGTATACTACCTGAGTGAGGTACTGTCACTCTCCAAGCAGAACTACCCCCACTACCAGAAGCTGGTGTACGGCGTGTACATGGCTGCCAAGAAACTCAAGCACAACTTCCAAGAGCATTCCTTCTGGGTGGTGGCGCTAGTCCCACTGGCAGAGATCATCAGCAACAAGGACGCCACTGGCTGCCTGGCGAAATGGGCCATAGAGCTCGCTGCGCACAACATCCAGTATGAGCCAAGAACGGCGATCAAATCTCAAGCGCTGTCTGACTTCATAATTGATTGGCCGAAGACACGGTATATGCCACCGGTACCCGACTTCATGCACTAGAAGATACACTTCGACGGCTCCAAGATGCGTGGAGGGCTCGGAGCCAGAATAGTCATCACTTCCCCCAAGGGCGACCGACTGGAGTACGTGCTACAGATCCACTTCAAGGCATCGAATAACGTCGCCGAGTACGAGGCTCTCATCCATGGACTCAAGATGGCAAAGGAGATAGGCATCCAAAGAATACTCTACTTCGGTGACTCAGACCTGGTAGTACAACAAGTCTCAGGAGAATGGGATGCGAGGGACGCCAACATGGCCCTCTACCGCTATTTTGTCTAGCAGCTATGCACTTGCTTCGAAGGATGCGAGTTCCACCATGTACCTAGAGCTAACAACGATGCTGCTCATGCACTAGCCAGAGTCGCCTCAACACGACAAGCCATACTGCCTGGAGTCTCCCTCGAACACCTGCGCAAGCCATCCATCACTCCGTCTTCGGAGTCCGGCTCCATAGTGCTCGACATGGACCCATGGACGGCGGGAGCGTCACACCCATGGACTGCCTCTCCGCACCCGGGGACTGCCTCGCCGCACCCGGGGACTGCCTCGCCACACCCATGGACTGCCTCTCCGTACCTGAGGATTGCCTCACCGCACCATGGGACTACCGCCAATGATCCTCCACCCGGCAAGCCCCCTGAAACATCAGATCCGGCTATCCACGAGGAGATCAAGATCATCATGCAGACGGTGTACGCCATTCGGGAAAACAACTGACTGGGACAAACCATTCATGAACTTCTTGGCTAAGGGAGAATTGCCAGAAGAGGAAGTGGCATCACGGCAAGTGAGACGCAGGGCAAGAGCATCCACCATCATCAACAACGAGTTGTACAAACGCAACGTTGGGGGCATCTATCAGCGCTGTGTAAGCCAGGAGGAGGAAATCAAGATCCTAGTCGACATCCACCAGGGAGAGTGCAGTCATCATGCCTCTTCAAGGGCCATAGCAGCCAAGGCGGTCCACCATGGTTTCTACTAGCCAACAGCGCTAAAGGATGCCTACGAACTGGTCAAGGCATGCAACGGCTGGCAACATTTCGGCCAGCTGAAGCACACACCGTCTACGGCACTCAAGAAAATACCAATCACCTGGCCATTTCCAGTCTGGGGGCTGGACATCGTTGGACCATTCAAGACATCTCGATCCGATACGACACAGTTGCTCGTAGCAGTGGACAAGTTCACCAAATGGATCGAGGCAAAACTCATAAAGAAGCTAGATGGGAAATAGTGATCAAGTTTTTCACAGACATCATCATGCGCTTTGGCTACCCACAAAGCATCATCACGGACAACGACACTAATTTCTCCAAGGGAGTTTTTGCTCGCTTCTGTGGAGAGAAGGGCATCCGCCTGGACCTAGCTTTGGTCGCACACCCAGTCAAACGGGCAGTGTGAGCGTGCAAACAGCCTGGTCCTAGCCGGAATCAAACCAAGGTTGATCAAGCCACTTGTCAGGTCCCTAGGATGCTAGATAGAAGAACTGCCATCCGTTCTATGGAGCAGAAGTGGTCCTCGTCTATGTAGCAGTTCTTCCTCGTCTATGGAGCAGAAGTGGTCCTTCCCACTAATATCCAGTTCGATGCACCCGCAAGCTGCTCTACACGGAACAAGATGCCAAGGAAGAGTGCAAAGTCAGCGTGGATCTGCTAGAAGAGGCACGAGAGCTGGCCCTGTCAAGATCGGTTATTTACTAGTAGGACCTACGTCGCTACCACGCCAGCCGGATCTGGCCTACCTCATTTCGTGAGGGCGACCTAGTGCTATGCCTAGTGCAGAGAACGAAGGGAATGCAAAAGCTGTCCCCGCTTTGGGAAGGGCCATTCATCATTAGCCGAGCGCTGCAAAACGACTCATACTACCTCATCGATGCCCAGCAGCTGGCAAACAACAAGGTTGATTGCTCCGACGAAGAGACTGAGTGCCCGTGGAACATGATCCTACTCCGTCCATTTTACACTTGTATGTATATTACTTTAATGTAATAAATGAACAAGCTTGGGAGGCTCGGCATAGGCCCGAGGACTCCATTCCCATTTGTGCATCAGCTTTGTCATCGACCCGGCTCCGGCAGTATCTACAATGAGTTTGCCGGCTGGCCCGGAAGCCTTCAATTTCTACAGACGGTTAAGTATTGTACGCGGCACCTAGGGCCCACTCTTCGGTTTTGGACCGCAAGCCAGCTGTGGACCCAGCAAGAGCAAAAGCCTAAAGTTTCCCTTACAAGGAACAACCCAAATAGAGGACCAGGGCACCTGGATAATCCGGCTGCGTCTACTCGAGCTAACCCAATAACAACAACCTGAAGTATCGCGAAGTACGCCAAACTAGCTACTCCTTCAGTTTCGGCTGCATACCGCAACCCGGCAGCTGGCAAGGCCACAAATCAAAAGGCCAATGCTCGCTGAGAAGAGGAATAAGCTATTAGCCTAGTTCGAAAGGTCATTCTCATGATTTATCTTAGCTGCACACGCACGCACCAGTGGCGAAACTGACGCAAACGACGTTGTTTCTTGTTTTGCATGAGCCGCAACTTGGCAGGAAAGAAGGTAGGAAAGAGCTTTGACCCAGCTGGCTACCCAAGCCGGCCCGAACCTCGGGGACTACACCCAATGGGCACGCTCCCGCGCACCCATCATAAAAAACCAAGGCGGAAAAGTGCTTCGACCCGGCTGGCTAGCCCAGTCGGCCCGAACCTCGGGGACTACACCCAATGTGCGCGCTCCCCCGTACCCATCAGAAAAGACCAAGGCGGAAAAGAGTTTTACCCAGATGGCTAGCCAAGCCGACCCAAACCTCGGGGACTACACCCAATGGGCACGCTCCCACGCACCCATCAAAAAACACCAAGGCGGAAAAGAGATTCGACCTGGCTGGCTACCCCAGCCGTCCCGAACCTCGGGGACTATACCCAGTGGGCGCGCTCCCGCGCACCAATTAGAAAATGCCAAGGTAGAAAAGAGTTTCGACCCGGCTAGCTATCACAACCGGCCCGAACCTTGAGGACTACACCCAGAAGACGTGCTACCGCTCACCGGCACAAGAAATGCAAAGGACACAAACGTCTAGAAAGAAAAGAGGCAAATTTATCTTAAAAAAGAAGCATCAAATAGATAAACGGAATATGAAGTTTCCACGTAGATTTAAAGTTTTATAGCAGCAAGTTAGCCCAAGGACAAAAATAGTGCAGAACAAGTTCTTCAAGAGACAAATATGCCTAGCATCCCAGGGATTCAGGGCTTGGAAGGAATATCGGCTTCAGGAGCAGGAGTGGGGCTGGGAGAAGGAGCATCGGCACCGGCTATGGGCATCTGGCTGGAGGAAGCAGCATTGGCATCGACTGTGGGCATATAGCTGGAGGAAGCAATGTCGATGCCGCTTGTAGGGTCCGGTATCCAGTGATATGAAACCAGCTCGGAAGGGTCGCGGAAGTCGCGGTCCAGATCCACATAGGTGTCAAACTTGACTCTGCAAGACATGATTTCACGGACGCTTTGGCGGAGGCTCTCATAGCTGGTTCCGGCACAGAAGCCGGATACGAAGACTTCACTAGGGCTAGCGCCAGGTCCGCATCCGGATACAGAGACTTCACTAGGGCTAGCGCCATCACCACGCCACCCTGAGCTGTCCACTCCTTACCGATCTCAAGAACATCTATGCCACGCGTCTGGGCGAGTGCCAGGCTCGTGATTTCATGTGGCTCCCCCGTCTCCGGCCAGATGTACTGAAAGAAGTCCATGGCGACATTGCGAAGCTCGTCGCTCTCCTTTGCCAGAACCTTCACCAGGTCCCAGGTGGTCAGTTCACGGCCAGCTTCCTCCGCAGGGAGGACCTCAAGAGCTTGGTCCGTCGACTCTGGGTAGTAAGCTACAACCGGTTAAAAGAATAAGTAGCCAGAGAAGGTCCATTGACTTAGGAGTAAAAAAGAGAAAGGAGATGCGAACTTACTGATATTAAGCTCGGCAATCTCCTCAAGCTGCCTGGTCAGATCTTGCTCCTGGGCCCGGAGCACCTTGAGTAGTTCCTCCCATTGGGCAGAGGTCGCCTCCAAGGTCTTGAGTGCCTCCCCCCCGGGTGTCGGCCTCCTTCTTGCCCCTCTCCATGGAAACCTCCAACTTGTTCTTGGCTAGTCGATCTGCCTCTGGTGGGGCTTGTTCGACTCCTCCAGCCGGGCCACCTGAGCCTTGAGGAGATCCACCTCCTTCTCCCTATCCATAATCATGGTTGTAGGAGGGTACCCGATAGTCAACAAAAAGCGGGAAAAGGAGGTCAATCGCCAAGATAGGTCAGAAGAAGCAATATTACGCCCCAACTCCTGAGTACTCCTCGTAGCCTCTAAAAATGTGATACGTCCAATTTGCATCACCATTCTATATCATAATTTGCCTCTATTCATTAATATATTTCATATTAAGAGGTGATACTTATGTCTTTTCATCTGTTTTTGCATGTTGGATGATTCTTGGAGGATGAACTGCCGGAGTCAGGATTCTGATGGAAAAAGCGGTCTTTTGATGCAATTTCATGAAGATCAGAAAAATACCAAAAAAAATACAGAAAACTATATTTTCCCAGAAGAAGAAGGATACCAAAAGAGGAGGCGGAGTTGGGACATAGGGGGCCCACACCCCCCCAGGCGCGGGCCACCCTAGGCCGCGCCTACAGGCGGTGTGGCCACCCGTGTCCACCTCTGGCTCCGTCCTGTCGCCTATATATTCTCCTGAAAACCCTAAACTCGAGACAACGAACACAGAAAGATTTCGCCGCCTCTACAGGGAAGAAAACACCGAGAGAGAAAGAGCTCTCCGGCAGACAGCTTTCTGCCAGGGAAATTCCTTCCCGGAGAGGGGAGATCGTCGCCATCAACACCGTTATCAAACTAGACTTCATCGGTATCATCATCATCATCCACACGATCATATCCACCAGCACCATCATCTCCACTCCATCCCGCTATAACAGTTGTGCTGAATCTTGCATAGTTCTTAGGGGAAACGTTCCCGGTGCTGATTACTATTGTAGTTGATGCTTGTGAGTGGAACCATTGAATTATTGTTTATGTTGAGATTGTTATCCATCATTATATCATCTTTGATCTTGATCCATATGATGTCTCGTGCGTAGTTCGTTTAGTACTTGAGGACATGGGAGAAGTCATGTTGTTACTAGTGGAATTGTGTTGAGGTATTATTCAATGGTTTAATATTTAAGTTGTGGTGCTATTCTTCTAGTGGTGTCATGTGAACGTCGACTACATGATACTTCACCATTTATGGGCCTAGGGGAATGCATTGTGTATTTGGCTACTAATTGTGGGGTTTTCGGAGTGATAGAAACCTGAACCCCCGTTAGGAAACCATTGCACAAAGGAGTGTAGCATCTCAGAGTTTAAGGCCGTGGTTAGGTTTTATATTAATTGCTTTCTTGTAGTTGTATATGCTTGTAATTGGTTTTATCACAAGTATGTATTAGTCCAAGTAAGGTCGGTATATTAGCACAGGTTCACCCACACAACACTTATAAAACCAAAGAAGATTAATCAGCTATATGAAACAAAAGCACTTGACAGTATTCCCATGTGTTCTCGAGAACGTTTAGTCCTCATTAGTATTTCCTCCAGCTTGTCGTTTGCTAAGAAAGGATTGGGCCACTTGCTGCAATTTTTTGCTGTCTTTATTACTTGAACTTTATTTCCTTGCTTTATCAGAAAAACCCTAAAAACCTGTTTGCTATGTATTTATAGAGATTTCCTGCTCCATACCTCTAGTAAACACCTTCTGCTCCTCGTTGGGTTCGACACACATATTTATCGGAAGTACTACTATACAACCCCTATAGTTGTGGGTAATCAAAATTCTTTCAGCGAAGAGATAGAAGTAAGTAAAAAGAGCGAAAATCCAGCTACAAGGCTGGCTACAACAAAAGAAATGTAGAGACACCTACCTCCAATGACACAGACAAATATTTGGCTTTGCCAAGCCCATTTTACATTGTCTCAACTAGGTGGCGACCCTGGTAGAGGGCGTCGTGCGCCACGCCCGAGAGGTGGGTGAGGATGGCACCCAGCATAAGCTTAGCCGAAGCTGGCCAATATCTTCATCTCTTTTGCTTGCTACCTAGCCTTGCTAGCCAAAAACCTGTGTTGAGAGGGAATACTTCTCATACTTCCAATCCCTTAAACCAAAACATGTGCCATTTGTGTCCACCTTATCTACCTATTAGCATTATTGCTATTCCATGTAAATTCTCAAGCTTCATCTATCTTTCAAATTAAAAATTATTTTGTTATGTGATAACTAGTTAGTAAAGCTCTCACGAACTTGATGGCATACCGTATTTTCTTGCCTCTAATAAACTTGAACCATTGTGTCATCGAAGTTATATATTCTTGCGCCTATAAGTTCGAATTAGCAGAACCGTGCTGTCACGGGGAACGCTTTCAACACCTGTAAATATATAACCAGTTTATATCATGCTCTTTTGTTTATGGATGTTGTCAGTGTGAAATAAAAGGGGAGCTTGTAAGTCCATGGAGTATGTATGTGTGTTAGAGGAACGCCTAGGACGCTATCCTAACCCATGCGTAATCATGGTGGAAACTTGTAGCATCACCATACTGACCAATCTATGAAGCTTTCTTCTTATAAAAAAATAAGAGAGACACATTGAAAAGAGGAGAGAGAAAAAAAGCACCATTTTCCCATGAAAAATAAGAGATTGCTGAGATGCTCATTGTATGCTTGCCTTGTCATTTTGCTTATGGGATAGCTCATGTATCATGTGCAAGGGGTACCCTGTTGGCGGTTCTCTATGATACGCATGTACTTCCTATGACAAAAACTTACCAGTAACTAAAGTTGAGTAGCATGAGGAGGGGTCCTCGCACTCAAGGGACATGCGATTGTCAACTTATATTTCGTCACGCATATACTCCATCTTTTTTCACTGTAACCTTAATCACCTCAAGATGCTTATGATAGGGGAAATGAGATCTCAAAGGTAGTAAGTACCATAATCTTTTGAAAGCTCTTTATGATCTTGAAATCTCTGCTTCCCTCTATGAGGGGCCTTTCTTCTACTTCTAAGTTGACTAAGTAAACCTATTCCTCTCTATCTCCAGCAAGCATTTGAGTTGTTGTGTTTCAAGCATTCATATGATGATTTATTCAATCATGTTCTTTATCTTCCTGGTTTGCACAAGACTCTTATCTAAATGAGTATTACTTTGAAAGCGATCATTGTGAAAAGCCTTTTAGGTTTGAGCAAAAAGGACTCCTGTTATAAAATTCTTTACAAATGCTTTGCTTGAAAATTATTTGCCAACTGTTCTCTGACCAAGAACAAATTTTGCCAATCCCAATTATGATTTATCTTTATGCATCTTTATTGTGACTCCTATACTTGTTGCAAGCTAAGTTATATAATGGTGATTTGCTTTCTTCTATGAGTTGTGTATTTGTGAGCGTGATGCTTCTTGTCCGTATTCTTTTTATCGACACTTCACTCCATAAACCTGTGGACATGTTTACTGAGCTCGGTTTTTGCTTGAGGACAAGCGAGGTAAAAGGTTGGGGGAGTTGATACATCCAATTTGCATCACCATTCTATATCATAATTTGCCTCTATTTATTCATATATTTCATATTAAGAGGTGATACTTATGTCTTTTCATATGTTTTTGCATGTTGGATGATTATTGGAGGATGAACTGCCGGAGTCAATATTCTGATGGAAAAAAGCGGTGTTTTGATGCAATTTCGCGAAGATCAGAAAAATACCAGAAAAACTATAGAAAACTATATTTTCCCAGCAGACGAAGGATGCCAGAAGGGGAGGCGGAGTTGGGCCACAGGGGCCCACACCCCCCAGGAGCGGGCCACCCTAGGCCACACCTACAGGGGGTGTGGCCACCCTATCCCACTTATGGATCTACCATCTCGTCTATATCTTCTCCTCTAAACCCTAAAGTCGGGACAACGACCACAGAAATATTTCGCCGCCTCTGCGGGGCAGAAAACACCGAGAGAGAAACAGCTCTCTGGCAGACAGATTTCTACCGGGGAAATTCCTTCCCGGAGAGAGGAGATGATCGCCATCAACACCGTCATCAAGCTAGACTTCATCGGGATCATCATGATCATCGAGACCAGCGTCTCCACCAGCAGCATCATCTCCACTCCATCCCGCTGTAACAATTGTTTTGAATCTTGCATAGTTCTTTGGGGAAACTTTCCCGATGTTGATTACTATTGTAGTTGATGCTTGTGAGTGGAACCATTGAATTATTGTTTATGTTCAGATTTTTATCCATCATTATATCATCTCTGATCTTGATCCATATGATGTCTCATGATTAGTTAGTTTAGTTCTTGATGACACGGGAGAATTCATGTTGTTAGTAGTGGAATTGTGTTGAGGTATCATTCAATGGTTTAATATTTAAGTTGTGGCACTTTTCTTGTAGTGGTGTGATGTGAATGTCGACTACATGATACTTCACCATTTATGGGCCTAGGGGAATGCATTGTGTATTTGGCTACTAATTGTGGGGTTGCCAGAGTGACAGAAACCTAAACCCCCGTTAGGAAACCATTGCACAAGGGAGTGTAGGATCTCAGAGTTTAAGGCTGTGGTTAGATTTTTATCTTAATTGCTTTCTTGCAGTTGCGGATGCTTGCAAGGGGTTTAATCGCAAGGATGTATTAGTCCAAGTAAGTTCGGTACATTAGCACAGGTTCACCCACACAACATTTATAAAACCAAAGAAGATTAATCAGCTATATGAAACGAAAGCACTTGGCAGTATTCCCATGTGTCCTCAAGAATGTTTGGTCCTCATTAGTATTTCCTCCGGCTTGTCCTTTTCTAAGAAAGGATTGGGCCACTTGCTGCAATTGTTTGCTATTTTAATTACTTTCACTTTATTTCCTTGCTTTATCAAAAAATCCCTAAAAATCCATTTTCTAAGTATTTACAGATATTTCCTGCTCCATACCACTAGTCAACACCTTCTGCTCCTCGTTGGGATCGAGATTCCTATTTATCGAAAGTACTATGATACACCCCCTATACTTGTGGGTCATCAAAATGCTTTCTGCGAATAGAAGGATGTAAGGAAAAAGATCGAAAATCCGGATACAGAAAGGCTGGCTACAGCAAAAGAAATGGAGAGAGACACCTACCTCCAATGACACAGACAAATTTTTGGCCTCGCCAAGCCCATTTTCCATTGTCTCAACCAGGTGGCGAGCCTGGTCAAGGGCGTCGCGCGCAGCGCCCGAGAGGTGGGCGAGGATGGCACCCGGTGTAAGCGTAGCCGGAGCTGGTCTGGAGCCGGTAACCATGTCCTCGTCTTAGTTAGCAGCGGCGTGCGAAGGCATAGACACCACCAACTCCCCCCCCCCCCCGCTGAGCCGGAGGCTCCCGCCTAGACGCTGCCCACCGCAACCGCCTGCACTGGGGCACTCGGCACCTCCTCCACCGGCTCCTCGATGATAGGCCTGGCGGAACTGGCTGGAGTATCTCTCCAGGCCGGGTTCACGCCAGCCTTGGGACAGAGGAGGGGGTTACCAGGGCCTTGAGCGACCGTGAAAAGCTGCACAACCCGCAAATTCGCGGGCACGCGGTGCAGCACTTTTGCGGCCAGAGAGCCTTGAGGAGGTGCAAAGGGTCGTCCGGGTAGGTGCAGTCGGCCGCAACCGTCTCAACGACCGGAGGCGGGGGAGGAGCAACGACGGCAGCGCCAGAGCCGCCCAATGACATCGCCTCGCTGCGAGAGATAACAAAAAAGGCTCAGCAAAGAGTGAGTAAAAGAGCGACGGAGAACATGAGAACACTAACCCGGCACAAGACGGCTCGGAAGCAGCTGGGCATGGTCGCGCTCTCTTCTACTTCACGGCAGCCGACGCGGTGGTGGACGCCACGCTCTTCCCCTGGGCCCGGAAATAGATACACCCGGAAATTACCATGAGGATCCGAAGGGTCGTTGTCGAGCCGGACGAGAAACCCCTCCGGCTCCATCTAGGGGTACTTGGGAGGCTTCCGGTCCACCGGGAAGAGGGGAGGGTGAAGTCACTGATACCATCCTCAGCTTGCTGCACCGTAAACAACTACTCAAAGGGGGGAACATAAGGCACCGAAGGAAAACCTACCAGGGAAAAGGCTAAGAATAGAAAGAAGAGAACCAAGGACAACTCACCTGAAGCGGCAGGTGATTGGCTCAGATCACTGTAGAGCCTCGTTGGGATACCCCAAGAGCAAGGTGTGATAAACACAACATCAAGTTTTCCCTCAGTTATGAAACCAAGGATATCGAACCAGTAGGAGCAAGGAAACAATAGCAAGGTCTTGCTAACAACTTGGAATCCTACACAACACAAACTCAAGACTTTTCCCCAACTTACAGTGAGGTTGTCAATCTCACTGGTTTGCTGAAAACAAAGGATTAAACGTATAGTGTCGAAGATAGTAGTTTATTGTAGAAAGTAAACGGTAATAGTAGATGATGTGTCAATGGTATAGTTGGACCGAGGTCCACAGTTCACTAGAGGTGTTCTCCTGAATATAGATAACATGTTGGGTGAACAAATTACAGCGGGGCAATTCACAGACTGAGCAAGCATAACAATGCAAATACTAGATATCATGATTCCTATGAGATTTTATTGGGCATTACAACAATATACATAGACGGTAATCCAACTGCATCTATGACTAATAATCCACCTTCATGTTATCATCCAAACCCCTTCCAGTATTAAGTTGCAAGCAACAGATAACTGCATTAAGCAATGTGTGTAAAGTAAACAATACAATTCTTTCATGAACAAAAGATTGTTGTTTTCTCCCTAGTATCAATAGCACATCTACAACCTTAGATATTCCTATCACTTCCCCAGATTACTAGAGGCATGAACCTACTATCGATCATAATTACTCCCTCTGGAAGTCACAAGCATCTACTTGGCCAAGATAGCTACTAGCAACGGAGAGAATGCAAGATCACAAATAACACAGACATGATAGAATCAATAATCAATATGACATGATAGAATCAATAATCAATATGACATAGTATCTCAATATACATCGGATCCCCGCAAACACAACATGTATGATTACAAATAGATGATCTTGATCATGAACGGAGATCACAAGATCTAAACATGATAGCACACAAGAGGAGAAACATCCATCTAGCTACTGTATGGACCCATAGTCCAAGGGTGAACTACTCACGCATCATACCAGAGGCTGGAATGGTGATGAAGTAGGCCTCTAGGATGATCTCACCAACTCTCCCCTCCGACAGGGTGCCAGGAAGATCTTCAGATCCCCCTGATATAGGGACGATGTTGGCGGCGGCTATGGAATGTTTCGTGGAGATCTGATCGGGTGCTTAGGGTTTCTGCATCAGGGGGGCTCTTATAGGCGAAGAGGATAGGTCAGAGGCTGGCCCGGGGGCCCACACCATAGGGCAACGCGCCCTAGGGTGGACCCCCGCGACCCTAGGATGAGGCCACCCTATGGCCCCCCTTCGGCTGCCCTTCGGTCTCTATGCTCGTTCCGGTAAAATATTGACTTTGGCTTTTGTCGCGTCCAATTCCTAGAATATTTCCTTGTTAATAGTTTAGTCCAAAAACAGCATAAAACAGGCAACTGCCACTGCGGCATCTTGTTAATAGTTTAGTCCCTGAAAAACTAAAAAATACCTCAAAGTGTAGACCAAGCATATCAAAGTTGATACTAAACAAGCATGGAACATCAAAAATTATAGATACGTTTACAACGTATCAAGCATCCCAAAGCTTAACTCCTCCTCGTCCTCGAGTAGGTAAGTGATAAAAAGAATAGTTTTTGAGGTTACATGCACCATTACAATCTTGATCAAACAATTTGCAAAGAATTGAAAGCTCGGATCAAAGTACTCTGAGAATGAGCATGAAATATGTTGTTCTAGCAATAAAACATAGAAACTATGTTGCAACATGAAAGGATACAAACAAAGATCATGAATAACAATGCATTGAAAGAAGTTTGTTTGTTTCACATATAGAAAACATAGCATAGTGGCATTCAGCTTGTCCCTCTTGGAGTAGCAAATCATAAATGCATAGGACACCTTCAAAGTTCATAAGGGTGACTAGATACAAATAGTTCAAGAACAAGCAATATCAACATTATGAATCAATCAATAAGTTTTGAGACAATGCACATAAAACTAAGAATGACAACTATGCTCTCTTAATTGGTGAATAAAGATAGAAGGTGGAGACTCAAGATAAAAGTAGGAAGAAAGTACCTTCACAGGGAAGCATGGATTTAAAGTGTCATAAAGAGCTTCCAAAAATTATGGTACTTATTAGATTTCAGCTCACATTGTCCCTATCATAAGCATCTTGAAGTGATTAGGGTTAAAGTGAGCAAAGTATGGAGTATATGCTTGACAAATCATAAGTTGGCAATCTCATGTCCCTTGAGAACGAGGTCCGTTCCTCATGCTACTCAACTTTAGTCACAAGAAAGTTCTTGTCATTGTAAGTATATGTGTATCATAGAGAACCGCCAACGGGGTACCCCTTGCCCCCTGACACAGGAGCTATCCCATATCAAAATAACAAGGCAACAGACAGTGAGCACCTCACCTATCCTATTATTTACCATGAGCATGGTGCATATTTTTTTCTTTTTCTCTCTCTTTTTTTTCTATATTTTTTTTGAGGATCCTTCATGGATTTCTCACTATGGTGATGATGCAAGTTTCCACCATGATTAGGCATGGATTAGGTTAGTGGCCCAGGGGTTTCTCTAACACATATATAATACTCCATGAACTTATAGGCTCCCCTTTTATTTCACACAGCCGACATCCATAATCAATAGATCATGATATCAACTGGGTAATATGTACAGGTGTTGAAAGCATTCCCCGTGACAGCCCGGTTCTATTAATTCCCAAATTATAAGTGCAATCATATACAACATAGATGACACAATGGTTAAAGTATATTAGAGGCAAGAAAAATAAAGTGTGCCATCAAGTTTCTAATAGCTTTAATCACTAATTTTCACATAACAAGTTTAATTTGGAAGATAGATAAAACAAGAATATACTTGGAATGCTGTAACACACCATGCATAGGAATTTATTGTGTACTCTTTGGAATAACTTGGTTTCTTGGGAGTTGTATGCATGAGTATATCTTACTCAATACAAGTGGAGGCTAGCAAAACACTGGGAGCAACCAACTAAGAGAGCAATAATGGCCATAATCATGCACATCGACAAAACATTATCAATTAATGTATAAAGTGGTATCACAAGTCAAAAACTAAATTATCATAGAGGCTAAGATGACTGGTTCATAGTCATAACATGGTGTGAGCATGTGCCAAGTCAACCCAAACAAAGAATCAAAGGAGAATACCACAATATTATGCTTTTGTATGCTAAAACAACGCATGATTCTTTCAAGGCACATTAAGCAATCTCAATTGTTTGGAACAAGTCATGATATTGCAATAATCACTTAGCATAAGGTCAAAACAACATCTATCATGACATGATAAAGTCTAAGCCACAGCCAAAACAAGCTCCCTTTTGTACCATTTATTTGAAACAACACAGCGAAAGCGGGGGTCCAACTACTTTATTCAAGCGAACTAAGCAACCGAAAACCAAAAACGAAAACTAAGACGCTCCAAGAACAAAACAACAGTGCATGAAACAATAAAAACGAAGTGTCTAGAAAGAGACCTAAGATTTTTATTGAAGAAGAAGGGGACGCCTCGGGCATCCCCAAGTTTTCCCTTGTAACTCTTGAATATTTATTGGGGTGACACGGGTTGGCATCCCCAAGCTTGATCTTTTGTCCATTCTTCATCTCATCACATCATTCTTCCCCTACACTTGAAAATTTCCTTCATACAAAACTTCACACAATCTTCATTAGCAACATTAGTGCATTCAAAATAAAACGCCTTTGGGTTTAGTTTCAACAAAAGTAAAACTTTCATTAAAACACAAGATATTGTAGCAATTCCTTTAAAAATCTCAAGTGATCAAGAAGAACTGAAAAACAAACCGATAAAGATGCAAATGCAAATAATGGAAGAAATCTGTCAAAATAGAACAGCAGGTAAAAACCGATTTTTTCAAAGTCCTTCTGTTGCTCAAATCAAAGTGTTGAACTAACAAAAGTCACATAACAACCTGGGGCATTTATGCATAAAATCACAGATCAATCCGACTTATAGATATGTTTCACGAATGTTTACAGTGAAGCACAAAAATTTGTTTCAGGACAGCAACTTCCCCAAATCTTACTTCTCTCTCATTAGAGGTTATTCTTGGCAGAAAAAAATCACAAAAAAGGAAAAGGAGAGGTTATTATAGAAGTAATAACTTCCAAGACTCGATAAAACTATTGGGTTAGCTCCCAAGAAGTAAATTTCTGTAATGCCTCAAAGTTAGGCATGATAGTTTGAGAAGATGCTCACATAAGAAATATGAATTGAAGTAAAAGAGAGAATCAAGAAGCAAATTCAAAAAAAATTTATGTCTAACCCACTTATTATGCATAGGAATCTTGTAAGAAAATAAATCAAATAAGAACATAGTAACAAGAATGGGTAGATAAAACAAGATCAACTTCAAAACTTTTTTTTTTGACCTGGAACTGTGAGGCAAAAGCCCCACAGCAATTTTATTAAACTCAAAACAAAATACAACCAGTAGAAAAAATAATTACATGGGGGAAAACCTACCTAATACAGGCACCATACTATACAAAACCAAAAGATCTATCCCTACGGTAGAGCAGCAATCTAAGACATCAGCAAAGGTTTATATTTGGCTTTAATCCTATACTATAGTAAGCTGATATCATCGATAAAATTGAATCTCCATTTAGAAAATGATGGCCTTACAAGATTGAAGATCTTCCCATTCCGAAGGATCCATATATTCCAACAAGCTAAAACGAGCACCTCCATGAAAAAAGGCTGACCAAAATCCCGTTTAGCCTGAGCTACCACATACTCAAGGTCATCATGACACTGCCAGCTAACTTTCAAATAGTTCCAAACTCTCACACTGAAAGAATATGTGAATTCTATCCTTATAAGATCTGATAGGGCATAGCACACAGTGAGTATTATCTGTGACATTCCAATGCCTCCTTTGCAGCAGATCGCAAGTATTCAGTCTATCTCTAAGCAAGAGCCAAGCAAACATTTTGTGCTTCATCATACAAATCGATCTCCAAAGCCAGGAATAAACATTGGGCGCCAGAATATGTGCATGGATCAACTCATAAAATTGGCCAGGTGTATAACTCTCACCCCAATAATAAGACTAGACATCATGTTGATCATTTAAAGGGTTCTGGACCATGATGTCTTTGAGATCCATAAGCTCCTGATGAGCTCCAGCAGATAATGTCAAGTAGAATAGATCATGAATCTCCTCAACTGAAAACACTTGAGCTGCTGAAAGATTTTCATTCAACACAAAATAAAATAATCTAGAGAAGCGGTTTTTAATTGGCCGCACACTTCCATGTATGGACCAATTATCTGTCCAAACTAGGAAAGTATCACCCTTCCCATGTTTTACAGAAGCAACTCCCCGAAAGTTATCCACTTGCTTAATCACATCTCGCCACCAGAAAGACCACGAAGTTTTTCTGCATGTGGCACTTTATTTTCGTAATGTGCACTCCAAATAAGCTGTACCCAAGGAGTGTCCTTGTGATTATAGAATTTTTCTAAGAACTTAATTATAAGAGCATCATTCTTTTTTTGAAAATCCACCACACCCAGACCTCCTTTATCCTTGGGCAGACAAACTAATTGACAAGAAGCCAGAGATTGCTTTGGTTCATCAGGTTTATCTCGCCAAAGGCATTACCTAAGGATCCTGTCCAACTGTATCGTGAGCCCTTTCGGTAATTGTAGAGTGCATACGAACTGTAGAGGCATCGAAGAGAGTGCTGAATTAATGAGTTGCAGCCTTGCATCTTGTGACAGAAAACTAGAACTGGAGAACTTCAAAACTTTCAGCACATAGAGAGGTGTTTCAGTACCATGAAAACTTCTACAACCCTATTTTCCTCTCTCATAATAATTTTCAGTAGACTCATGAATAAACTCAACAATATAACTATCACATGAAGTATGCTTTTCATGGTCTACAAGCACATAATTTTGATCAAGCTCAAAAATAGTGGGATTAAAACCTTCAAACCCACTTTTAACAATTTTAGAACAAGATGACTGATCATTCTCAAGAGGTATGGGGTTCCAAGATAAAGTCAAGACCCCTCCAATCTCATTTTCAATAGTAGTACTATTAACATTATCAACCAATATAGGACCTTCATCTAGAGCTTTATCATAAACATTTTCTAAGCAAAAATCTTGAGTACCATGCATAATAAGAGCATAATTGTTATCACAAGTTTTACCCATAGTAGATATTTCAAAAGAATCCAAAGGAACATAACATTCATCCTCATTTGGTAAGCATGGGGATAATCAAATAATGTAAGGGATAAAGGGTTACTCTCATTAGAAGGTAGGCATGGGTAGATACATTCTTCCTCCTTTTTTTCATCACTCTCCTCCTCTTTTTCATCTAATGAGCTTCCCGTTTTAGGAATTTCTTCTTCCATGAGCTCCTTCAAGGCATTAGTCTCTTCTATTTGTGGAAAGCATCTATTAATATATTCAAGAATATATCCATTTTCTTCCTTGTAATTATCAAATCAAAATTTAAGTATATCATAAACCTCATATTTATCAGGTGAATCATTAGTATTTCCAAGCAAACTAGCAAGTTCAAATGCACTCTTCTAAGAAATAAATTCTTCAATTTGTTTCACATCATAAAAGTCATAATTTTCATTAACATAAGAAGATATGGTAACATTATCATTATTCTCACATTAAAAGGGAGGTATTTATACCTTCAGCAGCAAAAAGATTTATCAAAGAAATAATTAACATTATAAGTAGAGCACACATTTCTAGCAATGGTATTCAATTTATCAATTTGTTCCCATAAGTGTTTCCCTTTTTGTGACAAGCGATGTTCCTTATAATAATATATTTTTTCTTTCGTGAACCCACCTTTCCAAGAAGAACTAGTTTCAAAGAAACCAACCATTGATAGAAAGCATGACAAAGCAAGGCAATAACAGACCAACAACTATAGTAGGAACAAATTTTCCTGTGTTTTTGAAAAAGAGAAACAAGCAAATCAAAACAAAACAAAATAAACTAAGCAAAACAAAAAAAAGGAAAGAGAAAGTTTGTGAAAGACTCCCCTTGCAAAGCTGTCCTTAACTCATCGGCAACGGCGCCAGAAAATCTTGATGGGCTCAGATCACTATAGAGCCTCGGTGGGATACCCCAAGATCAAGGTGTGATGAACACAATAGAAAATTTTCCCTCAGTTATTAAACCAAGGTCATCGAACCAGTGGGAGCAAGGAAAAAAACTCCAAGGTGTTGCTAACAACTTGGAATCCTGCACAATACAAACTCAAGACTTTTCCCCAACTTACAGTGAGGTTGTCAATCTCACTGGTTTGCTGAAAACAAAGGATTAAACGTATAGTGTGGAAGATAGTAGTTGGTTGTAGAAAGTAAACGGTAACAGTAGATGATGTATCAATGGTGAAGATTGGACTGGGTCCATAGTTCACTAGAGGTGTTCTCCTTGAGACAGATAAGATGTTGGGTTAACAAATTACAGCAGGGCAATTGACAGACTGAGGAAGCATAACAATGCAAATACTAGACATCATGATTCCTATGAGATTTGATTGGGCATTACAACAATATACATAGACCATAATACAACAGCATCTATGACTAATAATCTACCTTCAGGTTATCATCCGAACCCCTTCCAGTATTAAGTTGCAAGCAACGGATAACTTCATTAAGCAATGTGTGTAAAGTAAAGAATACAATTGTTCCATGAACAAAAGATTGTTGTTTTATCCCTAGTAGCAATAGCACATCTACAACCTTAGAGATTCTTATCACTTCACCAGATTACTAGAGGCATGAACCTACTATCGAGCATAAATACTCCCTCTTGGAGTCACAAGCATCTACTTGGCCAAGATAGCTACTAGCAACGGAGAGCATGCAAGATCACAAAAAACGCAGACATGATATAATCAATAATCAATCTGACGTATTATCTCAATATCCATCGGATCCCCGTAAACACATGTATGATTACAAATAGATGATCTTGATCATGAATGGAGCTCACAAGATCTAAACATGATAACACAAAGGAGGAGAAGCAACCATCTAGCTATTGTATGGACCCATAGTCCAAGGATGAACTACTCACGCATCATACCGGAGGCTGGCATGGTGATGAAGAAGGCCTCCGGGATAATCTCTCCCCTTCGGCAGGGTGCCGGGAAGAGCTTCCGATCCCCCTAATCTAGGGACGATGGTGGCGGCGGCTACGGACTATTTCGTAGAGATCGGATCAGGTGCTTAGGGTTTCTGCATCGTGGGGCTTTTATAGGCAAAGAGGTGAGGTCGTATGCCGGCCAGGGGGCCCACACCATAGCGCGGCGCTGCCTAGGGTGGACCCACGCGACCCTAGGTTGTGGCCACCCTGTGGACCCCCTTCGTCTACCCTTCGGTCTCTATGTTCGTTCCGGTAAAATATTGACTTTTGCTTTTGTCCCGTCCAATTCCGAGAATATTTCCTTACTAGCTTTTCTGAAACCAAAAGCAACAGAAAATAGGCAATTGGCACTGTGGCATCTAGTTAATAGGTTAGTCCTAGAAAAAAGTTTAAAAATACCTCAAAGTGTAGATAAAGCATAGAAAAGTTGATACTAAACAAGCATGGAACATAAAACATTATAGATACGTTTGCAATGTATCAGCAGGCGGACGCGGTGGTACGGTGGGAAGGAGTATGAACAAGTCGCGTCCACATGGAACTTGGAGATCATGGAGATCCAGTTCCACAGAGCCGGGTCGGGGTCGTCGACAGTCGACAAGTAACACATCTTGTGCGACCGCCTCTGAAGCGGAAGCACGCGACGCGCCATCAATGATAGCACGATGTTCCGAGCGGTGAGATGCTCTGTTGCCACCATCGCCGCCACTAGGGTGGCCATCCGAACGATTTCCGCCTGGTCCCCCATCCCCTTCACCGTCCAGGCCTTCTGTGTTGAAGGAACATTGAAGAAAGGGCGGCAGCCCGATCCAGTTGACCTCCGTGGCATTGGTCACATAGAAGTATGAGCGCTGCCAGAGCTTGACGGTGTCAGGGAGGTCGAATCACGGCATCGGTGAGGAGGGCCGCGGGTAGACGGCATAGCAGCCCGTCTCCATCAGCGGGTCGTCCTTGACTGTGTTCTAGGCCTTGAAGTGGAAGAACTTGAGGAAGTTTGCCACCTCGGGCCAGACCCCAACGTATGACTCGCAGCATGCCGCATGGTGTGACAGCTACGCGATAGCGTTGGCGCCCAGATGATGGAGTTGGAGGTCAAAGAAGTCAAGCAACTGAAGGACGAAGGGGCTAACGGAGAGGCCGAAGCAGTGGACAAAGTCGGCAACAAAGACAACACACTCCCCCGCCCGGGGATCGGGCTCCCGCTCCCCCTCCGGAGAAAGCCGGTGCTTCACCAACTGCAACGGAGGGAGGAATTTCCCCCGTTGGTACTTATAGACCAGCTCAGCCGTCACGAAGGAGCCGCACCAGTCACCGCGTTGCTCTGGCAGCATTTCAGCGGGAGGAGAAGACTTGGTGGAGACTGGAGTTCCCAGCAAGCGAGCAAGGGCCCACGACAGCTCCAACGACCACGAACTGGCAGCGCAAGGGCAAAGGAAAAGCAAGAAGGTAGGTGCACAGAAGGCAAGGGAGGCGAGAGCTGGAGGAAGACGAAGTGGAGGCCTTCTTCCCCCTCGCATCCCTATTTATCCCCGCAGGGGGCACCGTCATCTCCTCTGCTCCCAAATGACACATAGTCGCACGACGCTTCCGATATCGGGATGTTACGGTTTCATATCTTCACAGCTGGCCCGACCGTGCGCAGAAGATCCACGGGCGTTATGTGGGAGGCGAGGCGTGTGCACTCGCCCCAAGAAACCGCTGCGGCGAAGAGGTGCGCGTAGTTACCAAAAACTGGCGCAGCAGCACAGAAGTCAAACTGCGCGACATGCGCTAGAGCAACTGTCGTGGCTGACGACATCACTGCCTCATCCACCAGACGTTTTGTCTACACCTTCGCGCAGTCGGTCGCTACCTTTGCTGTTTACACCTAGTTGGCGGCCATCGATTCCACAGCCGGTTGAACCCAGCCAAAAAGCAAAAGGAAAAGCTATAGCCGGACTTCATCGACAAACTACATCGAGAAACAAAGGAGCTCGCAAGACCTTTCCAACTGGCCAAGTCCTTACGCGCTCGTGGACTAGTGTCGGGGGGATAACCCCCGGGTGGGGGAATCCAGGCCTAAGTAGGTCGGTTCCAGAAGGCACTGTCTACCTGGCCTTCAAGCATAAGAGCTCTAGCTGGTTGGATAGTCCCACCCGCTTGGGCTTAAACCTTTCCCGACTGAACCATCTACCCGGTTAGCCAGAAGAACCGGATGGGTGGCTTCTTCCACCCGACTGTCCTCGGATTCGATGGAGAAAGAAGAGGGGTAGATGCTGCTTGCAAAGTACGCCTCTGGTGCCTCTCGTCACCAGACAGGCTGGCGCGCCGCACTGACCGGCGCTACCAGACGAGTATAGGGGGTGTATTGTAGTACTTTCGATAAATAGGAGTGTCGATACCAACGAGGAGCAGAAGATGTTGACTAGTGGTATGGAGCAGGAAATCTCTGTAAATACTTAGCAAACAGATTTTTAGGGTTTTTTGATAAAGCAAGGAAATAAATTTCAAGCAAATAAAGAGCTTTCAAAAGATTATCGTACTTACTAGCTTTGAGCTCTCATTGAACTTATCATAAGAATCTTAAGGTTAATAAGGTTAAAGTGAACAAGGATGGAGTATATGCTTGACGAAATATAAATTGGGAATCTCATGTCCCTTGAGTACGAGGGCCGCTCCTCATGGTACTCAACTTTAGTTACCGGTAAGTTCTTGTCATAGTAGTACATGTGTATCATAGAGACCCGCCAACGGGGTACCCTTTGCACATGATACAAGAGTTATCCCATATCAAAATGACAAGGCAAGTAGACAGTGAGCATCTCAAAAATCCCTTATTTATCATGGGAAAATGGTGTTTTTATCTCTTTCCTCTTTTCAATATGTCTCTCTATTTTATAAGAAGAAAGCTTCATCGATTGCTCACTATGGTGATGCTGCAAGTTTCCACCATGATTAGGCATGGCTTAGGCTAGCGGCACAGGCGTTTCTCTAACACACATACATAACTCCATGGACTTACAAGCTCCCCTTTTATTCCACACCGACGACATCCATAAACAAAATAACATGATATCAACTTGGTAGATATTTACAGGTGTTGAAAGCATTCCCCGTGACAGCATGGTTCTGCTAATCCCAACGTATAGGTGAAAGCATATACAAATTCGATGACACAATAGTTCAAGTTTATTAGGGGCAAGAAAATAAGGTGTGCCATCAAGTTCGTGAGAGCTCTACTAACTAGTTTTCACATAACAAAATTATTTTTAATTTGAAAGATAGATGAAACTTGAGAATTTACATGGAATAGCAATAATGCTAATGGGTAGATATGGTGGACACAAATGGCACAGGTTTTGGTTTAAAGGATTGGATGCATGAGAAGTATTCCCTCTCAACACAGGTTTTGGCTAGCAAGGCTGGGAAGCAACCAAAAGAGTTAACAGACTGAGCAAGCATAACAATGCAAATACTAGACATCATGATTCCTATGAGATTTGATTGGGCATTACAACAATATACATAGACCGTAATCCAACTGCATCTATGACTAGTAATCTACCTTCAGGTTATCATCCGAACGCCTTTCAGTATTAAGTTGCAAGCAACAGATAACTGCATTAAGCAATGTGTATAAAGTAAACAATACAATTGTTCCATGAACAAAAGATTGTTGTTTTATCCGTAGTAGCAGTAGAACATCTACAACCTTAGAGATTCATGTCACTTCACCAGATTACTAGAGGCATGAACCCACTATCGAGCATAAAGACTCCCTATTGGAGTCACAAGCATCTACTTGGCCAAGATAGCTACTAGCAACGGAGAGCATGCAAGATCACAAAAAACACAGACATGATTAATCAATAATCAATATGACATTATAGAATCAATAATAAATATGACATATTATCTCAATATCCATCGGATCCCCGCAAACACAACATGTATGATAACAAATAGATGATCTTGATGATGAACGGAGCTCACAAGATCTAAACATGATAGCACAAAGGAGGAGAAACAACCATCTAGCTATTGTATGGACCCATAGTCCAAGGGTGAACTACTGACGCATCATACCGGAGGCTGGCATGGTGATGAAGAAGGCCTACGGGATAATCTCTCCCCTCTGGCAGGGTGCCGGGAAGAGCTTCCGATCCCCCTAATCTAGGGACGATGGTGGCGGCGGCTATGGATAGTTTCGTGGAGATCGGATCGGGTTCTTAGGTTTTCTGCATCAGGGGGATTTTATACGCGAAGAGGTGAGGTCGGATGCCGTCCAGGGGGCCCACACCATAGCGCGGCACTGCCTAGGGTGGACCCGCGCGGCCCTAGGGTGTGGCCACCCTGTGCCCCCCTTCGTCTACCCTTCGGTCTCTATGCTCGTTCCGGTAAAATGTTGACTTTGGCTTTTGTCCTGTCCAATTCCGAGAATATTTCCATACTAGCTTTTCTGAAACCAAAAACAACAGAAAACAGGCAACTAGCACTGTGGCATCTAGTTAATAGGTTAGTCCCAGAAAAAAGTATAAAAATACCTCAAAGTGTAGACAAAGCATAACAAAGTTGATACTAAATATGCATGGAACATAAAAAATTATAGATACGTTTGCAACATATCAGCAGGCGGCCGCGGTGGTACGGTGGGAAGGAGTATGACCAAGTCACCTCCACACGGAACTTGGAGATCATGGAGATCTAGTTCTATAGCGCCTCATACGGCACCTCCTTTCGCGATGACCGGGTCGGGGTCGTCGACAGTGCACAGGTAGCACATCTTGTGCGAACGCCTCTGAAGCGGAAGCACGCGACGCGCCATCCACAACATCAAGATGTTTCGAGCAATGAGACGCTCCATCGACACCACCCGGGTCGCCATCCGATCGATTTCCGCCTGGCCCCCCATCCCCTTCACCGTCCAGGCCTTCTGTGTTGAAGGCATGTTGAAGAAAGGGCGGCAGACCGATCTAGTTGAGCTCTGTGGCGTTGGTCACACAGAAGTATCAGCGCTGCCAGAGCTTGATGGTTTCGGGGAGGTCGATCTGTGGCATCAGCGAGGAGGGCCGGATGTACATGGCATAGTAGCCCGTCTCCGTCAGCGGGTCGTCCTTGACGGTGTTCTGGGCCTTGAAGTGGAAGAACTTGAGGAAGTTCGCCACCTCGGGCCACACCCCAATGTACGACTAGCAGCATGTCGCATGGTGTGACAGCTGCACGATAGTGTTGACGCCCAGATGATGGAGTTGGCGGTCAAAGAAGTCGAGCAGCTGAAGGAGGAAGGGGCTGACGGGAAGGCCGAAGCCGTGGGCAAAGTCAGCGAGAAAGACAACACACTCCCCCGCCCGGGGATCGGGCTCCCGCTCCCCCTCCGGATAAATCCGATGCTTCACCAACCGCAACGGAGGGAGGAATTTCCCCCGATGGTACTTATAGACCAGCTCGTCCATCACGAAGGACACGCACCAGTCGACGCGTTTCTCTGGCAGCATTTCAGCGGGAGGAGAAGCCTTGGTGGAGACTGGAGTTCCCAGCAAGCGAGTAAGGGCCAACGACGGCTCCAACGACCATGAACTGGCGGCGCAAGGGCAAAGGCAAAGCAAGAAGGTAGGTGCATAGACGCAAGGGAGGCGAGAGCTGGAGGAAGACGAAGTGGAGGCCTTGTTCCCCCTCGCAACCCTATTTATTCCCGCAGGGGGCACCGTCGTCTCCTCCACTCCCAAGTGACACGTGGTCACGCAGTGCTTCCGATCTCGCGATGTTACGGTTTCATATCTACACTGCTGTCTGGACCATGCACAGAAGATCCGCGGGCATTACGTGGGAGGCGAGGCGTGCGCACTCGCCCCAATAAACCGCTACAGCGAAGACTTGGTAGATATTTACAGGTGTTGAAAGCGTTCCCCATGACATCACGGTTCTGCTAATCCCAACGTATAGGTGCAAGCATATACAACTTCGATGACACAATGGTTCAAGTTTATTAGGGGCAATAAAATAAGGTGTGCCATCAAGTTCGTGAGAGCTTTACTAACTAGTTTTCACATAACAAAATTATTTTTAATTTGAAAGATAGATGAAGCTTGAGAATATACATGGAATAGCAATAATGCTAATGGGTAGATATGGTGGACACAAATGGCACAAGTTTTGGTTTAAAGAATTGGATGCATGAGAAGTATTCCCTTTCAACACAGATTTTTGGCTAGCAAGGCTGGGTAGCAACCAAAAGAGTTGAAGGAAACAAGCAAACATACAAGTTATAAAGTCAAACTTGCAATCTTCCTTGAAGACACAAATGATCTTAAATATAGAATACTAAGCTTATGAGCCAATCAAGAAAGAAAATAAATGATACAAAATACCTGTAAGTTCTTTTCTCTTTTCCTTTCAAACCTCAAAATTTTTTGCTACTGACCAGAGATCGGTTTGCCAAAACCAATTTAGATCTACTTGATGCTCCCAAAGTGATACCAATACTAATCAACAAGATCAATCATATAATAGAGATTGCAAACTAAAATAAGAAGTGCAAAAAGTAAAATATGAAGCTTCTCATTAATATTCCATAAAGGCACTCACACCAAGGGATACATAGATAACCAACTAAAGGAGAGATACTTCCACAATGCAAACCAACCTATATGATAACTTATCTATCCAAGATATGACTCTACTAAAAAGGTAAAAAGATAAAAGACAATGATGTGATACCGCGACACTCCCCCAAGCTTGGAACAAGCTAAGGGGATGCCAAAACCTAGTGACGAATTACTCCTTCGGTGGTGGTGGTGTTCCCTTTTTTAGGGTGAGAAAACCCTCTAGCATCTTACGAAGCCTGTTATTCTCCTCTTGAAGTATATCCACCTTCATCCTTAGAGCACGGTACTTATCACAAAACTCATCAGTTGTTCGAAGGGCTTCTACTGCCTCAGGACAGGAACTGAAGTTTGGAACGGAGGTAATCATTCCTAGCATATTACGAGAAAAAGCACGTCCAGTGTTAATTGCTACTACAAAAGTAGGTTTCCTTGCCCTTGACCGGGCGGCAGCTTGTCCCTTCATGCTTGATGACATGTCCTTTACTTTCTCTTCGACGCACCAATCCATGTCTTAGCGCCTAGAAGCGATCCTTTCTTCTTCCACGAGCTCCTTGCCCTTGTCATTGGTGGAGACCATGGTGCCTCTAAACTCGAGAGTATTTCCTGACAGAAACAGATCGAAACAAAAACACGATGAGAACACGATATACAAACCTCAGGGGATCCGCGGGGTTATATATTACGAAGTTTCACTACATAAGGAAGGTACTGTGCGAAAACGGGGAGGAGACAGACACCGGGGTGGTCTCACCCCTGGTGGCGCGGCCAGCTGGGGCCACGCCACTGGTTCGTATTTCCTCCTCTATTTCGTCTCGTAACCTATTCAAAGACGGACTTGGTAGATTCTGGAGTTTGGTCTCTAATAAATTCTTCCAGAGTGACCGTTTGAAAAATATCAACATCTTCATTATAAGAATCTCCAGAAATATAATGTTTGAGCCTTTGACCATTCACCACTTATGTAGTGTTGTCCCTTAAAGAATATATTTTAATTGCTCCTGAACGATGCACCTCCTCAATAACAAAAGGTCCTTCCCATTTTGAGAGTAGTTTCCCTGGAAAAAATCTGAGACGAGACCTATACAAAAGAACTTTCGCACCAACATGGAACTCCCTATTTAGAATTCTCCTATCATGCCATCTTTTTATTTTTTCCTTAAAGATAGTAGCATTTACATAAGCTTCACCTCTCCACTCATCTAAGGTACTTAAGTGAAGCAATCTTTTCTCACCAGCAAGTTTAAAATCTCTATTCAGTTCTTTCACTTCCCAATAAGCTTTGTGTTCTAATTCTAGAGGCAAGTGACAAGCTTTAGCATAAACCGTTTTGTAAGGATACATTCCCATAGTATTTTTATAAGAAGTTCTATAATCCCATAAAGCATCATTCAACTTTTTAGCCCAATTTTTCCTAGATCTATTAACAGTCTTTTGAAAGATAGATTTAATTTCTCTATTTGAAAGTTCTACTTGCCCACTGGTTTGGGAATGATAAGCTGAAGCAGTTCTATGGTTAACATCATATTTAGCAAGAGTCTTCCTAAAACCATCATGAATCAATTGAGAACCTCCATCATTCATGAGATATCTAGGCACACCAAACCTAGGAAAAATAACGTCTTTAAGCATTTTTAAAGAGGTCTTACCATCAGCACTATTCGTAGGTATGGCTGCCACCCAATTTGTAACATAATCAACATCAACAAGAATATGAGTATGCCCTTTTGAAGGAGGAAAATGACCCATAAAGTCAAATCCCCAATAATCAAAAGGTTCAATAACAAGAGAATAATTCATAGGCATTTCATTGCGTCTAGAGATATTACCAACTCTTTGACATTCATCACATGATAAAATAAACTTTCTTGCGTCCTTAAAGAGAGCAGGCCAATAAAAACCTGATTGTAAAACTTTTTGTGCGGTTTTATCCCCAGCATGATGTCCTCCATAAGCATTGCCATGACATTTTCTTAATATCTCTACTTGTTCATATTCTGGGACACATCTCCGCATAATACCATCTACTTCTTCTTTATATAAATGTGGATCATCCCAAAAGTAATGCCTTATATCATAAAAGAATTTCCTTCTTTGCTAGACTGTAAAGGTTGGAGGCAAATACTTGGGAACAATAAAGTTAGCATAATCATCATACCAAGGACTCTCCTGCGTGCTTACCCTTATTGCAGCCAACTTTTCATTTGCAAAACTATCATTAACAGGCATAGGATCAAAAGAAATGTTTTCCAAACGAGATAAATTATCAGCAACATGATTTTCAGCACCTTTCCTACCTACAATACGCAGATCAAACTCTTGTAGAAGCAACACCCATCTAATAAGTCTAGGCTTAGCGTCTTTCTTTGCCATAAGGTAATTAATAGCAGCATGATCAATATGAATGGTAACTTTTGAATCAACAATATAAGGTCTAAACTTATCACAAGCAAATATTACCTCTAAGAACTCCTTTTCAGTAGTAGCATAATTATTTTGAGAAGCATCAAGAGTCTTACTAGCATAATGAATAACATTCAACTTTTTATCTATTCGTTGCCCAAGAACAGCACCCACAACAAAATCACTAGCATCACACATAATTTAAAAGGGTAAATTCTAATCAGGTGGTTGGACAATAGGAGCAGTTGTCAAATCTTTCTTCAAGGTTTCAAAAGGTTCCTTACAATCATCATAAAAAACAAAAGGGACATATTTTTGAAGAAGATTAGTAAGGGGCTTTGAAATTTTGGTGAAATCTTTAATAAACCTTCTATAGAAACCAGCATGACCAAGGATACTACGAATACCTTTTACATCTCTAGGGCAAGGCATTTTCTCATTTCCTTCAACCTTGGCTCTGTCTACTTCAATACCTCTTTCAGAAATTTTGTTTCCAAGAACAATCCCTTCATTAACCATGAAGTGGCATTTCTCCTAATTAAGAACAAGATTAGTTTCCTCACATTTCTTTAAAAGTTTATCAAGGTTCTGCAAACAATTATCAAAATAAGTTCCATAGATGGATAAATCGTCCATGAAAACTTCCACAATTTCTTCACAAAAACCATGAAAGATAGCAGACATACATATTTGAAAGGTAGCAGGAGCATTACATAAACCAAAAGGCATATGCCTATAAGCATAATTCCATAGGGACAAGTGAAAGTGGTTTTATCTTGGTCTTGTGCTCTCACAGCAATTTGAAAGAACCCAGAATAACCATCAAGAAAATAAAAGTGAGTCTGTTTAGACAACCTTTCTAGCATTTGATCAATAAAAGGCAGAGGATAATGATCTTTCTTAGTAACTTTATTAATCTTCCTAAAATCAATGCACATCCTATAGCCAACCACTACTCTTTGAGGTATAAGCTCATTATTTTCATTAGGCACAATAGTGTTCACCCCTTTCTGTGGGTCACAATGAATAGGGCTAGCCCCTTGACTATCAGCAATAGGGTAAATAATACCAGCATCACGGAGTTTTAATACCTCATTTCTTACCACTTCCTTCATCTTAGGATTTAAATGGCGTTGGTGTTCAACAACTGTTTTTACATCGGGTTCTATATTAATAGCATGCTAACATATAGTAGGAGAAATCACTTTTAAATCATCAAGAGTGTACCCCATAGCTCCTCGGTGTTTCTTCAATATTTCCAATAATCTTTCCTCTTCCTTCCCTAAAAGTTTAGAACTAATAATAACAGGATATATTTTCTTATCATCTAGATAAGCATATTTAAGATCATCAGATAGAGGTTTTAAATCGAAAACAGGGTTATGCTTAAGTATCTCAGGTTGACGAAGGAAAATCTCGTCAATCTCATTTCTTTCCTTCATGAAGAGATCACTTTCATGATATTCCATATACTGCTACAAGGAAATAGCATCCAGTTGTTCAACCCTGAAATCCAGTTGTTCAACCCTGAAATCCTCATTAGGAAATTCATTTTCATAAGGACTTTAGCAAATTTGGAAAAATTATACTCATAATATTCTCCACCAAACTTGGTTAAAACGTTCTCATTCTTACAATCTATAATAGCCCCACAAGTATTCAAGAAAGGTCTACCAAAACTTTTAGTACAAGTTTACTAGCTTCTGAACCAATCACTAGAAAATCAGCAGGATATTTAATATAACCACAAAGAACTTCCACATCTCTAACAATACCAATAGGGCAAACTGTCTCTCTATTAGCAAGGTGAATAACCACATCAATGTCCTCAAGTTCACAAGGACTAATCTCATGCATAATTTCTCTGTAAAGCTCATAAGGAATAGCACTAGAACTAGCACCAATATCACAGAAACCATAATAGAAATGATCACCAATTCTAACAGAAAAGCACTGGGACACTAGTTTTCCTTTCTTTACTTAGATGAGAGACAATATTAGAAGCGTCTTCATAGAATACAATGTGCTCATCTTCTATATTTTTAGTGACAATATCTTTCACAATGGCTACTATAGGTTCAATGTTTATTTTCTCATCAAGTTCGACAGTTTTATTTGTACTTTTGCTAACCACATTAGCTATGATAGAATGTTCCTTTGCCTTAGCAGGAAAAGGGATTTTCTCAATATAAGGTTCAGGCAAAATACGATCAATAGTAAAAACTTTAGTGCTTCTAACAGGAACATGATTAAAAACATCTTTATAAGGTGCATGGTACTTGTCCCACTCCTTTTTGGGGATTTCAATATAAGAGGAAAAGGCCTTAAAATAATTTGCATGAACTTGAGAATCGAGACCATACTCAGTACTAATATCATGAAAGTCATCAGTTCCCATAAAAGATTTAATGCATTCATAATCATAATTTATACCTGACTTTCTTACTTTGTCATTCTCCCATGCTTCAGTGTTCTCTTGAATACGGTCTAGAAGATCCCATTTAGCTTCTTCCTTCATACATGTGAATGATCCAGCACAAGAAGCATCTAATAAATCTTTATCATGAAGAGAAAGCCTTGCATAAAAGTTATTGATAATAATATTGTTAGCGAGTTTATGAATAGGACATTTAAGCATTAGCAACTTCAATCTCCCCCAAGATTGGGTTGTACTCTCTCCATCACTAGGCCAAAAGTTATACATTAGATTCCTATCCTTATGAATCTCACTTGGAGGATAGAATATAGAGTAAAAGAGAGGTACTATTTCCTCCCATTCCATGGATTGTCCATTCTTCAGCAGCTTATACCATTCTTAAGCTCTTCCTTTCAATGATATAGAGAGTAAATTTTCTTCCCATATTCAGTTGTGATACCTGGACACTTAAATAACCCGCATAATTCATGGATAAAAAGCAAATGATCACCATGATGGACAATTCCATCCCCAAGATAATAATTATCCATAACACGATCAAAAATTCTTGTAGGTATCTTAAAATGATCTATCTCAACAGGTGGTGGTTTATCTACTACCCTAACAGTGGTAGTAGTTTTCCCGAATAGGAAACCAAGGGGGTTATCCATATTGGAAACAAAGTAACAAAAAGAAATAAAAATAAATATTCACAATAGAAGTTTCCTTTACCAGTTCCACTCTACAATAGCGCTTTACTCCCCGGCAACAGCGCCAGAAAATAGTCTTGATGACCCACAAGTATAGGGGGTGTATCGTAGTACTTTAGAAAAATAGGAGTGTCGATCCCAACGAGGAGAAGAAGGTGTTGACTAATGGTATCACGTGGGAAATCTCTGTAAATACTTAGCAAACGGATTTTAGGGTTTTTTGATAAAGAATGGAAATAAAGTGCAAGCAAATAAATACATCAAATAATTGCAGCAAGTGGCCCAATCCTTTCTTTGGAAAGGATAAGCCGGTGGTAATACTAATGAGGACCAAACGTTCTCGAGGACACATGGGAATATTGTCAAGTGCTTTTGTTTCATATAGCTGATTAATCTTCTTTGGCTTGATAAGTGTTGTGTGGGTGAACCTGTGCTAACGTACCGACCTTACTTGGACCAATACATACTTATGATTAAACCCCTTGCAAGCATCCACAACTACAAGAAATCAATTAAGATAAAAACCTAACCATAGCCTTAAACTCTGAGGTCCTACACTCCCTTATGCAAAGATTTCCTAACTGGGGTTCAGGTTTCTGTCACTCCGACAACCCCATAATTAATAGCCAAATACACAATGCATTCCCCAAGGCCCATAAATGGTGAAGTATCATGTAGTCGACGTTCAAATGACACCACTAGAAGAACAGCACCACAACTTAAATATGAAACCATTGAATAATACCTCAACACAATTCCACTACTAACAACATGACTTCTCCCATGTCCTCAGGAACTAAACGAAATACTCAAGAGACATCATATGGATCAAGATCAGAGATGATATAATGATGGATAACAATCTGAACATAAACAATAATTCAATAGTTCCACTCACAAGCATCAACTACAATAGTAGTCAATATTAGGAAAGTTTCCCCTAAGAACTATGGAAGATTCAACACAATTGATATAGCGGGATGGAGTGGTGACGATGGTGCTAGTGGAGATGATGGTTTGGATAATGATGATCCTGATGAAGTCTATCTTGATGATGGTATTGATGGTGACGATCTTCCCTCTCCGGGAAGGAATTTCTCTGGCAAAAATCTATCTGCCGGAGAGCTCTTTCTCTCTCGGTGTTTTCCGCCCCATAGAGGCGTCGGAATCATTCTATGGTCCCTCCCCTGACTTTAGGGTTTCGAGGAGAACATATAGGCGAGAGGGCGGAGCCAGAGGTCATCCAGGGTGGCCACACCCCCTGTAGGCGTGGCCCAGGGTGGCCCGTGCCTAGCGGGTGTGGGCCCCCTGTGGCCCAACTCCCCTACCCTTTTGGCATCTTTCATCTTCTTGGAAAATATAATTTTCTGTAGTTTTTCTGGTATTTTTCTGATCTTTGCGAAATTGCATCAAAACACCGCTTTTTCCATCATAATCCTGACTTCGGCAGTTCATACTCCAAGAATCATCCAACATGGAAAATACAGATGAAAATACATAAGTATCACCTCTTAATATGAAATATATCAATCAATAGAAGTAATTTATAATATAGAATAGTGATGCAAATTGGATGTATCAAAGATAAAGCAAAGTGGTCATATGACCACCAAAGAAGCCTAGGTGACCGTTAAACCGAGGATGATGCTACAAAGGAAGCCCGGGTGACACTAAAGGAAGGGTGCGGGGCCATTATTGAACCGTCCACCGGTGTACTGGAGGCTGACTGCGTCCTGGTCCACCGGCTAGGGCCCTACAGTTGGCCCGCCCTAAGAACCCATATCCAAACAGTAAACCCTAGAACCCACATTGTAACCTACCACCCCTGACCAGTATATAAGGGCGGGTAGAGCTAGGGTTCTAGGTAAGTGACAATAGTTGTAAGAGTTCGCCTCCAGTACTTCTTCTTCCTCTAGCCATCGATAGTAGCTAAGGAAACAGCTCCAGGAGCACTTGTACTGGCGCGTTCGCCCCCCATATAGTAGGTATTGCAAGAGTAGGGGTGTTACCTCGCCAAGAGGGCCCCGAACCTGGGTACGCCACTGTGTTTGCATTTCATCATGCCCAAACCGTTGCATGAGCCACGATTGCACCTAAGTGTCCCTTTTTAGCCATCCGCGATGGCACTGCCGTGTTCCACACCACAACAAAACTACCTCTTGCAGCAACCTCAGAAGAAAGTGTGGACAATGAAAAAAAGGAAAAAAACATAGCGCACGATCACCCAATCCCACTACGTGCTTAGCTTCCAGACAGCAGTACCATAATACATTATAGTCCAATACAAGAAGATTAAAGAGGCGAAAAGAAATAGTTTCAGAAGAGCAAGATAACCCTTAGGAAAATAATAGAAGAGAATCTCGTATATCAAAGGAAGAAAAAAGGACATCTACAAGAACAAGAGAACAACACCGATGAGGATGAGAGTAGAGACGACGACGATAAAGACTACAACATTCTTTTCAGAAGAAATAGAATCCAAAAAAGAAGAAGATGATGATGTTGCAGGTGATACATAAAAATATGGAGCAGAATTGGATAATCAGGGTAGTGAAGCTTAACATAAATAAATTAACCATATAACATTCATTTTGGAAAATCCATAGCATGAACTAACAACAGGAAATCTTACATGCAACAAACTAGGAAAAAACACAAATGCCAGTATCAGAGCAAGAATGCGATTCCTGGAACCTTGAAAATAGGTGACAAAAATCTCCGCGAGGACACATTCACAAACTACACAGTAAGGTGTTCACTCAAAGAGCTCAGCATTTTTCTAACAAATATCCTTAACAATGTTCAAAAAGAGAAGCTATCAGATGTTGTTCGGGGATTCCTGTTTAATTACATAACATCAAACCTTTCACGGCCAATGATCTTGTGGTTATACGAGAGAATTGATATAGTTACAATGAAAATGGAACTTGGAGCCGGAGTGGACATTGAAATAACACCAGATGTTGTGAGATCTGTGTACGGCTTCCATGACGGACCTAACACAGCTCCATTACCATCAGTGGATGGTTACACAAAAGATCTCCAATGGATGAAGAAAGAACTTCGAATAACAGGGAAAAAATTAGTTCATTTTAAAGATTTGTATAAGTAAATACAGAAAGGTGACAGACAAAATTTCACAATGCAATGCATATTTCTGGTGATTTTCAAGTGTATTGTCTGCCCACTCTACATGCAAGGATAGGTCGAGAGGCTGGGATGGTACATAATGTAGACTACACGAAACTGCAACAAGTGGATATCGCGTAGTAGTGGATGAACTGAAGAGAGGACTTCAGTTTTTTTTTTGCAGAGAAGTAAAACAGAAACAACATAAATGGTAAGGGTACTGTAAAAAAAGTAACAAGAGAGCTGAGGGATGTGCAATACTACCTTTAATTGTCTATCTGGACACTAAAATGTGTGAGAATTCAATCAACACGACTGAAACGCGAAGGCTGAATGTTCTTGAAAATAATTATTGTCGACCATTGTGAACAAGGACAGAAAAAATATAACATTAAGGAATTCGGAGCATTGAGAAATGTAAGTACACTTACTGATAATATATATCTTTGTATTTCCTTATTACATATATGATTCCATTCCATGGCATAAGAAGGTTGAGGATCAAAATATCTAAATTGTCCTCCTCACCTGAAACAGGTTAAGACTAGCTCTGAGCTGCAACACTACAACAAATGATTTCATACAAAGGAAAACAGTTCCTCAACTGCAGTGGTGGATAATGACCAGGGGAACGGGCAGAACAAGTATACAATAGTTGTTTTCGATGACAACTCAAACATTCCAACTAAAGAACCTTCTGTCAGCAAAATTCAATCGGAGGTCTGATGAAAGATGTTGAGAAGATGCAGCAAGCAATGGATCTCCTTAGACATATTGCACACAATCCAGATGACATATGTCAAAATTTGGAAAATGACACTAAACAAGGCCTCATCAGTAACTACAGAGAATACGTGAAGAGATTAGGACTTGAGATTATAGACTCAATGGATAAGATTAAGTTGTACGTGGAGTCGGAGAACGATAGAGCAGTTAGATTAACAGCAAAAGGGGTCATATCAGAATGGAAGATCCTGGATCATGTTCATTGCTCCAGTAGGAAACCGATAAAAACAACTCTAACAATGTTGACAAAAAAAGAAGGCACAACAATCGAAACTATCAAGGTAAGATATATACTTATTACAATTTGTATGATACAATAAGAATAATTGTTGCAAGTTTAACAATGCTGTTTTTTTGTAGCATGCATTAGACAATCAGGCAGAAGATACCAATGATGAATCCGCAGCAAAAGGACAGGATCACGCAACCTCACCAATGTCAAAAGACAGATATCAAAAGGTAGACGCTCATTTAGTAGAAAAGAAATAATTTACTATATTATAAAAGAAAAAGATAAATCTGATAATGGTTATAACATTCATAACATTTCAACTAAGAACTAATATAAACTTCTGATTGTAGGTGGCCGCAGGAGGAGATACATACAACCAGAATCCCTTTGATGAAGAAGTAGCAACAGAAACAAGCATAGACTGCTCTGACACAGCCAACGGGCAAGACAAGGATAAAGAAGAGGGACATCAGACATAAGATAAAGAAGAAGATAATATTAAAGTTAAAGATAGTGAAGTTGGACACAGAACAGAAGATTTATAGCCAGACAGTACCAATCTGATAGCAGAAGGTCATATGACGTAGATACAACTTATATTTATCAAATTAATTTGTTTAAAAATTTGATTATTTTGTAAATATAGCATGTTTCTACTGATGTGAATCAATTGAGCATACACTTGCAAAAAAGAGCTTGCTAAACATATCAAAAAATCTGGGTGTAAGACAATGAATAAATAACTATGAACAATTATGGTCACCACAGTAAAATATTAGCCAGTCTGCCATTTGCACTTGTCCAACATGACTGTTGAACCAGTACACTGCCTCGTCTACTGTAACTGAACTGTCATCCAACTATCATTCTGATGCACTGCCTAACATTACTCATTGCACTGTTTTTTCCGCACTTCATTTTTTCACACACTCATAGTTTTTTCTTTCCACAGATACAGATAGTGGTTACCAAGTAAACAAGGCCAGCAGGAAAATACAATCTGAATGGACAAAATTGTATAATCTGATATGCAAGTTTACAGACAAAGAACTGACAAAAAAAGATATAGAAATATTAAAATGAGATGATTAAAAAAATTATCATCTTGCACTGTAAATACAAATGTTGTGTTCTAATAATAACTACTCTACTCTGCACTTCCTTGTAATACAAATTATCATCTTGCACTGTAAATACAAATGTTGTGTTCTAACATATCAAAAAAGCGATTACAAATGTGCTACTGTATTACATATCAAGTGCTTTCAGAAAGGAAGGACTGCTACGAGATACAGAGGGTGAATTGGTGTTAACCTATCCTGAAGCACAACTTAGGAGATCCAAGTCGAATAATAAAATTATTCGTTATAGAGAAACTATCAGTACTATACAAAAGGTAACTGTAAGTAATAAACAAAAGTCTTTATACATTCAGAGCAAACAAACTAATGATTGTTTTGCAGCAAAACTTATTAACATTAGCAAAGTCGAATACGATAGAAGAAGTATGCGTTGGGTAAAGGACTTGTTTAAACCAGACGCAGCAGACCATCTAGACAAATACGAACTAGTAAGTAGAACAATAATGTTCATTAAAGTATATATTTCAATAACTTGGAGAAAACCATACTACAAATACAATCTTAAATTATCAATTTCTGAATAGGATAATATCTTAACAAATTTTATATAATTGCTCATGCAGATAATGTTTCCTTTTTTCGAGCGACCTCCTATGGGAAGTTCAGGTTCAGTAGGTCACTGGTTCAAATTAAGAGTAGATATTTTGGAGAAGTTCATAATTTATGATTCATTCAGAGGGCTAGGGGATATTAATATTGAAAAAGTATGCTCAAAATTGATCAGGAAAATAAAGAAATTATGGAGCGAAGGTTTTGGAACAGCAGAAACAAAAGTCCAATCGCTGGATGATTTTGAGGTAATATATGAACACATGCCTCTACAAAATAACAGGTATAGTTGATACATAACATAAAATTTAGTCTTGCATTGAACTAGTTATCTTTGTCCACTTTTAACCGTCTGAAAAAAACTAAAACTAAAACGTTATGTAATTGTGACTGTGGATTCTTCATGCTCTATATGATCGAGAACATCACCAGAGATCATGTTGTGGAATTCACAAAAAAACATATTCTGGATGACAAGGAAGTGCTTCTCATTAGGATGCTAACATCTGACATCTTCAACATAAACATTGAAGCATTAGATGATAGAATATTGGTAATCCTTGACACAAATGCTAACATCTGACATCTTCAGCATAATACAGTATGTTGTTTCATAGCAGTATTAAGTATCGCACACATCATAAAAATAATCAATTACACATACTTATGCACTAAAAAACATTGGCCAATACCTGTTCTATAACAAAATACAAAAAAGTTCAATATATCAGTGCAACACAAGTATTTACAAATTTGCAGCATCTATAGGACATTTCGAATATCAAGAGCTATTCAGAAGAAGGGTTTTCCAAGACTTGAAGAAAGATATATTGATTGGAATTCAAGAGAAAGAAAACAAGATGTCAAACAAATCAATGATACAACTATAAGAAACACATGAGAAAGAGATCTCGAGAGAAAGATATAGAAGAAATCCAAAAAGGTGCAAGGTTTTGATGGAAGAACAGAAAAATGAAAATCCAGAACAAAGACTTCTTTTCATTCCAGTTGAATTTAAAGAAACTTAGAATGTAAGGAATGGCCAGAAAAAACTAATCAAAGGTGGATCAAAACCATATTACGGAGAGTAAGTGTAAAGCTTAACTTGGTACAGATAGATTTATTTTAATTAGCCTAGATTTTTTTTCGAATCTAAACTAACACATCTATAATATAATCCTATTTTTTTAATACAATAGGAGAGTTTTTATCAGGACAACTGCATCCAATGAATCAAGAGATTTTACTCTGACATATAATACATGTGAACTAGAAGACAGTTTCAAAGAGAATGGATGGATACACAATAAATTTATAGATGCCGTCATCCACACATGGAAAAGTAATGATGCGTTAAAATATCTTTTCCGGGAAGGTAAAAGGGTAATCCTACCCACACAAGTAACAACGGTATTAGATTTTACGGGCAAAAACAAAAAAATTGTACCTGAAGACATTGTTCGCACAATAGGTTACCTCATAGGAACAGACGACCTTACAAAAGCAGTCACGGTGAGTTATTGAAAAATAAGCATTAATTTTTATATTCAGTATTAAGATCCCTCGTAAAATGAAAACTTACCAAATGGTTAAAACTAACTTGAGTATTATATCTACTTCCATACACAGATATTACTACCGGTTCATTTCAAGAGATATTTTTCAGTTTATATCCTAGATGTATCTGCTTGGAATGCAAAGGTAGAGATCCTAGACTCCCTCGCATATAAGAACAGTAAACAGATGCACGATTACCATAGTAACATAGGAAAAACTATGGTAAGACTCCTACCCAAATTAATATATTACTAGAAAACTTTTACTAAAGTTAGAGTGTTATTTGTCAAAAAAACATATCAAAACTTACTATCTTTTTTATCTAACAATGTCACTTTAGTGTTTCAATATATATCTAAGCAGGTTTGAACAAGTGCTAGAGTGCATTTAGAAAGATGACACATTGCCAAGATGGAGTGCATCATTCAAAAGTGCATGCTACGTGAGAACAAAAACAAGATGAAGATGCATGTGGACTGTGGATAATATATTACCTGAAGAGATACAACGGCAAATTTATAGAAAAAAGAAAAGACATCAAGTGTAAGCAATAGTGAGATAGAATTTTTTCAAAAAAATTGATTACAGATAATTGAAAACTAACAAGACTTTACAATACTTATCAGGACATAAGCTCTAGTATCAGAGATGAACAACTCTACACAATGTTGTTCCACGGATCTAACAAAGCACTAAAGAACCTACTAGAAGATCTAAGGGAGTTGGGTCCAAACATGGAGATTCCAGAAATTGGAATAACATTTAGTGATTAGGCCGAAATTACGAAACATGTACATCAATTCATGAAACCTGATTGCATGCACAGGAATTTGCAATATCTATGTGCGTAAGTAGACGCTTGTTAATCTGTAGCAAATAAGTTGTTTTTTATGTGTAGTTGTTATTGCAATATCTATTTTGCAGTGCATCGGCATCTATGGGCCAGTGCATCTGCATACACTCTTGCATAGCTATGTGTCAAAATTATATTTTCAGCACACTCAATCCAGTATAAACTGCTTCCAGATGACGTGCATACTCAACCCAGAATAAACTTCTTCTAGATGATCTTAAAACAAACTCATATATATCCTTGCACTGCCATAGACCAATGCATACATAAGTAAAGAAGGCAGTGCAATGAGTCCGCACAAGGCAGAATATACATATGTATGACGTAGTGCATCTACATCTATGTGGGTAGTGCATGCCGCACTGAAAACACTTTTTCATCCTATGTGTAAAAATTATATTTTCAGCACACTCAACCCAGTATAAACTTCTTCTAGATGATTTTTTAAAAAACTTCTTATATATATATCCTTGCACTGCCATAGAAGCATGTGTACATGAGTAAAGAAGGCAGTGCAACCAGTCTGGACAAGGCAGAACAAAGCAGCTGTATAGCACACATGTAAAGAACATTGCACTACAGCGGAGCTAGTCAGAGAAGTGCACATAAGATAATTCAACAAATGGTGCATATGCATCTATGTGAGAAGTGCATACCTTGAATGCATACCACGATAAAAACACTTCCATTCCTATGTGTAAAAATTATATTTTCATCACACTCAACCAAGTATAAACTGCTTCTAGATAACCTTCATACTCAACCCAGTATAAAATTCTTCTAGATGATCTTAAAAAACCCGCTGTTGGGGGGATAACCCTCGGGTGGGGAAATCCAAGCACTAGTAGGCCAACTCCAGAAGGAACATGCCGCCTAACCTTCAAGAAGGACAATTCTAGCTAATTGGCGAGCACCACCCGGCTGGGCTTATAACCTTCCCGGCTGGCCCGTCTAGCCGGCGGCCAAAAGAACCGGCCGGGTGGCCGCTTCCACCCGGCTCACCTCGGATTCGATGGAGAGCATGGAAGGGCTGACGCTCCATGCGGGGTACGCCTCTGGCTCTCCTCGTCATCGGACAAGCTGGCATGCCGTCATGACCAGCGCTACCCGACGAAGATAAAGCAAAGTGGTCGGCTGGACTGGCGAAAGCAGTCCGGGTGACCGTTAAAGCAAGGGTGATGCCCCAAAGGAAGCCCGGGTGACCAAAAAAGAGAAGGATGACGCTAAAAGGTGGGCAGACTGGGTCCTGGCCCACCGGCTAGGCCCTGCAGCCGGCCCTGTCCTGTAAACCCATATCCAAACAGTAAACCCTAGTACCCGATCTGTAATCTGTCCCCTAGACTAGTATATAAGGGAGGGAAGAGCTAGTGTTCTAGGTAGGCAACAATAGAAGGATAGAAGTGTTAGTACGAAGTCCCCATCCTCCTCTAGCTCTCGGTAGTTTCTAAGGAAACAGCTTAAGGAGCAACTTTACAGATTTGCTCCCTCATATAGTTCATCTTGCAGGAGTAGGGGTGTTACCTCGCCGAGAGGGGCCCGAACCTGGGTGCGTCATTGTGTTTGTAGTCCACCGTGCCCAACCCATTGCGTGAGCCACCAAATGCATCCGTGTGTCCCTTCTTTGCCATCCCCAATGGCACTGTCGTGTTCCACACCACGACAGTTGGCGCCCAACGTGGGGCACAGCGCTTCCGCTGGGATCATCTTCCGCACGGGACTTCCGATCGTCGCCGGTGAACACGTGGCCTCCGGCCTCGTTCTGATGCTCGGCGCTTCAACTGCGTCATCAAAAATGCCACGTGCTTCACTGGGAACACGTTCCCCGCCAACGGCTCCATCCTGCAATTTGGAGACGTCCGCGACTACGTCGCCACTGTCCCTGAGGTTTTCCCCAGCCTGGTAATCCCCGACCTCGACGTGCCCCTCTCCCGTGGCCCAGCCGCGGCGAGTGGTTGCGTCGAAGTCATGGTGGTAAACGCCCACGAAAACCATCGTCCACCTCAGGAGCATTGGGCGGGAGGAGAGAACTCCGCGTCCAAGCAAGAGCAAGACCCGCTCACCACCTCCATCCAGCACTTGCGCGCTTCGGTCGTCATTGAAGCAGACCCAACAGCTCCTACGGCCACGCCTGAAGCCATGCGTCAGAAACTCTTGGAGGAAGCCACCAAGGAACGCCACCGTGCATGAGTACAACGCGGCTCACGGCTTCGCCAAGAAGATCCAGCACCGGGGGCGCGACCAAGGGTCAGAACTGGACCGTGCCGCTAATTCACATGCAGGTGTGGCGCAGCCCGTCTACCGCACCCCCGCCAAGAACATGAGGGCAGCCGAGGCGACAGCCGCGGGGCTGAAGCACCTCGAGGTCGAGGAACTTCGTCGCCAGCAGGAGCGCATACAACTCCTCGTTGGCACCGCTAACAAGCAGCAGGCCGAAGGCACCACCAGCCAGATGGGCAACTCCCGTGACATCGTCGTTCGCAAAGGCGCGGACCAGACAGCGCACGGAGGAAGAAAGCATCAACATGCATCCTCCCCAAGAGGGGTCGGGCAAAATAGCCACCCGCGTGGCGAATCCGGCAACCGTGGCCACCACATCCGGGACGCTGCCGCCTCCAGCGTAAGTCGTGCTCCGACAGCAGTAGCTTACCAAGGGAAGAAGACGCGCGCCTCGGATGAGGGAGCAGGCGCGAACAAGGACCCACCTGCATCACGCCTGAAGGGCCGGCTTGGCCCCCAAGAACCGGCTGACGCGCGCGAGCGCATCGACATCCTGGTGCAGTCACGCACACTAGAGAAGGAAAGTCCGGCTGGCCCAAAGTGTTTCGGCCCGAGCATCCGGAACCAACCATTTTCGAAAGGTTTTTCGCTTCCAAGGAACACAACAAAGTACAACGGTACGGTCAAGCCTGAGGATTGGTTGGTCGATTACACCACTGCAGTGGGAATAGCCAATGGAAATCTCCGCCTGGCCGTCCGCTACGTCCCCCTCATGCTCGTCGATTCAGCGAGAACATGGCTCAACAGCCTCCCCGACAACAGCATCAACGCCTGGCTGGATTTCGAGGAAGCGTTCATTCGCAACTTCACCAGAACATACAAGCGGCCGGGTCGACCTCGTGAGCTTGCCCTCTGGGTGCAGGGAAAGGACGAGTCGGACCATGCTTACCTCACCCGGTGGACTAGCATGCACAATTCATGCGAAGGTGTGCGTGAGAACCAGGCGATAGATTTCTTCACCAACAGCAACCGAGACGGCACCATGTTGAAGCATAAGCTCAGCCGGGCAGACCCGCAAACCATGGCCCAAGTCATGGCCATCGCGGATAAGTACGCCACCGCTGACGCGGCCATGAAGAAAACGATTCTGGTGGACGACCAAGGCCAAATAGTCATGGACGAATAGGCGGAACGCTTCCAGCCGGGTGACCTTTATCCCAGGCGGCACGGCCATGACAACTGCCACGACAGGAGGAAAGACGACCAGCCGGATAGCCGGTACGGCGCGAAGCAAGTAGCCGCTGTGCATGAGGACCTGACTGCAGGCGGTAGCCGAAGACAAAGGCTGGATGATAGGCCGCCTCGGCCTAAGTACACCATGGAGTCCATGCTCGATGGGACATGTAAGTTCCACAGTGGCGGCAGCAAGCCCGTGAATCACACAACACGCCAATGCAGCTGGACGAAGAAAATGTCTGAAGCTGGTGGGCTTCCACAACCACCTCCACCGCCAGCCGGAGGCCCACCAGACAACAGGGAGCGACGCAACTGCCGCGAGGACGGTTACCCGCAACAAGTGGGTAACTATCACATATTCCTCGCAGAGCCGGAAACAAAGCATACCAAGCGGAGACGCGAGGTGGAGGTGAACACAATCGTCCCCCGTCCCCCAGTACCTACACTGGTCGGACCAGGCGATCACTTGGAGCAAGGAGGATCAGCCGGTTGTGTTACCAAGCCCCGGTAGCTACGCTCTGGTCCTCGACCCCATCATCATCTCCAAGAAACACTCGTGCTGCTTCTCCCGGGTGTTGATCAACGGAGGCAGCAGCATCAACCTCCTCTACCGGAGTAGTCTCGAGAGGCTAGGCATCAGCGAATCCTAGCTACAACCCTCGAGCACTTCGTTCCATGGAGCAGTCCAAGTCCGTCGTACTCGCCAATCGGCAAGATCCGGCTGGACGTCATCTTTGGCAACGAGAACAACTTCCATCGCGAACCAATTTTGTTCGAGGTTGTGAACCTCTCCAGTGCCTACCATGCCATACTAGGGCGCCTAGATCTCACCAAATTCATGGGAGTACCGCACTATGCATACCTCAAGATGAAGCTGCCAGGCCTAAAGGGAGTGATCACCGTCGACGGATGCTACAAGCGTTCGATCGAGTGTGCATCATATGGCTCCAAGCTAGCCGAAGCAATGATCATCGCTGAAGAGAAGGGCGTCATAATGCAGAACGTGGCGGCTCTGTAGAAGGATATGCCGGATGCAGAACCCAAACCGGCTGGAGAATCACAGTTCAAGCCCTCGCAAGGAATAAGGAAGATCTTGCTGAACGAGGTGGACCCAAGCAAGTTCATCCTGGTCGGAGATGACCTGGACCGAAAATAGGAAAGCGTGCTCGTCGATTTCCTCGTGAGAATCGGGACATTTTTGCATGGTGCCCCAAAGACATGCCGGGTGTTCCGAGGGAACTCGCCGAGCACTCTCTTCATGTTCGACCAGACACAAAGCCGGTCAAGAAATATTTACACCGCTTCGCAGAAGAAAAAAGAAGAACCATCGGTGAGGAGATCACATGGCTGCTCGTAGCCGGCTTCATCATGGAAGTTTTCCACCCGGAATGGCTCACCAATCCGATGCTGGTGCTGAAGAAGAACAAGACATGGCGCATGTGCCTCGACTACACCAGTCTCAACAAGTCATGCCCCAAAGATCCTTTCGCTCTACCACTGATTGATCAAGTCATCGACTCCACTGCCGGGTGCGATTTGTTGTCTTTTCTGGACGCTTACTCGGGCTATCACTAGATCAAGCTCAATGTAACCGATCAAGTAAAGACATTATTCATAAACCCGTATGGAGCTTACTGCTACACCACCATGTCCTTCAGGTTGAAGAACGCAAGAGCAACCTATCAGCGTTGCATGTAGAAATGTTTGCAGACGCAGATCGGCAGAAACGTGCACTGCTACGTTGACGACGTCGTCATCAAGAACAAGGAGCGACACACACTCCTTGAGGATCTGAAGGAAACGTTCGACATCCTTTGTCGTTTCCAAATCAAGCTGAATCCAGAGAAGTGCATGTTCGGCATCCCAGCCGGCAAGCTCCTGGGCTTTCTCGTCTCTAAACGAGGAATCGAGGCAAACCCGGAGAAGATCGAAGCCATTGAGCGCATGGAGTTTCCACAGAACCTGTGCGACATACAGAAGTTCACCGGGTGCCTCGCCTCCCTCAGCCGGTTCATCAGCCGGCTGGGTGAGAAAGCCCTTTCCCGGTACCAGCTGATGAAGAAGACGGACAAGTTCGTCTGGACAGCTCAGGCGGACGAAGCTTTCCGAGACCTCAAGCGCATGCTCACCTCATCACCCATTTTGGCGGCGCCAGCGGCAAAGGAGCCTATGCTGATGTATATCGCTGCCACAAACAGAGTGGTTAGCATGGTATTGGTAGCGGAAAGACCAGAGGAAGGGAAGGCCCAGTTGGTCCAATGCCCCGTGTACTACCTGAGCGAGGTGATGTCGCTCTCCAACTAGAACTACCCCCACTACCAGAAGCTGGTGTATGTCGTGTACATGGCCGCCAAGAAACTCAAGAAGTACTTCCAAGATCACTCCATCCGGGTAGTAGCATTGGCCCCGCTTGCGGAAATTATCGGCAACAAGGACGCCACTAGTCACATGGCAAAATGGTCCATCGAGCTCGCTGCGCACAACATCGAGTACGAGCCACGGACAGAGTTCAAGTCCCAAGCACTGGCTAACTTCATCGGCGATTGGGCGGAGACACAATACATGACACCAGTACCGGATTCAACTTACTAGAAGCTACACTTCGACGGCTCTAAAATGTGAGGAAAACTCGGAGCCGGAATAGTGATAACCTCTCCCAAAGGCGACCGGCTGGAGTACATCCTCCAGATCCACTTCAAGGCATCCAACAACGTCGTCGAGTATGATGCGCCATCCATGGGCTCAAGATGGCCAAGAAGATAGGCATCAAGAGGGTGCTATGCTTTGGAGATTTGGACCTAGTGGTGCCGCAGGTATCTGGCGAATGCGACACAAGGAACGCAAACATGGCCCTCTACCGTTTCTTCGTTCGGCAGCTATGTGCCTACTTCGAAGGATGCGAATTCCACCACGTGCCAAGAGCCAACAACAAAGCCGCTGACGCCTTGTCCAGGGTCGGTTCAACAAGGCAAGCCATACCGCCTGGAGTCTCCCTCGAGCACTTGCGCAAACCCTCCATCACCCCATCACCAGAATTCGATTCCATTGTGCTCAACGCAGATACAGGAACAGCTGGTGCCATACGGCACCCGGGGACTGCCGCGCCGCACCCGGGGACTGCCTCGCTGCACCCGGGGACTGCCGCACCGCACCCGGGGACTGCCTCGCCGCACCCGAGGACTTCCGCGCCGAACCTGGGGACTGCCACACCGCACCCGGGGACCGCTATAACGTAGCCCATGGTCAACACCAGCAAGCTACCACCCGACAAGCCTCCTGACATTCCGGAGATGGCCATCCGTGAGGAGATCACGCTCATCATGCAGATGGTGCACACCATTAGGTAAACGCCTGACTGGGCGAAGCCGTTCATGAACTTCCTGGCCAACGACAAACTACCGACAGAGGAAGTGGCAGCATGACAAGTGCGGCGAAGAGCAAGCGCCTACACCATCATCAACAACGAGCTATACAATCGTCGTGTTGGGGGCATCTATCAATCAGCCAAGAAGAAGGAACCAAGCTCCTAGTGAACATACACCATGGAGAGTGTGGCCACCATGCCTCATCAAGAGAAATAGCAGCCAATGCCCTTAGACACGGTTTCTACTAGCCGACAGCGCTGAAGGACGCTAAGGAGCCAGTCAAAGCATGCAACGGCTGCCAGCGATTCAACCAGCTGAAGCACACACCGTCTACGGCACTCAAGACAATACCAACCACCTGGCCGTTTGCAGTCTGGGGGCTAGACATGGTTGGGCCGTTCAAAACAGCTCGATCCGGCATGACACACCTGCTCGTAGCCATGGACAAGTTCACCAAATAGATCGAGGCGAAGCCTATCGAGAAGCTGGATAGAGCAATGGAGATCAAATTCTTCATGAACATCATCATCCGGTTCGGCTACCCGCACAACATCATCACTTACAATGGAACCAACTTCGCAAAAGGAGTTTTCGCTCGTTTCTGCGGAGAAAAGGGAATCTGCCTCGACCTGGCATCAGTCGCACACCCACAGTACAACGGACAATGCGAACGCGCTAACGGGCTGGTCTTAGCCGGAATCAAGACAAGGCTGATCGAACCACTCATCAGATAACCCGGCTGCTGGATAGAGGAGCTGCCAGCTGTGTTCTAGAGCCTGCGCACCACACCCAACCGCTCAACCGGATTCACACCGTTCTTCCTTATCTATGGGGAAGAGGCAGTTCTCCCCACGGACATCCAGTTCGACGCGCCCTGCAACCAGCTCTACACGGAGCAGGAAGCCAAAGAGGCAAGAGAGTATAATGTGGACTTGCTCGAGGAAGCACGTGAGTTGGCTCTGTCTAGGTCAGCAATTTACTAGCAAGACCTACGCCGATACCATGCCAGCAGGATCCGGCCTACCTCTTTCCGTGAGGAAGATCTGGTGTTGCGCCTGGTCTAGAGCACCAAGGGAATGCACAAGTTGTCCCCACCATGGGAAGGCCCTTTCATCATCAGCCGGGCGCTTCACTACAATTCATACTATCTGATCGACACCCAGCAGCCGGTGAAGAACAAGGAAAATCACTGAGACGAGGAGACGGAACGCCCGTAGAATGCAAGCTTACTCCATCCATTTTACACTTGAACAAAGAAGTGAAATGGATGGCAATGAGCTTCGACCGGCTAGCTACCCCAGCTGGCCCGAACCTCGGGGACAACACCCAGTGGGCGCGCTCCCGCGCAACCATAAACTCAAGTAAAGATCATGAGAGAGCTTCAACCCGGCTGGCTACCCTAGCCGGCCCGAACATCGGGGACTACACCCAGTGGGCGCGCTCCCGCACACCCATAAACTCAAATCAAGATGGTGAGAGAGCTTCGACCCGGCTGGCTACCCCAGCCGGCCCGATCCTCGGGGACAACACCCAGTGGGCGTGCTCCCACGCACCCATAAAATCATGTCAAGATGGCGCGAGATCTTTGACCCGGCTAGCTACCCCAGCCATCCTGAACCTCGGGGACTACACCCAGTGGGCGCGCTCCCGCGCACCCATAAAATCAAGTCAAGATGGCGAAAGAACTTTGACCCGGATGGCTACCCCAGCCAGCTCGAGTCTTAAAGACAAAAAATGACAAGGAAGTAAAGATATAAGCGCCAAAGAGAAACAAAAAGGCAGAGTAAGACCAAAGACTTGAAGAGACACCAAGCCATAAATCGGAACACAAAGGTTCCATACAAATTCAGAATTCGACGACAAAGGACAGCCAAAGTGTAGCAACAACAAGGTTTAACAAATACACCCGGCATTCCGGGGATCAAGGTTCCAGAGTCGGAGCGGCAGAGGGAGCGTCAGCACCAGGGGCAGGAGCCGGATCAGCAGGAGCCGCACCAACATCGGCTGTAGGAGCTTGCCTAGTGGAGGCAACGTCAGTAGGATTCCAGGGCGCCGGGACCCAGTGGAACGGCCGTGACTCTTCAGGGGCGCGAAAGTCGCGGTCCAAGTCCACGTAGGTGCCAATCTTCACCCCACTGGACTGGAGCGCCAGAGTGCTGGCACGAAGGCCTTCGTAGCTCGTCCCAAGACGGAAGCCACGAGTGAGTACGCTCTGATCAGCACCCGGGTACCATGACTTCACCAGGGCTAAAGCCATCTCCACTCCGCCTCGGGCAGCCCATTCCTTCTGGATCTCCAGCATGTTGATGCCCTTGGACAAAGCAACAGTCACACTGGCAATGTCATGCAGATCGCCCGCGTCCGGCCAGATGTAGTGGAAGAGGTCATTGACAATGGCACGAAGGCCATTGCTCTCTTACGCCATCACCTTAACCAACTCGAGGGCGGTCAGGTCGCGTCCAGCCTCCTCCTTGGGCAGCTTCTCCAGAGCCATCTCGGTCGACTCAGGGTAATGAGCTACATCACAAGGCAGAGCTAAATGATTAGATCAGATTCAACAAGTTATGAGACTATGGAGGAAGGATGCTAGAGAACTTACTAACAATCATATCCGAGACACTCTGAAGGTGCTGAGCCAGCTCTGCCTCCCGGGAGCGAAGAATCTTGATCGTCTCCTCCTATTGGGTGGATATCGTCTCGAAATTCTTCAGTGCCTCCGCCCAGATGTTAGCTTATTTCTTGCCCCTCTCCACACTGACCTCCAGCTGGTGCTTGGCCGCGGCAAGTTGATCGAACTGCGCCTGTCGCGCCTTGTTCGATTCTTCCAGCCGGGCAACCTCAGCTTTGAGGAGCGCCACCTCTTTCTCCTTGTCATGGATCATGGCTGTAGGAGGATACCCGATGGTCAACAAAAAATGGGAAAAGGGAGAAAATCGCCAAGACATATCTGAAGAAGCAATCTTACGGCCAAGATCCTGTGTATTCTTCACCGACTCGGCAAAAGCTCTCTACAGCAAGAAAACAAATAAGTAACAGGATTGCAAACCGTCTGGAAGAGCAGAAAGGTGTTTGGGATAACGACCTACCTCCATCAAGACAGACAAATTTTTGGCCTTGCCAAGGCCCTTCTCCATTCCCTCAACCAGTTGGCGAACCTAGTTGAGTGCGATGGGTTCCGCGCCCAAGAGCTAGGCGAGGATCGCACCTGATGTCAGCACAGCCGGAGCTAGCCTCGAGCCGGTGACAACAATCTCGTCATCATCAGTGGCCGCACCAGAGGGCGCGACCACCACCAACTCCCTCCCAGCCGGCGCAGAAACACCTGGCTGGCCGCCGCCCCTGCGCCAGCCCCAGGATGCAGGAGGGCGCGCCACCACCAACTCCCTCCCAGCCTCCTCCATCACCTCCGTGATGACCGGCCTGGCGGAGCTGCCTGGAACATCGCTCCAGGCCGGGTTCACGCCAGCCCCAGGATGAAGGAGGGGGGTCTCCAGATCCTACGCAGCCATGAACAGCTTCCCCAACCGTGAAGACGTGGGCGCCTGGTGCAGCAACTCTTTGGTCGGGGAGCCTTGAGGGTCCCTGGGCGGGGACGGCGCGGTTGGTGCAGCGAAGGCAGGAGCAGGCGGTGTGTCTGCAGCCGGCGACCTCACCACCTCCTCAACCGGCAGAGGAGGGAGGGAGCAACGACGGCAGCGCCACCATCGCCTCGCTGCACAAAGTGAAGAATAAGAGAAAGCACCAGCAAAACCGCAGAACGGCAAGGAAACGCAGGGAGGATTCTAACCCAACGACGGACAGCGGAGCAACAACTTGACGCCCACTTCGCGTCTTTTTCTATTCAACTAGAGCGGGAGCGGCAACAGGCGCCGCCCTCTTTCCCCGGGCTTTCGCCGCGGGTTTTTCTCGGCCACCCTCCTCGTCGGTGACATCGACTGCAACCAAAACAAAGCCTCAAAACCACAACTGCATGAGCCAAGACAAGAAAAGAAGCTGCAGCCGACAACTTACCATGAGGATCCGAGGGGCCGTCGTTCGCCCGGACGGGAAACCCTTCGGTCTCCTTCTAGGGGTACTTCTTCGGCTTCCTGTCTGCCAAGAAGGACGGAAGCGGGAGGTCACCCATACCATCTTCGGCTAGCTGCGCCGTGAACAACTACTCAAAAAGGGGAGCATAAGGCACCAAAGGAAAACTAACAACGAGGAAGAATAAAATGCAAGATAATCAGAGGACAACTTACCCGAGGCGGCAGGCGTCCGCGATGGTACGGTGGGCAGGAGTACGCCCAGGTTCCTTCCATACGGAACTTGGAGATCATGGCGACCCAGCTCCACAGGTCGTGGTAGGGCACCTCCTTCCGCGACGTCCTTGTCGGATCATCAGCGGTCGATATGTGGCACATACTGTGCGATCGCTTCTGCAGCGAAGCACGCGACGCACCATCCATGATAGCGTGATGTCCCGGGCGGTGAGCCTCTCCATCTCGACCATCGCCTCTAGCCGGGTGGCCATTCGGTCGAGATCCGCCGAGGCGCCCATACCCTTTGCCGTCCAGCCGTTTTGAGTTGAGGGCAAGTTGGCGAAAGGCGGAAGGCAGATCCAGTGCACCTCTATGGCATTGCTCACATAAAAATATGAGCGCTGCCATAGCTTGATGGTGTCGGGGAGCTGGAACCGCGGCATCGGTGAGGAAGACCACGGATAGACGGCGCAATAGCCCACCTGCGTCAACGGGCCCCTTGGCGGTGTTCTGCGACTTCAAGTGCAAGAACTTGAGGAAGTTCACCACCTCGGGGCACACCCCAATGTTGGACTCGCAGCAAGCCGCCTAGTGCGACAGCTGCGCCATGGCGTTGGCGCCCAGATGATGGAGCTACAGGTCGAAGAATACAAAGAGTTGAAGGAGGAAGGGGCTGACGTCAAGACCGAAGCCGCGGGCGAACGGCAAGAGGAAGACGATGCGCTCCCCCGGCCAAGGATATGGCACCCGCTCCGCCTCCGGCGCGAGCCGATGCTTCACGAGCATCGACGAGGGAAGAAACATCCCCCGCCGGTACTTGTTGACGAGTTCGTCGGTCACGAATGACCCACACCAGCCGCCGGGCTGCTCTGGCAGCATCTCGACAGAAGCGGTGGCCGTGGTGAACGGTGTGAAGTGACTCCGGTGTTGGCAAGGAGAAGGGGCGCAAGAGAAAAGGGCACTGGAGCACAAGGAGAAGATGAGCCGGAGGATGGAGAAGTGTGGGCATCGTTCCCCCTCAGGGCTCTATTTATCCCCGCGGATGGCACCGTCGCCTCCTCGTCTCCCGCACGACGCGTGGCATCACGGCGCCACGGCCGCACGATGTTACGGCATTAGATCCTTTGCGCCACCATAATCGCCACAGAACATCCGCGGGAGTTACCGGGAGACGAGGCGTGCACGGTCGCCACGAGAAACCGCTGCGGAAAGTTGTGTTCGCAGTTGCCAAAAAATTGACGCAGCGACGCGGAAGTCCAACTGACGCGACGTGCGCCAGAGCTGCAGTCGTGGGTGACGACATCAATGGTGTCATCAAGCTAAACGCTTCGTCTTCAGCTGCGCTAGCCGGTCCCTGCATTCGCTGTTTACACCCAGTGGGTAGCCATCGATTCCGCAGCCGGTTAAAATACAGCCGGAAAGCAAAAGCAAAAGCTGCAGCCGGATGCAATAAAGCAATTACTTCAAGACAAAAAAGGAGCACGGAAGATCTTACCCACCGGCCAAGCCCATATGTGCTCGGGGACTAGTGTCGGGGGGATAACCCCCGGGTGGGGAAAGCCAAGCACAAGTAGGCTGGCTCCAGAAGGAACAGGCCGCCTGGCCTTCAAGAAGGACAATTCCAGCTAATTGGCGAGCACCACCCGACTGGGCTTATAACCTTCCCGGCTGGCCCGTCTAGCCGGCGGCCAGAAGAACCGGCCGGGTGGCCTCTTCCACCCGGCTCACCTCGAATTCTATGGAGAGCATAGAAGGGATGATGCTCCGTGCGGGGTACGCCTCTGGATCTCCCTCATTATCGGACAAGCTGGCATGCCGCCATGAGCAGCGCTACCCGACAAAGATAAAGCAAAGTGGTCGGCTGGACTAGCGAAAGCAGTCAGGGTGACCGTTAAAGGAAGGGTGACGCCCCAAAGGAAGCCCGGGTGACCACAAAAGAGAAGGATGACGCTAAAAGGGGGCGGATTGGGTCCTAGCCCACCGACTAGGCCCTACAGCCGGCCCTATCCTGTAAACCCATATCCAAATAGTAAACCCTAGGACCCGATATGTAATCTGCCCCCCAGACCAGTATATATGGGAGGGCGGAGCTAGGGTTCTACGTAGGCAACAATAGAAGGATAGTAAGTGTTAGTACCAAGTCCCCATCTTCCTGTAGCTCTCGATAGTTGCTAAGGAAACAGCTCAAGGAGCATATGTACAGGGCATTTGCTCCCTCATATAGTTCATCTTGCAGGAGTAGGGGTGTTACCTCGCTGAGAGGGCCCCGAACCTGGGTACGTCGTTGTGTTTGTAGTCCATCGTGCCCAACCCGTTACGTGAGCCACATAATGCATCCGTGTGTCCCTTCTTTGCCATCCCCGATGGCACTTCCGTGTTCCACACCACGAGAACCACTTACCTCGATATCCTTGTACTGCCATAGACCAATGCATACATAAGTAAAGTAGGAAGTGCAACGAGTCTGCACAAGGCAGAATATACATATGTATGAGTCAATGCATCTAAATCAATGTGTTTAGTGCATACCACACTGAAAACACTCTTTCATAGCTATGTGTAAAAAATATATTTTAAGCATACTTAATCCAGTATAAACTGCTTCTAGATGATTTTTAAAAAACTGCTTATATGTATATCCTTGCACATCCATAGAACCATGCGTACATGAGTAAATAAGGCAGTGCAACTAGTCTAGAAAAGGCAGAACAAAGAAGTTGTATAGCACACATGCAAAGAAGACCGTAGTGCACCGGAGGTAGTCAGAGCAGTGCAAATAGGAAATTTCGATGAAACGAGCATACGTTAACAAATGCGAAGTGCAGAACACTAGTACCATCGTACGGAAGGGACACGTAGTGCATTTGCACTTATGTCGGTAGTACATACCGTGCTCAAAACACTTTAATTCCTTTGTGTAAAAACTATATTTTCATCGCATTCAACCAAGCATAAACTGCTTCTAGATGACGTACACACTCAAACTGGTATAAACTGATTATAGATGATCTTAAAAAAACTGCATATCTATATATGCTTGCACTGCCATAGACCAATGCGTACATGAGTAAAGAATGCAGTGCAACCAGTCTGTATAAGACAGTGCATGTATATCTATAGGGCAGTGTATCTGCATCTATATGGGTGGTGCATACCGCCTGAAAACACTCTTTGCATCGATGTGTGTAAAAAATATATTTTCAGCACACTCAACATAGTATGAATTGCTTCTACATGATCTATACAAAAACTGCTTATCTAGATATTCTTGCACTGCCATAGATCCACAAGAACCTTATTACAGAACACAATGCAGCTAGTCTTCATAAGGCAGAACTTAAACATCTATGGGGTGGTGCATACACAAACACGAATCAGTGCCTAAACCATACGATGCAAATTGCGGGATGGTGCAAAAGTAGAAGCAAAAAATAGAGAACAAAATAAACATTGACGCAAAGAAAATACACCAAAGCATAATTCACTCACAATCAGAAACTTGCTTCATTAAAAAGATAGTTACTTAATTACATACATTCTTGCTCCATCACATCCATTACGTGCTCTTCACAAATACCATTACAAACACTTCCAACATGATAGGACAAATTTTGCTAGTATTTAAAATATGAAAGACACTTCATAAGTCATTTGGATAGTTTCTTGTCAACCTCCTTGACATTTGTGTGAATGTCACCCATGCAATCCCTGCAGTTACGACGGCGCTCAAGAATGTCCTTTAGTGATTGCATTGCATGTAGCATGTCAATACGTGTATTCTTTGTTGTTTCAATGTCTTCAAAACGCCTGTCTATCATGTCGGCCAATTGCTCATCAAGCTTCTGTCTATCAGCTAGTAGCTGAGCCATATCCATCGTTAATGTATCCCGCTCTAAGTCTCAGGCTGCAGCGTCAGCTTTATACTTGTTGAGCTCGACCTTCAACATAGCAGCATCTTCGACAACGTGCTGCATTCCGACGATCTCGTGACAAAGACGCTCACACTCTACACTAATAGACATATTTTCTGCCTCCTTCTCGAAGAGCTTGATACACAATTATGATACATTTGCCTTCTCTGCAGCAAATTCATTACGAAGCCTCTAATATTCCACATCAACATGTTTACTGCCATTCAAAACTCCCGTAACTAATCCTAGTGAATCCTAATATTTTCATAGAAAACAATAACAAGATTTAGTGTGAAAAAAATAGTACTGATCGTAGTAAAAAATAGCCAACATACATACACACACACACATTGATTAGCCCGCTGGGATGCACCACAGGAACAAACAACGATGGAGTAGATGCAAAATGCGAGCAAGCATGAACACCAGAGGAGTGAGACCTATATATAAGTTCCAAATGTCAATGACACAACAAGAGTTTCAAAAACCTAATCCGAAAAAGTAGAAATAAATGCACAAAAGATCAAAAAGAAAAACTAACCTGCACTCGTCAATCTTGCGACGGTTGCATCTAGAAGACGACAAACCTTCGGCGAAGGAATCCACGCTGGTGGGCACCAGCGCAGCGACCTCCACGCTCTATCTCATCCGCTTAGAAGCTTCCAAATGTTTTATAGCGGTTGTCTGTTGCTTTCTAGACAAATGCTTCCTCATTGTATCGATTGCAAAAAGAACTAGCGATGGAACTGGAAGAAGAACAATCTAGAGGAAAACAAACCATCTAGTAGAAGATAAACTGGGACTGGAATACAAAATGTTAAGCATCAACGATCTGAATTTATAATGTACTTATACACATTGAATAGTCGTCTCACGTACCAACAATAAAACACAACCCACACATCATCCTAGATCAACGATTGACCAAACGTATAATACTATGCCTAATATGAACACAATTAACAATTCAGTGAATGAAATAGTGCACGCAGATCGACAGTTCAGTTTATCGAGGTTGCGACCAACAATGCACATGACACTGCAGTCAAAATAGACCAGTTAAACATAGTACAATACTAGGGCGCTGCAACAAGCTAAATGATTAATATGGCAGTGCACGCGGATACACCGTGCAGTATAATAAATCCAATACCAACCAAGTGTTTTCATGAAGAATATTGGTAAAAAGTATACTACTTTGAGTATAAAAATGCACTATAACATCTCAATTACCCGTAAATAAAAAATATAAAACATAAACTAAATGAATAAAAAGCAAATACTACTATCGTAAAAAAATAAAACAGGATCGACAAAGATAAAACATAGCGCATCACCACTGCCCAGAGTGTCAATTATGCACTGCCTCCCTGTACAAGTTTAGTTTAGTTCCTAGTCTGTCAGAGTTTCAGTTTAGTCAGGTTAGCACATAGCTATTTTAGTTGGTTGATTTATAAATGGAGGGAAACCGAAGGGACTCGCTTCAGTTCTCTCCCCCGCTCTCCCACTACGCACGTCCTAAGCGGTTTCTCAAAACAGTTCATCCCCTCCCGATTGAGATTTCTCCTCTAATCCCCTCTCCCTTTTCTTTTCTTTCTTGGTTTTAGTTCTAGTCCTTCTTTGTTTCTTCGTTTCAAGAAGCTTTGTTCTTTGTTTTACATCTCCATTCCATTGTTTTTGTACAGCTCGACGATGAGTTTTGCATCACCCTTCCATTTTCTTTTTTAGTTTCTCTAAAATCCTTCATGTGTTCTTCCTATCATCTTACCCCATCTATATTTATTTTGATTATAGATCGGTTCTATTAGAGTTCCATTGATTTACTAGTTATGGATCATGGTTTTGTACTACTCACATTAGTGTTGTTTATTATCATGTAAATGAATTTTTTACAGAAAATTATGATTTTCGAACACACGACTGGACATTATCTTTAATGGTTATGGATTAGGGTTTTTTATTTTTTCAGATGTGCATCCTTTAAACTGAATGCATAATGTGTTGTACTTTATGCCTGATAATTGATCTGTTTGCCACTTTCTAGATTAGGGTTCTACTAGTTAAATGCATATACTACACTCTAGTTTTAATGCACAGTTCATTCCTTTAATGCAGTGTTAATTATTTTACGTGTTTCTTGGAATGGACTGTGCAATGTGTGGGCAACCTGCCCACAATTGTGATAGGGCACAGAGGAGAGCAGCCAGCTTCCAGGATAACATTGTTCATGTTTTTTCCATCAATGGTGTGGTAAGTTTTTACATATTTCCATTTTATGTACTATTTCTTTTACTATGTTGTTGTCCCATGAACTTAACTATGTTGTTTACCTTCAGGTAGTGCCATGCTCATTTAGGGAAAGACTGAATGATTTAACTCCAAATAATTGGATGGTTGCGAACAGTGAAGCATTAATTTATTTTGATCTATTCCTGAAGAAGTCTAATGTTAGGACAATAATTTGTGGTCCATACTGGAAGTCCTTGATAAGGGTTTATGATATAGGACTTGGAGATGTAGTGCATTTTGAATATGATGACGACCCACTTGATCATCTTGGTTTGAACTTGACCAACTATTTCATGTCACTATTTACTCTAATGGTGAAGAGAAACAGATTCATGTAGCAAATGGTATTTCCCTTATCTACTGTAATTAATTTGCACATGCAGTTTCTCCTTGTCCTACTACTAAATAATCATAATAACATTGTTTAATATTTAACATGTATTTCCCCTCATTGATCAGAGGTGAGAGATGTGCCTAGTTCCATCACAAGCATTCTGCACAGGACCATCTTCTCAGACATAAATGCACTAACTAAGCAGGAAATGGCTTCAATCTTATTTGGAATTTACAAAGATGTTTATGTCATAGAACATCAGTTTTTTGAAAGTAAAGATGAAAATAATTTCTAGGTACACAAGATGAATCTGGAAAACCATGAACATAATGCACTGGTTAGTTTCCACATATTTTCCACAAAGCTATTTTATGTTCAGTTTCCACATATGTCATCATATTTTATGTTTAATTTAGAATGCTTGTTAAATACTAACTTTTTTCTTTACTGCAGTTCATGCCAATTGAGGTTGTAGATGGTTTCAGGTACCCAACTAAGGGCATAGTTCATCTGTACAGGCAGGGACATGATCTTAAAGGAGAAGAAGATAATTTTATTGCATGTGCATATACTGTACAAAGGGACAATGAACGTGTCAGCTTCACCATAGGGTGGACTGACTTCACATTTGCTGCTGATGTTAGATGAGCATCACTACTTCTCATGAAAGTAGAGCATATGCAGGAGCACCTTGGTCTCATCTTTGTTGAGATTGTCATCTAGTGCTTCACCTTGGAAGAAGCTTGTTCATATAGTCATATTTTCTTGTTTCATCTAGTGTTGAAGTGTAATGTAGTCGTGTTGTCTAGTATTGGACATCTTTTATCTAGTGTAATGTGTCACTCAATGTATTTAGTATGTTTAGGATGTTTCTACTGTAATGTTACTGAATGTATTCATTAAGTTGAACTTGTTGATCATCTTCTACGTATTGCATATGTGTATCTTAAATGTTGAATGTATTGCATCTTGGATAAACTTACTGTGATGTACTAACAAGTACCAGAAGATTAAAAAATGCATTGCCTCACCAGAAACACAAAATAAATTTTAAAAAACATAAGAAAAATAGATACTAACTACCTAAAAAGAGAAAACATGATCGAAATAGTGAAAACATAAAGTCTAAATAAAGATACGAAATAAATAAAACAAAAAACATAGCACTATAGCACTGCGTAGTGTATCAACACTGCACTGCCTGACATTCTATAAGCATGCCACTCGAACTCATCCTATAATAAGTGCATGTCCCAGCACACCTCACAGGTTCAACACTACACCCTATACACTGCGCTCGGTACATACATTGCACTGCGAACCCATGCACTGCCTCTCTGTAAGCAGTGCATGACCCAACACACCGCAGATGCTCACCACTGCACCCCATGCACTGCGGACGGTAACAACAATGCACTGCCTCTCTATGCTATGAGCACGCCACTCGAAATCCTCCTATAAGTAGTGTAGGACCCAGCACACCATAGATGCTTAGCACTGCACTGCATGCACTACGCAGGATATCAATAATGCACTGCCTACCAGTGCTACGAGCACGCCACTCGAACTCCTCCTGTAAGCAGTGCACGACCTAGCACACTGCAGATGCTCAACACTTCACCCCATAGACTACCCATGGTATCAATTATGCACTGCCTATATTTAAACACTGCACTGCCTCACATTACTATTAGAAGCACAATACCATTAAAACAATACCCTTAAAAAATAGTTAAAAGTATAGTGAAAAAGGTGTGCAAAGAAGGACCCCTACCATTACACCCCACAAAATCTCCATTGCCTGTAAATAAAACAAAAGAGACAAAAACAACTAATAGGAAATAAAATAAAAGCAGATACTAACTACCCAAAAAAGACAAAACATGACCAAAAGAGAGAAAAACAACACCAAAATTGAGAAAACATAGCACAGCACCACTTTCTAGACAGTTAATTTTGCACTGCCTCCGAAACAGAGAAAATAGCACCAAAAAAGAGAAAACATAGCACTGCGCCACGGCCTAGACAGTTAATTGTGCACTGCCTCCCTGTACTACGAGCACGCCACTCGAACTCCTCCTATAAGGAGTGCACGACACCCACACCACAGTTCATATGAACCGGAAAAGAGAAAAAACCAGCTAAAAAACAGAAAACCGGGCGAGGTCCCACGACGGAAGAAAACCACCGAACTAAACCACCACCCCACACATCCAGAAGCGCTACCTGAACTACACGTGTCGAGAAAATAAGACACCCCCGATCGCGGGACGCACCAACATCATCCACGTGTTGCCGTGAGCAGCATCGCGGAGCGTACTCCCGCGAGCGCGCCATTTTTCTAGAATTTTCGATTCTCTTGACTACAAAACCATCAAGGATGAGTGGGTTCAAAAAGAGTTTATCAAAGGGGAAGAGTGGGCTTGGGTAGTACTAATGATGTAGTACAGGCCATTTCCAGTATATTTTCAAAAAGGCACACTGATTGGATTACAGGAAGTTCCAGTACATTTAAAAAAAGTCACACTGATTGGATTAAAGGAAGTTCCAAGGACTGAATCTAGTTAAAGATTCCAGACTAAGCCAAATTTGGAAGACTTGTGGTTATATACTAGTATGGGAGATTGGAAATATTTGGAGGGAAGGAAATAGTTTATCCTTATCATCAATTTGATGACATTGAAGGATACGTGGTGTAGAGGGGATCGATGCTTGTCTCTAATCTTTGATGAGTTCAAAGTTAAAGAAAAGGAATTTCTTAGGATTGATCTGGTTAGGTAGATTAGGGGGTCACTTGGAGGATAGATCTAGCTTAGAAGGCTTGTTTTGAAATTGATGATCTCAACCATTGATGGGGTCCTAAGGGATGAGCTACCAGACTAGCTCACTTCAGTTCCTAAGCACACAAGGAAATCAGCAGATCAAGGAAATTCATCTTATCAAACTTATCCAACTTCTTCTAAGGTTATCATCAAGGCTAGCTTGAGTTAAGGATGGGTATTTTGAATTTGTTGTTCTTTTAAGTAAGATAAAGACCTCTTGGGATTTCTACCAAGATTTGAATGAAAAGGTTTTAGGTATGGTTTTGGAAAACTTAGATATAAGAATAGTTGGAAGTTCTATCTTGAAAACATAAGGAGATTATACATAGCTCTCTACATTTTTCTTAATAGAACTAGTAAAATATTCTGTTGTGGCACAGTCATCTTGGCTCAAGTTTTAATTGTCAGAATATTTGAGAATATGGAAGATGAGCCAAGACATCTATTTTGAAAAATAGCTTTTGTCAACTGAGGTTGAGATGAGAGGTCTATTATCTAATACACAAACAGATGTAGGAACACCAGCCAACAACTAAGAAACATTGAAACATGTAGCAAGAAAAAGTTTCTGTTCCCCCTAATTTTTCCTTTTTGACAACAATTTAGGTTTCTGAAATTGGGATGTTATAGACCTTCCCCCCTTATTATAATCTCGTACCGAGATTAGGGAGGAGTAGGGTTAGGTAAGAACATCGTCTTAACAATTTTTAGTAGGTAAAAGATGATAAAAAATTGTTATAGCAAATAGGCTAGGTTGGCTATGGGTCGCGGTCGAGTTACTTCCGGTTGTTTTTTTCTTAATTTAAGCTAGTGGTTTTAATTGTTATAACAGACAGGCTAGGTTTTCCCCTTAGGATGATTCTAGGTAGGTTTAGCATAGAGTCGATTCTTCTTCGGTAATCAGGACGATGATTTGATCCTTCTTCAATCCTTTATCGCTGAGGTCAGCTTTTCTGCCTTCTTGGTCTTTAAACACCGGGGTGTTGGCTGGATGGTCGACTTGGTGAGGGAGGACTTTCCCTAGGTATCTTCTGATTCTGGAGAAGTGACGATTATTGTCCTTCAGGCAGGGTCCACAATTCTGATTTGGAGGGTGGTTATCACCTAACGATGACTAGGGTTCGACTCCAAGGTTTTATAAGGTTTTTGACGGGAAAGACACGGTCTTTCCGCCTTAGAGCGACACTAGGGGTGCTTTGTGGAACCACATATATTCTTTATTGGAGTCGTATGATGATGTTGGGGGATGGCGCTGCACCGGTCATCTGGAGGTGGTTATCTTTTGTTGACCTTGTAGAAGCCTCTTCATGAGAGACGCCGATACCACTTCTTGGGGTAGTAGTCGTAGAGAAAAGGGCATTTAACTGGATTCTTGGTAGTTAGTCATGGGCTAGTTAGGGATCCGATAGGTTGGAGGATGCCCTTTGCGGTTGACGGGCTAGAGAGGCGGTCTTATAGGAGGAGGTCATTCTGGGTTGAGTCTGATGCAACATCATGGGAAAAACATGTAGAAGTGAAACTCAGACTAGCATTTCCACCAAACTGAGCTCAAGCATAAATGAACAGGTCTGCACTTACCAGCGGTGAGGGTACTTAAGCATTACATGAAGGGTTTCGCGGCATAGTAAATCAAAATTTTCTATGGATGCGAACAGAGGGAAAGCCAAGATCTAATCTAGGAGATGCAAACAACGAGAGAGATTGGATTAGATCTTCATACCCTTGAAGATTCGCACAGCGGAACGTTCGTCGGAACGTGGGTGATGTAGTCGTACTCGCTTCTCCTCCTCGCGATCCGATCCGCTCTAGCACCACAAGTGGCGGTGCCTCCGTGAGATGCACACGTGCAGCACCTCGACGTCTCCTCCTTCCTCGGTCCAGCAAGTATGCTGGAGAGACGGATTGGATCTACAACACGACGGCGTGGTGTATATGGTGGAGAGTTTCTGCAGCAGGGCTTCGCCTACACGCAGTCGGGAGGGAGAGAGAGAGGAGGGCAGCAGGGCGGCTAGATTTGGAGGGGAAGGTGTGGGGGGTGGTGCGCCCCCAGCCCTCTTTATATAGAGGGGTGGGCGGCAGCCCTAGCCCCCCCTCCAAGCCAAAACCGGCGGCCACAAGGAGGAGGAGTGGGGGGCAAGGAACCCCCCCCCCCATTCTAGAAGGTCTAGTTAGGGTTTTACCCTAGCTGGCCTGTTGGGCCCTATGGGGACTTGTGCCCCTGGCCCAATGCCGCCAGGGCACTCCCTCATAGGCCCATGCCCCCTCCCGGAAGGTGGGGCCACGTTGGTCCCCTTCCGGAAGGTTCTAGAAGCTTCCAGTACAATACCGATTAACCCGGAACAATTCCGAACTCCAAAAACTGCACTGCCTTATATGAATCTTATTCTCCGAACCACTCCGGAACCTCTCGTGATGTCCCGGATCCCATCCGAGACTCTGAACAAAAAACTCATAAACCAATTATCCAATCTATCCTAGCGTCGAGACACGTTAAGTGTGGGACCCTACAGGTTCGAGAATATGCAGACATGATCTACTATCAATAATCAACAGAGGGGTCTAGAAACCCATATTGACTCCCACACATTCATCGATGATCATATCGGATGAACCACGATGCCAGGATTCAATCAATCCCATATATATATTCCCTTCGTCTCGCGATATTTTACTTGCCCGAGATTTGATCGTCGGTACCGTCATACCTAGTTCAATCTCGTTCACAGCAAGTACTTTACTCGTTCCGTAATCCGATATCACTTTGTGATTAACTCATTAACCACATGCTTGCAAGCGGCGTTGATATCGATTACCGAGTGGGCCCGAAGTATATCTCTCCGACTTGGGAGGGACAAATCCCATCTCGATACATACAACCCAACAGATACTTTCCGATCACCTGAGAGACACCTTTATGATCACCCTCTCATAGGATGACGTTTGGTGACCTCAAAGCTTTCTTCCGATACCAGGGAGTTGTATTATCTCATGGTCTAAGGAATACAATATTTGACATAAGAAAAGCTTCGCAAAGACGAACACGATGACACGATCTAATTGCTTCGCTTAGTTTGGGTATGTCCATCATATCATTCTCCCAATGATGTGATCTCATTATTAATCGACAACTCATGTCCATGGTTAGGAAACCTTAACCATCATTAATCAATGAGCTAGTCCATAGAGGCGTACTAGGGACACGGTTTTGTTCACAAACCACACAAGTATTAAATTTTCCGCTTAATACAATTCTAGCATGGAATATAAACATTATCATAAACAAGAATTATAATAATAACATCTTTATTATTGCCTCTAGGGCATAATTCCAACAGTCTCCCACTTGCACTAGAGTCAATAATCTAGTTTACATTTGGTAACAATCTCACACCCATGGCACTGAGGTGCTGATCATGTTTTACACGTGGAAGAGGTTTAGTCAATGGATCTGCGACATTCAGATCTGTATGTACTTTGCTAATCTTCAGATCTCCATCTGCTATATAATCTCGGATTATATGAAACTTGCGGTTGATATGCTTGGTCTTTGGATGATATCTTGGTTCCTTAGCGAGTGCTATGGCGCCAGTGTTGTCACACAATATCTCCAGTGGGTCCAATGCACTTGGAACCACGCCAAGCTCAGTGATGAAGTTCCTGATCCAAACTCCTTCACTTGACGCTTCTGCAGCAGCCATGTATTCCGCTTCTACTGTAGATCCCGCGATCACGCTTTGCTTGCAGCTTCTCCAGCTCACAGCTCCTCCATTCAAAATATGCACGTATCCTGTCTGAGATTTAGAATCATCCTTGGCGGTGTCAAAACTAGCGTCGACGTAACCTTTTACGATGAGCTGTTCATCACCCCCATAGACTAAGAACATTTCTTTAGTCCTATTTAGGTACTTTAGGATGTTCTTCACAGCTGTCCAGTGTTCCACTCCTGGATCACTTTGATATCTGCTCGTCAAACTAAGAGCATTGGACACATCCGGTCTAGTACACAGCATGGCATACATGATAGAACCTATGGCCGAGGCATAAGGCACTTTGCTCATAGCTTCCCTATCATTTACCGTAGCTGGACACTGAGCCTTGCTCAATATCTTACCTGACAACATAGGCACTGAACCTTTCTTTGCCTTATCCATTCTGATCCTTTTCAGAACTTTTTCTAGGTATGTACTCTGGCTTAAAGCTATCAGGTGTCTTTGTCTATCTCTATAGATTTTTATGCCCAATATATAAGCAGCTTCACCTAGGTCTTTCATTGAAAAACACTTGTTCAAATAACTCTTCACATCGTTAAGCATGTTGATGTCATTTCCAATAATCAATATGTCATCCACATATAGTACCAGAAACGTCACCGAGCTCCCACTCACTTTCTTGTAGATGCAAGCTTCGTAGAAATTTGGAACAAATCCAAAGCTCTTGATCACTTGATCAAAACGAAGGTTCCAACTCCGAGATGCTTGCTTCAGTCCATAAATGGAACGCTGAAGTTTGCATACTTTATCAGCATCCTTAGGATCGACAAAACCTTCGGGTTGCATCATATACAACTCTTCATCAATGTTGACATTGAGGAAAGCAGTCTTGACATCCATCTGCCATATTTCATAATCATGAAACGCAACAATTGCTAATAAAATCTGAATGGACTTAAACATCTCTACGGGAGAGAAAGTCTCATCGTAGTCAACACCTTGAACTTGTCGAAAACCTTTCGCGACAAGCCGTGCTTTATAGACGGTAACATTACCATCCGCGTCCCTTTTCTTCTTGAAGATCCATTTGCACTCAACGGCCTATCGGTCGCTAGGAGGGTCCACCAAAGTCCATACTTGGTTTTTGCTCATGGATCCGAATTCGGATTTCATGGCTTCTAGCCATTTCTCAGAGTCTGGGCTCATCATCGCTTCCTCATAGTTCGTAGGTTCACTGTCTTCTACCAACAAGACAGTCAAGACAGGGTTGCCGTACCACTCAGGAGGGGCACGCGACCTTGTCGACCTGCAACGTTCAGTAGCAGCATCGTCCGAAGCTTCATGATCCTTGTCATTAGCTTCCTCTATTGTTGGTGCAGGCGGCACTGGAACAATTTCAGGTGCTGCGCTACTCTCCAACTCAAGAGAAGGTTCAATAACCTCGTCTAGCTCTACTTTCCTCCCACTCACTTCTTTCGAGAGAAACTCCTTCTCAAGAAAGGAACCGTTCTTTGCGACAAACACTTTGCCTTCGGTTCTGTGATAGAAGGTATACCCAATAGTTTCCTTAGGGTATCCTATGAAGACGCATTTCTCCGCTTTGGGTTCGAGCTTGTCCGGCATCAACTTCTTGACGTAAGCTTCGCATCCCCAAACTTTAAGAAACGACAACTTAGGTTTAGCACCAAACCATAGTTCATACGGTGTCGTCTCAACGGATTTAGATGGTGCCCTATTTAAAGTGAATGCAGCGGTTTCTAATGCATAACCCCAAAATGATAACGGCAAATCAGTAAGAGACATCATCGATCGGACCATATCTAATAAGGTTCGATTCCGGCATTCAGACACACCATTGCGCTGTGGTGTTCCGGGTGGCGTGAGTTGCGAAACGATTCCGCTTGCTTTAAGATGCGTGAGAAAATCATAAGTCAAATATTCACCTCCACGATCGGATCGTAGAAACTTAATCTTTCTGTTACGATGGTTCTCCACTTCATTCGGAAATTTCTTGAACTTTTCAAATGTTTCAGATTTATGTTTCATTAAATAGATATACCCATATCTACTTAAGTCATCGGTAAAAGTGAGAAAATAGCGATATCCACCGCGCGTCGAAACACTCATCGGTCCGCATACATCGGTATGTATGATTTCCAACAAGTCCGTTGCTCGCTCCATCATACCGGAGAACGGGGTTTTGATCATCTTGCCCATGAGGCATGGTTCGCATGTGTCAAATGATTCAAAATCAAGAGACTCCAAAAGTCCATCAGAATGGAGTTTCTTCATGTGTTTTACACCAATATGACCTAGACGACAGTGCCACAAATAAGTAGTATTATCATTACCTACTTTGCATCTCTTAGCCTCAATGTTATGGATGTGTGTTTCATCCCTTTTGAGATTTAGAAGAAATAAACCATTCACAATAGGTGCATGACCATAAAATATGTTACTCATATAAATAGAACAACCATTATTCTCCGATTTAAATGAATATCTGTCTTGCAATAAACAAGATCCAGAAATAATGTTCATGCTCAACGCAGGCACATAATAACATTTATTGAGGTTTAAAACTAATCCCGAAGGTAAAACTAAGGAGAGCGTGCCGACGGACATCACATCAACTCTTGATCCGTTGCCAACGCGCATCGTCACCTCATCCCTCGCAAGCCGCCGTCTATTCCGTAGCTCCTGTTTCGAGTTACAAATATTAGCAACTGAACCAGTATCAAATACCCAGGCACTACAACGAGGGCTAGTAAGGAAAATATCAATAACATGTATATCAAATATACCTTTGATGGTGCCAGCCTTCTTGTCCACTAAGTACTTCGGACAGTTGCGCTTCCAGTGACCCTTGTCCTTGCAATAGAAGCACTCAGTGTCCGGCTTAGGACCAGACTTGAGCTTCTTCTCAGCAGGGGCAGTGCGCTTGCCACCTCCCTTCTTGAAGGGCTTCTTTTCACCCTTACCTTTCTTGAAGGTGGGCTTGTTGACCATCAACACATGATTATCCTTTTTGATGTCCACCTCCGCAGCCTTCAGTTTTGCGAAGAGCTCGGTGATCGTATCAGTGGAACCAATCTGATTGTGAGTCACTACAAAACTTTTGTAGCTGGGAGGGAGTGATTGCAGAACCCTGTCAATCTTGAGCTCCTTTGGAATCGTGCATTCCAGTTGCTCAAGGCGTTGAGTGTAGCCCGTCATCTTAATGGCGTGCTCACTAACAGAACTCCCTTCCTCCATATTGCAGTTAAAGAACTTCTCAGAGATCTCATATCTCTCAGAACGGGCCTGAGTCTGAAACATGGTTTTCAGCTCTTCGAGAATCTCAAAGGGCCCGGGATAGTCTTCAAAACGATTTTGAAGTTCCGGTTCCATAGCAAACAGCATGGTGCTCTTAATCACACCATAATCATCTTTGCGCGACTGATAGACATCTTTCTCATCAGCCGGCGCAGTTGTAGCAGGGGGGTCACCTAACGCTTTCCCAAGGACATAGTCCTTTTGACCGCCAGAGAGAATGATTCTCAGATTGCGAAACCAGTTGGTGAAGTTAGACCCATTGTTTTTAAGCTATTCCTTCTCAGCAAAAACGTTGAAGTTGAAGTTGGACTTAGCCATTTGATCTACAATATTTGCAAAGACAAATTAGACTATGTTCATGATAATTAGTTCAACTTTTAATCAAATTACTAGATGAACTCCCACTAAATTCAACATCCCTCAAGTTGTTTAGTGAACACGATCCAAATTCACCACACCTAATCCGATCTTCACGAGAAGAGATGTGGTTTCAATGGTGGAAAACGAAGTGTCGATCATATCATTCATATGACTCATGCTTAACCTTTCGGTTCATGTGTTCCGAGGCCATGTCTGTACATGCTAGGCTCGTCAAGTTAGACCCAAGTATTTCCGCGTGTGCAAAACTAGCTTGCACCCGTTGTATGTGAGCGTAGAGTCTATAGCACCCGATCATCACGTGATGCTTGGACACGACGAACTTTCTCAACGGTGCATACTTGGGGAGAACATAGTTTTTATCTTGATCTTTAAGTGAGGAATCATCTTATAATGCTACCGTCGCGATCTAAGCATAATAAGATACATAAAAGGATAAACATCACATGCATATAACTTTATGTGACATGGTATAGCAATCTTCGCGCAATGATCTCCATCTTGTGCGTTCCGGCATGATCTCCATCACTCCACCATGATTTCCTCCACCACGAATATCAACTACAACTATTGCTAACTACTTATCGATAAAGTGAAACTATTACATGGCGCATAAGAAGTTGACACACAGGTCATACACAATAATAAAGATAACCATATGGCTCCTGCCGGTTGTGTACTCATCGACATGCAAGTCGTGAAACATTACAAAACATGATCATCGCATACATTATACACATCACATCTTGGGCCATACCATATCACAGAAAACACTCCCTGCAAAAACAAGTTAGACGCCTCTACTTTGTTGTTGCATGTTTTACGTGGCTTATGGGAGTAGATGCTAAGAACGATTCTTACCTACGGAAAGCCACAACGGTGATATTATGGTTGCCAAACTCCGGTGTTAATCCCATGACAACTATAGTGAGAGAAACTGACATCCACCAGCCGCATGTGTGGAACAAGCCACACATCAAGTGTGGAGCCGGTCTCGCGAACGACGTCGCATAAGGTTGGCCTGGACCGCTTCAATCTCACTATCCCGCGTCATAAGAAGAACACAAACAAGAGGCTTGCAACAGAAAACATCAACGCCCGCAACAACCATGTTGCGTTCTACTCGTGAAACACATCTACGCATAGATCTAGCTCTGATACCACTGAAGGGTTTCGCGGCATAGTAAATCAAAATTTTCTACAGATGCGAACAGAGGGAAATCCAAGATCTAATCTAGGAGATGCAAACAACGAGAGAGATTGGATTAGATCTTCATACCCTTGAAGATTCGCACAGCGGAACGTTCGTCAGAACGTGGGTGATGTAGTCGTACTCGCTTCTCCTCCTCGCGATCCGATCCGATCTAGCACCACAAGTGGCGGTGCCTCCGTGAGATGCACACGTGCAGCACCTCGATGTATCCTCCTTCCTCGGTCCAGCAAGTATGGTGGAGAGACGGATTGGATCTACAACACGACGGCGTGGTGTATATGGTGGAGAGTTTCTGCAGCAGGGCTTCGCCTACACGCAGTCGGGAGGGAGAGAGAGAGAGGAGGGCAGCAAGGCGGCTAGCTTTGGAGGGGAAGGTCTGGGGGGCGGTGCCCCCCAGCCCTATTTACATAGAGGGGTGGGAGGCAGCCCTAGCCCCCCTCCAAGCCAAAACCGGAGGCCACAAGGAGGAGGAGTGGGGGGCAAGGAACCCCCCCCCTTCTCGAAGGTCTAGTTAGGGTTTTACCCTAGCTGGCCGGTTGGGCCCTATGGGGCCTTGTTCCCCTAGCCCAATGCAGCCAGGGCACTCCCTCATAGGCCCATGCCCCCTCCCGGAAGGTGGGGCCACGTTGGTCCCCTTCCGGAAGGTTCTAGAAGCTTCCGGTACAATACCGATTAACCCGGAACAATTCTGAACTCCAAAAACTGCACTGTCTTATATGAATCTTATTCTCCGGACCGCTCCGGAACCTCTCATGATGTCCCGGATCCCATCCGAGACTCCGAACAAAAAACTCATAAACCAATTATCCAATCTATCCTAGCGTCGAGACACGTTAAGTGTGTGACCCTGCGGGTTCGAGAATATGCAGACATGATCTACTATCAATAATCAACAGAGGGGTCTGGAAACCCATATTGACTCCCACACATTCATTGATGATCATATCGGATGAACCACGATGCCAGGATTCAATCAATCCCATATATATATTCCCTTCGTCTCGCGATATTTCACTTGCCCGAGATTTGATCGTCGGTACCGTCATACCTAGTTCAATCTCGTTCACAGCAAGTACTTTACTCGTTCCGTAATCCGATATCACTTTGTGATTAACTCCTTAACCACATGCTTGCAAGCGGTGTTGATATCGATTACCGAGTGGGCCCGAAGTATATCTCTCCGACTTGGGAGGGACAAATCCCATCTCGATACATACAACCCAACAGATACTTTCCGATCACCTGAGAGATACCTTTATGATCACCCTCTCATAGGATGACGTTTGGTGACCTCAAAGCTTTCTTCCGATACCAGGGAGTTGTATTATCTCATGGTCAAAGGAATACAATATTTGACATAAGAAAAGCTTCGCAAAGACGAACACGATGACACGATCTAATTGCTTCGCTTAGTTTGGGTCTGTCCATCATATCATTCTCCCAATGATGTGATCTCATTATTAATCGACAACTCATGTCCATGGTTAGGAAACCTTAACCATCATTAATCAATGAGCTAGTCCATAGAGGCGTACTAGGGACACGGTGTTGTTCACAGACCACACAAGTATTAAAGTTTCAGCTTAATACAATTCTAGCATGGAATATAAACATTATCATGAACAAGAATTATAATAATAACATCTTTATTATTGCCTCTAGGGCATAATTCCAACATTACAAACCAGGTCTATGCTGCCAGTTGTCGGGGCACTTAAGTTTTTTTACCACACAGGTTCTAGAACGATACATAACTCTACCCTATGCCAAAAGGGGGAGTTCCGCGTGAGAAGGACTACTCCATGGGTCCTACTCGAGTCTTATTTCCATTCTTGGGTTGGTGTATTAACTTCGGCTACTGCAGTTCCTCAAGGGTATGGCGAATATTCAGCTCTTCAGCAGTGAAAGTGAGGGTCGTGCCTTCTTCGGTGGCTGCTTCGACGGGTGGATCTTTCGGGGTTGGTGACCGAAAGATGGGTTGATACTCATAGAGGGATAGTTCATCACTTTCAGTCCTAGGGTTAGCAAGGTCAGGGCCTTCTGATACTTCGTAAACGGTTCTATAATTTTTTATGTTCCATGCTTGTTTAGTATACACTTTGCTATGCTTTGTCTACACTTTGAGGTATTTTTATACGTTTTTCGGAACTAACCTATTAACAAGATGCCACAGTGCCAGTTGCCTATTTTCTCCTGTGTTTGGTTTCAGAAAAGCAAGTAAAGAAATATTCTCGGAATTGGACGGGACAAAAGCCAAAGTCAATATTTCATCGAGACGAACATAGAGACCGAAGGGCGATCGGAGGGGAGCCACAGGGTGGCCACACCCCTAGGCACGGGCCCACCCTAGGCCGCGCATGGGCAGGGTGTGGGCCCCCTGGCCGCCCTCCTGTCTTGCCTCTTCACCTATATAATCCCCCGATGCCAAAACCCTAAGTACCCAATCATATCTCCACGAAACAGTCCGTAGCCGCCGCCACCATCGTCCCAATATTGGGGGGATCTGAAGCTCTTATCGGCACCCTGCCTGAGGGGAGAGATCATCCTGGAGGCCTTCTTCATCACCATGCCAGCCTCCGGTATGATGCGTAGGTAGTTCCACCTTAGACTATGGGTCCATACAGTAGCATAGATGGTTGTTTCTCCTCCTTTGTGCTATCATGTTTAGATCTTGTGAGCTCCGTTCATGACCAAGATCATCTATTTGTAATCATGCATGTTGTGTTTGCGGGGATCCGATGGATATTGAGATTACTATGTCAGATTGATTAATGATTCTATCTTGTCTTCTCGATTATTCATTCTATCATGTCTGTGTTGTTTGAGATCTTGCATGCTCTCCGTTTCTAGTAGATATCTTGGCCAAGTAGATGCTAGTGACTCCAATAGGGAGTCTTTATGCTCGATAGTGGGTTCATGCCTCTATTGAATCTGGGGAAGTGACAAAAATCTCTAAGGTTGTACATGTGTTGTTGCCACTAGGGAGAAAACAATGATCTTTTGTTCATCGAAAAATTGTATTGTTTACTTTACACACATTGCTTAAAGCAGTTCGTTGCTTGCAACTAATACTGGAGGGGGTTCATATGATAACCTGGAGGTGGATTACTAGTCATATATGCAGTTGGATGGCTGTCTATGTATATTGTTGTAATGCCCAATCAAATCTCATAGGATCATGAATGTCTATTATTGCATTATTATGCCTTGCTCAGTCCTGTCAATTGCCCTGCTGTAATTTTTTACCCAGCATGTTATGTTATTTATCTTAAGGAGAACACCTCTAGTGAACTATGGACCCCGGTCCAATCTTTACCATTGATACTTCATCTACTGTTACTATTTACTTTCTACAAGCAACCATTACCTTTTTATTTAATGATTACAAGGAAGAAAATGGCTATATTCTTGAATATATTAATAAATACTTTCCACAAAAGGAAGAGACTAATTCCTTGTAGGAGCTTATGTAAGAAGAAATTACCGAATCTGTAAGGTCATTAGATGAAAAAGAGGAGGAGAGTGATGATCAAGAGGAGGAAGAATGGATTTGCTACCCATGCCTACCTTCTAATGAGAGTAACTCTTTATCCCTTACATTATTTGATTGTCCCCCTTACTTACCAAATGAGGATGAATGTTATGTTCCTCTGGATTCTTTTGAAATGTCTACTATAGGTAAAACCTGTGATAATAATTGTGCTCCTGTTATCTATGATAATCCTTTATTTATTCCTAAATTCGAAATGCATGGTACTAAAGAGTTTTGCTTAGAAAATGTTTATGATAAAGATCTAGATGATGGTCCTATATTGGTTGATAATATTAATTGTACTATTATTGAAAATGAGATTGGAGGGGTCTTGAATTTATCTTGTAACCCCATACCTCTTGAGAATGATCAGTCATCTTGTTATAAAGTTGTTAAAAGTGGGTTTAAATATTTTAATCCCACTATTTTTGGTCTTTCTAGAAATTATGTGTTTGTAGATCATGAAAAGCATACTTTATGTGAAAGTTATAATGTTGAGTTTATTCATAAGGCTACTGAAAATTATTATGAGAGGGGAAAATATGGTTGTAGAAGTTTCATGGCACCGTGTGTTGAAAGTTTTGAAGTTGCTCTTGTTTTATCTACCCATTCTTGTTACTATGTGCTTATTTGATTTATTTTCTTACAATATTCCTATGCATAGGAAGTGGGTTAGACTTAAATTTGTTTTGAATTTGCTTCTTGATGCTCTCTTTTACTTCAACTCATATTTCTTATGTGAGCATCTTCTTATGCCTAACTTAAAGGCGTTAAAGAAAAGTACTTCTTGGGAGATAACGCAATAGTTTTCTTTTGAGTCTTGGAAGTTATTAATTTTATAATAACCTATCCTTAGACTTTTTGTTTGATTTTTGTGCCAAGTATAACCTCTAATGAGAGGGAAGTAGTTGCTGTCTCGAAACAGATTTTTGTGCTCCATTGTAAAAAATCTTGAAAAATATCTGTATGTCGGATTGAGCTGTAATTTCTGAATAAATCCCCCAAGTAGTTAGCTAACTTTCGTTAGTTCAACACTTTTTTATTAGAGCAACAGAAGGTCTTTGAAAAAATCGGTTTCTACCTGCTGCTCTGTTTTTACAGATTTCTGCCATTATTTTCATTTTCCTCTTTATCGATTTCTTTTTGGGTTCTCTTTGGTAAATTGAGCTTTTTGAAGGAATTTCTATAGTATATTTTGTTTTTAATGAAAGTTTTGTTGTTTTAAAACTAAACCCAAAGGTTTATTACTTTTGAATGCACTAATGTTGTAGATGAAGATTGTGTGAAGTTTTGTATCAAGGAAAATTTTTAGGTGCAAGGAAAGAATGATGTAATGAGATGAAGAATAGACAAAATCTCAAGCTTGGGGATGCCACCCCGTGTAACCCCAAGAAATATTAAAGAGGTAAAAACTGTCAAATCTTGGGGATGCCCAAGGCATCCCCTTCTTCATCAATAAAAATCTCAGTTCTTTCTAGGACTTTGTTTTTATTGTTTCACGCACTGTTGTGTTGTTCTTTGAGCGTCTTAGTTTTCGTTTGCTTAGTTTGCTTAAATAAAGTAGTTGGAACCTCTCTTTCGCTGTGTTGTTTCAAATAAGTTGATTGGTGTTGGAAAGGAGTAGAAAGTTTTATGTTTATAGTGGTACAAGAAGGAGCTTGCTTTGACTGTGACTTAGACTTTATCATGTCATGCTAGATGTTGTTTTGACCTTATGCTTAGTGATTATTTCTTTAGCATGACTTGTTCCAAACAATTAGGATTGCTTAATGTTCCTTGAAAGAATCATGCGTTGTTTTAGCATACAAAATCATAGTATTGTGGTATTCTCCTTTGATGCTTTGTTTGGGTCAACTTGGCACATGCTCACACCATGTGAACTCACTACTCCTTCCCAACACCAATCAACTTATTTGAAACAACACAACAAGAACGGGGTCCAACCACTTTATTCAAGCAAACTAAGCAAACAAAAATCAAAAATGAAAACTAATACGTTCCAAGAACAACACAACTATGCATGAAACAACAAAAACGAAGTGTCTAGAAAGACCTGACATTTTTATTGATGAAGAAGGGGATGCCTTGGGCATCCCAAGGCTTTGACGCTTGTACCTCTTGAATATTTCTTGGGGTTACACGGGGTGGCATCCCCAAGCGTGAGCTTTTGTTCATTCTTAATCTCATTACATCATTCTTCCTCTACACCTCAAAATTTTCCTTCATACAAAACTTCACACAATCTTCATTAGCAACATTAGTGTATTCAAAAGATAATAGACCTTTGGGTTTAGTTTCAAAATAGAAAAACTTTCACTAAAATACACAAGCTAATGTAGAAAATCCCTCAAAAATATCAATTTCCCAAAAATAACCCAAAAAGGAATCAATAAGAAGCAAATCCAAATAATGGCAGAAATCTGTCAAAACAGACCAGCAGGTAGAAACCGATTTTTTCTAAGACCTTTTGTTGCTCAAATAAAAAAGTGTTGATCTAACGAAATTTTGCTAACAACCTAGGGGATTTATTCCGAAAATTACATCTCAATCCAACTTACATAGATTTTACACGAATTTTTACACTAGAGCACAAAAATCTGTTTCGGGACAGCAACTCCCCAAATCTTACTTCCCTCTCATTAGAGGTTATTCTTGGAACAAAAATCAAATAAAAAGGATAAGGAGATCATTACAGAAGTAATAACTTCGAAGTCTCAAGAAAACTATTGGGTTATCAACCAAGAAGTACTTTTCTTTAACGCCTTTAAGTTAGGCACAAGAAGCAAGAATCAAGTATTTTCAAATGAAGAAGCATTAACATCAAACCTTGATTTCATAGGAGTAGCAAAAGGAAACTTCTATCTCCTCATAGGGAAGTGTTAAATACCTTTCTTGAATGGAAATTGATATTTAATGGTGTCTTCTTTTATATCAATGATGGCACCAACAGTTCTAAGAAAAGGTCTTCCCAAAGTAATAGGACAAGAAGCATTGTATTCAACATCCAAAACATAGAAATCAACAGGGACATAAGCATTGTTAACCATAATATGAACATCATTAACACTCCCCATGAGTTTCTTTTTATCATTATCATTAAGTGGGACATCCAAATAGCAATCTTCCAAAGGTGGCAAATCAAGCATTTCATAAATCTTTCTAGACATAATAGAGACACTAGAACCAAGGTCACATGAAGCTTAGATATCAAAGTCATTCACTTGCATATTAATGATGGGTTCCCAACTATATTATACTTTCCTAGGAATAGAGGCTTTGTGTTTCAACTTTTCTTCCTTAATTTTAATAAGAGCATCTGTAATGTGTTTGGTGAAAGCCACATTCATATCACTAGGATCTGTACTTCTAGCAAGCTTTTGTAGGAACATAATCACCTCTAGAGATATTGTAACCATCAAGATCAAAATCAAACTTAGTGTCACTGGTAGTGGACTCATTGGGTTTAGGCATTGTGGTAGGAGGAATAGGGACTTCTTATGGTTTTAGTGGCATCCATACTGATGGTGGTGATAGTGCACACACTATTGTTTCTAGCAATTTCAGCTTCTCTTACCCACTTAGCATGTAGTTGAGCTAACAGTCTAACATTTTCATCAATAGTAACTTGTATGGCATGAGTAGCAGCAAAGGTACTTTCCAAGGTTTCAGGTTTAGCAAACACTTTATTAATCAAAGAGGAATGTGCTTTAGACAAAGAGGAAATATTTTTCTCAACATTCAAAAGATTTTCCTCCACAGTCTGGTTAAAAGTGGTTTGCTTACTAATAAAGTCTTTGAGCATGACTTCAAGTTTAGAGGGAGCACTTCTAGTATTGTTTTAGGTGTTTCCATAGGTATTGCCATTATTAGGAGGGTAAGGCCTATAATTATTGTTACTACCAAAATTATTCCTATATGCATTGATGTTGAAATTGTTGTTTCTAATGAAATTCACATCAACTTGCTCTTGTTAAGCAACTAAAGAGGCTAAGGGAACATTATTTGGATCAACATGATCTTTTCCATTAACAAGCATAGCCATGATAACATCAATCTTATCAGTCAAAGAGGAGGTTTCTTCAACAGAATTTACCTTCTTACCATGTGGAACTCTCTCAGTGTGCCATTCAGAATAATTAACCATCATATTATCAAGGATCTTTGTTGCATCACCCAAGGTAATGGTCATAAATGTACCTCCAGCAGCTGAATCCAATAGTTTTCTTGAAGAGAAGTTTAAACCTGCATAAAAAGTATGGACAATCATCCAAGAAGTCAGTCCATGAGTGGGGCAATTCTTAACCAAAGATTTCATTCTTTCCCAAGCTTGAGCAACATGTTCTTTATCAAGTTGTTTAAATTTCATTATTTCACTTCTCATAGATATAATCTTAGCAGGAGGATAATATTTTCCAATAAAAGCATCTTTGCACTTAATCCAAGAATCAATACTATTTCTAGGCAAGGATAACAACCATTCTTTAGCTTTTCCTCTCAAGGAGAAAGGAAATAAATTGAGCTTAATAATATCTCCGTCTACATCCTTATATTTTTCCATCTCACAAAGTTCAACAAAGTTATTGAGGTGCGCAGTAGCATCATCAGAACTAGCACCAGAAAATTGCTCTTTCATCATAAGATTCAACAAAGCAGGCTTAATTTCATAAAAGGTAGCATCAGGAGCACGTGGAGCAATAGGTGTACTTAGGAAATCATTGTTGTTTGTGCTAGTGAAGTCACACAACTTGGTATTCTCAGCAGAGTTCATTTTTGCAAAGGTGGAGGAAACCAACAGGGGCGGCAACTAGAGTAGGAACTAATTTTTTTGTTGTTTTGATAAGAAAAAGCTAACCAAACTAAACTATTTTTTTGTTGTTTTTTGGAGGCAAACAAAAGCAATCAAAATAAACTAACCAAAACAAAACAAAGTAGTGATAAAGGTTGTGAAGAACTCCCATTGTGAAGCCGTCCTTAGCCTCCCCGGCAACGGCGCCAGAAAACAGCTTGATGCGCTCAGATTACTATAGAGATTCATTGGGAGACCCCAAGAGAAAGGTATGATGAGCACAACAGCAAGTCTTAACTCAGAAAGAAACCAAGGTTATCGAACAAGTAGGAGGAAGGAAACGACCCAAAGGTGTTGCTAGCAACATGGAAACCTGCACAACACAAACTCAAGACTTTGCCCCAACGAACAGTGAGGTTGTCAAACTCACCAGTTTGCTAAAAACAACGGATTAACTGTATGGTGTGGAAGGTAATGGTGGTTTGCAGAAAGTGAACAGTAATAGTGGAAGATGTATCAATGGTAAAGATTGGACCGGGGTCCATAGTTCACTAGAGGTGTTCTCCTTAAGATAAACAAACATGGCATGCTGGGTAAACAAATTACATCGGGGAAGTTGACAGGACAGAGCAAGGCATAACAATGCAATACTAGACATTCATGATCCTATGAAATTTTATTGGCCAATAAAACAAGATACATAGACCGCCATCCAACTGTATCTATGACCGCCATCCAGGTTATCATCCGAACCCCCTCCAGTATTATGTTGCAAGCAACCGATAACTGCTTTAAGCAAAGTGTGTAAGATAAACAATCCACTTGTTCCATGAACAAGATATCGTTGTTTTCTCCCTAGTAGCAACAGCACATCTACAACCTTAGAGATTTTGGTCACTTCCCAGATTAAATAGAGGCATGAACCCACTATCCAGCATAAATACTCCCTCTTCGAGTCACTAGCATCTACTTGGCCAAGATAGCTACTAGAAATAGAGAGCATGCAATATCACAAACAACACAAACATGATAGAATCAATAAGACATAGTAATCTGACATAGTAATCTCAATATCCATCGGATCCCTGCAAACACAACATGCATCATTACAAATAGATGATCTTGATCATGAACGGAGCTCACAAGATCTAAACATGGTATCACAAAGGAGGAGAAACAACCATCTAGCTACTACATGGACCCGTAGTCCAAGGTGGAACTAGTCACACATCATACCGGAGGCTGGCATGGTGATGAAGAAGGCCTCCGGGATGATCTCCCCTCCGGAAGGGTGCCGGGACGATCTAGGGATGATGGTGGCGGCGGCTACAGACTGTTTCGTGGAAGATTGATCGGTACCTAGGGTTTTGTATCGGGGCTTCTTATGGGCGAAGAGGCGAGGCAGGGGGCAGCCGGGGTGGCCGCACCCCCCTAGGCATGGGCCAGGTCTGGCCGCGCGGCCAGGGGTGTGTCCCCTGGTGGCTCCCCTCCATCTTGTCTTCTGGCTCCGTGTTCCCCACGGTAAAATATTGACTTTGGCTTTTGTCCCGTCCAATTCCGAGAATATTGTTTTTCTGCGTTTTCTGGAACCAAAAACAGAAGAAACAGGAAACTGGCACTGTGGCATCTTGTTAGTAGGTTAGTCCCAGAAAACAAATAAAAATACCTCAAAGTGTAGACAAAGCAAAGCAAAGTATATACTAAACAAGCATGGAATATCAAAAATTATAGATACGTTTTCGATGTATTAGACACTTGAATTGAGGTCTTTGAGTGATGCCTTATTGTGACTACCTTGCTATGGTGGCTACCTAACGAAGCCGTAAGGGTTAACTCGGGGTAGTTTTAGCGGTTAGCGGTGCTTATTCTTGTTCCTTAGTTGAGGTGGCGGAATTTTAGCTTTATAGGGGTTGTCTTAACTTGACTCTTTGTGTTGCTTTGGTTCGATGTTGGAGTAGACTCGTTGTCTTCGGGCCTCCTTATCTTCATGATTCTTGGGGCATTTTTGTTATGGCGAGGAATTCCTGTTGATTCGTCAGAGGGTTTAATAGAATCGTTTATCCCTTGGGGGCGATTAGAACCAGGAACATAGGGGTTGTCGGAGATTTCTTTATGTGGCCATCCTACTGAGGAGAGGTCTCAGGTTATGGGATTACGAAGGTTCGTGTCGTGAAACACAAATGAGGTGGTCATACCATAGGATTGAATGATCTGAGGCAGACAAGCAACACATTTCAAGCATTCACGTTAGAACATGACAAGCAAGAAAAGCGTACAATAGTTACCAATGTTGAAAATATAAGCAATAATCCATATGATTTAATCCAAATAATAAACTGATAAAGCATGATCATACAAACAGTTGTAAAACCAATCATGCAGATCAACAAAGTAGATGAACGAATTACATCTACTCAAGATAAACCTATCACATCTACGCCAAACGCTAGACCTACAAAATCTAGCAAAATCCGAAAGATAGATTGGAAAAACATACGATGTAGTTGCGGTAGTAGCCACGGCGGTAGCAGCAGCAGAGTTGTCGCCCATTTTAAGGTTGCCGAAGAGGTCGCTGACGTTCGGGAAGAAGTCGTCGTTCAGGAACTCGTCGTCGGACGACGTCATGGTTGCATGTAGTCGCGCTTGAGCGCTCCCCAAAAACCTGATAACCCCTCACCCGTAGAGTTTCACAAGAGATGGGGTTCCGGAGGATTACTATCCCAATCTGTGGTGCACACCGCAAGCCGGTATGGGGAAGACGAAGACAGCGATGTAAGGTTCTTGAGGTAGGCGCGTGTGTGGATTGATTACCAATTAGGTTTAGCGCATACACTTATATAGTGCAGGTCAGGGGGGTCATGGGACACAGCCCACGTCCGAGTCGGTAACAGCCCACATCCATAAAAACTGGAAATGGCTGTAATTAACGCGTCCGTTAATGACTCATAAATAATTTTCTCAAAACGGCTCGAAGAGATTCTCGCAACCCGTTGCACGCGCGTCATGACAAGGCGAGGCATGGGGAGGCGATGCGGGCGGCATCGGAGGAGGAGTGCGCGAGGGCTTCTCTCCTTGTCACACCATAGTGAGTGGTGCAACACTCTACTATATAAGGTGGTCCAACTCTCCTTCCACTAGAAATGTGGGACTAAACTTTAGTACCGCTAGCACAGGCATATCATGCCATACACAAGTGGGCCAAAGATAATTTTAGAATTTGTCTAATGGGCCAAAAAACCCAAAACTCACCAAATTCCAACAATCCCCCACAAAGTCTCATTGGCACATCACATCACCTTTATTCCAGAACATTGTTTTATATACCGGTGTGTAGTGGAGACTGTTAAGTTGAACTTCCACGGTAAACTTCATGCTACGCTAGATAGCAACTTGAATAGTGGACTATGCCTTGAACTACATTTTTTTGCGTGCTAGTTTCACATAAAATCTAAACCGGTATAGGGCTGCCATCGGGTTCCCCGCGGTTTGGAGCTTATGCATCATACTCTAGGGCCTTTCATGAGTTTATTAGAGAGCACCCAACTCTCACGGACCGCGACGTTTGACAATCAGACTCATATAGGTGTGTTCCTCAAGAGATGTTCTGCAGGACAACATCTCTGCTTATAAAAGCCACTTGGAACACATTAAGATAAATATCAACCTGCCATGCAGATTAAGAGAGTATTGCATATTTATGGAGATTTAAATACAATATGGGAATACTCTCCTCTCAGTTGACCAACAGCTTGTCTCCCAACTCTAATTCACGTGATATCCGATCACATAGAATGGGTTACCACTTCGATCAACTCATAGTGTGGGTCTTAAACCCATCTGCCTTTATGCATAATCTATCACATTGCGTGATAAACCCTTTTGTGAAGGGATCTTCTAGGTTTTTCGATGTTTGGATATAATACAACTTAATAACTCCGGAGTTTCTTAGTTTCCTAATAGATTTGAATCTCCTCTTCACATGCCTTGATGACTTCATATTATCCTTAGAACTGTTTACTTTGATGATCACAGTTTGATTATCACAGTTCGTCAGGATGGCGGGTATTGGTTTTTCAACCACAGGTAAGTCCATCAAGAGCTCACGAAGCCACTCTGATTCAATAGTGGCTGTGTCTAATGCTGTGAGTTCTGCTTCCATTGTTGACCTTGTTAAGATGGACTGCTTGCAAGACTTCTAGGAAATAGCGCCACCACCAAGTTTAAACAAATAACCACTCGTGGCCTTAATCTCATCAGCATCAGATATCTAGTTTGAATCACTATAACCCTCAAGTACCCGTGGATACCCAGTATAGTGAATAACATAACTCGCAGTGCCTTTCAAATAGTACAAAACTCTTTCAAGATGATCATCTCCAGTATTTGACACAAATCGACTCAATTTGCATACAACAAAGGAGATGTCGGGTCTAGTAGCGCTAGCTAAATACATGAGCTAGCCAATAATTTGAGAATATCTCAATTGATCTTTAGCAATCCTTTGATTCTTTCTAAGTAGCACACTCGGATCATAAAGCGTTGGAGAAGACTTGCCGCCGCTATACCCAAAGCGACTCAATATATTTTCAACATAGTGAGACTGAAGTAGTGTAATCCCACCATTGTCATCCTTTAGTAGCTTGGTGTTTAAAATTACATCAGCCACTCCCAAGTCCTTCATCTCAAAGCAGCGAGATAGGAAATCTTTGACCTCCTCGATAAAAAAGAGGTTGGTCCTGAATAGCAATATGTCATCAATGTAGAGACACATAATAACTCCCTCGCCCCCACCATGGCGATAGTACACACATTTTTCAGCTTCATTTACAACAAAGTCTTTAGCAGTTAAAGTTATTTCAAACTTCTCGTGCCACTGCTTAGGAGCTTGCTTAAGACCATACAAAGACTTCACTAACTTACACACCTTTCCTTCTTGACCATCTACTACAAATCTGTTAGGCTTCTCCATATAAATTTCCTCATCTAGCTCTCCATTTATAAAAGTTGTCTTAACGTCCATTTCATGAACGATAAGACCATGTGAGGCAGCCAAGGAAAGTAGTACTCGAATAGTGGTCAATCTGGCTACAGGTGAGTAGGTATCGAAGAAGTCTTCAGCTTCCTTTTGGGTATAACCCTTAGCCACAAGATGTGCCTTGTATTTTTCAATAGTACCATCAGGTCTAAGATTTTTCTTGAACACCCACTTACATCCTACAAGTTTGCACCCATAAGTACGATCAGTGACTTCCCAAGTACCATTAGCTAATATGGAGTCCATCTCGCTTCGGACAGCTTCTTTCTAGTAGTCAGCATCTTGAGATGCATAGGCTTTTGAAATGTAAGTGAGAGTATCATCCACAAGGTATACAATGAAATCACCACCAAATGAATTTGTAGTCCTTTGTCTCTTGCTCCTTTTGGGAGCTTCATTGTCGTCCTCCACATGATTATCAAAGTGTTCTATCGGCATAGTGGGTCTAGGAATTATAGAAAATTCCTGACTAGATGAACTAGTTATCTCCTGATTTGATGAGCTAGACATACCTTTCATAGGAAAGATGTCCTCAAAGAAAGTCGCATCATTTGACTCCATAATTGTACCAACATGCATGTAGGATACCTCAGATTTTACTATCAAAACTCTATAGCCAATGCTATGAAAAGCATATCCTAGAAAAACACAATCCACGGTTTTTGGTCCAAGCTTTCGCTTCTTGGGTATTGGAATATTGACTTTTGCCAGACAACCCCAAGTTCGTAAATAAGAGAGTTTAAGCCTTTTCTTTTCCCATTCCTCAATTGGAGTCATGGTTTTATCCTTTACGGGAACACGGTTTAGGACATGACACGTGGTCATTAGCGCCTCCCCCCACCATTCCTTGGAAAGACCCGATGTATGTAACATGGTGTAAATCAAATTAGTTAGAGTGCGGTTCTTTCTTTTGGCCACACCATTTGACTGAGGTGAGTAGGGACGCGTCCTCTCATGTATAATACCATGTTCTATACAGAATAAATCAATTTTTTTGAAAAGTACTCTCCACCATGATCCGACCTTACCTGCTTGATTCTAAGATCAAGTTGGTTTTCTGCCTCAGCTTTATAGATTTTGAAGTAGTTAAAAGATTCATCTTTAGACTTCAGAAGATAAACATTGTAGTATCTATTGGAGTCATCAATAAACGTCATAAAGTATCTTTTTCCACCTTTTGTCAACACACCATTCATTTCACAAAGATCTGAATGTATAAGTTATAATGGTGCTAAGTTTCTCGGTTCCGCAGCCGTATGAGACTTGCGGGGTTGCTTTGCTTGCACACAAACTTGGCACTTAGAAACTTTGACAGTGGTAAATTTCGGAATTAAACTCATATCGGCTAGGTGCGTCATGCAACCAAAGTTAATATGACAGAGTCGTGAATGGAAAACATTGGACTCATTGTCATTGCAAACATGATTAATAACTATAGTACATGAGTCTAAAAAAGATAAGCGGAATAGACCTCCGCACTCATAACCCTTTCCAAAAAATTGTACATACTTAGAAACTACAACTTTATTGGACTCAAAAACCAACTTAAAGCCATCTCGACATAAAAGCGATCCTTTGACGATATTCTTATTGATGGAGGGAACATGTTGCACATTCTTCAGTTGTACGGTCTTCCCCGAAGTAAAATTCAGATTTACCGTACCAACACCATGAACAGAAGCAAGTGAGCCATTTACCATCAGCACGGAAGAAGTCCTTGAGACCTGATAAGAGGAAAACATGGAAATATCAGAACATACATGTGTATTAGCACCCGTGTCTATCCACCAATAAGGAGAATGACATACTGAAAGGATAGTAGGCAAAACACTGTACCCAACATCCTTCATCTCATATCACTAATAACAACATTAGCGGCCTTGTCACTGTTCCCATGTTGATGCTTGTCAAAGCGATTAGGGAAGCTAGGAGCCCAATGATCAGGATCACCACATACGTGGCAAGAGCCTTTCCTCTTATCATTTTTCTTCTTGAAGTTTGTTGAGTGCGTGGCCTTGTTCTTGTCATCAAACTTCCCCTTTCCTTCAGTTTTGTTCTTATTCTTCAACTTGTGGGATTGGATGTTTTTCCTCTGCACCAGATTAGCAGTAGAACCTCCCTCAAATCTTCGAGCAGTTTTGTCCTTTTCTCTCGCCTTCTCTTCTGCATGAATAGACCCAATGAGATCCATAACAGAAAACTCTTGTCTCTTATGTTTTAGAGGAGTAGCAAAGTTCATCCACGAGGGAGGAAGCTTGGCAATAATGCCACCGGCCACAAATTTTTCTGGTAAGGTACACTTAAACTGCTCAAGTTCTTTGGCAAGTGATTGTATCTCATGAGCTTGCTCAACGACGGAGCGCTCATCAACCATCTTGTAGTCATAGAATTGCTCCATGACATACAACATAGTACCGGCGTCCGAGACCGCAAACTTGGCCTCGAACACTTCCCACGCGTCCTTGACATTATCAAATGACATATACGGGTCAACAATGTTGTCCCCAAGAACACTGAACAAAGCCGCCATAAACATTGTATCGGCTTTCTTAAAGGTTGCTTTCAGCTTAGAAGGAAGATCTCCTTCAGGCTTTCCAAGAGTGGCGCTATAGCAGTTTAGGTTTTCAAACCAGAGAACTTCTCTCTTGCGCCATCTCTTATACTGCATTCCATCAAAAGGAGGCGTCCTAGTAGCCGCGGCTACACCAGTGGAATTCAGTTCCCTATAATCAGATTTTTGGATTGTTGAAAATATAAGCAATAATCCATATGATTTAATGCGAAAAATAAACTGATAAAGCATGATCATACAAACAGTAGTAAAACCAATCATGCAGATCAACAAAGTAGATGAACATGTTACATCTATACAAGATAAATCTATCACATGTACACCAAACCCTAGACTTAGAAACTCTAGCAAAATCCGAAAGAGAGAGATTGGAAACACATACGATGTAGTTGCGACAGTAGCCGCGGCGGTCGTAGCAGAAGAGCTGTCGCCCATGTTAAGGTTGCCAAACAGGTCGCTGACGTCCAGGAAGAAGTTGTTGTTCGGGAACTCGTCATCGGACAACGTCGTGGTTGCCAGTAGTCCCGCTTGAGCGCTCCCCAAAAACCCGATTTCCCCTCACGCATACAGGTTCATGAGAGGCGGGGTTCCGGAGGCCTACTGTCCCAATCTGTGGTGCACGCCGCAAGCCGGGATGGGGAAGAAAATACGGCGGCACAAGGTTCTGGAGGTAGGCGCGTGTGTGGAATGATTACCGGTTAGGTTTAGTGCAGATGCTTATGTAGTGTAGGTCAGGGAGATCATGGGACACAGCCCACGTCCGAGTCGGTAATATCCCACGTCCATAAAAACTAGAAACGGCTGTAATTAACGCGTCCGTTAATGACTCATAAATAATTTTCCCAAACAGCAAAATAAAGCTTGGCTCGGCGAGATTCCCGCAACCCGCGGCGCGCGCGTCATGACAAGACGAGGCGTGGCGAGGCGGGCGACGTTAGAGGAGGAGTGCATGAGGTCTTGTCAACCCTTAGTGAGTGGTGCAACACTCTACTATATAACATGGTCCAACCCTCCTTCCACTAGAAATGTGGGACTAAACTTTAGCACCACTAGAACAACCATATGCTGCCATACACAAGTGGGCGAAAGAGAATTTCAGAATTTGTCTAATGGGCCAACAGCCCAAAACTCACCATATTCCAACAACCAAAGGGGTTACTACGCGCCATAAGGGGAATCCTATATTGAGGATATTTATCCTGGGTGCAGACTTGTTGGAGGTCTGGACTTCTATCACGCCATCTGGGGTAGTCGGTGCCGCACTTGATTCATTGGGGACAATGGAAGGATTCCATTGGGAGGGCGATCTTGTAGTGTGTTTTGTCATTGGTAGTTTCTTTGATTTGCTTGTCTTTGTTGCGCTTTATTTAGGTACCTCCGTCTTCGCGGTTTCCAAGTCAGACCTTTTTTTGAAAATGGTACATTTGGAAATAGACGAGGTATAAAGTAAGTCATTTTCAAAAAGTTTAAGTTAGAGAATATAAGGTAAGGGATTTTTCTGAAAAGTTTTTAAGAAAATAGATTTTGAAAGATGGGGTTTTCAGAAATAGCGGTTGTCCTATCTAACGTCCATTCTAAGTAAGGTATCCTATAGTCAGGATGGCTCTGATACCAAGTCTGTCGGACCCTGGATTTACGGTTCGGGAATCCCTGTTATGCCTGCAATTCATGTTCCCATGATCAGTGAGCCGTAAGCATAATCGATGAGTATCATTACAACATTCAGAAAGTAACGGGTACAAAACTTACATTGTTGCCATTATGGAGATTACAATCATCAATAGTGGAAGTCTCCATTTGCCGAGCCCATGTCAAGCCTTAACCTACAGACATCTGATGGGAAGACGGACTAGCTCGCATACACGTCGGCAATCTCCACTGTTCCTCGTTCTTCTGCAAGTCTGGCCAAGTAAATAGCCAGGGACAATGTTGGTGAGTACTTTGAATGTACTCGCAAACCACCTTAAGGTAACATTAATAAAGGATATGTAATATGTCTATGGTAGTAGGAGGGCTCCATAATAGGTTCTATTATATAATATCTTCTCTTGTAGATATAGAATGTCAATATGTTTATTGAAAACTTTTGTGAATCCTTTGGAAAGTCTTTTTGATAAGTTTTCGAAAACACTTCGATTGGGTCACCAATTTTGTTTTTCTTTCCAATCATCCCATGACCAAACTTTACTTCATTTTCGACCATCCCATGGTCAAAACATTTCCAAAGCCTTTGCTTTTCCGAAGTCCTTTTTGTAATAAAAACCAGCACCGCTCTATAGTAGTTTGTCCAACTCGTCCATAACCGTGGACACGGCTATTAGAATAGATTTACACTCTACAGAGGTTGTACACTTTACCCACACCATCTTGGTACCCTGCCCTGATCTACAACGATCGTGGGTCGAGTAACCGCTCAACAATTTCCGGATGCCCACTCCAATATAAGTGCCTACCCTATGAGTGTTGTTCCCCTCAACACCCAGATGCCCTATATAGTTCCCAACGCTAACTAGAGCACCTTTTTCCACTTAACAGAGTGTGCAATTTCAATGAGAGGCTCATAGTAACACGTGGATGCCCGTAAACCCTTAGTTCCTTCCCCCGATAAATGTTTTATAGGGAACATTTACCAGAGAAGGCCCACCCTCCTGGGATTTATATCCCCATGTAGTAGCGCAAGGCAGCTTATACTAGAGTAAACAAACATCAAATCCAGCCTTGTCCCATTCCATAGTAATGTTCTTGCACGAGTTAAGTTGTTATATCTAAAGTTGCAAAGAAGCTGGTGCATTTTTCAAGACATTTTTCCTCCTCTTTCTTTAGCCTTTTGTAAAACCAAAACCTTTTTCCTTTCTGAAACTTCTCTTGGCAGGCCAAACCTCACCATGGTTTTCTCATAAATGCTTTTGTAAACCTTTCTGGGGTCTTCCCATTCGAAAGTTTTTCTTCGGCTAAAACATGGTTTTCAAAGGGGTATGGTGGTATACACCACTTATCATACTCAGGGTAAGTAGGTGTCATCAAAGGGGTTGTACTTATCAGTACAGATGGTATTGGTTGGAGGAGCCAAGCCACTACTAGGAATAAAACATTATATCTTAAACTAATGCACTTTGTATAAAAGTAGGTAAAACATGCATAAGTAAAATAGTAGGAGTAGGGGTTATGAGAAAAAAGGTGGCTTTCCTGTTACCAGCGAGATGTCCCTTGACTTATTTATAATACCAGAATATCGATAACAACAATAATAATAATCTGATGCTTCCTTCTTCTCTTCGTCACACAATTGCAACTATCGCCGTTATCGATCATTCATGCAAACAAACAATACCACATTCAATACAAGCATCAATACATACAACAAGCAACATATTATATCATGATATAAAGCAGTAGGGTGCTGGATGATTGGTTCGATGAGGTTGGTAAAAGACTTGGAGGCATTGGAAGATGATCCTTTTAGATTCATAGTCTAGGAACTACCTAAGAGAGGGGTTTTTGACCAAGACATGTTCTGTATGATACCATTATATAAAAATGATACTGTCAGTTATATATTGATAAAATGAAACCAACAAAAGTGATTTCAGTATTTTATCAATTTCCATTGATTTACTATGTATTTCATAGAGATTATAACTCTAGTTTTAGGGAATAATTCACCAGAAATGTTTTGTAGGAACAAAAATTATTTCCTTAGATGGTTAAGTAGGTTTTGATGCAATGATTAACTGAGAGTTGTAATCGCATTAAAATATTTACCACAATGCCCTTAGGAAATTCCAAAAGTCGGTTATGGTAGGTTTTTGTGTTTTTAACCAGATTTAATCTGCATGGGAATTTGATGTGATTCCAAAGACATGGTAGGTATTTAGAATACCTTTGTAAAGAAATTGTAATCACTCTTTTTGGATATACATAACTACTGTACTCAGTTTATTGGTGAATAAACCATGCACAACATTGTTTAATTCACTAAAATTCTACCAGGGATAAATAAATTTTGGTCTCCTGGTGTTTGAAGGATATTGATACTAGTGAGTTTGTAGAGTTGATATTAGGTCAGTAGCCATTATGGTTTGACCTGGAGAAATTTCTAAAGGTAGATTTGGCAAGGTTTTATTATTTTTATCAGGGGCAGACTAGGAAGCAATTTAATATGGGGCCAGGGTGACATGTAAATTATGACCAATACCTTGCATCACCAATTGGATTTAATCCATTTGTATTTACCAAAATCTCTAAAAGAATTTATTAGTGAATAGGAGACATGTTTATATTTTAAATCTCAGAATTTATCTAGACAATAATTTGGTTCAACTCTTGTTCTGCATGTTAGAGGAACCATTCAGAAAATCTACAAATTTTAGACTTGAGCATATGAGGTTGTTTTGTATTTTCAAAAGGAGTTTAACTAACTGTTTAAAATTGGATCTGTAAAGGAAGTCCTAAAAATAAAAAGGCCAGGGGGTAATTGGGTTGAGATCTGGAGGCAGACTTGGGACAGGAAGGGGATTTGGCCTACGACTAGCAACGCCGCGCTGGGGATGGCGAGTTCAAATCCCGCAGGATGGGGCCGGTGGTTAGTGACTCGCGACACCGAAGAGGTACGCATAGATCGGGGCCGCTGGATCAAGTGAGATCCAACGGTGCCCAGTCGTCGTCCACCTCCGCCACAGCGACAATGAGAGGAATCCTAGGGAGGTCGGGGAGGCGCGGGGGAGGCTCACCGAGGGCTCGCAGATGACCGTGGAGGTGACGGTGAGACGCGGGTGATGGCGGCGACTCCGGGGATGGGCGACACGGAGCCTTTCGCTTCCGGGGAGGGTCTCACAGGAGGACGGCCACGACGTGGCCTCGGGAGCTCACCGGAGAAGCACCAGGGGTTGCTGCATGTTGAAAAGAAGGCCAGGGTTAGAACCAAATGGAACAAGGGTAGTTCGAGAGATTTACATGCAAGGCCAGGGGAGCAAGGGAGGAGAGGCTACGGTCGAATTTTGTTCGAGGCTGAAGCTTGCTCTTATTCCTTCTCTCGGGCAGAGGAAAGAAAGGGAGAGGGGGTGGAGCTCTAGAGGGGTAAGTGGCGAGCAGAGGGGGCGAATGAGGGCGAATGGAGGCGCTGGGGTGGCCTCAGGCTATTTATTTGGGGAGGAGGGGTTCCATGGTGGTCTTTGTCCATTTTGTACATGAGAGGGGGTGGAGGCAGGGGATTGGCCAGGAGGGGTGGTGGCTGCTGGTTTTGATATACAAGATATTTGTGTCCTCCTTTCTCTTTTATTAAGCAAATAGGGTTAAGGGGGAGCGTTCTACTATACATTTCTATAGTGGAGAACGACCAAGAGAGTGTCATGGTTGTTGTGGTGAGTGATGGTGAGACTTGGTGATGATTTGCTTTAGTTTGCCCCATGTTTTGATTTGTTTGCACAATTTGTTCAAAAATGGGGATTGTGAAAGAAGTTCAATAATTTTCATTAGGCAAGGTGGGGAGAGGATACTGGTAGGTGGATTTGGTTAAGATACTTCCCTATAATTTATTTGGGATTTTTCTAAGGACTATTAGTCCTCTTAAATCCATTTATTGAAAAGTGTAGAAGTAGTTTCTAGAAGCTCATGTGATATTTATATATTGGACAAGTGTAGAAGTAGTTATGGATGTGAGATGGTCCTAAATACCATATCACATATTGGAGAATTTTCTTGGAATTTATCTAGATAGAAAAGTATTTTTAGGCAACTATTTCTTATTTCTGCCATTTAAGAAAAAAGACAAAAAGAAATAATAAATAATCTCAAAAAAATTATTTTTGAGATGGTAAGGTAGGGTATGATGTATAGGCCTCAAATTTAGCTTAAGTTTGCAAGTCATTTGGAGAAAAACAAACTTGTCTTTATAGGAATGGTTTTGAGGATTTTGTAAAGGAACGGAATTTAAATAGTTTTAGGATCCAAATAATTATGGAAGTTATTTGGAAAATGATTATTTGCAAGGTGGGTGATGTCAAGTTGAAGTATCTATCATGGAAACCTTAGGTTATTCAAAACAAGGTGGATTTGCGGAATAGAACAAGGATTGGAGGATCTAGGGTTGTAATTTTTTATACCACCTACACAAGGTTGGATTAGGGAGATTAGAGCTCACCTTTGTACAAGAGATATACGGATAGTTAAACCAAGTTATATAGATGATTATGGAAGCAAGAGATGGGCTTGGTTGTATTTGAGGTGATCTAGTAGTGATGGCAAACTTTGTTGAAAATAAGGCTGCCATAGCAGATAAGTCATGATGCCTCATAAACCAGGTGGGTTTAGGAAGCACAAAGCTCCATTGGAAACAAGTGAAAAGTAGGTTTATAGACCATGGTTAGTAGATCATAACCATGCATAGATTTTTTCAAGATAAGTTAGCATAACGATGTGAGCTTCTGCCAAAGTAGGCAAGATGATAAGATTTGCATAAAAGATAATCTTGACTACAAAACCATCAAGGATGAGTGGGTTCAAGAAGAGTTTAGCAAAGGGCTAGAGTGGGATTGGGTATTACTAATGATGTACTATAGGATGTTTCTAGTACATTTTCAACAAGTCAGACTGATTGGATTAGAGGAATTTCCAAGGATTCAATCTAGTTAAAGATTCCAGACTTGTGGTTTTGGACTAGTATGAGAGAGGGAAACATTTGCAGGGAAGGGAATGGTTTATTCTTATCATCAAGGTGATGATATTTAAGGATAGGTGGTGTGTAGCGGGGATCCATGATTGTATCTAATCTTTGATGAGTTGAAAGTTAAATCAAAGGAATTGCTTAGGATTGATCTGGTTAGGTAGATTAGGGGGTCACTTAGGTGACCTAGGATAGATCGACCTTAGAAGGCATGTTTTGAGGTTGATGAAATCAAACATTGATGGGGTCCTAAGGGATGATCTACAAGATTAGCTCACTCTAGTTCCTAAGCACACAAGGAAATGAGCAGATCAAGGCAATTCATCTTATCAAAATTATCCAACATCTTCTAAGGTTACCATCAAGCCTAGCTTGAGGTAAGGACGGGTATTTTGAATTGGTTGTGCTTTGAATTAAGATAAGGACCTCTTGGTATTTCTACCAAGATTGGAATGAAAAGGTTTCAGGTAAGGTGTAACATCCCTAAAATCATGTTTTCAAAGTCTTGCATATCATCCATGCATCCATGAGCATGATAGGAATATTTTCAAAGTTTTACAAAATAGAAGCATTTGTATGCTTATTATTTTATGGAAGCAAAGTTTGGCCCAAAGCTACTCTCTAGTGAGAGGGGTTATTTGTTTTAAACCATTGAGGTTGTTCACAGGATTGTTTGATCAATTCCAAAGCTTGATCAAAGTTTTCAAAAACAAATTAATAATTATAAACCACTCCTTTACTAGTTATGTACATTTAAATAAGGCTTGGTTTCAACCTCTTTTCCAAACCCATTTTGAATTTGAGTGTGGTTAGATGTTTTACACACCCCAAATTGCTAGAATCAATAAGCAAATGTTTGGAGAAAGTTTCATTTGAAACAGATTTGATTTGAGCATTTAAATTCAAACCAGAATTTCAATCAGAAAAAGAAAAAGGTTTAAGGGAGAAAAAAATAGAGCAGACCAGCTAATCTAGCCCAACCCAGCCACTCAGCCCATGTAGCCCAGCAGCTCCTTCTCGCAGGAAAACGTTTCGCACCACCCCGCATGTCTCTCTCTCACTGAACGCCAGGCCCCACACGCCAGTCGTCGTCTCCACCCCGGGACCCCTTCTTCCCCAAATTACGTCGGCTATTTCCGGTGATTAAACCTCGCATCAATCCGATTGATTGCGCGAGTAACTCTCTCCCCCGACCTTGCATACTTAACCGCCTGCCAGTATCATCCACTCGCTCGCGCGCGCTCCCATTCGTCGGCAACCTCAACGTCAAGCAAGCGCCGCCGTCTGTCTCAACTCCGGTGACGTCTCATGGTAGTTCCCGACCGCCCCCATCTTTCTTTTTGATGCTCACGTATTTGCCAGACTCGTGCACATCTAACACATCGCTTGTTTCACTCTGGCATGGTCTACAACTCCGGAAACGACGACGAACAGTCACACCCGACGTCAGGCTCCACTCCGACGAGGAATTCCCACCGTGTTTGTGCGCCCCTTGACAAACCACGACTGCGTTGAGCTCCAGCATGCCTCTGCGAGTCTGGTAATCTCCTCCACTGACCCCAGCCCCCTCTGTAGCCACCGCGACATTGTAGACTGAGCGCGCCGCCGCTCACCGTCGCTGCACGCCGCCAAAGTTTGGTCGTTTGATCCGTAGTCGTTAGATCTAGATCTAACGCATGCGATAGATTCACTTAACGAAGGGGTACGCCTTAGATCTAACTGTGTGTTTTCATTTAGATCCAACGTCCCTCATCGATCGATCCGTGCGAACCGGTACGAGCCAATCATAACACGCCGCGTGGCCTGCGTTTAGATTTAAAAAACAGAATTTGATCTATTAGTGTTTCAAACTTGCAAAATTCATAACTTTTGATCCCCACGTTCAAATTTTGCAAATTTTATATCATTGGAATCAGGAGAGAAATACTATCTGTTTATGCAATGTGTTTAATGTTTTGCCTCTGTAAAAATGGTTGTTTTTGCAGAGACATTTGTAGGCTTATTTTAGGGTTAGAAATGATTTAAAAATCAAACAAAGTTTATTTAGTGTGTTTTGGTCTTGTTTATGATTCAGTACTATTTACTAGCCTTGTTTGGTATAGAAAAATCATCACATGTCATTTGCATGCATGCATATATTTTTGCTTGTATATTTTTGATATGTGAATTTGGTGCCATTATTTTAAGTGTATATTTTGGTGCTAATATTGATTGTGGTTGTGAAGATTGTTGCTACTCCCCAAACTACCAAGGCAAGTTGTGCTTCATGTTTCTTCACAATATTTTTACCTATGCATTAGAAATATTTTGTATAGGTCTTGCATGATTATTTTTGCTAAGTATCTATATGCTATGCTTGGGAAATCCTAGTAGTTGTAGAAATGTTAGAATTTCCTCTAAGTTAAATTACTTGCTATTTCCATGCTTAGCCTAGTTAGTAGCAACCAAGGTTGGTTTATATAATCATGCTATGAGAAATATTTCTAAGTCTTTGGCCTTATGTTTTGCTTAATAAAACAACTAAGTGAATGAAACACCTGGGTGGAATGGAAAGTTTGGTTTGTGTTGAGTGGTTACACAAAGCCCATTTCTATGGTTTACCTTGTGTATCTCACTTGTGGAAAGCCACCCAGGAACAAAGGGATTTGAGATGCCAAATGTTAAGAAGCTTCTAGTGCAGCCACATGGCAATATGGGCTCTGCCTGGATCATATAGGTTGCAATAACTTAGCCATTTGGACAGTTGGTGGTAGTGGGATGATAGGTTGGAACGCGTCCATTTGGTCTAAGGGAAGGCTTCTGAAAGGTCCTGTCTTGGTGAAAATCAAGTCTTGTGTGGAAAGTGCACAACCTCTGCAGATGGAAGAATCTAAGTACTTAGCCATGTCCCTGGTATTGGACAACTTGAGCATCAAGACATGGAAGCTATCAAGAATCTCCTCATCCCAATTTTTCTAAGTAAAACTTGTGGTTGAACAAGGGTGAAGGTTCACCAATTTCTATTGGTGATTCCTTGGGAGAGTTTTGTCAGAGAAAAACTTAGTGTTTTCAACTAATAGGTAAAACCTATTTTGAGCAAAGCAAGCCTAAGCTACACTTAGCCAAATTCATGTAGTATCTAGATGCTAATATTCTACTAAGGTATCACTTGCCAATACTATTCCAATGTATTGACCCACTGTGGCTGTAACTTGTGATGTTGTAGGTTATTCTGATGATGATTAGGGGTTATGAGTCTACACTCAACATGCTTGCCTGTGGCACATGAAGATGAAGACTTATTTATACTGATATGATTGAACTCTTGTATTAGGCCCATGGCCATGGAGTTTTTAAAAGACTATGTTTGTCTCTGGAATGATATGTAATAATGACCTTTGTTTCTGTGTACTTCATCTTAAACTGTGGATGCTAGCATTGATCCAGGGACTAGCATTGAAATCACAAGGATCCTTACCTTTACAAAGGGAGCACTGTGTTGCCTATAGGATTATGACCCTAGGATTGGATTATAAACCACTAAGGAAAAAAATTCAACAACTTCCACACTTGTCTTATTCTTCTCGTAAACTTTTCTAATCTTCTTTCTCATCTCTATTGATAGAAGGATGCTTTGATAGACTTTAGACTAGAGAGTGAGAGATGTAATGTGCCTTATTAGTTGTACTACCACACTTATCATTATATTTCTAAAATTTTGATTAAGTTATATTGAACCTTGGATGCTTGTAATGGATATATGTATACCATGACTTGTGTGTTTGTTTGTCAATGATATGCTTGTGATACTTGTCTTGTAAATTTTCTATTGATGTTGATTCTAACTTCTCTCCGTCTTATAAAATAGATGCCTAATGTTACTATCAACATGACCGAAGAGTTCAAGGGAACTCGTTTTGGCACTCGTCTTATTGAACTCACTAGTATGCTCAATCTTCCTCTTCCTAGCATCATGGTGCTTCCCCTTACCAAGTTTGATAGGAAGGTCCTTTGGGGCTTCAAGGTTAATCAGCCAGGACGCCAGACTGAGCCTGCCATGGAGGCAATCATCTTCAAGTTTATGCATGACGACAAGGAGAGAGGCCTAGAGGTAGTCATGCAGGATTTACTTGGGCGTCTGTTAGGGAGACATTCTCGGGAGATTAGAGGTACTCACTTACACACCTTCGGTAGACGTGACGAGGATGGTGAGGCTATTGAGTTCGAGGATGCTGCTAGAGAGACGGCAGAGCCGATTCGTCTGTACCTCCAGGACCTAGAGGTTCTTCTTAGGCACCTAGATACTGATAGGACCAACGTCATGCTTAGCAATGACGAACTCCAGGTGCAGCTTCGTGAGAAGGACAAGCTCTTCGCGGAGCAAGAAGAGATAGTCAACGAAATGGAGGCCAAGTTCGAGAGTCAATATAGGAAGTTCAAGAGTCAAGAGAAAAGAGTCCAAGATAGGAACAAGAGGATTCGAGAGATGACAGCAAAACTGGAGGCCAAGGACTTCGAGCTCGATCATCAACAAGGTGTGATTGAGAGACTTCGTTCATAGAAGAGGGCTCTCAAAGACAAGGTATAGGCCTTGACTACCAATGTCGAGGCGTACAAGACCGCTATGGAGAATGCAGGTCTTACACTTGTCGACGAGGAGGTTGATTCAGAGGAGTAGTGATGACTACTCGTTTATTTGTCATTTACCATGCTCTTGATTATTGAGTCGCAATGACCATCCAACATGTGGATGGCTTGCTATTGGTGTGTTTGCTTTTCAAACTTGTTGTTTATGTCGTTGAACCTTATGTTATTTTGATGCTTGTTTGGTGAATGTCTATGTGTGTATTGTGCATAATAAGCATCTATGGGTATCTCATTCTTATCCTTATTGAAAACCACAGATGCCTCCCCGACGTGCCAACCCAACCAGAACAAAAACAATGTCACCCCCGATATGCAGCAGCTGATGACACCACAGGCATAGCTGATGCATATGATGACCACTTTCATGCAGAATCATAATAACAAAAACAACAACAATAACAACAACAACAATCAGAATAACCCACCAGGATTTGACATGCTCACCAGATTCTTAAGACTGAGGCCTGCTAAGTTCTCAGGAACTACTGATCCCATGGTGGCCAATGATTGGCTACGCTCAGTGAACAAGGATTTGGTAATTGTTGGCTGTACTGGTGAGGAGAAAGTCAGGTTTGCAGCACACTTGTTGGAAGGACCAGCAGCTACTTGGTGGGATAACTTCCAGATCACCACTCCCATTGAGGATGTGACATGAGCTATCTTTGAAGATGGTTTCCGTACAGCTCATATCTCATCCAGAATGATGATCTTGAAGAAGAAGGAATTCCATAATTTGAAGCAACGCCACCGTAGCGTGGCTGAGTATATTGAGGAGTTCAATAATCTGGCGCGTTATGCACCGGATGAAGTTGACACTGATGCTAAGAGGAAGGAGAAGTTCCTTGAAGGACTGGACGATGAACTGAATCTGCAGTTAGCCGTGGCCTATGTCCCCACTTATCAATCTCTTTGTGACAAGGCTGCCATCTTGTAGAGCAAGATGAAACAGGTTGAAAGCAGGAAGAGGAAACACTCTGACAAGCACAGCTCGGGATCGTCTCACAAGCGTTCCCATTATGATGATGGTGGGAGTTCTAGATCCCACAAGCATGGAAAGTACAATAGCCACCAGAACCACAACCTTCATCATGACAACAAGCATCATCGTCGTCATGACAATGACAAGTACAAGAATCACAAGAGTGGGTACAAGAACCACCACAATGGAAGTGGAAGTGGTAGTGGAAGCCAGCCTATCAAGAAGGATCTTAGTCAGGTTGAATGCTTCAAGTGCAAGAAGATGGGGCATTATGCAAATGAATGCCCAGAAAATAAAGTTGAGGGACCCAACAAGCCCAACCCTTTCCAGAAGGGACAGGTGAACCACATCAATGTGGAAGAAATCTATGAGGAACATGATGTTGTTGCTGGTAAGTTCAAATTCAATTATGTTCCAGCATTTGTTCTCTTTGATACTGGTGCATCGCATTCATTCATGTCAAGAGCATTTTTTGAAAGAAATGAACTTCCAATAGAAACTATTGGGTGTCCTATAAAAGTAAGTTCTCCTGGCGGAGAAATGATAGTGAACTCAGGATGTCATAATCTAGTCATAGAGTTTGGGAAGTATAAGTTTCCCGTTAATCTGATAATCCTAAATTCCCAAGGATTGGATGTCATTTTGGAGATGGACTGGATGACTAAGCACAAGGGAGTGCTAGATTGTGCCAACCATACCATCACACTCACAACACCACAAAGCAAAAGGATTAGATTAAAGACTAACTTTGAACCGAAAGGGAGTAAGCTAAATTCTCTTAAGGGGGTTAGAATAGACAGTGTACCTATTGTGAGTGAATATCCGGATGTGTTTCCAGAAGAATTGTCGGGAATGCCACCAGATAGAGATGTGGAATTTCTGATTGATTTGCTACCAGGATCAGGACCAATAGCAAAGAGACCGTACAAGATGGCAGTTGATGAGTTGAAAGAACTCAAGAAACAACTTGGAGAATAGTTGCAGAAAGGATTTATTCAACCAAGTTCTTCATCTTGGGGAGCACTGGTTTTGTTTGTGGAAAAGAAAGATAGAAGTCAAAGGTTATGCATAGATTATCGTTCACTCAATGAGGTGACTATCAAGAACAAATACCCTTTGCCTAGAATCAATGACTTGTTTGATCAGTTAGAAGGAGCCTCTGTGTTCTCAAAGATTGATCTCCGGTCAGGTTATTTCCAGCTCAAGATAAGAGAACAAGACATACCTAAGACAGCTTTCACCACTAGGTATGGATTGTATGAGTACACCGTGATGCCATTTGGTTTGACCAATGCACGAGCTTATATCATGAATATGATGAACAAAGTGTTCATGTAGTTCCTTGACAAGTTTGTTGTCGTTTTCATCGACGACATTTTGATCTACTCCAAGAGTAAAGAAGAACATGAAGGACATTTGCGTTTGATACTTGAGAAGCTTAGAGAGCATAAGTTGTATGCCAAATTCAGCAAGTGTGAATTTTGGTTAAATGAAGTTGGATTTCTTGGACACGCTGTGTCAGGAGATGGTGTAGCAGTTGGTCCCGCAAAAGTGTCAGCTGTAACTGAATGGGAATCTCCAAAGTCAGTAAAAGAGGTTCATAGTTTCCTGTTCTTGGCAGGATACTACAGAAGGTTCATTGAGAATTTCTCCAAAATAGCTAAGCCAATGACGGAATTACTAAAGAAAGACAAGAAATTTGCTTGGTCTTAAGGATGAAAGCTAAGTTTCCAAGAATTGAAGAAGAGACTAGTGACAGCACCAGTCTTATGTCTGCCAGACTTGGAGAAAGATTTCCAAGTGTATTGTGATGCATCTCATCATGGATTAGGTGTAGTTCTAATGCAAGAAGGGAAAGTTGTGGCTTATGCCTCGAGACAAATCAAAACTCATGAGGTAAATTACCCTACTCATGATTTAGAGTTAGCCTCTGTTGTCCATGCACTCAAAACATGGAGACACTATCTTTTGGGAAAACGATGTGAAATGTTCAAGGATCACAAGAGTTTGAAGTATATCTTTACTCAGAAAGAAATCAACATGAGACAAAGAAGATGGCTATAACTCATCAAGGACTATGACTTGTCACATCCCAAATTTTAGATTTGGTCTTGCATATCATTCATAGCATTGCATCATATCTTTCCATTTAAAACCGTCGAGTATAAAGGTTCGGCGGAACGCTATCTTCAAAACCCTATTTTGTTTCGATACGAGTTTCCTGCGGGAGGCTTTATAAGGACTTGCGACAACCACCCCTGTAGGTTCGAGTTTTCGCGCAAATCTTGACTGAATGTTGTTCCCCTCGATGATACGAACCCGTAGGCGCGAGAATCGCTCAAATCGGAGTTCGTATGCAAAAGACTCGGACGTTTTACTAAACCGCCGAAAAACGGTCCGAAAATTCGGACAGATTTCCGAGTTGGAGTCAATTTCTGGACCGTTTCCATTCAGGATTCCACGCGCAGGATTCTTTTAAGAGGGCCCCACCGCTGCCCTTGTTTTCCGTGCCCACCTGCCCCACGTCGCCACCCAGCCGCCGCCTCTCCTCTCGCGCGCGCGAATCCCGAGGCCGCCGCCGCCTCCTTGTCCGCCGCCGCACGCCACCTCCCGCCGCCGCCTGCCATCGCCACCGCCACCGCCGGGTATGTCGCCGCCTCCTCTCTCCGTTCCTGCCATCTGCGCCGCCATCGTTGCAGCGCCGCCACACCGCGGCCACCGCCCTGCACCCGCCCCGCGGCCACGCCGCTACCTCCCGCCGGCAGCTGCGCTGCCGCGAGCACCCGCCGCCGCGCCAGCTCGCGCCGACGCCGCCGCCTGCGCCTCTGCGCACGCCACCTCGGCCTGCGCGCCGCTCGCTGCCCCGCCGCCGACGCCGCCTAGCGCTGCCTCGCTGCGCCACCGCTGCTGCTGCCCCGCCGCGCGCCTCGCTGCGCCGCACACACGTGCACGTGCGCGTCATCGCATGCGCACATGCATACATGCACATACACGCACGTACGCGCCACCTCGCGAGCGATGTAGTTTTCTCAACCCGTAGTGACCGTGTGTACGTCCGTGCAGGAAGAACCCCGACGCCGGAACCGATCGTCACCGCCGTCCGGAACTCGCCGCACCTTCCAGAGTCCGTTTCCGGTAAGACAGCAGCCACCGTCAGATCTCAGATCAGCGGCCTAGATCGTTAGTTGACCGGTCAGACTCAGGCGTTGACTAGTCAGACGCCCAGTCAGCGCCCAGTCAGCAGACGCTTTGACCAGTCAACAGACACAATTGACTGGTCAATTTCGTTAATCCCTTTAGTTAGCAGATTTCGGTAGAATCTTGTAAATTGCGTAGAAATTCAACCGCTTGGCCAAAAATTGCAAATAAAATATGTACGAGTTCAGTGAGTCGTGTAGAATCTCGCTGTACTTTTGGTTCAGACTTTTACTGTCAGGTTTAGTACAGTTTAATCGAACTAGTTAGTGGCCTTTTCGGAGTAATAAATTCGTAGGAAAAGATCCGTAGCTCCAAAAATCGCGTGTGATATGTCCCTGAACTCGTATGAATGAGGGGAATCTCAGCGTGAATTAAAAAGGTAGGCTTACAGTAAAAACTTCTGCAGTATTTGTCTAATGGCTTTCTGCAGTGTTTTAATTACTCGGGGAGTTTTATTTTTCCTTTTTGAGTAATTCCAGTTGGTACTGTTTCTTTTCAGCGATGCCTATGCGGTAGAATTTTTCCAAGATTTTACAAACAGTATACTACCGGTAGTGAATTATTTAAGTTCTAGCTCTAGTTTGGAGCATTACTTTTGTCTATTAGTTTTCCTAGCGCCAAATCTATTTTCCATGCATGTATTCGGTAGTATTATGGATTAGAATTATGTGGTGCAGCTGTAGCACCAATTCACTTCCAGTTCTTGCATTCATGCATCATATTTGTTGCATATGTTGTGGATTGTTTGTTTATGAATGCAATTGTGTCGTGTAGATTGTGACGAGTGCAACGCTTGCTCGTGTGTGGATTGTTCCTCCGACCGCTATGACCAAGGCAAGTAGATGCTACTTTGTTCATGATATTGTCCTACTATTTTTAATGCATTGTCGTGTATTTTGTAGATGCATGTGTAGGATGATACTATCGCTATGCTATGTCCTATTATGTGGTAGGACCCTCTTCGTAGTTGAACCACCGTTGGTAGATGTGCTTAGCCATGCTTTGTTGAACGAGGGCTGGGTTACATCATTGATACTTGTTTTCTCAAAGTATTGGTTTGTGAAAACTAAAAACAACTTAATCAATGAACCCCCTGGGTGTGATGGTATTGATAATTTTTGGTGGTTTCATTGCGGAAAGGCACCCAGGTATCAAGAGAGAATGATTGGCTTCTTTATTGTGTAGCTTACGTGTACAAACATGTGCCAATAATGAAATGGGCGGTTGGTTGGACTTAGTAGGTTGTGGTAACTCGAACCCGCGTATCCAGAGATGTAGAATTTTGGTAGGTTGGACCGGTGCGCGTCGGGATTGAGGAGCTACTTCCCGAACAGTCTCTTCTTGGTCTTCTCCCTATCATCACCCAAAATGAGAGTGACGGTACGAGCTGGGCTGGCCAAGTCACATGGGTAAAGTGTACTAACCTCTACAGAGTGTATAAACTAATCGATTAGCCATGTCCCCGGTTATGGACATCTGAGTTGCTAGATATTTTCCATGACATGTTTCTCGCTCATTCTAATTTCATAATTGTTTTAATATTGTTTGGGTTAACTTAATTGGGATCTTTTCAAAGAAAATCAAAAACTGTTTATGAAAGTAGGACAAATGTATTTGCAAATGCAAGCCAGACACAGCTCCACTTGCCAAATATGCATGTAGATGTTAGTACTATTGTCTCCTTTACTAGCTCTACTTGCCATACATTCCATGTATTGACCCTTCGGGGCTGCTACATTTCATGTTGCAGGTTATTCCGATTCTGATTGATCGTTATAGGCCACGGTACTCTACTCGGCACTTGTTCACTTGTGGGCAATTTGAAGATTGGAGGATTTACATGCTTATGTTGCTACCTGAATAATTTGAGCTAGCTTTATGCTAAGCTTTTATTGTAATAATGGTATTATGGATCTTTGTAGTACATGATGCACGGTTATTTTGCTATGTTATCTATCTTACTCTATTGTGGGTCAATGTACCGATCCAGGGATTGGCATGTCACATAGAGGCCACGGTCTTTTCAGAACCGGGGTGTTACAGGATGGTATCAGAGCCCGTGTGTCGACTGTAGGATCGTGACCTAGGATTGGATTAGGAAGCCATAGAATTATTAAGCCTATATTAACTCTGTCTTTCCTCTTATGCCTTTCACCCTCGTAAATTCTTACCATATGCTATTCTCACACTTTCCTCTTTTACTTGATAGATGGGAGACGTCAGGACTGAGTATGTCACCATGGAGTCACCAAGGCCCTTTGCAAGGCAGTTAGCTCAGCTCTCTCAGTCATTGGGATTGCCACTGCCTATGTTCAAGGGAAGAAGGTTGTACAACTATGGATATGGAGAGGATGAATGGGCGATCACTACCTTCATATTCAGAGATGCCGCCTTGCCAAACCCAGCGCACTTGGTCTACACCAAGACATACTACAACTGGGGACTTGGAATCAACTTGGCCATACATGAAGCCCTGTCTCGCCAGTGCCACTATGTCCGACACCTACTGCCTGCAGATTCACCTTACCGTGACTATGGAAGGCGTGATGAAGAAGGGAACATTGTGATTACCCCGGGCGACAGGAACAACATGCCGCCCCGTCGGAGGCACATAGAGGACATGGAAAGAGAGAATGGAGCTCTAGAAGAGAAGGTGAGGATGTTAAAGGAGATTGCAGACTTTACTAGCAATGGAATGGTGGTCCAAGGACAGGAGATCGACACTTTGCATGAAGCTGTGGGAGTTCTGGAGAATGCCCTGATAGCCAGAGATGAAACCATAGCACATCTTCATGGCACTGTGCAAGAGAATACCCAGAACATACAACAGTTGCAAGGGACCGTCCAGGAAAGGGACCAAACAATTGAAGCTATGACAGCCCAGATTGCCGCTCTCCAAGCACAGCTGAATCCACCCTCTGATGATGACAATGGAGATGATGGAAACAATGGGGATGATGATGACAGTGGAGACGATGATGATGATGAGGACGAGGATGATGATGATGGAGACGATGATGGTGGAGGAGATGAAGCTGTTGCAGTTGCAGCTGAGGATGAAGAAGAAGAGGAGGATACAGAAGAGGTGGAGTTTGAAGTCTCAAGTGATGGTTCAGGAGAGGTGTACACTCCGCCTCCATGGTTGTACCGCGAGCCGAAGCGCCAACGCATGACCGCAAGGACCTACCTCAATCTCTTCAAGAAGTAGATAGAAGTCCACCAATTAGTCCACGTTAGGCGAATTCGTTAGGATTAGTCTCGATCATTGTGAAACTTAGTTCGTGTTAGTTTAAGAGTGATTAGTTGCTTATTTGTGTACTCCAATATCCCAGGAATTATTTGTGCGAATTTTAATGAAAGAGTTATGGCAATTTGGTTACTATCTGCGATATTTTCGCTGCAGTTTTTCTGCTGATACAGCAGTACTGCGCGATTTTTTATATTTTTCTGGTAACTCGGAAAAATCTGAAAAAAATTGGGCTGATGAGAAACTCTCTGTGCTATATGCAAAAAAATCAGCTAAATTTTCTGACGAGTTTAAGTCAGGCGGAAAAATACGTGAATGCTGCTGGACTGTTCTGGCAGATTGCTGTTTTGTTGATTAGTTGATCTATTGTTTAGTTAACCATTGCCAACTCTTGCAAAACTATTTCAGTAGGTACATACTGCTAGGATAACACCTGGGATGTTGCTGGACCGCTTGTTTGTTGATGTGTTGCTTGCTTGTGATTGTCTGCTATTGTTTGTTGTTGATTGCTCATATGCATGGGTAGAATCCTATTACCGTAGTTGATTCTTTCTAAACTTACCTGTACTGAACCGTAGATGCCTCCCCGCTGCCACCCCACTGGGATGGAGCAGCTCATGGCCGCTCAGGCACAGCTAACCCAAGTGATGACTCAGTTCATGGCGAATCAGAACAACAACAATGGAAACAATCAGCCTCAGGGAGATGCTCTCACCAGATTTCTGAGGTTAAGGCCAGCTAAGTTCTCTACTGCAACTGAACCAATGGTTGCTCTCGACTGGTTGTGTTCCGTCAAACAAGGATCTAGTAACTGTTGGATGCACTGATGCTGAGAAGGTGAGGTTTGCCGCTCACCTACTGGAGGGATCAGCTGCTTCTTGGTGGGACACTTTTCAGATCACCCACCCGCTGGATACCGTGACTTGGGCTATGTTCGAGGAAGGTTTCAGGACCAACCACGTGTCTTCAGGAGTTCTAAGCCTGAAGAGGAAGGAGTTCCGCAACTTGCGCCAAACCAATCGCACCGTGGCCGAGTACATTGAGGAGTTCAACAACCTGTCCCGCTATGCACCTGAGGATGTTGACACTGATGCAAAAAGGAGGGAGAGATTCCTGGATGGCCTCAGTGATGAGCTTTCAGTACAGCTACTTGTGGTTTATTGCCCCACTTTCCAGGAGCTTATGGACAAGGCCAGAATCTTGGAAGGGAAGCACAAGCAGGTGGAGAACCGCAAGAGAAAGAACAACAATCACCACTCTGGTTCACACCACAAGTCTCGCACTTCATATGATGGATACTCCAAGCATGGAGGGAGTGACCATGGGAGCCATGATCGCCACCACCATGGAGGCGATGGACATCATCATTACAACCATAGGAGCAGCCACCACAACCACAAGGGAGGACACTCCCACCACTCTGGAGGACACGGTGGACATGACCGCAACCGTGATCGCAGCTTTGTGAAGAAGGATCTGAGTGAGGTGACATGCTTCAAGTGTAAGCAGAAGGGACACTAGGCTGACAACTGTTCGGAGAGGAAAGGACTGAAGCCAACCAACAATGAGAAGGCCACAGTGAACCACATGAATGTGGAGGAGATTCCAGATGAGCCAGACCTTGTGATTGGTAAGTTTCCAATCAACACTTACCCTGCACTTATACTTTTCGATAGTGGTGCATCGCATTCATTCATATCAAGGGCATTTGTGGATAAGTATAAGTTACCTACTGAGTCTATGAAAAGGTCATTTAGAGTGAGTTCACCTGGAGGAGATATGATAGCTAGTGCGGGATGCCGCGATTTAACTGTGAGGATTGGAAGACACAACTTCATTGCACATTTGGTAGTGTTGGATTCACAGGGATTAGACGTTATTCTGGGTATCGATTGGATGTCTATGCATGGGGGACACATAGATTGTGCACAGCGAGCTATTTCACTCAAAACCCCAGATGGTAAGAGGATTAGATTCAAGTCAGCTGTACGACCAGGAAGGTGTAAGTTGAATTCTCTTAAGGGGGTTAGCATGGATACTGTGCCAGTGATTAGGGATTACCCCGATGTGTTTCCGGAAGAACTGCCAGGAATGCCACCTGACAGGGAAGTAGAGTTTCTTATCGACCTGATGCCGGGAACAGGACCAATAGCAAAGAAACCATATAAGATGGATGTGGATGAGCTGAAGGAATTGAAGAAACAGTTGAAGGAGCAGCTGGAAAAGGGATTCATTCAGCCTAGTGCGTCGTCATGGGGAGCACCTGTGTTGTTTGTAGAGAAGAAAGACAGCACCAAGATATTAGTGGTGGACTATCGTTCGCTGAATGAAGTGACTATCAAGAACAAGTACCCACTGCCGAACATAAATGATTTGTTTGATCAACTGGAAGGAGCAAAGGTGTTCAGCAAGATTGATCTGCGATCTGGCTACTCTTAATTGAAGATCCGGAAGGAGGATGTACCAAAAACCGCCTTCACCACTAGGTATGGTTTATATGAGTATACAGTTATGTCTTTTGGACTAACGAATGCCCCGGCATACTTCATGACCATGATGAACAAGGTATTTATGGAGTATTTGGGCAAGTTCGTGGTGGTGTTTATTGATGACATACTGATATATTCCAAGGACGATGCTGAGCATGAGAAGCATCTGCGAATGATTATGGAGAAGCTGAGGGAACACAAGCTGTATGCCAAATTCAGCAAGTGTGAATTCTGGCTTAACATTGTTGGATTTCTTGGACACGTAGTGTCAGGAGAAGGAGTCGCTGTTGATCCAAGCAAAGTGACTGCAGTAACTGATTGGGAAGCGCCCAAGAATGCGGGAGAGATTCGAAGCTTTTTGGGACTTGCTGGATATTACAGGAGGTTTATTGAAAACTTTTCCAAGATTGCTAAGCCAATGACTGAACTTCTGAAGAAGGAAAGGAAGTTTGAATGGTCAGACGTATGTGAAGCCAGCTTTCAGGAACTGAAGCGTCGACTAGTGACCGCACTTGTTCTGTGTTTACCAGATCTACAGAAGGATTTCCAAGTGTACTGTGATGCTTCTCGACAGGGACTTGGGAGTGTGTGATGCAAGATGGGAGAGTAGTGTCATATGCCTCGCGACAACTCAAGCACCATGAGCGGAATTACCCCACACACGACTTGGAGTTAGCGTCAGTGGTTCATGCGCTCAAGGTATGGAGGCACTACTTAATGGGAAAACACTGTGATGTGTACACCGACCACAAGAGCCTGAAATACATATTTACATAGAAGGAATTGAACATGAGACAAAGGAGATGGTTGGAGCTTATCAAGGATTATGATATGAATCTACAATACCACCCAGGAAAGGCCAATGTAGTAGCAGATGCTCTGAGCCGGAAGGTTTATGCCAATGGATTGACAATTGTTGAGTTGCCTGAGGACTTGTGCAAGCAATTCAAGGACCTTAGACTGGAGGTAGTTTCTGAAGGATACCTGAAAACAATGGAAGTCCAACCAACACTACAGGACAGGATCATCAAGGCTCAGAAGGGAGACAAAGAGATAGATGAAGTTAAGGAAAAGATGAAGGAAGGTCGAGCAAGGGAATTCCGCGAGGATGAGCAAGGAACCCTGTGGTACGGAGATCGATTGTGCGTTCCCAACGATCCCAAGATAAGGAAGTTGATTCTGCAGGAAGCTCATGACTCGCCATATTCCATACATCTGGGCAATACAAAGATATATATGGACCTAAAGGACAGATTCTGGTGGAACAACATGAAGGGAGACATCGCGGAGCATATTGCCCTATGTGATGTATGTAGCCGAGTAAAGGCAGAACACCAGAAGCCAGCAGGACTGCTACAGCCGTTGCCCGTGCCGGAATGGAAGTGGGATAGAGTGGGAATGGATTTTATCACAGGACTGCCCAGGACCAGGTCAGGATATGACTCTATTTGGGTAGTGGTCGACCATTTGACCAAGGTAGCCCACTTTATACCAGTAAAGACGACCTATACGAGTGCAAAGTTGGCCAAGATTTACATGAACAAGATTGTGTGCCTACACGGAGTTCCCAGGAGTATCATATCGGATAGAGGCACCCAATTTACCTCACACTTCTAGCGCCAGCTGCACGAGTCGCTTGGTACTAGATTGGAGTTTAGCACAGCGTTTCACCCACAGACTGATGGACAGACCGAGAGGGTGAATCAGATTTTGGAGGACATGCTGAGAGCTTGCGCTTTGGCTCATGGTTCTAGTTGGGATGAGAATTTGCCGTATGCGGAGTTTTCCTACAACAACAGCTATCAAACCAGCATCAAGACGTCACCGTTCGATGTGCTATATGGGAAACGGTGCCGAACACCATTGCTATGGGATGGAGTAGGAGAACGCCAATTGTTTGGACCTGAATTGATCAAGGACGCTGAGGAGAAGGTTGCATTGATTAGGGACAGGCTGAAGGTAGCACAATCAAGGCAGAAGAGCTACGCTGACGCCAAGCGCAAGGAAGTGGTGTACGAGATAGGTGATAGAGCATACCTCAGAGTGTCGCCACTTCGTGGAATCAAGAGATTTGGAATTAAGGGTAAGCTGGCACCTCGATTTATTGGACCGTATAGGGTCTTAGCACGCAAAGGAGAAGTTGCTTATCAGTTGGAGTTGCCAGAGGCTCTGTCTGCTATTCACAACGTGTTCCACGTATCCCAGCTGAAGAAGTGCCATCCGGAGATGGTGGACACACCATTGAGAGACACTGTGCCACTAGAGGAGGTTCAGCTTGAGAACGACTTGACCTACGAGGAGAAACCAGTCAAGATTCTGGAGACAGCAGAAAGGACTACCCGTACCAAGACAATTAAGTTTTGCAAAGTACAGTGGAGCCACCACACCGAAGAGGAAGCCACTTGGGAGCGTGAGGATGACATCCGAGAGGACTACCCACACCTATTTGCTAGCCGCGCCGAATCTCGAGGACAAGATTCATCTTAAGGGGGTTAGTCTTGTCACATCCCAAATTTTAGATTTGGTCTTGCATATCATTCATAGCATTGCATCATATCTTTCCATGCAAAACCGTCGAGTAGAAAGGTTCGGCGGAACGCTATCTTCAAAACCCTATTTTGTTTCGATACGAGTTTCCTGCGGGAGGCTTTAGAAGGACTTGCGACAACCACCCCTGTAGGTTCGAGTTTTCGTGCAAATCTTGACTGAAGGTTGTTCCCCTCGACGATACGAACCCGTAGGCGCGAGAATCGCTCAAATCGGAGTTCGTATGCAAAAGACTCGGACGTTTTAGTAAACCGCCGGAAAACGGTACGAAAATCCGGACCGATTTCCGAGTTGGAGTCAATTTCTGGACCGTTTCCGTTCAGGATTCCACGCGCAGGATTCTTTTAAGAGGGCCCCACCGCTGCCCTCGTTTTCCGTCCCCACCTGCCCCACGTCGCCACCCAGCCGCCCCCTCTCTCGCGCGCGCGGATCCCGAGGCCGCCGCCGCCTCCTTGTCCACCGCCGCACGCCATCTCCCGCCGCCGCCTGCCATCGCCACCGCCACCGCCGGGTACGTCGCCGCCTCCTCTCTCCGTTCCCGCCATCTGCACCGCCATCCGCCGCCGCCATCGCTGCAGTGCCGCCACACCGCGGCCGCCGCCCTGCACCTGCCCCGCGGCCACGCCGCCACCTCCCGCCCGCAGCCGCGCTGCCGCGAGCACCCGCCACCGCGCCAGCTCGCGCCGACGCCGCCGCCTGCACCTCTGCGCGCGCCACCTCGGCCTGCGCGCCGCTCGCTGCCCCGCCGCCGACGCCGCCTAGCGCCGCCTCGCTGCGCCACCGCTGCTGCTGCCCCGCTGTGTGCCTCGCTGCGCCGCACACACGTGCACGTGCGCGTCATCACATGCGCACATGCATACATGCACACACACGCACGTACGCGCCGCCTCGCGTGCGATGTAGTTTTCTCGACCCGTAGTGACCGTGTGTACGTCCGTGCAGGAAGAACCCCGACGCCAGAACCGATCGTCACCGCCGTCCGGAACTCGCCGCACCTTCCGGAGTCCGTTTCGCCATCCGTTTCTAGTAAGACAGCAGCCACCGTCAGATCTCAGATCATCGGCCTAGATCGTTAGTTGACCGGTCAGACTCAGGCGTTGACTAGTCAGATGCCCAGTCAGCGACCAGTCAGCAGACGCTTTGACCAGTCAACAGACACAATTGACTGGTCAATTTCGTTAATCCCTTTAGTTGGCAGATTTCGGTAGAATCTTGTAAATTGCGTAGAAATTCAACCGCTTGGCCAAAAATTGCAAATAAAATATGTACAAGTTCAGTGAGTCGTGTAGAATCTCTCTGTACTTTTGTTTCAGACTTTTACTGTCAGGTTTAGTACAGTTTAATCGAACTAGTTAGTTGCCTTTTCGGAGTAATAAATTCGTAGGAAAAGATCCGTAGCTCCAAAAATCGTGTGTGATATGTCCCTGAACTCGTATGAACGAGGGGAATCTCATCGTGAATTAAAAAGGTAGGCTTACAGTAAAAACTTATGCAGTATTTGTCTAATGGCTTTCTGCAGTGTTTTAATTACTCGGGGAGTTTTATAATTACTTTTTGAGTAATTCCAGTTGGTACTGTTTCTTTTCAGCGATGCCTATGCGGTAGAATTTTTCCAAGATTTTACAAACAGTATACTACCGGTAGTGAATTATTTAAGTTCTAGCTCTAGTTTGGAGCATTACTTTTGTCTATTAGTTTTCCTAACGCCAAATCTATTTTCCATGCATGTATTCGGTAGTATTATGGATTAGAATTATGTGGTGCAGCTGTAGCACCAATTCACTTGCCGTTCTTGCATTCATGCATCATATTTGTTGCATATGTTGTGGATTGTTTGTTTATGAATGCAATTGTGTCGTGTAGATTGTGACGAGTGCAACGCTTGCTCGTGTGTGGATTGTTCCTCCGACCGCTACGACCAAGGCAAGTAGATGCTACTTTGTTCATGATATCGTCCTACTATTTTCAATGCATTGTCGTGTATTTTGTAGATGCATGTGTAGGATGATACTATCGCTATGCTATGTCCTATTATGTGGTAGGACCCTCTTCGTAGTTGAACCACCGTTGGTAGATGTGCTTAGCCATGCTTTGTTGAACGAGGGCTGGGTTACATCATTGATACTTGTTTTCTCAAAGTATTGGTTTGTGAAAACTAAAAACAACTTAATCAATGAACCCCCTGGGTGTGATGGTATTGATAATTTTTGGTGGTTTCATTGCGGAAAGGCACCCAGGTATCAAGAGAGAATGATTGGCTTCTTTATTGTGTAGCTTACGTGTACAAACATGTGCCAATAATGAAATGGGCGGTTGGTTGGACTTAGTAGGTTATGGTAACTCGAACCCGCGTATCCAGAGATGTAGAATTTTGGTAGGTTGGACCGGTGCGTGTCGGGATTGAGGAGCTACTTCCCGAACAGTCTCTTCTTGGTCTTCTCCCTATCATCACCCAAAATGAGAGTGACGGTACGAGCTGGGCTGGCCAAGTCACATGGGTAAAGTGTACTAACCTCTGTAGAGTGTATAAACTAATCGATTAGCCGTGTTCCTGGTTATGGACATCTGAGTTGCTAGATATTTTCCATGACATGTTTCTCGCTCATTCTAATTTCATAATTGTTTTAATATTGTTGGGTTAACTTAATTGGGATCTTTTCAAAGAAAATCTAAAACTGTTTATGAAAGTAGGACAAATGTATTTGCAAATGCAAGCCAGACACAGCTCCACTTGCCAAATATGCATGTAGATGTTAGTACTATTGTCTCCTTTACTAGCTCTACTTGCCATACATTCCATGTATTGACCCTTCGGGGCTGCTACATTTCATGTTGCAGGTTATTCCGGTTCTGATTGATCGTTATAGGCCACGGTACTCCACTCGGCACTTGTTCACTTGTGGGCAATTTGAAGATTGGAAGATTTACATGCTTATGTTGCTACCTGAATAATTTGAGCTAGCTTTATGCTAAGCTTTTATTGTAATAATGGTATTCTGGATCTTTGTAGTACATGATGCACGGTTATTTTGCTATGTTATCTATCTTACTCTATTGTGGGCCAATGTACCGATCCAGGGATTGGCATGTCACATAGAGGCCACGGTCTTTTCAGAACCGGGGTGTTACATGACTTGAGTTTGCAATACCACCCCGGTAAAGCAAATGTTGTAGCAGATGCTCTAAGCCATAAGGTTTTTGTGAATGGCCTTACTAAGGGAGAGTTGCCAGATGATCTGTGTGCCCAATTTAGAGATCTCAGATTGGAGATTGTGCCTGAGGGACATCTCAAGTCATTGGATGTTCAACCCACTTTGTTGGACAAGATCAAAGAAGCCCAAAAGACAGATAAGGAAATTGAAGAGATTAAGGAAAAGATTGGCAAAGGAAAATCCAAAGGATTCCATGAAGACGAACAAGGTACTTTATGGTATGGAAAACGTATCTGTGTTCCACAAGATCCGGAGCTTCAGAAACTGATTCTACAAGAAGCGCACAACTCACCGTATTCCATTCATCCGGGTAACACCAAAATGTACATGGATATGAAGGAAAGATTCTGGTGGAATAATCTCAATAAGGACATCGCCGAACATATTGCTTTGTGTGATGTATGTAGTAGAGTAAAAGCGGAACATCAGAAACCAGTAGGATTGCTACAACCACTACCTATTCCTGATTGTAAGTCGGACAAGATTGGCATGGATTTCATCACTGGATTGCCAAGGACCAGGTCAGGATATGATTCTATTTGGGTAGTAGTGGATCGCCTAACTAAAGTGGCTCATTTCATACTCGTGAAAACAACCTATACAAGTGCTATGTTAGCCAAGATCTATATGAGTAGGATTGTATGCCTGCATGGAGTACCCAAGAGTATTGTGTCTGATAGGGGAACTCAATTCACTTCTCATTTTTGGAGGCAACTACATGAGTCATTGGGAACGAGATTGGAATTCAGCACTGCTTTTCATCCTCAGACTGATGGACAGACAGAAAGGACCAACCAGATTCTTGAAGATATGTTGAGGGCATGTGCCCTAAACTATGGAGCCAGTTGGGATGAAAGTCTGCCTTACGTAGAATTCTCTTACAATAACAGCTATCAAGCCAGTATTGAGATGGCACCGTTTGAGTTTCTCTATGGGAGAAAGTGTACTACCCCATTGCTATGGAATGGTGTAGGAAAAAGGAACTTGTTCGGGCCAGAACTAATCAAAGAGGCTGAAGAGAAAGTCAAGCTAGTTAAGGACAGATTGAAGATAGCACAGTCTCGACAGAAAAGCTACGCAGATCCTAAGCGTAGAGAAGTCACCTATGAAGTGGGTGATAGAGCTTATCTTAGAGTGTCACCACTTCGTGGAGTGAAGAGATTTGGAGTCAAAGGAAAATTGGCCCCAAGATATGTTGGACCATTCAAGATTCTAAGTCGTAAAGGAGAAGTAGCTTATGAGATTGAATTGCCAGAATCATTGTCAGTCGTTCACAATGTGTTTCATGTGAGTCAACTAAAGAAATGCCATCCAGGGATGGAAGAGACTTCTTTGAAGGATACTATACCTTTGGAGGAGATTCAATTAGAAAGTGATCTCACTTATGAGGAAAAACCCATCAAGATTCTTGAGACTACAGAAAGAGTTACTCGGACTAAGACTATCGAATTCTGCAAGGTTCAATGGAACCATCATTCCGAAGAAGAAGCAACATGGGAAAGAGAAGATGATCTTCGGAAAGACCACCCTCACCTATTTGCTAGCCAATCTGAATCTCGAGGGCGAGATACACCTTTAGGGGGTTAGATTTTTAACATCCCAAAAATCATGTTTTCAAAGTCTTGCATATCATCCATGCATCCATGAGCATGATAGGAATATTTTCAAAGTTTTACAAAACAGAAGCATTTGTATGCTTATTATTTTATGCAAGCAAAGTTTGACCCAAAGGTACTCTCTAGTGAGAGGGGTTATTTGTTTTAAACCATTGAGGTTGTTCATAGGATTGTTTGATAAATTCCAAAGCTTGATCAATGTTTTCAAAAACAAATTAAGAATTATAAACCATTCCTTTACTAGTTATGAACATTTAAATAAGGCTTGGTTTAAACCTCTTTTCCAAACCCATTTTGAATTTGAGTGTGGTTAGATGTTTTACACACCCCAGATTGCTAGAATCAATAAGCAAATGTTTGGAGAAAGTTTCATTTGAAACATATTTGATTTGAGCATTTGAATTCAAACCAGAATTTCAATCAGAAAAAGAAAAAGGTTTAAGGGAGAAAAAATAGAGCAAACCAGCTAATCTAGCCCAACCCAGCCACTCATCCCATTTAGCCCAGCAGCTCCTTCCCGCAGGAAAACATTTCGCACCACTGGGATAACCCACGCAGTCGCGGACGACTTGACCCCACCCCGCATGTCTCTCTCTCACTGAACGCCAGGCCCCACACGCCAGTCGTCTTCTCCACCCCGCGACCCCTTCTTCCCCAAATTATGCTGGTTGTTTCCGGTGATTAAACCTCGCATCAATCTGATTGATTACGTGATTAATTCTCTCCCCCGACCTTGCATACTTAACCGCCTGCGTCTACCCCTCCTTTTCCCCAGTCACCACCCTCTCTCTACCCCTAGGCTGCTCGGAATCGACCCCGAACCACCCACTGCTCCGACGAACTCCAGCTCGAATTCTGGCCAACCACCGCCGCCCCTTACCTTCCTGACACCACGAGCGAGTTCCCCATCTCCCTCTACACCTGCTAGTATCATCCACTCGCCCGCACGCGCTCCCATTCGTCGGCAACCTCAACATCAAGCAAGCGCCGCCGTCTGTCTCAACTCCGGTGACGTCTCATGGTAGTTCCCGACCGCCCCCGTCTTTCTTTTTGATGCTCACGTATTTGCCAGACTCATGCACATCTAACACATCGCTTGTTTCACTCTGGCATGGTCTACAACTCCGGCAACAACGGCGAACAGCCGCACCCGACGTCAGGCTCCACTCCGGCGAGGAATTCCCACCGTGTCCGTGCGCCCCTTGACAAACCACGGCTGCGTTGAGCTCCAGCATGCCTCTGCGAGTCTGGTAATCTCCTCCACTGAACCAGCCCCCTCTGTAGCCACCGCGACGCCGTAGACTGAGCGCGCCGCCGCTCACCGTCGCCGCGCGCCGCCAAACTTTGGTCGTTTGATCCGTAGCCGTTAGATCTAGATCTAACGCATGCGATAGATTCACTTAACGAAGGGGTACGCGTTAGATATGACCGTGTATTTTCATTTAGATCCAACGGCCCTCATCGATCGATCCATGCGAACCAGTACGGTCCAATCAGAACACGCAGCATGGCCTGCATTTAGATTTAAAAACAGAATTTGATCTATTAGTGTTTCAAACTTGCAAAATTCATAACTTTTGATCCCCACGTTCAAAATTTGCAAATTTTATATCATTGGAATCAGGAGAGAAAATCCTATCCGTTTATGCAATGTGTTTAATGTTTTGCCTCTGTAAAAATGGTTGTTTTTGCAGAGACATTTGTAGGCTTATTTTGGGGTTAGAAATGATTTAAAAATCAAACAAAGTTTATTTAGTGTGTTTTGGTCTTGTTTATGATTCAGTACTATTTACTAGCCTTGTTTGGTATAGAAAAATCATCACATGTCATTTGCATGCATGCATATATTTTTGCTTGTATATTTTTGATATGTGAATTTGGTGCCATTATTTTATGTGTAGATTTTGGTGCTAATAGTGATTGTGGTTGTGAAGATTGTTGCTACTCGCCAAACTACCAAGGCAAGTGGTGCTTCATGTTTCTTCCCATTATTTTTAACTATGCATTAGAAATATTTTGTATAGGTCTTGCATGATTATTTTTGCTAAGTATCTATATGCTATGCTTGGGAAATCCTAGTAGTTGTAGCAATGTTAGAATTTCCTCTAAGTTAAAATACTTGCTATTTCCATGCTTAGCCTAGCTAGTAGCAACCAAGGGTGGTTTATATAATCATGCTATGAGAAATATTTCTAAGTCTTTGGACTTATGTTTTGCTTAATAAAACAACAAAGTGAATGAAACACCTGGGTGGAATGGAAAGTTTGGTTTGTGTTGAGTGGTTACACAAGGCCCATTTCTATGCTTTACCTTGTGTATCTCACTTGTGTAAATCCACCTAGGAACAAAGGGATTTGAGATGCTAAATGTTAATAAGCTTCTAGTGCAGCCACATGGCAATATGGGCTCTGCCTGGATAATATAGGTTGCAATAACTTAGCCATTTGGACAGTTGGTGGTAGTGGGATGATAGGTTGTAACGCATCCATTTGGTATAAGGGAAGGCTTCTGAAAGGTCCTGTCTTGGTGAAAATCAAGTATTGTGGGGAAAGTGCAAAACTCTGCAGATGGAAGAATCTAAGTACTTAGCCATGTCCCTGGTATTGGACAACTTGAGCATCAAGACATGGAAGCTATCAAGAATCTCCTCATACCAATTTTTCTAAGTAAAACTTGTGGTTGAACAAGGGTGAAGGTTCACCAATTTCTATTGGTGATTCCTTGGGAAAGTTTTGTCAAAGAAAAACTTAGTGTTTTCAACTAATAGGTAAAACCTATTTTGAGCAAAGCAAGACTAAGCTACACTTAGCCAAATTCATGTAGTATCTAGATGCTAATATTCTACTAAGGTATCACTTGCCAATACTATTCCAATGTATTGACCCACTGTGGCTGTAACTTGTGATGCTGCAGGTTATTCTGATGATGATTAGGGGTTATGAGTCTACACTCAACATGCTTGCCTGTGCCACATGAATATGAAGACTTATTTATAATGTTATGATTGAACTCTTATATTAGGCCCATAGCCATGGAGTTTGTAAAAGACTATGTTTGTCTCTGGAATGATATGTAATAATGACCTTTGTTTCTGTGTACTTCATCTTAAACTGTGGGTGCTAGCATTGATCAAGGGACTAGCATTGCAATCATAGGGATCCTTACCTTTACAAATGGAGGGATCTTACATAAGGTTTTGGAAAACTTAGAGACAAGATTAGTTGGAAGTTATGTCTTGAAAACATAAGGATATTATACACATGTCTCCATAGTTTTGTTAATAGAACTAGTAAAATATTTTGTTGTGGCAAAGTCATTTTGGCTAAAGTTTTAATTGTCAGAACATTTGAGAATATGGAAGGTGATCCAAGACATCTCTTTTGAAAAATAGATTTTGTCAACTGAGGTTGAGGTGAGAGGTGTATTATCTAATAAACAAACAGATGTAGGAACACCGGCCAATAAGTAAGAAACATTGCAACATGTAGAAAGAAAAAGTTTTTGTCCCCCCTAATTTTTTCCTTTTGACAACAAATCAGGTTTGCTTAAATTGGGATGTTAAATGACCGGAGACCATTTGTAGAGATTTTGGGGTGCGCAGGCTGGAGACTCCGGGGTGCGCAGGCTGGAGACTCCGGGGTGCGGAGTCCGGAGACTCCGGTGCTGTAGATGCTGCTTATTCCGTCTCCTCTTCCAAGCCTCCGTCTTGTCGGGCTTGATGCTCTGGGCTTCCTCCCTTGCCTCTGTACTTGTCAGTGTGAACCTATCATGATAAAGGGACAGAGTATGAAGTAGTATACCATTCAATAGGGTGGGAAGTAGACTCGCAAATAGTATAGGATTCACCTTTGGAGTCCATGAAGACATGGTACAAGTTGGAGGCCTTGATATGGTAACGACTGAAGGTTGGGCCGTATCATTTTTCTAGTAATCTTCCCTATGTCGCTCGAAAGGGTGGATGGAAAATGTCCTTCTCCTATTCTTGATGGTGGTTGCATCTTCTATGGCTCAATGAGTCGGTCAGGTGGTCTGATTCTGCAGAAGTTTAGGTAAGGCATTTGGTATTGAATCTACTCTACTATATGTGAAATGAACAAGTCACGTTCTGATGTTCTGTCATTGTACTATGATGTGCTAGTTTACAAAGTGGTTGTATTGCATTCAAAATTGTGAACTAAATGTGTGAATTATAAGACTTTTTCCATTATGTCAATGCCATATGTTGGCGCTAACTGTGGCATTTATTAATTTGATTGTACTGAAGCATACAACTTCGAGTGATCAGTATAAGCTGGTGCTTACCCAAGCTGTCTGAAGCTGGGCAAGTCAGGGTCACCATATCTATATCGCATATAGTTTATATGACATGATTATAATTTTTGAGTACATTAAATCGAATTGGCATATTCAGAGCCACCCAAACCATCTAGAAATATAACCTTTTATAAACATATGATTGTGCTCTATAAGACTTGATATGACATGATTTTATATTAATCAGTCAAACTCCCTACAGTAGTTTCCATGTTCGAATCCTGGGCTTCCCAAGTTCTTCGGTAGGTAAAAAATCTTAATAAGGAACAGTATCTATCAATTTTCTCCCTTATCGAGTTCATTCTTTAGATGCGGTGGAGGTATAAATAGGTCAGATGGACCATCGACCTTCAGTATGTTGTACTTTTAATACACAGCCTACAAAAACAAATATTTCAACCCCACTTCAAACAAAAAAACTTCCCTTCGTTCGCCAGTACATTGATATTTCACCGAGGAGCTAACAAAAATATAGCACATTCAAACCAACTCTGGCCCAAACCCTTACAAATTTATCTTGTCAGGTTAGGTGGACCGCCGACACCCGACATATTAAGTACATTGAATTTTCAGTGAGGAGATCATTAGAAAATAGGATCAGTGGGGATCAAATTTCTTTCTCTCAGGTCAGTGGGGATCCACTTTCTTTCTCCGTACAACTTTAGATCTTTCTCCATGGAATAATTATGTCTTTCTCTTTCTCTACTATAATTCCGACTTATGGAAAACCTTAAGCTCATCGCACCCTTAAGTGGATCCTCTCATGGCTCGGGAACTCTACAGATGTGACCTAGACTCTCTTCCGTCAATGATCAACATTAGGACCGTTACTCCCATAATGATCCCTGTGCATTCTAGATTGACGATGTCATTTGAATCGTAAACATTGAGTACAATTCCCTTTGTTTCTTACATACTTCTTGTCTTAGATTCGATCGTTAAGGTATTTCCATACCTTGTTCAATCTCATTACCGACAAGTACTATTTACTTGTTACCGCGATATTACATTCCCATGACCTAGTAAGATGTTGCAACATATATGGATGTAATCTCACCAAGTTGGACTAAATGTATATTACCCACCACTAGGTGAACAAATCACACTCTTCAACGTGTTCCTCCGGATACCCAACGATACCTTTATAATCACCATTTCACTTAGTGACGTTTGATGCCATAAAAGTAACCTCCAGAGACAGTGATTTGATATGGTCTCATGGTGTAAGGAGAAGGAGACTTCGTTTCTGACTATTGCAACGATGAACTTCATGACTTGATCGTGTATAAATCTTTGATGAATGTCCATCACATCATTTACCAATGATATGACCTCCTTGTCAACCAGCACTATAACTTCATGATCAGGAAACCTTTATCATCATGTTACTGAACAAACTAGTAATAGAGGATATGTCACGACCCAGAATCAGTGCTAGACAAATACAAGATCCTCATTTGATATAAGCCTAACCTAAATTCCGAAACGCGCAGGGAAAGATCGGTAACATTACAGAACATACAACTCATACTTTAATAAGGTAAACTCTTAAGAGAGTTACAAACCAGTCATACAAACCAGGGGTCACAGACCAATCATTACATCAAGAACGGAAGCAAACAAGTTGTTCTAAACAACAAAATTAGCAAAGAGCCTAAGAGGCCATAACAAAAGTAGCGACCCTTCCATAGATCCTAGGCTGCTGCCCGGGAACCCTGACTACTCGTCGACCTCGACGTAGAAACCACCTTCAGTTGGGATAGCATCATCTATAGAAAAACATCAACGAAGCAAGGCTGAGTACAGGGTGCACTCTGCAAGACTTATGGCTAGTGGAGTTATTTTGAAAAAAGCCATCTTTTGTTTACAAAACAAGAGGGAGAAGAAACTCGTCTAGTCAGATCGTTTTCAAAAGGAGATAAGAAGACTTCAACTACAGATCTTAAATCCATCTTTGATATCCACCGAGAACCATCATCAACAGAACCTCTCTTCCCAGAGTACCCCCTCAACAACCCCGAGGAAGTATTTCGGATCTCACTTTAGTTGGGAAGTTTTATCATTCGGTTATAGTTCTCTACGATCACAGAATCCGTTCCCAAGTCGTCCATAACCGTGGACACGACTTTTCGAAAAGATTAATAACCCTGCAGGGGTGCACAACTTTACCCACACGTACCAATCGATTCTTAATTCCAATATATTAGCCCTCATCCTTGGAAGGCCGGCAGAGAGTGGTTGACCACGACCTTTACCTTGTTTTCACCGAGACCATGAGTTACGCACTAGGGAGATGCCGCCATAACGGGTTTACCTACCTGCTATGAATGCACCTCTTTCACCTCCATTCAAGAACAACCAAGATGCGTATGTCGAATGGAAAGCCCAAACTATGTGACTCATGGAATCTACTAGGCAAGTTAGTTGGTCGAGGGCGTTTCCAGGCCCCCGTGTGGTTGTACGCTCGTCTTGGTTCAAGAGGCGAGAACTTCAGGTCCTAAGGGTGTCAAGTATGGGACTTCAAAAACCACAACCCATGTGGCCTCCCATACAAGCCTTAGCATGTTTATCAATCATCTCTGATCACATCACCACAACCTACCATACTAGATTCATTCGCACCTCCGGTGCATCACCTGAATAATCAGCATCAGACCACTAAGCATGGCTCAGCTTGACTGAAATGTGGCGCTAGCGACGCTCATAAGCCAAACCCTAGTTATGCTAGGAGCGGTGGATCAGGTAACACGGTTCACAAAGCATAACATGCATCAGATAGGATTACTCTGTCCACTGATAAAAGACTGTTTGAACCGAATGCATATGATGAGAATGAAATACTTTATAATCAAAGGGATTCATATGTATGAGTGGGGCTTCTCTTGCCTTGTCCGTTGTTGGACTGATACTGCTCTTCGGTGGCGTTGATTTCAGCTTCGGGTTCGGTTCCTATTCGCGAGAACCAATCACCGGAAAAGAGAAAGCAACACTCAACACATGGCATGTGCAATGCTCATACAATATGAATGATATGACAAGTTAAATAGTGTTGAATTGAACCCTAAAGCATGCTTCATCACTTTAGAGGGGGTTCCGAGGATCCAAACCCAAAAACAGGGAAATCATCGGAATCGCCTATGGGGTTCAATTGGTTCTTCTAATTAAACTTGATGTCAAAGTTGATTAACAATGTATGATTATATCTTAGTTGGATAGGTTTCATTTTTCTGAACATTTTGGTATATTATTTGTATTTTTCTGATTTAAAATGAATTAGTTATGAATTTCCCAAATTTTAATTCATTTTAAACATTTCTGGAATATTTAAATTAATTCCCAAACATGGGCCCACATGTCAGACTTTTATTATTTTCAGAAAATATTTACATAATTGATTAAAACCCTGATAGGCATGGCCCACATGTCTTACATTTTCTATTTACAGAAATAATTACAAAACAACTAAAAGAAAATAAAAAAGGAATATGACATCATGATGATGGCATGCTAACATCATCAATGCCATTGCTTGCAGATTGAGCTCGGGCTCGACGCTAGGGGCGATGCGGGGCTGCGGGAGTGGGTGCGTTAGACAGAGGGGAGCGAGGCGAGCAGAATAGTGGCGGCGTCTCCCAAGATTGGTCACCGGAGACGGTGGCGCAACGACGAGCAGCGGCGGCGGCATCGGGATCACGCAGGGACGGGGACTCAGAGGGAGAGGGGAGCAACGGAGGGGTGTGGTAGCACCATGATCTCACCGTGAGCACGACAGGGGTGGTGGCGAAGCTTGGGGAGGCCGGACGGCGGCGGATCGACGACGACAACGGCGGCTTCCGACGATGCTTCGAGCTCGATTCCGGGAAGAGGAGGTCGTCCCGGCTCGCGTGCTTCGGGGAGGAGGACGAGGACGGCGAGGCGATGCTCCTGGTCACCTCGACCGGGCGACGGGTGCTCGGAGACGGCGGGGACGAGGAGGACCTGGCAAGCTAGGGTTCGGCCATGGCGCTGCCGCGAGGGAGAGGAAGAGAGAGGGGGTGAAATGGGTACTGGGAGATAGAGCGTGGCGCGGCGGTTCTTATCCACGGCTCCAGGGGCGGTGGCGGGCATCGCAGCGCGCAGGAGATCGATGGCGAGCGCGCTACCAGGCAGCTGCTTGCCGGCTTCGGGAAAGAAGAGAGAGGGAAAGGCCGAAGGGGTACAGGCTAGAGGTGGGCTGGCTTGGTCCAGGCTTGGGCTCCGGGTGGGCTGCAGGAAAGGTTGCGCGGATGCTGCTGCTGGGCGACAGGGAGAGGGAAAAGAGGTGGGCTCGGCCCAGATTAGGTTAGAATTAGATTTTTATTTCAAAAACCTTTTTCTTTTCTGTTTTTCTGATTCCCTTTTGTAATTTGAATTTCAAATCTGTTTTGAATCTTTTCAACTTACAGAAACTTTTATAAAGTATATGAAATAATGTGGGACCCTTGTATACACTTTGGGTTCCATTTATTTTGATAATTTTCAAAGATATATAACCCATTTGAATGGTTTTGAATGGGGAAATAATTAGGGTTTTGCTTCTCTTATTTGATTAAATCCAAGTGCAAGTGTAATGCATGCATGAAATGCTCAAACACATCTTATTTATATTACACGGAAGGGTGGTATGTTACAGGATACTAGTGACTTATGTTTCATATCACACATGTATTAATGTTTTCACTTGATACAGTTATAGCACAACATGAAACTATGATGAACTATTACGAATTTATTGGGATATGACAATAATAAACCTTTTATTATTTTCTCTTGGGAACCCTTCAGATAGTTCAGATGCTAGAACTACCATGGGACATTGAGGGTTCCCACCCATATGTTGCATATCCTCTACGAATTACCAATCATGCTACAAGGATAACATCCACGGCCTACGCATACGGTTAACGCGTATTATATGGTGCTAGAATCACTGATGTCATGGGTTATTAATTCCTATGTGATGAACTTCATTGCAAATGGAAACTTAAGTTCCATTGACAATCTTATATTTACCATCACTTTGGATGATAATAGCATTTTATTTATTTGAGAAAATAGTATTTTATTCTTCTCATTAGAACATAGATGATAACACACAATTTGAAAATAATTTGATAAAACTCATGAAAGCACATGAGAAAGTTATGAACTTGCCTTGTGATTGCAAGGTAGTGAAGTCAGATGCTTGCACTCGACCTTTAGCTTCTATTTCTATAAAACATCATTATTACTCGGTAAGGACAATATTTAAAGTAGCTACTATGATTATTCATAGTAATGCAATGCATTATTTTATTACTTATCTTCTTTGCGTGTTTTACCCACATTATCAATGTTCTAAAGTTTCTTTATTAATAAAAAAAGTTAGTAGTTGATAATTCCTAAATTCTTGTAAATATTATATTTAATATTTTTGTGGTATAATACATGAATATAAGAGTTTAAAATTCATTTTTGTTTAGTTTTAACTCTTATTAATATTTTTCTTAATATTCTATTCAAAAATAAGTAATTCAATTCACAGAATTACATTTTACTAATTTAAATAACAATTTAGTATTTTTTCCAAAATAATATAACTATTTAGAATTGTTAAAGTGTATTTTATTTAGTTTTAGGTATTTTATTTAGTATTTATAAAATTACCTAAGGAATATATATTATAAAAATAATTAACCTAAATTTATCCTATTAAAATAGATTTCATTAATTTTATTGGGTAGCTCATATTTTTATGAACTCATGGATATATTATTTATATTTTTGGGATTTTTATTCAATTTCTTAGATCTTATTAAGTTTTAGGGTTATTTTGGTCTTTTAATAATTATTTTCTTTTCTTTTTAAGCCTGGACCTGGCCCACTGGGTTGGCCAGCCCTGACCCAACCCATCTGGGTTGGGTCAAACCCATGTCTACCTTGGTACTAGCCCAGTGCCCCGCTCTCCTCGTCGTGCACTCGTGCTCTCCTCTTAGTCATTCCCCTCCATGGTGATGTGGTGTCACCGTTGTTGCCATGCGATTCCAGCCGACTCTATCCCCCTGACCGCCGCCGTGACACGAGATGAGTCAGTCGTTGACACTCTGTTGACTGGTCTAGTGAGATTTATCACTTGAGCACTCCCCAGACCACGCCGTCTACAACCCGATACCTAGGATTCGAATGTCGCCGATGATCTGGTGCTTCGCCACTCTAGTGGTGCTTCTCCGGTGCACTGGTGGCTGTGTGGTGCCACCAGCGCCGCTCGTTCTCCTATGGCCACCGTGTTTGTGGCTTGGAATGGGTCGCACTACCTTGGAGTGCTTCCCATGCCGCTATCTAGTCCACCGTCGGCCACACTGCTTCCTCTACTAAAACATGCGAGGACCATTGGTTAGTTCCTCCTTTTCCCCTCTCTGCTCTCTGTCTCACCTTGATACCCTCCATGTGGTTGTTTATTGTGAACCCTAATTAGGGTTGCCCACTACACTAGGGTTCATCCCTCTGGGTTAGGGTTCTTCCCTTGGTACAATGATTATTCAAGATAATGAATCTACTTCATATAATTACATACTGAATCTAGGTTGTGTAGAATTCACTTCTATATTGAGATTGTGAATGTTGAAAGTGGCTTCTGACAGTGATCTATTGTCTAAATTTGACTTACTGTCATGTACTTGATTGGTGATGCTATGGTTAGAATCTGGATTAAAATTGTTTCATTGATTCTGATTGATATGCTTTAGTATGAAAGTATCAGAGTTGGAGATCTATTGTAAATGTTATTTGATGATAGTATTTGTAGATGACAGAAATGATTCCTAACTATTGTTTAGGAAAATCATTAAGCATTTCTTTGAGAATATTTGTCTATGGAGCCTACTTATATGGATTACTTAGTTAGTATGGGTTTTTATGACACCTTCCATTGAATGGTACACAAATATTGTATGATACTGAGTTTTTACCTAAGTTGTACTTTGAATTCACTTGTATTATAAGAATTGAAGAAAACTATCAAATACAGTGTTATACTTGTTGGATATATTGGCCTATGATGCTGGCCTGAGGCACTTGTAGGTAAAAATAGATACTTTTAACTATTGCCTCCTTACTCATGTGTTCTATGATAGACAGTTCTAAAAAAATGATTCCTATAGAATTTAGGAAGATGATTTGATAAACTTTCTGAGAAGTTGTATGATTGATTCTTCTTTGTGAGAGAAGTTTACAAGATAGATCTACTACTAAGGTGCTACCTTTTTTTGGGATGTGCCCAGTAGTGGTTAATCAATGAATTTCTTTGCATCTAGTTTTAAAACAAGAGAATACCATTCAAGGTCAATGATGCATAGGTTGTGATCTTGATTAGGGATTTGAAAAGATGTACCTATTGATTGTATCTAATGATGAGATATACACCCCACTTGGGTGTATCTCTGAGAATTCAACTTATCCAATAAATCTTGCTTATTGAATGGATAAGAATAGATACATAGCATGTTTGCTTCACAAATCACCAACCTGCTAGTAGTTGGTGAAGAGATATAGTTGCTGCCTTGCTCTAGCCTTGTTGATGAGCTTGCAGATCATCTCATGGAACTCCTACTCCTCCTTGGGCTTTATCTGCACTTCCTGGAACTGGTCCTGCTCCTCCTATCTCCAGATAGCTCCTTCTTGGCCTTGCTGTCCTCGTAAACCACCCCTCCATTAGGTAACCATCTTGTTGATGATCTGGTTGGTTTTTTGTGGTGAATGGTTGGTTGATCTATTGGAGACATTGCAAGATCTGATGTGGTGTTGGCTGTTTCTTGATGGCTTGGTAGTGATGTGAGATAGATAGAAACTGAGATAGAAGCTAGCAGCTATGTTGTGGTTGTGTGGCCTCTTTTATGTGTATTGGGCTTCTGCTGCTGTGTTGACAACACATAGCTTGCATGAAGTGACCAAGCTGCTTACCAGTGGGCTCCACTTGACTCAAGTTTCCATGGTTTATATAATTTCCTGTGGATTGGTTCGAATGGCAATTGATATTATCCTGTGATGTCTATTTGCCTTTACTGTAATGGTGAAACTTGTCCCATGCCAATGATGTTGTACTAAGGCCAAGATTTTGATAATAACATATTTGCACATTGGTGAAACTTGCCCCTTTTTCATACTAAATTGCTCAATGATGCAACTTAAATAGTGCATATCACTGTTCATGCCTGAGAGTAATTTATTTAACATTAACCCTTTTCTTTATTTTGTTTTCTTTAGTGTTCACTGGTACAAGATCATGCAATGGAGATTAATGAAGACTAGATTAGGAACTAGTTTAGGGTTTTTTCCTAATTCTTTTATTCTTTTTGTAAAAATTTCTTGTATTGCAAATGATCTGTAATGACATTCTTTTATTCAATAAAGTTTTCTATTCTATGAGAAATGATCCTGTATTGCACTTGTTTGATATATACATTTGTCTTTATATTGTTGTAATTGAATAAAGGAAAGAAATAAGAAATGCTCTCATATTTAATTATTTTGTTTGTATTATTTTCAATTCACATTATTTTTTAATAAATATTTTGTATATAAACAAACAATATTAACTAAATCATTTTGGAAAACAACTAAATACTAATAACTTCTAATTTCCAAATATTTTCCAAATGATTCAAATTCAAATTTGAATTCAAATTGCTTTCCCAAAATCCTTTAAATTCCTAAAGATCATGTCAAAAGTTATAGCAATCACTCTAATGAGCTAAACCTACCTCAAAATAGTGAAAGAAACTATGATCTCTTTAGCGTTTTGTTTGGCAAAAAATTTAACCTGATTTACAAATGAATGCATGCAAATGGATAGATTCCTATTTCTACCCTTTGTTAGTTCCTAAATGCTGGGGTGTTATATCCCCCCTGCTGCTCCTCCCCTTCACCATGTCGTTTGTGCCCCCGCCCCATCCTCGACCACCTTCCTCACTGGCCCACTAAACCGCGTCCGCCTCCGCCCTCCTCACCACGGGCCGCCGCTGCCTCGAGCTAGCCCTGGCACCAGCGACCCATGCCCCTCCCGGTGCCTCAAGCTCCTCGAACCCAGCTTGTCGCCTCCTTCCGTTAGCTCGTTCGTGCACGCATGGCCTCTGCCCCAGCGACCTCTCCTCTGGCCGCAGCGGATCCTCGCTTCCATCCTCATGCCCTGCTCATGAGCCACGCAGGCCTGTGTTGCCCTGTCAAGTGTCGTGCGCCCCTGCTCTAGCATCTGCAGCCCGATGAGCCACCAATAGTACGTGAACTTCATCAGGTAGTTGTAGCTAGTGCAAGGTCTTAAGGATGGTTTTATGTAGGTATTATGAGGCTGATGAGGTATCTATTTGTTTTTAGTGTGTTGATGTTCAGGTCCTCCATCACCGAGATCTGATCCGGTTTTATCCCAGTCAGGATAAACCCTAGGCAGCACTCGATGACTGCCAGTTATTGTTTCCAGACATGGTACGAGTCTGACAATATGCTAAGTAACAACGACCATGGAAAAACACCGGCGAAACACAAGATCGTCACAAGCAATCAAAGCCGGCACACCAAGCCCTCCGATATGGATACAAAGTCCGACACCTCGAAGACCGATCCCTGAGACCGAACCAGAACCCCTCCGAACCAAGATCACCAATAACCACGTGTGACCCTAAGCCCATATTTTATAACATGATATTTCACTTGTTTCATATTAAATTTCTCATGTCGCATACATATTGTGTGGTTTGCGGGCATTATGCTGATTCACTTAAATTAAATATGGACACCATATGTGGGCTTTTCTAGTATTATATTGGCCCCATTTAAATTTGTGTAGGAAACTGGTGTCACTATTTGCCTTGATAAGATAACATTTACAAAGGAGGGTATCTAAACAACATGAACCTACTAGTCAAATGTTGGGACCCTGGTTCCGCTCAATATTTCCTAATTGCACTGCATCTGTGCCATGTCATGCATCATACCCAATCCTCTGTCGTAGTATTAAATAATGCATCCGGTGTTTCTTTTAGTTCTTTGCTTCTTCATGGATTAGGCCGATGAATTGATGTGAGTGCTGACCCAATCGTTGGATGAACCATCAAAAGTTTTCCTAGGCGAGCATTCTCCCTCTTTCTACCTATTTTGTATTTATAGTCTTTGCTTCGACCCCTATTACCCTTTTATATTATTTATAGCCGTATATTGCCTTGGACACCTCCTATTGCTGTTGTTTGGGTATATAGTTTTCCTTGAGAGTTGTAGTCGCTTGCTCAGGTGCTGCTTCACATCGTCGAGTGCAACTGATGTTGGAGGTTGGCATATTCTTAATGGTGGTGATGATCATGGATTTTATTACAACTTGTTAAGTAAATGTTGGGAGTTGATATAATTAATGTAGAGGCAGAGAGGGGTAATAGTTGAGATATGGTTATTATCCCGGCTCCCTGTGTCCACCTAGGACCCGAGTTCTTGACACATGTTCCGAGGCTGAGAGGGCTAACCACATGTGGGGTGAATGGGCACCCCTATCGACTTAGTACCTGATTTCAATGTACTATACTGGGGGCACAAAATAGTTTTATGTTTTGATGCCATTTTATGCCATGTTTATTATTTGTTGCTCGATGAGCGTTCACTACTGTACTATTTAGGATGTGGGTCGTTATGTTGAGGATTATACCTATGTCCTATGATCTCTTTGCCGATCTCACAACATTGGGTCCGTCTTCGGAGCCGGCCGACTTTTTTAGGTTATCTTGGTGGGGTGGCCCCCCATGTATTTGCTTTGGGTCTAGGAAAGTGCCGTGTTCGAGGCCCCGCCGACATACTAATGGGTGTATGTTAATTGATTTGGCAACAAGGGTTGAAGTGCGTGTGGAAACTTTGGTGCACCCCTGCAGGGTTAAATCTTTTCGAAAAGCTATGTCCGTAGTTGTGGACGACATGGAGCACAGTTTCTCGATCATAGACAACTATAACTAAAGTTTACTGTTATAATATGACTTGTATCAGATATGACTAGTAAGTTGGATAACCACCATGGAAATAATGAATAAAACTGTCAACCGTGTGAGTTTCCTCGGCATGAGTTCCTCGATTGGTTTCAAGGGGGAAATAGAAGGATGGGTATGTTTGGTGTTAGTATCAGGCCGGTTCCGAATAGGTCTTTCTTATCTCTCTAATAGTTGATAGTTGTATTGAGTTTTTATAGGTTGTTTAGCACATGTTGCGCTGCTGCTACAGTCAACCATACCTATGTAGGCGAGAGCGGTCGAATTCTAAGTCTCGCCGTGCACGGGCGTCGGTACTGACCGCTCTCTTTTTACTTTGCCCTTTGCTGGTGTAACACCCCAGTTTTAGTTAATCTTTATTTACGACTTGATTTGTGCATCATGAGAATCATTTACTTAAAATGCATGTAACAAATGGATCAAAACCCTAAACCCTATTTTCCCTCTCTCTTTGAAAACCATCAAATGGTTTTGAATATTTTAAAGACCCAAAAACATTTGGAACCCAAACGGTTATAAAGGGTTCCCTCACTATTTTAAATGCTTACAAAAGTTCCGGTATTTTGGAGATATTCAAAACAAAAAAGAATTTGAAATTATTAAGAGAAAGATGAAATGGAAATAGAAAAAGATTTCAGTAATAAAAACTACAGCTAAACGTAACCTGGGCTGCATCCCATTTTCCCTCTCTTCTCCATGTCGCCTGCGCTGCAAACCCCGACCGCTTTCTTTCACTTTGGTGCAGCCCACTTGGCCCATCTACAGTCCGCTCCTGGCCCGATACTGGTTCGTCTGTGTGACTGTGTCGTCTTCTTCGGCCCTGATGAGGACGCAGCTCAGTGGCTCTGCCGCGCACCTGCGCCATGATGCGTGCCGCTGCCCCCGGGCATCTATAAGATCCCTCGCGCCGCCGCGGATGAACCCTAGCCCCCAATGCCCCTCTTCCTCGCCCTCTCGTGTGCAAACCCTAACCCTAGCTCATCGGCAACCGCATGTCACCGTTGTTATATACATCCCCAAGCCACGCTGAGCTGCTCAGGAGAACCATCATTCTCCCCTCATCCACCTCCTGGAAGGAATCGGCCGCGGGAGCCTGCAATCGAGGAGGACATCCGCGCCTTCCCCAACTACGGCTGCCATGTTCTCATCGATTTCGGCGTCGTCCACGCTTTCCTTGTCTCCCCGGCCCCTCTTCTAGCTTTCGGTGAGCTTGTGTTCCTCGTGGCCCCCTCCGTTTCCTCTCCCCCCTTCCTGGTTGCTTCTCCGACGAGCACCTGCGAGCACCACCATGGGCCACCATCGTGCATGTCACTCGGGAGACCATTAAAATATTAAAGTAATTCCAAAATGTAATTATTTTATAATAATCCAAAACTGATTTAAAATGAATTAAAATTTGAGAAATTCATAACTAATTCTTTTTAAATCAGAAAAATACAAATAATATATAAAAATGTTCATAAAAATAAGATATACACAATAGCATCATAACCATGCATTATTGTACGACTTCAATTAACAATTTTAATAGAAGAACAAAATGAACCCTGAAGCTGATTCCGAGGTTTTCGCTATTTTATTTTTTTCACCCCTTGGACCTTGTTTAAAATGGTTAGGCATGCCCTAGGGTTTCATTCAAGTACTATCTAACTTGTCATATCATCATTCCCTCTTGAGCATTGCATCAATGCCATGTGTTGATTGTTTCTCTTTATTTCTGGTGTTTTGGTTCTTCCCAGTAGAATATGATATCGAGATCGAAGACTGAGATCGACACCATCGAAGATCGGTTATCAATACTTGAGCAACTATAAAGAATTCCATCTGATGAAAATGAAGATCTATACTTGGATATCAACAGGAAAAGTCAAGCAAAGCCCCACACATGATATAATCCTATGATTTCAAGCATTTAAATTCTTTCCATGTGCATACGATTCCAAATTCTTTTAAATATACATAAAGTAGTCCTATTTGATGCATTTTTCCTTTGTATCCTATATTCCCTGATCCACTACTCCTAGCATAACTAGGGTTTGGCTTGTGAGCATCGCTAGAGATATTTATTTCGGTTGTGTTTAGCCATGCTTATCTGTTACTGCTGGTCCATCCGGTTGATGAATCAGAGCTACAAATGAACCTAGTATGACAGTATGATGTGGTATGATCATAGATGGAAGTTAAACATGCTAAGGTTTGTATGGGACGCCATGTTGGGTTGTGGTTTTTGCAGTCTCATACTTTCCACTACTAGGACCTGAGTTCTTGCCTCTTGAACCAAGATGAGCGTACAACCACACGGGGGCCTGGAAACCCCCTCGGCCAACTAACTCTCTTAGTAGATTCCATGAGTCACGTATTTTGGGCGTTCCATTCAACATATGCATTCTGTTTTTTCTCGAAGGCAGTGAAGGAGGTGCATTCATAACAGGTAGGTTAGCCTGGTAGGGAATGGGAGAGGTACGGCATCCATAATCAAGAAACCTGTTCAGATCTCTAGGGACCGGCTTCGGGACTCGACCCATTACGGCGGAATCTCCTTAGTGTGTGACTCATGGTCTCGGCAAAAGCAAGGTAAAGGTCGTGTCCAACCTCCGTCTGCCGGCCTTCCAAGAAAGAGGGATAATCTATAGTGGCATTAAGAGTCAGTTGGTACGAGTGGGTAAAGTTGTACATCCCTGCAGGGTATTAATCTTTTTCGAAAAGCCGTGTCCACAACTATGGACGACTTGGGAACATAAGTGATGGTCATAGAGAACTTGAACCTAATCATAATACTTGGCAACTTAAGTTAAGTGTGCTTAAGGATGCTTCATCAGGGTTCAAGGGGGTGATCCAAGTTGTTAGGTTCAGCTGATAAAGATTTGGTGGATATCAGAATATGATCAAAGCTAGTGATATCACTTTCTTATCCCCTTTTAAAATATTCTGATTATTCGAGGTTATTCTCCATCTTATTTTATAAAAAAAGATGTACTGATGTAAAAAATCTCCATCATCCATAAGTCTTGCTGAGTACATCCTGTACTCACCCTTGCTTTGTTGATACTTTTGTAGCAGAGTAAGTATCCCCATTGAAGATGAGTTCAGTACGACATCGACGAGTAGCTTGGGGTTCCCAGTCGGCAGTCTAGGATCTATGGATTGGACATCATCGTTATGCTTCGGGCCTCTTAGGACATTTGTTTGTTTTGCTATACTTAATGGCATCATTTGCCTTTTATTGTTTGATGTTTGTGGCGAGTGACCTCTGCTTGTCATATTTGGTTCTTCGCTCATATATGAGCCTGCTGTAATAAATTTTGTGTCGTAGGGTCATAGTTGTGATAGCTATTTTTTCTCTGTACGCTGACGAGATTATGTTATGACCGGACGAAGGTCTGTGATTTGTTTAGCCTAAATCCCGGGGGAGGGGTGTCACAGCCGGCACCCCTTTTGCTTACCAGGTTTGAGATCGTCGCCATTAGCAGGGTCACCCTTCCGGCTTGGTCTGGGCAGGGTTATGGACGCCATTGGTTAGTCTTCAGGGCTCTTAGCCTAATTTGCATCCTATTCGTACTCGGATGTTGTATAGTTTTCAAGGTGTTTAGGAATTTTGTACTGTAAAATGTATTCTTGACTCATGGAGTCATTGTTGTATATATCTGTTATATGTGTTCCATTGTGGACTACTGTGTAATGGTATTGCTTTGTTTTCCACCCGCACACAAGTGTCTGGTGGAACATTTGAATCGTTTCTTTGCGGGTTTAGCAGGGAACGCTAAAACTTGCATAGGGCCGATCTGAGGGTGTTATAGCCGGCTATAGTCTACAACACCATGTAAGCTGTGTAGGAGTCCCATGTTCACGAGAAACCGCATCTAACATGGGCTCATGACGCCATGGTTTCTATCACGGGCCCCTTGGCCGCGAGAAATCGCAGCCGGCAGGGGCATACAGTGCCACATCGTCTCTCAGTGGACCCCATGGCTACGAAAAATCGTTGCTGGCATGGGCTCATGGCACCACGTCAGCTCAGGGTGGACCTTGCAACCCAGCATTCATGGAGGCGTATCGTGTCGAAGACGCATATCATCAAACGCAGCCTCTCACGTTGCATAGTCCTGCCCGTGTATGCTGTCAGCAGGCCTAGGGCGCACGCGGTCGCCTATCATTGAGTGTTTTCCTGCCCGCATACTCTTACGGCGGGCCTAGGACGCACGCGTGGTCCACTATACAACGAGTAAGGGTCATATGTGGTCCACCAGTCAGAAACCCAATTCGCGATTCATGGTAAAATGGACAGGAAGAGCACCGAGCGCTTGATTGGAGTATAATTTCGGTTCTGAGGGAAGATTTTTAGTTATCGACCGTCTATATCCCATGGCTGAAAATAATTGGTGACGTGGATAACAGTTTCGACTGAAACAATCTAGCACTATTATTTACTCTGATTAATTGAATTAATAATTAAATGTATTTTTCACTTAATTTAAAACGGGTATCCCACCTACATGGGCCTTCCCGGAGGGGAAGGGCCCATGGGGGCTATCCACCCTAAGAGGCTTGGTACACAGGTTGGGGGCCCTCCCCACTACCGGTCAGCCAAGGGCCAAGTCACACATGGGGTAGGTCCCACCGACCACTGGTCGGCGCCTCCACCTCCTACTCCTTGTTTAGTCCCACCTCGGGACCTAGAGGCAAGTGGTGTTCCCCTTTCCCCTATATATGAGGGGAGATCCCCTCCCAAAATCCATCACATTAGCTTTTGCGTTCTCCTCTCTCACCCTATCTCCCTCACGTGTGTGTTCCCATATTTGGAACATGCACAACGAGATATAGCTTTCTCCACCATAAGCAGACCATCGTGCCATTGGATTCGATTCGGATCTTCTCCTTCTGCTGCTTCACTAGACTGGAGCCCGGGAGACATCTCCAAAGGAGAACTGTGGAGGCACCACTAGTTGTGGTGCTAGACGCTTGGAAGCCTACACGACCTCGACGTTAGAGACTTTGTATGAAAACATCGACAATGTTTGAACATGAACGTTATCCCCTTTTGGTCTTCAAGGGTATGAACACTGAATCCCTATTGTTACTTTACATCTACATAGATAGATATTAGCTATGTTGTTCTCGTCGTTACGACATTTTTTGTTTTCTGTTGTGGAACCACTTCAGTGGTATCAGATCCGATCTATGCGTCGATGTGTTGGTACAAGTAGAACACATAGAAATATGTGTGCAATGATTTTCTAGTTGCTACCCTCTCATGTGTACTTGTTCATATCATGACAAAGTTCGATAAAGCATCCTGGTCCGACATTACACGTAATATTATGCGAGACTGGTTCCACGACTAACATGTGCCTTGTACCATATAAGTGACTACTTGGTGCCTGTCTCTCTTACATTAGTTGATATGGAATTTATAAAGGAAAGACCTAGAAAGAGACTTAAATAGGAAACTAGTCAATCGATGTTATGGTTGCAAGTTCGTAGGTAAGAAACTATTTTTGTGCGAGTGCCTAAGCAAACGGCCACATAAAACATGCAAACGACATGTGATACGTATGGTCTAGGTAAGTGTTTATGAAACATACTATCGACGGCGCGGAGTCGCCAAGAACCTGGTAGCATGGTAGTGCACTCAATGGAGATCAAGGAGCGAAGTCCATATCATATCGCATAACTTACTTATGTATGTTGTTGGCTAATTATGCATCATATTTTGCTAGTATTAGTCTTATGAAGGTAGCATTATAAGATGATCCCTCAAACATTGTTCCAACATGAGTGTTCTCCCTTTATTGTGCACCACTAAGAAAGTTCTCTATTATGAAGGACGATGTGATGATCGGGTGTTAGACATATTGTCGGTCCCATGGGTTTCAGGGTTCGCGGTTCAACGGGCTTCAGACCGAGCGCTCTGTAGATATGTGGTGTCGTGAGATCGAAGCACCCATCCAAGAATAATACCCCGGGTACGGGTCTTGCGGACGGGGAGCCAACGGTTACACAGGAGGATGAAAAGGAATAGATGGCCGACGATGCCTAACCTAGAGGACAAACTACCCTCTATCCATGCTTTGTTTGGCCCACTCTAAGTATCGATAGCACGACTAAGCCATGTCGCACCCACTGGTGGAACCAGTGCGCCACATTGCAATCATGCAAGCCATGTGGCTTGCAGGTTCTTGGACGGTAATCCCTGCTCCAGCAACACTGCCATCAGCTTCATCCTCGAGCTCCTCATGCATTGGTTGCTGTTGCCGTTGCTCAATAGCAAGTGTCAAGGCCTCTATGGAACGCTGCAAAGATTTCACGTTCGTGTTGAGGTCTGTCACTTGTGTCTTGATAGTAGCCACGTCCCAAACGTTTGCTTCCAAAGTCACTTGCACGTCCTGAAGACTCTTGTCAATGGCATCTGTTGTGTTATTAAACACTAGTGTTAAATGGGATCTCAATGCTTCATATTGCCGCCAATTTACACACTCATCATCCTTCTTTTTCTGTGCTACAACATCAGAAGCACTAGTAGACATGATTAGTAGATTAGTGCAATAAATAAAATCTGTTTGGTGGAACACTCAATTCACTCACACTGACAAGAAAGTAGATCTTACCGTTCCAAAGTGAATAGAGATGCGTAACCAAAAACGATATCAAGACTGATGCACTGATGTGATGAAGTAAATATCAAGGTTATATAGACGATCACAGGGCACACAGGTTATTTATGGTGGAGCTGTAGGTATGGAATCCTAACTACACCGCAGACAAGTCCTAGTGCTGATCGTTATGATAACCCAAGAAACACACACGGTGGAGATAAACGTGGCAAAGAAATTTATGAACGGGAATATTGCAATGCACAAGAGAGACGCTAGTAATAGCTCAAAATAAACAGGCACAAGATTGCTCAATCTACAAGTGCTATGATCAACTAGGCCTCCAATAAAGCACACTTTGATATCTTTTTTTGTCACGCTTGGAGCTCTATGCTCTCTTTTTTTTTAATACTAAATCTCTTTTCCTTTGTTGTTTTTTTAACTATATGACTCAATGCAAAACGAATGCAAACTAGGGAGGGCCGGATAATCCGGTTTGTCGGGCCGAAAATTGAGCACTTTCAAAACCCTAATGAGCAGCCTGTCAGAGCAATGCAACTAGTCTCATGGGTATGTTCCTAGGCATGGATGCGGTAGATAGGCTGTAGCTAGGTTTGAAACTCCAAAGTACGCTATGTGGACTCAGAAAAGTAGATGGAAACTTGCGGAAAACGGTGATGGTGGACTCGGTGGTAAACAAGATCAAAACCCTAAACTTTAAACACAAATGAAAACTAGACTCCTATGAGAAAAACCTGCAGATCGGATCTACGAGAAGACACGACCAACAACTAAAACTTGAAAAACGATGCAATCTCGGCTAGGGCAAATATTTTTGTATGGCTTTTTCTGTATAGGACGAAAACAAGAACTAATCTATGGATGGATTTGTGGATGCTCACCGAGTAAACGAGGAAATATGATACCAAGATGATAAGGGGTGGCCCGATCTTCTCAGCAAGCACTTGTCGATGATGATGGTGGATGATAGATAACTAGCCTGTAGCTATGAACTCTCCCGCTCGAACCCTGATGCCAATGTAACAACTCTTGAACCTTGTGGGATATTCACAACACCACTCTCTTGCGCACGCAGCCGTCGACCACGAACGGTAGTTTGCAATCTACTAATTCCCAATGGAACAACAGATCACACTCAATTGCAGTAGATAATTCGATCATAGGGTAATTTCAAAGGTTCTAAAAAGAATCAACTCCGAAATATTTTAACGTGGTCTACCTCTAAAGAAACGGTACCCCCATCTATTTAAGAGAGAGGGGGCGGCTAGGCTAAGATTCCAAGACGCAAACGACTACAACTAAGATACATGCCGACCCAAGTGGGACAGCTTTCTAGGCGCACAGGCATGTTCCTGCCGTGGCAACATATTGGGGCTAAAGCGTTCCGCGGCAGGACTCTTCTGCCGTGGCAGGATTTCAGCCACTTTATGTGCCACGGTAGCCTACTGTGGCAGGATTTGGCATCATTTCTCTGCCGCCGAAGAGACTCTGCCAGGTGTTGATTCCTTCCTTTGTAGCTCCTTGCGCTTCCTCCCTCTCCTCCCTCGCGCTTGCCCGATTGATCAACACACCTTGCTCCATGTGCTTCGCCTCCTCGCTACATGCTATACCTTCTTTTCCAACGTACCTGATCATACAATAACACATAGACTTAGGCAGTATAAAATTATCATTAAGTAAAACATCAGGCTCATTAAGAAAAAAATTCACTAGTTGTTCTAGTAGCTTAGCACGAGCTCTTGTAATTGGTCCAATCCTAATCTCATTGGACTTATCCTTGTTAGTAGCAGCTGGAACATCATCAGTAGTAACTGGGGTAGGTGTAAGTATATGGATGTCCTCATCACCTTGCCCTATGGCTCGCCACCCCATCGTGCACTGCTGCTCGCCGCCACTGTCCGTCGTTGAGTCACCGTCTCCGCGACCATTCTTTGGCGGCGCCACCACCACAAGGTTGCCTGCGCCATTATATCTCCAACACCTCCATCCACGCTTGCGCGCGCCCCCAATCTTCTGCCTCGCGCCTGATCTGGGAGCAATGGTGTCGCTGACGTCAGCACGACGTCAGGATGGTGTCAGTTTTCCCCTTCCATTTTATTTATATCCTTTTCTTTAATTGTTTTATTAACTAAAAATGCTGACAGGTGGGTCCCTATTGTCAGACTTTTAATATTTTTGGAAATTAATTTCTGAAATGAATAAAACTATGACATGTGGGTCCAGGTTGTAAAATAATTCACATAAACCAAAAAATTTTAATTGTTTTAAAATGATTTAAAATGAATTAAAAATGGAGAAATCTAATTCATTTTAAATCAGAAAAATACAAATAATATATCAAGATGTTCAGAAAAATAAGATCTGTCCAATAGAGCTATAATCATGCATTGTTCAACAACTTCAATTACAAGTTTAATTAGAAGAATCAATTGAACCCCAAAGGTGATTCCGAAGACCCCCCCCCCCCTATTCTAGGGTTTGCACCTCTCGGACCCTGTTTAAAATGGTCGAGCATGTTTAGGGTTTCAATTTCAATAAATTTTAACTTGCCATATCATCATCCTTGATTGAGCATTGCATCGATGCCATGTGTTGATTGTTTCCCTCTCTTACCGATGTTTGGATCTTCTCCGGTAGAATATGATATCGGAAGCGGGATTGAGATTGAAGACCGAGATCAACACCGTCGAAGCTCGAAGACCAATACTTGACCAACTGTAATCAAGTCAAGTACCAGATGTCCGAAGCTTTGCTTTTTGGATATCAACTGGCAAAGGCAAGCGAAGCCCCACACATACATATGAATCCTATGCTTTTAAAGTATTCACATTCTTGCCATGTGCATTCGATTCCAAATTTTTTTACCGATAGATAAAGTAATCCTATCTGATGCATGTTTCCTTTATAGCCTATATTCCCTGACCCACTGCTCCTACCATAACTAGGGTTTGGCTTGTGAACCGTTGCTAGAGCTGTTACATCTGTTGTGCTTAGCCATGCTTAGCTGTTATCACTGGTCCATCCGATTGATGAATCAGAGCTACGAATGAACCTAGTATGACAGGATGACGTGGTATGATCAGAGATGGAAATTAAACATGCTAAGGCTTGTATGGGTGTCACATCCCAAGATTTTCCAAATCTTGTAATGTGAAAATAAATGAATAAAATAAAACTTTGTTTGATTTTCAAGGCCAGAAGAAACTTTTTGAATTTAATTGGAAACTTCAAACCAATTTGAATCAAATAAATCCTAAAGGGATTTATAAAGATAAGCATTTATTAAAGGAAATTAAAATGTTTTGGAACTACTATTTTGGATCTTTTAAATAAAAGATTTGGTTTTCAAAAGAAAAGGTGGATTCATAAATAAAGATTATTTTATAAAGCCAAATTAAACCTTGGCCAAGCTTTGGAATTAAAACATTTTGTTTTGAATAAAAATAGCAAGGGTTTATTTAAATAAATTAATAAGGATTTAATATCCAATTTTATTTGAATAAAAGGTTTTACCATTTTAAATGAAACATCAAAACTAATTAAATTATTTTAAATAAGTTTTCCAAATATTTTATATTCTCAAATAAAACCTACTGAAGTGTTTTGACTTTATTTTAGATTTCAAAATAAATATTTTAAATCCTATTTGATTTATTAATGAAGGTCTATTGTATTTAAATGGACCCTAAAATAAAAGGTTACTTTATTTTAAACAAGTTTCCAAGTATTTTTTTATTTCCAAATAACCTACTGTTTTGGTTTTGAAAATATTTGGATTTGAAAAGGAGATTTTGTTAATTAAATCAAACCCTATTTTATTAAATAACTAAAGATCCATTTTATTTAATTAAAGGAAGGAACCTCAAAAGAATAAAAATTATTATTTTATTTTGGAATTTTGGATTATGTTACTAAACAGAACCAAATTCAAAGTTGTGAAAGTTTGGTGATTGTTTGAATCAATTAGAATGTTGTTTGATAGTTTGTAATTCAAAACAGAAAATAGATTTAGAAAAAGAAAAATGTCAGACAGAAAAAAATAGTGCAAAGGACCCAGCCCACTAAGGCCCAGCAAACCAGCCCCGTTTTCCTCCCCGAAGAAAAACATTTTAAACTCAATCTTTAACCCGCAGGGTGACCGACTGGTGGACCTCACCCCCACTATTTTTCCACTGCCAGGTAGACCCCACCTCACTGTTCATCGTCCACACCCCGCGCGACCTCTTCTCCCCCCCCCCCCCCTCGTCGCCGTTTCCTGGAGAGATTCCGCGGCCTTAATTCGCCATAATGCAGCCACCATTACTCGCCTTGACCATGCTCGATAAAACGCCTGCGTCTTCTCCTCCTTTCCCCTCTGTCACCACACCTCGACTCGCCCTCAGGCTGCTGAATTTTGCCAGAGACCATCCTCTGTTCCGACGACACCTCGGTGACGATTCCGGCCAAATTTCACCCCCACTTGCCTCCCTGAGCACCCTAGCAGCTTCCCCACTCCAAGACACATCTCCCAGTACTTTTCGTTCGACCGCGGGCGCCCCAGAGCGTCGGCTACAACAAGCTTCCGAACGCCGCTGTGTCTGCAATCTCTCCGACGACCTCCCCTGGTAAACGCTGACCGCCCCGAGCCTCCTCGTTCACGCTCCCTCACTCGCCTCGGTCTTGCGCAACTAACCCTGACCTCTGTTTGTCTTTTCGTGACCAGTAGCCTCGTCTTCGACCACGGGCAGAGCGGTCCGACGCCGTTCCCAACTCCGGCGAGAGATTCCACCTGACCCCGTGCGCCCCTTGCCACGTCGACCACACGCCGAGCACCACCTCGTCCTCGCGACCTCGGTGAGCCTACTCCCTTCCTCTCTCGCTTCCTGTTTCGCCAGCACCGCCACTGACTGACCATCGCCGCTGTCCACCGCAGAGCAGCGCCGCCCGTTAGTGGCCTGATTGATTGCGTCCGTTAGATCTAGATCGTAAGGCTGTAATAGAACATAAGCGAAGAGGTATCGTATACCTCTGCGCCGCTAGATCTAAATAAGATCCTACGGTCTGCATCGCGTGATCCACCCGAACCGGTACCGTCCAACCAGAACTTGACGCGTGTCACCTATTCTGTTTAAAACAGATTTGAAATCAGATTAGTTGATGAATTTCAAACCTTTGTAACTTTTGATCCACACGTCCAAAAATTGCAAACTTTATGTCGTTGGATTCAGGAGAGCAATCCCTAGCCAACCATGCCCTTGGTTTAGTAAATAGTATCTGTTAATTTACTTGTTTTTGCAGATTCATTTGTGTGCTTGTTTAGATTAGAAAAATTGTTTAAAAATGATTTTTGGATTAAAACTTTTGCAAAATGGTTTGTTGTGACCTTACTGACCCTAGGAACCAACCCATGATTTGGAAAATTGATTTGGAAAAGTTTAGAATGGATTAATTGGTTTATTCCATTTCTAGCTAAATAAAACTATTGTTTTGTTTATGAATATGATTTTGAGTAAAATTTTAGAGAAAATGTTTTGGACCAAACCTACTGACCCAAAACACCAAGTTTTGCAAATTAGCAACTCATTGGTGAGAAAACTTAAAATTTCTTGCTATTATAAAAATGTTGTCCACCACATAAAATAATGAAGGGTTTTAAAAATGGTTTTTGGCCAAAACCCATATGCAATGACTTTTCCACTTTGGAAAATGACCAATTTGTAACTTACAAAGTTTAGAGACCTAGTGGATACCACCTTTGCAATTAGAACCATCTTTTACATGCTTACATGCATGACTTAGATTTTAGATCCCATAGTTTTATGTGTGTGTAGATTATTGTTTGATTGATTATTGGAATGCTAGTTGATATAGAGTTTGCTTGATTGATTGTAGTGAAACTAGCAAAGTGTGAGACTAGCAAGATCAAGGAGTGAACCATCATTCCCTACCAAAAAGGCAAGTTACACTATCATACAAAAAGTCCTACTACTTTCATTATACTTAGTGGATTCTGAAAACATGCATGAAAACAATTTTATACTTATGCTATGCTAAATCCTAATAGGATTCCCTATACACTCCTTAGTGAAAATATTGTAGTTGATACATGCTTAGCCATGCTAAATTTTGAAAAGAGATACATGTTGAGATTATATAAAGGTTGAGAAAAGGACTTGTGTTTTACATAATAAAACAAGGACTCAATGAACCACCTAGGTGGATGATACTTTAAGTTTTGGAGAAGGTGGCAACAAAAGGAACCATGTTTATGGGATTCACTTTGTGTTGTGCTCCAAAAGAAAACCACCTAGGAAACTTAGAGATTGAACATGTTTCTCCAATTGTAGCTTTCGTGTGCAACCACATGCTATTATGGCTCTGGCTTAGTCAACTACATTGGGAAGACCCATGCACTGTCTTCAGTTAACTGGACATGGGGATCTGGAATGCTTCATGGGTGCTGAAGGCAAGCTAGCAATGGTGTATGGAAGGACCCTTTGGAAAGACTTCGTCACATTCTCAATCTGCCAGTACTCCATCTTGGTGAGCACTAATCCAGTAGGCCACTGGTGGCAACAAGATGGGATTGTGACATGTGGGTAAAGTGTACTCCTTCTGCAGAAGATAATAAAATCTAAGTACTTAGCCGTGTCCCCGGTTATGGACAATACTGAGCAACTAAAGTTTGAACTATGGGAGATCTCGACATTCCAACTTCTAAAATAAAAACTTGATGCACTTGGGGGTACCAAGGAATTCAAAGAGATTTTGATGAAACTTGTTGCACTTGGGGTTACCAAGGTGCTCAAGATATTTTGCTTAAAGCTTGATGTACTTGGGGTTACCAAGGAACTCAAGAGATTTTGTTGAAAACATGAACACTTGGGGTTACCAAGGAACTCATGAGATTTTATAAAACTTGTTGCACTTGGGGTTACCAAGTAGCTCAAGGTATTTTTGACAAGGACTTGAACACTTGAGTTTCTACCAAGGAGTTCAAGGAACTTGGAAAAGAGATTTGACAAAGGACCAAAACCATTTTGAAAAGATAGGATAAATTTTGCTTTATGCAATGAGCCTTAAACTCTACTTAGCCAAATATGCATGTAATGATAGGATCCACTTATACTATACATAGTAGTGAAACTTGCCAATACAATTCAAATGTATTGACCCTTGTGGCTGTAACTTGTAATGTTGCAGGTTTGATTGTTTTAGTGAAGATTGATTGATTAGGATTACAAAGTCTACAACCAACATCTGCCTGTGGCACTTTGAAGATGAAGGACCCCATGACTATAGTTATTCCGCTGCAATGTAATGTAATAGCCAAATGAGCTATGTATGATGTAATAAAATTATGTTATTCATGGTTATAAAGTTAGGATATGACCTTTGTATCTTGATATTACATCTTAACTGTGGATGCTAGCTATTGATCCAGGGACTAGCATTGTAAACACAAGGGGGCTCTATCTTATTAAAGATTGGGACCTCTACAATGGGTGGCCACGTGGGTTGTGGTTTTTGCATTCTCACACTTGCCACCCTTAGGACCCGATGTTCTTGCCTCTTGAACCAAGACAAGCGTACAGCCACATGGGGGCCTGGAAACCCCCTCGACCAACTAACTTGCCGAGTAGATTCCATGAGTCACATAGTTTAGGATTTCCATTCGACATACGCATCTTGGATGTTCTTGAATGGAGGTTCAGGAGGTGCATTCGTAACAGGCAGGTAAGCGTGGCCGGGAACAGGAGATGTCTGGCATCCGTAATATTGAACCATGCGCACATCATTAGGGACTGGCTTCGGGACTCGACCCTTTACGTCGGCATCTCCCTAGTGCGTGACTCATGGTCTCGGCGAAAGCAAGGTAAAGGTCATGTCTAACCACCCTCTGCCAGCCTTCCAAGGAAGAGGGCTATTACTAGTGGCATTAAGAGAAGGTTAGTACGTGTGGATAAAGTTGTACACCCCTATAGGGTTATTAATCTTTTCGAAAAGCCGTGTTCGCGGTTATGGATGACTTGGGAACGGACATGAAGATCATAGAGAACTTTAACCTAATCGTAAAACTTGGCAAGTTAAGTAATGTGTGCTTAAGGATGCTTCCTCAAGGATCAAGGGGTGATCCTAGATAGGTTCAGCTAATGATGATTCGGTGGATATCAAAAGATGATCAAAGCTAGTGATACCGCTCTCTTATCCCCTTTTTAAAATATTCTGATTAGTCGAGATTCTTCTCCATCTTGTTTTACAAACAAAGATGGATTTATGCAAAATAACTCCACCAGCCATAAGTCTTGCAGAGTACACCCCGTACTCACCTTGCTTCGTTGATACTTTTGCAGCACAGTAAGTGATACCATAGAAGATGAGTTCTTCACGGCATCGACATCGACGAGTAGTTTGGAGTTCCCAGCCGGTAGTCTGGGATCTATGGATTAGACGTCATCGTTATGCTTCAGGCCTCTTAGGCCATTTGTTAAGTTTGCTATACTTAATAGCATAATTTGCCTTCCGTTGTTTGATGTTTGTGGTCAGTGACCTATTCTTGTAATATTTTTGTTCTCTGCTCAGTTACGAGCTTGCTGTAATAATTTTGTGTCGTAGGGTCCCTGTTGTGTTATCAATTCTCTCTTTGTACGCTTTCGAGATTTAGGTTAGGCTTATATTAGACAGAGGTCTGGGATTTGTCTAGCCCTAATCCCGGGGGTGTCACAGGGTTTTGGTATCAAAGCAGTACCGACTGTAGGAAACCTTTCTATTGGTCGATGTTGAGTCTAGTGTTTGTGAAAACTATTTTCAAAGATGAAAATTATGTGCGAAAATTCTAGTATGCTTCTTTTTCTCCTTATCCAGTTTTGCTCTAACTCTGGGTTATCTTATCTTGTGTTGATTTGGAAAAGTTTTGCTATCTCGTCCAGTCTTTCAAAACTTAGGTGCCTCTTCAGGCATGCCAGCTCTCAACCATTTGACCTAGTGTTGAGTTCTCTAGAGTCAGTTGTGTGCATTCCTTGTTTCCCTTTGTTTTGATTCTTTCGAGAGATTTATTTCTATCATGATCTCTCTGTCTTTTGGACCCACAATATTATATTGTAGGATCCATAAAGTTCTGCTCTAGGCTTCAAGGTCTCCTTTCGCCTTGTGTGCCGCCTTTTTATTTGTTTGGGTGCTTTAGAAGTCGTATCTTCTTTTGGAAGCCACCTCGTGATTACTATCTTGTAGTGTATGCTTTGTCACTCAAGTAGTAGTTACTCCTTTCTTTGGTTTTCACCCTCGGACTTGAACCTAAGATCCCTGATTGTGCTGGATTCCAGTGTTGCGAATTTTGTACATGAAGCTGTCCTTTAACCCAAGATCCATTGTTGAACCTTATGGTTAATGTTTACAGATTACATCAGAATGACTAGTACCTTCTAGTATAGCCTTCAAGCTATTAAACAAGTGACGATAAAGGACTTCCCTACCACATGCTATGGCAGATGTTCTTTAATGGAACCAAATAGATCACGACAAGAGCACTCCTCGTGAGTCTCACCTCTATATTCGTGATTCTGCCACACCTTTCCCTTCCATGCATTGGTTTTCGGAAGGTTGTTGACTTATGCATCCACATCTCGGAATTTTGTCCTGAGCATGTTCCTTACCATTGTTGTTTTCCGACCTTTGTCTACCAGTTGGTAGCCAAGTAGTAAATGTGCATTGGTGTCTTTCGATGCAAGATACTCTTGTGGTTCGTCATGATAAACCATTTCGGGTTGTTAGGAGAAACAAACTCCAGAACCTCATCATATCCAGGACCGGGTCAAAGTGTTGTAATCCGCAGATCAATAAGAATTGATTAATTTATGTTCTATTCTACCTTAGAGTATCACACTCCTTTATATTAAGATGTCGTGCTCAGTTTCATGGCCCTCTTAATGAAGTGATGCTCTTATACATCCTTACCCACCCTTCCTCTGAGCTGTTCGCGCTCAGGAATGTTGCATGTGTGTAATGATGTGACCATCAGAGATTCTTAGCAATTGTCATTGCTTTGAACTCAAAGGACATTTGTATCATTCTTACGTGATGGTTAACCCTATCACTAAGCAAAGGATGATTGTGCTACCAAGTCTGTTATCCTAGTGCCCCCTCTTCGGTCAAAAAGTTAGGCTTGTGCCCAAGCTTTGAGACTACGTCTTCTTGCTTTACCAAGCAAGTTTCCCTCTTGAGATCTGTGACATATCGGTGGTTCATGATATTCTTGATGTCTTACTAGAAGTATCTTCATGTTGCCACATGACCGTGTTGTCAGGCTCTTGAGTGAGCTGTTTCTTTAAATCGCTCGTTTCTCCAAGGGTCCGTACTAGATACCCCTGAACTAGTTGGTTGAGCTTAAACAACAACTTGGAGAGTTGTAAGACAAAAGTTCTATCCAACTCTGTTTCTCCTTAAAGGGATGTCCAGTTTTGTTCGTGTTGAAGTAAGATAGTATGTCCTTTATGGATATGTTATCTTTCCTGCCTTTTATTTGGTTTGGGCAATTGTCAAATCAAACTCAGTTCCAAGGACTATCCTGTCGGTGTATCTATTTGTGATGTTTCACCTGAATTACATCCTCATGTCCTCTGGTCTGACCAATGTATAGCCTTGTTCATACAACATGTGAGTCTGTTTTCTTGGAGTGTATAGATAAGTTTGTTATTGAGCCCATCAATGACATCCTTACCTTCTCCATGCTAGAAAAGATTCATGCGGAACATTTGGTATTAATGTTGGAAACCTTTGAGAACCATCTTCGTGTTATCTCGAAGTATGTGTTTTGGATGTTAGAAGTGACCTGCTCTGATTCACGTGCAAATGTCGAAAGATGTCGCCGTGGATTCGAGTAGCATTATCTTTGTCTCCTCGGGAATCATTCTAAGTTAGTCAAGCATGTGCAAAGAATTATTGATATGCTAGGTTGATACCTTCGCATATCGAGAAGATCCTCCAAGCACACCAAGCCACTGACTGACTTGTCATGGAAGAGAAGAAGTTCTACAAAACTTCGATATCCTCCTAAATGTTTCCTACCAAGGATTCAGTGGTGTTTCATTGCAAACAATTTGTGTAGATGCAATTATCTTTTGATAACTTGCTATCACATGGGTTCCGCAATCTAGCTCATCTTTTGGATCTTGACATTGAAGTCCATGTTTTGAGAATCTAGTAACTTTACCATGCGGTAAATGTTGCACACTTTCTATTCGGATATGCTAAGTCTGAAGTACCTCTCCACTTAACCAAATCTGAATCTCAAGCAGATATGGTGGTTGGTGTTCCTCAAGGTTATGACGTAGGTCTATTGTAACTCTGGCAAGATTGATGTAATGGTTGGCACAATCAGTCGGAAGACCTATTGCCACACTCCCTTGAATCAGCAATAACAACCATTCCTCATGAGGATGCTTCTATAACTTACTATAGGAGTTGTGTTTATGGTTCCCTTCGTAAACGAAGTCTGACCTTTACTTGATGACTGGTTAAAGGATTGTTATTAGCCTACTATCGGTGTTTTGAACATCAAGGAGAACATTTAAAGTAGAGTTGCTAAATGTCTCTCGGTCGATCCTCTAGATCCTTTTCTGATGGCAAGCGTCTTGTTATGCCAAGTACTTGGAGTCTGAGAATGAAGTTTCTATCTTCTCCTGTCATCAGGAATCTTCTCAACTATTAATCTTGGTGGTGTAAAGTGATATCATGATCTTTGGCAATATCCTGACAAGTTCTGGATGAATAAATAGTTTCATTCTCGCTTTCTAAAACATGTTAGAAGAGCGGCCATGATTTGGGTAATCAATAGTGTCTCTTGTTATAGGTTCCTTGTGACTCTTAAGAGTCCTCTCCACCAAAATATCTTTCTATATTGGCCTTCTGTTGAACCAAAGAATGACCCTTCTATGTCAAAAGTAGTTCAACAACTTGGTTTTGTTGATAGCTATCTCTTCCACCTATAACGATCAACTTAAGCTGTTTAGTATAGGTTTACCTCTCGAAGTCTGCATAACTTTCTCCATCTGTTGGAAGTCTCCTTCCCTTAGAAGTCAAAACTCTTCTGCAAATTCCATGGTCTCAATACTTATGAAGACCAGTTATCTGTCACCTTGAAAACCATCTCCTTTTATTTTCCTCCACCTTGGCGTGTTTCATGTCGTTGACTCCAGATACGTTCGTGAAACATCTATCCATGAGTTGACCATGAGATACTCAATTTGTGGTTCCATTCATTCCCTCTCTTCCTTAGTGTGAGCAGCCACCCCGAAGATTATGAAGCGCTTCGTCCATTCATCATGGTGGTATGGATCAACCTCTTTGAGAAGATTGTCGAAGTTTAGTGTAACCCTGTTCCTTCTATCTTTCTACCTAGGAATCTCGGGACGAGATTCTTTTAAGGGGGATAGAATTGTAACAACCCTAGTTTTATCAAATAGTATTTAGGAAATGTTTGTGCATTCATGAGCATCATCATTTTCAATGCATGTAAGAAATAGATTCAAAACCCCTAAACCCTATTTTTCCCCTTACTATTTGAAACCTATTCAAAATGGTTTTGAATTTCGAAAAGAACAAAAAGTGTGGAACCCAAATTGTTGCAAGGGTCCCTGTAGTATTTGAATATTTGTAAAAGCGCTGGTATTTTAAAATGTATTAAAACATATTTACAAATGAATACACAAAGAGAAAGTCAAAAATAGAAAATAGAAAAAGATTCTAGAAAGAAAAATTTGTGCCTAATCTAATCTAGGTGAAAAATAAATATCTGGTATTTTGAATACTTGTAAATACATAATTTACAAATGTATTTCTAAATTTTGAAATGTGAAAAATAAATTAAAAAAAGAAATAATTGTTGAAATTTAGGGTGAAAAGAAACTTTTTGCTTCTAAATGGAAACTTCAAAACCCTTCTTGAACAAATTTGAATAAAAATGGAATCCAACCAAATTTCAATCAAATGAAATGCATTCATCAATGAATGTATCTTGAAATTTAAACACTTGGAAAAGTTAAACCAAAACCCTAAAACCCGAATGGAAGAAAATCATTTCCAAGATCTCTCTAATACTATGGATATGATCCATATAAAAATCTATCAACAAACATTTACAAATGATCAAAAAAATGGTAAACAAAAATATTATAAAACCATGGAAATTGGTTTCATTTAATTTGGAACCATGGATAAAAACTTATGAATTTAATAATATAAAAAGGAATTAATTTCCAAAAGATAATAAAGCTCCTAACTAAATCCATACCAGATTGTGAGCAAATTAATCCTAAAGGGATTTAAAAAGGTAAACAAAAATTAAATAAAATTATACCAATTGAAATCACCAATTTTGGATCTATAAATTAAAAATATGGATTTTATAAGACAAGGAAAAAATAAATAAATAAGGAATATTTAAAAGCCAAATTAAATATAGGCCAAATCCATAAACAAATGAAAGTTATTGAATAATAAAAAGTGGTAAAGATTATTTAAATAAAATCATAAGGATTCAACAATATCCAATTTTATTTAAATAAAGACAAATTGCCTAAACTAAATAATAAATCCCAATAAAATTATTTAGAAGACAATTTAAACCTTGAATTAAATCCATACACAAATGGAACAAAGATATATCAAATCCAAATAAAATAAAGGGATAAAGAATAATCAAATAAAAACATATGGGATTGAACCATATTCTAATTATATTTAAATGGAGATAAATCCCTAAAATAAATGATTAATCAAATCATGAGAAAAATAATTGAAATTGCCAAACTAGATTAAAAGTTAAAAAGAATAAAGGATTAAATAAATGGAATTATATGGTTTGGAACCATATTGAAATTATTTAAATAAAGACAAAAGACTCATTTAAATAAATAATAAAATAATTCAAAGTGAATTATTTAATACACTAATGAATAAATAAAACCGACTGAAAAAGGTTTGGTAAAAATTGGAATTCAAATAGAGGTTTAAATCATTTGAATAAATTAATATGGATGGGAAGCATATTTAAATCTTATTTAAATAAAGACAAATGTCTATTTTAAATAAATATTAAACCATAAGAGAATATAAGAAAATATTCAAAAATGGATATTAAGCACATTATTAAACAGATTAAAAACATACCGAAAGTAGGGAAAAGTTTGATAAACAAATATGAATTCAAATGAGAGTTTGAATTTGAAAACAGAAAATAAAAACAGAAAAAAGAAAAGGGATCAGAAAAAAATAGAAAACATAAACAAACCAAGCAGCCACCTAACCTAGGCCCAGTAAGCCCAACAACAAGCCCACCCGGCAGCTCCTCTCCTCTCCCCGCGAAGCGTTTTCTCACCCGTGAGTCGACCCACTACCTCACTGACCTAACGACCCCACCATACCACTTCTCAGCTCGCTGACTCCACGACCCCACTGCGCCACCTCATCATCGTCTACCCCGCGACCCGTTCCTCCCTCACTTCGTCGTTTCTTGCCATTTATTCCTCCTTGTTAATTCGCTTTAATGACCACTAATTCCTCCCAGTGATCACGCGTACTTAATCGCCCCACTCCCCTCTTCCATTCCCCTCAGTCGCCACCTACTCTCCGCCCCAGGGATGCCCGAATTTCTTGCTCAAACATCACTGCCTCCGGTGAGCCTCAACACTGATTTCGGCGAGCACAACCAACCCCACAGCCCCTGACTCACCCGTGCATGCTCGCCAGTGTCTTCTGCACATGCCAGTAGCCTAGCTCTCGCGCGCACCCTAGAACGTCGTCTCTGTTAACTCCAACTCGCCACCGTCTTTGGCTCCAACTCCAGCGACATCCCCTTGTAGTTTTTGACTGCGCCTCCCCCTCTCTCTGATGCACGCATACTCTCCTATCCCTTGCACGTCTAACGCCTCCCTTATTTTGTCTTCCCGTGGCTTGTATCTTCGACTCTGACAAGAACCGTGTGTGCCCGACGCCATTGTGAACTCCGGCGAGGAATCGTCAGCAGCTCCATGCGCCCCTCGACCTGCGACAACAACATCAAGCATCCCCACGTCACTGTGATCATGGTGAGCATTTTCCCTTTCTCCCTCGCTTCCTAGTTTCGCCGACAACGTCACCGCCCGAGTGCACCGCCGCTCGCCGTCGCCAGCGCCGCCAAATCTTGACCAACTAGCTCTTGTCTGTTAGATCTTAATCGTAAGGTGTAGGTTAGATGACTTAACGAACCGTTATCACTTGATCTGTGCCGTATGATCCTAGTTAGATCCAACGCCCCACGTCGCTCGATCCGTGCGAACCGGTACCGTCCAGTAAGAACGTGACGCATGGCCTGTATTTTGTTTAAAAACAGAAACATTTCTATTAGATGCATGATTTTGTAAAACTCATAACTATTGTTCTGCTTAGCCAAATTTTACAAATTTATATCTTTGGATTCACAAAAATGTGATCTTTGCAACCATGCCCTTAGTTTAGTATTTTGCTTATGCAAAATTTTGGTTGTTTTTGCAGAAACATTTCTAGGCCTATTTTGAGTATAAAAATTATTCTAAAAAAAATTTTTAGGTAAAATCTTTTGCAAATGGTTTGATTTGAACTTTCTGACCCTAAACACTAAGTTTTGGATTTAAAAATGTAATTGATTAATCCTAGAAAATTATTACTTTAATTAAAGGCAATTATAGTAAAACAAAATGTTGCTTTGATTTCAAAATGATTTTTGGGTGAAACCTTTTGGAAATATATTTGTTTTAAACACTTTAACCATAAACACTAACATTTCTGTTCAAAAATATATTTGGCTAACACTAGAAATTATTACTTTGATTAATATCATTTTTTAGCAAAACAAAAATGATTTAAATTGCCATTTTCACTAACTTAATTTTATATGGTTTTCCCACTTTTATAAATGACAAATAGGTGTTTTAAAATGTTTATAGCTTACTAGAAAGCACCTTTCCAAATAAAATAATCTTCTGCATGCTTGCATGCATTGTTTTGTTTTCTTTATTTTATGTGGTGAATTGTTTGAATGCTAGTTTGAATATGTGCTTGCTTGATTGAATTGTAGTGCACTTTGAAGAGTGTGACCATTGCAAGATCAAGGAGTGTATCTATATTCTCTACTAAAAAGGCAAGTGGTGCTTCATACATTTTGTCCTTTTATTTTCACTATGCATTAGTGATATTTTGAGTAGGACTTGCATGGAATTTTTACTAAGTATGCTCTGCCTTGGGAAATCCTAGTAGATGATGCCTTAGTAGATTTTCCCTAAGTTAATATTTGTGCTACTATCATGCTTAGATTAGCTACTAGAAAACCAGGGTGGATTATATTCATGCTATGAAATATTTCTAAGTCTATGAATTGTGTTTTGTTAATAAAACAACTATGTGAATGAATCACCTGGGTGGAATGGTGTGAATGGATTATGTTGAGTGGTTACACACGGCCCCATATTTATGGCCTACCCTAGTGTATCTCACTTGTGGAAAGCCACCTAGGAACAAAGATATTTGAGATGTCAAATGTTGAGAAGCTTCAAGTGCAGCCACATGGCATTATGGGCTCTGCCTGTATCATATAGGTTTCAATAACTTAGCCAGATGGACAGTTGGTGGTAGGGGATTGTAGCACCCCGGTTAAAATCCACTACTAGAAAATTGCGTGTTAAATAATACTTTGTGCATCATCATGTCATCATGCATCGTTTGCCTGAAACTATTTTCTGAAAACCTATCTTTCTTTTCTAAATGTTCCCTTCTTTTATCTCAAATCAAAACCGGGCTCGTCCGATTATTTTGTTTGTATAAAACCTATTTATTAAAGCCTTTAAAATAAACCTATAATATTTTTATAATAAAATATAAAATATTTTTGTCCGGGGAAGGCAGCCACAGGCTAGGCCCAAAAGCCCAGCCCACAGCCACCGACCACCCCTCTAATCAAACCCTAACTCTACCCCAACCTAAACCCTAACCACCCCAGGGCACCCATCCCTCAGCCGCCGCCACTCCCTCAGCAAACAACATCCGCGTGCCTGGACCCGTCCCTATCCCCATCCCGCTACAACGTACGCCAGGACCCTGCCCGGTCCCACCACAACCACCCCGACTCGACGCTCCCCACGCTCGCTCTCGACATGCGACCGAGACCCCGGCCCCACCTCATCCCTTTCCCTCGCAAGCGCCTCTCACCTCTCACCTCTCTCCCGACCAGCCGCCGCCGCAGGGCGTCCTCTCCGCCTACGCGATCTCCGTCGCGGCGGTCCCTCCTTCATCAATGCCCTGAGCTCGAGCCGGGCTCGCTCCACCGCCCCCTCTCTCTCGTTCTTGCCGGCCCCCGCCCAGGCGTGACCTCCATGTCCGCCATCGCCTCCTGCACCCTCCCCTGCGACCCTGGCACCGCCGTTCCGCCCGGAATCCCTGGCACCGTCGCCCGAACGCCAGCGTCCTGCTTCCCCGTCGCTCGCCTCCGACCCCGTGCGCCTCTGCCCTGCGCCTCCTCTCTGCGCGGCCCACCCTCTCCTATCTGTCACGGCGTCGCCCTTCCCCCTGAAGCCCCTGAGCCGTCACCCACCTTGGTGCCGCGAGCTCTGCACGCGTCCTCTTCGGCCTCCCTCACCATGTCGCTGTCAGTGCCGCCTGCCCGCTTTGGCCTTCTTCTGCTTGTTCCCGCAGAGGCTCCTGCGCCAAGTAGTCTCGCCAAAACCCGGTGCTTCTCACGGGAAGTGCAGGTGTTTACACATGTTTGATTGTGTGGTTCTAGCTATGTCATTATTTCCTTGTTTGGGAGTTTTCCCCTGTCGGGTACCCTAGTGTTCTACCAAATCCTTTCGCTGCAAGTGTGTGCTTGCAGTTTATCAAGATGAGGCCAAATTCTACCGTACCGACCTCCCCAAACCCACACCTTCGCCAAGTTCTACCTCGACGATGAGTGGTCACCGACAATCGAAGCCGGGAATCCAAGTTTTGTCTTGGACGATGTGATCGTTGACTTGGAACCGAAGACCGTACTAAACCGGAGGTGTTTGAAGAATCACCGACAAGCACTCCTTCACGGACCCGAGGATCCGAAGACCTCCTTCCCGGATTCGAAGACCGACCACGGATCCGAAGCCCTGTCCCGGAGTCCAAAGCCCCTAAACCCAAGTTCGCCAAACCCCATATGGGACCCCTATCCGAGACCCCTTATATTTTTATAATATATGATATTAAATTGTTGCATATTTAATTGTTCATGTTGCATACAAATTGTGGGGTTTGGGGGCCTTATGCCGATTCATCTAATAATTAAATATGGGGTCCATATGCGGGCGATTCTAGTCTTACTTTGGCCCCATTTAAATTTGTGTAGCGAACCGGTGCTATTTTTTTCCTTGTTATTGCAACATTTAAATTGCGGGTATCTAGACAACATAAACCACCTAAGTAATTGTCGGGACCCCGGTTCCGCTTAACATTGCCTAGTTGCATCGCATCTTTTCCATGTCATGCATCATACATGCATCATGCCCGATCTTCTACCGTAGTATTAAATAGTGTATCCGGTGTTTCTTCTAGTGCTTTGCTTCTTCACGGATTAGGCCGATGAGTTGATGCGAGTGTTGACCCGATCTTCGGTTAAACCTTCGGCAATGTTTTCAGGCGAGCAATCTCCCCCTTTCTACCTATCTTACTTTTATAGTATTTATTCCCTCCCGTTGATCTATTGTTGTCTGTGTTGCGACGCTCTAGTTTTCGTACCCATGATATCCCTTGCAGCCTTGTATTGCCTTGGACACATCCTATTACCTGTTGTTTGGTAGATAGTTGAACTTGCGCGTCGTAGTCGCTTGCTCAAGTGATGTTGCGTGTCGTCAAGTACCACAGTTGTTGGAAGGCTGCCATATGCTTTATGTTGGAGATGATCATGGCTTTAATTATTGTTTAATAACTAAAATTGAAGTAGGTAAATAATGCAGAGGCACAGGTGGGCAATAGATGTTATTTGGTTTTTAACCGTCAACTTGTGTCCCGTAGGACCCCGTGTACTTGATACCTGTTCTTTGAATATTCGTCTATCCGCATGTGGGACCATGAATCCCCCTAGCCAGAGCTTGAGTCATACATTATTTCCTGGGGCCACAAACTAGTTTGGGGCTTTATTACTATCATGTACTTATGCCATGCTTTATTTCTTTATTTACAATTGCGCGTGGAGCGCCTGTACTGTTTAGGAACCCCGTGCCACGTTTTCGCTGTATCGACAAGCCCAGTCACACTTTCGGGTTCCCAGTCGTTTACAGCCGTCGCCACACACCCTAGGTTCGTATCGGAGACGGCCAACTTCGTTGCGGATAGCTTAGTGGGGTGGCCCCCTGAAATATTATATGAATCTTGCAATTGCTCTGCTGTGATGCCTCGTTGGGTTTTCATTTGGTTTTTCCCGAGGTTGATCGTGCGTGTGTTGCTATTTGTGCCCCTGCAGGGTAAAACTTTCTGAAAGCCGTGTCCGTGGTTATGGACGACTTGGAGCACAGTATCTCAATCATAGACAACTATAACTATAGTAGTGCTATAAATTTGATTTTATAATGACTAGTAATCAGCTTCACTATAACGGAATGGCTAAATAAAAGTGCCAACAATTGCTAGTTTGGGTTGTCACCTGTTACCATTGTATCTGACTAGTAAGTATTGCAACTATAACGGAATGGCTAAATAAAAGTACCAACAACTGCTGGGTTTTGGGATGCCTCATGCTATATGTATCTGACTAGTAAGTACTACAACTACAACGGAATGGTTAATTAAAACTGCCCACTACTTATTATATCAGGATGACTCATACTATCTATATCTGACTAGTAATTGCCGCAACTATAACGAAATGAATAAATCTGCCAACTGTGTGAGTTCCTCGGTTGGTATCGAGGGGGAATACCAGGATGGGTATGTTTGGTGTTAGAATCAGGTTGGATCCGAATAGGTCTTTCTTATCCCTATCTAATAGCCTCCAGTTGTATTGAGTCTCTATAGGTTGTTTAGTGCATGCTACGCAGCTGCTTCAGTCCACCATACATATGTAGGTGAGGACCGCTGAATTCTAGTCTCGTCGTGTACTGGCATCAGTACTGACCGCTCTCTTTTTCCTTTGCCCTTTGTCGGCACCACTTTTGTTTAAGCAGGTTTTGAGATCGACGTCGTTAGCAGGGTTACCCTTCCGGCTTGGCCTGGGCAGGATTATGGACGCCATTGGTTATTCTTCAAGGCTCTTAGCTCAATTTGCATCTTGTCCGTACTCGAACGCTGTATCGTTTTCAAGGTGATTTGGATCTTTGTACTGTATATCTGTATTCTTGACTCTTTGAGTCATTGTTGTATATATCTGTTCTGTGGGTTCCATCATGGACTATTGTGTAATGGTATTACTTCGTTTTCCACCCGCACGAAAGTGCCTGGTGGGCACCTTTGAATCGTTTCTATGCGGGTTTGGCGGGAATCGCTGAAACTTGCATAGGGCCGATTCCGAGGGTGTTACAGGGATGATAGGATGGAGCGTGTCCATTTGGTCTAAGGGAAGGCTTCTGAAATATCTTGTCTTTATGCATGTCGAGTATTGTGGGGAAAGTGCACCACCTCTCGGGAGAGTAAAATCTAAGTACTTAGCCATGTCCCCGACAATGGACAATTTGAGAATCAAGACATGGAAGCTATCAAGGATCTCCTCATCCCAATTTCTAAGTTAAAAGATTATGGTTGAACAAGGGTAAAGGTTAACCAATTCAATTGGTTGTTCCTTGGGTGATTATTTTGACAAACAAAAAAAGTTATTGTTTTCAACTTATAAGGAAAACCTTATTTTGAGCAAAGCAAGCCTAAGCTCCACATAGACAAATGCATATAGATGATAGATACCACTACTCTACCATAGTATCACTTGCCAATACAATTCAAATGTATTGACCCTTGTGGCTGTAACTTATTATGTTGCAGGTTTGTTTGATGTTAGTGAAGTGTGTTGAATAGGATTACAAGTCTACAACCAACATGATTGCATGTGGCACTTTGAAGATGAAGGACTCCATGCTATATAGTTATTTCTGCTACATTGTAATGAGATAGCCAAATGAGCTATGTAAGATGTAATGAATTATTTTATTCCTGGTTATAAAGTTGTATTATGACCTTTGTTTCTTGATATTACATCTGAAACTGTGGATGCTAGCTATTGATCCAAGGACTAGCATTGTAAACACAGGGATCTCTACCTTATCAGGTTGAGACCTCTACAATGGGCCGTATCCTAACTCCATCTTCTCTCTTCCTTGCCGCACAGCGCAGCTGCCTACAGCCCTCCCGCAACATTTGCCGCGGCCCAAGTGAAGCCCACCTAGTCCCAGCAGTAGCCCAACTCTGGCCTGATACCGGTTCGATGTTTTGTCTACGCCATCGTCTTCCTCCGTTCCGAGAAGCAGCTCGGTGGCCAGCGCCCCACCGTCCGCCTTCGTTGCCGTGCGTAAGGATTCCCGCCGCCGCCTCTCAGTGCCTATAAGGCCTCACCGACGCTGCCAAGACGAACCCTAACTTTCCTTCTTCCCCATTTTCCTCCCCTTATGCTAAAACCCTAACCCTAGGCCTCACAGCAGACGTTCGTCCCCGCGTCTTGGCCACCCCGGGCCAAACCGAGGCCACCGTCGAGCTCCCTGTGATGTCCTCGGTCGCCTCACGGAAGCTATTGAACTCGCACGCCCTGAATCGAGCTCGAGGTGCTCGTGTGCCCGAAATCCGGCCGCTGTCAATTCGTCGTTGTCCGACCTACCATCCCTTTAGTGACCTCTCCATCGTGCTTGTGGTGATCTCGCGGTGCTCAGGAACCCTTCTTTTTCCTCCCTTGCCCTATGGTTCGCCACCCCACCATGCACCTCCGCTCGCTGCCACTGTCCATTGTTGCGTCACCGTCTCCGGCGACCATTCTCTGGCAGTGCTACCACCACAAGGTTGCCCGCGTCGCGCTCTCTCCAACATCTCCATCCATGCTTGCAAGCGCCGCCCCCCCCCCCCCAATCTTCTGCCTCACACCTGGTCTGGGAGAAATGGTGTCGCTGACGTAAGCACGACGTCGGGATGTTGTCATTTTTCCCCTTTCATTTTATGTATATCCTTTTCTTTAATTGTTTTATTAACTGAAAATGCTGACAGGTGGGTCCCTATTGTCAGATTTTTAATATTTTTGGAAATTAATTTATGAAATGAGTAAAACTGTGACATGTGGGTCCAGTTTATAAAATAATTTACATCAAACAAAAATGTTTAATTGTTTTCTGGATATACTTGACCAACTGTAATCAATTCAAGTACCAGATGTCCGAAGCTCTGCTTTCTGGATATCAACTAGCAAAGGCAAGCGAAGCCCCACACATACATATGAATCCTATGCTTTTAAAGTATTCACATTGTTGCCATGTGCATTCGATTCCAAAGTCTTTTATCGATAGATGGAGTAATCCTATCTGATGCATGTTTTCTTTATAGCCTATATTCCCTGACCCACTGCTCCTAGCATAACTATGGTTTGGCTTGTGAAGCGTTGTTAGAGCTGTTACATATGTTGTGCTTAGCCATGCTTATCTATTACCACTGGTCCATCCGGTTGATGAATCAGAGCTGCGAATGAACCTAGTATGACAAGATTACGTGGTATGATCAGAGATGGAAATTAAACATGCTAAGGCTTGTATGGGAGGCCACGTGGGTTGTGGTTTTTGCAGTCCCATAATTGCCACCCTTAGGACCAGATGTTCTTGCCTCTTGAACCAAGACGAGCGTACAGCCACACGGGGGCCTGGAAACCCCCTCGACCAATTAACTTGCCGAGTAGATTCCATGAGTCACATTGTTCGGGCTTTCCATTCGACATAGGCATCTTGGATGTTATTGAATGGAGGTGAAGGACGTGCATTCATAACAGGCAGGTAAGCGTGGCCGAGAACAAGAGATGCCCGACATCCGTAATCTTGAACTCTGCGCACATCATTAGGGACCGGCTTCGGGACTCGACCCGTTACGGCGGCATCTCCCTAGTGTGTGACTCATGGTCTCAGCGAAAGCAAGGTAAAGGTCGTGTCTAACCACCCTCTACCGGCCTTCCAAGGAAGAGGGCTATTACTAGTGGAATTAAGAGAAGGTTAGTACGTGTGGGTAAAGTTGTACACCCATGCAGGGTTATTAATCTTTTCGAAAAGCCGTGTCCGCGGCTATGGACGACTTGGGAATGGACGTGAAGATCATAGAGAACTTTAACCTAATCTTAAAACTTGGCAAGTTAAGTAATGTGTGATTAAGGATGCTTCCGTAGGGATCGAGGGGGTGAACCTAGATAGGTTCAGCTAATGATGATTCGATGGATATCAAAAGATGATCAAAGCTAGTGATACCGCTCTCTTATCCCCTTTTTAAAATACTCTGGTTAGTCAAGATTATTCTCCCTCTTGTTTTACAAACAAAGATGGCTTTATGCAAACTAACTCCACCAACCATAAGTCTTGCGGAGTACACCTCGTACTCACCCTTGCTTCGTTGATACTTTTGCAGCAGAGTAAGTGATACCATAGAAGATGAGTTCTTCACGGAATCGACATCGACGAGTAGTTTGGAGTTCCCAGCCGACAGTCTGGGATCTATGGATTGGACGTCATCGTTATGCTTCATGCCTCTTAGGCCATTTGTTAAGTTTGCTATACTTAATAGCACAATTTTCCTTCCGTTGTTTGATGTTTGTGGTCAGTGACCTATGCTTGTAATATTTTGGTTATGTGCTCAGTTATGAGCTTCCTGTAATAATTTTTGTGTCGTAGGGTCACTGTTGTGTTATCAATTCTCTCTCTGTACGCTTTCGAGATTTAGGTTAGGATTATATCAGACAGAGGTCTAGGATTTGTCTAGCCCTAATCCCGGGGGTGTCACAATTGATGCCTAACCCTTTTATGCTTTGGCCTGATAACAAGTTTGAGAAACATTTTACTTTTTCTTTGTCTGGTGTGGATTGCCTGCCTCATAGTCTGCAGTACAATGCAATGATGCAATCTTTCTATCTACCTCCCTCACCTCTTCTGAACCAGGTATCCTATATTGAGGGGGGAGTGGATATGCCTCAGCATCATGTTGTGCAGGATCTTACAAATCTTGGCAGTGTTGGAAAAATTGCAAAGAAAACGACAAGGAAACAGAAAGAGGTTTTGGTAGTAACACCTCTGAAAGGAGGAGCACAAGGAGTGCTACAAGGAATACAGGCTACAAGTTGGTAGCAATGTCAGATCAGCATGATCCCAGGAAGAAACCAAAGTTAGCAAAACCCTTTAGCAGTACTACTGATGATGTAGAAGACAACACAATAGCTATCAATGTTTCAATACTGCAGCAAGCTGGGAGGATGCTAGAAATTCCTGATGAACATCTCACCCAGGAGAAGCTTATGGCAACTCCTAAATCTTCTAGTGATAATCCTAATTACAATGTTTAATTGGGATACTATGTTGTTTGGCCTTGTTCTAGGCCCTTATCCTAGTTTTTTACTACTGCCAGTACTATGTTATTTGAACCTTATATGTGGCACTTCTGGTTGTGTCGTGGGAATGGTCACGGCAGATGCTGCAATCGGCAGCGAGTAGTAGAACGAGGGGCAAGGGCGGCCAGCCATCTGCGGTGCGAGATGAGGGCGGAGACACAAGGTTTTACCCAGGTTCGGCCCCCCGGAGGGTAAAGACCTACTCCTGCTAGTTTGTATTATGATGGTGGTACAATGGAAGAGCTCGGCGGCTAGGCGGCGAGTCGCTTAGGTGTATGAAGGAACGTATCTCTACACGCCCTGTAGGGAGGTTTATATAGACTCACCTCCTCTAGGGTTTACATATCTCAACCGAATCAGTTAAGGCTTCGGTAATCGTTTAACCAAACTCGACTGGGCCTATCTACTCGCCTGGGCCTTCAGCTTCCAGTCGCTTGGATCCACACCGGGCCTTGATCCAGTCGCCGTCTTGCAGGCCCACTCGCCAGTTCCTGGGCCAGTCGGAAACATCCTGCTGGGTATACCCCGGTGGGCATATCCCCATCAGTAGTCCCCGAGGCCGTCGTCGATTGGGCTCAGGTGGTCGCTGGCAGTCGGAGTATACGGCTTCAAAGCAGACATCCAGTCGAATCGCCGGCGGGCTCCTGAATAAAGGGAAAGACTAGTCATCCTGATCGCAACTTTGGCGAGTCGAGACGGCAAAAATATTTAATCACTGTCGTAGTGACCGGGTCGGCGAGCCGAGTGGCTGAAGTTGGACCGTTAACGTGGTCAAACTAGCCGTTGGGGTAATCCAACGGTAACTTTTGGCGTAATCACTGCGTAGTAACGGCTCCCTGATTTGGCGGGTAACAACCGCTATATAAGGGGAATGGCAGGCGATCGGAGAACCACCTTCTCGTCATTTCCTCCGATTGCGCGCACTTTTGCCTTCCTTCGCATCGTGACCCAGCCAACCCGAAATCATCCGACCCCCCACAAATTCTTCTGCCATGGCCCCCTCCACCGAGCCTTGGGGTAGATCTAAGTGTACGAGGGCGCAACTGGCGTCTTTCGAGGAGGCCGGGATCCTGCGCGTCGGCTGTTGGCGCATCCCCGCGGCCAGAGAGGTGACCCCGAACCCGTGCGAGGGAGAATTCATCTGCTTCACCAGCCACCTAGAACGGGGGCTGGGATTCCCTACGTCCCTGTTCTTCCGGCGCTTCTACGCCTACTACGGGATCCAACCGTCGGACCTGGGTCCGCACAACATCGAGCAGCTCGCCATCTTCGTGGCGTTCTGCGAGTGCTACCTGGGCTGCCGGCCCTACTTTCCTCTATGGCAAGATCTGTTTCACGGACGGATCAGTCGCGAGGAAGCGGGCGGCCCAATGCTCGCCGCGGGCGGCTTGATGTTCCAACTGAAATCGAAGGCTTCTTTCTTTGATCTGATGCTACCCGCCAAGTCGGCGAGCCAATGGAAGAACTCTTGGTTCTACGTCGCCGAGGCGACCCCGGAGGGCGAGACGGCGATCCCACGATACTTCGCCGACCGGCCCGAACCGCGCCGACTCCAAGTCAGCAAGCTCCCCACCGACCAGCGGATGGTCGTGGACGAAATGCTTCAAACCATCCGCGGTCTAAAGAAGAAGGGCCTCCAGACGATTAACTTATACAACTGCTGGCTCGGGCGGCGGCTCGTTCCTCTGGCTCGGCGCGACCACTATATGTACCAATACACGGGCCGGGAGGACTCGACGAAGTCCTGCCTCGCCTAGTGGAAGCTCGAGGACTACACCCCAGCACTGAACAAGATCACCCAGGCGGTGTACCTGGACGCAAAGGCCGGGGTCGCCCCCTACACCGCGAAACATCCAGCCCCAACGGTAAGTTACCTCGCATCATTCGCAGTCGCAGTTTATGCAGTCACGGTCATTCTAATTTCATTTTGTACTCATTGCAGCTATTCCAAGTGGTGGAAGGATGGCTCCCGCCTTCAGACGACGAGAACTCGATCTCGTCCGTCCAGGACCTGGGCGAATCTCCTCCCGCCAAGGGCGACGCCGAGAGCGACGAGAACAGCGACGACGATGAATCCGAGGAGGAGGTCGCCGCGTTGGTTCACAAGACCCGCGGACAGCGTCAGCGTGAGATTGAGGCAAGTAAAAGCCTTGAGCATCATAATGATGATGATGACGAACTTCCGGAGACCACCTCGTGCCTCCAAGATACTCCGTCGAAGAAGAAGACAGAGAAGGAGGTGAAGGCCCCTCCGAAGAAGAAGACAAAGCCGGTGAGACCGGCCTCCCAGCCGCACTCGGCGAGCAGCTCCGACGCCACCAGTCTAGCCAAGGGCGAGGCGCCGCAGATGGTAACCGCGCTGGACACGGCCATTGTCCTGAGCGAGGTGCGACTGGCTTCGATACCTCCGCCATTCGCCCCAGTCTCTGGACTAGAGGCCGCTCTGGTCGCGGCGACTTCACCTCGCAAGGAAGCTCCCGCTGAAGATGTCTCAGAGGCTCCCGTCGCAGCGTCGACGACAAAGAAACCATCCATGTCTTGGGCGCACGACGTCTTGGAAATGGGTCTCAGTCGCCGACTGGGCCCCGAACTGGAGAAGCCGGCCGGCATCCGCACCAGGCTACGCTTCATTCCAGTCGCTAAGTGAGTTTGCTCACCTTCTTTCGTATTTCATTGTACTTGAATTATCTTGCTCACGCAATCAATTTGTAGGACCGGAGCGAAGAAAATAGGCCATCCAACTGTGGCTAAGGTGTCGCCTGTCGTCAGCGAAGAGTATCCCTCCCGGAAGAGGAAGGCGGACGAACTCGTCGTCCCTGCGGATGGCGCCAAGAAAGCCAAGGGCGACGATGTCGTCACGATCTCCGACAACACGGCGGTCGCGCCGAATGAACCCGCAACGGAGGCGGCCGTACCCACGAAGGAGGGTGCTCCCTCGCCTGGGGTGGTCGAGCCGGCCTCCTTTGGTGCCAGTGCCTCTATCGCAATGTTCCCGCGCTTCATGGCCAGAGTGGCTACAGCGAGTGGGACCTCGCCCTCGAGCCTTGCACCTGGGGTCACCGACGCAGAGGTCGAGCAGCGTCGTGGGCACACGCCGGCTCTCCTTGCGTCCGTGGATGCGATACAACTTCATGGCATGCTTGGCGCAGCCTTCCAGGTATGTCCAGTCCCCGAGGATCAGGCCGGTGTGTTGCAGCGGTTTGATTCTTTTAGTGTCTTGTTGTTATTTTCCGCGTCCAGTCCTCGAGTGCGCACTCGCTGAATTCCAGCGGGTGGGCACTTAGAATTTTTTGATCGCCAGTTCCCCGAGTGCGTACTCGCTGAATTTCAGCGGGTGGGAACTTAGGATTTCGCTTTGGTTAACTGTTTGAATTGTGTGAAGGGTCTGCAACGTGAGTCAGCTGACCGATTGGCAGCGAAACACCGCGTGGAGAAGGAACTGGCCACCGTCCAAGAGGCGAATAAGGGGCTTCAGGCAGTTGCCGCGAAGGCAGAGGAGGCTCGCCAGGGACTTGTCCCAGCGGATGAGTTGGCAGCGGCGCAATCGGCATTGAGCTCGGCTGAGAAGCGGATCGCCGACCTTGAGCGCGTGCTGAGGGAGGCGAAAGAAGAAGCGAGTTCGGCGGATGGTCGAGCCAAGGCCGCCGTTACGGCCGCCGCGGAAGAACGTAAGGTTTCTGACGCCCTTGTTGCTGGGCTTCAGGATGATTACACTTCTCTTCAGAGCTTCATCACGGATCTCTCCCGTCCCTTGATTGGTGAGTGTGTCTGCCCCTTCCTATTGCATGTGCCTTTTTGTGATATCCAATGTACTCACTGTTATCTTCTATTCGCAGGTCGCATCCTTGATAGCGCGGAGGAGGCGAGCTCGTTCGACGCGCGGCAATGTGTGGCCACGCTCGTCGACTCGGCGACGTTGTCAGCGACATGCATACGAGCCTACCTCCAGGAGATATCCCCCACGGAAGTTATTCCCAGCGACCTCGTCGAGGTGTGGAAGTACTTGGAGAAGGCGCCGTCGGTCGTTGAATTCATGACGCGATCGGCGTTCCGGCGCGGAGCGGCGACGGCGCTTAGCCTTGGGCTTGCTCACTTTCCAGAGGATTTCGATCTGGACGACGTGACGAGTGGCTACCCGCGGTGTACTGGTGCGGTGGAGATCTCAGAGGTGCTCAAGTTGACGGGTCGCGCCGCAGTGTACTCCGAGCGCGTCTGGGCGATGGGCGACCTCCTTCCTTACCAGGAGACGGTCGTCGTGCCCAACGACCCCGAGCCGCAGCATCGGGACCTCAAGGTCGAGCAGCCCTTTCGTGTGGCGATGGTGGGTGAGCTGATGACGTATCCATCGAACCCGTGCACTCCCTTCATCCGCAATCGCAAGGGTTCTGGCGAGTCGTCGTCGAAGCCTGCGGAATAGAATAGTTTGCCCTGGGGCGTTAGTAGCAGATCTGCCATTTGGACATATTTTGTATTCTGAGATGATTGCGACATGCTATTAATGAGATATCGTGTTTGTTTTCTGACTTGTCATGTGTTTTCCGATTGAGGGTTGAACGAGTCCCCGAGCGCGTCCGCCCTTTTTGTGGGGTTTACCTCATGTGTGGTGTGTTTGTGGTTTTTGAATGTTTTGTTATTGTAGTCGACTTGCCCGGACTCGGAGAGCCAGTCGCAAGGCGACTCCCTTGAGCGCTCTGTACTTCACCGTTTTCCCTTGCGCGAACGAGGTCGGTTGGCCGAGTCCCCGAGCATGGTACTTAGTAGTTCTAGGCGCGACTCGAGGGTGGGTGAGGACTTGGCGCGTTAGTTTGAGCGCATCACTCCTGCCTGGCCCGTTGGGTCAGTCGCATGGCGAGTCCTGGGCATGCTCTCATACTTGGCGTTTTCCCGAGCCGCTCGCGCTGAACTGGTCGTCAGTCCCCGAGCGTGGTACTTGGCCGTTCGAGTCGCTATGTCGAGGATGCGGAGGATCATGGTCGCTGTGAGAAGCGAGGGCAGTTGTCTTGGCTCGTAGAGCCAGTCGGGCTAGGCGACTCCAATGGGGCTCTGGGTAGGCGTTTTTCGTGGACGATGCAAAACCTGAGGTGACCCAGTGCTCTTGCATCGCACTACTTGGCCGTGCCGATCGCTGTACCAAAGGTTGACTTTTGCGGTTAGCTTGACGCTGTTATTACGAGTGCGAGTGGCACAAGACATGGAGAGTAGGCGCAATTTGCGGTAACCAATTCTTTTATTTCATAGCGACTGGAGGGTACATATGTGGAGTTCTAGGAATAGAACTTTTGTAGGAGGTTTACATTCCACGGTCGCTTGACGTCGAGTTTGCCGTCCCCGCGGACGTCGATGAGGTAGTAGGCATCGTTGCCGAGTACGCGCCCGATGGAGAATGGTCCCTCCCACGGAGGGGAAAGCTTCTGCATGCCCTTCTTGTCCTGGATGAGGCGCAGCACCAGGTCGCCTTCCTGGAAGGTGCGAGTTTTCACCCACCGGCTGTGGTAGTGGCGGAGTCCCTGCTGGTAGATGGCGGTGCGTGATCGAGCGAGGTCACGTGCCTCGTCGAGTTGATCGACTCCGTCCTGGCGGGCGAGTTCGTTTGCAGCCTCCGTGTAGTGGACGAACCACGGCGAGTCGTGCTCGAGGTCGGTGGGCATGACTGCCTCGGCGCCGTACACCATGAAGAAGGGGGTGAATCCTGTCGACCTATTGACCGAGGTGCGGATGCCCCAGATGACGGAGGGTAGCTCCTCGACCCAGCACCCGGCGGTGCGCTTGAGTGGTACTTGGAGTCGCGGCTTCAGGCCGTGGAGGATGCTTTGATTGGCCCGTTCCGTCTGGCCATTGGATTCCGGGTGGGCGACTGACGCGAGATCGAGCCAGATGTGGTGTTCTTTGCAGAACTCGGCCATGGATCCTTTGGCAAAGTTGGTGCCGTTGTCCGTGATGATGCTGTTTGGGAACCCGTAGCGATATATGAGATCGCGTAGGAATTTTGTGGCGCTCTTCCCGTCACACTTCCGGACTGGTTTGGCCTCCACCCACTTTGTGAATTTGTCGACCGCGACCAGGAGGTGGGTGTAGCCGGAGGGAGCCTTTTTGAAGGGGCCTACCATGTCCATGCCCCACACGGCGCATGGCCAGGTGATGGGGATTGTCTTGAGCGCTAAGCTCGGCACGTGCGTCTGGTTGGCGTACTTCTGGCACCCGGCGCACCGCTGGACAATGTCGACGGCATCGGCGTGTGCGGTGGGCCAGTAAAAGCCATGCCGCATAGCCTTGGCGACCAGAGAGCAGGCACTGGCGTGGTGGCCGCAGTCGCCGGAGTGGATGTCGTGGAGGATCTTGCGTCCTTCGGCGGGTCGGACGCAGCGTTGGAACACGCCGGTGATGCTGCGCTTGTGGAGCTCGCCGTCGATGATGGTGTAGGACTTGCATCGGCGTGCGACCATCCGAGCGTCCGTCTCGTCTGTCGGCAAGGTGCCGGCCTCCAGGTAGGCGACGTAGGGCTTGGTCCAGTCGTTTGGCTTGTTGACGAGTGCGACCAGGGCTGCCTCCGGCTGCAACGGGACTCCGATGTCGATCTCCCTCAGGGGAGAGACTGATGGCTTGGTGATCGTGTCAAGGAAGACGTCGGCGGGTGGTGCGAGTCGAGCCGACCCAATGCGAGAGAGTGCGTCAGCCTCCTCATTCTTCCGCCTGTCAATCCACTCGACGGAGTAGCCTGCGAAGTGTCCGCCCAGCTTGTCCACTGCTTGGCGGTATGCCGCCATGGTGGGGGATACGGCGTCGCAGGTGCCAGCGACTTGTCCGGCGACGAGGTCCGAGTCTCCATAGCAGCATAGGCGGTTGACGTTCATCTCCCTGGCAGCTCGCATGCCGTGGAGTAAGGCCTCGTACTCGGCCATGTTGTTGGTGCAGGGGTGAAGTCGAGGCAGAGGACGTAGCGGAGCTTGTCGCCCTTCGGTGAAGTTAGCACGATCCCTGCCCCTGCGCCGTCCGCGTTCTTGGAGCCGTCGAAGTGCAGGCTCCAGTAATGGAGGTATGGCAGCTTCTCTGGCTGCTGGGGCTCTTCCCAGTCGGCGATGAAGTCCGCTAGAGCCTGCGACTTGATCGCTTTTCGTGGCTCGTATTTGATGTTGTGGACGCCGATCTCGACGGCCTACTTGGCGACCCGCCCGGTCGCCTCGCGGTTGCGGATGATGTCCGGCAACGGTGCTGAGGAGACGATCGTGATTGGGTGTTCCTGGAAGTAGTGCGGCAGGCGCCGCTGTGCTCTGAAGACCGCATATACCAGTTTCTGGTACTGCGGGTATCGCTGGCGCGACTCGGTGAGGACCTCGCTGATGTAGTACACCGGTCTCCGTACTGGGCGCTCCTTTCCTTCCTCCGGCCGTTCGACGACCATGACGGCGCTGACGACGCGCTCGGACGCCACGACGTAGACCAGCATGGGTTCTTTGTCGGCGGGGGCGGCGAGTAGTGGTGCAGCGAGTAGCACCTTCTTGAGGTCGCGGATCGCGTCGTCTGCCTCCTTGTCCCACTAGAAGGTGGGGTTTTTGCGCATCAGGCGGTATAGGGGCATCGCCTTTTCGCCCAGGCGGGGGATGAAGCGACTGAGAGCCGCTACTCGCCCGGCCAGCTTCTGGACGTCGCGCAGGCACTCGGGTTTGCCGAGTCGGGCGATCGTGTCGATCTTGGTGGGGTTCGCCTCAATACCTCGCTTAGAGACGACGTACCCTAGTAGTTGTCCTGCTGGTACACCGAAGGTGCATTTTCCTGGGTTAAGCTTTATCTTGTATTTTCGCAGGTTGGCGAATGTTTCCGCCAGGTCAGCGAGTAGATCGCCCTGGCGAGCGGATTTTACGACCACGTCATCGATGTAGACGTGGATGTTGCGGCCAATTTGGCTCGCGAGGCACTCTTGCATGCACCGCTAGTAGGTCGCTCCGGCGTTCTTGAGGCCGAAGGTCATGGCGGTGTAGCAGAAGGCTCCGAATGGCGTGATGAACGCCGTCTTCTCCTCATCCTCGACGGCCATTTTGATTTGGTTGTATCCAGAGTAGGCGTCGAGGAAACATAGCGACTCCGAGCCCGCGGTGGAGTCGACTATTTGGTCGATCCGCGGGAGGACGAACTGCTCCTTCGGGCAGGCGCTGTTCAAGTTTGTGTAGTCGATACACATCCTCCAGGTCCCGTTCTTCTTCTCGACCAGGACTGGGTTTGCCAGCTACTTGGAGTACTTGATTGGCCGGATGAAGCCTGCAGCGAGTAGACGCTGCACCTCCTCGGCGATGGCTCGGCGACGCTCTTCATTGAAGGGCCACAGCGACTGTTTGACGGGTCGCACTTTGGGGTCGGCGTTTAGCTTGAGCTCAGCGAGCTCCCTAGGGACACCAGGCATGTCAGAGCGCTTCCATGCGAAAATGTCCCTGTTCTCACGGAGGAACTCAATGAGCGCGCCTTCCTATGCTGGGCTCATGCCCGTCCCGATCGTCACCGTCTAGCTGGAGTCGCCTGGGACCAGCTCGATGGTGCGGGTGTGTGTCGTTGCCTCGAAGGTTGAGGTGTTTGCGCCCTCCGAGTTGGGATTCTTGAGTATGGTGGGGTCGTCGTTGTTGACCCCGCTCGCGTACTTGGCGAGCTCATCGGCATGGTTGGTTTCTGCCGCGATGACGGCGTCGGCGAGTTCTGCTCCTTTGGCCTCGCACTCGGCGGCCATGTCGGGGTCGCCGTTGATGGTTATGACGCCACATGGCCCGGGGAGCTTCATCGCGTTATACGCATAGTGGGGCGCTGCCATGAACTTGGCGAACGCCTGGCGCCCCAGGACGCAGTGGTAGGGGCTGTCGAAGGGTACCAGCTCGAAGACGATCCGCTCGGTGCGGAAGTTTGCTGGTGTGCCGAAGGTGACGGGCAGCGTGACCTTGCCAATCGGGTACGCCTTCTGACCGGGGACGATGCCATGGAACATGGTGTGAGTTGTCTCGATCATCGACTATGGGAGCCGCAGCCGCCTGAAGGTGTCCAGGTACAGGATGTTGATGGAGCTGCCGCCATCCATCAATGTCTTGGGGAGCTAGTAGTCGCCGACTTTAGGCTTGACCACCAGGGAGACTCGGCCTGGGTACTCGATGCGTGGCGAGTGGTCCTGGCGGCTCCAGGTGATGGGTTGCTCCGACCAGTTGAGGAACTGGGGAACGTCCACCTGAGCCACCGCGTTGACAGCGACGGCGCGGGTGATGACCTTCTTCTCGCGCTTTGTGTTGAAGCCTGTGAAGGTCCTGTGAAGGTATGGAGCGAGCCGGCCACTTTGCCGAATTTTCCGCCGTTTGGCGGGTCGTTGTCGGGGTCCTCCTGTGCTCGCCGTGCCTTCTCGATCTCCCTGAGGGTGTGGCAGTCGGTGGTCGTGTGCATTGCGGGCTTCCCTTCCCTGCTATGAAACGCACAAGGTTGGTTAAGGAGGGCCGCGGGGTCGAACCTTGGCTTGGCCTTGTAGTTGCCGCCATCGCGGCGTTGTCCTCCGTCGCGGCGGAAGCTTTTGGGCTCGCGTTGTGCGTGCCCGGTGTTGGCGACGAAGTCGACTCGCCCGTCACTGCGGCGCTTGCCAGTTGTAACACCCTCAGAATCGACCCTATGCAAGTTTTAGCGCTTCCCGCCAAACCCGCATAGAAACGATTCAAAGGTGCCCACCAGGCACTTGCGTGCGGGTGGAAAACGAAGTAATAACATTACACAACAGTCCTTGATGGGACCCACAGAACAGATATAAACAACAGCGACTCCACGAGTCAAGAATACAGATATAATGTACAAAGATCCAAATCACCTTGAAAATGATAGAGCGTCCGACTACGGACAAGATGCAAATGGGGCTAAGAGCCCTGAAGATTAACCAATGGCGTCCATAACCCTGCCCAGGCCAAGCCGGAAGGGTAACCCTGCTAACGACGTCGATCTCAAAACCTGCTTAAACAAAGGGGTGCCGACAAGGGGCAAAGGAAAAAGAGAGAGCGGTCAGTACTGAGGCCAGTACACGGCGAGACTAGAATTCGGCGGTCCTCGCCTACATAGGTATGGTGGACTGAGCGGCGGCGCAGCATGCACTAAACAACCTATAGAGACTCGATACAACGGTCGGCTATCAGAGAGGGATAGGAAAGACCTATTCGGAACCAACCTGATACTATCACCAAGCATACCCATCCTGGTATTTCCCCCTCGAGACCAAACGAGGAAGTCAACCGAGGAACTCACACAGTTGGCAGTTTTATTTATTCAGTTATCGTTGCAGAAATTACTAGTCAGGTATAGATAATCATCCTGATAAAATAAGCAGTGGGCCGTTTTAGTTAATCATTCCGTTGTAGTTGCAACACTTACTAGTCACATACAATTAGCATGAGATATCCCAAAACCCAGCAGTTGTTGGTACTTTTATTTAGCCATTCCGTTATAGTTGCAATACTTACTAGTCAGATACAATGGTCGCAAGCGACAAACCAAACAAGCAATGGTGGGCAGTTTTATTTAGCCATTCCATTATAGTGAAGCTGATTACTAGTCATTATAAAGTCAAATTTATAGCACTACTTTAGTTATAGTTGTCTATGATCGAGATACTGTGCTCCAAGTCGTCCATAACCGCGGACACGGCTTTCAGAAAGTTTTTACCCTGCAGGGGTGCACAAATAGCAACACACACTCGATCAACCTCGGAAAAACCAAATCAAAACCCAACGAGGCTTTCACGACAAAGCAATCACAGGATTCAGAAATATTTCAGGGGGCCACCCCATTGAGTACACCCGCAACAAAGCTAGCTGACTCCAAGACGGACTCAAGGTTTGCGTCAATGGCTGTAAACGACTGGGAACCCAAAACTGGGCTTGTCGATACCGCGAAAACACTCCGCTTACCTAAACAGTACAGGTGCTCCTCGCACAATCGTAAATAAAGCAGTAAAGCATGGCATAAGTACAGGATAGTAAACAAAACCTCAAACTAGTTTGTGGCCCCAAGGAATAAGACTGAATCAAGCTCTGGCTCAAGGGGGTCCCATAAGCCTCCCGGATGTGGATAGCGCGAATATTCAAGGAACAGGTATCAAGTACTCGGGGTCCTACGGGACACAAGTGGACGGTTAACAACCAAATAACATCTATTGCCCACCTGGGCCTCTGCTTACCTACTTCAATTTTTAGTTATTAAACAATAATTAAAGTGAACGATAAATAAAGCCATGATCATCTCCAACATTAAACATGCGGCAATGCTCCAACAACTGTGGTACTTGACGACACGCAACAGCACTTGAGCAAGCGACTACGACGCGCAGGTCCAACTATCTACCAAACAACAGGTAATAGGAGGTGTCCGAGGCAATATAAGGCTGCAGGGGATATCACGGGTACGAAAACTAGAGCATCGCAACACAGATAGCAATAGATCAACAGGAGGGAATAAATACTATAAAAGTAAGATAGGTAGAAAAGGGGGAGATGCTCGCCTGAAAACATTGCCGAAGGTTCAACCAAAGATCGGGTCGACACTCGCATCAACTCATCGGCCTAGTCCGCGAAGAAGCAAAACACTAGAAGAAACACCGGATGCAATATTTAATACTACGGCAAAAGATCGGGCATGACGCATGCATGATGTATGACATGGCAAGGATGCGATGCAATTGGGCAATATTAAGCGGAACCGGGGGTCCCGACAATTAATTAAACGGTTCAAGTCATTTATCTACCCCGCAAATTAAATGTTGTAATAACAAGGCAAGGTAAGTTACCGGTTTGCTACACAAATTTAAATGAGGACAATATAAGGCTAGATTTTCCCGCATATGGGCCCCATATTTAATTATAAGGTGAATCGGCATAGTGCCCCAAAACCACAGACAAGCATGCATGCATGAACAATTTAATATGCACAAGATCAATATCATATATTATAAAAATATGAGGGGTCTCGGATAGGGGTCACACATCTGGGTTCAGAAGATCTTGGATCAGGGGGTTCGGGGTTCGGTCTCAGGGTCCGACGGGGAAACGGTCCGACGGCATTGGTCTCGGACAACGGAGGTAGATCTTGTCGCATCCGAGAAGAAGAACTTGGTTCGGTGTCGGGGCGCGTCGGACTCGCCCTGGTCGATGTCGATCTTGTCGCATCCGAGAAGAAGAACTTGGTTCGGTGTCGGGGCGCGTCGGACTCGCCCTGGACGATGTCGATCTTGTCGCATCCGTGGTCCTCGGGTCCATGTAGACGGTCATGGCGTTCAAGGTGGCGAACTTGGCGTTCTGATTGGAGATCTTGGCGTTTTCGACCGGTCTTCAGGGTCTCAGTCATCGGGTCTGGGAAGGAGAACTGGTCGGTGTCAGGTTCCATGTCGGCATTTTCGGTGTCCCACGGTGAAGTGCTTGTCGTTTTTGTGGCGAGCTTGGCGGTCATCGGGTTTGGCGCCGATGGTCGACGAAACACGTAACGATGCAGATCTTGGCGACAAAAAGGGCATCGGGGCTCTTGTGACGAGACGGTCATGTGCTTCGGGTGGCGTCGCGCTGCTAGAGACGGGGACCGCCGGTCGCGCGTGGGCTTGGCGCAAGCGACAGAGGGAGGGTGGCAAGCCGCACGGGACGCTCGCAGGCGGTAGAGCGCATGCAGCCAGGGAGGCACCGGGGTCGAGGACGCAGCTATGACCTGCAGAAGGGAACGTTGAGAATGCGCGGGCACAGAAGAAAGCAGGCTGCCGTTGGTGGCAAGTTTGCAGGGGGCGAGACAGCACAGGAGGCCAGGATACGGGGCCCGCCCGGCGGACAAGGGAGCATGCTCGCGGGGTGCCATGGCGGAAGGAGGTCGCGGCGCTGCGGACGGCGGTGTGGACCGGTCGGGAAGCTGGGAGGGGGAACCTGCAGAACCAAGGTGACTCGGAGTAGCACGACGAGGAGGCGGAGGCCATGGCGGTGGCGGCCTACAGAGGGGGCGCTGGTGGCGACGGGCTCATGCGGGACGGGCGAGCAGGGCCGCCGGCGGCGAGGCAGAGGTCGGGGACGGCCGGGGCGGAGAGGACGGTGGAGGGAGGCGGCGAGCGCCGACGCCGGAGCAGAGGCGGGCGGGGGAGCTCGACGGGAGGCACCGGCGGCGGGGCGAGCCCGAGCGGCGGGAGGAGGAGGTCGGGCTGCTGGGGCAGGCGTCCGGCGGCCGGCGGCGGGGCGAGCCCGAGCGGCAGGGAGGGAGGCGGTCGGGGCCACGGTGGAGGAGGCGGTGGGGGACCCTGCTGGCGGGGCTTAAGGGCGGTGATGGAGGGGAGGGAGGAGGAGGACGTGAGCGGGGCGGTGGTGGTGAGCAGAGAGAGGTGAGGGGAGACAGAGGAGGAAGGAGCGGGGGGGACGCGGTCGGTGGGGAAGCGGGGCTGTGGGGACTCGGGTGGTCGGGCCCACGCGGGGTGGGGCCCGGTGGCAGGGAGGGGGTGTGCGTGTGTTGGGTAGGGGCGCGGGAGGCCGCTGGCTGGTGGGCCGCTCGCGGGTTGACCAGGGGGTGGGTCGGAGAGGGTGGGTCCAGGTTGTAAGGGAGATGGGGTAGGTGGGGGCTAGGTGAGAGAGAGAGAGGGGTGTAGGTGGGGGCTGTGGATTGGTGAGGTGGCTGGGCTGAGGGTGAGGTGGAGGGACGGTGAGGTGGCAAGCTGGGGTTGGTGGGTAGACTAGGTTTGGGTAGGAATAGATTAGGGTTTGGGTTTTAGGTGGACCGATTGTAGGTAGTCTGGACCGATTGGGCCTCTGGCCTGACCGGTCGGACTGCCTCTCCGGACAAAATATTTTTATTGTTTTAATTTTATTTGTAAAACATTTTTGTAAATACTTTTTAGACAAATAAAAGATCTGACCAGACCGATGTTTTAAATTTGAAATAAAGACGGGGGTTATTTAGAAAACAAAACTAGGCGTTTCGAAATAGTTTCAGACAAACAATGCATGATGAAGACGATGCAATGCACAAAAACAACGCGATTTTCTAGCAGTGGTTTTTGCGGGATGCCACACCAGTGAGGCGAGTGTTGCTGTAGCGTAGGTCGGACCGTCGTCCGTTGTCGTTGCCGCTCGTGCGGCGTTGGCCTCCCGACTCGTCGTCGGTTTCCTGGTTTGAATCTTCCTCCGCGTACCGTTTGGCGATCTCGAGGAGGTCCGGTATGTTGTCGAGTGTGCGAGAGTGTCGCTTGAGCTTGGAGACCAAGGGCTCGTAGCGGCACGAGGTCTTGAAGCAATGGATCACAGTGTCCGGGTGGATGCCAACCGCGTTGTACCAGAGTTCTTGCCACCGCTGGACCCAGTTGCGGGTCGACTCGCGGGGTCCCTGGACGCATCGCTCCAGGTCCTCAATGGTGGTGGCGCGGGTGTAGGAGCACTCGAAGTGCCTGACGAAAGCGTCGCGCATTTCCTCCCAGGAGTCGATACTATCCTGGGGGAGGGTGTTGATCCATTGCCTGCACGTCCCCTCCATCATCAAGGGGAGGTAACGGGCGGCTAGCAGGTCGGTGTGGCCTGCGATCCCCATCGCCATGAGGTATGTATCGAGCCACACGGCGGGGTCGTACGAACGGTCGTACTTCTCTATCTCCTTTGGCGCCTTGAAGTTTGGCGGGTACTTCTCGCCTCGGATCATCGGTCCGAAGCACTTGGGGCCGAGTCGACTTAGCAACCCCATTGGCTCGCCGTCGCAGCGATTGGTTAGGGTGTGTCGCAGGTCGTCGGGCTGGCGTGCGCGCCAGCTTTGGTTGTTGATGATGTGGGTGCGGGCGTCGATGGGTTGACCGTTGGCGGCGACGAAGTTGGTCGCTGGCCTGGGGTCGTTGGTGGAGAGTGCCGCGTTCGCGGGTCGGTGTTGGAGTTGTAATGGCTCTGGTGGCGGGCAGTTGAGGGTGTTGGCCGCCATTGGGCGGCCGCTTGAAGCCGCTCTGCTTCCCGAAGAACGCGAGTACACTCGACCCTGCGAGTCGGCGCCTGCGTTTTGCTGCTCAACGGCCTTTGCGAGCAGGGCCCTGACGTACTGGATCTGTAGGGGGCCGTCGCCGGTGGTCGTGATGTTGTCGGCTGCTGCTCGGTCCGCCACGAGGTTGTCCATCGGGGTGGAGAACAGTGGGAGGCCATTCGCGTCCCGCTCCCGTGAGGAGACTACTATCCGCGGCTGATCCCTGGGGGGTGTGCGGTTGGGTGGAGGTGGGGTCCCCATCGCCGTCGACCCTGGCGGGGGCCGGGCGCTTCCTCCTGGTGGCGCATTCTCGCAGATCGCGCGCTCGGCCACGCGGGCCGGGTCGTTTTCGTCGTCGAAGTTCAGGGCGCGCCCCTGGACGGTGGGGTTCAGGCGCGACCTGATTCGCTGCTGGTGGTAGCACGATAGCTCCTGCGCCGTCACCTGCTCGAGGCGAAATTTTTCGTGCACGGCTTGCTCCTTGCGCATCACCTCCGCCAGCTTCAGGCGGAGTTCCTCGACCTCCGTTGCCGTGGCGTTAGGAGGGATCGGGGTGGAGAAGGGATCCTCAGGCGGATCGGCGCCGGTCGCCATGTAGGTCGCGGCGTGGCGACCGGTCCCGTCGCAGAGGTCGGCGGAATTGTCCGACCGGGAGTCGAAGTTGAAGATCCCAAGGATGGAGGGATCCTCGAAGTCTCCCATGTTGGAGACCTGGGTGATGGAGCCCGCGGGTGAAGCCGCGGTGATGGATCCGGCGAGTGATGCTGGGGTCGCCGAGTCGGCGTCGTCGTTGAGGGCCACGTCTTCTGCGGCCACTGAGTTTTCGGCCACGTTACTGTGAGTCGAGTTGTACTCGGAGGCAAGGCGATGGATCGTGCGGATCTGTCTCTCGGAGAGTCGATCGCGTGGCGGCGACTCGCGGATGCGAGCCGAGTCCTCCGAGACGATGACGTCGGTGAGGCCGACGAAGAGGCTGATCGTGCCGACCGGCAGGATCACGCTGTGTGTGACGGGTCGCGCCGCCGGGACGTAGCTGCTCGGCAAGATTTGGAGCATCTCGCCGATCGCTATCATGCGGCTGGTGGAGACCGTCTCGTTGATGGGCAGATTGGATCTCGCCGCAGAACACCGGCCAGACCGGCCAGGCCCCACGGTGGGCGCCACTGTCGTGGGAATGGTCACGGCAGATGCTGCAACCGTCAGCGAGTAGTAGAACGAGGGGCAAGGGCGGCAAGCCATCTGCGGTGCGAGATGAGTGCGGAGACACAAGGTTTTACCCAGGTTCGGCCCCCCGGAGGGTAAAGACCTACTCCTGCTAGATTGTATTATGATGGTGGTACAATGGACGAGCTTGGCGGCTAGGCGGCGAGTCGCTTAGGTGTATGAAGGAACGTATCTCTACACGCCCTGTAGGGAGGCTTATATAGACTCACCTCACCTAGGGTTTACATATCTCAACTGAATCAGTTAAGGCTTCGGTAATCGTTTAACCTAACTCGACTGGGCCTATCTACTCGCCTAGGCCTTCAGCTTCCAGTCGCTTGGATCCACACCGGGCCTTGATCCAGTCGCCGTCTTGCAGGCCCACTCGCCAGTTACTGGGCCAGTCGGAAACGTCCTGCTGGGTATACCGTGGTGGGCATATCCCCATCAGGTTGTTTCCCAAACTATGATTGGATTATGCACCCTGGTCTTTTGTTCTATACTTGCTTGCTATGGGTATATGTCTCTGTGTTTTGGTCACCTTTCTTAATGGATAACACACAATCGGGGTTTTTAGATTGGTTGGTTTTGTACTGGAACACAAGGGGCTTAATGATGATGCTAAAAGAACTGTTGTATACAATAAAATTGATGAAGCTACAGTTGTAGTAGTCTGTTTGCAAGAAACAAAATGTGAATCTTTTGATCATTCTTTCATAGGAAGCTTTTGTCCTAGAAGATTTGTTAGATTTGTCTTCTCACTATTGGTTGGTGCCTCAGGCGGTTTGATAGCTTTATGGAATAGTGTCATTTTCTCTAGTCAAGTGATGAAAATCCAACATTCCAGCATAGTCATAAATTTTTCTTCAATGCATAACGGGGAAAGTTGGGTGTTGTTCAATGTTTATGGTCCTTGTAAGGGAGTAGAAAGAGACAACTTTGTTACATGGTTATATAACCTAAATATCCCTTCTCATGAATACTGGCTTTTGGTGGGGGATTTTAAAAAATTTAGATCAGAAGAGAACAGAAACAGGCCTGGAGCAGACATGAATGATATAATCTTGTTCAATGACATCATTAGTCACCTAGGATTACTTGAACTACCACTAAAAGGTAGATCATTCACATGGTCTAATATGCAATCTCGGCCATTACTGGAACATCTAGACTGGTTCTTCACCTCATATCACTGGACTATTAAATATCCCAATACATCGGTCTTCCCTCTAGCTAAAGCCACCTCAGATCATGTTCCTTGTGTGATACAAGTTGGCACTAATATTCCAAGAGCTAAAATTTTCAGATTTGAAATTTTTTGGGTATAACAACCTGGAATTTTTGATCTTGTGGAAAAAGTATGGAAGCAACCTATGAATGGAAAGTCCATAGTCTGTTCATTAACTGCAAAATTGAAAAGGTTAAGATATGAGTTGAAGAGGTGGGGGAAAATCTATCTCATATAAAAGTGTTAATTGATAAAAGTAACTATGTCATGTTCTTACTTGATCAGCTGGAGGATAGCAGAGAACTATCCATTCCCGAGTTCAATTGCAGAAACATAGTGAAGTGCCATTTAAATAAATCGATAGGTTTTCAATCAGATTACTGGAAGCAATGTTGTATAAGATAGGTCAAATTAAATGGGGCAAATACAAAATACTTCATGCAAGAGATATAGGCATAATGTTATCTCACATATACAGGATGAAAATGTAAATGATATGACAGAACACAATGAGAAAGATTCTGCATTCTGGAGAAGTTATAAAGCTAGGATGAGGGTATCTTTTCCTACAGAGAATAGTATAGAGTTGGGGGAATTTCTTCCTCAAGTGGACAATCTGCAATGTCTGGCTTCCCCAATCACAGAATATGAAATTGATGGTGTGGTCAAATTCCTAAAACCTAACAAAGCACATAGACCAGATTGTTTTAATGGCTTCTTTGTCAAAAAAGTGTTGGCACATCATCAAGGATGATTTTTCCAAACTATGTTTGGACTTTCATCGAGGAAAATTATCTTTGGAAAGCATTAATGGGTCATTCATCACTTTGGTGCCAAGGAAACAAACCCCAGAAAGAGTAAAAGACTTCAGGCCAATCTCTTTGAAAAATACATGCTTAAAGTTTATAACAAAAATCTATGATAATAGATTGCAGAAGGAAATCACCAGATGTATCCATGATAATCAATATGGATTCATCAAAGCCAGAACAATACAGGATTGCTTGGCCTGGTCTTTTGAGTATCTATATCAGTGTCAGAAATCCAGTAGGAAAATAGTAGTTATAAAAATTTACTTTGAGAAAGACTTTGACACTATTGAACATCATATCCTCAAAGTAATGAATCATAAAGGGTTTCCAAGATCTTTCATTCAGTTGGTAAAAGAAATTCTTTATTCAGGGTCATTTGCTGTTTTGCTTAATGGAGTTCCTGGGAAAATCTTTATGTGCAAAAGGGGAGTTAGGAAAGGTGATCCTCTATCCCCATTAATATATGTTCTAGGTGGAGATATTTTACAAAGCATTGATAATATAGCCCATCTACAACTAAGATTGAGACTGCCAATCCCAAACGAAGGACAATAGCCCATTATCTAGTATGTTGATGATACTTTAATTATGCTTCCAGCCGAGGATGACCATCTCCTTACCTTTAAGGGTTTACTAGATTAGTATGCTGCTTTTACAGGCCTCAAAGTTAATTATCACAAATCTTCCGTGATCCCTATTAATTTGACATATCAGGAAGCTAATCATCTGGCTAATACATTTCAATGTCAACTTGTAGCTATGCCTTTTACTTACTCAGGCTTACCCATGGGTACCACTAAACCTACTATTATATATTTCTCCCTAATTATTGACAGAGTTAAAAGAGGTTGAATGCAACTATGTCTTTCTTGTCATATGGGGACAGTCTGGTTTTGGTTAATTTGGTTTTTTCTTCACTGCCAACATATTTTATGTGTACCTTGGTCATTCCCCTGGGAGTAATAGAGATTATCGATAAATCCAAAAGGAGGTGTCTATGGAGGAAAGATATAAACAAAGAAGGAGTGCATTCGTTAACTGCATGGGATATGATATGTAAGCCTAAAGATAAAGGGGTACTGGGCATAATGGATCTCAAGGTTCAAAACAAATCACTCTTGATCAAGCACTTAGACAAGTTCTACAATAATGCCGACCTGCCATGGGTCAAATTGGTACATGGAATCTATTACCATGAGACTATTCCCCATGTAGTCACTCAATGTGGATCATTCTGGTGGAGAGGAGTGTTTAGCTTTGTTGATGATTGGAGAACAATGACCATAGGCATAGTGGGAAATGGATTGAATCTACTATTCTAGAATGACATGTGGCACATTACTTTAATATCATCCAAGTTTCCTAGGCTTTACTCCTTTCCTAGGGACAAACTGGCATCGGTTCAGGACATTTGTTCTTTGTAGAACTTATATGATGCTCTTCACTTACCACTATCTGTAGAGGCCTTCACAGAATATAACCATATATAAACAATCTTGGATGGGATCAGCCTCAGTTCTGACACTGATAAGTGGATATGTCATTTGAGCAATGGGATTTACAGTGCTAAGGCTTACTATACACAATTGTTCTGGTTATGCCCAATGATCAGTTGTCCATGAAAATTTGGAAAAGAAGATGTATGTACAAACATAAATTATTTGCATGGTTGGTTATGCATGATAGAATAAAAACAAAAGACATGATACAGAGAAGGAACTGGAATATACTAGACACCCATGAATGTGGGCTCTGTGCTACAAATGAGAGGGAAGAATTGAAACACTTATTCTTTAAATGCTCCTTTACTTCTAGAATTTTTAATTATTTACAGATTCACTGGAGAAATCAAGCCGTATTTGACAGTTTCAATTCCGCTGCAAAATCATTTCGTGGACATTGTTTCACAGAAATTACAATTTTAGCATGTTAGAATATATGGAAGCAAATGAATGGATAGATTTTCAAGAACATTAAGCAAACATTTAGAGGCTGGAAGGCTAGATTCTTATATGCTATCACTCTGCTGGCATATAGGATTAATAAATCCCAAAAGGATTCTCTGTCATTATGGATTGACAGTTTGCCCTTATTCATGTAAATAGATATGTACATATTTATTTCTTTTTCCCCTTTTTATCTTTCCCTTTGGCTTGTATGTTGGACTATGGTTCTTTTTTCTTGGTTCTTTAATAAAGGGATGTGGGGGGCTCCCGTGAAGTAGAAAAGGTTCAAAAAAAAATTTGTGGGTGCTTGTGGAGTTTTCCCTGCAGGGATTCGACTGACCTTTTGTCTTGGTTGTAGATGAGAACAATGATGCACTCCACCAACTAACTTATATTGAGAAGAGTTATAACCAGGCGAAGACCAAGGCAAAATGCACCATGGAAGCCCTCAAGCGCTTCAAGCTAGAGGCTAAGGAGCTCGAGGAGAAGCATGCGGCAGATGCGGCTGAGCAGGAGAAGGTGCTGGCTGAACAGCTTATGTCTGCTGCATAGGCATTGTTAGGTGAGTGACTCATGCCCTCCCAGCTTTATCTCTACTTCCCCATGGTTATGATTTTTGTGAGTTGACAAGTTTAGATTGTTGCATAGGCAACTGGTGTCGGTTTCGACCGCCAGGTCTAGGAGCATGGGGACCTTCTTGCGGATGCAGTTGCCGCGGTCGAAGACCGTTGCAGCTCCACCCGAGATACCTTGGCCAAGGATAAGAAGGTTCTTATTCATTTCCATCGGGAGATTTTCCCTAAGAATGCGGCCATAGACGATGTCGACTCTTTGGCGAACACACTGGCAGGGGATGCACCTACTGAGTATAATAAGGCGCGGAAGGGCACAGGTGCCTCCCATGTCCTGGCAATGTCGTTGGCGTGTGGCGCTCAGCTAGACCTCAATAGAGTCACCTCCATGATTCTAGTGGCGGTTAACAGCACCGAGGTAGCGTTTGCTCCCTTCACTTCACGCTGCAAAAAATATGTCCCACGGCTCATCGAGTGGCGATGATGCAGGACCAATATGCACCAGGTGCTCGATGTTTTGAAGCATGCAAGATTGGCTTTTGTGTCGATATTTTATGCCATGTTCCCCTTAGATGAAGCTCCGTCTAGCTTGCCGGGGTTGCAGCAGAATTTTTGGAGCATGGGTGCCATGAAGGAACTTGTGCGGCAGCAACTCGTCGAGGGTGCCAAGGCAGCATTGGCTCTTGTTCGGCTCTACTACCCGGAAGTACATCTAGCAGAGATATTAGCGGGGCTGCCTGTTCCTCCTGATGTCATGGCGTGGGATATGCGCCCGCACTACCAGGAGGTCGCCTAGAATTCTGAAGACATTGTTCGCTTGTTTGATGAGCGCACCAATGTGATGCTTCAATGTTAGTAGCGATGTATTTTTCCTACGAATGCCATGTAAAACAATGTAAAATTTGTATAGTTTTGATTGGGTTATTTTTGCACTTGTAATGTTTGTATAAGAGAGTGCATGTTACACTTTTATTGTGTAAGTATGCATGCCCTTTCTGTTAGCCTGGCGCTCTATCGATCTCTGCCCCTTGCCAACCTGTTAGTTGGTTACAACTGGGTTGGAGTTTTCAAGGGTTCGATGACATTTTCAGCCCTCAAGTGGATGCAGTGGTTTGTCGCTGACGAGGATAGCGGGTGAGGTGCAGCCCCCAAGTATATTTTGTAAATGTAAATTTGCATAACAAGAAAGCATGTTGGCTGAGGAACTTAGATTTTATTCATCATATATGAGGAGGTACATGTTTCGGCTGAAAAGCCTTATTGTAAATAAAAACTCTTAGGTTAGAAGCGCCCCATCTAAGCGACGTACCAAGGATTGGAGTATGCTACCCCAGACTCGACGTCCTTAAGGCGGTAGGCACCACCTGGAATCACCTCTATGACCACATAGGGTCCTTCCTAGGGGGACTCGAGCATTAGATACCCCTTTTGCTTGAGGCACAGGACGAGGTCGCCTTTGACGAATGACCTTGGTCGCAGCCGTTGGCTATGGTAGTTGCGGAGGCTTTGCTGATACACTATCGAATGGGCAGAAGCGGTGTACCGTGCCTGAAGAGGTTTGATATCGTCAATGCCCGTTGTTATGTACTTGGGTTTTGGAGAAGATGGGGATGCTGCAAGTCGTGGAACGGTTAACAGGGAAGCAACACGGGGACACGAGGTTTACCTAGGTTCAGGCCCTCGGAGGGAGAACCCTACTCCTTCTTGTATGTCCTTGATTGCGGCGGAACCAAGAGTTACAGGGGTGCGCAGATGCAATCTGGTGTGAGGTGCGTATGTGGTGAGTTTAGAGTGCCTTCTCGCCGTACCCTCCTAGCCTTTATATAGATAGGCCAGGTGGCAACACCCGGATTTTTAATCCTAGATGCCTGTTATGCCATACATCGCAATCCCAGGATTACCATTTTTGCGAGACATAACAGATTGGATATCATAGTACATCATCCATTACAAACCATACATAAGGTCTTACAAAAATAAAGGATCTCATCATCCAGTCTTAATACAATTATAGAACGGAATAAAGAAATAATAACGGTAGCATGGGCGAAGCTCCATCTTCATGGTCACAGGCAATGCTGACGATGGGAGATGATCCTAGTTGTCATAACCTTCCTGCGGTCCGTCCTCCTGATAGTCCTCTTCATAGTCTGGCCACGGTAATAGCTAGGGACAAAGCCATGAGTACTCTTTAATTACTCGCAAACTAATACTAACAAGTGAAGTGGGTTTGATTAGGAACTACTAAGATCTAGGTTATTTTGCAAAAAGGCAGATTTATCTCTACTAACTTTAGAAGCAAAAAAAGCTAGTTGAAAGTTTGATAACACCTAAGTGGGAACTTGAATTTCATATCACAACTCTATTGTGGTCAAGTCAAAGTCACGATTCATTTCATAAGTCATTTTGAAAACATCTGACGACGGAACAGTATGGCCACTCCAACTCTCCATCACCGCGGACGCAGCTAATAAAATAGTTTGACACTCTATAGAGGTGGTACACTTTCACCTCGACATTCGATACATCCGTCAGAAACAATCCTGAATTCACCATACTCACTGTGCGGATAATCAATCCTAACCTTTCAATTACACGCCCTAGTATAGGCACCTCTCCTGTGAGTTTGGCCTCCCAACCATGATCAACTGTCATCTTGGGAACTGCACAGGTGGATAATCTTCACAAGGTAGCCTCATATCAAACCTTGGCTGCAAGGAACCCATACTAAGGTATATAAATTTCCAGTCAAGCCTTACCCAATTTTCGGGTATTGTGGTTATACGGTAAAATTGGAATGGTATCGCATCAAGACAATCATCAGTTTTGTAAAGGGCTAAGGCTCATGCCTTAACATTTTCATCATCAAAATCATCTGGTGTTCAAGAACACATGTCAAAACATTTCAGTAGAATGACTCATCATTCTAAGGTTTTCATAACCATTTTCACCAAGTATTCCCATCTAAAGTGATCAAGTTTTATGCTTAGCACTAGCATCTACAAGTGGGGGTAAACACTAATGAGGGGTGATAATTAAGTGTGACTTATCTAAGTTCAATCTTATGCCTCAGGATGACATCAAGATTTATCTAACTTAGGTCAAGTTTTATGCTCTTTATGCTACCTTTAAATATCTTTCTAGAATCTACAATTCACTAATTAAGCTTAACTAGAAAGCTTTGATAAAGAAATAAAATAACTGGGCTTGCAAATAAAACTAGGATTGGGTATCAAGTGATGTAAGCTTGCAAGTAAAACTTGCATGGTTTAGCTTAGATTGCTAAGATATTAGTATAAGCTTGGAAGAATTAGCTTGCTAAGTTGCAAGTGTTAGCTTGCTAAGTCAAATTGTATAGTGAGGCTTGCCTTGAGTAGAGCAGTGGTTGAAGTTTTCCTCGGCTTCTTCCTCGTAGTATTCTCCTTCCTCCTCGTATCCTTGGTCGGTACTAGCATATATAAATAAATATGAGGTACACAATCACCAAACAATACTTAACTACTTCTATTTATCACACCAAGGTTTTCACTAGATGATCTAGGATCATCACAAACATCACAAAGATTAAGGAGATAGTTTTATTTCTTTTATTTTAGAAAAGTAATTTCTACTCATTGAAAAACTACTTAAGATTTAATATTCTCCAACTAAAACATGGGATCATGTTGACACATGTCATCACCACATATTTCAGTACTTGGGAATGTAATTTAAAGTGGTGTCACAATTTCATAAGGTTTAACCTTTTTATTTTAATTAAATAAAGTGACTAGAATTGCCTATGGGGCATTCTTTTATTGCTTGTCCATCATTTTTGCAAGTAAACCTAGATATTTTTATATATTCAGAAAGGTCTAGTGAAATGTGATTTTTGAGAGTTGGAATCAACTCAAAATCTTTTGTGGTTGAATTTTGAAAAATGTTCGAATGCAGAAAACCTTCTGCCTTGTTATTTTTACTAAAGGTGATCTATAATTCCAAATGAATTGAATCAAATGGGATTGGATTAAGAATTCCAGTACCTTTCTAACAAAATTTGTTTCATGCATTTTGGTTCAGTGAAACAACCTGGGTTGATTTTTGAATCTAGGTACAGAACTGAGTTTGAAACTAAAAGAATCAACCTAAATTCAAACTACTGGGTCACGCGGGAATGTAAATGGGCCGGCCCAAGGCGCACAACGCACGCACGGGTGAGTTTAAGTGGGTGTCCCGACCAGTTAGCAAGACAGGGGGTGCAAAGCGGTACAGGGTGATGCGGACCACACGATCAACAGCTAATCTAAAGGTTGTGACTTATCGTCTCCGTCGGGCAACGCCGGCGAGACAAAACCCTAGCGCGGCCAGTGGGGGTCTACGGGGGCTCACCGGGGCTCAGACGAGGGTCGGCAATGGGGGCGAACGACAAAGTCGACAACGGCGAACCTCCTGGTACTGGCGGTTCTCTTGGGCAGCTCCAATCGCTGGCTCCTTTCTTCCTCCTCCGCGGCAGGCTCCGGCCGAATTCTAGCAACCTGCTGCTCGCCTTGCTCCGGGGATGAGTGGGGGTGGTTCTGAGAGAGAGGGGAGTGTGTTGGTGTGAAGAAATCGAGCGGGTTGGCCTCTATTTATAGTGCTAAGAGGGGACCGAAGGGCGCGGGTGGAGCTCATCATGGTCGTCGGCACAATGGGCTAATGGCATGGGCGACAGTAGGGGAGTTACTGTGCTCCCTGGCGAAGCTCAACGGCATGGTCTCGCGGCGTGGGGCGGTGCGAGACGGTCGAAATGCTGCGGTGCCCTGGGCGGGTCCGACAGGCATTTTAATGGCGCACCGCGTCTACGGGTCGAGCGGCGACAAACGGGGTTGTCTGGCGGTCTCCTGGGACAGTGGTGATCACGCTTGCATGCGGTGAGGGCCGCGCGTGGTCTGTGGGCGTGTGTCGAGTGCGACGCTCTGGCGCGCACTCAGCATGGCGCAGAGGCATAGGGCACGGCGTTTCTAGAGTTATCCAGTGGCTGGCAGGGCGTTGGCGTTCGACAGGGGGTGGCGGTGGACGGTGGTCAATTCCTCAGACAAGGTGGCTAGGCTGGGTGCTGCTCCTATCTTGCCGTCGACCAAGGGGTGGCAATGTGAGGCTCGGCATGGTCACCATTGATGGCAATGGCAAGCTCACAGTGGTGCTAGAGCTTGATAACTAAGCTAGATGATCTACTAATATCCTGTTGTGAGCCAGAGAGGGAACAAGGTTGTCCAAATCACTACTCACTATACTGTTTGTTGTTTGTTTGATTTGTGTTTGCAAGGTGTTTGATGAAATGGCCGAAGAGATTTGAATTTGAATTTTTTGTTCAAACTTGGTGGGTGCACCAGTTACATACTAGGTAGTCAAACTTGGTCTAGCAAGGGGTGAAAATAAATGGAATTGTTCCTGTTTGAAATCTTGGACTAGAAACACTCCAAGTGGCCTAGTGAGCAGGATTGGCAAAAATGACCATTTGCTTGTTTTGTTTGTTTTTGATTTTATCTTGATTTGTTTCTGCTTGGAAATGTTTTAGATAATGTTGTTTTCATATTTACACCATCCCTTGCTATTTACAACAATCATACAAGTCCATTCATGCATTCATACAATCATCACATACACACATGCATTCATATGATTTAATTAACAAAACTTTTTGTTAACCCTAATTTTGGTGATTGGGAATTGATAATCATTTTTCAATATTTTGGGATGTTACAAACCTTCCCTCCGTAAACAAAATCTCGTCCTGAGATTTGAGAAAGAAGAAAACTAGGATTTAAAACGATCGGGAAACTCTGTCTTGCTGTAGTCTTCTCGTTCCCAGGTAGCTTCTTCTTCAGTGTGGTTACTCCACTAGATCTTGAGAAAATTGATGCTTCGGGTCCTGGTGGTTCTGAAAGCTTCCTCCAAAATACGAATGGGTACTTCGGCATACGTCAGGTCATTGTTGATCTCTATGGTGCGGTGATCAATGTTCTTGAAAACTTCAGTCTTTTCCGGGACTTCTAGGCATTTGCGAAGTAGCGATATATGGAACACATTATGTACTTCTCACATCTCCTCTGGCAGTTCCAATTGATACGATACTTCTCCTCGATGATTCAAAATCTTTAAAGGCCCGATATATTTGGGCGATAACTTTCCTTTGAGCTGGAAATGTTGCATTCCCTTAAAGGCGACACTTTGAGATACACAAAATCTCCGATATTGAAGGCTATGTCTCGATGTCTCTTGTCTGGGCGGTCTTGAGGTGCTCACGAATCTTGTGAACTTTCTCTTCTGCTTCTCATAGGATGCCGGGTCCAAAAATCTGACTCTCCCCTACTTCCGACCAATTCAAAGGGGTACGACACTTCCTTCCATACATAAATTCAAATGGGGCCATGTGCAAACTAGCTTGATAACTGTTGTTTTAAGAAAATTTTGCGAAAGGCAGACAATCTTACCATTTAGATCCATACCCTAGCACAATGCTCTCAACATATCTTCGATTATTTGATTTACTCGCTCTATATGTCCATCTGTCTGAGGGTGATACGCTGTGCTAAAATCCAATCTTGTTCCCAATCCTTCTTGGACTTTCTTCCAGAATCTCGAAGTAAACTGAGTTCCTCGATCTGACACAATGTTCTTGGGGACTGCATGCAAACTGACGATTCTAGCGATGTACAACTCCGCTAGTTTCGAACTCTCGTAGGTGGTCTTGACTGTTAAGAAATGGGCGACCTTGGACAGTCTATCAACTATGACCCAAATAGAGTCTTTTCCCCTACTAGAAGTAGACAATCCGGTGATAAAGTCCATTCCAACTGAATCCCATTTCCATTCTGGAATCTGTAGTGGTTACAACAGTCCTATGGGTCTCTGATGTCCCGCCTTGACTCTCAGAAAAATATCACACTTGGTGATGTAGCTTCCGATTTCTCTCTTCGTCTTATGCCACCAAAATTGCTCCTTCAGATCCTGATACATCTTCGTTCCTCCGAGGTGGATAGAATAAAGGGTATCATGGGCTTCTTTCAAAATAGCTTCCTTCAACTCTGAATCTGCTGGTACACAGAGACGTCCTTTGTACCACAGAACTCCTTCTTCGTCTTCGGTGAATCCGGGTACTTTGCATGTACCAATACCATATTTGATTACGTCGATACTAGCATTTCCTTTCTATGCCACTTGATCTGACTGATCAAAGTGGGTTGAAGTTCTATGCTAGCCAAAAATCCTTCACTTACTAATTCCATTCTGAAATCTTCCAACTCTCTGTGCAAACTTGGTTGCTCCTTCAAAATCATGGAGTGCAAGCGGCACGGCAATCTACTAAGGGCATCTGCTACCACATTGGCTTTAGCTAGGTGATAATGAATGTCCAGATCATAGTCCTTGATTAGCTCGATCCATCTTATCTGCCTCATATTCAGTCCTTCTGAGTGAATATGTACGTCAGCTCTTGTGATCCGAATAAATCTCACAACGGTTACCCATAAGGTAATGCCTCCATGTCTTCAGGGCTAGAACTATGACTTCTAGTTCAAGGTCATGGGTAGGATAATTCTGCTCATGCTGCTTCAAGTATTCGGATAGATAAGATATAACTTTTCCTTCTTGCATCAACACACATCCGAGACCGATCTTGGATGCATCACAATACACATCAAACGGCTTCGTGATATCCGGCATGATCAAGATTGGGGCTGAAATCAATCTCCTCTTGAGTTCTTGAAAACTCGCTTCACATTTGTCCATCCATTCAAACTTCTTGTATTTCTTCAGCAATTGGGTCATGGTTCTTGCGATACTCGAGAATCCTTCTACGAACTTGCGGTAATATCCCGTCAATCTGAGAAATGCACGAACTTGGGTTTGAGTGGTTGGGGCTTGCCAATCTTCCACATCCTTCACCTTGGCAGGGTCAACGGCAATTCCTCCGGTTGATACGATATGTCTGAAAAATCCTACTTCCTGTAACCAGAATTCACATTTGCTAAACTTGGCATACAACTGATGCTCCCTAAGGGTTCCAAGGATGGTCCTTAGGAGTAGCTCATGTTCTTCTTCTGATTTGGAATGGATCAGAATGTCATCAATGAAAACAACGACAGACTTATCCAGGAAGTCCATAAAAATATTATTCATGAGGTTCATGAAATAAGTGGTGGCATTGGTTAATCCAAAATACATGACAGTATACTCGTATAATCCATATCTGGTGGTAAAGGCAGTCTTTGGAATATCCTCTGCGGGAATCTTGAGTTGATGATAGCTAGTTCTAAGATCAATCTTAGAAAACACTTTGGCACTAGTCAACTGGTCAAACATGTCATCTATCTTTTGCAGTGGGTACTTGTTCTTGATGGTGACATCATTCAACTTCCGATAATCCGTACACAAACGGTTACCTCCATCTTTCTTATCCACAAATAAAACAGGTGATCTCCATGGTGACGCACCTGGTTGGATCAATCCTATCTCTAGCATAGCATCTAGTTGCTTCTTCAGCTCCACTAATTCAGACGGGTTCATACTATATGGCCTCTAGGCTATGGGTCCAGTTCCAGGGATTAGTTCAATGATAAACTCGATATCCCGATATGGGGGCATACCGGGCAACACATCCGAAAATACATTGGGGTATTCACAGACTACTCTGACTTGATCAATGGTTGGTTGGGCTAGACTCTTGTTGCACTTGAATTGACGGGGCAAGGTTTCAGATACATGCTCGACTGATATTCCAGCTATACTGGTCATGGTTATGGCTTTCTTGGCACAGTCAATTAATCCTTTATGTTTCGACATCCAATCCATTCCTAGTACTACCTCCAAACCTTTTGTTCCAACTACTATTAGATTAGCATAGAAATATATGACATGGATTCGAATAGGTACGACCTTGCAAATTTGTCTAGCTTTGGTGGTTGAACCAGGTATTTGAACTATCATAACATGCTTCAATTTGGTTGGTTGAATCTTACTAGTGCATGCAAATTCTTCGGTAAAAACAAGTGCGATGCTCCAGAATCAAACAACACTCTTGCAAGTACTGAGTTAACAGAAAACATACCCAGCACGACATCTGGCACTTCTTGGGCTTCTTCAGCATGCATAAGAAAGAGACGGCCGTTGCTGTTGAGCGAATTCCCTGGGGAAAACCTTCTTCCAGGCTGAACACGACGCTGCTGCTGAGCTGGGGCATTTGCATTAGGGATTACGGCAATCTTCTTGGGACACTCATTGGAATAGTGACCCTTGGTACCAAATTCATAACAAGTCACCTGAGACTTGTCCTTTGCTGCAACAGGCACATCATTGCTTCCAGTCCTTGGGGCAGTGTTGGTGTTGGTGGCGACATTGTTATTGTTGAACTTAGGCGGTGCACGGTTCAAATTGTTGGAATTTCCGGACTTGTTGTTGTGATTTCCCCCAGGCCTTGGGTTTCCTCCTCCACGGCTGGGATAGGTCGGACGGTTCATCGGGGGTCTATTGTTTCTTGGGGCAAATCCTGGAGATGGGTTGGGGCGATACTTTGGGGTATGGTGGGTTCCTGGTTGATGCATCATGCGACGCTTGCAGTTCTCATTGGCTTGGTTGATCTTGCCCTCCATCTAAATGGTAGAGGCCACTAAGGCTTCAATATCAGCAAATGGGATATTGACCAACACTGTCTGCATCTCATCATGTAAACCATTCAAGAATCTCTCATTCTTCTTAGCTTCGGTATATATCTCATCCGGTGCATACCTAGCCAATGACAAAAATTTGTCACGGGACTCAACTACGGTCATCATTCCTTGCTTCAGTTCCCTGAATTCATCTCTCATCCTCTTGATCAAACGCGGTGGCACATGGGTTCTGCTGAACTTGATTTTGAATTCATCCCAAGTCATCATTTGTCCTCCATTCATAGCGCGAACGTTGTTCCACCATGCTCTTGCATCTCCTGCCAGATAGTGGGTGGCAAACAGTACCTTCTCGTTACCTTCCACTATTGCAACTTCTAGGTTGTTCTCCATGGTTTTCAGCCAATCATCGGCATCGAGGGGCTCTTCCGACTTGGTGAAAATGGGTGGGTTGGTGTTCTGGAAGTTCTTGAGCTTGGATCCATGGTTGTCCTGATTTCCATGGCCTTGATTGTTGTTGTCAATCTGAGCGATGTGCTGAACGGTGGCCAAGTTCGCTTGACGTTCGGCTCTTTCATCTTCGCGGTCAGAAACCAACATTTGCAAGATTTGCAACATTGGTTCCGGGGATGAAGTGCTTCCTCCGTGAGGCATCTGAAGATTGAGATAGATCATGAGAAAAGAGGGAAATTTCTAAGGTTCAGGGTTTTGTTTTTGAAATGTTTTCAAAGTTTGACTCGGGTTTTTCTAGCAACTTGATTTTCATTCATTCATTTGTAGCACACGATACAAACACACACCACAACAAAGAAAAACAGATGGTTTTAGGAACCATTCTGTGAAACTACGATACAGTGGGACCGGATACAACTCACTAACGCTAGTGCTCAAGGGCTACTACTGCTCGGAGTCGGTGTCCTCATCATCATCATCAATGAAGGCGAAATCATCCTCATCAGTGAAGAAGTCCATGGCCTGATCCTCCAGAAAGTCATCATCATCACTGAGATAGGAGTAGGGGTCTCCATGGATGTCCTCACCTGCATTCTCCCTCTCCTCGAGCTGCATATCTCCCTCGTGGATGGTCTCCTCCAAGTCAGTGATCTGGTGACGAATGCGGGCAATATTGAGCTCCTTCTTGTCGAGCTGACGGTGACGAGACTGGCGATCCTTCACTAGCACGGCAATGGTCTGATCCTTCTAGGCGGCGATGGTGTACTTGTGGTTGGTGTAGGAGCGGGCATTGTCCAACTCCTTCTGCCGGTCATACATCATGAAGCTGAGATGGTCCAATTGAGTCTTCAGCTCATGGTGATATGGGGCCTCCAGTGGCCGTCCCATAACATCACGCCTTGGATAGAACTCAAAGCGGGTACCCTTGATCTGACTGATACTCTGCCCATACAGACGGGCAAGAGCTTCCTTCATGGCCCTGGCAATTCCATCGAGCCAGTTGTTCTCTGATGGTGAACTGAATTCCCTCTGAGGTAGTGGATTTGATCTTTCCTCGGAGACTTGCAACAATCAGCCATTGCAACTCCTCTCCTTCCTGATCGTTGAGCTGAGCTCCGAAGAACTCGGGTGCGGACGCTCCAGCATTTCCGACACCTGGTCCAAGTCACGCTCAAAGATGAGATCTCCTCCATTCCCCAACTGATAGAACTTGCTATACTTCACGTCCATCTATAAGAATGTAGGATGAGTAAGATAGTAGAGTGATATGTGTGTCAATTTTTAGGAAAGTTTGCAAGTATTTTTGAGGAACATGAATTTTCATGAAAGAGTCTAAGTGGTAAGAATGAGAATAAGTTTTCATAAATACTCACTTCCTTGATTTTGAAACTAAGTTTTTGATTCAAACGTCCATTCTAAACTAGGGTCTCCTATGGTCAAGATGGCTCTGGTACCAACTTGTCAACACCCGGATTTTTAATCCCTGATGCATGTTATGCCATACATCGCAATCCCAGGATTACCATTTTTGCGAGACATAACAGATTGGATATCACAGTACATCATCCATTACAAACCATACATAAGGTCTTACACAAATAAAGGATCTCATGATCCAGTCATAATACAATTATAGCAGCGGAATAACGTAATAATAATGGTAGCATGGGTGAAGCTCCATTTTCATGGTCACAGGAAATGCTAACGATGGAAGATGATCCTAGTTGTCATAACCTTCCTACGGTCTATCCTCCTGATAGTCCTCTTCATAGTCTGGCCATGGGAATAGCCAGGGACAAAGCCATGAGTACTCTTTAAGTACTCGCAAACTAATACTAACAAGTGAAGTGGGTTTGATTAGGAACTACTAAGCTCTAGGTTATTTTGCAAAAAGCCAGATTTATCTCTACTGACTTTAGAAGCAAAAAAATCTAGTTGAAAGTTTGATAACACCTAAGTGGGAACTTGAATTTCATATCACAACTCTGTTGTTGTCAATCAAAGTCACGAATCATTTCATAAGTCATTTTGAAAACATCTAACGACGGAACAGTATCGCTAGTCCAACTGTCCATAACCGTGGATGCGGCTATTCAATTAGTTTGACACTCTGCAGAGGTGGTACACTTTCACCACAACATTCGATACATCCGTCAGGAACAATCCTGAATTCACCATACTCAGTATGCGGATAATCAATCCTAACCTTTCAATTACAAGCCATATTATAGGCACCTCCCGTGTGAGTTTGGCCTCCCAACCATGACCAAATGTCATCTTGGGAACTACACAGGTGGATAATCTTCACAAGGTAGACTCAGCTCAAACCTTGGCCGCAAGGGAACCCATACTAAGGTATATAAATTTCCAGTCAATCCCTACCCAATTTTCGGGTATTGTGGTTGTACGGTAAAATTGGAATGGTATCGCATCCAGACAACCATCAGTTTCATAAAGGGCTAAGGCTCATGCCTTAACATTTTAATCATCAAAATCATCTGGTGTTCAAGAACACATGTCAAAACATCTCAGTAGAATGACTCATCATTCTAAGGTTTTCATAACCATTTTCACCAAGTATTCCCATCTAAAGTGATCAAGTTTTATGCTTAGCACTAGCATCTACAAGTGGGGGTAAACACTAATGAGGGGAGATAATTAAGTGTGACTTATCTAAGTTCAATCTCATGCCTCAGGATGACATCAAGATTTATCTAACTTCGGTCAAGTTTTATGCTCTTTATGCTACCTTTAAATATCTTTCTAGAATCTACAATTAACTAAGTAAGCTTAAATAGAAATCTTTGATAAAGAAATAAAATAACTGGGCTTGCAAATAAAACTAGGATTGGGTATCAAGTGATGTAAGCTTGCAAGTAAAACTTGCATGGTTTAGCTTATCTTGCTAAGATAGTAGCTTGCTAAGATATTAGTATAAGCTTGCAAGAATTAGCTTGCTAAGTTGTAAGTGTTAGCTTGCTAAGTCAACTTGTATAGTGAGGCTTGCCTTGAGTAGATCAGTGGTTGAAGTTTTCCTCGGCTTCTTCCTCGTAGTATTCTCCTTCCTCCTCGTATCCTTGGTCGGTACTAGCGTCTATAAATAAATATGAGGTACAAAATCACCAAACAATACTTAACTACTTCAATTTATCACACCAAGGTTTCACTGGATGATCTAGGATCATCACAAACATCACAAAGATTAAGGCAATGGTTTTATTTCTTTTATTTTAGAAATTTAATTTCTACTCATTGAAAAACTGCTTAATATTTAATATTCTCCAACTAAAACATGGGATCATGTTGACACATGTCATCACCACATATTTTAGTACTTGGGATTGTGATTTAAAGTGGTGTCACAATTTCATAAGGTTTAACCTTTTTATTTTAATTAAATAAAGTGACTAGAATTGCCTATGGGGCATTCTTTTATTGCTTGTCCATTATTTCTGCAAGTAAACCTAGATATTTTTATATATTAAGAAAGCTTTAGTTAACTATGATTTTTGAGAGTTGGAATCAACTCAAAATCTTTTGTGGTTGAATTTTGAAAAATGTTTGAATGCACAAAAGCTTCTGCCTTGTTAGTTTTACTAATGGTGATATATAATTCGAAATGAATTGAATCAAATTGGCTTGGATTAAGAATTCTAGTACCTTTCTAACAAAATTGGTTTCATGCATTTCGGTTCAGTGAAACGACCTGGGTTGATTTTTGAATCTAGGTACAGAATTGAGTTTGAAACTAAAAGAATAAACCTAAATTCAAACTACTGGGTTACGCGGGAATGTAAATGGGCCGGCCCACGGCACACAACGCGCGCACGGGTGATTTTAAGTGGGTTTCCCCACTAGTCAGCGAGACAGGGGTGCGAAGCGGTACGGGGTGATGTGGACCGCGGGATCAACATCTAATCTAACGGATGTGACTTATCGTCTCTGTTGGGCAACGCCGGTGAGACAGAACCCTAGCGCGACCAGTGGGGGTCTACGGGGGCTCATCGGGGCTCAGGCGAGGGTCGGCGATGGGGGCAAACGACGAAGTCGACGACGGCGAACCTCCTGGTACCGGCGGTTTCTCCTGGGGCGGCTCCAATCGCTGGCTCCTTTCTTCCTTCTCTGCGGCAGACTCCGGCCAAATTCCACGACCTCCTGCTCGCCTTCCTCCGGGGATGAGTGGGGGTGGTTCTGAGGGAGAGGGGAGTGTGTTGGTGGGAAGAAATCGAGCGGGGTTGGCCTCTATTTATAGTTCCAAGAGGGGACCGAAGGGCGCGGGTGGAGCTCATCATGGTCGTTGGCACAGTGGGCTAATGGCATGGGCGACATTTGGGGGCGGTGATGTGCTCTCTGGCGAAGCTCAACGGCATGATCTCGAGGCGTGGGGCGGTGCGAGACGGTCAGAACGCTACGGTGCTCTAGGCGGGTCCGACGGGCATTTTAATGGCGCACCGCGGCTACGGGTCGCGCGGCGGCGACGGGGTTGTCTGGCGGTCTCGTGGGATGGTGGTGATCACGCTTGCCCACGGCGAGGGAGGTGCGCGGTCTGTGCGCGCGTGTCGAGTGTGGCGCTCTGGCGTGCTCTTGGCATGGCGCAGAGGCATAGGGCGCGGCGTTTCTAGAGTTGTCCAGTGGCTGGCAGGGCTTTGGCGTTGGACAGGAGGTGGCGATGGACGGTGGTCAATGCCTCTGACAAGGTGGCTAGGCTGGGTGCTGCTCCTAGCTTGCTGTCGACCAATGGGTGGCAAGGTGAGGCCCGGCATGGTCACCATTGATGGCAATGGCAAGCTCACAGTGGTGCTAGAGCTTGATAACTAAGCTAGATGATCTACTAATAGCCTATTGTGAGCCAGAGAGGGAACAAGGTTGGCCAAATAACTGCTCACTATAGTGTTTGTTGTTTGTTTGATTTGTTTTTGCAAGGTGTTTGATGAAATGGCCGAAAGAGATTTGAATTTTTGGTTCAAACTTGGTGGGTGCACTAGTTACATACTAGGTAGTATCTGGTTAGTTGGAAAGGTTCAGGGTGAATTGGATTGGTTGGTTTTTGAGAATTGGTGATCTTCACATATGTTAAAGATTCAATTTTGAATTGTCATTTGAATCAAGTTGCCAAATTTTTCTATAAGTTTGAAAGGTGGGCTTGGATTCACTTTTACTTGGTAGCAAGGGGTGAAAAGAAATGGAATTATTTCTGTTTGAAATATTGGACTAGAAACACTCCAAGTGGCCTAGTGAGCAAGATTGGAAAAAATGACCATTTGCTTGTTTTGTTTGTTTTTTATTTTCTCTTGATTTGTTTCTGCTTGGAAATGTTTTAGATAATGTTGTCATCATCTTTACACCATTCCTTACTATTTACAACAATCACACAAGTCCATTCATGCATTCATACAATCATCACATACACACATGCATTCATATGATTTAATTAACAAAAGTTTTTGTTAACCCTAATTTTGGTGATTGGGAATTGTCAACACCCGAATATTTAATCCCAGATGCCTGTTATGCCATACATCGCAATCCCAGGATTACCATTTTTGCGAGACATAACATATTTGGAAACCATAGTACATCATCCATTACAAACCATACATAAGGTCTTACACAAATAAGGATCTCATGATCCAGTTCTTAATACAATTCAAGAAGCGCAAATACGTAATAATAACGGTAGCGTAGGCGAAGCTCTATCTTCGGGGTCACAGGCAATGCTGACAATGGGAGATGATCCTCATTGTCATAACCTTCCTGGGGTCCATCCTCTAGGTACTTGTAACATCCCAAAAATAATAAACTTGATCATCAAACTCTAATCATCAAATTTAGGGTTAACAAAAACTTTGCCAAATAAAAATATAAAAGCATGCATGTGAGTATGCATTTCATTTTGAATTCTTTTGAACCAACTTGTGTGTGTGTTCCTTTGCTTGTAAATGGATGCTTAGGTGAAATAAACATCATCTAAACAATTCCCAAACTTTTCTCAAAGACAAGTAAATCAAAACAAATAAAATAAGGGAATGGTCATTTTGACCAATTTTACTCCCATGCCTACTTTGGCTGTCCCAAACTTTTAGAACTTAACGGAAATTTTTCTGGATCTTTGTACCCCTTGATTGTAATCATAACAAAGTATCAAGGCCCACTTTGTGATCATCCAGAAACTTTCAAATGCATAGTTTAAATGACAGTTCAAAATTGAATCTTTATCATATGAGAAGATCCCACTTTTTCAAAAACCACTCAAACAAGCTCAAGTTTCAAAACCCAAGCATATGCAGACTCACCAGCACCAACCTAGCACACCCACCAAAAATCTTTTCAAAATTCAAAACTTGAATTCTTGCGGCCATTTCATCAAACACATTGTAGACACAAATCATCAAAATCTTAAACACTGTTGTGAGCAGTGATTGAAGCCTAACTTGTTCCCTCTCTAGCTCACAACCATCCCAGTAGATCATCTAGCAAGTTAAACCAAGCACTAGACTCACTGTAAGCTGGGCAATGACATCAATGGTGAACAGCCGAAGCTCACCATGCCACCCCAGTGGAGACAGCAAGCTAGGAGGAGATTTAGTCGTGCCAACCTTGTCTAGGAGGCAGCCCACCGTCCACCGCCACTCCCAATCCCAGCCGCGAGCGTTGCCAAACCCTGGACCACACGCACGAACCGCGCCCAGCTCGCCAGCAACCATGCCGAGCATGCGCCAGAGCGCCACACTCGACCGACGCCCACAGACCGCGTGCCACCCTCGCCGATCTCCACCGACCCAGGAGACCGCCAGACATCCCCGTTCGCCTCCCCATGCCGCACAGCCACCGCTCGCCGTCGAAGACGCCGCCTCGGTCGCGCAGAGCATCGAACGTTCCAGACCAAACCGCACTGCCCCTACACGCGCATTAAAGCCGTAGAGCATCGCCAGGAGACCACCAAGCGATCGCCATCGCCGGCCATGCCTCTAGCAACCCGTAGCCATGTCGCCACCATCGACTGCCCATGCCGTTCGGTCTCATCGTCGCGACTATAAATAGAGGCCACCCCCAGCCGAATTGAGAACACCATCTCACTCCCCTCTCCTCACTGATCGTGCCACCACGTTCTCGGAGCAAGGCGAGCAGCACTTCGCCGAAATTTCACCGGAGTCTGCCGCTGCTGGAGAAGAAGGGGGCCACCCTAGGAGAAGCTGCCGGTACCAGGAGGTTCGCCGTTGTCGACTTCGTCATTCGCCCGCCTCGCCGACCCTCGCCTGAGCCCCGGTGAGCCCCCAACGACCCCCACTGGCCGCTCTAGGTTTCTGTCTCGCCGGCGTTGCTCAACGTCGACGATGACCCTCAGCCGTTGGATTAGAACCAGATCGAACGCACCACATCACCCCATACCGCTTTGCACCCCCTCGTCTCACTGACGCGTGGGGACAGCCACTTAACCAGCCCGTGTAAGCGCTGTGCTTAGCAGGCCGGCCAAGTATCACTTCCCGCGCAGAACCGTTTTTTGAATTTAACCTTTTCCATTTTATTTCAAACACACTTCTGCACCTAGTTTCAAAAATCAACCCAGCTCGATTCAGTGAACCAAATTGAATGAAACCAATTTTGTTAGAAAGGTCTGGAAGTGCTGAATCCAAGCCCGTTGGATTTAAATCATTTGGATCTGTAGATCATCCTTGGTAAAAATAACAAGGCAGAAGCTTTTCTGCAATCAAACATTTTTTCAAATTAAAACCATAATATCTTTTGAGTTGATTCCAACTCTCAAAAAAAACATTTCACCATACCTTTTAGAATATATAAAAATATATAGGTTTACTTACAGAAATAATGTTCAAGTAATAAAAGAATGCTACATAAGCATTTCTAGTCACTTTATTTAATTAAAAATAAAAGATTAAACCTTATTAAATTGTGACACCACTTTAAATCACATTCCCATGGACTAAAATATGTGGTGATGACATGTGTAAACATGATCCCATGTTTGGTTTGGAGAATATTAAATCTTAAGTAGTTTTTCAATGAGTAGAAATTACTTTTCTAAAAATAAAAGGAATTAAACCAAGCTTTAATCTTGTAATGTTAGTGATGATGCTAGATCATCTATAGGACCCTTTTGTGTGATGATTGCAAGTAGTTAAGTATTGTTTGGTGATTGTGTACATCGTATTTATTTATAGACACTAGTACCGACCAAGGATACAAGGAGGAAGGAGGATACTACGAAGAAGAAGCCGAGGAGAACTTCAACCACTGCTCTGCACAAGGCAAGCTAACACTTGCAAGATACTCTACTTTAGCAAGCCTCACTAATCATGTTGATCTATGCGAGCTTATACTTGCAATTGGGCAAGCTAATACTTACTTGCTACTATGTCAACTATATGCCTTAAGCATAGGTGATCATATCCACTTGATAAACCAATCCTAGTTTTATTTGCAAGCCCTCTACTTTATTTCTTTATCAAAGCTATTACTTAGAGTTTACTTCAGTGAATTGTAGATACTAGAAAGATATATTGAAGGTTGCATAAAAATCATAAAATTTGGCCTAAGCTAGATAATCTTGATGTCATCCTAAGGCATGAGATTGAACTTAGTTGAAACTCCACTTGTTTACCACCCCTCATTAGTACTTACCCCCACTTGTAGCTGCTAGTGCTAAGCATACAACTTGAGCAACTTTAGATGGGAATACTTGGTGGAAAAATGGTTATGAAAACCTTGGAATGATGGATCATTCTATTGAAATGTTTTGAACATGTGTTTCCAAACACCAGATGATTTATGGTGATGAAAATGTGGAGGCATGAGCCTTAGCCCTTTATAAAACTGATGGTTGTCTGGATGCGATACCATTCCAATTTTATCGTACAACCACAATACCCGAGAATTGGGTAGGGCTTGACTGGAAACTTATATACCTTAGTATTAGTTACCTCACGGCCAAGATCTAAGCTGAGGCTACCTTGTGAAGATTGTCCACCTGTGCAGTACCCAAGATGACAGTTGGTCATGGTTGGGAGGCCAAACTCATAGGATAGGTGCTTATACTAGGGCGTGTAATTGAAAGGTTAGGATTGATTATCCGCATACTAAGTATGGTGAATTCAGGATTTGTTCCTGACGGATGTATCGAATGTTGTGGTGAAAGTGTACAATCTCTGCAGAGTGTCAAACTATTCGAATAGCCGCGTCCGCGGTTATGGACAGTTGGAGTGGCCATATTATTCCCCCGTCAGATGTTTTCAAAAGACTTGTGAAATGAATTGATACTTTGACTTGACCACAACATGGTTGTGATATGAAATACAAGTTCCCACTTAGGAGTTATAAAATTGTGACTAGTTTCTCTTGCTTCTGAACTTAGTTGAGATAAATCTGGCTTCTTGCAAAACAACCCTAGAGCCTAGTGTCCTATTATCAAAAAACCCTTCCACTTGTTAGTATTAGTTTGCGAGTACTTAAAGAGTACTCATGGCTTTGTCCCTGGCTATTCCCGTGGCCATACTATGAAGAGGAGTACCTGGAGGATGGACCCCAGGAAGGTTACGACAACTAGGATCATCTCCCATCGTCAGCATTGCCTGTGACCCCGAAGATGGAGCTTCGCCTACGCTACCGTTATTATTACGTATTCTGCTGCTTGAAGTTGTATTAAGAACTGGATCATGAGATCCCTATTTGTGTAAGAACTTGTGTATGGTTTGTGATGTACTATGGTATCCAATTCTGTTATGTCTCGCAAAAATGGTAATCCTGGGATTGCAATGTATGGCATAACAGGCATCTGGGATTAAAAATCCGGGTTTTGATAGTACTCCTCTTCATAGTCTGGCCATGGGAATAGCCAGGGACAAAGCCATGAGTGCTCTTTAAGTAATCGCAAACTAATACTAACAAGTGAAAGGGGTTTTTGGTAATAGGACACTAAGCTCTAGGGTTATTTTGCAAAAATCCAGATTTACCTCTACTAAGTTCCGAAGCAAAGAAATGCTGGTTGAAGTTTTATAACACCTAAGTGGGAACTTGTATTTCATATCACAACTCTATTGTGGTCAAGTCAAAATCTCAATCCATTTCACAAGTCATTTTGAAAACATCTGACGGGGGAACAGTATGACCACTCCAACTGTCCATAACCACTGACGCGGCTATTCGAATAGTTTGACACTCTGCAGATATTGTACACTTTCACCACAACATTCGGTACATCCGCCAGGAATAAATCCTGAATTCACCATACTCAGTATGCGGATAATCAATCCTAACCTTTCAATTACACGCCCTAGTATAGGCACCTCTCTTGTGAGTTTGGCCTCCCAACCATGACCAACTGTCATCTTGGGTACTGCACAGGTGGACAGTCTTCACAAGGTAGCCTCAGCTCAGACCTTGGCCATGAGGGAACCAATACTAAGGTATATAAGTTTCCAGTCAAGCCCTACCCAATTCTCCGGTATTGTGGTTGTATGGTAAAATTGGAATGGTATCCCATCTAGACAACCATCAGTTTTATAAATGGCTAAGGCTCATGCCTCAACATTTTCATCACCAAAATCATCTGGTGTTCGGAAACACATGTCCAAAACATTTCAATAGAATGATCCATCATTCCAAGGTTTTCATAACCATTTTTCCACCAAGTATTCCCATCTAAAGTTGATCAAGTTTTATGCTTAGCACTAGCATCTACAAGTGGTAGTAAGTACTAATGAGGGGTGGTAAACTAGTGGAGTTTTACTAAGTTCAATCTCATGCCTTAGGATGACATCAAGATTATCTAGCTTAGGCCAAATTTTATGCTCTTTATGCAACCTTCAATTATCTTTCTAGAATCTACAAATTCACTTAAGTACGCTCTAAGTAATAGCTTTGATAAAGAAATAAAGCATAAAGCTTGTAAGTAAAACTAGGATGGGTTGATCAAGTGGGTAGGATCATATATGCTTAAGGCATATGGTTGCCATGGTAACAAGCAAGTATTAGCTTGCATAGGTCAACTTGATTAGTAAGGCTTGCATCATTATCAGTATAAGCTTGCTAAATTGCAAGTGTTAGCTTGCCTTGTGTCGAGCAGTGGTTGAAGTTCTCCTCGGCTTCTTCTTCGTAGTATCCTCCTTCTTCCTCGTATCCTTGGTCGGTACTAGCATCTATAAATAAATACGAGGTACACAATCACCAAACAATACTTAACTATTTTCAATCATCACACAAAAGGGTGCTATAGATTATCTATCATCATCACTAACATTACAAGAATAAAGCTTGGTTTAATTTCTTTTATTTTTAGAAAAGTAATTTCTACTCATTGAAAAACTACTTAAGATTTAATATTCTCCAAACCAAACATGGAATCATGTTGGCACATGTCATCACCACACATTTCAGTACATGGGAATGTGATTTAAAGTGGTGTCACAATTTAATAATATTTAACCTTTTATTTTAAATTAAATAAAGTGACTAGAAATGATTATGTGGCATCCTTTTATTACTTGAATATTATTTCTTTAAGTAAACCCATATATTTTTATATATTCTGAAAGGTATGATCAAATGTGATTTTTGAGAGTTGGAATCAACTCAAAAGCTATTATAGTTTAAATTTGAAAAATGTTTGAACACAGAAAAGCTTCTTCCTTGTTATTTTTACCAAGGTTGATCTATAGATTCAAATGATTCGAATCCAATGAGAATGGATTAAGCATTTCAGAAACTTTCTAACAAAATTGGTTTTATTCAATTTGGTTCACTGAATCGAGCTGGGTTGATTTTTGAAAATGGGTACAGAACTAGGTTTGAATTAAAATGGAAAAAGTTAAATTCAAACTACTGGGCTGCGCGGGAAGGGTTAATGGGCTGGCCTGCTACGCACAGCACTTACGCGGGCTAGTTAAGTTGATGTCCCCACGTGTCAGTGGGACGAGGGGGTGCGAAGCGGTACGGGGCAACGTGGTGCGTTGGATCTAGTTCTAATCCAATGGCTCTGGTTCATCGTCCACGTCGGGCAGCGCCGGCGAGACAGAACCCTAATGCGGCAGGTGGGGGTCGTGGGAGGAAGGTGAGGGTCGGCGAGGCGGGCAAATGACGAAGTCGACGATGGAGAACCTCCTGGTACCGGCAGTTTCTCCTGGGGCGGCTCCAATCGCTGGCTCCCTTCTTCTCCAGCAGCGGCGGGCTCCGGCCAAATTCTGGCGATGCGCTGCTCGCCTTGCTCCGGGAACAGGGTGGAACAATCAGTGAGGAGAGGGGAGTGAGATGGTGTGAAGACTTTGAGCGGGGAAGGCCTCTATTTATAGTCTCGACGGTGAGACCGAACGGGATGGGTAGACGACGGTGGCGACACAGCTACGGGCAGCTAGAGGCATGGCCGAGGGTGGCGATCGATCGGTGGTCTCCTGGCGATGCTCTATGGCTTTAATGCGTGTGTAGGGGCGGTGGCAAACGGTCTGGAATGCTCGACGTTCTGCAAGGCAGAGGCGGCGTCTTCGATGGGGAGAGGTGGCTACGGGGCACGGGCGGTGAAATCGGCATGTCTGGCATGTTCCTGGGACGGTGGGGAGCATGTTGGCGAGCGGCGAGGGATCTAGGTGGTCGAGTTGCGTGGGAACGGTGCGTGCTCTGCGGCGCACGTCGGCATGGTCGACAGTGGCACGGGCATGGCGTTCCTGGCGGTTCTGGGCATTGTCTGCAAGGCAGGGCTGGTCGAGAGGGGGCGGTGAGGCATGGGCTACCTCCCAGACAAGGTTGGCACGGCTAGTTCTTCCTCTAGCCTGCTATCCACACTTGGGTAAGATGGATGCTCTCGGCTATTCACAGTTGATGACATTGGCGAGCTCACAGTGGTGCTAGTGATTAGTTAAGTTCGTTAGATGATCTACTAAGGCTAGTGGTGTCCAGAGAGGGAACAAGTTTGGCCCAAAACACTGCACACTATAGTGTTTGTGATTTTGTTGATTTGAATCTGCAAGTTGTTTGATGAAATGGCCGCGTGAATTCAAGTTTTGAATTTTGAAAAGATTTTTGGTGGGTGTGCTAGGCATGTGCTGGTGAGTCTGTAGATGCTTGGGTTTTGAAAGTTGAGCTTGTTTGAGTGGTTTTTTGAAAAAGTGGGATCTTCCCATATGATATAGATTCAATTTTAAACTGTCATTTAAACTATGCATTTGAATGTTTTTGGATGATCACAAGATGGGCCTTGATACTTTGTTATGAGTAGTATCAAGGGGTGCAAAGTTCCAAACAAGTTTCTGTTAAGTTCTGAAAGTTAGAGATAGCCAAAGTAGGCATGGGAGTTAATTTGGCCAAAGTGACCATTCCTTTATTTTGTTTGTTTTGATTTATTTGTCTTTGGGAAAAGTGTGGGGATTTTTTAGATGATGTTTATTTCACCTAAAAATCCTTTCACAAGCAAAGAAACACACAAACAAGGCAATTCAAAAGAATTCAAAATGGAATGCATACACACATGCATGCTTTCATATTTTTATGTAGAAAAGTTTTTGTTAACCCTAATTTTGATGATTAGAGTTTGATGATCCAAGTTTAATATTTTTGGGATGTTACAAACCTTCCCTCCTTAAACAAAATCTCATCCCGAGATTTGAAAAAGGAAGAAAAGATTACCTATGATTTGAAGAGATCAGGAAACTCCGTCCTGATGTGATCTTCGCGCTCCCAGGTAGCTTCCTCTTCTGTGTGGTTGCTCCACTGAATCTTGAGAAACTTGATGCTTCGGGTTCTGGTAGTTCGGAAAGCTTCTTCCAAAATACGGATGGGTACTTCGGGATAGGTCATCGTTGATCTCTATGGTCTGGTGATCAATATTCTTGAACACCTCCGTCTTCTCTGGAACTTCGAGACACTTGCGAAGTAATGAGATATGGAACACATTATGCATGGCTGACATCTCTTCGGGTAGTTCCAATTGATACGACACTTCTCCTTGATGGTTCAGAATCTTGAAGGGGCCGATATATCTGGGGGCTAACTTTCCTTTCAGTTGGAAACGCTGCATTCCCTTCAATGGCGACACTTTCAGATACACAAAATCTCCTATGTTGAAGGCGAGGTATCGACGTCTCTTGTCAGCGTAACTCTTTTGTCTGGACTGGGCGGTCTTGAGGTGCTCACGAATCTTGTGAACCTTCTCTTCTGCTTCTCGTAGGATATCTGGTCCGAAAATCTGACTCTCTCCTACTTCCGACCAGTTCAAAGGGGTGCGACACTTTCTTCCGTACATAAATTCAAATGGGGCCATTTGCAAACTAGCTTGATAACTATTGTTGTATGAAAATTCTGCGAACGGCAGACAGCCTTCCCACTTAGATCCATATTCTAACACACATGCTCTCAGCATATCTTCGAGTATTTGATTTACTCGTTCCATTTGTCCATCGGTCTGGGGGTGATAACCGGTACTGAAAACTAGTCGGGTTCCTAAACCTTCTTGGAATTTCTTCCAGAATCTCGAGGTAAATTGAGTTCCTCGATCCAATACGATGTTCTTGGGAACTCCATGCAAACTGACGATTCTAGTGATGTATAACTCCGCTAGCTTCGAACTCTGATATGTGCTATTGACGGGTAGAAATGGGCGACTTTGGACAATCTGTCCACTATGACCCAGATAGAGTCATTTCCCCTACTAGAAGTAGGCAATCCGGTGATAAAGTCCATTCTAGCGGAATCCCATTTCCATTCTGAAATCTGCAATGGTTGCAACAATCCAGCGGGTCTTTGATGTCCTGCCTTGACTCGCTGACATATATCACACTTGGCGATATAGCTTCCGATTTCTCTCTTCATCTTATGCCACCAAAATTGTTCTTTCAAGTCTTGATACATCTTAGTTCCTCCGGGGTGGATAGAATAAAGAGTATCATGAGCTTCCTTCAGAATAACTTCTTTCAGCTCAGAATCTGCTGCTACACAAAGGCGTCCTTTGTACCACAGAACTCCTTCTTCGTCTTCGATGAATCCAGGTACCTTGCCTGTACCGATACTACACTTGATTCTATCAATACTAGCATTTATTTTCTGCGCCTCTTTGATCTGGCTGATCAAAGTGGGTTGAAGTTCGATGCTAGCCAAAAATCCTTCACTTACTAATTCCATTCAAAAATCTTCCATCTCTTTGTGCAAGCTTGGTTGCTCCTTCAAAATCATGGAGTTCAAGCGGCACGGCAATCTGCTAAGGGCATCTGCTACCACATTGGCTTTACCGGTGTGATAGTGAATGTCCAGATCGTAATCCTTGATTATCTCAATCCATCTTCTCTGTCTCATATTCAGCTCCTTCTGAGTGAATATATACTTCAGTCTCTTGTGATCCGAATAAATCTCACAACGGTTTCCCATCAGGTAGTGCCTCCATGTCTTCAGGGCTAGAACTACGGCTGCGAGTTCGAGGTCATGGGTTGGGTAATTTTGCTCATGTTGTTTCAATTGTCGAGATAGATAAGAGATAACTTTGCCTTCTTGCATTAGCACACATCCGAGATCGATCTTGGATGCGTCACAATACACGACAAAGGGCTTCGTGATATGTGGCATGATTAAGATTGGGGCTGAAATCAATCTCCTCTTGAGTTATTGAAAACTCGCTTCACATTTGTCTGTCCATTCAAACTTCTTGTCCTTCTTCAGTAATTGGGTCATGGGTCTGGCGATACTCGATAATCCTTCTACGAACTTGCAGTAGTATCCCGCCAATCCGAGAAATGCACGAACTTGGGTTTGAGTGGTTGGGGCTTGCCAATCTTCGACATCTTTCACCTTTGCAGGATCAACGGCAATTCCTCCGGCTGAGAAAATGTGGCCGAGGAATCCTACCTCCTGTAACCAGAATTCACATTTGCTAAACTTGGCATACAATTGATGCTCTCTAAGGGTTCCAAGAATGGTCCTTAGGTGTAGCTCATGTTCTTCTTCTGATTTGGAATAAATCAGAATGTCATCGATGAAAACAACAACAAACTTATCTAGGAAGTCCATAAAAATCTTATTCATGAGATTCATGAAGTAAGCGGGGACATTGGTTAATCCAAAGGACATGATAGTATACTCGTATAATCCATAACGGGTGGTAAAGGAAGTCTTGGGAATATCCTCTGCGCGAACTTGAGTTGATGATAGCCTGTTCTAAGATCAATCTTAGAAAACACTTTGGCACCGGTCAACTGATCAAACAAATATTCTATCTTGGGCAAGGGATACTTGTTTTTTATGGTGACATCATTCAACTTCCGATAATCCGAACACAAATGGTTACCTCCATCCTTCTTGACCACAAATAAGACAGGAGATCTCCATGGTGACGCACTTGGTTGAATTAATCCAATTTCCAGCATGGAATCCAGTTGCTTCTTTAGTTCTGCTAGTTTAGACGGGTTCATACTATAGGGTCTCTGGGTTGTGGGTCTTTTCCGGGGATTAGTTCAATGATAAACTCGATATCCCAATCTGGGGGCATACCGGGCAAAACATTTGGAAATACCTCGGGGTATTCACAGACTATCCGGACTTGGTCAATGGTAGGTTGGGCTATACTCTTGTTGCACTTGAATTGACGAGGTAAGGTTTCAGATATATGCTCGACTGATATTCCGGTTGTACTGGTCATGGTGATGGCTTTCTTGGCACAGTCAATCAATCCTTTATGTTTGGACATCCAATCCATTCCTAGTACTACTTCCAAACCTTTAGTTTTGAGTACTATCAGATTAGCATAAAAATCTATGCCATGGATTCGGATAGGGACGGCTTTACAAATTTGCCTAGCCTTGGTGGTTGAACCGGGAATTTGAACGATCATAACATGCTTCAGTTTTGTTGGTTAAATCCTACTAGTGCAGGCAAATTCTTTGGTGACAAATGAATGTGATGCACCCAAATCAAACAACACTCTTGCAAGTACTGAATTAACAGAAAACATACCCAGCACGACGTTCGGCGCTTCCAGAGCTTCTTCAGCATGCATGAGAAAAAGACGGCCGTTGCGGTTGAGTGAATTCCCTGGGGCAAACCTTCTTCCTGGCTGAACACGACGCTGCTGCTGAGCTGGGGCATTTGCATTGGGGAATGCGGCATTCTTCTTGTTGGGGCACTCGTTGGAGTAGTTACCCTTATTTCGACAGTCATAACAAGTCACTTGCGACTTGTCCTTTGCTACAACAGGCACAGCATTGCTTCCGGTCCTCGGGACAGTGTTGGTGTTGGTGGTAGCATTGTTGTTGTTGAACTTGGGTGGGGCACGGTTGAAATTGCTAGAGTTGCCGGGGTTGGTGTGATTTCCTCCGGGCCTTGGGTTTCCACGGTTGGGATAGGTCGAACGGTTCATCGGGGGTCTGTTGGTTCTCGGGGCAAATCCTGGAGATGGGTTAGGGCGATACTTTGGGGTCTGATGGGTTCCTGGCTGATGCATCATGCGACGCTTGCGGTTCTCATTGGCTTGGTTGATCTTTCCTTCCATATGGATGGCAGAGTCGACAAGGGCTTCAATATCAGCAAAGGGGATATTGACTAACACAGTCTGCATCTCATCATGCAGACCATTCAGGAATCTCTCCTACTTCTTGGCTTCAGTGTCGATCTCATCCGGGGCATACCTAGCTAATGACAAGAATATGTCACGGTATTCCACTACAGTCATCCGTCCTTGCTTCAGTTCTCTGAACTCATCTCTCATTCTCTTGATCGAACCCGGTGGCACATGGGTTCTGCTGAACTTGACCTTGAATTCCTCCCAGGTAATCATCTGTCCTCCGGTCATCGCACGAACACTGTTCCACCATGCTCTTGCATCTCCGGCTAGATAATGGGTGGCGAACAAAACTTTCTCGTTGGCTTCCACTCCGGCGACTTCTAGGTTATTTTCCATGGTTTGCAGCCAATCGTCGGCATCTAGGGGTTCTTCTGACTTTGTGAAAACAGGTGAGTTCGTGTTCTGTAAATTTTTGAGCTTAGATCCATGGTTGTCCTGATTTCTGTGGCCTTGATTGTTGTGGTCTAGCTGGCCATCTGTTGAAGGGTGGCTAAGATGGCTTGATGTTCCACTCTTTCCGCTTCGCGGTCAGAAACCAACATTTGCAGGATCTACAACATCGGGTCCGGGGATGAACCACTTCCTCCGCGTGGCATCTGAAGATTGAGATAGATCATGAGAAAAGAGGGGAATTTCTAAGGTTCACGGCTTTGAAAAGTTTTTAAAGTTTGACTCAGATTTTCTAGCAACTTACTTTTCATTCATTCACACGATACAAACAAACACCACAACAAAGGAAAACAGATGGTTTTAAGAACCATTCTGGAAACGACGATACAGTGGGACCGAATACTACTCACTAGATAGTGCTCAAGTGCTACTACTCCTTGGATTCGGTGTAGTCGTCATCCTCATCATCCTCATCGTCATTGATGAAGGCGAAATCCTCCTCATCGGTGAAGAAATCCATAGCCTGATCCTCCAGAAAATCATCATCATCGCTGAGATAGGAGTAGGGGTCTCCACGAAGATCCTCTTCGGCATTCTCCCTTTCCTCCAACTGCATATCTCTCTCGTGGATGGTCTCCTCCAAATACGAGATACGGTGGCGAATACGGGCAATGATGCGCTCCTTCTTATCGAGCTGACGGCGGAGAGACTTGCGATCCTTTGCTAGCATGGCGATGGTCTGATCCTTTGTCTTGATGATGGCGGACTTGTGGTTGGAGTAGTCACAGCAATTATCCAACTCCTGCTGACGATCGTACATCATGAAGCTAAGGTGGTCCAACTGACTCTTCATCTAGTGGTGGTATGGGGCTTCCAGTGGTTGTCCATTATCATCACGCCTTGGACAAAACTCAAAGCGAGTACCCTTGATCTGGTTGATACTCTGCCCACACAGACGGGCAAGAGCTTCCTGCATGGCCCTGGCAAGTCCATCGAGCCAGTTGTTCTCTCTTAAGGTGAATTGAATTCCCTCGGCAGTGGGAGGTTCAATCTTTCCTCGGAGACTTGCAACAATTATCCACTGCAGATCTTCTCCTCCTTGATCATTGAGCTGAGCTCCGAAGAAGTTCCAAAAGCTGGTCTAAATCCCTCTCAAAGATAAGGTCTCCGCCATTTCACAACTGGTAAAACTTGGTGTACTTCACGTCCATCTATAAGAATATAGGATGAGTAAGTTAGTAGAGTGATCAAGTGTGTCAAATTTTATGTATTTTGCAAGAGTTTTTTTGATAAACATGAATTTTTATGAAAGAATCAAGGTGATAAGAATGGGAATAAGTTTTTGTAAATATTTGCTTCCTTTGGTTCTGAAACTAAGTTTTTGATTCAAACGTCCAGTCTAACTAGGGTCTCCTATGATCAGGATGGCTCTGATACCAACTTGTCAACACCCGGATTTTTAATCCCAGATGCCTGCTATGCCATACATCGCAATCCCAGGATTACCATTTTTGCGAGAGATAACAGATTTGGATACCACAGTACATCATCCATCACAAACCATACATAAGGTCTTACACAAATAATGATCTCATGATCCAGTTCTTAATACAATTCAAGCAGCAGAAATACTTAATAATAACGGTAGCGTAGGCGAAGCTCCATCTTAAGGGTCACAAGCAATGTTGACGATGGGAGATGATCCTAGTTGTCGTAATCTTCCTGGGGTCCATCCTCCAGGTACTCCTCTTCATAGTATGGCCATGGGAATAGCCAGGGACAAAGCCATAAGTACTCTTTAAGTACTCGCAAACTAAGACTAACAATAGGACACTAAGCTCTAGGGTTGTTTTGCAAAAAGCCAAATTTACCTCTACTAAGTTCCGAAGCAAAGAAATGCTGGTTGAAGTTTTATAACACCTAAGTGGGAACTTGTATTTCATATCACAACTCTGTTGTGGTCAAGTCAAAATCTCAATCCATTTCACAAGTTATTTTGAAAACATCTGACGGGGGAACAGTATGGCCACTCCAACTGTCCATAACCGCGGACGCGGCTATTCGAATAGTTTGACACTCTGCAGAGATTGTACACTTTCACCACAACATTCGATACATCCGTCAGGAACAAATCCTGAATTCACCATACTTAGTATGTGGATAATCAATCCTAACCTTTAATTACACGCCCTAGTATAGGCACCTCTCCTGTGAGTTTGGCCTCCCAACCATGACCAACTGTCATCTTGGGTACTGCACAGGTGGACAATCTTCACAAGGTATCCTTTGCTCAGACCTTGGCCGTGAGGGAACCAATACTAAGGTATATAAGTTTCTAGTCAAGCCCTACCCAATTCTCGGGTATTGTGGTTGTACGGTAAAATTGGAATGGTATCGCATCCAGATAACCATCAGTTTTATAATGGGCTAAGGATCATGCCTCAACATTTCCATAACCAAAATCATCTAGTGTTCAGAAACACATGTCCAAAACATTTCAATAGAATGATCCATCATTCCAAGGTTTTCATAACCATTTTCACCAAGTATTCCCATCTAAAGTTGATCAAGTTTTATGCTTAGCACTAGCATCTACAAGTGGTAGTAAGTACTAATAAGGGGTGGTAAACTAGTGGAGTTTTACTAAGTTCAATCTCATGCATTAGGATGACATCAAGATTATCTAGCTTAGGCCAAATTTTATGCTCTTTATGCAACCTTCAATTATCTTTCTAGAATCTACAAATTCACTTAAGTACGCTCTAAGTAATAGCTTTGATAAAGAAATAAAGTATAAAGCTTGTAAGTAAAACTAGGATGGGTTGATCAAGTGGATAGGATCATATATGCTTAAGGCATATAGTTGGCATGGTAACAAGCAAGTATTAGCTTGCATAGGTCAACTTGATTAGTAAGTCTTGCATCATTATCAATATAAGCTTGCTAAATTGCAAGTGTTAGCTTGCCTTGTGCAGAGCAGTGGTTGAAGTTCTCCTCGGCTTCTTCTTCGTAGTATCCTCCTTCTTCCTCGTATCCTTGGTCGATACTAGCATCTATAAATAAATATGAGGTACACATCACCAAACAATACTTAACTATTTTCAATCATCACACAAAAGGGTCCTATAGATGATCTAGCATCATCACTAACATTACAAGATTAAAGCTTGGTTTAATTTCTTTTATTTTTAGAAAAGTAATTTCTACTCATTGAAAAACTACTTAAGATTTAATATTCTCCAAACCAAACATGGGATCATGTTGACACATGTCATCACCACACATTTCAGTACATGGGAATGTGATTTAAAGTGGTGTCACAATTTAATAATATTTAACCCTTTATTTTAAATTAAATAAAGTGACTAGAAATGCCTATGTGGCATCCTTTTATTACTTGAATATTATTTATGTAAGTAAACCCATATATTTTTATATATTCTGAAAGGTATGATCAAATGTGATTTTTTAGAGTTGGAATCAACTCAAAAGCTAATATAGTTTAAATTTGAAAAATGTTTGAATGCAGAAAAGCTTCTGCCTTGTTATTTTTACCAAGGTTGATCTATAGATTCAAATGATTTGAATCCAACGGGCTTTGATTAAGCATTCAAAACCTTTCTAACAAAATTGGTTTCATTCGATTTGGTTCACTGAATCGAGTTGGGTTGATTTTTAAAAATGGGTACAGAACTAGGTTTGAATTAAAATGGAAAAAGTTAAATTCAAATGACTGGGCTGCGCGGGAAGGGTTAATGGGCCGGCCTGCTACGCACAGCGCTTACGCGGGCTGGTTAAGTTGTTTTCCCCACGCGTCAGTGAGATGAGAGGGTGCGAAGCGGTACGGGGAAACGTGGTGTGTTGGATCTAGTTCTAATCCAACAGCTCTGGTTCATCGTCCACGTCGGGCAGCGCCGGCGAGACAGAACCCTAACGCGGTAGGTGGGGGTCGTGGGAGGCTCATCGGGGCTCAGGCGAGGGTCGGCAAGGCGGGCGAACGACGAAGTCCACGACGGCGAACCTCCTGGTACCGTCAGCTTCTCCTGGGGTGGCTCCAATCACTGGCTCCCTTCTTCTCCAGCAGCGACGGGCTCCGGCCAATTTCCGTTGATGCGCTGCTTGCCTTGCTCCGAGAACGGGGTGGAACGATCAGTGAGGAGAGGGGAGTGAGATGGTTTGAAGAGTTTGAGCGGGGGAGGCCTCTATTTATAGTCTCGACGGTGAGACCGAACAGGATGGGCAGACGACGGTGGCGACACGGCTACTGGCAGCTAGAGGCATGGCCGAGGGTGGCGATCGATCGGTGGTCTCCTTGCGATGCTCTATGGCTTTAATGCGTGTGTAGGGGCGGTGGCAAACGGTCTGGAACGCTTGACGTTCTGCGCGGCAGAGGCGGCGTCTTCGACGACGAGCGGTGGCTATGGGGCACGGGCGGTGAAATGGGCATGTCTGGCGTGTTCCTGGGACGGTGGGGAGCATGTTGGCGGGCGACGAGGGCTCGAGGTGGTCGGGTTGCGGGGGAACGGTGTGTGCTCTGCGGCGCACGTCGGCATGGTCGACAGTGGCACGGGCGCGGCGTTCCTGGCGGTTCTGGGCATTGTCTGCGAGGCAGGGCTGGTCGAGAGGGGGCGGTGAGGCATGGGCTACCTCCCAGACAAGGTTGGCACGGCTAGTTCTTCCTCTAGCCTGTTGTCCACAGTGGGTGACATGGATGCTCTTGGCTGTTCACCATTGATGACATCGGCGAGCTCACAGTGGTGCTAGTGATTAGTTAAGTTCGTTAGATGATCTACAAAGGCTAGTGGTGTCTAGAGAGGGAACAAGTTTGGCCCAAAAGACTGCACACTATAGTGTTTGTGATTTTGTTGATTTGAATCTGCAAGGTGTTTGATGGAATGACCGCGTGAATTCAAGTTTTGAATTTTGAAAAGATTTTTGGTGGGTGTGCTAGGCATGTGCTGGTGAGTCTGTAGATGCTTGGGTTTTGAAAGTTGAGCTTGTTTGAGTGGTTTTTTGAAAAAGTGGGATCTTCCCATATGATATAGATTCAATTTTAAACTGTCATTTAAACTATGCATTTGAATGTTTTTGGATGATCACAAGGTGGGCCTTGATAATTTGTTATGAGTACTATCAAGGGGTGCAAAGATCCAAACAAGTTTCTGTTAAGTTCTGAAAGTTAGAGATAGCCAAAGTAGGCATGGGAGTTAATTTGGCCAAAGTGACCATTCCTTTATTTTGTTTGTTTTGATTTATTTGTCTTTGGGAAAAGTGTGGGGATTGTTTAGATGATGTTTATTTCACCTAAGAATCCTTTTACAAGCAAAGAAACACACAAACAAGGTAATTCAAAAGAATTCAAAATGGAATGCATACACACATGCATGCTTTCATATTTTTATTTAGAAAAGTTTTTGTTAACCCTAATTTTGATGATTAGAGTTTGATGATCCAAGTTTAATATTTTTGGGATGTTACAGGAATTGATAATCATTGTTCAATATTTTGGGATGTTACACCAGGTCTCGAGACAGGTCAAGTCAGTTACAAATTAGGGTTGATACCCTTTGAAATTCTATCTAATCTAGACTTGTCATCCGAGGAGTCGAAAACATCATGGGCTTGGGCCACCCAAAGTATTTATGGGCCCCGTGTCCTAACGAGGGCCTTCCTTGGGCTGGACCAGGTATACTAATGTTGTGCACCCGTAGGGTATATCCATGTTAGTGCCTCATCCAGAAGGTCGACGGAGTCTTCAAGTGCGGTCGTTGATTCAGCCTCGCTGTAAGCAGCGACCCGTGGGGCCTTGTAGCGTACTTTGGCTGGCAACACCGCTTCGGTGTCATGCACCATGAATAAGGGCGTGTAGCTGGTGGCGCTGTTTGGATTTGTACGCAAGCTCCAAATCACGGATGGTAGTGCTTCTTCCCAAGATCATGCCGCTCGTTCGAGAGGTCATAGGAGTCTCTTCTTGATCGCGTTGCATACAAGGTCGTTGGCCTTTTCGACTTGACCATTGGTATGCGGATACGCGACTGAGGCGTAGGTGATTTTGATGCCGAGGCCATCACAGAAGTCATGGAACTCCTTCGAAGTGAAGTTTGTTCTGTTGTCGGTGATGATGATGTGCAGCATCCCAAACCTGAAAACAATGGATTAGAAGAACTTGACGGCGGTGGCGCTTGTTTGATTTGTGACGGGCATGGCCTCAATCGACTATGACGAGGAGGAAGACGTAGCCTCTAGGTGAGGACTTATACAACTTGCCGACCATGTCGAGTCCCTATTGCGCAAAGGGCCTAGACAGCGGTATTAGCCACAGCTCCGAGCCTGGTGCGTGCGGTTTGTGGCAAACCTCTGGAAAGTGTTGCACCTTTAGACAATGCTCTTGGCGTCGTGAATTGCCGTTGTCCAGTAGAAGCCATCCCATAAGGCTTTGGCGACTAGTGCGTGGCTTTCGGCATGGCGCCCGCACGTGCTTTTGTAGATGTCAAGGAGGATGCTTTTGCTGTCACCGTTGGTGACGCACCACTGGAGGACCCCTGTGATGCTTCTCTTGTAAAGATCATGGATGATGATGGTGAAGGCTTTGGAGCGACAGGCGATGCATCGCGTGTCGGTCGGGTCGTCTGGCATTTTCTTGCTCAGCAGGTACGTGATGTACGGTTGAGTCCAGGATAGCTCGATCATCATGACCACCATGAGGTTTTTTATAGGAACCTCTGGTTCCTCCTCTCCTGGCGCCTTGGGATCTTCGGGTGACGTATCCCCCGAGCTTGCTATTGTTTCTGATACGCCCTTGGATTTCTTGCTCTTGATGGAGCATTCGCAGATTTTCTCGAGGAACACACCTAGCAGGACCGGTACGCACATGGAACCGATGATGGCGAGATTATCGGCCTCTTCATTTCTTTCCTAGCCAACATGTCAGAGTTTGCAGCTGTCAAAGTCTCCCTCGAGTGCATTGTAAAGGTCACGGTAGGGGATCATGTTGTCGCTCACTGTGTCACATTGGTTCATGATCTGTTGCACGACGAGGTTAGAGTCACGGTCGATGACCAGTCGAGTGGCGTCGCAAACCTTGTCCATCTGCATACCATGGATCAGTGCCTCATATTCTGCTTCGTTGTTGGAAGCGCGGAATCTCATCTATAGGACATATCGCATCTTGTCTCCTTGTGGATATGTCAAGATTACTCCGGCTCTAGCTTCTTCTCCGCTCTTGGATCCATTGAAGTGCATTGTCTAGAGCTAAGACATGTCTAGGGTTTTTGACAGTTGGAGCTCCATCCAGTGGACAAGGAAATCAGGGAGCACCTGCGATTTGATGGTGGTGAATCGCATGTAGATGATGTCCCGCGGGGAAATCTCAATGCCCTAGAGGGCCACTCGCCCCGTCGCTTCGGGGTTGTTGAGAATGTGGGATAGTGGCGCGTCATTGACGACCACTATCTGATGCTCCTAGAAGTAATGGTGCAGTCGACATGCAGTCATGAACATGTCGTAGGCCAGCTTTTGGTAATGAGGGTGCCTCTGTTTTGTTGGTGTCAGTACCTTGCTGAGGTAGTACGCTGGGCACTGTACCCCATGGGTCTTGCCCTCTTCAGATCATTCAATGACGAGTGTAGTGCTGATCACCTAATGAGTAGCGGCTATGTATAGCAGCATAGGCTCGTTCGGCTGGGGCATCACCAAGACCGGCAAGGTGGATAGCAGACGCTTGAGGTCTTCGAATGCATCCTAAGCTTGATCCGTCCACTCGAATTTATCCGTCTTGTAGAGGAGTTGATATAATGGGAGAGCCTTTTCGCCCATTCGACTAATGAATCTATTGAGAGCTGCTGGACGCCCTTGACGTTCTTGGGCTTCTCCATGGCTAGTATGGCCCTTATCTTCTTTGGGTTAGCCTCTATGCCCCTCTAAGAAATGAGGTACCCGAGTAGTTTGCCAGAAGGGACGCCGAAGGCGCACTTTCCCAGTTCAGCTTGATCCTATAGCGATCAAGGTTGTCAAACGTCTCGCAGAGATCGTCGATCAATGCTCGGATTTCTTTAGTCTTTATGAATATGTTGTCGACATAGACTTGGCTGCTATGACCAATTTGGTTCTTCAGAAAGGCATGCATGCACTACTGATAGGTTGCACCTGCGTTCTTGAACCCGAAAGGCATTGTGTTGTAGCAGAAGACTCCAAATGGCATGATCAGCATTGTCTTTTCCTGGTTCTCCAACTTCATTTGAATCTGGTTTTAGCCTGAGTAGGCATCAAGGAAGGAGAGGTGATCGCATCTCACTGTGTAATTGATGAACTTATCGATCTAACATAGTGGAAAGTGGTCCTTTGGGAAGTGCTTGTTGAGAGTTGTAAAGTCCACGCACATCTGTAGGATGTTTGTGTCCTCATTTGGGACCAGCATGGGGTTAGCTACCCAGGTGCTTTCCTTGATCTCTCGGATGAAGTCAGCATCGAGGAGTTTGTTGACTTCCATGCCAACCGCTTCGGCTCGTCCTTCGGACAGTCGATGCATCGACTGCTGGACTGGTCGTGAATTGGGGTACACGTCGAGTGTGTGCTCGGCAAATTCCCTGGGAACTCCTGGCATGTCCGCAAGACACCAGGAGAATATTTCCGAGCATTCACGGAGGAATTCAACGAGCGCGAGTTCCTATGCGGAACTCAGGTTATTAGCGATGAGGGAAATCTTGGCGGGGTCCGTCGGGTCGACATGATCGCCTTAGTGTTGACCATTGGGTCGAAGCACTAGTCGGGAGCGTTTTTCTTGGTCACGAGAGGGAGTATGGTGTATTTTTACTCCTTTAGCCTTACGATCTCCTCCTGCATGCCGAAAGACTGGGAGATTATGTTGAATTCCCTTTTATCGCAGATTTGTCCCGTGAAGAAACTAGGGTCCAATGATCCCTTGGTTCGCGAGGGGGCTGAACACGCGTTCCCAAGGAGACTTTGTGACAATGGCGGCGGCGGAGCAAGAACGCGGCAGAGAGGTGACATGGGTTTTTTTTACCCATGTTCGGGACCCTCATGAGGAGGTAAATCCCCTACTCCTACTTTGTTGTATTGCTCGCTTGCTTCGCGAGGGTACAATGGAGGTTGCAAGTATAGGGTTTAGATCGCTGGGGATAGATCCATTCTAAGGTAGGAGAAGGGTCTCATATATAGGGCCATGTCAGGCCTCTTTCCCCAGCCTTTGGGTGGGAAGAGCGTCCACGGTGCCGCTACTCAATATCCCTGTCTAGGAGACTACTTTTGGTGTACTTGTTCCAGCTCACCGTGTCCTCGTCCAGCGCTCTCTGCTTTTTCCCCATTTCAACGAAATGTCAATGGAAGGAGTCTTCCACCGTGAGATTGCCTGTCCTTTCCATGCAAAAAGGGAGGCGGACTAGGGATTCCTTTACCGGTGTAGCTAGCACCACAGGTCCACTGCGCTTCCTGTCGAGAATCGACTCATGCTTCACTCGAAAAAGTTACTGTCTTTCCCTCAACGCGCTCTGAGGTATCCGAGGCTTGGGGTGTAGTGTAGCATGGCATAGTGGCGGGCTCCCTCTTGAGGCGCTCCCTCTGGAGGTTCAATCCCTCGCGAGGCGAGGGCTTTGTGGTGCCACCATGGTTGGGGCACCTCCAGAGGCGCTGCTGTCTCTCGAGACTGGCGGTGTCTCTTTCACAGGGCTCGTCAATCATTGGTACGTGGGACCCCAGTTGCTAGGTCCTCGACAGTAGCCTGGGTTCTTGGCTTGCACGTGTCCCCTTGTGGGCTCGAAGCGGCAAGAGGCCTTAGACGGTGGATCGTTCCTCGCGCTCGCTTGGTCAAAGGGGACCTGACATGCATACATATGGGCCATGAAGTCCATCCAGCCATGTGTTCCTGACCATAGATGGGGGTGCACTGTTCCCTCTCTGGGAGTTTTTCCCATGATGCGACGGTGCATGGGTCCTAGCGGTAAATACCGCGTGCATGACGCAGTGATGCGTCTTTTCGACTGGCCTAGTTAAATCGGGGAGTGGGGAAGAAGTATTTTCACTTCCAAGCCACCGCTCCCCTTCTTCCTTTATTGTGCTCCTAAGCCAAAGCTTTTGCTCCTTCCCATGTCCCCCAAGCACTTCTCAGCTGTGGAGAAACGCAAGATGGTGATGACTGAGGTGGAGGAGACTCTGCCAGTGAAGCACAGCCATGGGTGGCCACCAGGAAGCGGCCGAGGGAGACGCGGTGGCCTCCGAATGGTCCTTGTCATGGTTGCATCCGCGGAGGCAGGAGCGGCCGCTGGAGAGGCTCCATTAGGCGTAGGCATGGCCTCCCCCATGGAAGCGGCAGGGGTCACCGCGGAGGGCGTGGTGGTAGGTCTAGGGCTGAATCCAGGCCCTCCGCTCTCGCCGTTGCCGAGGCTCCTGATCCCAAGGCACCTACTCTCGTGGTCATGAAGATTGAGGATGACCCCGATCCTAAAAGGGTCATCGACTTCATCGCCGTCGTCAAGAACCTGGACTGGTTCGTGAGGGTGAAGCTCCCCGAGCGATACATTCTCGGGATCGTGAATGACCTTCCTGATGAGGTGCAGCTCCGCCACTTTGGAGGATGCGAGAAGAGGGAGGTGCGTGTCGACACCTTCTCGTGGGGCGAGAAGTTCCTCTCCGGTTGCTAGAACTGCTTCCTCTCTAAGAACTATATCTAGCATGACTTCACACTGCGGTTTCGATATAGTGGCAAGGGAGACTTCTCCATCTCGGTGTTCGACACCCAGATGTGCCACGTCGAATACCCTCCACACGTTCGGGCGGCCTGAGAGGTGTAGTCATCATGATGTAGCCAGGGGCGTGGATCTCTGCCCCTGGAGGGGTACTGTCGTAGCATTTACTGAACCTCTTTCCTTGTAACTAGGACTTAGGATGAACCTCCCCGTACAGGACCTTATTATGCTTGCCTCCTTTTGCACATTATAGTTGTGCCTGGAGTTCAGTTGTGTGTGTTCATGGCGTAGTGCCTACTTGACAAAGCTGATGGTGGCGGCTTGTGCCTTCTTTCCACAGGGACAGACCTCTTGAGCCATTGAGGGTTCCTACTGAAGGACCAAGCATCCTAGGGTGGTGCCCACGCAAGGTGAAGTCGAGAGGGGTAACACCTGGCGAGGCGCTTCCAAAAGACGGCGCCTGGGGGCGCCATTCGCGGAGTGCTTCCAGCCGGCGGACCAGACTATCGGGCAGTAGGCCCCGTGCGGTCAAGCTTTGCGAGGTTTCGTGCTCTCCTAGGGTGCAGCCCTCGGGCCTTGTAGAGGACGCCTTAGGCCTATTTTCTTAGGTTGCTCAGGCGGTTCGTTGTTTCTTGCCAATGCGACGCATTAGAGGTCTTTTCGGGGAGAGACCTTGTTGTGTACCCTCATGGAGGGGTTTTTCGCCGACCTCCATGATCTGCATCCTTGAGCGGAGGCACCAGCCTCATGAGGCTCATGCGCAGCGCTATTTCTTGGTCATGCAGGCGAAGTCGATGTCCTCCCTCCAAGGGAAGGGGAGCGAGCCCTGATGTGGCTGCCTCTATGTAGGTCTGTGGCCAGGGCTACCTCCCAAGCTATTCGGCAGGCTCTCCGATGGGGTGATGTAGGGCCAACGCCTGATGGCGTCCGCGACGACCCAATGGCAGATCATATCAAGCCGCAAGGAGTAGTTGTGACGCGAGGGAGCTCTGCTTCACGCGCCTTTCCTGGGTGCCTCCCGAGGGGATGACCGTAATGCGTAAGTGCGTGCCGCTGGAGTCGTGAAATGCACTTATGTGAAGTGTTTTAAGCGCTAGGAACCGTAGGTGAGGTAACTTGCTGCCGACTAGGCCTGTAAGTTTAGAGCTCACGTTCTAGGCCCTGCTAAGTTTAACCGCTGGAGAGGGTGTCTCTAGGGTCACCCATAAGCCTCTTGAAGAGAAAGCCGTAGGACTTAGTGCTTTTCCCGCTAGCCCCCGCGTGGAGGGTTTTGTGGGTTTCGCACGAGTTTTTTTATAAATGTCAGGAACCGTGGGTGAGGTGACTCGTAGTTGGACCCGGTCTATGAGTTCAGAGCTCCACACTTTATATCATGAGAGCTCGGGTTGCGGAGGAACATGCCTTCATAAGTCGTCACTTAAAAGAGGTGTTTTTCAAATATCAGGAACCGTGGGTGAGGTGACTAGTCGTTGGCCCCAGTCTGTGAGTTTAGAGATCAACACTTTAGGTCCTGAGAGAGCTCAGGTTGCGGAGGAACAGGGCCTCATGAGCCATCGCTAAAACATTTTTTTTCTTTTTAAGATCCAGGAGCGTGGGTGAGGTAACTCGTAGCCGGATCCATTCCATAAGTTCAGAGCTCACGCTTTAGGTCCTGGATTGGCCAACGGAGGGGAATGTTCCCTCACAAGCCGCCCCATAGACCTTACCGGGAGAGGGCCGTAGGGCAAAATGCACGTACTGATGGGGCTCGATACATGCATCGCGCGAGGTACACAAGCACCAGAGGACGTAGGCGAGGTAACTTATTGCTGGAACAAGTTCGTAAGTTCACTGCTCGAAACTTTAGACTCTAATGATGCTGGGGAGTGACCGGTTATGGGCACCATGCCTAGCCCCCCGCTCGCTTGGTGTATGTGAGGGAACTCAGGTAGGTACGGTTTTTAGAGAATACCTTTGCGAGGGAAAAACTAAAGGGCAAGACATGCGCGAAGAACAACATCCAAAAAACCACTAAGATTTCAAGCTTATTACAGCACCTTCGTGGCTCGCACGGGGTCTCACTAAAGATAAGACTAGAAGGGATGGGATTTTCTAGAGGGTCAAAGTCATGGAGTCAGGCGCGTTGCTTGGAGAGGCTTGTACACCTTCCCGCAGCCATGAGCTCCTGCTCGGCTGGTATCCTAGTGATAGCTGTGAGATTCGACACATTTTTTATGGTTTCTATCAATGGTTTCCATTGGTATTTGATGGTTTTCTAGCTTTACCTAACACTAATACTTCAGTAACAACAAAAACTTGGTTTGTAATATGTGTTTTAGGTTCTGATCATCAACCGAGGGATTTAACAGCAAAAACACAATATTAGGACGAAAACAAGCAAGTCCCTTTTTGGCAGCAATCGAGGGGAGTTTACTAAAGCTTTAACGAGCAACTATACTGCGGGGATATTTTTCTGGCCATATTGTTCCCGTCGTATAGCTGCCATCTCCTTCGTCTTATTAAAAGGGACAACTTTCGTGAAGAGGCCAAGAACAAAAATAGAACACAAGAGCCGCCATCCCATCCAGAAGGGAGAAAGAAGGGATCCGGAGAAGAAGGGGAAGACGTTCTTCATCTCGCTCCACGATCTTCGATCTCCAAGCCACCACACCTCCATAGCCATTACTTATACTTGAGAGAGAGAGAGAGATCTCCACCTTGCAAGACTAGGGTTTGAGATTGTTCTTATTGTGGATCTCCACGATAATATCAAGAAAAACTCTGTTTATTTAGTTATATCGATGATGCTTTCTTCTCTCATGTGTGAGTAAGTTCCTTTGGGCGTGGGAGATGTAGGGGATTGGTGAGATATATTGTGCCTATATAATTTCCATTAAGTTTGTAGTTGATTTTAATTACTATATTATGTGTGCTTGACTATCTGTGGGATGCTTAATGCATGTTCTCCAATTAAGGGCCCATACAACATGATGCTTTGTTCTATATTGATAGAATCTTGTTTGCTAGTAGACCGGCGACCCCCGAGTGACACGGGGATATCAATGGGAAACTAGTTTTACTCGAGGATCACGAGGAGCCACCGAGCTTATTGCATTAGTCCAATCCAAGGAGCTTAATTGCTAAGCAACCTGAAGGATCTTAATCGTCTAGTGACTGACCATGGTTGTGGTAAATAGGCTAGTAGGATTATTGAAGTTGGGATGAAATCTACCAAGAGGAGTTTCGGCTAATTATGGGTTGCTCGCCTACACACGTACTTATAAGATTATAATTGTTACGCTTATCACTCATCCACCCGGCACATTCACTGTCACCATGAACTAAAGCTCCACGCGCCTACTTTGTCATCTGCAGAAAACAACAAACAAATCATTCTTTACTTTTATGTTTTTTATTTCTGAAGTTTACATTTTAGTTTAATGTAAATACAATCCTTTAATCCAAAATCTATTATTATTTCAATGCTTGCAGTCAATTCACTCAAAGACCTGTGACAACTTCGGGTGTGACAGAGACTTCACCAATAAACACTTACCTTTGGGCTCCATATGGGATCAACTCTTCAAAACTAGATACAAACGATCTATGCACTTGGAGCCATCAAGCTATTTTCTAGCATCGTTGCCGGGGAGCTAAGCGATAAGTGTTTTGTCTCTTGACATTTAGGTGTTACTATTACAAGATGGTCTCCCTAGGAGACAAAGGGTCTATGGGCTCTGGTAGGGATTATCTACCAGATTATCTTGATCGCGTACCTACTCAAAGGCGCGAGGAAATTATTGAAAAAAAATTGAGGTCAAATAAAGTTGAAGTTGAAAACCTAAGTGACTTCATGGAAATCATGTCCATTCATAGGACAACCCCAATAAACCTGAGAAGACTCTTAGAGAATATAGTGCTCCAAATTCTGCATTTCTTAAACAACCAATAGAATTTCCTAATCCTGGAGTTAGAGAATATCGATTTGATGGTGAGATTAATAAAATTTTGCAGGAAAAAGCTTTCAACGGAACGGAATATGAAGACCCAGGAAGACATCTTAGAGAGTTTGACGATGTGATAACAACACTTGGACCAAAAGGTTTGCCAAGAGAATTCTCTCGTATAAAACTATTTCGTTGGTCCCTCAAAGGTAAAGCTCTAGACTGGTTATATTCTCTCCCTCGTCATTATATTAATTGTTGGGAAAACTGCATTGTAAAATTTATAAAAAGGTTCAATCCTTTTGCAAATGTAACAGAACTTAGAAAGAATATAGGCAACTTTAGTAAGAATGTGGGAGAAAACTACCAACAAGCCTGGGAAAGATTTTTTGGGATGATCAATAGTATTCCTAATCATGGCTATTCTGAGTCAACTGTTTGCCATTTAATTTACCACGGTCTTAATACCCAATGTAGGGATACGGGTAGGCTACACTAGCGCAAATCAAAAAAATTCTACCGCGTATACCAGGATTACTGTTGTCATAGATCACGGGATTACCACTAGACGCGCAGTTGCGGAATTGATGAAGCGCATCGAGGCAGTGCAGACGTTCCACGTCTCCTCCGTGTCCTCATCCCACGAGAAGCTCCCCTTGCGTGGCTCGTCCAAGCGCTACAGATGCAGCGCCTCCGAGATATCCACACGTACAGGGTGGAAGCGTCAGACGCCGGACTGCTAGGTCCGCGCGTGCAACACAGGCATGAGGAGTGACGGCTGGGAATGATCTGAGGTCTCCCTCTCGTCAGCTCGCTCCACCCTCTCTTATATAGGCGTCCCTAGTGGGCTTCTACATTAGCAGCCCATTAGTACCCTAAGCCTGGTCTAATTTGGATTCAATCCTCATTAGGCTTCCAGCCCCTTAAGTGTGTGACCCTATAGGTTCATATGCGTATAGACATGACACGAATACACTTATTCTATCAATAGTTGGTAGTGGCCTCTAGCAAGACGTGCCAACTCCTAAATGCATACAAAGATCATATCGGACGAACCATCACAAGGTTTAGTACATGTCTTTCCCTTTGCCTCACGATATTTGGTCTAGCTCTAAGCTGACCTCCCTTTCTTGATACTGCGATTCGGAATCCCTTTACTAGGTTAACTCTTAACCATATGTAGCACGGCCATGCATTTCTAGATCCGATCACTCGAGGGGCCCAGAGATATCTCTCTCAAGTAGAGAGGGGCAAATCCCATCTTGATTGACCATGCCTTGCAGCATGCTTCAGGACAAACCCGAAAACTACCTTTATAACTACCCAGTTATGGTGCAGCATTTGATAGCCCCAAAGTAGGTCGATCCACATCTCAAGTACATGCGATAATCTCAGGTCTAAGGACAAAACGTACACGATGTGTAGAGAGAGAGCTGCAACTAATTGCCAGTCTCAGGTTGGGTTAGTCCAACCCCATGTTCATAACATGTGTCCACATCATTGGTTTGACATCTTCATGTCTATGACTTGCGAAACATAGTCATCAACCAATCGATGTGCTAGTCTAATATTCACGTGTGTCCTCACATGAACTCCGACTAGGGACAACTCTTAAATAACCATACAAGTAAAGATTTTCACAAACAATTCACATAATTGCCAATCAATACAAGTTGCCTGATATGGATATTCAAGGAACATTACAATAACTCATGGATACATATGAAATATCATCATCTCTATGATTGCCTCTATGGCATATTTCCTTCACCCAATACATAGAATTGCTAGATTCATCAGCACGAGGATCGATAAATACTTTAACTATTAAAGCATATTTGGAATTAATGGGTACTAGGGCTAAGAATGATTCTTTATATAATCCTGATTTTGGAATTAAACCGAAAAAGGGAATACTTCATATAAATCCTGATCTTATGCCTGAATTACGAAAAACCATGAAAGAAAAAGGTATACCTTCTGAACTTGTCAAGGAAAAAAAGTAGATTTGTTACAAGTTTTTACTGAAGATGATGAAACTAGAAAAGTTTTTCAAGAATTGAAACATCGACAGACAAAGTCTTATAATAAATTGCATAAGCAATTTCAAAGACATAAAAAGATTTTGGTCGAACTTACAGAAAATTATGAGGAAATTGGCCAAGAAATAAAATTATTTAACAAGTACCTTAGTATGATTGAAACCCAATGTGAACAAATAGCATCTAGTTATCAAATTTTTATTCAAGACGATATAAAAAATCCTACTTCTACTAATGTTGTTACAAGAAGAGGTGAAGTTGTTAAAGGACCATTAGGTCCACCAGAATATGAAGCTGAAAAAGATCGAAAGGAAAAAAGCCTTGGTCAAAGCAAGCCAGGAAGATGATACATTGGTGGATCCTCAGGATGAGACTACTCAAGACACACAAGATAAAACTTTGGAGACGAAGAATGATGCACAGGATGACAGTTATAACTCTGATGGAGAGATTGTTGATCCAAGAGAAGAAGAAAACACAAGCAAAGAAGATGAAGTTGTTGCAATAGAAAAGAAGAAAAATAAGAAACAACAAAAGAAAGCAACTAAAGAGACTGATCCTCCACAAAAGGTAAAAGATAAATGTAAGAAACTTCCATATCCAGACCGTAAAAATAAAGCACCAGATGAGGTAATCTATAACTCTTTTACAAAATCATTAAGTGATCTTTGTCTATAAATTCCATTTGCGGATGCAACAAAAGTGCCAGCCCATTCTAAATTTCTCCGTGATATTCTTAATAGAAATAAAAAGATAACTGAAACCGTTGCCATGGTAACTAGTTATCCCGGTAATGGGAGGCTATTCTCTAAGTCAGGAGATCCTGAGATACCAACTATCTAATGTTCAATAGGCAAAACTGGTATTCATAATGCCTTATGTAATTTAGGTGCATGAGTTAGTGTAATGCCATACTCCCTCTATAAAAGGTTAGGATTAGGGGAATATTCCTCCACTTCTATCACTTTACAGATGGCTGACAAATCCACTAAACAACCCGTTGGTATGATTGAGGATGTTCTACTTAGAATAGATGAGCATGTTATTCCCACTTACTTTATTATTCTTGAAATGCCGAAAGATGAAAGATTATCTATAATACTTGGAAGACCTTTTCTTAGCACTGCAGGAGCATCAGTTGAATGTGCTGCAGGGAAAATAATATTTATTGTTTATGATGCTGAAATAATCTGGTATTTTCTAAATAAACTAGAAGCAGGTGAAAGGTATGTTCCATCGGCAAAACGAGTTCATGTCGTAAGTGCCTTTGATAAAGGGAAAACAAAGGTGAGAATTCAAGAACAGAAAAGAGGTTGAAATATTCAACCGTTCTTAATAAAATGCTTAATGGGAGTCACCCCATTATATTAAAAAAACTAAAATTAAATAATAAGATGTTCATTGCATTCCTACAACTTTTTCGCAGACATTTTTGCGGAAGCGCGCCCGTAAAGATGCAGCTGTCAAAACGTAGTAGAAATACCGACTGAATAAGCATTGATTTAGAGTAAAAAATAAAGTTTGAGTTTTAAATACAGAAACTAGCTTAATAATATTGTTCACACAAAAATTGCATCTCTGAAAATTTGGGATAAAAAGCATGTTTCAGGAGTTGTAACGACCAACTATACGGCGGGAATATTTATTCCAGCCATATAGTTACGGCCGTATAGTTATCGACAAATTCTCAAAACTTGAGGCTCGGATATAGCAGGTTTGACGACCAACTATATGGTGGGACCATTTGTTCTAGCCGCATAGTTGTAAATTAGCGTTAGGAAAACCCTAACCCTCGCCGCCGCCACAACTATACGGCGGGAGCTACTTAACCCGGTTGTATAGCTCCCGTCGTATAGTTTGACGCGACCACATAAACAGGTCGGGCAGGCTAGGGTTCTTTCTCCCGCCTTTATTTCTCTCAAACTCTCTCTCCAATCCTCTCAAAACCACCCTAGAACTCTCGATTCTTCGCGGATTTCGTTTGTTTGAGTGGGGGAATCATTAGATCGGTATGTTTCTATCCCTATTCATGCTTTATTTTCAGAATTCCATAGTTGAAATCTTCACAATGAATTAGTGGATGAACTCAAGCTTGATTGATTTTCTCTTTTAGTTTATCACGTTTGGATTGAATTCCTCCACGTAGAATCGTTCATATATCATGTAGAAAATATATTCCTAAGGTTTTATGTTTAAATTTCTTAGTGCATCAAGATGAACAAGCTCAGTGGTATTTTCCGCCAGAGAAAGCGCCAACATGGTGAAGTCTCGGGGCTCCGCGCCGAGCTCGACAACAAGTATGCCATTATTTTGGCAAGGAAGGTGTTGCCCACATGATGCGCAGATGACGGCTTTCTCAACTCAGCAGGGTTGAGGGCGGACTTAGACTACTTGTGTGCAGACACAGGGCTCTCCAACCTTGCCAATGCAAGCCACCATAGCTACGCTGAGCTCACCCACGAGTTCCACGCCTTCTTCTACGACGACTACAAGGAGAAAGGTAACGCATGCATGGTGGGTTTCACCGTTAACCAACGGTCATATAAAATTACTTTTCAACAATTTTGTGATGCTTATGGATTCCCTTAAGAAGGGGAATCAACTGTTACAAACGCGTATAGCATCTCAAGTGTAGACACGTGGGAGGTTATTTCTATTAATAGTGGTAGGGACTTCTATCAGAAGAAGAAGTCCACCATTCAGAACCCAACCATCTATTACTTTGCTTTGTTTCTTGCTAACACTTTGCTAGGAAGAGGAGATACCGGTGCTATGTCCAATGCAGATATGGCCATGATCACCAAGGCACTCTTCCCTAATGCACCGCATAGTCCCACTCCTGCAACTCTATTTCTCCAACACCTCCGCCACCAGAGCAACAAAAATAAAGGTGATATTCGCATCGGTGGACTGGTAACCCACCTAGTCCAAGATCTTGGAATTGCAATTCCTCTTGTGCAACCTGTTGATGGCTCCATACTTATGGATGTCAAGTATATAACTTCTTGTGGCTTCCTCGGTGTTTACTGAGCTAACAGGAGGCTCCGAGCCTATCAAATTGGTTATGCCAATGATGTGCAGGATGATCAGGTGCCATTTCCTTGCCCGCAAGCCTTCGAGGTTCAGGGGAGGGAACACTGAATCCTCACCAAGGATCAAGTGACTAAGATCATGGAGGAGCTCTATCCTGACTCCAAGGAAGAGGAAGAAGGAGAGCGGCAGGATGAGCAGGAGCAGCAGCAGGACCAAGAGTACAACCCTGCTTGGGGCCAGGCGGAGCACACTTGCGGACGGAGATGGGCATGAGGGGGAGGGCGCCGGTGACTGGTGACCAGGAGATCCTCTGTTCATCCCCCCCTACAGACTGCGCCCCGGAAGAAACCACACGTACACACGCTCCTTCGTCTTCATCATTGGAAGAGGTTGCGAACTAGGTGGAGGCCCTAGCTGTAATGCCCCGAAAAATATTCTGAAATAAAATTGCGTGTTATTTTCTATTTTGCATCATCATAACATCATCATGCATATTTTATTCGTAAAATTATTTTATCAAACCATATTTTGTTTACTAAATATTTATGTGGTTTTATTAAACCAGTCTCTCGTTCTTATTTTAAAATTAAAACAAATAATATTTCTTACAGCAAAATTTTTTCTTGTCTTATAAATAAAATTAGGCTAAAAGTCCGTCTAAAGATTTGGCCTAAAACTATCCCCATCTAGTATATTTTAGACTAGATAAATAGTCCATTCTCTTATTTTGCCTCCCAAACCCTAGCCCCAGATCTAAGCCAAATCTACATCAAACATTCCCCACCTCTCTACCATTTTTTCCTCGTCAATTGTCTCTACCAAATTTTCTGCCAGCGAGAGCCTATATGATCCTTGCACATCCATGAGCTGTACATGTCTTGTGTTTCACCGTGAGGTAACCATCCAGGCGGACTCCAATCTTGCACATGCCCTCGCCACCGAATTGCTATGTTTTCCCGATCGACAACTTCCTTGTCCGTCAGGCAACAGTTCAATACTAGCACCAGATTCCTTTTGGCATCTATGTCTTAATTCTTGTTCTAGAATCGTGATCCACTCCACTCTCAAAACTATTTGATCTATACTCTGGATCCATGCCCCCAACGCCTCCATCAATCCAACTCCCTGCCCCACTCCACGAGAACCCCAACGATCTGCCGCCACAGCCAACCAGGCCAGTTGCTCGCATGTACCCGCCAGAGACCTTATCGCATGTCCCCTGCTTCAATTCGTTCGGCCGAACTGCAGATCAACAGCAGTCAACATGTGCAGGCCTCAGCTCCATCTATCTCTGGTCCTTGCGCCAGGAGGGCCACATGAGTCAGCTCGACACCTACCATCTAGAACCGAAGCTCCTTTGTTCTTTTATTTGCTGGCGCCTCGGTTTCCTGCTGTCCGTCGACGAGTTGTCCTGGATTGGGCAACCATTTCTTCTTGTGCGCGTGTTCTATGCATGGCAGCTGCTCAAAATCAGCCGTAGTCTGCTGCCCCGCAAGTGTTCGATGAAATTCCAACAAAGACTTCGGTCTCAGCTTCTGACCCGATGTCCGTGATTCTACGCATTTTTGTCAATCTACTCTTTCGGCATCCGAGACTTCAACTACTTGACCAACCTCTACTCCAGGAACATCAATACGTTGGTGATACCTACTTTCGCTATCTCATAAGTCTATCTTCTCGACTCCGACCTGATCCGTAAGACCCCGCCTGTAAACAATATTTTCTATAATATGACATATACCTTGTTGCATTTAAATTATTCATGTCGCATACATATTGTATGCTTGGGGGCCTTATGCCGATTCACCTCATAATTAAATATGGAGATCAAATGCAGGCTTTTCTAGTCTAATATCGGTTTCATTTAAATTTGTGTAACGAACCGATGCCATGCTTTGCCTTGTTAATTCAACATTTAATATGCTGGGTAGTTAAATAAATTAAACTCAATAATAAATGTCAGGATCCCGAGTCCGTTTAATATTGCTAAGTGGTATCGCATATTGCCATGTCGTGCATCATATCATAAACATGCCAGATCTTCTGCCGTAGTTTTAAATATTGCATCTCTTTCTAGTGTTTGGTTCTTCACCGGATAGGACGATGAGTCGATGTGAGATACGACAAGCCTTCGGTCACCGACTTTGTATCACATGCAAGCATTCTCCCCCTTCTACCTATTTTGCATTTATAGTCTTTACTTCCTTCCTTTGATCTATTGCTATCCTTATTATCGATGCTATAGTATCGTTCCTTTATTTACCTGATCCACTATATTGTCTTGGTTATCCTATTGCCTTGTTTGATTAGCTAGCTTTGTCCTTGCGAGTCATAGGCATGCTTAGTACCGCTCTCATATAGGTGGAACATGATACTCTAATATGGTTGATGATAAGATAATTAATATGATGTTGTTGGTTATGGTTTCACCTAATGATAAGGCCCCGGCAGGGACCACCTTTGGGAACTGCTTGAGCCGACCTAGGACCCGTTCGTTCGATGATACCAGTTCTGAGTTGATCGCGCTAACCAAACGTGGGGGCCTCTGGGATCCCCCCTCAACTATCGGCGCTATTCGTATATCCAGAGGGTTACAAAATTGGTTTTCCATTTGGTGCATACACATAATATGTCCTCGGATATGGGTTGAGGTGATATGATTTTGGTGGACAGTCATGGCTTGCATTGCATAAAATCGGGATATCGTGTCGGAGGTGGGATGGACCTCTACAAGTTATCTTCCGATCATCGTCCGACTGTAGACTCAAACGTTGTGCCACCTAGAGAATCAGTTGTACCTCTTGTGTGGGTAAAACACAGTAGGTGATGCCTCTGGATATGCGCGTAGTTATGGGACAGTTCTTATTGTGAGATTCGGATGGCACGCGTGATATGTTGCCTGATGGGTTGAGCATGCGTTTGGGTACAGTAATGCACCCCTGCAGGGTAAATCTTTTTGAGAATCCACGGTTATGGATGCCTCAGGAGTAAAGTGTCATGATCATAGACAATGCCACTAATGTTTTTTCTCTAATAATATGACTAGTAATTAGCCTTACCAACTAAACAGTTGCTTAACTAAAATTGCCACCGTGTGTGTTCCGCAAGGGGACTTCCTCGACTGGTTTTCGAGGGGGAAATCTTCGGATGGGTTATGTTTGGTGTTATACTATAGTTACCGTATAGTTGTAACACCCTCGGAATCGGCCCTATGCAAGTCTTAGCGATTCCTGCCAAACCCGCATAGAAACGATTCAAAGGTGCCCACCAGGCACTTGCGTGCGGGTGGAAAATGAAGTAATATCATTACACAATAGTCCACGATGGAACCCACAAAACAAATATATACAACAATGACTCAAAGAGTCAAGAATACAAATATACAATACCAAAGATCCAAATCACCTTTAAAACGATATAGCGTCTGAGTACAGACAAGATGCAAATTGAGCTAAGAGCCCTGAAGAATAACCAATGGCGTCCATAACCCTGCCCAGGCCAAGCCGGAAGGGTAACCCTGCTAATGACGTCGATCTCAAAACTTTCTTAAACAAAAGGGGTGCCGACAAAGGGCAAAGGAAAAGGAGAGCGGTCAGTACTGAGGCCAGTACACGGCGAGACTAGAATTCGACGGTCCTCGCCTACATAGGTATGGTGGACTGAAGTGGCAGCAAAGCATGCACTAAACAACCTATAGAGACTCAATACAACTGGCAGCTATTAGAGAGGGGTAAGGAAGACCTATTCGGATCCAACCTGATTCTAACACCAAACATACCCATCCTGGTATTCCCCCTCGATACCAACCGAGGAAGTCAACCGAGGAACTCACACAGTTGGCAGTTTTATTCATTCTGTTATAGTTGCGGCAATTACTAGTCAGATATAGATAGCATGAGTCATCCTGATTTAATAAGCAGTGAGCAGTTTTAGGTTGCCATTCCGTTGTAGTTGTAGTACTTACTAGTCAGATACATATAGCATAAGGCATCCCAAAAACCTAGCAGTTGTTGGTACTTTTATTTAGCCATTCCGTTATAGTTGTAATACTTACTAGTCAGATACAATGGTAACAGGTGACAACCCAAACCAGCAATTGTTGGCACTTTTATTTAGCCATTCCATTATAGTAAAGCTGATTACTAGTCATGATAAAGTCAAATTTATAGCACTACTTCAGTTATAGTTGTCTATGATCGAGATACTGTGCTCAAAGTCGTCCATAACCGCGGACACGGCTTTCAGAAAGTTTTACCCTGCAGGGGGGCACAAATAGCAACACACGCACGATCAACCTCGAGAAAAACCAAATGAAAACCCAACGAGGCATCACGACAGAGCAATTGCAAGATTCATATAAATTTCAGGGGGCCACCCCACCAAGCTACCCGCGACGAAGTTGGCCGGCTCCGAGACGGACCCAGAGGTTTGTGCCAATGGCTGTAAACGACTGGGAACCCAAAAGTGTGACTGGGCTTGTCGATACCGCGAAAACATTCCACATTTGTTCCTAAACAGTACAGGCGCTCCACGCGCAATCGTAAATAAAGCAGTAAAGCATGGCATAAGTACAGGATAGTAATAAAGCCCCAAACTACTTTGTGGCCCCAAGAAATAAATATGACTCAAGCTCTGGCTAGGGGGATTCACGGTCCCACATGCGGATAGTGCGAATATTCAAAGAACAGGTATCAAGTACTCGGGGTCCTACGGGACACAAGTGGACAGTTAAAAACCAAATAACATCTATTGCCCACCTGTGCCTCTGCATTATTTACCTACTTCAATTTTAGTTAATAAACGGTAATTAAAGTTATAATCATCTCCAACATAAAACATAAGGCATTTCTCCAACAACTGTGGTACTTGACGACACGCAATAGCACTTGAGCAAGCGACTACGACACGCAAGTCCAACTATCTACCAAATAACAGATAATAGGATGAGTCCAAGGCAATATAAGGCTGCAAGGGATATCACGGGTACAAAAACTAGAGCATCGCAACAAGATAGCAATAGATCAACAGGAGGAAGTAAAGACTAGAAATGTAAAATAGGTATAAAGGGGGAGAATTGCTCGCCTAAAAACATTGCCGAAGGTTCATCCGAAGAACTCGTCGAAGCTCACAACATCTCATCGTCCTATCCGGGAAGAAGCAAACACTAAAGGGAACAAGCGATGCAACAATTACAACTAAGGCGGAAGAATCAGCATGATCATGATATGATGCATGACATGGCAAGTTAATGATGCAAGCTATGTCGAAAATGTATTAGGGGCATAGTACATTGATGATATAGCTTCGTGAGGCATTATTAATAAAAACAATTAGTTCCCAATTTTATTTATCATGTTTTTCTTGCATAAACAATACTGATTATAAAACTGCTCTTAACGCATGATTCAAATGATAACATGGATATCATGGCTGGAGAGGTCTCGTCGCGCTGATCGATTTGGACATATTATTTACCGAATTCGGATTAACGGTTTTAAAGTTATGCAATTATTAAGAAATAGGTATTTGTTAATATTTAATAATTCGAAAATTTTAAATTGCTTAAAATATAGTATAAATAGCATATTCACAATCCTCATGTTTTTCTGTTTCAAAAACATATATTATATATATTATTTGGATTTATAATTTTAATACAATATTTAAATCAAATATATTAAAGAGGGTCCCAATCAAAATTTGACTGGTTTGACTCAGATTTGGAAACATTTGAACATGCATTTGAATTCATATTGATAAGATAAACATATTTCATATTAAGCTTTTATTCAAATTCTTACTTATTTAAAAGTTATGATTTAGAGATTATAAAATATATTTAAATTCGGATTTCTGAAAGCTTCTGGACTTTTGTTACCCAGGAGAAGTCCACCCAAGGAGGATGACAGGCGGGGCCAGGGCAGAGCAGGGGCCACGCATGCGCACGGGCTGGCTAAGCCGACACGTGGCCAACCTGGACCGCGGGTTGAGGATGGAAAAAGCGTGGGTTGCTTTTTGCAAAAGGTTGAGAAGGGAGGGACCGCGGGTTAGGAAGAAGGAAAGCTCAGGGTCTTTCTACAAAAACACCTCGCTGGGTTGGTTTGTAATCTGACGAACTGAGTTTGATTGCTGCAGAAACTGCCAACTGAATCCAACGATCGGAGGAAGATGGCAACTAAACGAAGCCGAATTTAGCGTTTCCGAAAAAACCAAAACTGGGGAGGGGGCTTCGGTCTACAAGTTCCGTTTAGGATGTATCTCCGGAGGAGGGTCCCAACGACGGGGATCTGTCGACGAACAGCAGCTCAAAACAGGTGTATTCCTGACAAACTGAAAACAGCAACGAAGCGCGGATCTGGAGCGAAGTTTTGGTGACGACAGCGGGCGACTCCGGCCACCGTTTGAAGCAAGGTTTGCTGCGATGTGAAGGGGGTGCAAAGGGCTACCAGAAAGGTGCTCACTTCACGGGCGGGGGTGGACCGGACACGAGCTAAGCAAGCACCGAACAGAGGCGCGCGCGACTGCGGTGGTGTCTCCTGCTGGTGCTACTGGAGAGCGCTGGCGCGACGGCGTCGTCGGAAGCGGAGCTCCGGCGAGCCCTGGGAAGCGAGGATGCAAGGAGGGGTGCATGAAACGGGAGTGGGCGCGTGCGGGGGTCTGCTGCGACATAGCGGACAGCAAGGCGAACAAGGGAGGGAGCGGGGCAAGTTGAGGAGCTCACCGGGGTTGCGGAGGCGAGGCGGTTGGACCTGGACGAGGATGGCGGCGGCAGGAAGGAAGGTCTCGTGGCTCCGATCCTGGGAGGCTCCGGGTACAACATGAAGGAGAGGTCGCAACACCAGCTTCGGAAGTAGGGAAAGAGGACTGCCACCCGGTCCAATTCCCGCACTCCGGCGAGCTTGGCGCTGTCCATGGCGGCAACACGGACGAAGGAAGGCAAGGTGATGCTCTAGGTGGAGTGGGAAAAAAATAGGAGAAGGGAGGAGAAGGGATGGCGGCGTGAGGGGAAGAGGGGCTAGGGCAAGTAGCTAGGTTGCCAAGGGATTTATCAGGAGGGTAGGAGACGAGGACGACCGTCCCATCCATCAGGTGGGGTACGTGGCTCCATGGATTCGCTGCCATACATGCAAGGAAGAAAGGGCGTGTAAATCGATCGCTTGGTCCAGGTGGTTTCCTGATGGGCTTGTGTGGCTGAAGGGGTAGGTGGTTGGGCTGAACAAGTGAGGTACAGGTTGGTCCCTCTCGTTATTTCTTTCTTGGAATCCTTCTTTCTTCTATTTCATTTCCATTTGTTTGTTTTGCAAAATTTTGAAAACAGTTGCTGCAGATGAAACACTTGAGAGAGCAAAGAACCAAAACAAGATGGATGATTAAAGGATGGACAATGGATTTAAGGTTAGTCAACATCAAAGAGGAAGAAGGAATATATACATGCAATGACATAAGCATGTGGTATAATTAGAGGGGATATTAAGTGGACAAGATAGATTGGAATATGAAAAGATTTTAAAGAATCCACACAATACCATTTGGGTAGGATTTAAACACAAGTCAAATAAAGAGGAGAGCCCAAATGTACTATGTGGTGGAACAAGAGAAAGGCCACTATGTCAAGATGTGGTGGCATGTTAGTGATAGAGTGGAATTGAAAAGATATGCCCCAACTCAATTTAGGCATATAACAATATATCAAGAACCAATGTGCAATGGAAGAATGTAAGAGACAGATACAAAAGTCTTAATATGATGCTCAAATGCAATGTGGCATGGTGACATGGGCATGATATTATGATGATACACAAAAACAAAAACAAAAACAACAAATGATTTTCTAGTAGTGGTTTTACCCGGGGTGCTACAATAGTGCTCTCTTATCTCGCTCTAATAGCCGAAGTTGTAGCGTGTCTCTATAAGTTATATAGTGCAAGCCTTGCTGCCGCTGAGCCCACCATACCTATGTAGGGAGGACCGCCGAATTCTAGTCCCGCCGTGTACTGGCTTCAGTACTGACCGCTCTCTTTCTGTTTTTCTTTGTCCTTTGTCGGCATCCTTTTGGCTTGACAGGTATGTGATTGAAGACGTTAGCAAGGTTACCCTTCTGGCTTGGCCTAGGCAGGGTTGGACACCTCTTGGTTATTCTTTAGGACTCTTCGTCCCATTTGGATCTTGTCCGTACTCGGATACTATCTTTCTTTCTTCTGGATTTGTATCTTCGTGTTGTACCTTTTGTATTCTCGACTCATTGAGTCGTTGTTGTATATATAAGTTCTTGTGGACTCTGTTGTAAACTTCTGTGATGTAACTATTTGTAATCAAATCCCACCCACACGAAAGTGTCTGGTGGGCGTCTTTGATTCGCTTCTATGCGGGTTTTGGCAGGAAATGCTAAGATCTGCATAGACCCGATTCGGGGGCGTTACAAGTGGTATCAGAGCAAAGGTTTACGATACCCCACTGGTCCAGCCTGTAGGATAACCTAGCTAACAGTCGATGTCTAGTGTCCAAACTATTTTACTACAAACGCGATGGGTAGATCTGATTAGCTCTGACTTTACTCCTTATCTCTATTCTTTCTCTTCTTATCTCTGCGTGTTTTAATCTGCTCTCTTACCTTGTTCAAGTCTAGGATTCTCGCAGATGGGTATTATGTCGTACCTCTAGGGTTTCGCTTCCCTCCTTTTGTAACAGTGGTGCTACATCTAGATTTCAATCTATGTAACCTCTTTTCTTATGCTTCCGATGTTTTGCGATTCTTAAGATCCTGACCTCTTTATCTTTGGATCCTTTTTCCAAAGTTTTCCCAACACCACTTGCCAAGATCTTCAATCTGGATTCCGAGAGTTTAGTTGCATGACCCTCCCATTCATGTACAGAGTAATTCTTTGAGTGCGGGATGGAGTCATGACCATACCACTACTCTTATCATTCGCTCTTATACATTGATTGGTGGATTCATGGAATTCTACTCCTTCCACGAAAGTTAAAGGTGGCCTTATGTTTGAGACCTTTACTTCCGCCTTTGCATCTCCGGAGTGCTCTCCCAAAGAACGTGAGCAACCAACCCTTGTTGGTGGTGTCGATGATTTCAAGACGGAGCAAGAATTCCTGCTAGTGGTGTCGCGCCCACCACCCTGGTGCAAAAAGATCCGCTCATTAAACCTCCTTCCCCCATGTGTCCTTGCTTGGATCTCGGGACGCGATCCTTGTTAGTAGTGTCGAGTTGTAATGCCCCAGAAAATATTCCGAAATAAAATTGCGTGTTATTTTCTATTTTGCATCATCATGACATCATCATGCATATTTTATTCGTAAAATTATTTTATCAAACCATATTTTGTTTTACTAAATATTTATGTGGTTTTGTTAAACCCGTCTCTCGTTCTTATTTTAAAATTAAAACAAATAATATTTCTCAGAGCAAAATCTTTTCTTGTTTTATAAATAAAATTAGGCTAAAAGCCCGTCTAAAGATTTGGCCTAAAACTACCATCTAGTCTATTTTGGACTAGATAAATAGTCCATTCTCCTCTTTTGCCTCCCAAACCCTAGCCCCAGATCTAAGCCAAATCTACGTCAAAAAATCCCCACCTCTCTACCATTTTTTCCTTGTATATTGTCTCTGCCAAATTTTCTGCCAGTGAGAGCCTGTATGATCCTTGCACATCCATGCGCTGTACATGTCTTGTGTTTCACCGTGAGGTAACCATCCAGGCGGACTCCAATCTTGCACGTGCGCTCGCCGCCGAATTGCTCTGTTTTCCCGATCGACAACTTCCTTGTCCGTCAGGAAGCTGTTCAATACTAGCACCAGATTCCTTTTGGCCTCTATGTCTTAATTCTTGTTCTAGCATCGTGATCCACTCACTCTCAAAACTATTTGATCTATACTCTGGATCCATGCCCCTAACGCCTCCATCAATCCAACTCCCTGCCCCACTCCACGAGCACCCCAACGATCTGCCGCCGCAGCCAACCGGGCCAGCTGCTCGCTTGTACCCGCCAGAGACCTTATCGCCTGTCCCCTGCTTCACTTCGTTCGGCCGAACCGCAGATCAACAGCAATCAACGTGTGCAGGCCTCAGCTCCATCTTTCTCTGGTCCTTGCACCAGGAGGGCCACATGAGTCAGCTCGACACCTACCATCTAAGGCCGAAGCTCCTTTGTTCTTTTATTTGTTGGCGCCTCTGTTTCCTGCTGTCCGTCGACGAGTTGTCCTGGATTGGGCATCAATTTCTTCTTGTGTGTGTTCTATGCATGGCAGCTGCTCAAAATCAGCCCCAGTCTACTGCCCCGCAAGTGTTCGATGAAATTCCAACAAAGACATCGGTCTCAGCTTTTGACCCGATGTCCGTGAATCTACGCATTGCTGTCAATCTACTCTTCGGCATCTAAGACTTCAACTACTTGACCAACCTCTACTCCAGGAACATCGATATCTCATAAGTCTATCTTCTCGACTCCGACCTGATCCGTAAGACCCCGCCTCTAAACCATATTTTCTATAATATGACATATACCTTGTTGCATTTAAATTGTTCATGTCACATACATATTGTGTGGCTTGGGGGCCTTATGCCGATTCACCTCATAATTAAATATGGAGATCAAATGCGGGCTTTTCTAGTCTAATATCGGTTCCATTTAAATTTGTGTAACGAACCGATGCCATGCTTTGCCTTGTTAATTCAACATTTAATATGCGGGGTAGTTAAATAACTTAAACCCAATAATAAATGTCGAGATCCTGAGTCCGTTTAATATTGCTAAGTGGGACCGCATATTTCCATGTCGTGCATATATCATAAACATGCCGGATCTTCTGCCGTAGTATTAAATATTGCATCGGTTGCTCTTTCTAGTGTCTAGTTCTTCACCGGATAGGACGATGAGTCGATGTGAGATACGACAAGCCTTCGGTCACCGACTTTGTCTCAAAGGCGAGCATTCTCCCCCTTCTACCTATTTTGCATTTATAGTCTTTACTTCCTTCCTTTGATCTATTGCTATCCTTATTGTCGATGCTATAGTACCGCTCCTTTATTTACCTGCTCCACTATATTTCCTTGGTTATCCTATTTCCTTGTTTTATTAGCTAGCTTTATCCTTGCGAGTCGTAGGCATGCTTAGTACCGCTCTCATACAGGTGGAACATAATACTCGAATATGGTTGATGATAAGATAATTAATCTGATGTTGTTGGTTATGGTTTTACCTAATGATAAGGCACCGGCAGGGACCATCTTTGGGAACTGCTTGAGCCGACATAGGACCCGTTCGTTCTACGATACCAGTTCTGAGTTGATCGCGCTAACCAAATGTGGGGGCCTCTGGGATCCCCCCCTCTCAACTACCGGCGCTATTCGTATATCCAGAGGGTTACAAAATTGGTTTTTCATTTGGTGCATACGCATAATATGTCCTCGTACATGGGTTAAGTTGTGATATGATTTTGGTGGACTGCCATGGCTTGCATTGCATAAAATCGGGATATCGTGTCGGAGGTGGGATGGAGCTCTACAAGTTATCTTCCGATCATCGCCCGGCCGTAGACTTAAAAACTGTGCCACCTAGAGAATCAGCTGTATCTCTTGTGTGGGTAAAACGCAGTAGGTGATGCCTCTGGATATGCGCGTAGTTATGGGACAGTTCTTGTTGTGAGATTCAGATGGCACGCGTGATATGTTGCCTGATGGGTTGAGCATGCGTTTGGGTACAGTAGTGCATCCCTGCAGGGTAAATCTTTTAGAAAATCTGTGTGTCCACGGTTATGGAGGCCTCAGGAGTACAGTGTCATGATCATAGACAACGCCACTAATGTTTTGCCTCTAAAAATATGATTAGTAATTAGCCTTACCAACTAAACACTTGCTTAAATAAAATTGCCACCGTGTGTGTTCCTCAAGGGGACTTCCTCGGCTGGTTTTCGAGGAGGAAATCTTCGGATGGGTTATGTTTGGTGTTATACTATATTTATCGTATAGTGCTCTCTTATCTCGCTCTAATAGCCGAAGTTGTAGAGTGTCTATATAAGTTAGATAGTGCAAGCTTTGCTCCCGCTGAGCCCACCATACCTATATAGGCGAGGACCGCCGAATTCTAGTCTCGCCGTGTACTGGCCTCAGTACACTCTCTTTTTGTTTTCCTTTGCCCTTTGTCGGCATCCTTTTGGCTTGACAGGTATGTGATTGACGACGTTAGCAAGGTTACCCTTCTGGCTTGTCCTGGGCAAGGTTGGACACCGCTTGGTTATTCTTCGGGACTCTTAGTCCCATTTGGATCTTGTCCGTACTCGGATAATATCTTGCTTTCTTCTGGATTTGTATGTTCGTGTTGTACCTTTTGTATTCTCGACTCGTTGAGTTGTTTTTGTATATATAAGTTCTTGTGGACTCTGTTGTAAACTACTGTGATGTAACTACTTGTAATCAAATCCCACCCACACGAAAGTGTCCGGTGGGCGTCTTTGAATCGTTTCTATGCGGGTTTTGGCGGGAAATGCTAAGATCTGCATAGACCTGATTCGGGGTCGTTACACTAGCTAAACCCGACATGATTCCTCCAGTGCTCCACACGGATCAAGTCAAAACTTGTAGATTGAGGACATGGTGTCTCTCGCTGGGCAGCCCGAACTCAGCCAGTGCGGAGCGGCCTCCGTCTCGTCACCGTCCAGGGGAGGTGATGCACCGTGGCGACAAATAGATGCTGGATGCAACCGGCTGCATGGTGGAGATTTTTCTGGGTGTTCTTATATTGCCGAATCGGAGAAATGGGGCTCTGGGAGGCCGCGATCACCGGCGTGGAGAATGGGGCGCATGGGAGCAGAGGAGCGACCGCCGGTAGGGAATCCGTGGATCGAGATGCAGGGATCAGAAATGGGAGTGGGGTGAGATCTGTTCGACTCTCTAGGAGATACAAATGAATTCAGTCAGTTAACGACGGTCAGATTAGGATGAAGGGTAAAAATAAGGTATACGACGATTGGATGGTTGGATGTGCGTGCACAACTGCCACCCTAGGTAGCCCACTATTTTGCGCATATATACATGGTATATCTATACTCTCCGGAGGAAGCATCTTACACCGCACGTTGCGTCGAGATCCGTGTTACCATGTTTGTTGGTAGAAACCCACCCATTTCATGCAATTTTAGTCGCACCTCATTATGTACCAATAGGGAATTTGCTCCTCCTCCTTTTCTCTGAACAATGTCGTCTGCCATTTCTACTGCTCATGTACTCTCATCTGAGAAACATGGGACCAGTGAAGGCCATCTGCATCGGCTAATATACCCCCTCCCCTCCTCTCCACATCCTCACCCACCACCGTCTTTACCCCTTCCTCTTGCACATGCCTCATGTATCGAACGAAGCGCCAGTTTCTAGGTACGCCATCGGCAGCAACTTCTTACTGTTCGCTTCCTCGCCCCCCTCCCCACCACCCTCACCGCTCGCCACCCAGGCTGGCCTCCACGGCTCCCGGCGCCGGGAGTGAATCTAGCGTGCCACCTTGGTTCCCAGCTCCGACCGGCCACCCAAGCGCTGCCTGCATCGCCCCATCCTCCTACACCACCGACCAGCCACTCACCGGCGACCTGTTGCGAGCTCGCGGCGTCGGGATCCGTTCGGACCACGGCTCCTGGACCTGCGACTGCCAGGGAGCAGCATCGTCCATCCTATTTCACATGTTCTAAACTTCTAATCCAGTGTCAGCACGAAAATCCTTCGTGCGGAGATCTATTTGTACGAGTCGGAAACTGCCCCTGCAAGGGAGCCGTGTGGTGGTGCTCAAGCGACCCATGGTGTTCGGCCTCGTTGTCGTTGCGCTATCGGCCCGTCCTGTTCGGAGGTGCCCGTGCTGCCTCTGAACCCGGGAGGTCAGCATCCAAGATCTGTCGTTGCCCTCCCGCTGGCCACGACAGGCGGCTCCCTGTCGTGCTGCGACTCCCTCACCCAACCGCCTCTGTTGCCGCTCCTCCCGTTCCCCACCGCCATTCGACATCCACCACGGAGTCGGCATCGCTGCCACTCTCGCCAAGAAGGACCCACTCCTCCATGGCCGCCATTTGCGTTGGCTCTGCCGATCGTTCAATTGCAGGCACGCGCCGCACTACCGAAGCCGCAGATCAACTCTTGGATCTCGATGTGCGAAACTCAAGATTGCTTGTAGGATTTGCTTTTTTGGGAACGAGTCTCGTTCTGTATGTTTATAGGTGCTCCCTGTCGCTCCCCGCCGTGTTGTGACTTCCTCACCCTACCATCTCCATCGTTGTCTCCCCTCCCTCTCCCCACTGTGAGGATGTCTTGAGGATGCTCGCAGTCTATCTTGTCTATCCAGACGCCGGTGTCAGTCGAATTGGAGCATGAAGAGAAGTGTGCGTGCCGGCTGCGCGATTCCCTGCATAAAGGAAAAGGGCAGAGGAAAACGGTTCTTCAAGTGTTGTATGTCGTCGGTGAGTAGATTTCTCCTTTCATGTTTCGTCCCAGATCGATTGTTACGCGTTCCCTGTACATTCATGCTATTATTGGTGATTGATCATGGCCATGGTTGAGATGATTTTGATAAATTGAGTTGTAATGTAGAATATATAGTATGATTCTACTAATAACTAGACGGATATGCGCTTCGCCGCGCCGTCTACAACACGTTTGAACATTGTCTGATAGACGTGAGGGGCTTGCATGTGTTTTAAAATGCCTAGCTGTTGGTTGTAACGCTTTTTTTAATGATGCACATACATTAAATAGATGGCCAAGGGTGCCTTACCATGGTAGGCCGGTAGCCATTGCAGTCCGGTTTCAGTAGTAACATATATTAAATTTTGCTTAGAAACTACATCGTAATGTTAATTCAGTGGCTCCATACGTAAGGCCTTTCACAATGGGGTGTCTCTTAACTCGTTATCCTAGGTAGTGGTGTATCTTAAAAAACAACTAGTATAATGGATTGTATCTTAAGAGTTGTATCTACATTTAATAATTTTGGGTATATGCATGCATGTGATTGGGTTAACCATGTATTTTGCCTATGATCTTATTCAACTCAATCGTTTTTAGAAAAAAAAAGATTGAGCCGAGTTTAATTGCAATCAATTAGACGAATAAAGAAGAATTACTGCATTTCGTAAATTATTTTTTCTCTTTTTATTTCGTTTATTTTTTATTTATACCTTCTTTATATTTAGTTTTATCTATTCATCGATAGTATCTACCGGCTCGAACTCGAATTTGACCGCTTTCCATACTTCACCAGTCGCGGCTAGTTCAGGACTCCATTTGCAAGCTTCTCGGATAATTTCATTACCTTCACGAGCAAGATCGCGCCCTTCGTTACGAGCTTGTTCTAAAGCCACTCGATTGGCTGCTGCACCAGGTGCATTTCCCCAAGGATGTCCGTGCATTTCCCCAAGGATGTCCTAAAGTTCCTCTACCAAATTGTAATACATAATCATCCCCAAATATTACCGTGCAAGGCTTTTAGCTAAGCTAAGATACAACCTCAACTTCTCTCTTCATTAAGTATAGTGCCACATAAGCAATTTGTCTATGATACCATTGGAAAAGGCCTAACACTGTTAGATACGTAGATAAAGGTATTCTCACTCCTCAGTCGAAGACCTATTTAGTTGTATGAATGCTTATAATCTAGGACTCTATGACCATGAATATACTTATGAACTAAGCTACTTCCTTCGATCCATATTAGTTGACTTGGATTTATCTAGATTTGGATGAATCTAAACACTATTTAGTATATATGTTCATCCAAATTTTAACAAATCCAAGTCAACTGGGTTGGAGGGAGTACTTATTTTCCTTTCAATGATTTATTGACATATGGCCTTAACAGAAACTATTAAATAGTCATGTCAAGATGACTTGGATAGTAATATAATATTTTTCGGGACATGTCAAATAATATACTCCCTCCATCACAAAATAAGTGACTTCACTTTATCCAGATACACATGTATTTAGATATATTTTCGTGTAAACATCCATATCTAAACAAAGTGAGGACACTTAATTTGAGACGAAGGGAGTAGAATATTTCTTTCGCTACATTTCACAAATAAATGAACATGTCGAATTTAGAAAGAAGAAACAAAACAAATTATTTTGTTCCATGAGGAAAACTTACGATGTATCTATTATGAAAAAACACATCGGTCCTCATATATGCTCAAATGAGCAGTTGAAGTTTACTGTAAGGGACTAAGCACTGAGTGATCGATGACCATACAAGTTCAAATATGCTAGCATTACTATTCAGTGAAGAATTACTGCCATACTCAATGTTAGCTCACCAAAAGAAGCATCAGTTTCATCAGTGAGTCCACCGGATGTCAAGTTTCAGGATGGCAGATAAAACAATCATCATGCATCCCAGGATACTATTCATTTAGAACTTACAAGGCTGTAATTCTTGGAGGAGCTCTGTATAACTGTAATTCAACTGTTCCAAATATAAGATGTATGGGTATATGGACAGACCATCCAATTCCTCTTCACAGAGAACTTCATGTGGATGGTCATCTGGCATTGCTTGAAGATACTAAATAAGAGTTCAGGAAATGCATAGGTTTAATTAGCGTGATAAACAGATAGTGCATGCATTCTGAAACTAAATTCACCAAGACAATAGCCAGGTAATGTAGTAGACATGCCAAATTATTCATTAACATACATTTTAATAGGATCGAGAACATTATGAGATCACATCAGCAGATTTCGTAAACAATTTGAGCTAGTATGGTTCCTCATCTTTTATGATTGTTCATTATTTTATTATAAAATGTGATAGCTTATTCCAAAAAGAAAATTATGGATAAATTACCGTAATCCTTTCTCGTTAGGTTTTAATGAAACAACTAAAATAGGACATCTGTGGAGTAAAAAATAAACTTCCACAATCTGGATATATGTACTTTGAATATTAACGGTGTGTTGAACAAAAACCATTATACCCAGTCCATTCTTGTCTTTTATCTATTCATCGTAAACTCAGAGCTGTATCTCAGATAGAAATCATAGAATGAAGGGTGCTCATAGGATTCAACGTTTCTACATGCCAAAAGAAAAAAAGAATAGACTATCACATACATGTCATGTGCCCCAAAGCTACCAACATATGCATTAAAAATGGATGGGGTGCAGTCAGTTGCTTTAAAAAATTACATGGAACTCCATGAATCATCATATTCGGTGATACTAAGGGTTCGGAATAAATGGCCCCAAACAGCTGCATCACTCTTCCACACCGAACCCCTTATAGAAGAAATATCATCCGGGTATCAAACTATGGGATATCTATCAAGAAAAGAGTATTTACTAACTCGGATCCCACGTATTTCCACTGTCACAAGCACCCATATTTCCTTGTTTTTATACCCATACCATAGCATCTATGCCTTACTCGCAATTAGAAGCCAATATTTTTAATAAACCAACCCGCTGATTTAGACTGCTTGATCTACCTTTCCTCGTTGTATAATATTTAAAAGATGAAGAGAAAACTTACTATCTTAGGTTTTCAATGGATGTGACCACATTGCAAATGAGAAAAACGAAGAGTGAATTTCCATTTAAAAATAATTTCTATTTTTTGTACCAGTAGAGGACCAATGGAAATCAACAACTAAAGCGTACCTCATCAAGAGTCAAGTTTAGATATTATGTTTCAACTATTGTACCTACGGCGATTGCTCATGGACCTCAGAACACGCGTCACCCACCTTCACCTCATCCTTTCCCGGCTTCAGATCAACATTGATGAAGACGATGTTACGGAGCGACGGCAACACGACCATGGGGTGGGACTTTTGCCGCAGCACAACCTGGTCCTTGTCGTCGTTGGTGGACCAATCGAACTTGATTCAGATTCCTCTCCAAGGATGGTAGTCTTGCCCCATCCTTGTGTGGACATCGTATAACCTGCTAGCACCACCATCTCATGTCCTACTCTGCTCGACAACCTGGATAGCAGCAACATACAGTGCAAAAGATGGGTTGGCATATCATCGAACGCCTTGCCCGCTGCGTCTTTCTTCCTCTACGAAGCTCTCTCTTCTCTTGGCCCAATTCAAGCAACATGCTTGTGGCCCTGCTCATGTTGGTCGGGCATGCAACGGGTTGCTGAACCCAACACCCAAGACCTCTCGTAGGGAAACAGGAACCTTCGTGCACGTCGATACGCGTTGCATAAACCGAGGCTGGGCTATGGCGTGGGCAGGACCAACATGATGAACTCATCTATCCCTGCCTCGAGCGGAACAGCGGACCAAGAGCGGCTTCGCGTTGGACCCGGACATCACAGACAATAGCCTCTGAGCACGCGGACACATGCCATACGACCGAGGCCGGGCTCGGGCGCGCGCGGCGAGGCGACCTTCCACTTCTCTCCGGCGGACCAAGGCTAGAACGGGGCACGGGCATCATCGACGGCACTCGATGAGACTGGGCTCAGGCGGGCTAGGAGCCCCGAGTCCTCGACGCTCGCCGAGGCTAGGTTCAGGCAGGTCGACTTCCCCGCGTCATCGGCGCCTCCCAAGGCTAGGATCAGGAAGCGGAAGACAGGGCGAGGAACCTGGGGCACGGTCCATATTTGATGTGGACATCTCTTCTATTGATACAACCGTTGTACCTACAGCAACACACATACAAGGACCCATCACAAGATCTCGTGCCAAACAACTTAACTATCAGGTACTTTCGTTTCTTTCACATACATGAGAATATGATGCTGCCTAAATCAGATGTATTTCTTACTCTTAGGAATGATGGACCAAGCATGGATGAGAGGGACAAGCATTGGAGCATGGCCATGCATGGAGATGGCAGCAAGCATGTGATGATCCAAGAAAAGGCCACGGATGAAGATTTCAGAACTTTGAGGCCACCATAATGAAGAAAAAAGGCTTGGACGAAATATTCAAGATCAATACTTTACGAATTCGTCCATAGCTTAATATGGTGCTGCGACACCTTTTATTTTGGGCCAGGCCCATGTAATTTTCGTAGGATTTTAATTAGCCACTTTTTAGAATCCGTATTTGAGGGGAAAAGGACTTTTAGGGTTGGATTCGGCCACCACTTCCATGGCTGGACGAAACCCCACCTTTTCGCCCTTAAATACTCCCCATAGCCAACCCCCTAGACTTGGATTTTGTTTAGACATTAAGTTAGCCATCATAGCAACTTCGCCAAGGCTCGAGCGTCGCAGACGCCTCTTGTACTTCGCACCTATTCAGGATCCCACATTTTCAATAAAGCTTTCCTCTTAATCCGCAATATCTCGATTGCAATATTGGTTCTTACTTGTTCTCGATTTCAGGTAGGAATTAAGACCCTCGTTGGTCAGGCTGATCGTGTTCCCGCAGTATCGGTAACCTCCAGGAGATTGGCCTAGCGATTGCATTGGCGCTCGTGCTCGCACGTGTAGTCGGATCGTCAAGCCCGAACTCCACCAAATCGATTATCTTCATCTCATCGAAAGATCGGACACCTTTGCCCTATCAAGTGGTATCAGATTTCAGGTTGCTCGGTGAGATTTTACTATTTTTCGCAGATTAGATCTGTTTTTACCTATAACCCACGAAAAAGCCAAAAACACAGTTAGAGTTTAGATCCATCCCATAACCAATCTACGCCTCGCATTATCTTTTCAGTATTTGCATTGTTGAATTTGTGTCTACATCGTCGCGTCGAATTGCTGGTCTTAGTGTCTCGTCCCTTAGAGTTTTGAGTTCTGATCATACTAGTCACCGCCACACTCGCCGATCACCACCACCATATTCCGCCACCATATTCCGCCGCCATATACCCAGCCACCATAAACCCTAAACACTCCGCCACCTCCTTCCTACCGCGACACGGATCCGATCACCTATCCTGCCGCGACACGAGTCCGAGTTGAGTTATTGTTTCCTAGTTATTTCTTTTTACTTTCCTTCTTTGTTGTTTCCGTGTTCAGCTAAAGTCCGAGTCGAGCTCCGCGTTCGGTCGTAAGTCCAGAAGGAGAGCAAAAAAAAGTCTGTAACCGCCTCCGAAATTTTTTTCTGGCTATACTATTTTTCGACCCCGGGGATCACTTTTCTCCATCGGCCGTTATAGCGATATTTTTTTGGCGCCTGCGCGCTTTTCGGAGTAAAATAAAAAAAATTCGAATTTTTTTTTTGGGCTAACCTCTTTTTAGACCCTGTAGATCAGTTCTAGACACTAGCCATCATAGCAATTTCGCCAAGGCTCGAGCGTCGCAGAGGCCTCTTGTACTTCGCACCTATTCAGGATCCCACCTTTTCCATAAAGCTTTCCTCTTAATCCGCAATATCTCGATTGCAATATTGGTTCTTACTTGTTCTCGATTTTAGGTAGGAATTAAGACCCTCGTTGGTCAGGCTGATCGTGTTCCCGCAGGATCGGTAACCTCCAGGAGATTGGCCTAGCGATTGCATTGGCGCTCGTGCTCGCACGTGTAGTCGGATCGTCAAGACCGAACTCCACCAAATCGATTATCTTCATCTCATCGAAAGATCGGACACCTTTGTCCTATCAATATTGGGGCAGAACCGGTTTGTTCCTCGCCGCGGGAGGGGTACGATAGGGCGGCGGCTACCTCGATGGGAGGATGGTAGGGCGACGACGGTTACAGGCGGCGGCGGCCGCCGCGCAGCACCGGACGCATCATGTTTAATCGGGATTGGGGTGCTCGGGGTAGGAGTATTTTTTTTAATTAATGGAAACTTAGCAATGGTATTGGTGCTCCATGGCCCACAAACCAGCGTCACTGAACGGCAGCGCGCACACTGATAGCCTCAGCGGAGCCGCTGCTCACCACGCTTAAGCTTATAGTATAGTATATGTCTAGGAAGGGAAACACATTCCTACTCACAAATGTCAGATTATGATTCAACTCGATTCCGAGTAATTAATACCTAGTGATTATCTTCCTATTTTTCTAGTGCTTCACTTAGATCTGGGAGAAGCGTTTGATTCAACTCGATTCCGAGTAATCGACTATGAGTGGAGGCTCCATCAGTTGGAGGACAAGCTCGAGGTTGCACGCATTGATTTGTCAGCAGCCATCTGCAAGCTTGACGAATCCGAAGCCAATGCATCAGGCATTCACACTATGCTCCACTTCTGAAGAGAAGGAATTCAAGCATCATCATGCTGCGTGTTGTCATTGGAGCGTGTATGATGGCATGGTTTTTCGGTGTATGGATGAAGGACTCCAGGGTAGATTGATGAGGTGTAAACGCAGATGTTAGGAATCGTGGAATCATGTCAGTTACCAAACCAATACTATTTAGGTTTTGTAAGACTATTATTTAGAAGGTACCTAGCAATTTGCTCCAAGATGTTGAATCGGTTTTGTAAGACTACGATTTAGGATGTACCTAACAATTTGTCCGAGGTGTTGAATCGATTTTGTAAGCACCTTCCACCGTCGGACACCATAGCCATGCATGGTACCGAAGTATGTATGACGAGACACTTAATAAACCATATCAAAACAATACACTTGGCAATCAAAGAATACTCGGTAAAATAAAAACAATATACTCTTAGTGTACATATTACATGTTCGATTATTTATAAATCCCCACACCAATGATGCCACGAAGTTTCTAAACAAGTGTATTCTATACTATTAAAAAGATTGAGAACGTTCTTCGTCAGCCAAATTTTCCGTCTGCCGGATTTGACCCTTTTGCCCCTGGTAGTTTGGAATATTTACCCACCTTTGCCACCACCAAGTGAAACCTGAAACCTACCTCCTTCTCCTCTGCCCGCGACGCCGCCCGCGTCTGGCCGCGTCGCTCGCCCCTTTTCCTTCCCGCGCGTCTCCCTCTCTCGAGTTGTGCTGCCTCTCCAGCCGCCACCGCCTTCCTCGCCGGCCTCCTTCCACGACCGTGAGCTCCGCGCGCCCCACCAACCCCGCCACCCGCATCCGGACGCCATCCCCAACCCTCTCTTGCCAGCTCGCCTAGGGCCTCAGCCAGGTCCCGCCTCCTTCTGCGGGCCTCCGCTCGAGCGCATGTCGGCCACCCCTGCCTCTACAACACCAGATCCCTGTGGCTGGGGATGCGCCGCCGCTGCACATCCTCTCGACGATGAAAGCGCTGCAGCGCCGAAGATGGAGGAGGCAACGCTGTGGAGCTCACATGCGAGGGGACAAGTGGCGGCGGTGGGGAGAGACAGAGGAGGAGGCTGACGTCCTCGAACCGGGGATCCCAAGGGAGGAGGCGCGTTCGTCTACGCGCCGGGACTCTGGCCGGGATGACCACCTTCCCGTAATCCCGACCATGGTTCTCTCCCTCGACTGCTCCCCCGCCAGTGCCGACGACGCCGTGTTGGAGATATGCCCAAGAGGCAATAATAAATAGGTTATTATCATATCTTCATGCTTATGATAAATGTTTACCTACCATGCTATAATTGTATTAACCGGAAACATTAATACTTGTGTGATTTGTAAACATAAAAGAGTCCCTAGTAAAGCCTCTTGTTAAACTAGCTTGTTGGTTAATATATGATCATGGTTTCCTGATCATGAACATTGAGATGTTATTAACAACAAGATCATATCATTAGGATAATGGTGTGATGGACATACTCCTATAGTTAAGCTTAGCATAAAGATCAAGTCATTTAACATAGTTAAGTTGCTATAAGCTTTCAGATACATAGTAACCTAAATCCTTTGACCATGAGATCATGCTAATCACCATCACCGGATGGATGCTTTGATGACATCAAACACCACACCATAACTGGGTGGCTATAAAGGAGGCATTGAGTGTTCGGAAAGTATGTGTTGAGGCACATGGATCAAGAGTGGGATTTGTCCATCCATATGACGGATAAATACACTCTGGACCCTCTTGGTGGAATGTCATCCAATTAGCTTGCAAGCATGTGACTGGATCACAAGGGATCACATATCACGGGAACGAGAAAAAATTACTTATCGGTAACGAGGTTGAACTAGGTATGCAGAGATACCGACGATCAGACCACGGATAAGTAAACTATCGCGAGACAAAGGGAAATTGGTATCGTATGTAAGTGGTTCATTCGATCACAAAGTAATCGTCGAAATATGGGGGAACCATATGAATTTCCAGATTCTTCTATTGGTTATTGATCGGAGAAGTGTCTTGATCATGTCCGCATAATTCACGAACCATAGGGAGACACACTTAAGGATTCAATGTTGTTTAGTAGATATGGATTGTAAGTAGGGAGACCGAATGTTGTTCGGAGTCTCGGATGGGATCTGGGATATCACTAGGAGATCCGGAATAGTCCGGAGAATAAGATTCATATAAGGAAAGTCTGATTCCGGAGTTCGGGAATGATTCTGATGTTTTCATCGGAGAGGTTCTAGAAGGGTCTAGAAGGTTCACCGGACCAGAAGGGGAATGGTTCATGAATGTGTCATGGTTAAGTGGAATGATTGGATCATGTCCTAGGTCACTTGGTTGGGCATTTGCGAGAGAGAAATAAAGCTCTAAATTGAAAGTCAAAAGGGTGGTTTGAAAAGTCAAACTGAAACAATAGTTTCCTAGTGGAAGAAGGAAAGAGTCCTTCCTTCTCTCGAACTTGGGTTTGGGGAAGGATTCAAACTCCCCTCTCCTAAGATGCCCTCCCTCTCATAAATAGAGGGGAGGGGCTGCCCCAAGAGATCACAACCAGCCCTCCCCACCCAGCGCCACCGCTGCCGCCGCCCAAGATGCTGCCGCCGCCGGCTGGTCGCCACCGACTCCACCTCCTCCTCTACGGCCTTCTAAACCTAGATCGCCGGAAACCCTAGATCCACCATAACCCGCACCGGCTTAGGTGAAGCCCTGCGGGATCTTCCCTCTATTTCTAACACCACGCCGTCGTGCTGCCAGAATCGCGAGGGAAGAACTACAACCTCCGCTACCTGTTGGAACAAGGGAGAGGAAGGTCTTCATCGAGTACCGAACGTGTGACCTACTGCGGAAGCGCTGCCGGAACGCAGTGCCAGAAGGATCGTCTACGCAATCTTGAGATCGGCAAGTGTACGACTACATCATACACGAGAATCTGCTCTCGTTAACCGCTTTGGAATCTTCTAGGGTGGATACTCTAATCGACTCGTTGCTACAATCTAGTAGATAGATCTTGGCTTGTTATGTGCATGCGGTAGAAAATTTTTGTTCTCCATGCTACGAACCCCTATAGTGGTATCAGAGCCGTGTCTATATGTAGATCGGTTGCACGCGTAGAACACAATGGTCATTGTGGGCGTTGATGCTTTTGTTGTTGATCGCTTCTTGTGTACTTTGAATCTTGCGGTATGATGGGATGAAGCTGCCCGGGCTAACCTTACATGATATCATTCATGAGACTTGCTCCACGCTTAACATGCAACTTGTATTGCATAAGTGGCTTTGCGGGTGTCTGTCTCTCCCATCATAGTATAGATTCAATTTACAACGGGCACTTGATAGTTCAAGCATCAACATTGTGGTTGTTGTTCGTAAGTTAGAACGACACTTATTGAAAGCCCCAAACCACGTAAAATATGCAAATAAAATTAGAGGCGTCTAACTTTGTTTTGCAGAGGTGTGTTGTGATATGATATGGCCATGATTGTGATTATATATGATGTATCCAATGTTCCTTATTGTAAGTCGGCAACCGGCAGGAGCCATATGGTTGTCTTTTAATTTTATTAAGATCTACGTGTCTATTACTCAACATAGTTGTAATATTTGATGCTGGTGGACGACAACCATGAAGCGGCGCCATTGACCTTGACGCCATACCGGTGATGCTGGAGATCATGTTCATGCTTGAAGATGGAGATCAGAAGCACAAGAAGAAAGGCCATATCATATCACATATTATGAATTGCATGTGATGTTAATCCTTTTATGCATCTTGTATTGCTTAGATCGCGATGGTAGCATTATAAGATGATCCCTCTCACAAAATATCAAGTTATAAAGTGTTCATCCTTAGTAAGCACTGTTTCTAAAGCTCGTTGTTTCGAAGCACCACGTGATGATCGAGTGTGTTAGATTCTGCGAGTGTATACAACGAGAGCAAGCCAGATTTGCTCATGCGGAAGCTAAGGTTTGACCTTGACGATCCTAGCATGTACATACATGGTCTCGAAACACGGAATACCGAAAGGTAAAGCATGAGTAATATATATGATATGATGAACATGATGATTGTTCGCCTTTGAAACTATATCATGTCACGTGATGATCGGACTTGGTGTAGTGAATTTGGTTCGTGTGATCACTAAAACAATGTGAGGGATGTTGTTTTGAGTGGGAGTTCAACAGCAATATGATTAAAATTTGAACACTATTTATCATAAATTAAATCAAAGTGAATTTGCATAGTTGTTGTAGTCATTGGCATCCATTTACCACCTTGCGCTTAGTTATAATTGAGATAATAGAACTATAGAATTCTGGTTAGTTACTTTATGAACTGGTATCGTATTGTTTTGAAGTGTTAATCTAAAGTTTAAAAGTCCTATTGCAAACTTTCAGTAAGTTTCAGTTACTCCGTGAATTTTAATAATTGGTATTAAATCAAGAGTAACAGTTCCAGTGTTAGTATATAAGTACCATGTTTATCTCCATGATTCTTGATATTCAAAAGATTGTTTTAATATCAAGGTTATCTAGGAGCTGAAAGAATTGTTTCAGAAACCATCATATGTGGAAAATATTGCGATATCTGAAACAATGTTTAGTTTACAACATGATAGAGTATAATATGGAAAAGTTTATGTTCTCATATTTGATGAGAATTTGCAAAAGGTTGGAGATGGTGGTCGTCCTAATCCTCCAAAAAATTTTGGAGAGCAACATTATACTCGCAATTCACCCTTATAAGCTAAAGTATCTTGATCATGAATAGTTCCATGATAAGGATGAATATTTGATGTAGGTAAAATGTTTACTACACTAAAAGATTACTGAAGAATATAATTTGAAAGAACACCAAACATTTGATGATGGTGATCTACTTCAAAGTGCAAGTCTAAAGACAATGGTATTTAACTATACATGCTTTGGACTATGTGTCATCTGTATGGGTTCACTATTAATGTTGATAGATTCTTTCAAACAGAAAAGAAAATACTGAAAGGGAATCTCAGAAATATATGGCAGAAAAGAAAAGACTAGAATTTTCTAGCTTGGGTATATAGAGGATATACATGTTATGGCTATATTCTTTGCTTATTAAACAATGTGGTTCTTAAGTATTGGATACCGAATTTGTTGGTGTGAATCGTCATACGAAACAACACAATTCATGAACTACAATGGTCTAAGTAACTAGCAAAAGAATATGTGATGATGTTCATCGAAACAAATAAAGGGTTGTTGTGTTGCTCGTTAACATCAAAGCTTTCCTTCAAGATTTGTTTTATCAGGTATTATGAGAACAAAAGGGTTGTTCAAATAATTGCCGTAATCCATAAAAGATGGATGATTTACAAATCTCTTTGGAGAAATCACATCCATAAAACTAGTGCTAAAAATGTCGAAAGACAAATTGATTGAAAGATCACTTAGGAAGTGACATCGCCGTTTAAATTATATTGGAAAGAAAACATGAAGAAACTCCATGTGGATGGAATTTTGGAGTCTTTTGATTTTTGATCAAATGACGCTTGTGAAACTTTCCTAGAGATAATTAAAACTCTATTCGTAGGCCAAAAGGGAACGAATGACTGGATTATTGGAATTTGTACATATTTGATGTATGAAGTCCATTACGTGTAGTCAAGAGCGATGGATTTCAACTTCATATGCTTTCTCCGAAAATTTGAGTGAATATATGAATATTTACTTAATACGGATGAAGTGTGAAACATTTGAAAAGTTCAAAGACTTTCAAGATGAAGTGCAAAATCAATGTAACAAGAAAATAAAGAATTTATGATGGGATCATAAAGGAAGATATTTGAGTTACAAGTTTAGCATAACACATTTGATTTGAGGAATCGTTCCGTGGATTTGCATTTCCCGAAACACCATAAGAGTATGGAGCGTTCGAGATATGTAATTAAACCTTGTTTGACATGGTAAGATTAAAGGTGTAATTTATATGAATGAAATCTTGCATGAAGAAGGTGTAATTTATATGTGCTCGAGGTTTATAAGAGATATGGAGCGTTCATGTCTCTAACGGATCTTATAAAACTGAATGAAACTCAAACAAGATTAAGTATGGTAATTACGCTCCATACTCTTATAAAAGATCACTTATAAATCTTGTTTGAATAAAGGTGTAAATACATCTTGAGTACATGCTCACTAACGGAGCTGTTCTCTTCCATCATGCAACTAAAGAACTTTTCTGAAGCGTTGTAGCTCTCTACAGCAGCATGTGTGTCGAAAATCATTTTCAACTCACCCATTGTATCAAATGCATTGCCGTTTTCGAAACGCTTTCGAAGTTCCGTCTCTAGCCCATACAATATGCCGCAATGAACTAAGTTGTGGTCCTCCTGACGAGTCTGATAGACATTCTTCTCCTCGTCAGGGGCATCCTCAAAAGGTGGGGGGCCTAGTGGCGCTTCTAGCACGTATTGCTTTTGTGCAGCAGAGAGGAGAATCCTCAAATTCATGGCCCATTCGGTAAAGTTGCTACCGTTCGTTGCTAGTTTCTCTTTCTCCATGAACACATTGAAATTAAAAGCAGGTGGTGCCATCTACAACAGAATTTGTAAAGTTTAGACTAAGTGTATGATAGATTGAGTTCAACTAATCCATATTACGAATGAACTCCCACTCAAAAACGACACCCCTCGTGCCTTTTTGGTTATTACATGAACCAAATCCACTATACCAAGTCCGATCTGTTGGAGATATGCCCTAGAGGCAATAATAAATGTAGTTATTATTATATCTTTGTGTTTATGATAAATGTTTACATTCATGCTATAATAGTATTAACAAGGAAACATTAATACTTGTGTGATTTGTAAACTAAAATAAGAGTCCCTAGTAAAGCCTCTTTATAATACTAGCTTGTTGGTTAATAAATGATTGTGGTTTCCCTATCATGAACATTGAGATGTTATTAACAAAAGGATCATATCGTTAGGAGAATGATATGGTGGACATACTCCTATAGATAAGCGTAGCATAAAGATCAAGTCATTTTAATAGTTCAATTGCTATATGCTTTCTGATACATAGTAACCTAATTCCTTCGACCATGAGATCATGCATATCACCTTCACCGGAAGGATGCTTTGATGACATCAAACACCACACCGTAACTGGGTGGCTATAAAGGTGGCATTGAGTGTTCGGAAAGTATTGGTTGAGACACATGGATCAAGAGTGGGATTTGTCCATCCATATGACGGATAGATATACTCTGGGCCCTCTCGGTGGAATGTCATCCAATTATCTTGCAAGCATGTGACTGGCTCACAAGGGATCACATATCACAGGAACGAGAAAAGAGTACTTATCAGTAACAAGGTTGAACTAGGTATGCAGAGATACCGACGATCATAACATCGGATAAGTAAACTATCGTGAGACAAAGGGAAATTGGTATCGTATGTAAGTGGTTCATTCGATCGCAAAGTAATCATAGAAATATGTGGGAGCCATATGAATTTCCAGATTCCTCTATTGGTTATTGTTCGAAGAAGTGTCTCGATCATGTCCGCATAATTCACGAACCGTAGGGAGACACACTTAAGGATTCGACGTTTGAGTAGTTATGGAATGATGAGAAAGAGACCGAATGTTGTTCGGAGTCTCGTATGGGATCCGGGATATCACGAGGAGATCCGGAATGGTCCGGAGAATAAGATTCATATAAGGAAAGTCCTGTTTCGGGATAGGAGAATGGTTCCGGTGTTTTCATCGGGAATGTTCTAGAAGGTTCCGGAATGTCCGGCACTCCGGAGGGGAAGGGGTACATGAATGTGTCATATCAAGTTGGAATGATTGCATCATGTACTAGGTGTCATCTCTGAACAAAATAAAGGGTTTAATCAAATCCTAGTTTGAAAAGTCAAACGCCAATTTGAAAAGCCAAACGGCTATTTTGGAAGGTGGAGGGGAAGTAGGAAACCTACTTGGGGAGGAGTTCCTCCCCTCCACCGCCGGCCCCCTTGGGAAACCGAGTTGGGGAGGGACTCCCCTCCCCTGGCGCTCCCCCTCCACCTATATAAGGAGGGGCAGGGCTGCCCCTCCTAGTACCCAACACCTCCACCCAAAACCCTAGCCCGGCGCCGCCACCTCCTGCTGCCGCCGCCTAGGGCAAGTCGCTGCTGCCGCCTAGCTAACCCTAGCCACCGGCCAAGCCTCCTCCTCGGTGCCTCTAAACCCTAGATCGCCGAGGATCTCTCTCATAGTCCACCATACGCGCTCTAGCTTAAGGCGAAGCCCTCCGAGATCTCCCCTCTACTTCTGGTACCACGCCGTTGTGCTGCCAGAATCGCGAGGAGAGTGCTACAACATCCGCTGCCTGCTGGAACAATGGAGAGGAAGGTCTTCGTCGAGTACCGAACGTGTGACCGACTGCGGGAGCGCTGCCGGAACGCAGCGCCGGAAGGATCGTCTACGCGATCTTGAGATCGGGAAGAGTACGACTACATCACCCACGAGAATCCGCTCTCGTTAAATACTTTGGAATCTTCGAGGGTGAGTTATTCCATCGACTCATTGCTACAATCTAGTAGATAGATCTTGGCTTGTTTGTTTGTATGCGGTAGAAATTTTTTGTTTTCCATGCTATGAAACCCTACAGTGGTATCAGAGCCGTGTCTATATGTAGATCTGTTGCACGAGTAGAACACAATGGTCATTGTGGGCGTTGATGCTTTTGTTGTCGATTGCTTCTTGTGTACTTTGCATCTTGCGGGATGGTGGGATGAAGCGGCCCGGGCTAACCTTACATGACATCGTTCATGAGACTTGCTCCACGCTTGACATGCAACTTGTATTGCATAAGTGGCTTTGCGGGTGCCTGTTTCTCCCAACATAGTTAAGATCCAATTTACAACGGGTGATTGACAATACTAGTATCAATGTTGTGGTTCTTGTTCGTAAGTTAGAGCGACACTTATTGAAAGCCCCAAACCACGTAAAACATGCAAAGAAAGTAGAGGCGTCTAACTTTGTTTTGCAGGGGTGTGTTGTGATGTGATATGGCCATGATTGTGATTATATTTGATGTATGCAATGTTCCTTATTGTAAGTTGGCAACCGGCAGGAGCCATATGGTTGTCTTTAATTTATGTTAAGACCCGCGTGTCTATTCAAAGTAGTTGTAATAGTTGAAGCCGGTGGACAACAACCATGGAGCAGCGTCATTGACCTTGATGCAATGCCGGTGATGATGGAGATCATGTTCGTGCATGAAGATGGAGATCGGAAGCACAAAGAAGAAAGGCCATATCATATCACATATTATGAATTGCATGTGATGTTAATCCTTTATGCATCTTGTATTGCTTAGTTAACGACGGTAGCATTATAAGATGATCCCTCATGCACATGAATTTCAAGTTCTAAAGTGTTCACCCTTAGTAAGCACCGTTGCTCAAGCTTGTTTTTTCGAAGCACCACGTGATGATCGGGTGTGTTAGATTCCGCAAGTGTATACAACGTGAGCAAGCCAGATTTGCTCATGCGGAAGCTAAGGTTTGATCTTGACGAGCCTAGCATGTACAGACATGGTCTCGGAACATGGATCACCGAAAGGTAAAGCATGAATCATATAGTAGATATGATGAACATGTCGATTGTTCGCCATTGAAGCTACATCAACTCTCGTGATGATCGGTATTGATGTGGTGGATTTGGTTCGTGTGATCACTAAAACAATGTGAGGGATATTGTTTTGAGTGGGAGTTCACCTAGATTAATTTAACTATTAATTAGAACTCAATTTGTCATAAACTTAGTCTAAACTATTGCAAATATGTTGTAGATCAATGGCGGCCCCTACCATCAATTTTAATGCGTTCCTAGAGAAAGAAAAGTTGAAAAACAATGGAAGCAACTTCGCGGATTGGTTCCGCAATTTGAGGATTGTCCTCACAGCTGGTAATTTGACCTATGTGCTGGATGCACCGCTGGGTGACCCACCTGCAGCTACTTCTACCGATGAAGTAAAGAATGTTTACCTCGCTCGGAAGACTCAGTACTCCACAGTTTAGTGTGCTATCTTGTATGGTTTAGAATCGGAGCTTCAGAAAAGGTTTGAGAATTCAGACCCACATGATATTGTCCGTGATCTCAAATTGATCTTTGAGACTCACGCGGCAATTGAGAGCTATGAGGCTTCTGAAAAGTTCTTTAACTGCAAGATGGAAGAGGGCAGCTCCGTCAGTGAGCATGTGCTTAAGATGTCTGGGCACGCGAACAAACTTCAAAGCTTGGGTATAGTGATTCCTAATGCTTTGGGGATTTATCGTGTACTCCAATCACTACCACCAAGTTACAAGAACTTAGTGATGAACTATAATATGCAAAACATGAACAAGCAGTTGCCAGAACTCTTTGCCATGTTGAAATCTACAGAAGTGGAGATCAAGAAAGAGCACCAAGTGTTGATGGTCAATAAGACCACCAAATTCAAGAAAGGCAAGTCTAAGCAAAAGGGACACTTCAAGAAGGGTGGTAAGAAAGTTACCGCGCCGACGAAGAAGACCAAGGCTGGACCTAAGCCTGATACTGAGTGCTTTTACTGCAAGGGAGAAGGTCACTGGAAGCGGAATTGCCCAAAGTACTTGGCGGATTTGAAGAACGGCAACATCAATAAGAAAGGTATATCCAATATACATGTTATTGATGTGTATCTTACTAGTACTCGTAGTAGTGCCTGGGTATTTGATACTGGTTCGGTTGCTCATATTTGTAACTCGAAACAGGTGCTGCAGAATAAATGGAAGCTAGCGAAGAACGAGGTGACGATGCGCGTGGGAAACGGATCAAAGGTTGATGTGATCGCGGTCAGCACGCTACCCCTTCATCTACCATCGGGATTAGTTTTATACTTAAATAATTGTTATTTGGTGCCTGCGTTAAGCATGAACATTATATCGGGATCTTGTTTATTGCGAGACGGTTACTTGTTTAAGTCCGAGAATAATGGTTGTTCGATTTATATGAGTAATATGTTTTATGCACATACACCTTTTTATAGATGGTCTATTCTTATTGAATCTCGATAGTGGAAATACACATATTAATAACATTGAGGCTAAACGTTTGAAATCGAGCGATAACTCGACCTATATGTGGCACTGTCGTCTTGGTCACATTGGAGTGAAGCGTATGAAGAAACTCCATTCCGATGGACTTCTTGAATCACTTGATTTCGAATCACCTGAAAGATGCGAACCATGTCTGATGGGTAAAATGACTAAGACTCCATTTTCTGGTATGATGGAGCGAGCTACGGACTTATTAGAAATCATACATACCGATGTGTGTGGTCCAATGAGTGTAGCATCGCGCGGTGGTTATCGTTATGTTCTTACCTTCACGGATGATTTGAGTAGATATGGGTATATCTATTTCATGGAACATAAGTCCGAAACTTTCGAGAAGTTTAAGGAGTTTCAAAGTGAGGTAGAGAATCAATGTAAGAAGAAGATTAAATTTCTACGTTCTGATCGTGGAGGTGAATATCTAAGTTACGAGTTTGGCGAGCATTTGAAGAAATGCGGAATACTTTCACAATTGACACCGCCGGGAACACCACAGCGTAATGGTGTGTCCAAACATCGTAATCAAACTCTCTTAGATATGGTTCGTTCTATGATGTCACTTACGGATTTACCGCTATCATTTTGGGGTTATGCATTAGAAACAGCCGCATTCACTTTAAATAGGGCACCATCTAAATCCGTTGAAACGACACCATACGAATTATGGTTTGGGAAGAAACCTAAATTGTCGTTCCTTAAAGTTTGGGGTTGCGAAGCCTATGTAAAGAAGTTACAGCCGGACAAGCTTGAACCCAAAGCGGAAAAATGCGTCTTCATAGGATACCCGAAGAAACTATTGGGTATACCTTCTATCATAGATCCGAAGGCAAAATCTTCGTTGCCAAGAATGGATCCTTTCTAGAGAAGGAATTTCTCTCGAAAGAAGTGACTGGAAGGAAAGTAGAACTCGACGAGGTTGTCGAACCTTCTCTCGAACTTGCGAGTAGCGCAGCACCGGAAGAAGTTCCTGTGGTGCCTGCACCAATAAGTAAGGAAGCTAATGATGATGATCATGAAACTTCGGTTACCACTCCTGATTGGTATGATCCCGTTATGAGTGTCATGTTGGTGGACAACACCGATGACCCTGCGACGTATGAGGAAGCGATGATGAGCCCAGATTCCAATAAATGGCAAGAGGCCATGAAATCCGAGATTGGATCCATGTACGAAAACCAAGTATGGACTTTGGTGGACTTACCGGATGGCCGGAAGGCTGTCGAGAACAAATGGATTTTCAAGAAGAAAACAGATGCTCATGGTAATGTTACTGTCTATAAAGCTCGACTTGTCGCAAAAGGGTTTCGACAAATTCAAGGAATTGACTACGATGAGACTTTCTCACCGGTAGCGAAGCTTAAGTCTGTGAGGATTATGTTAGCAATTGTTGCATATTATGATTATGAGATATGGCAGATGGATGTCAAAACAGCATTCCTCAATGGTGACATTGATGAAGAGTTGTATATGATGCAACCCAAAGGTTTTGTCGATCCTAAAGATGCTAACAAGGTATGCAAACTTCAACGGTCCATCTATGGATTGAAGCAAGCATCCCGAAGTTGGAATCAACGTTTTGATAAGGTAATCAAAAGTTTTGGTTTTATACAAACTTATGGAGAAGCTTGTATTTACAAGAAAGTGAGTGGGAGCTCTGTAGCATTCTTAATACTATATGTAGATGACATATTGTTGATTGGGAATGATGTAGACCTTCTTAATAGTGTCAAGGAATATTTGAATAATAGTTTTTCAATGAAGGATCTTGGCGAAGCAGCTTACATATTAGGCATAAAGATTTATAGAGATAGATCGAGACGCCTAATATCATTGTCACAAAGTACATATTTGGACAAAGTTCTAAAGAGGTTTGGAATGGAAGATAGCAAGAAAGGGTTCTTGCCCATGTTGCCCAATACGACCTTGAGTAAAACTCAAAGTCCGACAACGGCAGAAGATAGAGAAAGGATGAGTAAGACTCCCTATGCCTCAGCCATAGGATCTCTAATGTATGCCATGCTATGTACTAGACCCGACTTTGCATATCCTGTTAGTTTAACTAGCAGATATCAAAGTGATCCAGGAGTGGATCATTGGACAACGGTCAAAAACATCCTTAAGTACTTGATAAGAACTAAGGATATGGTTCTTTCTTATGGAGGTGATGAACAGCTCGTTGTTAATGGTTACACCGATGCTAGTTGGAACACCTATCCGGATGATTCTAAATCACAATCTGGATATGTATTTACTTTGAATGGTGCAGCAGTTAGCTGGAGGAGTGCAAAGCAAAGCGTTGTGGCGAGATCTTCAACTGAATCGGAATACATGGCTGCTTCGGAGGCTTCACAAGAAGTGATATGGATGAAAGAGTTCATTACAGAGCTGGGTGTGGTTCCTAGTGCGCTGGACCCAATGTCTATCTACTGTGATAACATGGGCGCCATAGCCAATGCGCAAGAACCAAGGTCACACAAGAAGCTGAAGCACATCAAGCTACGTTTTCACGCTATTAGAGAACATGTCCAAGATGGGGACATAAAGATTTGCAAAGTACACACAGATCTGAATGTGGCGGATCCGTTGACTAAACCTCTCCCGAGGGAAAAACATGACCAGCACCAAACTGCCATGGGTGTTCGGTATATTACCATGTAATATAGATTAGATGACTCTAGTGCAAGTGGGAGACTGTTGGAGATATGCCCTAGAGGCAATAATAAATGTAGTTATTATTATATCTTTGTGTTTATGATAAATGTTTACATTCATGCTATAATAGTATTAACAAGGAAACATTAATACTTGTGTGATTTGTAAACTAAAATAAGAGTCCCTAGTAAAGCCTCTTTATAATACTAGCTTGTTGGTTAATAAATGATTGTGGTTTCCCTATCATGAATATTGAGATGTTATTAACAAAAGGATCATATCGTTAGGAGAATGATATGGTGGACATACTCCTATAGATAAGCGTAGCATAAAGATCAAGTCATTTTAATAGTTCAATTGCTATATGCTTTCTGATACATAGTAACCTAATTCCTTCCACCATGAGATCATGCATATCACCTTCACTGTAAGGATGCTTTGATGACATCAAACACCACACCGTAACTGGGTGGCTATAAAGGTGGCATTGAGTGTTCGGAAAGTATTGGTTGAGACACATGGATCAAGAGTGGGATTTGTCCATCCATATGACGGATAGATATACTCTGGGCCCTCTCGGTGGAATGTCTTCCAATTAGCTTGCAAGCATGTGACTGGCTCACAAGGGATCACATATCACAGGAACGAGAAAAGAGTACTTATCAGTAACAAGGTTGAACTAGGTATGCAGAGATACCGACGATCATAACCTCAGATAAGTAAACTATCGTGAGACAAAGGGAAATTGGTATCGTATGTAAGTGGTTCATTCAATCGCAAAGTAATTGTAGAAATATGTGGGAGCCATATGAATTTCCAGATTCCTCTATTGGTTATTGTTCGAAGAAGTGTCTCGATCATGTCCGCATAATTCACGAACCGTAGGGAGACACACATAAGGATTCGATGTTGTTTGAGTAGTTATGGAATGATGAGAAAGAGACCGAATGTTGTTCGGAGTCTCGGATGGGATCCGGGATATCACGAGGAGATCCGGAATGGTCCGGAGAATAAGATTCATATAAGGAAAGTCCTGTTTCGGGGTAGGAGAATGGTTCTGGTGTTTTCATCGGGAATGTTCTAGAAGGTTCCGGAATGTCTGGCAGTCCGGAGGGGAAGGGGTACATGAATGTGTCATATCAAGTTGGAATGATTGCATCATGTACTAGGTGTCATCTCTGAACAAAATAAAGGGTTTAATCAAATCCTAGTTTGAAAAGTCAAACGCCAATTTGAAAAGCCAAACGGCTATTTTGGAAGGTGGAGGGGAAGTAGGAAACCTACTTGGGGAGGAGTTCCTCCCCTCCACCGCCGGCCCCCTTGGGAAACCGAGTTGGGGAGGGACTCCCCTCCCCTGGCGCTCCCCCTCCACCTATATAAGGAGGGGCAGGGCTGCCCCTCCTAGTACCCAACACCTCCACCCAAAACCCTAGCCCGGCGCCGCCACCTCCTGCGGCCGCCGCCTAGGGAAAGCCATCGCCACCGCCTAGCTAACCCTAGCCGCCGGCCAAGCCTCCTCCTCGGTTCCTCTAAACCCTAGATCGCCAAGGATCTCTCTCATAGTCTACCATACTCGCTCCGGCTTAAGGCGAAGCCCTGCGAGATCTCCCCTCTACTTCCGGTACCACGCCGTTGTGCTGCCAGAATCGCGAGGAGAGTGCTACAACCTCCGCTGCCTGCTGGAACTAGGGAGAGGAAGGTCTTCGTCGAGTACCGAACGTGTGACCGACTGTGGGAGCGCTGCCGGAACGCAGCGCCGGAAGGATCATCTACGCGATCTTGAGATCGGGAAGAGTACGACTACATCACCCACGAGAATCCGCTCTTGTTAAACACTTTGGAATCTTCGAGGGTGAGTTATTCCATCGACTCGTTGCTACAATCTAGTAGATAGATCTTGGCTTGTTTGTTTGCATGCGGTAGAAATTTTTTGTTTTCCATGCTACGAAACCCTACACGATCATCACGTGAGTCTGTATAGCTTCAAAGGCGAGCATCAAATGGGCATCATATCAAATATATGACTCATGCTTAACCTTTCAGTCCGTGTTCCGAGGCCATGTCTGTACATGCTAGGCTCGCCAAGTTAGAACCTTAGTATTCGCGTGTGTAACTGTTTTACACCCGAAATATGGTCGTGGATCCAAGAACACCCGATCATCACGTGATGTCTTGGAGCGACGAAACATAATCGGTGCATAGTAAAGGAAGAACACATTCTTATCTTGATATTTAAATGAGGGATCATCTTATTATGCTAACAAAGCGCTAAACAAGCAATATAAGATGCTATCAAACATCACATGTTTATTAGTGAAATGTTATGGTTCCCGCAGATGATCTCTATCATGTGCATCGTGGTATGATCACTATCATACCTATATGTGTAAATCCAAGGTCTATGGAGTTTACACGCTATGTGTGTTGTAAGAGTATCATCTCATACTTCTACTTACAACATCACCATATCATAACACTAGCCTAGCAACAATCTAAACTAGATGCCTCTAATTTATCCATTGCAAGTTTTACGTGGCTTAGGGCTTTCGAGATAGAACCGTTCTTACCTACGAACATGAACCACAACGAGGATAAGCAAATTGTTGACAACTCGTTTGCAAAATATATATTGACTATAGTAGGAGAGACAGACACCCGCTAGCCACTTATGCAAACTAGTTGCATGTCAAGCGTGGAACAGGTCTCATGTGCGAGGACATTAAAGTTTGTCCGGGCCGCTTCATCCCACTATGCCACCAATCCAAAATTACAACTAAGGAGCAACAACATGATCATCATCGCCCACATACTCATATGTGTACTACCCGTGTAAAGCATCTACGCATAGATCCGGCTCTGATACCACTATAGGGTTCGCAGCATAGAAAACAAAAAATTTCCTACGATGTGAACTATGTACCAAGATCTATCTATTATATACAAACAACGGGCGGATGTATATCCATAGAGAACATACCCTTGAAGACCGACAAATCTTAACGAGTTCAACTCGTGGTTGATGTAGACGATCTCTTGCCGATCTCAAGATCGAGAGGAAGTCCTAGCGCCACAAATCAGCAGCGCATCTGTGCTCGCACACACGTTCGAGGCACCGAGCAACCTCCGCCTCCTCGCTCCAGCGATGCAGCGGAAGCACAACTCTTTCTTGCCGAATAGCCACCGGGAACATGTATCTCGCTAGTCCGAGACCATGGGGGATAAATTCTAGAGGGGGAGAGAGATCCTTCACGAGGAGGTGTGAGTGAGAAGTGAGAGGAGGGGCTACTTTTATAGGAGGAGGGCGGGCACCCAAGGGGGTGTCCGCCGGCCATGGGGGCTTCCCCCTCCCCTCCTTCATTCATGTGGGTGGACACTCCACTCACAAAAATCCATTCATATGCCTCCACTCAAAATCCCACTCAAACTTGCCATTAAATTTCCACCAAATTTAATGCAAACTCTCATTAAATAAAACTCTTTTATTTTATTCAGAATTTTGTCAATTACTTTAATGACAAACATTCACAAATAACCCCTTGCTAGAATTCTATTTCACATGCATAACCACTTTATGCAATTTCACCCGAAAACTTGTTTCGGTATCTAGTGAAATAAATTCCTGCGCTTGTTCATTCTTTCGGCATGAAACTTTTGCTCCAATTGGATGTCGGTGTCTCTTAAGTGTGTCACCCTACGGTTCGTGAATAATGCGGACATGATCGAGACCCCTCTCGGATCAATAATCAGAAGCGGGATCTGGAGACCCGTACTGACTCCCACACATTCAACGATGACTTTCTTGTGATCGTCGGAACCTTTTACGCTAGTATCTTAATCCCTTTGTTTCACAATATATTACATGTCCGAGATTCGATCAACGGTATCTCCATACCTAGTTTGATCTCGTTACTGACATGCACTCTTTTCTCGTTCCCGTGATATAACATTCTAGTGATCAAATCACTTGCTTGCAAGCTAATCAATGTGATATCACCGAGAGGGCCCAGAGTATATCTATCCTTCATCGGGATGAAAAAATTCCACTCTCGATCCACGAGCCTCAACATAACACTTTATTAGTTCTGAATCCATCTTTATAATCACCCTGTTACGGTGTGACGTTTGATGTTATCAAGAAACTCTTCCGGTGTTAGTGATTGACATGATCTCATGGCTAAGGATTAGGATCACTTCGTAAGTTGTTATAGCAATATAAACTCAATGACTTTGATTGTAATGCTATACTTCGGATGAATGTTCATCACACCATTACACTAATGTTGTGATCCCATTATTAACAACATCCAGTGTCCATGATCAGGAAACCTTGATCATCTTGTTAATCAACGAGCTAGTTTATGAGAGAGGCATAACTAGGAACTTTCTGTTTGTTTATTAAACACACATGTATTAATGTTTCCGTATTAATACAATTATAGCATGCAAAATAAACATCTATCATATACTTGGAATACACATAATAAACACTTTATTATTGCCTCTCAGGGCATATTCCCTTCACAAGGAACCAAAGGTATCTCCAAAGGACCAAATTTATACAAAGCCATCTCATTAGAGAATGAGTGATGCGTAGAGACGCAAAGACATGCAATTACACACGGACCTGAAAGAGTCGTATACGAAGATCAGCTGACGACTAGCAATCGTGTAAATACAGCACCGAAAAGCCATAGGTGTTGAATACAGAAAGATTTGAAACTAGATTATTGTCTCTAGTGCAAGTGGGAGACTGTTGGAGATATGCCCAAGAGGCAATAATAAATAGGTTATTATCATATCTTCATGCTTATGATAAATGTTCACCTACCATGCTATAATTGTATTAACCGGAAACATTAATACTTGTGTGATTTGTAAACATAAAAGAGTCCCTAGTAAAGCCTCTTGTTAAACTAGCTTGTTGGTTAATATATGATCATGGTTTCCTGATCATGAACATTGAGATGTTATTAACAACAAGATCATATCATTAGGAGAATGGTGTGATGGACATACTCCTATAGTTAAGGGTAGCATAAAGATCAAGTCATTTAATATAGTTAAGTTGCTATAAGCTTTCAGATACATAGTAACCTAAATCCTTTGACCATGAGATCATGCTAATCACCATCACCGGATGGATGCTTTGATGACATCAAACACCACACCATAACTGGGTGGCTATAAAGGAGGCATTGAGTGTTCGGAAAGTATGTGTTGAGGCACATGGATCAAGAGTGGGATTTGTCCATCCATGTGACGGATAAATACACTCTGGGCCCTCTTGGTGGAATGTCATCCAATTAGCTTGCAAGCATGTGACTGGCTCACAAGGGATCACATATCACGGGAACGAGAAAAAATTACTTATCGGTAACGAGGTTGAACTAGGTATGCAGAGATACCGACGATCAAACCTCGGATAAGTAAACTATCGCGAGACAAAAGGAAATTGGTATCGTATGTAAGTGGTTCATTCGATCGCAAAGTAATCGTAGAAATATGTGGGAACCATATGAATTTCTAGATTCCTCTATTGGTTTTTTATCGGAGAAGTGTCTCGGTCATGTCCGCATAATTCACGAACCGTAGGGAGACACACTTAAGGATTCGATGTTGTTTAGTAGATATGGATTGTAAGTAGGGAGACCGAATGTTGTTCGGAGTCTCGGATGGGATCCGGGATATCACGAGGAGATTCGGAATGGTCCGGAGAATAAGATTCATATAAGGAAAGTCCGATTCCGGAGTTCGGGAATGATTCCGATGTTTTCATCGGATAGGTTCTAGAAGGGTCTAGAAGGTTCACCGAACCGGAAGGGGACTGGTTCATGAATGTGTCATGGTTAAGTGGAATGATTGTATAATGTCCTAGGTCACTTGGTTGGGCATTTGCGAGAGAGAAATAAAGCTCTAAATTGAAAGTCAAAAGGGAGGTTTGAAAAGTCAAACTAGAACAATAGTTTCCTAGTGGAAGAAGGAAAGAGTCCTTCCTTCTCTCCAACTTGGGTTTGGGGAAGGATTCAAACTCCCCTCTCCCAAGCTGCCCCCCTCTCATAAATAGAGGGGAGGGGCTGCCCCAAGAGATCACAACCAGCCCTCCCCGCCCAAGCCACCGTCGCCGCAGCCGCAGGCCGCCGCTGGCTTGTCGCCGTCGCCCTAGCCGCCGCCGACTCCACCTCCTCCTCTCCGGCCTTCTAAACCTAGATCGCCGAAAACCCTAGATCCACCATAACCCGCACCGGCTTAGGCGAAGCCCTGCGGGATCTTCCCTCTATTTTTGACACCACGCCGTCGTGCTGCCGGAATCGCGAGGGGAGAACTACAACCTCCGCTGCCTGCTGGAACAAGGGAGATGAAGGTCTTCATCGAGTACCGAACGTGTGACCGACTGCAGAAGCGCTGCCGGAACGCAGCGCCGGAAGGATCGTCTACGCGATCTTAAGATCGGCAAGTGTACGACTACATCATCCACGAGAATCTGCTCTCGTTAACCGCTTTGGAATCTTCGATGGTGAGTACTATAATCGACTCGTTACTACAATCTAGTAGATATATCTTGGCTTGTTTGTGTGCATGTGGTAGAATTTTTTTGTTTTCCATGCTACGAACCCCTACACGCCGGAGTACAGGCAGATGGAGGGCGCGGTTGGAAGCGGCCTCGCGAGGTAGGTTCCCCTTCCCTCCTTCGGCCAGTGCCGATGGCGCCAAAGTCTAAACACGGAGGGCGCGCGGTTGGAGGCGGCCTCGCGTGGCAGGTAGAATACTACTGGCCGGCCACGCTATGGATGGATGAGGACGGTGGATAGGGAATAAGGGGAGGGGAGAACCGGCGGCGGTGGTGTGTAGGGGAGGCTGGAGGGGATGAGTGGGCACTACCGACGGAGCTCTCCCTGACTACAGCGAAGGAGCAGCGGGCATCCGCGCCCACGCACACCACCAGCGGTCTTCTCCGACTCGCCAGGCAGCTGCGCTTTATCACCGGCTCTACCTGTCATGCTCGCTCGAAAAGTTTCTGTACCCCATTCTAAACCTTATTTTCTATTCAATCGTATGAGTTCACATGTCTTATCAGAAGTGTGACTCTGATTGCCTACCACGCATAAGCCCCATTCCTTCTGCCAAGTTTGGAGATGGTGGATGTTGTAAGTTTGGTAATATGATAGTCAGTAGATGGTGTAGAATTCAGCAGATCCGGCATAGCAGGCAGAGAAAAGTTAAATAAAAAGCATAGAGGAAGATTTGTTATTGAAACTTCTCCATTCTTACTATTTTTTTTGATCGATTTTAGCTCTTGGAACTGAATACTCTCTCTTTTCCTCAGTGGAGACGGAACTCTATTTTTTTTAACAAAAGCAATTAGTTTTGCCTTTGTTGGCTCTGCGAGGCATCTTCTTTAAAGATGTATTGCATCCAACGGAATCCTGACTAATTTTTTTATTTCCATTCTATTTAGATACGGTGTACATCTAATTCAAGCAAATTTACCTTTTCTTCGTTTATGTAGTATAGGAAGAGAAGATCCAATAAAAAACTTATGATAATCCGTAGCAACGTATAGACATTACGCTAGTGCTTTATAGAAAATTCCCGTGTCGGCATGATACTTATTCCATGCAAATAAAGTTGCTAGTCCAATTTATTTCTCATGGATAAATGTGCTAGCCTTTGCCAATGAGAATACAAGGAGAAAGGAAGAGAAAATATCAAGCCTACAGTGAGGCCTTCTATGTGTACCGATCCAGTAGATGGTACCGATCGAACTTAGTACCGATTTTTGAATTCAGTCCATCAGCCCTTCGTGAGAGCAAAGCGTTGTCAAAACATTGTGCAGCCCATGTGACGCCACAGACTGATACGTATATTTTGTTTCTTAAATTGGGCTGTTTTTTCAATCGGTGTGCTCGAACCTTCTTGCTGGTTGTGCACGGTACAGTCTTTGTTTGCCAAAAACGTAGAGATTTTGAACACAAAAAATTCAAACCAAGGGTCCCATCAATACAAAAATAGAACCTGCCACTGAGCCAATTTCCTCAAATGCTTGGGGCTGACATGGGTCAGATCTGAGGAAATGATATCTCAAATGTCAAGAGGAAATAGAAAAAGAAAAGAAGGAACAATTGGATACCAATCTCAAAGCACATATGTGGTCAGAGATGGCTTTTTCTTGGATACTAAGGTATATATATATATATATATATATATATATATATATATATATATATATATATATATATATGTATGTGTGTGTGTGTGTGTGTGTGTAAAATAGTGAGATACTCACCCGGCTAGCTGTGCATACGCGTCCAATAAACAATAAGCACAAAAAAGATTAACGGTTGAAATTTAGAAACCAAAAAAGAATTAACGGACGTTGTAATGAGAGCATGTCATCGGTTAGTGCTGAAAATGAAGGCGGCCATTCACATGGAGAAGTCTTTCCCACACCTTCGTCATTTATCATGGCATATGTCCTTCCTTTTCACATTAAGATGGGATACAACTTTTCCACACCTTTGTCATTTACCATGTCAGCTGTCCTTACTTTTCATGGTAAGCGGGTGTCACATTCCAAATTTTGGATTTGGTACTGCATAGCATACACGTCATTGCATCATGATCATCCATGCAAAATTTCAGTTTGAAAAGATTTTGGCAAAACAATATTTTTAAAGCCCTATTTGGAATCACTGAGGTACGCCTACAAGGGATTATACTAGGGACTTGTAAATCCACTATAAAAGAACTAGCAGAAGAGATACAAAAGGATCCTAAGTTGATCTTCTAAATTTTAGAAAATTTTAGAAAGAAATTTTGACTCAATTGGAATTCGTATGAAAAAGATATAATAGAAATACTAAAACAGAAAAGATTAAAAGAAAGAAAAAAAAAACAGCAGCGCGGCAGCGAGCCGGTCTGCCCGCAGCCCAGGCCCAGCCGCAGCACAGCCCGGGCTAGCAGCAGCAGCCGCCGCCGCCGCCCGCGCGGCAGATAGCAGCGCCCGCCGCTTCTAGCCCAGCAACCAGCGCCGCTGACAGCTGGGCCCACCCGTCAGCGCGAGCCGGCACTGGCACGGACGCCGAGGCCGACTCGGCACAGATCGACGCCTCCGCGTGCCGCCCGCGAGCCTCCTCTTATAGCCCTCGCTTCCCTCGCCAAAACCCCCCAAAAACCCTCGCCCGCGCCGCCTCACCCCGCCGCGAATTCCTCGCCGGAATCCGCGATCGCCACCGCCGCCATTACCGCGGTAAGCCCGCCCGCCGCCGCGCGCGACTCCCCCTCGTCTCGCTCGCTTGCTCGCCGACACCGCCGCCACCCGCTGACCGCCTCCCCCTCTCTTTCTTCGCCGCAGGACCCGACACCGACGCCGTCGCCCACGCCACCCGACGCCGCCGCCTCCAGCCAGCCGCCGCGCTCGATCCCGCGCTCGCCAGCCGCCGCCTCCACGTCGACAAGCTCGACCCCGACGCCCCCGACGCCGTACGCCGCCCATCCGCCGCCGAGACTCGCCGGAGCCGCCGCCCCCGACGCCACCGAAGTCCCGCCGCCGCCTCCACGTCATCGCCACCGTCGAGCTCGCCACGGTCAAGGTGAGCCGTCCGATCGTCGTTGGACGCGCCAGATTAGATGGATCCCGCGAAGGGGTATCGCCCACTTACGCGCTGCCGCGTGGCATGCCACGTCGCCGCCGCGTCAGCGCTGACTCGTCCAGTCGCGTTGACTGCGCAGTAAAAGTTTTAATGATTTTGGAAATTGTAGAAAATAGCTAAAAATTGTAAAAATGATAGAAATTAATCTACTAGGCCAAAAATTGCAAATAAAATATGTATAGAATCAGTGTCTCACGTAGAATATAGCTGTACAGTTGTTTTACACTTTTATAGCAAGGTTTTGTCCTGGTTAATTAAGTAAGTTAATTCCCTTTTTAGAGTAATTAATTCATAGAATAAGTTTTATAACTCCAAAAATTGCAAATGAGATGTCCCTGGAATCAGTAGAAAAAGGGGAATCTCATAGTGAATTAAAAGGTTAGGCTTACAGTAATGGTTTTTGCAGAACCTATTTAAAGGCTTACTGTAGTATTTTAATTACCGAGGGCTTTATATAAATCCTTTTTGAGAAATTCCAACTGGTACTGATTCTATTATGAGTTGCCTACGCAGTGGAAATTTTCCAATTATGAGTTGCCTACGCAGTGGAAATTTTCCAAGATTTTACAAACAGTATGTTAGCAGTGGCTAATCATTTAGTTTCTAGCTCTGTTATTTGAGCATTATAAATTGCATGCTTTGTTTTGTTTGCACACAAAATGATTTCCATGCATGCATACAGTAGTTATACTGAATAAGATTATGTGATGCTACTGTAGCATTATTTCAACTTGTCATGCATGCATCTTGCACCGTCTTTGTTTGCATATGATTGTGGATGGTTTGTTTATGATTGCATTTGTATCGTGTAGATTGTGACTAGTGCAACGTTTGCTCGTGTGTGGATTGTTCTTCCGACCGCTACAGCCAAGGCAAGTAGATGCTACTTTGTTCATGATGTTGTCCTACTATTTTTAATGCATTGTCGTGTATTTTGTAGATGCATGTGTAGGATATTACTATCGCTATGCTATGTCCTATTATGTGGTAGGGCTTTCCTGTAGATGAACCATCGTTGGTAGATGTGCTTAGCCATGCTATGATGAACGAGGGCTGGGTTACATCACTGAAAGCTGTTTCTAAATGTGTTGGTTTGCAAAAACTAAAACAACTTAATCAATGAATCTCCTGGGTGTGATGGAATTGATAATTTTTGGTGGTATCATTGTGGAAAGGCACCCAGGTATCAAGAGAGAATGATTGGCTTCTTTATTTTGTAGCTGACGTGTACAACCATGTGCCAATAATGAAATGGGCGGTTGGTTGGACTCAGTAGGTTGTGGTAACTCGAACCCACATATCCAGAGATGTAGAATTTTGGTAGGTTGGACCGGTGCGTGTCGGGTTTGGGGAGCTACTTCCCGAACGGTTTCTTCTTGGACTTCTCCCTATCATCACCCAAAATGAAAGTGATGGTACGAGCTGGGCTGTCCAAGTCACATGGGTAAAGTGTACTAACCCCTGCAGGGTGTATAATCTAATCGATTAGCCGTGTCCCCGGTTATGGACATCTGAGTTGCTTGATATTGATTCCATGACATGTTTCTCGCTCATTCCAATTTCATAATTGCTTTAATGTTGATGGGTTAACTTAATTGGGATCTTTTCAAAGAAAATCAAAAACTGTTTATAAAAGTAGGACAAAGGTATTTGCAAATGCAAGCTAGCCACAGGTCCACTTGTCAAGTATGCATGTAGATGTTAGCTCTATTGTCTCCCTTAATTAGCTCTACTTGCCATACATTCCATGTATTGACCCTTCGGGGCTGCTACGTTTCATGTTGCAGGATATTCCGATTCTGAGTAATCGATTTAGGCCACGGTACTCCACTCGGCACTTGTTCACTTGTGGGCAATTTGAAGAATGGAGGATTTACTTTATTTATGATGCTACTTGAATAATTTGAGCTAGCCTTGAGCTAAGCTTTTATTGTAATAATGGTACTCTGAATCTTCGTTATTTGTGATACACGGATATTTTGCTATGTTATTCATCTTATTCTATTGTGGGCCAATGAACCGATCCAGGGATTGGCAGGTCACATAGAAGCTACGGTCTTTCCGGTTCGACAAGCAGGTTACTGTTTGAATTATGCCCACGGTAGATAACATGAGTAGGTCAATCTGGAAAAACGTTGGAAAGATGCTGATGATTTTTCCGGAGGATGTGGGCAAAGTATTTAGCATACCATGCTTGGGGAAAAAGCTATGAGATGCATCGCTTGACTAATCACGTACTATGCCCAAAAATGTAGAAGTACTAATCGACATGGATGATCAAAACACATTGCCCGAACTCGCCGCAACAAAGACTTCAACATGCGCAAACCAGAAACAAAGAATTAGGATTTTTAAGAAATAATATATTACCATGCTTTTAGACCGTTGTGATTGCTGTCGGTCAAATGCTAATAAACAAAATATGTTATCAACTGTCAAACTCACCGAGTAGAATATACTATCAGGCTTGGAGCGACATCAGTGTCAGCCTTTCCACCGCGCCCCAAGTATTGTGCCGCAGCCACGGCGCATAGTCATAGCACATGTCATGCTACGATCCCTTGAATAAAACACAGACAGTGTATATTGAATTTATGGATCCATCAAGAACTCATCAAGCCATGCAAAAACATGAATAATAAACATGTATTTTTTAAACGGTTTGATCGGTAGACTCGTGTGGTTTGACAGTTAGCTTCTCTTCATGCTTCTGGTACTACAAATTAAGTCAAACGATTCCCGTCTATTAATTTTCAGGCAAGTTTCCGTAATTTTATGCGATGCAAATGCAAATATAACATGAAGGGAATTAGTGTGAAGGAGCACCGAAACTTTAGAGTTTGAGAATGAGAAGGAGTTGAAAACCCCCAAATAAATATCTATGGTATCAAATATATAAAAAAAAAACAAAGGATGAAAACAAAAGAGCGGGCAAGAAAATGTATGGAGAAGGATTTGGAAACCACAAACAAGCGTCCTTGGAAATATACAAAAGAACAACAAAAGACAAAGACTAAAGCCCACGTTGAGGGAAATAAACTAGCGCGTCAGCAGTAGACGGACCACAAGAAATATTGTTAACACAAGACAATTAGTAGGCGACGATGGTGATATTAAGGGACCAGAAGATAGCAATATCTGACTGCCAAATCCATATGCACAGCTAGCATGGTGGGTAGCAAATCCGCGTTGATATATGTATATATAAAATAACTGGTGCACCTTGATACCCAGGTACCAAGCATGGTATGCATAAATTCTCTTTAAACTAGACATATCTGAAGGTATACATACCTAAGTTACACATACCTATATCACATACCTAAGATATAGATATCTAAGTTACATATACCTAATGTATACAAACCCTAAATACGTGAATATATATGTAACTTGGGTACGTATGCTTTAGGTATGTGATACCTTGGATATATGTAACTAGGATATATATAACTTAGATATGTATAAGTTAGGTATGTGAAATTTGCGTACGTACGTCATCAGGTATGTAAGAATTTGAATGAAATACAGGTAGGATGTCCGGGCACCATGGTGTCACATATGGCTTCAGGTGCATATATATATATATATCTATACTATTTGGTCGACAAGCAAAATTTCCGTCTGCCCCGATTTGACCGTTTTGCCCCTCATTCGGATAGAAAATTACCCACCTATGCCAAAGAAAAAAAAACGGTTCGCCAGCGAACCCATCGTCCCTTCCCTTTCCTCTCCTCCATCGCTAGGAATAGGATCCCGCGAGGGAGCGAGGAGGCCCCCCCAAGCCCTGCCCTGCTCGCCGTCTCCGGCCTTCCCACATCCCCGAACGATGTACATCTCCCCCAATCTTCGCTTGTACGCCGAGCTCCACCATCCCTGCTCCGTCTCTTCTTCGTTTAGGATTAGCCCCTTTAATAAAGTGGATCTGAGTCGTCGGTGGTTTATTTTTCCCCTTTTGGTGCTAGCCATGGCAGCCAAGCTAGAGGCTTTAGGAGAAGTCAAATTTCTCAGATGAGGTGTGTAGAGTATCGATCTGATTCCAGTGGTGCATGCGTTGGTCTAGCTGCATGGGTTCTTGATGAATGGCGTACGGGATGTTTTGCGGCGCGACATCGGTGCTTGGCAGCGGGAATGGAAGGGGTCACGAGGCTGTAGCCGAGGATGGGCGTCGTCGGACGAGTAAAGGGCCTTGGAGAAGCATCGGCTGGAAAGGGAACTCTGCAGGCGGAGCAGATCAGCCAAGGAGGGTGGTTGCGTGCCTGCCGGACCCAACCCCTGCCGTCGCGAGCGCACGGTCGGACACGAGACAGTGCCTCCCGATCTGCAGAGGCGACACCGGGTGAAGAGAGCTAGCTTATTTCTTCTGCAGACTGCAATCACGAAATTTTGGAATTTTTTTGAGCTATCCTATTTCAGCTCCGCTGGCCGCCGCCTGCACATGTGGCGGAGTCCTTAGAGTGTACTGCCGCCGGCGCACGACTGGGCTTTCACCGGATCGACTGGTGGCCGCTTGCTTGCACGCGTCTGACACGCTGAGCAAAGCTGGTTGCTGATTGCAATGTAGTTGCGCATGGGCGTGGAGACGAGTGTGGCGCTCCTCTGAATCTTTCTGGAGGCTTCAAATTGTGTGCATTCGTTCTACAAATCAGGTTCATGGCTTGGTTCTCTTGAAGAATTTCGTGGGACTGTTTTTGGTGACTCAAAATCTATGAAGCTGGCTACGAGCATATGTATTTGGCATGTAAAGTTATGTATTGTTCTTTTTATATGGAGTATTTGTGTTCCCTGGAATGGCTAGAGCGTAATGTTCCCATGTATTCATCTTATATATACAGAACTCACAAGTATGCACTGATAGATGCTTAATATATGGAGATTAAGTAACAGTTCAGGTTGACCTGATTGTGTGTGTTTTTGCGTCTCCCTCTTAGGATGACAAATGTCATGCTTTTGAACTTTTTGTTGCAGTTTAGTAGTGCAATGTCAATGCTCATGTCCAAAAGTTAAGTTGATTGTTATTGATCAAAATTTCCTTAGCAAATATACATGACACGTGGAAGAAATATAATGAAGGAGGCATCTTTATTCCAAATATAACTCTTATCTATACAACATATTTATTTTTCTTTTGACTATTGAAGTCGTCCAAGAATAAGGAGAGACAAATAAATTCATTACACTATGCACATATTTCAGTATTATTAAATAAGTAAATTGGGTATAATTAGTATGCCAACATCTCTTGTGGCATGGGATGACCATTTCTTTTCGTTGCTAAATTTTAAAAAATATGCCAAGAAAGAAAGACTAGGGAGAGAGAATTGATTTTATACCTTGTAGGAATAGAAATTGCACCCGTTATGTTTACACATTTTTCTAAATTAGGATAATTATTTGATGTGTTAGTCCATATTTTTTATTCCGTGGCAACGCACGGGTATTCAGCTAGTATATATATATATATATATATATATATATATATATATATATATATATATATATATATATATATATATAATATAAAAGGCGGGTACACCTGGGTGTCAAATAGCGCCACCATATATATGGATATATATATTGTTTAAAAAATAGACCGATTAATTGCTATTAGGAACCTGACCGTGTCGATTACCACTAATCATTTGTGTTAATCCTTTAGCCTGGTTAATAGCTCTGCTACTCAGATTACTAGGTATGTGTAACATCCTAAAAATACTAAACTTGGATCATGAAAATCTAATCATCAAAATTAGGGTTAACAAAAACTTTCTAAAGGAAATCATGAATGCATGCATATGGGTATGCATGGATTTTGAAATCCTTTAAAACCACCTTGTTTGTTTGTTCCATTGCTTGTAAAATGTTTCTTAGGTGAAATAAACATCATCTAAAACATTTCACACACTTTTCCTAAAGACAAGTAAATCAAAACACATATATGAAATGAATGATCACTTTGACCAATTTAACTCACATGCCTACTTTGGCTGTCTCAAACTTTCAGAACCTAACAGAAACTTTTCTGAATCTTTGCACCCCTTGAATGTACTCATAACAAAGTATCAAGGCCCACTTTGTGATCATCCAAAAACTTTCAAATGCATAGTTTAAATGACAATTCAAAATTGAATCTTTATCATATGGGAAGATCCCACTTTTTTAAAAACTATTCAAACAAGCTCAATTTTCAAAACGCAAGCATCTGCAGAGTCACCAGCACCAATCTAGCAAACCCACCAAAAATCAATTCAAAATTCAAAACTTGATTTCATGCAGCCATTTCATCAAACAGGTTGCAAACACAAATCAAACAAACATCAAACACTATTGTGAACAGTGATTCTTGCCTAACTGGTTCCCCATTTAGCTCACACACAACTCAGTAGATCATCTAGGAAGATTAGCCAGGCACTAGCACCACTGTGAGCTTGCCATTGTCATCAATGGTGAATAGCCGAGCACCCTCTTGCCGCCCCATAGTCGACAGCAAGCTAGGAGTAGCAGCAAGCCTAGCCAGCATGTCTGGGAGGCAGCCCACCGTCCACCGCCACTCACTGTCCCAGCCGCGAGCGTTGCCAAGCCCTGGACCACGCGCACAAGCCGCGCCCAGACCATGTCGAGCGTGCGCCAGAGAACCACCCTCGACCATCACCCACAGACCGCGCGCCGCCCTCGCCGCGTGCATACACAATCCCCACCGACCCAGGAGGCCGCCAGACATCCCCGTTTGCCGCCCCGTGACGTACAACCACCGCCCGCCGTCGAAGACGCCGCCTCTGCCGCGAAGAGCACCGCCCGTTCCAGACCAAACCACACCGCCCCATGCCTCGAGACCATGTCGTTGAGCATCGCCAGGAGACACCGTACCGTCCCCTACCCTTGCCCATGCCTTTAGCCGCCTGTAACCTCGCCCCCGACGAGCTCACCGTGCGCCCCGACGGTCCCCTCGCTCGACTATAAATAGAGACCACCCCAGCCCGATTTCTTCACACCATCTCACTCCCCTCTCCTCACTGATCGTGCCACACCATTCTCAGAGCAAGGCGAGCACCACCTCGCCGGAATTTCACTGGAGCCTACCGCTGCAGGAGAAGAAGGGAGCCAGCGATTGGAGCCGCCCCAAGAGCTGCCGCGACCACCCCTGAGTTCGTCGTCGTCGACTTCGTCGTTCACCCGCCTAGCCGACCCTCGCCAGTACCCCGGTGAGCCCCCAGCGACCCTCACTGGCCGCGCTAGGTTTCGTTCTCGCCGGAGTTGTCTCGCGTCGACGATGACTCCTAGCCGTTAGATTAGAACTAGATCGAACGATCCACGTCGTCCCATACCGCTTCGCCCAGCCCCGTGTCACTAACGAGTGGGGACACCCAGTAACTTTTCCCGCGCAGCCCAGTTATTCAAATTAAACCTTTTTCTATTTCAATTCAAACACACTTCTGTACCCAACTTCAAAAATCAACCCAGATAGATTTAGTGCACCAAATTGAATGAAACCAATTTTGTTGGAAAGGTCTGTGAATGCTGAATCAAAGCCCGTTGGATTCAAGTCATTTGGATATATAGATCACCCTTGGTAAAAATAACAAGGCAGAAGCTTTTCTGCATTCAAATATTTTTCAAATTTAAACCATAATAGCTTTTGAGTTGATTCCAACTCTCAAAAATCACATTTAACCATACCTTTCAGAATATATAAAAATATATAGGTTTACTTGCAGAAATAATGTTCAAGTAATAAAAGAATGCTACATAAGCATTTCTAGCCACTTTAAGTAATTAAAATAAAATGGTAAAACCTTGTTAAATTGTGACACCACTTTAAATCACATTCTCATAGACTACAATATGTGGTGATGACATGTGTCAACATGATCCCATGTTGGGTTTGGAGAATATTAAATCTTAAGTAGTTTTTCAATGAGTAGAAATTACTTTTCTAAAAATCAAAGGAAGTAAATCAAGCCTTAACCTTGTAATGTTAGAGATGATGCTAGATCATCCATAGGACCCTTGTGTGTGATGATTGCAAGTAGTTAAGTATTGTTTGGTTATTGTGACCTCGTATTTATTTATAGACGCTAGTACCGACCAAGGATACGAGGAGGAAGGAGGATACTACGAAGAAGAAGCCGAGGAGAACTTCAACCACTGCTCTGCACAAGGCAAGCTAAAACTTGAAAGACACTCTACTTTAGCAAGCTAGTAACTATGCAAGTCTAAGACTATTAGTGAATGTGCAAGCTAACACTTGCAAGATACTTTACCTATGCAAGCCCATACTTGTTACTACACCTACTATATGCCTTAAGCATAAGTGATCACCCCCACTTGATAAACCAATCCTAGTTTTACTTGCAAGCTTCTTACTTTATTTTCTTTATCAAAGCTTACTTAGAGTTTATTTAAGTGACTAGTAGATTTTGGAAAGATGGTGAAGGTTGCATAAAGAGCATAAAACTTGGCCTAAGTTAGAAACCTTGACATCAGCCTAAGACATGAGGTTGTACTTAGTTGAAACTCCATTAGTTACCACCCCTCATCATTACTACCCCCACCTGTAGATGCTAGTGCTAAGCATAAAACTTGATCAACTCTAGATGGGAATACTTGGTGGAAAAATGGTTATGAAAACCTTGGAATGATGGATCATTCTATTGAAATGTTTTGGACATGAGTTTCCAAACACTTGAGAACTTTGGTGATAAAAATGTTGAGGCATGAGCCTTAGCCCTTTATAAAACTGATGGTTGTCTGGATGCGATACCATTCCAATTTTATCGTACAACCACAATACCCGAATATTGGGTAGGGCTTGACTGGAAACTTATATTCCTTAGTATTAGTTCCCTCACGGCCAAGGTTTGAGCTGAGGCTACCTTGTGAAGATTGTCCACCTGTGCAGTACCCAAGATGACAGTTGGTCATGGTTGGGAGGCCAAACTCACAGGAGATGTGCTTATACTAGGGCGTGTAATCGAAAGGTTAGGATTGATTATCCGCATACTGAGTATGGTGAATTCAGGATTTGTTCCTGACGGATGTATCGAATATTGTGGTGAAAGTGTACAATCTCTGCAGAGTGTCAAACTATTCGAATAGCCGCGTCCGCGGTTATGGACAGTTGGAGTGGCCATACTGTTCCCCCGTCAGACTTTTCAAAATGACCTTTGAAATGAACTAAGATTTTGACTTGACCACAACAGAGTTGTGATATGAAATACAAGTTCCCGGCTAGGAATTATAAAATTGTGACTAGCTTTAGAACTCAGTAGAGATAAACCTGGCTTTTGCAAAAACAACCCTAGAGCCTAGTGTCCTATTATCCAAAAACCCCCCTTTACCTATTAGTATTAGTTTGCGAGTACTTAAAGAGTACTCATGGCTTTGTCCCTGGCTATTCCCATGGCCAGACTATGAAGAGAAGTACCTGGAAGATGGACCCCAGGAAGGTTACGACAACTAGGATCATCTCCCATCGTCAGCATTGCCTGTGACCCCGAAGATGGAGCTTCGCCTACGCTACCGTTATTATTACGTATTCCGTTGCTTGATGTTCTATTAAGAACTGGATCATGAGATCCCTATTTGTGTAAGAACTTATGTATCATTTGTAATGGATGATGTACTATGGTATCCAATTCTGTTATGTCTCGCAAAAATGGTAATCCTGGGATTGCGAGGTATGGCATAACAGGCATCTAGGATTGAAAAATCCGGGTGTTGACAAGTTGGTATCAGAGCAGTCCTGACCATAGGAGACCCTAGTTAGACTGGACGTTTGAATCAAAAACTTAGTTTCAAAACCAAAGAAAACAAATATTTACAAAAACTTATTCTCATTCTTATCTCTTTGATTCTTTCATAAAAATTCATGTTCCTCAAAAACTCTTGCAAAATACATAAAATTTTGACACACTTCATCACGCTGCTAATCTACTCATCCTCTATTTTTATAGATGGACGTGAAGTACAGAAAGTTTTACCAACTTGGGAATGGAGGAGACCTTATCTTTGAGAGGGATCTGGATCAGCTTTCGGAACTTCTGGAGCGTCCGCACCCCGAGTTCTTTGGAGCTCAGCTCAATGATCAAGGAGGAGAAGATCTGTAGTGGCTAATTGTTGCAAGTCTCCGAGGAAAGATTGAACCTCCCACTACGGAGGGAATTCAGTTTACCTTGAGGGAAAACAACTGGCTCGATGGACTTGCCAGAGCAATGCAGGAAGATCTTTCCCGTCTGTGTGGGCAGAGCATCAATCAGATCAAGGGTACTCGCTTTGAGTTTTGCCCAAGGCGTGATGCAAATGGACAACCACTGGAAGCCCCATACCACCCCGAGCTGAAGAATCAATTGGACCATCTTAGCTTCATGATGTATGATCGTCAGCAAGAGTTGGACAACTGCCGTGACTACTGCAACCACAAGTCTGCCATCATCAAGACGAAGGATCAGACCATAGCCATGCTAGCAAAGGATCGCAAGTCTCGCCGCCGTCAGCTCGACAAAAAGGAGCGCATTATTGCCCGTCTTCGCCACCGCATCTCATCTCTGGAGGAGACCATCCACGAGAGAGACATGCAGTTGGAGGAAAGGGAGAATGCAGGAGAGGATCTTCGTGGAGACCCTTACTCTTATCTCAGCGATGACAATGATTTTCTGGAGGATCAGGCCATGGACTTCTTCACCGATGAGGAGGATTTCGCCTTCATCGATGATGATGAAGATGATGAAGCCACAAACTCCGAGGAGTAGTAGCACTGAGCACTAGTGTAGTGAGTAGTAGTTAGTCCCACTGTATCGTAGTTTTCAGAAGGGTTCTTAAAACCATCTGTTTTCTTTGTTGAGGTGTGTGTTGTACTGTGTGCTATGAATGAATCAATGAAAAAGCAAGTTGCTAGAAAAACCTGAGTCAAACTTTAAAAACTTTTCAAAGACCCAAAACCTTAGAAATTTCCCTCTTTTCTCATGATCTATATCAGTCTTCAGATGCCACGTGGAGGAAGTGGTTCAGCCTTGGACCCAATGTTGCAGATTCTGCAAATGTTGACTTCTGATCGCGAAGCTGAAAGAGCGGAACGTCAAGCCAACCTAGCCACTCTGCAACAGATAGCCCAGCTATCCCACAACAACCAAGGCCACGGAAATCAGGACAACCATGGATCTAAGCTCAAGAACTTCCAGAATACCAACCCACCTATTTTCACTAAGTCCGAAGAGCCCCTAGACGCCGATGATTGGCTGCAAACCATGGAAAATAACCTAGAAGTCGCTGGAGTGGAAGCCAACGAGAAAGTCTGTTCGCCACCCACTATCTAGCCGGAGATGCCCGAGAATGGTGGAACAGTGTTCGTGCAATGACCGGAGGCCAGATGATGACCTGGGAGGAATTCAAGGTCAAGTTCAGCAGAACCCATGTGCCACCAGGTTTGATCAAGAGAATGAGAGACGAGTTCAGAGAGCTAAAACAAGGAAGGATGACTGTAGTGGAATACCGTGACAAATTTTTGTCATTAGCTAGGTATGCCCCGGACGAGATAGACACCGAAGCCAAGAAGAAAGAAAGATTCCTGAATGGTCTGCATGACGAGATGCAGACGGTGTTAGTCAATATCCCCTTTGCGGATATTGAAGCCCTTGTCGACTCTGCTATCCAAATGGAAGGAAAGATCAACCAAGCCAATGAGAACCGCAAGCGTCGCATGATGCATCAGCCAGGAACCCATCATACCCCAAAGTATCGCCCCAACCCATCTCCAGGATTTGCCCCAAGAACCAACAGACCCCCTATGACCCGTCCGACCTACCCCAACCGTGGAAACCCTAGACCCGGAGGAAATCACAACAACCCCGACAACTCTAGCAATTTCAATCATTCCCCACCCAAGTTCAACAACAACAATGCTACCGCCAACACCAACACTGCCCCGAGGACTGGAAGCAATGCTGTGCCTGTCGCAGCCAAGGACAAGTCGCAAGTGACCTGTTATGACTGTGGAAATAAAGGCCACTATTCCAACGAGTGCCCCAACAAGAAGAACGCTACAGCCCCCAATGCCACTGTCCTAGCTCAGCAGCAGCGTCGTGTTCAGCCAGGGAGAAGGTTTGCCCCAGGGAATTCACTCAACCGCAATGGCCGTCTTTTTCTCATGCATGCTGAAGAAGCTCAGGAAGCGCCAGACGTCGTGCTGGGTATGTTTTCTGTTAATTCAGTACTTGCAAGAGTGTTGTTTGACTCTGGTGCCTCGCATTCATTTGTCACCGAAGAATTTGCCTGCACTAGTAAAATTCAACCAACCAAACTGAAGCATGTTATGATTGTGCAAATTCCCGTATCAACCACCAAGGCTAGGCAAATTTGCAAAGCCGTCCCTATCCGAATCCATCGCATAGATTTTTATGCTAATCTAATAGTACTCGGAACTAAAGGTTTGGAAGTAGTACTAGGAATGGATTGGATGTCCAAACATAAGGGATTGATTGACTGTGCTAAGAAAGCCATCACCATGACCAGTACCACCGGAATAACAGTCAAGCATATATCTGAAACCTTACCTCGCCAATTCAAGTGTAACAAGAGTCTAGCCCAACCTTCCATTGACCAAGTCCCGATAGTCTGTGAATACCCCGATGTATTTCCAGATGTTTTACCCGGTATGCCCCCAGATCGGGATATCGAGTTTATCATAGAACTAATCCCCGGAACCGGACCCATAGCCCAGAGACCCTATAGTATGAACCCGTCGGAACTAGCAGAACTGAAGAAGCAACTGGATTCCATGCTAGAAATTGGATTTATTCAACCAAGTGCGTCACCATGGAGATCACCTGTGTTATTTGTGGACAAGAAAGATGGAGGTAACCGTTTGTGTACGGATTATCGGAAGTTGAATGATGTCACCATCAAGAACAAGTACCCCTTGCCCAAGATAGAAGATTTGTTTGATCAGTTGACCGGTGCCCAGGTGTTTTCTAAGATTGATCTTAGAACTGGCTATCATCAACTCAAAATTCGTGTAGAGGATATTCCAAAGACTGCCTTTACCACCAGATATGGATTGTACGAGTATACAGTCATGTCTTTTGGATTAACCAATGCCCCCGCTTATTTCATGAACCTCATGAATAAGATTTTTATGGACTTCCTGGATAAGTTTGTCATTGTTTTCATCGATGACATTCTGATTTATTCCAAATCAGAAGAAGAACATGAGCTACACCTAAGGACCATTCTTGGAACCCTTAGAGAGCATCAGCTATATGCAAAGTTTAGCAAATGTGAATTCTGGTTACAGGAAGTAGGATTCCTCGGTCACATTGTATCAGCCGGAGGAATTGCCGTTGACCCTGCCAAAGTGAAAGACGTAGAAGATTGGCAAGCCCCAACCACTCAAACGCAAGTTCGTGCTTTTCTCGGCTTGGCGGGATATTACCGCAAATTCGTAGAAGGATTTTCGAGTATCGCCAGACCCATGACCCAATTGCTGAAGAAGGACAAGAAGTTTGAATGGACATACAAGTGTGAAGCGAGTTTTCAAGAACTCAAGAGGAGATTGATATCAGCCCCAATCTTAATCATGCCGGATATCACGAAGCCCTTCGATGTGTATTGTGACGCATCCAAGATTGGTCTCGGATGTGTGCTAATGCAAGAAGGCAAAGTTATATCTTATCTATCTCGACAATTGAAGCAACATGAGCAAAACTATCCAACCCATGACCTCGAACTCGCAGCCGTAGTCCTAGCCCTGAAGACATGGAGACATTACCTGATGGGAAATCGTTGTGAGATTTATTCGGATTAGAAGAGCCTAAAGTATATATTCACTCAGAAGGAGTTGAATATGAGGCAGAGAAGATGGATTGAGCTAATCAAGGATTACGACCTGGACATTCACTATCACCCTGGTAAAGCCAACGTGGTAGCAGATGCCCTTAGCAGATTGCTGTGCCGCTTGAACTCCATGATTTTGAAGGAGCAACCAAGTTTTCACAAAGAGATGGAAGATTTTTGAATGGAATTAGTAAGTGAAGGATTTTTGGCTATCATAGAACTTCAGCCCACTTTGATCAGTCAGATTAAAGAGGCGCAGAAGGGAAATGCCAGTATCGACGGAATCAAGCGTCGTATCGGTACGGGCAAAGTACTCGGATTCACCGAGGACGAAGAAGGAGTTCTGTGGTACAAAGGACGCCTTTGTGTACCAGCAGATTCGGAGTTGAAAGAAGTTATCTTGAAGGAGGCTCATGATACTCTTTATTCTATCCATCCCGGAGGAACTAAGATGTATCAAGATTTGAAAGAGCAATTTTGGTGGCATAAGATGAAGAGAGAAATCGGAAGTTATATCGCCAAGTGTGATATATGTCAGCGAGTCAAGGCAGGACATCAAAGACCCGCTGGATTGTTGCAACCCTTGCAAATTCTAGAATGGAAATGGGATTCTGTAGGAATGGACTTTATCACTGGACTACCTACTTCTAGTAGGGGAAATGACTCTATTTGGGTCATAGTGGACAGATTGTCTAAAGTCGCCCATTTCTTGCCCGTTAAAACCACCTATCAGAGTTCGAAGCTAGCAGAGTTATACATCGCTAGAATCGTCAGTTTGCACGGAGTCCCCAAGAACATAGTATTGGATCGAGGAACTCAGTTTACCTCGAGATTCTGGAAGAAAGTCCAAGAAGGTTTAGGAACCCGCCTAGATTTCAGTACCTCGTATCACCCTCAGACCGATGGACAAACAGAGCGAGTAAACCAAATACTCGAAGATATGCTGAGATCCTGTGTGTTAGAATATGGATCTAAGTGGGAAGACTGTCTACCGTTTGCAGAATTTTCCTACAACAATAGTTACCAAGACAGTTTGCAAATGGCCCCATTTGAATTCATGTACGGAAGAAAGTGTCGCACCCCTTTGAACTGGTCGGAAGTAGGAGAGAGTCAGATTTTCGGACCCGACATCCTCCGAGAAGCAGAAGAGAAGGTTCACAAGATTCTTGAGCACCTCAAGACCGCCCAATCCCGAAAGAAGAGTTACGCCGACAAGAGACGTCGAGACCTCGCCTTCAATATAGGAGATTTTGTTTATCTGAAAGTGTCGCCATTGAAGGGAATGCAGCGTTTCCAACTCAAAGGAAAGCTAGCCCCCAGATATATCGGACCTTTCAAAATTCTGAACCGTTGAGGATAAGTATCGTATCAACTGGAACTACCTAAGGAGATGTCAGCTGTGCACAATGTGTTCCATATCTCGTTACTTCGCAAATGTCTCGAAGTCCCCGAAAAGACCGAAGTGTTCAAAAATATCGATCATCCGACCATAGAGATCAACGATGACCTGACCTATCCCGAAGTACCCATCCGCATTTTGGAGGAACCTTTCGAACTACCCGAACCCGAAGCATCAAGTTTCTCAAGATTCAGTGGAACAACCATACAGAAGAGAAAGCTACCTCGGAGCGCGAAGATCACATCAGGACGGAGTTTCCCGATCTCTTCAAATCCTAGGTAATCTTTTCGTCCTCGTTCAAATCTCGGAACGAGATTTTGTTTAAGGGGGGAAGGTTTGTAACATCCCAAAAATACTAAACTTGGATCATGAAAATCTAATCATCAAAATTAGGGTTAACAAAAACTTTCTAAAGGAAATCATGAATACATGCATATGGGTATGCATGGATTTTGAAATCCTTTAAAACCACCTTGTTTGTTTGTTCCATTGCTTGTAAAATGTTTCTTAGGTGAAATAAACATCATCTTAAAACATTTCCTACACTTTTCCTAAAGACAAGTAAATCAAAACACATATATGAAATGAATGGTCACTTTGACCAATTTAACTCACATGCCTACTTTGGCTGTCTCAAACTTTCAGAACCTAACAGAAACTTTTCTGGATCTTTGCACCCCTTGAATGTACTCATAACAAAGTATCAAGGCCCACTTTGTGATCATCCAAAAACTTTCAAATGCATAGTTTAAATGACAATTCAAAATTGAATCTTTATCATATGGGAAGATCCCACTTTTTCAAAAACTATTCAAACAAGCTCAATTTTCAAAACCCAAGCATCTGCAGACTCACCAGCACCAATCTAGCAAGCCCACCAAAAATCAATTCAAAATTCAAAACTTGATTTCATGCGGCCATTTCATCAAACAGGTTGCAGACACAAATCAAACAAACATCAAACACTATTGTAAGCAGTGATTCTTGCCTAACTGGTTCCCCATTTAGCTCACACACAACTCAGTAGATCATCTAGGAAGATTAGCCAGGCACTAGCACCACTGTGAGCTTGCCATTGTCATCAATGGTGAATAGCCGAGCACCCTCTTGCCACCCCATAGTCGACAGCAAGCTAGGAGTAGCAGCAAGCCTAGCCAACATGTCTGGGAGGCAGCCCACCGTCCACCGCCACTCACTGTCCCAGACGCGAGTGTTGCCAAGCCCTGGACCACGCGCACAAGCCGCGCCTAGACCATGCCGAGCGTGCGCCAGAGCACCACCCTCGACCATCACCCATAGACCGCGCGCCGCCCTCGCCGCGTGCATACACAATCCCCACCGACCCAGGAGGCCGGCAGACATCCCCGTTTGCCGCCCCGTGACGTACAGCCACCGCCCGCCGTCGAAGACGCCGCCTCTGCCGCGAAGAGCACCGCCCGTTCCAGACCAAACCACACCGCCCCATGCCTCGAGACCATGTCGTTGAGCATCGCCAGGAGACACCGCACCGTCTCCTACCCTTGCCCATGCCTTTAGCCGCCTGTAACCTCGCCCCCGACAAGCTCACCGTGCGCCCCGACGGTCCCCTCGCTCGACTATAAATAGAGACCACCCCAGCCCGATTTCTTCACACCATCTCACTCCCCTCTCCTCACTGATCGTGCCACACCATTCTCAGAGCAAGGCGAGCACCACCTCGCCGGAATTTCACTGGAGCCTGCCGCTGCCGGAGAAGAAGGGAGCCAGCGATTGGAGCCGCCCCAAGAGCTGCCGCGACCACCCCTGAGTTCGCCGTCGTCAACTTCGTCGTTCGCCCGCCTCGCCGACCCTCGCTAGTACCCTGGTGAGCCCCCAGCGACCCTCACTGGCCGCGCTAGGTTTCGTTCTCGCCGGAGTTGTCTCGCGTCGACGATGACTCCCAGCCGTTAGATTAGAACTAGATCGAATGATCCACGTCGTCCCATACCGCTTCGCCCAGCCCCGTGTCACTGACGAGTGGGGACACCCACTTAAGCAGCCCGCGGGAGCACCGCACTTAGCAGGCCGGCCCAGTAACTTTTCCCGCGCAGCCTAGTTATTCAAATTAAACCTTTTTCTATTTCAATTCAAACACACTTTTGTACCCAACTTCAAAAATCAACCCAGATCGATTCAGTGCACCAAATTGAATGAAACCAATTTTTTTGGAAAGGTCTGTGAATGCTGAATCCAAGCCCGTTGGATTCAAGTCATTTGGATCTATAGATCACCCTTGGTAAAAATAACAATGCAGAAGCTTTTCTGCATTCAAACATTTTTCAAATTTAAACCATAATAGATTTTGAGTTGATTCCAACTCTCAAAAATCACATTTAACCATACCTTTCAGAATATATAAAAATATATAGGTTTACTTGCAGAAATAATGTTCAAGTAATAAAAGAATGCTACATAAGCATTTCTAGCCACTTTAAGTAATTAAAATAAAAGGGTAAAACCTTGTTAAATTGTGACACCACTTTAAATCACATTCCCATGGATTACAATATGTGGTGATGACATGTGTCAACATGATCCCATGTTGGGTTTGGAGAATATTAAATCTTAAGTAGTTTTTCAATGAGCAGAAATTACTTTTCTAAAAATCAAAGGAAGTAAATCAAGCCTTAACCTTGTAATGTTAGAGATGATGCTAGATCATCCATAGGACCCTTGTGTGTGATGATTGCAAGTAGTTAAGTATTGTTTGGTTATTGTGTACCTCGTATTTATTTATAGACGCTAGTACCGACCAAGGATACGAGGAGGAAGGAGGATACTACGAAGAAGAAGCCGAGGAGAACTTCAACCACTGCTCTGCACAAGGCAAGCTAAAACTTGAAAGACACTCTACTTTAGCAAGCTAGTAACTATGCAAGTCTAAGACTACTAATGAATGTGCAAGCTAACACTTGCAAGATACTTTACCTATGCAAGCCCATACTTGTTACTACACCTACTATATGCCTTAAGCATAAGTGATCACCCCCACTTGATAAACCAATCCTAGTTTTACTTGCAAGCTTCTTACTTTATTTTCTTTATCAAAGCTTACTTAGAGTTTATTTAAGTGACTAGTAGATTTTGGAAAGATGCTGAAGGTTGCATAAATAGCATAAAACTTGGCCTAAGTTAGAAACCTTGACATCAGCCTAAGACATGAGGTTGTACTTAGTTGAAACTCCACTAGTTACCACCCCTCATCATTACTACCCCCACCTGTAGATGCTAGTGCTAAGCATAAAACTTGATCAACTCTAGATGGGAATACTTGGTGGAAAAATGGTTATGAAAACCTTGGAATGATGGATCATTCTATTGAAATGTTGTTGTTAGGTACTACAGGCCTAACAATGCTCCCTGCTCAAGACCAGACTTCAAGGATGGAAAGAAGGGAACATGGCTTGTATGAAACTGGCATCTTCCCATGTTGCTTCTGCAGGTGTAAGATTTTCCCAATGTATTAACCATTGCGGAACTGGTATATCGTACGAACCTGCATTTCTTGGGACTTGGCGATACTGGAGAACAGCTTGTGGAGCCACTTTGATTTTCCCGTTAGCAGTCAACACTGGTAGAGTTGGATTTGGTACTGCAGCTGGACCAAGGTGCTTCTTCAATTGATTGACGTGAAACACATCATTTAACAAGGTACCAGGTGGTAGCTGTAGTTGATAAGATACCAGTCCAACCTTCTTCATAACACGAAAGGGACCATAGTACTTGGAGGATAACTTGAGTGAGTTGCGCAAGCCAAGTGCGGTTTCACGATAAGGCTGCATTTTTAGGTAGACCATCTCACCAACTTCAAATTGTCTCTCAGTTCTTTTCATGTCTGCATACTTTTTTATCCTATTTTGTGCTTGCTGAAGGTTGTTCTTCAGGGATTTCAGAATTTGCTCTTGTTCTGCCAATGTGACCTGAATATCCGCTGATACATTGCAAGGTACTGCAATGTCATGAATTTGTGGAGGTTTGTACCCATACAATGCTTCAAAAGGAGTGCACTTCAATGATGTGTGGTAGGATGAGTTGTACCACCATTCAGCTGTTGGCAACCATTCAGCCCACTTCTTCGGTTCCTTGAAAACCATGCTACGGAGGTATTGCTCGAGGCACTGGTTGACACGCTCAGTTTGACCATCAGATTCAGGGTGGTATGATGTGCTGAAGTGGAGTTGCACCTTTAGAGATGAGAAAAATTCTTGCCAGAATTTGGAAGTAAATATTCTATCTCTGTCACTTATAATTATCTTAGGAGGTCCATGGAGCTTGAATATATTGTCAGTGAATAGTTTAGCTACTTGTGGAGCAGTATAAGGATGAGAGAGGGGAATGAAGTGGGCATACTTGGTGAGCCTGTCGACCAAAACCAGTATAACATCTTTGCCTTTAGATTTAGGGAGCCCCTCCACAAAACCCATACTGATTTCAGCCCATTTTCCCTCTGGAATGTTCAGTGGCTAAAGTAGTCCAGGGTAATGTACCCTTTCAGTTTTGGATATTTGGCAGATTGGACAGATGGCAATCTTGTCAGCAATATATTGCTTTAAATGTGGCCAATAGAATAAGTGTTTCAGCCTGTGGTGTGTTACTCTGCTACCAGAATGGCCCCCAAAGATGGATGAGTGGAAGGAATGGAAAATTCTGTCTTTGAGGTCAGTGTTGCTTCCAATAACAATTCTATTCTTGTATCGAAGAATTCCAGAATTCAGAGTGTAGTTGGGGTGGCTTTCAGCTTTTATTGCTAATTCCTGCAGCAATGGAATGCATTTTTCGTCATTATGGTAAGTTGATTCTACTTCATTCATTCATGTAGGTAAAGCTGCTATTATTGATAGGCAAGATTCATCAGCAGTGCCATACTTCCTAGAGAGAGCATCAGCTACACTGTTCTCTTTCCCTTGTTTGTATTCAATGGAAAAATCGAATTCAATAAGTTTGAGCATCAGCTTATGCTGGATTCCCTCAAGTAATCTTTGGCTGGACAGATATTTCAGGCTTCTTTGGTATGTCCTTATTATCAGCTTATTCCCAAGCAGGTAATGTCTCCATTTTCTAAGAGATTCCAATATAGCTAGTGCCTCCTTTTCATAAATGGATTGAGCTATCGCCTTGGGCCCCAAAGCCTTGCTGAAGTAAGCAATTGGCCTCCCTTGTTGCATGAGGACTGCTCTCAAGCCATTTCCTGATGCATCCGTCTCCAAGTAAAATGGGAGGTTGAAATTAGGTAGGATGAGTACAGGAGGTGTGGTCATGGCTAATTTGAGTGCCTCAAAATCTTGTTGTTGTTTCTCTGCCCAGCTGAATGCATTTTTCTTCAACACATCATGCAAGGGCCGGTAGATAGATGCATATCCTTTAACAAATCGCCTGTAATATCCCGTTAAGCCTAAGAACCTTCTTAGTTGCTTGACAGTTGTTGGAGCTTCCCAATTTACTATTTCCTTAATTTTCTCTGGGTCTGTAGCCACTCCTTGTCCCGAGAGGACATGTCCTAGGTAGTCAACTGAGCTGGTTGCAAAGGTACATTTGGATAAATTGGTTTTCAATTGGTGTATTCTGAGAATCTGCAGTACCATTGAAAGATGTTTCTTATGCTCATTGATATGTTGACTGTAGACCAATATGTCGTCAAAGAAGACAAGGACAAATTTTCTCAGATGAGGTGCAAAGATATTGTTCATCAACTGCTGGAATGTAGCTGGCGCATTAGATAGGCCGAAAGGCATTATTGTGTATTCATAGTGCCCCAGGTGGGTGCTAAAGGCTGTTTTAGCAATGTCGGGAGGGTGCATACGTATTTGGTGATAACCAGAGCGTAGGTTAATCTTTGAGAATACTGTAGCTCCTTGTAGTTCGTCGAGTAGATCCTCGATCACCGGTATTGGGTACTTGTTTTTTATTGTCAAGTTGTTCAGCTGCCTGTAATCAACACATAGCCTCCATGTCTTGTCCTTTTTCCTGACCAAGATAGCTGGAGATGAATAAGGGCTGCTGCTCAATCGTATCTCATTGTTCTTGAGCATTTTTTGCACTAGTTCCTCCACTATATTTTTCTGTTTGTGAGGCATGCGATAAGGTCTCACATTTGGAGGATTACTGCCCTCTTGAATTGGAATGGTGTGATCGCATGATCTAGAAGGAGGCAGTCCCACTGGTTCTTTGAAGACATCCTCAAATTCTGCTAGAATTTCTGAAACAGTATAGGCAGAAGTTGTGTGCGATTCAGATGTAGGAGGATTGAAAGAACATGTTGGGCCCCCATGTGTGGTTTTGGTAATTAATGACAATCTTTATGGACTCATGTGTGTATTAATTTATACTTGTAGAATTTGTCCATTGGCATCGCTTGGAGCATGTGTTGGCTTCAAGGTCAAAGAAATGCAAAGAAGATTTGTTGGGCAAGCTCAATATGCGAGGTCGATGATGAGGAATTAAGGAAGGCGTTCCATCTTGAGAAGGGCAAGATCGTCTACATCGAGCTCAAGTGGAATGCTCAAGGCAAAGGTATAATATTGATAGGTTTTCCCTTTTGCCGGTCTCACGTTGTGTGTGTGAGACCGGGTTTAGGATAGATAATCGTACTATCAAGAGGGGCTCTCGTATGAGTAATTCGGTCACATCATTCGGAGAGAGCTCAAACCTTTGCATACTTGCATCATCATATTTGGTTGTTATTTGGTCTTATCCATGTGATGATATAGAGCTTGTGGTAATCTCTATAACAAGCTCTTGTTCGTCTAAATCGGATCTCCCATGTGTATCTTGTTGTGATTTTGATTTATGCGACTTTTTGGTTTCTCACCAAGTGAGGTATATCACATTATTCTACTTGATACTTTCTCACTTGGTGATAATCAATATTTCCACTTTTTATTGGGAAGCCCTTGTCTCCCTCTATCCAACGCAATTTGAATCGGGTCAATCGGAGCTTCCAGTCAAAAGTTATTGCCATTCGAATATTTGCCTGTTTGTTTGTTTTCTGGGCCGAGCGGGAGTACCGTCCGGATGGGCCGGTAGTACCGCCCGGGCCTGAAAACGGCCCGTTTTTGTTCTGTCTCGCTAGGTACCCAGATCCGGTACTACCGGCCGGCCCGGTAGTACCATCCGGGTGGGCCGGTAGTACCGGTTGGCCCAGAAACTTTTCCCAGTTAAAATTCCCAGATCCAAATCTTGATACCACGCAGCCCTGCCCGTCTTTGCGCGTTGACCCGCTTCCTGGCCCACGCGCCCGCGCCGCTGATCTCACGCTCGCCCGCGCGCGCAGCTACGCATGCGCTGACCGCCTGTTGCGCTGCGCCTGCAGCTGCCGTGCTGCCTGCTGCCGCTGTCCCCCGCGCGCGCGCTGCGATGCGCTGCTCACTGCTGCCGCGCTGCACAGCTTAACGCGCGCGCGCCTGACCCGCCTGCTGGCGCCTCGCTGCTGGGGCCCCCCACCCGCGCCACTCGCCCGCACGCGCGCGCCCTGCCGCCCGCAGCTGCTGCTGCTTGCATCTGCCATGCATGCGCGCGCGCCGCTGAGCGTCCGCGCCTGCGCTTGGCCCCACCTGCTGGCGCTGCTCGCTGCTGCTGCTGCGGCTCACAGCGCGCGCATGCGTCAGCTGCTGCCGCACTTGCTGCTGGCCCACACCACCACGCGCTCGCCCGTTGACCCAACTCGCGCTGTTGCTATTGTTTTTCTGGGTTGGGTCCGGTACTACCGGTTAATTCCGGTACTACCGGACCGTCTAGAAAAATACCCTAGCGGCCATATTTTGGCTAGTCCTATATAAGTCTTTAGCCCTTTTTCATTTAGGGTTACTTCTTCCTCCTTTTCTTGCCCAGGCTTTGCCCCCATTTGCTCTAATCTTTAAGCTTGATTTCTACACACCCCTCCATTGATTCTTGCAAATATTTGAGGGGTTGTTGGAGGAGATCTAGCCCCACGTTTTGACCTAACCGATTCATCTCTTTGTGAGTGTATCTTTGGGGATCTAGATTTTGGGGGATTTTGTGTCTCTTTTTGATTTCTCCTCTCTTGTTCCCCCAATAGCTTTGGTAGCTTTGTTGGAACTTGAGAGTGAGAGATTTGAGCATCTTTGTGGTGTTCTTGCCATTTGCATTTGTTGCATCGGTTTGGGTTCTCTTTGGAGGATTTGGTTTGTATTAATCATTGGAGCTTGTACCTCTTGGGTTCTTGGAACCTAGACGGTTTGTGGCCTTGGTGGCATTGTGGCCTTTTGTGGCATTTGTTGGGAGCCTCCAATTAAGTTGTGGAGTTGTGCCCCAACCTTGTGAGAGGTTCCGGTTGCCACCGACAAGTGCACCGATAGTGGAAGCGTGGATCGATCCCATTGGGGTGAGATTCACCGGAGAATAAGGGAGGCCTTTTGTGGCGTTGGTGGTTTGATACCACCCCCTCTCCAAACGAGACGTACTCCATGTTGGGAGGAACTCGGTAAAATATCGGTGTCCCCGCGTGCCTCGGTTATCTCTATACCCGAGCTCTTTACTTATGTACTTTACATTGTGATAGCCTTCATGATTGAAGTAATATATATCTTGCTATCACTTTGTTGCTTGTATTGCTTAGCATAAGTTGTTGGTGCACATAGGTAAACCTTAGTTGTTTCTAGGTTGTGCTTTACAAAGTAAACACTAGTTTTATTCCGCCTTTGTTGAGCCACTCTAGGAAAAGTTTTAATCGCCTATTCACCCCCCCCTCTAGGCGACATCCGTATCCTTTCAAGGAGTAGTCTTCTTCTCAGGTGCTTGTAATCTGACCAAGTATGCTTGTGCTCCCATGAGTAGAAGCTTGGAGCAAGCTTTAGCAGAGATAATGGTGTTGTCTGTAGTCGCAGCCCTATCCTTCATTGTGAACCATTCACCTTCTACAGTAATAGAAATGCTTCTATTTTTCTAATCAGTGAAGTTTGGTCCATGGTATGAAAGCCAATTTGCTCCAAGTACCATATCATAGCCTTTGAGAGGTAGCACCCTGCAATCATAGTTGAAACTTTTGTTCTGGATCTTGAATTGACAATGAGGAATATGACCAGCAGATACTAATTCTCCTCCACCAGCTACCAACACAGTTCGGGCTGAGGTCTGGTGAACTGGTAATCGTGCTTTGCATACGAACTCACTATCTAAGGATGTATTGGTGCTGCCACTATCAATTAGAGCCACTGCTTGATGATTCCCAATATGTACCATCACTGAAAGTGTTGACTCTCCTGGCATGCCATGTAATGCCTCAGCTGAAATTAGCATGAGAGATTCAGTGTTATTGCTAGTTTCGAGTGCTGCAACATTGTTGCTTGGTGCTTGTGGTTGTTCAGCTGTAAGGGAGAGGGGAGCATCATGGTAATTGTCTTCAGCCTCTATTAGTTCTTCCTCATCACTGTGTCCCTGCATTTGTATGGTATTGATCATGCTTCTGAGATTAGCACACTTGTGCCCAAACACCCAAGGTTCAGGACAATACCAACATTTGCCTCTGTCTTTTGTTTGGCCATTGTTATTCCTTGGCTTGTTGTCTCTAGTGTGGATGTTGTTTCTAGCAATAGGAATATTTTGATTCCTGTTGGGGATAGTAGCAGTATTGGCTCTTCTGTTTGCAGATAAGAATGCTTGCTCTTGTTGTCTTGCTTGCCAATAGGCAGTTCTGAGGGTGGAAGGATTGTGGCTTTTAACTGTGTGTTTAATGTTGTCCTTCAAACCAGCAAGAAATATCAGCAAAAAGAAGTTGTCAGTTAGGTAGGGGTGATCCCTTTTCATCTGCATCATGTATTCCTCAAACAAGTCAATATAAGAATTGACAGAAGTGGTCTGCTTTAAGTGTTGAAACTGCTCCATTGACTCATGCTCCCCTGGTGCTGGGAATCTGTCGCATAGGAGTTCACAAAACTGTGTCCAGTTCAATAAGTATAGGTTGATGCCGCTACTAGACAACCATGTCTTAGCTTTCCCACGAATGTGGGCATTTGCCCATTTCACTTTTGCTTCATTCTGTATTCCAGTGAGTTGGAAAATGCTCTCGCATTCCTTAATCCACGCTAGGGCATTATCCCCAAAGAACAATGGCAACTCCATGTTAGGTGTCCTGATGTAAGGGTCATGTGCTGCTGCTGGTGGTTGCATAGGTTTATCTGGAGGGTTTGGAGGCTGGTAATTGGTGTTTGGAGGTGGGTAGAATTGGGGTTGTTGCTGGAGTATGGTGGGTTGTGGATGGGAATATGTGTATTGAGGTGTATACTAGTTATTGGGTGGTGGATAATGATAATAGCCAGTGTGGGGTGGGTAATATGTATAATTGGGGGTTTGTGGTGGGTACTGATAATTGGGATATGGATGTGTGGGAGTGGTGGAGTTGTGGCTATTGAAGTATGGTGGTGGGAGTGGATGGGGAAAGGATGTCTGAATGTTATGGGTGTGGAAGGGTGTTGTGAAGTTGGTGTTTTGGTGTGGTGATGGAATGGGTGGGCTATACATATGTGGGTGAGTTGCTGCATTGGTATGTTGATGAATGTGTGAAGATTTTTGTGGGTTTTTTTCATTGTTTGGTGTAGTGATTGGTGTACCAGTTCGGGTGGTTGGGGGAAATTGGGGGTGTGGCAATTGTTCGGGTGTTAGCTGGCCAAATTGCATAGCTTGTTGGCAGTTGGGTGGTCGGGAGTGTATGGGCTGTGAAGGATTTGGAGTGGAAACTTCAGTAATTGGGCTTAAATTGGGGGAGGAGGTGGGGTTGTGGTGAATCTGGCGTGGGAGGGTTCAGCGATGTTGGATTCAGAGGGTGTTGCTGACTGAGTCAGCTTCATCGCGTTCCCGGTCTGAGCTACCATGTCTGTCAGTTTAGAAATATCACCTTGCAGGGAATCCACCGACGATTGTTGCCGCTCGAGTCGTCGATTGATGTTGAGCACTTCGCGAGGTAATCTGCCACTGATTTCTTCCTCCTCTCGTGCCTGAGCTTGAACCGCTGCGAGCAGCTCGGCGTCCTCCGCTGCGGCCGCCATGCGTTCTTGAGAGAGCATGCGACGAGGAGTCATCAAAGATGGTGAATTTTTCCTTGGAACTCCACGAGACGAGAGATCTAGGTGTCGATTCAGTGAGCAAACGGGATTTTACCACCAGATCGAGGAGATCCGGCAACCGTACTCAGGCTGAAGCTGGCGCCACCATGAAGACGGGAAGGGTGGGAGGGATCTTCTCGCGTGGGGGAGATGGCTTCTGATACCACTTGTCAGGGACTCCTACCTGTATCAGCTCACGAGTGGGTATTTAGGCAGGAAAAATCAGGAAAAGGAGAGGATTGGTATCAGATCAACGGGAATTGATAGCGACACTAGAACTGGAACTAAGTATGCAAGGAAACGATGAACATAGAATTTAGGTTTTTATGGTAGCGTGCCGCCCAACCTCCCACTCTCCCTGTTTATATTGAGTACCCAGAGGAGCCACACGTCCCAGTTCATTACACATCGCCATCATGGCCTAAACCAGGTTTAGCTAATTTAATACAAGAGGACCGTCCGATCTAAATGAAGGGCTACGGTGCATCTGCGTCGTCCATCTTCTGAAAGAGTTTTTGTTAGGTACTCCAGGCCTGACAGGTGGCAGTGCACATCACTCTCGAGAGAGGAAAAACGGGGGACACGCACGTCGCCGTGGGAGAGGAGACTGTCGATGGTGACTCCAGATCGGCATATCGAAGCCGGAGGCGGTGGAGCTCGATCTACACCTCTCGCGATGAATGGGGGCGAGTTTGGAGGAACCTGAGCGCCCATTGCTCGTCTAGGCCGTATTTTCACCGTTCGCCCCCGGAGACGCAAGTGACCACCACGACCGCGCCTAGCACCCTTCTCACACCGAAGAAACCCACAGCGCCACCGCCACAAGAAACCTAGGAGCACAGCGAGAATACCACGGTAAAAGCGATCCCAAATCAACCCCTCCGCCCACAGAACCGCTCCACGTAGAGCACATACCCCACCCCGACGCCTCACCTCAGCGACACGCAAACAGACCCACCAGGCCACCACTGATGACGGTGCCGCAATTCTAGATAAACAACGAACCGACGAAGGCCCCAGCAAACACAAAACGGCCCAACAGACCGACTCTAATCAACACAAAGCGGTTGAATCAACCATAGAGAACCAGGGAGATTAGGGTCCTTAGAGATATAGCTCTACTATTTAAGAACCAGTTGTTGAATAACTATTCATGAACCCCTGTTTCCTTTCACGTGAACTATAGGAACCCCTTATTAACTTCCACTCGAACACAAGTTAAGTTCGTTTTCTTTCGAGATTAACTTTCAGTCTATAGCAGTAATAATAAATATTAACTTCTGTCTGTGCAAGTTAACTTCCGCGACCTTCTTAACTCTCCCGTGTGTACAAGTTAACTATCATTTTCTATGCTAGTTAATTTTCTGACGGAATACCGATATTTTGTGTTTTGTGGAATGTATATTGTTCGCAATTTTTGAACCATTTATCGGAATGATGCATGCGATATACCGTTGAAAAGGTATGAAAATTTCGCATCTTTTTGGTAAATAAAGTTTTCCAAATTCGATATATTTTATAATTAATTTCAAATATACTGAACAGTATTTTCGTGAATTTTCTGTTGCTATATTGTTTTTTGTGATTTATTTTCAAACCGATCGTCGGAATGATACATGTGATATACCATTGAAACGGTATAAAAATTTCGCAACTGTTTTTGAAAATAATGTTTTCCCATTTTTTATAGTTTTAAATTAATTTTAAATATATCAAACTTCATTTTTGTGGACATTTTCGATTTCGTACAATATCTTGTGCAACTTAACTTCCGCACCCCCTCTTAACTTTTCCGCGAACATGAGTTAACTTTATTTTCTTTTCCATGTTAACTTCCAGTCTATAGTAGTAATAATGAATGTTAACTTCCGACTATGCAGGTTAACTTCCGCGAACTTCTTAACTATCCCGTGTGTACAAGTTAACTCTCTCTTTCTATGCTAGTTACCTTACTGATGGAGTACCGATTTTTTTGTTTTTTTCATGGACTGAATATTAACTTCACATGTGCAAATTAACTTCCGCGACCCCTTCTTAACTTTCATGTATATATAAGTTAACTCCCTCTTTTTCTATGCTAGTTAACTTCTTGATGGAGCATCGTTTTTTTTGTGTTTTTGTGTTTTTCACGGACTGTGTACCTAAATTTTTGCTTGTGCAACTTAAATTCCACGACCCTCGGTTAACTTCCTTGTGTGTGCAAGTTAGCTTCCGCCCGATGCAGTTCTTAACCTCTGCGGCCCTTATTAATTCCCCCGTAAATGCAAGTTAACTTTCAGAGAGGAGGCACCGGTGGTGTGTCTCTCCCGGAGGTTGCTTCAGGTAGTCGTGGTGGTATGGATCGATGGCGAGGCAGCGCGCTGGGAGGAGGAGGGTGGCTGACGGCGCACGAGGCGGGGATATGGTCGGCGGCGTGACAAAGAGGTGGCCGGCGAGCGTAGGGGAGATGGCCGGTGGCATGCGGGGGAGGAGGTTGGCCGGTGGGCGCAGGGGAGATGGCTAGCGGCTCGGGGACGGAGGAGGGCGCGGTGGTGCACAGATGGAGGAGGGCACGACGACGCGTGGGGAGGAGGTTGGCAGTCGGGCGCGGGGGCGCAGATGGCGCGCGGGGGAGATGGACGGCGACACGGGGGCGGAGGAGGGCGCGGCGACACGCGGGGAGGAGGGTGGTCGGCAGCGCGCGAGGTCAGGGGTGCGCAGGGCAGGGATATGGCCTTACGATGCGCGGGGGGCGAGAATGACGAGGAAGAAGGTAGTTAGGTGAGGGGGTTCTTGAATAAAGTTATTTAGGAATCTCTTAAGGGTGATTCTTGAATAGACATGTCATATATATGTATATAGCTTCTTATTTATTTGCTTGAGTTTAAATCATGCCCACGATGTATTAATGTGTGGATCCTTGCCACAATATCCATACATACACTTGTCCCCATGACTTTGTGGCCATCCCCCATCTATGCCATTTGTGGGTTATTTTATTTGATCTTGAGGTTTTATTCATGCCCACATTCTATTGGATGGTTCCATGTTAATATTTCTTGCTAAGGTTGCATAGTTCAAAACTTGGGATTTTAGACTCATCCATGCTTCCATGCATAAGTCTATTTTCTTTACAAAATAGAGCATGCATTTAATGTTTTTGCATGGCCCATGTTTTCTTCTTCTATTTGAATTTCTGAATGTTTGGTATTTGAACTCTCTTGAAAGCATGTGTAAATTATAAAAGAAACAACTACACTAAAACCACTTCTTAAATCCTACACAACAAGCACACTCCACCTAAATCATCTACTCTCTCTTTCGCTCTTAATTCTTTTCTAAGTGTACATGTGCCTTTTGCATGTGTGGTGCATGCCCATGCCGTGTACACCACCTCTTCCCCTCTCTTTACCTGTCTTGGCAACCAAGTAAGTCAGCAGCCCTCTCCTGGTCCGCTTCTTCCTCCCTCCCTCTTGCAAAAGTGAGCATCCCCTCCATATGATCCTTCCATTATTCTTATCTACAAACTCGGCCACACAACCAGCACCAACCATCTCTCTAGATTCGATTTGGGATGTGCCCAACTCCCCTTCCTTCTACTACCTCTCTAGCCTGTTAGAGTACTATTGGAATTTCTCGATTATATGACCAAATTGTTATCACAAGATCTGGTACAATAGTTTAGGAAGGGGAATTCGAAATACATACAAGCTAGCCTATTTCAGGAGATCAGCTCAGCCATTGTCGTTCGTCCGTGATCCCCCAGGATGATCTTGTCGTGGAAGTTGTTGCTGGTAGTATAGTGTTGGAGCAGGCGACTCGCTCACGTTGTCCACTCCGGCCCAACGTGATGCCTACTGGTTGTATGAGCCTCGTGGGCCTTGGCTGCTGGATATTGAGGCCCAACGTTGTCTTTGTCGAAGAGCTACTAACATCCCCTCCTCCTTGAGTTTTGGCTTGTCCCCAAGACAACGCATCCGAATTTTTTTGCTGCAGCTCGAGCTTGTCTTCCCAGGTGATGTCCTTGGCGCTGTGAGGAGGCCATTGGACTTGCACTTGTTCTCTTCTTCCCGTTGGAGTGTGACGCGGGTTGTTCTGCCAAGAGAATCGACCTTTTGGATCCTGTTTCTGCTTTAACTTCTTTATCCATTTTGTTGCCTGAGGGTTTTAGGAGTAGCTAGATATAACATCATCAAGCCACATTGTCTGACACTTTGGAATTGTGTGCAAATTTACTTCCTCAAGGTGTGATCGTCTTGATGGAGCGTCAGCGGCCCTATTCTTAGGTCCTTTTTTGTAGAAGATTTTGTACTGGAGTCCCAACTGTTTTGTGAAGGCTTTTTGTTGCCAGAGTGTGGTCAGCCTTTGTTCCTCTAAGTGTACAAGGCTCTTCTGGTCTGTTTTTATGATGAACTCCTGATGTAGCAAGTAGGCCCTCCATTGCTCTATTGCCATCAATATCGTGAGATATTCTTTCTCGTAAGTTCACAGTCCATGGTTCTTTGGTCCCAAGGGCTTTATCATTTAGGCTATAGGGTGGCTGTCCTGTTTCAATACTGCACCCACACCAGTGTCGCACGCATCAGTATCAATCACGAATGTTTTGCTGAAATCAGGTAAATTCAGAACTTGCGCTTCCACGAGGCTTTGTTTCAACAACTAAAAGGCGGTGTCCATTTCTCTTGTCCAAACAAAAGGGAAGTGTTCCTTCAGAAGTTTGAACAGGGGCAGTGCTATGATGCTGAAATGCTTCACGAATTTCCTATAATACCCTTCCACACCAAGAAAGCTACGGACCTCTTTGTTGTTCACCGGAGTAGGACATTGCGCGACCTTGATGATCTTGGATGGGTCAGAAGAAACGCCCTGGCAATCAATCATGTATCCCATGTGATTTTCTGCTATTCAAAAGAACATTTGGTTTTCTTGAACTTCCAGTTGTCGTGGCATAGCAGCTAGAGTACCTTAGTGAGGTCAATGATGTGTTCTGGTAGACTGCGACTATACACTAGTATCTCATCAAAGAACACGACGACACACTTGCATAATAGAGGTTGTAGCGTAGTGTTCATTGTGCCGAGGAATGTCGCCGGTGCGCCAGCCAGCCCGATTGGCATGACGGTATACTCCCAATGGCTAGAGTGGGTTTGAAATGCCGTCTTGAATTCCTCGTCGGGCACTAGTCGAATTTGATGGTACCCTATTCGGAGATCTAGTTTGGAGAACCAGCGAGCCCCGGCCAGTTCATCGAGTAGTTCGTCGATGATTGGGACTGGAAATTTGCTGATTACCATCATTGAGTTTAGAGCGTGGTAGTAGACGCAGAGGCGCCATGTGCCTTCCTTTTTCTTCACCAGTATAGCTGGCGAGGAGAAGTGGTTGATACTATTTTGGATGACTCCCGATGCCAGCAATTCAGCTACTTGATGCTCGATTTCTAGTTTGAGCTCTAGTTTATGATGATAGGCTCTCATGTTAATAGGTTGTGCCCCTTGAATGAGTGGGATTCAGTGATCACAGTCACGCCTGGTTGGGGGTTCAGAGGGTTCATTGAAGACATCCACCAGTTATTCTACCAGAGATTGCACTTCTTCAGGTGTTACTTTCTCAAGCTGTACATTACCATCCAATGCATACACGTGTACCAGATGGGCAACTGATCCCTGACGACAAACTGAAGCTAGTTTGTTTCCGAAATAGTTGAGCACTGAACTTGGCTTGCTCGGTGCACTTGTAACTGAATCAGGCCTATAGGTGTGGTAATTTTTAGTGCTTTGGTCACCTAATCGATTTTGGGGTTGTGTTCTTCTAACCAATCCATTTCGATAATTACGTCAAATGTGCTTAGAGGAAGGATCTTGAGGTCAGTTGCAAATTGCTGCCATTGTGAGGACCACTGGCATCGTGGAATATAAGTGGAGCAATGATGTTGAGATCCATGTGCCACATTCACTCTACAAGGTTTAGCAAGAGGTTGAGTGTGACACCCCCAGGATCAGGGCTAAACAAATCCCAGACCTCCGTCTGACATAAGCCTAACCTTGAGCTCGAGGATATCCAGTGAAAAATCGGTAACACATCAGTGACCCTACGACACAAATTATTACAGCAAGCTCATAACTGAGCGAAGAACCAAATTATTACAAGTAGAGGTCACTGACCACAAACATCAAACAAGGGAAGACAAATTATGCTATTAAGTATAGCAAACTTAACAAATGGCCTAAGAGGCCTGAAGCATAACGATGACATCCCAGCCCATATATTCCAGGCTGCCGGACGGGAACCCCAAGATACTCGTCAATGTCGATGTAGAATGGAACTCGTCTTCAAGGAACACTTACTCTGCCAAAAGTATCAACAAAGCAAGGGTGAGTACAGGGTGTACTTCGCAAGACTTATGGCTGGTGGAGTTGTTTTGCATAAAGCCATATTTGTTTGTAAAACAAGAGAGCAAGCCAAGTTCAGTGTTCAACTGGTGGAGTGCACACAAACCAAACCTAGTTATGCTAGGAGTAGTGGATCAGGTAATATAAGCTCAAAGGGAGTAATGCAATAGATAGGATACTCGATCTATTGATAAAATACCAAAGTAGAATTGTATGCATCATGGCAAGAAATGAAATGCTTTCGAAAACATAGGATTATATCATGGTGGGGCTATGCTTTCCTTTTCCAGTTGATAACCAATAAGCAGATCTTCGGGAGCCTTGTACTTGACTTGGTTACAGTTGGTCAATTATTGTTCGTCGATCTTCGATGGTCTTGATCTTGGTCCTCAATCTCGATCTCGATATCATATTCTACCGGGAAGAACCAAATCACCGGAAAGAAAGGGAAACAATCAACACATGGCATCGATGCAATGCTCAAGCAAGGATGATGATATGACAAGTTAAATTGTATCGAAAAGTAACCCTAAGGCATGCTCGACAATTTAATCGGGGTTCCGAGGGGTGAAAACCCTAACTCGGGGAAACTCCGGAATCACCTGTGAGGGGTTACTAGGTTGTTCTAATTAAAATTGCGATGAAAGTTATTGAACAATGCATGATTATAGCTTAAATAGCCAGGTTTCATTTTTCTGAATATTTTGATATATTATAGACATTTTTCTGACTTATAAATAATAAGTTATTGAAATTACAAGATTAAACCAATTTCTGGAATTATTTAATCAACTTAAAACATTTACTACATCATCATAACATAGGGCTGATGTCAGCACAGAGTGAGGGCAATCTCTCACCGAGGCTGGGTCTACCCACTGTGTCTGACCTGTGGGCCAGTGGCCACATCAGCAAGCCACCTCAGTGGCAGGGCCCGCATCAAGTTTGACTCATGCTGACCCACGCGGTGGACGGCTTCTGCCGCCAGCGGCCGGCGGCGCTACGATGCAAGCGGGGACGGGATCCTGCACTAACGGGAATCGCCTTGTCCTGGGCTACCTAAAGATGGCAGCGTGAAGTCCTAGGGTGGCCGGAAACCTTACCGACGACGACCATCTGCGGCGGACAGCGGTGACACACAACACGGTAGCAGAACATAGGGGGAGAGAGGCAACAGAGAGGTGTCGGAGCACTGCTAGCTCACCATCGACGCGGGAAAGGGGTCAGCTCGACCAGGCGAGCTCGGTGCGGCTGTAATCGACGGGGACAGTGGCGGACGGACTTCGGGAAGAAGGCCTTGATTCAGTTGATTGACGACGCGCCGACTTGCATGGTTGGTCGGGGCCAAAGGAGGATGGCGAGGCGAACCTCTTGGCATGGTCGGTGAGGCTCAAGGTTTCCGGAGACGGCGGGGATAACGATGACCTGTGAAGCTAGGTTTTGGCCAGAGAGAGGGAGGTCGCTGGGAGGAGGAAAAAGAGGATGAGGTCAAAGAAAGGCTCCTCGGCGACCTTATATCTTAACCAGAAGACGGAGGGCGGTGGCGAGCATCGCGGCACGGACGAATGGCGATGGCGGTGCCACAGAGCAGCTTGTCGCAGAGGAGGAAGACGACAGATAGGGATGACGAACAGGTACCGGGCCTGGGCTGCTCTTGGGCCAGGGATGGGCCATGGGTGTTGCGCGTGTGGGATAGGGAGAAGAGGGAAGGGAGCTGGGCTGCCTAGGTTGCGGCCTGGTTCTGGTTTTTCTTCTGAAAATCCTTTTCCTTTTTCTGTTTCTAATTTCTCTTTTGCATTTTCATTTCAAATCTGTTTTGGGTATTTCAAAAAATACCAGGGACATTTATAAAATATATGAAATTATTGCAGGGGCCCTTTTACTCCAATTGGGATCCAAACATTTTGAGTTTTTCAAATATTTTCAAAACCACTTTGAAGGGATTTCAAAGAGAGGGAAGATATTAGGGTTTTAGGATTTTGTCCTTATTTTCTTGCATGCATTTTAAAAATGATGCTAATGATGCATAATCAAACCCTAACAGTATTTAGCTAAAACTGGGGTGTTATAGCTCTATCCCCATTACGAGAATCTTGACCCGAGATTCCAAAGTTAGGAAAAGATAAAGAGAGAGAAAGAAATAGGGTCACTCTAAGGATAAGAGGGAAACACACTAAACAACACATAGAGTATCTCATGGTCAACTCATGAATGGAGTGTTCAAAAAAAACTCTGAGATGACAACATGAAACACGTCAAAGTAACGGAGTGAACAAGAGAAGAAGGTTTGGAGTTGTTAGATAGATGGTCTTTATAAGGATTGAGACCATGAAACTCATAGAATAGTTTAAGCTTTTGAAGAGGAAGATTCCAACAGATAGAACATGACCATAGACTTCGATAGGGAACCTCTACTAAATGGCTTAAGTAGAGATTTCAGATCACAGAGATATAGATCAACAAAACCAAGCTGTTGAACTACTTTTGACACAGAAGGATCACTCTTTCATTCAATAGAAGGCTAAGACGGAAAGGTGTTTTATGGAGAGGACTCATAAGAGTCACAAAAAAAATGTAATGAGAGAAACTATTGATTACCAAAATCATAGTCACTCTTCGAACATGATTGAGAGAACGAAGGAAACTCTTTACTCATTCAGGTTTATCCGGATCTTTGCCCAAGATTAGGATATCACTTTACACCACTAGATGAATATGAAAGAAGATTCCTGATGACACGAGAAGAAAGAAACTTCATTCTCGGACTTCAAGTACTTGGCACAACAAGATGCTTTCCAACATAAAAGGGTCTAGAGGATCAACCGAGAAACATTTAGCAACACTACTTTAAATTTTCTCCTCGATGTTCGAGAAAACAAATATTAGATAAAGGTTGGACTTCGGGTACAAAGGAAACCATAAGCACAACTCCTATAATAAATTATAGAAGAAGCCTCATGAAGAGTGGTTATTATTGTTGATTCAAGAGGATATGACAAAGGGTCTTTCCAGCTAAGTGTGTCAACCATTACACCAATATTTCTAGACTTACAAAGAGACCTATGTCAAAACCTTGAGGAACACCAACCATCATTTCTTCTTGAGATTCAGCTTTGGTTAGGTGGAATGATACTTCAGACTCAACATGTCCGAATAGAAAGTTTGCAACATTTACCACAAAGGTAGAGTCACTGGATTCTCAAGATATGGACTATAGTGTAAAGCTCCAAAAGATTGAGCTAGATTGCTAAACCCATGTATTTAACAACTTGTCGAAAGACAACTGCATACACATAGAGTACTAACAATAAAACACACATGTATCCTTAGAGAAAGGGAGATAACTCTTCTCAAATCCATGGCGACAACTTTCAACAATTGCACATGAATCGGAGAAGTTCACTTATAACATCCAGAGCACAAACTTGGAGATGACTCAAAGACGGTTTTCCAAAGTTTCCAACATTAATGCCAACTGTTCCATATGAATCTTGTCTAGCATGGAGAAGATCAGGATGTCATTGATGGGCTCAACCACAAACTTATCGAGACACTCCAAGAAGATGGACTTATATGTCGTATGAACAAAGCATAACTGTTGGTCAGACCAAAGACATGAAGATGTACTCAAGTGAAACATCACAAGAAGAACATCATCAAGATAATCGTTGGAACTGAGTTTTATTTGACAATAGCCCCAAATCAAATCAATGGCGGGGGAAGATAATATATCCACGAAGGAGATACTATCTTTCTTCGGCACAAACAAAACTATACATCCCTTTAAGAAGGAACAAAGTCGAATAGAACTTTTGTCTTACAACTCTCCAAGTTGTTGTTTAGGCTCACCCAACTAGTTCAGGGGTATCCAGTACAGATCCTTGGAGAAACGAGCAGTTCAGAGAACTTTGCTTAAGAACCTGACAACACAGTCATGTGGCAACAAGGAGATACTTCTAGAAAGACGTCCAGAATATCACGAACCACCGATATATCGCTTAGTTCAATAGGAAACTTTCTTTGTAAGGCAAGAAGACATAGTCTTAGAGGTTCAGCATGAGCCTAACTCTTTGACCGAAGATAGGTACCAGAATTTTGGACTAGATAGCACCATCATTCTTTGCTTAGTAATAGGGTTAACCAATCACACTAAGAATGACTCAAATGTCCTTTGAGTTCGAAACAATAAAGATTGCTAGAATCGCAGATGGCCACATTATTACGCACACGTATCACTCATGAGCACGAAAGCTCAAGGAAGGGTGGGCATTTATGTGTAAGAGCATCACTTCATTAAGGGGTCAGGAAACTCAGAATGACCTCTTAGTATAAAAGAGTGACACTTTAAGGTAGAATAGACAGAAGATAATCAATGCTTCTTGATCTGTGGATTACAACACTTTGACCTGGTCCTAGATATGACGAGGTACTGGAGTTTGTTTCTCCTGACATCCCGAAATGGTTTGTCATGACGGACCACAAGAGTATCTTGCATCGGAAGACACCGATGCACATTTACTACTTGGATACCAACTGGTAGACAAAGGTCGGAAAGCAACAAGGGAAAAAGGGACATGCTCAGGATAGAATCCCGATAGGTGGATGCATAAGTCAACAACCTTCCGAAGACCGATGCAGAAAAGGAAAAGGTGTGGCAGAGTCACGAGTATAGAGGCGAGACTCTCGAGGAATACTCTTGTCATGATCTATTTAGTTCCATTAAAGAACATCTGCCATAGCATGTGGTAGGGGAAGTCCTTAGTTGTCACAATTTTATCGCGACAAAGACCACAAGCTTGAAGGCTATAATTGTAATACCAGCCATCCTGAGGTAATGTTTGAACATTAACAACAGGGGTCAAAGGAATGGATCTTGGGCTAAAGATCAGCTTCATGTACAAGATTCACAACAATAGAATCCAACACAATCCGGGATCTTCGGTTCATGTCCAATGGTGAAAACCCAAGAAAGGAAGTAACTACTACTTGAGTGACACAGCGTACACTGCAAGTTAGTAACCACAAGGTAGCTTTCAAAATAAAAAACAACTTCTGAAGTACCCAAACAAATAGAAAGGAGGCAGTCGAAGCGAAAGGAAACCTCGAAGCCTAGAACAGGACATTGTGGATCATTATATTGTAGGATCCATAAAATAGAGAGATTGGAAAGGAATCTCTCATGTGAAAAGGAGTAAGGGGAAAAAGGAATTCACAACACCCACTACTCTAGAGAACTCAACACTAGGTCAACTGGTTGAGAAACGGTATGCCAAGAAGGCACCTAAGCTTTGAAAGACTAGAAGAGATATCAAAACTTTTCCAAAATCAAACACCACATAAGGTAACCCAGAGTTAGAGCGAAACTGGGTAAGGCGTAAAAGAAGCATACTAGAGTTTTCGCAAATACTTTTCATCTTTAAAATAGTTTTCACAAACACTAGACTCAACATCGACCAATAGCAAGGTTTTCCTACGGTCGGTAATCCTCTGATACCAAGACCTGTGACACCCCCGGGATCAGGGCTAAAAAAATCTCAGACCTCCGTCTGACATAAGCTTAACCTTGAGCTCGAGAATATCCAGTGAAAAATCGGTAACACATTAGTGACCCTACAACACAAAAATTATTACAGCAAGCTCATAACTAAGCAAAGAACCAAATTATTATAAGCAGAGGTCACTGACTACAAACATCAAACAACGGAAGGCAAATTATTCTATTAAGTATAGCAAACTTAACAAATGGCCTAAGAGGCCTGAAGCATAACGATGACGTCTCAGCCCATAGATTCTAGGCTGCCGGCAGGGAACCCCAAGATAATCGTCGATGTCGATGTAGAATGGAACTCGTCTTCAAGGGACACTTACTCTGCCAAAAGTATCAACAAAGAAAGGGTGAGTACATGGTGTACTCTGCAAGACTTATGGTTGGTGGAGTTGTTTTGCGTAAAGCCATCTTTGTTTGTAAAACAAGAGAGAGGAGAAGCTCGTTTATTTAGATTATTTTAAAAGGGGATAAGAGAGCGACATATCCAAAGTATTTATCATCATCTTTTGATATCCACCAAGTCATTATCACCTAAACTAGGATCACCCCCTCGTACCCATGAGGAAGCATCCTTAAGCACACGTTGATCTGCCAAGTTTTACGATTAGGTTCAAGTTCTCTATGATCTTAGAATCTGGTCACCAAGCGTTCATAACCGTGAACACGGCTTTTCGAAAAGATTATTACCCTCCGGGGGTGTACAACTTTACCCACACGTACTAACCTTCTCTTAATGCCACATGATTAGCCCTCTTCCTTGGAAGGCCGGTAGAGGGTGGTTAGACCCGACCTTTACCTTGCTTTCACCGAGACCATGAGTCACGCAATAAGTATGACTCCGCCATAACGGGTCAAATCCTGAAGCCGATACTTAAGGATGTGAGGCGAGGTTGGTTTACCAGGGGCGCTATCAACCCCAAGCAACCGCGGCCACGCTTCCCTACCTATTATGAATGCACCTTCACCCGGCAAATATTTCAAAAGGTTTTCTATGCATATGTATAATGGAACGCCCGAACTATGTGACTCATGGAATCTACTAGGAAAGTTAGTTGCTCGTGAGGTTTTCCAGGCCCCGTGTGGTTGTACGCTCGTCTCGGTTCCAAAGGCAAGAACTCGGTTCCTAGTGGTGGCGACCATGGGACTAGAAAAACCACATCCCACCGTGGCCTCCCGTACAAGCCTTAGCATGTTTAACTCATATCACCTCTGATATCATCTCACCATGTTCTCCTGTCATACTAGATTCTCTACATCTAATACATCATCTGGATGGACTAGACTCAATAGCTATGCATGGCTAAGCAAGACAAATATAATAGCTCTAGCAGTGCACACAAACCAAACCTAGTTATGTTAGGAGCAGTGGATCAGGTAATATAAGCTCAAAGGGAGTAATGCAATAGATAGGATACTCGATCTATTGATAAAATACCAAAGTAGAATTGTATGCATCATGGCAGGAAATGAAATGCTTTCGAAAACATAGGATTATATCATGGTGGGGCTATGCTTTCCTTTTCCAGTTGATAACCAATAAGCAGATCTTCGGGAGCCTTGTACTTGACTTGGTTACAGTTGGTCAATTATTGTTCGTCGATCTTCGATGGTCTTGATCTTGGTCTTCAATCTTGATCTCGATATCATATTCTACCTGGAAGAACCAAATCACCGGAAAGAAAGGGAAACAATCAACACATGGCATTGATGCAATGCTCAAGCAAGGATGATGATATGACAAGTTAAATTGTATAAAAAAGTAACCCTAAGGCATGCTCGACAATTTAATCGGGGTTCTGAGGGGTGAAAACCCTAACTCGGGGAAACTCCGGAATCACCTGTGAGGGGTTACTAGGTTGTTCTAATTAAACTTGCGATGAAAGTTATTGAACAATGCATGATTATAGCTTAAATAGCCAGGTTTCATTTTTCTGAACATTTTGATATATTATAGACATTTTTCTGACTTATAAATAATAAGTTATTGAATTTACAAGATTAAAACAATTTCTAGAATTATTTAATCAACTTAAAACATTTACTGCTTCCTCATAACAAAGGGATGACGTCAGCACAGAGTGAGGGCAATCTCTCACCGAGGCTGGGTCTACCCACTGTGCCTGACCTGTGCGCCAGTGGCCACATCAGCAAGCCACCTCAGCGGCAGGGACCGCATCGAGTTTGACTCGTGCTGACCCGCGCGGTGGACGGCGTCTGCCGCAGGCGACCACATAGCGGCGGCGCTACGATGCGAGCGGGGACGGGATCCTGCACTGACGGGAATCGCCTTGTCCTGGGCTACCTAAAGATGGCGGCGCGAAGTCCTAGGGCGGCCGGAAACCTTACCGACGACGACCATCTGTGGCGGACAGCGGCGGCACACAACGCGGTAGCAGAACAGAGGGGGAGAGAGGCAATAGAGAGGTGCCGGAGCACCTCTAGCTCACCATCGACGCGGGAAAGGGGTCAGCTTGACCAGGCAAGCTCGGGTGCGGCTGTAATCGACAGGGACAGTGGCGGCCGGACTTCGGTAAGAAGGGCTTGATTTGGTTGATTGACGACGTGCTAGCTTGCGTGGTTGGTCGGGGCCAAAGGAGGATGGCGAGGCGAACCTCTTGGCATGGTCGGCGAGGCTCAAGGTTGCCGGAGACGGAGGGGATGACGATGACCTGTGAAGCTAGGGTTTGGCTAGAGAGAGGGAGGTCGCTGGGAAGGGGAAAAAGAGGATGAGGTCGAAGCAGGGCACCTCGGCGACCTTATCTCCTCGCCAGAATACTACTAGGAAAAACGCTACCAGTGGCGCACCAAATTGGAATTCTGTGGCGCATATGGGTGTCGCCACTAAATCCTCGCCACTAAAATTTAAATTATGTGGCGCATATGCCATATGCGCCACATAATTCTCAACATTATGTGGCGTATATGGCATATGCGCCACAGAATTCTCAACATTCTGTGGCGCATATGACTTATGCGCCACAAAATTTTGTCTTCGAAGACGGCGGGCGGCGGCGAGCATCGCGGTGCAGACGAACGACGATGGCGGCGCCACAGAGCAGCTTGTCGCAGAGGAGGAAGACGACAGATAGGGAGGACGGACATGTATCGGGTCTGGGATGCTCTTGGGCCCGGGATGGGCCGCAGTGCTGCGCATGTGCGACAGGGAGAAGAGGGAAGGGAGCTGGGCTGGCTAGGCTGTGGCCTGATTCTGGTTTTTCTTCTGAAAATCCTTTTCCTTTTTCTGTTTCTAATTTCTCTTTTGCATTTTCATTTCAAATATGTTTTGGGTATTTCAAAAAATACCAGGGACATTTATAAAATATATGAAATTATTGCAGGGGCCCTTTTAGTCCAATTGGGATCCAAACATTTTGAGTTTTTCAAATATTTTCAAAACCACTTTGAAGGGATTTCAAAGAGAGGGAAGATATTAGGGTTTTAGGATTTTGTCCTTATTTTCTTGCATGCATTTTAAGTATGATGCTAATGATGCACAATCAAACCCTAATAGTATTTAGCTAAAACAGGGGTGTTACATTGAGCACATGCTAGTTTCTCTGCCAATTACTGGGTGATGAAAGATGTTGAGCTGCCTGAGTCGATCAGAATCAAAACCTCATGTTGCTGGATAAATGCTTGTAGCATTATGACGCCAGAAACCCCTGTTGTTGCCCCTGTGAGTGCATCAACCGAGATGGAGCACGCTATTTCTGCCTCTTCAGAACCAGAATCAGGACTGTCTAGACCAGTAACTTCTTCCTGGGAGAATAGTGCCAGCAGTTCATCCACAATGTGCATCTTAACATGTTGTGGGCATGAGTGTTTAGGGAACCAACGTTTCCCACATTTGAAACACAACCCCTTTGCCCTCCAGAAATTTCGCAGAGCAGCGATTTTTTCATTACCGCTACCATGGGCAGCATCCAGGCCTCTACTGTCAGTTGAGCGAGCAGCAGGAGTAAGTGGTGCTGCAGGGGTGTGCTTCTGCACTAATCTTGTAGGCGTTTTGATATATCTGTACTCCATCTTATGAGGTCGTGACACACATTCACATTCATTCACTTCTTCTTGGAGCAGAGCGAGCAAGCAGGCTGTGTCTAGATCCATAGGTCTTTGAACCATGATGACATCTCGAATGTCCGCACGGAGTCTCGACAAAACGAGTGAGAAAATAATAAGGATGAGTTGTATCAGAGTATGAGACTAGATGGTTCATAAGAATGTCAAAACATTCTATATAATCTGCCACTATAGTTGTCTGTTTAATGGAGTAAAATTTCCTAATGAGTAACTGATGGCGATCACGGCCAAAATGAGTTCACAAGAGGCAAGTGAATGAATTCCACTCAAGTGCGGCTATCTTTTTCCTGACCGATTGCAGCCATATGCCAGCTGCACCCAAAAAGTGGAGTATACCCATGGGAACAATTGTCGTGTATGGCAAACATTTGAAAGTATTGCTCTACTAGTATAATCCATAGATTTGGATTATCACCGGTGAACGGTGGGAAGGGAAAAATTGGTGCGCGTGTCCCTTTTTTTTGGAAATGGGCGCATTTATTAATAATTCTGTTTAAATCTTACACCCGGCCTCTGCATAACCAAGATGCACACAGCCACACGAATGATAGAACTAATGTAAAGTGTAGACAAGCATTACAAAAAAGCACAAACTAAATAAATGTCTAGAATCTAAGATAGATCAATCCTCAGATCACGCGGCCATCCATGTCGGGAGAAAATATCCCTCGCCGTATCCTCCAATCGCGTACATCCCATCATAAATAAGTCACGAAACTCCATGCGTTGGAGAATATTCCATGATCGGAGGATAGCCGTGGCTCGATAGATAACCTGCAGAGGAGAAGACACAATGTTATTAAAAATCTTGTCATTTCTACAAAGCCATAGCGACCATATAATGGCAAGCGCTCCCATCCTAAACAAAGTTCTGTATTTATCAACAATTCCATGCAACCAATTACCAAAAACATTGGTTACAGAACATGGCGGAGATAAACCAGAAGCTATTTGGATGAATCACCATATATAGCGAGCAAATTTGCAATGGAAGAACAAATGTCGAATTGTCTCATCTTGATGACAAAAAACACATTGTGTACTTCCAAGCCAATTCCTCTTTGCAAGATTATCTTTTGTTAGAATTACCCCTTTCCGTAGATACCATGCAAATATCTTCGTCTTAAGGGGTATTTTCATTTTCCAAATTTTACTATTATCATCGACCGGGATATCTGGTTGGACCAAGGCTTTATATAGTAATCCAACAGAAGATTTACCACTTTCTAGTAATTTCTATTTGAACACGTCAACACCGTCCGACAATTATATCATGGATAAATATAATAATAGATTGTTCCAAGACCAGTCTAGGACCGATGAGACTTCTTCTGAAAGACACATTAGGAGGATAGTCTTTCATCACTGTGGAAATTGTGTCCCCTTTGTGTCTAACAATCGAATATAGAGCTGGATATTGTTCGCGAAGAGTAGTTTGGCCAAGCCACTTATCTTCCCAAAACCTAATCTGTGATCCATCCTTAATCTCGAAAGCACCAAAACGAAATAAATGTTTCTTGGTGGCCATAAGACCCGCCCAAAAATGTGAATCTCCGGGTTTCCAAACCACTTGAGACACAGCCTTGGACCCCACATATTTCCTCCATAACATGGTTTGCCAAACACCATCTTCTGTAAGTAGTTTAAAAAGCCATTTGCCCAGAAGTGCGGTGTTTTTGACTTGCAAATCGTGTATGCCCAGTCCACCAAACTCCTTCGGGCGGCAAACCACATTCCATCTGCCTAGTCGATATTTATTTTTCTCACTATCCCCTTGCCAAAAGAATCTTGAAAGGAAATAATCCACTTTGTTCAAGACCCCTTTTGGTAATTGGAAAAACGAGATCATATACAGTACCATATTAGTGAGTACTGAATTTATGAGTACAAGTCTTCCACCAAGGGATAACAATTTACCTTTCCAACTATTAAGACGTTTTTGTAGCCTTTCCTCAACAAGTTTCCATTCAGAAATTGTGAGACGCCGATAATGAATCGGTATTTCCAAATAATTGATTCGAAACTGACCCTGACCACAGCCGAAAAGTTCAGCATATAGGTGGGCCTCGTTTTGGGCCTCACCAAAACAATACAGATCACTCTTATGGAAGTTTATTTTAAGCCCAGATAGCTGCTCGAATGCTGATAATATTAATTTCAGATTCTTAGCCTTCTCCAGATCATGTTCCATAAAAAGAATTGTATCATCGGCATATTGAAGAATAGAAAGTCCACCATCAATAAGATGTGGAACCACTCCTTCAATTTGACCATCAGCCTTTGCTCTCTCAATAAGGATAGCCAACATATGAGCCACTATATTAAATAGTAAAGGCGATAATGGATCCTCTTGTCTCAGTCCTTTCTTAGTTTGGAAGTATTTGCTAGTATCTTCATTTACTTTAATGGCAACACTACCCCCAGACACAAACGACTGGATAAGAGCACACCACTCCTCAGAAAAACCTTTCATGCGAAGTGTTTGCTGGAGGAAAGACCAATTAACTTTGTCGTATGTCTTCTCAAAGTCAATCTTGAACAATACACCATTTAGTTTTTTTGAGTGTAGTTCATGGATTGTTTCATGCAGAATTACAACACCATCTAGGATATTTCTTCCTTGCATGAACGCAGTTTGAGACGGGCTAACAACATTGTCAACAACTGAGTTTAGTCTAATCGTGACAACTTTAGTAAAAATCTTAAAGCTAACGTTAATCAAGCAGATTGGACGATATTGTTGTATACGTTCTGCATTGTTAACCTTAGGCAGTAAAATTATATTGCCAAAGTTAAGTCTAAAGAGATCCAATTATCCGACTTGTAAAAACCCAAACAAATTCATCAGGTCCTCCTTGATAACGTCCCAGAATTTTTGGTAAAATTCCGCTGGGAAGCCATCAGGTCCTGGTGCTTTGTTATGTTTCATTTGAAAAACGGCTTTCTTGACCTCTTCCTCAGTATATGAGGCAGTTAGAAAGCCATTTTCTTCATCAGAAACATGTGGGATATCGGACGTTTGGGACTCATCCATAGAGACAGAATTTTTCCTCAGGGGCCCCAAATAAGGATTTATAGTAGGTAGTGATATATGACTTCAGATGCTCCTGTCCCTCAATCATACCTTCATCCTGAATCAGAGAGTGAATAAGTTTCTTCTTATGCTTGCCATTGGCCACAGCATGGAAGTACCTAGTATTCGCATCTCCTTCCAGAATGAATTTTGTTTTAGAGCGTTGGTACCGTTTGAGTTCCTCCTCGCGCAGAAGTCGGGCTATCTTCTCATTTGATTGGCTTTTAAGCTCAATTTCTTGTGCAGTTAATGGTGCGTGTGTCCCTAAGCCTGCTATAACTTGACTCTGAATCAAATGTGGATCGGTGCTAGCAGGAAGGGGGTTCTGAAGGGAGACCGTACCCGTGACCGGAGGTACCGACAGTGACGCATTGGCCCCCTCCGGTAGACCTCTGGGTGAAGTGGCGACGCCAAGGCCGAATTGCCCGTGAACTTCCGCGTCGTAGTAGGTGAGGGGTGGGGAGGCGAGATGTGCTGCCCCTAGTCCACACGACATCGCAGAAGATGCAGGTTGCGTGCGATGGAGATCCGTGACAGAGTTTTTGAGCTTGACGAAGCGGGCCTCAATATCTGGCTTCCAATTGCACAGATCGGAGAGCTGTGTTGACTGCTCGTCAAGCTTTTGCATGACCTTCTCTCGCGTCGCTCAGAAATCTTCACGACACGCAATCATCGCCTCCTTCACATCCTTCGAGTCTTGAGACATGCGGTCCAGGTACTCCTTGAGCGCCGGATCCATGGTCTCTAAGAGCTCACAGCGCTGCTTGGTGTAGCGGCGAGTTTCTAGAGTGGTGGATGGGGAATTTTGGTGGCAACAAGGGGATCAATAGGCAAATCTGATACCAAATGTTAAAGTACTTTTGGGATTTCTCGATTATATGACCGAATTGTTCTTACAGTATCTGGTACAATAGTTTGGAAAGAGAAATTTGAAATACATACAAGCTAGCCTATTACAGAAGATCACCTCCGCTGCCGTCGTTCGTCCGTAATCCCCCGGGATGATCTTATCGTGGCAGTTGTTGCCGGTAGTATAGCGTTGGAGAAAGGCGACTCGTTCACCTTGTCCACTCCGGCCCAACGTAACGCCTGCTGGGTTGTATGAGCCTGGTGGGTCTTGGCTGATGGATATTGAGACCCAACTTTGTGTTTGCTGAAGAGCTGTTAACAAAGCCACCATAGCAATGACCAAAATCTAGCATTGTCGTCTACTTTCCTCCTGCCGCTGATCATTGCCGGAGCCGGAGCCACACAAGCAAGGAGCAGCACCATGTCGAGCTTCACATATGAACGGTACTTGGAGGGTGGAGGAGGTGCTTTAGAACAACGACGCCATCCGCACGCACCAGACGCTCTCCGCCGAGCTCAGTTCCTCTGCGTCGCCGGCTTCGTCCTGAACAACAAGCAAGGCTGCACTAGAAGCACTGCGGTGAGCTACTCTCCCCGTCCCCTCTCTCCTTGTTCCTGGGCCGTCCTAGCCCGTCCTATGTCGCCGTCCAGCGTGTTAACAACGATGCTACTGGCACAAACCCACCAGCGGTCGCTCAACGGGAAGTGCGGGCGCGGCAAGAGAGCAAGCGTTATCCTGCTGGCATTGGCTGCGGCTATAAGAAACACGTCGACAGACAGATGAGGTGGCGAATAATAGGAAGGCTGAGGCCTGACCGGCTGTAGCTTGTAGCTCAGGTCCTTGTTGAATTGAATTGGAATTTGATAATGTAATTGAATTCTCGAATCTCAGCAATAGATACTGAATCCCAATTCATAGTCCTAGATTGTTGTTAACACTTGGTATCTAGAGCCAATTTTTTCCCCACCATCGATCTTCTCTGCGCTGGAGACGCATTCGCGTGCGGCGGCGGACCGCGCTCGAGCAACGACCATGGAGACCCTGTCGACGGAGGGTCGTGCGATCTACGACACCGTGACGAAACCGGCAGCCGAGCTGCAGGAGAAGACCCAAGCAGATCTCAAGCTCTTCATCAACTCCGCCGTGGACGACACCATGACGCGTCTGGTGAACAACACCGTCCGCGCTTGCGTCTCCAAGGCACAATCGGACATGCAAGTCTACACCGATGGCGTCGAGTCGACGCTCCAGCAGAACTTGGATTCAATTCGGGAGCAACTTGGTCTCGCCACCTCCGACGAGCTGGAGCATCTTCCCAGATCCTCGGAGGGTGACGCGGAGACCGGCCTGGATGGGCGCCGTGCTGCGACGACTACACGGAGGCCGGGTGTAAGTGCCTCGGGTCCTTACATACCGCCTCCGACACGAGGTATACACACCACCACTAATCCCCCCCAAAACTCCTTGTTCCTTTGATGTGGCCAATGATTCTGCTGATGGTGTGTTTCATAATCGCATTCCTAAAATGGATGTTCCTAAATTTGATGGAGAGCAACCTAAACTGTGGCAAATTCAGTGTGAAGATTACTTTGATATGTACGGCACTGCTCCTTATTTATGGGTTCATTTAGCTTATCTGCAATTCACTGGACCTGCTGCTCGTTGGCTGTCCTCTATCAAGTCATCTCTCCGCAAGTTTACTTGGGCTGAATTCTGCCAGGAAGTGATTTTGCGTTTTGGACGTAATCAACATCAATCATTGATTCGTCGATTGTACAAGTTACGGCATACAGGAACTGTGGAAGATTATGTGAATCAGTTCGTTGAGTTGATTGATCAGTTAGCAGGATATGAAGATACACTTGATTCCTTGCATTATATCACACGCTTTATTGATGGGTTGAAGCCTCCTGTCCGTGTACTGGTTGCCGTGCGACTGCCTCAAGATTTAGAAACTGCTTACAACATAGCACTGGTCCAGGAAGAGGTTGCAGAAGGAATCAAGTTGTAGATATGGAGTTGATGCAGATGGGCTGTGAAGATTCTGTGGAATCAATTCCAGAAAAGTCTATTGTCCTGAACTGTATGGTGAATGGCAAGGAAGCAACATTTTTGCTGGACTCTGGCAGTAGTAATTCCTTCATCAGTTCTCAGCTGGCAGAACATATATCAGGCCATATTCCTGTAACACAACCTCCCAGGGTGCAAGTTGCTGGAGGTGGTATATTGTTGTGCACTCACTATATCTCACAGTGTCATTGGTCTTGTGATAAATGGAAATTTTCATCTTCTTTCAACATTCTGCCATTGAAGAGTTATGACGGAATTGTGGGTATGGACTGGCTATTTATTCATAGTCCTCAGTTAGTTGATTGGAAACCAAAATGGCTTGCCTTCAATTATGGTGGGTCATGGAAGGTCAAACCCCAACTGACTTTTCTTGTGCTGTTATTGAAATTCAGTCGTTAACAGAACATCAGGATCAGGTTCAGGAATTGCCTATTGAGATTAAGCAAATATTGGATCAATTTGCTACTTTGTTCTGTGAACCCAGTGGTTTGCCACCTATTAGAGTTGTTTCTCACTCTATTCCCTTGGTGCCAGGTGCCAGAGCAGTAAAAATCCGCCCTTATCATTTTGCCCCAGAACTCAAAAATGAAGTGGAGAAACAAATAACTGAAATGCTCCATTCTGAGGTAATTAGACCTAGCAATAGTAATTTTGCCTCTCCTTTGATCATGGTAAAGAATAAAGATCATACTTGGCGCCCATGTGTTGATTATAGGCATTTGAATGCACTCATCGTGAAAAGTAAGTATCCTCTACCAGTGATAGATGAATTACTTGATGAGTTGCATGGTGCTTGTTGGTTTTCAAAATTGGACCTTAGGGCTGGATATCATCAGATTAGATTAACTGAGGGAGATGAATTCAAAACAACATTTCATACACATCATGGTCATTTTGAATTCATAGTTATGGCTTTTGGGTTGACTGGAGCTCCTACAACATTCCAAGCCGAAATGAACAGGACACTGGCACCTGCTTTGTGCCGTTTTGCTCTGGTATTTTTCGATGATATATTGATCTATAGCAAAACATATCCTGATCATTTACTACATTTGAGAGAAGTGCTTCAATTGCTAGTGGATAATGATTGGAAGGTCAAATTTACGAAGTGCGCCTTCGCTCAACAAAGTATTCACTATTTGGGCATGTTATTTCAGCCACTGGTGTTTCTACCGATGACATGAAAATAGCAGCTGTCCGAGATTGGCCAGTTCCTGTTGATGCTAAACAATTGCGTAGCTTCTTGGGTTTAGCAGGTTATTACAGGAAGTTTGTGCGCAATTATGGATCCATTAGTAAACCCCTCACTCAGTTGCTCTGTAAGCACAAACCTTTTATGTGGACAGCAGATACACAACTTTCTTTTGACACTCTGAGACAGGCCTTGATATCTGCCCCTGTTCTGTGTCTGCCTGATTTCAACTGCCCATTTGTAGTGGAAACTGATGCCAGTGATCTGGGCATCGGTGCTGTTCTCCTCCAAAATGAACATCCACTCGCTTTTGTCAGTAGAGCTTTGGGCCCACGTAATCGTGGACTTTCTACGTATGAAAAGGAATATATGGCAATTCTCATGGCAGTGCAACACTGGCGTTCTTATTTACAGCATAGTGAATTTGTCATTCGCACTGACCATGCTAGCTTATCTCATCTCACTGATCAGCGACAATATACTCCTTGGCAGCACAAGGTGTTTTCGAAATTGATGGGTTGCAGTATCAAATTATCTATAAAAAAGGCATTGATAATCGTGTAGCTGATGCACTATCGAGACGTCCTCATGGTGACCGTCAGTTGTTTGCTGTTTCCTCTGCTCAACCAGCTTAGATTGTTGCATCGGTGGACTCTTATCAACAAGATTAGCGGGCAACAACTTTATTGCAGAAACTGACTCTCGCTACTGAACCTGATGATCAGTTTACCTTGCATCAAGGAGTGATTAGGAAGAAAGGAAAAATTTGGCTACCTTCTTCTTGTGCATTACAACAATAAATTATTCAGGAATTGCATGCCAGTCCTTTGGGTGGCCATTCTGGCATTCCAGTCACATTAAGAAGAATCAAGCAACTATTTTCTTGGCAAGGCATGACTAAAGCAGTACATGAATTTGTGAAATCATGCTTGGTCTGTCAACAAGCTAAACCTGATAGAGCTAAGTATCCTGGTCTACTTCAGCCTTTACCTGTTCCTGATTCAGTTTGGCAGGTTATCTCAATGGATTTTATTGAAGGCTTGCCTCATTCTGGTAGATACAACTGTATTCTGGTGGTTGTTGATAAACTGAGTCGTTATGCTCATTTTGTTCCACTTGCCCATCCATTTTCAGCTTCTATAGTGGCAATTGCTTTCATGGATCAGGTGTACAAACTTCATGGCCCCCCTGAACAAATCATCTCTGATCGTGATCGAATTTTTAACAGTTTGTTCTGGCGGCAATTGTTTGCTTTAAGTGGTACTATTCTCAAAATGAGTTCTTCTTACCATCCTCAAACTGATGGTCAATCTGAGCGGGTGAACCAGTGTTTAGAAGGATATTTGCGGTGCTTTGCTCATGCCTGCCCTCAGAAATGGATTCAGTCGCTCACACTGGCTGAATATTGGTATAACACAAGCTTACACTCTGCCTTGGGTACTTCTCCATTTGAAGTTCTGTATGGGCGTGCTCCTAGGCAGCTAGGTATCACCATTGATAGTACATGTACTGTACCTGATCTTAAGGTTTGGCTCGAGGAACGACAACTCATGCAGGATTTACTCAAGCAACAGTTGGAAAGAGTCCGAGCACGCATGAAACATCAGGCCGATAAGAACAGAACTGAACGCACATTTGCTGTTGGGGATGCTGTTTTCCTGAAGCTCCAACCTTATGTCCAATCTTCAGTTGCTCCTAGGGCTCACCATAAGCTTCTCTTCAAATATTACGGGCCTTATTCAGTTTTGGCTCGTGTAGGAGAAGTGGCTTATCGTCTTGATTTGCCTGTGACTAGCCGGATTCACCCCTATTATCCATATGTCGCAACTAAAGAAAAACTATTGGCGCCAACGTTTAGGTTCAGTCACACCTTCCTTCGCCCCTGGATATCTTACAGATTCCAGTTCGTGTGTTGCAGCGTCGTTTTCGTCAGCAAGGACCAGTTTCGGTAAGCCAAGTGCTTATTCAATGATCTGGTCAACCGGAATCACTTGCCACCTGGGATGGGAAGACGCTGATGAACTCAAACAGAGATTTCCACGAGCTGCGGCTTGGGGACAATTCAAGAAAGAGGGAATGTTAACAACGATGCTACAGACACAGACCCACCAGCGGTCGCTCGACGGGAAGTGCGGGCGCGGCAAGAGAGCAAGCGTTATCCTGCTGATGTGTGGGACCGGAAGTGATGTGTCGACAGTGCATTGACTGTGGCTATAAGAAACACGTCGACAGACGGATGAGGTGGTAAAGAATAGGAAGGCTGAGGCCTGACCGGCTGTAGCTTGTAGCTCAGGTCCTTGTTGAATTGAATTGGAATTTGATCCTGTAATTGAATTCTCGAATCTCAGCAATAGATACCGAATCCCAATCTGTAGTCCTAGATCGCTGTTAACACAGCGCCGCACACCGCTCGCGCACGCCCGCCGCCCGACACGCGCGCACCGCGCTCTGGCTGCGCGTGCCGTCAGCAACAGCAGCAGCAGCTCACGCCTCTGAACCCGGTCGGTTTTCGGCGAATCTAGACCTCCTTCGGCGATATCTCCAACACGAAAGATGTTCTCGGTAGATCCTTATTTCTGAAGGCGCAAACCATACATCAAGCGGAACCCTATATCACCCGAAATCCTCTCCCAACGTCCGCTGATCGTCACTGCAAATCTGCTGTTTTAGTTCATCAGTTAAATCGACTGAAACCCCTCTGTTCTTAGCAAGTTTCCGAGCACTTCAGTCCTCCTTCGTCGAAGATTATTTGATCACAGTTTCTCCTGCATCCCCCCTTCGCACCAGTGCAAACCTAGATCAAATCAGAGAAGTAAAGCTCTCGCAATCTTCCACCTAAGTCGAGTCGATCTCGCAATATTTCTCCGTCAGAAAATTTCAGTCCCGCGCATTCATTTATGTCCCTATTCCCGGCGACCTAGCGATGTCCACAGATGGTGTCCGGCGCGATTCTCCGCGTCTAAGGACCAGTTCTTTTTGGGCCTTCTCCGAGAAGCCGCCCTACCCCCAGCTTCCTGGTTCAAAAAAATTAGAAGGCTTCCAAAGTGGTTAAGGCTAAACTAACTTAGAAGCCTCACAAAATTTTAAAACCGGCTTCCCCAGAAAGCTGGGGGTAGGACGGCTTCTCGGAGAAGCCGCCAAAAGAACTGGGTCTAACTCTTCTCCTTTGTCCCATATTCGCATTACCGCAAACAACACATCAATCGGAGCTCCTACAGTCTCAAAATACATCCACTGCTTCTGTCAGTTTACGTACGTGAAATACAGTGTGTTTCTGGCATTGTTCTCGAATTTATTCCGGCTTCCACTATTGATATCTTGTGCATCATTTTACGTGAAAATATTCTCCTTTGCTCCATATTTACGAATACCCAATCCACTCCCAAAATGGAGCTTTGTGTCTGTCGCAAACATCCTCCGAATTAGGCATGTATTCACTGTCTGTGTTGTCTTTTGTTCAGTTCGTTTCGTCAGTTAACGACCGTTGTTTTCCCTTCTGCTCCTCGCCATTTTCTGACCAGCCTAGTTCACCTCCGGAGGCACATCTGAATCAATCTTTTCTAGGTAGTACCAGCTTAATTTAGGTTCAAACGTATCACGAATAGGTGCTCTAAAACGCTCGTAATCTACCGTGTAATTTCGCTCAATCTCACTGACACGCGGAACCCGCCGGGTGGAAGCTTAGCGTCGACGGCATTCCAATCCCGCCGACGCTAACGCCGGACAAACTGCCCGAAGAGATCCAGGCCTTCATCGCGGCTATGGACGATCCCTCCAACGCCGAGAGCCCCGACAACCTCCTCTACTAGGAGACTTTCTCCACCGACTGCCGTGCCCAGAAGCTCGCCCGCCACGAGGGGCCGTCCGACTCATCGCCAAAGCGCAACAATGCGGCGGGTCGTCGGCGTTTTTGGAACGCGCCAGGCCGGGCGCTCGCGGCGGTGCTGCAACACATCCACGCCGGAAACACTCTACGTCTCGGCTTCCCGCGCACATCCACATCGGCGGCCAGGTCGGGGGGGGGGGGGGGCCCTCCGGCGAACTGGCTTTCGAGGAGGATGGCCAGCCTGAGCTCCTCCTCCTCCGCCTCGGCCTCCCACTCCTCAGGCTCCACGCCGCTCCGTACGCCGACGGGGCCTTCGCAGGCGCTGCGCTCAGTCAAGCGCGAGGCGGTCTCGCTGGTCCGGTCGCCGCCGCGGACACGCTCGCGGGGCATCGTAATCAGCGAGCCACGCGTGCCGGCGAAGTTGGCTCCCACTGGCCGCCTTCGCCTTCGTCGACCAAAACCTGAGCCGACGGGCTGGTTGGCGCCGCCCGCCGAGGATAGCACCATAAGGATGGTGATGGAGCAGTCGCTCCGCGACTCGGTGCTGTGCCCGCTGGTGGAGCCGTCGTTGCCTGATATCCTGGCCTGGTCTAGAACGGATTGGGAGGAGTAGGAGTGCCTCCACGTCCAGCGCCTGTAGGAGGAGGCCAAGCGGCAGGCGTGGTCCGCTCTTTGTCCTCGACGACGAGGAGGAGGATGGCCCCTTCTACCATCCCTGGAGGTGCGGCGACGCCGGCCAGGGGGGCTCCCACCCGCCGCAGCCGCCGAGCGATGCCAACCACGACGACGAGGACGATGGCGCCGATCAGGGCTACACGTCCTTCTACGACAACTTCGGCATGTAGAAGCGGCGACGGCATCGGCGAAGGCGATGGCGGCAGCCTTTTTTAATGTTTTAGTTTATTATCTAATAATGTAGTTTAAATTCGATGTAATCCGCCTATATTCGTCCATCTTTAATAAAATCCGTCTAAATTTGCCAAACTCGTCTGAAATTTAGCCGAACGCGGGAACTCGGCCTGAAAATACGAGTGGAAAACTCGGCGTTCCTACGCCAAAATTTGGTCCGGCTTTCGGCCTGGAATCGCCCAACGAGTGGGGATGCTCTTATCCGGCTAATATATGCAGTACATCTACTTCTTGCTTGTACCAGCTTCACCAAGAATAAAACCTCGGCCAAAATGGTGCCTTGAAGCCTTCTCAATCATCTCGCAAAGTTTGCCCGAATTCCATTGAATCTGAATTTTTTTGTGCATCAGTTTCTTTCAGCCACCATATAGCTTTTGTAAGAAAAGCCCCTATCTTTGCTAATATCTCAACCTGCAGCCCACGGTTCTCCCACGTGTCACCCGCCCAGCAGCCTGCGCGCCCTATGGCCCGAGTGTCCTTTGACCCCACCTGATCAGTGAGTGTGGGTAGGTTTGCCCTAAGTGAGAAGAGCCCAAGTGAATTTCCAAAATCAATTAGAAATTTCAGAAATTAATATAATTCAAAATTAAATATATCTTTTGAAGGGTTTTGAATTTGAGGAAACATTTAATATGAAATATGAACCAATTTTGAATGTTAATTCAAATATGTTTTCCAATTTGTACAGAGTTGACTCTAACTATTCAAACCTCTGACTTTTGACCTTATTTAAAATTGTTTTGCATTTAATAATGTTTTAAATTTATAGATTCAAATAATACAAATGATATATGTTTTGTGATCAGAAAAATACCATGAATATGAATCTGCTATTTAAAATAAATTCTGAGGAAATAAAATTTTTGATTATTAAATTTCTATTTCTTAATAAATCTATATCTTTTAAACCGTAATTCCGAATTCGATAAATAATATGTCTAGATCGATCAGCGCGACGAACCCTTTTCAACTATATGCTCCATGATATCAACCGACGAATGCATCATATAAATATTCAGTAACAAAATATGACCAAACAATTAATAAAAATGCTTTATTCTTGTTCCTACACCACACCCTTTCCATGCTATGTTATACCATGCAATTGTGCATCATTCCATCATGGAATATCTTGTTTTGCTTATTGCATATGCTTCATATAATTGCACAATTAATTTATTATGGCCCTTGTGTGTTTGGTTTTTATTCCGGATAGACGCCGAGCAAGAGAGTTATCAGGAGACTCAAGAGTACTATCCAGATCCCGGTTATCCTACTACTGGGCTGACAAGAAGGAAATTCGCATGCTTGCACATATAGTACTTATTGCTTCTATCTTATTCTTGCATCATAAGTCGTGTTCCTAATTAAATTGCAATCCCAAGTATTGCATAGCCTTTACATTTAAACACCATTGAAGCTTGTACCCTCTATCCTATTAGCCAATAATATAGGAGTTGTTTGAGTCATGCGAGTCATAGAATTGCATGTGTAGGGTTTGTGATAGTCTTTGAATGATGAGGTACATAAACAATTGAATTGAGTAGTAATGGGATAACTAAAGAAAGAGGCATCGGTGGGCAATATCTGTTATTTGGTTTTTACCTGCTCACTTGTGTCCCGTAGGACCCGAGTACTTGATTCTTATTCCTTGACTATCACACTATCCGCATGTGGCACCATGAATCCCCTTAGTGTTGGGTTTCCGGTGCAGAAAACAAAAATTTCCTACATTGAATCGCCCTACTGCCCAAGATCTATCTATTAGTAATGTAGTAACGGCCGAGAGGTTTCGGATACATACCCTTGCAGTCCGAAAGCGATTAATGTTCCAAGGGGAACGTGGTTGAAGTAGTCGTCCTCGTAGCCGACCTCAAGGTCACGAAGCTCCTCGCAGGTCACCCCTTGTACCATCACCGTGCAACAGTCCGGCTCACGACATCCAAAGTGCCTCAAGTGTTGCACCTCATGGCTTCGTATACATACGGTGCACGACGAGAACCTCCGTATCCTTTGATCCCTGCTGGGAGTGCGGAAGTAGATCTCTGGCTCTTGGATTCCCTGTAGCGCAACGGCGTGTTGCAGGTGCGTCGTCTCTTGCGCGAACAACCCTGGGCCGTGCCAACGCGTGGAGACAACTAGAGAGAGATATTGGAGAGGAGGAGGAGGAGAGCTCCCAACTCATGGAATCCAACTGTATTGGTGTGTTCCTCCAAGGGGGAGAGGGGGCCTCTTTATATAGGGGTGGAGGGGCGGGCTTGCCCCTCCCCCAAGCCAACCAGGCGGCGGACAAGGAGGAGAGGCGGTGGCCAAGGGAGGGTGCAGCCCTAGGCGCCCACCAAACCCTAGGTGCATGGGCTTGGTCCCTCTCTCTTGGTTTTCCCTCACGGGCCCTTTTCCCTTTGAAAGTTGGCCCATTAGTGGAATAACCTTTCAAATTAGATTTTAACATTATATTTAATATTAATTAAATTAATTAATATGTAAATACATATTACCAAATCTGATTTGACCCGAAACACCTTTCGGTTCCCCTTCTATATCCTCCGAACAACTTCGGAACATCCCAAAATGATTTCGGTCCTCTCACGAAACTTTTCCGGTTTCCTTTCTTTCTCCGAACAACTTCAGATATCTCTTCGTGGAACAATTCTGACTTTCTCTTTCTCTACTATAATTCCAACTTACGGATAATATCCAGCTCATCATACCCTTAAGTGGATCCCCTCACGTCTCGGGAAATGGCATAGACATGATATCTATCTATGATCAAAAACGGGAACGAGATGCCCATGATGACCCCTGTACATTGCAGATGACGATGTTGTTTGAACCGTAAACGTCGAGTCCAATTTCCTTTGTTTCTTCGATACTACTTGTCCAAGATCCGATCGTTAGGTATCTCCATACCTTGTTTAATCTCATTACCGACAAGTGTTGTTTACTTGTTATCGTGATATTACATCCCTGTGACCTGGTCATATGTTGCACCATTATGGTTGTAATCTCACCAAGTCGGCCTAACTGTATCTTACCCATCACTGGGTGAACAAATCCCGGTCTTGATTCATAGGCCTCAACTTGTACCTCTAGAATACCCAACATACACCTTTATAATCACCATTTTACTAAGTGATGTTTGATACAGTCAAAGCATCCTCGAGAGACAGTGATTAATATGATCTCACGGTCTAAGGAGAAGGAGACTTCGTTTCTAACTATTGGAATGATGAACTTCATGACTTGATCGTGTCATAATCTTTGAGGAATGTCCATCACATCATTCACCAATGATATGACCTCATTGTTAACTAGATCTATGACTCATGATTAGGAAACCTTGATAATTCGTTGCCCAATAAACTAGTATTAATAGAGTCTACTAGGGACTTTTGTTTCATATCACACATGTATCAATGTTTTCACTTGATACAGTTATAGCACAATATGAAACTATTACGAACTTATTGGGATATGACAATAATGAACCTTTTATTATTTGCCTCTAGGGCAATATTCCCTTCAGTCTCCTACTTGCACTAGAGTCCAAATAATATAGCTTGCATTTACTAATCATAACGTCATGTCCCTGTTCTTTTTTACTAGATCAATATGTCTTCTGCAAATCGATAATGTCTTCCTAATTTTGACATTCACTCCATTATCTCATAATGGTTTGAAGTATTCGGTATGGAGAGTGAGACTTTGTTTCTATTGTTTATAATGACGGCCGTTGAGTCAATTTAACTTTCACTCTTGTCATGCAAACATTGAAACACACTTAGCAGAAGACGAACTTCCTTAGCCAAAATATACTTTTATCTTTATGTAGATCCTAATGCATAGCATGCAACTATGTGCATAACCTCACTTCTTGCAATTCAAGAACAAACTTAACTCTGGTTAAGCGATTAACTCAGGAATCATCTCAAGACATGTTCTTCCAACTAGATCCTTAGGTCAAATTACGCTGAGTATACAATATGGTTTCATGGAAGAACCTATGACCGGGGCATAGAAGATGCAACGCATTTCTTTATTTCTTTTAACCATAATTGTAATATGAGGCTAACTCAATGCTTCATACATGTAAGAACCATTTTCTTATATTTTTCCATTCTGAACTCCTTCAGAATCTTACCTAGGACACTTTGAACTTCTTCAGGATCAAGTCGAGAAAGCATTCAACAATAATGTTTATTAAACTTACCAATCTACCGTGATAGATTCCATTGTTTAACAACTTTTTCAACTTCATCCATATTTACTAACTTAAATATTATTAATACCAATTCATCATTCATATATGACATCCACATATTTCAGAATGATGACACGCTCCCACTCAGATATGGCATCCTGTAGCACCCTGGGAAAACAGTAATAGAAAATTGCATGTCTTTATCTTGCGCATCATCATATCATCATGCATATTTTTCTTGCATTTTCTGAGCACAAAAAATCTTTTATTAAATACCGTATTTTGTTTTCTAAATTATTCGTAATCGATTCTTTGTTTCTTAATCTTAAATAAACAAAATAATATTTTCGATCGTTATAAGTCTGCAAAAGAGTTTTTATTATTTTACTAATAACAAAAAAAAGGAAAAAAGCCCATTTAAAGTTTTGGTCCTAAAATAGTCTCATCTAGTCTACTTTAGACTATATAAATATCCCAATCTACTCTTTCTTCCTCACAAAACCCTAGCCCTAATCGTCCTCTACCTTTTACCCTCCCGTTCTTCTCAAATTTCCATTCCAAATCATGTAGAGTGTCTTTTTTATTCAATTTCTCTTGCCCACCAAGCAGCTCACTACTTAAAAAAATCAATCAAGCCGCATGTGGCTTTGCCGAAGCAAATCGATCAGGTTCTACTAAGATTTTGTGTGTGTGCTGACCAGAGACACCCTTTGCCTTGTACGTCGTGTACCACCTGCCCCTTGGCTCCTGTCAAGAGCTCCCATCGCCACCACCGGCCAGCCGCCTTGGCCCTGGTGCGCCGTCTGCTTGGAGCCTTCCACCCTATCATCAGCTCGCCAATTCCTTGGTCCATGTGCGACAGGAGGGCTACACTCAACCCTCTGCTTCGCTACTCCCACTGTTAGGAATTATAAGGTCTATGGACCACTTTGATAAGATTAAAAAAATCAATAACTCACTCTCTTAATTACTACATGTACCAATACATGCACGAGAAAAAGAAAGAAAAAGAAGATCATGCATTGGATGAGAGATGGTAATAAATGAGAAAGGATATGTAATTCCTAACATTTTAAAAAAACTCTTAGGACTTATAATCCCCAACGGAGGGAGTACTCACGATAGTGAGCCTAGATCCACGTGCACATCAAGTCACGCAAGACAACGTCGCCGCCTCACGCCATCTGCAGCCATATCTCTTCGACTGCAGCAGCACTGCACTCTATCGCGTGTAGCCCCAATCCCCATGTCAGCCCGCGCTCTGCCATTTGTCTCTGTCTGTGCTGCTGCCCCACACGTGTTCGATGAAATATCTATGAGTGCTTTGGTCTTGGTTTTTCCATCCAACATTCGAAACTCGCCATCGCTCGAGTGAATCCTATCTCATCACTCTACTTCGTCGCGCCACACCCGAGTTCTGCGACCGATGTCGTAGCCTCTTCGGTAAGATCTTTCTAGTATGGGCCACTTCCGAAGCATCAACTTCTTCCGCCACTTCAAATACAACATGAAGACCGCCTTTCCGTCTCTTCTATCCAAGCAGTGAGATACCGCCTCTATTTTATAAATTCTACACAACTTGTGGCATATTAAAATTTTCATGCTTGCATAATATATTTTGTGGTCTCGGGTTAAATATCAATTCATCTATTAATTAAATATGGAGTGCATATGAATCTGTACTATACTAATCGTATATTGGCTTCATTTAAACTTGTGTAGCAAACCGGTACCATGATTTGCCTAGTTAAGCCAACATCTAAAATTGCGGGGTATATAAACAACATGAACCTTCTAATTTACTATCGGGATCTCGGTTCCGCTTAATATTGCCTAATTGTATCGCATATTTGCCATGTCATGCATTATACATGCATCATGCATGATCTTCTGTCGTAGTATTAAATAGTGCATCCAACGTTTCTTCTAGTGCTTTGCTTCTTTATGGATTAGGCCATGAGTTGATGTGAGTGTCGACCTGATCTTCAGATGAACCTTCGTTCATGTTTCAAGGCGAGCATTCTCCCTCTTTCTACCTATTTTACATGTATAGTCTTTACTTCCTCCTGTTGATCTATTGCTATCTGTGTTGCCGTGCTTTAGATTTCGTACCTATTTATATATCTCTGTAGCCTTTATACTGCCTTAGACACCTCCTATTGCCTGTTGTTTGGGTAGACAGTTGGCCTTAGGAGTCGTAGTCACTTGCTCAGGTGCTGCTTCGCATCGTCGATGTTCCACTGATGTTGGGGGTTGGCATATTCATAAAGGTGGAGATGATGGTGGTTTTAATTATAGCTGGTTAATTAAATATTAAAATTGATATAATTAATGAAGAGACACCAGTGGGTAATAGTTGAGATTTGGTTGTTAACTGCCCACTTGTGTCCACCTAGGACCCGAGTTCTTGACACCCGTTCCGAGACTGAGCGCGCTAACCACATGTGGGGTGTGTGGGCACCCCTATCGGCTTAGTACCTGATTTCAAAGTACTTTACTAGGGCCACAAACTAGTTTGAAGTTTTCATGCCACGTTATGCCATGTATGCCATGTTATGCCATGTTTATTACTAGTTGCTCGATGGACGTTTATTACTGTTGCGTAGGTGCGACACTCTGTCATGGGAATATTTTGTCTGTGACCTCTGCTTTCATGCAAGTGTATGGAACCCTAGAGTCCGTACGAGGAGGATTAGCTATACCTCGTACGGGTAGCTCTTTTGGGTGGCCCCCATGTGCTTGCTTTGGGTCAGGGAAAGCATCGTGTCCTAGACCCCGCCGACATACCGATGGAAGTATGTTAATTGATCTAGCAACAAGGGTCGAAGTGCGTGTGAAAAGTTTGGTGCGCCCCTGCAGGGTTAAATCTTTTCGAAAAGTCGTGTCTGCCGTTATGGATGACTTGGAGTACAGTATCTCGATCATAGACAACTATAACTAAATTTTAATGTTATAAATTTGACTTGTATCTGATATGACTAGTAAGTTGGATAACCACCATGGAAAGAATGATTAAAACTGCCAACCGTGTGAGTTTCCTCGATATGACTAGAATGTTTGGTGGTAGTACTAGGTTGGATCCGAATAGGTTTTTCTCATCTCCCTCTGATAGCCGACAGTGGAATTGAGTCTCTATAGGTTGTTTAGCGCATGCTTCGCTGCCGCTTCAGTGCACCATACCCTTGTAGGCGAGGACGGCCAAATTCAAGTCTTGCCGTGTACTGGCCTTAGTACTGACCGCTCTCTTGTTTTCCTTTGCCCTTTGTTGGCGCCTCTTTTGTTTAGCAGGTTTGAGATCGACGTCGTTAGCAGGGTTACCCTTCCGGCTTGGCCTGGACAGGGTTATGGACGCCATTGGTTATTCTTTAGGGCTCTCAGTCCAATTTGCATCTTGTCCATACTCAGACGCTGTTTTGGTTTTAAGGTGATTTGGATCTTTGTACTGTATATTTGTATTCTTGACTCATGGAGTCATGTTGTATATATCTGTTCTGTGGGTTCCATCATGGACTACTGTGTAATGATATTACTTTGTTTTCCACCCGCACACAAGAGCCTGGTGGGCACCTTTGAATCGTTTCTATGCGGGTTTGGAGGGAATCACTAAAACTTACATAGGTCCAACCCGAGAGTGTTACAGAGTGGTATCAGAGCCCAGCAGTTGCGATACCCCACTGGTCTAGCCTGTAGGATAACCTAGCTAATGGACATTGTAGAGTGTCAAAAATATTTCGAAAAATCGGTTGGATAGATCTGATTAGATCTGCTTTTACTCCTTACCTCTATGCTATTCTCTTCTTACCTTTACGAGTTTTAAATATACTCTCCTATCTTTTATTTGAGTCCAGGAATTCTTGTGATCGGGTTTTGTCATACCTTCAGGGTTTCGCTTCCATCCTCTTGTAACGGTGCTTCGACATCTGTTCTTCATGATATCTGAGAAATTTTCCTCTGTTGTATCTTTTAGTTGATCGAAAATTCACTAATTTTTTTCTTTGTATCTTCGGGTGTTTTCCGACACAACAACATCATCTGCATCAGATCCGATGAAGAGCCTGTATCACTCGTTTGTTTCAGAAACATCGCTTGTCGAGATTTTCAGTCTAAGTTCCGAGAATGGGTTGCATGCTTTTCTACTGCATGTGCGGAGTAATAGTTTTGGTGCGTGATGGATTAGCCCCATGCTGACTACTCATTCTATTTGCTCTCGTACATTGAAGTGGATAATAATACATCTTTTCTCTCCTTCCATCGAAGTTGTAGGTGGCCTTATCTTTTGAGACATTTACCTTCGTCCTTTGATTATCGGGAGTGTTCCCTCGATGATGTGAGCAACGACCCCTTGTTGGTGGTGTCGCCGATTTCAAGACAGAGAAATAACCCTTGTTAGTGGTGTCATGAGGATCTACACAAAGCAAGAAGATTCATATGGTCGGCCTTCTTCTCCGTACCATGAGGCGGATCTCGAGGGAGAGATCTATTGTTAGTGGTGTCGAATTGTAGCACCCCGAGAAAACTGTAATAAAAAATCGCATGTCTTTATCTTGTGCATCATCATATCATCATGCATATTTTTCTTGCATTTTTTGAGCATAAAAGCTATTTTATTAAACACCGTATTTTTGTTGGAATTATGCCCTAGAGGCAATAATAAAGATGTTATTATTATAATTCTTGTTCATGATAAAGTTTATATTCCATGCTAGAATTGTATTAAGCGGAAACTTTAATACTTGTGTGGTTTGTGAACAACACCGTGTCCCTAGTATGCCTCTATGGACTAGCTCATTGATTAATGATGGTTAAGGTTTCCTAACCATAGACATGAGTTGTCGATTAATAATGAGATCATATCATTGGGAGAATGATATGATGGACAGACCCAAACTAAGCGGAGCAATTAGATCGTGTCATCGTGTTCATCTTTGCGAAGCTTTTCTTATGTCAAATATTGTATTCCTTAGACCATGAGATAATGCAACTCCCTGGTATCGGAAGAAAGCTTTGAGGTCATCAAACGTCATCCTATGAGAGGGTGATCATAAAGGTGTCTCTCAGGTGATCGGAAAGTACCTGTTCGGTTGTATGTATCGGGATGGGATTTGTCCCTCCCAAGTCAGAGAGATATACTTCGGGCCCACTCGGTAATCGATATCAACACCGCTTGCAAGCACGTGGTTAAGGAGTTAATCACAAAGTGATATCGGATTACGGAACGGGTAAAGTACTTGCTGTGAACGAGATTGAACTAGGTATGACGGTACCGACGATCAAATCTCGGGCAAGTAAAATATCGCGAGACGAAGGGAATATATATATGGGATTGATTGAATCCTGGCATCGTGGTTCATCTGATATGATCATCGATGAATGTGTGGGAGTTAATATGGGTTTCCAGACCCCACTGTTGATTATTGATAGAAGATCATGTCTGCATATTCTCGAACCCGAAGGGTCACACACTTAACGTGTCTCGACGCTAGGATAGATTGGATAATTGGTTTATGAGTTTTTGTTCGGAGTCTCAGATGAGATCCAGGACATCATGAGAGGTTTCGGAATGGTCCGAAGAATAAGATTCATATAAGGCAAAGAAGATTTTGGAGTTCGGAATTGTTTCGGGTTAATCAGTATTGTAACGGAAGCTTCTAGAACCTTCCAGAGTGGGACCAACGTGGCCCCACTTGTCGGGAGGGGGCGTGGGCCTATGAGGGAGTGACCTGGCCGCATTGGGACAGGGGCACAAGGCCCCATAGGGCCCAGCCAGCCAAACCCTAGGGAAACCCTAGGGGAGCTTCTAGAAGGGGGGGGGACTTGCCCCCCACTCCTCCCTCCTTGGCCGCCGGCCTATGGATTGGGGGAGGGGCAAGGGCCAGCCGCCCACCCCTCTATATAAAGAGGGCTGGGGGCGCACCCCTCCCACACCTCCTACACAACCCTAGCCGCCCTGCTGCCCCTCCTCTCTCACTCTCCCTCCCGACTGCGCGTAGGCGAAGCCCTGCCGCAGAAACTCTCCACCGCTTGCACCACGCCGTCGCGTTGTAGATCCAATCCATCTCTCCACCCTACTTGCCGGACCGAGGAAGGAGGAGACGTCGAGGTGCCGCACGTGTGCATCTCTCGGAGGCATCGCCACTTGCGGTGTTAGATCGGATCAGATCGCGAGGAGGAGAAGCGAGTACGTCTACATCACCCACGTTCCGTCGAACGTTCCGCTGTGCGAATCTTCAAGGGTATGAAGATCTCATCTACCCCCCCTCGTTGTTTGCATCTCCTAGATTAGATCTTGGCTTTCCCGTTCACATCCGTAGAATTTTTTTGATTTACTATGCTGCGAAACCCTTCAGTGGTATCAGAGCTAGATCTATGCGTAGATGTGTTTCACGAGTAGAACGCAACATGCTTGTTGCGGGCGTTGACGTTTTCTATTGCAAGCCTCTTGTTTGTGTAATTCTTATGACGCGGGATAGTGAGATTGAAGCGGTCCAGGCCAACCTTACGCGACCTCGTTCGCGAGACCGGCTCCGCACTTGACGTGTGGCTTGTTCCACACATGCGGCTGGTGGATGCCGCTTTCTCTCACTATAGTTGTCATGGGATTTACACCGGAGTTTGGCAACCATAATATCACCGTTGTGGCTTTCCGTAGGTAAGAATCGTTCTTAGCTTGCTACTCCCATAAGCCACGTAAAACATGAACAACAAAGTAGAGGCGTCTAACTTGTTTTTGCAGGGAGTGTGTTCTGTGATATGGTATGGCCCAAGATGTGATGTGTATGTTGTATGCAATGATCATGTTTTGTAATGTTTCATGACTTGCATGTCGATGAGTACACAACCGGAAGGAGCCATATGGTTGTCTTTATAATTGTGTATGACCTGTGTGTCAACTTCTTATACGCCATGTAATAGCTTTACTTTATCGCTAAGTAGTTAGCAATAGTTGTAGTTGCTATTAGTGGTGGAGGCAATCATGGTGGAGTGATGGAGATCATGCCGGCACGCACAAGATGGAGATCATTGTGCGAAGATTGGCTATACCATGTCACATAAAGTTATATGCATGTGATGTTTATCCCTTTATGTATCTTATTATGCTTAGATCGCGATGGTAGCATTATAAGATGATTCCTCACTTAAAGATCAAGATAAAACTGTGTTCTCCCCATGTATGCACCGTTGCGAAAGTTCGTCATGTTCAAGCATCACGTGATGATCGGGTGCTATAAACTCTATGTTCACATACAACGGGTGCAAGCCAGTTTTGCACACGCGGAAATACTTGGGTTTGACTTGACGAGCCTAGCATGTACAGACATGGCCTCGGAACACATGAACCTAAAGGTTAAGCATGAGTCATATGAATGATATGATCGACACTTTGTTGTCTACCATTGAAACCACATCTCTTCTCGTGAAGATCGGATTAGGTGTGGTGAATTTGGATCATGTTCACTAAACAACTTGAGGGATGTTGAATTTAGTGGGAGTTCATCTAGTAATTTGATTAAGTTGAACTAGTTATCATGAACATAGTCTAAATTGTACTTGCAAATTTTGTAGATCAAATGGCTAAGTCCAACTTCAACTTCAACGTTTTTGCTGATAAAGAAAAGCTTAAGAACAATGGGTCTAACTTCACCAACTGGTTCCGCAATCTGAGAATCATTCTCGCTGGCGGACAAAAGGACTATGTCCTTGAGAATGCGCTAGGTGACACCCCTGCTGTAGATGCGCCGGCTGATGAGAAAGCTGTTTATCAGTCGCGCAAAGATGATTATGGTGTGATTAAGAGCACCATGTTGTTTGCTATGGAATCGGACCTTCAAAATCGTTTTGAAGATTACCCCGGGCCCTTTGAGATTCTTGAGGAACTGAAAACTATGTTTCAGACTCAGGCCCGTTCTGAGAGATATGAGATCTCTGAGAAATTCTTTAACTGCAAGATGGAGGAAGGGAGTTCCGTTAGTGAGCACGCCATAAAGATTTCGGGCTACACTCAACGCCTTGAGAAACTAGACTGCAAGATTCTAGAGGAGCTCAAGATTGACAGGGTTCTGCAATCACTCCCTCCTAGCTACAAAAGTTTTGTAGTGACTCATAATCAGATTGGTTCCACTGATACGATCACCGAGCTCTTCGCTAAGCTGAAAGCTGCGGAGGTGGACATCAAAAAGGATAATCATGTGTTGATGGTCAACAAGCCCCCCAGCTTTAAGAAAGTTAAGGGTGCAAAGAAGCCCTTCAAGAAAGGCAGCGGCAAGTGCGTTGCCCCTGCTGAGAAGAAGCTCAAGTCTGGACCTAAGCCGGACACTGAGTGCTTCTATTGCAAGGACAAGGGTCACTAGAAGCGCAACTGTCCGAAGTACTTAGCGGACAAGAAGGCTGGCACCATCAAAGGTATATTTGATATACATGTTATTGATGTTTTCCTTACTATCCCTCGTTTTAGTGCCTGGGTATTTGATACTGGTTCAGTTGCTAATATTTGTAACTCGAAACAGGAGCTACGGAATAGACGGCGGCTGGCGAGGGATGAGGTGACGATGCGCGTTGGCAACAGATCAAGTTGATGTGATGGCCGTCGGCACGCTCTCCTTAGTTTTACCTTCAGGATTAGTTTTAAACCTCAATAAGTGTTATTATGTGCCTGTGTTGAGCATGAACATCATATCTGGATCGTGTTTATTGCAAGACGGTTATTCATTTAAATCTGAGAATAATGGTTGTTTTATTTATATGAGTAACATCTTTTATGGTCATGCACCTGCTGTGAATGGTTTATTTCTTCTGGATCTCGAAAGGGATGAAAAACACATCCATAACATTGAGGCTAAGAGATGCAAGGTAGATAGTGATAATACTACTTATTTGTGGCAATGTCGTCTAGGTCATATTGGTGTAAAACGCATGAAGAAACTCCATTCTGATGGACTTTTGGAGTCTCTTGATTTTGAATCATTTGACACATGCGAACCATGCCTCATGGGCAAGATGATCAAAACCCCGTTCTCCGGAATGATGGAGCGAGCAACGAACTTGTTGGAAATCATACATACCGATGTATGCAGACCGATGAGTGTTTCGACGCGCGGTGGATATCGCTATTTTCTCACTTTTACCGATGACTTAAGTAGATATGGGTATATCTATTTAATGAAACATAAATCTGAAACATTTGAAAAGTTCAAAGAATTTCAGAATGAAGTGGAAAACCATCGTAACATAAAGATTAAGTTTCTACGATCCGATCGTGGAGGTGAATATTTGAGTTATGATTTTCTCACGCATCTTAAAGCAAGCGGAATCGATTCACAACTCACGCCACCCAGAACACCACAGCGCAATGGTGTGTCTGAACGCCGGAATCGAACTCTATTAGATATGGTTCGATCAATGATGTCTCTTACTGATTTGCCGTTATCATTTTGGGGTTATGCATTAGAAACCGCTGCATTCACTTTAAATATGGCACCATCTAAATCCGTTGAGACGACACCGTATGAACTGTGGTTTGGTGCTAAACCTAAGTTGTCGTTTCTTAAAGTTTGGGGATGCGAAGCTTACATCAAGAAGTTGATGCCGGACAAGCTCAAACCCAAAGCGGAGAAATGCTCTTCATAGGATACCCTAAGGAAACTATTGGGTATACCTTCTATCACAAAACCGAAGGCAAAGTGTTTGTCGCAAAGAACGGATCCTTTCTTGAGAAGGAGTTTCTCTCAAAAGAAGTGAGTGGGAGGAAAGTAGAGCTAGACGAGGTTGTTGAACCTTCTCTTGAATTGGAGAGTAGCGCAGCACCTGACATTGTTCTAGTGCCGCCTGCACCAACAATAGAGGAAGCTAATGACAAGGATCATGAAGCTTCAGACGATGCTACTCCTGAGTGGTAAGGCAACCCTGTCTTAACTGTCTTGTTAGTAGACGACAGTGAACCTGCGAACTATGAGGAAGCGATGATGAGCTCAGACTCTGAGAAATGGCTAGAGGCCATGAAATCAGAATTGGGATCCATGAGCGAAAACCAAGTATGGACTTTGGTGAACCCTCCTAGCGACCGAAAGGCCGTTGAGTGCAAATGGATTTTTAAGAAGAAAACGGACGCGGATGGTAATGTTACTGTCTATAAAGCACGACTTGTCGCGAAAGGTTTTTTACAAGTTCAAGGTGTTGACTACGATGAGACTTTCTCTCCCGCAGCGATGTTTAAGTCCATTCGGATTTTATTAGCAATTGCTGCGTTTCATGATTATGAAATATGGCAGATGGATGTCAAGACTGCGTTCCTCAATGGTAACATTGATGAAGAGTTGTATATGATGCAACCCGAAGGTTTTGTCGATCCTAAGGATGCTGATAAAGTGTGCAAACTTCAGCGTTCCATTTATGGACTGAAGCAAGCATGTCGGAGTTGGAACCTTCGTTTTGATCAAGTGATGTAACATCCTAAAAATACTAAACTTAAATCATCAAACTCTAATCATCAAAATTAGGGTTAACAAAAACTTTGTTAAATAAAATTATGAATGCATGCATATGCGTATGCATTAAAATTGAAATTCTTTTGAACCACCTTGTTTGTGTGTTTCCTTGCTTGTAAAATGTTTCTTAGGTGAAATAAACATCATCTAAAACATTTCCCAAACTTTTCCTAAAGACAAGTAAATCAAAACAAATAAAATAAAGGAATGGTCATTTTGACCAATTTAACTCCCATGCCTACTTTGGCTGTCTCAAAGTTTCAGGACCTAATGGAAACTTTTCTGGATTTTTGCACCCCTTGAATGTACTCATAACAAGGTATCAAGGCCCGCTTTGTGATCATGCAGAAACTTTCAAATGCATAGTTTAAATGACAATTCAAAATTGAATCTTTATCATATGGGAAGATCCCACTTTTTCAAAAACCACTCAAACAAGCTCAACTTTCAAAACCCAAGCATCTGCAGACTCACCAGCACCAATCTAGCAAACCCACCAAAAATCTTTTCAAAATTCAAAACTTGATTTCATGCAGCCATTTCATCAAACAGGTTGCAGACACAAATCATACAAAATCTAAACACTATTTGGAGCAGTGATTTGAGCCTAACTTGTCCCCTCTTTGGCTCACAACCAGCTCAGTAGATCATCTAGCTAACTAAACCAAGCACTAGCACCACTGTGAGCTTGCCATTATCATCAATGGTGAACAGCCGAGCACACCCATGTCGACAGCAAGCTAGGAGGAGACACAAGCCTAGCCAGCATGTCTGGGAGGCATCCCACCGTCCAACGCTACTCCCTGTCCCAGCCGCGAGCGTTGCCAAGCCCTGGACCACACGCACGAACCATGCCAACCTCGCCAGCGACCATGCCGAGCGTGCGCCAGAGCGCCACCCTCAACCAGCGCCCACAAACCGCGCGCTGCCCTCACTGCGTGCACACATGATCGCCACCGACCCAGGAGACCGCCAGACATCCTTGTTCGCCGCCCCGTGCCGCACAGCCACCGCTCGCCGTCGAAGACGCTGCCTCTACCGCGCAGAGCGTCGCATGTTCCAGACCAAACCACACCGCCCCACGCCTCGAAACCATGTCGTTGAGCATCGCCAGGGAACACCGCACCGTCCCCTACCGTCGCCCATGCCAGTAGCCGCCTGTAACATCGCCCCCGACGAGCTCACCGTGCGCCCCGTCGGTCCCCTCGCTCGACTATAAATAGAGGCCACCCCCAGTCGATTTCTTTACACCACCTCACTCCCCTCTTCTCACTGATCGTGCCACACCATTCCCGGAGCAAGGCGAGCACCACCTCGCCGGAATTTCACCGGAGCTCGCCGCCTCTGGAGAAGAAGGGCGCCATCGATTTCGTCCCCTAGGAGCTGCCGCGACCACCCCTGAGTTCGCCGTCGTCGACTTCGTTGTTCGCCCGCCTCTCTGACCCTCGCCTGCACCCCGGTGAGCTCCCATCACCCCTCACTGGCCTCGCTAGGTTTCTTTCTCGCCGGCGCTGCCTCGCGTCGACGATGACTCCCAACCGTTGGATTAGAATCAGATCGAACGACCCACGTTGCCCCATACCACTTCGCCCCTCCCCGTCTCACTGACGAGTGGGGACACCCACTTAAGCAGCCCGTGGGAGCACTGCGCTTAGCAGGCCGGCCCGTTAACTCTTCCCACGCAGCCCAGTTATTTGAATTAAACCTTTTTCATTTTTGTTTCAAACTCACTTCTGTACTCAACTTCAAAAATCAACCCAGATCGATTCTGTGCATCAAATTGAATGAAACCAATTTTGTTAGAAAGGTCTATGAATGCTGAATCCAAGCCCGTTGGATTCAAGTCATTTGGATCTATAGATCACCCATGGTAAAAATAACAAGGCAGAAGCTTTTCTGCATTCAAACATTTTTCAAATTTAAACCATAATAGCTTTTGAGTTGTTTCCAACTCTCAAAAATCACATTTAACCATACCTTTCAGAATATATAAAAATATATAGGTTTACTTGCAGGAATAATGTTCAAGTAATAAAAGAATGCCCCATAGGCATTTCTAGTCACTTTAATTAATTAAAATAAAAGGGTAAAACCTTATTAAATTGTGACACCACTTTAAATCACATTCCCTTGGACTACAATATGTGGTGATGACATGTGTCAACATGATCCCATGTTTGGTTTGGAGAATATTAAATCTTAAGTAGTTTTTCAATGAGTAGAAATTACTTTTCTAAAAATAAAAGGAATTAAACCAAGCTTTAATCTTGTAATATTAGTGATGATGCTAGATCATCTATAGGACCCTTGTGTGTGATGATTGCAAGTAGTTAAGTATTGTTTGGTGATTTTGTACCTCGTATTTATTCATAGACGCTAGTACCGACCAAGGATACGAGGAGGAAGGAGGATTCTACGAAGAAGAAGCCGAGGAGAACTTCAACCACTGCTCTGCAAAAGGCAAGCTTTACTAACCAAGTTGACCTATGCAAGCCAGTAACTTTGCAAGCTAACACTTGCAATTTAGCAAGCTTTATTAACTAAGTGAACCAATGCAAGCTCACCCTTGCAAGATACCCTACTGATGCCACAAAACACTACTTGTTACTATGCCCACTATATGCCTTAAGCATATGTGATCATACCCACTTGATTCAACCAATCCTAGTTTTACTTGGAAGCTTCTTACTTTATTTCTTTATCAAAGATCTTACTTAGAGTTTACTTAAGAGATTGGTAGATACTAGAAAGATATGTTAATGTTGCATAAAGAGCCTAAAATTTGGCCTAGGTTAGAAACCTTGATATCATCCTAAGATATAAGGTGTACTTAGTTGAAACTCCCCTAGTTTACCAACCCTCCTTATGACTTACCCCCACCTGTAGATTCTAGTGCTAAGCATAAAACTTGATCAACTTTAGATGGGAATACTTGATGGAAAACTGGTTATGAAAACCTTGGAATGATGGATCATTCTATTGAAATGTTTTGGACATGTGTTTCCAAACACCTGATGATTTTGGTGATGAAAATGTTGAGGCATGAGCCTTAGCCCTTTATAAAACTGATGGTTGTCTGGATGCGATACCATTCCAATTTTATCGTATAACCACAATACCCGAATATTGGGTAGGGCTTGACTGGAAACTTATATACCTTAGTATTAGCTCCCTCACGGCCAAGGTCTGAGCTGAGGCTACCTTGTGAAGATTGTCCACCTGTGCAGTACCCAAGATGACAGTTGGTCATGGTTGGGAGGCCAAACTCATAGGAGAGGTGCCTATACTAGGGCGTGTAATTGAAAGGTTAGGATTGATTATCCGCATACTGAGTATGGTGAATTCAGGATTTGTTCCTGACAGATGTATCAAATGTTGTGGTGAAAGTGTTCAATCTCTGCAGAGTGTCAAACTATTCGAATAGCCGCGTCCGCGGTTATGGACAGTTGGAGTGCCCATACTGTTCCCCCGTCAGACTTTTCAAAATGACTTGTGAAATAATTTGAAACTTTGACTTGACCACAACAGGGTTGTGATATGAAATACAAGATCCCACTTAGGAGTTATAAAATTGTGATTAGCTTTGGAACTTCGTAGAGATAAATCTGGCTTTTGCAAAACAACCCTAGAGCCTAGTGTCCAATTATCCAAAAACCCCTTTTACCTGTTAGTATTAGTTTGCGAGTACTTAAAGAGTACTCATGGCTTTGTCCCTGGCTATTCCCATGGCCAGACTATGAAGATGAGTACCTGGAGGATGGACCCCAGGAAGGTTACGACCACTTGGATCATCTCCCATCGTCAGCATTGCCTGTGACCCCGAAGATGTAGCTTCTCCTACGCTATCGTTAGTACGTATTCCGCTGCTTGATGTTGTATTAAGAACTGGATCATGAGATCCCTATTTGTGTAAGAACTTATGTATCGTTTGTAATGGATGATGTACTATGGTATCCAATTCTGTTATGTCTCGCAAAAATGGTAATCCTGGGATTGCGATGTATGGCATAACATGCATCTAGGATTGAAAAATCTGGTTGTTGACAAGTTGGTATCAGAGCCATCCTGACCATAGGAGACCCTAGTTAGACTGGACGTTTTAACCAAAAAACTTAGTTTGAAAACCAAAGAAAACAAATATTTGCAAAAACCGATTCTCATTCTTATCCCTTTGATTCTTTCATGAAAATTCATGTTCCTAAAAAACCCTTGCAAAAATACATAAAACTTTGACACACTTGATCACTCTGTTAACTTACTCATCCTCTATTCTTATAGATGGACGTGAAGTACAACAAGTTTTATCAGTTGGGGAATGGAGGAGACCTTATCTTTGAGAGGGATTTGGACCAGCTTTCGGAACTTCTGGAGCGTCTGCACCCCGAGTTCTTCGGAGCTCAGCTCAATGATCAAGGAGGAGAAGATCTGCAGTGGATAATTGTTGCAAGTCTTAGAGGAAAGATTGAACCTCCCACTATGGAGGGAAGTCAGTTTACCTTGAGGGAAAACAACTGGCTCGATGGACTTGCCAGAGCCATGCAAGAATCCCTTTCCGTCTGTGTGGGCAGATCATCAATTAGATCAAGGGTACTCGCTTTGAGTTTTGCCCAAGGCGTGATGCTAATGGACAACCCCTGGAAGCCCCATACCACCCCGAGCTGAAGACCCAATTGGACCACCTTAGATTCATGATGTACGATCGTCAGCAGGAGTTGGACAACTGCCGTGACTACTACAACCACAAGTCTGCCATCATCAAGACGAAGGACCAGAACATTGCCATGCTAGCAAAGGATCGCAAGTCTCTCCGCCGTCAGCTCGACAAGAAGGAGCGCATCATTGCCCGTCTTCGCCACCGCATCTCATCTCTGGAGGAGACCATCCATAAGAGAGACATGCAGTTGGAGGAAAGGGAGAATGCTGGAGAGGATCTTCGTGGAGACCCCTACTCCTATCTCAGCGATGACGACGATTTTCTGGAGGATTAGGCTATGGATTTCTTCACCGATGAGGATGATTTTGCCTTCATCGATGATGATGAAGATGACGAAGCCACTGATTCCGAGGAGTAGTAGCACTTGAGCACTAGCGTAGTGAGTAGTATTCGGTCCCACTATATCGTAGTTCTCAGAATGGTTCTTAAAACCATCTGTTTTTCTTTGTTGTGGTGTGTGTTGTACTGTGTGCTATGAATGAATGAATGAATGAATGAAAAAGCAAGTTGCTAGAAAATCTGAGTCAAACTTTAAAAGCTTTTCAAAAACCCAAAACTTTAGAAATTTCCCTCTTTTCTCATGATCTACCTCAATCTTCAGATGCCACGTGGAAGAAGTGGTTCAAGCCCGGACCCGATGTTGCAGATTCTGCAAATGTTGACTTCTGACCATGAAGCTGAAAGAGCGGAACGTCAAGCCAACCTGGCCACCCTTCAGTAGATAGCCCAGCTATCCCATAACAACCAAGGCCATGGAAATCAGGACCACCATGGATCTCAACTCAAGAACTTCCAGAATACCAACCCACCTGTTTTCACTAAGTCAGAAGAACCCCTAGAGGCCGATGATTGGCTGCAAACCATGGAAAATAACTTAGAAGTACAGGAGTGGAAGCCAACGATAAAGTCTTGTTCGCCACCCACTATCTAGCCGGGGATGCCAGAGCATGGTGGAACAGTGTTCGCGCAATGACCGAAGGCCAGATGATGAACTGGGAGGAATTCAAGGTCAAGTTTAGCAGAACCCATGTGCCACCGGGTTTGATCAAGAGAATGAGAGACGAGTTCAGAGAGCTAAAGCAAGGAAGGATGACTGTAGTGGAATACCGTGACAATTTTTTGTCATTAGCTAGGTATGCCCCGGATGAAATAGACACTGAAGCCAAGAAGAAAGAAAGATTCCTGAATGGTCTGCATGATGAGATGCAGACGGTGTTAGTCAATATTCCCTTTGCGGATATTGAAGCCCTTGTCGACTCTGCTATCCAGATGGAAGGAAAGATCAACCAAGCCAATGAGAACCGCAAGCGTCGTATGATGCATCAGCAAGGAACCCATCAGACCCCAAACTATCGCCCTAACCCATCTCCAGGATTTGCCCCAAGAACCAACAGACCCCCAATGACCCGTCCCACCTATCCCAACCGTGGAAACCCTAGACCCGGAGGAAATCACAACAACCCCGACAACTCTAGCAATTTCAATCTTTCCCCACCCAAGTTCAACAACAACAATGCTACCGCCAACACCAACACTGCCCCGAGGACTGGAAGCAATGCTGCGCCTGTCGCAGCCAAGGACAAGTCGCAAGTGACCTGTTATGACTGTGGAAATAAAGGTCACTATTCCAACGAGTGACCCAACAAGAAGAATTCTACAGCCCCCAATGCCAATGTCCCAGCTCAGTAGCAGCGTCGTGTTCAGCCAGGAAGAAGATTTGCCCCAGGGAATTCACTCAACCGCAATGGCCGTCTTTTTCTCATGCATGCTGAAGAAGCTCAGGAAGCGCCAGACGTCGTGCTGGGTATGTTTTCTGTTAATTCAATACTTGCAAGAGTGTTGTTTGATTCTGGTGCATCACATTCATTTGTCACCGAAGAATTTGCATGCACTAGTAAAATTCAACCAACCAAACTTAAGCATGTCATGATTGTTCAAATTCCCGGATCCACCACCAAGGCTAGGCAAATTTGCAAAGCCGTCCCTATCCGAATCCATGGCATAGATTTTTATGCAAATCTGATAGTACTCGGAACTAAAGGTTTGGAAGTAGTACTAGGAATGGATTGGATGTCCAAACATAAAGGATTAATTGACTGTGCCAAGAAAGCCATAACTATGACCAGTACCGCCGGAATATCAGTCGAGCATATATCTGAAACCTTACCTCGCCAATTCAAGTGTAACAAGAGTATAGCCCAACCTACCATTGACCAAGTCCGGATAGTCTGTGAATACCCCGATGTATTTCTAGATGTTTTGCCCGGTATGCCCCCAGATCGGGATATCGAGTTTATCATCGAACTAATCCCCGGAACTGGACCCATAGCCTAGAGACCATATAGTATGAACCCGTCAGAGCTCGCAGAACAGAAGAAGCAACTGGATTCCATGCTGGAAATTGGATTGATTCAACCAAGTGCGTCACCTTGGAGATCACCTGTCTTATTTGTGAACAAGAAGGATGGAGTTAACCGTTTATGTACGGATTATCGGAAGTTGAATGATGTCACCATCAAGAACAAGTACCCCTTGCCCAAGATAGAAGATTATTTTGATCAGTTGACCGGTGCCAAAGTGTTTTCTAAGATTGATCTTAGAATTGGCTATCATCAACTCAAAATTCGTCCAGAGGATATTCCAAAGACTGCCTTTACCACGAGATATGGATTGTATGAGTATACGGTCATGTCTTTCGGATTAGCCAATGACCCCGCTTATTTCATGAATCTCATGAATAAGATTTTTTATGGACTTCCTGGATAAGTTTGTCGTTGTTGTCATTGATGACATTCTGATTTATTCCAAATCAGAAGAAGAACATGAGCTACACCTAAGGACCATTCTTGTAACCCTTAGAGAGCATCAGTTGTATGCAAAGTTTAGCAAATGTGAATTCTGGTTACAGGAGGTAGGATTCCTCGGTCACAGTGTATCAGCCGGAGGAATTGCCGTTGACCCTGCCAAAGTGAAAGATGTAGAAGATTGTCAAGCCCCAACCACTCAAACCCAAGTTCGTGCATTTCTCGGATTGGCGGGATATTACCGCAAATTCGTAGAAGGATTCTCTAGTATCGCCAGACCCATGACCCAATTGCTAAAGAAGGACAAGAAGTTTGAATGGACCGACAAATGTGAAGCGAGTTTTCAAGAACTCAAGAGGAGATTGATTTCAGCCCCAATCTTGATCATGCCAGATATCACGAAGCCCTTCGATGTGTATTGTGATGCATCCAAGATTGGTCTCGGATGTGTGCTAATGCAAGAAGGCAAAGTTATATATTATCTATCGCGACAAATGGAGCAACATGAGCAAAACTACCCAACCCATGACCTCGAACTCGCAGCCGTAGTTCTAGCCCTGAAAACATGGAGGCATTACTTGATGGGAAATTTATTCGGATCACAAGAGCCTGAAGTATATATTCACTCAGAAGGAGCTGAATATGAGGCAGAGAAGATGGATTGAGCTAATCAAGGATTATGACCTGGACATTCACTATCACCCTGGTAAAGCCAATGTGGTAGCCGATGCCCTTAGCAGATTGCCGTGCCGCTTGAACTCCATGATTTTGAAGGAGCAACCAAGTTTGCACAAGGAGATGGAAGCTTTTCGAATGGAATTAGTGAGTGAAGGATTTTTGGCTAGCATAGAACTCCAGCCCACTTTGATTAGTCAGATTAAAGAGGCGCAGAAAGGAAATGCTAGTATCGACGGAATCAAGCGTCGTATCTGTACATGCAAAGTACCCGGATTCACCGAAGACGAAGAAGGAATTCTGTGGTACAAAGGATGCCTTTGTGTACCATCAGATTCTGATTTGAAAGAAGTTATTTTGAAGGAGGCTCATGATACTCTTTATTTTATCCATCCCGGAGGAACTAAGATATATCAGGATTTAAAAGAGCAATTTTGGTGGCATAAGATGAAGAGAGAAATCGGAAGCTATATCGCCAAGTGTGATATATGTCAGCAAGTCAAGGCCGGACATCAAAGACCCGCTGGATTGTTGCAACCATTGCAGATTCCGGAATGGAAATGGGATTCTGTAGGAATGGACTTTATCACTGGACTACCTACTTCTAGTAGGGGAAATGACTCTATCTGGGTCATAGTGGACAGATTGTCCAAAGTCGCCCATTTCTTGCCCGTCAAGACCACATATCAGAGTTCGAAGCTAGCGGAGTTGTACATCGCTAGAATCGTTAGTTTGCATGGAGTCCCCAAGAACATAGTATCGGATCGAGGAACTCAATTTACCTCGAGATTCTGGAAGAAAGTTCATGAAGGTTTAGGAACCCGCTTAGATTTCAGTACCGCGTATCACCCTCAGAACGATGGACAAACGGAGCGAGTAAATCAAATACTCGAAGATATGCTGAGAGCATGTGTGTTAGAATATGGATCCAAGTGGGAAGACTGTCTGCCGTTTGCAGAATTTTCGTACAACAACAGTTATCAAGACAGCTTGCAAATGGCCCCATTTGAATTTATGTACGGAAGGAAGTGTCGCACCCCTTTGAACTGGTCGGAAGTAGGAGAGAGTTAGATTTTTGGACCCGACATCCTACGAGAAGCAGAAGAGAAGATTCACAAGATTCGTGAGCACCTCAAGACAGCCCAATCCAGACAAAAGAGTTACGCCGAAAAGAGACGTAGAGACCTCGCCTTAAATATAGGAGATTTTGTTTATCTGAAAGTGTCGCCATTGAAGGGAATGCAACGTTTCCAACTCGAAGGAAAGTTAGCCCCCAGATATATCGGACCTTTCAAGATTATGAACCGTCGAGGAGAAGTATCGTATCAATTGGAACTACCCTAAGAGATGTCAGCCGTGCACAATGTGTTCCATATCTCGTTACTTCGCAAGTATCTCGAAGTCCCCGAGAAGACCGAAGTGTTCAAAAATATCGATCACCAGACCATAGAGATCAACGATGACCTGACCTATCCTGAAGTATCCATCCGTATTTTGGAAGAAGCTTTTCGAACTACCCGAACCTGAAGCATCAAGTTTCTCAAGATTCAGTGGAGCAACCACACAGAAGAGGAAGCTACCTGGGAACACGAAGATCACATCAGGACGGAGTTTCCCGATCTCTTCAAATCATAGGTAATCTTTTCGTCCTTTTTCAAATCTCGGGACGAGATTTTTTTAAGGGGGGAAGGTTTGTAACATCCCCAAAATACTAAACTTAAATCATCAAACTCTAATCATAAAAATTAGGGTTAACAAAAACTTTGTTAAATAAAATTATGAATGCATGCATATGAGTATGCATTAAAATTGAAATTCTTTTGAACCACCTTGTTTGTGTGTTTCCTTGCTTGTAAAATGTTTCTTAGGTGAAATAAACATCATCTAAAACATTTCTCAAACTTTTCCTAAAGACAAGTAAATCAAAACAAATAAAATAAAGGAATGGTCATTTTGACCAATTTAACTCCCATGCCTACTTTGGCTGTCTCAAACTTTCAGAACCTAATGGAAACTTTTCTGGATCTTTGCAACCCTTGAATGTAATCATAACAAGGTATCAAGGCCCACTTTGTGATCATGCAGAAACTTTCAAATGCATAGTTTGAATGACAATTCAAAATTGAATCTTTATCATATGGGAAGATCCCACTTTTTCAAAAACCACTCAAACAAGCTCAATGTAACACCCTCAAAATCGGCTCTATGCAAGTTTCAGCGCTTCCCGCCAAACCCGCATAGAAACGATTCAAAGGTGCCCACCAGGCACTTGCGTGCGGGTGGAAAACGAAGTAATAACATTACACAACAGTCCTCGATGGGACCCACAGAACAGATATATATACAACACGACTCCATGAGTCAAGAATACAGATATACAGAACAAAGATCCAAATCACCTTGAAAACGATAGAGCGTCCAGCTACGGACAAGATGCAAATGGGGCTAAGAGCCCTGAAGAATAACCAATGGCGTCCATAACCCTGCCCAGGCCAAGCCGGAAGGGTAACCCTGCTAACGACGTCGATCTCAAAACCTGCTTAAACAAAAGGGGTGCCGACGAAGGGCAAAGGAAAAAGAGAGAGCGGTCAGTACTGAGGCCAGTACACGGCGAGGCTAGAATTCGGCGGTCCTCGCCTACACAGGTATGGTGGATTGCAGCGGCAGCGCAGCATGCACTAAACAACCTATAGAGACTCGATATAACTGTCGGCTATCAGAGAGGGATAAGAAAGACCTATTCGGAGCCAACCTGATGCTACCATCCGACAAACCCATCCTGGTGTTTCCCCCTCGAGTCCAAACGAGGAAGTCAACCGAGGAACTCACACAGTTGGCAGTTTTATTTATTCAGTTATCGTTTTATTTATCCATGCGTCGTTTCATGGATCATTCTGTTCTAGCCTCTTACTGTTTTGGCCTTTTGTTTGGAACTGATGACTTATTTTGCAGAATAGCACACGAATGCCAAGATGCCAATTAATACACATGCGAAAATTTAAACTATTTATTACAACAATAAAAATTTATTACAACAGATCATTAAACAAGATCTGCATTCTAAAAATTACAGAATGTTGGTATCCTCAATAAGAGATCGATACATTGCAATTCGCTTCATTGTATCATCTGTCCTCTTCTTCAAAATTTCAGCTACAGATCTAAGAGAAGCTACACATTTTCTTTCTGCAAGCAACACAACCTTCCTATGTATATATCACTTGTAGGAGCTGTTCTAGGTGTACTGGTAACTAAGTCGTTTGCTTAAACATACAATGGGAGGATGAATCAGAAGAGGGATCATAACTTTCAGTCCTACCTTCTGAGGACTCCTTCATTTTAACTGCAGCATGTACAATAAGTTGAAAGGGGTTAAAACAAATAACAAGTGTAAAAAGTAGTATTATATAAATTAGGGATCATTTAAGAGCAAGCATACTAGACGTGGCTAAGAAATTTACTAGGCTCACATCTAAGAAAATAAAATATGCTCCACCGTTTACACCAGATAGGGGACCCACTCATCCAAGTAGAAAGAAACAATAAAGGCATGAGTCTTGTACTAGACCCAGGGTACCAGAAAAACTTGCTAGACTCACCCTCACAAGTGAAAAAGACTCTAGACACCACAAATCTCCAACGCTGCACATGCTGGACACCCACTATGTATGAATAAACCACACCATAAGCAAAAAGTGCAACTTAAGAGAGACTATCTATATACATAGTGGACCTTGTCCACAAGCCAAAAAGCTTAAGGGTGACACATAAACTTTAAGTAAGTATGAACTTACAGTAGCTCGTTTAGGCTGACAGTTGCTCCTTCTCAAGCGGGTTCGACTCCTGGTTAATCTGCCAGTAGTATCTAAGTCCAGCAGCTAGAACTCTAGTCCTTATACTCCATTGTAATTTCTCTGCATTAAGTCATAACATTTAAAACTGATTTAGCTGGTTTGGAAGGATAAAAGCACTTGGAAAACAACAAAAAGATAGCATTAAAAATGACCAGATGTATGATTCAAACTAGCTAGCTGGTTTGGATGGATGAAAGCAGATGAAAACACCAAAAATATATTATTAAAAATGACAAGATGGATATTTTATGAATTAAGCATTCACAGATAGAAACACAACAAAACATGAATGGAAATGTCATGGTAGGTTTTCAGGTAGATCTTATTAACATAATATGCATACAGGCAATATAACTTATTAACATGACAAGAAACTGGCCTAAGTAACACACAGAAACCTCGCACTTTAGCCTTGCTTGACGTCAGATTGTCAGTGTTGGATCCTTTATGAGCTGTTCCCATGACCCATTCGAGCGCTCGGAAATAATAGCATCTACGAGTTAGTGTTGCAGGAATACACCGATAGTGTGAGAATGTAAGAAAGGAAATTATAACGACAATCTTATGATGTGTATAAGAACTACCATATGTGGGCCCAAACGAAATGGTAATAGCATCCAGGATACTGAGCAACGTTCTGACCCTTTCGTAGCTTATGAGTACCAAGGAAATAGCAAACAAAAAAGATAAATTACCGCCGTGCAGTGAGGGCGGGTGGGACGCACATGTCAGTGACGAGGGTGTCGGTGGGCATTTTGAGGTGGATCCAGTGCGTTGGGCTGTGAAGATGTTCCCGAGTGGAAGAGAGCGCTAGCGGGGAAGGAGCTCCGGTGCAGAAGAGAGCCCCATCAGTGAAGATGCTCCCGTGTAGAAGAGAGCGCCGACGGTGAAGGAGCTCCGGTGTGGAAGAGAGGGCTATCAGTGAAGCGGTTGGAGGAAGGTGGAGGTCAGAGGGGGGGGGGGGGGGGGGGGCGGTGGGCAGCAAAGAGGCGATGGGGGGATATAGGTGGGATGACGCAAATTTACCACCTATACCCCTCTATTATTTCAGTGCTCCTCTGGTCCTTGTTTCCGGGCCAGGGATAGAAGAGGAATTTTGCATCGCAAAAAACAGGGCGGGATTTTTGAATAGATGCGCGGAATGTTTCGGCGCTGTGCGGAAATTTTGAGGTTGAAGCTTCCGACATACGCTACTCCGACACAGCCGCTCCTCACGTGTTGGCCATGTCCGGACCGACACGACAGTGAGATCATGCTTACCAGCATTTAAATGAGTTTCCACACATTTGCCAAAATTGATAAGCATTATATTTTAAGCCGTCAAACAAGATGGACAAGGTCATGGCCATATATCCACCATAGTTTATGATAACATGTGTATAACTACATGATACCTGCTTGGTCAGTGTTTAAGGTTGAGGGTTTAGGGTTTATGGTTCTAGGGTTTAGGGTTTAGGTTTTGGGGCATTTTCAATAATGATCAGGCTTTAGTCTTAGATTCGAGGAATAGAATGGTGTTATAATAATTTAATGAAAGTATTTCTCAAATGTTGATCTACAAGTAGATGATACCCGTGCCTGGTCAGGGTCTTTTATGGGTTTAGGGTTTAAGGGTTTAGGGAATTTTCAATACTGTTCAAGCTTTATGCTTATGATGATGCCCTGCCTGGTCATGATTGTTTAGTATTTCGTCTTTTAGGGTTTAGGGGTTTAGTGTTTCGGGTTTTAGGGTTTAGGTTTTAGGTATTTAGGGGTTTAGGGTTTAGGGATTTGGGAATTTTCAATATAGCTCGAGATTTATGCATATATTCACCGAATAGAATGACTTAGCAACTATTTAATAATGAAAGTATCTAAAATTTTGATCTATAAGTGCATGATATGTGGTTGGTTAGGGTTTACGGGTTGAGGGTTTAGGTTTTTAGTATTGCGGGTTTAGGGTTATCATTTTTAGGGGTATCTTAGGTTTCAGGGTTATGTATGAGCTTAGGGTTAGGGTTTAAGGTTTTTAAGGGTATATAGGGCTTAAGGTTTAGGCTTTAGAGGATTAGGGTTTAGGGAATTTTCAATAATGTTCGACATGTCGTGAATTAGAACTGTGTTAGCGCAATTTGATGAAGGTATATCAAATTTTGATATTAAAGTGGATGATACCTGGTTGTTCAGGGTTTATGGTTTAGGTTTTAGGGCATTTTCAATAATAATATTCAAGCTTTATGCTTAGATTCATGGAATGAAATGGTGTTAGCGTAATTTAATGAAAGTATATCTCAAATGTTGATATATATAAGTGGATGATATACCTCATTAATTAGTCAGGGTCATTTAATTAGGGGTTTAGGGTTAGGGAATTTTGAATAATGTTCAAGCTTTATGCTTATATTTGTGGAACATAAGTTTTTACCGCAATTTAATGAAAGTATCTCAAATTTGCATCTATAAGTGCATGATATACCTACTTGGTTAGGGTTTAATTATGGGTTGAGGGGTTTAGAGTTTTAGTATTTAGGGGTCGAGAGTTTAGGTTGGGGGGTTGTTTGGGGTTTAGGGAATTTAGTAGTTGAGGGTTTTGGTGTTCGGGGTTGTTTTAGGGTTTCGGTAATTTTCAATGAAGTTCGAGATTTATGATTATATTCGTGGAATAGAAAGACTTAGCGACAATTTAATAATGGAAGTATCTTGAATTTTATCTTTAAGTAGTGCATGATACCTTATTAGTCAGTGTTAGGGGTTGAGGGTTTAGGGTTTTTAGTGTTTAGGGGTATATGGCTTAGTGTTCACGTTTTTGGGAGGGTAGGGTTTAGTGCATTTTCGATAATGTTCGAGCTATATGCCGATATTCGTGAAATAGAATGGCGTTAGGGAAATTTAATGAAATTATCTCAATTTCTGGATCTATAAATGCATGATACCTAGCCTGCCTGTTAGGGTTTGGGATTAAAGGGTTTAGGGGTTTAAGGTTTAGGTTTTATGGAATTTTCAGTAATGTTTAGGCTTTATGCTTATATTCGTGGAATAGAGTGACTTGGCAATAATTTTACAATGAAAGCATCTCAATTTTTGATCCATAAGTGCATGATACCTGCTTGGTCAGGGTTAGGTGCTGAAGCTTAAGGGTTTTTAGGGTTTATGGGGATAGGGCTTAGGGTTTAGTGAATTTTCAATAATGTTCGAGCTATATGCCTATATTTGTGAAATAGAAAGGCATTATCGCAATTTAATGGAAGTATCTAAAATTTTGATATATCAGTGCATGATGCCTCCTTGGTTCGGGTTTAGGGTTTAGGGGTATAAGGTTTAGGTTTTAGGGCTTTTTCAATAATGATCAAGCTTTATGCTTAGATTCATGGAATGTAATGGATTTAGCATAATTTAATGAAAGTATAACTCAAATGTTGATATAAAAGCGGATGATATAACTGCTTGGTCATGGTCGTTTAGGGGTTTAAGGTTTTAGGGAATTTTTAATAATGTTCAAGCTTTATGCTTAGATTCGTCAAATGGAATGTCGTTAGAGCAATTTAATGAAAATATATCTCAAATGTTGATCTATAAGTGGATGATATACCTGGTTGGTCAGGGTCGTTTAGGGGTTTAGGAAATTTTCAAAAATGTTCAAGTTTTATGCTTATATTTGTGGAACAGAATGGCGTTACCACAATTTACTGAAAGTACCTCAGATTTTGATCTATAAGTGCATGATACCTACTTGGTTAGGGTGTATGTGGGTTGAGGGTTTAATTTTTAGGGGTTGTTTAGGGTTGACGGTTTGGGGAATTTTCGATAATGTTCTAGCTTTATGCTTATGTTAGTTGAATAGAATCGCGTTACCCAAATTAATATAAGTATGTGAAAATTTGATCTATAAGTGTGCATATGATAGCTGCTTGGTAAGGGTTTAGGGGTGTAGTGTTTAGGGTTTTGGGGTTTTGTGTTTCAGGTTTTAGAGTTTAGCTAGGTTTATTTAGGGATTTGGGAATTTTCAATAAAGTTCGAGCTTTATGCTTATATTCGTGGAATAGAGTGACTTGGAAATAATTTAACAAAGAAAGCATCTCAATTTTTGATCTATAAGTGCATGATACCTGCTTGCTCAGGGTTAGGTTCTGAGGTTTTAGGGTTTTTAGGGTTTAGGGGGATATGGCTTAGGGTTTATGTTTTAGGAGGCTTAGTGTTTAGTGACTTTTCAATAATGCTCGAGCTATATGCCTATATTCATGAAATAGAAAGGCGTTAGCGCAATTTAATGGAAGTATCTCAAATTCTGATATATACATGCCTGATGCCTGCTTTGTTCGGGTTTAGGGTCAAAGGGTTTAGGGTTTAGGGGTTTAAGATTTAGGTTTTAGGGCTTTTTCAATAATGTTTAAGCTTTATGCTTAGATTCGTGGAATGTAATGACTTTAGCATAATTTAATGAAAGTATATCTCAAATGTTGATCTAAAAGTGAATGATATACCTCCTTGGTCATGGTCGTTTAGGGGTTTAAGGTTTAGGTTTTAGGGCATTTTCAATAATGTTCAAGATTTATGCTTAGATTCGTGGAATGGAATGGCGTTAACGTAATTTAATGAAAACATATCTCAAATATTGATCTATAAGTGGATGATATACCTGCTTGGTTAGGGTCGTTTAGGGGTTTAGGGAATTTTCAACAATGTTCAAGCTTTATGCTTATATTTGTGGAACAGAATGGCGTTATCGCAAATTAATGAAAGTATCTCAGATTTTGATTTATAAGTGCATGATACCTACTTGGTTAGGGTTTAATTATGGGTTGACGGGTTTAGGGTTTTAGTATCTAGGGGTTGAGGGTTTTGGTTTTAGGGGTTGTTTAGGGTTTCGGGATTTTCCAGTAATGTTCAAGCTTTATGCATATATTCGTCAAATAGAATGGCGTTGCCCAATTCAATGGAAGTATCTCAAATTTGATCTACATGTGCATGATACCTTCTTGGTGAGGGTTAAGAGGTTTATTAGTGTTTATTGTTATAGGGTTCAGGGGTATAGTGTTTTGGGAACTTTTAATAATGTTTCAGTTATATTCATGGAATACAATCCCGTAACTAATTTTATCACCGCACCAATTTTATGGTTCAAAGAGATATATGGTTCAAAGTCTCACATCACCGATTTTATCACAAAGTATGGATTATTTGACGAATACTGCCCAAGTTTCTTAAAATTTTCAAGTTCCCAAGACAGTTTTGCCGAGTTTAACGAGCTTATCTCGGTTTAGCGAAAAATGTTCGAATCTCTATATCCCATAATTCTGGGTCACTGACAAGCAAGTCTCTTGCATTGTGGGTCCAAAAAGTCAGTGTAAGGCCAGAGGGGGCGGGCTGGTAAATACACTTATTGAAGAAGGGCAAGGAACCAGGTCGACAGGGTAATGCACATGGGAGAACTCAAAGTTACCACGTATATCCCTCTATTATTGCATAGATCCTCGGGTTCTTGTTTTCAGAGCAGGGATAGAAGAGGAATTTTCATTCTAAAAAAAGGTGAAGTATGTTTGGGGCTGGATGTTTGAATGAATGGGCGAGATATTTCGACGCTCTCTCAAAATTTTGAAGCCAAAGCTTCTAAGGTACGCTACTCCCACTCCCACTTGGTGGGATGCTGTCCCCGTCAGATAGACCTAGACGCCTGTACATTTTAGAGCATTTAATGAGTTGATAGACATCTGCCGTCTATCAAACAAGATGACCAAGGTCACAGCCATAGTTGCTTTTTTTACCTGCACAACCATAGTTGCTGGTACCGTGTCCATGTCTTGTACTCCGTACATTGGATGCATCTTGGCCAATCAAGCTTTGCTTACAAAGGTAAAATCCAATTTTATTTTTCCAAGTGATAACATTGTTTTTTGTTGTGAAGCAACTTAAAATATTATGGCTCAATATGACGTCGTGCCAATTGTCACACAAAGTAACCTATTTATGGATAAACCCTATCAATCTTACTGGCTAAATTTTGCGATAAATTGACAATATTGCGGTTTACTAAAAACATGTCAATTTTGGTAACATGGTCTAGAGGAATGATGGAGAAGACTCTAGAAAGACGGATACGTGTGTTTTGAGGTTTGTGCATAGTGTTTATTGTGCTAAAGACTATCAATAGTTTCTTCTAGCATTAGATGCTAATAGAATGGAAAAGAAGATCCGAGTCTAGCAATGTTGGGATTCGCGAGTCTTGATCCAACGGTCAATATTCAAAGTGGTAAGATGAGATAAGATATGGCTCAAAATGCCACCTTACATAATTTCGCACAAATTACCGATTTAACAAACAATTCACGAGTTTCATGAATTTTCATGTTTCCGTGCTGATTTCGCCACTTTAACTAGTTCATCTCGGTTTAGCCAAAATTGGTCAAATGATCTATGGTCACTAACAGGGGGCCGCGTATATGGTGGTGCCCAAAGCAAGGTAGGTCATAATTTTCAAAGTTATCCCTCCCCACCCCTTCGCGCTGTGTTAACATCCAACCTCTGTCGCCTAGACCATCACCCCATTGGAAGCCCACAAAACAGACGCGCTCACCGCCGCTCCTCATCTCACCATCGTGCGCCCAAAGAAGCTTTCCCTACCCGTCGGTCTTCTTGAGACGCACCGGTGGTCACGTGGATCCCACGATAGTCCTTCTATCTCTAGCTCGATCTGGTTGGCAATTTATTTCCATTTCACCCGATCTGGCTCCTCAAATACATAGTTTAATTTGCCCTTAGACTACATGGTCATAGTTGATTCTATGCTTGATCTATGTTCTGAAGTACCTTTGCTGATTATTGTTGTCAATATGTTTGGTGAAATGCTTGGGCATATATAGTTTATGTACTCCATCTATTTGTTTCCTGCTTTTCTTTTACTAATTAAGAACCAATCTTGTATGTCATAATTAAACAGATGGAGGTATTTGGGATGCAGGTTGCTCCATTAGGCAGCCCTAAACATATCTTTGGTGTTTTATGATTTATTGAGTTTGTTAGAGCTCAATGTGAAAACTCAGAAGTACATTGCCTCTGTCGCTTGTGTGTGAATCATAGGGTGTTGCCTTTCAGTATAGTGGAAGACCATATTTATATATTTGGTCAAGCATATGAACTGGGGTAACAACATATTTATCATCTAGATCAAGTAGGTGAAACAGATGTTGATCATCTAGATAAACTGACAGAGGCAGCTCCTGAGTATCTAGATCAACTTGTACAAGGGGAGGAGAGAAAAAGCGGAAGCTGCATGAAATGGGTTTCATTTCAGGTACTTACGCTATGCCATATGACAAGGTACTATATCCATAAAACGGCAAATTTTTAGGTTGTGTGTCTTTGATGTTTCTCTTTAAATGTATCTGTTAATCTACTAATGAAAAGGCAGACAACTGAAGAGGACATTGACGGTAATGATGATGAACTGTTCTGCTTCTTAATGGAGTCGATGCAGGGCTGCTGATCATAATAAAGGGTGTAATTTTGGTGCTGTATGTGCAGTATCATGACCACTAGTCCAGCTGCAAAACTCTTGGGGTGCACCTCAGAACGCTCTAAATATATGTAGAGCTATCCCATGATTGGTCTACTACTGTCGTAGTAGTATAATATGGAGCTACCTTATGATTTTTAGGCCTTTGTTAGCAGATTTGTAACTAGAAACTATTCCTTACACTAGTAGAGTACTATATATGTGTGTCTGTGTGTGTTTCCTTATTTTGAGGCTTCCTAAGCGGCTTTCGAGGCATCGAGCTGGTACCCTATGCTGGAACAAACACCGTATTTTCCTTTGCGAGCCCTTCCCCTCCCTCAAATCCTAATCTTTAGAGTATATGTTATCTGAGCTATAATGTACTTCATTTCTGATATTAATATATTAGCTCTTCCGTTTTAAAAAAATCTTCGTGAGCCGAATCAGTTTGATTCGATACTGGGCGATTTTCTCGATCCCGAGAGAGGAATACGCGCGGGACGATTTTCCCGATCCTAGGAGAGGAACACGGGACACCAAGGGAAAAAAAGGAGGAGGTTGGATATGGGTCCCGCATAATTTATTACCCACGCCACGATGTGTTGAAATTTTTGCAAAAAACCCGGGAATCTCTTCCTGTCGCTCCCTTGACACTACACAAAAAGTTTAGTACTTCTTCCCCTACGACTAGTACTACAGTAGTACTACTACTACCCCTGCCCATCATTTTCTCTTCCGACCAGCAACTTCCAATCGCTAGCTCCCATCATCAGGCAAGCAAGCAAGTGTCACCTAATCGGGATCTGTTCACCTAATCAGGGTATTTTCCCTCCTCTTCTTTGATCGATTGGGCCATTGGGGTGAGGGGGGGGGGGGGGGGGGGGTAACTGATTTCCTTTGGTCGGGTTCCAAGTAGGTGTTCTTCATTTTGTAACCTTTAATTTCTACTAATGTGCAATGGATTTGGCGTTAGATTCTATATGGATAACTATAGGTCGGTGGCGTGCACGACCACTACAGACAATGATGGTCCCGTCAGTTTTGTTAAAAGTTGCCTAAAAAAGGTCACGTAGCAGCATATTCATTGTGTTATTCCATTCTTTCCCATGCTGAAAGTGGTTGTCTGCAACCTGGATGTATCCCTGTGCTCAAAGTTGTCTTTGTCTGCATCCTGTTTTTGTGGAAGCCTCTATGAAGCCATCTTGTTCTTTATTTATTGTAGCACGGTGGTACATGCCTGCGAATTTGCAGTGCTCTAGGTGTGGAAAACAACATGATACCCCCACATGCCGGAGAATCTGGCCAGTACAACTGCTCACAAAACAAGCGCAAGGCCATTGCCAAGCTAGGAGGGCCCAGCTTAAAGATAAGGGTATTTTTTATTAATCCACTTACCATGGTGCGGTGTTATTTAATTATTATCTGCTTGGTGTCATGCATGCTTATCAGATGTTCAGAAACATGTGTGATTTTATTATATATATATGACTACTATGTACTACATTGAACTGTTGAGCTATGTTGCTATTTACTGAGATTGAAGGTGCTGCTGCGGAGGCTGAGGCTGCTGTAGAGGCTAGTAGATTGCTTATGCCCCCACAAAAAGCGGACATTGTCTACACGATGAGGAAGCGCAAACACAATACCCAGGTTGGCACTGACATCTCTAATAAGTGGGTATAATATGGAAACCCACAATTTCACATGTTATGATTTTCCGTGTTATTGTTATTAGCTATACTTATCTTTACGCTCATCAGAAGTTCACAAATATCAAAGTTGTTTGCTTTTCAGGCAATGATTTTGTTTGATATTATTAGATTTTCATGATATTTACATAATTTATCCTTTCCAATTAATTTCATTTAGTACCACACACCAGCTGCTCAACCCTTTCTTCTACCGTCCTCTTGTCAATCTTGTGGATTGAAAGGGGGGACATGTATGCCCTTCCAAAGGTAGATGGAAGAAAAATGGTGCAAGGCCACCCTTCGCGAAGGGTACCCATGGTATCAGGTATGGATTCCAAGCGGTTTAGAACGACTTGATGTAATATCTTGTATCTCACTTTTCTTGTTGTTGTCTTACTTGTTTATCAATTTTCTCATGAAGGCTGTCCCTTGTATCGCTCGCCCATTATAAACAAGTTGTTCAGAAACAACAAGTTTCTAACTCTATATACCGAGGACCCAAAAGGCTTTCAGAAACTATATGATGTGAATGTCTCCCTGACGATGACCACCACCTATTTGGATGGCCGGGGTTGGTCCAAGTATGTCCATGAGAATGGTCTAAAGCAGGGGGATGAGGTAGTACTCGATTTTAGCAAGACTAGGTAGATACTTGCAAGCCATCGTACACCTGTTGACCAAAGGTCCAAGAACATAGATACTACTAATTAATTTGCTTCTGTACTCATCACAACCTCTGATGGATTTCTCGCGACTAAATTTTCTGCACCACTGTCTTCACTAATCGTATGACTCTTACCACTTGTGCAGTCCGCTTCCAGAAGGGTACCGGCATCAAGCTGCTGGCACCGGCCCCAGTTCCTGCAACGACACCTATTGACCTAAGTAGGAGAAATAATAGAGGTAGAAACTTAATTTTCTTGTATACTCTGATCACTATCTAGGAGTGTAAGAACCCATTTTGCTTGTACACATCTCATATGCCTCTCTGACCACTCCTGTAGTCCCATTACCTCCTCCAGAAGGTAACCAACATCAAGCTGCTAGCACTGGCACAAGTCCTAGTTCCTGCTTTGACACTTGTTGACCGAAGGAGAAAGATTGGAGGTAGTAGTAAATTAATTTGCTTGTATACTCATCACATCCACTGATCACTATCTTGTGAGTAATTGTTGGAGTATAAGAGTCATTTTGCTTGCACACATCTCACATGCCTATAACATCCCTGCAGTCAGCTTACCTACCCATCAGAAGAAATCTAGCATCAAGATGCTGGCGCCGGCACCGGTTCTGGCTCTTGCACCAGCCCCTCTTCAATTAACTACATCGGCACCAACTCCTTCACCTGCACCAGCCCTAGCACAGGCAGCAGCACCATCTCCTGCACCAGTCCTTGTTCCTGTACTAGCACTAGCTACTGCACCAACCCAGCACAGGCATCGACGCAAGCTCCTTGTCAGATCATATACTACACATGTGTCATCTCAAGGTTGCACCATATTATGTTTGTGAGTGGCGTCAGATAAACTGCTCTCAATGTCTTTGCAAGTTTCACATGATTCAGTCCATTTCTCTTATTAATTATGCGTATATCTCGTGCTTTGACTCAGAAATTGCCTAAGAGTGCCACAAAGCAACTCGAGGCCAGACGAAAGGGCAAAATATTCTTCATGATGCAGAGCGAAGGAGTGATAGTCAAGGGACGCTATGCCATGAACTGGATTGATGGGATCTTGGTAGCTACTTCTAGGTGGACCAAGTTCCGGAAAGCTGGCAAACTTACCATTGGAAGAATGGTCAAGGTCGATGTATCTCGCAGCCCTGAATGCAGCAGTCTAGTCATGTAATTCCTAGCCGTTTAGCTCTTTGGTCGCATGCTATCGTAATTAATTATGTGGTTGTCTTATCTCCACTGATCATATATGTGTGGTAAAACTGTGATAACCTTTTGCTGGATTGGAGCTATGACTAGTACATATTGGTATGGTGTATTTGTATCTATATGACGGTTCCGTATATGAACAAGACCAACTATTATGACAATGATTGTTTTCCATCTTAATATGTGAGGAGGAGGTTGCACAGAAAGGAAGATTTGATTGTCAGTTTGCATGCTCCAGTGATTTGAGCATGTTTGGGGGGTAAAAGTGAGCAGCCACCCATTCATTGACTCTCTGTTGACTAGTCACTAGAGGGTAAAAGTGAGTATATTGCACATGACAGTGTTAGTACTGGAGGGAAAAATTGAGTATAACCAAACTGCCAGTGTTACACTCGAGGGTATATCTGAGCACAACTAAGTCGACAGGGTTAGACACGATGGAAAAACATGACGCACGGTATGCGTGTCGCGATGCACGGCGCGGTAGCAGACACGTGTGGCCGTGCACGGTGCAGTAGCATATGCGGTTATGCGGTGCACGGTGGTGCAACAAAATGTATCCTCCCTTCAACTTTATAGAGGCCTCCTCACTCTCACTCTCACTCATTACTCACTCACACAACCGTTTTCACTGTCCCATTACCTTCTGCAAAACCCCCAAGAAAACACCAACTACGCTGGTGATGGAGAAGAATGGCGTAGTGGCCATCGTCACCTCCAAGGCCACTGGCGAGGAGGGCCCCATTTCCATACAGGCCCCTGTTGAGGCATCAAAGGAAGCTGCCGTCCCCGTCTAGACCCACGTCCCCGCTTTCGATGTAGCCGCTGGCAAGGAGGCCCCTGCCAGTGTCGGTCAGATCCTGCTCGGCTGGGACCCCTACAGGGAGGAGGATTATATCAGGCCGGAGAACCCCTACAACACCAGCATCGCTGACCCATGGTCAGAGGTAACTAGGGTTTTCTCCCCTTCCTTTGTTCTTCCCCCATTCCCATCGTTGGATGCTAGATCATGTGTTATTAGGGTTCAGCTATTCGTATTTTCAATCGTTGGATGCTAGGTATTTTTACATTATCTAATCCTCTTGTGTTAGATCTCATATTTTGATGAATCCCCATGTTCGTATTTCAATCCTATTTTATTTATGCTCCGAGTTGCAGTTAAGGGATTCCATAGTTAGTACAAGAGTTGATCTGTAGTTGGGATCAGTATTCGATTTGGTTTGAGATTTGGGGATTGGGGTATAATTAGGGGATCTCAATCGATTAATTTATGCAAGTAATCAATCCCGATTATCAAGGTATCTCAATCATGTCCTTATTGGACTCCACTGTTTTTTCCAACAGGTGAATTGCAGCGATGTCTGCAGCGATGACGAGTCCAAGGACACCAAGACTCGTCAGGTGATGAGGAGGCTGAAGTCTGTTGAGTATGACAACTTCTTCGCCACCGACGTCTACAGGTTCCCCTTCTGCACCAAGAGGCTACACGCCACCTACTTTAACTCCCTCATGAAGAATGCCGAGGATGTGAAGACCTGTGGCCTATCCGTGAACGTCCACGGCTTCAGAGCCAAGCACCAGGTGCTCGGTTTTCACCTCCGCAACCTCTAGAAGGCGGCCATCAATGTCGTGGGAATGTCCACGGCAGATGCTATGAGTGGCAACGAGTAGTAATGAGAGGGGCAAGGGCGTCCAGCCATCTGCGGTGGGAGATGAGGGCGGAGATATTGTAATTATGCCCTAGAGGCAATAATAAAGATGTTATTATTATAATTCTTGTTCATGATAAAGTTTATATTCCATTCTAGAATTGTATTAAGCGGAAACTTTAATACTTGTTTGGTTTGTGAACAACACCGTGTCCATAGTACGCCTCTATGGACTAGCTCATTGATTAATGATGGTTAAGGTTTCCTAACCATAGACATGAGTTGTCGATTAATAATGAGATCATATCATTGGGAGAATGATATGATGGACAGACCCAAACTAAGCAGAGCAATTAGATTGTGTCATCGTGTTTGTCTTTGCGAAGCTTTTCTTATGTTAAATATTGTATTCCTTAGACCATGAGATAATGCAACTCCCTGGTATCGGATGAAAGCTTTGAGGTCATCAAACGTCATCCTATGAGAGGGTGATCATAAAGGTGTCTCTCAGGTGATCGGAAAGTACCTGTTGGATTGTATGTATCGAGATGGGATTTGTCCCTCCCAAGTCGGAGAGATATACTTCGGGCCCACTCGGTAATCGATATCAACACCGCTTGCAAGCACGTGGTTAAGGAGTTAATCACAAAGTGATATCGGATTACGGAACGAGTAAAGTACTTGTTGTGAACGAGATTGAACTAGGTATGACGGTACCGACGATTGAATCTTGGGCAAATAAAATATCGCGCGACGAAGGGAATATATATAGGATTGATTGAATCCTGGCATCGTGGTTCATCCGGTATGATCATCGATGAATGTGTGGGAGTCAATATGGGTTTCCAGACCCCGCTGTGGATTATTGATAGAAGATCATGTCTGCATATTCTCGAACCCGAAGGGTCACACACTTAACGTGTCTCGACGCTAGGATAGATTGGATAATTGGTTTATGAGTTTTTGTTCGGACTCTCGGATGGGATTCAGGACATCATGAGAGGTTCCGAAATGGTCCGGAGAATAAGATTCATATAAGGCAATGCAGATTTTGGTGTTCGGATTTGTTTCGGGTTAATCAGTATTGTACCGGAAGCTTCTAGAACCTTCCCGAGTGGGACCAACGTGGCCCCACTTGTCGGGAGGGGGCATGGGCCTATGAGGGAGTGCCCTGGCTGCATTGGGCCAGGGGCACAAGGCCCCATAGGGCCCAGCCGGCCAAACACCTAGGAAACCCTAGGGGAGCTTGTAGAAGGGAGGGAGGGAAACTTGCCCCCCACTCCTCCCTCGGCCGCCGGCCTAGGGCTTGGGGGAGGGGCTAGGGTTGGCCGCCCACCCCTCTATATGAAGAGGGCTGGGGGTGCACCCCTCCCCTACACCTCCTCCTCAACCCTAGCCGCCCTGCTGCCCCTCCTCTCTCTCTCCCTCCCGACTGCGCGTAGGCGAAGCCCTGCCGCAGAAACTCTCCACCGCTTGCACCGCGCCGTCGCGTTGTAGATCCAATCCATATCTCCATCCCACTTGCTGGACCGAGGAAGGAGGAGACGTCGAGGTACCGCACGTGTGCATCTCTCGGAGGCATCTCCACTTGCGGTGTTAGATCGGATCGGATCGCGAGGAGGAGAAGCGAGTACGACTACATCACCCACGTTCCGTCGAACGTTCCACTGTGCGAATCTTCAAGGGTATGAAGATCTCATCTATTCCCCCTCGTTGTTTGCATCTCCTAGATTAGATCTTGGCTTTCCCGTTCGCATCCGTAGAATTTTTTTGATTTACTATGCTGCGAAACCCTTCAGTGGTATCAGAGCTAGATCTATGCGTAGATGTGTTTCACGAGTAGAACGCAACATGGTTGTTGCGGGCGTTGATGTTTTCTGTTGCAAGCCTCTTGTTTGTGTACTTCTTATGACGCGGGATAGTGAGATTGAAGCGGTCCAGGCCAACTTTACGCGACGTCGTTCGCGAGACCGGTTCCGCACTTGACGTGTGGCTTGTTCCACACATGCGGCTGGTGGATGCCTGTTTCTCTCACTATAGTTGTCATGGGATTTACACCGGAGTTTGGCAACCATAATATCACTGTTGTGGCTTTCTGTAGGTAAGAATCGTTCTTAGCTTTCTACTCCCATAAGCCACGTAAAACATGCAACAACAAAGTAGAGGCGTCTAACTTGTTTTTGAAGGGAGTGTTTTCTGTGATATGGTATGGCCCAAGATGTGATGTGTATGTTGTATGCAATGATCATATTTTGTAATGTTTCACGACTTGCATGTCGATGAGTACACAACCGGAAGGAGCCATATGGTTGTCTTTATAATTGTGTATGACCTGTGTGTCAACTTCTTATACGCCATGTAATAGCTTTACTTTATCGCTAAGTAGTTAGCAATAGTTGTAGTTGCTATTCGTGGTGGAGGCAATCATGGTGGAGTGATGGAGATCATGCCGGCACGCACAAGATGGAGATCATTGCGCGAAGAATGGCTATACCATGTCACATAAAGTTATATGCATGTGATGTTTATCCTTTTATGTATCTTATTATGCTTAGATCGCGACGGTAGCATTATAAGATGATTCCTCACTTAAAGATCAAGATAAAACTGTGTTCTCCCCATGTATGCACCGTTGCGAAAGTTCGTCGTGTTCAAGCATCACGTGATGATCGGGTGCTATAAAATCTACGTTCACATACAACGGGTGCAAGCCAGTTTTGCACAAGCAGAAATACTTGGGTTTGACTTGACGAGCCTAGCATGTACAGACATGGCCTCAGAACACATGAACCGAAAGGTTAAGCATGAGTCATATGAATGATATGATCGACACTTCGGTGTCCATCATTGAAACCACATCTCTTCTCGTGAAGATCGGATTAGGTGTGGTGAATTTGGATCATGTTCACTAAACAACTTGAGGGATGTTGAATTTAGTGGGAGTTCATCTAGTAATTTGATTAAGTTGAACTAGTTATCATGGACATAGTCTAATTTGTACTTGCAAATATTGTAGATCAAATGGCTAAGTCCAACTTCAACTTCAACGTTTTTGCTAAGAAAGAAAAGCTTAGAAACAATGGGTCTAACTTCACCAACTGGTTCCGCAATCTGAGAATCATTCTCGCTGGCGGACAAAAGGACTATGTCCTTGAGGATGCGCTAGGTGACGCCCCTGCTGTAGATGCGCCGGCTGATGAGAAAGCTGTTTATCAGTCGCGCAAAGATGATTATGGTGTCATTAAGAGCACCATGTTGTTTGCTATGGAATTGGACCTTCAAAATCGTTTTGAAGATTATCCCGGGCCCTTTGAGATTCTTGAGGAACTGAAAACTATGTTTCAGACTCAGGCCCGTTCTGAGAGATATGAGATCTCTGAGAAATTCTTTAACTGCAATATGGAGGAAGGGAGTTCCGTTAGTGAGCACACCATAAAGATGTCGGGCTACACTCAACGCCTTGAGCAACTGGACTGCAAGATTCTAGAGGAGCTCAAGATTGACAGGGTTCTGCAATCACTCCCTCCCAGCTACAAGAGTTTTGTAGTGACTCATAATCAGATTGGTTCCACTGATAAGATCACCGAGCTCTTCGCTAAGCTTAAAGCTGCGGAGGTGGACATCAAAAAGAATAATCATGTGTTGATGGTCAACAAGACCCCCAGCTTTAAGAAAGGTAAGGGTGCAAAGAAGCCCTTCAAGAAAGGCGGCGGCAAGCGCGTTGCCCCTGCTGAGAAGAAGCTCAAGTCTGGACCTAAGTCAGAAACTGAGTGCTTCTATTGCAAGGACAAGGGTCACTGGAAGCGCAACTGTCCGAAGTACTTAGCGGGGAAGAAGGCTGGCACCATCAAAGGTATATTTGATATACATGTTATTGATGTTTTCCTTACTAGCCCTCGTTGTAGTGCCTGGGTATTTGATACTGGTTCAGTTGCTAATATTTATAACTCGAAACAGGAGCTACGGAATAGACGGCGGCTTGCGAGGGATGAGGTGACGATGCGCGTTAGCAACGGATCAAGAGTTGATGTGATGGCCGTCGGCACGCTCCCCTTAGTTTTACCTTCGGGATTAGTTTTAAACCTCAATAAGTGTTATTATGTGCCTGCGTTGAGCATGAACATCATCTCTGGATCGTGTTTATTGCAAGATGGTTATTCATTTAAATCTGAGAATAATGGTTGTTCTATTTATATGAGTAACATCTTTTATGGTCATGCACCTACTGTGAATGGTTTATTTCTTCTGAATCTTGAAAGGGATGAAACACACATCCATAACATTGAGGCTAAGAGATGCAAGGTAGATAGTGATAATACTACTTATTTGTGGCACTGCCATCTAGGTCATATTGGTGTAAAGCGCATGAATAAACTCCATTCTGATGGACTTTTGGAGTCTCTTGATTTTTAATCATTTGACACATGCGAACCATGCCTCATGGGCAAGATGAATAAAACCCCGTTCTCCGGAATGATGGAGCGAGCAACGGACTTGTTGGAAATCATACATACCGATGTATGCGGACCGATGAGTGTTTCGACGCGCGGTGGATATCGCTATTTTCTCACTTTTACCGATGACTTAAGTAGATATGGGTATATCTATTTGATGAAACATAAATCTGAAACATTTGAAAAGTTCAAGGAATTTCAGAATGAAGTGGAGAACCATCGTAACAGAAAAATTAAGTTTCTACGAACCGATCGTGGAGGTGAATATTTGAGTTATGATTTTCTCACGCATCTTAAAGCAAGCCGAACCGTTTCGCAACTCACGCCACCCGGAACACCACAGCGCAATGGTGTGTCTGAACGCCGGAATCAAACTCTATTAGATATGGTCCGATCAATGATGTCTCTTACTGATTTGCCGTTATCATTTTGGGGTTATGCATTAGAAACCGCTGCATTTACTTTAAATAGCGCACCATCTAAATCCGTTGAGACGACACCGTATGAACTATGGTTTGGTGCTAAACCTAAGTTGTCGTTTCTTAAAGTTTGGGGATGCGAAGCTTACGTCAAGAAGTTGATGCCGGACAAGCTCGAACCCAAAGCGGAGAAATGCGTCTTCATTGGATACCCTAAGGAAACTATTGGGTATACCTTCTATCACAGAACCGAAGGCAAAGTGTTTGTCGCAAAGAACGGATATTTTCATTAGAAGGAGTTTCTCTTGAAAGAAGTGAGTGGGAGGAAAGTAGAGCTAGACGAGGTTGTTGAACCTTCTCTTGAATTGGAGAGTAGCGCAGCACCTGAAATTGTTTCAGTGCCGCCTGCACCAACAATAGAGGAAGCTAATGATAAGGATCATGAAGCTTCGGACGATGCTACTACTGAATGTCGTAGGTCGACAAGGTCGCGTGCCCCTCCTGAGTGGTACGGCAACCCTGTCTTGACTGTCTTGTTGGTAGAAGACAGTGAACCTATGAACTATGAGGAAGCAATGATGAGCCCAGACTCTGAGAAATGGCTAGAGGCCATGAAATCCGAATTGGGATCCATGAGCGAAAACCAAGTATGGAATTTGGTGGACCCTCCTAGTGACCGAAAGGCCGTTGAGTGCAAATGGATTTTCAAGAATAAAACGGACGCGGATGGTAATGTTACCGTCTATAAAGCACGAGTTGTCGCGAAAGGTTTTCAACAAGTTCAAGGTGTTGACTACGATGAGACCTTCTCTCCCGTAGCGATGTTTAAGTCCATTCGGATTTTATTAGCAATTGCTGTGTTTCATGAATATGAAATATGGCAGATGGATGTCAAGACTGCGTTCCTCAATGGCAACATTGATGAAGAGTTGTATATGATGCAACCCGAAGGTTTTGTCGATTCTAAGGATGCTGATAAAGTATGCAAACTTCAGCGTTCCATTTATGGACTGAAGCAAGCATCTCGGAGTTGGAACCTTCGTTTTGATCAAGTGATCAAGAGCTTTGTATTTGTTCCAAATTGATAAAAGCTTGTATCTACAAGAAAGTGAGTGGGAGCTCAGTGACATTTCTGGTACTATATGTAGATGACATATTGCTTATTGGAAATGACATTGACATGCTTAACAATGTGAAGAGTTATTTGAACAAATGTTTTTCAATGAAAGACCTAGGGGAAGCTGCTTATATATTGGGCATCAAAATATATAGAGATAGACAAAGACGCCTAATAGCTTTAAGCCAAAGTACATACCTATACAAAGTTCTGAAAAGGTTCAGAATGTATAAGGCAAAGAAAGGTTCAGTGCCTATGTTGTCAGGTAAGATATTGAGCAGGGCTCAGTGTCCAGCTACGGTAAATGATAGGGAAGCTATGAGCAAAGTGCCTTATGCCTCGACCATAGGTTCTATCATGTATGCCATGCTGTGTACTAGACCGGATGTGTCCAATGCTCTTAGTTTGACGAGCAGATACCAAAGTTATCCAGGAGTGGAACACTGGACAGCCGTGAAGAACATCCTAAAGTATTTAAATAGGACTAAAGAAAAGTTCTTAGTCTATGGAGGTGATGAACAGCTCGTCGTAAAGGGTTACGTCGATGCTAGTTTCGACACCGACAAGGATGATTCTAAATCTTAGACAGGATACGTTTATATTTTGAATGGAGGAGCCGTGAGCTGGAGAAGCTGCAAGCAAAGCGTGATCGCGGGATCTACAGTAGAAGCGGAATACATGGCTGCTGCAGAAGCGTCAAGTGAAGGAGTTTGGATCAGGAACTTCATCACTGAGCTTGGCATGGTTCCAAGTGCCTTGGACCCATTTCTTTATGCCTCGACCATAGGTTCTATCATGTATGCCATGCTGTGTACTAGACCGGATGTGTCCAATGCTCTTAGTTTGACGAGCAGATACCAAAGTGATCCAGGAGTGGAACACTGGACAGCCGTGAAGAACATCCTAAAGTATTTAAATAGGACTAAAGAAATGTTCTTAGTCTATGGAGGTGATGAACAGCTCGTCGTAAAGGGTTACGTCGATGCTAGTTTCGACACCGACAAGGATGATTCTAAATCTTAGACATGATACGTTTATATTTTGAATGGAGGAGCCGTGAGCTGGAGAAGCTGCAAGCAAAGCGTGATCGCGGGATCTACAGTAGAAGCGGAATACATGGCTGCTGTAGAAGCGTCAAGTGAAGGAGTTTGGATCAGGAACTTCATCACTGAGCTTGGCATGGTTCCAAGTGCCTTGGACCCATTGGAGGTATTGTGTGACAACACTGGCGCCATAGCACTAGCTAAGGAACCAAGATATCATCCAAAGACCAAGCATATCAACAGCAAGTTTCATATAATCCGAGATTATATAGCATATGGAGATCTGAAGATTATCAAAGTACATACAGATCTGAATGTCGTAGATCCATTGACTAAACCTCTTCCACGTGCAAAACATGATCAACACCTTAGTGCCATGGGTGTTAGATTATTGCCAAATGTAAACTAGATTATTGACTCTAGTGCAAGTGGGAGACTGTTGGAATTATGCCCTAGAGGCAATAATAAAGATGTTATTATTATAATTCTTGTTCATGATAAAGTTTATATTCCATGCTAGAATTGTATTAAGCGGAAACTTTAATACTTGTGTGGTTTGTGAACAAGACCGTGTCCCTAGTATGCCTCTATGGACTAGCTCATTGATTAATGATGGTTAAGGTTTCCTAACCATAGACATGAGTTTTCGATTAATAATGAGATCATATCATTGGGAGAATGATATGATGGACAGACCCAAACTAAGCATAGCAATTAGATCGTGTCATCGTGTTCGTCTTTGCGAAGCTTTTCTTATGTCAAATATTGTATTCCTTAGACCATGAGATAATGCGACTCCCTGGTATCGGATGAAAGCTTTGAGGTCATCAAACGTCATCCTATGAGAGGGTGATCGTAAAGGTGTCTCTCAGGTGATCGGAAAGTACCTGTTGGGTTGTATGTATAGAGATGGGATTTGTCCCTCCCAAGTCGGAGAGATATACTTCGGGACCACTCGGTAATCGATATCAACACCGCTTGCAAGCACCTAGTTAAGGAGTTAATCACAAAGTGATATCGTATTACGGAACGAGTAAAGTACTTGCTGTGAACGAGATTGAACTAGGTATGACGGTACCGACGATCGAATCTCGGGCAAGTAAAATATCGCGCAACGAAGGGAATATATATATGGGATTGATTGAATCCTGGCATCGTGGTTCACCCGATATGATCATCGATGAATGTGTGGGATTCAATATGGGTTTCCAGACCCCGCTGTTGATTATTGATAGAAGATCATGTCTGCATATTCTCGAACCCGAAGGGTCACACACTTAACGTGTCTCGACGCTAGGATAGATTGGATAATTGGTTTATGAGTTTTTGTTCGGAGTCTCGGATGGGATACGGGACATCACGAGAGGTTCCAGAATGGTCCGGAGAATAAGATTCATATAAGGCAATGCAGTTTTTGGAGTTCGGTATTGTTTCGGGTTAATCGATATTGTACCAGAAGCTTCTAGAACCTTCCGGAGTGGGACCAACGTGGCCCCACTTGTCGGGAGGGGGCATGGGCCTATGAGGGAGTGCCCTGGCCGCATTGGGCCAGGGGCACAAGGCCCCATAGGGCCCAGCCGGCCAAACACCTAGGAAACCCTAGGGGAGCTTCTAGAAGGGAGGGGGGAAACTTGCCCCCCACTCCTCCCTCCTTGGCCACCGGCCTAGGGCTTGGGGGAGGGGCTAGGGCTGGCCTCCCACCCCTCTATATAAAGAGGGCTGGGGGCGCACCCCTCCCCTACACCTCCTCCTCAACCCTAGCCGCCCTGCTGCCCCTCCTCTCTCTCTCTCCCTCCCGACTGCGCGTAGGCGAAGCCCTGCCGCAGAAACTCTCCACCGCTTGCACCGCGCCGTCGCGTTGTAGATCCAATCTACCTTTCCACCCCACTTGCTGGATCGAGGAAGGAGGAGACGTCGAGGTGCCGCACGTGTGCATCTCTCGGAGGCATCGCCACTTGCGGTGCTAGATCGGATCGGATCGGATCGCGAGGAGGAGAAGCGAGTACGACTACATCACCCATGTTCCGTCGAACGTTCCGCTATGCGAATCTTCAAGTGTATGAAGATCTCATCTATTCCCCCTCGTTGTTTGCATCTCCTAGATTAGATCTTGGCTTTCCCGTTCGCATCCGTAGAATTTTTTTGATTTACTATGCTGCGAAACCCTTCAGGAGACACAAGGAACCCAGATTCGCCCCCGGAGGGTAAAGACCTACTCATCCTAGATTGTATTATTGAGAGGTTACAAGGGTGGCAAGCTCGACGGCTAGGTAGAGAGTCGCTAGAGTGTATGATGGAACGTGAGTATGAGGAGCACCCTAGGGAGGTTTATATAGGGGTATCTCGCTAGGGTTTACAGATATACAACCGAGTTAGTTAAGGACTGGGAGGGCTTGAACTAATCTGAATGGGCCTAACTACGCTTCTAGGCCTCCAGCTTCTAGTCGCCAAGTCCTTCCTTGGGTCACGATCTAGTCGCCATCCTGAAGGACCACTCACTAGGAGTTATATCCAGTAGGGAACTTCCTGCTAGGCATACCCCATTCGGTATATCCCCATCAGTAGTCCTCGAGGCCGTCGTTGATTCTTTGCAGGTGTTCTTTGGCAGTCGGAGTATGCATGTCCAATTTGGATGCCCAGTCGTATCAGCGGTGGACTCCCTCAATGAAGGAGAAAGTATCTGCACGAGTTTCCAGTCGTAGTACTGCCAGGAAGTCAACTCGCAGTTTTGGTGAGTAGTCAAATCGCAGCTTTGGCAAATGGGTCAGCGAGTCGAGTAGACGAAGTTGGACCATCACCTTGGTCAAAACTAGCCGTTGGGTAATCCAACGGTAATATTGGCATAATTACTGCAGGGTAGCGGCTCCTCCGAAATTGGCGGGAAGCAACCGCTATATAAGGAGAGTGACGGGGGAGAGTTGCAAATCTTCCTGGCATTTCCTTTGACCCCACGCATTCCTCAGTATTCCATCCTCTTTCGATCCTGAATTTCCAGAGCGAGCGAGTGAATCTAGACCTTCTTCCCGATGGCGCTTCCAAAAGACCAATGTTGAAAATCCAAGTGCACCGCGGCATCGTTGAAGTCGTTCCAAGATGCGGGGATTCTCTGCAAGTGGAAATGGCGGATCCCCTAGGCCAGGGAGATGAATCTGAACCCTCGCTCCGGCAAATTTATCTGCTTCACCAGCCATCTAGAGAGGGGGCTTGGTTTCCCCACGTCGATCTTCTTCCGGTGGTTCTACGCCTATTACTCAATCAAGCCCTCAGATCCGGGGCCCCATAGTATCGAGCATCTCGCCATATTCATGGCGCTGTGCGAGTGCTATCTAGGGTGTCGCCCCTACTTCCCCCTATGGCTGGAGATGTTCCACGGGCATGTCAGCCATGAAGGGGCTGGCGGCCCGATGCTGGCGGTGGGCGGCCTCACCTTCCAGCTGAAGGCCAAGGCCCCCTTCCTTGATCTCATGTTGCCAAAGAAGACTGCCAGCGAATGGAAGAAATGCTAGTTTTACGTCAGCGAGTCGACACCATATGGTGAGGTGTCGCTCCTGACGTACACCGCCGAGAGGAGCGAGCCGCACCGGCTGCTGATGACCAAACTTCCCCATGACCAAAGGATAGTCATGGATGAGATGCTGACACAGATCTAGTCGCTCAAGAAGGAGGGGCTAGAAACCATCAATCTGTACAACTGCTGGCTCGGACAGCGACTAGTACCGCTGGCTAGTCGATCCCACTGGATGTACCAGTACATCGGCAGGGACGATGGAACACAGGCTTACTCGGCCGAGTGGAGGGCCGACGACTACGCCGCCACACTAAAGAAGATTACTGAGGTGGAGTACATCAACCTGAAGGCCGGCTCGCCTTGTACACTGCCATAGGGAAGCACCAAGCGCCGACGGTGAGTTTATCTTTCTTGATTTCGCAGTCGCAGAAGTGCAGTCGCGGTTTATTGACATTGTTTGCCTCTTTTAGTTGTTTCAAGTCTTGGAAGGATGGCTCCCTCCTACCGATGAAGATACCTCCGATGAAGACCCGCGGGCAAAAGCAGCGCGAACTCGAGGCTAGTCGAAGCGTCGAGGAAAATGATGGAGACTAGGGCGACGTGCAAGAGCATAGCTCACGGCGCATGGCCACGCCGACGAAGACCATGAAAAAGGAGAAGTTGCCTGCGAAGAACAAGAGACCCAAGCCGGCATCGCCGCCCAGGTCGGTGGGCAACTTCAAGTCAGACAGCAAGGCCAACGATGCAGAGGCCAAGGCTTCAACGAAGATTCCGGAGGCGGCAGATTCAGGAGTTGGAGTCGTGGTGTAAGGCGAGGTCCCGCTTGGGGCGATCCCGCCGCCATTCTCGGCGATCCCAAGACCGGGGCTGCTAAGGCCGCGGAGACTTCACCGTTCAAGGGAGCGCAGGTGCTTCCTAGGCCAGAAGTTCCCACGGCCGTGGATTCGTCATCAAAGAATCCTTCGGTGTCGTGCGCCTCGACCGTATTTGAGGCCGACCTTAGTCGCATACTAGGCCAAGAGTTGGAGAAGCCGGTGCACATCCGCACCGGTCTACGCTTCATTCCGGTTGCCAAGTAAGTTCTTGTCGAGTCGATTTGATGTAATTTTTGTAGTTGTTAATTGAAGTGATGATCCTATCATTTTGTAGGACTGGCGTCAAGAAGATTGGTAACCCTTCGGTGGCCAAGGTTCCACCGCCAGTCGCCACTAGAGGAGAAGCCAAACCTTCCAAGAAGAGGAAGGGTGATGAAGTCAAGGCGCCCGCCGAGGGCGCGAAGAAGAAGAAGAAGGGCGGCGATTCCGTCGTGGATGTGGAAGGGCCAGCCGACAGACTAGCTGAGGCGCTGGTCGAAGCCACTGTTGCCCCTGGAGCTATTGACGCCGCAAGCTCGCAACTAGGCGAGTCGGCCATGCAGGTTGATGCGCCAGTGCCCACGACTGGCGTGGCAGCGATGAAGGCTCCGACGCTTCCTCATTTTGTGGCGAGGGCCTCCGCCATGGTGACCGGGACTCAGTCGCCTCCGGTTCCTGAGGTCGTTGACGGTGAAGCCGGGCAGCGATGCGGGCGAACACCGCTCGTGCTGCCATCAGTTGATGCGATCGAGCTCCACAACATGCTTGGCGCTGCCATCCAGGTATGTCTAGTCCCCGAGGATCTAGTCGATGAATTTCAGTGACTAGATTCTCAGAACTTGTACTGTCCAGTCCCTGAGTGGCTAGTCGCTGAATTTCAGCGGCTAGACACTTAGAGCTTTTGCTATCCAGTCCCTAAGTGGATAGTTGTTGAATTTCAGCGGCTAGGCACTTAGGAACTTTTGTTGTCCAGTCCTCGAGTGGCAAGTCGCTGAATTTCAGCGGCTAGGCAATTAGAAACTTTTTCTATTTGCTTATATGATTTTCCGTACACAGGGCCTCCAATGGGACTCATCGAAGCGGTAGTCTGCGAAGGAGCGCTTGGAGAGCGACCTTCGAGTCGCGCAGGAGGTGAACCAGCAGCTGCAGGAGACTATGTGTGAGTGTTAGAACATTGGGAGATTTTCTTGTTTGTCTTGTGGCATCTCATTTTGATTCTATTTTGTAGAGGACTGGTCCGCCGCGATTTCCAAGGCCCGCGAGGGTTTCGTCCTAGCCTCCGAGTTGGAGACTGCGAAATCTTCATTGTAAGCCGCGAAAGGGTGGGTCGCGGCGCTGGACAAGGAGATGGAGGACGCGAAAGAGGAGGCGACCTCGTCGAAGGAAAGGGACAAAGCCGCTGTCGTTGCAGCGACATATGAGCGGAAGGTCTTCGATGCGCTTATTGCTGGTCCGCAAAACTAGTTTACAGGCTTGCAGGACTTTCCCACGGGCCTCTGCCGTCCGCTTCTTGGTAAGCACTTCTTCGAATATTTTTTTATAGTAGCGGGTGAGTCCCCGAGCGGGCGAGTCGCCGCACCGGCGAGTCCTCGAGCGGGTGAAGCTGAAGGTGTGTGCCCTTTTAGATTCTGATTTGTTTTTGTTTGTAGGGAAGATATGCGGTGGGTACCCTGAGGTGCAGCCGTACGACACCAAAAGATCCGTGTGCATGATGGTGGACTCGGCCACCCTCTCGGCGTCGTGCATCCGCGTCGTTCTCCAGGGGATCTCGCTCACCGAAGTGATCCCCAGCGAGCTGACGGAGGTGTGGCGCTACCTTGAAGAGGCGCCGACTGTGGTTGACTGGATGGCATGGTCGGCCTTCGGCCAAGGAGCCGCGACTGCACTGAGTCTCGGGCTCGTGCACTTCCCCGACGACTTCGACCTTGACAACTTCACCAGCGGATATCCGTCGGCGACCGGCTCGGTGGAGATTTCAGAGGTGATGAAGCTGACCGTGAGGGTGACCACTTACTCCGAACGGGTGCTGGAAATGGGCGACCTGCTGCCGTACCACGAGACGGTGGTGGCACCGAACGACCCCGAGCAGTAGCATCGCGTCCTCAAGTTGGAGCAGCCCTTCCGGTCGTCTATGGAGAAGAGCCTGATGACCTACCCGGCAAACCCGTGGGAGCTCTTCATCCGGGTCCGGGGTGATGGAGGCGCGTCGTCTTTGAAGCATGCGGAATAAGAAATTGCCTTTGGGCATTTTGTATTCATGGTAGAGAGTAGATTTTGTATGAGTCCTTGATCGCGAACAATGTATTTTGTTGCTGAAGGAATGGAAAAATATTTAATTAGTTTGAATTGACTTGTGATTTCGTTTGTTGAGCGAGTCCCCGGGCGCGTCCATCCTTTAATTGCGTTTACCTCACATTTTGGTAAGTTCGTTTGTTTTAGACTGTTAGTTAGTTAGAGTCGACTCGTCGTGGCTCGGAGAACCAGTCGCTTGGCGACCCCAAGTGGTGATCTATACCCTAGTGTGGTACTTAGCCATTCTAGTCGCATGCCCAAGGTAGGTGAGTACGTGGCGCGTTGTTTGCAACGCGTCGCTCCACCTAGCTCAGAGAGCCAGTCGCGTGGCGAGTCTAGGGCACGCTCTCATACTTGGTGTGTTCTCGAGCCGCGTGTCTTTCGAATTAGGAGAGTCCCAGAGTGTGGTACTTAACCATTTGAGTCGCTATGTCGAGGATGTGGAGGACCGGTCGCTATATGAAGCATTTACGGTTTTCATGGCCTGGTGGGATAGTCGGGCCAGGCGAATCCGATGGGGGCTCCGGGTTGGCGGTTTAGTGGACGACACAAGGCCCGAATACTTTTGGTGCCCTTATGCCACACTAGTTTGCCGTGCCAGTCGCTCAGCCAAGGATTGACTTCTGTGGGTAGCGTATTGCTGAAGTTACGAGTGCGATTGGCACCAGAATTTGGCGAGTAGGCACAATTTGTGCGAGTCGAATTTATTATATTTCTTGGCGGGGGGAGTATAAGTCGGATTTCTACGTATAGAACTTCCTTAGGAGGTTTACATTCCACGACCGCTTGACATCGAGTTGATCGTCGCCTCGAACGTCGACAAGGTAGTAGACGTCGTTGCCGAGGACTCACCATATGGAGAATGGTCCCTCCCATGGGGGAGAGAGCTTGTGCACGCCCTTCTTGTCCTGGATCAGTCGCATGACCAGGTCACCTTCCTGGAGGTGCAAGTCCGGACTCGGCGGCTATGGTAGCGGCGGAGTCCCTGCTGGTAGATGGTGGCGCGGGAGAGAGATTGGTCACGTGCTTCGTCGAGCTGGCCGACCCTGTCTTGGCATGCGAGCTCGTTGTCGGCCTCCTTGTAGTTGACGACCTGAGGTGAGTCGTGTTCCAGGTCAGTTGGCATGACGGCCTCGGCTCCGTACACCATGAAGAATGGCGTGAACCCTGTTGACCGGTTGATGGAGGTGTGGATGCCCCATATGGTAGTGGGGAACTCTTTGACCCAGCACCCCGGAGTTCGCTCGAGGGGGACTTGCAGTCGTGGCTTGAGGCCATGGAGTATGCTTTGGTTGGCGCGTTCTAGCTGGCCGTTGGACTCTGGGTGGGATACTGAGGCGAGGTTGAGCCGTATGTTGTGCTCCTCGCAGAATTAGGCCATGGCGCCTTTTGCGAAGTTGGTGCCGTTGTCCGTGATGATGCTGTGTGGGAATCCGTACCGGTAAATGAGCTCACGAAGAAATTTGGCGGCGGTCTTCCCGTCGCACTTGCGGACTAGCTTGGCCTCGATCCATTTGATGAATTTGTTGACTACGACCAAGAGGTGGGTATAGCCGGAAGGAGCCTTTTTGAAGGGGTCCACCATGTCCATGCCCCATACGGCGAATGGCCAGATGATGGGGATCTTCTTGAGTGCCAAGCTCGGGATGTGCTCTGGTTGGCGTACTTCTGGCACCCGACGTAGCGCTGGACAATGCCGTCGGCATGCGCGGTGAGCCAGTAGAATCCGTGTCGCATTGCCTTGGCAACTAGAGACCCGACGCCGGCGTGGTGGCCGCAATCGCTGGCGTGTATGTCCTGGAGGATCTTGCGCCCTTGCCCAAGTTGCATGCAGCATTGGAACGCGCCGGTTACACTGCGCTTGTGGAGCTCGCCATTGATGACGACGAAGGATTTGCAGCTCCGCATGATCATGTGGGCTTCCGTCTCGTCCACTGGTAGGGTCCCGCTCTTGAGGTAGGAGAGGTATGGTGCAGTCCAGTCGATTGGTTCCATGATCATGGCGACCGGGGAGGGCTCTAGTTGGAACAGGATCCCGAGGTCGATCTCCTTTGGAGGGGAGACTGAGGGCTTGTGGATGGTGTCAAGGAAGACGCCCACGGGTGGGGTTTTCCGAGCTGACCCGATGCGGGAGAGAGTGTCGGCCTCCTCATTCTTGAGTCCGTTGATCCACTCGATGGAGTAGCCAGCGAAGTGCCCCCCAGCTGGTCCACTGCTTGGCGATATGCTGCCATGGTGGGGGAGACTGCATCATAGGTACCAGTGACTTGGGCGGCGACGAGGTCGGAGTCGTACATCTCCTTGGTGGATCGCATGCCATGAAGGAGGGCCTCGTACTCGGCCATGTTGTTGGTGTAGGGCGTGAAGTCGAGGTATAGAACGTAGAGGAGCTTGTCGCCTTTGGGAAAGGTGAGTATGATCCCTGCTCCTGCGCCATCCGTGTTCTTGGACCCGTCGAAGTGGAGCGACCAGTAATGGAGGTATGGCAGCTTCTATGGCTGTTGTGTCTCTTCCCAGTCGGCAAGGAAATCTGCTAGAGCCCGCGACTTGATCGATTTGCGTGGCTCGTACTTGATGTTGTGGACGCCGATTTACACGTCCCACTCGGCGACCCGCCTAGTTGCCTCGCGGTTGCGGATGATGTCCTGCAGTGGCACGGAGGAGACGATCGTGATTGGGTGCTTCTGGAAGTAGTGCGGTAGCCGCCGCTGGGCTCGGAAGTCTGTGTATACTAGTTTCTGGTACTGCGGGTAGCGCTGCGTGAGTCCATGAGGACCTCGCTGATGTATTAGAACGGGCGTTGTACGGGGCGCTCCTTTCCCTCTTCTGGTCGCTCGACGACAATCACAGCGCTGAGGTCTCGGCATAGACGAGCATCGGCTCCTTGTTGACGGGGGAGGCAAGTAATGGTGCGGCGAGTAGCACTTCTTTGAGTGCTTTGAGCGCGTCATCTGCCTCTTTGTCCCATTGGAACGTGGGGCTCTTGCGCATCAGGCGGTAAAGAGGCATTACCTTCTCGCCTAGCTGGGGGATGAAGCGACTGAGAGCCACGACTCGACCGGCCAGATTCTGGACGTCGCGGAGGCACTCAGGTTTCCCAAGCCATGCGATTGTGTCGATCTTGGTGGGGTTAGCCTCTATGCCTCGGTTGGAGACTACGTACACCAGGAGCTGTCCGGTCGGCAGGGCGAAGGTGCATTTCGCTGGGTTGAGCTTGATCTTGTACCTCCGCAGATTTGCAAAGGTCTCGGCCAGGTCGACGAGTAGGTCGCTCTTGCGATTGGACTTGACCACCACGTCATCGATGTAGACGTGGATGTTGCGGCCAATTTGTCTGGCGAGGCACTCCTGCATGCATCGCTGGTAGGTTGCGCCGGCGTTTTTGAGGCCGAACGTTATGGCGGTGTAGCAGTAGGCGCCGAATGGCATGATGAATGTCATATTCTCCTCGTCCTCGACCACCATCTTGATCTCGTTATAACCAGAGTACGCGTCGAGGAAGCACAACGACCTCGACCCTGCGGTCGAATCGATAATCTGGTCGATGCACGGGAGGACGAACTGCTCCTTTGGGCAGGCGCTATTGAGGTTGGTGTAGTAGATACACATTCTCCGGGTCTTGTTCCTTTTCATGAACAGGACTGGGTTTTGCAGCCACTTGGAGTACTTGATTGGACGGATGAAGCCTGGGGCGAGTAGACGCAGCACTTCTTCGATGATTGCTCGGCGACGCTCTTCATTGAAGAGCCGCATCGACTGCTTGAGAGGTCGCGCTTTGGGGTTGGCATTAAGCTTGTGCTCAGCGAGTTCCCTCGAGACACCTAGCATGTCGGATGGCTTCCATGCAAAGATGTCGCAATTCTCACGGAGGAAATGGATGAGCGTGCATTCCTGTGCAGGGCTCATGCCCGCCAGGATGGTGACCATCTGGCGGGAGTCGCTCGGGACCAGCTCAACGGTGCGGGTGTGCATGGTGGCTTCGAACGCTATCGACCCAGCGTTCTATTTGTTGGGCTTATTCAGGATCGTGGGGTCGTCTTTGTCGACTCCACTCGCGTATCTGGCTAGCTCCTTGGCGTGGTTGGTCTCCGTGGCAATGACAGCTTCCGCAAGTTTGGCGCCTTTTTCCTTTCACTCCACGGCCATATCTGGGTCGCTGATACGTCGGAAACGTATCTATAATTTTTGATGCTCCATGCTTGTTTAGAATCTACATTGCTTTGCTTTGTCTACACTTTGAGGTGCTTTTTACATGTTTTTCGGTTCTAACCTATTAACAAGTTGCCACAGTGCCAGTTGCCTGTTTTCTGCTGTCTTTGGTTCCAGAAAAGCTAGTAAGGAAATATTCTCGGAATTGGACGGGACAAACTTCAAAGTCAATTACTTTCCGTGGGGAACAAGAAGTCAAGAGGGGAGACGGAGAGGCGTTCCAGGGCGCCCAGACCCCCCTAGGCGCGGGTGGGCCCTGCCCTGCACCTAGGAAGGGTGTGGGGCCCCTGGCCACCGCCTCGGCCTCCCCCTTTGCCTATAAGAAGCCCCCGATGCAGAAACCCTAAGTACCCGATCAAATCTCCACGAAACCTTCTATAGCCGCCTCCACCGTCGTCCCTAGATCAGGGGAGGGGATCTGAAGTTCTTCTCGGCACCCTACCTAAGGGGAGATCATCCCGGAGGCCTTCTCTCCGGTACGATGCGTGAGTAGTTCCACCTTGGACTATGGGTCCATGCAGTAGCTAGATGGTTGTATATCCTCCTTGGGCTTTCAAGTATAGATCTTGTGAGCTCCGTTCATGATCAAGATCTAATCTATTTGTAATCATTCATGTTGTGTGCGCGAGGATCTGATGGATATTGAGATTATTATGTTGGTTTGATTAATGGTTTTGTCTTTATGATTCTATCATGTCTGTGTTGTTTGTGATATTGCATGCTCTCCATTGTTAGTAGCTATCTTGGCCAAGTAGTTGCTAGTGACTCCAAGAGGGGGTATTTATGCTCGATAGTGGGTTCATGCCTCTAGTTTCCAAGGGAAGTGACAATAATCTCTTCGGTTGTAGATGTGTTGTTGCTACTAGGGAGAAAACAACGGTCTCTTGTTCATGGAACATGTGGACTGTTTACCTTACACACATTGCTTAAAGTAGTTGTCTGTTGCTTGCAACTTAATACTGGAGGGGGTTCGGATGATAACCTGAAGGTGGACTTCTAGTCATAGATGTAGTTGGATGGCGGTCTATGTATCTTGTTGTATTTCCCAATCGAATCTCATAGGATCTTTATGACTAGTAATTGCATTATTATGCCTTGCTCAGTTTCTGTCAATTGCCCTGCTGTAACTTGTTTACCCTTCATGCCATGTTGTTTATCTAAGGAGAGCACCTCTAGTGAACGATGGACCCTGGTCCAATCTTTATCATTGATACATCTTCAACTGTTACTTGTTTACTTGCTGCAGACAACCATTGCCTTCCACACCATACGTTTAATCCTTTGTTACAGCAACTGGTGAGATTGACAACCTCACTGTTAGTTGGGGCAAAGTCTTGAGTTTGTGTTGTGCAGGTCTCCGCGTTGCTTGCAACACCTATGTGATGTTTCCTTCCTCCTACTGGTTCGATAACCTTGGTTTCTTACTCAGGGAAGACTTGCTGTTGTGCTGCTTCAGACCTTGATCTTGGGGTTCCTAACAGGCTCCACATGAAAGGCGCCATCAACAAGTTTTCTGGCGCCGTTGCCGGGGACTTAAAGAAGAAGAATCTCCCACAACAGCAAGTTTTCTGGCGCCATTGCCGGGGAGGCTAAGGACGTCTTCACTAGGGGAGTCCTTCAATTCCTTTCTCTTTACTTTGTTTTTAGTTTGCTTTTCTTATTTTGCTTGGTTTTGTTTGCCTCTTTCCAAAAAAACCCAAAAAAATTAGTCTAGTTTGGCTTGCTTTCTTTATTAAAAAACACACAAAAAAAAGTTCCTGCTCTAGCTGCTGCTGCTGCTGTTTTTGGCTTGCCCACCTTTGCCAAAATGAACTCTGCTGAGAACACGAAGTTGCGTGACTTCACTAGCACCAACAACAATGATTTCCTTAACACACCTATTGCTCCACCTTCTCCTGATGCTACCTATTATGAAATTAATCCTGCTTTGTTAAATCTTGTGATTAGAGAGCAATTTTCTAGTGTTGGTTCTGATGATCCTGCTGCCCATCTCAATAGCTTTGTTGAAATTGTGAGGTGAAAAAGTATAAGGATGTAGATGGAGATATTATTAAGCTCAAGCTTTTTCCTTTCTCCTTGAGAAGAAAATCTAAAGAATGGTTGTTGTCTTTGCCTAAAAATAGTATTGATTCTTTGACTAAGTGCAAAGATGATTTTATTGGAAAATACTATCCTCCTGCTAAGATTATATCTATGAGAAGTGACATTATGAAATTTAAACAACTTGATAGTGAACATGTTGCTCCAGCTTGGGAAAGAATGAAATCTTCGGTTAAGAATTGCCCCACTTATGGACTCACTGCTTGGATGATTATCCAGACTTTTTATGCAAGTTTGAACTTCTCCTCAAGAAATTTGTTGGATTCCGCTGCTGGAGGTACCTTCATGGGCCTCACTTTGGGTGCTGCAACAAGGCTCCTTCATAATATGATTGTTAACTACTGAATGTCATGTTGAGAGAGCTCCACATGGTAAGAAGGTAAATTTTGTTGAGGAAACTTCCTCATTGAGTGAAAACATTGATGTTATTATGTCTATGCTTGTTAATGGGAAAGCTCCTTTAGATCCTAATAGTGTTCCCCTAGCCTCCTTGGTTGCTCAAGAAGAGCAAGTTGATCTAAACTTCATTAGAAACAACAATTTCAACAACTATGCCTATAAGAATAATTTTGGTGGTAAAAACAATTATAGGCCTTATCCTCCTAATAATGGAAATTCCTATGGAAACTCCTACAACAATGCTAGAAGTGCCCCCTCTAAACTTGAAGTCATGCTCAAAGACTTTATTATTAAACAAACCACTTTCAATAAGGCTATAGAGGAAAAGCTTTTAAATGTTGAGAAAAATATATCCTCATTGTCTGAAGCTCAGTCTTCCTTGATTAATAAAAAGGCTGCTAAACCTGAAACTATGGAAAATACCTTTGCTACTGCTCATGCCATACAAGCTACTATTGATGAAAATGTTTGGCTATTAGCTCAACTTCATGCTAAGTGGGAAAGGGAAGCTGAAATTGATAGAAACAATAGTGTGTGCACAATCACCACTAAACCACAAGTAGTCACTGTTCCTCCTCCTACTATACCTAAGCCTATTGAGCCTACTACTAGTGATGCTAAGTTTTATTTTGATATTGATGGTTGCAATATTTCTGAAGTGATTTTGTTCCTACAAAAGCTTGCTAGAAGTCCTGATGCTAGTGATATGCATGTTGCTTTCACCAAACACATTACAGATGCTCTTGTCAAGATTAAGGAAGAGAAGCTAAAACACAAAGCTTCTATTCCTAGGAAAGTAGAAGATAGTTGGGAACCCATTATTAATATACAAGTGAATGACTTTGATCTCAAAGCTTCATGTGATCTTGGTTCTAGTGTCTCTATTATGCCTAGGAAGATTTATGAAATGCTTGATTTGCCACCATTGGAAGATTGTTATTTGGATGTCCCACTCAATGATAATGCTAAGAAGAAACTCATGGGGAGTATTAATGATTTTCTCATTATGGTTAACAATGCTTATGTCCCTGTTGATTTCTATGTTTTGGATGTTGAATACAATGCTTCTTGTCCTATTACTTTGGGAAGACCTTTTCTTAAAACAGTTGGTGCCATTATTGATATGAAAGAAGGCACCATTAAATATAATTTTCCATTCAAGAAAGGTATTAAGCACTTCCCTATGAGGAGAGAGAAGTTGCTTTTTGCTCCTCCCTTGAAATAAAGGTTTGATGTTAATGCTTTTTCATTTGAAAATACTTGATTCTTCTTGCTTCTTGTGCCTAACTTAAAGGCGTTAAAGAAAAGTACTTATTGGGAGATAACCCAAGAGTTTCCTTGAGTCTTGGATGTTATTACTTCAGTAATGACCTCTCCTTATACTTTTTTGTTTGCTTTTTGTGCCAAGAATGACCTCTAATGAGAGGGAGTAGGATTTGGGGAGTTGTTGTCCCGAAACAGATTTCTATCCTCCACCAAAAACAAATTCGTGAGGAGTATCTGTAACTCGGATTGAGATAAAAAGTTACGAATAAATCCCCCAGTATGTTATCTAACTTTCGTTAGTTCAACACTTTTTGATTTAAGAAACAGAAGATGTCCGAAAAATTCGGTTTCTACCTGCTGGTCTGTTTTGACAGATTTCTGCCATTATTTGCATTTTCTTCTTATTGATTCCTTTTTGAGTTCTCTTTAGGTGAATTAAGCTTTTACTACAGTAGATTGTGTTTTTAGTGAAAATCCTTGCTGTTCCAAAGCTTTTCCAGAGGTCTAATATCTTTTGAATACACTAATTAAATGTTGCTAATGAAGATTTTGTGAAGTTTTGTATGAAGAAAAAAAATTCAGGTGTAGAGAGAGAATGATGCAATGAGATGAATAATGGACAAAAGCTAAAGCTTGGGGATTCCACCCTGGTGTCACCCCACGAAATATCCAAGAGGTACAAGCATCAAAGCTTGGGGATGCCCAAGGCACCCCCTTCTTCATCAATAAAAAGCTCAGGTCTGCCTAGACACTTCGTTTTTATTGTTTCATGCACAATTGTGTTGTTCTTGGAGCGTCTTAGTTTTCATTTGCTTTGCTTAGGTTGTTTAGTTTGTTTGAATAAAGTAGTTTGGACCCCCGTTCTCGCTGTGTTGTTTTGCAAATAAGTTGCTTGGTGTTCGAAAGGAGTAGTAAGTTCTTGCTTGTAAGTGCAAGAGGATCTTGCATTGACTGTGACTTAGACTTTAGCATGACATTCTAGGTGTTGTTTTGACCTTATGCTTAGTGATTATTGCTATAGCATGTCTTGTTCCAAACAATTGGAATTGATTAGTGTGCCTTGAAGAAATTATGTGTTGTTTTAGCATGCAAAAGCATAGTATTGTGGTATTCTCCTTTGATGCTTTGTTTGGGTTGACTTGGCACATGCTCACACAATGTTATGACTATGAACAAGTCACCATAGCCTCTATTATCATTTAGTCCTTGACTTGTAGTACCACTCTATGCCTTGATTAGTAATTCTTTGTTTCTTTACATGATTATGGACATTATTGCTCTCTTAGTTGGTTACTCCCAGTCCTTTGCTAGCCTCCACTTGTATTAGTAAGTTCTACTCATGCTTCCAACTCCCAAGAAACCAAGTTATTCCTAAGTGTCCACTATAAACTCCTATGCATGGTGTGTTACACCATTCCAAGTATATTCTTGTTTTCAGCTATCTTCCAATTAAAAACTATTTTGTTATGTGAAAACTTAGTGATTAAAGCCCTCACAAACTTTATGGCACACTTTATATTCTTTGCCCCTAATAAACTTGAACCATTGTGTCGTCTATGTTGTATATCCTTGCACTTATACGTTGGAATTAGTAGAACCGTGCTGTCACGGGGAACGTTTTCAACATTGCACTTGTACTTTGTACTCAGTTGATATCATGCTCTTTTGTGTATGGATGTCATCGGTGTGAAATAAAGAGGGAACTTGTAAGTCCATGGAGTTTGTATGTTGTGTTAGAGAAACGCCTGAGCCGCTAGCCTAAGCCATGCCTAATCATGGTGGAAACTTGCAGCATCACGATAGTGACATCTATGAAGCATTCTTCTTATTAAAAAAAAGAGACACATTGAGAAAAGAGGACAGAGATAAAAAAGCACCATATTCCCATGGTAAATAAGAAGATTGCTGAGATTCTCATTGTATGCTTGCCTTGACATTTTGGTTATGGGATAGCTCCTGTACCATGTGTCGTGGTATTGCCGACGAGTACGCCATGGAGGGGTCCTCACAGTGCGTGTTTAGAGACGTGGGGGAAGGCGGACGGTTGACGTATATGAGGTAACTCAACTTACCCAGGTTCAGGTCCCACAACGTTGGCGGAATCCTACTCCTGCTATAAATCACTATAAGGGCAATACGCCGAGTTACAGAGATAGGTTCGCTGTGCGAGGTTATGTGAAGTTGTCTGAGATTGTGTCCTAAAGGCTCCCATAGGCCCGACTTGTATATTCGCCAGGTCCTAGGGTTACAGGGAAAAGTCCTAGCCGGACAAGTTACAAAGTCCTACACCGTCTATTACTAGTCTAGCGTGTCTTGTACTCCAAGGCTCCGGGTACGCTGGTGACTCCACCGTAGCCTTCCTTTATCCGGAGTAGGCCTCCCTTCTGGATCCATCTAACTGGGCTGCCCATCAGGCCATGGGCCATGCTACCAACTATGAGCCACTCGGGTTATCCGGATAAGAGACATGCTATGAGGATACCCATATAGCATATCCCCAACAGTAGCCCCCAGAGAACTCCGAGATCTTGCGTCGTCTTGCCTCTTAATGTTGAACGCTCCGTCTAGATGGATGTCAGCAAATCGTCAAGCAACATCTTGTAGTCCTCCCAAAGAACCCTGCAAGGTTTTCTCCGTCTACAATTCGTAAGTCGGAGAATTGCTTAATCTTCCATAGTACTCTTCCGTAGCCATATTAGATCCGTCCATGCCGGAATCTTCTGATGTGATGGTTCATCTGCCTATGTCAGCTAGGGCGACGTAGACATAGGCCAGCAACTCCTCGTAACTCACACATGTAGAGAACGCAATCATGTCCACTTTTCCCGCGCGAGCGATACGAACCGTTGGCGGTGACGGTTGGTACGTGGTGAAATTTACGCGCACGTCTCCTCACACATCGCCTACGCGACAACCATTCGATCAAGCTGCATGAATCTTGATGCCAGAGATCATAAATAGTAACAGCGGTGGAAAATTTACTTTTTCACCTCATTTTCCCCTACATCTTCTTCTTCCTCAGGCAAGCGTCTCCTCGAGTTCTCCGCGCCTTGCACAAAAAACCCTAACTCCCAATCTCAACAGTCACCTCCGAATGCACCCAATGGCAAGCAGCATCGCCTCCCCTTTGATGGCAGCGTCGGGCAAAGACGCGGCGAAGCCGTCGAGCTCCGTCATCGTGCCCCCAGAGGGCCTAGTCATCCCCAGGTCTGCGGTGGTCGAGGCCACCGGCTGCGACCGTAATCCAGCGGCGCTAGAGCTGATGTAGGAGGAGTACGACTCCCACAAAGGCGACTGGCGTTGTTCGGATATCACAGACCGCGACATCAAAGAACTGATCATCGAAGGTTACCTCCCTGCGACAGAGGGGATCGCCTGGTGGGCGACGCCGGCCGGCGAGGTCACACCTTCTCCCCAAGTCGAAGAAAAGGTGTACCTCAAAGAATAGTTGGTACGCGGCGTCTCCCTGCCCATCTCTAATTTCTTCCTCCCTGTCTTGAATCATTACCGAGTACAGCCACAGAACCTTTCTCCCAATAGTATCCTAGCGCTTAGAAATTACGTGGCGCTTTGCGAGGGTTACTTAGGGATTAAGACTAGGCTAGATCTCTTCATATATTTCTACACTGTCAAGCGCAAAGCCGGAGCCAGCAAGGACGAACTTAGAAATTGTGGCACCATTAGCTTCAAGCCGGCCTGTCCGGCGCTTCCCTGACATCGTCGGCCATGAGTCCTACAAGAACTGGCAGCGTACTACTTCTATGGCCTAGATATCCCTCTGGCCGGCCGAGAAGTAATGTACCCGGACTTTTTCGATGGAGGAGCCGCCGAAACTTCGACATGGAGATCCCAGGCCTCCCTTCCCTCCGACATCGACGCTTCCCGCGCTATAAGGCGGATAAAGTGGTTCATAGAGATGGGTTTGACCGGACTGGACCTAGCCATGTGCTGGTTCATCAGGCGGATCCAGCCTTTGCAGCACCGCTCGAAGCTGATGCACGAGTATTCCAACGATAGAAGGGATAGCCTCTGCATATCCGTGGACAACTTCTCGAGTGACTCCGTCAAGCTTCGCCTCAAGGACATCGTCAAGGTGAAGGACAAGAAGCGTGGCTTCGCCATCACCTACGACATGTTCGTAGAGAGCAAGTGCCCAAAGGTAACTGTTTATTTTCCGTATATGACATATACTCCAGTTCTTCTGTCTAGCCTTTACCATCTCATCTAACATGGTGGTTCTTCACCTTAACATCTTAGCGACATAGATGAGGACAACATGGCTCCTCAAATCTATGATCCAAAGATGAAGGAAGTCACCGTCGTGTCTGACGACGATGCTCCGTTGGCGCGAAAGCGGAAGAGCTCCAACTCTGATGCTGCCGACGGAGGCAAGAAGAAGAAGAAGACGGAGGGTGGAGCCTCCAAAAAGACTACAGCCGCCCTGGAGGCGGAGAAAAGAAAGGTTACTGGGATCCCTTTTGCTAAAGCACCCCCTCTTGTGTAAGCTTCTTTCCCTCCGACATTGTCCGTTTGTCTGTCTTATTCCTGTACTTATGTATTTTGCACGTTTCAGAAAGAAAGCCACGACCAACTTGAAGAAGACCTCCAAAACTTCGGGGGCTTCTAGAACCATCAAAGATATGCTGCATCGCGACGTATCTCCCGCCATCGCCCCTGACACTCCCATCGTCCAGCCCTCGTCCGCCCCGACAAGCTCACAAGCTAAAGAAGCATCTGGCACTTCCGCTATGAAAGTGGACTCAGGCGCCTGTACAGAGCTTGCTGTTGTCGGCGAACAGGCGACACGGGAGAGTGCCGCACACCAAATGGTTGAAGCTCCGGCTAAGGATGCCATCGGTAGCTGTAAGGCGCTGGTGGAAGGTGGTACTTCGGCCGAAGGCGGCGCCCTCGCCCCCAGGAAGACCATAGAGTTTCCGAAGATAGTCTACCCGACACTTACGCCGAGTAGCACCTCTCTGGTTCCTGGTGCAGCGCCGACATCTCCAACGTGCAGTCTCGAGGAGCTTCTCTGGCAAGCAGAAATCCTGCAAGGAAACAGTGTATCCTTTGGCAAGCTGCTAGCTGAGAGTGCTACCAACCTCAAGATCATTGCACTTGTAAGTTATATTTGCCTTTTGCATTTCATATGAATATCCCACTGTAGCCCACGAGGATTTAGACGGAAAACCATAGGTCTTTGCGTCTAAATGCTCTAAATATGACTAAGCTATAAAACTTCTCATTGTAGCCCCCAAGCATATAGGTGGAATGAATTATTCCGACTAGATGCTTTAAGAGTAGCATACGCAGTGTTTATAAATTTCGATACTGTAGCCCCCAAGCTTCTAGTTGTAACTGAATTAGTTCCAACTAGATGCTTAAAGAGAAGCTAAGCATACATCCGAGTTAAAAAAATTATACTGTAGCCCCCAAGCTTCTAATCGAAAACTGAATTAGTTCCGACTAGATGCTCAAAGAAAGACTAAGCATATTGCCAAGTTAAAAATCTCTCGCTGTAGCCCCCGAGCGTCTAGGTGGAATTTTTCCGGCTAGATGCTCCAAGTAGACCAAACAACGTTTAACTTTCTTTTTTCCACAGAATGAGAATGCTCGGATGGGCATGGCCAACAACAAGTACCAAAAGATGTGCGCGGACTTGGAAGATGAAAAGGGTAAATCTGCCCTCTTGAAGGAATAGATCATCAAGAGAAAGCGTCTGTTTTTCCTTTATTTTTCCGTACTCCGTTGGTCTTGTGCATTCTCCGAGTACTCACTATGTACTGTCTTTTCTCTGACTTGTAGAAACCATTTCCAAGGCTAAGGATATTGTTGAGCAATCCAAGCACATTCAGCAGCTGGATAGTGAAAACAAGATCCTCAAGCAGGAGAGGAAGGACATGCTAAAGATGCATGAAGAATCAATGAAAGTCCTACAGGACTCCGCCACCAAGGAGATAAACTGCTTGAAGGAGGAAATCGCTATCCTGAAAGAGCAGAAGAAAGCAGCATATGAGAAAAATCAACGCCATCATGAAGCGTACAAGCTCCTCCAACAAGAACGGGACTCCATGGCGGAGACTCTCTGGCAGGCTGAGGCCAGCATCTTTGGTAAGCGATTCTCCGTCTTGGATTTTTGTAGTCTAGATACTCTGAATTTTTGAACTCATGCGCTCCTTTGTCGAGAATTCGTAGCTCCTATGGGTTTAACCCGGTCGCCTCCTCCGACGAAGGAATGCATGGTCCTTGCCGGCAACTTCATCAACACCTCCATCGCGTAGGCCAAAGAGATTGCCAAGCCCCTCCAGATCAATATCAAGGCATCAGACTCTGTGGTGAAGTTCTCGGAGATCCTGCGCCGAGCCCCGAAGCGTATCGCAAGCTGGAAAGCTTCATGTGCACGGGCCTATGCAAGGATGGCACTTTCCATGGTCAAGGCACATTACGAGAATGCCGACATCGACACGGTAACCTCTGGTATCCCTGACATAGATGACGAAGGCCAAAAGATAAACCACGAATCTATCTTGGCGTCATTCGCGGGTTATGACGCCAGAGTTGCCGAGTTGGTCGACGTTAACGTCATCGTGCCAATGAAGACCATCGATGGCGGCAACCAAAGCTCCTCCGAGTCCCTCAGCACTGCCGACTTTGAGGGTGACTCTCCTGCTGCCGATGATGTTGCTTCCAAGTCGCCTGCGCCAGAGGAATAAAAAACAATTTTTAATAGTTGTTTCCTCTGTAGCTTGTTATGCGGAAAAAACTATGTGTTAACTTAAGGCGGAAAACAGTGGTGTATATCCTGCTACTTAAGAACTATTTCTAGCATGTATATATTTTTTAAGCAAGTGCTGGCTTATCCATTACTTTGGTTTTTATGCTTGACTTTTCATGAGTCGGAAGACTCGTTGTCGGAACCATGCGCTTAGGTGATGATGCCTAATGGCACCGTCAATAACCTAAGTACAAAATTGCCGACAATAAGTGCCAAAATTAACTACTCCAGAATCCACATAAAAACGACAAAGACCGTGTAGAACAGAAAACTTAAGCTAACGCCCGTAGGCGGAATTTTCACAAGTGCAATTGCAAAGCTTGTGCATAAAGGTTTTATATGATCCAAAAATGAACACTAAAGGAGGTAAAAGACTTAGAAATATGAGTGAACCAAAGATCTTAATTTCATTGATCATATAAGAGGTACACAATTAGATTAAAAATGCTAAGTGTAGAAAGGACGTAGCTGTGCTATGTTCCTTGGCTGATCAAGCTCCGGGTAGTCATCATCCGGGTCACGTCGCTTACGCTTATGATCCTTGTTGGGTGTATCCTTCAGTTCACGATTGTCAACGAGGTAGTAAGACCCATTGAGTAGCACCTTGCTTATGATGAACGGTCCTTCCCATGGCGGGGATAATTTGTGTGACTTCTTCTGCTTAAGTCGGAGCACTAAATCCCCCTCTTTAAACAAGCGATGCCTAACGCGGCGACTATGGTAGCTGCGTAGCTTCTGCTGGTAGATGGCGGACCTTTGGCATGCCAAAACCCGCTCCTCCTCGAGTAGGTCCACATCTAGGCATCTGGATTCTTCAGCGTCATCCTCGTCGTAGGCGGCAAACCTTGGTGCATCGTGAAGTATGTCGGAAGGCAGGATGGCTTCTGCTCCATATACCATGAAGTAAGGGGTGTAGCCGGTGGATCTGTTGGGTGTAGTTCGTAAACTGCACAGTACATATGGCAATTCTTCCGCCCAGGCTCCAGCTGCTCTAGGTAGCGGTGCCTCAAGACGTGGCTTTATTCCCTGCAAAATAAATGCATTGGCTCGCTCAACCTGACCATTGGATTATGGATGTGCCACAGATGCAAGGTCAAGTCGGATGCCCTTCTCCCAACAATATGCCTCCACTTCCCCGAGTGACAAGTTTCTACCATTGTCGGTGATAATGCTATGTGGGAGACCAAATCTCACCACCAGATCCCGGACAAACCTAAGGGCAGTTGCCCCATCAAGCTTTCTAATAGGTTTAGATTCTATCCATTTAGTGAATTTATCAACTGCTACTAGCAGATGCATAATCCCACATGATGCCGTATGTAACGGTCCCACCATGCCTAGCCCCCAGACTGCAAACGGCCAAGTTATTGGTATTTTTCGCAATTCTTCAGCAGGAACATGTGGTTGTCGGGCATAATACTGGCACATGTCTCAACCAGCTTGTCGGCGTCCGCCTTCGCGGTCAGCCAATAGAATCATTGCCAGAAGGCTTTCGCGACCAACGATCGAGGAGCGGCGTGATGCCCGCAATCTTCGAGATGGATTTCGCGTAGGATTTCAATACCTTCTAGCTAGGAAACACACTTAAGGTATACACCAGTAGTGCTCCTTTTGTAGAGCTGTCCATTCATTATGGTATATCCCTTCGCTCGACGTACTATTTGCCGTCTTTCTACTTCGTCGTTGGGCAAAGTTCCGTGTTCGAGATATTCCATGAACGGTTTTGTCCAAGGCAGAGGGACCTTTGCCACCATGTGGACGAAAGAGTCAACTCTATCCGGGTTGTCGATGTTTGCTCCCTTCATGGATGGTGTCCACAGATGCTCTAAGAAAACTCTTGGCGGAATTTGTTTACACCCTGATCCAAGCTTAGACAAGAGATCAGCCGCCTCGTTTTGCTCCCTAGGTACATACTTGACCTCGTACCCCAAGAAGCTCTTGGCTATTTCGTCCACTTCGTCTCGATATGCCGCCATCATAGGGTTCCGCGCATTCCAGGTGCCAGCCACCTGCTAGGCAACCAAGTCAGAATCTCCACAGCAACCGTCGAGGAGAAGTGTCGTATCAATTGGAACTACCCAAAGAGATGTCAGTCGTGCACAATGTGTTCCATATCTCATTACTTCGCAAGTGCCTCGAAGTTCTAGAGAAGACCGACGTGTTCAAGAATATCGATCACCGTACCATAGAGATCAACGATGACCTAACCTATCCCGAAGTACCCATCCGTATTTTGGAAGAAGCTTTCAGAACTACCAGAACCCGAAGCATCAAGTTTCTCAAAATTCAGTGGAGCAACCACACGGAAGAGGAAGCTACCTGGGAGCGCGAAGATCATATCAGGACGGAGTTTCCCGATCTCTTCAAATCCTAGGTAATCTTTTTCGTCCTTTTTCAAATCTCGGGACGAGATTTTGTTTAAGGGGGGAAGGTTTGTAACATCCCAAAAATATGAAACTTGGATCATCAAACTCTAATCATCAAAATTTAGGATTAACAAAAACTTTTCTAAATAAAAATATGAAAGCAAGCATGTGTGTATGCATTCCAATTTGGATTCTTTTGAATTACCTTGCTTGTGTGTTTCTTTGCTTGTAAAAGGATTCTTAGGTGAATAAACATCATCTAAATAATCCCCACACTTTTCCCAAAGACAAATAAATAAAAACAAACAAAATAAGGGAATGGTCACTTTGGCCAATTTAACTCCCATGCCTACTTTGGTTGTCTCTAACTTTCAAAACTTAATAGAAACTTGTTTGGATCTTTACACCCCTTGATAGTACTCATAACAAAGTACCAAGGCCCACCTTGTGATCATCCAAAAACATTTGAATGCATAGTTTAAATGGCAGTTCAAAATTGAATCTATATCATATGGGAAGATCCCACTTTTGCAAAAACCACTCAAACAAGCTTATCTTTCAAAACCCAAGCATCCACAGACTCACCAGCACATGCCTAGCACACCCACCAAAAATCTTTTCAAAATTCAAAACTTGAATTCATGCGGCCATTTCATCAAACACCTTGCTGATTCAAATCAAACAAAATCAAAACACTATAGTGTGCAGTGTTTTGGGCCTAACTTGTTCCCTCTCTGGACACCACTAGCCTTAGTAGATCATCTATTAACTTACTCTACTAACTTGACACACTTGATCACTCTTGCAAAATTCATGTTCCTCAGAAACTCTTGCAAAATACATAAAATTTGACACACTTGATCACTCTACTAACTTACTCATCCTATATTCTTATAGATGGACGTGAAGTACAACAAGTTTTATCAGTTGGGGAATGGAGGAGAACTTAACTTTGAGAGGGATTTGGACCACCTTTCGGAACTTCTGGAGCATCCGCACCCTGAGTTCTTCGGAGCTCAGCTCAATGATCAAGGAGGAGAAAATCTGTAGTGGCTAATTGTTGCAAGTATCCGAGGAAAGATTGAACCTCCCACTGCTCAGGGAACTCAGTTTACCTTAAGAGAGAACAACTGGCTCGATGGACTTGCCAGGGCCATGCAGGTATCTCTTTCCCGTCTGTGTGGGCAGAGTATCAACCAGATCAAGGGTACCCGCTTTGAGTTTTGCCCAAGGCGTGATGCTAATGGACAACCACTGGAAGCCCCATACCACCCCGAGCTGAAGACTCAATAGGACCACCTTAGCTTCATGATGTACGATCGTCAGCAGGAATTGGACAATTGCCGTGACTACTCCAACCACAAGTCCGCCATCATCAAGACGAAGGATCAGACCATTGCCATGCTAGCAAAGTATCGCAATTCTCGCTGCCGTCAGCTCGACAAGAAGGAGCGCATCATTGCTCGTCTTCGCCACCGTATATCGGACTTGGAGGAGACCATCCATGAGAGAGACATGCAGTTGGAGGAAAGGGAGAATGCTGGAGAGGATCTTCGTGGAGACCCCTACTCCTATCTCCGCGATGATGATGATTTTCTGGAGGATCAGGCCATGGACTTCTTCACCGATGAGGATGATTTTGCCTTCATCGATGACGATGAGGATGATGAGGATGACGACTATACCGACTCCGAGGAGTAGTAGCACTTGAGCACTAGCGTAGTGAGTAATATTCGGTTCCACTGTATCGTAGTTTCCAGAATGGTTCCTAAAACCATCTATTTACCTTTGTTGTGGTGTGTGTTGTATCGTGTGAATGAATGAATGAAAATAAAGTTGCTAGAAATTCTGAGTCAAACTTTAAAAACTTTTCAAAGTCCCAGAACATTAGAAATTTCCCTCTTTTCTCATGATCTATCTCAATCTTCAGATGCCACGAAGAGGAAGTGGTTCATCCCCGGACCCGATGTTGCAGATCCTGCAAATGTTTGTTTCTGACCGCGAAGCCGAAAGAGCCCAACATCAAGCCAACCTAGCCACCCTTCAGCAGATAGCCCAGCTGGCCCACAACAACCAAGGCCAAGGAAATCAGGACAACCATGGATCTAATCTCAAGAATTTCCAGAATACCAACCCGCCTGTTTTCACTAAGTCGGAAGAGAACCTAGATGCCGACGATTGGCTGCAAACCATGGAAAATAACCTGGAAGTCGCAGGAGTGGAAGTCAACGAGAAAGTTCTGTTCGCCACCCACTATCTAGCCGGATATGCCATCCTGACCATAGGAGACCCTAGTTAGACTGGATGTTTGAAACAAAAACTTAGTTTCAAAACCAAAGGAAGCAAATATTTACAAAAACTTATTCCCATTCTTATCACTTTGATTCTTTCATGAAAATTTATGTTCCTCAAAAACTCTTGCAAAATACATAAAATTTGACACACTTGATCACTCTAGTAACTTACTCATCCTATATTCTTATAGATGGACGAGAAGTACAACAAGTTTTATCAGTTGGGGAATGGAGGAGACCTTATCTTTGAGAGGGATTTGGACCAACTTTCGGAACTTTTGGAGCGTCCGCACCCCGAGTTCTTCGGAGCTCAGCTCAATGATCAAGGAGGAGAAGATCTGAAGTGGCTAATTGTTGCAAGTCTCCGAGGAAAGATTGAGCCTCCCACTGCTCAGGGAATTCAGTTTACCTTAAGAGAGAACAACTGGCTCGATTGTCTTTTTAGGGCCATGCAGGAAGCTCTTGCCCGTCTGTGTGGGCAGAGTATCAACCAGATCAAGGGTACCCGCTTTGAGTTTTGCCCAAGGCGTGATGCTAATGGACAACCACTGGAAGCCCCATACCACCCCGAGCTGAAGACTCAATAGGACCACCTTAGCTTCATGATGTATGATCACCAGCAGGAATTGGACAATTGCCGTGACTACTCCAACCACAAGTCCGCCATCATCAAGACTAAGGATCAGACCATTGCCATGCTAGAAAATGATCGCAAGTCTCTCCTGCGTCAGCTTGACAAAAAGGAGCGCATCATTGCTCGTCTTCGCCACTGTATCTCGGACTTGGAGGAGACCATCCACGAGAGAGACATGCAGTTGGAGGAAAGGGAGAATGCTGGAGAGGATCTTCGTGGAGACCCCTACTCCTATCTCAGCGATGATGATGATTTTCTGGAGGTTCAGGCCATGGACTTCTTCACCGATGAGGATGATTTTGCCTTCATCGATGACGATGAGGATGACGACTACACCGACTCCGAGGAGTAGTAGCACTTGAGCACTAGCGTAGTGAGTAATATTCGGTCCCACTGTATCGTAGTTTCCAGAATGGTTCCTAAAACCATCTGTTTACCTTTGTTGTGGTGTGTGTTGTATCGTGTGAATGAATGAATGAAAAGCAAGTTGCTAGAAAATCTAAATCAAACTTTACAAACTTTTCAAAGTACCAGAACCTTAGAAATTTCCCTCTATTCTCATGATCTATCTCAATCTTGATATGCCACGCGGAGGAAGTGGTTCATCCCCGGAACCGATGTTGCAGATCCTGCAAATGTTGGTTTCTGACCGCGAAGCCGAAGAGCCGAACGTCAAGCCAACCTAGCCACCCCAGCAGATAGCCCAGCTGGCCCACAACAACCAAGGCCAAGGAAATCAGGACAACCCGTGATCTAAGCTCAAGAATTTCCAGAATACCAACCCGCCTGTTTTCACTAAGTAGGAAGAGCCCCTAGATGCCGACGATTGGCTGCAAACCATGGAAAATAACCTAGAAGTCGCAGGAGTGGAAGCCAACGAGAAAGTTCTGTTCTCCACCCACTATCTAGCCGAAGATGCCATCCTGACCATAGGAGACCCTAGTTAGACTGGACGTTTGAATCAAAAACTTAGTTTCAAAACCAAAGGAAGCAAATATTTAAAAAAACTTATTCCCATTCTTATCACTTTGATTCTTTCATGAAAATTCATGTTCCTCAAAAACTCTTGCAAAATACATAAAATTTGACACACTTGATCACTCTACTAACTTACTCATCATGTATTCTTATAGATGGACGTGAAGTACAACAAGTTTTATCAATTGGGGAATGGAGGAGACCTTATCTTTGAGAGGGATTTGGAACAGCTTTCGGAACTTCTGGAGCGTCCGCACCCCGAGTTCTTCGGAGCTCAGCTCAATGATCAAGGAGGAGAAGATCTGCAATGGCTAATTGTTGCAAGTCTCCGAGGAAAGATTGAACCTCCCACTGCTCAGGCAATTCAGTTTACCTTAAGAGAGAACAACTGGCTCGATGGACTTGCCAGGGCCATGTAGGAAGCTCTTGCCCGTTTGTGTGGGCAGAGTATCAACCAGAGCAAGGGTACCCGCTTTGAGTTTTTCCCAAGGCGTGATGCTAATGGACAACCACTGGAAGCCCCATACCACCCCGAGATGAAGACTCAATAGGACCACCTTAGCTTCATGATGTACGATCATCAGCAGGAATTGGACAATTGCCGTGACTACTCCAACCACAAGTCCGCCATCAACAAGACGAAGGATCAGACCATTGCCATGCTAGAAAAGGATCGCAAGTCTCGCCGCCGTCAGCTCGACAAGGAGGGCATCATTGCTCGTCTTCTCCATCGTATCTTGGACTTGGAGGAGACCATCCACGAGAGAGACATGCAGTTGGAGGAAAGGGAGAATCCAGGAGAGGATCTTTGTGGAGACCCCTACTCCTATGTCAGCGATGATGATGATTTTCTAGAGGATCAGGCCATGGCCTTCTTCACCGATGAGGATGATTTCGCCTTCATTGATGACGATGAGGATGACGACTACACCGACTCCGAGGAGTAGTAGCACTTGAGCACTAGCGTAGTGAGTAATATTCGGTCCCAATGTATCGTAGTTTCCAGAATAGTTCCTAAAACCATCTGTTTACCTTTGTTGTGGTGTGTGTTGTATCGTGTGAATGAATGAATGAAAAGCAAGTTGCTAGAAAATCTGAGTCAAACTTTAAAAACTTTTCAAAGTCCCAGAACCTTAGAAATTTCCCTCTTTTCTAATGATCTATCTCAATATTGAGATGCCACGCGGAGGAAGTGGTTCATCCCCGGAACCAATGTTGCAGATCCTGCAAATGTTGGTTTCTGACCGTGAAGCCGAAAGAGCCGAACGTCAAGCCAACCTAGCCACCCTTCAGCAGATAGCACAACTAGCCCACAACAACCGAGGCCAAGGAAATCAGGACAACCATGGATCTAAGCTCAAGAATTTCCAGAATACCAACCCGCCTGTTGTCACTAAGTCGGAAGAGCCCCTAGATGCCGACGATTGGCTGCAAACCATGGAAAATAACCTGGAAGTCGCAGGAGTGGAAGCCAACGAGAAAGTTCTGTTCGCCACCCACTATCTAGCCGGAGATGCCATCCTGACCATAGGAGACCCTAGTTAGACTAGACGTTTGAATCAAAAACTTAGTTTCAAAACCAAAGGAAGCAAATATTTACAAAAACTTATTCCCATTCTTATCACTTTGATTCTTTCATGAAAATTTATAATCCTCAAAAACTCTTGCAAAATACATAAAATTTGACACACTTGATCACACTACTAACTTACTCATCCTATATTCTTATATATGGACGTGAAGTACGGCAAGTTTTATCAGTTGGGGAATGAAGGAGACCTTATCTTTGAGAGGGATTTGGAACAGCTTTCGGAACTTCTGGAGCGTCCGCACCCCGAGTTCTTCGGAGCTCAGCTCAATGATCAAGGAGGAGAAGACCTGGAGTGGCTAATTGTTGCAAGTCTCCGAGGAAAGATTGAGCCTCCCACTGCTCAGGGAATTCAGTTTACCTTAAGAGAGAACAACTGGCTCGATGGACTTTCTAGGGCCATGCAGGAAGCTCTTGCCCGTCTGTGTGGGCAGAGTATCAACCAGATCAAGGGTACCCGCTTTGAGTTTTGCCCAAGGCGTGATGCTAATGGACAACCACTTGAAGCCCCATACCACCCTGAGCTGAAGACTCAATAGGACCACCTTAGCTTCATGATGTACGATCGTCAGCAGGAATAGGACAATTGCCGTGACTACTCCAACCACAAGTCCGCCATCATCAAGACTAAGGATCAGACCATTGCCATGCTAGAAAATGATCGCAAGTCTCGCCTGCGTCAGCTTGACAAAAAGGAGCGCATCATTGCTCGTCTTCGCCACTGTATCTCGGACTTGGAGGAGACCATCCACGAGAGAGACATGCAATTGGAGGAAAGGGAGAATGCTGGAGTGGATCTTCGTGGAGACCCCTACTGCTATCTCAGCGATGATGATTTTCTGGAGGATCAGACCATGGATTTCTTCACCGATGAGGATGATTTCTCCTTCATCGATGACGATGAGGATGACGACTACACCGACTCCGAGGAGTAGTAGCACTTGAGCACTAGCGTAGTGAGTAATATTCGGTCCCAATGTATCGTAGTTTCTAGAATGGTTCCTAAAACCATCTGTTTACCTTTGTTGTGGTGTGTGTTGTATCGTGTGAATGAAAGAATGAAAAGCAAGTTGCTAGAAAATATGAGTCAAACTTTAAAAACTTTTCAAAGTCCCAGAACCTTAGAAATTTCCTTCTTTTCTCATGATCTATCTCAATCTTGAGATGCCACGCGGGGGAAGTGGTTCATCCCCGGAACCGATGTTGCAGATCCTGCAAATGTTGGTTTCTGACCGCGAAGCCGAAAGAGCCGAACGTCAAGCCAACCTAGCCACCCTTCAGCAGATAGCCCAGCTGGCCCACAACAACCAAGGCCAAGGAAATCAGGACAACCATGGATCTAAGCTCAACAATTTCCAGAATACCAACCCGCCTGTTTTCACTAAGTCGGAAGAGCCCCTAGAGGCCGACGATTGGCTGCAAACCCATAGAAAATAACCTGGAAGTCGCAGGAGTGGAAGCCAACAAGAAAGTTCTTTTCGCCACCCACTATCTAGCCGGAGATGCCATCCTGACCATAGGATACCCTAGATAGACTAGACGTTTGAATCAAAAACTTAGTTTCAAAACCAAAGGAAGCAAATATTTACAAAAACTTATTCCCATTCTTATCACTTTGATTCTTTCATGAAAATTCATGTTCCTCAAAAACTCTTGCAAAATACATAAAATTTGACACACTTGATCACTCTACTAACTTACTCATCCTATATTCTTATAGATGGACATGAAGTACAGCAAGTTTTATCAATTGGGGAATGGAGGAGACCTTATCTTTGAGAGGGATTTGGAACAGCTTTCGGAACTTCTGGAGCGTCCGCACCCCGAGTTCTTCGGAGCTCAGCTCAATGATCAAGGAGGAGAAGATCTGCAGTGGCTAATTGTTGCAAGTCTCCGAGAAAAGATTGAACCTCCCACTGCTTAGGCAATTCAGTTTACCTTAAGAGAGAACAACTGGCTCGATGGACTTGCCAGGCCCATGCAGGAAGCTCTTGCCCGTTTGTGTGGGCAGAGTATCAACTAGAGCAAGGGTACCCGCTTTGAGTTTTTCCCAAGGCGTGATGCTAATGGACAACCACTGGAAGCCCCATACCACCCTGAGCTGAAGACTCAATAGGACCACCTTAGTTTCATGATGTACGATCGTCAGCAGGAATTGGACAATTGACGTGACTACTCCAACCACAAGTCCGCCATCATCAAGACGAAGGATCAGACCATTGCCATGCTAGAAAAGGATCGCAAGTCTCGCTGCCGTCAGCTCGACAAGAAGGAGCACATCATTGCTCGTCTTCGCCACCGTATCTCGGACTTGGAGGAGACCATCCACAAGAGAGACATGAAGTTGGAGGAAAGGGAGAATGCTGGAGAGGATCTTCGTGGAGACCCCTACTCGTATCTCAGCGATGATGATTTTCTGGAGGATCAGGCCATGGACTTCTTCACCGATGAGGATGATTTCGCCTTCATCGATGACGATGAGGATGACGACTACACCGACTCCGAGGAGTAGTATGTAACACCCTCAGAATCGGCCCTATGCAAGTTTCAGCGCTTCCCGCCAAACCCGCATAGAAACGATTCAAAGGTGCCCACCAGGCACTTGCGTGCGGGTGGAAAACGAAGTAATAACATTACACAACAGTCCTCGATGGGACCCACAGAATAGATATATATACAACACGACTCCATGAGTCAAGAATACAGATATACAACACAAAGATCAAAATCACCTTGAAAACGATACAGCGTCCGAGTACGGACAAGATGCAAATTGAGCTAAGAGCCCTGAAGAATAACCAATGGCGTCCATAACCCTGCCCAGGCCAAGCCGGAAGGGTAACCCTGCTAACGACGTCGAAACCTGCTAAAACAAAAGGGGTGCCGACAAAGGGCAAAGGAAAAAGAGGAGCGTCAGTACTGAGGCCAGTACACGGCGAGGCTAGAATTTGGCGGTCCTCGCCTACATAGGTATGGTGGACTGAAGCGGCAGCGCAGCATGCACTAACAACCTATAGAGACTCGATTTAACTGTCGGCTATCAGAGAGGGATAAGAAAGACCTATTCGGAACCAACCTGATACTACCACCAAACATACCCATCCTGGTGTTTCCCCCTCGAGACCAGACGAGGAAGTCAACCGAGGAACACACACCGTTGGCAGTTTTATTTATTCAGTTATCATTGCAGCAATTACTAGTCAGGTATAGATAGTCGTCCTGATAGAATAAGCAGTGGGCACTTTTAGTTAACCATTCCGTTGTAGTTGCGACACTTACTAGTCAGATACAATTAGCATGAGATTTCCCCAAACCCAGCAGTAGTTGGTACTTTTATTTAGCCATTCCGTTATAGTTGCAATACTTACTAGTCAGATACAATGGCAGCAAGCGACAACCCAAACAAGCAATTGTTGGCAGTTTTATTAAGCCATTCCATTATAGTGAAGCTGATTACTAGTCATTATAAAGTCAAATTTATAGCACTACTTTAGTTATAGTTGTCTATGATCGAGATACTGTGCTCCAAGTCGTCCATAACCGCGGACACGGCTTTCAGAAAGTTTTACCCTGCAGGGGTGCACAAATATCAACACACACTCGATCAACCTCGGAAAAACCAAATCAAAACCCAACGAGGCATTCACGACAAAGCAATCACAAGATTCAGAAATATTTCAGGGGGCCACCCCATTAAGCTACCCGCAACGAAGTTAGCTGACTCCGAGACGGACTCAAGGTTTGGGTGGACGGCTGTAAACGACTGGGAACCCGAAAGTGTGATTGGGCTTGTCGATACCGCGAAAACGTGTCCCGATCCGAAACAGTACAGGTGCAGTACATCGCACAATTTAAGTAAAGCAATGAATCATGGCATAAGTACATGATAGTAAATAAAACCTCAAACTAGTTTGTGGCCCCAAGAAATAAGAATGAATCAAGCTCTGGCTCAGGGGGGTCCCATAATCCTCCCGGATGTGGATAGCGCGAATATTCAAGGAACAGGTATCAAGTACTCGGGGTCCTAGGGGACACAAGTGGACGGTTAACAACCAAATAACATCTATTGCCCACTTGTGCCTCTGCATTTACCTACTTCAATTTTAGTTGTTAAACAGTAATTAAAGTCTTGATCATCTCCAACAATAAACATGCGGCAATACTCCAACAACTGAGGTACTCGACGACACGCAACAGCACTCGAGCAAGCGACTACGACGCGCAAGTCCAGCTATCTACCAAACAACAGGTAATAGGATGTGTCCAAGGCAATATAAGGCTGCAAGGAAAACACGGGTACGGAAACTAGAGCAACGCAACATAGATAGCAATAGATCAACAGGAGGGAATAAATACTATAAAAGTAAGATAGGTAGAAAGGGGGAGATGCTCGCCTGAAAAACATTGCCAAAGGTTCAACCGACGATCGGGTCGACACTCGCATCAACTCATCGGCCTAGTCCGCGAAGAAGCAAAACACTAGAATAAACACCGGATGCACTATTTAATACAACGGCAGAAGATCGGGCATGATGCATGTATGATGCATGACATGGCAAGATGCGATGCAATTGGGCAATATTAAGTGGAACCGGGGTCCCGACAATTAATTAAACGGTTCAAGTTATTTATCTACCCCGCAAATTAAATGTTGTAATAACAGGGCAAGATAAGTTACCGGTTCGCTACACAAATTTAAATGAGGCCAATATAAGACTAGATTTGCCTGCATATGGGCCCCATATTTAATTTAGGTGAATCGGCATAAGGCCCCCAAACCACATGACAAGTATGCATGCATGGCAATTTTATATGCAACAAGTTTTATATATAGCATTTATAAAATAGGGGCTCGGGAAAAGGTTCACACATCTGGGGTCGAAGGTCTTGGGGGTTCGGAGGGGTTCCGGGGTTCGGTCTCAGGGTTCGACGGGGAAACGATGAAGTTCGGACTCGCGATGGCGAACTTGAGTAGATCGGGTACCGGGGTCTTCGGATCCGGGAAGTAGATCTTGTCGCACGGACGTCCATGCTTCCGGGATGGAGAACTTGTCGTTGCGGAGATCTTGTCGGGTCCGCGCCATCGAGTCGGTCTTGGCATTCGGGGCGAAGAACTTGGCGTATCCGCGTCGGCGATCTTGGCGTTCGGGTTCTCAACGTCGCATCCGGGAAGAAGGTCTTGTTGCATCCGGGGTCGTCGGGTCATGTCGTCGGTTTTGTCGTTTCACGGCGGAGATCTTGGCGTTCCGGGTCTCGGTATCTTCGGGTCCGAGAGGAAGAACTTGGGTCGGCATCGGATCGGTCTTGGTGGCACTTGGGTTTTGCTTCAGGTTCAATCTTCGGATCGGCGGCCCTGCCTTAGGGTTCCATGTGGATGCCTCGGTGTTCCGGGATGGTGAACTTGTCGTCCCAAAGGATCAGTTTTCCTTGTGGCAGATCTTCTCCATGGGGAGGTTCTTGTCTGTGGTCCTTCGGGTGTCTCCGGGTTTGACCATCGTAGGGCGATGTAGATCTTGGCAACCGTCAGCGCTCACGTGCAGGGACAAACAGACATGGGCTAATGGCCGAACACAGGAGGAGACGGACACTGGAAACACGCGGGGAGCTCGACGATGAACTGCAGTTGCTGCAGGCGGACCACGAGGCTCGCAGAGACAGAGGCGGGGCGGCGGCGCTCGGCAGGGCTCAGGCCGCGACGATAGGGGAAGAGGCCGGAGGACAGCGGTGGTGGCGGAGCTCGGTGAGAGGGCGGGGGAGGAGGCGACCGGCTCGATGCGGACGGGGTCGCCGGGGAGGGAGCCCACGAGGCGGTTGGAGGAGGGACGGGCGCTGGCGGCGGAGGGAGCTCGACGGAGGAGGAAGAAGCGGGGCAGGGGAAGGAGCCGACAGGAGGGCGGCGAGCTCGGGCTCGAGGGGCGAGGCCGATGGAGTTGAGATCGGGGGACGCGGGGTCATGGACGAGGTCGACGGCGACCGGGGGAGCAGAGGAAGGAGGCCGGAGGACAACGTGCTTGAGGCGACGGCGGGAGCAGGGGCCGGCAGCGGAGGAGCACCCGCAGTGGCGGACGGCGGTGAGGAAGACGGGTCGGGGACAGGCGAAGCCGGGTCTCAGAGAGGAGCAGGCGGGGCGAGGCGGCACGCGCTGGCGCGGTCCCGTGAGGCGGCGGGGCAGAACATGGCCGGCGCGGTGAGGGAGGTCTCCGGCGGCGCTTGACAGGAGCGAGGCGGGCGGAGGGAGGAGCAGGGTCGGGGTGGGGAAGAGGAACAGAGGAGAGGAGGCTGTCAGGGTGAGGAAGATCGAGAGAGGGGAGCGGGGTAGGCCAGGGATCTGTCGGGTGGGCCAGGTGCCAGGTGGGAGGTGGCAGGTGGCTGTGTGGGAGAGTAAAGGGAGTTGGGGTGAGGTGGCAGCGGGTGATTGGCCGGGGGAGGAAGGGGAGGTGAGGTGGCGTTACGGGGTTGGCCGGGGTGATGTGGAGGGGGCTGGGTAGACTAGGATTGGGTAGGAAAAGGTTTAGATATTTATTTGGGGTAGTAGGCTGCTGCCAGCTGGGCCCTTTGGGCCTGGTCGGTCGCGGCCTTCCCCGAAAACATTTATTTATCTGTTTTGGCTTTAATAGAATTTTGCAAATAATTTTTAGACAACAAAATAATCTGGAAGAGACCAGAGTTTCGTTTGAACTAGAGAGGGAATATCTAGAAAACAAAATTAGGCTTTTTAGGAATAGTTTTAGACAAAACCATGCATGATGACATGACGATGCTCAAATGCAATGTGGCATGATGGCATGAGCATGCGGTCATGATGATGTAATGCACAAAAACAACGCGATTTTCTAGTAGTGGTTTTTGCGGGATGCCACAATTCGACACCACTAACAATGGATCTCGCCCTCGAGATCCGCCTCATGGTACAGGGAAGAAGGCCGACGATCTGATCCTTCGCGCTTCGTGTAGATCCTCGCGACACCACTAACAAGGGTTCTTTCTTCAGCTTGAAAACATCGACACCACCAACAAAGGATTGTTCCCCATTCGTCGAGAGATCACTCTGGAGAAACAAAGATGAAGGTATAGGTCTCAAAAGGGTAAAGCCACCTCTAACTTCCGCGGAAGGAGTATAACTGCAATGACTCACCATTCAACGTGCAAGAGCGAATGATAAGAGTAGTCAGATGGTGATCAGTCCATCGCGCACCCAAAGCATTACTCTGCACATGAATAGGAAATTATGCAACCAACTCTCAGAATTCAGATTGTAGATCTCGACAAGCGAGTTTTGGAAACAAAGGAGTGATGCAGACTCTGCATCGGATCTGGCGTAGATGATGTCGTCGCGTCGGGAAAACACCGGAAGGCACGAGAAGGAACAAAGAGAAGTCCACCAGACGAAGGATTCCTCGGATAGCATGAAGACCAGATGTAGCAACACCGTTACCAAAGGAGGAAGCGAAACCCTGAAGGTACGATGGAACCCAACCACGAGAAATCCTAGACTCGAAGAGAGAGAAGAGAGCGCATTCAAAACACGCAGAGGTGAGAGGAGAGCAGCAGAGGGGTAAGGAGTAAAATCAGACCTAATCAGAACTATCCAACCGATTTTTCAAAAATAGTTTTGACACTCTACTTCGGCCGTTAGCTAGGTTATCCTACAGGCTGGACTTGTGGGGTATCGCAACTGCTGAGCTCTGATACCACTCTGTAACACCCTCAGAATCGGCCCTATGCAAGTTTCAGCGCTTCCCACCAAACCCGCATAGAAACGATTCAAAGGTGCCCACCAGGCACTTGCGTGCGGGTGGAAAACGAAGTAATAACATTACACAACAGTCCTCGATGGGACCCACAGAACAGATATATATACAACACGACTCCATGAGTCAAGAATACAGATATACAATACAAAGATCCAAATCACCTTGAAAACGATACAGCGTCCGAGTACGGACAAGATGCAAATTGAGCTAAGAGCCCTGAAGAATAACCAATGGCATCCATAACCCTGCCTAGGCCAAGCCGGAAGGGTAACCCTGCTAACGACGTCGAAACCTGCTAAAACAAAAGGGGTGCCGACAAAGGGCAAAGGAAAAAGAGGAGCGTCAGTACTGAGGCCAGTACACGGCGAGGCTAGAATTCAGCGATCCTCGCCTACATAGGTATGGTGGACTGAAGCGGCAGCGCAGCATGCACTAACAACCTATGGAGACTCAATTTAACTGTCGGCTATCAGAGAGGGATAAGAAAGACCTATTCGGAACCAACCTGATACTACCACCAAACATACCCATCCTGGTGTTTCCCCCTCGAGACCAGACGAGGAAGTCAACCGAGGAACTCACACCGTTGGCAGTTTTATTTATTCAGTTATCATTGCAGCAATTACTAGTCAGGTATAGATAGTCGTCCTGATAGAATAAGCAGTGGGCACTTTTAGTTAACCATTCCTTTGTAGTTGCGACACTTACTAGTCAGATACAATTAGCATGAGATTTCCCCAAACCCAGCAGTTGTTGGTACTTTTATTTAGCCATTCCGTTATAGTTGCAATACTTACTAGTCAGATACAATGGCAGCAAGCGACAACCCAAACAAGCAATTGTTGGCAGTTTTATTAAGCCATTCCATTATAGTGAAGCTGATTACTAGTCATTATAAAGTCAAATTTATAGCACTACTTTAGTTATAGTTGTCTATGATCGAGATACTGTGCTCCAAGTCATCCATAACCGCGGACACGGCTTTCAGAAAGTTTTACCCTGCAGGGGTGCACAAATAGCAACACACACTCGATCAACCTCGGAAAAACCAAATCAAAACCCAACGAGGCATTCACGACAAAGCAATCACAAGATTCAGAAATATTTCAGGGGGCCACCCCATTAAGCTACCCGCAACGAAGTTAGCTGACTCCGAGACGGACTCAAGGTTTGGGTGGACGGCTGTAAACGACTGGGAACCCAAAAGTGTGACTGGGCTTGTCGATACCGAAAACGTGTCCCGATCCTAAACAGTACAGGTGCAGTACATCGCACAATTTAAATAAAGCAATAAAGCATGGCATAAGTACATGATAGTAAATAAAACCTCAAACTAGTTTGTGGCCCCAAGAAATAAGAATGAATCAAGCTCTGGCTCAGGGTGCTCCCATAATCCTCCCGGATGTGGATAGCGCGAACATGTATCAAGTACTCGGGGTCCTACGGGACACAAGTGGACGGTTAACAACCAAATAACATCTATTGCCCACCTGTGCCTCTGCATTTACCTACTTCAATTTTAGTTGTTAAACAGTAATTAAAGTCTTGATCATCTCCAACAATAAACATGCGGCAATACTCCAACAACTGAGGTACTCGACGACACGCAACAGCACTCGAGCAAGCGACTACAACGCGCAAGTCCAGCTATCTACCAAACAACAGGTAATAGGATGTGTCCAAGGAAATATAAGGCTGCAAGGAAAACACGGGTACGGAAACTAGAGCAACGCAACACAGATAGCAATAGATCAACAGGAGGGAATAAATACTATAAAAGTAAGATAGGTAGAAAGGGGGAGATGCTCGCCTGAAAAACATTGCCGAAGGTTCAACCGACGATCGGGTCGACACTCGCATCAACTCATCGGCCTACTCCGCGAAGAAGCAAAACACTAGAATAAACACCGGATGCACTATTTAATACAACGGCAGAAGATCGGGCATGATGCATGTATGATGCATGACATGGCAAGATGCGATGCAATTGGGCAATATTAAGTGGAACCGGGGTCCCGACAATTAATTAAATGGTTCAAGTTATTTATCTACCCCGCAAATTAAATGTTGTAATAACAGGGCAAGATAAGTTACCAGTTCGCTACACAAATTTAAATGAGGCCAATATAAGACTAGATTTGCCCGCATATGGGCCCCATATTTAATTTAGGTGAATCGGCATAAGGCCCCCAAACCACATGACAAGTATGCATGCATGGCAATTTTATATGCAACAAGTTTTATATATAGCATTTATAAAATAGGGGCTCGGGAAAAGGTTCACACATCTGGGGTCGAAGGTCTTGGGGGTTCGGAGGGGTTCCGGGGTTCGGTCTCAGGGTTCGACAGGGAAACGATGAAGTTCGGACTCGCGATGGCGAACTTGAGTAGATCGGGTACCGGGGTCTTCGGATCTGGGAAGTAGATCTTGTCGCACGGACGTCAATGCTTCCGGGACGGAGAACTTGTCGTTGTGGAGATCTTGTCGGGTCCGCGCCATCGAGTCGGTCTTGGTATTCGGGGCAAAGAACTTGGCGTATCCGCGTCGGTGATCTTGGCGTTCGGGTTCTCAACGTCGCATCCGGGAAGAAGGTCTTGTTGCATCCGGGGTCGTCGGGTCATGTCGTCGGTTTTGTCATTTCACGGCGGAGATCTTGGCGTTCCGGGTCTCGGTATCTTCGGGTCCGAGAGGAAGAACTTGGGTCGGCATCGGATCGGTCTTGGTGGCACTTGGGTTTTGCTTCGGGTTCAATCTTCGGATCGGCGGCCCTGCCTTAGGGTTCCATGTGGATGCCTCCGTGTTCCGGGATGGTGAACTTGTCGTCCCAAAGGATCGGTTTTCCTTGTGGCAGATCTTCTCCATGGGGAGGTTCTTGTCTGTGGTCCTTCGGGTGTCTCCGGGTTTGACCATCGTAGGGCGATGTAGATCTTGGCAACCGTCAGCGCTCACGTGCAGGGACAAACAGACATGGGCTAATGGCCGAACGCAGGAGGAGACGGACACTGGCAACACGCGGGGAGCTCGACGATGAACTGTAGTTGCTGCAGGCGGACCACGAGGCTCGCAGAGACAGAGGCGGGGCGGCGGCGCTCGGCAGGGCTCAGGCCGCGACGATAGGGGAAGAGGCCGGAGGATAGCGGTGGTGGCGGAGCTCGGTGAGAGGGCAGGGGAGGACGCGGCCGGCTCGATGCGGACGGGGTCGCCGGGGAGGGAGCCCACGAGGCGGCTGGAGGAGGGACGGGCGCTGGCGGCGGAGGGAGCTCGACGGAGGAGGAAGAAGCGGGCAGGGGAAGGAGCCGACAGGAGGGCGGCGAGCTCGGGCTCGAGGGGCGAGGCCGATGGAGGTGAGCTCGGGGGACGCGGGGTCGTGGCCGAGGTCGACGGCGACCGGGGGAGAAGAGGAAGGAGGCCGGAGGACAACGTGCTTGAGGCGACAGCGGGAGTAGGGGCCGGCAGCGGAGGAGCACCCGCAGTGGCGGATGGCGGTGAGGAAGACGGGTTGGGGACAGGCGGAGCCGGGTCTCAGAGAGGAGCAGGCGGGGCGAGGCGGCACGCGCTGGCGCGGTCCCGCGAGGCGGCGGGGCAGAACATGGCCGGCGCGGTGAGGGAGGTCTCCGGCGGCGCTTGACATGAGCGAGGCGGGCGGAGGGAGGAGCAGGGTCGGGGTGGGGAAGAGGAACAGAGGAGAGGAGGCTGTCGGGGTGAGGAAGATCGAGAGAGGGGAGCGGGGTAGGCCAGGGATCTGTCGGGTGGGCCAGGTGCTAGGTGGGAGGTGGCAGGTGGCTGTGTGGGAGAGTAAAGGGAGTTGGGGTGAGGTGGCAGCGGGTGATTGGCCGGGGGAGGAAGGGGAGGTGAGGTGGTCTGTGTGGGCAGAGTATCAACCAGATCAAGGATACCCGTTTGAGTTTTGCCCAAGGCGTGATGCTAATGGACAACCACTTGAAGCCCCATACCACCCTGAGCTGAAGACTCAATAGGACCACCTTAGCTTCATGATGTACGATCGTCAGCAGGAATAGGACAATTGACGTGACTACTCCAACCACAAGTCCGCCATCATCAAGACGAAGGATTAGGCCATTGCCATGCTAGAAAAGGATCGCAAGTCTCGCTGCCGTCAGCTCGACAAGAAGGAGCACATCATTGCTCGTCTTCGCCACCGTATCTCGGACCTGGAGGAGACCATCCACAAGAGAGACATGCAGTTGGAGGAAAGGGAGAATGCTGGAGAGGATCTTCGTGGAGACCCCTACTCGTATCTCAGCGATGATGATTTTCTGGAGGATCAGGCCATGGACTTCTTCACTGATGAGGATGATTTCGCCTTCATCGATGACGATGAGGATGACGACTACACCGACTCCGAGGAGTAGTAGCACTTGAGCACTAGCGTACTGAGTAATATTCGGTCCCACTGTATCGTAGTTTCCATAATGGTTCCTAAAACCATATGTTTACCTTTGTTGTGGTGTGTGTTGTATCGTATGAATGAATGAATGAAAAGCAAGTTTCTAGAAAATCTGAGTCAAACTTTAAAAACTTTTCAAAGTCCCAGAACCTTAGAAATTTCCCTCGTTTCTCATGATCTATCTCAATCTTGAGATGCCACGCGGAGGAAGTGGTTCATCCCCGGAACCGATGCTGCAGATCCTGCAAATGTTGGTTTCTGACCGCGAAGCCGAAAGAGCCGAACGTCAAGCCAACCTAGCCACCCTTCAGCAGATAGCTCAGCTGGCCCACTACAACCAAGGCCAAGGAATTCAGGACAACCATGGATCTAAGCTCAAGAATTTCCAGAATACCAACCCGCCTGTTTTCACTAAGTCGGAAGAGCCCCTAGATGCCGATGATTGGCTGCAAACCATGGAAAATAACCTGGAAGTCGCAGGAGTGGAAGCCAACGAGAAAGTTCTGTTCGCCACCCACTATCTAGCCGGAGATGTCATCCTGACCATAGGAGACCCTAGTTAGACTGGACGTTTGAATCAAAAACTTAGTTTCAAAACCAAAGGAAGCAAATATTTACAAAAACATATTCCCATTTTTATCACTTTGATTCTTTCATGAAAATTCATGTTCCTCAAAAACTCTTGCAAAATACAAAAAATTTGACACACTTGATCACTCTACTAACTTACTCATCCTATATTCTTATAGATGGACGTGAAGTACAGCAAGTTTTATCAGTTTGGGAATGGAGGAGACCTTATCTTTGAGAGGGATTTGGACCAGCTTTCGGAACTTCTGGACCGTCCGCACCACGAGTTCTTCGGAGCTCAGCTCAATGATCAAGGAGGAGAAGATCTGCAGTGGCTAATTGTTGCAAGTCTCCGAGGAAAGATTGAACCTCCCACTACTCAGGGAATTCTGTTTACCTTGAGAGAGAACAACTGGCTCGATGGACTTGCCAGGGCCATGCAGGAAGCTCTTGCCTATCTATGTGGGCAGAGTATCAACCAGATCAAGGGTACCCGCTTTGAGTTTTGCCCAAGGTGTGATGCTAATGGACAACCACTGGAAGCCCCATACCACCCCGAGCTGAAGACTCAATAGGACCACCTTAGCTTCATGATGTACGATCGTCTGTAGGAATTGGACAATTGCCGTGACTACTCCAACCACAAGTCTGCCATCATCAAGACGAAGTATCCGACCATTTCCATGCTAGCAAAGGATCGCAAGTCTCGCTGCCGTCAGCTCGACAAGAAGGAGCGCATCATTGCTCGTCTTCACCATCGTATCTCGGACTTGGAGGAGACCATCCACGAGAGAGACATGCAGTTGGAGGAAAGGGATAATGATGGAGAGGATCTTCGTGGAGACCCCTACTCCTATCTCACCGATGATGATGATTTTCTGGAGGATCAGGCCATGGACTTCTTCACCGATGAGGATGATTTTGCCTTCATCGATGACGATGAGGATGATGGGGATGACGACTACACCGACTCCGAGGAGTAGTAGCACTTGAGCACTAGCGTAGTGAGTAGTATTCGGTCCCACTGTATCATAGTTTCCAGAATGGTTCCTAAAACCATCTGTTTACCTTTGTTGTGGTCTGTGTTGTATCGTGTGAATGAATGAATGAAAATCAAGTTGCTAGAAAATCTGAGTCAAACTTTAAAAACTTTTCAAAGTCCCAGAACCTTAGAAATTTCCCTCTTTTTTCATGATATATCTCAATCTTCAAATGCCACGGGGAGGAAGTGGTTCATCCCCGGACCCTATGTTGCAGATCCTGCAAATGTTGGTTTCTGACCGCGAAGCCGAAACAGCCGAACGTCAAGCCAACCTAGCCACCCTTCAGCAGATAGCCCAGCTGGCCCACAACAACCAAGGCCAAGGAAATCAGGAGAACCATGGATCTAAGCTCAAGAATTTCCAGAATACCAACCCGCCTGTTTTCACTAAGTCGGAAGAGCCCCTAGATGCCGACGATTGGCTGCAAACCATGGAAAATAACCTGGAAGTCGCAGGAGTGGAAGCCAACAAGAAAGTTTTGTTCGCCACCCACTATCTAGCCGGAGATGCCAGGGCATGGTGGAACAGTGTTCGTGTAATGACCGGAGGACAGATGATGACCTGGGAGGAAGTCAAGGTCAAGTTCAGCAGAACCCATGTGCCCCTGGGTTTGATCAAGAGAATGAGAGATGAGTTCAGAGAACTGAAGCAAGGATGGATGACCGTAGTGGAATACCGTGAAAAATTCTTGTCATTAGCTAGGTATGCCCCGGATGAGATCGACACCGAAGCCAAGAAGAAGGAGAGATTCTTGAATGGTCTGCACGATGAGATGGAGACGGTGTTAGTCAATATCCCCTTTGCTGATATTGAAGCCCTTGTCGACTCTGCCATCCAGATGGAAGGAAACATCAACCAAGCCAACGAGAACCGCAAGCGTCGCATGATGCATCAGCCAGGAACCCATCAGACCCCAAAGTATCGCCCTAACCCATCTCCCAGATTTGCCCCGAGAACCAACAGACCCCCAATGAACCGTTCGACCTATCCCAACCGTGGAAACCCTAGGCCCGGAGGAAATCACAACAACCCCGACAACTCTAGCAATTTCAACCGTGCCCCACCCAAGTTCAACAACAACAATGCTACCGCCAACACCAACACTGCCCCGAGGACTGGAAGCAATGTTGTGCCGGTTGCAACAAAGGACAATTCGCAAGTAACTTGTTATAACTGTGGAAATAAGGGTCACTACTCCAACGAGTGCCTCAACAAGAAGAATGACGCAACCCCCAATGCAAATGCCCCAGCTCAGCAGCAGCGTCGTGTTCAGCCAGGAAGAAGGTTTTCCCCAGGGAATTCGCTCAACCGCAACGGCCGTATTTTTCTCATGGATGCTGAAGAAGCTCAGGAAGCGCCAGACGTCGTGATGGGTATGTTTTCTGTTAATTCAGTACTTGCTAGAGTGTTGTTTGATTCTGGTGCATCACACTCATTTGTCACCAAATAATTTGCATGCACTAGTAAAATCCAACTAACCAAACTGAAGCATGTTATGATCGTTCAAATCCCCGGATCAACCACCAAGGCTAGGAAAATTTGCAAAGCCGTCCCTATCCGAATCCATGGCATAGATTTTTATGCTAATCTGATAGTACTCGGAACTAAAGGTTTGGAAGTAGTACTAGGAATGGATTGGATGTCCAAACATAAAGGATTGATTGACTGTGCCAAGAAAGCCATAACCATGACCAGTACAGCCGGAATATCAGTCGAGCATATATCTGAAACCTTACCTCGTCAATTCAAGTGCAACAAGAGTATAGCCCAACCTACCATTGACCAAGTCCGGATAGTCTGTGAATACCCCGATGAATACCTCGGGATATCGAGTTTATCATCGAACTAATCCCCGGAACAGGACCCATAGCCCAGAGACCATATAGTATGAACCCGTCTGAACTAGCAGAACTGAAGAAGCAACTGGATGCCATGTTGGAAATTGGATTGATTCAACCAAGTGCGTCACCATGGAGATCACCTGTCTTATTCGTGGACAACAAGGATGGAGGTAACTATTTGTGTACGGATTATCGGAAGTTGAATTATGTCACCATCAAGAACAAGTACCCCTTGCCCAAGATAGAAGATTTGTTTGATCAGTTGACCGGTGCCAAAGTGTTTTCTATGATTGATCTTAGGACTGGCTATCATCAACTCAAGATTCACGCAGAGGATATTCCAAAGACTGCCTTTACCACCCGTTATGGATTATACGAGTATACTGTCATGTCTTTTGGATTAACCAATGCCCCCGCTTATTTCATGAATCTCATGAATAAGGTTTTCATGGACTTCCGGGATAAGTTTGTCGTTGTTTTCATCGATGACATTCTGATTTATTCCAAATCAGAAGAAGAACATGAGTTACACCTAAGGACCATTCTTGGAACCCTTAGAGAGCATCAGTTGTATGCCAAGTTTATCAAATGTGAATTCTGGTTACAGGAGGTAGGATTCCTCGGTCACATTGTATCAGCCGGAGGAATTGCCGTTGACCCTGCAAAGGTGAAAGATGTCAAAGATTGGCAAGCCCCAACCACTCAAACCAAAGTTCGTGCATTTCTCGGATTGGTGGGATACAACCGCAAGTTCGTAGAAGGATTCTCGAGTATCGCCAGACCCATGACCCAATTGTTGAAGAAGGACAAGAAGTTTGAATGGACCGAAAAATGTGAGGCGAGTTTTCAAGAACTCAAAAGGAGATTGATTTCAGCCCCAATGTTAATCATGCCGGATATCACGAAGCCCTTCGACGTGTATTGTGATGCATCCAATATCGGTCCCGGATGTGTGCTAATGCAAGAAGGCAAGGTTATATCTTATCTATCCCGACAATTGAAACAACATGAGCAAAATTACCCAACCCATGACCTCGAACTCGCAGCCGTAGTTCTAGCCCTGAAGACATGGAGGCATTACCTGATGGGAAACCGTTGTGAGATTTATTCGGATCACAAGATCCTGAAGTATATATTCACTCAGAAGGAGCTAAATATGAGGCAGAGAAGATGGATTGAGCTAATCAAGGATTACGATCTGGACATTCACTATCACCCCGGTAAAGCCAATGTGGTAGCAGATGCCCTTAGCAGATTGCCGTGCCGCTTGAACTCCATGATTTTGAAGGAGCAACCAAGTCTGCACAAAGAGATGGAAGATTTCTGAATGGAATTAGTGAGTGAAGGATTTTTGGCTAGCATAGAACTTCAACCCACTTTGATCAGCCAGATCAAAGAGGAGTAGAAAGGAAATGCTAGTATCAATGGAATCAAGCATCATATCGGTACAGGCAAGGTACCCGGATTCACCGAAGACGAAGAAGGAGTTCTGTGGTACAAAGGACACCTTTGTGTACTAGTAGATTCTGAGTTGAAAGAAGTGATTCTGAAGGAAGCTCATGATACTCTTTATTCTATCCACCCCGGAGGAACTAAGATGTATTAAGATTTGAAAGAGCAATTTTGGTGGCATAAGATGAAGAGAGAAATCGGAAGCTATATCGCCAAGTGTGATATATGTCAGCGAGTCAAGGCGGGACATCAAAGACCCGCTGGATTGTTGCAACCATTGCAGATTCCAGAATGGAAATGTGATTCCGTTGGAATGGACTTCATCACCGGATTGCCTACTTCTAGTAGGGGAAATGACTCTATCTGGGTCATAGTGGACAGATTGTCCAAAGTCGCCCATTTCTTACCCGTCAAGACCACATATCAGAGTTCGAAGCTAGCGGAGTTATACATCGCTAGAATCGTTAGTTTGCATAGAGTTCCCAAGAACATCGTATCTGATCGAGGAACTCAATTTACCTCGAGATTCTGGAAGAAAGTCCAAGAAGGTTTAGGAACCCACCTAGATTTCAGCACCGCATGTGTGTTAGAGTATGGATCTAAGTGGGAAGACTGTCTGCCGTTTGCAGAATTTTCATACAACAACAGTTATCATGCTAGTTTGCAAATGGCCCCATTTGAATTCATGTACGGAAGGAAGTGTCGCACCCCTTTGAACTGGTCGGAAGTAGGAGAGAGTCAGATTTTCGGACCTGACATCCTACGAGAATCAGAAGAGAAGGTTCACAAGATTCGTGAGCACCTCAGGACAGCCCAGTCTAGACAGAAGAGTTACGCCGACAAGAGACGTCGAGACCTCGCCTTCAACATAGGATATTTTGTATATCTGAAAGTGTCGCCATTAAAAGGAATGCAGCATTTCCAACTCAAAGGAAAGTTATCCCCCAGATATATCAGACCCTTCAAGATTCTGAACCATCGAGGAGAAGTGTTGTATCAATTGGAACTACCCGAAGAGATGTCAGCTGTGCACAATGTGTTCCATATCTCATTACTTCGCAAGTGCCTCGAAGTTCCAGAGAAGACCGAAGTGTTCAAGAATATCGATCACCGGACCATAGAGATCAACGATGACCTGACCTATCCCAAAGTACCCATCCGTATTTTGGAAGAAGCTTTCATAACTACCAGAACCCGAAGCATCAAGTTTCTCAAAATTCAGTGGAGCAACCATACGAAAGAGGAAGCTACCTGGGAGCGCGAAGATCACATCAGGACGAAGTTTCCCGATCTCTTCAAATCCTAGGTAATCTTTTTTGTTCTTTTTCAAATATCGGGATGAGATTTTGTTTAAGGGGGGAAGGTTTGTAACATCCCAAAAATATGAAACTTAGATCATCAAACTCTAATCATCAAAATTTAGGATTAACAAAAACTTTTCTAAATATAAATATGAAAGCATGCATGTGTGTATGCATTCCAATTTGGATTCTTTTGAATTACCTTGCTTGTGTGTTTCTTTGCTTGTAAAAGGATTCTTAGGTGAAATAAACATCATATAAACAATCCCCACACTTTTCCCAAAGACAAATAAATCAAAACAAACGAAATAAGGGAATGGTCACTTTGGCCAATTTAACTCCCATGCCTACTTTGGCTATCTCTAACTTTCAAAACTTAACAGAAACTTTTTGGATCTTTACACCCCTTGATAGTACTCATAACAAAGTTCCAAGGCCCACCTTGTGATCATCCAAAAACATTTGAATGCATAGTTTAAATGACAGTTCAAAATTGAATCTATATCATATGGGAAGATCCCACTTTTGCAAAAACCACTCAAACAAGCTCAACTTTCAAAACCCAAGCATCCACAAACTCACCAGCACATGCCTAGCACACCCACCAAAATTCTTTTCAAAATTCAAAACTTGAATTCATGCGGCCATTTCATCAAACACCTTGCTGATTCAAATCAAACAAAATCAAAACACTATAGTGTGCAGTGTTTTGGGCCTAACTTGTTCCCTCTCTAGACACCACTAGCCTTAGTAGATCATCTAACGACCCTAACTAATCACTAGCACCACTGTAAGCTTGACAATGTCATCAATGGTGAACAACCGAGAAGACCCATGTCACCCCAGTGTGGACAGCAGGCTAGAGGAAGAACTAGCCGTGCCAACCTTGTCTGGGAGGTAGCCCATGCCTCACCGCCCCCTCTCGACCAGCCCTGCCTCGCAGAAAGCAGCCAAAACCGCCAGGAACGCCGCGCCCGTGCCACTGTCGACCATGCCGACCCGCGCCACAGAGCACGCGCCGTTCCCATTCAACCAGACCACCTTGAGCCCTCGCCGCCCGCAACATGCTCCCCACCGTCCTAGGAGACCGACAGACATGCCCATTTCACCGCCCGTACCCGTAGCCACCGCTCCCGTCGAAGACGCCACCTCTGCCGCGCAGAACGTCGAGCGTTCCAGAACGTTTGCCACCACCCCTACACACGCATTAAAGCTATAGAGCATCACCAGGAGACCACCGATCGATCGCCACCCTCGGCCATGCCTCTAGCAGCTCGTAGCCATGTCGCCACCATCGCCTGCCCATCCCGTTCGGTCTCGTAGTCGAGACTATAAATATAGGCCTCCTCCGCTCAAACTCTTCACACCATCTCACTCCCCTCTCCTCACTGATCGTTCCACCCCGTTCCCGGAGCAAGGCGACCAGCGCATCGCCGGAATTTGGCCGGAGCCCGCCGTTGCTGGAGAAGAAGGAAGCCAGCAATTGGAGCCGCCCCAGGAGAAGCTGCCGGTACCAGGAGGTTCGCCGTCTTCAACTTCGTTGTTTTCCCACCTCGCCGACCCTCGCCTGAGCCCCGGTGAGCCTCCCACGACCCCCACCTGCCACGTTAGGGTTTTGTCTCGCCGGCGCTGCCCGACGTGGACGATGAACCAGAGCCGTTGGATTAGAACTAGATCCAACGCACCAAGTTGCGCTGTACCGCTTCGCACCCCCCGTCTCACTGACACGTGGGGACAACAACTTAACCAGCCCGCGTAAGCGCTGTGCGTAGCAGGCCGGCCCATTTTCTCTTCCCGCGCAGCCTTCTCGTTTGAATTTGGATTTTTCCATTTTCATTCAAACACAGTTTTGTACCTAGTTTCAAATATCAACCTTGCTCGATTCAGTGAACCAAATTGAATGAAACCAATTTTGTTATAAAGGTATAGAAATGCTGAATCCAAGTCCGTTGGATTCAAATCATTTGGATCTGTAGATCACCCTTGGTAAAAATAACAAGGCAGAAGCTTTTCTTCATTCACACATTTTTCAAATTTAAACCATAATAGCTTTTGAGTTGATTCCAACTCTCAAAAATCGCAATTGATCATACCTTTCAGAATATATAAAAATATATGGGTTTACTTACAGAAATAATGTTCAAGTAATAAAAGAATGCCAAATAGGCATTTCTAGTCACTTATTTTATTTAAAATAAAAGGTTAAACCTTATTAAATTGTGACACCACTTTAAATCACATTCCCATGAACTGAAATATGTGGTGATGACATGTGTCAACATGATCCCATGCTTGGTTTGGAGAATATTAAATCTTAAGTAGTTTTTAAATGAGTAGAAATTACTTTTCTAAAAATAAAATCATTAAGTCAAGTTCTTGTAATGTTAGTGATGATGCTAGATCATATATAGAACCCCTTTGTGTGATGATTGAAAGTAGTTAAGTATTGTTTGGTGATTGTGTACCTCGTATTTATTTATAGACGCTAGTACCGACCAAGGATACGAGGAGGAAGGAGGATACTACGAAGAAGAAGCCGAGGAGAACTTCAACCACTGCTCTGCACAAGGCAAGCGTAATACTACTAGTTGAATGTGCAAGCTAACACTTGCAAAGATACTCTACTTTAGCAAGCCTTACTAATCAAGTTGACCTATGTAAGCAAATACTTGCTTGTTACCATGCCAACCATATGCCTTAAGCATATGTGGTTATACCGACTTGATAACCCCATCCTAATTTTACTTGCAAGCTTTTTACTTTATGTCTTTATCAAAGCTTTATTTTAGAGTTTACTTAAGGGACTTGTAGATTCTAGGAAGATAACTGAAGGTTGCATAAAGAGCATAAAATTTGGCCTAAGCTAGATAATCTTGATGTCATCCTAAGGCATGAAATTGAACTTAGTTAAACTACACTAGTTTATCACCCCTCATTAGTACTCACTCCCTTTTGTATATGCTAGTGCTAAGCATAAAACTTGATCAACTTTAGATAGGGAATACTTGGTGAAAATGGTTATGAAAACCTTGGAATGATGGATCATTCTATTGAGATGTTTTGACATGTGTTTCCGAACACTAGATGATTTTGGGTGATGAAAATGTAGAGGCATGAGCCTTAGCCCTTTATAAAACTGATGGTTGTCTGGATGCGATACCATTCCAATTTTACTGTACAACCACAATAACCGAAAATTGGGTAGGGCTTGACTGGAAACTTATATACTGTGGCGCCCCGCAAAAACAACTACTAGAAAATCGCGTTGTTTCTGTGCATTGCATCATCATGACCGCATGCTCATGTCATCATGCCACATTGCATTTGGGCATCGTCATGTCATCTTGCATTTGTTTGGATAAAACTATTTTTGAAAAATCTGTTTTTGTTTTCTAAACGCCCCGTCTTTATTCAAAACCTGGGTCTCCGGTATATTTTGTTTCGTCTACCAACGGTTTGCAATAGCCTCGTTTTAAATAAATAAAATAGTTAAATTATTTTTGGGAGGCAGTCAGCCAGGCCCGAAAGCCTAGCCGGCCACCTCCAGATAAAATCCTACCTACCCAGAATCTACCCTAACCTTTTCTACCAAAAACCCTACTCTATTTTCCTACCCAGCCCCCTCCACCTCACTCCCACCAATCGCCACCTGCCACCTCACCCCCAGACGCCACCGGCTGGCCCGCCTGGCACCACACCACCCGCCTGTCCCCACCCGCGCACGCACACACCCGCCACACAACACACACCACACACACATGATCAACCACGTGGCCCACCGCCCCTGCACGTCCTCCCACGCCCGCCCCATCCAACCGCGTTCCCCACCGACGCGACCCCGTTGCCAGACTCGCTCCGCCTCCACCCCGACGGACGCCGCCGCCCGCCGCCCTCCAGCGCTGGCCCCGGCCGCGCGACCCTGCCGTCGACATCGCCATGCCCTCCGCCGCCCGAGCTTCTCCTCGTACCCCGCCGCCGACGCTCGTCCAGGCCCCGTCGTCGGCCTCGCCCCTCTGCTCCGCTCGCGGGCGACCCCCTCCTCGCCTCCATTCTTCACCGCGTCGCCGGCCGTCAGCCGCCCCACCCGAGGCCGCGCCGTCCCTACCTGCGCCCCTCTGCTGTCTCCGGCGGCGCTGTCCTGCCACCGCTTGGCCTCGAGCCGAGGAACCCTCGCCCAGACCTCGCCGTCCTCGCGTTCTAGCGGGCACGCGATCTTGCCCCGAGCCCCGCGCCCTTCTCCGGCCGCCGCCGCGACGCCTCTTCTGCCACCGTCGGGCCGCCCTCACCAGAGCCGCGCCGCCACGGGCCCCCTCGTTGGCGCAGAGAACCCTACCGTCGAGCCGTCCTGGACCTTCTCTCCCCGCGCCTGCAAACTCGCCGCCCCGCGAGCCCCGCTCCCCATGGCCGCCCTCCTCGTCGCTCTGCAAGCTGTCGTCCCCGCGTTCAACCCAACACCGTCGCGTGCTTCCTCGGATGTTCGTCAGGTGGAGACCTCCTGGCACACAGAGCCCAAGGCGCAAGGGCCCCTGTAGTGTACTACATCGTTGGATGAAAGAAGTTTTTGGGTGTCTCTCGGTGGATGGCAAGATCATGTCGACGTGTGGAGAGGTACACGATGTTGCACCTGTGGTGGCCAAGTTGACTCGTGCGAAGCCACCGGAAGATGATCGGAACTAGACGACAAGGTCCGGGTTTGTGCTGCCAAGATCAGCGCCGACAATCGAAGCTCTAAACCCCAAGATCTCCATCGTATGTGTCATGTCCAAGACCAAAGCGACGACAAGATCTACCGATGACCGAGAACCCGGGTGCCAAGATCCATGACTCGGAAATGCCGGAACACCAAGTTCGTCGAGACCCTGAAGACCCATTCCTGGAGGGGAAGTCCGGACCCGATGACCGCCAAGATCGCCACCGGAACAACAAGCACTTCACCGCGGAACGTCAAGTCCTTCTTCCCGAATGCGACAAGATCGTCTCCCGGACGCCATGACCGTCTACACGGACCCGAAGACCACCGGTACCCGATCCATTCAAGTCCGCCATCGACGACAAGGTCGACCGCTTGGAACCAAGTTCTCCGTCCCGACACGCCAAGCTCTCCATCTTGTATCTGAACCTCGCCGGCCCCGTCGAACCCTATCAAACCCCGAACCCCTCGGAGCCCAAGTTCGCCGAACCCTAATGTGATTCCCTATCCGAGACCCCATTATTTTTTATAATATGACATTATCAACTGATGCATATTAAATTGTTCATGCATGCATACTTGTCTGTGGTTTGTGGGCATTATGCCAATTCATCTCATAATTGAATATGGAGTCTATATGCGGGATATCTTTGTCTTATTCCGGACTTCATTTAAATTGGCATAGCGAACCGAAGCCATGTTTGGTCTTGCTAATCCAACATTTAATTTGCGGGGTAGATAAATAACTTGAACCGTTTAATTAAATGTCGAGACCCCGGTTCCGCTTAATATGATCTAATTGCATTGCACCTTTGCCGTGTCATACATCATACATGCATCATGCCCGATCTTCTGCCGTAGTATTAAATAGTGCCTCCGGTGTTTCTTCTAGTGCTTTGCTTCTTCACGGATTAGGCCGTTGAGTTGATGCGAGTGACGCCAGTTCTCCGGATATGATCTTCGGCAATGTTTTCAGGCGAGCAATCTCCCCCTTTCTACCTATCTTACTTTTATAGTATTTATTCCCTCCTGTTGATCTATTGCTATCTGTGTTGCGATGCTCTAGTTTTCGTGCCTGCGATATCCCTTGCAGCCTTATATTGCCTTGGACACATCCTATTACCTGTTGTTTGGTAGATAGTTGGACTTGCGCGTCGTAGTCGCTTGCTCAAGTGCTGTTGCGTGTCGTCAAGTACCACAGTTGTTGGAGTTTTGCCGCATGTTTAATGTTGGAGATGATCAAGACTTTAATTATTGTTTAATAACTAAAATTGAAGTAGGTAAATGCAGAGGCACCGGTGGGTAATAGACAATATTTGGATTTTAACCGCTCACTGGTGTCCCATAGTACCCCGAGTTCTTGACACCTGTTCCGAGATCGAGCACGCTAACAACAGGTGGGGTGTATGGGCACCCCCATCGATTAGTACCTGATTTCAAAGTATTGTACCGGGGGCCACAATTAGTTTGGGGCTTTATTACTATCCTGTACTTATGCCATGCTTTACTGCTTTATTTAAGATTGTGCGAGGAATGCACCTGTACTGTTTAGGATTGCGGAGTGTTTTCGCGGTATCGACAAGCCCAGTCACATTTTCGGGTTCCCAGTCGTTTACAGCCACTGACGCAAACCCTGGGTCCGTTCCGGAGCCGGCCAACTACGTTGCGGGTAGCTTAGTGGGGTGGCCCCCCGTGCTTGCTTTGGGTCTGGGAAACGTCGTGTCCGAAACCCCGTCGACATACCGTTGGGTGTATGTTTTGTGATCTTGTACCTACCTGATCTGACAACAAGGGTGTAGGTGCGTGTGGAAACTTTGGTGCACCCCTGCAGGGTTAAATCTTTTTGAAAAGCCGTGTCCACGGTTATGGACGACTTGGAGCACAGTTCTCGATCATAGACAACTATAACTAAAGTTTACTGCTATAGTTTGACCTGTATCCGATATGACTAGTAATCAGCTTCACTACAACGGAATGGCTAAATAAAAGTACCAACAACTGCTGGGTTTGGGGATATCTCATGCTAATTGTATCTGACTAGTAAGTGTTGCAACTACAACGGAATGGTTAACTAAAAGTGTCCACTGCTTATTCTATCAGGATGACTATCTATACTTGACTAGTAATTGCTGCAACGATAACTGAATAAATAAAACTGCCAACGGTGTGAGTTCCTCGGTTGACTTCCTCGTCTGGTCTCGAGGGGGAAACACCAGGATGGGTATGTTTGGTGGTAGTATCAGGTTGGTTCCGAATAGGTTTTTCTTACCCCTCTCTGATAGCCGCTAGTTGTGTCGAGTCTCTATAGGTTGTTTAGTGCATGCCGCGCTGCCGCTTCAGTCCACCATACCTATGTAGGCGAGGACCGCCGAGTTCTAGTCTCGCCGTGTACTGGCCTCAGTACTGACCGCTCTCTCTTTTTCCTTTGCCCTTTGTCGGCACCCCTTTTGTTTAAGCAGGTTTTGAGATCGACGTCGTTAGCAGGGTTACCCTTCCGGCTTGGCCTGGGCAGGTTTATGGACGCCATTGGTTATTCTTTAGGGCTCTTAGCTCAATTTGCATCTTGTCCGTACTCGGACGCTATATCGTTTTAAAGGTGATTTGGATCTTTGTATTGTATATCTGTATTCTTGACTCTTTGAGTCGTTGTTGTATATATATGTTTTGTGGGTTCCATCGAGGACTATTGTGTAATGATATTACTTCGTTTTCCATCCGCACGCAAGTGCCTGGTGGGCACCTTTGAATCGTTTCTATGCGGGTTTGGCGGGAAGCGCTGAAACTTGCATAGGGCCGATTCTGAGGGTGTTACAGAGTGGTATCAGAGCTCAGCAGTTGCGATACCCCACAAGTCCAGCCTGTAGAATAACCTAGCTAACGGCCGAAGTAGAGTGTCAAAACTATTTTTGCAAAATCGGTTGGATAGTTCTGATTAGGTCTGATTTTACTCCTTACCCCTCTGCTGCTCTCCTCTCACCTCTGCGTGTTTTGAATCCGCTCTCTTCTCTCTCTTCGAGTCCAGGATTTCTCGTGGTTGGGTTCCATCGTACCTTCAGGGTTTCGCTTCCTCCTTTGGTAACGGTGTTGCTACATCTGGTCTTCATGCTATCCGAGGAATCCTTCGTCTGGTGGACTTCTCTTTGTTCCTTCTCGTGCCTTCCGGTGTTTTCCGACACGACGACATCCTCTACGCCAGGTCCGATGCAGAGCCTGCATCACTCCTTTGTTCCGAACCTCGATTGTCAAGATCTTCAGTCTGACTCCGAGAATGGCTGCACGCTTTTCTACTGATTGTGCGGAGTAATAGTTTGGGTGCGTGATGGATTGGCCCCCATGCCGACTACCCTTTCTATTCGCTCTTGTACATTGAAGTGGGATAGGCCGCATCTTTTCTCTCCTTCTATCGAAGTTAGAGGTGGCTTTATTTGTGGATACCTCTACCTTCGCCCTTTGTTCCCGGAGTGTTCTCTTGACGATCACGGACAACGACCTCTTGTTAGTGGTGTCGCGAGGATGTACACGATGCGAGAAGATTCAGATCGCCGCCCTTCTTCCCGGTACCATGAGGCGGATCTCGAGGGCGAGATCCATTGTTAGTGGTGTCGAATTGTGGCGCCCCGCAAAAACCACTACTAGAAAATCGCGTTGTTTCTATGCATTGCATCATCATGACCGCATGCTCATGTCATCATGCCACATTGCATTTGGGCATCGTCATGTCATCTTGGATTTGTTTGCATAAAACTATTTTCAAAAAATCTGTTTTTGTTTTCTAAACGCCCCGTCTTTATTCAAACACAAAACCTGGGTCTCCGGTATATTTTGTTTCGTCTACCAACGGTTTGCAATAGCCTCGTTTTAAATAAATAAAATAGTTAAATTATTTTTGGGAGGCAGTCAGCCAGGCCCGAAAGCCTAGCCGGCCACCTCCAGATAAAATCCTACCTACCCAGAATCTACCCTAACCTTTTCTACCAAAAACCCTACCCTATTTTCCTACCCAGCCCCCTCCACCTCACTCCCACCAATCGCCACCTGCCACCTCACCCCCAGCCGCCACCTGCTGGCCCACCTGGCACCACACCACCCGCCTGTCCCCACCCGCGCACGCACACACCCGCCACACAACACACACCACACACACATGATCAACCACGTGGCCCACCGCCCCTGCACGTCCTCCCACGCCCGCCCCATCCAACCGCGTTCCCCACCGACGCGACCCCGTTGCCAGACTCGCTCCGCCTCCACCCCGACGGACGCCGCCGCCCGCCGCCCTCCAGCGCTGGCCCCGGCCGCGCGACCCTGCCGTCGACATCGCCATGCCCTCCGCCGCCCGAGCTTCTCCTCGTGCCCCGCCACCGACGCTCGTCCAGGCCCCGCCGTCGGCCTCGCCCCTCTGCTCCGCTCGCGGGCGACCCCCTCCTCGCCTCCATTCTTCACCGCGTCGCCGGCCGTCAGCCGCCCCACCCGAGGCCGCGCCGTCCCCACCTGTGCCCCTCAGCTGTCTCCGGCGCCGCTGTCCTGCCACCGCTCGGCCTCGAGCCGAGGAACCCTCGCCCAGACCTCGCCGTCCTCGCGTTCTAGCGGGCACGCGATCTTGCCCCGAGCCCCGCGCCCTTCTCCGGCCGCCGCCGCGACGCCTCTTCTGCCACCGTCGGGCCGCCCTCACCAGAGCCGCGCCTTCACGGGCCCCCTCGTTGGCGCAGAGAACCCTACCGTCGAGCCGTCCTGGACCTCCTCTCCCCGCGCCTGCAAACTCGCCGCCCCGTGAGCCCCGCTCCCCATGGCCGCCCTTCTCGTCGCTCTGCAAGCTGTCGTCCCCGCGTTCAACCCAACACTGTCACGTGCTTCCTCGGATGTTCGTCAGGTGGAGACCTCCTGGAACATAGAGCCCAAGGCGCAAGGGCCCCTGTAGCGTACTACATCGTTGGATTAAAGAAGTTTTTGGGTGTCTCTCGTTGGATGGCAAGATCATGTCGACGTGTGGAGAGGTACACGATGTTGCACCTGTGGTGGCCAAGTCGACTCGTGCGAAGCCACCGGAAGATGATCGGAACTAGACGACAAGGTCCGGGTTTGTGCTGCCAAGATCAGCGCCGACAATCGAAGTTCTAAACCCCAAGATCTCCATCGTATGTGTCATGTCCAAGACCAAAGCGACGACAAGATCTACCGATGACCGAGAACCCGGATGCCAAGATCCACGACTCGGAGATGCCGGAACACCAAGTTCGTCGAGACCCTGAAGACCCGTTCCTGGAGGGGAAGTACGGACCCGATGACCGCCAAGATCGCCACCGGAACAACAAGCACTTCACCGCGGAACGTCAAGTCCTTCTTCCCGGATGCGACAAGATCGTCTCCCGGACGCCATGACCGTCTACACGGACCCGAAGACCACCGGTACCCGATCCATTCAAGTTCGCCATCGATGACAAGGTCGACCGCTTGGAACCAAGTTCTCCGTCCCGACACGCCAAGCTCTCCATCTTGTATCTGAACCTCGCCGGCCCCGTCGAACCCTATCAAACCCCGAACCCCTCGGAGCCCAAGTTCGCCGAACCCTAATGTGATTCCCTATCCGAGACCCCATTATTTTTTATAATATGACATTATCAACTGATGCATATTAAATTGTTCATGCATGCATACTTGTCTGTGGTTTGGGGGCATTATGCCAATTCATCTCATAATTGAATATGGAGTCTATATGCAGGATATCTTTGTCTTATTCCGGACTTCATTTAAATTGGCATAGCGAACCGAAGCCATGTTTGGTCTTGCTAATCCAACATTTAATTTGCGGGGTAGATAAATAACTTGAACCGTTTAATTAAATGTCGGGACCACGGTTCCGCTTAATATGATCTAATTGCATTGTACCTTTGCCATGTCATACATCATACATGCATCATGCCCGATCTTCTGCCGTAGTATTAAATAGTGCCTCCGGTGTTTCTTCTAGTGCTTTGCTTCTTCACGGATTAGGCCGTTGAGTTGATGCGAGTGACGCCAGTTCTCCGGATATGATCTTCGGCAATGTTTTCAGGCGAGCAATCTCCCCCTTTCTACCTATCTTACTTTTATAGTATTTATTCCCTCCTGTTGATCTATTGCTATCTGTGTTGCGATGCTCTAGTTTTCGTGCCCGCGATATCCCTTGCAGCCTTATATTGCCTTGGACACATCCTATTACCTGTTGTTTGGTAGATAGCTGGACTTGCGCGTCGTAGTCGCTTGCTCAAGTGCTGTTGCGTGTCGTCAAGTACCACAGTTGTTGGAGTTTTGCCACATGTTTAATGTTGGAGATGATCAAGACTTTAATTATTGTTTAATAACTAAAATTGAAGTAGGTAAATGCAGAGGCCCCGGTGGGTAATAGACAATATTTGGATTTTAACCGCTCACTGGTGTCCCGTAGGACCCCGAGTTCTTGACACCTGTTCCGAGATCGAGCGCGCTAACCACAGGTGGGGTGTAAGGGCACCCCCATCGATTAGTACCTAATTTCAAAGTATTGTACCGGGGGCCACAATTAGTTTGGGGCTTTATTACTATCCTGTACTTATGCCATGCTTTACTGCTTTATTTAAGATTGTGCGAGGAATGCACCTGTACTGTTTAGGATTGCGGAGTGTTTTCGCGGTATCGACAAGCCCAGTCACATTTTCGGGTTCCCAGTCGTTTACAGCCACTGACGCAAACCCTGGGTCCGTTCCGGAGCCGTCCAACTTCGTTGCGGGTAGCTTAGTGGGGTGGCCCCCCGTGCTTGCTTTGGGTCTGGGAAACGTCGTGTCCGAAACCCCGTCGACATACCGTTGGGTGTATGTTTTGTGATCTTGTACCTACCTGATCTGACAACAAGGGTGTAGGTGCGTGTGGAAACTTTGGTGCTACCCTGCAGGGTTAAATCTTTTCGAAAAGCCGTGTCCGCGGTTATGGACGACTTGGAGCACAGTTCTCGATCATAGACAACTATAACTAAAGTTTACTGCTATAATTTAACCTGTATCCGATATGACTAGTAATCAGCTTCACTACAACGGAATGGCCAAATAAAAGTACCAACAACTGCTGGGTTTGGGGATATCTCATGCTAATTGTATCTGACTAGTAAGTGTTGCAACTACAACGGAATGGTTAACTAAAAGTGTCCACTGCTTATTCTATCAGGATGACTATCTATACTTGACTAGTAATTGCTGCAACGATAACTGAATAAATAAAACTGCCAACGGTGTGAGTTCCTCGGTTGCCTTCCTCATTTGGTCTCGAGGGGGAAACACTAGGATGGGTATGTTTGGTGGTAGTATCAGGTTGGTTCCGAATAGGTTTTTCTTACCCCTCTCTGATAGCCGCTAGTTGTGCCAAGTCTCTATAGGTTGTTTAGTGCATGTCGCGCCGCCGCTTCAGTCCACCATACCTATGTAGGCGAGGACCGCCGAATTCTAGTCTCGCCGTGTACTGGCCTCAGTACTGACCGCTCTCTCTTTTTCCTTTGCCCTTTGTCGGCACCCCTTTTGTTTAAGCAGGTTTTGAGATCGACGTCGTTAGCAGGGTTACCCTTCCGGCTTGGCCTGGGCAGGGTTATGGACGCCATTGGTTATTCTTCAGGGCTCTTAGCTCAATTTGCATCTTGTCCGTACTCGGACGCTATATCGTTTTAAAGGTGATTTGGATCTTTGTATTGTATATCTGTATTCTTGACTCTTTGAGTCGCTGTTGTATATATATGTTTTGTGGGTTCCATCGAGGACTATTGTGTAATGATATTACTTCGTTTTCCACCCGCACGCAAGTGCCTGGTGGGCACCTTTGAATCGTTTGTATGCGGGTTTGGCGGGAAGCGCTGAAACTTGCATAGGGCCGATTCTGAGGGTGTTACATATACCTTAGTATTGGTTCCCTCACGGCCAAGGTCTGAGCTGAGGCTACCTTGTGAAGATTGTCCACCTGTGTAGTACCCAAGATGACAGTTGGTCATGGTTGGGAGGCCAAACTCACAGGAGAGGGGCTTATACTAGGGTGTGTAATTTAAAGGTTAGGATTGATTATCCGCATACTAAGTATGGTGAATTCAGGATTTGTTCCTGACGGATGTATCGAATGTTGTGGTGAAAGTGTACAATCTCTGCAGAGTGTCAAACTATTCGAATAGCTGCGTCCGCGGTTATGGACAGTTGGAGTGGCCATACTATTCCCCCGTCAGATGTTTTCAAAATGACTTGTGAAATGAATGGAGAATTTGACGTGACCACAACAGATTTGTGGCGTGAGATACAAATTCCCACTTAGGTGTTATAAAATTTGACTAGCTTTCTCTTGCTTCTGAACTTAGTAGATGTAAATATGGCTTTTGCAAAACAAACCTAAAGCTTAGTGTCCTACTACAAAAACCCCCTTCACTTGTTAGTATTAGTTTGCGAGTACTTAAAGAGTACTCATCGATTTGTCCCTGGCTATTACCGTGGCCAGACTATGAAGAGGAGTACCAGGATGATGGACCCCAGGAAGGTTACGACAACTAGGATCATCTCCCATCGTCAGCATTGCCTGTGACCCCGAAGATGGAGCTTCGCCTACGCTACCTTTATTATTACGTATTTCTGCTGCATGAATTGTATTAAGAACTGGATCATGAGATCCTTATTTGTGTAAGACCTTATGTATGGTTTGTAATGGATGATGTACTGTGGTATCCAATTCTGTTATGTCTCGCAAAAATGGTAATCCTGGGATTGCAGGTATGGCATAACAGGCATCTGGGATTAAAAATCCGGGTGTTGACAGTCATGCAAGCAACGTTGCATTTTCCGCTGGTACGTAGCACCTGCGTTTTTTCAGCCCAAAGGGCATCATAACATAGCAAAACGTGTCGTATGGAGTAGTGAACAAAGTGGCCAATTGGTCCAACTTCCTCATCTTGATCTAGTGGTATCCTGAGTATGCATCGAGAAAACCCAAAAGTTCCAAGCCAGCCGTCGAGTCAATGACTTGGTCAATGCGAGGCAAAGCAAACGGATGTTTGGGGCATGCTTTGTTCAAGCCAGTGTAATCAACGCACATTCTTAATTCTTTTGTTCCCTTTTTGGGTACAAGTATAGGATTGGCCACCCATTGGGTGTGAAGGAGTTCTCGGATAAAACTAGCCTTAAGTAACCTAGCTATCTCTTTGCCTATGGCGCGTCTCTTCTCATCTCCAAAGCGTCGTAGAGGTAGCTTCACTGGTTTTCATTTTGGATCAATGTTTAAGCTGTGCTCGACAAGTTCCCTAGGTACACCTTTCATGTCGGCAGGTTGCCAGGCATAGATGTCGTTGTTCTCATGGAGGAACTCAACAAGCGCGCTTTCCTATTTGGGGTCCAGGTTCGTCGAAATGGCGGTGGTCTTGGAGGCATCGCCTACCACAAGTTCCACCGGTTTGGTCTCGATGGCGGACTTGAATGCTGGAGCGGAGTCGGAGATCTGTTTCTTTGACACGGGCATCTCTGAGTCATCGACCCTGCTCTGGATCTCTTTGAATTTTTCGCTGTAGAGGACAGCTTCCGCATAGGCTACTTCATTGATCTCGCAGTCCCTTGCTCTGGTAAGCTTCCGGATATGATGATGACACCGTTTGGTCCGGGTATCTTGAATTTGTTGTAGACGAAGCATGGCTTGGCCATGAAGGTGTGGAATATGTCGTGGCCGAATATGACGTGGTACACAATCTTGAAGGGGACCACCTCAAAGGTCATGTGCTCTTGGCGGTAATTATTAACATCGCCAAAGGCAACCTGCAGTGTGATGCACCCACGGGCCCAGCCTCCCGACTAGGAACTACGCCGTGGAAGATGGTGTTGGTCCACCTTAGGTTTGCCTCCATCAAGTTCATCTTCTGCAGTGTATCCAGGTACATGATGTTGATCCTGCTTCCACTATCCACCATACATTTGGTGAAATCAAGGGGTTGATGACCATGGCGTATTGGTTCTCCGTCTGGGTGATCCTTCCTGTCCCAAGTAATTGGAACCTCCGACCAGCGCAGGTACTGGGGAACTGGGGGTAGAGTAGCCATCAGTATCCTCATAGAGGTCTTCTGTTGTCAGACGGTGGGGGTGCCAAGGAAAGTGTGGTAAACTGTCGCCTTCTTCTCGAAGGGGTTCTTGCCTTTGCCGTCGCTCTTGTCGGCATGCTTGTGGTCAACATACTCGTCCATGTCACTTGAATCCTTGGACTCCTCCTCCTTCTTCTTCCCCTTGCCCTTGCCTCGCGGTCTGTTCTTCCGACTTTGCTTGTAGCCGGACTCCGAGTCCTCCTTGAGGTCGTTGACGAACTTGTAGTGGCGATTGGTATGAGTGGCCTTGCCGTTGACATCGAGGTGTACGAGGCACGACATATGGCGGTACGCTTCGTAGGTTTGGGGAACGCGGAGCGCTGCCGAGGTAGTTTCACTTCCTCGCTGCTGCCCACGACTAGCTCCCCATCCTCGGCCACGTTGTCCGCCATCACCTTGTCCTGCAAAGGTCATGGCGACCATGTCGGGAGTTTGCTTTTCTTCTAGAGCGGTTTTCCGCTTTGTGCTGCTGTTCCTCTGAGCTTGGGTTGGAACGGCTATTGCCGGCAGGGAGCCGCGAGGGTCGTCGTCGGCAGCTGTGAACTCACTAGCCAACTGAATCATCCGGTTAAAGTCAAGCTGGTGATTATCCTGTAAGCGCTTCAGCTTATGTCGGAGCAACGTGCCCCTTTACAACACATCAATGAAGGCGGCCATGGCGGTCTAAGCGTGCACTCCTGCGCAGGAATTTTTCATATCCAGCCAGCGGGAGAGGTAGGAGCGAGATGCCTCGTCTTTCTCTTGCACGCACCGCTGTAGATCGCCAACAGTGCAGGGATGTTTGTATGTACCCTCGATGTTCTTGGTGAATGCTTCTTGCATGTCCAGCCAATTGCAGATGGATTTCTCCGGCAAGTCATGTAACATCCCAGCTTTAGAGCCTAGAAATGAGCTGAACCCAGTTGTGTGCATTGCATTCATGCATAGAAAATCTGAATAATTTTCGCGCTTTTGAAGAAAACTTGTCAAAGTGATTGAAGCTTCTCTTAACTTGTTGGAATTGAAGAAGATCATCAAGTTAACTGCGATAATTTTCGATATGGCCTTTGCTAAAACCTTATTTTTGGGAAAAGGATATTTGATCTAAGGGTAGATCAAAGGTAATAAAAGTTAAACCTTAATACATTATGATTTATATTTGATCCCCAGGGATCATATTATAGTATTCACTATAATCACTCATGAATACCAAGTTAAGGATATAACACAAAATATGAGTTTAACAACTATATCTTAATCTCATCTGCATACACCATGAGTATCATGGTAATACCTAACCCTACTTCTTAAGTAAGATTGAGTAGGAAAGAAACTAAGTTTAGATCATTCACCATATATCGTTCTTTCCATATCAATCCTTACCATCTCTGTTGAGTTCTATTTCAATATTTATTGTTCATCAATGCTGAGAAATCAACTATTGATTCATCGATTCTCAATCTATCAAACTCTTGCTCATAACACAGTTTACAATTAAGTGTCTACAAAGAAACAACTAAGAAGAGGTAAATAGTGATGCTAGTTTTAGAAATCATCTATAGTATGGGAATGAAGGAAGAGAATCCAATCCATAGGATAATTGATGGAGCTAAATCACACCTAAATAAATAGAATAATTATTTATATCATCTAATTATATGGTGATTAAGAGGATTACAAGGATAAACCCTGAAGATAGTTATCAGTAGTAATTCCATTAGACTAAGTGGGAATAATCCATGAATAATCTCAATCCAATATGAAATACTAAGAAGATTATTTCAATACAATTGAAAAGTAGTATTGATAAAGCCTTGCTTAGCCAACTAAGGACTTAAGCAATAGATGATTAAGGATTATAATGGTGATTCTTTAGCCACCAATAGTGAATACTTATATTTAGTAAAAATGATATTGATGGATAGGACATGATTAAAACCCTAGTATAGGTAAGTTATCCTAGAGTAGTTATTTCAGGTCACATTCATATAATGTGAGGTTGAACTATGAGTTATTGGAGTAAATGTAAGAAAGTATGATTCAATTAAAGTTAGTGTAGCATAGAGTTATGGAAGTAGTGTAATCCATCTTAAAGGATTGTAAGCTCTAAAGAAATGTAGAAGGGTGATTAAGGAAGATTATGAGTAGAGTTTGAAGGAACTACTTATTGGATGGAACGCTATCAACAATAGAGTAGTAGATACAACCAAGCAAGGATATGAGGAAGTTATGAAATACTTTAGTATCAAACTCATTGGATTCATCCATGAGCTTAGAAGGTTAATCATTGAATAAGAATATTTTTTATGAAGTAAAGATCATCATGTTAATCATGATGATAGATAGGAAAAGGTAGTATATCTAGGAAAGGAGTTCCTTAATAAGAAATCTAGAATTATGAATTATGGAAGATAGTAATTCTTGGTAAACAATCAACTTTAAATCTTAAAACCAAGTATAATATCCATTTCATATTAAGAATTCCTCACCTTATATCTATATCACTTGGTAGGAACATTTTCCTATAACAAATCACATAAGCACATCTCTTCCTATTCCAACCATCATAATTATATGTGCTTGGGAGTATCTTTATCAACTTCTTTCTATAAAACATTCTAAATATAACTTTCTAGTCTTAGAGGTGATGTCATCCAATATCCCAAACAGAAAACAATATGTTTAGTTCTTAAATATTTACTCACATCCATAAAGGAATATAAATATGTTTAAAACCCTAAACCCTAGAATAAATATTCACAATTCAAACCCTAAACTTTTTTGTTTATCATAATAGAATATATACATTGCCATTTTTCAAATTAATGGAAGTAGTAATAACCATATTAATTTCTTTTATATTTCATACATCAAATAATGATATAGGATTATTATACATATACAAATTTCTATTCAAACTATGAGCCAACTAGAGTTAAGTTTTATAAACAAACATGAATGTATCATTTAATAAATCCATGGTTAAAAGTGGAAAGAAAAATAATAAGAAAAGCTTCTACAAATCATTAAAAGGGGTTCATAAAAGAAATATAAAATATTATATAATAAAAGTTCACAAAAGATACTAAATATATTTTAGTATTACTACAATTATCCAGTAAATAAATTATACAAATAAAAGTTCAAAATATAGATTAAATTCAAATCTGAAAAGGAAAACAGAAAATAGAAAAAGGAAATCAAATAAAAAACAAAACCTGGCCGTAGCCCAACTTCTCTCTGCTTACCTGTTGCCCAGGTGCAGCCCACAAAGACCCAGTAACCAGCCCAGCTCATTCTATTCTGTGACTGACGAGTGGGGCCAAGAAAGGACTACGGGTTGAGGGGAAATAAGCGCTAGGGGGTTTTCTGCAAAAATGACTTCATCGTCTACCTCGCCTACAGGAAGCAGCTCGCTGGCCGAAGCTCCACCGTCGATCGACCGTCGTGCTACGATGCGTGCCGCTATCTCTGGAGGGAGTAGATAAGACCGCCGCGTCCTCCTCTATCTTCTCATAGCCATCTCATCCTCAATCTCGCTCTCCAGAACCACTTTCCTTCCTCACCCGAAATCCTAGTTCGTCGGAGTTCGTCGTTCTGGTCAACTCCGACCACCCCTCGCCGCATGGTAGCCACCGTTGGAAGCGCCGTCGTGGTCTGATTCACCGAGGACCAAGCAAGGAAGCCCGCTCGCCGGGAATCATGTGAAATCGAGCATTCCTTTTCCTCGGCCACCATGGCCATTATCGTCGATCCGCCGTCGTCACGCCTCCCCAAGCTTCATCGACCTCTCTATCATCATCAGGGTAAGATTACTCATCTCTCGACACCATTCTCGCTTTCTAATTCTCACCGTAGGCCTAGTTTCGTTGAGCACCGCCGTTGGCCGCCACAGAAGCTCGTCGTCGATGCAGTTCCGGTGACCATTAGGTAGCGGCGCCACCGCTAATAGGTTCGCCTTGATCTCCTCTGTCCAACGCACCTAGTCACAGCCCCGCGCATGCACCAGATCGATCGATCGATCCTCAACCAGTGAGGATCAACTCGAGTGACGTCATGCCTACGTCGAGTTCTAGCCAGTCTTTGTCTCACATGGCTGATGACATGGCCTAGGGCCCATATGTCATTGACTAGGAGTGGAGACAGGGTCGGTAAAAAAATACATTTTCTAACCTGAGTGGTGAGGTGGACATAGGCCCACTGGTCAGTGACTTAGGCTAGCTGTGTGTGCGGTGTAAAAATTATTTCCTGTTTAGGAGAGAATAAAAGTATAAATCCAAATATAAATATTCCAGAAATCAAATAAATGATTAAATCTTTTAATTAATAACTTTTGATTTATAATTCAGAAAAAAGTATATAATATATGAAAATTTGTAGAAAAATAAAATATACAATTTAAAATTAGTATCAACTATTATTATGATATTTATTTAAAAATAATAATATTTAATAAAGGTTTTATAAGTAATAAAAATTTGATAATTCATATTCCCATAATAGTAAAATATTAAAAAATATGAATAAAACACCAAAAATCTTAGAAAAATAAAGACTATAATTGAAAACTATAATCATGCATTATTATTTCACTTACTTAAATATTTATTATTTATTAAGTATTTTTAAAGTGTTAAATTCTATAAAAGTCATATCTTATTATTTATAAATCTTAAAAAATATAATATACCAAAATGGCCAAAAAAAATCTACATATTAAAAATATAATATTCCACTTTTGAGTTAAATAAAAAATTCAAATATTTTAGTAACTCAAATTTAAACTTATTTACTTAGTTTAATATTCATATCAGGGTAAACAAAATTTGTTAATATTTATAGAATTATTCAATCAAGCCTAGTAAATAAGTATTAAGTCTTAAATACTAATATTAAGTCATAATGATTCAAAAAATTAGAAATATCATTATATTAAGGTATCCTTCTACTAAATGAATAAATTTTATTTTAAGATCCTTAATAATTATAAAATCTTCAGAAATGATATATCAATCAAACACAACATTATAATGGACTAAATCCAAAGATAATTCATCAGTAGCGACTAGTACGATTTATTTATCCACAAACCATAATCGTACCTTTATAAAGAAACAACAAATCTTGTTCCACTACAAAATTAAGAGATCACTACTTAAATAGAAGAATAACCATTCTTAAGTAACCTTAAGACAACATTACCAAGTACACCAGGTACAAAGGTTATAAGCATTATACTTTCAAACTATCTTTGTTTTAAAGTTAACATTAGTCTACAAGAATCTAAATATAACACTATAAACATTGTTATATGTTTTATAATTAACTTTGGTCTGAAATAGTTAAGTTATAAAGCATCTCAAGCCCAAACTATTCAAGCAAGCACAAATAACATGGACCACCACTAACTAACCACAAAGATCGTTTAGACCTTAGAAAAGGAATCTTTTCTTCAAAATATATTCGTTTTGCCACTTCAGACAATATATGACAAATAATCAAGATCACATTACTTCATACTTCACTTGTATACTTAGGATCGATAACACTTAAGCTATTTATAAGTGACTCTACCTATAAAGTAAAGTTTGGAGATAAACTATTAAAGTGTAAAAAATTATGAATAACATTTCATAGATATATATATATATATTATTGCTGCATAAATATATGCTATTCGCACACACTCACAAGAACTAATAAGAAGCACAGGTGTGAAACTTATCTAAAAGAATAACACATTCTAAAGTAACCATTTCCAGAATCCAAACCCTAGAACAACGTTATCCCTGGGATTCACGTTTATAACGTGCATCACATTACTTATGCATAAAAGCATATTGCTTCTTTAGACATCAGTCCTTACCGGACCAATGATACTAATTTCAGATTTTGGATCTTATACTGACTCGAAGATCGTGTGTGCATAATATTGCAATCATAAAAGGCAAGTTCACACTTGCTCATTTCCTTTGGTTATTTTCTGTAAAGTATTTTATAAATCCAATGTGAACATCACCTGCATTTGAAAAAAGGTCCGAAAATACTATTTTCATAAGAATGTGATTATAAGTTATTACCATGAGGTAATAACTTACTATAAAAGTTCCGATGGTAAAGGAACATAATATCTAGGACTTAACAACCAATGTCGTCAGTGATTCTTGCGCTGTATATTACACGTTAACCATGAGATTTGGAATGGGACGGAGAAGTCAGCTGTATCCTTTTCCTCTTGTATGGAGGCAAGACGACCTTAACGTGACGTTGTGATACCTTGTGTGGATCCAACATATGGGTGGGCACCCTTACGCCCCACACTTTTGGTGTCTACATTATCTATGAATGGTGTTTAGGGAGATAGTCCATGTAAATGGTACTAATCCGGGAATCACTAGGTCATAGAGTCTTCGAAAACTCATCAGGGTTTTAGCCTGCCCGAAAGGGGGCTTAACGAAGGTGAGCTAACCGAAGGATCGTGCAGACATAGGAGGTCGCGGAGAGGGAAGTCATTGGCTTGGATCATTTATTGGGCCCCACAACATGGAATTGTGGACGGGTAAGCTCCCCGGTTGTGCAACAAGGAGTTGATATCTCATGGGAAAAGTAACGCACCTCTGCAGAGTGTAAGAACTGTAACTTTTTACTCCCTGTTCCGGAAAGGAGCTGCGAACGCTGTGGGAAAGGAACTCCATGAAAGTTCTGGTAAACCCGTGAAGGCTGACGGACATAGCTTTTCAGAATAGAAGCAACATTTGAAGAAATGTTTATGAAATCTTCCATTGCCTACGACCTACGGTTTGTGGATGTAGTTATAGTGCATCAAACACTCCTTTTCTAGTGAACTTGTTGAGTACGCTCGTACTCAAAGTATCTTCTTAACCCTTGCTAGATTCTGAAGCCATTGAGACGATGTCTACATGAAGTTATGCTCCAGGAAGCATCATCCAAAGCTAAAGATCTTCAACAATGACAAGGAAGTTAACAAGTACCTCAACTCAAGTGAAGACAAAGTTAATGATTAGATAGGAATATAATCTCTAGCCAAAGAACCTATTTCTGTAGTGCGTTGCAATAGCAGCAATGCCAACCCCTTAGTTAAAATACTAGTCTTACTAGTAGAATAGTCCTTGCGTTGTTTATCTTTGATTTTTCTCTGTAAGAAGTTCTTTATCTCTCTTACCCTAGAGTGTTCTCTGGATCTTGTGTAACGAATGAGTTGTAACCTTTTTCCATGTATTGTACCCGCTGTGTTTCTGTTGTGCCATTCTGAGGGATGTAATACTGGTGAACGGTGTTTCATTGGTGTTATGTCAACGACTATAGTATACTACATCATGAAGTGGTATGCTGGGTCACCATAAGTCATCAATCCATTGATGGGCTGTGCCTGCCAACATCAGTGGGAGGTACTTGACTGCAAAGTTGGGATTACCCCCGGCAATCTCTACCGCGATGCCGTAATCCTGCAACCATGTAGCTGGTTTAGCGGTGCCGTCATAGGGCTTGATGGTATTGTCAATCCAGAAACCTTTGGGGTAAGTTGCGGACCGTATCGCAGGTCCAAAGAAACATGGTCCCAGGTATGGTCCTTCCCGGGCCTCGTGGATCTTCGATCCACGAGAACGTGCATCGTATGGCTTCGGGTTCCTTTTCTTCTTGTCAACTGGGGATGGGCTGCGTGAATGACGTGGGCCTCCTCCACCATAGTGACTGCTAGGTGGTGACCGAGTCGGAGGTGGCGGTGGGTTAGCTTTCTTTCTATTACCCTCCTGCGACGCCTCACGCCTGTCGCAATTGCTTGCCGGACGCGGAGGGTCATGGCGGGACCTGCTCTTGTGTCCCTGGTTGCGCTCTCCGTCATGACAGGTCTGCTCCGTGTTGTTGCGGATGAAGATGCCGCTCTGCCTTGGAGGGGCATATCTGCACGATGGTGAGACTTGGGGTCTTCGCGATGTCGGTGGGAGCGAAGCGGTGGCAATGGGCGATGAGGTTGGGCCTTTTCTCTGTGATCGGAGGAATGGGGATAGGATCCTTCCTGTTGCGCGCATCCCTCCGTGTTTGTTCTAATGAACCCATTTGGGACCCGACATCAAGAGGAGATATGTCCCTTGGCGGCTTATGCTGGCTAGACTGGCAAAACGCTGGGTCAGAGTCAAGCCTCTGAGAGCTGGCCTTTTCCTGCTGCTTCACCGCCTTGGCCACTAGGTCATAGACCTGGTCCATCGCCTCGGGCGATCTATCCTGCTCCAGAAGGGTCTTGGCGACGACGAGGTTGAGGAGAGGAGTGGGCATCACCTGTCTGCCTTCACTGTCAATGTATGGCTTGGCTTGTGCCGGCTTCGGGGGAGCCCATCCTAGGTTTCGCCGTACACCAGGATCGTTGATGACGCGAGCCGGAGCTTTCTTGGCCTTCTGCTGCTGAAGCAGAGTCTTGTACTAGGCCTCCATTGCTCTAGCTTTCTCTATGGATTTCTACGCGTTGACCAGATCTCGATCTAGCTTAGATCCTTGCTCCGCGATGGCATGTGCTTCCTCCAGCAGCTGTTGGCGCTTCTCGTCAAGCTGGGTCACGTTCCGGATATGAGCTACGGTTAGTGGCTCGACGAGGAGATTGTCGTACATCACTCTATCAGCTGGAGTAACTTGAGAAGCAGCAGACGTAGATGCCGGAGGTGGTAGGTTTGTGGTGTTGTTGTTGCTCGGGTAGGTGTCGAGTTCCTGTGGCTGTTGCACTGGGTTAGGCGGAGGGGGCATGACCTTTGCGCGATCATTGTTGGCAAAAAGGTGGTCCCTTCCTTTGTCCAGAGCTATAGGCGGAGCTCTCGTCCAGGTTGATCTTCATCCATCGCTGTCCCAATGGTGATGAACACCTATCGAGACGTGATGGCGTTGTTTGCTTGCTCGTCGCGCGCGTACTCCTCCTCCATCTCTTGCATGGCGAAGTCTAGATCTTCTGGACTGAAGTCTATCTCCTCTGAATCTGCACAGAAGTTGGTGTATAGCACGTCAATCATAGAGTTAGAGCGTGCCAGGACTTCCTCGATGATAGGGGGTGGAGGTGCAACGGCGGCGATGATGACTGGAGGTGGTGGCGTAACTGCGGCGATGGCGGCCGGAGGCGGTGGTGGTGGTGGCTAAATCAGAGGGGCTCCGTCAATAAGCGTAAGGGTTGTCTGAGCTGCCGCTTCAGCATCCGTGTAGTTGTTGACGGTGTTTACCATGCCTTTGAAGGTGAGTGTCCCGAAGCCTGCTGCCGCCTTAGAGAATGCCGGAGAAGCGTGCTGTGGTCCAGCCCTTCCACAAAGTGGTACATGGCATCATCATTGGGGTAGTGGGCGAGATCGGCTCGTATACGGAGCTACCTGGCAAGGTAATCGCGGGGGTTTTCGCCCTCTCTCTGAACGCAACGCGCCAGATCGAAGATGGTAACCACGCCGACGAACTTGGATCTCTACTGTCTAGACGCACGGACGAAGCCGGCGGACTTGCAGTGATCTTCCACCGTTATATCCTGCACAGGGGCGGTTTGGTTGGGCCTTGAATTTTTCCGATCTTTGCCGGCAAACACCGAGGAGAGATCCAATATTGATCCTGCCGCGAACGTATCCTTCCCGTAGGTAGTCCGTGCGGGTCTTGATGCTCCTCCGACTCCCAGGGAACTAGTGCCCGAGACGGTTTCGCCAATGAAGAGGTGGATGTCTTTGATAGGAACGATTGAACACCGCATAGGGTTCGTCTTCGCCGGGATCCAGAACTCGTCGGGAGGGACGATCGGAACATTCCCGGAGAAGAGAACGCGACCGATGGCTACGGTTTCGCCGATTCCCGCGAAGATCTTGGTCCTCGCCCGCTGAAGAGCCTGAAGCGCCTCTTGCCCCACGGTGGGCGCCAACTGTCTTGGTATTGCCAACGAGTACGCCATGGAGGGGTACTCACAGTGCGTGTTTAGAGACGTGGGGGAAGGCGGACGGTTGACGGGTACGAGGTAAAACAACTTACCCATGTTCAGATCCCACAACGGTGGCGGAATCCTACTCCTCCTATAAATCACTATAAGGGCAATACGCTGAGTTACATGGATAGGTTTGCTGTGCGAGGTTATGTGAAGTTGTTTGAGATTGTGTCCTAAAGGCTTCCATAGGCCCGACTTATATAGTCGCTAGGTCCTAGGGTTACAGGGAAAAGTCCTAGCCGGACAGGTTACAGAGTCCTACACCGTCTATTACTAGTCTAGCGTGTCTTGTACTCCAAGGCTCCGGGTACGCCGGTGACTCCACCGTAGCCTTCCTTTATCCGGCATGGGCCTCCCTTCTGGATCCATCTAACTAGGCCGCCCAGCAGGCATGGGCCATGCTACCAACTGTGGCCCACCCGGGTTATCCGGATAAGAGACATGCTATGAGGATACCCATATAGCATATCCCCAACACCATGTGCAAGGGGTACCGCGTTGGCGGTTCTCAATGATATGCAAATACTTACAATAAGAAGAACTTACAGGTGACTAAAGTTGAGTAGCATGAGGTGTAGCCCTCGTATTCGAGGGACTTGAGATTGCCAACTTATACTTCCTCAAGCATATACTCCATGTTTGTTCACTTTAACCTTAATCACTTCAAGATGCTTATAATAGGGGCAATGAGGGCTGAAACCTAACAAGTACCATAATTTTTGGAAGCTCTTTTCGAAACTTGAAATCCCTACTTACTTTATAAAAGGCCTTTCTTCCACCACTATTGAGTCTCCACCTTCTACTTTTAGGCACCATTAAGAGAGCATAGTTGTCATTCTGTGTGTAGTGTTCCAAAGCTTATTGATTGATGCATATTGTGATATTACTTGTTCTTGTGCTATTTGTTTCTAGTCACCCTTGTGAAATTTGAAGGTGTCATATGCATCTATTTGCTACTCTAGGAGGGACTGAAGGGAATATGCCCTGAGAGGCAATAATAAAGTGTTTATTATGTGTATTCCAAGTATATGATAGATGTTTATTTTGCATGCTATAATTGTATTAATACGGAAACGTTAATACATGTGTGTTTCATAAACAAACAGAAAGTTCCTAGTTATGCCTCTCTCATAAACTAGCTCGTTGATTAACAAGATGATCAAGGTTTCCTGATCATGTACATTGGATGTTGTTAATAACGGGATCACAACATTAGTGTAATGGTGTGATGAACATTCATCCGAAGTATAGCATTACGATCAAAGTCATTGAGTTTATATTGCTATAACAACTTACGAAGTGATCCTAATCCTTAGACCATGAGATCATGTCAATCACTAACACCGGAAGAGTTTCTTGATAACATCAAACGTCACACCGTAACAGGGTGATTATAAAGATGGATTCAGAACTAATAAAGTGTTATGTTGAGGCTCATTGACCGAGAGTGGAATTTGTTCATCCCGATGACGGATAGATATACTCTGGGCCCTCTCGGTGATATCACATTGATTAGCTTGCAAGCAAGTGATTTGATCACTAGAATGTTATATCACAGGAACAAGAAAAGAGTGCATGTCGGTAACGAGATCAAACTAGGTATGGAGATACCGATGATCCAATCTCGGACATGTAATATATCGTGAAACAAAGGGATTAAGATACTAGCGTAAAAGGTTCCGACGATCACAAGAAAGTCATCGTTGAATGTGTGGGAGTCAGTATGGGTCTCCATATCCCGCTTCTGATTATTGATCCGAGAGGGGTCTCGATCATGTCCGCATTATTCACGAACCATAGGATGGCACACTTAAGAGACACTGACATCCAATTGGAGCAAATGTTTCATGACGAAAGAATGAACAAGCGTAGGAAGTTATTTCACTAGATACCGAAACAGGTTTTCGGGTGAAATTGCATAAAGTGGTTATGCATGTGAAATAGAATTCTAGCAAGGGGTTATTTGTGAATGTTTGTCATTAAAGTAATTGACAAAATTCTGAATAAAATAAAAGAGTTTTATTTAATGAGAGTTTGCATTAAATTTGGTGGAAATTTAATGGGAATTTGAGTGGACTTTTGAGTGGAGGGATTTTAAAGGGCATTTTGTGAGTGGAGTGTCCACCCACATGAATAAAGGAGGGGAGGGGGCAGACCCCATGGCCGATGGCCACCCCCTTGGGTGGCCCCCCTCCTCCTATAAAAGGAGCCCCCTCCTCACTTGTCTCTCACACCTCCTCGTGAAGGATCTCTCTCCCCCTCTATAATTTATCCCCCATGGTCTCGGACTAGCGAGATACATGTTCCCGGTGGCTATTCAACAAGAAAGAGTTGTGCTTCCGCTGCATCGCTGGAGCGAGGAGGCCGAGGTTGCTCAGTGCCTCGAACGTGTGTGCGAGCACGGATGCGCTGCTGATTTGCGGCGCTAGGACTTCCTCTCGATCTTGAGATCGGCAAGAGATCGTCTACATCAACCACGAGTTGAACTCGTTAAGCTTTGTCGGTCTTCAAGGGTATGTTCTCTACGGATATACATCCGCCCGTTGTTTGTATCTAGTAGATAGATCTTGGTATATAGTTCACATCGTAGGAAATTTTTTGTTTTCTATGCTGCGAACCCTACAGGGACAAGACGATTGCCACTATGCTATGTTTTCTGTATGTCAAACAAACAAACGTTTTTCAATGCATGTTATTCATGATATTTGTTTGTAGCCTTTCATGTTGCATGCATAGTTACTATGTCCTATTGTTAGAACTCCATCTTTCATGCACATGTTTAGAGTTCTTTGATCCTAGCTTTCAATGCTTGCAAATGGTTGGATCTTTATTGTGAGGGTGCATGTCACCTCAAAAATTATTCCTTTTATCACTTATCTACTCGAGGACGAGCAGGAGTTAAGCTTGGGGATGCTTGATACGTTGGAAACATATCTATAATTTTTGATGCTCCATGCTTGTTTAGTATCTACTTTTATTTGCTTTGTCTACACTTTGAGGTGCTTTTTACATGTTTTCTGGTACTAACCTATTAACAAGTTTCCATAGTGCCAGTTGCTTGTTTTCTGCTGTTTTTGGTTCCAGAAAATCTAGTAAGGAAATATTATCGGAATTGGACGGGACAAAAGTCAAAGTCAATTACTTTCCGTGGGGAACAAGAAGTCTAGAGGGGAGACGGAGAGGCGTGCCAGGGCGCCCAGACACCCCTAGGCGTGGGTGGGCCCTGCCCCGTGCCTAGGAAGGGTGTGTCGCCCCTGGCAACCGCCTCGGCCTCCCCCTTAAACTATAAGAAGCCCCCGATGCAGAAACCCTAAGTACCCGATTAAATCTCCACGAAACCTTCTGTAGCCACCGCCACCGTTGTCCCTAGATCGGGGGGATCTGAAGTTCTTCCCGGCACGCTGTCGGAGGGGAGATCATCCTGGAGGCCTTCTCTCCGGTATGATGCGTGAGTAGTTCCACCCTGGACTATGGGTCCATGTAGTAGATATATGTTTGTATCTCCTCCTTGGGCTTTCATGAATAGATCTTGTGAGCTCCGTTCATGATCAAGATCTAATCTATTTGTAATCATGCATGTTGTGTTTGTGGGGATCCGATGTATATTGAGATTATTATGTTGGTTTGATTAATGGTTTTGTCTTTATGATTCTATCATGTCTGTGTTGTTTGTGATCTTTCATGCTCTCCATTGTTAGTATCTATCTTGGCCAAGTAGTTGCTAGTGACTCCAAGAGGTGGTATTCATGATCGATAGTGGGTTCATGCCTCTAGTTTCCAAGGGAAGTGACAATAATCTCTTCGGTTGTAGATGTGCTAATGCTACTAGGGAGAAAACAACGGTTTATTATTCATGGAACATGTGGACTGTTTACCTTACACACTTTGATTAAAGAAGTTGTCTGTTGCTTGTAACTTAATACTGGAGGGGGTTCGGATGATAACCTGAAGGTGTACTTCTAGTCATAGATGCAGTTGGATGGCGGTCTATGTATATTGTTGTATTGCCCAATAGAATCCCATAGGATCTTTCTGACTAGTAATTGCATTGTTATGCCTTGCTCAATTCCTGTCAATTGCCCTGCTGTAATTTGTTTACCCTTCATGCCATGTTGTTTATCCAAGGAGATCACCTCTAGTGAACTATGGACCCCGTTCCAATCTTTATCATTGATACATCTTCCACTGTTACTTGTTTACTTGCTGCAAACCACCATTGCCTTCCACATCATACGTTTAATACTTTGTTACAGCAACCAGTGAGATTTACAACCTCACTGTAAGTTGGGGCAAAGTCTTGAGTTTGTGTTGTGCAGGTCTCCGCGTTGCTTGCAACACCTATGTGACGTTTCCTTCCTCCTACTAGTTCGATAACCTCGGTTTCTTACTGAGGAAGACTTGCTGCTGTGCTGCTTCCCACCTTGCTCTTGGGGTTCCTAACAGGCTCCACATTAAAGGCGCCATCAGTCGCCGTGGACGGTGATGATGTTTCATGGTCCTGGGATCTTCATCATGTCGTACGCGTAGTGCGGCTCTTCCATGAATTTGGCGAATGCTTGCCGCCCAGACAAAGTGGTAGGGGTTGTGGAAGTTCACCAACTCGAAGACGATCCGCTCGGTGCGGAAGTTAGCCAGTGTGCCAAAGGAGACTGGCAATGTCACCTTGCCGATTGGGTACACCTTCTAGCCGGGGATGATGCCATGGAAGGTGGTGAGAGTCGTCTCGATCATCGACTGCGGGAGCTGCAGTTGCCTGAACGTATCCAGGTAGAGGATGTTGATGGAGCTCCCGCCGTCCATCAATGTCTTGGGGAGCCAGTAGTCGCCCACTTTAGGCTTAACTACCAGGGCAACTCGACCGGGGTACTCGATCCGTGGCGAGTGGTCCTCGCGGCTCCACGTGATGCGCTGCTCGGACCAGTTGAGGAAGCTGGGAACGTCGACCTAGGACACCGTATTCACGGCGAATGCGCGAGCGAGGACCTTCTTTTAGAGCTTGGTGCCGTGCCCGGTGAAGGTGTGCAGCAAGCCGACGTCGTTGCCAAAGGCACCAACATTTCCATGGTCCCTTGGAGGATTGTTGTTGGGGTCTTCCCTTGCTCGCCTTCTTGATCTCCTTCAGGGAGTGGCAGTCGGTGGTAGTGTGGGTGGCGGTCTTCCCCTCCCTGCCATGATAGACATAGGGCTGGTTGGGGAGAGATGCGGGGTCAAATTTCGGCCTTGCACAGTAGTTTTCGCTGTCGCGGTAGATTCCTCCATCATGGTGGAAGTTCTTAGGCTCACGTGGCGCATAGCTAGAGTTGGCAATGAATTCGACTCTCCCGTCACCGTGCTGCTTGACGGTGAGGCGAGTGTTGCTATAGCGTAGTTCACACTGTCTTCTGTTGTCCTGTCCGCTTATGTGACGGTTTCCACCCGACTCGTCGTCGGTTTCTTGGTTCGGGTCTTCCTCCGCATAGCGCTTGGCGATCTCGAGGAGGTCGAGATGTTGTCGAGCGTATTGTACACCCTCTTGATCTTGGCGACCAGTGGTTTGTACCAGCACGAGTTCTTGAAGCAATGGATCCACAGGTCCTGCCACCGTGATCTCGAGGAGGCCGGTGGATGCCGGCGGCATTGATCCACAGGTCCTGCCACCGTTGGACCCACTAGCGGGCCAACTCGCGTGGTCCCTAGATGCATCGCTCTAGGTCTTCGATGGTGGTGCCGCGGGTGTAGGAGCCCTCGAAGTTCCTGACAAAGGCCTCATGCATGTCCTCCCATGAGTCGATGCTGTCTAGGGGGAGGGTGTTGATCCATTGCCGAGTCGCTCCCTCCATCATCAAGGGGAGGTAACAGGCGGCAAGGAGTCGGTGTGGCCGGCGATTCCAATTGCCATGAGGTATGTGTCAAGCCACACGGCCGGGTCGTCTGTAGGGTCGTACTTCTCGATCTCCTTCGGCGCTTTGAACTTGGCTGGGTACTTTTCGCCTCGGATCATGGGCCCGAAGCACTATGGGCCGACTCGACTGATGGAGCCCCTTGGCTCGCCATCACTGCGGTTGGTGAGGGTGTGCCTCAAGTCGTTGGGCTGGCGTTCAAGCCAGGCTTGGTTGTTGATGATGTGGGTCTGCGCGTCGATCGGCTGCCCATTGGTGGTGACCGTGTTGTTCAGCGGTCGCGGGTCATTGGTGGAGAGCGCTGGTTGCGCGACCCGTGGTTGATCCTGTAGGGGTTCAGGCGGTGGGCAGTTGAGAGTGTTGGCGACCGTTGGGCGGCCGCTCGAGGCCGCCCTGCTCCCGGAGGAGCGGGAGTACATCCACCCCCGTGAATTGGCTCCCGCGGCTTATTGCTCAAAGGCCTTGGCGAGTAGGGCCTGGGCGTACTTGACTCGCACGCCTTCCCCCGTGATGTTGAGGTTGGTGATCATGGCCTGCCCCGCGATGACATTGTCCATCGGGGTGGAGTACAGTGAGAGGCCATTCGTGTCCCTCTCTTGAGGAGAGATGAGGACTATCGGCTGGTTGCGCGAAGACGTGTGGCCGGGTGGCGGCAGGGGTGCTCCACTCGCTGGTGCTCCTGGTGGTGGACGGCGCTGAAGCTGGGCGACGTGTTCTCGCATATCATGCGCTCGGCCACGCGAGCGGGGTCGTTGTCATCATCGAAGTTCAGGGCGCGACCCTGAAAGCTGGGGTTTAGGCGCGTCCTGATGCGGCGTTGGTGGTAGAGCGATAGCTCCTGCACCGTTGCTTGCTCGAGGCAAAAAAATTCGCGCTCGGCCTACTCCTTGCGTGCTGCTTCCTCTAGGCGTAGACGGGCTTCCTCGACCTCCATCGCTATTGCGGTCAGCGGGATTGGCATGGAGAAGGGGTCCGACGGGGCACTCGTGCCACTCGCCATGTAGGTCACGATGAAGCGACTGGATCAGGCGTGGAGATCGCTGGAATTTTCCGACCCGGAGTCAGAGTCGAAGATCTCGAGGATGGAGGAATCCTCGAAATCCCCCGCATTGAAGATTCACGCGATGGTGCCTTCTGGTGACGCGGCGATGATGGACCCGGTGGCCGAGGCAGGCGTCGCCGAGTCGGCGTCGTCATGGAGGGCCGCGTCATCCGTGGCTGTGTCAGTCTTGGCCATGTTGCTGTTGGCCATGTCGTACTCGGAGGCGAGGTGGTGGATGGTACGGACTTGACTCTCAGAGAGCCAGTCGCGTGGTGGCGACTCGCCGATGATCGCCATGTCCTCAGAGACAATGACGTCCGTGAAGCCGACGAAGAGGTTGACAGTCTCGACCGGCATTATGGTGCCACACGTGACCGAGCGTGATGCCAGGATGTAGCCGTTGGGCAAGATCTAGAGGATCTCACCACCCGCGATCATGCGGCCGGTGGCGATCGACCGGTTGATTGGCAAGTAGGGTCTCGCCACATAACTCAGGCCAGACCGGCCAGGCCCTACGGTGTGCGCCACTCTCGTGGGAATGGCCACGGCAGATGCTGCGAGTGGTAGCGAGTAGTAATGGGAGGGGCAAGGGCAACTAGTCATCTGCGGTGTGAGATGAGTACGGAGACACAAGGAACCCAGGTTCGCCTCCCCAGAGGGTAAATACCTAATCCTACTAGATTGTATTATCGAGAGGTTACAAGGGTGGCGAGCTCGGTAGATAGGCAGCGAGTCGCTGGGGTGTATGATGGAACATGAGTACGAAGAGCACCCTAGGGAGGTTTATACAGGGGTACCTCGCTAGGGTTTACAAATATACAACCGAGTTAGTTAAGTAATCGGAGGGCTTGACCTAATCCGACTGCGCCTAACTATGCTTTCGGGCCTCCAGCTTCCAGTCGCCAGGTCCTTCCTTGGGTCGCGATCCAGTCACCGTCCAGTAGGGAACGTCCTGCTAGGCATAACACATTCGGTATATCCCCATCAATCGAGGAGGGTCGCATGCCCCTGATCAATGCCAAGGCACCCAAGGTCAAGGGAATGGGTAGCAAGAAGTGGAGGAAGTGCTAGAGGAAGGAGGAAGAGGCCCTCCTGGCTAAGGCCATGAGGGGCCATTATTCTTGTGTTGCTGCTCCTGTAAAGCAGCTTCATTTGTATTGTCTATGTTGAACTTGTCCGCATCTGCTACCGAGCAGCCTAATTGTCGAACCTTGTTAAGTACCGCACTATCTTTCCTATATTAGCCTCTTTATCTACATTGTCTTTGTTTACTGGATGTATTTATGGTGCTGGTTAGATTTGCTGCTCTAGATTTGCTACCAGATTAGAAAAATATGGGCCAAAAGGAAAAATGAATAAACATATAAGCTTCTCTAGATTCGCTACCTTTTTGGGAAAACAAACACAACGGTTAGCGAGATAGAGAGGGGTAAAAGGCGCTCTTTAAAAGGCCAATCATAAAAATAACAAAAAAGAAAACTTCCAATTTGTAGCATCCCAATTGTCTAACAATTGCAATGCTACTAGCCTAGTCTATATAAATGCTACTTCCTATATATAATTGTTGCATCATAATTATATCATGCTCATGTCATCATGCCACCTTGCATTTGAGCATCATATAAAACCCTTTCTGGTTTGGTTCTTCTCTCATATGCATAGTAAATTGTATTTGCCTCTTGATATTGTATTTGGTTCTTGATATCTTGTTTAAATGCCCAAGTTGAGTTGGGGTCATATCTTTTACTAACTCCACCACCTTTCTTGTCATCACCCCATCATTCCACTATTCCACCATATATGAGCATTGCAACTTATTTGGTTTTACCTCTAGCTCATGTGGGTTGGGATGGATCCAATTCTATGTCCACATGCTCTCATTTTAGCACCATATTGTTTCCACATTATTGGTTTATGAGAGCCACATGGCCACCTTTGCATGCCTTGTGGGTGGAACCCTTTTTCTAGTTTCCATATGGGTTGTTTTGGGGTTATTCTCATGTTGGGATATTTTTGGGCTTACTAAATACCTAGTGGCACATACACACTAGCATGTCCCATTTATATTCAAACATGGTCATCTCCATCTACTCCACATGGGGCATCCTTTTAATTCTTTTAGCTTGGCTTATTCCATATTTTTGGAATGCATAAGTATAAATGCCATGATATTTTATTTTGTTTTCACAAGATTAACACATGGCATTAAATGCTTGCATGGGCCATGCAACCTTTTCCACCTTTGGTCCTCCTTGTTTTTATTTGGATTTTTGGGTGAACCATCTCATCTCTCTCTCTTTATCTCCATCCATACCCTCACCACCTTTTTATCTCACCCTCTCTTTTCTTGTCTAGATCTTGTTTGAGCTTGGCATGTTCTTGCTTGATCTTTTCAAAAGAAAACCACTCCACCTAATTTATATCTCTAAACCCTAAGTCCCCTCCCTCATCTCTCCTCTCTCCTAAACCCTAGCCCCCTTTTACCTAACCCGAGACCACCTCTCCTCACTCCAGACCTAGCTAACCCGATCCTCTGCTAAACCGAGCCCTACCTCAACCGAGCTAGCCCCTCCCTCTCCTCTCTTCCTCACGCCGGCCCCACCCTGCAGCCTCTCTGCCCTCCCCCTGGTCCCTCTCTTTTCCTCTCTTTAGCTAAAGCACAAGAGAGAGAGGAAAGAGATCACCCGAGCCCCTTCCTCATCTTCTTTTGCAAAAGCAAGCCCCATGTGCCTCATGCTTCCTTCTCCCATCTCCCCAACCACCCCAGCTCACCATAACCATCTCAGATCGGATCTGGGAGGCGCCCAGGTCCTCCTCTACCTCCCTTCTTCCTCCCCAAGCTTGCAAGTTTTCAATCATGCCCCTAAACCCTAGCTCGGCCTTCCCCTGTGCCGGCTCGAGATGATGGCCACCGGGCATGTGCCTGGCGCCAGGAGGCTCCCTGGCCTCCTCTTCTTCGACCTGTACGTGACCCTCGTTGGAAGGTCGCCGGAGTTGCCGCCGCGCCGCCGTAGACGCCATGCTCCCGAAGCTCGGTGCCGCGAGCAATGCGCCAGTACCCCGCCACCGCTGCTCCCACGGCTTCGCGGGCGCACTCCCGTGAGTACCATCTTCCTCCTGGACATCCCCTTTTCCTCTCTAGCTCGCCGCAACGCCGCCGCGCTCCGTCGAGCAGCCTCCGTGCACCGCCGCGCGCCGCGCTCTGGCAGACAGCAGCAGCTGCAGCAGCTTGCGTCCCGCCTCTGTTTTTCGTTGTGCCCCGCGCGCTGTAGGCCGCCTCCGTGCGAGCTTGCTAAATGAAAAAGGTAGCCCGCACAACCCTCTGCGTTTTTTCCTTTTTGCGGCTTGGCGAGATTATCCGCCGTTTGGTCGCCATCGTCGTCCGAACTCCGGCTGATCCCCTGTTATCTGTAGACGGCGCGCAGCAGACAGTCCGGCGTCGGCGACACTTTTTCAGAAAACACCCTGCCCTTTTTCCCGCCTGAACCCGCCGTCCCCGGAGCCCCACCTGTCAGCCGTAGTGACACTTTGCAGTAAGGCCCCTGCACTTTGTGGCTTCTCAACCCGCGCTCCCCGGATGGCATACGTGTCAGCGCCCGATAGCCCGCGCGCTTACTGTGGCCCTGCCGCCTAGAGGCCCACCAGTCATCCTCTGCGGCTAGGTTGTCCCTCGGTGAGAAAAACCCCGCGTGGACCACGTCGACCAACCTGTTGCTGAGTCAGCGCCTGGCCCACTCGTCAGCGGCTGTGGCTAGATCTCTCTGAGTATAAAAAGTATCTGTTGTTTTTCTGTTCGATCAAGATATTTTCAGAAATGTTTTATATGATTTTAAATCCAGAAATTAAATAACTTTTCATTGACTTATCCAAATAACACAAATAATATATGTTTTTGAATCAGAAAAATGAGAGGATTTCAAATATGCCATCCAAAATATATTTTGAACACTTTAAATTTCGAGTAGAATAAAATTACAACAAAATACCCTTTTTCCTTAATAAATTAATAACTTTTGTTTTATAACTCCAAATTTAGCAAATAATATATCTAAATCGATCAGCTCGACGAGACCTTTCTGTTTATGCATTCCATGTTCTGAATTGCAGCATGCATCATATAAATATAAAGTATACAGCAACTTAATTGAAGTATAAAATATGATTAAAACTCAATAAAAGGCTTTATTCTTGTATTCCACACCTCACCCATGCCATGCTACTTTATTGCCATGCAAATTGTGCATCATTCATCATGGCATGATTGTTTGCTTGTCGCATTTTATTCATATGCTTGTGCACGTTATTTAGGTTGGCCCTTGTTTGTTTGGTTCTTCTTCGAATAGACGCTGAGCAGGGGATATATCAAGAAACCCAGGAGCACTACCCAGATCCTTCTCTCGCTTCAACTGAGCTGCCAGGCAAGCACTACCACATGCTTGCATACATTTAGTACCTATTTCCTCTATCTTATTCTTGCATCATTGAGTCGCGATTGCATTAAACTGAATCCCAAGTACTGCATAGCCTTTACTTTTAAACCCCACCGAAGCTTGTTCCTCCATCCCATGAGCCATTACTACAGGAGTTGTTTGAGCCATGCGAGTCGTAGAACAGCATGTGTAGGGTATGTGAGTGTCTGATGGATAACTAATGAAAGTGGCACCGGTGAGCAATATCTGCTATTTGGTTTTTCCTGCTCACTTGTGTCCCGTAGGACCCCGAGTACTTGATTCCTGTTCCTTGAATATTCGCGCTATCCACATCCGGGAGGCTTATGGACCCCCCTAAGCCAGAGCTTGATTCATTCTTATTTCTTGGGGCCACAAACTAGTTTGAGGTTTTATTTACTATCCTGTACTTATGCCATGCTTTACTGCTTTATTTAAAATTGTGCGAGGTACTGCACCTGTACTGTTTAGGATCGGGACACGATTTCGCGGTATCGACAAGCCCAGTCACACTTTCGGGTTCCCAGCCGTTTACAGCCGTCCACCCAAACCTTGAGTCCGTCTCGGAGCCGGCCAGCTTCGTTGCGGGTATACTTAATGGGGTGGCCCCCTGAAATATTTCTGAATCTTGTGATTGCTTTGTCGTGAAAGCCTCGTTGGGTTTTGATTTGGTTTTTTCGAGGTTGATCGAGTGTGTGTTGTTATTTGTGCACCCCTGCAGGGTAAAACTTTCTGAAAGCCGTGTCCGCGGTTATGGACGACTTGGAGCACAGTTTCTCGATCATAGACAAGTATAACTAAAGTACCGCTTTTAATTTGACTAAGTAACTGACTAGTAAATAGTGCAACACTCATGGAATGGATAATAAAACTGCCAACGGATGGGGGGGTGTTCGTCCACTTCCTCGTTGGTAAGCGAGGAGGAGGATGGACCTGTTAATATTACTGTTATAACTGTTGTTCTTAATTCACGGACATTCGTCTATCTTTGGTTAGGCGGATGGTTAGCGAGTATCTATAGAACTGATAGGTATTATCTTTTGCTGCAATTGCGTCACCCCAGGTTGTGTCCCCTTTAGAGGAATAAAGACTTGCTGAGTGCCCCTAGGGTCTCACATGATAAATTATTTGATTCAGATGAACAGGTACACTCACGAGATGGATACTGGGTGGAGGAGACGGACGATGTGGGCAACGATCATTCGGTGTAGAGATTCCGGGAACGGGGATCCGTGAGATCTGTGGGCGGGATGTGTTTATTATGGGGCATCTTATGCCGATTTGCTTCTTATCCGTACTCGGATCTTGTTTGCCGCTTCCGCCTGATACTCTGATGTTTGATGTATGAGGAGATATCCTAAACTATTATATCTATCTAGGACATTTGGATCTTGTCGTATGGCGTTGCATTATTTCTATTTCTTTTAGATGGAATGGCTCTGAGGACTGTTGTATGGTGGCTTGCATACATACTCATTTGTGTATGTAGTTGATCCCTTCGCCTGCCGATTATGCCGCCCGTTCTTGTCTCGATGTTTGGAAATGGTTAGGACGGCCGAAAGGTCTACCTGTGAGTGGCATTTGGGCCCCACCGTACTATTTTAACCATTTCCGCTCATCCAGGCTTGTAACTAGGAGCGTAATTCATCGAGGTAGTTACAATTGGTATCAGAGCCATCCCGCCCTTCAGGGTCTCAGCCAAATGGTAGTTGTCAGTCTAGCAAATATTTTGGTAGCTATGTATACTAGGGAAAAACAAAACACGAGAGTAGGACTGCTTCCACTTTTCTTCTTAACCACCCACCCACCCTTTTTTGGTAAGGAAGTGTAACGTTTTCAATTATCTTCTAAAAATTCAAACTAGGATTCACGTGTTCTGGGTTTCCGTAGTACCATAGAAAGTGTGTGTGTGTGTGGGTGTAATTCCTTGTCTATCTGTTGCATCCAACATGTTATCTTTATCGGCCTTTGGTTATCAACTGTTGGTACATTCCATACTGACAGGCTTTTGAAAACCGGCGCGATCTATCTGACTCCTTGTTAACCGGTGCCATCTTCTTAAGGGTGTCCTTCCTTCTAGCAACTCCACATTCTGTGAAACCATCAGTTGCTAATCGCTACCTGATAAGTGTTTTTGCGCATCTATTGGTATTTTAATTCCGAAAAATGCGGGAAAATTTTCTTTGATACATCTGTGCTTCCACACTCCTTTTCAGTCGTGTGTGAAATATTATCTATCTCCCTTTTATCAGCATGTCCATGCTAACTCATTCTTTTGTCACCGGCGCTTAATCCTAGAGTTTCATTTGATCTCCAATTCTCTTGGGCTAATTACATAACATGTGTCGATCCGATGCTGGTGATTGTAATTTGGTTCTCGGCATAGCTATATGACACTTATCTTGAGTGGAATATGGAAAATGCAATCACCACTATCCTCCAAATGGTGACGGTTATCTCCTGTGATTTTGAGTACACCGCGATCATATCTATGCATAGTCAAGCATCTTTGGCAATCCAGAGTTTCTCCAAGCACTACGGCGGTCTATCATCTGTCCATCATGCTGCACATCCTTTTGAACCCCATATCTGCACAATTCTCCTGGATACGAGGGAATTGCATCTTTTCGTCTCTGATAGCTTTGCTTAAGGTATGAGCTATCATCGGTTCTTATCCAAGATCTCTTTATCTTTGTAACCGGTGATCCGATCGACAATGTGAACCAGGTGACATCCCTTTTTCTTCCGAAGGACCAGTTAACCTATTCTGTCAGCGCATCTTCTTCAACAGGAATCCTTACTCGTAACGTTGATCTTTCAAAGAGCGTTGAGCTCAGAAAGTGTTTCGAGCATTTGTTCGTTCTCCCGCCTCTTGAACTTGGTATCTGGGAATATCTTGTTAATCCATGGCGGTATATGTTGATAATATGCTTGCCTATTAGATATCTATGGAAGGACATGGAAGATCATCTGTGTCTCTTTCTCTCGAGCTTCGTGAGCACTGCCTGTGTGCAAATTCTCAAAGTGAGAATTCTGACTTTTTGTAGTCACATATCTCGACCACGTCCTTCTGCTAAATACATTACTTCAACTCTGGAATCAGCAAGTCCATTGTTAATTCCATCCTCCATCTTCAACCAATCCGGAGTTGTTCCTTGTTGGCAAGTTATCATCGTCGTTCCGCCGAAGTTTTCCTCAAGACCGCTAAACCTCTCTCAATCATTTCAAGAAGAACATGGAGTTCTTTCACCTCAACCTCGTTAAGTAATCTCTTGAAACCATCTCGCTCTATCGTCTATGCTCAATCCACCGGAGGCCATGAAGACCTTCCAGATCTTGTATTCCTTCTCTTCAAGTGGTGCTATCTTTTTCTATATCTGTGAAATTTTGTAGCTGTCTCCGTGATATTCCTTTATATTTTTCCGGTGGCTTGGTACTTCCGACATGAAGACAACATCATCATCTTTATCTATCTATGAATCCGGCGAATCGTTTGCATCTATCCTTGTTTTCTAACGGAGTTCTATGAGTTTTTGCCAACACCTTCAGTCTGTTTCGGGAGTTGGGTTGCATGATTTTCTTATTCATGTGCGGAGTAATGCTTTGAGTGCGGGATGGAGTAGCTACCATACCACTACTCTTATCATTCGCTCTTGTACATTGAATTGGTGAATTAATGTGATTCCCCTCATTCCACGGAAGTTAGAAGTGGCCTTTATCCCTTGATACTTTTACTTCCGTCCTTGTTTTTCCGGAGTGATCTTTCGAAGAAAGTAATCAATAATCTCTTGTTGGTGATCTCACCCTTTCTACACGGAGCAAAATCCTCAATTATCTGGTGGAAACAAACGCAAACCTTTTTCTATCCTCGTCTTTCTACCGATGCTCGATATCCCCAAACAAGATTAAAGGAAACTATCTCTCTCTTTGTTTCATCAATTCTTTTTCTGTGGTAAAGCCAATTATGGTTGATGCCATCAGCCGCAAATCTATTGCGTTAGCCTCAAGGCTAAAGAAAACAATAAGTATCTCTACAATAAACTCCAGATCCTCCATATTCTTTGCTTCTCGGGATTCCACCATGATCTGGCTTCACATCCGTCTCTAGAAGTTATATCCGCGCACCTCAATTGCGTGATCCTTGGTTCTTACCGGCGCAACAAGAATCTAATCCGACAATGTCTAACTAAATCTTTCTGTTGTTATCAAGGGACTCTATTGTTTGAAGGCAATATTGTTTCCGAACTTCTTTTCTCAAATCCGAGAGAAGATACGATGCTATTGTAATAGTGGTTCAAAACCTCTCCAATCTAGCTCCTTTCTTCCGGCGAGACAAAGATTCATCCTCTCTCGTATCGGTAAATCTTTAATCTTAACGGTGTGTCTTTCTGTATCCATGATACATCATCTTGTCCTTTCTTTCACCAGTGGATCTTTTTCTTTTATCATGATTCTTGGGAAAACCGGAGCTATGCCCATCCTATCCTTCTTGTCTCACGACAATCCTTCAACTCTTCTAACCCGTTGTTTCTCAAGCAAAACGCAAGACTCGCAACAAGTCTAGCAAGTTTTGCAAGGTGTAGTGGTCGCACCATTCCGTTGTTCATCAACTTGGGAACGTGAGGGTCACCTTCGTTCGAACACCCGCCTCTCCTTGTGTTGTTTTCTTTTTCCTAGGAATCTCGGGGCGAGATTCTTGTTTAGTGGGGAAGAGTTGTAGCATCCCAATTGTCTAACAATTGCAATGCTACTAGCCTAGTCTATATAAATGCTACTTCCTATATATAATTGTTGCATCATAATTATATCATGCTCATGTCATCATGCCACCTTGCATTTGAGCATCATATAAAACCCTTTCTGGTTTGGTTCTTCTCTCATATGCATTGTAAATTGTATTTGCCTCTTGATATTGTACTTGGTTCTTGATATATTGTTTAAATGCCCAAGTTGAGTTGGGGGCATATCTTTTACTAACTCCACCACCTTTCTTGTCATCACCCCATCATTCCACTATTCCACCATATATGAGCATTGCAACTTATTTGGTTTTACCTCTAGCTCATGTGGGTTGGGATGGATCCAATTCTATGTCCACATGCTCTCATTTTAGCACCATATTGTTTCCACATTATTGGTTTATGAGAGCCACATGGCCACCTTTGCATGCCTTGTGGGTGGAACCCTTTTTCTAGTTTCCATATGGGTTGTTTTGGGGTTATTCTCATGTTGGGATATTTTTGGGCTTACTAAATACCTAGTGGCACATACACACTAGCATGTCCCATTTATATTCAAACATGGTCATCTCCATCTACTCCACATGGGGCATCCTTTTAATTCTTTTAGCTTGGCTTATTCCATATTTTTGGAATGCATAAGTATAAATGCCATGAGATTTTATTTTGTTTTCACAAGATTAACACATGGCATTAAATGCTTGCATGGGCCATACAACCTTTTCCACCTTTGGTCCTCCTTGTTTTTATTTGGATTTTTGGGTGAACCATCTCATCTCTCTCTTTATCTCCATCCATACCCTCACCACCTTTTTATCTCACCCTCTCTTTTCTTGTCTAGATCTTGTTTGAGCTTAGCATGTTCTTGCTTGATCTTGTCGAAAGAAAACCACTCCACCTAATTTCTATCTCTAAACCCTAAGTCCCCTCCCTCATCTCTCCTCTCTCCTAAACCGTAGCCCCCTTTTACCTAACCCGAGACCACCTCTCCTCTCTCCAGACCTAGCTAACCCGAGCCTCTCCTAAACCAAGCCCTACCTCAACCGAGCTGGCCCCTCCCTCTCCTCTCTTCGTCACGCCGGCCCCACCCTGCAGCCTCGCTGCCCTCCCCCTGGTCCCTCTCGTTTCCTCTCTTTAGCTAAAGCACAAGAGAGAGAGGAAAGAGATCACCCGAGCCCCTTCCTCATCTTCTTTTGCAAAAGCAAGCCCCATGTGCCTCATGCTTCCTTCTCCCATCTCCCCAACCACCCCAGCTCACCATAACCATCTCAGATCGGATCTGGGAGGCGCCCAGGTCCTCCTCTACCTCCCTTCTTCCTCCCCAAGCTTGCAAGTTTTCAATCATGCCCCTAAACCCTAGCTCGGCCTTCCCCTGTGCCGGCTCGAGATGATGGCCACGGGGCATGTGCCTGGCGCCAGGAGGCTCCCTGGCCTCCTCTTCTTCGACCTGTACGTGACCCTCGTCGGAAGGTCGCCGGAGTTGCCGCCGCGCCGCCGTAGACGCCATGCTCCCGAAGCTCGGTGCCGCGAGCACTGCGCCAGTACCCCGCCACCGCTGCTCCCACGGCTTCGCGGGCGCACTCCCGTGAGTACCATCTTCCTCCTGGACATCCCCTTTTCCTCTCTAGCTTGCCGCAACGCCGCCGCGCTCCGTCGAGAAGCCTTCGTGCACCGCCGCGCGCCGCGCTCTGGCAGACAGCAGCAGCTGCAGCAACTTCCGTCCCGCCTCTGTTTTTCGTCGTGCCCCGCGCGCTGTAGGCCGCCTCCGTGCGAGCTTGCTAAACGAAAAAGGTAGCCCGCACAACCCTCTGCGTTTTTCCTTTTTGCGGCTTGGCGAGATTCGCCGCCGTTTGGTCGCCATCGTCGTCCAAACTCCGGCCGATCCCCTGTTCTCTGCAGACGGCGCGCAGCAGACAGTCCGGCGTCGGCGACACTTTTTAGAAAACACCCTGCCCTTTTTCCCGCCTGAACCCGCCGTCCCCGGAGCCCCACCTGTCAGCCGTAGTGACACTTTGCAGTAAGGCCCCCGCGCTTTGTGGCTTCTCAACCCGCGCTCCCCGGATGGCACACGTGTCAGCGCCCGATAGCCCGCGAGCGTACTGTGGCCCTGCCGCCTAGAGGCCCACCAGTCATCCTCTGCGGCTAGGTTGTCCCTCGGTGAGAAAAACCCCGCGTGGACCACGTCGACCAACCTGTTGCTGAGTCAGCGCCTGGCCCACTCGTCAGCGGCTGTGGCTAGATCTCTCTGAGTATAAAAACTATCTGTTGTTTTTCCGTTTGATCAAAATATTTTCAGAAATGTTTTATATGATTTTAAATCCAGAAATTAAATAACTTTTCATTGACTTATCCAAATAACACAAATAATATATGTTTTTGAATCAGAAAAATGAGAGGATTTCAAATATGCTATCCAAAATATATTTTGAACACTTTAAATTTCGAGTTGAATAAAATTACAACAAAATACCCTTTTTCCTTAATAAATTAATAACTTTTGTTTTATAACTCCAAATTTAGCAAATAATATATCTAAATCGATCAGCTCGACGAGACCTTTCTGTTTATGCATTCCATGTTCTTAATTGCAGCATGCATCATATAAATATAAAGTATACAGCAATTTAATTGAAGTATAAAATATGATTAAAACTCAATAAAAGGCTTTATTCTTGTATTCCACACCTCACCCATGCCATGCTACTTTATTGCCATGCAAATTATGCATCATTCATCATGGCATGATTGTTTGCTTATCGCATTTTATTCATATGCTTGTGCCCTTTATTTAGGTTGGCCCTTGTTTGTTTGGTTCTTCTTCGAATAGACGCTGAGCAGGGGATATATCAAGAAACCCAGGAGCACTACCCAGATCCTTCTCTCGCTTCAACTGAGCTGCCAGGCAAGCACTACCACATGCTTGCATACATTTAGTACCTATTGCCTCTATCTTATTCTTGCATCATTGAGTCGCGATTGCATTAAACTGAATCCCAAGTACTGCATAGCCTTTACTTTTAAACCCCACCGAAGCTTGTTCCTCCATCCCATGAGCCATTACTACAGGAGTTGTTTGAGCCATGCGAGTCGTAGAACAGCATGTGTAGGGTATGTGAGTGTCTGATGGATAACGAGGTACCTATACAACTTAACCTGAGTAGTAATGGGATAACTAATGAAAGTGGCACCGGTGAGCAATATCTGCTATTTGGTTTTTCCTGCTCACTTGTGTCCCGTAGGACCCCGAGTACTTGATTCCTGTTCCTTGAATATTCGCGCTATCCACATCCGGGAGGCTTATGGACCCCCCTAAGCCAGAGCTTGATTCATTCTTATTTCTTGGGGCCACAAACTAGTTTGAGGTTTTATTTACTATCCTGTACTTATGCCATGCTTTACTGCTTTATTTAAAATTGTGCGAGGTACTGCACCTGTACTGTTTAGGATCAGGACACGATTTCGCGGTATCGACAAGCCCAGTCACACTTTCGGGTTCCCAGTCGTTTACAGCCGTCCACCCAAACCTTGAGTCCGTCTCGGAGCCGGCCAGCTTCGTTGCGGGTATACTTAATGGGGTGGCCCCCTGAAATATTTCTGAATCTTGTGATTGCTTTGTCGTGAAAGCCTCGTTGGGTTTTGATTTGGTTTTTCCGAGGTTGATCGAGTGTGTGTTGCTATTTGTGCACCCCTGCAGGGTAAAACTTTCTGAAAGCCGTGTCCGCGGTTATGGACGACTTGGAGCACAGTTTCTCGATCATAAACAAGTATAACTAAAGTACCGCTTTTAATTTGACTAAGTAACTGACTAGTAAATAGTGCAACACTCAGGGAATGGATAATAAAACTGCCAACGGATGGGGGGTGTTCGTCCGCTTCCTCGTTGGTAAGCGAGGAGGAGGATAGACCTGTTAATATTACTGTTATAACTGTTGTTCTTAATTCACGGACATCCGTCTATCTTTGGTTAGGCGGATGGTTAGCGAGTATCTATAGAACTGATAGGTATTATCTTTTGCTGCAATTGCGTCACCCCAGGTTGTGTCCTCTTTAGAGGCATAAAGACTTGCTGAGTACCCCTAGGGTCTCACACGATAAATTATTTGATTCAGATGAACAGGTACACTCACGAGATGGATACTGGGTGGAGGAGACGGACGATGTGGGCAACGATCATTCGGTGTAGAGATTCCGGGAACGGGGATCCGTGAGATCTGTGGGCGGGATGTGTTTATTATGGGGCATCTTATGCCGATTTGCTTCTTATCCGTACTCGGATCTTGTTTGCCGCTTCCGCCTGATACTCTGATGTTTGATGTATGAGGAGATATCCTAAACTATTATATCTATCTAGGACATTTGGATCTTGCCGTATGGCGTTGCATTATTTCTATTTCTTTTAGATGGAATGGCTCTGAGGACTGTTGTATGGTGGCTTGCATACATACTCATTTGTGTATGTAGTTGATCCCTTCGCCTGCCGATTACGCCGCCCGTTCTTGTCCCGATGTTTGGAAATGGTTAGGACGGCCGAAAGGTCTACCTGTGAGTGGCATTTGGGCCCCACCGTACTATTTTAACCATTTCCGCTCATCCAGGCTTGTAACTAGGAGCGTAATTCACCGAGGTAGTTACACAATTTAGGCGACATGGCGCACGTAACCGCCAAATGTGCCCCACATTGTCCCACACCGCATCCCCCATCACGTGTTTCCAACAGACCGGCCCCACGCAGTCCTAGAGGGCATGGCCCCACACATCAGCATAACGCGTTCCTGACCAACCGGACCCATGTGGTACCACACCACGCACCCCCACACGTCATCCAACAGTCAACCGGACGGCAGCTGTCTTTCGAGCTCTTGGATGAGTTTCTGAGAAGGAGATAGGAAAAACTGAGGAAAATTTAAGCGGCTGGAGAAAACTGAGTACAACTAATGACCTAGGGGCATGAAAATAGAAATACCTAGATAATTTACCAATACTATTATCATTGTTCTCTGTTATTTAATAAGCACATTATTTTCATCAGTTTTTGCTTGCATATAAGTTCTAAAAGAATTCTCAAAAGGGAGATTACCATGATTTGCTCCATTATGATTATCATAGTTAATATTATTTCGAGAACCTACAGGATTAGAATATTGTTTTTGAAAGTCCGAGCCATAGTTTTTGCTCTTCCATGTAGGGTTATAAGGATTACGAGCTATAAAATTAACTTCATTAGCATTAGTAGTTATATAATTTACTTGGGTATCTTCCTTACCCTTTACAATATTTAAAGCTCATCTACCTTTGAAGTAATCTCTTCATTAGTCTCCTCGGTGATTGAGTTCATCTTTTTTCAGGAGGTTCTCTCTACATGCCATTGGGCATGGTTGCTTTGCATATCATCAAGAAGTTGTTTTGCAACATTTACTTGTTTCCTCATGAAGGTTCCTCCTACTACGTTATCTAGCATAGACTTAGACATTGGGTTAAGAGCATTATAAAATAAATGTAATATAATCCATTATTCCAGCCCATGTCTAGGACAGTTCATGACCGCTTCCTTTATTCTCTCCCAAGCAAGCTCTAGTGGCTCGCGGTCTTCTTGTCTAAAACTTGTTATGTTGGATATTTTCTGCATAGTCTTAGCTGGAGGGAAAAATTTAGTCATAAAAAGATTAGTACATTCCTCCCAAGATGTAATAGTGCCTTTAGGCAAAGCTAGCAACTAATCCTTAGCCTTTCCTCTTAAAGAGAAAGGAAATTTCACCGCATTGGGGTCAATATATTTTATGTGCATCGTGTCGCATATCTCAGTGAATGTGTTTAGGTGAAATCCTGAATTTTCAGCAGTTGAGCCTCCAAATTGATTCTGCTGCACCAAACTCGAAAGGTTAGGCTTAATTTCATAAGTTTTTGCTCCAACAGCGGGCTGAGTAATAGGTGCACGAATAAAATCAACATTGGGAGTAGCATACTCCCCAAGTTTCTTTTAACCCATGGATCTTTTTTTTTACTTTTGGAATAAGAGAAACAAATAAGTAAGTAACTATTTTTTTGGTCTTTCAATAGATAAAAAAGTAAACTAATAACAAGAAATAAACTAAAAACAAAAGTAATACCACATGGTTGTTTCACATCTATAGACCTTTCTAGTTTACTTTGAATCGTTGGTTGTTGTAATGGATGGAAATAGGCTAGGGTTGAACGTTCACCTACAGCTGCACATACATATGCGATAAAGATAATAATAAGCACATTAATGTATCAAACTATATAATATAGATAGGGTTGTGTTGAACACATCCATAGTCACTAAAAAGCCCCTGCGAGCCACACGCATAGGAATAGTCTTTTGATCCAACCGTTATACCACGAAGCATCGGTCTATAACAACTATTAAGTAAAATATAGATCAAAGCCTTAAGAATGGTGTTGCTGTTGCTACTCCCCTTTCTATCACTGGGTCTCACATAAATTTGCCATTGACCACTCATCTCACCTCAAGCCTTTATCAATCCCTAGGATCTTAGGTACCTACAAGTCCATGGATCGATACAAGAGATAAATATACATATCTCCTATTCAATCGCCACACAATATTCCCATGTATTATATTTACGTAATCACTACGAGGTTTCACCCCAACCCGTAGTGCATGAGTACTACTCACTCATAATAATAAGACCAAGGATAGAAAACATTGTGCAAAATACTGAGATTGAAATGAAATATTCTTACAATGGTCGCCAAATCACAAGGAGATATCAAGTATAAGATGATAGCTATGGCTATGGAGTAGATGGAGGATGGAGGATGGAGAGGATAAACTATGGTGGTGGATCACCTTCGGTGGTGTTGTGAAGCAATTTAAGAATGGCGACCCTCTGCGCGGCGCCTTGAGTCTAGAAATATATAGGCGCCTTCACCAAAGATGCAACGTTTGACTTAGAGGAACCATTGCCACATGGTACAGGTAGACCGTACGAGCGGGTCTTGCCCGTACGACAGGTCATTAAGCTTATAGAAAGATCCTTTTTTTACTCTAGTTGACTTGGCTGAGTAGGGAACATGATAATCTTCAATATATGCTCTGAATTTCTCCTTAAAAGTGTGATTTCCTGCACAACAAAAATTAAAACCAAGGATTGGTCATATTTGCAATAATTAATCATTAGTAGCAAGTCTAGATATATTCTTGGTAAATTATTTCGACTTAAAATGTGATTTAAACATGAATAAATATGGCTATTTTCATAGCAATCAGGAACATGCTCCCTCCATTGTCGATGAAGACATGAGACCACCATATGGTTTTAAAGCATCATGTGGGTTGGAGCTTGTGAGGGAGATGACAGCTTCCAAAGGACCACGCAAACACATAGGGGAGGCACAGTGTCCCCACAGTGTTGCGATGCACCCTCATGTAAAACTCGACGCTGGACAAGTACGGCCAAGAGTCCTGAGGTGCCACCACTTGGGGGACAGATCGAATTCTAGGCGGCGGCCATGCCCATGGACATGACCCGCCTCCCTGCTTCCTAGTGGGATCCAACCCTCCGGCTCTGGCAGAACCAACCTCCCTAGGGTCGGCACGCATCGGCGGGTAGGGAAGCGACTTTAGCTCTACAAGAAGGGAAGATGAAGCTAGAAATATGGTTCTGGGCCGATGGTGGTGCCTCTTAAGGCCACATAAGTAGGATGAAGGGCACCACCAGCCAAAGTCTTGGAGCCCTCATTAACTACCAAGAGGATATTTTGAGATCTCCTAGGCAGCACACCTATCCTCTCTATGCTAGATTCTTCATCATGTGTTCCTAGGCGGAGCCCCAGGAGGACACACGATCCCTACCCGGGAGTAGCTATGGTCTGTCGCCCCTTGGGGCAAGGCGCCGATGTTTTCTAGATTTCGCAAGAACAACACGTCACTAGGGGCTATTGTCGATCCAGCAGATTTTAGGGTTTTGGGTGAATGGGCTTCGGAACAAACGCTCCATGGGGACGTGGTGTCGTGAGATTGAAGCACCAATCCAAGAAGAATATCTCGGGTACAGGTATTAGGATGGGGAGCCAACGGTTACCACAAAGGATGAAAAGGAACAGTTGGTCGACGATGCTTGACCTAGGGGACAGATTGCGCTCCGGTCATGCTTCGTTGGGCCCACCCTGTATATCGACAGCACGACTAAGCCATGTCGTGCTTGCTGGCAGAACTAGTGCGCCCCATTGTAATCATGCAAGCCATGCAGCTTGCGGGGTCCTAGACGGGATTCCCTCCCGGTCCCGGCTAGGAACCCGGGAATTGTGCGCCTTAAGACCCGACCCCGACAAGATTTGTACTAAAGGACGGGTGCCAATGCTAGTATTTGCGATGCAGGTGGCAAGAGTCATGCGGTATAGCAACATGAGCGCATTTCTATGTTGTAAGAATGCACTCTTCTTTGACACCGCATGGAGGCTGACACTTGTGGTGTCCCCTTGCTCTTATAATAAAAGGAGGCCCAGGTTGGTAAAGAGAGGGATAAGAAGGAGATTTCTAGCTCGAACCTTCCTGGGGAAGAAACCATTGTAACTATGACCATCCACCAAAAAATCGATAGTTACAAGACATAGGGGTTTACACATCGTGGACCTGAACCTAGGTAAAAAACCATGTGGTCTGTGTGTGTGTTCGTCTAACTCGCCGGACGTTGTGCCCCTGTCCGAACTAACACACAAGATCCCCATCCCTGGTGTTGAAAATCAAGACATGACACATATCGACATTCGCAAATGGTGGGTGTATGCCATGTTGCACTATAATACACTAAGGTTAATGTTGGAGAGCATAGCATCTACATGCATGGCCTCGGACTACAACTGACCGAAAGGTTAAGCATGACTCATGTTATTTATTTGATTGACATGTCAATGTCTACCTTTGCAACTATACCATCATCAGCTATGATGATCGGGGTTTTATAGTGAATTATGATCATGTAATCACTAAAAATGTAGAGGAATGTTCTTTTAAGTGGGAATTCTTGTAACTTAGTTTAATTAAACATGAACTCATATTATGAACATAAGTTTAATGACTTCGAAAATACCATTTTAGATATCTCGCCCATCTTTGTCCTAGGCCCTTTCGTTGAGAAAGAAAAGATTAAAAATGATGGGTCAAACTTCACCGCCTAGTCCCACACTTTGAGGATTCTGCTCGTTCCCCATAAGCTATCCTATGTATTATATGTTGCGTTAGGTGATAAAATTGCTAGATCTGCCTACTAGGATGAAAAAACTGTTTATCAAATGAAGGCGGATGATTACGCATGTGTCTAGAGTGCTCTATGTCGTGGAGGCCGATCTACAAATTCGCTTTGAGAAGATGAGTTCTTATGAGATAATCACTAATCTCAAGGCTGTCTTTCCACCTCAAGCCAGGGCTGAGAGCTACGAAGCCTCGGAATTGTTCTTCTTAGCCAAGATGGAATAACACAACAGTGTGAGTGAGCATGTAGTCAAAATGTTTGGCTATGTTCAGCGCCTAAATGACTTGGATTGCAAAATCCATGACGAGCTAGAAATTGATAGGGTGACGCAATGATTGCCCTCTAGCTATAAAGGATTCGTCCTAAACTTCAACATGCATGGTATGACCAAAATCTTGTCTGATTTGTTTGCCATGCTCAAAACAGTTGAGGTATAAATCAACAAGGTGCACACAGTGTAGATGGTCAACAAGACCATCGATTTCAAAAATCCCGGCAAGAAGGGTAAGGGTAAGAGGGGTAAATCAAAGAAGTACATCAAGCACGTTGCCGGTTCTACCAAGGCGCCCAAGCCAGATCCCAAGCACTGTGTCACATGCTTCTACTGCAAGGGGTATGATGACTAGAAGGGAAACTGCTCCAAGTACCTGGAAGATAAGAAGGCGGCAATATTACCATGAAAGAGAAAGGTATATGTGATATACATGTTATTAATGTTTTCCTGAAAGTGCCAGGAGAAACACTTGGGGTATTTGATACTGGTTCGGTTGCTCACATTTATAACTCTTAGTGGGAGTTGCGGAATAAGCGCACTTGATGAAGGGGGAGGTGAAGATGCGTTTTGTCAACAAGTGCAAAGTTGATGTGGTGGTTGTCGGCACACTCCCACTGTGTCTACCGTCAGGATTAGTTTTAATTTTGAATAAATGTTACTTCATACCTATGTTAAGAATGAATATTGTGATTTGGTCTTGCCTGTTGCGAGACCCTTATTCATTTAGATTAGAAACAAGTGGTTGTTATATATATATGATATCTTCTATGCTCATGCGCCAAAAAGTAATGGTTTGTTCTTGTGAAATCTCGATAGTAGTGATTTACACATCAATAGAATTGATGCTAAAGAGTGTAAGCATAGTGATGATAATTCCATGTATATGTGGCATTGCCATCTAGGTCATATCGTTGTTAAATGCATGAAGAAGCTCCATTCTGATGGACTTTTGAAGTCACTAGATTCTGAATCTCATGAAATAGTGAACCATGACTTATGGGCAAGATGACCAAGATGCCATTCTCCGGTATGATTGAGCGGGCGGTGAACTTATTGGGAATTGTACATACCGATGTATGTGGACCAATGATCATCTCTACGCACAATAGTTATCATTAGTATGTCACCTTCACTTGATGAAGCACAAGTCTAATACTTTTGAAAATCTCAAGGAATTTTAGAGTGAAGTTGAAAATCAACTCGACAAGAAAATCAAGCACCTTCGATCTAATCAAGGACGCGAGTATTTGAGTTATGAGCCTGGCATGCATCTTAAGACTTGTGGTATTATACCACAACTTATGCCAGCTAGAACACCATAGTGTAATGGTGTATCTGAGTGACGTAATCGCACTCAATTAGATAGTGTGCGGTCTATGGTGTCTCTAACCAACTTATTAGTATATTTCTGGAGATAGATGTTAGAACCTTCCGCATTCATTTTAAGTAGGATGCCATAGAAGTCCGTGGAGACAAAGCCATAGGAGATATAGCATGGCACAAAGCGAAGGTTGTTATTCCTAAAAGTTTGGGGTTGTGAGGCTTATGTTAAGAACTACAGCCAAAAGTCTCGAACGAGAGTAGAAACGTGTACCTTCGTAGGGTATCCAAAGGAAACTATTGGGTACACCTTCTATAACAAGACTGAGGGAAAACATTTGTCTCTAAGAATGGTACCTTCCTCGACAAAGAGTTCCTTGTGAAAGGTGTAAGTGGAAGGAATGTAGAACTCGATGAGATTATTGATCCTAATCAACAATTACCGAGTGGCGCAACGGAAGATGTTCTGGACCATACTAATCAATTGGAGTAGGAGCAAATGATGATGATAATGGCACTCATATAGATGAACCTTCTAAACCTAGAAGGTCTACACGAGTATGTATTGCTCTTGAGTGGTATGGTGATCTTATTAACATGGTCATGTTAGTTGAACAACACAAACCCGTGAACTACAAGGAAGCAATGGAAGGCCCTGAGTCTAAGAAATGGCTTGAAGCCATGAAATCCAAAATAGGATCCATGTATGACAACCAAGTATGGAGTTTGGTGGATATTTTCGAAGGCCGCAAGCCTATCGATAATAAATGGATATTTAAGAAAATGACTGATGCGAACGGTAACGTGACTGTCTATAAAGCTTGAATTTTTTGAAAGGGTTTCCAACAAATTCAAGGAGTTAACTAGGACGAGACATTCTATCATGTAGTGAAGCTTAAGTCTATTCAAATTTTACTAGCAATTGCTGCACATTTTGATTATGAAAATTGGAAGATGGATGTGAAAATAGTGTTCCTAAATGGGAACATTGAGGAAGAGTTGTATATGATGCAACCGGAAGGTTTTGTTGATCCTAAGGATGCTAGAAAGGTATGCGAGCTTTAGCAATCTATTTATGGACTGAAGCAAGCATCTCGGAGTTGGAATCTTCGCTTTGATGAAGTAATCAATGGTTTGGATTTGTCCAAAATGAGGAAGAAGTCTGCATTTACAAGAAAGTGAGTGGGAGCTCGCTGAAATTCCTAATACTATATGTGGATGACATAATACTGATATGGAATGACGTGAATCTTCGGAATAGCGTGAAAGACTGTTTGAATAATAAATTTCCTATGAATGACATGGGTGAAGCTTCTTACATATTATGCATTAAAATCTATAGATATAGATCAAGATGCCTATTAGCACTAAGTCAGAGTACTTACCTAGAGAAAGTTTTGAAGAGGTTCAGAATGGATGAGGCAAAGAAAGGGTTCTTTCCCATAGTGAAAGGTAAACCATTGAGTTTAACTTAATGTAGAGAAACGGATGAGGATAAAGCAATGATGTCTAACATCCACTATGCTTCATCCATAGGGTTTATCATGTAGGCCATGTTGAGTACTCAACCAGATATGTCCCTAGATCTTAGTTTGACGAGTTGTTTCCAAAGTAACCAAGGGATGGATCATTAGATAGAAATTAAGAATATCCTGAAGTATCTGAACAGAACTAAGGATATGTTTCTTGTATTTGGAGCACATGCAGATAAACTTGTCGTAACTGTTTATGTCGATGCAAGTTTTTACACTGATCCAGATGACTCAAAATCTCAAACAGGGTATGTATTTTTGGTAAATGGTGGCGCGGTCAGCTGGAGGAGGGGGAAGAAATCCTCGGTAGCTCGATCTACCATGGAATCAAAGTACATGGTTGCTTCAGAAGCAGCGAATGAAGCTGTGTGTCTAAGGAAGTGATGCAGCGCTGACTTGATGTAGGAGCGCTTTTTTGGGAACCCCAAGAGCAAGGTGAGAAGCAGCACAACAACAAGTTTTCCCTCAGTAAGAAACCGAGGTTATCGAACCAGTAGGAGGAAGGAAATGTCACACAGGTGTTGCAAGCAACACGGAGACCTGCACAACACAAACTCAAGACTTTGCCCCAAGAAATCAGTGAGGTTGTCAAGCTCACCGGTTTGCTGTAACAAAGGATTAAACGTATAGTGTGCAAGGTAATGGTTTGCAGCAAGTAAACAAGTAACAGTGGAAGATGTATCAATGATAAAGATTGGACCGGGGTCCATAGTTCACTAGAGGTGCTCTCCTTAGATAAACAACATGGCATGAAGGTTAAAAAAATCACAGCAGGACAATTGACAGGAACTAAGCAAGGCATAACAATGCAATTACTAGTCAGAAAGATCCTATGAGATTCAATTGGGCCATACAACAAGATACATAGACCGCCATCCAACTACATCTACGACTAGAATTACACCTTTAGGTTATCATCCGAACCCCCTCCAGTATTAAGTTGCAAGCAACAGACAACTGCTTTAAGCAAAGTGTGTACGGTAAACAGTCCACATGTTCCCTGAACAAGAGACTGTTGTTTTCTCCCTAGTAGAAATAGCACATCTACAACCGAAGAGATTATTGTCACTTCCCTTGGAAACTAGAGGCATGAACCCACTATCGAGCATAAATACCCCCTCTTGGAGACACTAGCAACTACTTGGCCAAGATAGCTACTAACAACGGAGAGCATGCAAGATCACAAACAACACATACATGATAGAATCATAAAGACAAAACCATTAATCAAACCAACATAATAATCTCAATATCCATTGGATCCCCGCAAACACAACATGCATGATTACAAATAGATTAGATCTTGATCATGAACGGAGCTCACAAGATCTATACATGAAAGCACAAAGGAGGAGATACAACCATCTAGCTACTACATGGACCCATAGTCCAAGGTGGAACTACTCACACATCATACCGGAGAGAAGGCCTCCCGGATGATCTCCCCTCCGGCAGGGTGTCGGGAAGAACTTCAGATCCCCCCGATCTATGGACGATGGTGGTGGCGGCTACAGACGGTTTAATGGAGATTTGATCGGGTTCTTAGGTTATCTTCATCGGGGGCTTCTTATAGGAGAAGGGGGAGGCTAAGGAGGCGACCAGGGGGCCAAACCCTAGCCACGCGCGGGCCCACCCCTGACCACGCCTGGGGGGGAGTCTGGCTACCCTGGCCAACCCCTTTGGCTCCCCTCTGGACATCTTGTTCCCCACGGAAAGTAATTGACTTTGACGTTTGTCCCGTCCAATTCCGAGAAAATTTCTTTACTAACTTTTCTGAAACCAAAAATAGCAGAAAACAGGCATCTGGCACTGTTGCAACTTGTTAGTAGGTTAGTACGAGAAAACATGTAAAAATCTCCTCAAGGTGTAGACAAGTAAAGCCAAGTAGATACTAAGCAAGCATGGAGCATCAAAAATTATAGATACATTTCCAACGTATCAGCATCCCCAAGCTTAACTCCTGCTCGTCATCAAGTAGGTAAGTGATAAAAGAATAAGTTTTGAGGTGACATGCACCCTCACAATAAAGATCCAACCATTTGCAAGAATTGAAAGCTGGGAACAAAGAACTCAAAACATGTGCATGAAAGATGGAGTTCTAACAATAGGAGATAGTAACAATGCATGCAGCATGACAAGCTACAAACAAAGATCATGTATAACATGCATTGCAAAACGTTTGTTTGTTTCACATACAGAAAACATGGCATAGTGGCAATCATCTTGTCCCTCATAGAGTAGCAATATAGATGCATAGGACACCTTCAATGTTCACAAGGGTGACTAGAAAAAAATAGCACAAGAACAAGTAATATCACAATATGCATCAATTAATAAGCTTTGGAACACTGCACACAGAATGAAAACTAAGCTCTCTTAATGGTGCCTAAAGGTAGATGGTGGAGACTCAAGTAATGGTGGAATAAAGGCCTTTTTGTAAAGGAAGCAGGGATTACATGTTTCAAAAAGAGGTTCCAAAAATTATGGTACTTGTTAGCTTTCAGCCCTCATTGCCCCTATCATAAGCATCTTGAAGTGGTTAAGGTTAAAGTGGCAATAATGGAGTATATGCTTGACGAAGTATAAGTTGGCAATCTCAAGTCCCTTAAATATGAGGGCCACACCTCATGCATACTCAACTTTGGGTCCAGGTATGTTCTTATCATTGTAAGTATTTGCATATCCTTGAGAACAGCCAATGGGGTACCCCTTGCACATGGTACAGGAGATTTCCCATAACCAAAATGACAAGGAAAGCAGATAATGAGCATCTCAGCAATCTTTTTATTTACCATATGCATAGCTTTTTATTGAGGATGCTTCATAGATAGCTCAATATGGTGATGCTGTGATACGTCCAAAACGTATCTACTTTCTCAAACACTTTTCTATTGTTTCTTCTCTAAACTTGTGTGATTTGGATACAACTAACATAGACTGATGTTGTTTTCTACAGAATTACCTTGGTGTCTTGTTTTTGTGCAGAAAATCAACTATCAGGAAAAATCCCGGAAAATATGCCAAAAATTATATTTCACCAGAAGATCCACGGAGCCAGAAGAAGAGACGGAGGGGAGGCCTGGGGGGGCCAGACCCACCCCAGGCGCGTGCTCACCTGACCCCACGCCTGCAGGGGTGCGGCCTCCCCAGGCACCTCCTCGGCCTCCCTCTACGCCTATAAGTTGCCTTTCGACCTAAAAAATGGGGGGGGGGTCGATAGTTTTCCAGAAAGAGTTCCGCTCCGCCGCCGCCACCAGAAACCAAGATTCGGATCCAGAAACTCCGTTCTGGCACCCTGCCGGGACGGGGAATTTGGAAAGGATCATCGCCATCATCATCACCAACGCATCTCCATCAACCATCAATGTTTCCCTCATCCATGAGTGAGTAATCCCCCTCCGTAGGCTTGGGGATGGTAGGGATTGGATGAGTTCTATCATGTAATCGAATAAGATCTGTTAGGGCATAGTGCCTAGTATCTCTATTAGTGCTTTTTGACTTTGTTGCAACTTGTTGTGCTTAATGCTTTTCACTAGGGCCCGAGTGCCAGGATCTCAGATCTGAACTTATTATTGAATCATTATGATAGTATTGTTTGTGATCTTATCTGCAAGTTGTGTACATATATCATTGTCTGGATCCAAAGACCCCAAAGTGGCAATACGGAGGGGATGGCTGTGGTGTGAGGATCACATGTGTTCACGAAGTGTTAATGCTTTGCTCCGGTGCTCTATTAATAGGAGCACCTTAATTGCCAGTAGTTCCCTAGAGGCCCCGCTACCACGGGCTGGCTGGACAAAAGATGTTGTGCAAGTTCTCATTGCGAGCACGTATGACTATATTTGGAGCAGATGCCTAGGATTGTTTAGTACTTGGATGCTTGTTATTATTTATCTGCAATGCCCTATATCTTGAAGTTACATGTTTAGAATCGTCCAAGCAACGCCCGTCCATCCATCCCTATGCCTACCGCACTCGAATCCTACTGTTACTGTTACTGTTATTATTGATACTATTGCTGTTGCTTTGTTGTTGCTACTACAAAGTGTTGCTACTGATAAACTTCTGTGAGCAAGAACTATTTCCACGTGTAGTTGAATTGACAACTCAGTTGTTAAGGCTTGCAAGTATTCTTTGGCTCCCCTTGTGTCGAATCAATAAATTGGGTAATACTACCCACGAAGACTGTTGCGATCCCCTATACTTGTGGGTCATCAAGACTATTTTCTGGTGCCGTTGCCGGGGAGCATAGCTTTATTTGTAAGTTCACTTGGATCTATTATTATTCACTGCCACTCCTTTCATCATGGGGGAGTCTCCTGATGGAAAGTTTCCTATTTTACCATCCACTACAAGAAGAGGTACAGTCCTAAACACCTCTGCTGCTCTTGATTCACCGTATATTATAAGTAATCATGTCACACCACCACCACATACACATGCTACACACACTGCTACTACTGCTGAGTCTGAAACTGCTTTTGATGCTCATGATGTTACTTCTACTGTGCTTGATGCGAGTCGTTCATTAGGTCCTTTTGTATATGCTACTATGGCTAGTCTAGGAAATACCGAAACTCCTAGTGAAGACACTGTTACACCTGTTAGCTCACCTGAGTCTAGTGAGAGTTATGATATTAATGATGGTTACATTGAGTTCACTGATGATTTCGTTGAAGAGTGCCGAAACACACATGGTACTAGTGCTATTAAAAGTCTTTTGATAGACATACTATTATGCCTAAGTTTTCCTTAGATCCTAAGTTTGCCACTTCTCCCATAGATATTAAAGATGAAGATTATGATTTCTCTCTTGATTTATATTATTTAGATATTGTTGAGAAAGAACCTTTTCGTGGGACTAAAAATGAGAGTGTTGTGGCTCATATGAATGAGCTTTCTAATATGAGTGCTTTGTTCTCTGATGATTTTAACATGCGCAAATACTTTGTTGCTAAGATCTTCCCTTTTTCACTAAAAGGAGAAGCTAGGGCTTGGTTTAATAGATTACCTCTTGGTTCCATTGATAGCCCTAATTGCTTGATTGCTTCTTTCTTCCAGAAATATTTTCCTCCCAGTGCTAGACATGCTGCTTTGCAGAGACTTTTTGATTTTAAACAGGGAGAAGAAGAGAAATTGCCTAAGTCATGGACAAGGTTCTGTTCCTTGATTCATGCACATCCTGGATGTCTATTACCTAAGAATGAGCTTCTTGATATTTATTATAATGGACTAACTGGTGATTCTAGGACCTACCTAGATAGCTTTGCTGATTGTGTTTTCAGGAAAAGGACTCCTATAGATGCTGAAGAATTAATGACTAAAATAAGCAAGAATTATGATGATTGGACTTCAACTGAGCTGAATACACCTGAGCCTATTACTCCTGAACCAGTTGTTCTTGAACCAATTCCAGAACCAACAACAAAGAAGAGGGGAGTTATTGCATTAAATGATGAAGTGATGAAGGAAGCTAAGAAGTGTCTAAGGGAGAAAGGTATTAGAGCTGAAGATGTGAAGAATCTACCGCCTATAGAATAATTATGTAAGCCAATTCCCCACTCATCTACTATTGAGGTACACTCTCTCCAACACTTTGATGAAGGCGATATTCCCTATGGTAAGCCTCCTGATCAATGTTTAGAGGAGCTTGACACTTTTATTGTTAAACAAGGGTATTTTAATAAACATGTTCAGAATCATTTATTGTAAAACTCTAGAGCTATCCAAGAGTTGAAAGATATTGTGGAACGAACTTCTAATGATATTAAACTTCTTTGTAAACACTTTCATATGGTTCAAACTCAACTTGATCAACTTGCTAAGGTACAAAAAGATATGCTAGTTAATGCTTCAGGAGATAAACATGCTTATGGAATTAGAACTAGGAGTGGTATAGCTACCCAAGATCCTTTATATCCTAAAGGGAACCCTAAAAGAATTGAGCAGGATTCTCAACAAGGTGAAGATAGTGGTAGTCCTCGTAAGAGAAAGAAAAAGAAACATAAAATAGTTGAGGAACCACTTGAACCTGCTATAGATCGTAATAGTATATCTGTCTCTGATGCTGAAACTGAGAGTGGTAATGATAAAAATGAGTCTCCTGATAAGGAGGAAGGTGAGGAGGAACCCGAGAAGCACACTAAGAACACTAGGTACACAAAGGAAGATTTTATTTCTAATAAACATGGTAAAGAGAGAACCTTGGGTGCAGAAACCTATGCCTTTTCCAGGGAAGAAACACAAGTCAAAGGAGGAAGAACACTACAACAAGTTTTGTGAGTGGATGAAACCTTTATTCTTGCAAATTCCTTTGACTGATGCTATTAAGTTGCCTCCTTATTCAAAGTATATGAAGGTTATTGTCTCTAATAAAAGGAAGATTCCTAATGAGGAGATTTCTACTCTACTTTCTAATTACTCCTTCAATGGTAAGGTTCCAAAGAAACTTGGTGATCCAGGTATACCAACTATTCCTTGCTCCATTAAGAATAATTATGTTAGAACTGCTTTATGTGATTTGGGAGCTGGAGTTAGTGTTATGCCTTTTTCTCTCTATAAGAGACTCCAGCTAGAAAAGTTGATACCAACTGATATATCTTTGCAAATGGCTAAGTCAACTACTATTCATGTTGGTATATGTGAGGATGTTCCAATTCAAGTTGCTCATAATTGCATGGTCTTGACTGATCTTGTTGTGCTTGAAATGCCTAAATATGATAATATGTCTATTATTCTTGGGAGACCTTTTCTTAATACTGCAGGTGCTATCATTAATTGCAATCAAGGAAAAGTAACATTCAATATTAATGACAAAGAGAACACTGTCTATTTCCCCAAGAAGGTTGTTAAGAGCTATTGCCTAAATTCCATTGAAAATATTGAGAGCATCAAGGTTGGAGACATATATTGTCCCATTCCACAAGAAATTTTTGAAACTATTATGATTGGGACCATTGCTATCAAGTATGAGGTAACATAATCACCTTGTGGAATGCAAAGTTTTTGTTTCATATAAGATAGTTTTGGTAACAAGACTTGATCAACCTTGTTATCAAAAGGATATTAATGAACAAAATAATATTTCCACTTTGGTTATACTTGCTTTCTTTTACTTTTCTGCTTCATAGTCTTTGCTTTAGCTTTAGCTTTGCTAGTTGTTTGCTTGTTTGAGTTTCTTAGACCTCTTTTAGTTTGGGTTTTGGTTTGCTTTTTCTTCTTCTAAAAAAAATGTTTCTGTGAGTAAATCAATTTTCATACCCTGAAAATTGGCCAAAAATAAAGTTTCCCGAAAAATCCAAGAAAATTCAAAATAAATATTTCCTCGAAAAAAGGGGCAGAGTGGCACCTGAGGTGAACTAGGGGGCCACCCCAGGCCACCACACCCCTGGTAGGAGCTGCCTACCTGGTGGCAGCGCTTGTGGGGGGGGGTCTAGCCCACCTGGGCCCCTCTAGGCTGCCTCCTCAAAGACACCTTCTTTCTCTCTCCCAAAAAACACCGAAAAATTTGCTCAAGATCGAGTTCTTGCTGTTCTTGCTCTCGATTTTCGATCTCCTTCTTCAGTCCATCTCAAGTGCTGATTTTTTGAGGGATTGCTCCTTGTATGTGCCTCCTCCACTTGTCCAATTAGATTTGCGATTGGTAGATTGTATCTTGAGTATTTTGCTGCTATAGGTGATAGGTTTTTTGAGCTTGCATGCTTTTTATTTTCTTAGAAACTTTGTTTTGATGCATGTGTAGTCCTCTAGAAAGTTCATATCGTAGTTGCTCACCATTTATCAACTTAGAATTCACTTGGTTTGATGGTTATTTAAAATTTCAGAAAAGTGAAGCCGTGGACCACCACACATTTGGTGATATTTTTGAGAGTGATGCACCTAGAAGGGCAAGGCTTCCAAGGTCATCTACTAGTACTAGACCCTCATACAATGAGGATCTCATCACTCCGCAATTTGGTGACGAGGGAGATGAAGGGGATGCGCACCCCTCCACCTTTCCTTGCCAAACTTTCTTGCAAGTTGTTGGGATTCTTAACGATTTTATGACCTTGGTGCAGAGGGATGGACTAACAAGTTACATGTAGGATGAGAGCGCACAATATGCTTTGCTTTACTAATAGTTTGTTCAAACCTTCTGTGTCTTTCAATATTTATGGCAGGGCTCATTCTATGACATTGAAGAAATTTTGCAAGGCCCTGGGACTTGGTACAACTGGGTCATCAAAGAAGATTCAAGCTCTACCCGCTGATTTGTTAGAGCTTTACCAAGGAATAACCAATGATGGTGACCGTAGAGCTCAGCGAGGGAAGATAAAGAACATTCAACTTCCAGCCATCGGGTATTTTGCCTACTATCTTGCCACCAGTGTTCTTGGTAGGGGGAACACTAGTAATATTTCCAACTATCAATTGGCCTTCTTAGATGCCGCACTCAACAATGAGGATAAGTATAATCTTGGTTCCCTCATTGCTCGTCGCCTAGCTGCTAAGGGACCCATTTATGGGGGAATTATTGCTACTTGTATTCCTATTGCCTTGGACATTGTTGTTGATCCACATGATACAGTTTTGGCTCCTTAGAGGCTTGATCTTGCTGCCATGAAGGTGCACCACTTTGTCACCACTAGATATACTCTTGAGAACTTGGTTTATAGAATGTTGTTTATTGACGGGGAAGAGAGAGAGATCCCTCTACCCCAAACCACTTTGTTCAGTATTTCTCAGGGACCTTGGTCACGCTCGAAGGCGGAGATGGAAGACAACTTGCGTTCTCTTAACTTCCATGGGCACTATCACGAGGAAGCACCATCATACGATCCCCCTGCGTATTACACAGGGGAGGCCTCGAGCTCATACCAGGACAAGGGAGCTTCCTCGACATAGTATGGAGGTGCATCTACTTGGGCACCATGGGATTGAGCCCCACTTAGGCCAAAAGCCTAAGCTTGGGGGGAGGTACACCGACATCACACTCATATATATATCATGATCGGTCGGTTCTTTGTATATCCATTGTTTTCGCTTTCTTTTTGGTTTTTGTTGCTTCTTTCTAAAAACCCAAAAATACCAAAAATATTTTCGTTGTTTCTCTTGGTTTGTTTCTTTGATTTGTTTTGCCTTAAAAGAAAAATCCAAAAAGATTTCGCTTTGTTTTTGTTTGGTTTTCTTTGTTTGTTTGTTTCTAAAAAAATCAAAAACACAAAAAATATTTGTTGTTCTTCTTTGGTTTTGTGAGTTTTTTGCAGGGTTCAGCCGTCCTCAGTGGATTTTGGTTTCATGTTAATATTCAAGTCACACAAGTGAAGGGAAATAATGAAGATTAAGAGAACTCGAGGTGTGGTAAGAGGTTGGTAACAAACTCTATTTGTTTCATTTTTGTACATATACTCATCATTGTGAGCATGCTTAGCCTGTTTGTGTAAGGTGTATGTCATTATGGATGCTTAGTAGTTCTTGCTTGTCTATGATTAGCTCCAGCTTGCTAATAGTTTGTAGCATGTAATATGAATGTTTGCTTACATTGTTTTATTCATACTTTGGTATGATATTGTGGTATCCTCCTCTGACTGTTCATGTGAATCGACTTGGCACATGCTCACGCATGCATATGACTAATCAATAGTCAGTAAGCCTCGATGATTTATTTGCCTCAGAGTTCTTGTATCACTTTCATGCCATAATTAGTCCTGTTTTGTTGCAAGCATGATTATGACATCGATTGCTCTCTCGTTTGTCGCTCCCTCTCTATTGCTAGCCTTCACTTGCACTGAGTTTGTGCTCTACATGTGCTTCCAAAATTCCCAAAACCGATATTGCCAGCTGTGTCCACCATACCTACCTATTAGCATCATTTGCTACTTCAGTGCATATTCCTAAGGATGTTTTCTTACAAAATAAAATGTTTGTCTGTTTTGAGAAAGTTAGTTAGTAAAGCTCTCATGAACTTGATGGCACATTTTATTCTTTGCGCTTAATAATCCTGAACCATTGTGACTTGTCCATAAAAGTTATATGCTTGCTAATTATATGTTGGGAGTCAGCTGAACCGTGCTGTCACGGGGAACGCTTTCAACACTTTTTGGATATCTCATCCAGTTGATTCCTTGCTCTTTTGTTTACGGATGTCAACGATGTGAAATAAAAGGGGAGGTTGTGAGTTCATTGAGTTTATACATTGTTTTAGAGAAACGACTGGGCCGCTAGCCTAAGCCATGCGTAATCATGGTGGAAACTTGCAGCAACACCATAATGAGCATCTATGAAGCGTCCTTAATAAAAAGCTATGCATATAAATAAAAAGATTGCTAAGATGCTCATTGTCTGCTTGCCTTGTCATTTTGGTTATGGGAAAGCTCATGTACCATGTGTAAGGGGTACCCCGTTGGCAGTTCTCAATGATATGCATGTATTTACAATGACAAGAACTTTCAGGTGACCAAAGTTGAGTAGCATGCGGAGCGACCCTCGTACTCAAGGGACTTGGGATTTCCAGTCTATGGTCTATTAAGCATATGATTCATAGTGGACCTCACTTTCACCTTAACCACATGAAGATGCCTATGATAGGGGCATTATGAGCTCAAAGCTAATGAGTACCTTCCTTTCAGCATTTGGAAGCCTTTCAAACCTTCACAATACTGTTTTCACAAATTTTGTTGAGTCACCACTTATTGTATGAGCACCTTCTTGAGAGCATAATTGTCATTTTTGTGTTTGTTTCAAAACTTGGGTTTATGTCATGACTTTGATGCTTGTATCTCTGATATCTTTATCTCTAGTCTTCATGTGAACTTCAGAGGTGCCTTGGCATTTATATTGTGCTCTTCAAACAGAGGCAAGCAAGATACCACTCTATCATACCTTATTATGAGCATTGCAATGTTGCTTATGTTTATGTTTATGTTTCATGCTACTTATTATTATTGTCTTGGTTTATCTTCATAGCTTGCAATTACTATTGAGTAGATTTAGTTGCATATTTCTTTTATGAATTATCTAAGCATCTACTTCTGTGCTGAGAATATATACATCATATGAAGCAAAGTGTCCATGAAACTTCTATTATCGCACTCAGTTTTCAACTAAATTGCTTGAGGACAAGCAATAAGATAAGATTGGGGGGAGTTGATATGTCCAAAACATATCTACTTTCTCGAACACTTTGCTATTGTTTCTTCTCTAAACTTGTGTGAAGAGACGGAGGGGAGGCCTGGGGGGCCAGACCCACCCTAGGCGCGGGCCCACCTGACCCCATGCCTGTAGGGGATGCAGCCTCCCCAGGCACCTCCTTGGCCTCCCTCTACGCCTATAAGTTGCCTTTCGACCTAAAAACCGGGGGGCTCGATAGATTTCCAGAAAGAGTTCCGCTCCGCCTCCGCCACCAGAAACCAAGATTCGGATCCAGAAACTCCATTCTGGCACCCTACCGGGACGGGGAATTTGGAGAGGATCATCGCCATCGTCATCACCAACGCATCTCCATCAACCATCGATGTTTCCCTCATCCATGAGTGAGTAATCCCCTGCTGTAGGCTTGGGGATGGTAGAGATTGGATGAGTTCTATCATGTAATCAAATAAGATCTGTTAGGGCATAGTGCCTAGTATCTCTATTAGTGCTATTTGACTTTGTTGCAACTTGTGGTGCTTAATGCTTGTCACTAGGGCCCAAGTGCCATGATCTTAGATCTGAACTTATTATTGAATCATTATTATTCTATTATTTGTGATCTTATCTGCAAGTTGTGTACACATATAATTGTCCGGATCCAAAGGCCCCGAAGTGACAATAATTGGGACAACCAGAGGGGATGGTTGTGGTGTGAGGATCACATGTGTTCACGGAGTGTTAATGCTTTTCTCTGGTGCTCTATTAAAAGGAGCACCTTAATTTCCAGTAGTTCCCTAGAGGCCCCGCTGCCACGGGCTGGCTGGATAGAAGATGTTATGCAAGTTCTCATTGCAAGGATGTATGACTATATTTGGAGCACATGCCTAGGATTTTTTAGTACTTGGATACTTGTTATTATTTATCTGCAATGCCCTAGATATTGAAGTTACATGTTTGGACTCGTCCATGCATCGCCCGTTCATCCATCCCTATGCCTACCGCACTCGAATCCTACTGTTACCGTTACTGTTACTATTGCTATTGTTGCTGTTGCTGTTCCTTTGCTATTGCTACTACAAACTGTTGCTACAGATAAACTTCTGTGTAGTTGAATTGACAACTCATTTGTTAAGGCTTGCAAGTATCCTTTGGCTCCCCTTGTGTCAAATCAATAAATTGGGTAATACTACCCGCGAAGACTGTTGCGATCCCCTATACTTGTGGGTCATCATGCTGCAAGTTTCCACCATGATTAGGCATGGCTTAGGCTAGCGGTCTAGGCGTTTCTCTAACACAGGATACAAACTCCATGGACTTACAAGTTCCCTCTTTATTTCACACCGGTGACATCCATAGACAAAAGAACATGATATCAACTGAGTACAGAGTACAAGTGCAATGTTGAAAACGTTCCCTGTGACGGCACGGTTCTGCTAATTCCAACTTATAAGTGCAAGCATATACAACAAATTTGTCATAATGGTTCAAGTTTATTAGGGTCAAAGTATATAGAGTGTTCCATCAAGTTCGTGAGGGCTTTAATCACTAAGTTTTCACATAACAAAATAGTTTTTAATTGGAAGATAGTTGAAAACAAGAATATACTTTGAATGGTGTAACACACCATGCATAGGAGTTTATAGTGGACACTTTGGAATAACTTGGTTTCTTGGGAGTTGGAAGCATGAGTAGAACTTACTCATACAAGTGGAGGCTAGCAAAAGACTGGGAGGAACCAACTAAGAGAGCATAATGGCCATAATCATACAGTGCAACAAAGCATACTAATCAAAGGAAAGAGTTGTACTACAAGTCAAGGACTAAATGATCATAGAGGCTAATGGTGACTTGCCATAGTCATAACATGGTGTGAGCATACGCCAAGTCAACCCAAGCAAAGCATAAAGTAGAATACCACTATACTATGCTTTTGCATGCTAAAACAACGCATAATTTCTTCAAGGCACACTAAGCAATCCCAATTGTTTGGAACAAGAACTGCTACAACAATAATAACTAAGCATAAGGTCAAAACAACACCTAGCATGTCATGCTAAACTTTAAGTCACAGTCAATGCAGGGTCCTCTTGCACTTCAAGCAAGAACTTACTACTCCTTTCCAACAACAAGCAACTTATTTGCAAAACAACACAGCGAGAAAGGGGGTCCAAACTACTTTATTCAAGCAAACTAAGCGAACTAAGAAAATCAAACGAAAACTAAGACGCTCCAAGAAATACACAACTATGCATGAAACAATAAAAACGAAGTGTCTAGACAGACCGGAGCTTTTTATTGATGAAGAAGGGGTATGCCTTGGGAATCCCCAAGATTTGACGCTTGTAACTCTTGGATATTTCTTGGGGTGACACCGGGGTGGCATCCCCAAGCTTGAGCTTTTGTCCATTCTTCATCTCATTGCATCCTTCTCTCTTTACACCTGAAATTTTTCCTTCACACAAAACTTCACACAATCTTCATTAGCAACATTAGTGTATTCAAAAGATATTAGACATCTGGCAAAGTTTTGGAACAACAAGGCTTTTCACTAAAAACACAAGCTACTGTATTAAATCCTTCAAAAAGATAAATTCACCAAAAGAGAAGTCAAAAAGGAATCAATAAGAAGCAAATGCAAATAATGGCAGGAATCTGTCAAAACAGACCAGCAGGTAGAAACCGATTTTTTCGAACATCTTATGTTGCTCAAATCAAAATGTGTTGAACTAACGAAAGTTATCTAACATACTGGGGGATTTATTATTAAATTTTTAGCTCAATCCGAGTTACAGAGACTCGTCATGATCTTTTTTGGTGGAGGATAGAAATCTGTTTCGGGACAGCAATTCCCCAAATCTTACTTCCGTCTCATTAGAGGTCAATCTTTGCACAAAAAGCAAACAAAAAGGATAAGGAGAGGTCATTACAGAAGTAATAACTTCCAAGACTCAAGGAAACTCTTGGGTTATCTCCCAACAAGTACTTTTCTTTAATTCCTTTAAGTTAGGCACAAGAAGCAAGAAGAATCAAGTATTTTCAAATGTAGAAGCATTAACATCAAATCTTGCTTTCAAAGGAGGAGCAAAAAGCAACTTCTTTCTCCTCATAGGGAAGTGTTCAATACCTTTATTGAATGGAAAATGATATTTAATGGTGCCTTCTTTCATATCAATGATGGCACCAACTGTTCTAAGAAAAGGTCATCACAAAGTAATAGGACAAGAAGCATTGTATTCTACATCCAAAACATAGAAATCCACAGGGACATACACATTATTAACCATAATGAGAAAATCATTAATACTCCCCATGAGTTTCTTCTTTGCATTATCATTGAGTGGGACATCTAAATAACAATCTTCCAATGGTGGCAAATCAAGCATTTCATAAATCTTCCTAGGCATAATAGAGACACTAGAACCAAGATCACATGAAGCTCTAAGATCAAAGTCATTCACTTCCATATTAATAATGGGTTCCCAACTATCTTCTACTTTCCTAGGAATAGAAGCTTTGTGTTTTAGCTTCTCTTCCTTAATCTTAACAAGAACATCTATAATGTGTTTAGTGAAAGAAACATGCATATCACTAGCATCAGGACTTCTAGCAAGCTTTTGCAATAACATAATTAGTTTAGAAATATTGCAACCATCAATATCAAAGTCAAACTTAGCATCACTAGTAGTAGGATCAATGTGACACCCCCGGGATCTGGGCTAAACAAATCCCAGACCTCCGTCTGACATAAACTTAACCTTGAGCTCGAGAATATCCAATGAAGAATCGGTAACACGTCTGTGACCCTACGACACAAAATTTATTACAGCAAGCTCATAACTAAGCAAAGAACCAAATTATTACAAGCAGAGGTCACCGACCACAAACATCATACAACGAAAGGAAAATTATGCTATTCAGTATAGCAAACTTAACAAATGTCCTAAGAGGCCTGAAGCATAACGATGACGTCCCAGCCCATAGATTCCAGGCTGCCGGCCGGGAACCCCAAGCTACTCGTCGATGTCGATGTAGTACCAGACTGATCTTCAGGGAACACTTACCCTGCCAAAAGTATAAAAAAAGAAAGGGTGAGTACATGGTGTACTCCGCAAGAGTTATGGCTGGTGGAGTTGTTTTGCATAAAACCATCTTTGTTTATAAAACAAGAGAGAGAGAGAAGAAGCTCGTCTAATCAGAATATTTTAAAAGGGGATAAGAGAGCGCATCTCCAAAGTATTGATCATCATCTTTTGATATCCACCAAATCATCGCCATCTGAACTAGGATCACCCCCTCGTACCCATGAGGAAGCATCGTTAAGCACACGTTGATCTGCCAAGTTTTACGATTAGGTTCATGTTCTGTATGATCTTGAGTCCGGTCGCCAAGTCGTTCATAACCGTGAACATGGCTTTTCGAAAAGATTATTACCCTGCAGGGGTGTACAACTTTACCCACACGTACCAACCTTCTCTTAATGACACATGATTAGCCCTCTTCCTTGGAAGGCCGGCAGAGGGTGGTTAGACACGACCTTTACCTTGCTTTCGCCGAGACCATGAGTCACGCAATAAGTATGGTTCCACCGTAACGGGTCAAATCTCGAAGACGGTACTTAAATATGTGAGGTGAGGTTGGTTTACTAGGGGCGCTATCTACCCCAAGCAACCCGGTCCACGCTTCCCTACCTGTTATGAATGCACCTCCTTCACCTCCTCTTTTGAAAATGTTTTCAATCCGTATGTCGAATGGAACGCCTGAACTATGTGACTCATGGAATCTACTAGGCAAGTTAGTTGCTCATGAGGTTGTACAAACCCCGTGTGGTTGTACGCTCGTCTTGGTTCCAAAGGCAAGAACTCAGGTCCTAGTGGTGGCGAGCATGGGACTAGAAAAACCATATCCCACCGTGGCCTCCCATACAAACCTTAGCATGTTTAACTCATATCACTGATCTCATCTCATCATGTTCTCCTGTCATACTAGATTCTTTGCATCTGATACATCATCTGGATGAACCAGCACTGACAGCTACGCATGGCTAAGCAGGACACATATATAAGCTCTAGCAGTGCACAGAAGCCAAACCTAGTTATGCTAGGAGCAGTGGATCAGGCAATATAAGATCAAAGGGAGTAATGCAATAGATAGGATACTTTATCTATCAATAAAATACCACAATAGAATCGTATGCATCATGGCAGGAATTGAAATGCTTTAGAAATCATAGGACTATATCATGGTGGGGCTATGCTTGCCTTTGCGAGTTGATGACAGATAAGCAGATCTTCGGGAGCCTTGAACTTGACTTGGTTACAGTTGGTCAAGTATTGTTCGTCGATCTTCGATCTTCAACGGTTTTGACCTCGGGCTTCGATCTCGATCTCGATATCGTATTCTACTAGGAAGAACCAAATATCGGAAAGAAAGGGGAAACAATTAACACATGGCATCTATGCAATGCTCAAGAAATTATGATGATATGACAAGTTAAATTGTATTGGAAAGTAACCCTAAAACATGCTCGACAACTTAATCGAGGTTCCGAGGGGTGCAAACCCTAACTCAGAGAAACTCCGGAATCATATGAGAGGGCTTACTAAGTTCTTCTGATTAAACTTGTCATTTAAGTTGTTGAACAATGCATGATTATAGCTTAAAGAGTTAGCTCTCATTTTTCTGAACAATTTGATATATTATACACATTTTTTCTGACTTATAAATAATTAGATATTGATTTTACAATATTAAAATCATTTTCTGGAATTATTAAAACATATTAAATAATTTATTAAGCAAGGCTGACATCAGCACGCGCCCTAAACCTTTTAACACATAGGGCTGGGCTAGCCCCAGACACAAACAGGTGGGGCCCAAGGTGGTTTGACCAGGAGCTGACCCGCGGCTGGCGTTACGGTGACGTTAGCCTGACGTCACCCGACGGTGAACTCCCAGGCAACGCACGGGGACGGCGAAGTAGCGCGCGCGAGGCTATGAGACCTAGCGTACCAGAACAAGCTCACCGTGACAAACCTAACCCTGGTGGCGCCGCCTTGTTTTGGTCGCCGGAGCAGCGGCACGGACGTCGTCTGGCGGCAGAGCGCGGGGAACTGCGGCGGCAACACGATACAAAGCGATAGGGGAGGAGGAGAGCGTCGGGAGGACCATGTGCTCACCAGGAACACAACAAGCTTGTCAGCAAGGCCGAAGGAGGGTGGAATCGTCCATGGCGATGGCGGCCAGAGCTCGGACCTGAGGCATCGATTGGAGCGACAGGGGTGGCTTCGGCTGGCACTGATTGGGGCAATCGACCTAGTCGACAACGACAGTCACGACAGTGGCCTCAAACGAAAGAGGGGAGACCGGGAACGACGGGGCACCGCAGCACCTGCAGCTAGGGTTCCGGCCAGAGAAAGAAATTGGGGAAAGGGAGGAAGCTAGGGCTTATCGGAGGCAACAGGGGTCTTATAGGCATCGCCGGTGTCGGTAGAGAGGATCTTGGCGTGGCGGGCATGTCGGCGAGGCAGGAACGGCACCGGCGGTGACACGCAGGAACTCTTCCTCTCCGTCCTTCTGGCTGGAGGAAGAAGAAAACAAGAAATAACGCTGAAGCGATATGGGCCGGGAATTGGGCTGAGTTGGGCCGCAGGGAAGGAAGAGAAGAGGGGAAGGTTGCTGGGCTGCTCGGCCTGCTTTGCTTGCTGGCTTGTTTTTATTTTGCAAAATCTTTTTATTTTTATGTTTGCAATTTCTGTTTTGTATTTTCCAATTTGAATCTATTTTGAATTATTTCAAAAGTACCAGAAGGTTTTCAAAATATATTAAATACTGTAGGAACCCTTTTAGACAATTTGGGACCCATACATTTTGATACTTTTCAAAATTCAAAACCTCTATGAATAGATTTGCAAATAGAAAGAGAGGGAAAAGCTAGGGTTTTAGGGTTTGATTTATTTCTTCAATGCGCAATTTAAATGATGATTCTTATGAACGCACAATCAACCCTAAATATTGATTCACTAGAACTGGGGTGTTACGCTCAATAGTCTTAGGCATAGTAGGAGGAGGAATATGACTACTTATGGTTTAGTGGTGATGGTGCACACACTATTGTTTCTATCAATTTCAGCTTCCCTTTCCCAGTTAGCATGAATTTGAGATAACAGCCTAACATTTTTATCAATAGTAACTTGTATGGCATGAGCAGTAGCAAAGCTGTTTTCCATAGTTTCAGGTTTAGCAGCCATTTTATTAACCAAGGAAGTTTGAGCTTCACACAAAGAGGATATAATTTTCTCAGCACTCAAAATTTTTGACTGTAAACTAGGAATTTCTCAATTCAGATTCTCAAGCTGATGGCTAATGTTTTTCAAGATGATAGACTGTTCCTCCATAGTTTTAGTGAAAATCTTATTTTGCTCATATTGCATCCTCGTAAAATTCTTAGTGGATATCTCTACTTCTAGAATCCTTTCCTCACTAGGCATTCCAGATCTACCATGATAAACATTTCCACTAGGAGGATAAGGCCTATAATTACCATAAGTATTGTTGCCAAAATTGTTGTTTCTAATGAAGTTCACATCAACTTGCTCTTCTTGAGCAACCAAAGAGGCTAAGGGAACACTATTAGGATCTAGAGGAGCTTTCCCATTAACAAGCATAGCCATAATAACATCAATGTTTTCACTCACAGAGGAAGTTTCCTCAACATAATTTATCTTCTTACCATGTGGAGCTCTCTCAACATGCCATTCAGAGTAGTTAACCATCATATTATCAAGGAGCCTTGTTGCAGCACCCAAACTGAGGCCCATAAAAGTACCTCCAGCAGCTGAATCCAACAAATTTCTTGAGGAAAAGTTCAAACCTGCATAAAAAGTCTGGATAATCATCCAAGCAGTGAGTCCATGAGTAGGGAAATTTTTAACGAAAGATTTCATTCTTTCCCAAGATGGAGCAACATGTTCACTATCAAGATGTTTAAATTTCATAATGTCACTTCTCATAGATATAATCTTAGCAGGATGATAGTACTTTCCAATAAAAGCATCTTTGCACTTAGTCCAAGAATCAATACTATTTTTAGGCAAAGAAAGCAACCATTCTTTAGCTTTTCCCCTCAAGGAGAAAGGAAAAAGCTTGAGCTTAATAATATCTCCTTCTATATCCTTATACTTTTGCATCTCACAAATTTCAAAAAATTTATTGAGATGGGAAGCAGGATCATCAGAACCAGCACCAGAAAATTGCTCTCTCATCACAAGATTCAACAAAGCAGGCTTAATTTCATAAAAGGTAGCATCAGGAGCAGGTGAAGCAATAGGAGTGCTGAGGAAATCATTGTTGTTGGTGCTAGTGGAGTTACACAACTTGGTGTTCTCAGCAGAGTTCATTTTGGCAAAGGTGGGAAAGCCAAAAACAGCAGCAACAGCTAGAGCAGGAACTAATTTTTTTTGTGTTTTTGAATAAATCAAGCAAACCAAACTAGACTATTTTTTTTTGGGTTTTTTGGAAAGAGGCAAACAAAAGAAAGAAAAAGAAACAAAGCAAACTAAAAACAAAGTAAAGAGAAAGGAAGTGAAGGACTCCCCTTGTGAAGACGTCCTTAGCCTCCCCGGCAACGGCGCTAGAAAAGCTTGATGCAGCGCTGAGTTGATGTAGGAGCGCTTCGTTGGGAACCCCAAGAGCAAGGTGTGAAGCAACACAGCAGCAAGTTTTCCCTCAGTAAGAAACCGAGGTTGTCGAACCAGTAGGAGGAAGGAAACGTCACACAAGTGTTGCAAGCAATGTGGAGACCTGCACAACACAAACTCAAGACTTTGCCCCAACGAATCAGTGAGGTTGTCAAGCTCACCGGTTTGCCGTAACAAAGGATTAAATGTATGGTGTGGAAGGTAATGGTTTGCAGCAAGTAAACAAGTAAAAGTGGAAGATATATCAATGATAAACATTGGACCGAGGTCCATAATTCACTAGAGGTGATCTCCTTAGATAAACAACATGGCATGAAGGGTAAACAAATTACTGCAGGGCAATTGACAGGAACTGATCAAGGCATAACAATGCAATTACTAGTCAGAAAGATCGTATGAGATTCGATTGACCGCCATCCAACTGCATCTATGACTAGAAGTCCACCTTCAGGTTATCATCCGAACCCCCTACATTATTAAGTTGCAAGCAATAGACAACTGCTTTAAGAAAAGTGTGTAAGGTAAACAGTCCACATGTTCCATGAACAAGAGACCGTTGTTTTCTCCCTAGTAGCAACATCACATCTACAACCAAAGTGACTATTGTCACTTCCCATGTAAACTAGAGGCATGAACCCACTATCGAGCAAAAATACCCCCTCTTGGAGTCACTAGCAACTGCTTGGCCAAGATAGCTACTAACAACGGAGAGCATGCAAGATCAGAAACAACACATACATGATAGAATCATAAAGACAAAACCATTAATCAAACCAACATAATAATCTCAATATCCATCGGATCCCCACAAACACAACATGCATGATTATAAATAGATTAGATCTTGATCATGAACGGAGCTCACAAGATCTATACATGAAAGCAGAAAGGAGGAGATACAACCATCTAGCTACTACATGGACGCATAGTCCAAGGTGGAATGTCACATCCCAAAATTTTCCAAATTTTGAAATGTGAAAAATAAAAATAAAAAAAATAAATAATTGTTGAAATTTAGGGTGAGCAGAAACTTTTTTATTCCAAATGGAAACATCAAAACCTATTTTGATCAAATAGAATCCTAAAGGGATTTAAAAAGATAATAAATAAAGTTATAATAGTTGGAATTACCATTTTTGGATCTTTAAATAAAAAGATATGGTTTTTATAAGCAAAGGTAGAAATAATGAATAAGGACTATTTTAAAGAGTCAAATTTAATCTTGGCCAAGCATTTAAAAATAAAATACTTTTTTATATAATAATAGTAAAGGTTTATTTAAAGAAAACCATGAGAATTTATTTATATCCAAATTTCATTCAAGTATAGACATTTTCCTATTTTGAATGATCATTAAAAACTTATTAAAGTATTTTCAGTTATATTTCAAAGTGTTATGTTTTTAATAAAACCTACTGAAAAGGTTTTGGTATTATTTAGATTTCAAATAGAGTTTTAAAATAAATTAAATCCTATTTGAAATAAAGACTAATGTCTATTTATTTAATTATTAGTAGATCCTAAAAGAATAAAAAAAATATTTTATTTTTGGACTTTGGAACATGTTGTTAAACAGAATTAAACTATACCTAAAGTTTGGAGGTGGTTTGAATTCAAATGGATTTTTAATTATTTGATTGAAAATTCAAAACAGAAAAAGAAAAGCAATCAGTATAAAAGAATAGAAACAAAACCAACCCATCTGCCAAGGCCCAACCCAGCCCAACTCGCAGCCCACCTGCCCCCCCTCTGGTGAACCGTTTTTCACTCAGAAAAGAACCCACCCCGTCGCTGACAACATGACCCCACTCTCTCTCCCTCTCTCTCTCTCGCTGTCAACGCGGTCCCACGCCGTCAGATCATCGTCTCCACCACGAGCATGTCCCCCTCGCCGTTTCTGCCATTGATTACAGCAATCAATTCGCGTTAATGGCAGGGTTAATTCCACCAGAGACCACGCTCGATTAAATGCCTCGCCCTCCTCTCTCTTTCCCCCCAAGCCACACCTCCCCTCTGCCTCCAGGCTGCGAGAATCGCGAGCTTGAACCCCTTTGCTCCGACGAACTTCTCCAGCAAATTCCGGCGCCGTCCAACTGCCCCTCGCCTCCCACTGCACGCAAGCTTGCTTCCCATCTCCTGGCGCATCTCCCAGTGCCGCTCGTTAGCCCCAGCGCGTCCCCTAGCGTCGGCAACCTCGACACCTGAGCGCCACCGTCGTCTGCCATTACTCCGGCGAGCTCCCCTGGTAAGCACAGACCGCCCCGACCCTTCTCGTTGATGCTCCCATGATCCCTAGTGCAGTACGCATCTAACCCTGTGTTCCGTTTGCCTTAGCGCGCCCTCAAACTCCATCCCCGTCGACAGACAGAAGCATCTGGCGCCGCCGCTAGCTCCGACGAGCAATGGCCGCTGCTCCGGTCCGCCCCTCGACAAGCCGACCACACCCCGAGCTTCACCGCAACCACGTGAGCACGGTGAGCTACTCCTCCCTCTCCCTCGCTTCCTGAATTGTCGAAAACGCCACCGCCAGACCGCCGCCGCCGCGCGCTGCCGTCGAGCGCCACCAGTTTCTGGTAGCCTCGCTGTAACCGTTAGATCTAAATCGTCTGGTTAAGATTAGATTATAATGAAGGGTTACGAAACGAACTGCACTGTACGATTTAAGTGAGATCTAACGCACCCTATCTGTCGATCCTAGCGACGCGGTATCGCCCAATGAGGTTCGGCCTAGGTGTGGATTTAAAAACAGAAATGTTCTATTAGATGTTTGATTTTATAAAATTCATAACTTTCAATCTACACGTCCAAATTTTGCAAATTTTATATCAATGGATTCAACAGAACAAGTAATTTGCAACCATGCACTTTGTTTAATGTTTTGCTTCTGGAAAATTGGTTGAAATTGCAGAAACATGTGTAGGCATAATTTGAATATAAAAATTGTTCTAGATATATTTTTAAGGTGAAATCTTTGCAAAATGGATTGTTTGGAACCTACTGACCATAGGAACCAACTTATGGATTTAAAAATGTATTTTTTGAGGTTAAGTAATAAATATTTGAATTAGCACATTTCTAGTCAAATAAAAATATTGTTTATGGTTTAGAAATGAATTTTGAGTAAAACCTTTGGGAAATGATTTGATTCAAACCTTCTGACCCTAAACACCAAGTTTTGAGATTAAGAACATATATGATGAACCATATAAAGTTGTTGCTTTGCTAAAATATATTTTCAACAACATAAAATATCACCTTAGCATAATATTTGGTTTATGAGATGAAATCTATTGCAAATGGTTTTACCACTTTTTTAAATGACCACATTGAGCTTTAAAATGTTTAGAGCCTAATAGAAACCACTTTTCTAAATAAAACCATATTTTGCATGATTAGATGCATTGCCTTGTTTCTATTATTTTATGTGTGATAAATTGTTTGAATGTTGGTTTGAAAATGTGTTTGCTTGATTGAATTGTAGTGAAGTTAGAAGAGTGTGATATTTGCAAGATCAAGAAGTGACCATCAATCTACTACTAAAAAAGGCAAGTGACACTATCATCCATGTCCTACTATTTTCATTACAATTAGTGGATTTTTGTAATATGCATGATAAGGACTACTATATAATATGCTATGCTAAATCCTAATAGGATACCCTTATATCTTCCTTAGTGAAAACATTGTAGTTGTAGTAAGCTTAGCCCTGCTATATATTGGGATGGGATACATGATATGATTATATGAAATATGGAAAGATATATGTTTTATATAATAAAACAAGTACTCAATGAACCACCTGGGTGGAAAAGGATACTCAAGTTTTGGACAAGGTGGCAACAAAGGGAACCATGTTTATATGGCTATCTTTTTGTATGTGCACTAGAAGAAAACCACCCAGGGACTTAGAGATTGAATATGTTTCTCGTACAGTGGCTTCCGTGTACAGCCACATGCTAAATGGGCTCTAGCTTAGTCAACTACATAGTGGAAGACCCATGCATTGGCATCTTCAGGTTAACTAGAATTGTGTAAGGGAAATTTATCAATACATTGATGCCTGGTTCACAAGCTAGAATTGTGTATGGGAGGACTCCTATGGAAAGACTTTGTCACATTCTTGATCTTCCAGTAATCCATTTTGGTGAGTACTTATCCAGCGGCCAGTGGTGGCATCAAGACGAGATTGTGTCATGTGGGTAAAGTGTACAACTTCTGCAGAAGATCAAATTCTAAGTACTTAGCCGTGTCCCCGGTTATGGACAACTCTGAGCAACTAAGGCCTGAAGCTATGGAAGATCTCGACATTCCTATTTCTCAAAGTAAAACTTGATGGTGACAACAAGGGATTAGAAGCACTTGGAGTTTTCCAAGGAGTTCAGAAAGATTTGACAAAAAGATCAAAACTATCTTGAAAAGATAGAATAAAACTATATTGCTTTCTGCAAAAGAGCCTAAACCCTACTTAGCCAAATATGCATGTAATGATAGGATCCACTTATTTCTACATAGTAGTGAAACTTGCCAATACAATTCAAATGTATTGACCCTTGTGGCTGCAACTTATTATGTTGCAGGTTTGTTTGATGTTAGTGAAGTGTGTTGAATAGGATTACAAGTCTACAACCAACATGATTGCCTGTGGCACTTTGAAGATGAAGGACTCCATGCTATAGTTATTTCCGCTGCAATGTAATGAGATAACCAAATGAGCTATGTAAGATGTAACAAATTATTTTATTCCTGGTTATAAAGTTGTATTATGTCCTTTGTATCTTGATATTACATCTTAACTGTGGATACTAGCTATTGATCCAGGGACTAGCATTGTAAACACAGGGATCTCTACCTTATTAAAGCTTGGGAACCTTACAGATGGTATCAGAGCACTATGTTGCCTGTAGGATTGTAACCCTAGGATTGGACAAAACCCCTTAGAAAAATAGGAGTTGTATTTGTTCCAAAACTTATTTACAAACAATCTTGTAAACTCTTTCCTCAACCTTTTAGTTTTGATTCTACATCTCTTCCTTTTTCAACTTGATGGACAAAGCCTCTACCATGACCAATGACTTCAACTTTAGTTTCACCAAGGACTTCAACTTAGACATCACTAATGACCACAAGTAAAAAACCAAGAGACATTAGATTGCCTACCAAAACATTGATATCATGTTAGTGTATGGATCATATTGACCTATGAGGTATAACTATAGTAAGTTAATTATTTCAACAAAACTTGTTGTTTCCTTTAACTCATGAGATAAGCTCATAAGTTGTTAAGTGGATAGTTGCTTGATTGTTTGTTGAAATTGATTGTTTTGGGTGATGTGTTAGAACTTCTTTAGATCTATCCATCATTACTTATCCCTATCAACCAACAGATGCCTCCCCGTCGTGCCAACTCCAACCAAAACAACAACAACAATGTCACTCCTGAGATGCAGCAGATAATGACATCTCAAGCTCAACTGATGCAGATGATGACACAATTTCTGCAAAATCAGAATCAGAACAACAACAACAACAATCAGAATAACCCTCCAACACATGATATGCTCACCAGGTTTCTGAAACTAAGGCCTGCAAGGTTCTCTGGAACAACTGACCCAATTCTAGCCAATGATTGGTTACGTTCGGTGAACAAGGACTTAGTGACTGTTGGCTGCACCAACGAGGAAAAAGTTAGGTTTGTAGCATTTCTGCTTGAAGGACCAGCAGCAACATGGTGGGATAACTTTCAGATCACCACTCCCCTTGAGGTTGTGACTTGGGCTATTTTTGAGGATGGTTTCCGTACATCTCACATCTCATCTGGAGTGATGCAGTTGAAGAAAAAGGAATTCCACAATCTGAAACAACGTCACCTCAGTGTGGCTGAGTATATTGAAGAATTCAACAATCTGGCATGCTATGCACCGGATGAAGTTGATACAGATGCTAAGAGAAAGGATAAATTTCTTGAAGGACTTAATGATGAGTTGAACCTGCAGCTAGCTGTTACCTATGTCCCAACTTATCAATCACTCTGTGACAAAGCCACCATTTTGGAAAACAAGATGAATCAAGTTGAGAACAAAAAGAGGAAGCATAAACTCAAGTATCACTCAGGATCATCACAAAAGAAGCGTTCATTCAAAAAGATCAATGAAGATTCTGAACCACATCAGTATCACCACAATAACAATGGAAGTGATAATAATGGAAATGATACTGACAATGGAGATGACCTTGGTCAGAACCAACATGACACTTTCAGGAAGAAAGACATTAGCCATTTGCAGTGCTATAATTGTAAGGAACTTGGACACTATGCCTCAGACTGTCTTGAGAAGAAAAAGAAAAAGGATGCCAGAAACTCCAATGGAAATGACTCCAATGTGACCTAGAAAGGACATGTGAACCATATTAACATGGATGGGAACTTTGAAGAGATAGAAGAGTTGGATGTCAGGAACTAGTTAACTCAGATGAGTCAAATAAGGATTCCTTGTCTGGATATCCAGTGTTGAACCCATAGTCAAGTGAACCATCAATGTAACCCTATGAGACTTTATTTTAAGGGTGGTAGTACCCTAGTTGTCTTCAAGCCAACTTGTAACCCTATCCTTCTCAAATCTCGGGACGAGATTTCTTTTAAGGGTGGTAGCCTGTCACATCCCAAAATTTTCCAAAATTTGAAATGTGAAAAATAAATAAACAAAATAAATAATTGTTGAAATTTAGGGTGAGAAGAAACTTTTTGATTCCAAATGGAAACATCAAAACCTATTCTGATCAAATAGAATCCTAAAGGGATTTAAAAAGTTAAACAAATAATAAATAAAGTTATAATAGTTGGAATTACCATTTTTTGATCTTTAAATAAAAAGATATGGTTTTTATAAGCAAAGGTAGAAATAATGAATAAGGACTATTTTAAAGAGTCAAATTTAATCTTGGCCAAGCATTTAAAAATAAAATATTTTGTTTGATAAAAATAGTAAAGGTTTATTTAAATAAAACCATGAGAATTTATTTATATCCAAATTTCATTCAAGTATAGACATTTTCCCTACTTAAAAGTTTTTGGTATTATTTAGATTTCAAATAGAGTTTTAAAATAAATTAAATCCTATTTGAAATAAAGACTAATGTATATTTATTTAATTATTAGTAGATCCTAAAAGAATAAAAAAATTATTTTATTTTTGGACTTTGGAACATGTTGTTAAACAGAATTAAACTATATCTAAAGTTTGGAGGTGGTTTGAATTCAAATGGATTTTTAATTATTTGATTGAAAATCAAAACAGAAAATTCAAAACAGAAAAAGAAAAGCAATCAGTATAAAAAATAGAAACAAACCCAACCCATCTGCCAAGGCCCAACCCAGCCCAGCTCGCAGCCCACCTGCCCCCCTCTGGTGAACCGTTTTTCACTCAGAAAAGAACCCACCCCGTCGCTGACAACAGGACCCCACTCTCTCTCCCTCTTTCTCGCTGTCAACGCGGTCCCACGTCGTCAGATCATCGTCTCCACCGCGACCACGTCCCCCTCGCTGTTTCTGCCATTAGTTACAACGATCAATTCGCGTTGATGGCAGGGTTAATTCCTCCAGAGACCACACTCGATTAAACGCCTCGCCCTCCTCTCTCTTTCCCCCAAGCCACACCTCCCCTCTGCCTCCAGGCTACGAGAATCGCGAGCTCGAACCCCTTTGCTCCGACGAGCTTCTCCAGCAAATTCCGGCGCCGTCCAACCGCCCCTTGCCTCCCACTGCACGCAAGCTTGCTTCCCATCTCCTGCCGCATCTCCCAGTGCCGCTCGTTAGCCCACGCGCGTCCCCTAGCGTCGGCAACCTCGACACCTGAGCACCACCGTCGTCTGCCATTACTTCGGCGAGCTCCCCTGGTAAGCACAGACTGCCCCGACCCTTCTCGTTGATGCTCCCATGATCCCCAGTGCAGTACGCATCTAACCCTGTGTTCCATTTGCCTTGGCGCGCCCTCAAACTCCGTCCCCGTCGACAGACAGAAGCATCTGGCGCCGTCGCTAGCTCCGACGAGCAATCGCTGCTGCTCCGGTGCGCCCGTCGACAAGCCGACCACACCCCGAGCTTCACCGCAACCACACGATCACGGTGATCTACTCCTCCCTCTCCCTCGCTTCTTGAATCGTTGCCAACGCCACCGCCAGACCGCCGCCGCCGCGCGCTGCCGTCAAGCGCCGCCAGTTTCTGGTAGCCTCGCTGTTACCATTAGATCTAAATCGTCTGGTTAAGATTAGATTATAACAAAGGGGTACGAAACGATCTGCGCCATACGATTTAAGTGAGATCTAACGCACCGCATCTGTCGATCCCAGCGAAGCGGTATCGCCCAATGAGGTTCAGACACGTGGCCTAGGTGTGGATTTAAAAACAGAAATGTTTTATTAGATGTTTGATTTTATAAAATTCATAACTTTCAATCTGCACGTCCAAATTTTGCAAATTTTATATCAATGGATTAATAAGAACAAGTATTTTTCAACCATGCACTTTGTTTAATGTTTTTATTCTGGAAAATTGGTTGAAATTGCAGAAACATGTGTAGGCATAATTTGAATATAAAAATTGTTCTAGATATATTTTTAAGGTGAAATCTTTGCAAAATGGATTGTTTGGAACCTACTGACCATAGGAACCAACTTATGGATTTAAAAATTTATTTTGTGAGGTTAAGGAATAAATATTTGAATTAGCACATTTCTAGTCAAATAAAAATATTGTTTATGGTTTAGAAATGAATTTTGAGTAAAACCTTTGGGAAATGATTTGATTCAAACCTTCTGACCATAAACACCAAGTTTTGAGATTAAGAACATATATGATGAACCATATAAATTTGTTGCTTTGCTAAAAGATATTTTCAACAACATAGAATATCACCTTAGCATAATATTTGGTTTATGAGATGAAATCTTTTGCAAATGGTTTTACCACTTTTTTAAATGACCACATTGAGCTTTAAAATGTTTAGAGCCTAATAGAAACCACTTTTCTAAATAAAACCATCTTTTGCATGCTTACATGCATTGCCTTGTTTCTTTTATTTTATGTGTGATAAATTGTTTGAATGTTGGTTTGAAAATGTGTTTGCTTGATTGAATTGTAGTGAAGTTAGAAGAGTGTGATATTTGCAAGATCAAGAAGTGACCATCAATCTACTACTAAAAAAGGCAAGTGACACTATCATCCATGTCCTACTATTTTCATTACACTTAGTGGATTTTTTTAATATGCATGATAAGGACTACTATATTTTATGCTATGCTAAATCCTAATAGGATACCTTTATATCTTCCTTAGTGAAAACATTGTAGTTGTAGTAAGCTTATCCCTGCTATATATTGGGATGGGATACATGATATGATTATATGAAGTATGGAAAGATATATGTTTTATATAATAAAACAAGTACTCAATGTACCACCTGGGTGGAAAAGGATACTCAAGTTTTGGACAAGGTGGCAACAAAGGGAACCATGTTTATATGGCTATTTTTTTGTATGTGCACTAGAAGAAAACCACCCAGGGACTTAGAGATTGAACATGTTTCTCGTACAATGGCTTCCGCGTACAGCCACATGCTAAATGGGCTCTGGCTTAGTCAACTACATAGTGGAAGACCCATGCATTGGCATCTTCAGGTTAACTAGAATTATGTAAGGGAAATTTATCCCTACATTGGTGCCTGGTTCACAAGCTAGCATTGTGTATGGGAGGACTCCTATGGAAAGACTTTGTCACATTCTCGATCTGCCAGTACTCCATTTTGGTGAGTACTTATCCAGCGGCCACTGGTGGAATCAAGACGAGATTGTGTCATGTGGGTAAAGTGTACAACTTCTGCAGAAGATCAAATTCTAAGTACTTAGCCGTGTCCCCGGTTATGGACAACTCTGAGCAACTAAGGCCTGAAGCTATGGAAGATCTCGACATTCCAATTTCTCAAAGTAAAACTTGATGGTGACAACAAGGGATTTGAAGCACTTGGAGTTTTCCAAGGAGTTCAGAAAGATTTGACAAAAAGATCAAAACTATTTTGAAAAGATAGAATAAAACTATATTGCTTTCTGCAAAAGAGCCTAAACCCTACTTAGCCAAATATGCATGTAATGATAGGATCCACTTATTTCTACATAGTAGTGAAACTTGCCAATACAATTCAAATGTATTGACCCTTGTGGCTGCAACTTATTATGTTGCAGGTTTGTTTGATGTTAGTGAAGTGTGTTGAATAGGATTACAAGTCTACAACCAACATGATTGCATGTGGCACTTTGAAGATGAAGGACTCCATGCTATAGTTATTTCTGCTGCAATGTAATGAGATAGCCAAATGATCTATGTAAGATGTAATAAATTATTTTATTCCTGGTTATAAAGTTGTATTATGACCTTTGTATCTTGATATTACATCTTAACTGTGGATGCTAGCTATTGATCCAGGGACTAGCATTGTAAACACAGGGATCTCTACCTTATTAAAGGTTTGGAACCTTACATGGAACTACTCACGCATCATACCGGAGAGAAGGCCTCCGGGATGATCTCCCCTCCGGCAGGGTGTCGGGAAGAACTTCAGATCCCCCCGATCTAGGTACAATGGTGGCGGCGGCTACAGACGGTTTCATGGAGATTTGATCGGGTGCTTATAGTTTCTGCATCGGGGGCTTCTTATAGTCGAAGGGGGAGGCCGAGGAGGCGACCAGGGGCCAAACCCTAGCCATGCGCAGGCCCACCCCTAGACGTGCCTTGGGGGGGGGGGGTCTGACTGCCCTGGCCGGCACCTCCGGTTCCCCTCTGGACTTCTTGTTCCCCATGGAAAGTAATTGACTTTGACGTTTGTCCCGTACAATTCCGAGAATATTTCTTTACTAACTTTTCTGAAATAAAAAACAACAGAAAACAGGCATCTAACACTGTTGCAACTTGTTAGTAGATTAGTACCAGAAAACATGTAAAAAGCACCTCAAAGTGTAGACAAAGCAAATCAAAGTAGATACTAAACAAGCATGGAACATAAAAAATTATAGATATGTTTCCAACGTATCAGGAAGTTCGTCACCTAGCTTGGAGTGTTCTCGAGCATGCAAGACCCTGTTAGTATCTACTATGACAATATGAGGGCCACTGCGAATGCAGAGGATCAACGGTTCCACTCTACTGCTAATCACATACTCCGGCGTTACCATGTAATAAGATAGTATGTCAATGATGGTGACATTAGAATTTTCAAAGTACATAAGGATAAGAATGTTGCCGATCTGTTTACAAAGCCTATACCACGAGCAAATCATGATCAACACTAGGATGCTATTGGTGTTACATTATTGCCAAATGTAAACTAGTTTATTTGTACTATAGTGGAAGTGGGAGACTATTCGAGATATGCCTTAGAGGCCAATAATATATATGTTTTTATTGTTGTAGCTCATATGTTCATAGTAGTTTTATACCATTCTAAAACCATGTTAAGCAGAAACATTAATACAAGTGTGGCATGTAAAGAAACCAGGTCCCTAGTAACCACTAGATGACTAGCTCATTGGTACACAATGACACTACTAGGAAAAGGGATATAGGTAATCCGCACATCCGTGGTGCACGTTGTTCGAGTGCCCCACGGGTAAAACAGGCGTGCCGCACATGTGGGCAGTGCCCTACGGCTAACTAGAGCAACCGTGGCGCAAATGGGGGCAGTGCGCCACGAATACGTGTGGGCCAGGGGCCTGCCGGCCGCAGGCCACATACCCATAGCGCACATGGGGTATGTGCGCTATTGGTGTGAGGGGTAACTGTGGCGCACTTGCTCCCAGTGCGCTATGCCTAGCCCACCGAAGATCTGCTGCCTAACTGGCCAAACACATCCGTGGTGCACGTGGACATAGTGTGCCACGGTTGTGGTTAAGTTCTGTGGCGCACTTTGTCCATGTGCACCATGGATGTGCCAAACACTTTTTGGTAGATCCAACTTGGACATGAGACTATCCACTACCACACCAACACTTCACTTTCCCCTCCTTCTTCCTCCTTAGATCTAGTCATGATCCTCCTCCTTCCCACCTCAATTTCTCCACTCTTTCACCATTTTTGGCATTTAGAACTTACCCTGGATGCTACATACATAATAGAGGAAGCTCTCCTTTCAGGCATGCCATCCTCTCGGTCTCTCACCTCTCCTTCCATCTTCTCGATCAGTCTCTGATACGTCAGAAATGTATCTATAATTTTTGATGTTCCATGCTTGTTTTGTATCATTTGTCTTATGCTTTGTCTACACTTTGAGGTGTTTTATATGTTTTTCTAGACTAACCTATTAACAAGATGCCATAGTGCCAGTTGCCTGTTTTCTTCTGTTTTTGGTTCCAGAAAAGGCAGAAAATCAATATTCTCGGAATTGAACGGGACAAAATCCAAAGTCATTATTTTCCCGGAGCAACATGGAACCACGCAGCAGAGGTGGAGGAGGACACCAGGGTGGTCGCACCCCCCTAGGCGCAGGCCAGCCCTGGTGGGGCCCACAGGGGGTGTGGGCCCCTTGGCCCTCCACCGACCTTGCCTCCTTCGCCTATAAGAATCCTCCGACCCAAAAACCCTAAAGCATCCAGAAGAAATCCATGAAAACTTCCGTAGCACCGCCGGCATCGAAGGGAGATTTAGGGCACAGAAAGTCTTTGTTCCGGCACCCTGCCGGGACGGGGAAGTGACCCCGGAGCCATCTCCATCGATCTCCATTGCCATCTTGATCACCGTTGATGATTCCCATGATGAGGAGGGAGTAGTTCTTCCTCGAGGATAAGGGCTCTACCAGTAGCTATGTATTCATCTCTCTCTCTCTCTATGCATGATCTTGTTGTGGTCATGAGATCTGTAATCAAGTAGATCTACCTTGCTACTCAAGTGCTTCAATAGATCTCTTCTCTCCCCATGCGTGTGAAAGTGACAGCGTGCACGCCATGGTGGCACTTAGGCTAGAGTCTACATAAATACTCATCGTGCTTAAATAGATCTATGCTTTTCCCCACGTGTGTGAAAGTGATAGCGTGCACAGAGTGTGTGGCACTTAAGCTAGGTTGCATATATATTTACCATGAGTATTTTTTGAGTTGGTTGTCTCTATGAAATTGTGGTGTTTGTTGGAACCATCTAGCGCTCAAGGTTGGGGTTATCTAGATTGGGGAAGGCCCTACCATGGATTAGAGTGTCCAACCGGAGAGTAGTTAAGAGTAGTATCATTAAGAGAATATATTTATATGAGAGAGTGTTCACTAGTGAAAGTATGATCCCTAGGCCATGTTTCTAAACATTGAAACCCCGTTTGCTTCTTGATATGTTGCACGTTTGCTTGCTTCCATATTTATTTCAGTTTCACACACGTTACCCCACATCAACAAAAAGTCGGAAGCTATTTTCTAGCATCGTTACCACTTGTATTTCACTATCTTTTCGCCGAAGTAGTGCACCTATACACCTAACAAGTGTATTGGGTGTGTTGGGGACACAAGGGACTTCTTGTATCTTGATTGCAGGGTTGCTTGAGAGGGAATAACTTTGACCACTTCCTCCCTGAGTTCGATAAACCTTGGGTAATCCACTTAAGTGAAACTTGTTGCTGTTCTACAAATCTCTGCACTTGGAGGCCCAACAACTGTCTACAAGAATAGAAGTGCGTAGACATCAGTCTCTCATCTCAGTAAGTTTTCCATTTAAGGATGTGTTCATGTGTATATGGATGATATGCTCATATGTATGGAGAGGATCGATGCTCATGTGTGTATGGAGAGGATCGATTCTCATGTGTGTATGGAGAGGATCGATGCTCATGTGTGTGTACGGAGAGGATCGATGGTCATGTGCGTATGGAGAGTATGATGTGTTAATGTGTTTGGATTGGTCCCTCTCTTGTGTTTGTGTGTGAATGAGTTGCCATTTGTTTTGCCGAAATGTTGATTCATTTCCATTTTGTCAAGACTTTGGCATTTTGCAAAGATCCTAATTTTAGGATAGGTCATGCTGAAATTTTCTATAGACCATTGCATGCATGCATTGATTATGTGGTTCTAATAAACTTCTAATTCTACCGCACACCACGCGGGCAACCATGTTCCGCATAAAGAGCGAAGTCATTGTGGCTAGATTTTTGAAATGCGCGACCGCCGATATGATACGAAATACAATGACGGAGATAAGATGTCTATGCAGAAGATGCAAACTCAACTAGTTGATCGAACCAGATTCCGGGCATCTGCAGGCGCACCTGCTCCTCCATGGTTCCATGGATGGATACACTCGTTGGATAAGCGATGACGAAGATGATGGGGACGTAAATGGGGTAGCGGGAAATTTGGAAGTCAGGAAACATGATGATGATCATGGCGAGGATGGGTGTAACATCCCAAAAATACTACGCTTGGATCATCAAATTCTAATCATCAAAATTAGGGTTAACAAAAACTTTTCTAAATGAAATCATGAATGCATGCATATGTGTATGCATGGATTTTGAAATCCTTTAAAACCACCTTGTTTGTTTGTTTCATTGCTTGTAAAATGTTTCTTAGGTGAAATAAACATCATATAAAACATTTCCCACACCTTTCCTAAAGACAAGTAAATCAAAACACATATATGAAATGAATGGTCATTTTGGCCAATTTAACTCCCATGCCTACTTGGGCTGTCTCAAACTTTTAGAACCTAACAGAAACTTTTCTGGATCTTTACACCCCTTGAATGTACTCATAACAAGGTATCAAGGCCCACTTTGTGACCATCCAGAAAATTTCAAATGCATAGTTTAAATGACAATTCAAAATTGAATCTTTATCATATGGGAAGATCCCACTTCTTCAAAAACCACTCAAACAAGCTCAACTTTCAAAACCCAAGCATCTGCAGACTCACCAGCACCAATCAAGCGAACCCACCAAATATCTTTTCAAAATTCAAAACTTGATTTCATGCGGCCATTTCATCAAACAGGTTGCAGACACAAATCAAACAAACATCAAACACTATTGTGAGCAGTGATTTTGGCCTAACTTGTTCCCTAGATTGCTCACACACAGCTCAGTAGATCATCTAGGAAGTTTAACTAAGGACTAGCACCCCTGTGAGCTTTCCATTGCCATCAAAGGTGAACAGCCGAGCACCCCCTTGTCACCCCATTGTGGACAGCAGATTAGAGGAAGAACTAGCCGTGCCAACCTTGTCTGGGAGGCAGCCCACCGTCCACCGCCACTACCTGTCCCAGCCGCGAGCGTTGTCAAGCCCTGGACCACGCGCACAAGTCATGCCCATACCATGCCGAGCGTGCGCCAGAGCACGACCCTCGACCATCACCCACAGACCGCGCGCCGCCCTCGCCGCGTGCATACACAATCCCCACCGACCCAGGAGACCGCCAGACATCCCCGTTTGCCGCCCCGTGCCGCACAGCCACCGCCCGCCGTCGAAGACGCCGCCTCTGCCGCGCAGAGCACCGCCCGTTCCAGACCAAACCCCACCGCCCCATGCCTCGAGACCATGTCGTTGAGCATCGCCAGGAGACACCGCACCGTCCCCTACCCTTGCCCATGCCATTAGCCGCCTGTAACATCACCCCCGACGAGCTCACCGTGCGCCCCGACGGTCCCCTCGCTCAACTATAAATAGAGGCCACCCCACACGATTTCTTCACACCATCTCACTCCCCTCTCCTCACTGATCGTGCCACACCGTTCTCAGAGCAAGGCAAGCACCACCCGGCCGGAATTTCACCGGAGCCCGCCTCCTCTAGAGAAGAAGGGAGCCAGCGATTGGAGCCGCCCCAGGAGAAGCCACCGGTACCAGGAGATTCAGATTCAAAAATCAACCCAGATCGATTCAGTACACCAAATTGAATGAAACCAATTTTGTTGGAAAGTTCTGGGAATGCTGAATCCAAGCCCGTTGGATTCAAGTCATTTGGATCTATAGATCACCCATGGTAAAAATAACAAGGCAGAAGCTTTTCTGCATTCAAACATTTTTCATAATTAAACCATAATAGCTTTTGAGTTGATTCCAACTCTCAAAAATCACATTTAACCATACCTTTCAGAATATATAAAAATATATAGGTTTACTTGCAGAAATAATGTTCAAGTAATAAAAGAATGCTACATAAGCATTTCTATCCACTCTAATTAATTAAAATAAAAGGGTAAAACCTTATTAAATTGTGACACCAGTTTAAATCACATTCCCTTGGACTACAATATGTGGTGATGACATGTGTCAACATGATCCCATGTTTGGTTTGGAGAATATTAAATCTTAAGTAGTTTTTCAATGAGAAGAAATTACTTTTCCAAAAATAAAAGGAATTAAATCAAGCCTAAACCTTGTAATGTTAGAGATGATGCTAGATCATCCATAGGACCCTTGTGTGTGATGATTGCAAGTAGTTAAGTATTGTTTGGTGATTGTGTACCTCGTATTTATTCATAGACGCTAGTTCCGGCCAAGGATACGAGGAGGAAGGAGGATACTACAAAGAAGAAGCCGAGGAGAACTTGAACCACTGCTCTGCACAAGGCAATATTATACTGATATTGATGCAAGCTAGTAACTATGCAAGCCTAATACTACTATTGATTATGCAAGCTAAACCTTGCAAGATACCCTACTGATGCAACAAACCCATACTTGTTCTATGACTACTATATGCCTTAAGAATATGTGATCATACCCACTTGATAAACCAATCCTAGTTTTATGTGCAAGATTCTTACTTTATTTGTTTATCAAAGCTTACTTAGAGTTTACGTAAGTGACTGGTAGATTTTGGAAAGATGCTGAAGGTGGCATAAAGAGTATAAAATTTGGCCTAAGTTATAACCTTGACATCAGCCTGAGACATGAAGTTGTAATTAGTTGAAACTCCACTAGTTACCACCCCTCATTAGTACTACCCCCACCTGTAGATGCTAGTGCTAAGAATAAAACTTGATCAACTTTTAGATGGGATTACTTGGTGGAAAAATGGTTATGAAAACCTTGGAATGATGGATCATTCTATTGAAATGTTTTGGACATGTGTTTCCAAACACTTGAGAATTTTGGTGATAAAAATGTTGAGGCATGAGCCTTAGCCCTTTATAAAACTGATGGTTGTCTGGATGCGATACCATTCCAATTTTATCGTACAACCACAATACCCGAATATTGGGTAGGGCTTGACTGGAAACTTATATTCCTTAGTATTAGTTCCCTCACGGCCAACGTTTGAGCTGAGGCTACCTTGTGAAGATTGTCCACCTGTGCAGTACCCAAGATGACGGTTGGTCATGGTTGGGAGGCCAAACTCACAGGAGAGGTGCTTATACTAGGGCGTGTAATTGAAAGGTTAGGATTATCCGCATACTGAGTATGGTGAATTCAGGATTTGTTCCTGACGGATGTATCGAATGTTGTGGTGAAAGTGTACAATCTCTGCAGAGTGCCAAACTATTCGAATAGCCGCGTCCGCGGTTATGGACAGTTGGAGTGGCCATACTGTTCCCCCGTCAGACTTTTCAAAATGACCTGTGAAATGAAATAAGACTTTCACTTGACCACAACAGAGTTGTAATATGAAAAACAAGTTCCCAGTTAGGAGTTATAAAATTAAGACTAGCTTTAGAACTTAGTTGAGATAAATCTGGCTTTTGCAAAACAACCCTAGAGCCTAGTGTCCTATTATCCAAAAACCCCCTTTACCTGTTAGTATTAGTTTGCGAGTACTTAAAGAGTACTCATGGCTTGGTCCCTGGCTATTCCCATGGCCAGACTATGAAGAGGAGTACCTGGAAGATGGAACCCAGGAAGGTTACGACAACTAGGATCATCTCCCATCGTCAGCATTGCCTGTGACCCCGAAGATGGAGCTTCGCCTACGCTACCGTTATTATTACGTATTCCGCTGCTTGATGTTGTATTAAGAACTGGATCATGAGATCCCTATTTGTGTAAGAACTTATGTATCATTTGTAATGGATGATGTACTATGGTATCCAATTCTGTTATGTCTCGCAAAAATGGTAATCCTGGGATTGCGATGTATGGCATAACAGGCATCTAGGATTGAAAAATCCGGGTGTTGATAAGTTGGTATCAGAGCCATCCTGACCATAGGAGACCCTAGTTAGACTGGACGTTTGAACCAAAAACTTAGTTTCAAAACCAAAGAAAACCACTACTCACAAAAACTTATTCTCATTCTTATCTCTTTGATTCTTTTATAAAAAATCATGTTCCTCAAAAACTCTTGCAAAATACATAAAATTATGACACACTTGATCACTCCGCTAATCTACTCATCCTCTATTTTTATAGATGGATGTGAAGTATAGCAAGTTTTACCAACTTGGGAATGGAGGAGACCTTATCTTTGAGAGGGATCTGGATCATCTTTCAGAATTTCTGAAGCATCCGCACCCCGAGTTCTTTGGAGCTCAGCTCAATGATCAAGGAGGGGAAGATCTGCAGTGGCTAATTGTTGCAAGTCTCCGAGGAAAGATTGAACCTCCCACTGCAGAGGGAATTCAGTTTACCTTGAGGGAAAACAACTGGCTCGATGGACTTCCCAGAGCAATGCAGGAAGCTCTTTCCCGTCTGTGTGGGAAGAGCATCAATCAGATCAAGGGTACTCGCTTTGAGTTTTTCCCAAGGCGTGATGCAAATGGACAACCACTGGAAGCCCCATACCACCCCGAGCTGAAGACTCAATTGGACCACCTTAGCTTCATGATGTATGATCGTCAGCAGGAGTTGGACAACTGCCGTGACTATTGCAACCACAAGTCTGCCATCGTCAAGACGAAGGATCAGACCATAGCCACGCTAGCAAAGGATCGCAAGTCTCGCCGTAGTCAGCTCGACAAGAAGGAGCGCATTATTGCCCGTCTTCGCCACCGCATCTCATCTCTGGAGGAGACCATCCACGTGAGAGACATGCAGTTGGAGGAAAGGGAGAATGCCGGAGAGGTTCTTCGTGGAGACCCTTACTCCTATCTCAGCGATGACGATGATTTTCTGGAGGATCAGGCCATGGACTTCTTCACCGATGAGGATGATTTCGCCTTCATCGATGATGATGAAGATGATGAAGCCACAGATTCCGAGGAGTAGTAGCACTGAGCACTAGCGTAGTGAGTAGTAGTCGGTCCCACTGTATCGTAGATTCCAGGATGGTTCTTAAAACCATCTGTTTTTCTTTGTTGTGGTGTGTGTTGTACCGTGTGCTATGAATGAATGAATGAAAAAGCAAGTTGCTAGAAAAACCTGAGTCAAACTCTAAAAACTTTTCAAAGACCCAAAACCTTAGAAATTTCCCTCTTTTCTCATGATCTATATCAATCTTCAGATGCCATGTGGAGGAAGTGGTTCATCCCCGGACCCGATGTTGCAGATCCTGCAAATGTTGACTTCTGACCGCGAAGCTGAAAGAGCGGAACGTCAAGCCAACCTAGCCACTCTACAACAGATAGCCCAGCTAGCCCACCACAACCAAGGCAACGGAAATCAGGACAACCATGGATCTAAGCTCAAGAATTTCCAGAATACCAACCCACCCGTTTTCACCAAGTCAGAAGAACCCCTAGATGCCGATGATTGGCTGCAAACCATGGAAAACAACCTAGAAGTCGCCGGAGTGGAAGCCAACGAGAAAGTCCTATTCGCCACCCATTATTTGGCCGGAGATGCCAGGGCATGGTGGAATAGTGTTCGTGCAATGACCGGAGGCCAGATGATGACCTGGGAGGAATTCAAGGTCAAGTTTAGTAGAACCCATGTGCCACCAGGTTTGATCAAGAGAATGAGAGACGAGTTCGGAGAGCTGAGGCAGGGAAGGATGACTGTAGTGGAATACCGTGACAAATTTTTGTCATTAGCTAGGTATGCCCCGGACGAGATAGACACCGAAGCCAAGAAGAAGGAAAGATTCCTGAATGGTCTGCATGATGAGATGCAGACGGTGTTAGTCAATATCCCCTTTGCTGATATTGAAGCCCTTGTCGACTCTGCTATCCAGATGGAAGGAAAGATCAACCAAGCCAATGAGAACCGCAAGCGTCGCATGATGCATCAACCAGGAACCCATCAGACCCCAAAGTATCGCCCCAACCCATCTCCAGGATTTGCCCCAAGAACCAACAGACTCCCTATGACCCGTCCGACCTACCCCAACTGTGGAAGCCCTAGACCCGGAGGAAATCACAACAACCCCGGCAACTCTAGCAATTTCACCCGTTCCCCACCCAATTTAAACACCAACAACGCTACCGCCAACACCAACACTGCCCCGAGGACTGGAAGCAATGTTGTGCCTGTCGCAGCCAAGGACAAGTCACAAGTTACCTGTTATGACTGTGGAAATAAAGGCCACTATTCCAACGAGTGCCCCAACAAGAAGAATGCTACAGCCCCTAATGTCAATTCCCCAGCTCAGCAGCAGCATCGTGTCCAGCCCGGAAGAAGATTGTCCCCAGGGAATTCACTTAACCGCAATGGCCGTCTTTTTCTCATGCATGCCGAAGAAGCTCAGGAAGCGTCAGACGTCGTGTTGGGTATGTTTTCTGTTAATTCAGTACTTGCAAGAGTGTTGTTTGACTCTGGTGCCTCGCATTCATTTGTCACCGAAGAATTTGCCTGCACTAGTAAAATTCAACCAACCAAACTGAAGCATGTTATGATTGTGCAAATTCCCGGATCAACCACCAAGGCTAGGCAAATTTGCAAAGCCGTCCCTATCCGAATCCATGGCATAGATTTTTATGCTAATCTAATAGTACTCGGAACTAAAGGTTTGGAAGTAGTACTAGGAATGGATTGGATGTCCAAACATAAGGGATTGATTGACTGTGCTAAGAAAGCCATCACCATGACCAGTACCACCGGAATATCAGTCGAGCATATATCTGAAACCTTACCTCGCCAATTCAAGTGTAACAAGAGTCTAGCCCAACCTACCATGGACCAAGTTCGGATAGTCTGTGAATACCCCGATGTATTTCCAGATGTTTTGCCCGGTATGCCCCCAGATCGGGATATCGAGTTTATCATCGAACTAATCCCCGGAACAGGACCCATAGCCCAGAGACCATATAGTATGAACCCGTAGGAACTAGCAGAACTGAAGAAGAAACTGGATTCCATGCTAGAAATTGGATTGATTCAACCAAGTGCGTCACCATGGAGATCACCTGTCTTATTTGTGGACAAGAAAGATGGAGGTAACCGTTTGTGTACGGATTATAGGAAGTTAAATGACGTCACCATCAAGAACAAGTACCCCTTGCCCAAGATAGAAGATTTGTTTGATCAGTTGACCGGTGCCCAGGTGTTTTCTAAGATTGATCTTAGAACTGGCTATCATCAACTCAAAATTCGTGCAGAGGATATTCCAAAGACTGCCTTTACCACCAGATATGGATTGTACGAGTATACCGTCATGTCTTTTGGATTAACCAATGCCCCCGCTTATTTCATGAACCTCATGAATAAGATTTTTATGGACTTCCTGGATAAGTTTGTCGTTGTTTTCATCGATGACATTCTGATTTATTCCAAATCAGAAGAAGAACATGAGCTACACCTAAGGACCATTCTTGGAACCCTTAGAGAGCATCAGTTGTATGCCAAGTTTAGCAAATGTGAATTCTGGTTACAGGAAGTAGGATTCCTCGGTCACATTGTATCAGCCGGAGGAATTCCGTGGACCCTGCCAAAGTGAAAGATGTAGAAGATTGGCAAGCCCCAACCACTCAAACCCAAGTTCGTGCTTTTCTCGGATTGGCGGGATATTACCGCAAATTCGTAGAAGGATTCTCGAGTATCGCCCGTCCCATGACCCAATTGCTGAAGAAGGACAATAAGTTTGAATGGACCGACAAATGTGAAGCGAGTTTTCAAGAACTCAAGAGGAGATTGATTTCAGCCCCAATCTTGATCATGCCGGATATCACGAAACCCTTCGATGTGTATTGTGACGCATCCAAGATTGGTCTCAGATGTGTGCTAATGCAAGAAGGCAAAGTTATATCTTATCTATCTCGACAATTGAAGCAACATGAGCAAAACTATCCAACCCATGACCTCGAACTCGCAGCAGTAGTCCTAACCCTGAAGACCTGGAGACATTACCTAATGGGAAACCGTTGTGAGATTTATTCGGATCACAAGAGCCTAAAGTATATATTCACTCAAAAGGAGTTGAATATGAGGCAGAGAAGATGGATTGAGCTAATCAAGGATTACGACCTGGACATTCACTATCACCCTGATAAAGCCAACGTGGTAGCCGATGCCCTTAGCAGATTGCCGTGCCGCTTGAACTCCATGATTTTGAAGGAGCAACCAAGTTTGCACAAGGAGATGGAAGATTTTCGAATGGAATTAGTAAGTGAAGGATTTTTGGCTAGCATAGAACTTCAGCCCACTTTGATCAGTCAGATTAAAGAGGCGCAGAAGGGAAATGCCAGCATCGACGGAATCAAGCGTCGTATTGGTACAGGCAAAGTACCCGGATTCACCGAGGACGAAGAAGGAGTTCTGTGGTACAAAGGATGCCTTTGTGTACCAGCAGATTCAGAGTTGAAAGAAGTTATCTTGAAGGAGGCTCAAGATACTCTTTATTCTATCCATCCCGGAGGAACTAAGATGTATCAAGATTTGAAAGAGCAATTTTGGTGGCATAAGATGAAGAGAGAAATCGGAAGCTATATCGCCAAGTGTGATATATGTCAGCGAGTCAAGGAAGGACATCAAAGACCCGCTGGATTGTTGCCACCTTTGCAAATTCCGGAATGAAAATGGGATTCTGTAGGAATGGACTTTATCACTGGACTACCTACTTCTAGTAGGGGAAATGACTCTATTTGGGTCATAGTGGACAGATTGTCCAAAGTCGCCCATTTCTTGCTCGTCAAAACCACCTATCAGAGTTCGAAGCTAGTGGAGTTGTACATCGCTAGAATCGTCAGTTTTCACGGAGTCCCCAAGGACATAGTATCGGATCGAGGAACTCAGTTTACCTCGAGATTCTGGAAGAAAGTTCAAGAAGGATTAGGAACCCGACTAGATTTCAGTACCGCGTATCACCCTCAGACCGATGGACAAACGGAGCGAGTAAATCAAATACTCGAAGATATGCTTAGAGCATGTGTGCTAGAATATGGATCCAAGTGGGAAGACTATCTGCCGTTTGCAGAATTTCCTACAACAATAGTTACCAAGCCAGGTTGCAAATGGCCCCATTTGAATTCATGTACGGAAGAAAGTGTCGCACCCCTTTGAACTGGTCGGAAGTAGGAGAGAGTCAGATTTTCGAACCCGACATCCTCCGAGAAGCAGAAGAGAAGGTTCACAAGATTCGTGAGCACCTCAAGACCGCCCAATCCCGACAGAAGAGTTATGCCGACAAGAGACGTCGAGACCTCGCCTTCAATATAGGAGATTTTGTTTATCTGAAAGTGTCGCCATTGAAGGGAATGCAGCGTTTCCAACTCAAAGGAAAGTTAGCCCCCAGATATATCGGACCTTTCAAAATTCTGAACCGTCGAGGAGAAGTATCGTATATTTGGAATTACCTGAAGAGATGTCAGCTGTGCACAATGGGTTCCATATCTCGTTACTTCGCAAATGTCTAGAAGTCCCCGAGAAGACCGAAGTGTTCAAGAATATCGATCACCGGACCATAGAGATCAACGATGACCTGACCTATCCAGAAGTACCCATCCGCATTTTGGAAGAAGCTTTTCGAACTACCCGAACCCGAAGCATCAAGTTTCCCAAGATTCAGTGGAGCAACCACACAGAAGAGGAAGCTACTTGGGAGCGCGAAGATCACATCAGGACGGAGTTTCCCGTTCTCTTCAAATCCTAGGTAAATCTTTTCGTCCTTTTTCAAATCTCGGGACGAGATTTTGTTTAAGGGGGGAAGGTTTGTAACATCCCAAAAATACTAAGCTTGGATCATCAAATTCTAATCATCAAAATTAGGGTTAACAAAAACTTTTCTAAATGAAATCATGAATGCATGCATATGTGTATGCATGGATTTTGAAATCCTTTAAAACCACCTTGTTTGTTTGTTTCATTGCTTGTAAAATGTTTCTTAGGTGAAATAAACATCATCTAAAACATTTCCCACACCTTTCCTAAAGACAAGTAAATCAAAACACATATATGAAATGAATGGTCATTTTGGCCAATTTAACTCCCATGCCTACTTGGGCTGTCTCAAACTTTCAGAACCTAACAGAAACTTTTCTGGATCTTTGCATCCCTTGAATGTACTCATAACAAGGTATCAAGGCCCACTTTGTGACCATCCAGAAACTTTCAAATGCATAGTTTAAATGACAATTCAAAATTGAACCTTTATCATATGGGAAGATCCCACTTTTTCAAAAACCACTCAAACAAGCTCAACTTTCAAAACCCAAGCATCTGCAGACTCACTAGCACCAATCTAGCAAACCCACCAAAAATCTTTTCAAAACTCAAAACTTGATTTCATGCGGCCATTTCATCAAACAGGTTGCAGACACAAATCAAACAAACATCAAACACTATTGTGAGCAGTGATTCTGGCCTAAGTTGTTCCCTAGATAGCTCACACACAACTCAGTAGATCATCTAGGAAGTTTAACTAAGGACTAGCACCCCTGTGAGCTTGCCATTGCCATCAATGGTGAACAGCCGAGCACCCCCTTGTCACCCCATTGTGGACAGCAGGCTAGAGGAAGAACTAGCCGTGCCAACCTTGTCTGGGAGGCAGCCCGCCGTCCACCGCCACTACCTGTCCCAGCCGCGAGCGTTGTCAAGACCTGGACCGCGCGCACAAGTCGCGCCCAGACCATGCCGAGCGTGCGCCAGAGCACGAACCTCGACCATCACCCACAGACCGCGCGCCGCCCTCGCCGCGTGCATACACAATCCCCACCGACCCAGGAGACCGCCAGACATCCCCGTTTGTCGCCCCGTGCCGCACAGCCACCGCCCGCCGTCGAAGACGCCGCCTCTGCCGCGCAGAGCACCGCCTGTTCCAGACCAAACCCCACCGCCCCATGCCTCGAGACCATGTCGTTGAGCATCACCAGGAGACACCGCACTGTCCCCTACCCTTGCCCATGCCATTAGCCGCCTGTAACATCACCCCCGACGAGCTCACCGTGCGCCCCGACGGTCCCCTCGCTCAACTATAAATAGAGGCCACCCCACACGATTTCTTCACACCATCTCACTCCCCTCTCCTCACTGATCGTGCCACACCGTTCTCAGAGCAAGGCAAGCACCACCCGGCCAGAATTTCACCGGAGCCCGCCGCCTCTAGAGAAGAAGGGAGCCAGCGATTGGAGCCGCCCCAGGAGAAGCCACCAGTACCAGGAGATTCGCCGTCGTCGACTTCGTCGTTCGCCCGCCTCGCCGACCCTCGCCAGTACCCCGGTGAGCCCCCAACAACCCTCACTGGCCGCGCTAGGTTTCGTTCTCGCCGGAGTTGTCTCGCGTCGATGATGACTCCCAGCCGTTAGATTAGAACTAGATCGAACGATCCACGTCGCCCCATACCGCTTCGCCCAGCCCCGTGTCACTGACGAGTGGGGACACCCATTTAAGAAGCCCGCGGGAGCACTGCGCTTAGCAGGCCTGCCCAGTAACTTTTCCCGCGCAGCCCAGTTATTCAAATTAAACCTTTTTCTATTTCAATTCAAACACACTTCTGTACCCAACTTCAAAAATCAACCCAGATCGATTCAGTACACCAAATTGAATGAAACCAATTTTGTTGGAAAGGTCTGGGAATGCTGAATCCAAGCCCGTTGGAATCAAGTCATTTGGATCTATAGATCACCCATGGTAAAAATAACAAGGCATAAGCTTTTCTGCATTCAACATTTTTCAAATTTAAACCATAATAGCTTTTGAGTTGATCCCAACTCTCAAAAATCACATTTAACCATACCTTTCAGAATATATAAAAATATATAGGTTTACTTGCAGAAATAATGTTCAAGTAATAAAAGAATGCTACATAAGCATTTCTAGCCACTCTAATTAATTAAAATAAAAGGGTAAAACCTTATTAAATTGTGACACCACTTTAAATCACATTCCCTTGGACTACAATATATAGTGATGACATGTGTCAACATGATCCCATGTTTGGTTTGGAGAATATTAAATCTTAAGTAGTTTTTCAATGAGTAGAAATTACTTTTCCAAAAATAAAAGGAATTAAATCAAGCCCTAAACCTTGTAATGTTAGAGATGATGCTAGATCATCCATAGGACCCTTGTGTGTGATGATTGCAAGTAGTTAAGTATTGTTTGGTGATTGTGTACCTCGTATTTATTCATAGACGCTAGTACCGACCAAGGATACGAGGAGGAAGGAGGATACTACGAAGAAGAAGTCGATGAGAACTTCAACCACTTCTCTGCACAAGGCAAGCTTATACTGATATTGATGCAAGCTAGTAACTATGCAAGCCTAATTCTACTAGTGATTATGCAAGCTAAACCTTGCAAGATACCCTACTGATGCAACAAACCCATACTTGTTCTATGACTACTATATGCCTTAAGCATATGTGATCATACCCACTTGATAAACCAATCCTAGTTTTATGTGCAAGATTCTTACTTTATTTCTTTATCAAATCTTACTTAGAGTTTACTTAAGTGACTGGTAGATTTTGGAAAGATGCTGAAGGTGGCATAAAGAGCATAAAATTTGGCCTAAGTTAGAAACCTTGACAGCAGCCTGAGACATGAAGTTGTAATTAGTTGAAACTCCACTAGTTACCACCCGTCATTAGTACTACCCCCACCTGTAGATGCTAGTGCTAAGCATAAAACTTGATCAACTTTTAGATGGGATTACTTGGTGGAAAAATGGTTATGAAAACCTTGGAATGATGGATCATTCTATTGAAATGTTTTGGACATGTGTTTCCAAACACTTGAGAATTTTGGTGATAAAAATGTTGAGGCATGAGCCTTAGCCCTTTATAAAAATGATGGTTGTCTAGATGCGATACCATTCTAATTTTATCGTACAACCACAATACCCGAATATTGGGTAGGGCTTGACTGGAAACTTATATTCCTTAGTATTAGTTCCCTCACGGCCAAGGTCTGAGCTGAAGCTACCTTGTGAAGATTGTCCACCTGTGCAGTACCCAAGATGACAGTTGGTCATGGTTGGGAGGCCAAACTCACAGGAGAGGTGCTTATACTAGGGCGTGTAATTGAAAGGTTAGGATTGATTATCCGCATACTGAGTATGGTGAATTCAGGATTTGTTCCTGACGGATGTATCGAATGTTGTGGTGAAAGTGTACAATCGCTGCAGAGTGCCAAACTATTCGAATAGCCGCGTCCGCGGTTATGGACAGTTGGAGTGGCCATACTGTTCCCCCGTCAGACTTTTCAAAATGACCTGTGAAATGAACTAAGACTTTGACTTGACCACAACAGAGTTGTGATATGAAAAAAAAGTTCCCAGTTAGGAGTTATAAAATTATGACTATCTTTAGAACTTAGTAGAGATAAATCTGGATTTTCCAAAACAACCCTAGAGCCTAGTGTCCTATTATCCAAAAACCCCCTTTACCTGTTAGTATTAGGTTGCGAGTACTTAAAGAGTACTCATGGCTTGGTCCCTGGCTATTCCCATGGCCAGACTATGAAGAGGAGTACCTGGAAGATGGAACCCAGGAAGGTTACGACAACTAGGATCATCTCCCATCGTCAACATTGCCTGTAACCCCGAAGATGGAGCTTCGCCTACGCTACTGTTATTATTACGTATTCCTATGCTTGATGTTGTATTAAGAACTGGATCATGAGATCCCTATTTGTGTAAGAACTTATGTATCGTTTGTAATGGATGATGTACTATGGTATCCAATTATGTTATGTCTCGGAAAAAAGGTAATCCTGGGATTGCGATGTATGGCATAACAGGCATCTAGGATTGAAAAATCCGGGTGTTGACAATGGGAGATATGAAGAAGAGTCTTCTGCAGATGGTGAAGGTGCGGAAGCAGACCGGTATGATGATGATCTAAATGCCGGAGGAGAAGACGACAAGGGAACAACGTCAGGATGGGTGCGGGACCCTTATGTGCAAGAGATGCTTCTCAAGAAGATGAGTAACGCCAGGGCTGCCGCTAGAGAGAAAGCCAAGCTTGCCGTGTCCAACGACCTAGTTCTATATGAGGCATTCTTTTTGAGTTACTTTGGTATTTTTCGAGAATGCTGATGATTGAAATATCGTGGCACACTATATATGTGAATGTGCTGCGACGAGATTGTAAGCCTTGTGCTATGCAGAAGTCCAGGTGTTGTGCATCCTACTTGGCTTACAGTTCCGTCATAGCATATTCCTGTGTCCAATGACCTAGTTATATATGAGGCATGATTTTTGAGTTCTTTGGTATTTTTGAGTTGGGAATATTTTCTATAAGTGTATCTTCATATGCGACTTTAATTATACATGTGTTTTAAATCACAGGTTAATTATTATTGCGAACTTGTAGATGACGTGGTACGTCGTGTACAAGGGATGGGTTCCCAGAGTCTACGATGACTTGGAAGACTGTCGGAGACAGGTGCACCGTTTCAGTGGCAATAGCGACAAAGGGTACAACACTATGGTGGAGGCGGAAGCTAGATACACACGCTATCTAGCGGGAGTTAGGACGAGGAACCGGATGAAGACCTACACCTTTGTCGCAGTGATGCTTATCATCCTTGGTTGTTTATCCTGCACTTGTTTCTAGTTTAGATGTCTAGGCGACCTTCCCAGCTCTAACTTGTTCGAGACACATGTATTCGCATGTCACTAACTACTTTGTTACTTGATCGAAACAATGTAACTTATACTATGTATTCATGTATGTGACTTATCTATATGTATTTGTTTCCATCTTGTTTTGCAAATTGTGTATTCATATATATAACTGTATATCTTATATATGTGTGTGTATATTTGTCTTATATATTATATATAATCTGTACTGTATATCATCTGGCTCAGAATAAAAAAACAAAAAAGTTTCTTGTGGCACACATGGCATGACTTTAGTGGCGCACTATAACTAAAGCACACATGCCTTTCCTCAGTGGCGCACTACCATGTGCGCCACAAGCAACATAGTGGAAGCGCACATGACTTCCTAGCCATGGCGCACTGGCAGGTGCACTACTACTATCTCTAGATACCCGTAGCGCACCAGGCAGTGCGCTACGGGTAAGTGTTAGCCGTAGAGCGCGGCTAGTGGCGCACACCTAGTGCGCCACGGACGCTGTTTACAGGTGCGCCAACAACGTGCCTTTTCCTAGTAGTGTGATTGAGGTTTCCGAATCATGGACATTTATGTAAATTGACAAAAGGGTCATTTCATTGGATGAATGATGTGATGGACATACACTCAACCATGGTATTGCAATGAGATACAGTCACAAAGTTCAACATTGTGATAACTAGTAAAGCGTACTAACTCACTCCTTTGACCACGAGATCATATTTAATCACTTTCACCCATGGATTCTTTGATTGCACCAACCGTCACAACGTAATAGGGTGATCATAAAGGTGTATATTGGGGTTCAAAAGGGATAGGTCTAGGCATATGCATCAAGCTCGAGATTTTCCTAGCCGAGTGATAGATAGATACTCTGGCCCCATTCAATGAGATTACATCTATGAATCTTGCATGCATGTGACTAGGTCACGGGGAGGTAATATCATGGGAACAAGTAAATTTGTTTCTTGGCAATAAGATCAAACTAGGTATCGAGATACAGAAAATAAAATCTTGGACAAAACAAGAATCAAAGAGCAAAGGAAATGATACTTGATGTTTAAGGTTCAAGCGATCAAGTAATTCATGGAATGCATGGGATCCATCATGGGTTTCCAAATCCCGTTGTTGGTCATTGGTCGGAGAGTCATCTCAATCATGTATGCACATTCCCAAACCATAGGGAGGCACACTTTAGAGTAGAGACGCTTAGGCTTGATCCAAGATCATAAGATAAATAGAAGGGAGTGAACTAAAATCGTTCCAAGGCATAACTAAAGTTGTTTGGAGGGGTTTTAAACAAGTTTCAAAGTGAAATGAATTAAATAATATGTATTTAATATTAGTTAATTGAATTAATGATTAAATATATTTTTTATTTAATTTAAAAGGGAAGCCCACCTGCATGGGCCTTCCTGCAGAGGAAGGGCCCATGGGGTCTAGCTACCCCAAGGGGCTTGGTCCACGGGTTGGGGGCCCTCCCAACTATCCCCTATCTAAGAGCCAAGGGTGCACAGGATGGGTCCCTCCTTCCGCAGTCCGTCATGTCCACCACCTACTCCTTTTTTAGTCCCACCCCAGGATTTTGAGGGAGGTAGTGCTCCCCTTTCCCTTATATAAAGAGGGGAGATCATCTCCCCAAATCCATCACATTGGCTTTTTCCTTATCTTCTGCAACACCCCTAGTTTTATGAAATGAAAATTAGGATTTGAATTGTGCATCATGAGCATCATCTGCTTCAAATGCATGCAACAAATTGAATAAAACCCTAAACCCTAATTCCCCTCTCTCTATTTGAAAACCTTCAAATGGTTTTGAATATTTTGAAAACCCAAAAATATTTGGAGCCCAAACTGTTTATAAGGTCCCCTGTAGTATTTCAATATGTTTTTAAAAGTTCTTGTATTATGGAAATAATCAAAACTTATTTGAAATGAAATCCAAAAGAGAAAATAGGAAATAGAAAAGGTTTTCTCAAATAAAAACTTACTCCTAAACCTAATCGGAACGTAGCCCATCTCTCCTTCCCGCGTAGCAGTAGCCCTTCCCCTCTTGATTTGCTAGATCCTAGCAGCAGCCCCGGCCAGCCCATTCTCATCCCACCACAGCCCCGTACCGCTTGGATGTTTTGTCCACTCCATCGTTAACCTCTTTCCCCAGAAGTAGCTCGGTGACCACGCACCTCTCACTGCCACGCTCCAAGATCAATGCCGCCTCTCCTGACCGCCTACAAGACCCCCTGGCCACCGCAAGTAACCCTAGCCATGCCACACTTTCCCTCTTACTCTCCCTCCCTCGTTCCTCCCCGTGGCCAAAACCCTAGCCAGCAGAAAACCATCAGTCGCTATCATTATGTGCCTCCACGATCCATTTCGTGATGCCCAGGAGCTTCGCCTCGTCACGCCCGCCATCTTCCCCAAACGAATTGACCCCATGCACCATAAATCAATGTCACGGTCTTTATCCTCTCTAACACTGTTTGTCGTCGATTCTCCTCCGCCCGTCCTCCTCCAGCCACGCCGCATCCTCCATCGGCCTCATGGTGAGCCACTCGTGCTCATGCACTCTCTATTTCCTCCCTTGAACTCTGGCTGACCTCCCGGACGACCACCTAGACTCTATCCCCGCGCTCGATGTGGGAGCTCGCCATTGCTGACATCGGCATGATGCCAGCATGACGTAGTTATCCCCATTTTCGTTTTATTTTAATGTTTTCTGTAATGATTTCTGTAAATACGAAATATATGACATGTGGGCCCCTTTTGTAATTCAAATAAACATTTTCAGAAATGTTTTCTTATTATTAATAAAAATATTAATTCCAAAATGGAAATTATTTTATAATATTCCAAAAATGATTTAAAACAAACTAAGAATGGAGAAATTCATAACTAATTCATTTTAAATCAGAAAAATACAAATAATATATCACTTTTTTTAGAAAAATAAGATCTACACGATAGAGTCTAAATCATGCATTTTTCAGCAACTTCAGTTCACAAGTTTATGATCAGAACAAAATGAACTACCGTAGGTGATTCCGAGGTTTCCCTGTTTTATGGTTTGCACCCCTCGGACCCTGTTTAAAATGGTCAAGCATGTTTAGGGTTTCATTTAAATGTTATTTAACTTGTCATATCATTATTATTGTTTAAGCATTGAATCAATTCTTGTGTTGATTGTTTTATTCCTTTTCTCGTGTTTTTGCTTCTTCTCGGTAGTACTTGGAGATGAATGTGAGCAACGATTCAAGATCGAGATCAAATTAAGAGATCAACACCATCGAAGATAATTACTTTCTTATCAATGAACAATTCAAGAACATTAACCCTGAATATCTATAGTTGGATATCAACAGGCAAAGGCAAGAATAGCCCCACACATGATACAACCCTATGTTTTCAAGTATTTCAATTTTTGCCATGTACATATAATTCCAAAATCTTTTATCAATAGATAGAGTAATCCTATCTGATGCATGTTCCCTTTGTAGCCTATATTCCCTGATCCTCTTCTCCTAGCATCAGTATGGTTTGGCTTGTGAAGCGTTGCTAGAGCTGTTACATTGTTTTACTTAGCCATGCTTAGCTGTTACTGCCGGTCCATCCAGTTGATGAATTAGAGCTACAAATGAACCTAGTTTGATAGGATGACATGGTATGATCAGAGATGAAAGTTAAACATGCTAAGGCTTGTATGGGATGCCATAGTGGGCTGTGGTTTTTGAAGTCCCATACTTGCCACTACTAGGACCTTAGTTCTTGCCTCTTGAACCAAGATGAGCGTACAAACACATGGGGGCCTAGAAACCCCCTCGACCAACTAACTTTCCTAGTAGATTACATGAGTCACATACTTCAAGAGTTTCATTATACATATGCATTCTAGTTCTTCTCGAAAGCGATGAAGGAGGTGCATTCATAATAGGTAGGTAAGTGTGGAAGGGAACGGGAGAGGCACGAACTCCGTAATCTCGAACCCTATTCACATCACTAGGGACTGGCTTCGGCATTTTATCCATTACAATGGCATCTCCTTAGTGCGTGACTCATGGTCTCGGTGACAACAAGGTAATGGTCGTGGTCAACCACTATGTCGGCCTTCCAAGGAAGAGGGATTATAGCTTGGCACTAAGAATCTATTGGTACATGTGGGTAAAGTTGTACACCCCTATAGGATATTAATCTTTTCTAAAATCCATGTCCATGGTTATGGACGACTTGGGAACATATTATAAAATCATAAAGAACTTGAACCTAATCATAAAAACTTGGTAAGTAAAGTGTGCTTCAGGATGCTTCCTTAGGGATCGTGGGGTGATCTGTAACACCCCCGGGATTAGGGTTAAACTATCCTCAGATCACTATCTAAGATAAGCTCAACTCCAATCACGAAAAATCACACTATGATTCGGTAACATTACAAAACTCAGGGATTCAACAACATAAGTTTAAACTATTATTAGAGTACAATATTAGAGTTTTTACAAACCAGAGGTCATGGACCCAACATTCCATCACATAGCGAAAGCAGATTATGTTGTTCTACATAAAAACTTAGCAAATGGCCTAAGAGGCCATAAATAGAAGCGATGTCCATCCCATAGTCCTCAGTCTCCTACCTGGGACCCCCAACTACTCGTCGATGTCAACGTAGAACCCACCTTTAGTCACAACTAGATCATTTGTAGAAAAACAACAATAGCGTAAGGCTGAGTACAAGAATGTACTCTGCAAGACTTAGATAACCTAGTGTCTACATGCTCTGGATAGAAAGGCTTTCTCTGGATTTACTTTTGCGTAAAGAAATCTTTATTTGTAAACAAGATAGAGAAGAGGATCGTCTACTCGGAATCTTTTAAAAGGCAAAAGATAACAACTTCTTCATCTTGTTCAGCATATCTTGATAACCACTAGCTTCATCAGAACCTCCTATCTAGGATCACACCCTCAACCCAGAGGAAGCATTCTTAAGCACACGTGGATCAACAAGTTTTATAGAGGTTAATGTTATCTATGATCTTAGAATCTGGTCACCAAGTGTTCATAACCATGAACATGGCTTTTCGAAATGATTATTACCCTGCAGGGGTGTACAACTTGACCCACACGCACCAACCAACTCTTAATGCCAAATATTATTAGACCTCTTCCTTGGAAGGCCAGCAGAGGGTGGTTGACCATGACCATTACCTTGCTTTCGTCGAGACCATGAGTCACGCCCGAGGGATGGTTCCACCGTAACGGGCCAAGACCTTAAACCGGTCCCTAAAGATGTGAGGTGAGGTTGTTTCACCAGGGGCTCCATCGACCCCAAGAAACCGCGGCCACGCTTCCCTGCCTGTTACGATGCACCTCCATCACCTCTTCTTTCGAAAACATTTTCAATGCGTATGCCAAATGGAAAGCCCGACCTATGTGACTCATGGAATCTACTAGTCAAGTTAGTCAGTCGAGGGGTTCCCAAGCCCCGTGTGGTTGTACGCTCGTCTCGGTTCCAAAGGCAAGAACTCAGTTCCTAGTGGTGGTGAGCATGGGACTACAAATACCACGCCCAACATAGCGACCCATACAAGCCTTAGCATGTTTAGATAACTCCTTCGATGATGTCACCATCTCCTACCTTTATAGATTCTTTGGAACCTTCGAATCATCATCCGAATGGCTAAGCTGTCGGACGCAAAAGATCTAGCAACGCTTAGATGCCATACCTAGGTATGCTAGGAGCAGTGGATCAGGAGTATAAGGCTACAAAAAGGGAAACTGTGCAACAGATAGGTAACACTAACTACTGAGAAAAGACCACATTGGAATCGCATGCATCATAGCGAGAAAGTATATATTTGTAAAACATAGGTTCAGAATGAGAGGCTACACTTGCCTTGTCCTTTAGTAGACAGATATGGATCTTCGGTGTCGTTGACTTCAGCCTTGGGATCGGATCCTATTACGAAGAACCAATACTGGAAAGGAAGGCGACAATCAAGACATGGAATAATGCAATGCTCAAAAAATATGTATGGCATGTTAGATTAGAGACTGCACATTAACTCTAAGTGCAACATCATTTTAAGAGGGTTCAGAATGCCCTGGCGAAGGTGCATCGTCGAACCCACATGTACATAAGGGGTGTCGGTCTTTCCTTATCTAAACTACGGTTTTAAATTGCTTGACAATGTATGATGATTGATTAGACAGATAGCTCTCAATTTTCTGAACATTTTGATACATTATACATATTTTTCTAATTAAATATGAATTAGTTATGAATTTTACAAGTTTATAATAATTTTTGCCATTTTTAAACATTGCTGAAAAGGATTAAATAAATACTGCATCACCCTAACTTCATCAACCCTATCCCTAACTTTCTGCACCGCAGGGAAATCTACCCCTGGCCACTGACCAGGGGGACCCAATCCATGCTGGGTCCACCCTGTGGCCACGCGGGCGCCATGCTGGACACGACGGTGCGGAACGGCAGGCGGTGGTCGCTGCCGGCGACTCGGGCCACCCCAGCACGCGTGGATGGGCGCGCTAGAGAGAGCGCGACGAGGGAAACAACACAGAGGTGGCGCCGCCCCTTTGTGGTCACCGGAGCTTGACCTGCGACGAACGGCAACGGCGAAGCTTGTAGGCGACCATGGAGCAGAGGAACCAGAGCGAGAGGGAGCGAGGGAGAGGGTCCACGGGGACAAGCGTATCACCACGAAGCTAATGGAGGGGTCGACAAGGAGCGGAGAGACCGGACGGCATCGGCAACATCGATCGAGGTAGCGGCCGAAGGCGAGGAAGACAATGTTGTTGGCGGCGATTTGGAGCGCCCCTGCTCGATTCCTCTTCCAAGGATGACCAGTACAACGAGGCAGTGCTTCCTGCGGTTTCAGAACTACGAGGGGAGGCCGAAGATGGTGGGGCACTGGCGATCTCTGTGGCTATGGTTTTGGTGGAGAGACGAAAGAGAGCAAACGAGGAGGTGATAAGTCCAGCGGTGGAGGGAGACGTGCTCTAGGAGGCTCTTATAATCTCCAAGGTGTGAAGGATGGCCGAGAGGAAGCGGCAGGATCAACGATGCTGGCAGCAACACGCAGGTGTTCGACATCGGGGACGAAGACGACGAAAGGCGCCGAAGCGGTACAGGACGAATCCTAGGCCCCGGGTGGGCCGACTTGGGCCACTAGCCTGCGCGCTAGCGACAAGGAAAGGAGAGAGGGAGATAGGCCATGCCACGTTGGCTATTGCTGCCTTTAAAAAAACCTTTTCTTTTTCTGTTTACTTTTTTCTCTTTTCATTTGATTTTCATATCTGTTTGGAACCATTTGAAAATTACCAAAGGTTTAAAATGCTTTAGAAAACATACATGGGCCCTTGAGCCAATTTGGGGTCCTTATATTTTGGTTTTTCAAAATAGCAAAACCATTTTGAATATGTTTCAAAGAGAGGAAGAAAAAGTAGGGTTTAGAGTTTGCATTGTTCAACACTTGCTCACATGCATATATTTTATTGATTTAACCATATGCATGCAATGCTTAAGTACTATTTATATATATTACAAACTCGGGTTGTTACAGCTCTGCCCCCCTTACAAGAATCTCGTCCCGAGATTCCTAAGTTTTTGAAAAGAAGGTAGGGTACTCAGATCGGAGATGATCTTCTCGTTCCCAGGTTGCTTCATCCTCAGAGTGATGGGACCACTAAACTTTCCGGAACTTGATGTTTTTATGACGAGTCTTGCACTTGGTTTCATCAAGGATACGAACATGATACTCACGGTAAGTCGGATCCTTCTAGAGATCAAGAGTTTGGTGATCAACACCACGAACAGGGTCTTTGAAGCAACGCTTGAGTTGAGACACATGGAAAACGTCTTGCACCTCAGGGAAGTTTGCGGGTAGGTCCAATTGATATGCGAGTTCACCTTTCCTGGAAAGAACACTAAAAGGACCAACATAGAGAGGAGCCAGTTTGCCCTTGATACCAAAACGGTGGACACCCATTAAAGGAGTGACCCGAAGATAATCTTGATCACAAACTTCATATTCAAAATGTTGATGGTGACGATCATGATAGCTTTTCTGGCAAGACTGAGTAGTTTTCAAACGATCTCGAATGATTCGAACTTGATCTTCTGCTTCCTGGATCATATCCAGAATAAAGAACTTTCTTTCACTGGTTTCTTACCAGTTCAAAGGAGTATGATAGGTTCTTCCATATAAGAACTGGAATGGTGCCATGTCTATACTGGACTGATAACTGTTGCTGTAGGAAAATTCAGCGAAAGGAAGACATTTCTCCCAGTTCTTGCCAAAAGATATGACACATGCTCTAAGCATGTCTTCAAGGATTTGATTCACTCTTTCGGTCTAGCCACCGGTACTAGGATGGTAAGCCATACTGAAGGACAAACGGGTTCCCATAGCTTGTTGGAAACTTGTCCAGAACCTTGAGGTGAACAAACTCCCTCGGTCAGAGATGATTTTCTTCGGTATCCCATGAAGGACAACTATTCGAGAGATATATAGATCAGCCAGTTGATTAGCATTAATGCTCTCGCGAACATGTAGGAAGTGAGCAACCTTGGATAGATAGTCAACAATTACCCAGATGGCATCATTTCCTATCTAAGTCTTAGGAAGACCAGTAATGAAACCCATACCAACTTCATCCCATTTCCATTCAGGGATTCAATGTGGTTGCAGGAGACCAGCGGGTCTTTGGTGCTCATCCTTGACGCGGCGACAAACGTCACATTCAGCAACAAAACGAGCGATATCCTTCTTCATACCAGACCACCAGAATCTTTGACAAAGATCTTGATACATCTTGGTACCTCTAGTGTGGATAGAAAGGAGTGGTTCATAAGCTTCGGTAAGAAGTATCAGCTTCAAGTCCATTCCATTCAGTACGACCAACCGTGTACCGAAATATAGAACACCTTCCTCGTTAATAGAGAAACATTTAGCAACTCCACTAGCAATGTTCTCTATCATCGTGTCAATCTCAGGAGCTTGCCTTTGGGCAGCATAGATTTGATCCACTAGAGAAGACTTCACTTCAAGAGTAGAAAGGAATCCACGAGGAACTATTTTAAGGTTTAACCGAGAAAATTCCTCATGAAGAGAAGGTTGAGCTTGTTTGATCATCAGGTTGTTGCAGTAAGACTTACGACTTAATGCATCAACAACAACATTGGCTTTACTAGGTTGATAGTTGAGACCCAAATCATAGTCTTTGATGAGTTCCAACCATCTTCTTTGCCTGAGATTCAAATCAGGTTGTGTGAAAAGATACTTCAGACTCTGATGATCCGAGTATAACTCGCAACGAATACCGAGAAGGTAATGTCGCCATTTCTTAAGAGCATGAACAACAGCTGCAAGCTCAAGATCATGAGTTGGGTAGTTATTCTCATGTGGTTTCAACAGATGGGAAGCATAAGCTACCACATGCCCATCTTGCATTAACACACATCCGAGACCTTGGTGAGAAGCATCGTAGAAGACGACAAAATCTTTGCTGGTGTCTGGAAGAACTAGCACCGGAGCAGTTGTTAACTTGGTTTCCAACATTTGCAAGCTTTCTTCAGCCTTATCAGATCATTCGAACTTATTATCCTTCTTAAGAAGATCATTCATCGGCTTTGCAATCCTGGAGAAGTTCTCAATGAACCGACGGTAATAACCATCCGTCCCGAGAAAAATTCGAACATCCTTAACGGATTTGGGAGACTCCCAGTCAAGGACAGTTTGGACCTTATCTGGGATAACAGCAACCCCTTTGTCGGATACAACATGACCAAGGAATATGAGCTCTTGTAACCAAAACTCACATTTGGAAAACTTGGCATAAAGACGATGTTCTCGAAGTTTTGTCAACACCAAATGAAGATTTTCGGCGTGTTCTTCTTCAGTCTTGGAATAGACCAGAATATCATCGATGTAGACCACGATGAACTTGTCAAGATACTCCATAAAGACAGAGTTCATGAGCCGCATGAAAGTGGCTGGAGCAATGGTAAGAGCAAAATAAATGACAGTGTACTCGTAAAGACCATAAAGAGTGGTGAAAGCAGTCTTTGGAATATATTCCTTACGGGTATTTATCTGGTAATACCCTGATCTCAAATCCATTTTGGAAAAGAAAGTGGAACCACTTAACTGATCAAAAAGATCGTTGATCCTAGAGAGAGGATACTTGTGCTTGATAGTCACAGCATTGAGTGGGCGATAATCCACAACCATACGCGGTATATTAGTATCCCGCAGCTTAACAAAGATGGTAGGATATCCCCAAGAAGATGTGTTGGGCTGAATGTATCCTTTTCCTTCTAACTCCTCTAATTGCTTCTTCAACTCCACAAGCTCATGAGGAGGCATACAATAGGGTCTTTTAGAAACATGACCAGTTCCAGGATCTAACTCTATGACAAACTCCACTCTTCGAACAAGTGGAATGCCAGGCAACTCCTCAAGAAAGACATCCGAGAATTCACAAACCACGAAAACATCTTGAATCTATAACGGAGGTAGTACTTCAAGAGCATACAACTCTGCTTCAGGAATAGAAACAACTGAAGGAGATAGTGACCCTACAGTCCAATACTTGACTGTTATGCCAGCAGTACTAGTCAGGGTCACAGACTTGGTTGTACAATCGAGGATAGCTTGATAGAGGGTCAACCAGTTCATGCCCAAAATGATGTCAATGTCAGTTGACTTGAGGGCGATCAAAGAAGTGGGAAAAGATGAAATGCAACTTCGATTAGATTCCCATGACTAACCATGGTGGAACGCCAACTAGAACCAGTAGATTGAACCCATAGAGGGAACAACCAACCCCTCAAAACTTATCCCATGAATTTGAGCAAAAGCTTGTGATAGGAATGAATGTGATGCTCCAGAATCAAACAAAACTTTAGATGAAATTCGATTGATACGAAGCGTACCCATAATGACGCTTGGATCTTCCCGAGCCTCCTTAGCCGAGATATGGTTCAAGAGACCTCTTCCAGCACCTTGATACTTGTCATTCTTCTTTGTTGGTGGTGCTTTCTCATTAGCGCTCTTTTGAGGACATTCCTTTGCAAAGTGGCCAGGCTAACGACAGTTGAAACATATAAAACCTGATGCATTGCTAGCAGAAGGGTAGTTTGATCCACCAGCATTGTTTGGAGTAGCATTTGGACGAGGAGCATATATAGAAGACCTTGAGGTGTAAGGAGCATGTGGCACATCGCTGTAAGGCACGAAGATACGACGCTTCTTATTGTTAGCACCAGCCTTGTTGTACCCCTCATGAGGACGCTTACGAGTTTCTTCATACTCTACCTTCCCACTCTCGGCCTTCATAGCCTTGTTGACAAGACCTTGGAAGTTACCAAAGTCCATGAGATGGATATCACGGCGAACCTCAGGACCCAGTCCCTTGCCGAACAGAGCTTTTGTTCTAAGCATTAGTGGAGACCTCTTCAGTAGCATAGCAGGCACGACGATTGAAGTTGCGCTAGTAGTCACACACGAAACAGTGCACTTCTTCAGCTTGAGGAATTCCTCCCTCTTCTGATCCATCAGACCCTCCGGAATATGGTAAGCTCGGAAGGCTTCAGTGAACTCTTGCCATGTAACAACATGTTGAGCTTCTTGGATTGCCAAGAAATTTTCCCACTAGGAGCCAGCTGCTCCTTCCAGATGATAGGCAGCAAAAGTCACCCAATCATCTTGAGCAGCCTGACCAACCTAAAGTTTGCGCTCCATAGTGCGAAGCTAGTAATCCGCATCAAGTGGCTCAGTGGAATAGCTGAAAACTAGCGGAGTGAGACATGTGAAGTCCTTGATACCAACTTGATTGTTCTGGCGTTGAGCAGTGTTGCACTCAATCCTTTCAAGGAGCCTCATGTTGTCAGCACGGTTGGTTTCATACATGGCCATGAGTTGGACCATAGACGGCGGTGGAGGAAGGTTGGAAGATTCCCCCTCATTTTCAACACCAGCATTGGCACGAGTACGAGCACGAGAGGTTTTACCCATCCTGGAAGAACAAAAGGAGTTAGACAAGGGATTCAAAGGAACAACACAGAAAGATGAACAAAGAGTACTTGATATAAACATATAATCTTATCAAGCATGGTAGTATCAAAGCATACTAATGTATACACTAACCAACTGACTTACAAACCATGACAATGGAATGCTAAGATGTTACACACCAAGCAAAACTGAGATGTCTTGGAACTCTGAGATTAGCAACCGGGTACAGAGTACTTCTAGAAAAACAACCCCGAAACCATGATCCTAAAAGTTTGAGATAAGAGGTAAGAAATGAAAACCTTTTCAAACCAAATAGGATGAGAAAACTCCTGCATCAGAACACACCAGATAAGGAGTAAAAAGAATCGTAGTCAGAGTTTCAGCAAAAAAAATTTAACTTTCAAATAGTTTTGTCAACTTCTAGACTCAACATCGACCAATAAAAGGGTTTCCTACAAGAAGCCCTGCTCTGATACCAAATCACGTAACACCCCCGGGATTAGGGTTAAACTAACCTCAGATCACCATCTTAGATAAGCTCAACTCCAATCACGGAAATCTAAGTATGATTCGGTAACATTACAGAACTCAGGGATTCAACAACATAAGTTTAAACTCTTATTAGAGTACAATATTAGAGTTATTACAAACAAAAGGTCATACACCCAACATTACATCACACATCAAAAGCAGATTATGTTGTTCTACACAAAAACTTAGAAAATGGCCTAAGAGGCCATAAAAATATGCGACGTCCATCCCATAGTACTTAGGCTGCTACCCGGTACCCCCAACTACTCGTCGATGTCAATGTAGAAGCCACCTTCAGTCGCAACTAGATCATCTGTAGAAAAACCTAGTGTCAATGTACTACGGAAGACTTACATAACCTAGTGTCTACATGCTCTGGCTAGAAAGGCTTTCTTTGAATTTACTTTTGCGTAAAGCAATCTTTATTTGTAAACAAGAGAGAGAAGATGCTCGTCTACTCAGTATCTTTTAAAAGGGATAAGATAACGACTTCTTCATCTTGTTCAGCATATCTTGATAACCACCAGCTTCATCAGAACCTCCTATCTAGGATCATCCCCTCGATCCAGAGGAAGCATCCTTAAGCACACGTAGATCAACAAGTTTTATAGAGGTTAATGTTATCTATGATATTAGAATCTGGTCACCAAACATTCATAACCGTGAACACGACTTTTCGAAAGATTATTACCCTGCAGGGGTGTAGAACTTTACCCACATGCACCAACCGACTCTTAATGCCAAATATTATTATCCCTCTTCCTTGGAAGGCCGGCAAAGGGTGGTTGACCATGAACTTTACCTTGCTTTTGCCGAGACCTTGAGTCACGCCCTAGGAATGGTTCCACTGTAATGGGTCAAGTCCCGAAGCCGGTCCCTAAAGATGTGAGGCGAGGTTGGTTCACCAGAGGCTCCATCGACCCCAAGCAAACCGCAGCCATGCTTCCCTACCTGTTATGATGCACCTCAATCACCTCCTCTTTCGAAAACGTTTTCAATTTGTTTGCCAAATGGAAAGCACGAACTATGTGACTCATGGAATATACTAGTCAAGTTAGTCAATCGAGGAGGTCCCAAGCCCCATGTGGCTGTACGCTCGTCTCAGTTCCAAAGGTAAGAACTCAGTTCCTAGTGGTGGCGAGCATCGGATTACAAATACCACACCCAACATGGCCTCCCATACAAGCCTTAGCAGTTTAGTTAACTCCTTCGATGATGTCACTATCTCCTACCTTTCTAGATTGTTTGGCACCTTCAAATCATCATCCGAATGTATCCGACGTAACTATTAAGCATGGCTAAGCTGTCGGTTGCAAAAGCTCTACCAATGCTCACATGCCAGACCTAGGTATGCTAGGAGCAGTGGATCAGGAGTATAAAGCTACAAAAAGGGAAACTGTGCAGCAGATAGGTAACACTAACTACTGACAAAAGACCACATTGGATTGCATGCATCATAGCGAGAAAGTAAATACTATGTAAAACATAGGTTCAGAATGAGAGGCTATGCTTGCCTTGTCTGTCAATAGACAGATATGTATCTTCGGTGTCGTTGACTTTAGCCTCGGGCTTGCATCCTATCACGAAGAACCAATACCGAAAAGGAAGGCGACAATCAAGAAATGGCATAATGCAATGCGCAATCAATATGTATGACATGTTAGATTAGATACTACACATTAACCCTAAGTGCAACATCATTTTAAGAGGGTTTGGAATGCCCTAATGAAGGTGCATCGTCGAACCCACATTGTACATAAGGGGTGTCGGTGTTTCCTTATCGAAACTAGGGTTTTAAGTTTCTTAACAATGTATGATGATTGCTTAGACAGATAGCTCTCAATTTTCTGAAAATTTTGATATATTATACATATTTTTCTGATAAATATGAATTAGTTATGAATTTTACAAGTTTATATTAATTTCTACCATTTTTAAACATTTATAAAAAGGATTAAATAAATACTGTATCACCCTGACGTCATCAACCCTATCCCTAACTTTCTGGACCGCAGGGAAATCTACCTATGGCCACTAACGAGGGGCCCCAGTCCATGCTGGGTCCATCCTGTGGCCACGCGGGCGCCATGTAGACACGACGGTGCAGAACGACAGGCGGTGGTCGCTCCCGGCGACTCGGGCCACCCAGAACGCGCGGATGGGCGCCCTGGAGAGAGCGCGACGAGGGAAACAACATAGAGGTGGCGCCACCCCTTTGTGGTCACCGGAGTTTGATCTGCAACGAATGGCGGCGTCAAAGCTTGAAGGTGACCATGGAGCAGAGGAACCAGAGTGAGAGGGAGCGAGGGAGAGGGTCCACGGGGACCAGCGGCTCACCACCAAGCTAAAAGAGGGGTCAGCGAGGAGCGGGGAGACCGTACGGCGTCGACAGCTTCGATGGAGGCAGCGGCCAGAGGCGAGGAAGACGACGTCGTTGGCGGTGATTCAGAGCACCCCTGTTCGATTCCTCTGACGAGGATGACCAGCACAGCGAACCTAATCATAAAACTTGGTAAGTAAAGTGTGCTTCAGGATGCTTCCTCAGGGATCGTGGGGTGATCTGTAACACCCCGGGATTAGGGTTAAACTAACCTCAGATCACTATTTAAGATAAGCTCAACTCCAATCACGGAAAATCACACTATTATTCGGTAACATTACAAAACTCAGGGATTCAACAACATAAGTTTAAACTATTATCAGAGTACAATATTAGAGTTATTACAAAATAGAGCTCATGGACCCAACATTACATCACACAGCGAAAGCAGATTATGTTGTTCTACACAACAACTTAGCAAATGGCCTAAGAGTCCATAAATAGAAGCGATGTACATCCCATAGTCCTCAGTCTGCTACATGGGACCCCGAACTACTCGTCGATGTCAACGTAGAAGCCACCTTTAGTCGCAACTAGATCATCTGTACAAAAACAACAATAGCGCAAGGCTGAGTACAGGAATGTACTCCGCAAGACTTAGATAACCTAGTGTATACATGCTCTGGCTAGAAAGGCTTTCTCTGGATTTACTTTTGCATAATGCAATCTTTATTTGTAAACAAGAGAGAGAAGAGGCTCGTCTACTCAGAATCTTTTAAAAGGGATAAGATAACAACTTCTTCATCTTGTTCAGCATATCTTGATAACCACTAGCTTCATCAGAACCTCGTATCTAGGATCACCCCCTCAACCCAAAGGAAGCATCCTTAAGCACACGTGGATCAACAAGTTTTATAGAGGTTAATGTTTCTATGATCTTAGAATTTGGTCACCAAGTGTTCATAACCATGAACATGGCTTTTCGAAACGTTTATTACCCTGCAGGTGTGTACAACTTGACCCACACGCACCAACCGACTCTTAATGCCAAATATTATTAGCCCTCTTACTTGGAAGGCCAGCAGAGGGTGGTTGACCATGACCATTACCTTGCTTTCGTCGAGACCATGAGTCACTCCCTAGGGATGGTTCCACCGTAACGGGTCAAGTCCTAAAACCGGTTCCTAAATATGTGAGGCGAGGTTGGTTCACCAGGGGCTCCATCGACCCCAAGAAACCGCAGCCACGCTTCCCTACCTGTTACGATGCACCTCCATCACCTCTTCTTTCGAAAACGTTTTCAATGCGTATGCCAAATGGAAAGCCCGAACTATGTGACTCATGGAATCTACTAGTCAAGTTAGTCAATCGAGGGTTCCCTAGCCCCGTGTGGTTGTACGCTCGTCTCGGTTCCAAAGGCAAGAACTCAGTTCCTAGTGGTGGTGAGCATGGGAATACAAATACCACACCAAACATGCCTCCCATACAACCCGTATCATGTTTAGATAACTCCTTCGACGATGCCACCATCTCCTACCTTTCTATATTCTTTGGAACCTTCGAATCATCATCCGAATGGCTAAGCTATCAGACGCAAAATCTCTAGCAACGCTTAGATGCCAGACCTAGGTATGCTAGGAGCAGTGGATCAGGAGTATAAGGCTACAAAAAGGGAAACAGTGCAGCAGATAGGTAACACTAACTAATGACAAAAGACCACATTGGAATAGCATGCATCATAGCGAGAAAGTAAATATTTGTAAAACATAGGTTCAGAATGAGAGGCTACACTTGCCTTGTCCGTTAGTAGATAGATATGGATCTTCGGTGTCGTTGACTTCAGCCTTGGGATCGGATCCTATTGCGACGAACCAATACCATTAAGGAAGGCGACAATTAATACATGGCATAATGCAATGCTCAAAAAATATGTATGACATGTTAGATTGGAGACTACACATGTACATAAGGGGTGTTGGGCTTTCCTTATCTAAACTACGGTTTTAAGTTGCTTGAAAATGTATGATGATTTCTTAGACAGATAGATCTCAATTTTCTGAACATTTTGATACATTATACATATTTTTCTGATTAAATATGAATTAGTTATGAATTTTACAAGTTTATAATAATTTATGCCATTTTTAAACATTGCTGAAAAGGATTAGATGAATAATGCATCACCCTAACTTCATCAACCCTATCCCTAACTTTCTGCACCACAGGGAAATCTACCCCTAGCCACTGACCAGGGGGACCCAATCCATGCTGGGTCCACCCTGGGGCCACGCGGGCGCCATGCTGGACACGACTGTGCGGACCGGCAGGCGGTGGTCGCTGCCGGCGACTCGGGCCACCCCAGCATGGGCGAATGGGCGCGCTGGAGAGAGCGCGACGAGGGAAACAACACAGAGGTGGCGCCGCCCCTTTGTGGTCACCGGAGTTTGATCTGCGACAAATGGCGGCGGCAAAGCTTGTAGGCGACCATGGAGCAGAGGAACCAGAGCGAGAGGGAGCGAGGGAGAGGGTCCACGGGGAACAGAGGCTCACCACGAAGCTATAAGAGGGGTCAGCGAGGAGCGGGGAGACCGTACGGCGTCGACAACATCGACGGAGGCAGCGGCCGGAGGTGAGGAAGACGACGTCGTTGGCGGTGATTCGGAGCACCCCTGTTTGATTCCTCTGTCGAGGATGACCAGCACAGCGAACCTAATCATAAAACTTGGTAAGTAAAGTGTGCTTCAGGATGCTTCCTTAGGGATCGTGGGGTGATCTGTAACACCCCCGGGATTAGGGTTAAACTATCCTCAGATCACTATCTAAGATAAGCTCAACTCCAATCATGGAAAATCACACTATGATTCGGTAACATTACAAAACTCACGGATTCAACAACATAAGTTTAAAATATTATTAGAGTACAATATTAGAGTTATTACAAACCAGAGTTCATGGACCCAACATTCCATCACATAGCGAAAGCAGATTATGTTGTTCTACATAACAACTTAGCAAATGGCCTAAGATGCCATAAATAGAAGCGATGTCCATCCCATAGTCCTCAGTCTTCTACCTGGGACCCCCAACTACTCGTCGATGTCAACGTAGAACCCACCTTTAGTCGCAACTAGATCATTTGTAGAAAAACAACAATAGCGCAAGGCTGAGTACAAGAATGTACTCCGCAAGACTTAGATAACCTAGTGTCTACATGCTCTGGATAGAAAGGCTTTCTCTGGATTTACTTTTGCGTAAAGCAATCTTTATTTGTAAACAAGATAGAGAAGAGGCTCGTCTACTCAGAATCTTTTAAAAGGGAAAAGATAACAACTTCTTCATCGTGTTCAGCATATCTTGATAACCACTAGCTTCATCAGAACCTCCTATCTAGGATCACCCCCTCAACCCAGAGGAAGCATCCTTAAGCACACGTGGATCAACAAGTTTTATAGAGGTTAATGTTATCTATGATCTTAGAATTTGGTCACCAAGTGGTCATAACCATGAACATGGCTTTTCGAAACGATTATTACCCTGCAGGGGTGTACAACTTGACCCACACGCACCAACCGACTCTTAATGCCAAATATTATTAGCCCTCTTCCTTGGAAGGCCAGCAGAGGGTGGTTGACCATGACCATTACCTTGCATTCGTCGAGACCATGAGTCACTCCCTAGGGATGGTTCCACCGTAACGGGTCAAGTCCCGAAACCGGTTCCTAAAGATGTGAGGCGAGGTTGGTTCACCAGGGGCTCCATCAACCCCAAGAAACCACGGCCACGCTTCCCTGCCTGTTACGATGTACCTGCATCAACTCTTCTTTCAAAAATGTTTTCAATGCGTATGCCAAATGGAAAGCCTGAACTATGTGACTCATGGAATCTACTAGTCAAGATAGTCAATCGAGGGGTTCCCAAGCACCGTGTGGTTGTACGCTCGTCTCGGTTCCAAAGGCAAGAACTCAGTTCCTAGTCGTGGTGAGCATGGGACTACAAATACCACGCCCAACATGGCCTCCCATACAAGCCTTAGCATGTTTAGATAACTCCTTCGATGATGTCACCATCTCCTACCTTTCTAGATTCTTTGGAACCTTCGAATCATCATCCGAATGGCTAAGCTGTCGGACGCAAAAGCTCTAGGAACGCTTAGATGCCAGACCTAGGTATCCTAGGAGCAGTGGATCAGGAGTATAAGGCTACAAAAAGGGAAACTGTTCAGCAGATAGGTAACACTAACTACTGACAAAAGATGATGGGGATATGCCTACTGGGTATACCCAGCAGGACGTTTCCGACTGGCCCGTGAGCTGGCGAGTGGGCCTGCAGAACGGCGAGTGGATCGAAGCCCAGCAAGGTACCGAGCGACTGGAAGCTGAAGGCGCAGGCGAGTGGATAGGCCCAGTCGGACTAGGTTAAACGACTACTGAAGCTGTAACCGAATCGGTTGAGATATGTAAACCCTAGGGGAGGTGAGCCTATATAAACCTCCCTATAGGGTGAGTAGAGACACGTTCCCTCATACACCCAAGCGAGTCGCCGCCTAGCCGCCGAGCTCGCCCATTGTAACACCTCCATAATACAATCTAGCAGGAGTAGGTCTTTACCCTCCGGGGGGCCGAACCTGGGTAAAACCCTGTGTCTTTGCCCTCATCTCGCACCGCAGATGGCTGGCCGCCCTTGCCCCTCGTTCTACTACTCGCTGCCGATTGCAGCATCTGCCGTGACCATTCCCACGATAGTGGCGCCCACCGTGGGGCCTGGCCGGTCTAGCCGGTGTTCTGCGGCGAGATCCAATCTGCCCATCAACGAGACGGTCGCCACCGGTCGCATGATAGCGATCGGCGAGATGCTCCAGATCTTGCCGAGCAGCTACGTCCCGGCGGCGCGACCCGTCATGCACAGCGTGATCTTGCCTATCGGCACGATCAGCCTCTTCGTCGGCCTCACCGACGTCATCGCCTCGGAGGACTCGGCTTGCATCCGCGAGTCGCCGCCACGCGATCGGCTCTCCGAGAGCCAGATCCGCACGATCCACTGCCTCGCCTCCGAGTACAACTCAGCCCACAGCAACGTGGCCGGGAATTCAGCGGCCGCAGAGGATGCGACCCTCACCGACGACGCCGACTCGGCGACCCCGGCGTCACTCGCCGGATCCATCACCGCGGCCTCGTCCGCGGGCTCCATCGCCCAGGTCTCCAACGCGGGAGACTTCGAGGACCCCTCCATCCTCGGGATCTTCGAATTCGACTCCGGGTCAGAAAACTCCGCCGACCTCCGCGACGGAACCGGTCGCCACGCCGCGGCCTACATGGCCACCGGCGCCGATCCGCCGGAGGATCCTTTCTCCACCCCAATCCCTCCTAACGCCACGGCAATGGAGGTCGAGGAACTCCGCCTGAAACTGGCGGAGGCGGTGCGCAAGGGGCAAGCCGAGCGCGAAAAATTTCGCCTCGAGCAGGTGACGGCGCAGGAGCTGTCACGCTACCACCAGCAGCGGATCAGGTCACGTCTGAACCCCACCGTTCAAGGGCGTGCCCTGAACTTCGACGACGAAAACAACCCGGCCCGCGTAGCCGAGCGCGCAATCTGCGAGAACGCGCCACCAGGAGGAAGCGCCCGGCCCCGCCAGGATCAACGGCGATGGGCGCCCCACCTCCACCCAACCGCACCCCTCCCAGGGACCAGCCGCGGATAGTAGTCTCCTCACGGGAGCGAGACGCAAACGGCCTCCCACTGTTCTCCACCCCGATGGACAACCTCGTGGCAGGCCGAGCAGCAGCCGACAGCATCACGGCCACCGGCGACGGCGCCCTACAGATCCAATGCGTCAGGGCCCTGCTCGCGAAGGCCGTCGAGCAGCAAAAAGCGGGCGCCGACTCGCAAGGTCGAGTATACTTGCGTTCCTCGGGAAGCAGAGCGGCCTCCAGCGGCCGCCCAGCGGCGGCAAACACCCTCAACTGCCCGCCACCAGAGCCACAGCAGCTCCAACACCGACCCGCGAACGCGGCACTCTCCACCAATGACCCCAGGCCGGCGACCAACTTCGTCGCCGCCAACGGGCAACCCATCGACGCCCGCACCCACATCATCAACAACCAAAGCTGGCGTGCACGCCAGCCCGACGACTTGCGGCACACCCTAACTAATCGCCGCGACGGCGAGCCTATGGGGTCGCTCAGTCGACTCGGACCCAAGTGCTTTGGACCAATGATCCGAGGCGAGAAGTACCCACCAAACTTCAAGGCGCCAAAAGAGATAGAAAAGTACGACTCCTCGTACGACCCCGCCGTCTGGCTCGACACATACCTCATGGCGATGGGGATCGCGGGTCACACTGACCTGCTCACCGCCCGTTACCTCCCCCTGATGATGGAGGGGACGTGCAGGCAGTGGATCAACACTCTCCCCCAGGACAGTATCGACTCCTGGGAGGAAATGCGCGACGCCTTCGTCAGGCACTTCGAGTGCTCCTACACCCGCGCCACCACTATTGATGACCTGGAACGGTGCGTCCAGGGACCCCGCGAGTCGACCCGCAACTGGGTCCAACGGTGGCAAGAGCTTTGGTACAACGCGGTCGGTATCCACCCGGACACCGCGATCCATTGCTTCAAGACCTCGTGCCGCTACGAGCCCCTAGTCGCCAAGCTCAAGCGACACTCCCGCACACTCGACAACATCCCCGACCTCCTCGAGATCGCCAAACGGTACGCCGAGGAAGACCCAAACCAGGAAACTGACGACGAGTAAGGAGGTCAACGTCGTGGAGGCGGCAACGACGGCGGACGCCGAACCGACCTACGCTACAGCGGCACTCGCCTCACTGGAAAGCGCCGCAGTGACGGGCGAGTCGACTTCGTCGCCAACGCCGGGCACGCGCAGCGCGAGCCCAAGAGCTTTCGCCGCGACGGAGGGCAATGCCGCGACGGCGGCAACTACAAAAACAAGCCAAGGTTCGACCCCGCGGCCCTCCTTAACCAACCATGTGCGTTCCATAGCAGGGAAGGGAAGCCCGCAACGCACACCACCGCCGACTGCCACACCCTCAGGGAAATCGAGAAGGCACGGCACGCGCGGGAGGACCCCGACAACGACCCGCCAAACGGCGGAAAATTCGGCAAAGTAGCCGGCTCGCTCCACACCTTCACAGGCTTCAACACGAAGCGCGAGAAGAAGGTCATCGCCCGTGCCGTCGCTGTCAACGCGGTGGCCCAAATAGACGTCCCCCAGTTCCTGAACTGGTCGGAGCAGCCCATCACCTGGAGCCGCCAAGACCACTCGCCACGCGTCGAGTACCCAGGACGAGTCGCCTTGGTGGTCAAGCCCAAGGTTGGCAACTACTGGCTCCCCAAGACGCTGATGGACGGCGGTAGCTCCGTCAACATCCTCTACCTCGACACCTTCAGGCGGCTGCGGCTCCCGCAGTCGATGATCGAGACGACCCACACCACGTTCCACGGCATCGTCCCCGGTCGGAAGGCGTACCCGATCGGCAAGGTCACGCTGCCGGTCACCTTCGGCACACCGGCAAACTTCCGCACCGAACGGATCGTCTTCGAGCTGGTGCCCTTCGACAGCCCCTACCACTGCGTCCTGGGGCGCCAGGCGTTCGCTAAATTCATGGCAGCGCCCCACTACGCGTACAACGCGATGAAGCTCCCCGGGCTGTGCGGCGTCATCACCATCAACGGCGACCCCGACATGGCCGCCGAGTGCGAGGCCAAAGGAGCCGAGCTCGCCGACGCCGTCATCGCGGCGGAGACTAATCACGCCGATGAGCTCGCCAAGTACGCGAGCGGGGTCAACAATGACGGCCCCACAATACTCAAGAAGCCCAACTCAGAGGGCGCAAACACCTCAACCTTTGAGGCCATGACGCACACTCGCACCATCGAGCTGGTCCCAGGCGACTCCAGCCAGACGGTGACGATCGGGACAGGCATGAGCCCAGCATAGGAAGGCGCGCTCATCGAGTTCCTCCGTGAGAACAGGGACATCTTCGCATGGAAACCCTCCGACATGCCCGGTGTCCCTAGGGAGCTCGCTGAGCACAAGCTGAACGCCGACCCCAAAGTGCGACCTGTCAAGCAGTCGCTACGGCCCTTCAATGAAGAAAGCCGTCGAGCAATCGCCGAGGAAGTGCAGCGTCTACTCGCTGTCGGCTTCATCCGGCCAATCAAGTACTCCAAGTGGCTGGCAAACCCAGTCCTGGTCGAGAAGAAAAACGGGACCTGGAGAATGTGTATCGACTACACAAACCTGAACAGCGCCTGCCCAAAGGAGCAGTTCGACCTCCCGCGGATCGACCAGATAATCGACTCAACCGCGGGCTCGGATTCGCTATGTTTCCTCGACGCCTACTCTGGGTATAACCAGATCAAAATGGCTGTCGAAGACGAGGAGAAGACGGCGTTCATCACTCCATTCGGAGCCTTCTGCTACACCGCCATGACCTTCGGCCTCAAGAACGCCGGGGCTACCTACCAGCGGTGCATGCAAGAATGCCTCGCGAGCCAAATGGGCCGCAACATCCACGTCTACATCGACGACGTGGTCGTGAAGTCCGCTCGCCAAGGCGACCTACTCGCCGACCTTGCGGAAACTTTCGCCAACCTGCGAAGATACATGATAAAGCTCAACCCAGGCAAGTGCACCTTCGGTGTACCCGCCGGACAACTACTGGGGTACGTCGTCTACAAACGAGGGATCGAGGCAAACCCCACAAAGATCGACATGATCGCCCGGCTCGGCAAACCCGAGTGCCTGCGCGACGTCCAGAAGCTGGCCGGGCGAGTAGCGGCTCTCAGTCGCTTCATCCCCCGCCTGGGCGAAAAGGCGATGCCCCTATACCGCCTGATGCGCAAGAACCCCACCTTCCAGTGGGACAAGGAGGCGGACGACGCGCTCCGTGACCTCAAAAAGGTGCTACTCGCCGCCCCCGCCGACAAAGAACCCATGCTGGTTTACGTCGCGGCGTCCGAGCGCGTCGTCAGCGCCGTGATGGTCGTCGAACGACCAGAGGAAGGAAAGGAGCACCCGGTTCAGCGGCCGGTGTACTACATCAGCGAGGTCCTCACCGAGTCGCGCCAGCGGTACCCACAGTACCAAAAGCTAGTATACGCGGTCTTCAGGGCTCAGCGGCGCCTGCCGCACTACTTCCAGGAGCACCCGATCACGGTCGTCTCCTCAGCACCACTGCAAGACATCATCCGCAATCGCGAGGCGACCGGGCGGGTCGCCAAGTGGGCCGTCGAGATCGGCGTCCACAACATCAAATACGAGCCACGAAAGGTGATCAAGTCGCAGGCACTGGCAGACTTCATCGCCAACTGGGAGGAGGCCCAGCAGCCAGAGAAGCTGCCGTACCTCCACTACTGGAGCCTGCACTTCGACGGCTCCAAGAACGCGGACGGTGCAGGCGCAGGGATAGTGTTGACTTCACCAAAGGGCGACAAGCTCCGCTACATCCTCTGCCTCGACTTCACGCCCTGCACCAACAACATGGCAGAATACAAGGCCCTACTCCACGGCATGCGAGCCGCCAAGGAGATGAACGTCAATTGCCTCTGCTGCTACGGAGATTCCGACCTTGTCCCGGGGCAAGTCGCCGGCACCTGCGACGACGCCTCCCCTACCATGGCGGCGTACCGCCAAGGGGTGGACAAATTGGGCGGCCACTTCACCGGCTACTCTGTCGAGTGGATCGACAGGCGGAAAAACGAGGAGGCAGACGCCCTCTCTCGCATCGGGTCGGCTCGACTCGCACCACCCGCCGGCGTTTTCCTCGACACGATCTCCAAGCCATCAGTCTCTCCCCTGAGGGAGATCGACATCGGAGTCCCACTCCAACCAGAGGCAGCCTTGGTCGCACTCGTCACCGAGCCAGACGACTGGACCAAGCCCTACATCGCCTACCTGGAAGCCGGCACCCTGCCAGCAGACGAGACCGACGCTCGAATGATCGCTCGTCGATGCAAGTCTTACACCATCATCGACGGCGAGCTCCACAAGCGCAGCGTCACCAGCGTGTTCCAACGCTGCGTCCAACCAGCTGAAGGACGCAAAATCCTCCACGACATTCACTCAGGTGACTGCGTCCACCACGCCGCCGCTCGCTCCCTGGTCGCCAAGGCTATGCGACACGGCTTCTACTGGCCCACCGCACACGCCGACGCTGTCGACATCGTCCAGCGATGCGCCGGGTGCCAGAAGTAATCAGACGCACGTACCGAGCTCGGCGCTCAAAACAATCCCCATTACCTGGCCATTCGCTGTGTGGGGCATGGACATGATAGGCCCCTTCAAGAAGGCCCCTTCCGGCTACACCCACCTGCTAGTCGCCGTCGACAAATTCACGAAGTGGGTGGAGGCCAAGCCAGTCCGGAAGTGCGACGGGAAGACCGCCACTAAATTCCTACGCGAGCTCATATATCGCTACGGGTTCCCGAACAGCATCATCACAGACAACGGCACCAACTTCGCCAAGGGAGCCATGGCCGAATTCTGCGAAGAGCACCACATCCGGCTCGACCTCGCGTCAATCGCCCACCCGGAATCCAACGGCCAGGCGGAACGGGCCAACCAAAGCATCCTCCACGGCCTGAAGCCGCGACTCCAAGTACCACTCGAGCGCACCGCCGGGTGCTGGGTCGAGGAGTTGCCCTCCGTCATCTGGGGGATCCGCACCTCAGTCAACAGATCGACGGGATTCACTCCCTTCTTCATGGTCTACGGTGCCGAAGCAGTCATGCCCACTGACCTCGAAAACGACTCGCCGCGAGTCGTCCACTATACGGAGGCTGCAAACGAGCTGGCCCGCCAGGATGGGGTCGACCAGCTCGACGAAGCACGCGACCTCGCTCGGTCACGCACCGCCATCTACCAGCAAGGACTCCGCCGCTACCACAGCCGGCGGGTGAAAGCTCGCACCTTCCAGGAAGGCGACCTGGTGTTACGCCTCATCCAGGACAAAAAGGGCATGCACAAGCTCTCCCCTCCGTGGGAAGGCCCATTCGCTATCGGGCGCGTACTCGGCAACGACGCCTACTACCTCATCGACGTCCGCGGGGACGGCGAACTCGACGTCAAGCAACCATGGAATGTAAACCTCCTCCGGAAGTTCTACTCCTAGAACCCCACACATGTACTCTCCAGTCGCTATGAAATAAAAGAAACGGTTACCGCAAATTGCGCCTACTCTCCATGACTTGTGCCACTCGCACTCGTAAAAACAGCGTTACGCTAAATGCAGAAGTCAACCTTTGGTACTGCGATCGGCACGGCTAAGTAGTGCGGTGTAAGAGCACTGAATCACTTCAGGTCTTGCATCGTCCACGAATAACGCCAACCCGGAGCCCCATTGGAGTCGCCTAGCTCGACTGGTTCTACGAGCCAAGACAACTGCCCTCGCTTCTCACAGCGACCTTGGTCCTCCGCATCCTCGGCCTAGCGACTCGAACGGCTAAGTACCACGCTCGGGGACTGAAGACCAGTTCGTCGCGAGCGGTCAGGGAAAACGCCAAGTAAGAGAGCATGCCTAGGACTCGCCACGCGACTGACCCCACAGGCCAGGCAGGAGTGACGCGCTCACACCAACGCGCTAAGTCCTCAACCACCCTCGAGTCACGCCTAGAACTACCAAGTACCACGCTCGGGGAATCGGCCACCCGACCTCGTTCGCGCACGGGAAAACGGTAAAGTATAGAGCACTCAAGGGAGTCGCCTAGCGACTGGCTCTTCGAGCTCGGGCGAGTCGACTAAAACATCAAAACACATAACAACAACACATATATCATACACGAGGTAAACCCCCAAAAAGGGCGGACGCGCTCGGGGACTCGTTCAACATCAATCAAAAGCACACAAACAAATAACAAAATAGACACGACGTCTCATTCAATTACATGTTGCATTGTTTCGCGTTACAAAATATGCCTGCGTGGCAGAACTGCTGCTAACGCCACAAGGCAAACTACTCTACTCTGCAGGCTTCGTCGACGACTCGCCAACATCCCGACGATTGCGGATGAACGCCGTGTACTGGTTTGATGGATACGTCGTCAGTTCACCCGCCATCGCCGCGCGAAAAGGATGCTCGACCTTGAAGTCACGATGCGGCGGCTCGGGGTCGTTCGGCGCGACGACCGTCTCCTGGTATGGAAGGAGGTCGCCCATTGCCCAGACACGTTCCGAGTATGTGGCGGCACGCTCTTGCAACTTGAGGACCTCGGACAGCTCCACCGCGCCAGTTGACGATGGGTACCCACTCGTCACATCGTCGATGTCGAAGTCTTCGGGGAAGTGGGCGAGTCCAAGGATCAGGGCCATCGATGCTCCACGCCGAAATGCCGATCGCGTCATGAATTCAACGACCGCGGGTGCCTTCTCCAAGTACTTCCACACCTCAACGAGGTCGCTGGGAATCACCTCCGTGGGTGATATTTCTTGGAGGTAGGCGCGGATGCAGGTCGCCGACAGCGTCGCCGAGTCGACGAGCATTCTTACGCACTGCCTTGCGTCGAGCGAGCTCGCCTCTTCTTCGCTATCAATGATGCGACCTGCGAAGAAGAAGACAATGATGAGTATGACGGACACCACAAAAACCACAACTATAAGAAAGGGAGGATGCACTCACCAAGCAGCGGGCGGGCGAGTCCCGTGATGAAGCACTGAAGCGACGTGTGGTCGTCCTGAAGCCCAGCAATAAGGACTTCCGACACCTTGCGATCCTCCTCTGCGACCGCAATGGCGGCCTTAGCTCGCCCGTCCGCCAAGCTCGCTTCTTCTCTCGCCTCCCGCAGTTCGCGCTCGAGGTCGGCGATCCGTTGTTCAGCGGCACCCAGAGCAGATCGCGCCGCCACCAACTCACCAGCGGGGACAAGCCCCTGGCGAGCTTCCTCTGCCTTCGCAGCAACAACCTGAAGCCCTTTGTTCGCCTCCTGGACGATGGCCAGCTCCTTCTCCGCCCGCTGTTTCGCGGCCAATCGGTCCGCCGACTCAAGTTGCAGACCCTGCACATCACCAAAAAAGTTAGTTAAAACGAAATTCCAAAGTGCCCACCCGCTGAAATTCCGCGAGTACGCACTCGGGGACTGGCGATCAAGAAATTCCTAAGTGCCCACCCGCTGAAATTCAGCGAGTGCGCACTCGGGGACTAGCGATCAAGAAATTCCTAAGTGCCCACCCGCTAAAATTTAGCGCGTGCGCACTCGGGGACTGGATACGAAAATAAAAGACGAGAAATTATAAGAATCACGCCGCTGCAAAGCACCGACCCGATCCTCGGGGACTGGATGTACGTGGATGGCTGCGCCAAGCATGCCATGGAGTTGGATCGCATCCACAGACGCGAGTAACGCTGGCGTGTGCCCACGACGTTGGTCGACTTCAGCATCGGCGCTCCCCGGAGCGTGGCTCGAGGGCGCAGCCCCACTCGCCGTGGCCGCCTTGGTCACGAAGCGGGAGAAGGTAGCCATAGAGGCACCCGCTCCAAGGGAAGTCGCCTCCGCCGTTCCAGGCAAGGAAGCGCCCTCCTTTGTAGACGCGGCTGCCTCCACTGCGGGCCCGTCCGGCGCGGCCGACGTGTCGTCAGAGATAGTGACGATGTCGTCGCCCTTGGCCTTCTTACTGCCATCCGCTGAGGCGACAACCTCGTCCGCCTTCCTCTTGCGGGAAGGATCCTCCTCGCTAGCGGCGGAGGGTACCTTGGCCACGGTCGGATAGCCCATCCTTTTCACTCCGGTCCTGTGCGTTAATCGAATCAACAAAGACAATTGAAATAGTTATGGAAAATAAGGAGGGGTGAGCGCACTCACTTGGCGACTGGGATGAAACGTAGCCCCGTACGAAGGCCGACCGGTTTTTCCAGTTCAGGGCCCAGTCGGCGACTGAGCCCCAGTTCCAGGACGTCGCGTGCCCAAGACACGGACGGCTTCTTCGTCGTTGAGGCCGCAGCTGGCGCCTCAGGTACATCCTCGGCGGGAGCTTCCTCGCGACTTGGAGCCGCTACAACCGGAGCCTCCTTGCGGGGCGAAGCCGCCGCGGCCGGAGCCTCCTTGCGAGGCGAGGTCGCCGCAGCCGGAGCCTCCCCCAGCCCAGAGACTGGGGCGAATGGTGGGGGCATTGAGGCCAGCGGCACTTCCACGGTCGCCGTGTCCAGCGCGGTTGTCGCTGGTGGCGCACCGTCACCAGCTGGGCTGGGAGCATCGGAGCTGCTCGCCGAGTGCGGCGGTGAGGCCGTCCTCGACGGCTTCGTTTTCTTCTTCAGGGGGGCCCTCGCCTCCCTCTCCTTCTTCTTCTTTGACGGAGTGGCTTGATGGCGTGAGGTGGTCTCTGGGAGCTCGTCGTCGTCGTCATGACGCTCGAGGCTTCTGCTCGCCTCGATCTCGCGTTGACGTTGCCCGCGGGTCTTTCGGACCAGCGGGGCGACCTCCTCTTCGGACTCGTCCTCGTCGTCTTCGTTGCCCCTCGCGGGTGGCGATTCGCCTATGTCCTGGGCGGATGGGCCCGGGCTCTCATCATCCGAAGGTGGGAGCCACCCTTCCACCACCTGGAATAGCTGCGATGAATACAAAACAGAATCAGAATTACCGCGACTGCATACACTGCGACTGCGAACAAGGTAAAGAAATTACCGTTGGAGCTGGACGCTTCGCGGTGTAGGGGGCGATCCCGGCCTGCGCATCCAGGTACACCGCCTGGGTAATCTTCTTCAACGCTGGGAGGTAATCTTCCAGCTTCCACTCGTCGAGGCAGGCCTTCGTCGAGTCCCCCTGGCCCGTGTATTGGTACATGTAGTGGTCGCGCTGGGCGAGTGGAACGAGACACCGCCCAAGCCAGCAATTGTACAAATTTATCGTTTGGAGGCCCTTCTTCTTCAGACCACGGATGGTCTGGAGCATCTCGTCAACGACCATCCGCTGGTCGTCGGGGAGCTTGCCGACTTGGAGATGGCGCGGCTCGGAACGACTAGCGGAGTACCGCGGGATCGCCGCCTCGCCCTCCGGGGTCGCCTCGGTCACGTAGAACCACGACTTTTTCCAGTAGCTCGCTGCCTTGGCGGGTAGCATCAGATCAAAGAAAGAGGCTTTGGACTTGAGCTGGAACGTCAAGCCGCCCGCAGCTAGCATTGGGCCTCCTGCCTCCTCGCGGCTGATCCGTCCGTGGAACAGATCTTGCCACAAGGGGAAGTAGGGCCGGCAGCCCAAGTAGCATTCGCAGAACGCCACGAAGATGGCGAGCTGCTCGATGCTGTGGGGACCCAGATCTGAAGGCTGGATCCCGTAGTAGGCGCAAAAGCGCCGGAAGAACAAGGACGTGGGAAACCCTAGCCCTCGCTCGAGATGACTGGTGAAACAGACGAATTCCCTCTCTCGCGGGTTTGGGGTCGTTTCTCCAGCTGCGGGGATACGCCAACAGCCGGCTCGCAGGATCCCGGCCTCCTCGAAAGAGGCCAGCTGCGCCCTCGTGCACTTGGATCTACCCCACGGTTCGGTGGAAAGGGCCATGGCCGGGAGGTTGGTTGGAGATCGGAGGATTTCGGGTCGACTGGATCGCGGAGCAAAGGAAGGAAAATGCGCGCACTCGGAAGAAGTGGTGAGCAGTTGACTCTACGGTTGCCTGCCATTCCTCTTATATAGCGGGAGTTACCCGCCAATTCAGGAGGCCGTTACCGCGCGATGATTACGCCAAAAGTTACCGTTGGGTTACCCCAACGGCTAGTTTGACCGCGCCTAACGGTCCAACTCCAGCCACTCGGCTCGCCAAGTCAGTCACTATGACCGCGTCTCGTCGACTCGACTCGCCGAAGCCGCGACTTGGTTCGCCGGATTTCCTCCTTTATACAGGAGCCCGCCGACGATTCGACTGGATGCCTACTCTGAAGCCGTATACTCCTACTGCCAGCAGCCACTTACGCCCAATCGAGGACGGCCTCGGGGACTACTGATGGGGATATGCCTACTGGGGTATACCCAGCAGGACGTTTCCGACTGGCCCGTGAGCTGGCGAGTGGGCCTGCAGAACGGCGAGTGGATCGAAGCCCAGCAAGGTACCGAGCGACTGGAAGCTGAAGGCCCAGGCGAGTGGATAGCCCCAGTCGGACTAGGTTAAACGACTACTGAAGCTGTAACCGAATCGGTTGAGATATGTAAACCCTAGGGGAGGTGAGCCTATATAAACCTCCCTATAGGGTGAGTAGAGACACGTTCCCTCATACACCCAACCGACTCGCCGCCTAGCCGCCGAGCTCGCCCATTGTAACACCTCCATAATACAATCTAGCAGGAGTAGGTCTTTACCCTCCGGGGGGCCGAACCTGGGTAAAACCCTGTGTCTTTGCCCTCATCTCGCACCGCAGATGGCTGGCCGCCCTTGCCCCTCGTTCTACTACTCGCTGCCGATTGCAGCATCTGCCGTGACCATTCCCACGACAAAAGACCACATTGGATCGCATGCATCATAGCGAGAAAGTAAATATTTGTAAAACATAGGTTCAGAATGAGAGGCTACACTTGCCTTGTCCGTTAGTAGATAGATATGGATCTTCGGTGTCGTTGACTTCAGCCTTGGGATCGGATCCTATTGTGACGAACCAATACCATAAAGGAAGGCGACAATTAAGACATGGCATAATGCAATGCTCAAAAAATATGTATGACATGTTAGATTGGAGACTGCACATTAACCCTAAGTGCAACATGATTTTAAGAGGGTTCAGAATGCCCTGGCGAAGGTGCATCGTCGAACCCACGTGTACATAAGGGGTGTCGGTCTTTCCTTATCTAAACTATGGTTTTAAGTTGCTTGAAAATGTATAATGATTGCTTAGACAGATAGCTCTGAATTTTAGGAACATTTTGATACATTATACATATTTTTCTAACACTAACTACTGACAAAAGACCACATTGGAATCGCATGCATCATAGCGAGAAAGTAAATATTTGTAAAACATAGGTTCAGAATGAGAGGCTACACTTTCCTTGTCCGTTAGTAGACATATATGGATCTTCGGTGTCGTTGACTTCAGCCTTGGGATCGGATCCTATTGCGAACAACCAATACCAGAAAGGAAGGCGACAATCAAGACATGGCATAATGCAATGCTCAAAAAATATGTATGACATGTTAGATTAGAGACTGCACATTAACCCTAAGTACAACATCATTTTAAGAGGGTTCAGAATGCCCTGGTGAAGGTGCATCGTCGAACCCACATGTACATAAGGGTTGTCGGTCTTTCCTTATCTAAACTACGGTTTTAAGTTGCTTGAAAATGTATAATGATTGCTTAGACAGATAGCTCTCAATTTTCTGAACATTTTGATACTTTATACATATTTTTTGATTAAATATGAATTAGTTATGGATTTTACAAGTTTATAATAATTTCTGCCATTTTTAAACATTGCTGAAAAGGATTAAATAAATACTGCATCACCCTAACTTCATCAACCCTATCCCTAACTTTCTGCACCGCAGGGAAATCTACCCCTGGCCACTGACCAGGGGGACCCAATCCATGCTGGGTCCACCATGTGGCCACGCGGGAGCCATGCTGGAGACGACGGTGCGGAACGACAGGCGGTGGTCGCTGTCGGCGACTCGGGCCACCCCAGCACGCGCGGATGGGCGCACTGGAGGGAGCGCGATGAAGGAAACAACACAGAGGTGGCGCCGCCCCTTTGTGGTCACCGGAGCTTGACCTGCAACGAACGACAATGGCGAAGCTTGTAGGCGACCATGGAGTAGACGAACCAGAGCGAGAGGGAGCGAGGGAGAGGGTCCACGGGGACCAGTGTCTCACCATGAAGCTAAAAGAGGGGTCGGCGAGGAGCGGGGAGACTGTACGGTTTCGAGAACATTGACGGAGGGAGCGGACGGAGGCGAGGAAGACGACGTCGTTGGCGGTGATTCGGAGCACCCCTATTCGATTCCTCTGTCGAGGATGACCAACACAGCGAACCTAATCATAAAACTTGGTAAGTAAAGTGTGCTTCAGGATGCTTCCTCAGGGATCGTGGGGTGATCTGTAACACCCCCGGGACTAGGGTTAAACTAACCTCAGATCACTATCTAAGATAAGCTCAACTCTAATCACGGAAAATCACACTATGATTCGGTAACATTACAAAACTCAGGGATTCAACAACATAAGTTTAAACTATTATCAGAGTACAATATTAGAGTTATTACAAACCAGAGGTCATGGACCCAACATTACATCACACACGAAAGCAGATTATGTTGTTCTACACAAGAACTTAGCAAATGGCCTAAGAGGCCATAAATAGAAGCGATGTCCATCCCATAGTCCTCAGTCTTCTACTTGGTACCCCCAACTACTCATCGATGTCAACATAGAAGCCACCTTTAGTCGCAACTAGATCATCTGTAGAAAAACAAAAATAGCGCAAGGTTGAGTACAAGAATGTACTCCGCAAGACTTAGATAAACTAGTGTCTACATGCTCTGGCTAGAAAGGCTTTCTCTGGATTTACTTTTGCGTAAAGCAATCTTTATTTGTAAACAAGAGAGAGAAGAGGCTCGTCTACTAAGATTCTTTTAAAAGGGATAAGATAACAACTTCTTCATCTTGTTTGGCATATCTTGATAACCACTAGCTTCATCAGAACCTCCTATCTAGGACCACCCCCTTAACCCAGAGGAAGCATCCTTAAGCACACGTGGATCAAAAAGTTTTATAGAGGTTAATGTTATCTATGATCTTAGAATCTAGTCACCAAGTGTTCATAACCATGAACATGGCTTTTCGAAACGATTATTACCCTGCTGGGGTGTACAACTTGACCCACACGCACCAACCGACTCTTAATGCCAAATATTATTAGCCCTCTTCCTTGGAAGGCCAGCAGAGGGTGGTTGACCATGACCATTACCTTTCTTTCGTAGAGACCATGAGTCACGCCCTAGGGATGGTTCCACCGTAGCGGGTCAAGTCCCGAAACCGGTCCCTAAAGATGTGAGGCGAGGTTGGTTCACCAGGGGCTCCATCGACCCCAAGAAACCGCGGCCACGCTTCCCGGCCTGTTACGATGCACCTCCATCACCTCTTCTTTCGAAAACGTTTGCAATGCGTATGCCAAATGGAACGCCCGAACTATGTGACTCATGGAATCTACTAGTCAAGTTAGTCAATCGAGGGGTTCCCAAGCCCCGTGTGGTTGTACGCTCGTCTCGGTTCCAAAGGCAAGAACTCAGTTCCTAGTGGTGGTGAGCATGGGACTACAAATACCACACCCAACATGGCCTCCCATACAAGCCTTAGCATGTTTAGATAACTCCTTCGATGATGTCACCATCTCCTACCTTTCTAGATTCTTTGGAACCTTCGAGTCATCATATGAATAGCTAAGCTGTCGGACGCAAAAGCTCTAGCAACGCTTAGATGCCAGACCTAGGTATGCTAGGAGCAGTGGATCTGGAGTATAAGGCTACAAAAAGGGAAACCATGCAGCAGATAGGTAACACTAACTACTGACAAAAGACCACATTGGAATCGCATGCATCATAGCGAGAAAGTAAATATTTGTAAAACATAGGTTCAGAATGAGAGGCTACACTTTCCTTGTCCGTTAGTAGACATATATGGATCTTCGGTGTCGTTGACTTCAGCCTTGGGATCGGATCCTATTGCGAACAACCAATACCAGAAAGGAAGGCGACAATCAAGACATGGCATAATGCAATGCTCAAAAAATATGTATGACATGTTAGATTAGATACTGCACATTAACCCTAAGTACAACATCATTTTAAGAGGGTTCAGAATGCCCTGGTGAAGGTGCATCGTCGAACCCACATGTACATAAGGGTTGTCGGTCTTTCCTTATCTAAACTACGGTTTTAAGTTGCTTGAAAATGTATAATGATTGCTTAGACAGATAGCTCTCAATTTTCTGAACATTTTGATACTTTATACATATTTTTTGATTAAATATGAATTAGTTATGGATTTTACAAGTTTATAATAATTTCTGCCATTTTTAAACATTGCTGAAAAGGATTAAATAAATACTGCATCACCCTAACTTCATCAACCCTATCCCTAACTTTCTGCACCACAGGGAAATCTACCCCTAGCCACTGACCAGGGGGACCCAATCCATGCTAGGTCCACCCTGTGGCCACGCGGGCGCCATGCCGGACATGACGGTGCGGAACGGCAGGCGGTGGTCACTGCCGGCGACTCGGGCCACCCGAGCACACGTGGATGGGCGCACTGGAGGGAGCGCGACGAGTGAAACAACAAATAGGTGGCGCCGCCCCTTTGTGGTCACCGGAGCTTGACCTGCGACGAACGGCAGCGGCGAAGCTTGTAGGCTACCATGGAGCAGAGGAACCAGAGCGAGAGGGAGCGAGGGAGAGGGTCCACGGGGACCAACGGCTCACCACGAAGGTAATGGAGGGGTCGACAAGTAGCAGAGAGATCGGACGGCATCGGCAACATCGATCGAGGCAGCGGCCGGAAGCGAGGAAGACAATGTTGTTGGCGGCGATTTGGAGCGCCCCTGCTCGATTCCTCTTTCAAGGATGACCAGCACAATGAGGCAGTGCTTCCTGCGGTTTCAGAACTACGAGGGGAGGCTGAAGATGGTGGGGCACTAGCGATCTATGTGGCTAGGGTTTCGGTGCGGAGACGAAAGAGAGCAAACGAGGAGGTGATAAGTCCAGGGGTGGAGGGAGACGTGCTCGAGGAGGCTCTTATCATCTCCGAAGGGCGTGACGTATGGCCGAGAGGAAGCGGCGGGATCAACGATGCTGGCAGCGACACGCAGGTGCTCGCCGTCGGGGACGAAGAAAACGAAAGGCGCCGAAGCGGTACAGGACGAATCCTAGGCCCCGGGTGGGCCGAGCTGGGCCACTGGCCTGTGTGCTAGCGACAAGGAAAGGAGACAGGGAGATGGGCCACGCCACGTTGGCTATTGCTGCCTTTTAAAAAAAACCTTTTCTTTTTCTGTTTACTTTTTTCTCTTTTTCATTTGATTTTCAAATCTGTTTGGAACCATTTGAAAATTACCAGAGGTTAAAAATGCTTTAGAAAACATACATGGGCCCTTGAGCCAATTTGGGCTCCTTATATTTTGGGTTTTCAAAATATCAAAACCATTTTGAATATGTTTCAAATAGAGGAAGAAAAAGTAGGGTTTAGAGTTTGCATTGTTCAACACTTGCTCACATGCATATATTTTATTGATTTAAACAGATGCATGCAATGCTTAAGTACTATTTATATATATTACAAACTTGGGTTGTTACAGCTCTGCCCCCCTTACAAGAATCTCGTCCCGAGATTCCTAAGTTTTTGAAAAGAAGGCAGGGTACTCAGATCAGAGATGATCTTCTTGTTCCCAGGTTGCTTCATCCTCAGAGTGATGGGACCACTAAACTGTCCGGAACTTGATGTTTTTACGACGAGTCTTGCACTTGGTTTCATCAAGGATACAGACATGATACTCACGGTAAGTCAGATCCTTGTAGAGATCAAGAGTTTGGTGATCAACACCACGGACAGGGAAAACGTCATGCACCTCAGGGAAGTTTGCAGGTAGGTCCAATTGATATGCGAGTATACCTTTCCTGGAAAGAACACGAAAAGGACCAACAGAGAGAGGATCCAGTTTGCCCTTGATACCAAAACGGTGGACACCCTTTAAAGGAGTGACCCGAAGATAATCTTGATCACAAACTTCATATTCATCATGTTGATGGTGATGATCATGATAGCTTTTCTAGCGAGACTGAGCACTTTTCAAATGATGTCGAATGATACGAACTTGATCTTCTGCTTCCTGGATCATATCCGGAATAAAGAACTTTCTTTCACTGGTTTCTGACCAGTTCAAAGGAGTATGATAGGTTCTTCCATATAAGAACTGGAATGGTGCCATGTCTATACTGGACTGATAACTGTTGTTGTAGGAAAATTCAGCGAAAGGAAGACATTTCTCCCAGTTCTTGCCAAAATTTATGACACATGCTCTAAGCATGTCTTCAAGGATTTGATTCACTCTTTCGTTCTGGCCACCGGTACTAGGATGCTAAGCTGTACTGAAGGACATACGGGTTCCCATAGCTTGTTGGAAACTTGTCCAGAACCTTGAGGTGAACAAACTCCCTCGGTCAGAGATGATTTTCTTAGGTATCCCATGAAGGAAAACTATTCGAGAGAGATATAGATCAGCCAGTTGATTAGCATTAATGCTCTCGCGAACAGGTAGGAAGTGAGCACCCTTGGATAGATAGTTAACAATTACCCAGATGGCATCATTTCCTATCTGAGTCTTAGGAATACCATTAATAAAATCCATACCAACTTCATCCAATTTCCATTCAGGGATTCAATGTGGCTGCAGGAGACCAGCGGGTCTTTGGTGCTCATCCTTGACGTGGCGACAGACTCACATTCAGCAACAAAACGAGCGATATCCTTCTTCATACCAGACCACCAGAATCTTTGACGAAGATCTTGATACATCTTGGAACCTCCAGTGTGGATAGAAAGGAGTGGTTCATGAGCTTCGGTAAGAATTATCTTCTTCAAGTCCTTTCAATTCAGTACTACCAACCGTGTACCGAAATATAGAACACCTTCCTCGTTAATAGAAAAACATTTAGCAACTCCACTAGCAATGTTCTCTATAATCGTGTCAATCTCAGGATCTTGCCTTTGGGAAGCATTGATCTGATCCACTAGAGAAGACTTGACTTCAAGAGTAGGAAGGAATCCACGAGGAACTACTTCAAGGTTTAACCGAGAAAATTCCTCATGAAGAGAAGGTTGAGCTTGTTTGATCATCAGGTTGTTGCAGTAAGACTTACGACTTAATGCATCAGCAACAACATTGGCTTTACTAGGTTGATAGTTGAGACCCAAATCATAGTCTTTGATGAGTTCCAACCATCTTCTTTACCTGAGATTCAGATCAGTTTGTGTGAAAAAATACTTCAGACTCTGATGATCCGAGTGTAACTCGCAACGACTACCGAGAAGGTCATGTCGCCATTTCTTAAGAGCATGAACAACAGCTGCAAGCTAAAGATCATGAGTTGGGTAGTTATTCTCATGTGGTTTCAACAGATGGGAAGCATAAGCTACCACATGCCCATCTTGCATTAACACACATCCGAGACCTTGGTGAGAAGCATCGTAGAAGACGACAAAATCTTTGCTGGTGTCTGGAAGAACCAGCACCGGAGCAGTTGTTAACTTGGTTTCCAAAATTTGCAAGCTTTCTTCAGCCTTATCAGATCATTCGAACTTATTATCCTTCTTAAGAAGATCATTCATCGGCTTTGCAATCCTGGAGAAGTTCTCAATGAACCGACGGTAATAACCATCCGTCCCGAGAAAAAATCGAACATCCTTAACGGATTTGGGAGACTCCCACTCAAAGACAGTTTGGACCTTATCTGGGATAACAGCAACCCCTTTGTCGGATACAACATGACCAAGGAATATGAGCTCTTGTAACCAAAACTCACATTTGGAAAACTTGGCATAGAGACGATGTTCTCGAAGTTTTGTCAACACCAAATGAAGATGTTCGGCGTGTTCTTCTTCAGTCTTGGAATAGACCAGAATATCATCGATGTAGACCACGATGAACTTGTCAAGATACTCCATAAAGATAGAGTTCATGAGCCGCATGAAAGTGGCTGGAGCAATGGTAAGAGCAAAATAAATGACAGTGTACTCGTAAAGACCATAACGAGTGGTGAAAGCAGTCTTTGGAATATATTCCTTACGGATATTTATCTGGTGATACCCTGATCTCAAATCCATTTTGGAAAAGAAAGTGGAACCACTTAACTGATCAAACAGATCGTTGATCCTAGGGAGAGGATACTTGTTCTTGATAGTCACAACATTGAGTGGGCGATAATCCACAACCATACGCGGTATATTAGTATCCCGCAGCTTAACAAAGATGGTAGGATATCCCCAAGAAGATGTGCTGGGCTGAATGTATCCTTTTCCTTCTAACTCCTCTAATTGCTTCTTCAACTCCACAAGCTCATGAGGAGGCATATGATAGGGTCTTTTAGAAACATGACCAGTTCTAGGATCTAACTCTATGACAAACTCCACACTTTGATCAGGTGGAATGCCAAGCAACTCCTCAAGAAAGACATCCGAGAATTCACAAACCACGGAAACATCTTGAATTCTAACAGAGGTAGTACTTCAAGAGCATACAACTCTGCTTCAGGAATAGAAACAACTGAAGGATATAGTGACCCTACAGTCCAATACTTGACTGTTATGCCATTAGTACTAGTCAGGGTCACAGACTTGGTTGTACAATGGAGGATAGCTTGATAGATGTCAATGCCCAAAATGATGTCAATGTCAGTTGACTTGAGGGCGATCAAATAAGTGGGGAAAAGAAGAAATGCAACTTCGATTAGATTCCCATGACTAACCATGGTGGAATGCCAACTAGAACTAGTAGATTTAACCCACAGAGGGAACAACCAACCCCTCAAAACTTATCCCATGCATTTGAGCAAAAGCTTGTGATGGAATGAATGTGATGCTCCAGAATCAAACAAAACTTTAGCTGAAATTTGATTGATACGAAGCGTACCCATAATGACGCTTGGATCTTCCCGATCCTCCTCAGCCGAGATATGGTTCAAGAGACCTCTTCCAGCACCTTGATACTTGTCATTCTTCTTTGTTTGTGGTGCTTTCTCATTAGCGCTCTTTTGATGACATTCCTTTGCAAAGTGGCCAGGCTAACGACAGTTGAAACATATAAAACCTGATACATTGCTAGCAGAAGGGTAGTTTGATCCACCAGCATTGTTTGGAGTAGCATTTGGACGAGGAGCATATCTATAATACCTTGAGGTGTAAGGAGCATGTGGCACATCGTTGTAAGGCACGAAGATACGACGCTTCTTATTGCTAGAACCAGCCTTGTTGTACCCCTCGTGAGGACGCTTACGGGTTTCATCATACTCTACCTTCCCACTCTCGGCCTTCATAGCCTTGTTGACAAGACCTTGGAAGTTACCAAAGTCCATGAGATGGATATCACGGAGAACCTTAGGATCCAGTCCCTTGCCGAACAGAGCTTTCTTCTTAGCATCAGTGGAGACCTCTTCAGTAGCTTAGCAGGCACTACGATTGAATTTGCGCTAGTAGTCACACACGAAACCAGTGCACTGCTTCAGCTTGAGGAATTCCTCCCTCTTACGATCCATCAGACCCTCCGGAATATGGTAAGCTCGGAAGGCTTCAGTGAACTCTTGCCATGTAACAACATGTTGAGCTTCTTGGATTGCCAAGAAATTTTCTCACTAGGAGCCAGCTGCTCCTTCCAGATGATAGGCAGCAAAAGTCACCCAATCATCTTGAGCAACCTGACCAACCTAAAGTTTGCGCTCCATAGTGCGAAGCCAGTAATCCGCATCAAGTGGCTCAGTGGAATAGCTGAAAACTAGCGGATCGAGACATGTGAAGTCCTTGATACCAACTTGATTGTTCTGGCGTTGAGCAGTGTTGCACTCAATCCTTTCAAGGAGCCTCATGTTGTTAGCACGGTTGGTTTCATACATGGCCATGAGTTGGACCATAGACAGCGGTGGAGGAAGGTTGGAAGATTCCCCCTCATTTGCAACACCACGAGCATTGGCACGAGTACGGGCACGAGAGGTTTCGCCCATCCTGGAAGAACAAAAGGAGTTAGACAAGGGATTCAAAGGAACAAGACGGAAAGATGAACAAAGAGTACTTGATATAAACATATCATCTTATCAAGCATGGTAGTATCAAAGTATACTAATGTATGCACTAACCAACTGACTTACAAACCATGACAATGGAATGCTAAGATGTTACACACCAAGCAAAACTGAGATGTCTTGGATCTCTGAGATTAGCAACCGGGTACAGAGTACTTCTAGAAAAACAACCCCGAAACCACGATCCTAAAAGTTTGAGATAAGAGATAAGAAATGAAAACCTTTTCAAACCAAATAGGATGAGAAAAGTCCTGCATCAGAACACACCAGATAAGGAGTAAAAAGAATCCTAGTCAGAGTTTCAGAAAAAAATTTAACTTTCAAATAGTTTTGTCAACTTCTAGACTCAACATTGACTAATAAAAGGGTTTCCTACAGGAAGTCCTGTTCTGATACCAAATCCCGTAACACCCCCGGGATTAGGGTTAAACTAACCTCATATCACCATCTTAGATAAGCTCAACTCCAATCACAGAAGATCTAAGTATGATTAGGTAACATTACAGAACTCAGGGATTCAACAACATAAGTTTAAACTCTTATCAGAGTACAATATTAGAGTTATTACAAACCATAGGTCATAGACCCAACATTACATCACACATCAAAAGAAGATTATGTTGTTCTACACAAAAACTTAGAAAATGGCCTAAGAGGCCATAAACAGAAGCGACGTCCGTCCCATAGTCCTCAGGCTGCTACCTGGTACCCCCAACTACTCGTCGATGTCAATGTAGAAGCCACCTTCAGTCGCAACTAGATCATCTGTAGAAAAACAATAATGGCGCAAGGCTTACTAAGAGAATGTACTCCGCAAGACTTAGATAACCTAGTTTCTACATGCTCTGGCTAGAAAGGCTTTCTCTGGATTTACTTTTGCGTAAAGCAATCTTTATTTGTAAACAAGAGAGAGAAGAGGCTCGTCAACTCAGTATCTTTTAAAAGGGATAAGATAACGACTTCTTCATCTTGTTCAGCATATCTTGATAACCACCAGCTTCATCAGAACCTCCTATCTAGGATCACCCCCTCGATCCATATGAAGTATCCTTAAGCACACGTAGATCAACAAGTTTTATAGAGGTTAATGTTATCTATGATCTTAGAATCTGGTCACCAAACATTCATAACCATGAAAACGACTTTTCGAAAAGATTATTACCCTGTAGGGGTGTACAACTTTACCCACATGCACCAACCGACTCTTAATGCCAAATATTATTAGCCCTCTTCCTTGGAAGGCCGGCAAAGGGTGGTTGACCATGACCTTTACCTTTCTTACGCCGAGACCTTGAGTCACGCCCTAGGAATGGTTCCGCTGTAACGGGTCAAGTCCCGAAGCCTGTCCCTAAAGATGTGAGGCGGGGTTGGTTCACTAGAGGCTCCATCGACCCCAAGCAAACCAGGACCATGCTTCCCTACCTGTTATGATGCACCTCAATCACCTCCTCTTTCAAAAACGTTTTCAATTCGTTTGCCAAATGGAAAGCACGAACTATGTGACTCATGGAATCTACTAGTCAAGTTAGTCAATCGAGGGGGTCCCAAGCCCCATGTGGCTGTATGCTCGTCTCGGTTCCAAAGGAAAGAACTCAGTTCCTAGTGGTGGCGAGCATGGGGGATTACAAATACCACAGCCAACATGGCCTCCCATACAAGCCTTAGCATGTTTAGTTAACTCCTTCGATGATGTCAATATCTCCTACCTTTCTAGATTCTCTGGCACCATTAAATCATCATCCGAATGTATCCGACGTAACTATTAATCATGGCTAAGCCGTCGGTTGCAAAAGCTCTACCAATGCTCACATGCCAGACCTAGGTATGCTAGGAAAAGTGGATCAGGAGTATAAAGCTAAAAAAAGGGAAACTGTGCAGCAGATAGGTAAAACTAACTACTGACAAAATACCACATTGGATCGCATGCATCATAGCGAGAAAGTAAATACTATGTAAAACATAGGTTCAGAATGAGAGGCTATGCTTGCCTTTTCTGTCAATAGACAGATATGTATCTTCGGTGTCGTTGACTTCAGCCTCGGGCTTGCATCCTATCACGAAGAACCAATATCGAAAAGGAAGGCGACAATCAAGACATGGCATAATGCAATGTGCAATCAATATGTATGACATGTTAGATTAGATACTACACATTAACCCTAAGTGCAACATCATTTTAAGAGGGTTTGGAATGCCCTAACGAAGGTGCATCGTCGAACCCACATGTACATAAGGGGTGTCGGTGTTTCCTTATCTAAACTAGGGTTTTAAGTTTCTTGAAAATGTATAATGGTTGCTTAGACAGATAGCTCTCAATTTTCTGAACATTTTGATATATTATACATATTTTTCTGATTAAATATGAATTTTACAAGTTTATATTAATTTCTACCATTTTTAAACATTTCTGCAAAGGATTAAATAAATACTGCATCACCCTGACGTCATCAACCCTATCCCTAACTTTCTGGACCGCAGGGAAATCTACCTGTGGCCACTGACGATGGGGCCCCAGTCCATGCTGGGTCCACCCTATGGCCACACAGGCGCCACGCTGGACATGGCGGCGGGGAACGGCAGGCGGTGGTTGCTACCGGCGACTCGGGCCACCCCAACACGCGCGGATGGGCGCGCTGGAGAGAGCTCGACGAGGGAAACCACACAGAGGAGGCGCCACCCTTTTATGGTCACCGAAGTTGGATCTGCGATGAATGGCGGCAGCAAAGCTTGCAGGCGACCATGGAGCAGAGGAACCAGAGCGAGAGGGAGCGAGGTTGAGGGTCCACAGGGACCAGCGGCTCACCACGAAGCTAAAAGAGGGGTTATCAAGGAGCAGGGAGACCGTACAGCGTCGACAACATCGACGGAGGCAGCGGCTGGAGGCGAGGAAGACGACATCGTTTGCGGTGATTCCGAGCACCCCTGTTTGATTCCTCTGTCGAGGTTGACCAGCACAGCGAGGCGGTGCTTCCTGCGGTTTCAGAACGATGAGGGGAGGATGGACATGGTGGGGCACCGGCGATCTCTGTGGCTAGGGTTTCGGTGTGGAGACGAAAGAGAGCAAACGAGGAGGGGATAAGGCCAGGGTGGAGGGAGACTTGCTCGAGGAGGCTCTTATCCTCTCCAGGGCGCGACGAACGACTGAGAGGAAGCGATGGGATCGACGGAGCCGGCGGCGACACGCAGGTGCTCGTCGTCGGGGATGAAGATGACGAAAGGCACTGAAGCGGTACGGGCCGACTCCTGGGCCTCGAGTGGGCCGAGCTGGGCTGCTGGCCTGCGCACACGGGCGATAGGGAAAGGAGAGAGGTAGATGGGCCACGTCCCGTTGGCTGTTGCTTCCTATTTTTTTTAATACAAAACCCTTCTCTTTTTCTCTTTATTGTTTTCTATTTTTCATGTCTTCTTCAAATCTGTTTGAAACCATTTGAAAATTTCTAGAGGTTTAAAATACTTTAGAAAACATACAGGGGCCCTTGAGCCAATTTGGGCTCCTTATATTTTGTGTTTTCAAAATAGCAGAACCATTTTGAATATGTTTCAAAGAGAGGAAGAAAAAGTAGGGTTTAGAGTTTGCATTGTTCAACACTTGCTCACATGCATATATTTTATTGATTTAAATAGATGCATGCAATGCTTAAGTACTATTTATATATATTACAAACTCGGGCTGTTACATGATCCTAGTTGGTAGGTTCATCTAATGATGATTCAGTGGATATCCAAAGATGATCAAAGCTAGAGATGTCGCTCTCTTATCCCTTTTTAAATGTTCTATTTACTCGAGCTTCTACTCCTACCTCTTTTACAAAGAAAGTTGGCTTTATGCAAACTAACTCCTCCAGACATAAGTCTTGTGGAGTACACCCTGTCTTGCTTTGTTGATACTTTTGTTGTAGAGTAAGTGTTACCATAGAAGAAGAGTTCAGTATGACATCGACATCGATGAGTAACTTGGGGTTTCCAGTCGGTAGCCTAGAATCTATGGATTCGGACGTCATCGTTATTCTTCAGGCCTCTTAGGACACATGTTAAGTTTGTTATACTTAATAGCATAATTTGCCTTCCGTTGATGTTTGTGGTCAGTGACCTCTGCTTGTAATATTTTGATTCTTTGCTTAGTTATGAGCTCGCTGTAATAATTTTGGTGTAGTAGGGTCACTCTTATGTTACTGATTATCTCTTTGTATGCTTTCGAGATCTAGCTTAGGATTATATGAGACAGAGGTCTGGGATTTTTCTATCCTTGATACCGAGGGTGTCACAGGTTTTTGGTATCACAGCTGTATCGTCCATAGGAAAAACTTTATACTGGTCGATGTTGAGTCTAGTATTTGTGAAAACTATTTGAAAGATCAAAATTTTATATGAAAACTCTAGTATGCTTGTTTTTAATCCTTATCAAGTTTCGTCTAACTCTGGGTTACCTTATCTTGTGTTGATTTGGAAATTTTTTGATATCTCTTCTAGTTTTTTTAAAGCTTAGGTGCCTCTTCAGGCATGTCTATTCTCAACCATTTGACCTAGTGTCGAGTTCTCTAGAGTCTGGTGTGTGTTCCGTGCACCCCTTGTTCCGTTTCACTTGAGAGATTTCTTTCCAGCATGATCTCTCTGTCTTATGGGCCCATAACATCATGTTTATGGTCCCACAATGTTCTGCTCTAGGTCTCGAGGTTTCCTATCGGCTTGTGGTTTCCTTTTTAAATTTTTTAGGTACTTCAGAAGTTATATCTTCTTTTGGAAGCTAACTCGTGACTACTACCTTGTAGTACCCTCTGTGCTATTAAGTTAGTAGTTATTCCTTTCTTGGGTGTTAACCCTTGGACTTGAATTGAAGATCCCTGATTGTGCTGGACTCTGGTGTTATGAATCTTGTATATGAAGTTGACCTTTAACACAAGATCCATTTTGTTGAGCCCTATTGTTGATGTTCAAACTTTACTCCAGGATGGCTTGTACCTTCTACTCTAGCCTTCAAGATTGTGGTTATTGTTGCAACTAAATTGTGACAATTATTGACTTCCCCTACCACATGCTATAGAAGATGTTCTGTAATGGACCAAAATAGATCATGACAAGAGTACTCCTCTTGAGTCTCATATGTATATTCATGACTCTACCACACTTCCCTTCTCCTGCATTGGTCTTCGGAAGAATGTTGACTTATGTATCCACATCTCGGGATTCTGTCCTGAGCATGATCCTTCTCCTTGTTGTTTTACGACCTTTGTCTACGAGTTGGTAGCCAAGCAGTAAATGTGTGTTGGTGTCTTCCGATGTAAGATACTCTTGTGGTTTGTGGTTTGTCAAGATAAAACATTTCGAGATGTTAGGATAAACAAACTCTAGTACCTCGTCACATCTAGGACCATGTCAAACTGTTGTACTCCACAAATCAAGAGGCATTGATTGGCTTCTGTTTGTTCTTCCTTAAAGTATCACACCCTTTTATACTAAGAGGTCGTGCTAAGTTCCATGACTTTATTACTCAAGTGATCCTCTTACACATATTTTTGCACCCTTCCTCAAAGCTTCAATGCTCATGGGTGATGCGTGTGCGTAATAATGTGGCCATCTGATATTCTTAGCAATTATTATTGCCTTAACCTCGAAGGATATTTGCATCATTATTAGCGTGATGGTTAACCTATCACTAAGTGAAGTTTTATTGTGCTACCAAGTTCGCTATTCTAGTGCACTCTATTCGGTCAAAGAGTTAGGCTCATTGCAAAACTCCAAGACTATATCTTCTTGCCCCACCAAGCAAGTTCTCTCTTGAGCTAAGTGACATATCGGTGGTTCGTGATATTCTATACATCTTCATAGAAGTATCGCCATGTTGCCACATGATCGTGTTGTCAGGTTCTTGAGTAATCCATTTCTTTAAACCGCTCCTTTCTCCAAGAATCCGTACTAGATACCCCTGAACAAGTTGGGTGAGCTTAAATAACAACTTGGAGAGTTGTAAGACAAAAGTTATATCCGACTCCGTTCCTTCTTAAATGGATGTCTAGTTCTGTTCATGCTCAAAAAAGATAGTATTTCCTTTGTGGATATGTTATCTTCCCCCACCTTTGATTTGATTTGGGTTATCGTCAAATCAAACTCATTTCCAAGGATTATCTTGATGGTGTTTCTACTTGTGATGTTTCACTTGAGTACATCTTCATGTCCTTTGGCCTGACCAATATTTTTTGCATTGTTCATAAAACATATGAGTCCATATTACGGAGTATATTGGTAAGTTTTTTATTGAGCCATCGATGACATCCTTATCTTCTCCAAGCTAGAAAAGATTTATATGGAGCATTTGGCATTAATGTTGGAAACTTTTGAGAACCATCTTCGTGTCATCTCAAAGTATGCATTCTAGATGTTAGAAGTAAGCTTCTCTAGTTCACGTGCAATAGTTGAAAGATGTCACCGTGGATTCGAGAAGATTTATCTTTGTTTCCCCAGGAATCATTTCAAGTATATCAAACATGTGTGAAGAATTCTCGATAGGTTGATACATTCATATTTTGAGAAGTTTCTTGATGCCCACCAGGCCACTGGCTAATTTTTTATGAAAGAGAAGAAGTCCAATAAATTTGGTATCTTCTTAAATGTTTCCAAATAAGGATTCATTCGTGTTTCGTTGCAAACAAATAATGTTGGTGAAATTATCCTTTAATAACTTTCTAATATGTGAGTTACAAAATATAGCTCATTATTTTAGAGCTTGACACTGTAGTCCATGTCTTGAGAATTTAGTAACTTTACCTCTGTGTAAATGTTGCACGCTATCTATTCGGACATGCTGAGTCTGAAGTATCTCTCCACATAACCAAAACTGTATCTCAAGCAGATATGATGGTTTGTGTTCCTCAAGGTTTTGACGTAGGTCTCTTTGAAAATTCAACAAGGTTGATGTGGTGGTTAACACAATTAGCCGGAAGACCTAGTGCCATATTCTCTTGAATCAGCAATAAAAACCACTATTCATAAGGCTTCTTCTATGATTTTATATAGGAGTTGTGCTTATGGTTTCCTTCGTATCCAAAGTCCGACCTATAATTGATGACTGATCAATAGCCTAATATCGGTGTCTTGGACATCAAGGAGAAAATTTAAAGTAGTGTTTTTAAATGTCTATCGGTCGATCCTCCAGACCCTTTTATGTTAGCAAGCGTTTCGTTGTTCCAAGTAAATGAAGTCTGAGAATGAATTTTATTTTTCTCGTGTCATCGGGAATCTTGTTAACTACTCATCCTGGTGGTGTAAAGCGATATCACAATCTTTGGCAAAGATTTTGATAAACCTGGATGAATAAAGATTTTTCTTCGTTTCCCTCAACCATGTTCGAAAAGAGAATATGATTATGGTAATTAGAAGTTTCTCTTGTTACATGTTCCTTGTGGCTCTTATGAGTCCTCTCCACAAAACCCCTTTTTGTCTTGGCCTTCTATTGAATGAAAGAGTAACCCTTCCGTGTCAAAAGTAGTTCAATAGTATGGTTTTGTTGATCCATATCTCTGTAATAGTGAAATCTTAAGTTAAGTTGTTTAGTAGAGGTTCACCTCTCAAAGTCTGTGGTCATATCCATTCTGTAAGAAGTCTCTTTTCCTCACAAGTCAAAACTCTTCTGTAAGCTCCTTGGTCTTCACTAAAATGAAGATAAGCTAAGCATCAAGTTGAAACTATCTCCTTTTGTTCCCTCCATTACCTTGAGGTATTTCTTGCTTGTTGGCTCCAGATATGTTCGCGAAGCATCTATCCATGAGCTAACCATGAGATAATCAGTTTTATAGTGTGTCTCTTTCCCTCTTTTCTTTAGTGTGAGAAACAACCTCAAATAAAATGAAGCGCTTCATTCATTCAATGTTGGCATGGATCAATCTCTTCGAGAAGATCGTTGAAGTCTAGTGTAACCCTGTTCCTTCTATCTTCCTACCTAGGAATCTCGGGACAAGATTCTGTTAAGGGGGATAGATCTGTAAAACCCCTAGTTTTATTAAATGCTAATTAGGATTTGAATCGTGCATCATGAGCATCATCTACTTAAAATGCATGCAACAAATGGAATAAATCCTAAACCCTAATTCCCCCCTCTCTATTTGAAAACCTTCAAATGGTTTTGAATATTTTGAAAACCCAAAAATATTTGGAGCCCAAATTGTTTATAAGGGCCCCTATAGTATTTCAATATGTTTTTAAAAGTTCTTATATTCTGGAAATATTCAAAACAGATTTGAAATGAAATCCAAAAAAGAGAAAACAGGAAATAGAAAAGGTTTTCTGAAATAAAAACCTACTCCTAAACCTAATCGGGTCGTAGCCCATATCTCCTTCCACTATTTGCGCCCAACATGCCGCGGTAGCCCTTCCTCTCTTGCTTTGCTAGAGCCCAGCAGTAGCCCTGGCCGGCCCATCATCAGCCCACCCACAACCCCATAACGCTTGGACATTTTTTCCACTCCATCGTTAACCTCTGTCCGCCGAAGCAGCTTGGTGGCCGCGCGCCAGCCACTGCAGCACGCCAAGATCAATTTCACCGCTCCTGGCCACCTACAGGACCCCGTGGCAGCCCCGAGTAACCCTAGACATGCAACACTTTCCCTCTTCCTCTCCCTCCCTCGTTCCTCCCCAAGGCCAAAACCCTAGCCGGCAAAAAACCGTCAGTCGTCGTTGTTCCGTGCCTCCCCGAGCCATTCCATGACTCCCAGGAGCTCTGCCTCATCACGCCGGCCATCTTCCCTGAAGGAATCGACCGCGAGTGCCATAAATCAACAACGCGGTATTTATCCTCTCTGTCGCCGTTCGCCGTCAATTCTCCTCCGCCTGTCCTGCTCCGGCCACACCGCACCCTCCATCAGCCTCATGGTGAGCCGCTATGTCAACAGCCAGGTTTTTAATCCCAGATGCCTGTTATGCCATACATCACAATCCCAGGATTACCATTTTTGTGAGACATAACAGAATTGGATACCACAGTACATCATCCATTACAAACCATACATAAGGTCTTACACAAATAAGGATCTCATGATCCAGTTCTTAATACAACACAAGCAGCGGAATATGTAATGATAATGGTAGCATAGGCGAAGCTCCATATTCAGGGTCACAAGCAATGCTGACGATGGGAGATGATCCTAGTTATCGTAACCTTCCTGGGGTCCATCTTCCAGGTACTCCTCTTCATATTCTGGCCATGGGAATAGCCAGGGACAAATCGATGAGTACTCTTTAAGTACTCGCAAACTAATACTAACAAGTGAAGGGGGTTTTTGTAATAGGACACTAGGCTCTAGGGTTGTTTTGCAAAAAGCCAGATTTACCTCTACTAGTTCAGAAGCAAAGGATGCCAGTTAAAGTTTTATAACCATAAGTGGGAACTTGTATTTCATATCACAACCCTGTTGTGGTCAAGTCAAAGTCTCAATTTATTTCATAAGTCATTTTGTAAACATGTGACGGGGGAACAGTATGGCCACTCCAACTGTCCATAACCGCGGACGCGGCTATTCGAATAGTTTGACACTCTGCAGAGATTGTACACTTTCACCACAACATTCGATACATCCGTCAGGAAAAAATCCTGAATTCACCATACTCAGTATGCGGATAATCAATCCTAACCTTTCAATTACACGCCCTAGTATAAGCACCTCTCCTGTGAGTTTGGCCTCCCAACCATGACCAACTATCATCTTGGGTACTGCACAGGTGGACAATCTTCACAAGGTAGCCTCAGCTCAGACCCTGGCCACGAGGGAACTAATACTAAGGTATATAAGTTTCCAGTCAAGCCCTACCCAATTCTCGGGTATTGTGGTTGTACGATAAAATTGGAACGGTATCGCATGTAGACAACCATCAATTTTACAAAGGGCTAAGGCTCATGCCTCCACATTTTCATCACCATAAATCATCTGGTGTTTGGAAAAACATGTCCAAAACATTTCAATAGAATGATCCATCATTCCAAGGTTTTCAGAACCATTTTTCCACCAAGTATTCCCATCTAAAGTTGCTCAAGTTGTACGCTTAGCACTAGCAGCTAAAAGTGGGGGTAAGTACTAATGAGGGGTGGTAACTAAGTGGAGTTTTAACTAAGTTCAATCTCATGCCTTAGGATGACATAAAATTATCTATCTTAGGCCAAATTTTATGCTCTTTATGCAACCTTCAATTATCTTTCTAGTATCTACAATGTACTCAAGTAAATTCTAAGTAATAGCTTTGATAAAGAAATAAAGGATAAAGCTTGCAAGTAAAACTGGGATGGGGTATCATCAAATATGTCCAACCAAGCATGCTTAGTGCCTGGCATAGGTTATCTACTTTCATAATTGCAAGTGCTAGCTTGCACAAGTGAAAGGATCGTATGGGCACCTAGAGGGGGGGGGTGAATAGGTGCTACTTCAAATTTTACTCTTTTTCAAATTAGGGTTTGACAAGAAAGGTAAATTCTCTAGAATATGCAACTATAGTGAATTTACCTATATGTCAAACAAGCACAAACTAACACAACACTAAGCAAGAACAAGTAAGTAAAGTGCGGTAAAGGATAGAAGTAACCAAGGGAGTGGACGTGGAGACACAAGGATTTGTTTCCCGTAGTTCCTTCTTTTTGAGGGGAAGTACGTCTACGTTTGGAGAGGGGGTGGTTTCAAACCACCAACGCCACGAGAGGCCTCCCTTGTTCTCCGATGAACCTCACCCCAAAGGGCTCGATTCACCTTCCACTATATCGGCAACCTTCGAGGTGGAAGCCGACACCTTTACAACAAGTTCGGGGCACACATCCACAACTAAATTGGAGGCTCCCAAATACAAGCAAGCTGTCAAGACAAATCAAAGACAAGCTTGTAAGAACCAAATCAAAGTTAGGGTTTCCAAAGAAACACTAGAGCTTAGGGGGCCCTCAAGTGAATGAGGGGGAAATGAAGATCTCTCTTGGTGAAGATGTGAATCAAGGCCTCCTCCTTCGATTCTCCAAAGATCAATGACTTTGGATGGTTGGATGAAGAGATCTTGTGGATTTGGTGGCTCTAATGGTGTTGGTGTTCTTGAGCAGCTCGAGCAACTGGAGGAAGAAGATAAGGGTCCCTATTTATAGACAGCCCCCTCCACGAACCGTTTTCTGACCGTTGTAGAAAAGTCAGACCGGAGACTCCGGCCAATCTCCGGACCAGTCTCCGGACTGGCCATCTGACTGACCCAGCCCATTTCTTCACCAGCAACATCGTAGACTCCGGACATCCAACACCAGAGACTCCAGTCCGACCAAAGTCTCCGGATAATCTCCGGACCAGTCTCCGGACTGACCATCTGACTGACCCAGCCCATTTCTTCACCAGCAACACCGGAGACTCCGGACTTTCAACACCGGAGACTCCGGTCTGACCAAAGTCCGGAGACTCCGGCCATTCTCCGGACCATTCTCCGGACAGGCCATCTAGCTGACCCAGCCAAGTCCTGGGAGGCACCACCGGAGCCAGCACCGGAAACTCCAGACCACACCGGAGACTCCGGTCTTGGCAGACCGGAGACTCCGGTCTGGAGTTTCCAGAACAGTGGCAAATGTATGTGGTATTTTCCCAAGAGTGTGTGTGATGTTTATCTATGATAATACCAACCTGTGGACAATAACAAACTGTAAAATGATCTACTTGTTGTTAAAGAACACCAAAAGTGATTATGACAATAAATGTCCTTTCAATCTCCCCCATCTCCTGAAGAGGAACTACCATCCGTACCTAAAGGGAATACTCCGGTATCCCCCGAAGGTATGGTGGTAGGGGACAAACTAGACAATGCTAACTCCTCCACACGACTTGATGGGGGGAAGGGTGAGCACCGTGATTCTTGGTACTCCCCCGATCCTCCCATCCCTCACCCTCATGTGTACAATAGAGGTGACCCACCTAAGCTAGAAGAGTCTGATACTTTTGCTCAATGGCAATCACTAATGAGGACTCATATGCGCAGCTCTTGCATTGAACTATGGAACATCATCGAGCATGGACTCTTTATTGGGGATCCAAACAACTTGACAAGAAGAGAGGTTGTCAATAGTCAACTCAATTCCATTGCTTTGCATATGATTCAACAAGGATTGGGAACAAAGGATTACCCACACATTGAGCACTTTAGTATTGCCAAGGAAGCTTGGGATGCTCTCACTGTGTTGTTTGTTGGAAATGAGAGTATGAGGAGGAACAGATATGATGCTCTAAGTAATGAAGCCGAAGGTTTCTACATGAAAGAAGGTGAAGACCACGAAGACATGTATCGAAGGCTCAAGACCACCGCCACCGCTTTTAGAAATGTGGGTGCCTCACATGTGGATGATGCATGGATAAAAAGGAAATATGTGAGTGCACTCATGCCTTTTGAGCCCACCGACTTTAAGAGCTTACAGGGAAGACACAACTATCATCTCATGACCTCAAATGAAGTTATGCAAGAGATGGCCGCTTTCAAGGTCGCCGCCAAGAATGCCAAAGATGCCCGTGCTCGTGCTCTCGGTATGAGCAATGTGGTCAATGTTGCTTTGAAGGACAAAGCTGTGGACCTTGAAGATGAAGATGATAGTGATGAAGGCCTCTCCTTGGACCATCCCGATGACGTCAAGATTGCTCATAGTCAATATATGGCTTTCTATGCAAAGAACTTTTGGAAGAACCCCGCCAAGGCCTAGATGGAAATGCAACGAAGAAGCAATCCAAATGGGAAAAGAGAGAACACCACTAGGTTGAGAACTTGCTTCAATTGTGGTGACCTATATCACTTTGTGGCAAGCTACCCCTATGAGAAGAGAGAAGATAATGGTGGTAAGCTTGTTGTGAAGAAGACTCTCAAGGCACCTTACAAGAAACCCTTCATCAAAAGGAATCCCATCAACAAGAAGCCGGGAGAAATTGTCTTGATCACTCATGAAGAGTACTCCTCCGACAATGAAGATGATGAAGATGACGAAGAGGAAACTTCTCATGGTGTGGCTGCTCTTGCCACCACATCTACTCCGATATTCTCACTCTTCGATTCTCCAAATGAGAACTCCTCCACGAAGAACGCCACTTGCCTTATGGCAATAGGAACGGAGGTATCTTCATCATCCCGCTCTACTCACTTAGATAATGATGAAATTGATGATGAGATGTCACTTGATGTTAAAAAGGAATTAATTGCCTTTGATGAGTTTATGACTAACCTAGAAGGTGATGCTAAGCTACATTTTGGAAACATCTTAGATCAACTATCACATACTCAAGAGCTTCTAGATGTAAGATGTAAACTTGGGCATGAACATATGATTGAGCTAGAGGCCCTAAACAATGCTCTAGAAGAAGAACAAGAAACTAGGTTGTCACTTGAATTAAAACTTGAAGGGCTTGATGAGGCCAATGACATTATTGTTAACAAACTCATCAAAGAGCGTGATCATGCTATTGCTAAATACAAAAGAGCTAAAAAGGACAAGGTTGAGTTTGGTGTGGTTCATGAAAAACTTGCCGAGGACTTTAGCTTTCTTAACAAGGCCCACAAAGCCTTGGAGAGTGAACTCTTGTCTCTCACAAAGTCCCATGAAACGCTTAAAACTCAATTGGCCAATATTCCTTCACCTAGTAACTTCATTCCGTCTAGTAGAACAACTATTCTTGAAGAGAATGCTAGGTTGAAGGGAGAGCTTGCTAAGGCCACATTTCCACAAGGCAACAAGTCTATTGATGATCTTTTGAGCAAGCAAAGGCGTATGGTGATAAAGGGGGCATTGGTTTTGTTTCCAAAACAAAGAAGAAGAACAATAAGAAGAAGAAGGACAAGCCCGCACAAGAGACCAACAAGACCATTGTGGAAAGTAAGACCACAAGTGGTAAAACTATGCCTCATGATGATTTTGCGGGAAGTGCTAACCCTCACTATGTTCTAATGCGAGATTATTATGGTGATGTGTATGCACAATATGTTGGCCCTTATGATGGTTATATTGCTTGGTCTATTTGGGTTCCCAAGACCCTTGTTGTTAACAAAAGAGGACCCATTGAGAAATGGGTACCTAAAAACTAGCTTGATCTTTTGTAGACTTATGCTTCCGGAGGGTCAAAGTGGGTGATCGATAGTGGTTGCACAAGTCATATGACCGGAAGCTCGTCTATTGTCAAGGACTTGGTGTCAAATGAAGATCAAATCACCGTCACATATGCCGACAAGTCAAAATCTACGGTAATGGGTTTCGGCAAGGTAGTGGTGGCTCACGACATTACCCTCGTGAACGTCATGCTTGTTGAAACCCTTGGATACAATTTACTTTCTGTCCGTGCTCTTGGAAATATGGGCTTTGCCGTCTTTATTGATAATGATATTGTGGTCCTCATGTGGAGCAAGTCTCTCAAGGTCGCTTTCGTTGGGTACGTCGAAAATGACTTGTATGTGGTGGACTTTTCGGGGCAAGCCACTACAGGTCCGATGTGCTTATACGGGAAGGCCGATGTGGGTTGGCTATGGCACCGCCGACTAGCCCATGTCAATATGAGAACTTTGCAAAGTCTCCATAAAGAGGGCCATATTGTTGGACTAAAAGAAAATGTTTCCTTTGCCAAAGATCGTGTTTGCAGGGCATGTGTTCTAGGGAAGATGCATGACGCTCCACACAAGCCCACGAACCAAATCAAGTCTAGCAAGATCTTGGAACTCCTTCATGTGGACCTATTTGGTCCTCCATCTCATGCAAGTATTGGAGGGAAGAAATATTGTTTGGTGATTGTTGACGACTTTTCAAGATACTCTTGGGTTTATTTCTTCAAGTTGAAGAGTGAAACTCAAAAGACTTTTATTGACTTCATCAACTTGGTTCAACGGCAACACAATGTTCCCGTATTGGTTATAAGAAGTGACAACGGCACCGAGTTCAAGAACTACACCTTGAATGATTTCCTTAGTGATGAGGGGATTAAACATCAATATTCCGTTGCATACACCCCTCAACAAAATGGTGTGGCCGAAAGGAAGAACCGGACTCTTATTGAGATGGCTAGGACCATGTTGGCGGAGTTTAAATCTCCATACAACTTCTGGGCCGAAGCCATCTCCACCGCTTGCCATGCTTCAAACCGGCTCTACCTCCGCAAGAAAATCAACAAGACTCCATATGAGATACTTACCGGTAACAAGCCCAACATATCTTATTTCTGGGTGTTCGGTTGTAAGTGTTTCTATCTCATCAAAGGTGTTCGTTTGTCTAAATTCTAGTCTAAAGCATTAGAGGGTATTTTTGTTGGCTATGGTCTCGAATCTCACACTTATAGAATCTATGACAAGCTCTCCAGAGCCGTCATAGAATCTTGTAGTGTGACCTTCTTAGAATATGATGGTCCCCAAGGGGGGCGTGTTGATGCTTGTGATGCAGATGATGAAATGCCTCAGGATGCCATAGGAAGAATGGGTGTGGGTTATATCCGCCCTGTTGAGGAACCCCTTATGGCGGATCGAGAAGAACTATGCTCCACTCAAGTGGAGCCCTCATCTTCAAAACCTCGACATGCTCCATCTACCGAAGAGGACATTGACTCAAGCCAACGACAAGATGTGGACCCTCAACAAAGTGATCAATGTGTGAACTCTAGTCAAAGGGAGCTTGGTCCATTCGATGGGGTGTCAAGTGGTGCAAAGTCAATTTGCCAAGGAAGATCCATCCAAGCTGTTTTGAGACGTGCTCAAATTGAGGCTAGAAGAGCACTTGATCAAGACCAAGGTCAATCCTTGCCTCCCAGCGTAGAGGATGAATCCAATGATGATCAAGGTCAAGTTGATGGTCAAGACGAGGATCAAAATGATGAAGAGGGTCCTCCAAGAAACAATGAGGAGATCCACACTCGTCGCGAAGCTAGAAAAGAAAGAATGTTGGAAATAAGAGACCACTCTCTCCAAAATGTTGTTGGAGACCTAAGGAAAGGAATTTCCACAAGAGCACAATTGAAGAGGTTCAGTGAACACCAAGCACACATCTCCATGATTGAACCAAAGAAAGTGTGGGAAGCTCTTGAAGATTCGGATTGGGTAGAAGCTATGCACAAAGAGATCAACAATTTTGAGAGAAACAAAGTTTGGAAGTTAGTTGAGAAGCCAAAGGATTGCCGCAATGTTATTGGAACAAAGTGGATATTCAAGAACAAGCAAGATGAGCATGGAACTATAGTAAGGAACAAGGCAAGATTGGTTGCACAAGGGTATTCTCAAATTGAAGGCATTGATTATGGAGAGACTTATGCACCCGTGGCTCGCCTTGAGTCCATCCGTATCCTTCTTGCTTATGCGGCACATCATAACTTTAAGTTGCAACAAATGGATGTAGAAAGTGCATTCCTTTATGGTCCTTTAAATGAATTGGTATATGTTAAGCAACCCCCGGGATTTGAGGACCCCAACATCCCAAACCATGTCTACAAACTTTATAAGGCGCTCTATATGGGCTCAAGCAAGCCCCACACACGTGGTATGAGCACCTTAGAGAGTTATTGTTTGACCGTGGTTTTGAGGTTGGGAAAATCGATCCCACTCTTTTTACTAAGAGGGTCAATGGGGAGCTTTTTGTATGCCAAATATATGTTGATGATATTATCTTTGGCTCATCTAACAAAGCTTTTAATGATGAATTCTCAAAGCTTATGACTAGTAGGTTCCGAATGTCATTGATGGGGGAGTTGAAGGTATTTCTTGGCTTTGAGATCAAGCAAGTTAGAGGAGGAACATTCTTCAACCAAGCCAAGTATACTCAAGATATGCTCAAGAGATTCAAAATGCAAGATTTGAATGGAGCTCCTACTCCCATGGCTACAAAGACTCATCTAGAAAAAAATCCTAATGGTAAAGATGTGGATCAAAAGGTATACCGGTCTATGATTGGTTCTTTGCTTTACCTTTGTGCATCTAGACCTGATATTGTGTTGAGTGTAGGTGTCTGTGCAAGATATCAAGCTGCTCCTAAGGAAAGCCATTTAATGGAGGTCAAGAGAATCTTTCGTTATTTAGTTCATACCCCATTTTATGGTCTTTGGTACCCTCAAGGCTCAACATTCGCTCTTTGTGGATACACGGATTCAGATTGGGCGGGAGACAAGGATGATAGAAAATCAACATCCGGGGCTTGTCAATTCCTTGGTAGGTCCTTGGTATGTTGGTTTTCTAAGAAGCAAAACCGTATATCTCTCTCCACCGCCGAAGCTGAGTATGTTGCTGCTGCTAGTGCTTGCACCCAATTTCTATGGATGAGGCAAACTTTAAAGGAATATGGTGTCCTTTGTGACAAAGTGCCTCTTCTATGTGACAATGAAAGTGCCATCAAGATTGCATACAACCCAGTGGATCACACAAGGACAAAGCATATTGAGATTCGACATCACTTCATTAGAGATCATGTTGCTAGAGGTGATATTGATCTATCCTATGTATCAACCAAAGATCAACTTGCCGATATCTTCACGAAGCCACTTGATGAATCAAGATTTTTCTACTTGAGGAATGAACTAAATATCGTGGATTCAAGGAGCTTGACTTGATGTTATTGCACTCTCACCTATGTTTCATCTCATATTTGGTCTAGGTGTAGGCATGGATATAGGGGGAGTGCGGTCCTAATTGATTGGACCATCCCTCCCCCCATGATGCCCAAAGCAATCAAAATCATTCCTCTTAATATCATTTAGTGATATGTGAGCTTAATGATGAGTGTTGGTAATGGACCAAAGATATATCTTCGTGGTGCCAAGCCAAGTATACTCAAATATGGTGGCCAAGGCCACCGCCCTCTCTCATTTGAGAGGTTGGCACTTACTCATGTTCGTCATTTGATTATTTTTGTCTCTTGGAGCTTTTTCTGATTATTTTCGAACTTCCATGGCTCTTATTGGTTCTTCATAGTTTGATGTCTCAACCCAAACCCTTTTCCTATCTTAAAAACCATCTATCTCCCATATATGTCCCCAAACACCTTTCCTGGAATTTTTGGTCGAGGAGGGCCGGAGTCTCCGGTGTACAAACACCGGAGTCTCCGGTGTGGGCCGGAGTCTCCGGTGTAGACCGGAGTCTCTGGACGGTTTCTGTCACTTAAAGAAGGGGCACGGGGTGAACTGGAACAACAGTTACTCTTTCCTCACCCCGTCCCCTACCTCCAAACCCGTCGCCCCCTCCTCCAAAAATCCTCCCCGGAGGTCAAGAAGCCCCCGGGATCCGCCGTGCAGCCAGCCAACCTCCTCCTCTCCTCCATTGGGTCATTCCCACCGAAGGAATCGATCCCATGGACAGATCTGGTACCTCTCCTCTCCTTTTTCCTCCTAGGGTTCATCCCTAGATGTGTTTTTGAGGATTGTTGCGGATTTGTCCATAGGAATCACTTGTTTGCTTGCACTCTAGTACTTTAGCCTTGTTGCATTGCCCGATCTACTAGATTTACCCTCACCAGCATCTCCCCATCGCATACCCGAGCCTCCTGACCGGAGACTCCGGACTTAGGTCCGGAGACTCTGGTGTCTGGTGCGGAGACTCTGGTGTTGGGTGAATCAAAGTAGTCCAGAAATGCATCAAAGCTCCTGTACTGCATCTTTGGGACATATATACTCATCTCCATGCTATCTCCCTCACTGCTGTTCACAGGTGATGGTTCTAGTCGCCCTCGTCGTACCAAGGCCAAGTCCCAAAGGGGCAATCCTCGCTATGATGAAGCTCAGGGTCAGTTTATCGTGCCTTCATCCAACCGGAAACAGCGGGCACGTGATGCTGCTTACATGAAGAGGGATCAAGAAAGGGCTGAACTGGAGGAACGTGCAAAGAGAGCCAAGTATGACAACCTCTAGTCCCTAAACAAGATGTCTAAAGAGGAGTTCCGTGAGCTGAGGAAGACAGATTTCTATGCACTACCTCGTACCAGTGATGACCCTCTCTTTTGGAGGAAAGAGCAGAGTGTGTTCATGAAGGATGTGTATGGTGTACTCACCAAATCACCTGTTTGCCCTCAGAAGTTCATGAACATTGAGAAAATGCGCCAGAGCCCGTATTTCAGTGATGCCCTGTGGATCTGTGAGAAGCTGGGTCTCTACAACTTGATGGAGCTGCATGAAGACTACAGTGTGCACCTCGTTCAGCAGTTCTATGCCACTGTGGTGTTTGGGACTGATCTTGATAGGACTATGGTGTGGATGACTGGCTCTACTCGCTGCACAGCTACTTTCCATGACTTTGCCAATGTCATCTTTGAGACGTTCCACGGCATATCTACTCCTGTGGGGCTGCGCATGCACTCAGCAGCCTTGGGTGAGAACAAGCAAAAACTGGCACCTCTGTATGATGATGGTGTTGTGGGGGCCTCCAAGGGACTCAAGCCCCTCTACAACCTTATGCTGAGGATTTTCCGTCACACTATTGCTCCAAGTGCTGGAAATGATGATGCTCTCAGGGGAGGACTTGTCAACCTCCTGTACCATACTCACCGGACCTTCAATGATGGACCAGATGCTAAGGCTGCACCCATTGATGTGATGGACTTCATTTTCGAGGAGATGTTCCATGCAATTCTATTCATGAAATCTCCTCCATATGCACCCTTGATTATGAGACTAATCAACTCGCAGCCGCATGATTCTCCCAATGCCATTCCACCACACCTCACGATGCACACTCTGGTCTCTCTGCAGCAGAAGGGGCACATGGGGCCAGCTCCAAGGCACCGATATGGAAATGATGATGAGAGGACTGAGACGGAGAGGGCTCCCTCTCCACCCGGAGTTTGGAGGAAGAATGCCTCAAATGTCCCTATGCCTTCCATGACTAGAGACTATGTGCATGAGAAGGTCAAGAAGGCCAGTTTCTGGGAGAGGACTCTTTGTTGCATGAATGTTGACATTCGCAAGCAGCAGCCTGCATCTTACCAAAGCAACCGCCGCATGGAGAATCTCCTCAAAGAGATCAAGGACCAGGGTGCTGCTGATACAGAGGAAGGTGAAGATGAATACAATGATGAGCATGGGGCCCAGCAGTCCACAGAGTCTTATCACACTCTCTCATTTGGGGCATGGAACGCCCAACAGGATAGTCTGGTGGACTGGCAGACGTTTGCTGATGTCACCTCTGGGTTTGGATACCAGGGTACTTCCTCCTCTCGCCCTCACGGCAAAGGGCCTTCTATCCCTGAGGATGATGATGATGACTATGACCAGGATGAGGGTGACCAGGACGAGGATGACCAGGATGAGGATGAGGATGCCGAGGACGACGAGGATGAGGATGCCGAGGATGACGATGACTATTGAGTCATTGGGGCGTTAGTATAGGTCTTTTCCCTTTTCGGCGTTTTGATGCCAAAGGGGGAGAAGACATTCTCATCCGCTTTGCATGGGACTCGGGATTTGCGACTATCTGCCGTTATTTGCCTTTCTTTTTGTTATTTGGATATTCGAACTTGAACTTTTTGTGTGTTATCTACTGTTCTTATGTGTGTCTATGACTATGTGCTTGTGTGCAACATCTATTGTAACTCATGTGAGATCTATGTGTACTATCGTTGGTATTACTTTCTTTACATGATTTACTTCATTATCTTGTTGCACATAGTCAGGGGGAGCCACATTTATATGTTATTCCATGCAAATCACTTGTTGTCATCGAACACCAAAAGTGATTATGACAATAAATGTCCTTTCAACAAGGTTAATAGCTTGCAAGTATTGGCTTGCATAGGTCAACTTGATTAGTAAGGCTTGCATCAGTATCAGTATAAGCTTGTTAAATTGCAAGGGTTAGCTTGCCTTGTGCAGAGCAGTGGTTGAAGTTCTCCTCGGCTTCTTCTTCGTAGTATCCTCCTTCCTCCTCGTATCCTTGGTCAGTACTAGCATCTATAAATAAATACGAGGTACACAATCACCAAACAATACTTAACTACTTGCAATCATCACACACAAGGGTCCTATAGATGATCTAGCATCATCTCTAACCTTACAAGATTAAAACTTGGTTTAATTCCTTTTATTTTTAGAAAAGTAATTTCTACTCATTGAAAAACTACTTAAGGTTTAATATTCTCCAAACCAAACATGGGATCATGTTAACACATGTCATCACCACATATTTCAGTACATGGGAATGTGATTTAAAGTGGTGTCAAAATTTAATAAGGTTTAACCTTTTATTTTAATTAAATAAAGTGACTAGAAATGCCTATGTGGCATTCTTTTATTACTTGGTCATTATTTCTGTAAGTAAACCTATATATTTTTATATATTCTCAAAGGTATGATCCAATGTGATTTTTGAGAGTTGGAATCAACTCAAAAGATATTATGGTTTAAATTTGAAAAATGTTTGAATGCAGAAAAGCTTCTGCCTTGTTATTTTTACCAAGGATGGTCTACAGATCCAAACGATTTAAATCCAACGGGTTCGATTCAGCATTTCCAGACCTTTCTAACAAAATTTGTGTCATTCAATTTGGTTCAGTGAATCGATCTGGGTTGATTTTTGAATCTAGGTTCAGAAGTGTGTTTGAAATAAAATGGAAAAGGTTTATTTCAAATGACTGGGCTGCGCGGGAAACGATACTGGGCCGGCCTGCTAAGCACAGCGCTTACGCGGGCTAGTTAAGTTGCTGTCCCCACGCGTCAGTGAGACGAGGGGGTGCAAAGCGGTATGTGGCGATGTGAGCCGTGGGATCTGGTTCTAATCTAACGGCTGAGGGTCATCGTCGACGTTGGGCAACACCGGCGAGACAGAAACCTAACACGGCAGGTGGGGGTCGTCGGGGGCTCACCGGGGATCAGGCGAGGGTCGGCGAAGCGGGCGAACGACGAAGTCGACGACGGCGAACCTCCTGGTACCGGCAGCTTCTCCTAGGGCGGCTCCAATCGTTGGCTCCCTTCTTCTCCAGAGGCGGCCGGATCCGGTGAAATTTCGGCGAAGTGCTGCTCGCCTTGCTTCGGGAACGGGGTGGGACGATCAATAAGGAGAGAGGAGTGAGATGGTGTGCTCAATTCAGCTGGGGGTGGCCTCTATTTATAGTCGCGACGACAAGACCAAACGGCATGGGCAGGCGACGGTGGCGACATGGCTACGGGCTGCTAGAGGCATGGCCGGCGGTGGCGATCGCTTGGTGGTCTCCTGGCAATGCTCTACGGCTTTAATGCGCATGTAGGGGCGGTGGCAAATGGTCTGGAACGTGCGATGCTCTGCGCGGCCGAGGCGGCATCTTCGACGGCGAGCGGTGGCTATGAGGCATGGGGTGGCAAACGGGGATGGCTGGCGGTCTCCTGGGTCGGTGGTGATCGTGTATGCACGCGGCGAGGGCGGCGCGCGGTCTGTGGGCTTCGGTCGAGGGTGGCGCTCTGGCGCATGCTCGGCATGGTTGACAGAGGCACGGGCGCGGCGTTCCTGGGTGCTCTGGTTGGTGTCTTCGAGGCAGGGCTGGTCGAGAGGGGGCGGTTAGGCATGGGTGATCTTCCAGACAAGGTTGGCACGGCTAGTTTCTCTCCTAGCTTGCTGTCTACACTGGGGTGGCATGGTGACTTCGGCTGTTCACCATTGATGGCATTGCCAAGCTTACAGTGGGGCTAGTTCTTGGTTTAGTTAGCTAGATGATCTACTGAGGTTGCTGTGATCTAGAGAGGGAACAAGTTAGGCAAGAATCACTGCTCACAATAGTGTTTGGATTTTGTTTGATTTGTATCTGCAAGGTGTTTGATGAAATGGCCGCAAGAATTAAAGTTTTGAATTTTGAAAAGATTTTTGGTGTGTGTGCTAGGTTGGTGCTGGTGAGTCTGCAGATGCTTGGGTTTTGAAAGTTGAGCTTGTTTGGGTGGTTTTTGAAAAAGTGGGATCTTCCCATATGATAAAGATTCAATTTTGAATTGTCATTTAAACTATGTATTTGAAAATTTCTGGATGATCACAAGGTGGGCCTTGATACTTTGTTATGATTACTATCAAGGGGTGTAAGTATCCAATTAGGTTTCTGTTAAGTTCCGAAAGTTTGAGACAGCCAAAGTAGGCATGGGAGTTAAATTGGTCAAAATGACCATTCACTCATTTTGTTTGTTTTGATTTATTTGTCTTTGTGAAAAGTTTAGATGATGTTTATTTCACCTAAGAATCCTTTTACAAGCAAAGACACATATAAACAAGGCAGATCAAAAGAATTCAAAATGGGATGCACACACACATGCATGCTTTCATATTTTTATTTAGAAAAGTTTTTGTTAACTGTAATTTTGGTGATTAGAGTCTGGTGATCTAAGTTTAGTATTTTTGGGATGTTACAAACCTTCCCCCCTTAAACAAAATCTCGTCCCGAGAATTTAAAAAGGAAGAAAAGATTACCTAGGATTTGAAGAAATCGGGAAAGTCCGTCCTGATGTGATCTTCGCGCTCCTAGGTAGCTTCCTCTTCTATGTGGTTGCTCCATTGAATCTTGAGAAACTTGATGCTTCGGGTTCGGGTAGTTTGGAAAGCTTCTTCCAAAATACAGATGGGCACTTCGGGATAGGTCAGGTTATCGTTGATCTCTATGGTCTGGTGATCAATATTCTTGAACACTTCGGTCTTCTCTGGAACTTCGAGACACTTGCGAAGTAATGAGATATGGAACACATTGTGCACAGATGACATCTCTTCGGGTAGTTCCAATTGATACGACACTTCTCCTCGATGGTTCAGAATTTTAAAAGGTCCGATATATCTAGGGGCTAACTTTCCTTTGAGTTGGAAACGCTGCATTCCCTTCAATGGCGACACTTTCAGATACACAAAATCTCCTATGTTGAAGGCGAGGTCTCGACGTCTCTTGTCGGCGTAACTCTTCTGTCTGGACTGGGCGGCCTTGAGGTGCTCACGAATCTTGTGAACCTTCTCTTCTGCTTCTCGTAGGATGTCGGGTCCGAAAATCTGACTCTCTCCTACTTCCGACCAGTTCAAAGGGGTGCGACGTTTCCTTCCGTACATAAATTCAAATGGGGCCATTTGCAAACTGGCTTGATAACTATTGTTGTATGAAAATTCTGCAAACGACAGACAGTCTTCCCACTTAGATCCATACTCTAACACACATGCTCTCAGCATATCTTCGAGTATTTGGTTTACTCGCTCCGTTTGTCCATCGGTCTGAGGGTGATACGCGGTGCTGAAATCTAGGCGGGTTCCTAAACCTTCTTGGACTTTCTTCCAGAATCTCGAGGTAAATTGAGTTCCTCGATCAGATACGATGTTCTTGGAGACTCCATGCAAACTAAATATTCTAGCGACGTACAACTCCGCTAGCTTCGAACTCTGATATTTGGTCTTGACAGGTAAGAAATGGGTGACTTTGGACAATCGGTCCACTATGACCTAGATTGAGTCATTTCCCCTACTAGAAGTAGGCAATCCGGTGATAAATTCCATTCCAACGGAATCCCATTTCCATTCCGGAATCTGCAAGGGTTGCAACAATCCAGCGGGTCTTTGATGTCCTGCCTTAACTAGCTGACATATATCACACTTGGCGATATAGCTTCCGATTTATCTCTTCATCTTATGCCACGAAAATTGCTCTTTCAAATCTTGATACATCTTAGTTCCTCCGGGATCGATAGAATAAAGAGTATCATGAGCTTCCTTAAGAATAACTTCTTTCAACTCAGAATCTACTGGTACACAAAGGCGTCCTTTGTACCACAAAAATCCTTCTTCGTCTTCGGTGAATCCGGGTACTTTGCCTATACCAATACGACGCTTGAGTCCGTTGATACTAGCATTTCCTTTCTGCACCTCTTTGATCTGACTGATCAAAGTGGGTTGAAGTTCTATGCTAGCCAAAAATCCTTCACTTACCAATTCCATTTGAAAATCTTCCATCTCTTTGTGCAAACTTGGTTGCTCCTTCAAAATCATGGAGTTCAATGTAACACCGCGGTTCTGAAAAGACCGTGGCTTCTATGTGACATGCCAATCCCTGGATCGGTTCATTGGCCCACAATAGAATGAGATGAATAACATAGGAAAATATCCGTGTATCATAAATAACGATGATCCAGAGTACCATTATTACAATAAAAGCTTAGCTCAAGGCTAGCTCAAATTATTCAGGTAGAAACATAAATAAAGTAAATCCTCCATTCTTCAAATTGCCCACAAGTGAACAAGAGCCGAGTGGAGTACCGTGGCCTATATAGATTACTCAGAATCGGAATAACCCGCAACATGAAACGTATCAGCCCCGAAGGGTCAATACATGGAATGTATGGCAAGTAGAGCTAGTAATGGAGACAATAGTACTAACATCTACATGCATATTTGGCAAGTGGAGCTGTGTCTGGCTTGCATTTGCAAATACCTTTGTCCTACTTTCATAAACAGTTTTTGATTTTATTTGAAAAGATCCCAATTAAGTTAACCCAACAATAATTAAAACAATTATGAAATTGGAATGAGCGAGAAACATGTCATGGAATCAATATCAAGAAACTCAGTTGTCCATAACCAGGGACACGGCTAATCGATTAGATTATACACCCTGCAGGGGTTAGTACACTTTACCCATGTGACTTGGCCAGCCCAGCTCGTACCATCACTCTCATTTTGGGTGATGATAGGGAGAAGTCCAACAAGAGACTGTTCGGGGAGTAGCTCCGCAATCCCGACACGCACCGGTCCAACCTACCAAAATTCTACATCTCTGGATACGCGGGTTCGAGTTACCACAACCTACTAAGTCCAACCAACCGCCCATTTCATTATTGGCACATGGTTGTACACGTAAGCTACCAAATAAAGAAGCCAATCAATTTCTCTCGATACCTGGGTGCCTTTCCGCAATGAAACCACCAAAAATTATCAATACCATCACACCCAGGGGATTCACTGATTAAGTTGTTTTAGTTTTCACAAACCAATACTTTTAGAAACAAGTCTCAATGATGTAACCCAGCCCTCGTACACCATAGCATGGCTAAGCACATCGACCAACGGTGTTTCATCTACAAGGAGGGTCCTACCACATAATAGGACATAGCATAGCGATAGTATCATCCTACACATGTGTCTACAAAATACACGACAATGCATAGAAAATAGTAGGACAATATCATGAACAAAATAGCATCTACTTGCCTTGGTTGTAGCGGTCGGAAGAACAATCCACACACGAGCAAGCGTTGCACTCGTCACAATCTACATGATACAATTGCAATCATAAACAAACAATCCACAAGCATATGCAACAAGGATGATGCATGAATGCATGCACGACATGTGAATTGGTGCTACAGCTGCACCACATAATCCTATTCAATAATACTGCTGATTCCATGCATGGAAAATAGTTTTAGCGCTAGGAAAACTAATATGCAAAAAGGTAATGCTCAAAACTAGAGCTAGAATTCAAATAATTCACTACCGGTAATATACTGTTTGTAAAATTTTGGGAAAATTCTACCGCATAGGTCTTGCTAATTAGGGACAGTACCAACTGGAATTACTCAAAAAGGAATTATAAAACTCCCCGAGTAATTAAAACACTGTAGAAAACCACTAGACAGTTTGCGCAGACGTTTTCACTGTAAGCCTACCCTTTTAATTCACGAAGAGATTCCCCTCGTTCCACTGAATCCAGGGACATATCATACGCAATTTTTGGAGTTACAGATCTTTTTCTACGAATTAATTACTCCAGAAAGGCCATTAACTCATTTGATTAAACTGTACTAAACCTTGCTGCAAAAGTGTGAAACAATGGTACATCAAGATTCTAAACGACTCACTGAATCTACACATATTTTATTTGCAATTTTTAGCCTATCGGTTTATTTTCTATGCAATTTACAAGTTTCTACCGAAATCTGCCAACTAAAACGATTAAAGAAAATACCCAGTCAACTGTGTCTGTTGACTGGTCCACGTGGCTGCTGACTGGGCGCTGACTGGGCGTCTGACTAGTCAACGCCTGGGGGCTGACCGGTCAACGGCCGATCTGGACCGCTGATCTGAAATCCAACGGTCCCAAGAGATGGCGGCTGCGGACTCACCGGAGACGAACAGCGGCGAGCTCGGGACGGTGGCGGCGATCGGCTCCGGCGACGGCGGTTCCTGCGCGGAGGGGTAAACGGTCAGCGCGCGGATTCGGCGGTCGGCGACGGCGCGAGGCGGCGGCGTGCGGGCGCGGGGCGGCGAGCTGGCGCGCGGCTGCGCGCGCAGGCGAGCGAGCGGCGGCGCAGGCAGGCGCGGGCTGCGGCGTGCAGCGGCGTGCAGGCGAGCGGCGCGGAGCAGCGCGGGCTGGCGCGGAGGGCGGTGCGCGCGCGGGCGCTGCAGGCGGCGCGGCGGCGGGGTGCGGCGGCGCATACGCGGGCGGCGCGAGGCGGCGGGGCGGCGGCTCACCGGGTGGCGGCGGCGGGCGCGGAGATCGAGGGAGGCGGGGTCCGGGGCGCGGAGGGAGAGGCGGCGCGCCCTCTGTTTTTTAATCCTTTATTTGTTTTTCCTTTTTCGCAAATAGAAAAACCTCCGTAACTTTTCCGTACGAGCTCCGAATCGGGCGATTCTTGTTCCTAAATTTTTATAAAATCGAGGGCAACAACCTAGGGTCAAGGGTTGAGTGAAACCGCTAGACTACAAGGGTGGACAACACAAGTCCTACTAAAGCCTCCCGCGGGAGCCTCGTAGTAAAATAGGGTAGGGTTTAGAAAATAGTGTTTTGCCGAAACTTTTCAATCGATGGTTTTGCATGGAAGAGTATGATGCAATGGCATGAATGATATGCAGAACCAAATCTAAAATTTGGGATGTGACATTCAAGCGGCATGGCAATCTGCTAAGGTCATCTGCTACCACATTGCCTTTACCAGGGTGATAGTGAATGTCCAGATCGTAATCCTTGATTAGCTCAATCCATATTCTCTGTCTCATATTCAGCTCCTTCTGAGTGAATATATACTTCAGGCTCTTGTGATCCGAGTAAATCTCACAACGGTATCCCATCAGGTAGTGCCTCCATGTCTTCAGGGCTAGAACTACGGCTGCGAGTTCGAGGTCATGGGTTGGGTAATTTTGCTCATGTTGTTTCAGTTGTCGGGATAGATAAGATATTACTTTGCCTTCTTGCATTAGCACACATCTGAGACCGGTCTTGGATGCATCACAATACACATCGAAGGGCTTAGTGATATCCGGCATGATTAGGATTGGGGCTAAAATCAATCTCCTCTTGAGTTCTTGAAAACTCGCTTCACATTTGTCGGTCCATTCAAACTTCTTGTCCTTCTTCAGCAATTGGGTCATGGGTCTGGCGATACTCGAAAATCCTTCTACGAACTTGCGGTAGTATCCCACCAATCCGAGAAATGCACGAACTTGGGTTTGAGTGGTTGGGGCTTGCCAATCTTTGACATCTGTCACTTTGGCAGGGTCAACGGCAATTTCTCCGGCTGATACAATGTGACCGAGGAATCCTACCTCATGTAACCAGAATTCACATTTGCTAAACTTGGCATACAACTGATGCTCTCTAAGGGTTCCAAGAATGGTCCTTAGGTGTAGCTCATGTTCTTCTTCCGATTTGGAATAAATCAAAATGTCATCGATGAAAACAAAGAGAAACTTATCCAGGAAGTCCATAAAAATCTTATTCATGAGATTCATGAAATAAGCGGGGGCATTGCTTAATCCAGAGGACATAACGGTATACTCGTATAATCCATATCGGGTGGTAAAGGCAGTCTTGGGAATATCTTCTGCACAAATCTTGAGTTGATGATAGCCAGTCCTAAGATCAATCTTAGAAAACACTTTGGCACCGGTCAACTGATCAAACAAATCTTCTATCTTGGGCAAGGGATACTTGTTTTTGATGGTGACATCATTCAACTTCCAATAATCCGTGCACAAACGGTTACCTCCATCCCTCTTGTCCACAAACAAGACAGGTGATCTCCAAGGTGACGCACTTGGTTGAATCAATCCAATTTACAACATGGAATCTAGTTGCTTCCTAAGTTCTGCCAGCTCTGATGGGTTCATACTATATGGTATCTGGGCTATGGGTCCTGTTCCGGGGATTAGTTCGATGATAAACTCGATATCCCGATCTGGGGGCATATCGGGAAAAACATCTGGAAATACATCGGGGTATTCACAGACTATCCGGACTTGGTCAATGGTAGGTTGGGCTATACTCTTGTTGCACTTGAATTGGCAAGGTAAGGTTTCAGATATATGCTCGACTGATATTCCGGTTGTACTGGTCATGGTTATGGCTTTCTTGGCACAGTTAATCAATCCTTTATGTTTGGACATCCAATCCATTCCTAGTACTACTTCTAAACCTTTGGTTCTGAGTACTATCAAGTTAACATAAACATCCATGCCCTGGATTCGGATAGGGACGACTTTGCAAATCTTCCTAGCCTTGGTGGTTGAACCGGGAATTTGGACGATCATAACATGCTTCCGTTATTTTTGTTGAATTTTACTAGTGCATGCAAATTCTTCGGTGATAAATGAGTGCGATGCACCAGAATCAAACAACACCCTTGCAAGTACTGAATTAACAGAAAACATACCCAGCACGACATCTAGCGCTTCTTGGGCTTCTTCAGCATGCATGAGAAAAAGACGGCCGTTGCGGTTGAGCGAATTCCCTGGGGCAAACCTTCTTCCTGGCTGAACACGACGCTGCTGTTGAGCTGGGGCATTGGTATTGGGGGCTGTGGCATTCTTCTTGTTGGGGCACTCGTTGGAGTAGTGGCCCTTATTTCCACAATCATAACAAGTCACTTGCGACTTGTCCTTTGCTGCAACAGGCACATCATTACTTCCAGTCCTCGGGGTAGTGTTGGGGTTGGTGGTAGCATTGTTGTTGAACTTGGGTGGGGCACGGTTGAAATTGTTAGAGTTGTCGGGGTTGTTGTGATTTCCTCCGGGCCTAGGGTTTCCACGGTTGGGATAGGTCGGACGGTTCATTGGGGGTCTGTTGGTTCTCGGGGCAAATCCTGGAGATGGGTTAGGGCGATACTTTGGGGTCTGATGGGTTCCTAGCTGATGCATCATGCGACGCTTGCGGTTCTCATTGGCTTGGTTGATCTTTCCTTCCATTTGGATGGCCCGATTCGACCAGGGCTTCAATATCGGCAAAGGGGATATTGACTAACACAGTCTGAATCTCATCATGCATACCATTCAAGAATCTTTCTTTCTTCTTGGCTTCAGTGTCGATCTCATCAGGGTCATACCTAGCTAATGACAAAAATTTGTCACGGTATTCCACTACAGTCATCCGTCCTTGCTTCAGTTCTCTGAACTCATCTCTCATCCTCTTGATTAAACCCGGTGGTACATGGGTTCTGCTGAACTTGACTTTGAATTCCTCCCAGGTCATCATCTGTCCTCCGGTCATTGCACGAACACTGTTCCACCATGCCCTGGCATCTCCGGCTAGATAATGGGTGGCGAACAGGACTTTCTCGTTAGCTTCCACTCCGGCGACTTCTAGGTTATTTTCCATGGTTTGCAGCCAATCGTCGGCGTCTAGGGGCTCTTCTGACTTAGTGAAAACATGTGGGTTGGTGTTCTGGAAATTCTTAAACTTAGATCCATGGTTGTCCTGGTTTCCGTGGCCTTGGTTGTTGTGGGCAAGATGAGCTATCTGTTGCAGGGTAGCTAAGTTGGCTTGACGTTCCGCTCTTTCAGCTTCGCGGTCAAAAGTCAACATTTGCAGGATCTGCAACATCGGGTCCGAGGATGAACCACTTCCTCCGCGTGGAATCTGAAGATTGAGATAGATCATGAGAAAAGAGGGAAAGTTCTAAGGTTCTGGGACTTTGAGAAGTTTTTATAAAGTTTGACTCAGATTTTTCTAGCAACTTGCTTTTCATTCATTCATTCATAGCACCCGGTACAACACACACCACAACAAAAGGGAAACAGATGGTTTTAAGAACCATTCTGGAAACTACGATACAATGGGACCGAATACTACTCACTACGCTAGTGCTCAAGTGCTACTACTCCTCGAAGTCGGTGTAGTCGTCATCCTCATCATCCTCATCGTCATCGATGAAGGCGTAATCATCCTCATCGGTGAAGAAATCCATAACCTGATCTTCCAGGAAATCATCATCATCACTGATATAGGAGTAGGGGTCTCCACGAAGATCCTCTCCGGCATTCTCCCTTTCCTCCAACTGCATGTCTCTCTCGTGGATGGTCTCCTCCAAAGACGAGATACGGTGGCGAAGACGGGCAATGATGCGATCCTTCTTATCGAGTTGACGACGGCGAGACTTGCGATCCTTTTCTAGCATGGCGATGGTCTGATCCTTCGTCTTGATGATGGCGGACTTGTGGTTGGAGTAGTCACGGCAGTTATCCAACTCCTGCTGATGATTGTACATCATGAAGCTGAGGTGGTCCAATTGAGTCTTCAGTTCTTGGTGGTATGGGGCTTCCAGGGGTTGTCCATTAGCATCACGCCTTGGGCAAAACTCAAAGCGAGTACCCTTGATCTGGTTGATACTCTGCCCACATAGACGGGCAAGAGCTTCTTGCATGGCCCTGGCAAGTCCATCGAGCCAGTTGTTCTCTCTTAAGGTAAACTGAATTCCCTCAGCAGTGGGAGGTTCAATCTTTCTTCGGAGACTTGCAACAATTAGCCACTGCAGATCTTCTCCTCCTTGATCATTGAGCTGAGCTCCGAAGAACTCGGGGTGTGGACGCTCCAGAAGTTCCGAAAGCTGGTCCAAATCCCTCTCAAAGGTAAGGTCTTCGCCATTTCCCAATTGGTAAAACTTGATGTACTTCACGTCCATCTAAAAGAATATAAGATGAGTAAGTTAGTGGAGTGATCAAGTGTGTCAAATTTTATGTATTTTGCAAGAGTTTTTGAGGAACATGAGTTTTTTTATAAAAGAATCAGGGTGATAAGAATGGGAATCAGTTTTTGTAAATATTTGCTTTCTTTGTTTTAGAAACTAAGTTTTTGATTCAAACGTCCAGTCTAACTAGGGTCTCCTATGGTCAGGATGGCTCTGATACCAACTTGTCAACACCCTGGTTTTTAATCCCAGATGCCTGTTATGCCATACATCGCAATCCCAGGATTACCATTTTTGCGAGACATAACAGAATTGGATACCACAGTACATCATCCATTACAAACCATACATAAGGTCTTACACAAATAAGGATCTCATGATCCAGTTCTTAATACAACACAAGCAGCGGAATACGTAATGATAACGGTAGCGTAGGCGAAGCTCCATCTTCAGGGTCACAGACAATGCTGACGATGGGAGATGATCCTAGTTATCGTAACCTTCCTGGGGTCCATCTTCTAGGTACACCTCTTCATAGTCTGGCCATGGGAATAGCCAGGGACAAAGCCATGAGTACACTTTAAGTACTCGCAAACTAATACTAACAAGTGAAGGGGGTTTTTGTAATAGGACACTAGGCTCTAGGGTTGTTTTGCAAAAAGCCAGATTTACCTCTACTAGTTCAGAAGCAAAGGATGCCAGTTAAAGTTTTATAGGAACTTGTATTTCATATCACAACCCTGTTGTGGTCAAGTCAAAGTCTCAATTTATTTCGTAAGTCATTTTGTAAACATCTGACGGGGGAACAGTATGGCCACTCCAACTGTCCATAACCGCGGACGCAGCTAGAATAGTTTGACACTCTCCAGAGATTGTACACTTTCACCACAACATTCGATACATCCGTCAGGAACAAGTCCTGAATTCACCATACTCAGTATGCGGATAATCAATCCTAACCTTTCAATTACACGCCCTAGTATAAGCACCTCTCCTATGAGTTTGGCCTCCCGACCATGACCAACTGTCATCTTGGGTACTGCACAGGTGGACAATCTTCACAAGGTAGCCTCATCTCAGACCTTGGCCGTGAGGGAACTAATACTAAGGTATATAAGTTTCCAGTCAAGCCCTACCCAATTCTCGGGTATTGTGGTTGTACGGTAAAATTGGAATGGTATCGCATTCAGACAACCATCAGTTTTATAAAGGGCTAAGGCTCATGCCTCAACATTTTTATCACCATAAATCATCTGGTGTTCAGAAACACATGTCCAAAACATTTCAATAGAATGATCCATCATTCCAAGGTTTTCATAACCATTTTTCCACCAAGTATTCCCATCTAAAGTTGATCAAGTTTTATTCTTAGCTCTAGCATCTACAAGTGGGGGCAAGTACTAATGAGGGGTGGTAACTAAGTGGAGTTTTAACTAAGTCAATCTCATGCCTTAGGATGACATAAAGATTATCTAGCTTAGGCCAAATTTTATGCTCTTTATGCAACCTTCAATTATCTTTCTAGTATCTACAATGTACTCAAGTAAACTCTAAGTAATAGATTTGATAAATAAATAAAGGATAAAGCTTGCAAGTAAAACTAGGATGGGGTATCATCAAATATGTCCAACCAAGCATGCTTATTGCCTGGCATAGGTTATCTACTTTCATAATTGCAAGTGCTATCTTGCAAAAGGTTAATAGCATGCAAGTATTGGCTTGCATAGGTCAACTTGATTAGTAAGTCTTGCATCAGTATCAGTATAAGTTTGTTAAATTGCAAGGGTTATCTTGCCTTGTGCAGAGCAGTGGTTGAATTTCTCCTCGGCTTCTTCTTCGTAGTATCCTCCTTCCTCCTCATATCCTTGGTCGGTACTAGCGTCTATAAATAAATACGAGGTACACAATCACCAAACAATACTTAATGACTTGCAATCATCACACACAAGGGTCCTATAGATGATCTAGCATCATCTCTAACCTTACAAGATTAAATCTTGGTTTAATTCCTTTTATTTTTAGAAAAGTAATTTCTACTCATTGAAAAACTACTTAAGGTTTAATATTCTCCAAACCAAACATGGGATCATGTTAACACATGTCATCACAACATATTTCAGTACATGGGAATGTGATTTAAAGTGGTGTCACAAATTAATAAGGTTTAACCTTTTATTTTAATTAAATAAAGTGACTAGAAATGCCTATGTGGCATTCTTTTATTACTTGGTCATTATTTCTGTAAGTAAACCTATATATTTTTATATATTCTGAAAGGTATGATAAAATGTGATTTTTGAGAGTTGGAATCAACTCAAAATCTATTATGGTTTAAATTTGAAAAATGTTTGAATGCAGAAAAGCTTCTGCCTTGTTAGTTCTACCAAGGATGATCTAAAGATCCAAACGATTTAAATCCAACGGGCTTGGATTCAGCATTTCCAGACCTTTCTAACAATATTGGGTTCATTCAATTTGGTTTAGTGAATCGATCTGGGTTGATTTTTGAATCTAGGTTCAGAAGTGTATTTCAAATAAAATGGAAAAGGTTTATTTCAAATGACTGGGCCAGCCTGCTAAGCACAGCGCTTACGCGGGCTGGTTAAGTCGCTATCCCCACGCTTCAGTGAGACGAGGGGGTGTGAAGCGGTATGGGGTGATGCGAGCCATGGGATCTGGTTCTAATCTAACTGTTGAGGGTCATCGTCGACGTTGGGCAACGCCGGCGAGACAGAAACCTAACACGGCAGGTGGGGGTCATCAGGGGCTCACCGGGGCTCAGGCGAGGGTCGGCAAACCTCCTGGTACCGGCAGCTTCTCCTGGGGCGGCTCCAATTGCTGGCTCCCTTTTTCTCTAGAGGCGGCGGGCTCCGGTGAAATTCCGGCAAAGTGTTGCTCCCCTTGCTTCGGGAACGGGGTGGGACGATCAGCGAGGAGAGGGGAGTGAGATGGTGTGCTTAATTCGGCTGGGGGTGGCCTCTATTTATAGTCGCGACAACGAGACCGATCGGCATGGGCAGGCGATGGTGGCAACATGGCAACGGGCTGCTAGAGGCATGGCCGGCAGTGGCGATCGCTTGGTGGTCTCCTGGAGATGCTCTACGGCTTTAATGCGCATGTAGGGCGGTGGCAAATGGTCTGGAACGTGCGATGCTCTGCGCGGCCGAGGAGGCATCTTCGACGGCGAGCGATGGCTATGAGGCATGGGGTGGCAAACGGGGATGTCTGGCGGTCTCCTGGGTCGGTGGTGATCGTGTATGCACGCGGCGAGGGCGGCGCGCGGTCTGTGGGCTTCGGTCGAGGGTGGCGCTCTGGCGCATGCTCGGCATGGTTGACAGAGGCACGGGCGCGACGTTACTGGGTGCTCTGGTCGGTGTCTTCGAGGCAGGGCTGGTCGAGAGGGGGCAATGAGGCATGGGTGATCTTCCAGACAAGGTTGGCACGGCTAGTTTCTCTCCTAGCTTGCTGTCTACACTGGGGTGGCATGGTGAGCTTCGGCTGTTCACCATTGATGGCATTGCCAAGCTTACAGTGGGGCTAGTGCTTGGTTTAGTTAGCTAGATGATCTACTGAGGTTGTTGTGAGCTAGAGAGGGAACAAGTTAGGCAAGAATCACTGCTCACAATAGTGTTTGAATTTTGTTTAATTTGTATCTGCAAGGTGTGTGATGAAATGGCCGCAAGAATTCAAGTTTTGAATTTTGAAAAGATTTTTGGAGTGTGTGCTAGGTTGGTGCTGGTGAGTCTGCAGATGCTTGGGTTTTGAAAGTTGAGCTTGTTTGGGTGGTTTTTGAAAAAGTGGGATCTTCCCATATGATAAAGATTCAATTTTGAATTGTCATTTAAACTATGCATTTGAAAGTTTCTGGATGATCACAAGATGGGCCTTGATACTTTGTTATGAGTACTATCAAGGGGTGTAAAGATCCAATTAAGTTTCAGTTAAGTTCTGAAAGTTTGAGACAGCCAAAGTAGGCATGGGAGTTAAATTGGTCAAAATGACCATTCACTCATTTTGTTTGTTTTGATTTATTTTTCTTTGGGAAAAGTTTGGGAATTGTTTAGATGATGTTTATTTCACCTAGGAATCCTTTTACAAGCAAAGAAACATATAAACAAGGCAAATCAAAAGAATTCAAAATGGGATGCACACACACATGCATGCTTTCATATTTTTATTTAGAAAATTTTTTGTTAACCCTAATTTTGGTGATTACAGTTTGGTGACCTAAGTTTAGTATTTTTGGGATGTTACACGCTAGTGCACACGCACCCCTCAATTTCCTTCCTTGACGTCTGGGTTACCTCCCCGATGTCCACCTGGCATCTCTGCCGCTTGTCCTCATTAGAGGAGATGCTCCAGTAACCTCCCGCTAGCGTCGCCACCAGTTTTAGGCTCAATGTGCTTCAGCGCGTCTAGCGCGCTTGCTGACATTCGCTCGCATGCACCCAGACGCCAGCCCCACGCTCAATATTGGAGCTCACCATTGCTAACGTGAGCATGACGCCAACATGACGCAGTAATCCCCATTTCCTTTTTATTTTAATGTTTTCTATAAATAAGAAATAAATGACATGTGGGCCCCTTTGTAATTCAGATAAACATTCTCAGAAATGTTTTCTGATTATTAATAAAAATATTAAAGTAATTCCAAAATGGAAATTATTTTATAATATTCCAAAAATGATTTATAACAAATTAAAAATGGAGAAATTCATAACTAATTCATTATAAATTATAAAAATACAAATAATATATCAAAATGTTCAAAAAATAAGATCAACACCATAGAGTCAAAATCATGCATTGTTCAGCAACTTCAATTAACAAGTTTATTAGCAGAACAAAATGAACCCCCATAGGTGATTCCGAGGTTTCCTTGTTTTAGGGTTTGCACCCCTCGGGCCCTATTTAAAATGGTCAAGCATGTTTAGGGTTTCATGTAAATGTTATTTAACCTGTCATATTGTAACATCCCAGCATTAGAGCTTAAAAATAAGATGAACACAGGTGTGTGCATTGCATTCATGCATAGAAAATCTGAATAATTTTCGCGCTTTTAAATAAAAACTTGTCAGAGTTATTGAAGCTTCTCTTAACTTGATCGAATTGAAGTAGATCATCAAGTTAATTGCGATAAGTTTCATTATGACCTTTGCTAAAACCTTATTTTGGGTAAGGGAGATTTGATCTAAGGGTAGATCAAATGTAATAAAATTAAACCCTAATACATTACTTAATTATTTATATTTGATCATTAGGTGATCATATCATAGTACTCATTATAATCACTCATGAATACCAACTTATAAATATAACACAAATAATAATAATGTAACAAATATATCTTAATCTTATCTACTTGTACCATGCGTATCATGGAAATACCTAACTTTAACTCTCTAGTGAGATTGAGTAGGAAAGAAACCAAAGTTAAGATCATTCATCATATATCTTTATTTCCATATCAATCTTTATCATCTCTATTGAATCATATCCTTATGTTTGTTGTTCATCAATAATGAGAAATCAACTATTGATTCACCAATTCTTAACCTATAAATTCTTGATCTATCAACTCTTGTACTTATTATAGCATTCACTTAAGGCTTATAAAGAAAGAAGTCAGAACAGGTAAATAGTGATGCTAGTTTTAGATGTTATCTATAGGATGGGAGTGATTCGAGGAAATCAAATAAATATGGTAACAAAGAAGATTACAAGGATGAAGTCTAAAGATAGTTACCAGGAGTAGTACTATTGGATCAAGTAGGTATAGTCAATGAATTATATTTCTTAATCCAATAGAGCTAAACAGAAGATAATTATAATACAACTGTAATGTTGAATGGATAGAAGCCTTGATTACCCAACTGGAAAACTGAATCATAAAAGATCAAAGGATTATAATGAACATGCCTTATTCACCAATATTGCATGCTTAGACCATGTATAAGTGACATTGGTGGATAAAAAATGATTGAACCCTAGTATAGATATGTTATTCTAGGTTAGCCATGGAAAGTCACATTAATACAATGAGAGATTAGAGTATGAATGTAGTTAGAAGTAACCACTAGTTGGATTGGGAATTATTAGCAATAGAGTAGTTAATATAAGACAAGTATAGATATAAATAATTAGGAAAAGCTTTAGGGTAAGACAAGGTCATTAGATTTATAAGTGGCTTTAGAAGCATAAAAGGTGGATAAGAATATTCTTGTGAAGTAAAGCTCATCATGTTAACACATGATGATGGATATAGAGAAGTAATATATCTAGGAAAAGAATTCCTTAATCAGAAGTTCAGAATTATGAAGTATGGAATCTAGGAATCCTTTCTGAACACTAAACCCTAAATCTAAGACCAAACCTAATATCCACTTTTTATGGTTAATCTACCATCTTTTTTCCACCATGCTTCATAGGAATATTTTCCTATAACAAATTCCTTAAGAACATCTTTGTTATATTCAACCATCATTATCATAGGTGCTTATGGAACTATCTTTATAAATTCTTTCTCATAAGTTAGCCTAGAAAGAAATCCCACTATTTTACTTTAAATGGTGATATCATTAAAAATCACACACTTAAAGACAATGTGTTTAGCCATTAACCTTTATTCACATCAACAAAAGAAAATAAGTATAGTAAGTACCTTAAATCCTAGGGTGAGTAATTACAATTCAGAACTCTAAACTTATTAATAAGTATTCTCATCAACATTTCATAAATATTCTATCTGTAATCATTAGACAAAGTCTTTAATTCATTTATCTAACCACTCATCCCATATGAGCATGGAATAAGTGGGGATCCAATATTATAAATCATCCTACCCTATACCATGTGATTTAATACATATAAATAAACCCTATGAACATTATTAAATATTTTAAAAAACTTAATTACTCCAAATAAAAGTAAAAACAATGTTATAGAAAAGACTATGTATAAAGGAAATAAAGAAAATATCACAATATGTAATAAAAGTTCACAAATGATACTGAATACATTTTAGTAATTGCTGCAATTACTTAGCTGATGAATTTCTATGGGAATTATTCAAACAATTGAATACTATAAAAATCAGAAAATAAAATAAAAAACAGATAATAGAAATCAAAAAGTGAAAAACAAATAAAGAGAAAAAAAAATGAGGAATCAGCTCCTGGCCCATGGCCCATTCCATTTCTCTCTTACTCGTCGCCGCGAGCAGCCAGACACAGCCCATCTGGCCCAGTTGCAGCCCACGAACAGCCCATACCTCTTCGCGGGTCTGTTCATCGTCTTCCTCGCGACGACATCGACCTTCCGATGCTGCAAGCAGCTCGGTGGCCGCACCCTCATCGCCGGCGAGCACCAAGATCCGCGCCACCGCTTCCGGTCGTCTACAAGTATCCCTGGGCACCGAGGAGAAACCCTAGCACGCCACTCCACTGCTCCTTCTTCCTCTCTCGCTTGAACACCAAACCCTAGCTCGTCGGAGATCATCTTCTCTACCATCTCTGACCAACCGTTGATCCATGGAGGTAACTATCAGACGCGCCGTGATCTTCTCCATCATTTGCCCCTACTCACGCAATCCGGGGAGCCCTCGGTCGACCAAATCGACACCTCATCTCCACCGCCAGACGTCGCCGTTCATCGTCAATCGCCGCCACCACGGACTTCCTCCGGTCATGCTGTCACACCCTACAGCTTCACGGTGAGCTACCGGTGCTCACGCACCCTCTCAAGTTTCTCCTTACTTCCTCATTTGTTCCCCCGACGAACATCAGCCACCGCCGCCGTTAGCCATCGTCGCCACCATTGCTCCGACGACCTAAATCGAGCGGCGCCGCCACTATAATGCACCCCGTGATGCCCTATTTCCGTTAAGCCCAAGCACATCCCCGCGCACGCAGCCGATTCGCAAATTCGAGCATCATCTGAGAGCAATGCCATTGCTGATGTCATCGTGACATCAGGGTGAGGTAAGCCTTGACCTGGTCCACCTTGTTGACTAGTCTTGGCTGATGTGGCTTATGACGTGGCATAAGCCCCACATGTCTGTGACCATGGGTAGATTCCACCTGAGTATAAAAAATTTCATGTATGTTTAGAAAAAATTAAAACAATATGAATTCAAATTTCAATATTCCAAAAATAAAATAAAATAATTAAATCTTGTAAATTTAATATCTTATGTTTTATAAATCAGAAAAATACATATAATATATGAAGATGTTTAGAAAAATAAAATATACAATTTAAAACTATTATTAAATATTATTATGATGATTATTTAAATAAATATTATTTAATAAATACTTTACAAATTTTAGTACTTTGATAATTAATATTTTTATAATGGTAAATGTTAAAAATCTAAATAAAATACCAAAAATCTTAGAAAAATAATAATTAGAGTTTAAAACTATAAACATGCATTATTTTTCCTCTTAATTAAATATTTTTTATTTATTAAGTACTTATAAAGTAATAAACCTTATTAAAATAATACGTACATGTTAAAAAAATGTGGTATTCCACTTTTGAGTTAAATAAAAAGTTAAACACCTTCATAACTTGAATTTAAACCTATTTATTTAGTTAATAATTCATATTATGTCAAATAAAATTTGTTAATATTTCTTAAATTAATGAATTGAGTCTAATAAAAAGTATTAGTCTTAAATATTGTTTTGTGAAGCCAAAATGATTTAGCACACTTTAAATACAATTTTATGAAATTATCTTTCAAACATAAGTATAAATTATTTTATAAAAGAATTCTTATCTAATAAAAATCTCCAAGAATAATTTGTAAAGAAATAAAACCTATTCATTTATTGTAACCAAAAGTTTATAAACAAATCAAAACACTATAATTGAGTTCATAAGTAATAAATAATATTGTTTACTTATTCACAAACATTAACCACACCCTTATAGGAAGGTAAATTCCTTTATACCATTAAAATGTAAAGAAATCACTACTCCAATAGAAGTAATGCCATTCTTAAGTAAATCTAAGGAGACAATATAAAATAAACAGGATACAAGTATCATAAGTAATACACCCTAAGACTATCTACATTCTTAAAGTTACTTGTAGTTACCAAGTTTTAAATATAATGCTAAAGACTTTATTAGATGCTTTATAGTTAACTTTGGTATGTTGTAATTAGGTTATAAAGCATCTTAATACCAAACCAATCCAGTTAAAACCCAAGATAGATAAGTCTCAAATACTACTAATTTCATTATTCCAGTAAAGGCAATTCTTTCTGATTTAAAGACTATAACTAGAAAGAACACCTCATAAGGTTAACTTAAAAGCTTAAATGCTTCTGCTTAGTTGAGTAAGATTTTCTTCAAAAGTTATTCATTTTGCAACTTCAATCAACATATGACAATTAATAGTAAACACCTTACCTTATACTTTACTTGTATCATAAGATTGATAATACTTAAATTCTTTATAAGTGACATTACTTGTAAAGTAAAACATGAAGATAAACAATTTAGATGTAAGCAACCTTGAGTAGAATTCCATACTATGTATTTTATTGTTATATAAATACATGTGCTATTCCACACACTCACAAGCCTTAATAAGAAGCACACGTATGAAACTTAATTTAAAAGGGCAACACATTCCAAGGAAAACCATTTCCAGTATCCAAACCCTAGAACAACATTATTCTCGAGATTCACGTTTATCAACTTGCATTACATTACTTATGCATAAAAGCATCTTGCTTCTTTAAACATTAGTCCTTACCGGACCAATGATGCAGATTTCCGCTATTGGATCTTATATTGTCTTGAAGACCGTGAGTGCATAATCTTGCAATCACAAAAGGAAAGTTCACACTTGCTCATGTCCTTTGATTATTTTCTGTAAAGTATTTTACAAATCTAGTGTTATCATCAGCTGCATTTGAAAAAGGATAGAAAACACTATTTCCATAATAATGTGATTATAGGTTATTTACCATGAGGTAATAATCTACTATAAGAGTTCCGGTGGTAAAAGAACATATTATCTAGGACTTAACAACCAATGTCGCCAGTGATTCTTGCGCCATATATTGACCATGAGATTTGGAATGGGACAAAGAAGTCAGCTGTATCTTTTCCCTCTCGCATGGAGCTGGATGTGAGAGTCGTGGTTGTTATCACTCGCAGCGTGCATATTATTTATGGTAATTCGTAGAGGATATGCAGCATATGGGTGGGAGCCCTCAATGTACCACGATAGTTCCGGCATCTGAACGGTCTGTACTGCCATTGCCGTAATTCAATAGGTGGCCTGGCGTACACCAAGGAGACATGCAGGGTCGCGGAGAAGGCAGTGATTGGCTTAGGTCTTAGTCTGGGCCTCACACCAAGGAAGTGTGAACGGGTTCGCGGCCCGGATGTGCAACAAAGCTAAGATCTCTCATGGGTAAAGTGACGCACCTCTACAGAGTGTAAGAACTGTAACTTGTTACTCCCTGTTCCGGGAAGGAGCTGCGAACGCGTCGGGCAAGGAACCCCATGAAGGTTCTCGTAATCCCGTGAAGGCTGAAGGACATAGCTTTTCAGAAAAAAGCAACCTTTGAAGAAATGTTTATGAAAACTTGCATTGTCTATGACCTACGGTCTGTGTGTTGGGGATATGCTATATGGGTATCCCAATAGCATGTCTCTTATGCGACTAACCCGGGTGGCCCATAGTCGGTAGTGTGACCTATGGCCTGCTGGGCGGCCCAGTTAGGTGGATCCAGAAGGGAGGCCCATGCCGGATAAAGGAAGGCTACGGTGGAGTCACCAGCGTACCCGGAGCCTTGGAGTGCAAGATACACAAAACTAGTAATAGACGGTGTAAGACTCTGTGACCTGTCTGGCTAGGACTTTTCCCTGTAACCCTAGGACCTGGCGGCTATATAAGTCGGGCCTATGGGAGCCTTTAGGGCATCGATTCAGACAACCTCGCACAACAAACCTATCTCTGTAACTCGGTGTATTGCCCTTATAGTGATTTATAGAAGGAGTAGGATTCCGCCACCGTTGTGGGATCTGAACCTGGGTAAGCTGTGTTACCTCGTACCCGTCAACCGTCCGCCTTACCCCACGTCTCTAAACACGCACTGTGAGGACCCCTCCATGGCGTACTCATCGGCAATACCACGACAGTTGGTGCCCACCGTGGGGCAAGAGGCGCTTCAGGCTCTTCAGCAGGCGAGGACCAAGATCTTCGCGGGAATCGGCGAAACCGTAGCCATCGGTAGCATTCTCTTCTCTGGCAACGTTCCGATCGTCCCTCCCGACGAAGACGAACCCTACGCGGTGTTCGATCGTTCCTATCGGAGACATCCACCTCTTCATCAGCGAAACCGACTTGGGCACTAGTTCCCTAGGAGTCGGAGGAGCATCAAGACCCGCACGGACCGCCTACGGGCAGGATACGTTCGCGGAAGGGTCGATGTCGGATCTCTCTTCGGAGTTTGCCGGCAAAGATCGGAAAGAATCAAGACCCGCACGGACCGCCTACGGAAAAGATACGTTCGGGGAAGGATCGATGTCGGATATCTCTTTGGAGTTTGCCGGCAAAGATCGGAAAGCATCAAGACCTGCACGGACTGCCTACGGGCAAGATACGTTCGGGGAAGGATCGATGTCGGATATCTCTTTTGAGTTTGCCGACAAAGATCAGAAAAATTCAAGGCCCACCCAAACCACCCCTGTGTAGGATATAAAGGTGGAAGATCACTGCAAATCCGCCGGCTTCGTCCGTGCGTCTGGACAGCAGAGATCCAAGTTCGTCGGCATGGTTACCATCTTTGATCTAGCGCGCTGCATTCAGAGAGAGGGCGAAACCCCCCGCGACTACCTGGACAGGTGGCTCCGTATACGAGCCGATCTGGCCCACTACCCCAATGATGATGCTATCTATCACTTTGTGGAAGGACTGGACCATGGCACGCTTCTCCAACATTCTCTAAGACGGCAGCAGGCGTCAGGACGCCTTACCTTCGAAAGCATGGTGAGCACCATCAACAACTACGTGGAGGCCGAAGCGGCAACTCAGACAGCGCTTGCGCTCATTGACGGAGCCCCTCCGATTCAGCCACCGCCACCACCGCCTCCCACCACCATCGTCGCAGCAGCACCACAACCTCCAGTCACCATTGAGCCCGTTGCACCTCCACCGCCCGTTATCGAGGAAGTCCTGGCACCCTCCGACTCTGTCATTGACGCGCTCTATGCTGATTTTAGTGCAGAATCAGAGGAAATAGACTTTAGTCCGGAAGAGCTAGACTCTGCTATGCAGGAGATGGAGGAGCAGTACTCGCGCGACGAGCAAGCCAACAATGCCGTCATGTCCCGAGGGGTGTTCGTCACCATTGGGACGGCGATGGATGAAGATCAACCCGAACGCGCTCCGCCTACAGCGCTAGAAAAGGGGAAGGGGCCGCTTATTGTTGTTGACGATGATCGCGCAAAGGTCATGCCTCCTCCGCCTAATCCAGTACAGCAGCCGCAGGAAATCGGCGCCGGCCCGAGCAACAACAACACCTCAAACGTGCCGCCTCCAGCATCTACATCGGCAGCAGCCCAAGTTACTCCAGCAGATAGAGTGATGTACGACACTCTCCTCTTCGAACCACTGACCGTTGCTCATATCCGGAACGTGACCCAGCTTGATGAGAAGCGCCAGCAGCTGCTGGAGGAAGCGCAGGCCATCGCGGAGCAAGGCGCTAAACTAGATCGAGATCTAGTCAACGCGCAGAAGTCCATAGAGAAAGCTAGAGCAATGGAGGCCGAGTACAAGACTTTACTGCAGCAGCAGAAGGCTAAGAAAGCTCCAGCTCGCGTCATCAACGATCCTGGCGTACGGCGCAACCTAGGATGGGCTCCCTCTAAGCCGGCACAGGCCAAGCCATACATTGACAGTGAAGGCAACCAGGTGATGCCCACCCCACACCTCAACCTTGTCGTCGCCAAGACCCTTCTGGAGCATCATAGATCGCCTAAGGCAGTGGAACAGGTCTATGACCTAGTGGCCAAGGCGGTGAAGCAGCAGGAAAAGGCCACCTCTCAGAGGCTTGAGTCCGACCCAGGGCTCTGCCAGTCTAGCTAGTACAAGCCACCAAGGGACAGATCTCCTCTTGATGTCGGGTCCCAGACGGGTTCATCAGAACGAAGACGGAGGGAAGCACGCAACAGGAACGACGCCATCCCCATATCCTCCAACCACGGAGAAAAGGCCCGACCTCGTCGCCCATCGCCACCGTCCCGATCTCCCTGACATCGCGAAGATTACAAAGCTCACCATCGTACAGATATGCCCCCACCAAAGCAGTGTGGCATCGTCATCCGCGACAACATGGAGCAGACCCGTCATTACGGAGAGCGCAACCAAGGACATAAGAGCAGGTCGCGCCATGACCCTCCGTGTCCGACAAGCAACCGTGACAGGCGTGAGGCGTCGTAGGAGGGTAACAGCAAGAAGGAGAACCCACCGCCACCTCCGCCTCCGTCACCCACAAGCAGTCCCCATGGTGGAGGAGGCCCGCGTTGTTCACGCAGCCCATCCCCTGTTGACAAGAAGAAGAAGAACCCGGAGCCATACGATGCGCGTTCACGGATCGATAAGATCCACGAGGCCCGGGAAGGACCATACCTGGGACCACGTTGCTTTGGACCTGCAATACGGTCCGCAACTTACCCCAAAGGTTTCCGAATTGACAAAACCATCAAGCCCCATGACGGCACCGCCAAGCCAGCCACATGGTTGCAGGACTACGACAACGCGGTGGAGATTGCCGGAGGCAACCCCAACATCGCCGTCAAGTACCTCCCATTAATGTTGACAGGTACGGCCCGTCAATGGATCGATGACTTGCCGGAGAAATCTATCTACAATTGGCTGGACATGCAAGAAGCGTTCACCAAGAACTTTGAGGGTACATACAAGCATCCCTGCACTGTGGGCGATCTACAGTGGTGCGTGCAAGAGAAAGACGAGACATCTCATGCCTACCTCTCCCGCTGGCTGGATATGAAGAATTCCTGTGTAGGAGTGCACGCTCAGACCGCCATGGCCGCCTTCATCGACGGGTTGGAAAGGGGCACGTTGCTCCGACATAAGCTGAAGCGCTTGCAGGATAATCACCAGCTTGACTTGAACCAGATGATTCAGTTGGCTAGTGAGTTCGCAATTGACGACAACGATGCTCGTGGCTCCTTGCCGGCAACAGCCGTTCCAACTCAAGCTCGGAGGAACAACAGTACAAAGCGGAAGACCGCTCCAGAAGAAAAGCAATCTACCGACATGGTCGCTATGACTTTTGCAGGACGAGGAGAGGGCGGACAACATGGCCGAGGAAGGGGAGCCGATCGTGGGCAGCAACGAGGAAGTGAAACCACCTCAACGCCGCTCCGTGTTCCCCAAACCTACGAGGAGTACCGCGATATGCCATGCCTCGTACACCTCGACGTCAACGGCAAAGCCAACCATACCAATCGACACTGCAAGTTCGTCAACGACCTCAAGGAAGACCATACCAATCTACAAGCAAAGTCGGAAGAACGGACCGCGAGGCAAGGGCAAGGGGAAGAAGAAGGAGAAGGAGTCCAAGGATTCAAGTGACATGGACGAGGACGTTGACCCCAAGCACGCCGCCAAGAGCGACGACAAGGGCAAGAACCCCTTCGCAAAGAAGGCCCCAGTCTACCACACTTTCCTTGGCACCCCCACCGTCCGACAACAGAAGTCCTCTCTGAGGATCCTGATGGCCACTCTCCCCCAGTTCCCCAGTACCTGCGCTGATCGGAGGTTCCAATAACTTGGGACAGGACGGACCACCCAGACCTTGTGCCCACGGAGAACCAGTACGCCATGGTCATCAACCCACTGATTGACGGCGTGGAGTTCACCAAGTGCATGGTGGATAGTGGAAGCAGCATCAACATCATGTACTTGGATACACTACAGAAGATGAACTTGACGAAGGCGGACCAACACCGTTTTCCACGGTGTAGTTCCTGGTCGGGAAGCTCGGTCCCTTGGGTGCATTACACTTCAGGTAGCCTTTGGCAATGTTAATAATTACCGCCAAGAGCACATGAACTTCGAGGTGGTCCCCTTCAAGAGCGTGTACCACGTCATATTCGGCCGCGACATATTCCACACGTTCATGGCCAAGCAATGCTTCGTCTACAACAAACTCAAGATACCCGGACCAAACGGCATCATCACCGTATCCGGAAGCTTTACCAAGGCAAGGGACTGCGAGATCAACGAAGCAGCCGTTGCAGAAGCTGTCCTCTACAGCGAAGAATTCAAAGAGATCGAGAGCAAGGTCGATAACTCAGAGATGCCCGCGTCGAAGAAGCAGATCTCCGACTCCGCTTCTGCGTTCAAGGCCGCCATCGAGACCAAGCCGGTGGAACTTGTGGTAGCCGATGCCTCCAAGGTCACCGCCATTGGAACTTGTGGCTGGATCCCAAATAGGAAAGCGCGCTCATCGAGTTCCTCCGTGAGAACAGAGACATCTTTGCCTGGCAACCTGCCGACATGAAACGTGTACCTAGGGAACTTGCCGAGCACAGCTTAAACATTGATCCAAAATGCAAACCAGTGAAACAACCTCTACGACGCTTTGGAGATGAGAAGAGACGCGCCATTGGCAAAGAGATAGCTAGGTTACTTAAGGCTAAATTTATCCGAGAAGTCCTTCACACCCAATGGGTGGCCAATCTTGTACTTGTCCCCAAAAAGGGAACCAATGAATTAAGAATGTGCGTTGATTACACCGGCTTGAACAAAGCATGTCCCAAAGATCCGTTTGCTTTGCCTCGCATTGACCAAGTCATTGACTTGACGGCTGGCTCGGAACTTTTGTGTTTTCTCGATGCATACTTAGGATACCACCAGATCAAGATGAGGAAGTCGGACCAATTGGCCACTTCATTCACTACCCCTTATGGCACGTTTTGCTATGTCACGATGCCCTTTGGGCTAAAAAACGCAGGTGCTACTTACCAGCGGACAATGCAACGTTGCCTCCACGACCAAATTGGTCGGAACGTTCACGCCTATTTGGACGATATTGCTGTGATGTCTAAAAAGTCAAACGACCTAATCTCCGACTTAACAGAAACCTTTGATAATCTCCGAAAATACAACATGATGGTCAACCCCAAGAAATGCGTCTTCAGGGTTCCATCCAGCAAATTGTTGGGCTTCATCGTTTCCCAACATGGAATCGAGGTCAATCCGGAGAAAATCAGGGCCATCTTAAACATAAACCGTCCGACATGCCTAAAGGACATTCAACGACTAACAGGTTGTGTTGCAGCAGTTAGTCGGTTCGTCAGCCGACTTGGAGAGAAGGCTTTGCCGCTGTACAAGTTGGTGAAGAAGGCAGACAAATTCACGTGGACGGAGGAAGCAGATGCAGCATTGAAGCAGCTCAAGGAGATTCTTTTCTCAGCGCCCATCCTTGCAGCACCCGAGCCTGGAGAGCCCCTGTTAATTTACATGGCGGCAACCAACCGGGTTATCAGCATCGTCGTCGTGGTAGAGCGGAAGGAACCAGGCTATGAGCACGGAGTTCAACGACCAGTTTACTATGTGAGCGAGGTCTTGACGGAGTCCAAGCAGCGTTACCCGCACTACCAAAAGATAGCTTATGGAGTATTCCTTGCTTCTCGGAAGCTGAGGCATTACTTTCAGGAGCACCCAATCACAGTGGTGAGCAAGACTCCACTGTCCGACATTATCAATAACAGCGATGCTACCGGAAGGGTCGCGAAGTGGGGCACTGAACTTGTCGCCTTCGAAATCACCTACGTGAGACGCGACGCTATCATATCACAAGCTTTGGCGGATTTTGTTGCAGATTGGACGGAGATGCCAGATGCTACTCCGTTGCCAGAACCAGAGTACTGGGTGATGCACTTTGACGGATCAAAGCTGCTCAACGGCTCGAGGGCTGGTGTATTGCTACAGTCACCAACAGGAGACAAGCTACACTACGTTCTACAGATCCACTACGAGGCTACAAACAACATGGTGGAGTATGAAGAACTCATTCACGGACTACGTGTAGCCAAAGATATTGGCATCAAGCGCATAGTTTGCTGTGGAGATTCCGACTTGGTTGCCCAGCAGGTGGCTGGCACCTGGAATGCGCGGAACCCTATGATGGCGGCATATCGAGACGAAGTGGACGAGATAGCCAAGATCTTCTTGGGCTACGAATTCAAGTATGTGCCTAGGGACCAAAACGAGGCAGCTAATCTGCTTTCTAAGCTTGGATCAGGGCACAAGCGAATTCCGCCAGGAGTTTTCCTAGAGCACCTGCGCACACCATCCGTGAAGGGCGCCGACATCGACAACCCGGATAGAGCTGACTGTTTCGTCAACATGGTGACTAAGGTCCCTCTGGCTTGGACAAAACCGTTCATGGAATATCTTGAACACGGAACTCAGCCCGATAACAAAGTCGAAAGACGACAAATAGTACGACAAGCAAAGGGTTATACCATAATCAATGGGAAACTCTATAAAAGGAGAACTACTAGTGTATACCTAAAGTGTGTTTCCCAGCTAGAAGGTATGGAAATCCTACGCGAAATCCATCTCGGATATTGCGGGCACCACGCCGCTCCTCGATCGTTGGTCGCGAAAGCCTTCTGGCAAGGATTTTACTGGCTGACTGCGAAGGCGGACGCCGATAAGCTGGTTGAGACATGCATGGGATGCTCGTATTATGCCCGACAACCACATGTTCCTGCTGAAGAACTGCGAACAATACCAATAACTTGGCCGTTTATAGTCTGGGGGCTAGACATGGTGGGACCGTTACAGATGGCACCTTGTGGGTTTACACATCTGCTTGTAGCAGTTGATAAATTCACCAAATGGATAGAAGCTAAACCCATTAGAAAGCTTGATGTGGCAACTGCCCTCAGGTTTGTACGGGATCTAGTGGTGAGATTTGGTCTCCCACATAGCATTATCACCGACAACAGAATCAATTTATCACTCAGAGAAGTATAGGCATATTGATGGGAGAAAGGAATCCAACTTGATCTTGCATCTGTGGCACACCCACAATCCAATGGTCAAGTTGAGCGAGCCAATGGATTAATTCTGCAGGGAATCAAGCCACGTCTTGAGGCACCACTACATAGAGCAGCTGGAGCCTGGGCGGAAGAATTGCCATTTGTGTTGTGGAGTCTACGAACTACACCCAACAGATCCACCGGCTACACCCCTTATTTCATGGTATATGGAGCAGAAGCCATCCTGCCTTTCGACATCCTTCACGGTGCACCAAGAGTTGCCGCCTACGACGAGGATGATGCTGAAGAATCCAGACGCCTGGATGTTGACCTTCTCGAGGAGGAGCGCGTTTTGGCATGCCAAAGATCCGCCATCTACCAGCAGAAGCTACACAGCTACCATAGTCGCCACGTTCGGCATCGCTCATTTAAAGAGGGGGATTTGGTTCTCCGACTTAAGCAGAAGAAGTCACACAAATTATCCCCGCCATGGGAAGGACCGTTCATCATAAGCAAGGCGCTGCTCAATGGGTCTTACTACCTTGTTGACAATCGTGAACTAAAGGATAGACCCAACGAGGATCATAAGCGTAAGCGACATGACCCGGATGATGACTACCTGGAGCTTGATCGACCATGGAACATAGCACATCTACGTCCTTTTTACACTTAGCATTTTTTATCTAATTGTGTATCTCTTATATGATCAATGAAATAAATCTCTTTGGTTCACTCATATTTCTGAGTATTTTACCTCCTTTAGTGTTCATTTTTATATCATGTAAAACCTTTATGCACAAGCTTTGAATTTGCACTTGTGAAAATTCCTCCTACGGGCGTTAGCTTAAGTTTTCTGGTCTACACGTTCTTTGTTGTTTTTATGTGGATTCTGGAGTAGTGAATTTTGGCACTTATTGTCGGCGATTTTATGTGGATTCTGGAGTAGTGACTTTTGGCACTTATTGTCGGCGATTTTGTGCTAAGGTTATTGACGGTGCCATTGGGCATCATCACCTAAGCGCATGGTTCCGACAACGAGTCTTATGACTCACGAAAAGGCAAGCATAAGAACCAAAGTAATGGATAAGCCAGCACTTGCTTAAAAATATATACATGCTGGGAACTAAGTTCTTAAGTAGCAGGAAATTACAACCATTGTTTTCTGCCTTAACTTACATCATCAAGTTTTTTCCGCGCATACACCAAAGGGGAAACAAATATTACAAAATGTTTTTTATTCTTTGGGTGCAGGAGACTTGGAAGCAGCATCGTCATCAACCGGAGAATCACCCTCAACATTGACACTTTGGTGCGACTCGGAGGAGTCTTGGTTGACGCTGTCGATGGTGTTCATGGGCACGAAGACGTTGATATTCACCAACTCGGCAACTCTGGTGTCCTAACCCGCGAGTGATGACAAGATGTCTTCGTGATCAATTTCTTTGCCGTCATCATCAACGTCGGGGATGCCAGAGGTCACCGTGTCGAGGTCGGCATCTTTGTAATGTTCCTTCACCATAGATAGCGCCATTATTGCGCCAGCCCATGCACATGAAGCTTTCCATCTTGTGATACGCTCGGGGGCTCGGCGCAGAATCTTCGAGTACTTCGCCATGGAGTCTGAGGCCTTGATGTGTATTTGGAGGGGCTTGGCGATCTCTTTGGCTTGGGTGATGGCGGTGTTGATAAAGTTGTCGGCGATAACCATGCATTCCTTGGCCGGAGGAGGCGATCTGGTTAAACCCATAGGAGCTGCAAATTCCGACAAGGATCACATGAGTTCAATAATTCCAAGTGTCCAGACTGCAGAAATACAAGGCGGAGAAATCTTACTGAAGATGCTGGAATTGGCTTGCCAGAGGGTGTCCGCCAAGGATTCTTTTCTCTTGCTGGAGGAGCTTATATGCCTCGCCATGGTGATGGTTTTGCTCATCAGCAGCTTTCTTTTGATCTTTTAAGATCGCAATCTCCTCCTTCAGACGACTGATTTTCGCGGAGGCGGATTCCTGTAGGGCCTTCATGGAATCCTCATGCATTTTTAGCATTTCTTCCCTCTCCTTTTTAAGGATCTTGTTCTCGCTGTCCAGCTGCTGAATGTGCTTGGACTGCTCGACAATGTCCTTGTCCTTGGCAACATGTTCTGCAAAGTCGGAGAAAACAAAGTACATAGTGAGTACTCGGAGAATGAAGGCATAAAACCAAGACGAATGCGGAAAAAAGAAAACATACTCTTGTTTTTGATGATCTGTTCCTTCAAGATGGCAGTTTTACCCTTTTTGGCTCAAGATCTACGCACATCTTCCGGTACTTGTCGTTGGCCATGCCCCTCCGAGCATTCTCGTTCTGTGGAACAAAGGAAAAATGTTAAACCGTTGTTTAGTCTACTTAGGAGCATCTAGTCGGAATTTTTCCACCTAGACGCTCGGGGGCTGTAGCGAGAGTTTTTTAACTTAGCAATATGCTTAGATTTTCTTTAATCATCTAGTCGTAGCTACTTCAGTTCTCGATTAGAAGCTTGGGGGCTACAGTATAAAGTTTTAACTCGTAAAATGCTTAGCTTTTCTTTAAGCATCTAGTCGGAACTCATTCAGTTACAACTAGAAGCTTGGGGGCTACAGTATTGAAAATTATAAACACTGCGTTTGCTACTCTTAAAGCATTTAGTTGGAATAGTTTGTTCCATCTAAATGCTTGGGGGCTACAGTGAGAGTTCTTTCTAACTTAGTCACACTTAGAGCATATAGATGCAAAGACCTATGGTTTTCTGTCTACATCCTCGGGGGCTACAGTGGGATACTCATATGAAATGCAAAAGGTAAAGTAAAACTTACAAGTGCAATAATCTTGAGGTTTGTAGAGCTCTCAGCTAGCAGCTTGCCAAAGGAGATGCTATTTCCTTGCAAGATATCCGCTTGTCGGAGTAGCTCCTCAATACCGCACGTCGGAGATGACGGCACTCCTCCAGGAACCAGAGTTGTGTTACTCGGCGTGAGCGCTGGGTAAACTATCTTCAGGAACTCGAAGGGCTTCTAAGGAGCAGGGGCGCCGCCTTCGGCAGAGGTGCCAGCTCCCACCACCGCCTTGCCGCTACCGATGGCATCCTTAGCCGGAGCTTCAGCCATTTGTAGAGCAGTACTCTCCTGCGTCGCCTGCTCGCCGACAACAGCAAGTTCGGTAGAGGCGCCAAAATCCACTTCCATGGCGGAAGGGCCTGGTGCCTCCTGGGCTTGAGAGCTTGTCGGGGCAGAGGAAGGCTTGACGGCAGGAGTAGCAGGGGCGATGGCGGGGGAGGAGTCGCGATGCAGCATGTCCTTGATATTTCTAGAAGCCCCCAAAGTTTTGGAGGTCTTCTTGAGGCTGGTCGTGGCTTTCTTACTGAAACATGCAAAATGCATAAGTACAGGAACAGAACAAAACAGACAGATAGACAATGTCGGAGAATGAGAAGCTTACACTAGGGGGGTGCTTTGGCAAAAATCCCGGTGTCTTTCTCTTTTGCGCCTCCAGGGCGGCGGTAGTCTTTTTGGAGGCTCCACCCTCCGTCTTCTTCTTCTTGCCTCCGTCGGCAGCGTCAGAGGTGGAGCTCTTCCGCTTTCGTGCCAACGGGACATCGTCGTCGGACACGACCGTGACTTCCTTCATCTTTGGATCATAGATTTGGGCAGCCAGGTTGTCCTCATCTAGATCGCTAAGCTGTTAAGTAAGAAATCAACATGTTAGATAAGATGGTGTTGGCAAGACGGAGAAACTGGAGCATATGTCGTACACGGAAAATAAATATCTACCTTTGGGCACTTGCCGTCTACGAACATGTCATAGGTGACGGTGAAGCCACGCTTCTTATCTTTCACCTTGACGATTTCCTTCAGGCGGAGCTTTACGGAGTCGCTCAAGAAGTTATCCACTGAGATCCGGAGGGTATCCCTTCGATCACTGGTATACTCGTGCATGAACTTCGCGCGGTGCTACAGAGGTTGGATTCGCCTGATGAACCAGCACATGGCCAGGTCCAATCCGGTCAAACCCGTCTCTACGAACCATTCAATCCGCCTTATTGCGCGAGAAGCATCGAGGTCGGAGGGAAGGGAGGCATGGGATCTCCATGTGGAAACTTCAGTGGCGGCTCCATCCGTGAAGTCCAGGTACGTTACTTCTTGGCCCGCCAAAGGAATGTTGGGACCGTAGAAGTACGTCCGCCACCAGTTTTTGTAGGACTCGTGGCCGACGATGTCGGGGAACCGCCGGCCAGGTCGAAACTTGAAGCTTATGGTGCCGTAGTTCCTAAGCTCCTCCTTACTATGTCCGGCTTCACGTTTGACGGTGAAGAAGTACACGAACAAGTCTAACCTTGGCCTAATCCCTAGGTAACCCTCGCAAAGTGCCGCGAAGTTGCTAAGCACTAAGATGCTATTGGGGGAGAGGTTGTGGGGTTGGACCTTGTAGTGTTTCAAGACAGAGAGAAAGAAGTGGTTGATGGGCAAGGAAACGCCGCGTAGCTGATCCTTGAGGTACACCTTTTCTCCGGCTTGGGGAGAAGGTGTCACCTCACCGGCCGGCGCCGCCCGCCAGGCAAGCCCCTCCATCGCGAGGAGGTAGCCTTCGGTGACCATCTCCTGGATGCCGCGGTCGATGATGTCCGAGCCGCGCCAATCACCCTTGTGCGAGTATGGCTCTTCTTCCAGTGGCTCCAGCGCCGCCAGATTATGGTCGCCGCCGGTGGTTTCGATCACCGCTGATGCGGGGATGACCAGGCCCTCTGGGGGCACGACGATGGAGCTCGCCGGCTTCGCCGCGGCTTCACTCGACGCCGCCATCGATGGGGAGGAGCTGCTGCTGGCCATGGGGTGTTGGAATTATGCGACTGACGCAGATGGAAGCTAGGGTTTTCGAGGTTTCTCGCGGAGAGCTCGAGGAGGCATGCGGCTGGAGGAAGAAGACGATTCGCGAGAGGAATGAGGTAAAAAGTGGAAAGTGTCCCACGGTTACTATTTATCATACTCTGCGCCAAGATTCGTGTAGCTAATTGACGGTTGCCGCGTAGACGACGTGTTCGTGAACATGCGTGGTAATTTCGCCACGTCTCCAACCGCCTCCGCCAACGGTTCGTATCGCTCGCGCGGTAAAATCGGATATGATTGTGTTCTCTGCATGTGTGAGTTACGAGGCGTCGCTGACCTAAGCCTACGACGTCATAGCTGACACGGGTAGATGAGCCATCGCATCGAAGATTCCGACATGGACGGATTTAATCCGACTACGGAAGAGTATGATGGAAGATTCAGCATTTCTCCGGCTTACAAAACGAAGACGGAGAAAACCTTGCAGGGTTCTTTGGGAGGACTACAAGATATTGCTTGACGATTTGCCGACATCCATCTAGACGGAGCATTCCACGTGAAGAGGCAAGACGGCGCAATATCTCAGAGTTCTCCGGTGCTACTGTTGGGGATATGCTATATGGGTATCCCAATAGCATGTCTCTTATTCGACTAACCCGGGTGGACTATAGTCGGTAGTGTGGCCTATGGCCTGCTGGGCGGCCCAGTTAGGTGGATCCAGAAGGGAGGCCCATGCCGGATAAAGGAAGGCTACGGTGGAGTCACCAGCGTACCCGGAGCCTTGGAGTGCAAGATACACAAGACTAGTAATAGACGGTGTAGGACTCTGTGACCTGTCCGGCTAGAACTTTTCCCTGTAACCCTAGGACCTAGCGACTATATAAGTCGGGCCTATGGGAGCCTTTAGGGCATCGATTCAGACAACCTAGCACAGCGAACCTATCTCTGTAACTCGGCGTATTGCCCTTATAGTGATTTATAGCAGGAGTAGGATTCCGCCACCGTTGTGGGATCTGAACCTAGGTAAGCTGTGTTACCTCGTACCCATCAACCGTCCGCCTTACCCCACATCTCTAAACACGCACTGTGAGGACCCCTCCATGGCGTACTCGTCGGCAATACCCCGACACTGTGGCTGTAGACATAGTGCATCAAACACTCCTTTTCTAGTGAACTTGCTGAGTACGCTCGTACTCAAAGTATCTTCTTAACCCTTGCTAGGTTCTAAAGCCAGTACAGACGATGTCTACATCAAGTTATGCTCCAGAAATCATCATCAAAAGCTAAAGCTCTTCAAGGAAGTCAAGAAAGTCAACATATACATCAACTCAAGTAAAGACGAAGTTGCTGATTAGATAAGAATAGAATTTCTAACCATAGAACCTACTTCTGTAGAGTATTGCAATAGCAGCAATGCAAGCCAGTAGTTCAGCTACTAGTTTTCTAAGTATGGTAGCTCTAAGTTATTTATTCTTGATTCTTCTTCGTAAGAAGATTCTTTATCTCTCTTTAACCTAGAGTGTTCTCTGGATCTTGTGTAAAGAGTTGAGTTGTAACCTATAGTCATGTCTTGGACCTGCTATGTTTCTGTTGTACTACTCTGAGGGATGTAATACTAGTGAACGGTGTTTCATTGGTGTTATGTCAACGACTATAGTGTACTACATCATGCAGTGGTATGTTGGGTCACCGCAGTTGGTATCAGAGCATATGCTTTGACCTTAGGATTGAAACCCTTTTAGGAAGATCTGTAGGTTGGATAGTGACTATAGGAGCCATCTTATCTAAACCAAATATTCTTATGACTTGCGATGAGTATCCACTTGAGGATAACCTTGTCTCACCTAAGTCATATGTTTAAGTCATTCTTTCTTAAGAGTAGTTATTTATCTTTTGTCAAGTATAGTGCTCTTTAGTGTCCTCCGAGGGAGACATAAACCACCAAGAGACTGTAGGAAAGTGTAAGCCATCAATTGAAGTAGTCTTAATGGTGTAGCCTAATTCCAGAATTTAAGTAAGAACAGTAAAATCTTAGTGTTAGTTAATAACCAAAGATAACATGATGAATGTCATTAGGATAAATGTTGATGTAATGAGTAGTAATCATGTGGGACTCACTTGAGAATTCTACATGATGAAGTGAAATTATGTTAAGATTTAATAACAGTGTAGTGAGAAGTAAAGTTATCATGGCTAGATTAACTCTTAAATCATAATGTACAGGTAAAACATAATAAGATCATGGTGAGATTAGATCCGAAACCATGATGATAGTATAATTATGATAAGGAATTAGTAAATTACCTTTAGGTAGAGTAAGGAGATAACATGATAGAACTATGATAGAAGTCATAGGTGCTAGAAATTCCCAATAATCTTTGGTTTAAGTTAGCAAATAGAATCGAATTAGTCGTTTGGAGAGATCATGTGAGATTAACTTAGTAATAAAGAAAGGTTGGTTATAGCTAGTCATTCCAAAAGTGAGACAAACGTTTAGTCAAAACCAAATTTGAGACCACTTTGCTTAATATTATCCTGTTGCACTTGAGCAATTTCGGTAAATATTGAGATAAATAATAGTTTAACTCTATGTGTTAAGTATCACAATGTAAACCTATATGAGGAGGTGTCATATACTACACAGCTAAGCCTGAATTCTAGAGGTATACTCAACTACTATATTCTGGGCTTAGAATAGTGTGTGTTATATGTACCACATTTGGATTTATTTGTTTTTCTTGGATCTTCTTGATTGACTAGATCTGTACATGAAGTTTGACTTGGTGTGCAAATGCATGTTGCAACATCTAGTTACTACTTGATGTTATAGATCTAGATAGGAATGGGAATTCGTGTAAGGGAGTGACGAGTTCCAAAGACCAAGATGAAGATTTACATGAAGAATGAAGCCAAGTGTAAGGTGTATCAAAACAAATTTAAGGTTGAACCAAGTTTGATCATTACTAAATAGCAATAAGAAGGAAGATTATTATAGAAAATTCTTGGAGCAACAAGGAGTAATAAACTTAAAGTTCATTTAAAGTAGGTAAGTTGTTAAGAAGTTAACAAAGTAGTTGTACCAAGTTCATGGAAGCATCATGAATAAGTGCAAAGAAGAAGTTTTGGAATCCAAAATGGTATTCAAGCTCTGACAATTCAGAGAGAATGCTAGAAGTATGTCGGAAACCGTAGGGTAATAATTACACCCTAGGATAATCCGCAGCTGATATTTGATCCATAATGGTAATTAATCCACAGTTGGTATCTTGTTCGCAGCCGGTGTTAGTTGAGATAGTTAACCAGATCATCTTAATGGTTGCATAAAGAGCATAAAATTTGGCCTAAGCTAAGTAAGACCTAAAGGAGTTTAAAACTTAAGCGATCGTCTTTCGAGACTCTTCGTGAAAATTGACCTATCAAAGCGAAAATGTCCAATAGTAAGTACGACATATAGTGCTGAAAGATTTGCTTCGGAGATCCACAACTATGTGGATACACCATACAATATTTCATCAAACTCTAACTAGGTAGGGTATAAGATGGATAGAGACCAATATTCTACTTATAAAGCCAATACATACTAAATAAGCAGTTTGAAGACTATTAGTAAACCCTAAGGGGGAGAGTAAACATTATAAATGAAAGTTGAAGTAGTACTATTGGTGATAATGAAAGATGATCTAAAAGCTTAATAAGGTAAAATCTTGAAGCTGATAAAAGATTAAGCCTAACAGATTAATTCTAGAAGAAACAACTCTTAAGTAATCCTTAAGAGGGAATAAAACACATCTAATTGGTCATGAACAGAGAAATAAGAAATTTCAACGGGGATTGAATAAATAAGTTCAAATCCAATCTTCGGAAGGACCACCCGTAGAAATCATACAATGACAAATCAAAGATTAGTCTTTTGACCACACTATTGATTAATAAACTTTATAATCTATTTTAGTGAGACTTCCTACATCTTACATAATATAGTAGGGAAGTTTGATGATCAAGTTAAGGAATTGGATTAGGATACATAATTAAGAATAATAAACTAAATACGAGACCCCAATTTTAGAAGTTTATAATAAGGACATATCCCTAAGGGAGTAAAGTAAAAGGAACTATGGAGTATTGGAGACAACAAGATGAACATTACCAAGTATAATGAGGATTCAAGAAAAAAATCTGAATATGGGATATTATAATTATTCCCATTAAGGTTACCATGGAGTTGAAACCTATTGTAATCAATGCAAGATAATTCCTTACTCCGAAACGTGAGAGTATGCGAACTTCGAGGATAAAGTTTGTTTTAAGGGGGAGAGTCTGTAACATCCCAGGATTAGAGCTTAGAAATAAGCTGAACACAGGTGTGTGCATTGCATTCATGCATAGAAAATATGAATAATTTTCAAGCTTTTAAATAAAAACTTGTCAGAGTGATTGAAGCTTCTCTTAACTTGATGGAATTGAAGTAGATCATCAAGTTAACTGCGATAAGTTTCAATATGACCTTTTCTAAAACCTTAGTTTGGGTAAGGGAGATTTGATCTAATGGTAGATCAAATGTAATAAAATTAAACCCTAATACATTACTTAATTATTTATATTTGATCATTAGGTGATCATATAATAGTACTCATTATAATCACTCATGAATACCAACTTATAAATATAACACAAATAATAAGAATGTAACAAATATATCTTAATATTATCTACTTGTACCATGAGTATCATGGAAATACCTAACTTTAACTCTCTAGTGAGATTGAGTAGGAAAGAAACCAAAGTTAAGATCATTCATCATATATCTTTCTTTCCATATCAATCTTTATCATCTCTATTGAATCATATCCTTATATTTGTTGTTCATCAATAATGAGAAATCAACTATTTATTCACCAATTCTTAACCTATCAATTCTTGATCTATCAACTCTTGTTCTTATTATAGCATTCACTTAAGGCTTATAAAGAAAGAAGTCAGAAGAGGTAAATAGTGATGCTAGTTTTAGATGTTATCTATAGGATGGGAGTGATTCGAGGAAATCAAATCAATATGGTAACAAAGAAGATTACAAGGATGAAGTCTGAAGATATTTACCAGGAGTATTCCTATTGGATCAAGTAAGTACAATCAATGAATTATATCTCTTAATCCAACAGAGCTAAATAGAAGATACTTATAATACAATTGTAATGTTGAATGGATAGAAGCCTTGATTAGCCAACTGAAAACCTGAATCATAAAAGATCAAAGGATTATAATGACCATGCCTTATTCACCAATATTGAATGCTTAGACCATGTATAAGTGACATTAGTGGATAAAACATGATTGAACCCTAGTATAGATATGTTATTCTAGGTTAGCCATGGCAAGTCACATTAATACAATGAGATATTAGAGTATGAATGTAGTTAGAAGTAACCACTAGTTGGATTGGTAATTATTAGCAATAGAGTAGTTAATATAAGCCAAGTATAGATATAAATAATTAGGAAAAGCTTTAGTGTAAGACAAGCTCATTAGATTTATAAGTGGCTTTAGAAGCATAAAAGGTGGATAAGAATATTCTTGTGAAGTAAAGCTCATCATGTTAACACATGATGATTGATATAGAGAAGTAATATATCTAGGAAAGGAATTCCTTAATAAGAAGTTCAGAATTATGAAGTATGGAATCTAGGAATCCTTGCTGAACACTAAACCCTAAATCTAAGAACAAATCTAATATCCACTTTTTATGGTTCATCTACCATCTTGTTTCTGTTAGGGCAATAGACTTGTTGTATTACCAGAGGGCCAAAGGACACAATATATAGTACATGTATAGGCGAAAATATACAGGAAACCCCCTAACACACGGGGAAACTACAATATACAAATATATACTCTAACACCCCCCTCAAACTCATGGTGGATCAACAACACTGAGTTTGGAGAGTAAGAAGTCATGCTGCGCTCGAGTTTGTGCCTTTGTAAAGAAATCCGCCAACTGCAAATCTGAAGGCACATAATGAAGCGCAACAACCTGATCCTGCACCTGAGCACGTGTATAAAAAGCATCAACACAAATATGCTTGGTCAGCTCATGCTTGACCGGATCACGTGCAATACTGATAGCACCTGTACTGTCAGACAAGAGTGGAGTGGGTGTCATAACAGAGACCCCAAAATCTGCAAGCAACCACCGTAACTAGGTCACCTCAGCAATCACCAAAGCCATAGCCCGCAGCTCAGCCTCAACACTCGAACGGGAAACCGCTACCTGTTTCTTTGTCTTCCAAGAAACAAGCGAACCACCAAGAAACACACAGTAAGCAGAAAGTGAATGACGATCCGTAAGATCACTCGCCCACGTAGCATCTGAGTAGCACTGGAGATGGAGAGAGCTGGAACTAGGAAATAAATGGCGATGAGTGATCGTGCCACGAAGATAACGAAGGACATGGAGGAGATGACTGTAGTGAACGGTGGTAGGAGCTGAGACAAACTGACTTAGAATATGAACAAGAAAAGAGATATCAGGACGAGTGACAACAAGATAAACAAGACTCCCAACAAGATGGCGATAACGTGTGGGATCAGGAAGAGGATCAACATCAGTAGGACGAAGCTTAACATTAAGCTCCATAGGAGTCTCAACAGTGCGCTCATCCCCAAGAGCAGCACGAGCAAGAAGATCCTGAATATACTTTTCCTGAGAGATAGAAAAGCCATCAGAAGTGGAGGAGACCTCAATCCCAAGAAAATAGCGAAGAGGACCAAGATCAGTCATAAGAAACTGATCATGAAGACGAGCCTTGACAAAGGCAATATACTCAGGATCATCACCAGTAATGATCATATCATCAACATAGAGAAGAAGAAGAGTGCATCCACGAGGAGAAGTGTGAACAAATAGCGCTGAATCATGAAAACTAGGAGAGAAACCAACAGCAGTCACCACAGAGGCAAAGCGCTCAAACCAGGCACGAGGGGCATGTTTTAGGCCATAAAGGGAATGTCCAAGACGACAAACCATCCCACCGGGAACAGAATACCCAGGAGGAGGCTGCATGTAAACCTCCTCACTCAACTCGCCATTAAGAAAAGCTTTCTGCACATCAATATGGGACACATACCAGCGTCGAACAGAAGCAACAGCAAGAAGTGTACGCACAGTAGTCATATGAGCCACATGGGCAAAAGGCTCATCATAGTCACGGCCGTGCTCCTGCTGAAAGCCAGGAGCCACAAGACGCACTTTATAGCGCTCAAGAGATCCATCAGAGTGGGTATTAATTTTATAGACCCACTTACACGTGATAGGACGAACATAAGGAGGGGGACAAACAAGATCCCAGGTGCCAGTGCGCTCAAGCGCAGCGATCTCCTCAGCCATGGCAAGCTGCCATTCAGGATGACGCTCGGCATCCCGATAATAATTCGGCTCGGAGACGACAAAGAGACCATACTGACTAGGAGAGTAACGGTCTGGAGCACGACGCTGACGAATAGGCCGTGAAGAGGTAAGCTCATCAGCGGAGGACGACTCATCAGAAGAAGAGGAAGAAGGAACAGCAGAGGAAGGGTTCGAAGCCGAAGAACGAGGTGGAGAAGAAACTAGGAGAGAACAAGGAGAACTAGGGGAACTAGACGGAGGAGAGGATGGCGCCGAAATCGAAGGGGGCGCATCAGAAGTAAGAGGTGGAGAAGAAGGGACAGCAGAAGGTGCATCAGGAAAAAGAAGAAAAGAGATATCATCCATCGGGTAAGTACCAGAGGTGGGGCGAGGATAGAAGGGACGTGTCTGATCAAACGTGACATCACGAGAGATGCGCATCCGACGACCAACGGTGTCCAAAGAGACTGAGCGGTCAGTTTGGTGCATTCGCGAGGAGGTAGAAGGACATAGCAAATGCAACCAAATAAACGAAGAGTCGAATAGTCTGGAGAGCTACCAGAGAGACGCTCGAGAGGAATACCACCTTGAAGGGCAGCAGAAGGCTGAATGTTAATGAGGTAAGTCGACGTAGGGACAGCCTCAGCCCAGAAATGCGGCGGAAGAGAGGAAGCAATCATCATAGCACGGGTAGTTTCAAGAATATGATGATGCTTACGCTCGGCGACACCATTTTGAGCATGGGCGTCGGGACACGAGAACTGAGCGAGGGTGCCCTGCTCAGCAAGGACACCATGCAGGTGCTGGGAGATAGACTCTCCTGCAGAATCAGCACGAAACACACGAATAGGCACGGAATACTGAGTACGAACCATGCCCGCAAAACGCTGATAAATAGAGAGCACCTCACTGCGAGAGCGCATAAAAAACAACCAGGTGTACCATGAAAAATCATCAATGAATAAAATATAGTATCGATGGCCCCCTTTGGAAGCAAAGGGATCCGGACCCCAAACAACTGAATGAACTAAATCAAAAGGTTGCTGAGATACAGACACACTAGTAGGATAGGGAAGCTGAATCTGTTTGCCTAACCTACAACCCTGACACGAATGTAAAGACACATCTCCTAAGACAGACCCCAGAAGACCACGTCGAACTAAGGACGATAAACGGGAGCCACAAAGGTGACCCAGCCGATGATGCCACTGCTGAAAAGAGCCAGTGACATAAGCAACAACCGCAGAAGAACTAGTAGATGAAGTGACAGTGGATGGACTACGAAGCCAGTCTAACTCCCATAGCCCCGGAGACTCAATACTGCGAGGACCAGCTCCAACTAGGGCCTGGGTACGGAAGTCTTGAACCGCACAAGAATCAGCGTCAAGTATGACACGACAACCAGAATCAGTAAGCTAACTAGCAGAGAAAAGGTTCATCTTAAGACTAGGAACATGAGAAACGTCAGGAACAGAGAAAGATGAAGTAGAAAGGGTGCCTCGACTGGAAACGGGAAGAGAGGTACCATCAGCCATGATAACATGGACCGGAGAAATAAGAGAGCGAAGAGCAGAAAGAATAGAGGACGTAGAAGTCATATGAAAAGAAGCTCCAGAATCCAGATACAACGGGGATGACGTACCTGACTGTGTACAAGGTGGTGGTCGTGCGGTGCCAGAAGAGCTAGGCACAGAACCAGCAGTACCCGACGAGGAAGAGCCTGTAGCAGCGAGTAGACCACGAAGAATGTCCTGATCAGACAGTGCAACATCAGAAGATCCTGAAGAACTAGCCTGCCTACGAGCATGGTACTGTTGACGTAAGCTAGGATCCCTCCTCCAGCAGCTAGAGACATCGTGGCCAGGCATGCCACAGTAGGCACAGGGAGGACGAGGAGGTGCTGTCATACCACGAGGCTGCTGATGCTGATTCTAGCCCTGGACCGGAGGAGTAGAGAGTATCGGCAGTACTGGAAACTGCAACGAAGACGATGGCATAGGAGGACCATGAGCAGCAAGTACGAAGGGAACCTCAAGAAGACCAGCACCATGAAGACGAGTCTCCTCAACACGAAGCTCAGACAGTACCTCAGAGAGAGGAACACGACCACGGGCAAGCAGCTGGGCACGGCGCGGCTCAAACTCCTTACGGAGCCGCGACAAGAACTCAAAAACGCGCTGAAACTCCAGATCTGCGTGCACAGTCAGACATCAGGGACATGCGGTGGCACACACAGCTGTACGAAGAGAATCAAGCTGACGCCAAATAGCAGCACTCTGAGTATAGAACGCATCAACAGTAGAGTCACCCTGTTGAAGAGCATGCTCCTGGCGAACCACAGACAGGTAAAGAGCATCCCTAGATGGCTGATAGCGCTGACGAAGAAAAGCCCACTGAGCAGCAGTAGTGGGAAGACCCATGAACTCAGTAGCATACTGAGGCAGAACACTGGAAGTGAGAACAGCAGCAGCACGAGCATCCTCATCTATCCACTGAGTGTAGTCAGTCAGATCCCTAGGAGCATCGGGGGCAAGGGCAATAGGCGACGTAGGAGCAGCGGGGCGCGGCGGACAGGAGACCTCGCCAGAAAGCACACCCCAAAGACGAAGACCGCGCATGTGGACGAGCATAAAGGCAGCAAAATGAGGATAATTCGTGCCATCAAAAATGACCGGGCAGCTAGGAATTGCAAGATAGCCCGACGAGGAAGACATTTTTTGCACTTTTTTGTGACGAAAATCAGATCAGATCTGATCCGCAACACGCAGCAACCGTCGTGGCGGACGGGGTCAATAGGCCGGGCGGCGGCCGGACGATGGCCGGGAAGCGGCCGGGCGGCAGACGACGACAGGCCGGCGGGCGGGCAGGGCGGTCGGGCGGCGGCCGGGGTGGATCGGACGGGTGACAGCGACCGGGGAGGACGGGGCAATCTCGTAGGAGGCGAGGGAGAGGCAGCGGCGACGGCCGGGCGCGACGGTGGCGACTGCGAGGAGAGGAGCTACCTTACAGCTCTGATACCATGTTAGGGCAATAGACTTGTTGTATAACCAGAGGGACAAAGGCCACAATATATAGTACATGTAGATGTGCAAATATACAGGAAACCCCCTAACACACGGGGAAATTACAATATACAAATATATACTCTAACAGTTTCCACCATGCTTCATAGGAATATTTTCCTATAACAAATTCCTTAAGCACATCTTTGTTATATTCAACCATCATTATCATAGGTGCTTATGGAACTATCTTTAACAATTCTTGCTCATAAGTTAGCCCAGAAAGCAATCCCACTATTTTACTTTAAATGGTGATATCATTAAAAATCACACACTTAAAGACAATGTGTTTAGCCATTAACCTTTATTCACATCAACAAAAGAAAATAAGTATAGTAAGTACCTTAAACCCTAGGGTGAGTAATTACAATTCAGAACTCTAAACTTATTAATAAGTTTTCTCATCAACATTTCATAAATATTCTATCTATAATCATTAGACAAAGTCTTTAATTCATTTCTCTAACCACTCATCCCATATGAGCATAGAATAAGTGGGGATCCAATATTATAAATCATCCTACCCTATACCATGTGATTTAATACATATAAATAAACCCTATGAACATTATTAAATATTTTAAAAAACTTAATTACTCCAAATAAAAGTAAAAACAATGTTATAGAAAAGACTATGTATAAAGGAAATAAAGAAAATATCACAATATGTAATAAAAGTTCACAAATGATACTGAATACATTTTAGTAATTGCTGCAATTACTTAGCTGATGAATTTCTATGGGAATTATTCAAACAATTGAATACTATAAAAATCAGAAAATAAAATAAAAAACAGATAATAGAAATCAAAAAGTGAAAAACAAATAAAGAGAAAAAAAAATGAGGAATCAGCTCCTGGCCCATGGCCCATTCCATTTCTCTCTTACTCGTCGCCGCGAGCAGCCAGACACAGCCCATCTGGCCCAGTTGCAGCCCACGAACAGCCCATACCTCTTCGCGAGTCTGTTCATCGTCTTCCTCGCGACGACATCGACCTTCCGATGCTGCAAGCAGCTCGGTGGCCGCACCCTCATCGCCGGCGAGCACCAAGATCCGCGCCACCGCTTCCGGTCGTCTACAAGTATCCCTGGGCACCGACGAGAAACCCTAGCACGCCACTCCACTGCTCCTTCTTCCTCTCTCGCTTGAACACCAAACCCTAGCTCGTCGGAGATCATCTTCTCTACCATCTCTGACCACCTGTTGATCCATGGAGGTAACTATCAGACGCGCCGTGATCTTCTCCGTCATTTGCCCCTACTCACGCAAGCCGGGGAGCCCTCGGTCGACCAAATCGACACCTCATCTACACCGCCAGACGTCGCCGTTCATCGTCAATCGCCGCCACCACGGACTTCCTCCGGTCATGCTGTCACACCCTACAGCTTCACGGTGAGCTACCGGTGCTCATGCACCCTCTCAAGTTTCTCCTTACTTCCTCATTTGTTCCCCCGACGAACATCAGCCACCGCCGCCGTTAGCCATCGTCGCCACCATTGCTCCGGCGACCTAAATCGAGCGGCACCGCCACTATAATGCACCCCGTGATGCCCTATTTCCGTTAAGCCCAAGCACATCCCCGCGCACGCAGCCGATTCGCAAATTCGAGCATCATCTGAGAGTAATGCCATTGCTGATGTCATCGTGACATCAGGGTGAGGTAAGCCTTGACCTGGTCCACCCTGTTGACTAGTCTTTGCTTATGTGGCTTATGACGTGGCATAAGCCCCACATGTCTGTGACCATGGGTAGATTCGACCTGAGTATAAAAAGTTTCATGTTTGTTTAGAAAAGAATTAAAACAATATGAATTCAAATTTCAATATTCCAAAAATATAATAAAATGATTAAATCTTGTAAATTTAATATATTTTGTTTTATAAATCAGAAAATTACATATAATATATGAAAATGTTTAGAAAAATAAAATCTACAACTTAAAACTATTATTAAATATTATTATGATGATTATTTAAATAATATTATTTAATAAATACTTTACAAAGTTTTAATACTTTGATAATTAATAATTTACTAATGGTAAATGTTAAAAATCTAAATAAAATACCAAAATCCTTAGAAAAATAAGAATTAGAGTTTAAAGCTATAAACATGCATTATTTTTCCTCTTAATTAAATATTTATTATTTATTAGGTATTTATAAAGTAATAAACCTTATTAAAATCATATCTTATTATTTATAAACCACAAAAATAAATGTAATATACCAAAATGATCACAAAAATAATACCTACATGTGAAAATGTGGTATTGCACTTTTGAGTTAAATAAAAAGTTAAACACCTTCATAACTTGAATTTAAACCTATTTCTTTAGTTAATAATTCATATTATGTCAAATAAAATTTGTTAATATTTCTTAAATTAATGAATTGAGTCTAATAAAAAGTATTAGTCTTAAATATTGTTTTGTGAAGCCAAAATGATTTAGCACACTTTAAATACAATTTTATGAAATTATCTTTCAAACATAAGTATAAATTATTTTATAAAAGAATTCTTATCTAATAAAAATCTCCAAGAATAATTTGTAAAGAAATAAAACCTATTCATTTATTGTAACCAAAAGTTTATAAACAAATCAAAACACTATAATTGAGTTCATAAGTAATAAATAATATCGTTTACTTATTCACAAACATTAACCACACCCTTATAGGAAGGTAAATTCCTTTATACCATTAAAATGTAAAGAAATCACTACTCCAATAGAAGTAATGCCATTCTTAAGTAACTCTAAGGAGACAATATAAAATAAACAGGATACAAGTATCATAATTAATACACCCTAGGACTATCCACATTCTTAAAGTTACTTATAGTTACCAAGTTTTAAGTATAATTCTAAAGACTTTATTAGATGCTTTATAGTTAACTTTGGTCTGTTGTACTTAGGTTATAAAGCATCTTAATACCAAACCAACCAAGTTAAAACCCAAGATAGATAAGTCTCAAATACTACTAATTTCATTATTCCAGTAAAGGCAATTCTTTCTGATTTAAAGACTATAACTAGAAAGAACACCTCATAAGGTTAACTTAAAAGCTTAAATGCTTCTGCTTAGTTGAGTAAGATTTTCTATAAAAGTTAATCATTTTGCCACTTCAATCAACATATGACAATTAATAGTAAACAACTTACCTTATACTTTACTTGTATCATAAGATTGATAATACTTAAATTCTTTATAAGTGACATTACTTGTAAAGTAAAACTTGAAGATAAACAATTTAGATGTAAGCAACCTTGAGTAGCATTCCATTATATGTATTTTATTGTTATATAAATACATGTGGTATTCCACACACTCACAAGCCTTAATAAGAACACGTATGAAACTTAATTTAAAAGGGCAACACATTCCAAGGAAAACCCTTTCCAGTATTCCAACCCTAGAACAACATTATTCTCGGGATTCGTGCTTATCAACTTGCATTACATTACTTATGCATAAAAGCATCTTGCTTCTTTAAACATTAGTCCTTACCGTACCAATGATGCAGATTTCCGCTATTGGATCTTATATTGTCTTGAAGACCGTGAGTACATAATCTTGCAATCACAAAAGGCAAGTTCACACTTTCTCATGTCCTTTGATTATTTTCTGTAAAGTATTTTACAAATCTAGTGTTATAATCACCTGCATTTGAAAAAGGACAAAAAATACTATTTTCATAATAATGTGATTATAGGTTATTTACCATGAGGTAATAATCTACTATAAGAGTTCCGGTGGTAAAGGAACATATTATCTAGGACTTAACAACCAATGTCGCCAGTGATTCTTGCGCCGTATATTGACCATGAGATTTGGAATGGGACGAAGAAGTCAGCTGTATCTTTTCCCTCTCGCATGGAGCTGGATGTGAGGGTCGTGGCTGTTATCACCCGTAGCGTGCATATTATTTATGGTAATTCGTAGAGGATATGTAGAATATGGGAGGGAGCCCTCAATGTACCATGATAGTTCCGGCATCTGAACGGTGTGTACTGCCATTGCCATAATTCAATAGGTGGGCTGGCGTACACCAAGGATACATGCGGGGTCGCGGAGAAGGCAGTGATTGGCTTAGGTCTTAGTCTGGGCCTCACACCAAGGAAGTGTGAATGGGTTCGCGGCCCGGATGTGCAACAAAGCTAAGATCTCTCATGGGTAAAGTGACGCACCTCTACAGAGTGTAAGAACTGTAACTTGTTACTCCCTGTTCCGGGAAGGAGCTGCGAACGCGGCGGGAAAGGAACCCCATGAAGGTTCTGGTAAACCCGTGAAGGCTGAAGGACATAGCTTTTCAGAAAAAAGCAACCTTTGAAGAAATGTTTATGAAAACTTGCATTGCCTACGACCTACGGTCTGTGGCTGTAGACATAGTGCATCAAACACTCCTTTTCTAGTGAACTTGCTGAGTACGCTCGTACTCAAAGTATCTTCTTAACCCTTGCTAGGTTCTAAAGCCAGTACAAACGATGTCTACATCAAGTTATGCTCCAGGAATCATCATCAAAAGCTAAAGCTCTTCAAGGAAGTCAAGAAAGTCAACATATACATCAACTCAAGTGAAGACGAAGTTGCCGATTAGATAAGAATAGAATTTCTAACCATAGAACCTACTTCTGTAGAGTATTGCAATAGCAGCAATGCAATCCAGTAGTTCAGCTACTAGTTTTCTAAGTATGGTAGCTCTGAGTTATTTATTCTTGATTCTTCTTCGTAAGAAGTTTCTTTCTCTCTCTTTAACCTAGAGTGTTCTGTGGATCTTGTGTAAAGAGTTGAGTTGTAACCTATAGTCATGTCTTCGACCTACTATGTTTTTGTTGTACTACTCTGAGGGATGTAATACTAGTGAACGGTGTTTCATTGGTGTTATGTCAATGACTATAGTGTACTACATCATGTAGTGGTATGCTGGGTCATCGCACATATCATCATTCTTGTTTGAGCATTGCATCGATGCTTGTGTTGATTGTTGTATTCATTTTCTGGTGTTTCTGCTTCCTCCCGGTAGTACTCAGAGATGAATGTGAGCAACGATTCAAGATTGAGATCAAAGTCAGATCAACACCATCAAATAGAAGTACTTGCTTATTGATGAACATGTCAACAGGATGAACCCTCAAGATCTATAGTTGGATACCAACAGGCAAAGGCAAGCATAGCCCCACACATGATGCAATCCTATGTTTTCAAGCATTTCAATTCTTGCCATGTACATACGATTCTAAGTATTTTATCGATAGATAGAGTAATCCTATCTAATGCATGTTACCTTTGAAGCCTATATTCCGTGATCCACTGCTCCTAGCATAACAAGGGTTTGGCTTGTGAAGTGTTGCTAGAGATGTTATATTTGTTTTACTTAGCCATGCTTAGTTGTTACTGCTGGTCCATTCGGTTGATGAATCAGAGCTATAAATGAACCTAGTTTGATAGGATGACGTGGTATGATCAGAGATAATGTTAAACATGCTAAGGCTTGTTTGGGAGGTCAGGGTGGGTTGTGTTTTTTGCAGTCCCATACTTTCCACTACCAGAACCTGATTTCTTGCCTCTTGAACAAAGATGGGAGTAAAAACACATGGGGGCCTGGATACCCTCTCAACCAACTAACTTGCCTAGTAGATTCCATGAGTCACATAGTTCGGGCATTCCATTCGACATATGCATTATGGTTCTTCTCGAAGGCAGTGAAGGAGGTGCATTCATAACAGGTAGGTAAGTGTGGCAGGGAACGAGAGAGGCATGACCTCCATAATATCGAACCATGTTCACATCACTAGGAACTAGTTTCAGGATTTTACCCGTTATGGTGGCATCTCCTTAGTGCGTGACTCATGGTCTCGGGGACAGCAAGGTAAAGGTCATGGTCTTTGCCGGCCTTCCAAGGAAGAGGGCTTATAGCTTGGCACTAAGAATTGGTTTGTACGTGTTGGTCAAGTTGTAAACCCCTAAAGGGTATTAATATTTTTGAAAAGCCGTATCCACGGTTATGGATGACTTGTGAACAGATTCGAAGATAATAGAGAACTTAAACCTAATCGTAAAACTTGGTAAGTAAAGTGTTCTTAAGGATTCCTCCTCAGAGATCTAGGGGGTGATCCTAGTTGGTAGGTTCAACTGATGATGATTTGGTGGATATCAAAAGATTTTAAAAGCTTGAGATGCCGCTCTCTTATCCCTTTTTAAATGTTCTATTTAGCTGAGCTTCTACTGCTACCTCTTTTACAAAGAAAGTTGGCTTTGTGTAAACTAACTCCACCATCCATAAGTCTTGCGGAGTACACTCTATGCTCAGTCTTGATTTCTTGATACTTTTGCTGCACAGTAAGTGTTACCATAGAACAAGAGTTCAGTATGACATCGACATCGATGAGTAACTTGGGCTTCCCACTCGGAAGCTGGAATCTATGGTTTGGGACGTCATCGTTATGCTTTAGGCCTCTTAGGACATTTTGATAATATTTCTATACTTAATAGCATAATTTGACTTCCGTTGTTTGATGTTTGTGGTCAGTGACCTATGCTTGCAATATTTTGGTTCTTTGCTCAGTTATGAGCTCGCTGCAATAATTTTTGTGTAGTAAGTTCACTGTTATGTTACTGATTCTCTCTCTACATGCTTCCGAGATCTTGGTTAGGCTTATATCAGACAACGGTCTGGAATTTGTCTAGCCTTGATACCGGGGGTGTCACCTCCTCTCTCTTCCTCATGTGTGTGTTCCCAATTTTAGAGCGTGCACAACGAGATAGAGCATTCTCCACCATACGCACACCGTCGTTCCATTGGAGTCATTCTGGATCTCATTCTTTTGTTGCTTCACTGGACCGTAGCTCGGGAGACATCTCTACACCGAACATATGTAGAACTGCGAAGGGAACGTTAGTTGTGGTGCTAGATGCTTGGACGCCTATGAAACCTTGAGGTCGGTGATGCTGTAAGACTACATCGACAATGTTTGAAAACGAACATAATCCTACTTTTGTTCTTCAAGGGTATGAACATTGAATCCCTCTCATTACATTACATCAGCATAGATAGGTCTTGGCTATTTTATTCTCGTCGTTAGGAAATTTTATGTTTTCTACTATGCAACCCTTTCACCTAGAACACTGGCAATATATCTCTTGATAACATAGAAAAAACCAATATTTATTTAGGGCTTCGAAATATGATAGGTTCAGAGAATACAACAATATGGGGAGGTTGCACACACCATGCAACATGCGCAACACAACAAGTTGTACATTATTTTTGTTCAACTCCTAGCCTCTATATTCATCGTAGTGGAAGACATAAATAACTTTCGGAAGGCAGGCTTTACTCCAACTGGGTTCTTCCTAGAAGACTGATCCTAGTTGGTGTAGAACATGTACTTTGGTACGGAGGCTTTAGACTCAGGCAATATCAAGACCAAATGAGTACTTTGAATGTACTCGCAAGAAATAAACAACCAAATCACAAACAATGGTTAATTATATGGAATGGCATAAGTCCAAAAATAGAAATGCGAGACCAGGCTTAACGATTGGTCTTAGCTTACCTCCTTACCTTTGGTGAGAAGATAATAATTACTCTCTACTTATAACATTACTCGTTCCTCTAGTCATTCTCATGAATTCTAGCATACCAAAATCATGCCATGCTTCCTACTAACCATAATCATGGTTTCTTTCTTGTTGGCATATTTTACTTTAGTTTCTACATATGTCAACACAACCAAACAGATGATGTGATCTTACCCAAACATCATCATTTAACCTAGGGACATGGCTAGTACCAGATATACACTCTTGAGAGGCTGCAACAATTATCTACCTACTGGAATATCCACTCATTCCACGGGTACCAAAGTACTAAAACTGCCAAGGCGATGACACAAAGATTCTATCCCCTTGCCTTTTACACTACCTAAACACTCCCCTAACCTAAGATGGGGTCATATGCAGAAATGAATCCGGCACGTTCCCAACTCTGGATAATGCCTTGTTCCGGAACCTTCGTACGACTGGGACCACACTAGTGAAATCACCAACCATACCACAAGGATTGTTGGGGATATAATTTTCGGGTATACCTACAGGACTCGCTGACCAGGGTGGCCCACCAACGGGTTAGAGCTTTGCTTCATGGGCGGCCCAGTCAGAGAAAGAGGAGGAGCCTGTTCCGGCTACGATAAGGCCCGGAATAGTTGCCGACTTAGGCATGTAGTATTACTTGTAGTCCAAGCTGTATATAGTTACCGACTCTGTAACATAGCCGGATAGGTCTCTCCTGTCACCCTAGGTCCTGGTGACTATATGAACCGGCCCTATGGGAGCCTTTAGGGCACAACCAATCGTACTACCACAATCACAACTCGCACAAGCGAACCTCTCTTGTAATCCGCTGTAACATCCGTCTTGTGCCAATATATTACTGGGTTGCTAGAAGATGTATGATCCGATCACCCCATCTTTCCAACGCCACTAGGACCTCCTATGGCGTACTTGTCGACAATCCGACGATAGTTGGCTCCCACCATGGGGAAGGTGACCTTTGGAGATTCGTTCCAGGTGGAATCTGCACGTGCAGGAATTGGCAAAACTATCACCATGGGTCGCGTGGTCTACACCAGTGATGTCCCTCTCGTCCTTCTCGACGAGACCTGGATTCCGGCTTCAAAACCCGTGATGACCTACACGATCATGTCTATTAGCGAGATTGATATTTATCTCGTTTTCGCTGAACCCGCCCAACCCACCCTTGAAGTGATGACCATGGCAGAAGAAAAATCCGGATCTACTTTGTCCGTAGAGGTAGAAGAGCTTAAGATCCCAGAGAAAATCAAACCCACCCAACCCACTCCTGTAGTGGAAGAAGAGGTGGAAGAAGAATCCGGATATGATCTCTCCGACGAGATCGGATACATGGATGAGGAATACATCTGGTACGGATCCGGCTCTGCCGATGTTGAGGCGGAAACCAAGTTATACCACTACCTCAAGAACATAAACAAGAAGAAGCACGGTTTCGTGTACCACATAAGCTCTAGATCTAACTCTGTCAATGTTGGATCCGGCATCGATTCAATCCTAGACACAATCGAAGAAAACATCGACTTACCTGGCTCCCATCAAGAGTTAATAAAGTTGCAGGAACTTCGAGACTTCGACAAGGAGATGGAGGAGTACGAGCAAGAACACGTCTCCAAGACAACACAAGGTGAGCCGGAAAATTCTCCTAGTCCATATGATAGCATGGATGAAAGCTACAACTCGCGGGATGATATGGATACCGGAGATTCCTCCGAGGTCCACAAGCCAACCACTACGGAAAGTACCGACGGAAGTTTATCCCCCGGTACCGGACCAAAAGCCGTCTTTCCCACTGGTACGCACGTTAAGGCTACTGGGCGGTCAAAGAAGAAGAAGAAGAAGAAGAAGAAGAACAAGAATCCGACACCGGTAGAGCCGGATATCGAGGAAACCAATGAAGAAAAAGTTGATGAAGAGATCGAGATGGAGAATCAGGATGTAGATCTGATTAATATCACTCCGATCCACCCTCCCGTAGATGGACACGTCGTCACCAAGCGTGAACGTGACATATACGGAGATGCTCTCACAATTCCAATACCTACGTCTTCGGATCTTACACCAGAGGCGTTGGAGAAAAGGGTTGAGGACCTGGAAAAGCATCATCTTTTTCTACTCGAAGAGGCCGCACGCATCGTCGAGCTTAGGCAGCAGTTAGACAGTGATCCCGCCAAATATCAGTTAGATTTCAAGCGACACCCAAACAAAACAAGGGGAGGTCCGTTTCTTGCCAACAAGAACCCGGATATCCACAAAGATCTATTCGACAGAAAGACCGGAGAGAAGATCTGAGTCTACAACACGCCATTGGAAAACGCTGATGTAGCTCGAGCCATCCTCACCAACAATCCGTGTCCATAGTAGGTCCAGCAGTGCATCACGTTCCTGGACAAAGGATTAAAGCAACAGAAAATGGCCGCATCATTCAGTGGCAAGCTGGCCTCAAAGTCCGAGTTTTGCCACACTGGTGCTGACCAAAGAGCTGATTGAAGGCTCCACGGGGATAAGGATCAGCGCTATCTTCCCCGTGGAGAAGAAGAAGAGAATTCAAGAAACGGCTCAAATGGCCACTCCCACCAGCCGGCACGTGGAAAGAGTTATTCCGGCTGCGCCCGAAGATGCCATCAGAGCAATGGTCCCTCATCAGGACCAGCGTCGGCAAAACAAGCGCTATTGAGAAGACCCAGAAACACGCCGCCAGCGAGAAGAGCAAGATCGGCTAAGGATGCCACAACCGAGCTGTCTGGCTAGAAACGCTGGATGAAGAGATGATCCGGATCATCCTGAATCAAGTAGGGACGGAGCTCGAAGAAACCGGCATTCGAGTCAGCATAATGAGGATCCACCTCCACCACCGTGTAAACCAGCCGGAAATAATCCACCAGGGCCACCATCGCCTCCTGGCAGCGACCATGAAAGGTCCCGACGTAGCCATGGAATCCGTAGGGGCGGAGGCGGCAATGGTGAAAGGAGAAGTAGAAATCCTACTCCACCGCGCAGAAGCCATGAGCCTCCAAGGCGCAGATCTCTCTCGCTGAATGACTCTCGCCATCACATTGAATCAAACATAGGGGCGCGATGGTATGAGGAAGAAGACGTGTATGTGGGACCCAAGTGCTTTGGACCATGCCTATGTCGGACCAAATTTCTGGTTGACTTTGGTATTTACAAACACATTCAACCCTACGACGGTGTGGCTAGGCCAGATACCTGGCTCCAGGATTGTTTCCAGGCTTGCTGCATCGCCAAAGGAGGAAACAACCTGGTCGCAGTCCGATATCTCTCACTTATGCTGAGGAAGATGGCTCGATCATGGCTCAATGAACTGCCAGATAATTCAATTCATAACTGGTATGATATGCAAAGTGCATTCTTTTCAAACTTTGAGGGAACATACAGGAGGCCCTGCACAGTCGGAGACTTGCAACGTTGCACACAAAGACCCGGAGAAACCTGCCGGGATTACCTCTGATGCTGGATTGACATGAAGAACTCCTACGAGGGAGTAAACGAACAAACTGCGATAGAAGCTTTCATCGCAGGACTCCCAGTCGGACTTTTGCATCACAGGCTCAAGCATGACCACGTCACAGATTTGGGAGATGATAGAGATGGCAAGCAAATACGCTGATGCCAATGATGATTCAGAAGGGCTGCTAAACATTCTGGATAATCCCATTGCGGTAAAACTGCCAAAACAATAAGCTCACAAGCACAAGAACACCTCGGACGAAAAACCGGCTCTGGATAACGCAGCTGTTAATGCAACGTTCGGATCTGGCGGACAAGGAGGACGCGGAGGCGTCCGGGGTAGAGGCCGTGGAACTTCCCCAATCCAGGGCAGAGGAGATCAGCAACCGGGAGAACCTATACCTGGGCCGACATTGCCAATAATCTCTATGTCCACCACTTGGATAGTAACGGAGGATCTACCCACACAAATGCCGAGTGTCGTTTCAATGACGACATCCAGAGAGACGAATCCGCTGGCTACAGAGCCAAGCGACGAAAAGGAAAGAAAAATTCCGAGAAAGTAAAGGAGCCCAAGGAAGATTCCTACATAGAAGAAGCGGATACCGCCGCAGAGCCCAAGTCGGATGGAAAGAAGACTTTTCCGACTAAGAAAGATGCATACGTCTGCTTCCTTGGATGCTAACCTGCTAAGGAAAAGAAGGCGGTTCTCCATGAGCTCGATGCCACGGTTCCGGCTGTTCCACAATTTCTAGACTGGTCAGATGTAACCATCTCCTTTGATCGCTCAGATCACCCGAGTAAAACACATCGTCGGGGAAAGTACCCTCCGGTCGTCAATCCTCTTATTTATGGCTATGAGTTTTCTAAAACACTCATGGACGATGGGAGCAACATTAATATCCTCTACATCGAGACGCTCCACCTCATGAAGCTGCACAAGAGCTAGTTGAGTTACAGAAGTGTAACTTTCCATGGCATTATACCAAGGAGACAGGCGGATTCTCTGGGTGATATTACTCTAGAAGTGACATTCGGAACCCAAGACAATTACTGGACCGAGCCACTCTCTTTTGAGGTAGTACCATTCAAAAGTGCTTACCACGCCATCATTGGACGTTCGGCTTACTGGGCGTTCATGGCTCGTCCCTGTTAAATCTACAACATGATTAAGCTTCTAGGTCCAAAGGGCATAATCACCTTCTCGGAAAACCCGTGGAAGGCGTGAAAGTGCAACGTAGGATCTGCTGCCTTCGCTGAAGCCATGTTGCATGCCCAGGAGTACCAGGAGATCAAGAAGACCATCAATCCGTCTGAGATGCTAGCTATGAAGAACGAGGTGCTGAATCCAAGTTTGCAGTTCAAGGCATCGGAAGAGATTAAGAAAACGTCGCTGAAGAAAGATGATCCCTCCAAGACGAGAACATAGGGGTAGGCTTAGACCGCGCATAGGAAAGCGCGCTTGTAGAGTTCCTCAAAGCTAATAGTGATATCTTCTCATGCCAGCCTTTTGACATGACCGGAGTACCTAGGAAACTTTCCGAGCACTCTCTTAATGTGTGCCCTGATGCTAAACCCGTGAAACAGTCCTTAAGATGGTTTGGTGATTAAAAGCATAAACTAGAGTTAGCCGGATTCATAATAGAGGTCATCGATACAGATTGGGTGGCAAATCCTGTACTCATCCCTAAAAAGGACACCATTTATTTAAGGATGTGTGTTGATTATACCGCTTTGAACAAGGCATGCCCAAAAGATCCGTTCCCTTTTCGAAGAATCGATCAAGTTATCGACTCAACGGCATGGTCAAAACTACTCTATTTTCTCGATGCATATTCCGGATATCACCGATTACCAATGAAAGAGTCGGAAATAATTAAGACGTCTTTCGTCACTCCTTTCGGAACCTTCTGCTATAAAACTATGCCTTTTGGCTTAAAGAACGCAGGAGCAACATATAAACGTACTATGCAACATTGTCTCAATGACCAAATCGGACGCAACGTCCATGTATATGTAAACGACATAGCAGTTATGTCCAAAGAGAAGGGAACTTTAATTTCTGACTTGGAGGAAACATTTGCTAGTCTATGAAAATTTAATATGATGCTAAATCCGAAGAAGTGTTTCTTGGAATTCCAATAGGAAAATTGTTAGGTTTCATCGTCTCTGACCGAGGCATAGAGGTGATCTGGGACAAAATCATGGCTATACTCAACATTACCAGACCGACTCACCTTAAGGACGTGCAACGTCTCACTGGTTGCATTGCAGTAGTGAGTTGGTTCGTCAGCCGGCTCGGTGAGAGAGCCACACCTTTATACAAACTCTTGAAGAAAACCGACAAATTTGTCTAGACCCAGGAAGCTGAAACTGTCCTTCAAAGTTTGAAAGACCTACTTTCAAACCCACCAGTTAGTCTACATTGCAGCGACCAACAAGGTCATAAGTGTGGTAACAGTAGTGGAGCGCGAGGAAGAAGGCCACGAGCATAAGGTGCAGCATCCAACTTATTACCTGAGTGAGGTCGTGACAGAGTCCAAACAACAGTGTTATTTGCATCAAATAAGCTATGCCGCTATTTTCAAGAGCACAAGATCACAGTTGTGAGCACCGCTCTCCTGCGAGATATATTCAATAACCATGACGCCACATGACGTGTCGCAAAGTGGGGAATAGAGCTTGCAGCTTTCGACATTGAGTACAAGTCGCGTACAAAAATCAAGTCCCAAATACTTGCCGACTTTGTTGTTGATTGGACAGAGATGGCGGAAAACACAGGTCCTCGAGACTCGGAATTTTGGACCCTGAACTTTGACGGATCAAAAGCACGAGGGGACTCAGGGGCTGGCGTGGTGCTCAAATCACCCCGAGGAGATAAGTTGTTCTATGTGTTGCAAATACACTTTTCGGCGACAAACAATATTGCCAAGTATGAAGCATTGCTACATGGAATACGCATGGCCAAAAACATTGGCATAACAAGACTCATGTGTTACGGAGACTCGGACTTAGTTGGTCAACAAGTATACGATATCTGCAATGCAAACAAGCACATGACAGCATACAAAGCTGTTGTGGATGAACTATCTAAATCGTTCGAGGGTTTTGAGGTTCAACACATCCCTCGAGCAGAAAACAAGGAAGCAGATGCTCTATCAATGATAGGCTCTGCGTGGAAACAAGTACCGAATGGCACTTTCTTAGAGAATTTAAGGGGACCCTCCATAGTAAGGGGGCTTAATATCGTAGGGCCGTTTCGTACGGCAAAATGTGGATTTACTCACCTACTACAGATGGTGGATAAATTTACAAAGTGGATTGAGGCTAAACCCGTAACAAGTTGCAATGGAGCCACATCCAGAAAGTTCGTTGAGGACGTAATCATCCGATTCAGATATCCGCATAGTATAATTACTGACAACGGGATCAATATTTCCATGGGAGAACTCGCCGAATTCTGCGAGGAACAAGGGATCCGACTCGATATTGCATCAGTCGCACATCCACAAGCTAATGGACAAGTCAAAAGAACAAACAGTCTTATTTTACAAGGACTCCAACCTCGCCTCGAGGCACCGATTCGTCGGGCCATGGGGGCTTGGGCGGAAGAATTACCGTCTGTGATATGGAGCTTGCGTATAACTCCTAACAGATCAACCAGATATACTCCTTTCCTCTTGGTCTATGGTGCAGAAGCAGTTCTTCCAAGCGATCTAATTCATCAGTCTCCACGTGTCAAAGCGTATATCGAAGAAGATGCAGAATTTTCTTGACAAGATGATCTCGATATAATCGAAGAAGTATGCATTGTTGCTAAGCAGAGATCTACAACCTACAAGCAAAAGTTACACAAGTATCATAGTCAGAGAGTTCAAAACCGTTCTTTTAGAAAAGTCGATTTGGTTCTTCGACCTGTGCAAAAAAGTAAGCACAAACTTTCTCCGATTTGGGAAAGACCTTTTATGATTAGCAGAGTTCTGCATAATGGGTCGTATTATTTAACTGATATGAGACCAGTCAAGGAAAGACCAGATACTCCAAAGAGAAAAAGAGCTGGCAGTAGCATAGACCCGGATGAAATAGACCATCCATGGAATATTGCACAACTACGTCCCTTCTATTCTTAGTTATATTTCTTGTAATTATATTTGTACATGTTCAAAGTGAAATAATGTCTTGGTTTCCTCGTGTATTATATTTGAGAAGTTTTTTTTTCCATCTTATTTCCAAAAAGAGCATGTCATTTTCAAAAATCCTAGAGTTCTTGAAAGTACTTTATGCTCATGTTCATTCTGGTCACGATTTTTGAAATATCTAAAAAATGTTACCTTAGGGTAAAAAATTAAATTTATTGTTTATACTTTTGTTTTTTATGTGATTGCTTAGACGCGGGTATTTTATGAGTAATGAGTTGTTGGTACTGGAAGTCGGCTTTGTTTTCGAGTTTAAACTGGTTTAGCAATTGTGCTCCATTTCTCGGCAAAGTTTCCGTGCCGAAGGTTGGTCTGCCCATGAAATGGACGAGGCAGAGAGCCAGATAAAACGACAAGTATAGGCATAAACCAAAAAAGTGTTTTAGAAAATTTTCAAGCACACGCATAAAATATATAAACATAAGTGCTACGATAGTAAAAGCATTAGTTTTTACAAACCAGCACACATAAAAACATTGTTTCCATCATTACATTGCCCAAAAGTTCAGAATAATGCATAAAAACTGTTTATGCTGCAGAGTGAGGTTGTGGTGATGAAGAAGGTGGAGCGCTGGAGTCGACAATGTTGTCGCCCTGAATCTCAGACTCGGAAGTTGCAAGGCTGTCTTCTGGTTATTGAGGCGAGTAAGGCACAACGACGGATCCGAAGAATGGCGTCGAATAGTTGGTTATCTCCGCCACACGACAATCATAACCTGCACAAGAATCTTGGATTGCCTTGATTTCCTGTGGGTTTCCCTCATCCTCCTCCTCGGCATTCGATACCTTTGGTGACATGCCAGATTTCCATGTCGCTGTGGTGGCTCATCACCATGGTAAGAGCATTTTGGTTAGCAGTCCGAGCGTAGGAGATATTCCAGTCCTTGATAAGCTTCGGAATCTCCTTGACCTTTCCTTCACCTCTTGCACTGACATCATGTGCAAGTCGGAAAGCTTGACCGACTCGCCTGCCTCTTCAAGAGTCTAGCAAAAGTCGAACAAGATATCTCCGACGAGCTTGATGCGCTCGAGGCGAAGTTTGGAGGTAGGAGATTTGGAAAGATTCAGGAGGGCTGGGAAAGAACCAAAAGTCAAAATTATACTGAAAAGAAAATCAAAAAATCAACATAAAATGTAAGTCGGAAATCTTACCTAGCACAGAATGATTCCACTGAGCATGCTCCTCGCGGAGGCTGTTCATCTCGCTTTCTGAGGCCTGGGCCAGATCCCTCTGATTATCAAGGTCCTTTCGAAGATCATCCACTTGTTTGTCTTGGAGGTCCAGCAGCTTCTCGAGCCTCACAGTCTCATGGTTGATTGACTCCAGGACAGTGGCTACGGATTTCTCCAATTCAATGGTTAGCTTCTCAAGCTTGTCCCGGAGCATAGCATTTTCTAGTTCCAAGACCTTGTAGTTCTTGGATTGCTCTACCATCTTGCTAGACTCGCACAAAAGTTCTGTAAAGGGAAAAATATTAGTCGGACAAAACAAGTTTGACTATGACAATAGCTAATTCACAAAAATGAAGCCGGAAAAAATTACCTTCTGCTTCATTTTTCTCAACTTGCAACTTTGAATTCTCAATGCGCGAGGCTTTGATCTCCTTGCATTTATTACAAATATTCTTGAGCAATTCCTGGTTGGAAGATGCAATTTTTTGTAAGTTTGGAGGACGGAAATACCGTCAGACGGCTACTAAGACTCGGGCTGCAAATTTAACTAAGTAAAAATACAGCACGAGCCTTGGGGGCCATCAACTCAGATCCAACGATGTTTATCCGACTTCATGCTTGGGGGCTAGAGGATATGATAATAAAATAAATGCAAATAAGAATCGGAAACTTACAATGTGTTCCAAGTGCAACTTATCAATTCCGAGTTTGGTGATGTGAAACACCTTCTTGGCAAGGGAGAGGGAGGGAACATCCGTCGCTAGGAGTTCGCCAGACTCTATCTTAGCATCTCGGGTCAAAATTTCGTCTAGGAGGCTAACCAGCTTGACGTCCTCCTGCTCCTGGCTTGCTGCCTCTGCGGTTAATATTTGCTTCTCAAGGATGGACTGAGCGAGCTTGAGGATCTCTTCCTTCTTTTTCCTCTTCAGGCCAGAGATAGCAGAGCCGGCCACTTTATCCAAGATTCCTGTAGAAATAACCATGGGATCATAACCCTTAACGGGTTCACCCTTGTTAGTTGCATGGCCACCAAAGGTGACCAAGGCTTTCGAGACATTGCCAGCATCAGGAGAGGCAAAAGCCTCTAGAGTTGATGGAGTACAGGATGGAGTTGGTGGCAGCATGTCAGGGTAGAAGACAAGCTTCTGCTGACGCAGTTGCTTGCCCGGCTTGTTGTACGGCTTGGTCTTACTCTTCAAAACTGCTTTAGCTCTAGAACATAAAAATTCGAATATCAGGTGTGCTCAGGAAACAAAGAAAGGTACAAAGTACTGAAAACAAAAGACAGTGTGCTTACTTTTTAACTACTGGCAGCACTTGGCTACCAGTAGTGACAATAACTTCTTTTGCCTTGCGTTTCTTGGAGGCAGAGGCGGGAACTTCTTGCAACTCATCATCCTCCTTCGCCTCCGGATCGTTTGAGAGATAGCCCTCTAGTGGAGCTAGCTCATACTCGGGGAGTTTCTCGAGCTGACAAAGTCATCGATCAAAATAGAGTCGGAGAAAGATATAATAGAACAACTGAAAAAACGCGAATCAGAGTAGAAATATTTACCGGAGTCAGAGGACGGTTGGACGTAAACAACTTCATGGAGACATTTGGAACTTTTCGTTCCACTCTCTCCTTGATCAAATATTGCATAAGGTTCTTGTAGTCCTTCGCTGGAATCTGGCTCGAACTAACCGGCATCTTTTCATTCTTATCGCTGCTGATCTGGTGCATGAGGCAGTCTCCATGGTGCTTTAGAGGTTGAATCCGGCGCTCCAACCAGCAATGGATCAAGTCGGATCCACGGAGCCCCATGTGTTTCATCCGAAACTCAATCCGCCTTTTGGAAAGGATCAAGATATCCGACAGTTCCGGCGCTTCCGCGTCCCATGACTTCTGGTGGGGGGTGGCACCGTAGATGAAGGCCGGAAGACCTTCCTCCTTTCCAAGAGCCGGAATATCCTTATGATAAAAGAAGGTTCTGGCCCAGAGTTTGACGGATTAGCTAGCATTAATCCTAGGATAAAATCGGTTTCTCCTAAGCACTAAGCTAAGGGTGCCGGTTATGTAAGGCACACCGACGCTAATAGAGTTCTTCCAGGTACCATAGTAGTACCGGAAAAGGGTGAGACTTGGCCTAATGCCAAGAAACCTGTTGCACAGAGCTGTGTGAGTACTAAGCTCGAGCAGAGAGTTGGGAGGGAGGTTATTCAGTTGCACACCGTAGTAGTTGAGGACCTCGATGATGAAGTCCGACGGTGGCAAGCTGAGGCCTTGGTCGATGTGCGTGCCGAACAGCACCCTCTCGCCGTCGCGTGGGGCGGGAACGGCATGCCCTATGGCGCTCCGCCACGTGCTGGTGACAACGAATCCTTCGTCCTCCATGACCTAGAGTTCGGCGTCATCCATGAAGCTGGGAACCCAGAGGCCCCGCATCTTTTTCTCATCCGCCGCCGACGAACCCGCTGCTGCTCCTGAGCCCGAGGATGACGCCATTTATCTTGGAGAAGGACTAGTGGGTGACAGAGATTTTTCTTGAGATGTGTAGATGGGAATGCCTGCGGAGCACTCGAGGAGTACGAGGAGGCAATGAATGAATCAGTGGAGAGATAAATCTGAGAGAGGGGTCTTCTCCTCTCTTTTCTTTGCCTCTGCGCTAAGATTCGTGCGTTGATGCGCGCGATTTACACCACGTGTATAGGAGAGAGGTGGGTAGCTTCCTCGCGACTCCTCCGGCCCCTCGATTCTCGCGTGGGCATTGAAACGGTGCTATGTTCCATAAGGGTGGACCCACCAACGGTCGTGTTGATCAGACTCCTGTCAGTGAAAGGACCTGGTCTGAAAAGTTGTCAGCCCGCACGCCGCTAAAAAATCCGGCTCATGTTTTAAACTGAGCAAGGAAAAGACTGAAGACAGAACACAATATATCCGACTCAACTGACTCGGAATCCTACACTACTGAAATAAGTTTTCGGTAACCCTTCAAGATTCAGAAGACGAAGAAACCATCAAGATAGACGATTTATCCGACTTTGTATCTTGGAGACTTTCGGGGGCTACTGTTGAGGATATACTTTCCAGATATACCCACAGGACTCGCTGACCAGGGTGGCCCACCAACGGGTTAGAGCTTTGCTTCACGGGCGGCCCAGTCAGAGAAAGAGGAGGAGCCAGTTCCGGCTACAACAAGTCCCACAAGAGTTGCCGACTTAGGCTTGTAGTATTACTTGTAGTCCAAGATATATCTAGTTACCGACTCTGTAACATAGCCGGATAGGTCTCTCCTGTAAGCCTAGGTCCCGATGACTATATAAACCGGCCCTATGGGAGCCTTTAGGGAACAATCAATCGTACTACCACAATCATAACTCGCACAAGGGAACTTCTCTTGTAATCCGCTGTAACATCCGTCTTGTGTCGATATATTACTGGGTTGCTAGCAGGAGTAGGATCCGATCACCGCAGTCGGATATGAACCTGGGTAAATTTGTGCTCGCCGCTCCTGGAACATCCGACGTCTCACACCCCATATTTCCAACTCCACTAGGACCCCCTATGTCAACACCCGGATTTTTAATCCCAGATGCCTGTTATGCCATACATTGCAATCCCAGGATTACCATTTTTGGGAGACATAACAGATTGTATATCACAGTACATCATCCATTACAAACCATACATAAGGTCTTACACAAATAAAGGATCTCATGATCAAATCTTAATACAATTCAAGTAGCGGAATAGCGTAATAGTAACGATAGCGTAGGCGAGGCTCCATCTTCATGGTCACACGCAATGCTGACGATGGGAGATGATCATAGTTGTCGTAACCTTCCTACTGTCCGTCCTCCTAATAGTCCACTTCATAGTCTGTCCACGGGAATAGCCAGGGACAAAGTCATGAGTACTCTTTAAGTACTCGATGTAGGGGTTCGTAGCATGGAAAACAAAAAATTTCTACCGCATGCACACAAACAAGCCAAGATTTATCTACTAGATTGTAGCAACAAGTTGATTAGAGTACTCACCCTTGAAGATTCCAAAGCGGTTAACGAGAGCAGATTCTCGTGGGTGATGTAGTCATACACTTGCCGATCTCAAGATCGCATAGACAATCCTTCCGGCGCTGCGTTCCGGCAGCGCTTCTGCAGTCGGTCACACGTTCGGTACTCGATGAAGACCTTCCTCTACCTTGTTCCAGCAAGCAGAGGAGGTTGTAGTTCTCCCCTCGTGATTCCAGCAGCACGACGGCGTGGTGTCAGAAGTAGAGGGAAGATCTTGCAGGGCTTCACCTAAGCCAGCGCGAGTTATGGTGTATCTAGGTTTTTCTGGCGATCTAGGTTTAGAAGGCCAGGAGGAGGAGGAGGTGTCGGTGGTGGCTAGGGCTGGCTCTTGTGGTGTTTGGGGTAGCCCTCCCCCTCTATTTATGAGATGGGGCAGCCTTGGGAGGGGAGAGTTTGAATCCAAACCCAAACCCAAGTTGGATTGAAGGAAGGACTCTTTCCTTCTTCCACTAGGAAACCATTGTTCCAGTTTGAATTTTCAAACCTCCCGTTTGACTTTCAATTTAGAGCTTTAATTAACATTTGCAAATGCCCACACCAAGTGACCTAGGATATGATCCAATCATTCCACTTACCCATGACCTATTCATGGAGCATTCCCCTTCCGGTCCGGTGAACCTTCTAGAACCTTCTAGAATCTCTTCGATGAAAACATCGAAATCATTCCCGAACTCCGGAATCGGACTTTCCTTATATGAATCTTATTCTCCGGACCATTCCGGATCTCCTCGTGATATCCCGGATCCCATCCGAGACTCCGAACAACATTTGGTATCCCTACTTACATTCCAAATCTACTAAACAACATCGAATCCTTAAGTGTGTCTCCCTACGGTTCGTGAATTATGTGGACATGACCGAGACACTTCTCTGATCAATAACAGAGGAATCTGGAAATTCATATGGCTCCCACATATTTCAGCGATTAATTTGCGATCGAATGAACGACTTACATATGATACCAATTTACCTTTTTGTCCTGATAGTTTACTTATCCAAGGTTTGATCGTCGGTATCTCTACATACCTAGTTCAACCTTGTTACAGATAAGTACTCGTTTCTCATTCCCGTGATATGTGATCCCTTGTGAGCCGGTCACATGCTTGAAAGCCAATTGGATGGGATTCCACCGAGAGGGTCCAGAGTATATCTATCTGTCATATGTATCGACAAATCTCACTCTTGATCCATGTGCCTCAACACATACTTTCTGAACACGCAATGCCACCTTTATAGCCACCCAGTTACGGTGTGGTGTTTGATGTCATCAAAGCATCCTTCCGGTGATGGTGATTAGCATGATCTCATGGTCGAAGGAATTAGGTTACTATGTATCAGAAAGCTTATAGCAAATGAACTATTGAAATGACTTGATCTTAATGCTACGCTTATCTATAGGAGTATGTCCATCATACCATTCTCCTAATGATATGATCTTGTTGTTAATAACATCTCAATGTTCATGATCAAGAAACGACGATCATCTATTAACCAACAAACTAGTATTATAAAGAGGCTTTACCAAGGACTCTAATTTTGTTTACAAATCACACAAGTCTTAATGTTTCCGGTTAATACTATTATAGCATGAATGTATACATTTATCATAAACACAAATATATAATAATAACCACTTTACTATTGCCTCTAGGGCATATCTCCAACAGTCTCCCACTTGCACTAGAGTCAACTAATCTAGATTGCATGGTAATATACCGAACACCCATGGCGGTTTGGTGCTGGTCATGTTTTTCCCTCGGGAGAGGTTTAGTCAACGGATCCACCACATTCAGATCTGTGTGTACTTTGCAAATCTTTATGTCACCATCTTGGACATGCTCTCGAATAGCATGGAAACATAGCTTGATGTGCTTTAGCTTCTTGTGTGACCTTGGTTCTTGCGCATTGGCTATGGCGCCCATGTTATCACAGTAGATAGACATTGGGTCCAGCGCACTTGGAACCACACCGAGCTCTGTAATGAACTCCTTCATTCATATCGCCTCTTGTGAAGCCTCCGAAGTAGATATGTATTCCGATTCAGTTGAAGATCTCGCCACAACGCTTTGCTTTGCACTCCTCCAGCTAACTTCTGTACCATTCAAAGTAAACACGTATCCAGATTGAGATTTAGAATCATCCGGATCGGTGTTCCAACTAGCATCGATGTAACCATTAACAACGAGTTGTTCATCACCTCCATAAGAAAGAACCATATCCTTAGTTCTTCTCAAGTACTTAAGGATGTTTTTGACCCCGATCCAATGATACACTGCTGGATCACTTTGATATCTGCTAGTCAAACTAACAACATATGCAATGTCGGGTCTAGTATATAGCATGGCATACATAAGAGATCCTATGGCTGAAGCATAGGGAGTCTTACTCATCCTTTCTCTATCTTCTGCCGTTGCAGCACTTTGAGTTTTACTCAAGGTCGTATTGGGAAAGAAACCTTTCTTGCTATCTTCCATTCCAAACCTCTTTAGAACTTTGTCCAAATATGTTCTATGTGACAATGATATTAGGCATCTCGATCTATCTCTATAAATCTTTATGCCTAGTATGTAAGCTTCTTCGCCAAGATCTTTCATTGAAAAACTATTATTCAAATAATCCTTGACACTATTAAGAAGGTCTACATCATTCCCAATCGAAAATATGTCATCTGCATATAGTATTAAGAATGCTACAGAGCTCCCACTCACTTTCTTGTAAATACAAGCTTCTCCATAAGTTTGTATAAAACCAAAGTTTTGATTGCCATATCAAAACGTTTATTCCAACTTCGTCATGCTTGCTTCAATCCATAAATGTACCGTTGAAGTTTGCATACCTTGTTAGCATCTTTAGGATCGACAAAACCTTTGGGTTGCATCATATACAACTCTTCATCAATGTCTCCATTGAGGAATGTTGTTTTGACATCCATCTACCATATCTCATAATCATAATATGCAGCGATTGCTAACAAAATTCTCACAGACTTTAGCTTCGCTACCAGTGAGAAAGTCTCATCGTAGTCAACTGCTTGAATTTGTCGAAACCCTTTTGCGACAAGTCAAGCCTTATAGACAGTAACATTACCATCAGCATCTGTTTTCTTCTTGAAAATCCATTTATTCTCGACAGCCTTCCGGCCATCAGATAAGTGCACCAAAGTCCATACTTGGTTTTCGTACATGGATCCAATCTCGGATTTCATGGCTTCTTGCCATTTATTTGAATCTGGGCTGATCATCGCTTCCTCATATGTCGCAGGGTCATCGGTGTTGTCCACCAACATGACACTCATAACGGGATCATACCAATCAAGAGTGGTACGAGTTCTTGTTGACCTGCGAGGTGTGTAGTAACTTCAACCGAAGTTTCATGATCAACATCATTACCTTCCTCTCTTATTGGTGTAGGCACCATAGGAACTACTTCCGGTGTTGCACTACTCTCTAGTTCGAGAGAAGGTTCAATAACCTCGTCGAGTTCTACTTTCCTTCCAGTCACGTCTTTCGAGAGAAACTCCTTCTCTAGAAAGGACCCATTCTTGGCAACGAAGATTTTTCCCTCGGATCTATGATAGAAGGTATAACCAATAGTTTACTTCGGGTATCCTATGAAGACGCATTTTTCGCTTTGGGTTCAAGCTTGTCGGGCTATAACTTCTTTACATAAGCTTCGCAACCCCAAACTTTAAGGAACGACAATTTAGGTTTCTTCCCAAACCATAATTCATACGGTGTCGTTTCAACGGATTTAGACGGTGCCCTATTTAAAGTGAATGCGGATGTTCATAACCCCAAAACGATAGCGGTAAATTTGTAAGTGACATCATAGAACAAATCGTATCTAAGAGAGTTCGATTACGACATTCAGACACACCATTACGTTGTGGTGTTCCCGGCGGTGTCAATTGTGAAAGTGCTCCACATTTCTTCAAATTCTCACCAAACTCGTAACTTAGATATTCACCTCCACGATCAGATCATAGAAATTTAATCTTCTTGTTACGTTGATTCTCTACCTCACTTTGAAATTCCTTAAACTTCTCAAAAGTCTCGGACTTATGTTTCATGAAATAGATATACCCATATATACTCAAATCATCCGTGAAGGTAAGAACATAACGATAACCACCGCACGATGATACACTCATTGGGCCACACACATCGGTATGTATGATTTCTAATAAGTCCGTAGCACGCTCCATCATACCAGATAATGGAGTCTTAGTCATTTTACCCAGCAGACATGCTTCGCATCTTTCAAGTGATTCGAAATCGACTGATTCAAGAAGTTCATCGGAATGGAGTTTCTTCATACCCTTCACTCCAATATGACCAAGACGATAGTGCCACATATAGGTCAAGTTATCGCTTAATTTCAAACGTTTAGCTTCAATGTTATTAATGTGTGTATTTCTACAATCGAGATTCAATAAGAATAGACCATCTATCAAAGGTGCATGTGCATAAAACATATTACTCATATAAATCGAACAACCATTATTCTCAGACTTAAAAAAGTAACCGTCTCGCAATAAAAATGATCCGGATATAATGTTCATGCTCAACACAGAAACCAAATAACAATTATTTAAGTATAAAAATAATCCGATGGTAGATGAAGAGATAGCATGCCGACCGCGATCACATCAACCTTTGATCCATTTCCAACGCGCATCGTCACCTCGTTCTTCGCTAGTTTCCATCTATTCCCCGTCACCTGTTTCGAGTTACAAATGTGAGCAACCAACCAGTATCAAATACCCATGCACTACTACGAGTACTAGTGAAATACACATCAATAACATGTATATCAGATATACCTTTCTTCTTGATGTTGCCGTTCTTAAAATCAGCCAAGTACTTAGGGCAATTACGCTTCTAGTGACCTTCTCCCTTGCAGTAAAAGCACTCAGTATCAGGCTTAGGCCCAGTCTTGGTCTTCTTCGCCGGCGCGGTAACTTTATTACCGCCCTTCTTGAAGTTTCCCTTTTTCTTAGACTTGCCTTGCTTCTTGAATTTGGTGGTCTTATTGACCAACAACACTTGGTGCACTTTCTTGATCTCCACTTCCGCAGACTTCAACATGGAGAAGAGTTCAGGCAACGACTTGTCCATGCTTTGCATATTGTAGTTCATCACAAAGTTCTTGTAACTTGGTGGTAGTGATTGGAGGACACGGTGAATCCCCAAAGCGTTAGGAATCACTATACCCAAGCTTTGAAGCTTGCTTGCGTGCCCAGACATCTTAAGCACGTGCTCACTGACGGAGCTTCCCTCCTCCATCGTGCAGTTTAAAGAACTTTTCAGAAGCCTCATAACTCTCAACTGCCGCGTGAGCCTCAAATACCATTTTGAGTTCACAGGCAATATCATGTGGGTCATGGTTCTCAAACCTTTTCTGAAGCTCCAATTCCAAACCATACAAGATAGCACACTGAACTGTGGAGTATTGATTCTTCCGAGCGAGGAAAACATTATTTAACTCATCAGTAGTATCAGCTGCAGGTGGGTCACCCAGCGGTGCATCCAGCACATAGGTCAAATTACCAGCATTGAGGACAATCCTCAATTTGTGGAACCAATCCGCGAAGTTTCTTCCATTGTTTTTCAACTTTTCTTTCTCTAGGAACGCATTAAAATTGATGGTAGGGGCCGCCATTGATATACAACATATTTGCAATAGTTTAGACTAAGTTTATGACAAATTGAGTTCTAATTAATAGTTAAGTTAATCTAGGTGAACTCCCACTCAAAACAATATCCCTCACATTGTTTTAGTGATCACATGAACCAAATCCACCACATCAAAACCGATCATCACGAGAGTTGATGTAGCTTCAATGGTGAACAATCAACATGTTCATCATATCTACTATATGACTCATGCTTTACCTTTCGGTGATCCGTGTTCTGAGACCATGTCTGTACATGCTAGGCTCGTCAAGATCAAACCTTAGCTTCCGCATGAGCAAATCTGGCTTGCTCACGTTGTATACACTCGCATAATCTAAAAATACAACGAGCTTTAGCAACGATTCTTACTAAGGATGAACACTTTATAACTTGAAATTTTTTGTGCTTGAGGAATCATCTTATAATGCCACCGTCGCGAACTAAGAAATACAAGATGCATAAAAGGATTAACATCACATGCAATTCATAATATGTGATATGATATGGCCTTTCTTCGTGTGCTTCCGATCTCCATCTTCAAGCACGAACATGATCTCCATCATCACCGGCATGGCGTCAAGGTCAATGGCGCCGCTTCATGGTCGTCGTCCACCAGCATCAACTATTACAACTACTTTGAATAATAGACACGCAAGTCTTAACGGAATAAAAAGACAACCATATGGCTCCTGTCGGTTAACGATTTACAATAAGGAACATTGCATACATCATATATAATCATAATCATGTCCATATCACATCACAGCACACCCCTACCAAACAAAGTTAGACGCCTCTAATTTTCTTTGCATGTTTTACGTGGTTTGGGGCTTTAAATAAGTGTCCTTCTAACCTAAGAAGAAGAACCAGAACGTTGATACTAGTATTGTCAATCACCCGTTGTAAATTGAATCTTAACTATGTTGGGAAAAACAGGCACCCGCAAAGCCACTTATGCAATACAAGTTGCATGTCAAGCGTGGAGCAAGTCTCATGAACGATGTCATGTAATGTTAGCCCGGGCCGCTTCATCCCACCATCCCGCAAGATGCAAAGTACACAAGAAGCAATCGACAACAAAAGGATCAATGCCCATAATGACCATTGTGTTCTACTCGTGCAATAGATCTACATATAGACATGGCTCTGATACCACTGTAAGGGTTCGTAGCATGCAAAACATAAAATTTCTACCGCATGCACACAAACAAGCCAAGATCTATCTACTAGATTGTATCAACAAGTTGATTAGAGTACTCACCCTTGAAGATCCCAAAGCAGTTAACGAGAGCATATTCTCGTGGGTGATGTAGTTGTACACTTGTCGATCTCAAGATCGCGTAGACGATCCTTCTGGCGCTGCGTTTAGATAGCGCTTCCGCAGTCGGTCACATGTTCGGTACTCGATGAAGACCTTCCTCTCCCTTGTTCCAGCAGGTAGCGGAGGTTGTACAATCCCCTCGCGATTCCGACCGCACGATGGCGTGGTGTCGGAAGTAGAGGGAAGATCTCGCAGGGCTTCGCCTAAGCCGGTGCGAGTTATGGTGGATCTAGGGTTTTCCGGCAATCTAGGTTTAGAAGGCCGGGAGGAGGAGGAGGTTTCGGCGGCAGCTAGGGCGACGGCGACAAGGCGGCGGCGGCTAAGCGGCGGCGGGGCGCACTGGGTAGGGAGGGCTGGCTCTTATGGTGTTTTGGGCATCCCTCCCCCTCTATTTATGAGAGGGGAGGCCTTGGGAGGGGAGGGTTTGAATCCAAACCCAAAACCAAGTTGGATTGAAGGAAGGACTCTTTCCTTCTTCCACTAGGAAACCATTGTTCCTGTTTGACTTTTCAAACCTCCCATTTGACTTTCATTTTAGAGCTTTAATTCTGTCTTGCAAATGCCCAAACCAAGTGACCTAGGATATGATCCAATCATTCCACTTACCCATGAAATATTCATGGACCATTCCCCTTCCGGTCCGGTGAACCTTCTAGAATCTCTCCAATCAAAACATCAAAATCATTCACGAACTCCGGAATCGGACTTTCCTTATATGAATCTTATTCTTCGGACCATTACGGATCTCCTCGTGATATCCCGGATCCCATCCGAGACTCCGAACAACATTCGGTATCCCTACATACATTCCATATCGACTAAACAACATCGAATCCTTAAGTGTGTCTCCCTACGGTTCGTGAATTATGCGGACATGACCGAGACACTTCTCCGATCAATAACCAATAGAGGAATCTGGAAATTCATATGGCTCCTACATATTTCAACGATTACTTTGCAATCGAATGAACCACTTACATACGATACCAATTTCCCTTTGTCCCGCGATAGTTTACTTATCCGGGGTTTGATCATCGGTATCTCTGCATACCTAGTACAACCTCGTTACCGATAAGTACTCTTTTCTCGTTACTGTGATATGTGATCCCTTGTGAGCCAGTCACATGCTTGCAAGCAAATTGGATGACATTCCACCGAGAGGGCCCATAGTATATCTATCCGCCATATGGATGGACAAATCCCACTCTTGATCCATGTGCCTCAACACATACTTTCTGAACACTCAATGCCACCTTTATAGCCACCCAGTTACGGTGTGGTGTTTGATGTCATTAAAGCATCCTTCCGGTGATGGTGATTAGCATGATCTCATGGTCGAGGGAATTAGGTTACTATGTATTAGAAAGCTTATAGCAAATGAACTATTGAAATGACTTAATCTTAATGCTACGCTAATCTATAGGAGTATGTCCATCATACCATTCTCCTAATGATATGATCTTGTTGTTAATAACATATCAATGTTCATGATCGAGAAACCACGATCATTTGTTAACTAACAAGCTACAATTATAAAGAGGCTTTACTAGGGACTCTAATTTAGTTTTCAAATCACACAAGTATTAATGTTTCCGGGTAATACTATTATAGCATGAATGTAAACATTTATCATAAACACAAAGATATAATAATAACCACTTTTATTATTGCCTCTAGGGCATATCTCCAACACTCGCAAACTAATACTAACAAGTGAAGTGGTTTTTGAGTAGGAAATAGTAAGCTCTAGGTTGTTTTGCAAAAAGCCAGATTTACCTCTACTGAGTTCAGAAGCAAAGAAAGCTAGTTGAAAGTTTTTATCGCACCTAAGTGTGAGCTTGAATTTCATATCACAACCCTGTTGGGGTCAAGTCAAGCCACAAATCATTTCATAAGCCATTTTGAAAACATCCGACGATGGAACAGTATGGCCACTCCAACTGTCCATAACCACGGACTCGGATATTCGAATAGTTTTACACTCTGTAGAGGTGGTACACTTTCACCACAACATTCGATACATACGTCAGGAACAATCCTAAATTCACCATACTCAGTATGCGGATAATCAATCCTAACCTTTCAATGACACGCCCTAGTATAGGCACCTCTCTTGTGAGTTTGGCCTCCCAACCATGATCAACTGTCATCTTGGGTACTACACAGGTGGACAATCTTCACAAGGTAGCCTCAGCTCAAACCTTGGCCGCAAGGGAACCCATACTAATGTATATAAATTTCCAGTCAAGCCCTACCCAATTTTCGGGTATTATGGTTGTACGGTAAAATTGGAATGGTATTGCATCCATACGACTATCAGTTTTATAAAGGGCTAAGGCTCATGCCTTAACATTTTCATCATCAAAATCATCTGGTGTTCAAGAACACATGTGAAAACATTTCAATAGAATGACTCATCATTCTAAGGTTTTCATAACCATTTTCACCAAGTATTACCATCTAATGCTAATCAAGTTTTATGCTGATAACTAGCAACTACAAGTGGGGGTAAATACTAATGAGGGGTGGTAAACAGGTGTATCTTATCTAAGTTCAGTCTCGTACCTCAGGATGACATCAAGATTATCTAACTTAGGCCAAGTTTTATGCTCGTTATGCTACCTTCAGATATCTTTCTAAAGTCTACAAGTCACTAAGTAAAGCTCCAATAGAGAGCTTTGATAAAGGAATAAAATAACTAAGCTTGCAAATAAAACTAGGATTGGGTATCAAGTGGGATAAGCTTGCAAGTAAGGTTTGCATGGTTTAGCTTAGTTTGCTAAGATAATAGCTTGCTAAGTTAACTTGCATAGGTAACATGCAAGTAGTAGCTTCCTCAGTTAATAGCTTGCCTTGTGCAGAGCAGTGGTTCAAGTTCTCCTCGGCTTCTTCCTCGTAGTATTCTCCTTCCTCCTCGTAACCTTGGTCGGTACTAGCGTCTATAAATAAATACGAGGTACACAATCACCAAACAATACTTACCTACTTTTACTTATCACACCAATGTTTTCACTAGATGATCTAGGATCATCACAAACATCACAAAGATTAAGGCAAAAAAATTCATTTCTTTTATTTTAGAAAAGTAATTTCTACTCATTGAAAAACTACTTAAGATTTAATATTCTCCAACTAAAACATGGGATCATGTTGAAACATATCATCACCACATATTTCAGTACATGGGAATGTGATTTAAAGTGGTGTCACAATTTAATAAGGTTTAACCTTTTTATTTTAATTAAATAAAGTGACTAGAAATGTCTATGGGGCATTCTTTTATTTATTGTCTAATATTTCTGCAAGTAAACCTAGATATTTTTTTATATTCATAAATGTCTAGTTAAATGTGATTTTTGAGAGTTGGAATCAACTCAAAAGCTTTTGTGGTTGAATTTTGAAAAATGTTTTAATGCAGAAAAGCTTCTGCCTTATTATTTTTGCTATAGGTGACCTACAATTCCAAATGACTTGAATCAAACGGGCTTTTATTAAGCATTCCAGTACCTTTCTAATAAAATTGGTTTCATGCATTTTGGTTCAGTGAATCGAGCTGGGTTGATTTTTGAATATAGGTACAGAACTGAGTTTGAAACTAAAAGAATAAACCTAGATTTTAATTACTAGGTCATGCGGGATGTTAAATGGGCCGGCCCATGGTGCACGGCACACGCGCGGGTGAGTTTAAGTGGCTGAACCCACTAGTTAGCGATACATGGGGGTGCGAAGCGGTACGGGGTGATCTAGACCGTGCGATCAAACTCTAATCCAATGGCTAAGACCTATCGTCTCCGTCGGGCAACGCCGGCGAGAAAGAACCCTAGCGCGGCCAGTGGGGGTCTATGGGGGCTCACCGGGGCTCATGCGAGGGTCGACGATGGGGGCGAACGACGAAGTCGACGACGGCGAACCTCCTGGTACCGACGGCTTTCTCCTGGGGCGGCTCCAATCAACGGCTCCAAATTCCGGCGGTGTGCTACTCGCCTTGCTCTAGGAGTGAGGTGGGGTGCTTCTGAGAGATAGGGGAGTGAGATGGTGTGCTGAGTTCGAACGGGGGTGGCCTCTATTTATAGTGCAGCGAGGGGACCGAAGGGACTGGGATGAGCTTGTCGTGGTCGTCGGCACAACGAGCTAAAGTCATGGGAGACGGTAGGGACGGTGTTGTGCTCCCTGGCGAAGCTGAAAGGCATGGTTACGCGGCGTGGGGTGGTGCGAGATGGTCGGAACGTTGCGGCGCTCTAGGCGGGTCCGATGACTGTTTTAATGGTGCACGGGATGTCCTGGTCGCGTGGCGATGAACGGGCATCTCCTGGCGGTTCCTGGGATGGTGGTGATCACGCACGCAAGTGGCAAGGGCGGCGCGCGGTCTGTGGGCGTGTGTCGCGGGTGGCATTCTGGCGCGCTCTTGGCACGCTCGCAGAGAGGCTGGGCACGCTTGGGGTAGGTGGTCCAGGGGCTGGCTACGCTCGAGGCTTGGACAAGGAGTGGCGATGGACAGTGGTAAATGTCCCAGACATGGTTGGCGAGGCTAGAGAAGCTTCTAGCTTGCTGTCGACTGAGGGATGGCAAGTTGAGCTCGGCATGGTCACCATTTATGGCTATGGCAAGCTCATAGTGGTGCTAAAGCTTGTTAAATGGGCTAGATGATCTACTAATAGCTTGCTGTGAACTAGAGAGGGAAAAAGTTAGGCCAAAATCACTGCTCACAATAGTGTTTGATGTTTGTTTGTTTTGTGTCTGCAAGGTGTTTGATGAAATGGCCGAAAGAAATTCTAATTTGAATTTTTTATTCAAACTTTGTGGGTGTATTAGTTACATACTAGGGAGTCTCCGGTTAGTTGGATTTGTCAAGGTGCACTGGTTTGGTTGGGTTTTGAAAATGGGTGATCTTCACATATGTTAAAGATTCAATTTTGAATTGTCATTTGAATCAAGTTGCCAAAGGTTTCTGTAAGTTTGAAAGGTGGGATTTGATTCACTTTTACTTGGTATAGAAAGGGGTGAAAAGAAATGGAAATCTTATTGTTTGAAATCTTGGACTAGAAACACTCAAAGTGGCCTAGTGGACAATATTGGCAAAAATGACCATTTGCTTTATTTGTTTTGTTTTTGATTTTCTCTTGATTTGTTTTTACTTGGAAATGTTTTAGATGATGTTGTTTTCATCTTTAAACCATTCCTTGCTATTTAGATCAATCACACAAGTCCATTCATGCATTCATACAATCATCACATACACACATGCATTCATATGATGTTGATTAACAAAAGTTTTTGTTAACCCTAATTTTGATGATTGGAATTTGGATAATTAATGTTGAATATTTTTTGGATGTTACAAACCTTCCTTCCTTAAAAAAAATCTTGTCCTGAGATTTAAGAAAGAAGAAAGAAGAAAACTAGGATTTAAAAAGATCGGGAAACTCCGTCTTGATGTGATCTTCTCGTTCCTAGGTAGCTTCTTCTTCAGTGTGGTTACTCCACTGAATCTTGATAAACTTGATGCTCCGAGTCCTGGTGGTCCTGAAATCTTCTTCCAAAATATGGATGGGTACTTCGGGATACGTCAGGTCCTCATTGATCTCTATGGTGCGGTGATCAATGTTCTTGAAAACTTCGGTCTTCTCCAGGACTTCTAGGCATTTGGGAAGAAACGATATATGGAACACATTGGGCACTGCTGACATCTCCTCTGGAAGTTCCAGTTGGTACGATACCTCTCATCAATGATTCAGAATCTTGAAAGGTCCGATATATCTGGGGCTAACTTTCATTTGAGTTGGAAACGCTGCATTCCTTTCAAAGGCGACACTTTGAGATATAAAAAATCTCCTATTGAAAGCGAGATCCATCTTTTGTTGGCATAACTCTTCTGTCTAGACTGGGTGGTCTTGAGGTGCTCACGGATCTTGTGAACTTTCTCTTCTGCTTCTTGTAGGATGTTGGGTCCAAAAATCTGACTCTCTCCTACTTCCGACCAATTCAAAGGGGTACGACACTTCCTTCCATACATGAATTCAAATTGGGCCATTTGCAAACTAGCTTGATAACTATTGTTGTAAGAAAATTCTGCGAAAGGCAGACAGTCTTCCCATTTAGATCTATACTATAGCACACATGCTCTCAACATATCTTCGAGTATCTGATTTACTCTCTTTGTTCTTCCATCGGTCTGAGGGTGATAAGCTGTGCTGAAATCTAGTCGGGTTCCTAATCCTTTTTGGACTTTCTTCCAAAATCTTGAGGTAAACTGAGTTCCTCGATCTCACACGATATTCTTGGGGACTCCGTGCAAACTGACGATTCTAGAGATGTACAACTCCACTAGTTTCGAACTCTAGTAGGTGGTCTTGACTGGTAAGAAATGGGTGACTTTGGCCAATCTGTCAACAATGACCCAAATAGAGTCATTCCCCTACTAGAAGTAGGAAATCCGGTGATAAAGTCCATTCCAACTGAATCCCATTTCCATTCTGGAATCTGTAGTGGCTGGAACAGTCCTGCGGGTCTCTGATGTCCCGCCTTGACTTTGACAAATATCACAATTGGCTATATAGCTTCCGATTTCTCTCTTCATCTTATGCCACCAAAATTGTTCCTTCAAATCCCGATACATATTTGTTCCTCTAGGATGGATAGTATAAAGAGTATCATGGGCCTCTTTCAAAATAGTTTCCTTTCAAATCTGAATCTGCTGGCACACAGAGACGTCATTTCTACCACAACACTCCTTCTTCATCTTCGGTTAATCCAGCTACTTTCCCGATACCGATGCGACTTTTGATTCCGTCGATACTAGCATTTCCTTTCTACGCCTCCTTGATCTGACTGATCAAAGTGGGGTGAAGTTCTATGATAGACAAAAATCCTTCACTTACTAACCATTCTGAAATCCTCCATCTCCTTGTGCAAACTTGGTTGCTCCTTTAGAATCATGGAGTTCAAGCGGCACGGCAATCTGCTAAGGGCATCTGCTACCATGTTGGCTTTACCGGGGTGATAGTGAATGTCCAGATCATAGTCCTTGATTAGCTCAATCCATCTTCTCTGCCTCATATTCAGCTCCTTCTGGGTGAATATATACTTCAGTCTCTTGTGATCCGAATAAATATCACAACGGTTTCCCATCAGGTAATGTCTCCATGCTTTCATGGCTAGAACTACGGCTGAGTTCAAGGTCATGAGTTGGATAATTCTATTCATGTTGCTTCAGTTGTCGGGATAGATAAGATATAACTTTGCCTTCTTGCATTAAAACACATCCGAGACCGGTCTTGGATGCGTCACAATAGACATCAAACAGCTTCATAATATCCGGCATGATCCATATTGGGGCTGAAATCAATCTCCTCTTGAGTTCTTGAAAACTCGCTTCACATTTGTCCGTCCATTCGAACTTCTTATCCTTGTTCAACAATTGGTCATGGGTCTGGCGATACTTGAGAATCCTTCTACGAACTTGCGGTAATATCCCGCTAATCCCAGAAATGCACGAACTTGGGTTTGAGTGGTTGGGGCTTGCCAATCTTCTACATCCTTCACCTTTGCAGGGTTAATGGAAATTCCTCTGACTGATATGATATGTCTGAGGAATCCTACCTCCTGCAACCAGAATTCACATTTGCTAAACTTGGCATACAACTGATGCTCCCTAAGGGTTCGAAGGATGGTCCTCAGGTGTAGCTCATGTTCTTCTTCTGATTTGGAATAGATCATAATGCCATCGATGAAAACAACGACAAACTTATCCGGGAAGTTCATAAAAATCTTATTCATGAGATTCATGAAATAAGCGGGGGCATTGGCTAATCTAAGAGACATGACAATATACTCGTATAATCCATATCTGGTGGTAAAGGCAGTCTTTGGAATATCTTATGCATGAATCTTGAGTTGATGATAGCCAGTTCTAAGATCAGTCTTAGAAAACACTTTGGCTCTAGTCAACTGGTCGAACAGGTCTTCTATCTTTGGCAGTGGGTACTTGTTCTTGATGGTGACATCATTCAACTTCTGATAATCTGTACACAAACGGTTACCTCCATCTTTCTTATCCACAAATAAAACAGGTGATCTCCATGGCGACGCACTTGGTTGGATCAATCCTATCTCCAACATATCATCCAATTGCTTCTTCAGCTCCACTAATTCTGATGGATTCATACTATATGGTCTCTAGGCTATGGGTCTGGTTCCTGGGATTCGTTCAATGATAAACTCGATATCCCGATCTGGGGGCATACCGGGAAAAACATCTAGAAATACATCGGGGTACTCATAGAATATTCTGACTTGGTCAATGGTTGGCTAGGCTATACTCTTGTTGAATTTGAATTGGTGGGGCAATGTTTCATATACATACTCGACTGATACTCTGGCTATACTGGTCATGGTTATGTATTTCTTGGCACAGTCGATTAATCCTTTATGTTTGGACATCCAATCCATTCCTAGTACTACTTCCAAACCTTTTGTTCCAAGTACTATTATATTAGCATAAAAATCTATGGCATGGATTCGGATAGGTATGACCTTGCAAATTTGTCTAGCTTTGGTGGTTGAACCAGGAATTTGAAATATGATAACATGCTTCAATTTGTTTGGATGAATCTTACTAGTGCATGAAAATTCTTCAGTAACAAACGAGTGCGATGCTCCAGAATCAAACAACACTCTGGCAAGTATTGAGTTAACAAAAACATACCCAGCACGACTTCTGGCGCTTCTTAGGCTTCTTCAGCATGCATGAGAAAGAGATGGCCATTGCGGTTGAGCGAGTTCCCTAGGGCAAACCTTCTTTCGGGTTGAACACGACGCTACTACTGAGCTGGGGCATTTGCATTGGGGGCTGCGGCAATCTTCTTGGGGCACTCATTGGAATAGTGACACTTGGTTCCACATTCATAACAAGTCACCTGGGACTTGTCCTTTGCTGCAACAGGCACAACATTGCTTCCAGTCCTTGGGGCAGTGTTGGTGTTGGTGGAGGCATTGTTGTTGTTGAACTTAGGCAGAGCATGATTGAAATTGCTAGGGTTGCCGGGGTTGTTGTTGTGATTTCCTCCGGGCCTTGGGTTTCCACGGTTGGGATAGGTTGGACGGTTCATCAGGGGTCTGTTGTTTCTTGGGGCAAATCCTGGAGATGGGTTGGGGAGATACTTAGGGGTATGGTCGGTTCATGTTTGATGCATAATGCGACGCTTGTGGTTCTCATTATCTTGGTTGATCTTGCCTTCCATATGAATGGCAGAGTCCACTAAGGCTTCAATATCAGCAAATGGGATATTGACCAACACTGACTGCATCTCATCATGCAGACCATTCAGGAATCTCTCCTTCTTCTTAGCTTCTGTGTCAATCTCATCCGGTGCATACCTAGCCAATGACAAAATTTTGTCACAGTACTCAACTACTGTCATTCTCCCTTGCTTCAGTTATCTGAATTCATCTCTCATCCTTTTGATCAAACCCGGTGGCACATGGGTTCTGCTGAACTTGATTTTGAACTCTTCCCAAGTCATAATTTGACCTCCATTAATGGCACGAATGTTGTTCCACCATGCTCTTGCATCTCCAGCCAAATAGTGTGTGGCTAGCAGTACCTTCTCGTTGGCTTCCACTCCGGCAACTTCTAGGTTGTTCTCCATGGTTTGCAGCCAATCATCTGCATCAAGGGGCTCTTCAGACTTAGTGAAGATAGGTGGATTGGTGTTCTGGAAATTCTTGAGATTGGACCCATGGATGTCCTGATTTCCATGGACTTGATTGTTGTTGTCCATATGAGCTATCTGTTGAAGGGTGGCTAAGTTGGCTTGACATTCGGCTCTTTCATCTTCGTGGTCAGAAACCAACATTTGCAATATTTGCAACATCGGGTCCGGGGATGAAGTGCTTCCTCCTCGAGGCATCTGAAAATTGAGATAGATCATGAGAAAAGAGGGAAATTTCTAAGGTTCAGGGTTTTTTGTTTGAAACGTTTTCAAAGATTGACTCAGGTTTTTCTAGAAACTTGCTTTTCATTCATTCATATCACACGATACAAACACACACCACATAAGAGGAAAACAGATGGTTTTAAGAACCATTCCGTGAAACTACGATACAGTGGGACCGAATACAACTCACTAACGCTAGTGCTCAAGTGCTACTACTCCTCGGAATCGGTGTCCTCATCATGCTCATCATCATCATCATCATCATCAATGAAGGCGAAGTCATCCTCATCGGTGAAGAAGTCCATGGCCTGATCCTCTAGAAAGTCATCATCATCACTGAGATAGGAGTAGGGGTCTCCACGAAGGTCTTACCCTGCATTCTCCCTCTCCTCCAGCTGCATATCCCTCTCGTGGACAGTCTCCTCAAACTCAGTGATCCTGTGGCGGAGACGGGCAATGATGAGCTCCTTCTTGTCGACGGCGACGAGACTGGCGATCCTTCACTAGCATGTCAATGGTCTGATCCTTCTTGGAGGCGATGGCGTACTTGTGGTTGGCGTAGGAGCGGGCATTGCCTAACTCCTTCTGACGGTCATACATCATGAAGCTAAGGTGGTCCAATTGAGTCTTCGTCTCATGGTGATACAGGGCCTCAAGTGCCTGTCCCATAACATCACGCCTTGGATAGAACTCAAAGCGGGTATCCTTGATCTTATGGATAGTCTGCCCACACAGACGGGCAAGAGCTTCCTGCATGGCCCTGGCAAGTCCATCGAGCCAGTTGTTCTCTCTCAAGGTGAACTAAATTCCCTCTGAAGTGTGGGCTTCGATCTTTCCTCGGAGACTTGCAACAACTAGCCATTGCAACTCCTCTCCTTCCTGATCGTTGAGCTGAGCTCCGAAGAACTCGGGGTGCGGATGCTCCAGCATATCTGAAAGCTGGTCCAAGTCATGCTCAAAGATGAGGTCTCCTCCATTTCCCAAATAACAGAAATTCTTATACTTCACGTCCATCTATAAGAATATAGGATGAGTAAGTTAGTAGAGTGATCAAGTGTGTCAATTTTTATGTAGGTTTGCAAGAATTTTTTAGGAACATGAATTTTCATGAAAGAGTCTAAGTGATAAGAATGAGCATAAGTTTTCATAAATACTCACTTCCTTGGTTTTGAAACTAAGTTTTTGATTCAAACATCCATTCTAAACTAGGTTATCCTATGGTCAGGATGGCTCTGATACCAACTTATCAACACCCGGATTTTTAATCCTAGATGCCTGTTATGCCATACATCGCAATCCCAAGATTACCATTTTTGCGAGACATAACATATTGGATATCAGAGTACATCATCCATTACAAACCATACATAAGGTCTTACACAAATAAAGGATCTCATGATCTAGTCTTAATACAATTCAAGCAGCGGAATAGCGTAATAGTAATGATAGCATAGGCGAGGCTCCATCTTCATTGTCACAAGCAATGCTAACGATGGGAGATGATCCTAGTTGTCGTAACATTCCTGATGTCCATCCTCCTGATAGTCCTCTTCATAGTCTGGCCACGGGAATAGTCAGGGACAAAGCCATGAGTACTCTTTAAGTACTCGCAAACTAATACTAACAAGTGAAGTGGTTTTTGAGTTGGAAATACTAAGCTCTAGGTTGTTTTGCAAAAAGCCCGATTTACATCTACTGAGTTCAGAAGCAAAGAAAACTAGTTGAAAGTTTTTATCACACCTAAGTGGGATCTTGAATTTCATACCACAACCCCGTTGGGGTCAAGTCAGGTCACAAATCATTTCATAAGCCATTTTGAAAACATCTGACAATGGAACAGTATGGCCACTCCAACTGTCCATAACCATGGACACGGCTATTCGAATAGTTTGATACTCTGCAGAGGTGGTACACTTTCACCACAACATTCGATACATCCGTCAGGAACAATCCTGAATTCACCATACTCAGTATGCGGCTAATCAATCCTAACTTTTCAATTACACGCCCCAGTATAGGAACCTCTACTATAAGTTTGGCCTCCCAACCATGACCAACTGTCATCTTGGGAACTACACAGGTGGACAATCTTCACAAGGTAGGCTCAGCTCAAACCTTGGCCGCAAGGGAACCCATACTAAGGTATATAAATTTCCAGTCAAGCCCTACCCAATTTTTGGGTATTGTGGTTGTACGGTAAAATTGGAATGGTATCGCATCCAGACAACCATCAATTTTATAAAGGGCTAAGGCTCATGCCTTAACATTTTCATCATCAAAATCATCTGGTATTGAAGAACACATGTCAAAACATTTCAATAGAATGACTCATCATTCTAAGGTTTTCATAACCATTTTCACCAAATATTCCCATCTAAAGTTGATCAAGTTTTATGCGTAGTACTAGCAACTAGAAGTGGGGGTAAATACTAATGATGCGTGGTAAACATGTGTATCTTATCTAAGTTCAATCCCATGCATCAGGATGACATCAAGATTATCTAACTTAGGCCAAGTTTATGCTCTTTATGCTACCTTCAGATATCTTTCTAAAGTCTACAATTCACTAAGTAAAGCTCCAATAGAGAGCTTTGATAAAGGAATAAAATAAATAAGCTTGCAAATAAAACTAGGATTGGGTATCAAGTGGGATAAGCTTGCAAGTAACGTTTTCATGGTTTAGCTTAGTTTGCTAAGATAATAGCTTGCTAAGTTAACATGCATAGGTAACATGCAATTAGTAGCTTTCTCAGTTAATAGCTTGCCTTGTGCAGAGAAGTGGTTGAAGTTCTCCTCGGCTTCTTCCTCGTAGTATTCTCCTTCCTCCTCGTAACCTTGGTCGGTACTAGCGTCTATAAATAAATACGAGGTACACAATCACCAAACAATACTTACCTACTTTTACTTATCACACCAATGTTTTCACTAGATGATCTAGGATCATCACAAACATCACAAAGATTAAGGCAAAAAAATTCATTTCTTTTATTTTAGAAAAGTAATTTCTACTCATTGAAAAACTACTTAAGATTTAATATTCTCCAACTAAAACATGGGATCATGTTGAAACATATCATCACCACATATTTCAGTACATGGGAATGTGATTTAAAGTGGTGTCACAATTTAATAAGGTTTAACCTTTTTATTTTAATTAAATAAAGTGACTAGAAATGTCTATGGGGCATTCTTTTATTTATTGTCTAATATTTCTGCAAGTAAACCTAGATATTTTTTTATATTCATAAATGTCTAGTTAAATGTGATTTTTGAGAGTTGGAATCAACTCAAAAGCTTTTGTGGTTGAATTTTGAAAAATGTTTTAATGCAGAAAAGCTTCTGCCTTATTATTTTTGCTATAGGTGACCTACAATTCCAAATGACTTGAATCAAACGGGCTTTTATTAAGCATTCCAGTACCTTTCTAATAAAATTGGTTTCATGCATTTTGGTTCAGTGAATCGAGCTGGGTTGATTTTTGAATATAGGTACAGAACTGAGTTTGAAACTAAAAGAATAAACCTAGATTTTAATTACTAGGTCATGCGGGATGTTAAATGGGCCGGCCCATGGTGCACGGCACACGCGCGGGTGAGTTTAAGTGGCTGAACCCACCAGTTAGCGATACATGGGGGTGCGAAGCGGTACGGGGTGATCTAGACCGTGCGATCAAACTCTAATCCAATGGCTAAGACCTATCGTCTCCGTCGGGCAACGCCGGCGAGAAAGAACCCTAGCGCGGCCAGTGGGGGTCTATGGGGGCTCACCGGGGCTCATGCGAGGGTCGACGATGGGGGCGAACGACGAAGTCGACGACGGCGAACCTCCTGGTACCGACGGCTTTCTCCTGGGGCGGCTCCAATCAACGGCTCCAAATTCCGGCGGTGTGCTACTCGCCTTGCTCCAGGAGTGAGGTGGGGTGCTTCTGAGAGATAGGGGAGTGAGATGGTGTGCTGAGTTCGAACGGGGGTGGCCTCTATTTATAGTGCAGCGAGGGGACCGAAGGGACTGGGATGAGCTTGTCGTGGTCGTCGGCACAACGAGCTAAAGTCATGGGAGACGGTAGGGGCAGTGTTGTGCTCCCTGGCGAAGCTGAAAGGCATGGTTACGCGGCGTGGGGTGGTGCGAGATGGTCGGAACGTTGCGGCGCTCTAGGCGGGTCCGATGACTGTTTTAATGGTGCACGGGATGTCCTGGTCGCGTGGCGATGAACGGGCATCTCCTGGCGGTTCCTGGGATGGTGGTGATCATGCACGCAAGTGGCGAGGGCGGCGCGTGGTCTGTGGGCGTGTGTCGCGGGTGGCGGTCTGGCGCGCTTTCGGCACGCTCGCAGAGAGGCTAGGCATGCTTGGGCTAGGTGGTCCAGGGGCTGGCTGCGCTCGAGGCTTTGACAGGGGGTGGCGGTGGACGGTGGTCAGTGTCCCAAAGATGGGTGGCGAGGATAGAGAAGCTTCAAACTTGCTGTCGACTGAGGGATGGCAAGTTCAGCTCGGCATGGTCACCATTTATTGCTATGGCAAGCTCACAGTGGTGCCAAAGCTTGTTAAATGGGCTAGATGATCTACTAATAGCTTGCTGTGAACTAGAGAGGGAACAAGTTAGGCCAAATTCACTGCTCACAATAGTGTCTGATGTTTGTTTGTTTTGTGTCTGCATGGTTTTTGACGAAATGACCGAAAGAAATTCAAATTTGAATTTTTGATTCAAATTTTGTGGGTGTATTAGTTACATACTAGGTAGTCTCAGGTTAGTTGGATTTGTCAAGGTGCACTGGTTTGGTTGGGTTTTGAAAATGGGTGATCTTCACATATGTTAAAGATTCAATTTTGAATTTTCATTTGAATCAAGTTGTCAAAGGTTTCTCTAAGTTTGAAAGGTGTATGGCGTGTACATGGCCGCCAAGAAGCTCAAGAACTACTTCGAAGAAAATTCCATCCGGGTGGTGGCATTGGCTCCGCTCGCAGAGATAATTGGCAACAAGGATGCCATTGGACGTGTGATGAATTGGGCCATAGAGCTCGCTGCACAGAACAATCAGTACGACCCAAGGACGACAATCAAATCCCAGGCGCTGGCCGACTTCATCGTCGATTGGGCAGAGACACAGTACATGCCACCGGTCCCTGAATCAACGTACTAGAAGCTACACTTCAACGGCTCCAATATGCGAGGATGACTCGGAGCCGGAATCGTAATAACCTCGCCTAAGGGCGACCGGCTGGAGTACGTCCTCAAGATCCACTACAAGGCATCCAACAACATCGCTGAGTACAAATCACTCATCCATGGGCTCAAGATGGCCAAGCAAATAGGAATTCATAGAATACTATGCTTCAGAGACTCGGACCTAGTGGTGCAGAAAGTCTCCGGCGAATGGGACATGAGGGAAGCCAACATGGCCCTCTACGGTTTCTTCATTCAGCAGTTGTGCTCCTGCCTTGAAGGATGCGAGTACCATGTACCTAGGGCCAACAACGAAGCCGCTGACGCCCTGGACAAAGTCGGATCAACAATACAGGACATACCGCATGGAGTCTCCCTCGAGCACCTGTGCAAGCCCTCCATCAACCCATCACCGGAGTTCGACTCCATAGTAATCAACGCAAACCCAGGAATAGTCGGGGCGCTGCACACGGGGACTGCTCCACCGCACCCTGGGACTGACTCGCCGCACCCAGGGACTACCTCGCCACACCCGAGGAATGCTCCACCACACCCGGGGACTACTCCGCCGCACCCGGGCACTGCCTCGTCACACCCAGGGACTGCCCCACCGCAACCAGGGGTTGTCGCCAGCGAGCTTCCACCCGGTGAACCTCCCGACGCTCCAGAGCCAGCTGCCCGTGAGGAGATCACGATCGTCATGCACACGGTGTACGCCATCCGGGAAATACCTGACTGGGCGAAGCCATTCATGAACTTCTTGGCCAACGACGAGCTGCCAACAGAGGAAGTGGCAGCACGACAAGTGAGACAAAGGGAAAGTGCATACACCATCATCAATAATGAGTTGTAAAAGCACAGTGTCGGGGGCATCTACAAATGACACGTAAGCCAAGAGGAAGGAATCAAGCTTCTAGTGGACATACACCAGGGCGAATGCGGCCACCACGCTTCGTCAAGGGCAATAGCAACCAAGGATCTTTGCCATGGTTTCTATTGGCCAACAGCGTTAAATGATGCTAAGGAACTAGTCAGAGCATGCAACGGTTGCCAGTGTTTCGGCCAGCTGAAGCACACGTCGTCTGCAGCACTCAAGATGATACCAATTACCTGGTCGTTCGCAGTCTGGGTATGTACATGGTGGGACCGTTCAAAACGGCTCGATCTAGCATGACGCACCTGCTCGTAGCCGTAGACAAATTCACAAAGTGGATTGAGGCGAAGCCCATAAAAAAGCTGTACAGAGAAACGGTGATCAAGTTCTTCACGGGCATCATCATCCGATTCGGTTACCCACACAGCATCATCACCGACAACAGCACCAATTTCACCAAGGGGGCCTTTGCTTGCTTCTATGGAGACAAGGGCATCCGCCTGGACCTAGCCTTGGTCGTGCACCCTCAGTCGAACAGGCAGTGCGAGCGCACGAATGGCCTGGTTCTAGCCGGAATCAAACCAAGACTGAGCGAACCACTCATCAGGTCACCTGGATTTTGGATAGAGGAGTTGCCAGCTGTGATATGGAGCCTGCGCCCAACCCTGAACCTTTTCAACAGGATTCACGCCGTTCTTCCTCGTCTATGGGGAAGAGGTTGTTCTCCCCACTGACATCCAGTTCGATGCACCCCACAAACAGCTCTACACGGAGCAGGAAGCCAAGGAAGCACGAGAGGATAGCGTGTACCTGCTCGAGGAGGCGCGTGACCTGGCCTTATCCAGGTCAGCAATCTATCAGCAAGATTGTTGCCGCTACCATGCCAGCCGGATCCGGCCCACCTCTTTTCGCGAGGGGGATCCAGTGCTGCGCCTGGTCCAGAGCACGAAGGGAATGCACAATTTGTTCCCTCCATGGGAAGGACCATTCATCATCAGTTGCGCTGCACAACGACTCATACTACCTAATTGATGCCCAGCATGCGGTGACGAACAAGGCAGATCGCTCTGACGAGGAAACCGAACGCCCATGGAACATGAACCTACTCCATCCATTTTACACTTGAGCCAGAAGTGTATGTATCTTCCTTTTCATGTAATAAATGAAGAAGTTTGGAAACCTCGGCACAGCCCCGAGGACTTTGTCCTAATTCGCGCACCACCTACGTCTCCATACCGGCTGGCCCAGACCCGTGATTTCTATAGGCGGTAGAGTATTGTACGGGGCGCCTAGATCCTACTCTTTGGTTTCGGCTTCAGACCGCAAGCCGGTTGTCGACCCGGCAAGAGCAAAAGCTTGAAGTACCTCCTACAAGAAAGTTCCCAGGGAGAAAACAAAGGTGCCTGGGCGAACCGGCTGCGCCTTCCCGAGCTAAGTCAATGACAACACACTGAACCTCGGTCACTACACCCAGTGGGCGCGCTCCCACGCACCCATCACCTCAAGCAAGGGCGTCAAAGAGCTTCGACCCGACTGGCTACCCCAGCTGGCCCAACCTCAGGGACTATACCCAGTGGGCGTGTAACCACGCACCCATCACCTCAAGCAAGGGCATCAAAGAGATTTGACTCGGCTGGCTACCCCAGCCGGACCGAACCTCGGGGACTACACCTAGTGGGAACGCTCCCGCGCACCCATCGCCTCAAGCAAGGGCGTCAAAGAGTTTCGACTCGGCTGGAAAATCCATCCGGCCCAAACCTCGAGGACTACACCCGACGATCGCACGGTCACGCGCTCACACAAAAATCCAAAAGGAAAAAGGACAAGTTCAACTTAAACCAAAGGAGGGCATCAAGCCAATAAGCAGAACACGAAGGTTCCGCATAGCATTCAAAGTTTCATAGCAGAATTCACTAACAGGAAGAATTCTTGCAGAGCAATATATCAAGACAAATACTCCTGGCATCCCAGGGATCAAGGCTCAAGAGCTGCAGTTGTGGAAGGAGCATCACCGCTGGAGTAGGAGTTGGTCTAGCAGGAGGAGAACTGGCGCTGGCCGCGGGTACTTGGCTGGTGGAGGCAATGTCGGCGAAGTTCGTGGGATACGGGATCCAGTGGAATGTCACCGGCTTGGAGGGGTCGCGGAAGTCATGCTCCAGATCCACGTACATGCCGATCTTCACCACGCAGGACCTGATCACCGGAACGCTGTCACGGAGGCCCTCGTAGATGGTTCTAAGCTAGAAGCCACGAGTGAGCACACCCAGATCCACATCCGGGTGCCAGGACTTCACCAAGGCCAGATCCATCTCCACGCCACCACGCGCCACCCACTCCTTCTAGGTGTCCAACACGTCGATACCGCGGGACAAGGCAACCGCCAAGCTGGAAATGTCATGCGGCTCGCCCATCTCTGGCCAGATGTACTGGAAGAAGTCGTTGGCGATGGCGTGAAGACCGTTGCTCTCCTCCGCCAGCACCTTGACCAGATCCCAGGAGGTCAGATCGCGACCAGCTTCCTCTTCCGGCAGCTTCTCGAGGGCCATCTCGGTCGACTCGGGGTAATGAGCTGCAGCCGAAGGCAGGAGTAAGCAATAAGACTCGGACTGGTCAGCCACAGCATAGGAGAGGCAAGGAGGAGAAAACTTACTAACGACCAGCTCAGAGATCCCTTGGAGTTGATGGGTCAGCTCCTCCTTCCGGGAACGGAGAGTCTTGATCGTATCCTACCTTTGGGCCGAGATTGCCTTCAAGTTTTTTAGTGCCTCTGCCTGAATGTCAGCCGCCATCTTGCCCCTCTCCATGTTGACCTCCAGCTAGTGTTTGGCCTCGGCTAATTGGTCGAACTATGCCTGCCGTATCTTGTTCGACTCCTCTAGCTGGGAAACCTGAGCTTTGAGGCGCTCCACCTCCTTCTCATTGTCCAAGGTTGTAGGAGGATACCCGATGGTCAACAAAAAACGGGAAAAGGAGGCCAACCGCCAAGACAGGTTGGAAGAAGAAATCTTATGGCCTTGCTCCCGATTTTTCCTTACAGACTCCAAAAACTCTTTCTGCAAAGAGAAATGAGTAAGGAACATAGCGGAAATCCGGCTGCAAAAACCGAGTGCGGCAAAAGAAAATAGGGAGGGACACCTACCTCCATCAAAACAGACAAATTTTTGGCCTCCCCAAGGCCCTTTTCCATTCCCTCAACCAGGTGGCGAACCTGGCTGAGTGCGGCGGGCGTCACGCCAAAGAGCTGTGCGAGGATCGCACCCGACGTCAGCACAGCTGGATCTAGCCTCGAGCCGGTCACTACAACCTCGTCGTTGTCAGCCGCCGCATCTGAAGGCGCAGCCACCACCAACTCCCTCCCCTTCGAGCCGAAGGCGCCCTGCTGGGCGTCGCCCGCTGCAGCCACTTGCACCGCTGAAACCTCCTCTGTCACTTCCATGATGACGAGCCTGGCAGAACTAGCTGGAGAGTCACTCCAGGTCAGGTTCACGCTATCCCTAGGACGGAGGAATGGGGTCTCGCGGTCCTGTGCGGTCGCGAAGAGCTACCCCAGCCATGAAGATGCGGGCGCTTTATGCAGCACTCCCGCGGCCGAGGAACCCTAAGGTGCCCCAGGCGGAGACGGCACAGCAGGCGCAACCGGCGCGGGTGCAGCCGGAGACCTTGCCGCCTCCTCAACCACTGAAGGGGGGAGGAGCAACGACGGCAGCACCAGAGCCACCCAGCGACATCACCTCGCTACACGGGACAGAAGTAAGGAAGACCCAAGAAGAAAGACAAGGAAAACAAGGAAAACAGGGCTAGGGAAGACACTAACCCGATGACGGATGGCGCGGCGACGACTTGGCGCGCTCGGTGTTTCCTTTTTTGCTCAACCGGAACCGGGGCGACAACTGTTTCCACCCTCTTTCCCCACGCTTTCGCCGCGGCCCTCTCCTGACCGGCCTCATCATCGGCGACATCAACTACAACAAAAACAAATCTCATCCACAACTCTATGGGCCAGGAAAAAGTGAGGAACCGCACCAGGAAATTACCATGAGGATCTGAGGGACCGTCGTCCGACCGGACGGGAAACCCTTTGGGCTCCGTCTAGGGGGTACTTCTTTGGCTTACGGTCTACCAAGAAGGAGGGGAGCGTGAAGTCGCCCATGCCGTCTTCAGCTAGCTGCGTCATGAACAACTACTCAAAAAGGGGAGCATAAGGCACCCAAGGAAAATTATAGGGAAGAGAGATAAACACAACAAGGAAAGAAAACCAGAGAGCAACCCACCCGAGGCGTTAGGCGACCGCGGTGGTACGGTGGGCAGGAGTACGCCCAGTTCGCCTCCATGCGGAACATGGAGATCATGGAGATCCAGTTCCGCAGGTCCTGGTATGGCATGTCCTTCTGCGACGTCCGTGTCGGGTTGTCGACGGTCGACAGGTGGCACATCTTGTGGGACCGCTTCTGCAGCGGAAGCACACGACCTGCCATCCACGACAGCGCGATGTCCCGGGAGGTGAGCCGCTCCGTCTCCACCATCACCTCCACCCGGGCGGCCATCCGGTCGATGTCCGCCTAAGCCCCCATCCCCTTCGTCGTCCAGGCCTTCTACGTCGAGGGCATCTTCACGAAGGGTGGCAAGCAGATCCAGTCCACCTCCGTGGCATTGCTCACATAAAAATATGAGCGCTACCACAGATTGACGGTGTCGGGGAGCTAGAACCGCGGCATCAGCGAAGAGGTCTGCGGGTAGATGGCGCGGTAGGCCGTCTGCGTCAGCGGGACGTCCTTGGCGGTGTCTTGGGCTTTGAAGTGGAAGAACTTGAGAAAGTTCACCACCTCAGGCCACACACCAAGGTACGATTCGCAGCAGGCTGCATGATGCGACAGCTGCGCGATGGCGTTCGCGCCGAGGTGGTGGAGTTCAAGGTCGAAGAAGACGAAGAGCTGCAGAAGAAAGGGGCTAACGGGGACGTTGAAGCCACGGGCGAAGTGCGCGAGGAAGACGACGCGCTCCCCCGGCCGGGGGTAAGTCACCCGCTCCCCCTCCGACGCGAGCCGATGCTTCACCATCATCGACGAGGGAATAAACCTACCCCGCTGATACTTATAGACAAGGTCGTCGGTCACAAATGACCCGCACCAACCTCCGCGCTGCTCCGGCAGCATGTTGGCAAGAGGAGTGGCCGTGGTGGACGGTGTCTGGTGGCTCCGGTGACCATGAAGAGGATGCGAAAGGACCAAAGTGCGTGAGAGCATAGAGAGGCAGGGAAGGAAGAGCTAGAGGAAGAGGAAGTGCGAGCCTCGTTCCCCTCCAGGGCTCTATTTATCCCCGCGGGAGGCACCGTCGCCTCCTTAGCTTCCACACGACGCGTGGCCACGAGGCACCCCTGCCACACAATGCTACGGCTTCAGATCCTTTGCGTCGTCGCAACCGGGCACAAAAGATCCATGAGCGTTACCAGGAGACGAGGTGTGCGCGCCGCCCCGAGAAACCGCTGCGGCAAGTGGTATGCGCGGTTGCCAAAAACTGACGCAGCAACACGGAAGTCCAACTGACGCGACGTGCGCCAGAGCAATAGTCATGGTTGATGACATCACCAACCTCATCAAACTGACGCTTCATCTCCAGCTTCGCCAGCCGGTCGCTGCCTTCGCTGTTTACACCCAGTGGGCAGCCATCGATTCCACAGCTGGTTGAGCCCAGCCGGAAAGCAAAAGCAAAAGTTGCAGCCAGACCCGGTCGACAAACTACTTCAAGATACAAAGGAGCACGCAAGACCTTACCCACCGGCTAAGTCCTTACGTGCTCGAGGGCTAGTATCGGGGGGATAACCCCCAGGTAGGAAAATCCAGACCATCGTAGGCCGGCTCTAGAAGGCACAGGTCGCCTGGCCATCAAGAAGGACAACTCCAGCCGCTTGGCGTGTAACGCCTGGATGGGCTTAAAGCTTTCCCGGCTGGCCCGTCTAGCCCAGTAGCCAAAAGAACCGGCCGGGTGGCCGCTTCCACCTGGCTAACCTCGGTTTCGATGAAGAGCGCAGAGGGGGAGGTGCTCCTTGCGGAGTACGACTCTGGCTCCCTTCATCATCAGACATGCTGGCATGACAGTCACTACCTGCACTGCCCGACGAGGATAAAGCAAAGTGGTCGGCTGATCGCCAAAGCATTCCGAGTGACCATTAAAGCAAGGGTGACTCCCCAAAGGAAGCCTGGTGACCTCTAAACAAGAGGATGATGCTAAAAGAAGGGCGAACTGGGTCTTGGCCCACCGGCTGGACCCTGCAGCCGGCCCTGCCCTATAAACCCATATCCAAATAGTAAAACCTAGAGCCCAAATTGTAATCTCCCCCCTGACCAGTATATAAGGGTGGGAAGAGCTGGGGTTCTAGGTAAGTACGATCCATAGCAACAAGAGCTAGCCTCTAGTTTTCATCTTCTTGTAGCTCTCGATAGTAGCTAAGGAAATAGCTCAAGGAGCATCTGTACTAGGCATTCGAACCCCATATAGTTCCTCTTGTAGGAGTAGGGGTGTTACCTCTCCGAGAGGGCCCTAAACCTGGGTATGTCGCTGTGTTTGCAGTTCACCGTGCCCAACCCGTTGCGTGAGCCACCGATTACATCCGAGTGTCCCTCTTTTGCCATCCCCGATGCACTGCCGTGTTCCACACCACGACAGAATAGTCATAAGAGGGCACGTCCTCCTCCTGGTGCTGCCTGTGGAAACCAAGCAAGCGGAGCTGCTCGTCTAACTTCTCCTTCGAATGCGACCATGGCTTCCTGGAAATACTGAACAAAGTAGATTGTGGCAAGGAAATTTCCCTCTCATATCCGTCAGTAAACAACATCCTATAAACTAAACTCTCTGTATGAGAGTTAGCAGTAACAAAGTGATGTGCCTTCGTAGCCGCAAGATCAAGTCTTTGTGGGGCCAGCACCTTATCATTAGGATCAACAAAAAGGTCCAAAGAAGCTAACATGCCTGCAGCAATAATACCCCCATAAATGGGTCCTCTAGCAGCTAGGTGGCGAGTAATTAGAGAGCCAAGATTATACTTGGTTTGATTATTAAGTGTAGTAGCAAGAAAAGCTAAATGATAATTACAAATATTACTAGTGTTCTCCCTACCAAGTATGCTAGTAGCAAGATAGTAAGCAAAGTATCTAATAACTGGGAGATGAATGATGCTTGTAGAGGTCCCAACCTTTAATAAGGTAGAGATCCCTGTGTTTACAATGCTAGTCCCTGGATCAATAGCTAGCATCCATAGTTAAGATGTAATATCAAGAAACAAAGGTCATAATACAACTTTATAACCAGGAATAAAATAATTCATTACATCTTACATAGCTCAACTCATTACAATGCAGCAGAAAAACTATAGCATGGGGTCCTTTATCTTCAAAGTGCCACAGGCAATCATGTTGGTTGTAGACTTGTAATCCTAATCAACACGCTTCACTAACATCAAACAAACCTGCAACATAATAAGTTACAGCCACAAAGGTGAATACATTTGAATTGTATTGGCAAGTGATACTATGGTACTATAGTGGTATCTATCATCTATATGCATTTGGCTAAGTGGATCTTAGGCTTGCTTTGCTCAAAATAGATTTTCCTTATCTTTTGAAAACACTAAGTTTTTGTTTGTCAAAAATCACCCACGGCATCTCCCAATAGAAATTGGTGATCCTTCAACCCTTGTTCAACCACAAGTTTTAACTTAGAAATTGGGATGAGGAGATTCTTGATAGCTTCCATGTCTTGATGCTCAAATTGTCCTTTACCAGGGACATGGCTAAGTACTTAGATTTTACACTCTGCAGAGGTGGTGCACTTTCCCCACAAGACGTGGTTTCACCAAGACAAGATCTTTCAGAAGCCTTCCCTTAGACCAGAATGGACGCGTTCCAACCTATCATCCCCTACCACCAACTGTCCATTTGGCTAAGTTATTGCAACCTATATGATCTAGGAACAGCCCATAATGCCAAGTGGCTGCACTTGAAGCTTCTCAACATTTGACATCTCAAATCTCTTTGTTCTTGGGTGGCCATCCACAAGTGAGATACACAAGGTAAACCATAGAAATGGGCCTTGTGTAACCACTCAACACAAACCATTCCTTCCATTCCACCTAGGTGATTCATTCACTTAGTTGTTTTATTAAACAAAACACAAGTCCTTGACTTAGAAATATTCCATAGTATGAATATATTCCACCCTTGTTTTCTACTAGCTAAGCTAAGCATCATAGTAGTAGGAATATTAACTTAGGAAATTTTCTACTAAGATTTTATCTACTAGGATTTCCCATGGCATAGTTTATACTTAGCAAAAATTCCATGCAAGTCCTACTTAGAAATATCACTAATGCATAGTGAAAATAATGGGACAAAGTATGAAGCATCACTTGCCTTTTTGGTAGAGAATATAAGTTCACTCCTTGATCTTGCAATGATCACACTCTTCAAATTCCACTACAATTCAATCAAGCAAGCAAAAATTCAATCTACCATTCAAGCAAACATCACATAAAATAATAGAAACAAACCAATGCATGCATGCATGCTAAAGATTGTTTTATTTAGAAAAGTGGTTTCTAATAGGTTATAAACATTCTAAAACACCTATTGGTCATTTTATAAAAGTGGCAAAACCATTTGCAAAAGATTTTACCTATAAACCCTTTTTAAACCAAAACATTATTTTATGTGGTTGAAATTGCCTTTAGCAAAGCCATAATCTTTATAGGGTTCCCCAAATACATTTTTAATTCTAAAACTGGGTGTTTGGGGTCAGAGAGTTTTATCACAAAAATAATTTTTGAATGAATTTTATATTCAAAACATACCTACACAAGTTTGTGCAAAAACAACCAATTTAATAGAAGCAATTTACTAAACAAGGTGCATGGTTGGAAAGTACTTGTCTAGATGATTCCATTGATATAAAATTTGCAAAATTTGGACGTGTGGATTGAAAGTTATGAATTTTGCAAGTTTACAAATCCAATAGATCAAATTCTGTTTTTAGAACCTAAGTCTGGCCACGTGGCGCGTTTCTATAGGCTGGTACCAGTTCTTGTGGATCAAGTGATACAGGCCGTTGGATCTAATTAACAACTCACGGCACAGATGCTCGCATACCTCTTCGATAAGTCAATCTATCGCATCACTCGGATCTAGATCGGACGGCTCCTAATGCTTTGCCAAGAACTGGCGACGCTGTGACGGTGGTCGGTGGCGGCACGGCTCTGGCGATGGCATTTTGGCTATTCCAGGAAGGGAGGGAGAGGGAGGATAGGCTCACCGCGTTCGAAGCATGCTGCTGATGCTCAACGTGGTCGTCACTTGTCGAGGGGCGCTCTGAATCACCGGTGATTCCACGCCGGAGTTCAAGACAGCGTCGGGCACGCACTGTCGCGGTCGGAGACGAGGTTGTAGATTGCGCGAGGTTGATTGGCGAGCACCTGGAGATGCATAAGACACAGGCGAACAAAAAGGCATGATTCACTGGTCGAGGCACGCACGGAGTCGAGTTCTAGGGCTCACCGGAGTTGCGGGGTCGTCGGTGGCGCATTGGTGAAGACTTTGCCGACGTTCTGGACCGTGCGCGAGTGAACTACTGCCACAGGGAGGTGCGTAGGGATATGGGGAGCAAGCTCGCATGGTTGAGGGGGCGAGGGGCGATGGTGGCTGGCCGGAATCGTTGCTGAAGTGCGTCGGAGGCCGCGGCGGTGCAAGGTAAAATCAACGCAGCCTGGTGGCTCTCCGGCAGCGAGGTTTGAGGGGAAAGAGAGAGGGGATTTATCGAGCATTATCGCGTGGAGAAATTACTGCGCCATCAACGCGTATTGACGCTGAGAAATTTTCGCCAGAAACGGTCGAGGAGGAGGCACGGTCACCGCGGGTGGAAGGGATGATGACGGGGCAATCGACGTGGCGTGGGGTTTGTGGTCAGTGAGATAGTAGGGTAGGTGCTCGAGTGAGAAAAGTCCAGGGAGAGAGGGGAGCCGGGTAGGCTGCTGGGCTTGTTGGGCTAGTGTTTGGTGGGCTGGGACTTTTCTTATTTTTTTTCCTTTCAGAAACTTTTTCACTTTTCTGATTTCATTTTCTGTTTTGATTTTATTCAAATAATTTCAAACTCTTTTTCTTTTCAAATCTTTTCAAACTTTTCAGTATGCTTTAATACTTTTTTAAACTTGTATTTTAAATACCATTTTGGTATAATTCTTTTATTCTTTTATGGTTTATATTTTATTTAAAAAGGGCACTTGCCTTTATTCAAATAAGATATTAAATAAAATTTCAACTCTTATTTGAATTCAAATTTCACCAAACCTTTTTCAGTAGGTTTTAATTATTAATTAGGGTGTCAAATAATTCACTTTGAATTATTTGGAATATTTTTAATATGATTTATTAATCATTTAAATTGTGTATTTGTCTTGATTCCAATGAAATTAAATATGGGTTTAATTCCATAAATTTATTTAGTTGATTTCTTTGATCCCATTTAAGTTAATTAAATAACTTTTATTCCACATGGGTAAATTCCAAATATTATTTTCACATTATTTAATTAGTCATTTCTACTAAGGATTTTATCTTTATCCAAATAGAAATAGGATTTGGTTTAATGCCCTTTTATTTTATTTGGAAAATTCTTGATCTTTTTATTTGGATTTGGATTATATCTATTCCATTTGCTTATAGTCTTGGCCAAGTTTTATTTGGCTCTTATCAAATAGTCCTTATTTATTATTTCTTCCTTTGTCTTTTAAAAACCATATCTTTTTATTTAAAGATCCAAACTTGGTGATTCCAATTTGTAAAATCTTATTTGAAACTTATTTATCCTTTTAAATATCTTTAGGATTATTTACTCACCATTTGGTATGTATTTTTATATAGGTGCTTTATTAGCATTGGAAATTCAATTTCCTGGCCTTATTAAATTCATAAGATTTTATTTATGGCTCCAAATTGAATGAAATCAATTTTTCTATGGTTTTATAATATTTCTATTTGTCATTCTTGATCATTTATAAATGTTTATTGACAAATTTTTATATGGATCAAAACCATGGTCTTAGAGATATCTTGGAAATGATTTTCTTCCATTAGGGTTTTAGGGTTTGGGTTTATTTCCCAAGTGTTTAAATTTCAAGATGCATTTATGAAGAATGCATTTCACTTTTTTTGAATTTAGTTGAATTCAAACATTAATCAAAGTTTGTTCAAGATGGGATTTTAAGTTTCCATTTAGAAATAAAAAGTTTCTTTTCACCCTAAATTTCAACAATTAATTATTTTGTTTATTTATTTTTCACATTACAAAATTTGGAAAATTTTGGGATGTGACAGGCTACCACCCTTAAAAGCAAGTTGGCTCAAAGGAACTACGGTACTACCACCCTTAAAAGTTTCCAACTAGATTACATCTTGGCTTGCTTGCGGTCTTGATGAAACTTCTCTGGGCAGACATCTACATAGTGTCCTTTGTTTTCACACTTGAAACATGTGACAAGGCTGAGATCTCTCATAGGCTTGTTTGTCTTGTGCTTCATCTTTTCTGGACAATTGCTTGCATAATGTCCTTGGTTACCACAATTGTAAGATGTGACAAGGTTGAGTTCTTCACGTATCTTTTGTGGACAAGTTGATACATAATGGCCTAGATCTTTGCAGTTGTTGCATCGCACTTGGCTAATTTCCTTATACTTCTTCTTCTTCTCTGGACATTCATTGGCATAGTGTCCCATCTCTTCACAATGGCAACATTTCACTTGGCTTTTGTCCTTCTTCTTGGGTTTCTCCAAAACTAGGAGTTCTTCTAGTTCATGCTCTTCATATTTCACCACAAAGGTGGGAAATCTTTATCTCTTCTTGGGGCAGTTACTAGAGATATGACCTTCTTCTTCACAAGAGTAGCAACACCTTTGTGGTCACTTTCGATTTGGCCTTGTGATGCATAGTTTTGACTCTGCCTTCATCCTTCTTGGTAGAAGTTGTTCCCTTATGGGGGTTTACAATCTGTTGATGCACTCCACCTTGTTTCCTTTGTTGAACTATGGAATAGATGGGGCATTGGATAGGGACATGATTATTTCCTTCACATAGGAAACAAGTAGCTTGAGATGTGGGGCATTAATTGGTTGGATGTTTCTCTTCACAATTAGGGCATTGATCCTCATGCTCTTTGGAAGTGTGATCCTTGTCTCCACAAACATTGCAAGCTTGGGTTCCTTCTAGAATATCATCATTGACATCCTTGTTGTCATAAACTCCTTGGGAAGGGTTGTCCCCCATGTTGATCATTTGACTTGTCATCCTATGCAACAATTGGGTTTGGGTTTCCAAAAACCTTTGCATGGTTGGGTCTAAATCATTGTTGTTGGCCCAAAATTGAGTTGTCACTTGGTTCAACTGGGTTTGGGTTACTATGAGTTCTATCATGTTGACCTCTTGGTTGTTGTTGTTGCCACCATTCTTGATGTTGGAGTTTCTTGGAGTAGTCATATGTTTGGGTTGGATTGGGATTATAATAGGTAAAAGATTTTCTAAGGAAATAATTCCAATCACACACAACAATTTCACACAAGCAATGTGCAAGAAATAAAAAACAAACATTCCAATCAAACAACAAAGTTTCAAGCACATTTTTAGGCAACAAAATATTTTTGCTACACCACAATAGTTGGTGTGTTTGATTTAACCTAAATATGGTGGTCCAACTATATGGTTCACTTGAGATCATTCCATCATTCTTTGTTGTTTCTTCTTGAATGAGATCATGGTTTCCTTGGGAAACATTCCTACGTCTTGGTTTCAAAATCCAAAGATGATGATGATTCTTCTAAGTTGTGTTTCCTTAATCTTCAAGTCTTGAGTAATATTTCTTGTCTCACTTGTAGTCCTTAGTGATATCCAGGTTGAAGTCCTTGTTGAAAATAAAGTTGAAGTCATTTGAGTTGGTGAAGTCCTTTGCTCATGTTGAAGTCTTTGCTCATGGTGGAGGCTTTATACATCTAGTTTGAAATAGGAGAGATGTAGAGTCAAAACCAAAAAGGTTGAGGAAAGAGTTTACAAGATTGTTTGTAAATAAGTTTTGGAACAAATACAACTCCTATTTTTCTAAGGGGTTTTGTCCAATCCTAGGGTTACAATCCTACAGGCAACACAGTGCTCTGATACCATCTGTAGAGGTTCCAACCTTTAATAAGGTAGAGATCCCTGTGTTTACAATGCTAGTCCCTGGATCAATAGCTAGCATCCATAGTTAAGATGTATATCAAGAAACAAAGGTCATAATACAACTTTATAACCAGGAATAAAATAATTCATTACATCTTACATAGCTCAACTCATTACAATGCAGCAGAAAAACTATAGCATGGGGTCCTTTATCTTCAAAGCGCCACAGGCAATCATGTTGGTTGTAGACTTGTAATCCTAATCAACACACTTCACTAACATCAAACAAACCTGCAACATAATAAGTTACAGCCACAAAGGTGAATACATTTGAATTGTATTGGCAAGTGATACTATGGTACTATAGTGGTATCTATCATCTATATGCATTTGGCTAAGTGGATCTTAGGCTTGCTTTGCTCAAAATAGATTTTCCTTATCTTTTGAAAACACTAAGTTTTTGTTTGTCAAAAATCACCCAAGGCATCTCCCAATAGAAATTGGTGATCCTTCAACCCTTGTTCAACCACAAGTTTTAACTTAGAAATTGGGATGAGGAGATTCTTGATAGCTTCCATGTCTTGATGCTCAAATTGTCCTTTACCAGGGACATGGCTAAGTACTTAGATTTTACACTCTGCAGAGGTGGTGCACTTTCCCCACAAGACTTGGTTTCACCAAGACAAGATCTTTCAGAAGCCTTCCCTTAGACCAGAATGGACGCGTTCAAACCTATCATCCTCTACCACCAACTGTCCATTTGGCTAAGTTATTGCAACCTATATGATCTAGGCACAGCCCATAATGCCAAGTGGCTGCACTTGAAGCTTCTCAACATTTGACATCTCAAATCTCTTTGTTCCTGGGTGGCCATCCACAAGTGAGATAAACAAGGTAAACCATAGAAATGGGCCTTGTGTAACCACTCAACACAAACCATTCCTTCCATTCCACCTAGGTGATTCATTCACTTAGTTGTTTTATTAAACAAAACACAAGTCCTTGACTTAGAAATATTCCATAGTATGAATATATTCCACCCTTGTTTTCTACTACATAAGATAAGCATGATAGTAGTAGGAATATTAACTTAGGAAATTTTCTACTAAGGTTTTATCTACTAGGATTTCCCATGGCATAGTTTATACTTAGCAAAAATTCCATGCAAGTCCTACTTATAAATATCACTAATGCATAGTGAAAATAATGGGACAAAGTATGAAGCATCACTTGCCTTTTTGGTAGAGAATATAAGTTCACTCCTTGATCTTGCAATGATCACACTCTTCAAATTCCACTACAATTCAATCAAGCAAGCAAAAATTCAATCTACCATTCAAGCAAACATCACATAAAATAATAGAAACAAAGCAATGCATGCAAGCATGCTAAACATTGTTTTATTTGGAAAAGTGGTTTCTAATAGGTTATAAACATTCTAAAACACCTATTGGTCATTTTATAAAAGTGGCAAAACCATTTGCAAAAGATTTTACCTATAAACCCTTTTTAAACCAAAACATTATTTTATGTGGTTGAAATTGCCTTTAGCAAAGCCATAATCTTTATAGGGTTCACCAAATACATTTTTTATTCTAAAACTGGGTGTTTGGGGTCAGAGAGTTTAATCCAAATCATTTCCCAAAGATATTTCTCCAAAAAGTATTTTTAACATATAAACAACATTTTTATTTGAGTAGAAATGCTTTAATTCAAATATTTATTCTCTTGCTTCAAAAAATATGTTTTTGAATCCACAAGTTGGTTTATATGGCCAGTAGGTTCAAAACAATCCATTTGCCAAAGGGTTTATCACAAAAATAATTTTTGAACATTCAAAACATGCCTACAAAAGTTTCTGCAAAAACAACCAATTTAATAGAAGCAATTTACTAAACAAGGTGCATGGTTGGAAAGTACTTGTCTAGATGATTCCATTGATATAAAATTTGCAAAATTTGGACGTGTGGATTGAAAGTTATGAATTTTGCAAGTTTACAAATCCAATAGATCAAATTCTGTTTTTAGAACCAGAGTCTGGCCACTTGGCGCGTTTCTATAGGCTGGTACCGGTTCGTGTGGATCGAGTGATACGGGCCGTTGGATCTAATTACCAACTCACGGCACAGATGCTCGCATACCTCTTCGATAAGTCAATCTATCGTATCACTCAGATCTATATCGGACGGCTCCTAATGCTTTGCCAAGAACTGGCGGTGCTGTGACAATGGTCGGTGGAGGCACGGCTCTGGCGATGGCGTTCTAGCTATTCCAGGTAGGGAGGGAGAGGGAGGATAGGCTCACCGCGTTCGCAGCATGCTGCTGATGCTCAATGTGGTTGTCACTTGTCGAGGGGCGCTCTGAATCACCGGTGATTCCTCGCCGGAGTTCAAGACAGCGTCGGGCACGCACTATCGCGGTCGGAGACGAGGTTGTAGATTGCGCGCGGTTGATTGGCGAGCACCTGGAGATGCATAAGACACAGGTGAACAAAATGGCATGATTCACTGGTTGAGGCGCTCACGGAGTCGAGTTCTAGAGCTCACCGGAGTTGCGAGGTCGTCGGTGGCGCACTAGTGAAGACGTTGCTGACGTTCTGGACCGTGCACGAGTGAGCTAGTGCCACAGGGAGGTGCGTAGGGAGATGGGGAGCAAGCTCGTGTGGTTGAGGGGGCGAGGGGCGACGGTGGCTAGCCGGAATCGTCGCTGAAGTGCGTCGGAGGCCGTGGCGGTGCAGGGTAAAATCGACGCAGCCTGGTGGCTCTCTGGCAGCGAGGTTTGAGAGGAAAGAGAGAGAAGAGAGAGGGGATTTATCGAGCGTGATCGCAAGGAGAAATTAATGCGCCATCAACGCATATTGACGCTGAGAAATATTCGCCAGAAATGGTCGGGGAGGAGGCGCGGTCACCGCGGGTTGGAGGGATGATGACGGGGCAATCGACGTGGCGTGGGGTTTGCGGTCAGTGAGAGAGTAGGGTAGGTGCTCGAGTGAGAAAAGTCCAGGGAGAGAGAGGAGCCGGGTGGGCTGCTGGGCTTGTTGGGCTAGGGTTTGGTGGGCTGGGACTTTTTTTTTCCTTTCTGAAACTTTTTCACTTTTCTGATTTCATTTTCTGTTTTGATTTTATTCAAATAATTTCAAACTCTTTTTCGTTTCAAATCTTTTCAAACTTTTCATTATGCTTTAATACTTTTTTAAACTTGTATTTTAAATACCATTTTGGTATAATTCTTTTATTCTTTTATGGTTTATATTTTATTTACAAAGGGCACTTGCCTTTATTCAAATAAGATTTTAAATAAAATTCCTACTCTTATTTGAATTCAAATTTTCACCAAACCTTTTTCAGTAGGTTTTAATTATTTATTAGGGTGTCAAATAATTCACTTTGAATTATTTGGAATATGTTTAATATGATTTATTAATCATTTAAATTGGGTATTTGTCTTTATTCCAATGAAATTAAATATGGGTTTAATTCCATAAATTTATTTAGTTTATTTCTTTGATCCCATTTAAGTTAATTAAATAACTTTTATTCCACTTGGGTAAATTCCAAATATTATTTTCACATGATTTAATTAGTCATTTCTACTAGGGATTTTATCTTTATTCAAATAGAAATAGGATCTTGTTTAATGCCCTTTTATTTTATTTGGAAAATTCTCTATCCTTTTATTTGGATTTGGATTATATCTATTCCATTTGCTTATGGTCTTGGCCAAGTTTTATTTGGATCTTATCAAATAGTCCTTATTTATTATTTCTTCCTTTGTCTTTTAAAAACCATATCTTTTTATTTAAAGATCCAAACTTGGTGATTCCAATTTGTAAAATCTTATTTGATACTTATTTATCCTTTTAAATATATTTAGGATTATTTACTCACCATTTGGTATGGATTTTTAGATAGGTGCTTTATTATCATTGGAAATTCAATTTCCCGATCTTATTAAATTCATAAGATTTTATTTATGGCTCCAAATTGAATGAAATCAATTTCTATGGTTTTATAATATTTCTATTTGTCATTATTGATCATTTATAACTGTTTGTTGACAAATTTTTATATGGATCAAAACCATGGTCTTGGAGATATCTTGGAAATGATTTTCTTCCATTAGGGTTTTAAGGTTTGGGTTTATTTCCCAAGTGTTTAAATTTCAAGATGTATTTATGAAGAATGCATTTCACTTGTTTTGAATTTATTTGAATTCAAACATTAATCAAAGTTTGTTCAAGATGGGATTTTAAGTTTCCATTTAGAAATAAAAAGTTTCTTTTCACCCTAAATTTCAACAATTAATTATTTTGTTTATTTATTTTTCACATTACAAAATTTGGAAAATTTTGGGATGTGACAATGCTTATCTTGTCGCGTTGGGTTGTGTGGTCATCATCATTCATTACACCTCGGTAGAGCTCCAGCAAATCAGCGAGTCGGCCTTGTATCTTCTTTGCCATCCCAGCCATGCCAATACCTATAGTGCTGCAAAATCTTTTCAAGTTCATGGTAATAGTCCTATCATAGATTATGAATGAAATAGTTGGCCTATAAGAATTGTTAGTGAAAGTGAAGCTCTCAACAAAAGTTTTGGTGAGCAAAGCATATTGCTCACTCTCATCCTACATGTAAGCGGTTAGACCAACCCTTTGAACAAGAAGTAAGACTTCATCGAGTATCCCCGCAGCTCTCAAAAAATCATAACAATGGAAGGTAGATGGATTCGCATCTCCATCATCTCCCTCATCACCAAAGCGTGGCGCAATAAGATCATCATTATATGATGGCCTAGATAAAGAATTTGATCTTGAAGGCCTTGCCACCCTTGGTGTGTCTCTCTAAAATACTTATCCAAAAGTATGATTGTCCATCTTTCTCTTTTCTGAAATTTTTACACAAAAAGTAATTTCAAAGCTACTAAATGAAGGGGAAATACTGTACGGACTTGCAAGAGGGATAAACAAGCATCAAAATGATTCCTCTAAGCATAGAACAAGCATTAAATCTCACAAAACATGTCACCTATAGTAGCAAAATACTCAAGATATAATCCACTAATCAAAAATCTACTTGGATAAGCGGAGGAGTCACATACCGGAGAACAAATGCTCCAAAAATCAGTAGCAAAGAGTGGCTGAGTAAGGAGATTGAAAAACGCGGTGAAGAACAGCAAGAAAAAGAGTTTGAGAAATTTTCCGGTGTTTTCTCGAGGGAGAGAGTGTAGTGGTAGGTGGCTGGGTAAGTGGAGGGAAAGGGGTGGCCCACACCATGGCCAGGCGTGCCCCTGGGCTGGACGCCCCACCAGGTGGTGTGCCTGCCTGGTGGCCCCCCTGGGTCACTCCAGGTGCCTCTCTGTCCCTTCTTTGACGTAAAAATTTAATATGAATTTTCTGGAATTTTTCGAGAAAATTTAATTTCAAACAATTTTTAGGAATTAATAAATGATTTTCTCGTAGAAAAATGATTTCGGAATGATGAAAAAAACAAAATCAAAACTACAGAAGTTCTAATGCACTCAAATATGCAAGCATCTAGCAATGCAAAGATGAGCAAGGTGAAAGCAAGAACTGGAATAAAGGTAATAAGAGTAAACAAGGATAATCATGGTGAAAGCATTGTTTTGTTCATCAAAATCCCTTTGTTAACAAGGTTGATCAGGTATTGTTACCAAAACAATTTTGTATGAATTAAAACTTTGCATTTCACTAAATTATTATGTTACCTCAACCTTGGTAGCAATAGTCCCAACCATAATAGTTTAATAATCTTCTTGTGGTATGGGACAATATATTTCTCCAACTTTGATACCCTCAATATTTTCAATTGAATTTAGGCCATATTTATTATCAATCTTCTTGGGGAAATAAACAGTATACTCCTTATCGCTAACACTAAAAGTTACTTTTCCTTGATTACAATCAATGATAGGACCTGCGGTATTAAGAAACGGTCTCCCAAGAATAATGGACATATTATCGTCTTCAGGCATTTCAAGCACAACAAAATCAGTTAATATTAAAAATTTATGAGCCACTTGAACATGAACATCCTCACATATACCAACAGGAATAGTAATAGACTTATCAGCCATTTGCAAAGATATATCTGTTGGTATCAATTTTTCCAAGTTAAGTCTCTTGTATAGGGAAAAAGGCATAACACTAACTCCTCCTCCCAAATCACACAAAGCAGTTCTAACATAATTATTTTTTATAGAGCAAGGAATAGTTGGTATACCTGGATCTCCAAGTTCCTTTGGAACCTTACCATTGAAGGAATAATTAGCAAGCAAAGTGGAAATTTCCTCATTAGGAATCCTCCTTTTATTAGAAATAATATCCTTCATATACTTTGAATAAGGAGGCAATTTAATAGCATCAGTCAAAGGAATTTTCAAAAACAAGGTTTCATCCACTCACAAAACTTGTTATAGTGTTCTTCTTCCTTGACTTGTGTTTCTTATCAGGAAAAGGCATTGGTTTTTGCACCCTAGGCTCTCTTTCACTACCATGTTTATTAGCAACAAAATCTTCCTTAGTGTACTTAGCATTCTTAGTGTGACTTTCAGGTTCTTCTTCAATTTCTTCTTTATCAGGAGCATCATTCTTATTATTACCACTTTCAGTTTTAGCATCAGATATAGATATACTATTAGGATCTTTAGAAGGTTCAGAAGATTCTACAACTGTTTTATGTATCGTTTTCTTTTTCTTACAAGAAGTATCACTATTTTTAGCTTGGTGAGAATCTTGATCAATTCTTTTAGGATGTCCCTCTGGATATAAAGGATCCTGAGTAGAAGCACCACTTCTAGTTCTAATTTCATAATCATGTTTTTCTCTAGAAGCATTAACTAGCAAATGTTTTTTCACCTTAGTAAACTGATCAATTTGAGTTTGAACCATTTGGAAATGTTTAACAAGCATTTTAACATCATTGGAGGTTCTCTCCACAATATCATGCAACTTATCAATGGCTCTAGAATTTTTCATTAGATGATTCCGCACTCTACATCAAAGAGTTCCTGCAAAATAGCATGTTGAGCACTAGGAGGGAAATATTTCTGAAAGAAAGTATTCACCACACCACTAGGACTATCAATAGATCTAGGAGGTAAATTATTAAACCAAGCTTTAGCTTCAACTTTCAATGAAAAAGGGAAAATTTTAGCAACAAAGTAGGTGCGTTTCTTAATATCATCAGAAAATAAGCCACTCAAAATAGAGAGCTCTTGCATATGTGTCATAGCACGTTCATTTTTGGCCCCACAAAAAGGTTCTTTCTCAACAATGGTTATATAAGATATATCAGTAGAGAAATCATAATCCTTATCTTTAATGTGTATGGGAGATGTGGCAAACTTAGAATCAAGAGATAATTTAGGTCTAACAGTACGTCTCTCAATAAGACTCTTAATATCACTTGTACCATGAGTGTTTTGACATTCCTCAGTAAATTCATTAGTAATTCGAATATAACCGTCATCATGATCATAGCCAGGATACTCTCTAGATTCATGTGAACTAACAGGTGTAGCAATATCTTCATTAGGAGTTTCAATGTTTCGAATTATAGTTTTAGCAATTGTAGCATCTAGGAAAAGACCTAATGAACCACTCTCATCAAGCAGAGTAGAAGTAGCATCATAAGTATCAAAAGCATTTTTAGATTCAGCAGAAGTAGCAGTATGTGTAACATGTGTATGTGGTGGTGTAAGGACCTTACTCATCACAGATGGTGAATCAAGAGCAACAGAGGTGTTCATAATTGTACCTCTTCTTGTAGTGGATGGTAATATAGAAACTTTTCCATCACGAGTTTTACCCATGATGAATGGATAGTAGAAAACAATAATGATTCCAAGTGAACTTACAAATAAAGCTATGCTCCCCGGCAACGGCGCCAGAAAATAGTCTTGATGTGTTAGACCCCTCCTTTATAAAGGAAAGGATCCCTGTGATTGCAATGCTAGTCCCTGGATCAATGCTAGCATCCACAGTTTAAGATGAAGTACACAGATACAAAGGTCGTTTATTACATTCATTCCAGAGATAAAAACATAGTCTTTTACAACTCATGGCCATAGGCCTAATACAAGAGTTTTAAAGGAACAAGTAAATAAACACAAGTCTTCATCTTCATGTGCCACAGGCAAGCATGTTGAGTGTAGACTCATGACTCCTATTCATCATCGGAGTAACCTGCAACATCACAAGTTACAGCCACAGTGGGTCAGTACTTTGGAATAGTATTGGCAAGTGATACCTTATTATATTTAAGTGGACTATATTACTATATGCATTTTGGTTAAGTGTAGCTTGGCTTGCTTTGCTTGAAAATAGGTTTTTCCTATTAGTTGAAATCACTAAGTTTTTCTTTGTCAAAAACATTCCCAAGGAACCACCAATAGACATTGGGGTCCTTCACCCTTGTTCACCCATCAATTTTTATTTAGAAGTTGGAGTGATGATATTCTTGTATCTTCCATGTCTTGATGCTCAAAAGTGTCCATTTCCTTGGACAAGGCTAAGTACTTAGGTTTTCCATCTGCAGAGGTTGTGCACTTTCCCCACCAGACTTGGTTTCCCAAGACAGGACCTTTCAGAAGCTTTTCCTTAGTCAAATGGACGCGTTCCATCCTATCATCCCATCTACCACCAACTGTCCAAGTGACTAAGTTCTAGCAACCTATATGATCATGGCAGAGCCCATATTGCCAAGTGGTTGCACTGTAAGCTTTCTCAACACTTGGCCTCCAAATCCCTTTGTGCCTGGGTGGCATACCACAAGTGAGATACACAACCCAAGTCCATGGCCTTGTGTAACCACTCAACATAACCCAATCTTTCCATTCCACCCAGGAGGTTCATTTGCCTTAGTTGTTTTATTAAGAAAATATAAGTCTCTTGACTTAGAATATTTTTATCATAAACTAAATAGATGTTCACCACCCTTGTTTACTATAAGCTAGGCTAAGCAAAGTATGGTATCTTATCTTAGGAAAATTTCCCTAGCAATTCTACTATTTCACTCTACTTAGGATTTCCCATCTTAGCACTAAGCAAAATATCATGCAAATACTTTAGCAAAAATATCTAATGCAAGTACAAAACTTAGGATAGAAAATTCATGAAAATATCACTTGCCTTGGTAGTGTGGAGAGTAGCACTCCTCACAATCACAATCACTAGCAAAATCTACACAAGAAATTAAAACATACAATTACACACAATTAAATACAACCAAAAATAATATGAATGCATGCATGCAAGAATCTATCAAGTGTTGAGTTTTGAAAATTCTACCAAGTATGTTCATGATTACAGAAACTTAACATGACACAAGTTTGCCAACTAAACTTATTTGGCCCCAAAAGAATATACAAAAATAAAACTATATCTAAAATAGCCCTAAACTTGTTCCACGAATAAAATCATTTTTAACTGTTACTATATGCTAAATAAATTGGATATTCCGAAAGGCCTTGTTTCATTGAATCCAACGGTATAAAATTTGCAAAAATCCAACGTGGCATTCAAAAGTTATAAGCATTTGAAGTTTGAATCTAAATCTGGTTTTTTATTCTGTTTTTAGTTTAAACCTTGCCACGCGTCGTGTTTTCATTCGCCCGTACCGTTTCGCACTGGATCGAGCTCCCCAGCCGTAGGATCTAAATGAAATCTGGCGGCTCAGATCGCGTACCTCTTCGGTTTAAGTGAATCTATCCTAGCGCTGCGATGCAGATCCAACGGTCCATATCATCAAGCCAGAAACGGGCGGCGCTGGCGGTGCTAACTGGCGGCGGCGCTAACTGGCGGCGGCGCGTCTGACTACGGCGGCGCCGGCGTTCTACATCGTCCGCGAGAGGGAGAGGAGCATTACCAGGTTCGCCGGAGACTGCTGAAGCTCGTCGTGGTACTGGCTTGCGGAGGGGCGCTCGTACACGATTGTGATTGCTCGCCGGAGTGGTAGGACGGCGTCGGTGCGTCAGGTGGTCGTCGTGGACGTCGCTGTGAACCACCCCAAGGCATGACGAGGACATGGTTAGATTCACGGGGTCAAGGCAGGGTCGTGTGTTTGAACTAGAAGTCACGGGGCGGTCGGGGCTTACCACAAGAACTCGCCGGAGTTCGTGCAGAAGACGGTGGCGGTCCAGTCGTCGATGTTGCCGACGCTGTGGTTCATGCGAAGGGAAACGGAAAGTGTCAAAAGAAGCGCAGAGGCTCACTGATCTAGTTTGCAAGAACGAGAGGCAGAGGGAAGCGCAGAACTCACCGTAATTGGCCGGAGTAGTCGCCGGAGACGGCGGGGTTGCAGAGAGAAATGCGTGCAGCCTGGGGGCATTATGTGCTTGGGGTTTGGGGGAAAAGAGAGAGGGGACAGAGGGGGTTTATATAGCCTAGTCAAGCGCGAGAATCACTCAGCCATTGATTCGAATTGACGCCGCGATTAACACACAGGAAACGGCCGCGTTGATTGGGGACGAACAGGTCGTGCGGGTGGAGACGACGCCGACGTGGAAGTGGCCCGCTTGTCAGCGAGGTGCGCGGAGTGCAGGTGGGGCCTGCTTGTCAGCGGCTCAGTGCGTGCGCTCGCGCGTGAGGGGAGAAAAAGAAACCCCCGGGTGGGCTTGCTGGGCTTGATTGGCTGCTGGGCCAGATTCTGGCCGCGCGGCCTTTTTCTTTTGTTTAAGTCTTTTCTTTTTATATTTCTATTTTCTGGAATGGTTTTTGATATGAATTCAAATCCTTTTGAATCCAAACTATTCTGGGGATTTTTGCAGGGTTTTGTGGATTCAAAAACAGTCATTTTAACCAAGTGATTACTTTGCAAGGCTTGGTCAAGCTTGGGTTTCAAAATAAACAGAGATTTGCTCTAGCTTGCAAATATTTGAAGAAAGGATTTTGAAACTATTTCTAAATTTGAAATTTTGGTTAAAAGCTTCACCTAATCTTTCCATCAATAGAGACAAGCAAACAAGTATTTAAACTTTCAAATTTCAAAGGGTGATGGTCATTTTGGGATAAATTGCCCACATGAAATCATAATTCCAACTTATGTTTCTAAATGATTTTTGAGAAAACCCTAAATGCAAAGATGATATGAATGAGTTTTGAAACTATGATTTTTGGGATGTTACAAATCTAACCCCCTTAAGATGAATCTCGCCCTCGAGATTCGGGTTGGCTAGCAAATAGGTGAGGGTGGTCTTTCCGAAGATCATCTTCTCTTTCCCATGTTGCTTCCTCTTCAGAGTGATGGTTCCATTGTACTTTACAAAACTTGATGGTTTTAGTCCTTGTGACTCTTTCTGCGGTCTCAAGTATCTTGACAGGCTTTTCCTCATAAGTGAGGTCACTTTCTAGTTGAACTTCTTCCAAAGGTATGGTATCCTTCAAAGAAGACTCTTCCATTTCTGGGTGACATTTCTTAAGCTGACTCACATGAAATACGTTATGGACTGCTGATAGAGATTCTGGCAATTCAACTTCATATGCAACTTCTCCCTTGCGACTTAGAATCTTGAATGGCCCAACATATCTTGGTGCCAACTTTCCTTTGACTCCAAATCTTTTCACTCCACGAAGTGGTGATACCCTGAGATAAGCTCTATCCCCAACTTCGTAGGTGACTTCTCTACGCTTGGAATCCGCGTAGCTTTTCTGTCGGGACTGTGCTATCTTCAATCTGTCCTTAACCAATTTGACTTTCTCTTCGGCGTCCTTGATAAGATCAGGTCCAAATAAGCTTCTTTCTCCCACACCATTCCATAATAATGGGGTGGTACATTTCCTTCTGTAGAGTAACTCAAACGGTGCCATTCCAATACTAGATTGATGGCTGTTATTGTAAGAGAACTCCGCGTAAGGCAAACTTTCATCCCAACTTGCTCCATAATCTAAAGCACAGGCCCTCAACATGTCCTCAAGAATTTGGTTGGTCCTTTCTGTTTGTCCATCTGTTTGAGGATGAAAAGCAGTGCTAAACTCCAATCTCGTTCCTAAGGATTCATGAAGTTGTCTCCAAAAGTGAGATGTGAACTGGGTTCCTCTATCTGACACAATACTCTTTGGCACACCGTGAAGGCATACAATCCTGCTCATGTAAATTTTAGCTAACTTGGCACTTGTATAGGTTGTCTTCACCGGCATAAAATGAGCCAATTTTGTTAGGCGATCCACTACTACCCATATGGAATCATACCCTAACCTGGTCCTTGGTAATCCGGTAATAAAATCCATACCAATATTCTCCCACTTCCATTCAGGAATAGGCAGTGGTTGAAGCAAACCCGCTGGTTTCTGGTGCTCCGCTTTGACTCTGCTACACACATCACACAAAGCAATATGTTCGGCGATGTCCCTTTTGAGATTGTTCCACCAAAACCTTTCCTTCATGTCCATGTACATCTTGGTATTTCCCGGGTGAATAGAATACGGAGAGTTGTGACCTTCTTGTAAGATCAGTTTCCGTAACTCTAGGTCTTGTGGAACACATATACGTTTCCCGTGCCATAAAGTACCTTGTTCATCTATATGGAAACTCTTAGCTTTCCCTAGACTAATATTTTCCTTAATCTTTTCAATTTCTTTATCGGTCTTCTGGACTTCTCGGATTTTGTCCAATAGAGTGGGTTGAACATCCAGGGACATGAGATGTCCTTCTGGCAGAATCTCCAATTTGAGCTCTTTGAATTGCTTACACAAGTCATCTGGCAATTCCCCTTTTGTAAGGCCATTTACAAATGTCTTACGACTTAGAGCATCCGCTACTACATTTGCTTTACCGGGATGGTATTGCAAACTTAAATCGTAATCCTTGATAAGTTCTAGCCATCTTCTTTGTCTCATGTTGATTTCCTTCTGGGTGAAGATATACTTCAAACTCTTATGATCGGTGAACACTTCACAACGCTTTCCCAAAAGGTAATGTCTCCATGTTTTGAGTGCATGGACGACAGAGGCTAACTCCAAATCATGAGTAGGATAGTTTACTTCATGAGTTTTGAGTTGTCTCGAAGCATAGGCTACGACTTTACCATCTTGCATAAGTACGGCACCCAAACCTTGATGAGAAGCATCACAATACACTTGGAAATCCTTTTCCAAATCTAGCAGACATAGGACTGGTGCTGTTACAAGTCTCTTCTTCAATTCTTGAAAACTGACTTCGCAACCTTCAGACCAGGCAAACTTCTTGTCCTTCTTTAGCAATTCTGTCATAGGCTTAGCAACTTTCGAGAAATTTTCAATGAACCTTCTGTAGTAACCTGCTAAGCCGAGGAAACTACGAACTTCTTTCACATTCTTGGGTGATTCCCTTTCTGTCACAGCTGAAACTTTAGCAGGATCAACTGCCACACCATCTTTTGTCATCACATGACCAAGAAAACCAACTTCCTCTAACCAGAACTCACACTTGCTGAATTTGGCATATAGTTTATGTTCCCTCAGTTTCTCAAGTATCAAGCGTAAGTGTCTTTCATGCTCTTCCTTGCTCTTGGAGTAGACTAAGATGTCATCGATGAAAACGACAACGAACTTGTCAAGGAATTCCATGAACACCTTGTTCATCATATTCATGAAGTATGCTGGAGCGTTGGTTAATCCAAAAGGCATCACAGTATACTCATACAATCCATACCTTGTGGTGAATGTTGTTTTTGGTATGTCTTGCTCTCGTATCTTGAGTTGAAAATAACCTGACCGGAGATCAATTTTCGAGAATACACATGCTCCTTCTAGCTAATCAAATAAGTCGTTGATTCTTGGCAAAGGATATTTGTTCTTGATGGTAACTTCGTTGAGAGAACGGTAGTCAATACATAATCTTTGTGTTCTATCCTTCTTCTCCACGAACAATACCGGGGCTCCCCAAGATGAAGAACTTGGTTGAATAAACCCTTTCTGTAACTGTTCTCCTAGCTGTTTCTTGAGTTCCTTCAGTTCATCAACAGACATTTTGTACGGTCTCTTAGCTATTGGTCCTGATCCTGGCACCAAATCTATCAGAAACTCCACATCTCTATCCGGTGGCATTCCTGGTAGCTCTTCCGGAAACACATCCGGATATTCACATACTATTGGTACACTATCCATGCTAACCCCCTTAAGAGAATTTAACTTACTTCCTTTGGATTCAAAGTTTGACTTTAATTTTATTCTTTTACCTTCGGGGGTTGTGAGGGTAACTGAACGGTTGGCACAATCTAATACTCCTTCATACTTAGCCATCCAATCCATTCCCAAAATCACATCCAGTCCTTGGGAATCCAGAATTATTAGGTTCACTGGAAACTTATATTTTCCAAACTCTGTGACTAAGTCATGACAACCTGAGTTTACTATCATTTCTCCCCCGGAGAACTTACTCTTATAGGACACCCAATGGTTTCTACTGGCAGTTCATTTCTTTCAACAAATGCCTTGGATATGAATGAATGAGATGCACCGGTATCAAAGAGTACAAATGCTGAAATTGAATTGAGTCTGAACTTACCAGCCACGGCATCAGGTTCCTCATAGACCTCTTCCACATTGATGTGGTTAACCTGTCCTTTCTGGAAAGGATTCGGCTTGTTAGGTCCTTCCACCTTCTTTTCGGGGCACTCATTTGCATAGTGTCCCATCTTCTTGCATTTGAAGCATTCAACCTGACTGATGTCCTTTTTAGGAGGTTGGCTTCCACTTCCACTACCATTTCCACTATAGTGACTCTTATGTCCACCCTTGTGGTTCTTGTACTTGTCCTTGTCATGACTGCGATGATGCTTGTTGTCATGACGGTTGTGCTTGTTGAATTTCCCATGTTTATGGGATCCTGAGCTGCCATTGTCATCATAGTGAGATCGTTTGTGAGACGATCCCGAGCTGTGCTTGTCGGAGTGTTTCCTCTTTCTACTCTCGACTTGCTTCATTTTACTTTCCAAAATAGCAGCCTTGTCACACAACGACTGATAAGTTGGAACATATGCCACAGACAACTGTAGGTTCAGCTCATCATTCAAACCCTCCAAGAACTTTTCCTTTCTCTTGGCATCTGTATCAACCTCATCCGGTGCGTAGCACGCCAGATTGTTGAATTCTTCTATGTATTCTGCCACGCTGCGGTGGCGCTGTTTCAGGTTGTGAAACTCCTTCTTTTTCAGACTCATTATCCCTGATGAGATATGAGCCGTGCGAAAACCATCTTCATAGATAGCCCAAGTCACCTCATCAATAGGAGTGGTGATTTGGAAGTTGTCCGACCATGTGGCGGCTGGTCCTTCCAACAGATGTGCTGCAAACCTGACCTTTTCAGCATCCGTGCAGCCCACGGTGACTAAGTCTTTGTTCACAGAACGTAGCCAGTCATTGGCTATCATGGGATCAGTTGTTCCCGAAAACTTTGCTGGCCTCAGACGCAGAAATCTGGTGAGCATATCAAAACCCGGTGGGTTGTTGTTGTTGTTATTGTTGTTGTTGTTGTTGTTGGGGTCATTGTTGTTGTTGTTATTCTGGTTTTGGATGAACGTTGTCATCATTTGCATAAGCTGTGTTTGCGCATTCATCATTTGTTGCATTTCCGGGGTGATGTTGTTGGGGTTGGGGTTTGCGCGACGGGGAGGCATCTGTGGTTTGTTCAAATAGATAAGAATGAGATACCCATAGATGTTTCATGCACAATATATCATAAGCAAACACATAACAAGCAACATAAGAATAAAAGTTCAACAACCACATAACAAGCTCATGAGGTAAACACACAAGTGGCAAGCCGCCATCCACATGTCGGATGGTCCAATAATAAGTTCACAATAACAAGTATGAATATGAAAGGTAAACGAGTAGTCAAGTCTACTCATCAGCGTCAATCTCCTCCTCAACGAAGGTAAGACCTGCGTTCTCCATCGCGGTCTTGTTTTCCTCAATCGTAGTGGTCAAGGAATCGACCTTGGCCTTGAGAGCCCTCTTCTGGGAGCGAAGTCTCTCAATAACCATCTGCTGCTGCTCAAGCTCGAAGTCCTTGGACTTCAGTTCCTCGGTCATGTCCCGGATTTTCCTGTTCCTATCCTGGACGCGTTCCTCCTGACTCTTGAACTTGCGATCCTGAGCCTCGAACTTCGTCTCCATTTCCTTGATCATCTCATCCTGCTGTGCGAAAAGCTTGTCCTTCTCGCGTAGCTGCACCTGGAGCTCGTCATTACCTAGCATGACATTCGTCCTGTCCGTATCTACGTGCCTGAGAAGAGTCTCTAAGTCCTGAAGATAGAGGCGTATCGGCTCTGCAGTGCTCCTCGAGTCGTCCTCAAAGTCGATAGAATCTCCATCAACGTCACGCCTTCCGAAGGCGTGGAAGTGAGTGCCCCTAACCTGTCGGGAGTGACGGCCTAACATTCGTCCTATCAGGTCCTGCATGACTACCTCCATGCCTCTCTCTCTGTCATCGTGCATCAGCTTGAAGACGATGGCCTCCGTAATAGGCTCAGTCTGGCGTCCGGGCTGGTTCACCTTGAAGCCCCAGAGGTCCTTCCTCTCGAACTTGGTGAGTGGGTACACCGTGATGGTAGGAAGAGGGAGATCGAGCAAAGTGGTAAGCTCAACGATACGGGGTCCGAAACGAGTAACCTGGAACTCCTCAACAGTGCTGACGGCAATAGGCATCTATTTATAAAATTGAAAAAGTTAGAACAACACTTATTTAAAATGATCACAAAACAACCATCTCATACATAACCATGGAACACAAATACCACACATATCATGCATACACAATACATTACATCAAATAAGGTCCAACTTATTTAAGGTATCATTTTGGAAAACAAGGTGATAAGTGGTGGTCCAACTAACGAAGTGTCCTTACAATCCAATCTCACGGGATCTATTATTAAACACAATGTTCCTAGAGGCAATCCACCAGTCTTGCTCTCTTGACTCTATCACTAGGTCTATAACATCTCCCCTTATCTCTTGGTTGGTGTCTTCCAACTCTTGAGTAAGCTCCTTCTCTTTCTCTAAGTCCTTTTGGAGGTTGAGCATGCTGCACTTGACTCTAGCACTTAGTTCCTTGATAGTCCTCCAAGCTGCATCCCTGGCTGACTCAAAGAATGTGGTGTGCATTGTAGTGTTAGTGTACATGCAGTATCCTCTTTCTTTGTGGTTGTCTTCCTTGTTTTTGTACAAGTGAAGTTGCACCCACCAATATTCCACTCCTTCATCCATCACTGGAAAGCCCTTGTACACGGCTTCACCATGTGCATCCATTGCCTCCATGAGGTCCTTGAGAATACTGGGAAACTCAGTTTCACACTCCAAGGTCATGGTCATGAGTGGTCCCTTCTTCACGGCTTCGTTGATGGAGTTCATCTACAAAGGAAGTTGAAAGAGATTAGAAAAGTTTTACGAGAAGAATAGACAAGTGTAGAAGTAGTTGAAAAACTTTTTCCTTAGTGGTTTTCCAATCCTAGGGTCATAATCCTACAGGCAACACAGTGCTCTGATACCATCTGTTAGACCCCTCCTTTATAAAGGAAAGGATCCCTGTGATTTCAATGCTAGTCCCTGGATCAATGCTAGCATCCACGGTTTAAGATGAAGTACACAGATACAAAGGTCGTTTATTACATTCATTCTAGAGATAAAAACATAGTCTTTTACAACTCATGGCCATAGGCCTAATACAAGAGTTTTAAAGGAACAAGTAAATAAACACAAGTCTTCATCTTCATGTGCCACAGGCAAGCATGTTGAGTGTAGACTCATGACTCCTATTCATCATCGGAGTAACCTGCAACATCACAAGTTACAGCCACAGTGGGTCAATACTTTGGAATAGTATTGGCAAGTGATACCTTATTATATTTAAGTGGACTATATTACTATATGCATTTTGGTTAAGTGTAGCTTGGCTTGCTTTGCTTGAAAATAGGTTTTTCCTATTAGTTGAAATCACTAAGTTTTTCTTTGTCAAAAACATTCCCAAGGAACCACCAATAGACATTGGGGTCCTTCACCCTTGTTCACCCATCAATTTTTATTTAGAAGTTGGAGTGATGAGATTCTTGTAGCTTCCAGGTCTTGATGCTCAAAAGTGTCCATTTCCTTGGACAAGGCTAAGTACTTAGGTTTTCCATCTGCAGAGGTTGTGCACTTTCCCCACCAGACTTGGTTTCCCAAGACAGGACCTTTCAGAAGCTTTTCCTTAGTCAAATGGACGCGTTCCATCCTATCATCCCATCTACCACTAACTGTCCAAGTGACTAAGTTCTAGCAACCTATATGATCATGGCAGAGCCCATATTGCCAAGTGGTTGCACTGTAAGCTTTCTCAACACTTGGCCTCCAAATCCCTTTGTGCCTGGGTGGCATACCACAAGTGAGATACACAACCCAAGTCCATGGCCTTGTGTAACCACTCAACATAACCCAATCTTTCCATTCCACCCAGGAGGTTCATTTGCCTTAGTTGTTTTATTAAGAAAATATAAGTCTCTTGACTTAGAATACTTTTATCATAAACTAAATAGATGTTCACCACCCTTGTTTACTATAAGCTAGGCTAAGCAAAGTATGGTATCTTATCTTAGGAAAATTTCCCTAGCAATTCTACTATTTCACTCTACTTAGGATTTCCCATCTTAGCACTAAGCAAAATATCATGCAAATACTTTAGCAAAAATATCTAATGCAAGTACAAAACTTAGGTTAGAAAATTCATGAAAATATCACTTGCCTTGGTAGTGTGGAGAGTAGCACTCCTCACAATCACAATCACTAGCAAAATCTACACAAGAAATTAAAACATACAATTACACACAATTAAATACAACCAAAAATAATATGAATGCATGCATGCAAGAATCTATCAAGTGTTGAGTTTTGAAAATTCTACCAAGTATGTTCATGATTACAGAAACTTAACATGACACAAGTTTGCCAACTAAACTTATTTGGCCCCAAAAGAATATACAAAAATAAAACTATATCTAAAATAGCCCTAAACTTGTTCCACAAATAAAATCATTTTTAACTGTTACTATATGCTAAATAAATTGGATATTCCGAAAGGCCTTGTTTCACTGAATCCAACGGTATAAAATTTGCAAAAATCCAACGTGGCATTCAAAAGTTATAAGCATTTGAAGTTTGAATCTAAATCTGGTTTTAAATTCTGTTTTTAGTTTAAACCTTGCCACGCGTCGTGTTTTCATTCGCCCATACCGTTTCGCACTGGATCGAGCTCCCCAGCCGTAGGATCTAAATGAAATCTGGCGGCTTAGATCGCGTACCTCTTCGGTTTAAGTGAATCTATCCTAGCGCTGCGATGCAGATCCAACGGTCCATATCATCAAGCCAGAAACGGGCGGCGCTGGCGGTGCTAACTGGCGGCGGCGCGTCTGACTACGGCGGCGCCGGCGTTCTACATCGTCCGCGAGAGGGAGAGGAGCATTACCAGGTTCGTCGGAGACTGCTGAAGCTCGTCGTGGTACTGGCTTGCGGAGGGGCGCTCGTACACGGTTGTGATTGCTCGCCGGAGTGGTAGGACGGCGTCGGTGCGTCAGGTGGTCGTCGTGGACGTCGCTGTGAACCACCCCAAGGCATGACGAGGACATGGTTAGATTCACGGGGTCAAGGCAGGGTCGTGTGTTTGAACTAGAAGTCACGGGGCGGTCGGGGCTTACCACAAGAACTCGCCGGAGTTCGTGCAGAAGACGGTGGCGGTCCAGTCGTCGACGTTGCCGACGCTGTGGTTCATGCGAAGGCAAACGGAAAGTGTCAAAAGAAGCGCAGAGGCTCACTGATCTAGTTTGCAAGAACGAGAGGCAGAGGGAAGCGCAGAACTCACCGTAATTGGCCGGAGTAGTCGCCGGAGACGGCGGGGTTGCAGAGAGAAATGCGTGCAGCCTAGGGGCGTTCTGTGCTTGGGGTTTGGGGGAAAAGAGAGAGGGGACAGAGGGGGTTTATATAGCCTAGTCAAGCGCGAGAATCACTCAGCCATTGATTCGAATTGACGCCGCGATTAACACACATGAAACGGCCGCGTTGATTGGGGACGAACAGGTCGTGCAGGTGGAGACGACGCCGACGTGGAAGTGGCCCGCTTGTCAGCGAGGTGCGCGGAGTGCAGGTGGGGCCTGCTTGTCAGCGGCTCAGTGCGTGCGCTCGCGCGTGAGGGGAGAAAAAGAAACCCCCGGGTGGGCTTGCTGGGCTTGATTGGCTGCTGGGCCAGATTCTGGCCGCACGGCCTTTTTCTTTTGTTTAAGTCTTTTCTTTTTCTATTTCTATTTTCTGGAATGGTTTTTGATATGAATTCAAATCCTTTTGAATCCAAACTATTCTGGGGATTTTTGCAGGGTTTTGTGGATTCAAAAACAGTCATTTTAACCAAGTGATTACTTTGCAAGGCTTGGTCAAGCTTGGGTTTCAAAATAAACAGAGATTTGCTCTAGCTTGCAAATATTTGAAGAAAGGATTTTGAAACTATTTCTAAATTTGAAATTTTGGTTAAAAGCTTCACCTAATCTTTCCATCAATAGAGACAAGAAAACAAGTATTTAAACTTTCAAATTTCAAAGGGTGATGGTCATTTAGGGATAAATTGCCCACATGAAATCATAATTCCAACTTATGTTTCTAAATGATTTTTGAGAAAACCCTAAATGCAAAGATGATATGAATGAGTTTTGAAACTATGATTTTTGGGATGTTACATGATGACCCACAAGTATAGGGGATCGCAACAGTCCTCGAGGGACGTAAAGCCAAAATTTATTGATTCGACACAAGGGGAGCCAAAGAATATTTATAAGCCTTAACAGATGAGTTGTCAATTCAGCTGCACTTGGAAACAATCTTGCTCACAATAGTTTATCAGTAGCAATAGTTTTGTAGTAGCAATAGCAATTTAACAGCAATAGTAAAATAAAGACAGTAGTAACAATTGTAATAAACACCACGATTAAAGTGCAGTAGGCATAGGGATGGATGGGCAGGCGTTGCATGGACGAGATAATTCATGTAACAATCAAGGAAAGGGCATTTGCAGATAATGAAGATAAAGCATCCAAGTACTAAGTAACCATACGCATGTGTTCCATATATAGTAATGCGTGCTCGCAATGAAAACTTGCACAACATCTTTTGTACTACTAGCCCGTTGCAGCGGGCCCTCTAGGGAATCTACTGGAAATTAAGGTGCTCCTTTTAATAGAGCATCGGATCAAAGCATTAACACTCTGTGAACAGACGTGATCCTCACATCATAGCCATCCCCTCCGGTTATCCCAATTTCTGTCACTTCGAGGCCTCGGGTTCCGGACAACTATATGTGTATAAAAATTGCAGGTAAGATCACAGACAATAATATCATCATGAATCAATAACATGTTCAGATCTGATATCATGGCACTCGGGCCCTAGTGACAAGCATTAAGAACAACAAGTTTCAACAATGTCAAAAATCACTAGCAATAGACACTAGGCACCATGCCCTAACAATCTTATGCAATTACATGAACGATCCCTTCCAATCCCTACCATCCCCATAGCCTACTGTGGGGAATTACTCACTCATGGATTGGGGAATCATATATGGTTGATGGAGAGGCATTGGTGATGATGGCGATGATCTCCTCCAATTCCCCGTCCCGGCAGGGTGCTAGAATGGAGTTTCTGGTTCCGAATCGCGGTTTCTGGTGGTGGCGGTGCAGCGGAACTCTTCTCTGGAAATTGTCGAACCCCTGATGTTTTTATGTCAGGGGGTATATGTAGGCGAAAGGAGGGGTCGAGGAGTATTCTGAGGCGGCCACACCATGCCCTTGCGCGGCCTAGCATGGTCCACGCCTAGGGGTGGTGTGGGCCCCTCTGGCCCCTTCTCCTCTTCGTCTTCTGGCTCCGTGAGTCTTCTAGGAAAATAGGATTTTCGGCATATTTTATGGGATATTTCTTGAAAGTTGATTTTCTACACAAAAGTGAGACACCAAAGAAATTCTGCAGAAAACAGCGTTAGTCCGTGTTAGTTGTATCCTAATCACACAAATTAGAGGAGAAACAATAGAAAAAGTGTTCGGGAAAGTAGATATGTTTTCGATGTATCAAGGTGTAATGTGGTGGTAGTACGAGTGATATAAATGTCGAGAAAATGGTGTAGGGGACCGAGGTCTTTCATGGAAAAGGCAAAGCCGAGGGTCTGTATTATATGTTGGAGAAGAGGTGTAGAGGATGTGGTGAGGATTATGTCATCTACATAGAGAAGGAGATAGGCTGTTTGGTCCCATTTATGATAGGTGAAGAGGGAGGCATCAGATTTGGAGGAAACAAACCCGATGGTGCGAGCATGAGCGGCAAACCACTAAAACTAAGCTCGTGGAGCTTTCTTGAGCCCATAGAGAGATTTTTGGAGGCGACAAACATGGGAGGGAAAGCGAGGGTTGAGGAACCCACAGGGTTGTTGGCTGTAGACCTCTTCGGTGAGATCACCATGAAGAAAAGAATTTTTGACGTCGAGCTAGTGCATTGTCCATTGTTTAGAGAGGGTAAGAAAAGGACAACACGTATGGTGGAGGGTCTAATGACGGGGCTGAAGTTTTCATCAAAATCGATGCCCCGGTTGTCGAGTAAATCCCCGGACCACCCAATGAACCTTGTGACGGGCACGAGTGTCATCCGCATTGTGCTTATGACGAAAGATCCATTTGTCAGAAACGATATTGGTGCCTTGGGGACGAGGAACTAAGGACCATGTGTTATTATACATGAGAGCATCGTACTCCTCCTGCATAGCTTGACGCCAAGAATGGTCTCGTAGTGCAATCAGATAGTTGTGGGGAATGGGAGAGGAGAGCACCACCGATAAATTTAGTTTGTCAATGGGGAGTGGAAGATGGCCGGTTGTGCTGCATGTATGATGAGGAGGAGGTGGTGGTGGCTGAGAGGGAGTGGTGGTGGGTGAGAGGGGGTGCCGTGGAAGGAAGGCGTAGAGTGGCAGGGAGGCTGGTGTAGACGAGGGTGGGCTTCTCTTCTGCGGCAGGAAAAGGGGCCCTGGCAGGCTGCCAAGAGTCCATGGTAGGGGATTGTGCTGCCGCAATAGATAAATGGGGCGCAGCAGGCGTTTGGGCTATTGCGACAGAGATATGGACTGCCGCGGCAGGAAAAGGGGCCACGACAGAGGAGGGTGCTGCCGCGGTAGGCTGCCGAGAGCCCATGGTAGACAAGTTTTCTACCGTGGCAGGAGAGGGTGCAATGGTGTCGGATATGGGTTGGGCACTGTTTATGTGATGCTGAAGAATGTTGTCGATGGGTTTAGGGGTGCTGCCTGTGTTATAGGAGGAGTATGGAAATGTGTTTTCATCAAATGTGACATGACGAGAGATGATAATTTTTCTTGTTTGGATATCTAGACAATAGTAACCAAAGTGTTGAGAGGGGTAGACAAGAAAAATACATTTGGTCGCACGAGGATGTTGTGTTCGCAGCATAAAAACAAAAAATTACATACGATGGGAACTGTATGCACCAAGATCCATCTATCTATATACAAGCAATGGGTGGATATACATCCATAGAATACATACCATCGAAGACTGAAAAGCTTTACGAGTATGAACTTGTTGGTGATATAGTCGATCTCTTGCCGATCTCAAGATCGTGATGAAGTCCAGCTGGTCCAACAGGTCCAACACCATCAAGTCCAGCACCGCAAAGCAGTGATTCTTCCATGATCTCACACATGTTCGGGTATCCCGACAACCTCTGATCCCTTGCTCCAGCGAAGCAGCGGAAGCAACAAATCCTTCTGTAAAAAGCCACCGGGAACATGTATCTCGCTGATCCGAGACCATTGGGAAATTCTAGAGGGGGAGAGAGATCCTTCGTGAGTAGGTGTGACTAAGAAGGAGGAAGAGGGAGGCCTTATATAGGGGGAGGGGCAGCCCCTCCCATGGCCAAAGGCCAAAGGTGGTTCCCCCACCTCTTCCCTCATTCATGTGAGTGGAGCTCCCACTCACCCATTTGTGTCTCCATTTCCTCCACTCAAAATCCCACTCAAATTCCATTAAATTTCCACCAAATTTAATGTAATCTATCATTAAATAAAACTATTTTATTTACTTATTCATAATTTCTTAATTACATGAATTAACAAACATTCACATAAAACCCCTTGCAACATTTCAATTTCACATGTAGAACCAGTTTCAGCAATTTCACCCGAAATAATTTTGGTTTCCAATGAAATAATTATCGAGCTTTCATAATATGTTCCTGGCATCTTATTTGCTACAAATGGTGTTGACATCCCTTAAGTGTGTCACCCTACGATTCACGAATAATGCAGACATGATCGAGACCCCTCTATGATAAATAATCAGGAGAGGGACCTGGAGATCCGTACTAATTCCCACACATTCAACGATGACTTCTTAGATTGTGAGAATCTTTTAAGCATGTAATTAAATCCCTTTGTCTCACGATATATTGAATATCTGGGATTTGATCATCGGTATCTCCATACCTATTTTTATCTTGTTACCGACATTTACTCTTTTCTCGTTCACGTGATATAATATTCTAGTGATCACATCACTTGCTTGCAAGCTAACTATTGTGATATCACTGAGAGGGAAGAGAGTATATCTATCTGTCATTGGGATGGACAAATTCCACTCTTGATCCATGAGCCTCTACATAACACCTTCAAAGAACTAAACCCACCTTTATAGTCACCCTGTCATGGTCTGACGTTTGATGTTATCAAGATACTCTTCCAGTGTTAGTGATTGACATGATCTCATGGTCTAAGAACTAGGATTACTTCGTATGATGTTATAGCAATATAAACACAATGACTTTGGTCGTAATTCTATACTTTGGATGAATGTTCATCACATCATTCCAAAAATGTTGTGACCTTATTATTAACAACATCCAATCTCCATGATCAGGAAACCATTGATCATCTTGTTAATCAATGAGATAGTTTATAAGAGAGGCATAACTAGGAACCTTCTATTTGTTTATTAAATACACATGTATTAACATTTCCAAATTAATACAATTATAGCATGCAAAATAAACATTTATCAAAAATAAGGAATAATATAATAACCACTTTACTATTGCCTCTCGGGCATATTCCCTTCAGTCTCCCACTTGCACTAGAGTCAATAATCTAGTCTGAAAAACTTGCGCGCTCGAAACTTATGGCTTTCTGGTGTTGTATATACGCGTTTGCTAGTGGTAAACATGATATCCGGATCTGACACTTTCAGGTCCGTGTGTATTTGCATGTCTTTGCGTCTCTACACACCACTCATTCTCAAATGATATGGCATTGTATAATTTTTGTCCTTTGGTGAGACCTTTAGTTCCTTTGGGTTAAAACATGTTGATATAATTGTCGTACAGTATATCTTCATAGTACTAGCCCACTTAGAACCATACTTACTTTGATAACAAACTTCTTAACACAAATGCCCTTCTGTGCTGCTACTATAGCATCCATATACTTAGCCTTTTGTTGTAGTATCTGTCACAATGTCTTAAATTTTGAACTCATCCAAATCCATCAAGGAATCTCCTTTCCATTATGTTGTGCCACCCATAGTTTAAATTGAGATAAACTTAATTTGTATCTTGTGACAAAACTAGTATCATTTTACAATTAACTATTTGTCTCTTCTACAAATAAAATATATTATTAATTCTTCCAAAAGATTATAATAATATCCTTATTATCGTCCAATGATCATCTTGTGATTCATTTTGGTATATGCTCATAACATTTAGAGAATAGGACAAATTTGGATGTGTACATATCACAGTATGATTGATCAAAACATTCTTGTGATTTCACTCACCAAGTGTCAAAGCACTTGAATCTTGTTTCACTTATCAAGTGTCAATACATTTGAATCTTGAATCAATTCTTTTCCATGCGACAAGAACCTTTCTTGTCATTTCCATATTGAACTCATTCAATATCTCATATATGTACGTATAGCATAACCATATTAGTTTCTCAATCTATCCATATAGACATTGATGCCTAATATTCGGGTTTGCTTAAGTCTTTCATCGAAATCTAATTCTAATGAAATTCTTAACCTTTGTCAATAAAAGATACATCATTTTCAATCAACAATATGTCCTCCGCATATTGTATTAGAAATGTGTCTCAGCTCTCCCACTTAATTTCTTGCAAATGCAAGAATCTTCATCGTCTTAGATGAAATTAAACTCCTTTAACAGTTTCATCACGGTGAAGATTCCAACTCCGTGTTGCATACTTGAACCACTGAAGTTTGCATGCCCTTTTTGGATCCTTTGAATTTAACAAAACCCTTTGGATCGTGTCATGTACATGTCCCAGAGGTAACCATTATATTAGAAGAACTTTGTTTTGTTTGTTCAACTACCATATACCAAAATTATATGTAGTGGTTGCTACATTAATCCGTCCAGACTAAACATCGCTATGAAAGATCAAATCTTGGCATAGTCAACTCCTTGAACATTGTCGTAAAATTGTTATCGACATGTCGACTATTTCATATATGTGAAACATCCATGTCTATTTCTTTATATATACAAATACGACGGATAGGTTTTACACCTTTCCGGAGGGTGTTCCAAGTTCAAAAAACTTGATTTCTCGTGTATGGAACTATCACGGATTTTATGGCTTCAAGCCATTTAACGGAATCAGGGATCATCATCGCTTCTTTGTATGTAGTCGGTTCATAATTTTCAAACAATAATTATTTACTCTCAAATCTTAGTATTTGAATGTTTACCCGATCTACTTGGTCCATAGGAACTTAGATCTCTGTGACCATAACCTTTGAGGCACGTAATCTATGAGCATTATGGCTACCTCCAGAACATTTTCCGGTGCTGCACAACTCAACCTTTGAGTTATCAAAGTTCTATTATCCTCCCACTTAACTTTTGCAAAAAAATACTTTTTCAAGAAATTTGACGTTCTAAGCGACAAACACTTTTGTGTTCAGTGTTATGGAGGATTACCCAACAAATTCTTTGGGATAACCTACAAATACGTTCTTATCCGACTTTGGTTGTAAACATTTTACTTATGCATAGCATACCAAATGTTAATAAAATGCATCTTGGGTTTTATCCCAAATCATAACTTTTATGGTGTCATTTCAATAGATCATGATGGTGCTATTTTCAGTGTAAAATCGGTAGTCTCTAAAGTTTTAATCCTTAAAAAATAATGGAAGTTTTATAAATGACACCTTTATCTTACCATGTCAAACAAGATTCGATTTGATCTCTCGAACATACCATACTCCTGTGGTTTATCAGGAAATGCACATCCATGAAACAATAACTCGAATCTTAGGTGCTTTTCCAAACATGTAACTCAAAGGTGATGTCACAAGTTTCTTCATGTTTTCTTTACAATATAATTCAAACGGTGATGTCACTTTGTAAGTGATCTTTCAATCATATGTCTTGCGATATTTTAGCATTAGTTTTATGGATGTGACTTCTCCAACTAGACTTGTAAAAGTTCATCCATCTTCTATGGAATACGGTAATTATTTCAACAAGTATTGTTCTCATGATACCAGAACAAACTAATAAATTATTTAAACAAATCTTGAAGGAAAGCTTTGATGTCAGCGATAAACACAAGAACACTTTATTTGTTTTCGATGAATATCATCACATATTCTCTTGCTAGTTACTTAGGCCATTGTAGTTCATGAATTGCGTCGTTCTATATGACATTTCATACCAACCAATTCAGTATCCAATACCCAAGAACCACATTGTTTAACAAGCAACAAATACAACCATAATATGTATATCATCTATATACCTTAGCTAGACATTTCCCGTCTTTTCTTTTCTACCAAATATTTTATAGATTCTCTTCAGCATTTCCTTTTCCTTTTAAAAGAATCTATCAACATCAATAGTGGTGCCATACATATGACACATAGTCCAAATCGTGTATAGTAAAATACTAATACCTTTGGACTTGCACTTTGAAGCTGATCACCATCATCAAATGTTTGGCATTCTTTCAAAAATCCATCCTTTAGTAATATTTTAGTGTAGTAAACATTTGTAACATCCCAAAAATACTAAACTTGGATCATCAAACTCTAATCATCAAATTTAGGGTTAACAAAAACTTTGCCAGATAAAAATATGAAAGCATGCATGTGAGTATGCATTTCATTTTGAATTCTTTTGAACCAACTTGTTGGGGTGTTCCTTTGCTTGTAAATGGATGCTTAGGTGAAATAAACATCATCTAAACAATTCCCAAACTTTTCTCAAAGACAAGTAAATCAAAACAAATAAAATAAGGGAATGGTCAATTTGACCAATTTAACTCCCATGCCTACTTTGGCTGTCCCAAACATTCAGAACTTAACAGAAACTTTTCTGGATCTTTGCACCCCTTGATTTTACTCATAACAAAGTATCAAGGCCCACTTTGTGATCATCCAAAAACTTTCAAATTCATAGTTTAAATGACAATTCAAAATTGAATCTTTATCATATGAGAAGATCCCACTTTTTCAAAAACCACTCAAACAAGCTCAACTTTTAAAACCTAAGCATCTGCAGACTCACCAGCACCAACCTAGCACACCCACCAAAAATCTTTTCAAAATTCAAAACTTGAATTCTTGTGGCCATTTCATCAAACACATTGCAGACACAAATCATCAAAATCTTAAACACTATTGTGAGCAGCGATTGAAGCCTAACTTGTTCCCTCTCTAGCTCACAACCATCCCAGTAGATCATCTAGCAAGTTAAACCAAGCACTATACTCACTGTAAGTTGGGAAATGACATCAATGGTGAACAGCCGAAGCTCACCATGCCACCCAAGTGGAGACAGCAAGCTAGGAGGAGATTTATCCATGCCAACCTTGTCTAGGAGGTAGCCCACCGTCCACCGCCACTCCATGTCCCAGCCGTGAGCATTCCCAAACCCTGGACCACACGTACGAACCGCGCCCAGCTCGCTAGCAACCATGCCGAGCATGCGCTAGAGCGCCACACTCGACCGACGACCACATACCGTGTGCCGCCCTCGCCGTGTGCATACATGATCGCCACCGACCCAGGAGACCGCCAGACATCCCCGTACGCCACCCCATGCCGCACAGCCACCGCTCGCCGTCGAAGACGCCGCCTCGGCCGCGCAGAGCATCGCACGTTCCAGACCAAACCGCACCGCCCCTACGCTCGCATTAAAGCCGTAGAACATCACCAGGAGACCACCAAGCGATCGCCACCGCTGGCCATGCCTCTAGCAACCCGTAGCCATTTCGCCACCGTCGACTGCCCATGTCGTTCGGTCTCATCGTCGCGACTATAAATAGAGGCCACCCCCAGCCGAATTGAGCACACCATCTCACTCCCCTCTCCTCACTGATCGTGCCACCCCGTTCCCGGAGCAAAGCGAGCAGCACTGCACCGAAATTTCACCGGAGTCTGCCGCTGCTGGAGAAGAAGGGGGCCAGCGATTGGAGCCACCCCATGAGAAGCTGCTGGTACGAGGAGGTTCGCCGTTGTCGACTTCGTCGTTCGACCGCCTCGCCGACCCTCGCCTGAGCCCCGGTGAACCCCCAACAACCCCCAGTGGCCGCGCTAGCTTTCTATCTCGCGCGGCGTTGCTCAACGTCGACGATGACCCTCAGCCGTTGGATTCGAAATGATTAGGCAGATCTCCTTTTTTCTATCATTAAACCTGCAAATAGCTGGAACATTTAAACAAGTTTGATTTCATTTTCTTAGCTGGATCTTTCAGAAAGTCTCTCTTATCGCTTGTCCAGAGCCTGGATGTCAACCTACAGGCCCACCCATCTCCACTGGATCTCTTCCCGGGGGTACCCCTTCATTTCGGGTTAGAACCAGATCGAACGCACCACATCACCCCATACCGCTTCGCACCCCCTCGTCTCATTGACGCGTGGGGACAGCCACTTAACCAGCCCACGTAAGCGTTGTCCTTAGCAGGCCGGCCCAGTATCACTTCCCGCGCAGCCCAGTTATTTGAATTTAACCTTTTCCATTTTATTTCAAACACACGTCTGCACCTAGTTTCTAAAATCAACCCAGCTCGATTCAGTGAACCAAATTGAATGAAACCAATTTTGTTAGAAAGGTCTAGAAGTGTTGAATCCAAGCCCATTGGATTTAAATCATTTGGATATGTAGATCATCCTTGGTAAATATAACAAGCAAAATCTTTTCTGCATTCAAACATTTTTCAAATTAAAACCATAATAGCTTTTGAGTTGATTCCAACTCTCAAAAATCACATTTAACCATACCTTTCAGAATATATAAAAGTATATAGGTTTACTTACAGAAATAATGTTCAAGTAATAAAAGAATGCTACATATGCATTTCTAGTCACTTTATTTAATTAAAAATAAAAGATTAAACCTTATTAAATTGTGACACCACTTTAAATCACATTCCCATGGACTAAAATATGTGTTGATGACATGTGTCAACATGATCCCATGTTTGGTTTGGAGAATATTAAATCTTAAGTAGTTTTTCAATGAGTAGAAATTACTTTTCTAAAAATAAAAGGAATTAAACCAAGCTTTAATCTTGTAATCTTAGTGATGATGCTAGATCATCTATAGGACCCTTTTGTGTGATGATTTCAAGTAGTTAAGTATTGTTTGGTGATTGTGTACATTGTATTTATTTATAGACGCTAGTACCGACCAAGGATACGAGGAGGAAGGAGGATACTACGGAGAAGAAGCCGAGGAGAACTTCAACCACTCCTCTGCACAAGGCAAGCTAACACTTGCAAGATACTCTACTTTAGCAAGCCTTACTAATCAAGTTGATTTATGCAAGCTTATACTTGCAATTGGCAAAGCTAATACTTACTTGCTACTATGTCAACTATATGCCTTAAGCATAGGTGATCATATCCACTTGATAAACCAATCCTAGTTTTAGTTGCAAGCCCTCTACTTTATTTCTTTATCAAAGCTATTACTTAGAGTTTACTTCAGTGAATTGTAGATACTAGAAAGATATATTGAAGGTTGCATAAAGAGCATAAAATTTGGCCTAAGCTAGATAATATTGATGTCATCCTAAGGCATGAGATTGAACTTAGTTGAAACTCCACTTGTTTACCACCCCTCATTAGTACTTACCCCCACTTTTAGCTGCTAGTGCTAAGCATACAACTTGAGCAACTTTAGATGGGAATACTTGGTGGAAAAATGGTTATGAAAACCTTGGAATGATGGATCATTCTATTGAAATGTTTTGGACATGTGTTTCCAAACACCAGATGATTTATGGTGATGAAAATGTGGAGGCATGAGCCTTAGCCCTTTATAAAACTGATGGTTGTCTGGATGCGATACCATTCCAATTTTATCGTACAACCACAATACCCAAGAATTAGGTAGGGCTTGACTGGAAACTTATATACCTTAGTATTAGTTCCCTCATGGCCAAGGTCTGAGCTGAGGCTACCTTGTGAAGATTGTACATCTATGCAGTACCCAATATGACAGTTGGTCATGGTTAGGAGGCCAAACTCACAGGAGAGGTGCTTATACTAGGGCGTGTAATTGAAAGGTTAGGATTGATTATCCGCATACTAAGTATGGTGAATTCAGGATTTGTTCCTGACGGATGTATCGAATGTTGTGGTGAAAGTGTACAATCTCTGCAGAGTGTCAAACTATTCGAATAGCCGCGTCCGCGGTTATGGACAGTTGGAGTGGCCATACTGTTCCCCCGTCAGATGTTTTCAAAAGACTTGTGAAATGAATTGAGACTTTGACTTGACCACAACAGGGTTGTGATATGAAATACAAGTTCCCACTTAGGAGTTATAAAATTGTGACTAGTTTCTCTTGCTTCTGAACTTAGTTGAGATAAATCTGGCTTCTTGCAAAACAACCCTAGAGCCTAGTGTCCTATTATCAAAAACCCCTTCCACTTGTTAGTATTAGTTTGCGAGTACTTAAAGAGTACTCATGGCTTTGTCCCTGGCTATTCCCGTGGCCAGACTATGAAGAGGAGTACCTGGAGGATGGACCCCAGGAAGGTTACGACAACTAGGATCATCTCCCATCGTCAGTATTGCATGTGACCCCGAAGATGGAGCTTCGCCTACGCTACCGTTATTATTACGTATTCCGCTGCTTGATGTTGTATTAAGAACTGGATCATGAGATCCCTATTTGTGTAAGAACTTATGTATGGTTTGTAATGGATGATGTACTATGGTATACAATTCTGTTATGTCTCGAAAAATGGTAATCCTGGGATTGCGATGTATGGCATAACAGGCATCTGGGATTAAAAATTCGGGTGTTGACAAGTTGGTATCAGAGCAGTCCTGACCATAGGAGACCCTAGTTAGACTGGACGTTTGAATCAAAAACTTAGTTTCAAAACCAATGGAAGCAAATATTTACAAAAACTTATTCTCATTCTTATCCCTTTGATTCTTTCATGAAAATTCATGTTCCTCAAAAACTCTTGCAAAATACATAAAATTTGACACACTTGATCACTCTACTAACCTACTCATCCTATATTCTTATAGATGGACGTGAAGTACAGAAAGTTTTATCAGTTGGGTAATGGAGGAGACCTTATCTTTGAGAGGGATTTGGACCAGCTTTCGGAACTTCTGGAGCGTTCGCACCCCGAGTTCTTCGGAGCTCAGCTCAATGATCAAGGAGGAGAAGATTTGAAGTGGCTAATTGTTGCAAGTCTCCGAGGAAAGATTGAACCTCCCACTGCTGAGGGAATTCATTTTACCTTAAGAGAGAAGAACTGGCTGGACGGACTTGCCAGGGCCATGCAGGAAGCTCTTTCTCGTCTGTGTGGGCAGAGTATCAACAAGATCAAGGGTACTCGCTTTGAGTTTTGCCCAAGGCGTGATGCGAATGGACAACAACTGGAAGCCCCATACCACCCTGAGCTGAAGACCAAATTGGACCACCTCAGCTTCATGATGTATGATCATCAGCAGGAGTTGGATAACTACCGTGACTACTCCAACCATAAGTCGGCCATCATCAAGACGAAGGACCAAACCATCGCCGTGCTGGCAAAAGATCGCAAGTCTCGCTGCCGTCAGCTCGACAAGAAGGAGCGCATTATTGCCCGTCTTCGCCACCGTATCTCATCTTTGGAGGAGACCATCCACGAGAGAGACATGCAGTTGGAGGAAAGGGAGAATGCCAGAGAGGATCTTCGTGGAGACCCCTACTCCTATCTCAGCGATGACGATGATTTTCTGGAGGATCAGGCTATGGACTTCTTCACCGATGAGGATGATTTCGCCTTCATCAATGATGATGATGAGGATGATGAAGCCATAGATTCCGAGGAGTAGTACCACTTGAGCACTAGCGTAGTGAGTAGTATTCGGTCCCACTATATCGTAGTTTTCAGAATGGTTCTTAAAACCATCTGTTCTTCTTTGTTGTGGTGTGTGTTGTACCGTGTGCTATGAATGAATGAATGAAAAGCAAGTTACTAGAAAATCTGAGTCAAACTGTGAAAACTTTTCAAAACCCCATAACCTTAGAAATTTCCCTCTTTTCTCATGATCTACCTCAATCTTCAGATGCCACGCGGAGGTAGTGGTTCATCCCCGGACCCGATGTTGCAGATCCTGCAAATGTTGACCTCTGACCGCGAAGCTGAAAGAGCAGAACGTCAAGCCAACCTAGCCACCCTGCAACAGATAGCTCAGCTAGCCCACAACAACCAAGGCCACGGAAATCAGGACAACCATGGATCTAAACTCAAGAACTTCCAGAATACCAACCCACCTGTTTTCACTAAGTCAGAAGAACCCCTAGACGCCGATGATTGGCTGCAGACCATGGAAAATAACCTAGAAGTCGCTGGAGTGGAAGCCAACGAGAAAGTTCTGTTTGCCACCTACTATCTAGCCGGAGATGCCAGGGCATGGTGGAAAAGTGTTCGCGCAAGGACCGGAGGCTAGATGATGACCTGGGAGGAATTCAAGGTCAAGTTCAGGAGAACCCATGTGCCACCGGGTTTGATCAAGAGGATGAGAGACGAGTTCAGAGAACTGAAGCAAGGAAGGATGACCGTAGTGGAATACCGTGACAATTTTTTGTCATTAGCTAGGTATGCCCCGGATGAGATCGACACCGAAGCCAAGAAGAAAGATTCCTGAATGGTCTGCATGATGAGATGCAGACAGTGTTAGTCAATATCCCCTTTGCTGATATTGAATCCCTTGTCGACTCTGCCATCCAGATGGAAGGAAAGATCAACCAAGCCAATGAGAACCGCAAGTGTCGCATGATGCATCAGCCAGGAACCCATCAGACCCCAAAGTATCGCCCTAACCCATCTCCAGGATTTGCCCCAAGAACCAACAGACCCTCGATGAACCGTCTGACCTATCCCAACCGTGGAAACCCTAGGCCCGGAGGAAATCACAACAACCCCGGCAACTCTAGCAATTTCAACCGTGCCCCACCCAAGTTCAACAACAACAATGCTACCGCCAACACCAACTCTGCCCCGAGGACTGGAAGCAATGTTGTGCCTGTTGCAGCAAAGGACAAGTCGCAAGTGACTTGTTATGACTGTGGAAATAAGGTTCACTACTCCAACGAGTTCCCCAACAAGAAGCATGCCGCAGCCCCCAATGCTAATGCCCCAGCTCAGCAGCAGCGTCGTGTTCAGCCTGGAAGAAGGTTTACCCCAGGGAATTCGCTCAAACACAACGGCCGTCTTTTTCTCATGCATGCTGAAGAAGCTCAGGAAGCGCCAGACATCGTGCTGGGTATGTTTTCTGTTAATTCAGTAATTGCAAGAGTGTTGTTTGATTCGGGTGCATCGCATTCATTTGTCACCGAAGAATTTGCATGCACTAGTAAAATTCAACCAACCAAACTTAAGCATGTTATGATTGTTCAAATTCCCAGATTAACCACCAAGGCTAGGAAAATTTGCAAAGCCGTCCCTATCCGAATCCATGGCATAGATTTTTATGAAAATCTGATAGTACTCGGAACTAAAGGTTTGGAAATAGTACTAGGAATGGATTGGATGTCCAAACATAAAGGATTAATTGACTGTGCCAAGAAAGCCATCACCATGACCAGTACAGCCAGAATATCAGTCGAGCATATATCTGAAACCTTACCTCGTCAATTCAAGTGCAACAAGAGTATAGACCAACCTACCATTGACCAAGTCTGGATAGTCTGTGAATACCCCGATGTATTTCCAGATGTTTTTCCAGGTATGCCCCCCGATCAGGATATCGAATTTATCATTGAACTAATCCCCAGAATAGGACCCATAGCCGAGAGACCCTATAGTATGAACCCGTCGGAACTGGCAGAACTAAAGAAGCAACTGGATTCCATGTTGGAAATTGGATTGATTCAACCAAGTGCGTCACCTTGGAGATCACCTATTTTGTTCGTGGATAAGAAGGATGGAGGTAACCGTTTGTGTACGGATTATCAGAAGTTGAATGATGTCACCATCAAGAACAAATACCCCTTACCCAAGATAGAAGATTTGTTTGATCAGTTGACCGGTGCCAAAGTGTTTTCTAAGATTGATCTTAGAACTGGCTATCATCAACTCAAGATTCGTGCAGAGGATATTCCAAGATTGCCTTTACCACCAGATATGGATTGTACGAGTATACAGTCATGTCTTTTGGATTAACCAATGCCCCCGCTTATTTCATGAATCTCATGAATAAGATTTATATGGACTTCCTGGATAAGTTTTTCGTTGTTTTCATCGATGACATTCTGATTTATTCCAAATCAGAAGAAGAACATGAGCTACACCTAAGGATCATCCTTGGAACCCTTAGAGAGCATCAGCTGTATGCAAAGTTTAGCAAATGTGAATTCTGGTTACAGGAGGTAGGATTCCTCGGTCACATTGTATCAGCCGGAGGAATTGTCGTTGACCCTGCCAAAGTGAAAGATGTAGAGGATTGGCAAGCCCCAACCACTCAAACCCAAGTTCGTGCATTTCTCGGATTGGCGGGATATTACCGCAAATTCGTAGAAGGATTCTCGAGTATTGCCAAACCCATGACCCAATTGCTGAAGAAGGACAAGAAGTTTGAATGGACCGACAAATGTGAAGCGAGTTTTTAAGAACTCAAGAGGAAATTGATTTTAGCCGCAATCTTGATCATGCCGGATATCACGAAGCCCTCCGATGTGTATTGTGACGCATCCAAGATCGGTCTTGGATGTGTGCTAATGCAGGAAGGCAAAGTTATATCTTATCTATCTCGACAACTGAAGCAACATGAGCAAAACTACCCAACCCATGACCTCGAACTCGCAGCCGTAGTTCTATCCCTGAAGACATGGAGGCATTACCTGATGGGAAATCGTTGTGAGATTTATTCGGATCACAAGAGCCTGAAGTATAAATTCACTCAGAAGGAGCTGAATATGAGACAGAGAAGATGGATTGAGCTAATCAAGGATTACGACCTGGACATTCACTATCACCCTGGTAAAGCCAATGTGGTAGCTGATGCCCTTAGCAGATTGCCGTGCCGCTTGAACTCCATGATTTTGAAGGAGCAACAAGCTTGCACAACGAGATGGAAGATTTTCAAATGGAATTAGTGAGTGAAGGATTTTTGGCTAGCATAGAACTTCAACCCACTTAGATCAGTCAGATCAAAGAGGCGCAGAAGGGAAATGTTAGTATCGACGGAATCAAGCGTCGTATTGGTACAGGAAAAGTACCCGGATTCACCGAAGGCGAAGAAGGAGTTCTGTGGTACAAAGGACGCCTTTGTGTACCATCAGATTCTGAGTTGAAAGAAGTGATTCTGAAGGAGGCTCATGATAATCTTTATTCTATCCACCCGGAGGAACTAAGATGTATCAAGATTTAAAGGAGCAATTTTGGTGGCATAAGATGAAGAGAGAAATCGGAAGCTATATCCCCAAGTGTGATATATATCAGCGAGTCAAGGCAGGACATCAAAGACCCGCTGGATTGTTGCAACCCTTGCAGATTCCGGAATGGAAATGGGATTCCGTTGGAATGGAATTTATCACCGGATTGCCTACTTCTAGTAGGGGAAATGACTCTATCTGGGTCATAGTGGACCGATTGTCCAAAGTCGCCCATTTCTTACCTGTCAAGACCACATATCATAGTTCGAAGCTAGCGGAGTTGTACATCGCTAGAATAGTTAGTTTGCATGGAGTCCCCAAGAACATCGTATCGGATCAAGGAACTTAGTTTACCTCAAGATTCTGTAAGAAAGTCCAAGAAGGTTTAGGAACCCTCCTAGATTTCAGCATCGCGTATCACCCTCAGACCAATGGACAAACGGAGCGAGTAAATCAGTTACTCGAAGATATGCTGAGAGCCTGTGTGTTACAATATGGATCTAAGTGGGAAGAATGTCTGCCGTTTGCAGAATTTCCGTACAACAATAGTTATCAAGCTAGTTTGCAAATGGCCCCATTTGAATTCATGTATGGAAGAAAGTGTCGCACCCCTTTGAACTGGTCGGAAGTAGGAGAAAGTCATATTTTCGGACCCGACATCCTACGAGAATCAGAAGAGAAGGTTCACAAGATTCGTGAGCACCTCAAGACCGCTCAGTCCAGACAGAAGAGTTACACTGACAAGAGACGTCGAGACCTCGCCTTCAACATAGGAGATTTTGTATATCTGAAGGTGTCGCCATTGAAGGGAATGCAGAGTTTCCAACTCAAGGGAAAGTTAGCCCCCAGATATATCGGACCCTTCAAGATTCTGAGCCGTCAAGGAGAAGTGTCGTATCAATTCGTACTACCCGAAGAGATGTCAGCTGTGCACAATGTGTTCCACATCTCATTACTTTGCAAGTGTCTCGAAGTCCCCGAGAAGACCGAAGTGTTCAAGAATATCGATCACCGGACCATAGAGATCAACGATGACCTGACGTATCCCGAAGTACCCATCCGTATTTTGGAAGAAGCTTTCCGAACTACCAGAACCCGAAGCATCAAGTTTCTCAAGATTTAGTGGAGCAACCACACAGAAGAGGAAGCTACCTGGGAGCACGAAGATCACATCAGGACAGAGTTTCCCGATCTCTTCAAATCCTAGGTAATCTTTTTCGTCCTTTTTCAAATCTCGGGACGAGATTTTTGTTTAAGGGGGGGAGGTTTGTAACATCCCAAAAATACTAAACTTGGATCATCAAACTCTAATCATCAAATTTAGGGTTAACAAAAACTTTGCCAAATAAAAATATGAAAGCATGCATGTGAGTATGCATTTCATTTTGAATTTTTTTGAACCAACTTGTCTGTGTGTTCCTTTGCTTGTAAATGGATGCTTAGGTGAAATAAACATCATCTAAACAATTCCCAAACTTTTCTCAAAGACAAGTAAATCAAAACAAATAAAATAAGGGAATGGTCATTTTGACCAATTTAACTCCCATGCCTACTTTGGCTGTCCCAAACTTTCAGAACTTAACAGAAACCTTTCTGGATCTTTGCACCCCTTGATTGTACTCATAACAAAGTATCAAGGAACACTTTGTGATCATCCAGAAACTTTCAAATGCATAGTTTAAATGACAGTTCAAAATTGAATCTTTATCATATGAGAAGATCCCACTTTTTCAAAAACCACTCAAACAAGCTCAACTTTCAAAACCAAAGCATATGCAGACTCACCAGCACCAACCTAGCACACCCACCAAAAATCTTTTCAAAATTCAAAACTTGAATTATTGCGGCCATTTCATCAAACACATTGCAGACACAAATCATCAAAATCTTAAACACTATTGTGAGCAGTGATTGAAGCCTAACTTGTTCCCTCTCTAGCTCACAACCATCCCAGTTGATCATCTAGCAAGTTAAACCAAGCACTAGACTCACTGTAAGCTGGGCAATGACATCAATGGTGAACATCCGAAGCTCACCATGCCGCCCCAGTGGAGACAACAAGCTAGGAGGAGATTTAGCCGTGCCAACCTTTTCTAGGACGCAGCCCACCGTCCATCGCCACTCCCTGTCCCAGCCGCGAGCGTTGCCAAACCCTGGACCACACGCATGAACCGCACCCAGCTCGCCAGTAACCATGCCGAGCATGCGCCAGAGCGCCACACTCGAGGGACGCCCACAGACTGCGCACCGCCCTCGCCGCGTGCATACATGATCGCCACTGACCCAGGAGACCGCCAGACATCCCCGTTCAGTGCCCCATGCCGCACAGCCACCGCTCGCCGTCGAAGATGCCGCCTCGGCCGCGCAGAGCATCGCACGTTCTAGACCAAACTGCACCGCCCCTACGCGCGCATTAAAGCCGTAGAGCATCGCCAGGAGACCACCAAGCGATCGCCACTGCCGGCCATGCCTCTAGAAACCCGTAGCCATGTCGCCACCGTCGACTGCCCATGCCGTTCGGTCTCATCGTCGCGAATATAAATAGAGGCCACCCCCAGCCAAATTAAGCACACCATCTCACTCCCCTCTCCTCACTGATCGTGCCACCCCGTTCCCGGAGCAAGGCGAGCATCACTTCGCTGAAATTTCACCGGAGTCTGCCGCTGCTGGAGAATAAGGTGGCTAGCGATTGGAGCCGCCCCAGAAGAAGCTGCCGGTACCAGGAGGTTCGCCGTCGTTGACTTCGTCGTTCGCCCACCTCGCCGACCCTCGCCTGAGCCTCGGTGAGCCCCCAACGACCCCCACTGGCCGCGCTAGGTTTCTGTCTCGCCGGCGTTGCTCAACGTCTACGATGACCCTCAGCCGTTGGATTAGAACCAGATCGAACGCACCACATCGCCCCATACCGCTTCACACCCCCTCGTCTCACTAACGCGTGGGGACAGCCACTTAACCAGCCCGCGTAAGCGTTGTGCTTAGCAGGCCGGCCCAGTATCACTTCCCGCGCAGCCCAGTTATTTGAATTTAACCTTTTCCATTTTATTTCAAACACACTTCTGCACCTAGTTTCAAAAATCAACCCATCTTGATTGAGTGAACCAAATTGAATGAAACCCGTTTTGTTAGAAAGGTCTGGAAGTGCTGAATCCAAGCCCGTTGGATTTAAATCATTTGGATCTGTAGATCATCCTTGGTAAAAATAACAAGGCAGAAGCTTTTCTGCATTCAAACATTTTTCAAATTAAAACCATAATAGCATTTGAGTTGATTCCAACTCTCAAAAATCACATTTAACCATACCTTTCAGAATGTGTAAAAATATATAGGTTTACTTACAGAAATAATGTTCAAGTAATAAAAGAATGCTACATAAGCATTTCTAGTCACTTTACTTAAGTAAAAATAAAAGATTAAACCTTATTAAATTGTGACATCACTTTAAATCACATTCCCATGGACTAAAATATGTGGTGATGACATGTGTCAACATGATCCCATGTTTGGTTTGGAGAATATTAAATCTTAAGTAGTTTTTCAATGAGTAGAAATTACTTTTCTAAAAATAAAAGGAATTAAACCAAGCTTTAATCTTGTAATCTTAGTGATGATGCTAGATCATCTATAGGACCCTTTTGTGTGATGATTGCAAGTAGTTAAGTATTGTTTGGTGATTGTGTACATCGTATTTATTTATAGACACTAGTACCGACCAAGGATACGAGGAGGAAGGAGGATACTACGAAGAAGAAGCCGAGGTGAACTTCAACCACTGCTCTGCACAAGGCAAGCTAACACTTTCAAGATACTCTACTTTAGCAAGCCTTACTAATCAAGTTGATCTATGCAAGCTTATACTTGCGATTGGGCAAGCTAATACTTACTTGCTACTATGTCAACTATATGCCTTAAGCATAGGTGATCATATCCGCTTGATAAACCAATCCTAGTTTTATTTGCAAGCCCTCTACTTTATTTCTTTATCAAAGCTATTACTTAGAGTTTACTTTAGTGAATTGTAGATACTAGAAAGATATATTGAAGGTTGCATAAAGAGCATAAAATTTGGCCTAATCTAGATAATCTTTATGTCATCCTAAGGCATGAGATTGAACTTAGTTGAAACTCCACTTGTTTACCACCCCTCATTAGTACTTACCCCCACTTGTAGCTGCTAGTTCTAAGCATACAACTTGAGCAACTTTAGATGGGAATACTTGGTGGAAAAATGGTTATGAAAACCTTGGAATGATGGATCATTCTATTGAAATGTTTTGGACATGTGTTTCCAAACACCAGATGATTTATGGTGATGAAAATGTGGAGGCATGAGCCTTAGCCCTTTATAAAACTGATGGTTGTCTGGATGCGATACCATTGAAATTATATCGTACAACCATAATACCCGAGAATTGGGTAGGGCTTGACTGGAAACTTATATACCTTAGTATTAGTTCCCTCACGGCTAAGGTCTGAGCTGAGGATACCTTGTGAAGATTGTCCACCTGTGCAGTACCCAAGATGACAGTTGGTCATGGTTGGGAGGCCAAACTCACAGGAGAGGTGCTTATACTAGGGCGTGTAATTGAAAGGTTAGGATTGATTATCCGCATACTGAGTATGGTGAATTCAGGATTTGTTCCTGATGGATGTATCGAATGTTGTGGTGAAAGTGTACAATCTCTGCAGAGTGTCAAACTATTCGAATAGCCGCGTCCATGGTTATGGACAGTTGGAGTGGCCATACTGTTCCCCCGTCAGATGTTTTCAGAAGACTTGTGGAATGAATTGAGACTTTGACTTGACCACAACAGGGTTGTGATATGAAACACAAGTTCCCACTTAGGAGTTATAAAATTGTGACTAGTTTCTCCTGCTTCTGAACTTAGTTGAGATAAATCTGGCTTCTTGCAAAACAACCCTAGAGCCTAGTGTCCTATTATCAAAAACCCCTTCCACTTGTTAGTATTAGTTTGCGAGTACTTAAAGAGTACTCATGGCTTTGTCCCTGGCTATTCCCGTGGCCAGACTATGAAGAGGAGTACCTGGAGGATGGACCCCAGGAAGGTTACGACAACTAGGATCATCTCCCATCGTCAGCATTGCCTGTGACCCCGAACATGGAGCTTCGCCTACGCTACCGTTATTATTACGTATTTCGCTGCTTGAAGTTGTATTAAGAACTGGATCATGAGATCTCTATTTGTGTAAAAGCTTATGTATGGTTTGTAATGGATGATGTACTATGGTATCCAATTCTGTTATGTCTCACAAAAATGGTAATCCTGGGATTGCGATGTATGGCATAACAGGCATCTGGGATTAAAAATCCGGATGTTGACAACATTTTACCTACATCTTCTATTCATCCTTATCATGACAACTTTCATGATCAAGATACTATAGCCTATAAGGACAAATCGCGAGTATAATGGCACCTCTCAAAACCTTTTTGGGAGATTAGGACATCTAGCGTCTACAACCTTTGCTAATTCTCATACCATATGAAAACATGTATTTTGCCAAATTATACTCTATCATATTGCAACCTAAACATTTTTTCAGATATCACAATATCTTTCACACATGATGGTTTCTGAAACAATTCTTTTAGCTCCTATATAACCTCGATATTAAAAACAACTTTTGAATATCAAGAATCATGGAGGCAAACATGATACTTTAGATACTAACACTGGAATTGTTACTCTTGATTTAATACTACTTATTAAACTTCATGGAGTAGATGGAATTTTCTGAAAGTTTACAATAGGACCTTCAAATTTTGAATTGACACTTAAACAATATGATACCAGTTCGTAAAGTAAATATCCAGAATTCTATAGTTCTATTATCTCAATTACCACTAAGCATAAGGTGGTGAACGAATGCCAATGACTACAAAAAATTATGCAAATTCACTTTGATTTAATTTATGATAAATTTAATTTGACTAATCCAAATTAGAAATGAACTCCCACTCAAAAACAACATCCCTTGTGTCTTTTTGGTGATTACATGAACCAAATCCACTACACCAAGTCCGATCATCACGTTATTCGGTGTAGCTGCAAAGGTGAGCATCTAAATAGGAATCATATCAACTATATGACTCATGCTTAACCTTTCGGTACGTGTTTCGAGGCCATGTACTGTGTAAAACTTTCTTACACTCAAAATATGATCGTGGATTCAAGTACACCCTATCATCACGTGATGTCTTCAAGCGGCGAAACATAAATTAGATATTGGAACCACAACGATGATAATCCAATTATTGGCAACTCGTTTTAAATTAGATATTGCCTATAGTAGGAGAGACAGACACCCACAAGCCACTTATGAAAAACTAGTTGCATGTCAAGCGTGGAACCATTCTCATGTGCGAGGACATGTAAAGTTTATCACGGCCGCTTCATCCCACTATGCCACCAATAACCAAAATACACATAAGAAGAAATAACATGACCATCAGCACCCACATACTTATATGTGTACTACCCGTGCAAAGCATCTACGCATTGATACGGCTCTGATACCACTGTTGGGTTTGCAACATAGAAAACAAAAAATTTCCTACGATGGGAACTACATGCACCAAGATCCATCTATCTAGATACAAGCAGCGGGTGGATATACATCCATAGAATAGATACCCTCAAAGACTAAAAAGCTTTACGAGTATGAACTTGTTGGTAATGTAGTTGATCTCTTGCTGATCTCAAGATCGTGATGAAGTCCAGCTGGTCCAACAGGTCCAGCACCATCAAGTCCAGCACCGCAAAGCAGTGGTGCTTCCGTGATAGTACACATGTTCGGGTATCCCAACAAACTCCGAGCCCTCGTTCCAGCGAAGCAGCGGAAGCAACAAATCCTTCTGTAAAAATCCACCGGGAACATGTATCTCGCTGATCCGAGACCATTGGGAAATTCTAGAGGGGGAGAGAGATCCTTCGCGAGGAGGTGTGACTGAGAAGGAGGAAGAGGGAGGCCTTATATAGGGGGAGGTGGCAGCCCCTCCCATGGCCGGAATCCAAAGGTGGTGCCCCCACCTCTTCCCTCATTCATGTGAGTGGAGCTCCCACTCACCCATTTGCCTCTCCATTTCCTCCACTCAAAATCCCACTCAAATTTCATTAAATTTCCACCAAATTTAATGTAATCTCTCATTAAATAAAACTCTTTTATTTATTTATTCATAATTTTATTAATTACATTAATTAACAAACATTCACATAAAAACCCTTGCAACATTTCAATTTCACATGCATAACCGGTTTCAGCAATTTCACCCGAAACAATTCATGTTTCCCTTGAAATAATTCCAACACTTTCATAATCTTTTACTGGCATCTTATTCGCTCCAAATGTTGTCGGCATCCCTTAAGTGTGTCAGCCTACGGTTCACGAATAATGCAGACATGATCGATACCCCTTTCCGATCAATAATCAGCAGTGGGACCTGGAGATCCGTACAGACTCCCACACATTCAATGATGACTTCTATGATTGTGAGAACCTTTTACACATGTAACTCAATCCTTCTGTCTCGTGATATATTACATGTCCGAGATTTGATCATTGGTATCTATATACCTAGTTTGATCTCGTTATTGACGTGTACTATTTTCTCGTTCCCGTGATATAACATTCTAGTGATCACATCACTTGCTTGCAAGCTAACTAATGTGGTATCACCGAGAGGGCCTAGAGTATATCTATCTTTCATCGGGATGGACAAATTCTACTCTTGATCCATGAGCCTTTAAATAACACCTTCATAGAACTGAACCCACCTATATAGTCACCCTGTCATGGTGTGACGTTTGATGTTATCAAGATACTCTTCCAGTGTTAGTGATTGACATGATCTCATGGTATAAGGACTAGGATTAATTCATATGATGTTATAACAATATAAACACAATGACTTTGATCGTAGTGCTATACTTCGGATGAATGTTCATCACATCATTCCAACAATGTAGTGATCTCGTTATTAACAACATCCAATGTCCATGATCAGGAAACCTTTGATCATCTTGTTAATCAACGAGCTAGTTTATAAGAGAGGCATAACTAGGAACATTCTATTTGTTTATTAAACACACGTGTATTAACGTTTCCAAATTAATACAATTATAGCAAGCAAAATCCATTTATCATAAACAAGGAATAAGTTAATAACCACTTTATTATTGCCTCTCGGGCATATTCCCTTCAGAGGATATAGTTTTTTTTTTGGTTGGGGAGGATGTGTTAACATAACAGAGGCATCCAAAGACATGCAGGTCTTGGTAGCGCGGTGTGTGCTTGAATAGGGAGAAGTATGGTGTGGTTTTTGGGTTTGAGGAGGTTGGTCGAATGTTTATGAGATAGGTGGTTGTGTGTAGTGCCTCAGCCCATATAGTGGTGGCATGCATGCTTGGATGAGGAGGGTGCGAATGACATTGTTGGTTGTACGAATAACTCATTCAGCCTTATCGTTTTGCTAAGAGGTGTAGGGAATGAGAAGCGGTGTAAGATGCCATGGGTGGTGCAGAAGGTATTAAGATTAGATTTATCAAAATATTTTCCATTGTCGCATTGGAGGGAGAGGATGGGAGGATGAAATTGGATTGTGATGAGGACATGAAAAGTGACAAAGGTGGCATACACTTCAGATTTTTTGCATAGGGGCAAACTCCAGATATATTGAGTAAAATCATCGACAACGATAAGTTAATAGCAATAGCCAGAAATACTAGGTATGGGTGTTGTCCACAAATCACAATGCCAATGTTCAAATGGACGAATAGTTCTAGAACTCGAAGGATAAAATGGTTTCCTAACATTTTTCTCTAGTTGATAGGCATGACACAGGGGTACCCCTTTTTTATTGTGGCGTGTGTGTGGAGCGAGGCGCGACATGGTGGTGTTGCCGGGATGGCCGAGGCGGTGGTGCCAGAGGTTCGAGTGTTGTTCGAGGACGAAGGCGGCATGTTGAAGAGCTTGGCACATGGAGTACAATGGACTGGAGCTATTGCATCAAAAAATCACAGTCCCGGTGAGAAGTTCCTTCACACATAAACCATAGGGATCAAATTGGATGGAGCAATAATTATCGATGGTCAATTGCCAAACAGAAATCAATTTTTTGATAATGTTAGGAACTACAGGAATGTTGTTAAGATGGAGAGATTTGGAGGGAGAATAGAGGGTTTTGGATCCAGTATGGGTGATGGGAATAGAAGAGTCGTTTCCGACGGTGACAAATTGAGAAGAGGAAGGTTTTAGAGATGATATGTTACCAGGGTCGGATGCCATGTGGGACGATGCTATGGAGTCCATGTACTAGTCACCTCCTGAGAGATGCATGTTGTTCAGGGACAAGGGAAGAGTCCAGCGCTAGATGGTTGTAGCTTGGTGGCGGTGTCGGCGGCTGCCCGTAGCTGGTGGAGGGCTACCCGTATGCAGTGTAGGACTGGGGACGAGCGAACCTGGGGCACGATCAAGGACGCCAGGGGCCAGGGCGGTCCATGACCGAGGTGCCCACATCGCCGACTGCCAGGGTGTCAGCTGCTGTTGCTGAAGATGAGTGTGGGTGGGGGTACATTTCCACGGGGTGAACTACCTGGGGGAGTCGCTGCGGCTGCGTCCACGACCACCATGACCGCCACCGCGACCATGGCCGCCACGGTAGTAGGGGCTGGCAGAAAGCTGGTCGTTGCCATGGCAGGTGCCCTTGGCTCCCCCAGATGACGATGGTGGTGGAGGTGGAGGACTGGGGCCGCCAGATAGAGGTTGCACGCTCTGCCCGCTAGACCAGAGCGCCATGCCCGCGACGTTCTTGACATCAAATTTCTTTTGCGTCTCTTCCAGGATGAGGGAAGACTGCGTCTGTAGGAACGTGGGGAAGGGAACCTAAAATGGACGAAACGACCGGAGGTGTGCATAGCTCTCATAAAGACCATGAATGTGGGTGAGGACGGGGGTCTCATCCGAGACAGGTTGGCCAACGTCGCCGTGAAAGTCAGCGAGGGCCTTCATCTTGGCGCAGTAATCGCTGATGGAGAGGTCTCTCAGCGGTGTGTTGCGGAAGTCGACCTCCAGCTGAATGGCGCGGTGCTTCTTGTTTTCGCGGAATAGGTTCTCTATGGCATCCCAGTTGGTGCAGGCCTTGGCGCCCGGGCGCATGACAATGCCGAGGAGGTCAACGACAAAGACGGAGCCGTAGATCCAGGAGAGGACAGTGTAGTCGTGTAACATCCCTAAAATCATGTTTTCAAAGCTTTGCATATCATCCATGCATTCATGATCATTTTAGGATCATTTCCAAAGTTTTACAGAAACAGAAGCATTGGTATGCTTATTATTTTATGTAAGCAAAGCATTGATCCAATGCTATTCTCTAGTGAGAGATTATTTGTTTTAAACCAAGATTGTTTGTTCATGAGTTGGTTTGGTTGTGTTCCAAGGCTTAGACAAAAATTTCAAAACAAAATATGGTTTTTAAACCATTTTTCATATCTTTATTAAATCTTGTGTAAAGGCACTGTTTATTTTAAAACTCCAGAGGAACCAAGCAAGTTTAGTGAAACAGCATGGTTTTTATACTCAAAAATGTGCAGGTTTCACAATATAAAAATCCAGAAAGATTTTGAAATCAAACACATTTGAATTCATTTGAAATTGTTTCCTGAAAATCAAATTAGAAAAAGAAAAGGTTAAAGAATCAGAACTGGGCCAGGCGCCACCCATTCGGCCCAGTAGACAAAACAGCCCACCCGGGGTTTTCCCTTCTCCCTCTGTTTCTCACCGCAGCAGCGCACACCCACTCGCCGACAACCCCACCCCACCTTCCCCCGTCAGCATCGTCCCCAAATCAACACGCGCTCGAACCGCTCCACCGTTAACTCGCCGCAGTGACGCCGCGGATTAATTCCGCTTAAATTACATTGATTCAGGGAGTAAACCTCGCCCCGCTCCTGGCTACTTAAACCCCACCCTGCCACGGCCATTTTCCCCCACACAGCACCCCCTCCTCGCCACCAGGCTGCTCAGATTTCACCAAACTTCGCCGCTGTCCTGACGAGCTCCGACGACTGATTCCGGTGAGTTCCGAGCGTCCCTCGCTTTCTGCTTGACCCTGTCGAGTTCGCCATGTCTCTATGCTTCTCCTAATGCCCTTGGTGTGCCCGCTCATGACCCAGGTAGCCGTCCCTGACCACCTCAGCAAACGACAGAACCGCCGCCCAAATCCGACGAACGATTTAGGTAATACCAGATCGCCCCTTGCTTTCTCTCTGACCCTATCTTGATCGCCAGTTTGTTATGGACACCCTGACGCCTTCGGTTTGTGTTAGGGCGGTCCACATCGTCGGCAACATCGTCGTCTGCAGGAACCCGACGTCGCCCGCGACTCCGACGAGCCCCAGTGACCTCCACAGTGCGCCCCCGTCCACGCCAGCAAGTAGTTGAGCATCAGCGCGACCTTGCGAGTTCGGTAAGCCCCTCTGCTAACCCCAGCCCCCTCTGTAGCCGCCGAAGCATCACTGACAGTGCGCCGCCGCCACACCACCGTCGCTAGCGCCGCCCATCCATGGTCGCACGCTTGGCAACCGTAGGATCTAGATCCTGCGCTTAGGATTAGATCTGTAGCGAAGCGGTATGTGTTGATCTGAGCCGTGCGTAGTAAGTGAGATCTAACAGCCCGCGAGTGTGATCCGGTGCGAAACGGTATCGGCCAATCAGACGCTGCTGCTTGGCATGTTCTTCGTTTTAAAAATCTGAATTAAATCTATTAGTGATTCAAACTTGTAAAATTCATAACTTTTGATCCACATGTTCAAATTTTTCAAATTTTATATCATTGGAATCAGGAGAAAGAAAGCTATCTATTTATGCAATGTGTTTAATGTTTTTCTTCTGTAAAATTGGTTATTTTTGCAGAGACATTTATAGGCTTATTTTGAGTATAAAAATGATTTGAAAAATGATTTAAAGATCAAATAAAGTTTATTTAGTGTGTCTTGGCCTTGTTTATGATTCACTATTGTATACTTGTCTTGTTTGGTGTAGAAAAATCATCACATCGCATTTTCATTAATTCATATATTTTTGTTTGTATATTTTTTATATGAATTTGGTGCCATTATTTTATGTGTAGATTTTGGTGCTAATAGTGATTGTGGTTGTGAAGATTGTTGCTACTCCCCAAACTACCAAGGCAAGTGGTTCTTCATGTTTCTATCCCAATTTTTTTACCTATGCATTAGAAAATATTTTGTGTAGGACTTGCATGATTTTTTTTCTTTGCTAAGTGTTTATATGCCATGCTTGCGAAATCCTAGTAGTTGTAGTAATGTTAGAATTTCCTCTAAGTTAAGGTACTTGTTATTTCCATGATTAGCCTAGCTAGTAGCAACCAAGGGTGGATTATATATTCATGCTATGAGAAATATTCTAAGTCTTGGACTTGTGTTTTTCTTAATAAAACAACTTAGTGAATGAAATACCTGGGTGGAATGGAAAGATTGGTTTGTGTTGAGTGGTTACACAAGGCCCATATCTGTGGTTTACCTTGTGTATCACACTTGTGGAAAGCCACCCAGAAACAAAGGGATTTGAGATGCCAAATGTTAAGAAGCTTCTAGTGCAGCCACATGGAATTATGGGCTCTGCCTGGATCACATAGGTTGCAATAACTTAGCCATTTGGACAGTTGGTGGTAGTGGGACGATAGGTTTGGAGCGCGTCCATTTGGTCTAAGGGAAGGCTTCTGAAAGGTCCTGTCTTGGTAAAAATCAAGTCTTGTGGGGAAAGTGCACAACCTCTGCAGATGGAAGAATCTAAGTACTTAGCCATGTCCCTGGAATTGGACAATTTGAGCATTAAGACATGGAATCTATCAAGAACCTCCTCATCCCAATTTCTAAGTAAAACTTGTGGTTGAACAAGGGTGAAGGTTCACCAATTTCTATTGGTGGTTCCTTGGGAAAGTTTGATCAAAGAAAAACTTAGTGTTTTCAACTAATAGGTAAAACCTATTTTGAGCAAAGCAAGCCTAAGCTACACTTAGTCAAAAATTCATGTAGTAACTAGATGCTAATATTTTACTAAGGTATCACTTGCCAATACTATTCCAATGTATTGACCCACTGTGGTTGTAACTTGTGATTTTGTAGGTTACTCTGATGATGATTAGCGGTTATGAGTCTACACTCAACATGCTTGCCTGTGGCACATGAAGATGAAGACTTATTTATATTGTTATGGATGAACTCTTGTATTTGGCCTATGTCCATGGAGTTGTAAAAGACTATGTTTGTCTCTGGATGATATGTAATAATGACCTTTGTTTCTGTGTACTTCATCTTAAACTGTGGATGCTAGCATTGATCCAGGGACTAGCATTGCAATCACAGGGATCCTTACCTTTAAAAGGGAGGGATCTTACATATGGTATCAGAGCACTGTGTTGCCTGTAGGATTATAACCCTAGGATTGGATTAGAAACCACTAAGGAAAATTTCAACACTTTGAAAATTTTCTACACTTGTCTTTTCTTCTCGTAAACTCTTCTAATCTTCTTTCTCATCTCTATTTGTAGATGAACTCCATCAACGAAGCCGTAAGGAAAGGACGACTCATGACCATGACTCTGGAGTGTGAGACTGAATTTCCAAAAGCCCTCAAGAACCTTATGGTTACCATGGGGATACATGGTGCAGTTGTGTACAAAAGTTTCCCTGTGATGGATGAAGGAGAGGGGAATTGGTGGGTGCAACTTCACTTGTATAAAAACAAGGAAGACAACCACAAGGAATCCGGATTCTGCATGGTCACCAACTCAGTGATGCACACCACATTCTTTGACTCTGCAAGGGATGCAGCTTGGAAGGCCATCAAAGAGCTTGGTTATAGACTCAAGTGCAGAATGCTTAACACCCAAAATGACCTTAGGGAAGAAAATAAACATACCCAAGAGTTCGAGACTACCAACCAACAACTAAGGGAATACATCATAGACTTGATTTGGGAATCTTGTGAACAAGATAGACAGACGGCTACTAAGGATGCTTTGATCGCCATTTTTTCTAGTGAGTGAGAGTTGTAATGAACTTTGTTAGTTGGACCACCACACTCATCGTTTTATTTTCCAAAATGTTGTCTAAGTTATGTTGAACCTTGGATGCTTGTAATGGATTTATCTATGCCATGACTTGTGTGTTTGATTTTCAATGATATGCATGTGATGCTTCGACTTGTGATTTTCTATATTGATGTTGATTCTAACTTTTCCCTATCTTATAAAATAGATGCCTAATGTTACTATCAGCACGGCTGAAGAGTTCAAGGGAACTCATTTTGGCACTCGTCTTATTGAGCTCACTAGTGTGCTCAATCTTCCGCTCCCTAGCATCATGATGCTTCCCCTCAGCAAGTTTGAGAGGAAAGACCTTTGGAGCTTCAAAGTTACCCATCTAGGACACCAGAATGAGCCAGCCACGGAGGCCATCACCTTCAAGCTTATGCATGACGACAGGGAGAGAGGCCTAGAGGTAGTCATGCAGGATTTACTTGGGCATCCGTTTGGGAGGCACTCCAGGGAGATTAGAGGTACTCACTTTCACACCTTCGGGAGACTGGACGAGGATGGTGAGGCTATTGAGTTCGAGGATGCTGCTAGAGAGACGGCAGAGCCGATTCGTCTGTACCTTCAGGACCTAGAGGTTCTACTTAGGCACCTAGATACTGATAGGACCAACGTCATGCTTACCAATGACGAGCTCCAGGTGCAGCTTCGTGAGAAGGACAAGCTCTTCGCGGAGCAAGACGAGATAGTCAAGGAAATGGAGGCTAAGTTTGAGAGCCAGGACAGGAAGTTCAAAAGCCAAGAAAAGAGAGTCCAAGACAGGAACAAAAGGATTCGAGATATGACTGCAGAACTAGAGGCCAAGGACTTAGAGCTCGAGCATCAGCAGGGTGTGATTGAGAGACTTCGTTCACAGAAGAGGGCTCTCAAAGCCAAGGTAGAGGCCTTGACTACGAATGTCGAGGAATACAAGATCGCTATGGAGAATGCAGGTCTTACACTTGTTGATGAGGAGGTTGACGCAGAGGAGTAGTGATGACTACTCATTTATCTATCATTTACCATGCTTATGATTATTGAGTCACAATGACCATCCAACATGTGGATGGCTTGCTATTGGTGTGTTTGCTTTTTGAACTTGTTGTTTATGTCGTTGAACCTTATGTTATTTTGATTCTTGTTTGGTGATTGTCTATGTGATGTGTTGTGCATAATAGGCATCTATGGGTATCTCATTCTTATCTTTATTTGAAAACCACAGATGCCTCCCCGACGTGCCAACCCCAACCCGAACAACAACAATGTCACCCCTGAGATGCAGCAGCTGATGACTGCACAGGCACAGCTGATGCAGTTATGATGACCACTTTCATGCAGAATCAGAATAACAACAACAACAACAACAACAACAACAACAACAACAACAACAACAACAACAACAACAATCAGAACAATCCACCGGGATTCGACATGCTCACCAGATTCCTAATACTGAGGCCTGCAAAGTTCTCAGGAACCACTGATCCTATGGTGGCCAATGATTGGCTACATTCAGTGAACAAGGATTTGGTAACTGTCAGCTGTACTGACGAGGAGAAAGTTAGGTTTGCAGCACACTTGTTGGAAGGACCAGCAACTACTTGGTGGGATAACTTCCAGATCACCACTCCCATTGAGGATGTGACATGGGCTATCTTTGAAGATGGTTTCCATACAGCTCACATCTCATCCGGAGTGATGAGTTTGAAGAAGAAAGAGTTCCATAAACTGAAACAGGGCCACCGCAGCGTGGCTGAATATATTGAGGAGTTCAACAATCTGGTGTGTTATGCACCGGATGAAGTTGATAGTGATGCCAAGAGGAAAGAGAAGTTCCTCAAAGGACTGAACAATTAACTGAATCTGCAATTATCTGTGGCCTATGTCCCCACCTACCAGTCCCTTTGTGACAAGGCTACCATCTTGGAGAACAAGATGAAGCAGGTTGAAAACAGGAAAAGGAAGCACAACTCTGACAAGCACAGCTCGGGATCATCTCACAAGCGTTCCCATTATGATGATAGTGGGAGTTCTGGATCCCACAAGCATGGAAAGTACAACAGTCACCACAACCATCAACATGACAACAAGCATCGCCGTAGTCATGACAATGACAAATACAAGAACCACAAGGGTAGATACAAGAGCCACCATAGTGGAAGTGGAAGTGGTAGTGGAAGCCAGCCTGTCAAGAAGGATCTCAGTCAGGTTGAATGCTTCAAGTGTAAGAATATGGGGCATTATGCCAATGAATTCCCAGAAAAGAAATTTGAAGGACCCAACAAGCCCAACCCTTTCCAGAAGGGACAAGTGAACCACATCAATGTGGAAGATATCTATGTGGAACCTGATGCAGTGGCTGGTAAGTTCAAACTCAATTCTATTCTAGCACTTTGTCTTTTTGATACCGGTGCATCACATTCATTCATATCAAAAGCATTTGTTGATAGAAATGGGTTTCCAACTGAAAACATTGGGTGTCCAATAAAAGTTAGTTCTCCCGGTGGAGATATGATAGTGAGTCTTGGATGTCGTGATCTAGTGATAGAATTTGGAAAGCATAAGTTTCCAGTGAGTTTGATAATCCTAGATTCCCAAGGACTGGATGTAATTTTGGGAATGGACTGGATGACCAAGTATGAAGGAGTACTAGATTGTGCCAATCGTACTGTCGCACTCACAACCCCAGAAAAGAAACGGATAAGATTCAAGTCTAACTTTGAATCAAAAGGAAGTAAGCTAAATTCTCTTAAGGGGGTTAGCATAGAGTGTGTGCCAATTGTGAGTGAATATCCGGATGTGTTTCCGGAAGAATTGTCGGGAATGCCACCAGATAGAGATGTGGAATTTCTGATTGACTTGCTGCCAGGATCAGGACCAATAGCAAAGAGACCTTACAAGATGTAAGTTGATGAGTTGAAAGAACTCAAGAAACAACTTGGAGAACAGTTGCAAAAAGGATTTATTCAACCAAGTTCTTCATCCTGGGGATCACTAGTCTTGTTTGTGGAAAAGAAAGATAGAAGTCAAAGATTATGCATAGATTATCGTTCACTCAATGAGGTGACTATCAAGAACAAATATCCTTTGCCCAGAATCAATGCCTTGTTCGATCAGCTAGAAGGAGCCTGTGTGTTCTCAAAGATTGATCTCCGGTCAGGTTATTTTCAGCTTAAGATAAGGGAACAAGACATACCTAAGACAGCTTTCACCACTAGGTATGGATTGTATGAGTACACCGTGATGCCATTTGGTTTGACCAATGCACCAGCTTACTTCATGAATATGATGAACAATGTGTTCATGGAGTGCCTTGACAATTTTGTTGTCGCTTTCATCGATGACATTTTGATCTACTCCAAAAGCAAAGAAGATCATGAAGGACATTTGCGTTTGATACTTGAGAAGCTTAGAGAGCATAAGTTGTATGCCAAATTCAGAAAATGTGAATTCTAGCTAAATGAAGTTGGATTCCTTGGACATGTTGTGTCAGGAGATGGTGTAGCAGTTGATCCCACAAAAGTGTCAGCTGTAACTGAATGGGAATCTCCTAAGTTAGTAAAGGAAGTTCATAGTTTCCTTGGCTTGGCAGGATACTACAGAAGATTCATTGAGAATTTCTCCAAGGTAGCTAAGACAATGACGGAGTTACTAAAGAAAGACAAGAAATTTGCTTGGACTGAAGGATGTGAACTCAGTTTCCAAGAGTTCAAGAAGAGACTAGTGACAGCACTAGTCCTATGTCTGCCAGATTTGGAAAAATATTTCCAAGTGTATTGTGATGCATCTCATCATGGATTGGGTGCAGTTCTAATGCAAGAAGGGAAAGTTGTGGCTTATGCCTCGAGACAACTCAAAACTGATGAGGTAAATTACCCTACTCATGATTTTGGGTTAGCCTTTGTTGTCCATGCACTCAAAACATGGAGACATTATCTTTTGGAAAAACGATGTGAAGTGTTCACATATCACAAGAGTTTGAAGTATATCTTCACTCAGAAAGAAATCAACATGAGACAAAGAAGATGGCTAGAACTCATCAAGGACTATGACTTAAGTTTGCAATACCACCCCGGTAAAGCAAATGTTGTAGCGGATGCACTAAGCCGTAAGGTATTTGTGAATGGCCTTACTAAGGGAGAGTTTCCAGATGATTTGTGTGCCCAATTTAGAGACCTTAGATTGGAGATTGTGCCTGAAGGACATCTTATGTCATTGGATGTTCAAACCACATTGTTGGACAAGATCAAGGAAGCCCAAAAGACGGACAAGGAAAGAGAGGAGATTAAGGAAAAGATTGGCAAGGGAAAAGCCAAAGGATTCCATGAAGACGAACAGGGTACTTTATGTTATGGAAAACGTATCTGCGTTCCGCAAGATCCGGAGCTTCGGAAACTGATTCTACAAGAAACACACAAATCACCATATTCCATTCATCCGGGTAACACCAAAATGTACATGGATATGAAGGAAAGATTTTGGTGGAATAATCTCAAGAAAGACATCGCTGAACATATTGCTTTGTGTGATGTATGTAGTAGATTGAAAGCGGAACATCAGAAACCAGCAGGGTTACTACAACCACTACCTATTCCTGATTGGAAGTTGGACAAGATTGGCATGGATTTCATCACCGGATTGCCAAGGACCAGGTCAGGATATGATTTATTTGGGTAGTAGTGGATCGCCTCACTAAAGTGGCACATTTCATACCCGTGGAGACAACCTATACAAGTGCTAAGTTAGCCAAAATCTACATGAGTAGGATTGTATGTCTGCATGGAGTACCCAAGAGTATTGTGTCTGATAGGGGAACTCAGTTCACTTCTCATTTTTGGAGGAAACTACATGAGTCATTGGGAACGAGGTTGGAATTCAACACTACTTTTCATCCTCAGACTGATGGACAGACAGAAAGGACCAACCAGATTCTTGAACATATGTTGAGAGCATGTGCTCTAGACTATGGAGCTATTTGGGATGAAAGTCTGCCTTCCGCAGAATTCTCAATAACAGCTATCAAGCCAATATTGAGATGGCACCGTTTGAGTTTCTCTATGGGATAAAGTGTACTACCCCATTGCTATGGAATGGTGTAGGAGAAAGGAACTTGTTCGGGCCAGAACTAATCAAAGAAGCTGAACAAAAAGTCAAGATTGTAAAGGACAGATTGAAGATAGCATAGTCCCGATAGAAAAGCTACACAGATCCTAAGCGTATAGAAGTCACCTATGAAGTGGGTGATAGAGCTTATCTTAGAGTGTCACCACTTCGTGGAGTGAAGAGATTTGGAGTGAAAGGAGAATTGGCCCCAAGATATGTTGGACCATTCAAGATTTTGAGTCGTAAAGGAGAAGTAGCTTATGAAATTGAATGGCCAGAATCATTGTCTGCAGTTCACAATGTGTTTCATGTGAGTCTGTTAAACAAATGCCATCCAGAGATGGAAGAGACTTCTTTGAGAGATACTATACCTTTGGAGGAGGTTCAATTGGAAAGTGATCTCTCTTATGAGGAAAAACCTATCAAGATTCTTGAGACTGCAGAAAGAGTTACTCGATCTAAGACTATCAAATTCTGCAAAGTTCAATGGAACCATCATTCCGAATAAGAAGCAACATGGGAAAGAGAAGATGATCTTCAGAAAGACCACCCTCTCCTATTTTCTAGCCGATCCGAATCTCGAGGGAGAGATTCACCTTAAGGGGGTTAGATTTGTAACATACCTAAAATCATGTTTTCAAAGATTTGCATATCATCCATGCATTCATGATCATTTTAGGATCATTTCCAAAGTTTTACAAAAACAGAAGCATTGTATGCTTATTATTTTATGTAAGCAAAGCATTGATCCAATGCTACTCTCTAGTGAGAGATTATTTGTTTTAAACCAAGATTGTTTGATCATGAGTTGGTTTGGTTGTGTTCCAAGGCTTAGACAAAAATTTCAAAACAAAATATGGTTACCATTTTTCATATCTTTATTAAATCTTGTGTAAAGGCACTGTTTATTTTAAAACTCCAAAGGAACCAAGCAAGTTTAGTGAAACAGCATGGTTTTTATACTCAAAAATGTGCAGGTTTCACTTTATAAAAATCCAGAAAGATTTTGAAATCAAACACATTTGAATTCATTTGAAATTGTTTCCTGAAAATCAAATTAGAAAAATAAAAGGTTAAAGAATCAGAACTAGGCTAGGCGCCACCCATTCGGCCCAGTAGACAAAACAGCCCACCCGGGGTTTTCCCTTCTCCCTCTATTTCTCACCGCAGCAGCGCACACCCACTCGCCGACAACCCCGCCCCACCTTGCCCCGTCAGCATTGTCCCCAAATCAACGCGCGCTCGAACCGCTCCGCCGTTACCTCACCACAGTGACGCCGCGGATTAATTCCTCTTAAATTCCATTGATTCAGGGAGTAAACCTCTCCCCGCTCCTGGCTACTTAAACCCCACCCTGCCACGGCCATTTTCCCCCACACAGCACCCCCTCCTCGCCACCAGGCTGCTCAGATTTCACCAAACTTCAAGGCTGTCCCAACGAGCTCCGACGACTGATTCCGGTGAGTTCCGAGCGCCCCTCGCCTTCTTCTTGACCCTGTCGACTTCGCCATGTCTCTGTGCTTCTCCTAATGCCCTTGGTTTTCCCGCGCTTGACCCAGGTAGCTGTCCCCGACCACCTCAGCAAACGACAGAACCGCCGCCCAACTCCGACGAACGATTTAGGTAATACCAGATCGCCCCTTGCTTTCTCTCTGACCCTATCTTGATCGCCAGTTTGTTGTGCACACCCTGACGCCTTCGGTTTGTGTTAGCGCAGTCCACATCGTCGGCAACATCGTCGTCTGCAGGAACCCGACGTCTCTGCAACTCCGACGAGTCCCAGTGACCTCCACAGTGCGCCCCCGTCCACGTCAGCAAGTAGTTGAGCATCAACGCGACCTTGCGAGTTTGGTAAGCCCCTCTGCTAACCCCAGCCCCCTCCGTAGCCGCTGGAGCATCACTGACAGAGCGCCGCCGCCGCGCCACCGTCGCTAGCGCCGCCCATCCATAGCCGCACGCTTGGCAACCGTAGGATCTAGATCCTGCGCTTAGGATTAGATCTATAGAGAAGCGGTATGTGTTGATCTGAGCCATGCGTAGTAAGTTAGATCTAACGGCCCGCGAGTGTGATCCGGTGCGAAACGGTATCGGCCAATCAGACGCTGCCGCGTGGCCTGTTCTTCGTTTTAAAAATCTGAATTAAATCTATTAGTGATTCAAACTTGTAAAATTCATAACTTTTGATCCACACATTCAAATTTTTCAAATTTTATATCATTGGAATCAGGAGAAAGAATGATATCTGTTTATGCAATGTGTTTAATGTTTTTCTTCTGTAAAATTCATTATTTTTGCAGAGACATTTATAGGCTTATTTTGAGTATAAAAATGATTTAAAGATAAAATAAATTTTATTTAGTGTGTCTTGGTCTTGTTTATGATTCAGTACTGTATACTTGTCTTGTTTGGTGTAGAAAAATCATCACATGGCATTTGCACGCATTCATATATTTTTGTTTGTATATTTTTGATATGAATTTGGTGCCATTATTTTATGTGTAGATTTTGGTGCTAATAGTGATTGTGGTTGTGAAGATTGTTGCTACTCCCCAAACTAACAAGGCAAGTGGTTCTTCATGTTTCTATCCCAATATTTTTACCTATGCATTAGAAAATATTTTGTGTAAGACTTGCATGATTTTTTTTATTTGCTAAGTGTCTATATGCTATGCTTGGGAAATCCTAGTAGTTGTAGTAATGTTAGAATTTCCACTAAGTTAAGGTACTTGCTATTGCCATGCTTAGCCTAGCTAGTATCAACCAAGGGTGGATTATATATTCATGCTATGAGAAATATTCTAAGTCTTGGAGTTGTGTTTTTCTTAATAAAACAACTAAGTGAATGAAATACCTAGGTGAAATGGAAAGATTGGTTTGTGTTGAGTGGTTACACAAGACCCATTTATATGGTTTACCTTGTGTATCACACTTGTGGAAAGCCACCCAGGAACAAAGGGATTTGAGATGCCAAATGTTAAGAAGCTTCTAGTGCAGCCACATGGCATTATGGGCTCTGCTTGGATCACATAGGTTGCAATAACTTATCCATTTGGCCAGTTGGTCGTAGTGGGATGATAGGTTTGGAGCGCATCCATTTGGTTTAAGGGAAGGCTTCTGAAAGGTCATGTCTTGGTAAAAATCAAGTCTTGTGAGGAAAGTGCACAACCTCTGCAGATGGACGAATCTAAGTACTTAGCCATGTCCCTAGAATTGGACAATTTGAGCATCAAGACATGGAAGCTATCAAGAATCTCCTCATCCCAATTTTCTAAGTAAAACTTGTGGTTGAACAAGGGTGAAGATTCACCAATTTCTATTGGTGGTTCCTTGGGAAAGTTTGATCAAAGAAAAACTTAGTGTTTTCAACTTATAGGTAAAACCTATTGTGAGAAAAGCAAGCCTAAGCTACACTTAGCCAAAAATTCATGTAGTAACTAGATGCTAATATTTTACTAAGGTATCACTTGCCAATACTATTCCAATGTATTGACCCATTGTGGCTGTAACTTGTGATGTTGCAGGTTACTCTGATGATGATTAGGGTTATGAGTCTACACTCAATATGCTTGCCTGTGGCACATGAAGATGAAGACTTATTTATATTGTTATGGATTAACTCTTGTATTAGGCCTATGGCCATGGAGTTGTAAAAGACTATGTTTGTCTCTGGATGATATGTAATAATGACCTTTGTTTCTGTGTACTTCATCTTAAACTATGGATGCTAGCATTGATCCAGATACTAGAATTGCAATCACAGGGATCCTTACCTTTAAATGGGAGTGATCTTACAAGTCGTCTCGGCCCTAGTAGAGGTTGTGACGGTGTAACATTCTGATTTTTACAAGTTTTTTTAAAGCAAAGGATATTGCAACAGCATAAAAATAAGTTACTATTTTATTCGAAGTTGTTAGAATTAATTCCGAACTAAGTGGAGTTAATTAGACATTTGGGTCTAACCTTGATTTGCCAATTTGATTTCAATGTGGCTTTTATTGAGTTTCTAATTGAATTTAGTCTTTCCCATGTATATGTATATGCACATGCACATGCACGTGCATGGCTATCGCGCAGGTACGTACACCCGACCTGCTCTTTTCCCTTTTTCCGTATGTGTCAACTCTTTATTTCTTTCCTTGTTGCAACCCATTGATGAGTGCATATTTGCATCATGTTTTATATTATTATTTTGCATTGTAGGGGTAGTATCTTGGTATTTTATAGAGTTCGCACGCATATTTTATGTGTATTTTCATCATCAGATCAGATGATGGATATGATGGACACAATTCTTGGACCAGTTACATTGGAGTAAAACGGATCTAAAAACAACCTAAATTTCATATTTGGAAAATATTAATAACACCAGAATAAAACCCGAAGCAATTGGAGGGTACTGAAGGGTTAACGAATAACTATACGGAGGGAAGAAATATTTCGGCCGTATAGTTCCCGCCGTATAGTTGGCGCAGACACGTCCTGCTCAAATAGTTTCACCCCGTGCAACTTGATCGGAGAGACGACATACAAAACACCCAGAAATTGTATAAACCTCACCTCCGGAAGGCATCTGGCGGGGGAACTCATCCACCGGGGGAACTAATTTCCGTACTCGTTGTGGATTTATACAAGTACTATTCATCTATGATAGATTCTATTACTTTTGCCATGATGTTGATTGCCTTCATGTCCGAGTAGATCATTAGTTCTTGGGGAGATGGAGAAACCCTAGCATGAGATTGAAATAAGATATAGTTTATTATGATATTCATCGTTGTGACCATGTGTTAGATTGTCTTCATCTTGATGCTGGGAGAAGTCGGCCTCTCAATATTTTCCTCTTTTGGGGACATGATGGAGGGTGTAGGGTTTGCAGCATAGAAAAAAAATTCCTACGTTGGGAACAACTATGTACCAAGATCTATCTACTAGATACAAGAAACGACTGGATATACATCCATCGAATACATACCCTCGAAGACCGAATAGCGTTAACGAGGTTGTACTCATGGATGATTTAGTCGAACGCTTGCCGATCTCAAGATCGTGATGAAGTCCATCTGGTCTACCCGGTCTAGAACCATCAAGTCCAGCACCGCAAAGCAGTGGCGCATCCGTGATCGCACACAGGTTCGGGTACCCCGACAACCTCTGCTCCCTCGCCCTAGTGAAGCAGCGGAAGCAACAAATCCTTCCAGAAAAAGCCACCGGGAACATTTATCTCGCTGATCCGAGACCATGGGGAAATTCTAAAGGGGGAGAGAGATCCTTCACAAGGAGGTGTGAGTTGAGAGGAGGGAGTGAGGTGCATTTTATAGGGATAGGGCGAATCCCCCTCCCATGGAGTGGCAGCCATGGAGGTGCCCCCACCTCTTCCACATTCATGTGGGTGGATCTCCCACTCACATAAATAGCCACCCACTCAAAATTCCACTCACCTCCATTAAATTTCCACCAAATTTAATGCAATCTCTCATTAAAAAAACTCTTTTATTTATTTATTCAGAATTTTTTTAATTACTTGAATTAACAAACATTCACAAAAAACCCCTTACAACATTTCAATTTCACATGCAGAACTAGTTTCAGCAATTTCAACTGAAACAGTTCTGGTGTCTAGTGATATAAATTCCTGCTCTTTGTAATTCTTTCTCTGGCATATTATTTCCTCCAAATGGTGTCAGTATCCCTTAAATTGTCACCCTACAGTTCACGACTAATGTAGACATGATCGAGACCCCTCTCCGATCAATAATCACAGTGGGACCTGGAGATCCGTACTGACTCCCACATATTCAACGATGACTTCTGTTATCGTGTGAACCTTATATGCACGTAACTCAATCCCTTTGTCTCGCATATATTACATGTCTGAGATTCAATCATCGGTATCTCCATACCTAGTTTGATCTCGTTACCGACATGCACTCTTTTCTCGTTCTGTGATATAACATTCTAGTGATCAAATCACTTTCTTGCAAGCTAACTAATGTGATATCATCGAGAGGGCCCAGAGTATATCTCTCTGTCATCGGGATGGAAAAATTCCACTCTTGATCCATGAGCCTCAACATAACACCTTCTTAGCAGTGAACCCATATTTATAGTCACCATGTTGGCGTTTAATGTTATCAAGATACTCTTCCGGTGTTAGTGATTGACATGATCTCCTGGTCTAAGGATTAAGATTACTTCGTATGATGTTATAGCAATATAAACACAATGACCTTGATCGTAATGCTATACTTCGGATGAATGTTCATCACATCATTCCAACAATGTTGTGACCTCGTTATTAACAACATCCAATGTCCATGATCAGGAAACCTTTGATCATCTTGTTAATCAATGAGCTAGTTTATAAGAGAGGCATAACTAGGAACTTTATTTTTGTTTATTAAACACACATGTATTAATGATTCCGTATTAATACAATTATAGCATACGAAATAATCATTTATCAAAAATAAGGAATACGATAATAACCACTTTTATTATTGCCTCTCGGGCATATTCCCTTCAGTCTCCCACTTGCACTAGAGACAAAAATCTAGTTTGAAAACTTTGCGTATTGAACACCTATGGCTTTCTGGTGTTCCATGTACGCGATTGCAAGTGGTTATCATAATCTACGGATCTGACGCTTTCAGGTCCGTGTGTATTTGCATGTCTTTGCGTCTTCACGCATCACTCATTCTCCAATGAGATGGCATTGTATAAATTTGGTCTTTTGGTGAGACCTTTAGTTCCTTGGGGTTAAATCATGTCGATACTATTGTCGTACAATATATCTTTAGTGTTAGATCGTTGTGAACCATACCTTATTTTGATAACAAACTACTTGACACAAATGCCCTCCTTTGCTGCTACTGTAGCAGTCATATACTTAGCCTTTCGTTGTAGTATCCGTCATAATGTCTTAACTTTGGAATTCATCCAAATCTGTCATGGAAACTTATTTCTATTTCATTGTGCCACCCATAATTTAAATTGAGATAAACTTAATTTTGTATCTTGTGAAAAAAATAGTATCAATGTAATGCTTTACAATGAACTATTTGTGATTGTTTGTCACCTCTACACAAATATATTCTTAGTTCTTCCAAAAGATCATAAGAATTTCCTTACTATCATACAATGATCATCTTGTGATTCATTCTGGTATATGCATATATCATTTAGAGCATAGGACATATCTGGATGTATACATATCATGGTATGATTGATCAAAATATTCTTGTGATTTCACTCACCAAGTGTCAAAGCACTTGAATCTTGTTTCACTTACTAAGTGTTAGTACACTTGAATTTTGATTCAATTCTTTTCCATGCGACAAGAACCTTTTCTCATCGTTTATATATTGAACTCCTTCAATATCTCATATATGTACGTTTGGCACAACCATATTAACGTCACAGTCTATCCATGTAGACATTCATGCTAAATATTCGGGTTTTGCCTAAGTCATTCATCGAAATGAAATTCTTAACCTTTGTCAATAAAATATACATCATTTCCAATCAACAAGATGTCCTCCACATAATGTATTAGAAATATGTCTCAGCACTCCCACTTAATTTCTTAAAAATGCAAGCATCTTCATCGTCTCCTGATGAAAACTCCTTTTACAGTTTCATCACGGCGAAGATTCCAACTCCGCGATGCTTACTTCAACCATTAAGTTTGCATGCCCTTTTTAGCATCCTTTGAATTAATAAAACCCTTTGTAACGTGTCGTGTACACGTCCTAGGTAACCATTCTACTAGAAGAACTTTGTTTTGTTTATTCATCTACCATATACTAAATTATATGTAGTGGTTGATACTTTAATCCGTCCAGACTAAATATCACTTATGAAAGATCAAATCTTGTCATAGTCGTCTCCTTGAACATTGTCGTAAAATAATTTACAACATGTCGACTATTTTATAGATGTGAAACATACATGTCTGTTTGTTTATAGATCCAAATATGACCGATAGGTTTTTACAACTTTTCGGAGGGTCTTCCAAGTTCAAAAAACTTAATTTCTTGTGTATGGAACTATCACAGATTTTATGGCTTCAAGCCATTTGACGGAGTCAGGGCCCATCATCGCTTCTTTGCATGTAGTCGGTTCATCATTGTCAAACTACAATGATTTACTCTCAAATCTCAGCATTTTATTGTTTATCCCACCTACTTGATTCAATAGGAACTTAGACCTCCGTGACCGCAATCTTTGAGGAACGTGATCCATGAGCAATGTGGTTGCCGCCGGAACGTTTTTCGGCGCTGCGCAACTCAGCACATATAGCTAATATTCGTTAACCTTATTAAAGTTCTGTTGTCCTCCCTCTTATCTTTTGCGAAAAATTCATTTTTCAAGAAACTTGATGTTCTAAGGGACAAACGCTTTTGTCTTCGGTGTTATGGAGGAATACCCAACGATTATTCGAAATAACCTACAAAGACATGCTCATCCTACTTTGGTTGTAAACATCTTACTTATGCTTAGCATATCAAAATTTAAGAAAGGATAACTTGGTGTTTTACCCCAAACCATAACTTACATGGTGTCATTTCAGCGGATCAAGTTGGATCTCTTTTCAGTGTAAAAGCAGTAGTCTCTAAATCTTTAATCTTTTAAAACATAATGGCAATTTTATAAATAATACCTTTGATCCAACCATGTCAAACAAGGTTCCATTACAAATCTTAAACACTCCATATTAGTATGGTGTTTCGGGAGATGCAAATCTAGGTGTTTTGCTAAACTTGAACTCAAATAAATCCCTTTATGACAAAATTATAAATTATTTATTTTCTTGTTACAATGATTTTCCACTTCATCTTGAAAGTATTTGAACGTTTTCAAATATTTCATACTTCTTTCTCATTAAGTGATTATTCACTCAAATTTCCGGAGAAATCATATGAAGTTGAAGTCCATCGCTTACGACTATACATAATGGACTATATACATCGATGTGAATAAATCCCAATATTTTAGTCGTTTGTTCTTCTTTGGCCTTTGAACGAAGTTTTAATTATCCTGAGAAAAGTCTCACAAGCGTCATTTGACCAAATCAAAGACTCCAAAAAGTCATGAAAATGGAGTTTCTTCATGTTCTATTTCCAATATAATTTAAATGGCGATGTCATTTCTTAAGTGATCTTCCAATCATTTGTCTTGCGACATTTTAGCATTAGTTTTATGGATGTGATTTCTCTAACTAGATGTGTAAATCATCCATCTTATATGTAATACGGTAATTATTTGAACAATCTTTGTTCTCATAATACCTAATTTAAATAACTATTATTAAAACAAATCTTGAAGGCAAGCTTTGATGTCAACGAGAAATACAAACAACAGTTTTTTTGTTTTCGATGAACATCATCACATATTCTCTTGCTAGTTACTTAGGCCATTATGGTTCATTAATTGCGTCGTTCTGTATGACATTTCATACCAACCAATTCGGTATTCAATACCCAAGAACCACATTGTTTAACAAGCAAAGAATACAACCATAACATGTATATCATATATATACCTAAACTGGATATTTCCAATCTTTTCTTTTCTGCCAAATATATTTTATAATTTCTCTTTCAGCATTTCCTTTCCTTCTAAAAGAATCTATCAAAATGAAAAGTGGCGCCATATACATGACACATAGTCCAAATCGTGTATATTCAAATACTAATACCTTTGGACTTGCATTTTGAACTAGATCACCATCATCAAATGAATGGCATTCTTTCAAAATCCATTCTTCAGTAATCTTCTAGTGTAGTAAACACTTCACATACATCTTCTATTCATCTTTATCATGATTGTAACATCCCAAAAATACTAAGCTTGGATCATCAAGCACTAGTCATCAACATTTAGGGTTAACAAAAACTTTTCTAAATAAAATTATGAATGCATGCATATGTGTATGCATGGATTTTAAAATTCTTTGGAACCACCTTGTTTGATTGTTTCATTGCTTGTAAAATGTTCCTTAGGTGAAATAAACATCATCTAAAACATTTCCCACACTTTTCCTAAAGACAAGTAAATCAAAACAAATATATTAAAGGAATGGTCACTTTGACCAATTTAACTCCCATGCCTACTTTGGCTGTCTCAAACTTTCAGAACCTAACAGAAACTTTTCTGGATCTTTGCACCCCTTGAATGTACTCATAACAAGGTATCAAGGCCCACTTTGTGATCATCCAGAAACTTTCAAATGCATAGTTTAAATGACAATTCAAAATTGAATCTTCATCATATGGGAAGATCCCACTTTTTCAAAAACCACTCAAACAAGCTCAACTTTCAAAACCCAAGGATCCGCAGACTCACCAGCACCAACCTAGCAAGCCCACCAAAAATCTTTTCAAAATTCAAAACTTGAATTCATGCGGCCATTTCATCAAACAGGTTGTAGACACAAATCAAACAAACATCAAACACTATAGTGTGCAGTAAAATTGGCCTAACTTGTTCCCTATTTAGCTCACAACCAGCTCAGTAGATCATCTAGGAAGATTAACCAAGCACTAGCACCACTGTGAGCTTGCCATTGCCATCAATGGTGAACAGCCGAGCACACCCATGTCACCCCCATGTCGACAGCAAGCTAGGAGGAGACACAAGCCTAGCCAGCATGTCTGGGAGGCAGCTCACTGTCCATCGCCACTCCCTGTCCACCGCTCGAACCTTGCCAACCACTGGACCACACGCACGGACCGCGCCCAGACCGCCAGCGACCATGCAGAGCGTGTGCCAGAGCGCCACCCTCGACCGAAGCCCACAGACCACGCGCCGCCCTCGCCGCGTGCATACACATCCCCACTGACCCAGGAGACCGCCAGGCATCCCCGTTCGCCGCCCTGTGACGCACAGCCACCGCTCGCCGTCGAAGACGTCGCCTCTGCCGATCAGAGCATCACATGTTCCAGACCAAGCCGCACCTCCCCACGCCTCGAAACCATGTCGTTGAGCATCGCCAGGGAACACCGCACCGTCCCCTACCATTGCCCATGCCAATAGCCACCTGTAACATCGCCCCCGACGAGCTCACCGTGCGCCCCGTCGGTCCCCTCGCTCGACTATAAATAGAGGCCACCCCCGCTCGATTTCTTCACACCATCTCACTCCCCTCTAGTCACTGATCGTGCCACACCGTTCCCGGAGCAAGGCGAGCACCACCTCGCCGGAATTTCACCAGAGCCCGCCGCCTCTGGAGAAGAAGGGAGCCAGCGATTTTGTCCACCCCAGGAGCTGCTGCGACCACCCCTGAGTTCGCCGTCGTCGACTTCGTCGTTCGCCCGCCTCGCCGACCCTCGCCAGCATCCTGGTGAGCCCCCAGCAACCCTCACTGGCCGCGCTAGGTTTCTTTCTCGTCGGCGTTGTCTCGCGTCGACGATGACTCCCAGCCGTTGGATTAGAATCAGATCGAACGACCCACGTTGCCCTGTACCGCTTCGCCCCTTCCTGTCTCACTGGCATGTGGGGACACCCACTTAAGCAGCCCGCGGGAGCACTGCGCTTAGCAGGCCGAACCAGTAACTTTTCCTGCGCAGCCCAGTGATTTGAATTAAATCTTTTTCCTTAATTCAAACACACTTCTGTACCCAGTTTCAAAACTCAATCCATATCGATTCAGTGCAGCATTTTGAATGAAACCAATTTTCTTGGAAAGGTCTGTGAATGCTGAATCCAAGCCCGTTTGATTCAAGTCATTTGGATCTATATATCATCCATGGTAAAAATAACAAGGCAGAAGCTTTTCTGTATTCAAACATTTTTCAAATTTAAACCATAATAGCTTTTGAGTTGATTCCAACTCTCAGAAATCACATTTAACCATACGTTTCATAATATATAAAAAGATATAGGTTTACTTGCAGAAATAATGTTCAAGTAATAAAAGAATGCTACATAGGCATTTCTAGTCATGATATTTAAATAAAATAAAAGGGTAAAACCTTATTAAATTGTGACACCACTTTAAATCACATTCCCTTGGACTACAATATGTGGTGATGACATGTGTCAACATGATCCCATGTTTGGGTTGGAGAATATTAAATCTTAAGTAGTTTTTCAATGAGTAGAAATTACTTTTCTAAAAATAAAAGGAATTAAACCAAGCCGTAACCTTGTAATGTTAGAGATTATGCTATATCATCTATAGGACCCTTGTGTGTGATGATTGCAAGTAGTTAAGTATTTTTTGGTGATTGTGTACCTCGTATTTATGCATAGACGCTAGTACCGACCAAGGATACGAGGAGGAAGGAGGATACTACAAAGAAGAAGCCGAGGAGAACTTCAACCACTGCTCTGCACAAGGCAAGCCTAATGCTACTAGTTGAATGTGCAAGCTAACACTTGCAATTTAGCAAGCTTATATTGACATTGATGCAAGCCAACACTTGCAAGATACTTTACCTATGCAAGCAAATACTTGCTTGTTACCATGCCTACTATATGATTTAAGCATATATGATCATACCCACTTGAGAAACCAATCCTAGTTTTATTTGCAAGCTTCTTACTTTATTTCTTTATCAAAGCTCTTACTTAGAGTTTACTTAAGAGATTGGTAGACATTAGAAATATACGTGAAGGTTGCATAAAGAGCATAAAATTTGGCCTAAGTTTGAAACCTTGATATCATCCTAAGATATAAGGTGTACTTAGTTGAAACTCCCCTAGTTTACCACCCCTCATTAGTACTCACCCCCATTTGTAGATGCTAGTGCTAAGCATAAAACTTGATCAACCTTAGATGGGAATACTTGGTGAGAAAATGGTTATGAAAACCTTAGAATGATGGATCATTCGATTGAAAGGTTTTGGACATGTGTTTCCGAACACCTGATGATTTTGATGATGAAAATGTTGAGGCATGAGCCTTAGCCCTTTTATAAAACTAATGGTTGTCTGGATACGATACCATTCCAATTTTATCGTACAACCACAATACCCGAATATTGGGTAGGGCTTGACTTGAAACTTATGTACCTTAGTATTAGCTCCCTCACGGCCAAGGTCTGAGCTGAGGCTACCTTGTGAAGATTGTCCACCTGTGCAGTACCCAAGATGACAGTTGGTCATGGTTGGGAGGCCAAACTCACAGGAGAGGTGCTTATACTAGGGCGTGTAATTGAAAGGTTATGATTGATTATCCGCATACTGAGTATGGTGAATTCAGGATTTGTTCCTGACGGATGTATCAAATGTTGTGGTGAAAGTGTACAATCTCTGCAGAGTGTCAAACTATTCGAATAGCCGTGTCCGTGATTATGGACAGTTGGAGTGGCCATACTGTTCCCCCGTCAGACTTTTCAAAAATTGACTTGTGAAATGAATTGAGACTTTGACTTGACCACAACAGAGTTGTGACATGAGTTACAAGATCCCACTTAGGAGTTATAAAATTGTGACTAGCTTTGGAACTTAGTAGAGATAAATCTGGCTTTTGCAAAACAACCCTAGAGCCTAGTGTCCTATTATCCAAAAACCCCTTTACCTGTTAGTATTAGTTTGCGAGTACTTAAAGAGTACTCATGGCTTTGTCCCTGGCTATTCCCATGGCCAGACTATGAAGAGGAGTACCTGGAGGATGGACCCCAGGAAGGTTAAGACAACTAGGATCATCTCCCATCGTCAGCATTGCCTGTGACCCCGAAGATGGAGCGTCGCCGATGCTACCGTTATTATTACGTATTCCGCTCCTTGATGTTGTATTAAGAACGGGATCATGAAATCCCTATTCATGTAAGAACTTATGTGAAGTTTGTAATGGATGATGTACTATGGTATCCAATTCTGTGATGTCTCGCAAAAATGGTAATCCTGGGATTGCGATGTATGGCATAACAGGCATCTAGGATTGAAAAATCCGGGTGTTGACAATGATGACTTTCATGATCAAGCTAATGTAGCTTATAAAGGCGAATCGTGAGTATAACATTACTTTCCAAAACCGTTTTGGATGATTAAGATGTCTAGCATCTCCAACCTTTGCAAATTATCATTCAATATGAGAACATATATTATACTCTATCGTATTGCAACCAAAACATTGTTTCAGGTATCATTATATATGCTACACATGATGGTTTCTGAAACAATTCTTTCAGCTCCTAGAAAACCTTGATATTTAAAAACAATCAAGAATCATGGATGCAAACATGATACTTAAGATACTAACACTAGAATTGTTACTCTCGATTTAATACTAATTATTAAATTTCACAAAGGAAACAGAGTTTTCTGAAAGTTTGCAATAGGACTTTAAACTTTAGATTGACACTCAACACAATACGATACTAGTTCGTAAAGTAAATATCCAGAATTCTATAGTTCTATTATCTCAATTACAACTAATCATAAGGTGATGAACGAATGACAATGACTACAATAAATTATGCAAATTCACTTTGATTTAATTTATGATAAATTGAGTTCTACTAATCCAAATTAGAAATGAACTCCCACTCAAAAACGACACCCCTTGTGTCTTTTTGGTTATTACATGAACCAAATCCACTACACCAAGTCCCATCATCACGTGAATCGGTGTAGCTTCAAAGGCGAGCATATAAGCGGTCATCATATCAAACATATGACTCATGCTTAACCTTTTGGTCCGTGTTCCAAAGCCATGTCTACAAATTCTAGGCTCGCCAAGTAAGAACCTTAGTATTCGTGTCTGTAAAATTGTCTTACGCCCGAGATATGCTCGTGGATTCAAGTACACCCGATCATCACGTGATGTCCTGAAAAGGCGAAATATTGTCGGTGCATACTTAAGTAAGAACACATTTTTATCTTGATATCTAAATGAGGGGTCATCTTATAATGCTAATAAAATTCCAAACAAGCAATATAAGATGCAACAAACATCACATGTGAAAAATGAAATGATATGATCCTTGCACTTGATCATTATCATGTGCATCATGGTATGATCTTCATCATTCCTTTATGTTTAAGGCCAAGGTCTATGGAACTTACACGTTCTGTGTGTTGTAAGAGTATCTACTTATACTTTTTCTTACAACATCACCATATCATGGCACTAGCCTAGCAACAATCTAAACTAGAAGCTTCTAATTTATCCATTGCAAGTTTTACGTGGCTGAGGGCTTTCGGAGATAGAACCGTTCTTACCTACGAACATGAACCACAACGAGGATAACCAAATTATCAACAACTTGTTTTAAATTAGATATTGACTATAGTAGGAGAGACAGACACCCGCTAGCCACTTATGCAAAACTAGTTGCATGTCAAGCGTGGAACAGGTCTCATGTGCGAGGACAAGTAAAGTTTGTCCGGGCCGCTTCATCCCACTATGCCACTAATATCCAAAGTACAACTAAGAAGCAATAACATGATCACCATTGCCCACATATATACATATGTTTACTACCCGTGCAAAGAATCTACGCATAGATCCGGCTCTGATACCACTGTACGGTTCGCAACATAGAAAACAAAAAATTTCCCTCGCTGGGAACAACTATGTACCAAGATATATCTACTAGATACAAGCAACGGGTGGATATACATCCATAGAATACATACCCTCGAAGACCGAATAGCGTTAACGAGGTTGTAATCGTGGATGATGTAGTCGAACGCTTGACGATCTCAAGATCGTGATGAAGTCCATCTGGTCTAGCCGATCCAACACCATCAAGTCCAGCACCGCAAAGCAGTGCTGCATCCGTGATCGCACACACGTCCGGGTACCCCGACAACCTCCACGCCTTTTCTCCAGTGAATCAGCGGAAGCAACAAATCCTTCCAGAAAAATCCACCAGAACATGTATCTCGCTGATCCGAGACCATGGGGAAATTCTAAAGGGGGGGAGAGAGATCCTTCACGAGGAGGTGTGAGATGAGAGGAGGGAGTGAGGTGCCTTTTATAGGGAGAGGGGGAAGCCCGCTCCCATGGCGTGGAAGCCATGGAGGTTCCCCCACCTCTTCCACAATCACGTGGGTGGAGCTCCCACTCACATAAATAGCCATCCAATCAAAATTCCACTAACCTCCATTAAATTTCCACCAAATTTAATGCAATCTCTCATTAAATAAAACTCTTTTATTTATTTTTTCAGAATTTTTTGAATTACTTGAATTAACAAACATTCACATAAAACCCCTTACAATATTTCAATTTCACATGCAGAACCAGTTTCAGCAATTTCAACCGAAATAGTTCTGGTGTCTAGTGAAATAAATTCCTACGCTTTGTAATTCTTTCTATGGCATATTATTTGCTCCAAATGGTGTCGGTATCCCTTAAGTGTGTCACCCTACGGTTCGCGAATAATGTAGACATGATCGATACCCCTCTCCGATCAATAATCAGCAGCGGGACCTAGAGATCCCTACTGACTCCCACATATTCAACGATGACTTCTATGATCGTGTGAACCTTATACTCATGTAACTCAATCCCTTTGTCTCGAGATATATTACATGTCCGAGATTCAATCATTGGTATCTCCATACCTAGTTTGATCTTGTTAACTACATGCACTCTTTTCTCCTTCCCGTGATATAACATTCTAGTGATCAAATCACTTGCTTGCAAGCTAACTAATGTGATATCATCGAGAGGTCCCAGAGTATATATCTCCGTCATCGGGATGGAAAAAATTCTACTCTTGATCCATGAGCCTCAACATAACACCTTTGTAGCACTGAACCCATCTTTATAGTCACCCTGTTACGGTGTGACGTTTGATGGTATCAAGATACTCTTCCGGTGTTAGTGATTGACATGATCTCATTGGGTATGTATTAAGATTACTGTGTATGATGTTATAGAAATATAAACACAATGATCTTGATCGTAATGCTATACTTCGGATGAATGTTCATCACATCATTCCAACAATGTTGTGACCTCGTTATTAATAACATCCAATGTCCATGATCAGGAAACTTTTGATCATCTTGTTAATCAACGAGCTAGTTTATAAGAGAGTCATAACTAGGAACTGTCTTTTTGTTTATTAAACACACATGTATTAATGTTTCTGTGTTAATACAATTATATCATGCAAAATAAACATTTAGCATAAATAAGGAATACGATAATAAGCACTTTTATTATTTCCTCTCGGGCATATTCCCTTCAGAGGGAACTACTTGTTGGTAGACGGAGGCGTGTTAGCACTTACAGTGACTATAAAGCTGTTGGCACTCCTTACGTATCAACTTGGGAATCGAAGAAACTCATGAAACACTATCCATGCCATGGGATACGTCCTGCGGGATTAAGTCCCTTAATAGTGCAGTAATTCAATTGATGTTGATTATTGTCTGATGTGGTTATGAGGATGATGTGAGCAGTGGTTGCTGCCTAATTTTCCAAATACGGAGTTCCTCCCTCACATACATAGTTGAGAATGTTCATGATAATAATCTTTACCTTAGCCCTTTATAATGCTAGTGGTGTATCCGCTAATCCCTGAGAACGTTTTTCCCCTCTGAAGTTTCAAATCTCTTTTACATACGTGATACTTACTTTCTGTATTAAGTTTTGTTTACTTTAATCATTGTTCTCTTATACCAAAAAAACAAAAACACCTTTTTACACAACATTCGCATTTATCTTGTTACTTAGAACTTTATTTCAGCATTTCTATTTTAGTATTTAATTCAAGAATTCTTTAGACTTCAGACTCCTACTCCTTGTGGGATCGATATATTTATTTCAAAACTTGCTAAAAATGATTTGTGCACTTGCAATCATCAAGCTATTTTCTAGCGCCGTTGTCGGGGAGCTAAGTACTATTGGTCTTTTAGTTTTTTATTATTTATTTTAGTCTTGCTAAGTTTTTTTTGAGTTACAGGTTTACACCAACATGATGGAGTTTGAGCATATGACTAGTGCTAACCCACTCAGCCACTTTGGGAAGCCCTATGATATTTATAAAAGAGACAACTCCAACAAGAATACAAGGGGGATTGAAATAAATCCTCTACTACTTGGTATTATACACAAGAAACAATTTACTGGAGATGAAGAAGATCCTGATCCATATGAGCATATTGCATGTTCAAAGATATATGTTGCACTTTCCAACTACCAGGGTATACCCCCAATGAGGTTAGGGTTAAACTCTTTAGTCAAACTTTGACAAGTATAGCTCTCTCATGGTATAGATCTTTACCCTCAGGAGCCACTACTACCTGGGATAATTTACCTTGTGAATTTCTATCCAAATATTATCCATTATCAAAAGCTTCTGGAATCAGGCGTCTTATAATGACTTGGAGTACCCGTCCCAATGAAGGACTAGTAAGAGATTATATAAGATTTAAAGATTTACTTAATCAATATCCTCATCATGATTTGCATGAATGGTATTTATTGCATATCTTTTATGGTGGTTTAATTGAACCTAATAAAATTGAACTAGATTCTTGCACGAGAGGAGCTTTTATGGATTTACCCATAACTAAAGCTTGGGCTTTACTTAATAGAATTCGTGACCATAGAGTTTCATGGAATTTTGGTCTAGGAAGTGAAGGAGGACAGAAATATATTATGATTGTATTCATGACTATAATAAGAAGGGCCATATTAATGAATTATCTAGAGAACTATGTATAGATTTAGATCTTGTGTTGCAAGTTTTTAAAGCTTTTATAGGACACATCAAAGCTCCAAAAGAGGGTTCAGCCAAGTATGATCCACCATCCAAACCTGAGAAGAAAAGAGAAGTTATAACAATATTGCCCTCCCTAGAACCAATATATGAGATACATTTCCCTAACACTACATAGAATCATATTTTGGAATATCAACATGTTAAAGCAGTATAGGAGAATAAAGAAGAGGAAAGTATGCTAATAATTGAAGAACATCTGGATGAAACCAAAGATGAAGAGGTAACCAAGGAAGAAATTATGGCTATGTATTCACATTGTAACATAGTTGAACTTGATGAAGAGACTTATGTATTGGTTGAAGGTAAAACTAAGGTAAAAGATGTGGATAAGACTATTCTTCCCTGCATATTTAAAGAAACCTTGCATTACGGTTTATGTGATCCTGGCACCAAAGTTAATGTTATATCTTATTATTTTTATTTAGAAATAAAAGAAGAGATGGCACCAGCTACAATAGAAAATACTGATATGATAATGATGTTAGCCAATAAAATCTTAAAATTCCACTGGGAGTAGTTGAATATGCAACTAGCAATAAAAATTCCCTATCGATTTTGTAGTTGTTGATATGGTAGCTGAAAATCTTTGCCCAATTATATTTGGAAGAAACTTTTTGAGTGATCTAGGTGCCATAGTCGACTTAAAAAAGGAGGTTGTATCCCTTAAGCTTGGGAAAGCGGAAAAAGAATTCCACTTTTCCAAATTTAAAGATAAACCTCTACTTATGCAAGAACAAGAGAAAGAGAAAACTATTGAGGAGATGGAAGCTCTTTTCTTAAGTAATCAAGAATAACAATAAATAAATGAAGACTCGAATTGTGAAGAAATGATTATGGACGACAGGTCTCTAGAAGAATTAGAAAGTGAATTTGATTCATCCCATCTTAGAACCTCCAACTGATGAAGCTTTTGAAGATCCAGAAAAGAGGGGGATGAAGAATTGCCACCCCCAGAATTAAAAACTTTACCAGATAATCTTAAATATAGATTCTTCGATAATACTAATAAATTCCGAATTATTATTGCTAAACTTTCAGGGTAAGAATAACTCATGAAGGTACTTAAGGATCATCGCAAGGCCTTTGGGTACTCAATGGATGATTAGAAGGGCACTAGTCCCATGATAACCGTCCATCAAATATTCATGGAGGAAGGTTCTAAATTAGTTGTAGAATTTAATAGAAGGCTAAAGCGTGAAATGAAGGACGTGGTAAGAAAATAAATAGTACGCCTACTGGATGCAGGTATAATCTATCCTGTAAAAGAAAGTTAATGGGTAAGTCATGTTCATTGTGTTCCTAAGAAAGGCGGCTTTACGGTTGTTCCTAATGAAAACAATGAATTGATACCTACTAGAACTATTATTGGACATAGGATGTGTATAGATTTCAGGAAATTGAATAAAGAAACTAGGAAATATCACTATCCTTTACCGTTCATAGATCAAACTTTAAAGAGGTTAGCAAACCACACTCATTTTTTCTACTTGGACGGATACTCTGTTTTTTCCCAAATAGTTGTTCATCCTGATGACCAACTTAAAACAACTTTCATTAGTACTTATGGTTTATATGCTTACCGACGCATGCCTTTTGGTGTATGTAATGCTCCAGCTACTTTCTAAAGATGCATGGCTGCTATTTTTGTGGATTTCATAGAACTAATAATGGAAGTATTTATCGATGATTTTTCTATCTATGGAACTTTGTTTACTAGTTGCTTGGATAATCTCAAAATAATTTTGCAGCATTGCAAAGAAACCAATCTTGTTCTAAATTGGGAGAAGTGCCATTTTATGGTCAAAGAAGGCATAGTCCTTGGACATAAGGTATCAGGTAAGGGTATTAAAGTAGATAGGGCTAAAGTTGAGGCAATAGAGTGAATGCCACAACTAAGGGACATAAAAGGTATAAAAAGTTTTCTTTGTCATGTGGGTTTTTATAGAAGGTTCATTAGGAATTTCTCTGGAATTTCCAAACCTTTACCTAATTTGTTGCAAACGGGAGTAAGATTTAATTTTGATGATAAATGCCTTATTGACTTTAATAAACTTAAATATGATTTATCCCATGCCCCTATCATTAAACCACCTATTTGGGATATGGCTTTTGATTTAATATGTGAAGCTAGTGATGATGCTTTAGGAGTAACTCTAGGACAACACATAGGTCGCAGATTTAATATTATACATCATGCTAGTAGAACTCTCAATGGTGCTCAAAAGAATTATCCTAAGGAAGAAAGAGCAATCTTTGCTGTATTTTTCTCTTGTGATAAATTTCATTCTTATATTGTTGATGCAAAAGTAAGAGTTCATATGGATCGTTATGGTTTAAAAGAACTCCTAGAGAGGAAGATTCATAAGCGAAGACTGATTCGTTGGATCCTTTTACTTCAAGAATTTGAGTTGCAGATTATGCAGAGACAAGAAGAAAAGATAGTGGATGCAACATCTATATTTTCCCAGCAAGACATTAATCTTATTGAGAGGGAATTTAGTCCTCATGATTTTCTCTTACGAGAATTATTAGATGAACTAAGGTTAATCCCTTTGAAAGAGAAGAAATCCTTGTTGTTGGAGGAGCTTGTCATCCCCCAATAAATAGACGGTGAGTGCAAGGTAAGTGTTCTTACTCTAATATGTGTTTTGTCTTCACAGTTTTACTTCTAAGAATTTTTACCTTTGAATTCCTCTTGTTTTTCTGAAGTTTTTGAGGGGTTTTTGTAACTATACGGGTGCAACTATACGGCCGGAGAAAAATCTCCCGCCGTATAGTTGGTCGTTAAAGGTACTGTATCCCCCTTACGAAATAATTTTTGGTGTGAAGTATAATATGGTTGCAACTATACGGCCAGAGATAAATATCCCGCCGTATAGTTGGTTGTTAACATGTAACATACCAGGTTTTATTATGATGTTACTAGAAGCATGCATCATCCTTGCATCATTGCATCCTACAAATTAAGTTGCATCAAAAACCCTAACATCTGAACCCACAAAAAACCCTAATAAGATTTCCCTATGTGAGCAATTTTGTTGTAGTCTGCTAAAACTATGTAAAAACATTTAAATTATGGTCCTATGTTGACCACCTTATTTTTACAAAAATTTGGAAACAAGTTTCATCACTTTTGGACTTACTATGCAAAAGTTATTGGTGTTTTACTAAAACAGAAATTGAAAAAAAAATTATTAAGAAAAAAAAAGGGCAACGGCCTAACCTAACTGGGCCGGCTGCGCCAGCCCACCCGCGCCTGCGCGGCACCTAGCTTGCCAGCGTCGCCAGCGCAGCCTAGCAGAGCTCGAGGGCGCCAGCCCGCAGGCCGCAGTCGCTGACGCGGGGGTCCCACCCCGTCCTCGTCCTCGCAGAGACCGCGACGAACACGTTCCCCTCTGCCGCGAACGGGGATCAGATAAATCCCAACGTATTCGACCGCCCCTCCCCCAAGTCTTTGGAGTATATAAAGCCCAACCCCTCTCGTTGTTTCCCCTCGAAAAACCCTAGCTCAAGCCGTGTCGAACCGTTGTCGTTCTTTCTCGCCGTGCCGCGCTCGGGAAGGTTGAGGTCCCGACGATTTGTGCCACCCCGAACCCTCCTTCGCTGTTGGTTGTCCTCCCCGTGCTTCACCGTTTCCCCTGACATCTTTTTCCCCTTCTACAGAGCACTAGATCGCGCTCGATTTCTTGCCGACGCCTCGCCGAAGTTCGCGGAGATCGGCGGAGCACCGCGACTGGACGGGGAAGGGAACGTGGAAGCCAGTCTCGCGAACGAGACCGCGAGGAGGAGCCGGACGCCGTCGTCTACTCCACTGCCTCGGGAAGCCACCGGACCGCCGCCAAGCACCGCTGCTCGACACCGCCATCGTCGTCTGCCTCGCCTCGCCATCAACGCCACTGGTAAGTCGTCGCCATCGCTCCCGTCCGTTGTATCTGCTAGCTACGGCCCAGATTAGAAGGGGCGAGCGAAGTGGTACGCGCCAATCGCGCTGCACCGTGTGGCAAACCGCGTCGGCACCACGCCCGCGCTGCGTCACCCCCCACCTTGCCTAGCTGGGCCAATTGGAAGCTGCCACCTGGCGCGTTTTTGAGTTAGGGCTAGATCTGTTTTGCAGATTGGGTTAAATATTGCGAAAATCATATAAAAATAATTACTTGGACAATTTTAGCTTATGATATACCGTTTGATTCATAATTTTATGTAGAACCCAGATCTGCAATAAAATTCCATGTTTACAGTAGGGTTTTCGGTGTAGATTTTAATCTCTAGATTAGAGTGTTTATTCTATAGAAAAATAATTAAAATTCTGTTTTAGTTGATTCTTGTTGCGTTGAATTTGTTTCCGCAATACCTACTGAACAAAATTATAAAACCTTGCTTAAGATCATTAGATCTAATTTGTGGCTAATTTGATGGTTGGATCTCCTATTAAACCTATGAACTAAATTAATGACCCAACTTATTTTAAACCTATGGGAAATCAAAACTAATAACTCCCTAACACAATTGCAAACCAATTATGCTACCTTGGTCATTTTAGAAGACCAATCTTGCATAAATACCATGTTGCATGCATGCATGTTATCTCTGTGGCATATTTTGTGCAAGTTGTGATCAGATCTATGTTTGTGATTCGTTAGATTGTTCGGAGTGCACTAAGGAGTGATATTGTGTAGAGTGCTGCTCGGATCAAGGCAAGTTACACCACTTGATCATAAATTTGTCCCAGTTTTGATTCGATGCATATGATCTTCAAAATTCTGTAGTATGCATGTGTAGGATGATCTAGTAGAACTTTTCTTAGTACTATTTTGCAAGTGCGATGATTTTGTAGTATGCCATGAGTAGCTCTATACTCAGGATTTTTCCCTCCTAATAGGTTACCCCTATTTTGCTAAGTATTGCTTGCTTTGCTATATATACAAAGTACCGTTGGGGGGTTCGAAAGACAAAGAATTTTTCTAAGTATAAAGGCTCACTAGAGCAAACTTTTTTTCTCAAGTCCACTTCGAAATAAAACTAAGTTTTCTTCTGGGCGGAATGGTTGTCGGGTCAACGAGTGAGATTTTGGTGGAGGACGGCCACCCATGAATCAAAGAAGTCTGCCATGTTTCAGAATTCAGAAGCTTCTAGTGCAACCACAATACATTATGGGCTGTGTCTTGGCCTAGTACTTAGTGGAAAACCTCACCTGGGTACCAACATTTGGAGGTTCTTGGCACGGTTGGATCCAGAAGGTAGACGGGCTACTAAGGGAAAGCCTCGCCATGGTCTTGTCTGTAAAAGGACTTGATCGTGGATTGTGGGTAAAGTGCACACACTCTCGAGAGTATTGCAATCTGATCGATCAACCGTGTTCACGGAAATAGAACAACATTGAGCATCTGAAGGATGGAGCCTCTGAAGGATCTTCCTCTCTTTTCTAAACAAAGTTTTTTAAAAAAACCATGGCGTGAGTAATATCGCCAATGGGTGGGATTTTGGGAACTTGGTGTGTAATATCCAAGTGACACTTGGTGCGTAATATCCAAGTGTTCGGTTGTTTGGACACTTGGTGCGTAATATCCTTGTGTGCCATTTGATCCTATTTTTATCTAAAAAAATGTTTACAAAGTAGGGAAAATATTCTCTTCTTCTCTCTACTTAAGAAAACTAGCTTTGAGCAAATGAACTCTACAGCCTAAACCAGCTTTGCATGTAGAGATAGTCCTTTCTTTCCTTGGTGTAATTTGCCAATACATTCAAAGTATTGACCCAACTTGTTGGTTGCACGTCTTATGTGCAGAAACCGAAGATTGAAAGGTGCATAGGAATCGCGAGTCTACACTCGACAAGCCTGGGGCGTTGATGGACTCAAGCTGCTTTTATGTTTCCGCTGTTATTTGACCTAGCAAAATGCTATGCAACTTTGTAATAAATTCATACTCTGGATTCTCCGTGTAATAATGACTTTGTGTTTTACATGATATTCATCGACTGTGAGTGCTAGCTATTGATCCAGGGACTAGCATGTGAATCACAGGGACTTAGGATCCTTACCGATCTGAGGTCACTACATAAAACTTCTATATCATCGACCCTTTTTCGTTCTTATTTATATTCATCTAAAAAAAAGTTTTGTCGGTTCCTAGTCGGTATTCTAACCGACCTGGACTCGAGATATTTGGAAATATCTGACCGCAACCAACTATACCGCTAGGCTATACGGGTCGCGACCATATAGTTGGTCGTTATGCGGCAGGACTCCTTCAAAATCTTGATTTCTTTTCCTGATCTGTTCGGGTTCTTTTCTTGGGCGTGAATTTGGTGTTTGTCACGAGTTTTACCGACCTCCGACCCCTCTTATATACTGCCATTATGCCTCTCTCTAGTCACAATCACCAGGAACCAATACACCTCTTGTTCATACAAGAGAACACACCACAAAGAGCAACTCAGATCCGAGAAGCCAAGGAGAGGAGTTCCTATGGATATCAGAAGCAATAGCGAGCAGGATGAGGAGTTAAGACCCTCCCTATGGAGTTTCTTCACACTGACAGACAACACCGGAAGAAGGAATTGAAGGCCCTCGAGCTGAAGATTGCAGGGATGGACAAGGAGGCGCCAGGGACCCCATGCATCTTCGGTGGCTATGGTTTTATCTTGATAAACTCGATGAGAATATCAAGTAGACCACCAAAGCAGGTTTTTATATGAGTCTTAAGGTGATAGAAAACCTCGAAAATAACAATGAGATCATTAAAGAATAGGTGAATGTGATGGAGAAGAATAATCTCCTCTACAAGCTGCGCATTGAAGAACTGGAGGCCATCAATCAATCTCTCCGTCTCAGGCTGGCCCATGAAGAGAAGATACCATGTGCTCTGGCTCCATAGTGATCTACGAATAAATCACGGTATCAAATAATCGCAAGGGATTATTTGATCTCGCCTGGCTTGATTCCAAGCTTGGGAGATCTTTAAGACCTTGTAATTTATCTTATAAGTTTTTATTACTATTCTAGTTTTGCATTAGTTCAAGCTCATAAATAAAGTTTGCATCATTATAATTCCCTTCAGGAATAGTCGATCCCTTTATGAAATTCTGAGTTCTTTATAATATATGGATCATTATTAAGTTTGAGTTTTCTTATTAGATATATGAATGGCTTGAGTATAATTTTACTTGCACTTGATGATACCAATAGAAGTCTTCCACACCATTGGTATTAACGAAACATACAAAGATAATTTGATCAATATGTTGTAGGTCAATGGATTGATTTACAAAAAGAAGAAATTATCTAATTAGTTAAGTTGAAAAAGGAAAACCTTGAACAAAGGAGAAATCAAAAGTTTTATCAAATAGAGTGATAACAAGTTAAGGTAGAATATTCAAGTTATAAAGATGCCTCATATATATTTGGAATTTGGTAATTGAGATCATTAAACTTTGGACTCCTACATGAAATGGAATGTACTGCTAGATCATTGGCACAACACTTAAACAAAAGTGTGAGCATGAATATATACAGAGAAATAAGAAAATAAAGATGAAGAAAAAGAGTGAATGTGCAAAAAGCAAATAGGCATATACCACTATATTGTAGTAAGACAAAGAGACGTTTGAGATTTTGAATCCCAAGTGAATATGTTAATCCTAAAAACACTTGGGACTACCTCACTAAATCATTCGGTCAAACTGAATACTATTACATCATGTTAAGAGTAATCTTTTGTGAACTATTAATTGCTAAGGTGTGGAAGCCTGCTATTATTATTCGGATGGTTCGAGTAAGGTACTATTCATGAACTTTTTTCTCTGTATCCTGAATGATAAACAACTGCTGCAATTGCCTCATTTATTTTATCGACTCAGCTTCATGAATACCAGGATCACATCCTTTAAGGTAAACTTGCTCGGGACAAACAAGAAGTCTAAGCTTGGGGAAGTTGAAGAGTGCATATTTGCATCATGTTTTATATTATTATTTTACATTGTAGGGGTAGGATCTTGGTATTTTATGGCGTTCGCGCGCACCTTTTATGTTTATTTTTAAAAGGATCAGATCAGATGATGGATACGATGGACACAATTCTTGGACCAGTTATATTCGAGTGAAAAGGAGCCAAAAACTATGTAAATTGCTTATTTGGGAAATATTAATAACACCAGAAGAAAACCCGAAGCAATTGGAGGGTACAGAAGGGTTAACGGCCAACTATACGGCGAGAAGAAATATTTTGGCCGTATAGTTCCCGATGTATAGTTGGTGCCGACACCGCCTCCTCAAATAGTTTCATCCCGTGCAACTAGATCAGAGATACGACATACAGAACACCCAGAAATCGGCGAAACTTCACCTCCGGAAGGCATCTGGAGGGGAAACTCATCCACCGGGACCCATCTTCGCCCTACACGGATCCAGGAGGCTAAGGCATCGATCTTCATCAGCAACCTCTACATCATCACCATCTCCATCCATCCCATCTACATCTTGTCTATATATTGTTGTAATTTATGTACTCGTTGTGGATTTATACAAGTACTATTCATCTATGATAGATTCTATTACTTTTGCCATGATGATGATTGCCTCTATGTCCGAGTAGATCATTAGTTCTTGGGGAGATGGAGAAACCCTAGCATGAGATTGAAATAAGATAAATTTTATTATGATATTCATCCCTGTGACCATATGTTAGATTGTCTTCATCTTGATGTTGGGAGAAGTCGGCCTCTCAATATTTGTCTCTTGTGGGGACTTGATGGAGGGAACTAATTGTTGGTAGAAGGAGGCGTGTTATTACTTATAGTGACTATAAAGCTGTTGGCACTCCTTACATATCAATTTGGGAATCGAGAAAACTCACGAAACACTATCCATGCCATGGGATACGTCCTGCGGGATTAAGTCCCTTAATAGCGCAGTAATTCAATTGATGTTGATTGTTGTCTGCTATGGTTATGAGGATGATGTGAGTAGTGGTTGTTGCCTAATTGTCCAAATATGGAGTTTCTCCCGTACATACATAGTTGAGAATATTCAAGATAATAATCTTTACCTTAGACCTATAATGCTACTCGTGTATCCGCTAATCCTTGAGAATGCTTTTTTCTACTAAAGTTTCAAATCTCTTTTACATACGCGGTACTTACTTTCTGTATTCAGTTTTGTTTACTTTACTCATTGTTCTCTTATACCAGAAACCCAAAAACACCTTTTTACACAACAATCACATTTTATCTTGTTACTTAGAACTTTATTTCAGCATTTCTATTTTAGTATTTAATTCAAGAGTTCTTAAGACTTCTGACTCCTGCTCCTAGTGGGATCGATATCTTTATTTCGAAACTAGATACAAACGATCTGTACACTTGTAGTCATCACCCATCGACTCAGCAGCCCAAGGCCTTTCTAGTTGCAGCGCCGCATGCTCCAATCGCATCAGCCTCAAGGCCCATTTGACCAGTACCCAACCTAGCTGCCCAGCAGAACCGGTAGTTTTTCGACTTCGCACAGCATGAGTCCTTGTACGACACGTATAGCGTCTCCGACGCTGATTCTTCTGTTACCACTAACAACGCCTCCCCTCAGCACATAAAAAAGCTCCCAGGTCTTCGACCCTCTTCTCTTTTCCACCCCACAGCCGTCGTCTTGAACCCTAGCTCGAAAACAAATCTAATCTTGCGAAGCTCCGCGAGGCCGCCGCTGAACGTCGCTGGCACGTGACCAAGAGGAGGAGCTGATGCTGCCACGTGACCAAGAGGAGGAGAAGGGCTGATTCGTGGAACCAGCAGGACAAGCCACGGATCACTAACGATGTAATATCCTATCGTTCCAACTCGGTTCTCCATCTTTCACGAACATTTTGTCGCACTCGGTGAGAACCATCTAAAATCCTTGCATTTAGCTACTACCTATGTTCATGGCTACCTCCTAGACATAGTTGATGCTCTTAGTTTTGTAGATTGCGTAGTTGTAGGTCAACTGAACGTTGCTTGGCGGCATTAGCATTAGACTTTCTTACACATCCCAGTTTCCCTCGAGCCCAACCTATGAAACTTGGACGATAATTAGAGGAGCCCAGCTATGGTTTGTTTGTGAATATATTGGATGTTTAGCAAATCTGTTGGAGAGGTGATCGGGTATGATACACCAATATGGGCATATATATCTATACATGTAAATATATATACGTGTACATGTAGTTGCATGTCCTGGGTACTGTTTCCATCCGTTCGGCTATGAATGCATTATTGATTAGTGCAGTTATACTAATCAATGTTTAGATATGTTTTTACTTTTCATGGTTGATGGAATAAATGTATGGCTATTGTGTTTATTCGTTGTAGAGTATTACAGCTAGTTAACTGGGTATCCCATCTTTGCCTATTCAGATTATGTACATCGCTTGGAATCAGTTGCTTTGCTCGTTGGTTCTTGTCCGTTGCGAAATAGCTATTGTAAATCCATCGCACCTGCGTGCCTAGTATGATAGCTAGTCAGGTCAGGTCTAATCTGAGTTTAGCTCGGGTTTACTACAAGTGCATATGCATGTGTAGTATGTTCATCTTACTTTTTAATATGCATGCATGTGTAGGGATGCGATTGGTTGTTTCATGTGTGTGTTTGGTAGGATGTCTAGCTAGCTTACAGTGTAATTTTGCACTGCATTTTAAATCGAGGACATTTATATTGGCTATATAAAAACTATATTATTTGCTAATATATTAATATTAGTCGAGAACGGTAGACCGACCCCTATACCAAACTGTCAGAACCTTGTCAGCTAGTTTGATTCTTTTTATCTGGATCTTTCTATTTGGATCTTATTTGTGGTTATTCGAAGTTTGTATTTATGTGTGATTTATCATTATGACGAGTAGGAAGTGACGAGTTTGAGCTGAATCTAGACTACAAAGAAGAACAGTACAACACCAACTAAGGCATGCCCCTTTCATAATTATCCCATGTTTTATAAGTGCATGTTATTTATTTCTTTACAATATTTTTGCTATTTAGGTTACACACACCTTGATACACCTGTCGCCATACACTATCCTGAGTAGAGATTATGTAATAATTCTGTTATAGTAGATTAGTCATGCTCAATAATATTTAGGATCCTTGATCTTCCCTCTTCGGAGGAATTGGATGACCCTCGGGTTGCATATACACTTTTGAAACTTGTTGAGCTTGCTGAGCTAGCCGATGTTGCTTCCTTCTACTCTATTCTACTCTGGGTGAACCTTACCATCTAAACATTGGTGCGGGTGACAGCTGGAACAAAGGAAGGAGCGATTGGCTGCCCTTCACTTGATGGAGGGAGCAATCCGTCGTCCATGCCGCATGAGGGACTAATAAGTATTGGATTTGAAGATTGTGACCACCGTATAACCACATTCTATAATGGGAACTGGCTTGGTTAAGTAGGTTAGTCAGCCTTAGGTGTCAACATCGGCGTACCGCTGACGAGGTGTCTGCCTAATGGGGATACTTCGGCACAGATGGAGGGACCGGTTTGGGAACAAACTATCAGTTCCATGCGCCAACCCCGGTGGGCTCGTCACATCTTTGGGGGATCTAGCTAAAAGACCTTGTCACGATTCCGATCTGCCGGTATATCAAATGGTGTCTACTAAACCAGCGGCCACTAGTGAGAAACAAGACGTGGTTGTGTCATGTGGGAAAAATCTACAACCTCTACAGAGTTTAAAACTATTCAAATAGCCGTATCCATGGTCATAGACAACACATGAATGCTTCTTGACATACAGGAGCTACTTTCCTCTTTGCATATATCCTTCTATTGGAATCTGATGAAGTAGGTGAGTTATCGAGGATAACCACAATGATGAAAAACACCACATTGATGATAAAACATGTTTTTGTCTAAAACTTGCTTTTATCAAAACTTCTATCAATTGCAAATAAAATTGGCTTTTGTGCAAAAGAACCATATGACCTCCACATAAAGGAACATTTAGTTATATCAGGTTTTGCATAAGGGGTATGTTGACTACTTTATGTACTTATGGCAATACTTTTGTTTAAATTCGTAGTACTATGAAGGAGACGACTACGACTACGACTACTACGATGACATGAGGATTAAGGCCTCATGGACTACATCGATTTCTGGTGGCTGAGATGGATTCGCTATGCATTTTATTTCCGCTATGTTTCTGGATGTAATAAATTTCACGAGACATTATAATATGTGGCTATTACTATTCAAACTTTGTAATAATTACTTTTTAAACGTCATGCAATGGTATTCATTTCGCTTTGTCGTCAACTTGATCTTGGGATTGACGAGATGCACAGGAGGTCTGGAGGTTAAATTCTAGTCCTCACAGAAGTGGTATCAGAGTCGACGTTGACCTAGTCACGTGGCCTTAGTTAGAATGGAAAGACCTAGTACGCACTTTATACTAAATCTATATGTTATAAATAAAAATATATTTCCTTGTCGTAGCTTGTCTCTCTTATTTTGAATTTTAAAATTTTTGATATTGATCATACTTATCTTATTCAAATATTCGTAGATGGCCATTTTATGGACCCGTATGATTGAAGAGTTCGGCAACCTGAAATGGGAGTTTCGTGACATGCTCACACAGTTAGGCTATGAGCACAACCCGGAGGCTACTGGACATACCAGACAGTCACTTTGGAACGAGGAATATGTGAGGGTGACTCTAGTGGTGTACCCTAGTCTAACCTCACCTGGACATTGTGAAAGACTCAGAGGATACATGTTCAGTGCGATCGGAGAGGACTTCGCAGAGGCCACCATTGGCACCATCTGTTAGGCACTACATAAGCTGGCATGGGCTTACAAGGAGAAGCTCTGTGACACTCCATTTCATTACTTTGCGCACCGAAACGATGGGGGATAGCTACGCCAAGATGAGAGGTACCATCAGGAGGAGGATGATCCCACAATCATCCACATCGCATCATTGAACTTCGGACTAGAACATCAGTTGGTCATCACCACAAGGATTCTAGATGAAGCAATTATCATAGCCACCGCTACCAGGATCAAATCGACACTCTGCGGGAGCATCTCGCGGATGCCAACACAGGTTTGTCCACGGCTAATGTTGCTCGTGACGTTGTTGAAGTTGCTCGTGACATTGCTGAAGCTACCACGAAGGACGCCATCATAGTGGTACAGGAGGCCGAGGATGCTACGGCAACCACGCTAGCAGTCTATGGCGGCGAAGGACAAGAACCGGAACTACAACAACCTGCGCCTCAAGCACCGTAGTGCAGGATCCAGAATCATCCTCGCATGATGGTCACTTGGACGAAGAAGAGCCTGCGTGCACACAAGCGCGCCTCAAGCGTCGGCCTGTCGTGGCGTCGTATCTTGCCTTGTTGGCGCCGTCGTCTACACAACAAGACTCAACTGACAGTTCTCAGGAAGAAACGGAGCCAGAAGACCGAGTACCACCTAGCTCGAAAGATGACATAGTTGCGAGCTCTTGAACTGCTATGTGCAGGATCCAAACTGCATGCCTATCCAGAAGATTAATACGTACGCCTCAGTTAGATACCATGAGAGATAGTGTGGGCCTTAGTTTATTGTTAAATAAGTCTGAGAACTCGTTAGCTATTTGTATTTATATACGTGGTGTGTGCTAGTAGACTATCGATCTATGCATTATGCATGTGGTATAGCTAATTTCTCTTTGCTTGTTTGAACCATCGTGTGTAAGCTATTTAAATTATTGCTTTTGGATTGGAATTTTTTGCTGATGTTCTATTTGTCTCTATGACGTGTTTGAAAATAATTGATGTTGGGTTAGTCAATATTCCCTCTTATCTAATCCTAATGCGAACGACAATAGGATGAATGCCAACAGAGGTTGTGGTCGCGGAGGAAATGGACGTGGACGCGGTCGTGGACCAGCTTTCCAAGAGAACTTCCCTGAAGATGATGTCCATGATATTGATATGGACACCGAGGATGAGGGAAACCATCCGCCACCACCACCGCCGCCACCGGACATGGCTCAAGTGATGCTAATGCATACCCAATTATTGCAGTAGATGGCCGCTAATCTGGCAAACCAGAACCAGAATCAGAACTTCAACCAGAATCAAAACCAAAACCAGCTGCCGCCGCAATCCAAGCTAGCTGAGTTTATGAGGACAAAGCCATCTACTTTTGGGGGTCGGCTGACCCTATTGAGGCTGATGATTAGCTGAAGGTCATTCGTCGGAAGCTCAATCTGGTGAATGTCAATGCTTAGGACCGTGTGAGGTTTGCTGCGCACCAACTCAAGGGTGTAGTCGTGGATTGGTGGGAGAACTATTATGATGCACATGATGATGCTGAGGGGATCCCCTAGAATGAGTTCGCAGAGGCCTTACGCACTACGCACATTCCTGCTGGTCTTATGGAGTTGAAGCGGGATGAGTTCCGAGCTCTAGTTCAGGGGAAGATGTCAGTCTCTGAATACTAGGACAGATTCAAATAGTTATCTCGTTATGGGAAGGCAGATATCCCTACTGAAGCAGACAATACTGCAAGGTTTCTGAGATTACTAAAACCAGGACTGAAGGATAGGTTGGTGTCTCATGATTTCCCAAGCTTCCAGAATTTGGTCAAAAAGGAAATTCTACAAGAGAACTCCAAGAGGGAACTGTAGGAACACCGCAAGCGCAAGGCACCACAGGGTCATGGGGCATGGAACTCGCGCCAGAAGAACAATAACAACCCAGGTTATCATGCACCAGCTCCCAAGCCAGTGAATCCTAATCACAACTATTCGCACAATGCCTATCATACTCCGAGGGATGAGGTTGGAAGAAACCATACCAAGACTGCTGGAAACGCATGCTACAACTGTGGCATAGAGGGACACTTTGCTGCTGCGTGCCCTAGCAAGAAGAACACAGGGCCGACACCAGTGAAGTTCAATTTGGGTTCTGCATCTAAGATGCCAGCAGTGGGACGTGGACGAGGCATACTGTCTACCTAGGAGGTGCATCTCACGCGTCAGGACAGCCAGGGCATTGTCAAGTCAACCATATCATGGTCGAGCAAGCTCACGAAGCCCCAGATGTTGTTCTTGGTATGTTCCCGATCAACTCATGCTATGGTTCAGTACTTCTCGATTCTAGATCTTCTCATTCGTTCGTTTCCAAGCAATTTGTTGAAAAACATCATTTGAAAACTAAGGGTATGAGTCGGGAAATGGCAGTACAATCACTTGGGGGAATTCTTAATACGGGTTTAAGATGTCCTAAAGTGATCATAACGATCGAAGGAGTAGAGTTTCTAGCAAACCTCATAGTTTTAGACACTAAAGGGTTAGACGTCATTCTAGGCATGAACTGGTTAACAAGACACAAGGCTATGCTAGATTGTGGCCTTAGAGCGGTAACACTGACCAGTCCTTATGGAACTGTGGTGGACTATAAACTAGAATTAACATCACAAACCGCAGTGGATAGTATACTGAACAGCCTGAAGGAGATGGATGTGTCTGATGTTAGAGTGGTCAGGAAATACCCAAATGTTTTTCCAGAAGAGTTACCAGGTCTGTCACCAGACCGTGAGATAGAGTTTGCTATTGAGTTAGTTCCAGGCACCGCACCTATTTCAAAGAGACCATATAGAATGCCGGCAAATGAGCTAGCTGAGATGAAGAAGCAAATTCAGGAGCTCTTGGAGAAGGGGTATGTTAGACCGAGCACTTCACCTTGGGGAGCACTAGTGTTGTTTGTGAAGAAGAAAGATGGTACCATGTGCATGGGTGTGTATTAGCGTGCCCTAAATGAAGTAACCATCAAAAATAAGTACCCTTTGCCAAGGATTGATGATCTATTCGATCAGTTGAAGGGAGATTCAGTGTTCTCGAAGATAGATCTCAGGTCAGGATATCACCAACTGAAGATCCAACCACAAGACATACCTAAGACGGCCTTTGTTACTCGGTATGGTCTGTATGAGTTTCTAGTGATGTCATTTGGGCTCACGAATGAACCAGCTTACTTCTTGAATTTGATGAATAAAGTGTTCATGGATTTCTTGGATAAGTTTGTGGTCGTGTTCATTGATGACGTGTTGATTTACTCTCATAATGAAGAAGAGCATGAGAAACACCTTCGGATTGTTCTAGAAAGACTTAGAGAACATCAACTCTATGCCAAGTTTAGCAAGTGTGAGTTTTGGTTGAAGCAAGTGGACTTCCTTGATCATGTCATCTCAGCTGAAGGGGTAGCAGTGGATCCAGCTAGAGTGGAGTCGGTACTTAATTGGGAGCAACCAAAGAATGTGTCAGAGATACGCATCTTCCTCGGACTTTTCGGATACTGTCGCCATTTCATAGAATATTTCTCAAGGATTGCACAACCGGTGAAGCAGTTGATCAAGAAGGAGAAATAGTTTGAGTGGACGCCAGCTTGCGAGACTAGTTTACAAGAACTCAAGAGAAAATTGACATCTGCTCTAGTTCTGATATTGCCAGACATCCGGAAGGATTTTGAAGTTTATTGTGATGCTTCCAAGCAAGGTTTGGGTTGTGTACTCATGCAACATGGCAAAGTGGTGGCCTATGAATCAAGACAATTACGACCACATGAGGTGAACTACCCTACCCATGATCTAGAATTGGCTGTCGTGATGCATGCCCTGAAGATTTGGAGACATTACCTTTTTGGTAATCGTTGCAAGATATATACAGATCAGAAGAGCTTGAAGTATATTTTCGCTCAGCCCGATTTGAATCAGAGATAGAGGAGGTTATTGGAATTAATCAAGGACTATAACATTGGCGTGAATTACCAACCTAGTAAGGCCAATGTCGTAGCAGATGCGTTGAGCAGAAAGGTTTATTGCAATAACCTAACGATTCAGAAAGCTCAACCAAAGTTGCATGAGGAATTCAAAAAGTTAAACCTGGATGTTAGCCTTGTTGAGAATGAAGATGTGCTAGAAGTTAAGTTCACTCTAGCAGATCAAGTTAGAGAAGCTGAGAAAAATGACAAGGCAATTGAAGAGATTCGATTGAAGATCAAGTTAGGGGAAGCACCTGAATACAAGGCGGACAAAAAAGGAAACATTTGGTTTCGGAATCGTCTATTGGTACCGGACCAAAAGGAGCTTAAGGATTCGATTATGAAGGAGGCACATGAATTAGCATACTCCATACACCTGGGGAGTACAAAGATGTACCATGATCTTCGAGACAATTTCTGGTGGTCTAGCATGAAGAGGGAGATTGCGGAATATGTGTCTTAGTGTGACGTATGTCGAAGAGTCAAGGCTGAGTATCAGAAGCCTGCAAGATTACTTCAACAACTCAAGGTTCCTGAGTCAAAATGGGAAGAAATCGGGATGGACTTCATTACAGGAATTCCTAGGACATCGTCAGGATATGACTCTATTTGGGTAATCGTAGATCGATTGACCAAGTCAGCTCACTTCATTCTAGTGAAGACTACATATAAGGGGAGAAATTGGCCGAGCTATACATGGATAGAATTGTTTGCCTAGAAGGTGTTCCTAACAATATAGTGTCCGATCGAGGTACTCAATTTACATCCAGGTTTTGGATGAAGTTACATGAGGTCTTAGGCACACAGTTGAACTTCAGCACTACTTATCACCAAAGTATAGATGGATAGACTGAATGAGTGAATCAAATATTGGAAGACATGCTTAGGGCATGTGCATTGACTTTTCAGCGCACTTGGGACAAGAGTTTGCCATATGCGGAGTTCTCTTATAACAATAGCTTTCAGGAAAGCTTGCAAATGTCCATTTGAATTTGAGTATGGACTGAAGTGTCACACTCCACTCAATTGGCATGAGGTGGGAGAGAACCATGTGTTTGGCCCTAATACCCTGTAGGAGGTAGATAAGAAATTAAGGATGATTCAAGAAAGGCTACGAGCTGCATAATCTAGACAGAAAGTTTACGTCGATAAACGTCATCATGATTTGGCATTTAAGAAGGGTGATGATGTGTACTTGAAGGTATCCCCACTTCATGGAATGCGCCGTTTTGGGCTCAAACGAAAATTGGCATCCCGATATATTGGACCCTTTACAATCATTGTGCGTTGCGGTGAGGTCGCATATGAGTTGGATTTACCAGAGATGTTATCCAAGGTGCACAATGTATTCCATGTATCCCAGCTAAAGAAATGTTTCTATAAGCCAGAGGAAGAGGCTCGGAAGACCTCTTTAAAGGCCATAGATGTTCAAGATGATCTTACCTATGAAGAGTACCCGGTCAAAATTCTCGATGATCAGTTAAGGACAACTATAAGAAATGTGATAAAGTTCTGCAAAGTTTAGTGGAGAAATCACAGTGAGGAGGAAGCGACATGGGAACGAGAAGATGCTCTCCGAGAATAATTCTCAAATCTTTTCTTTTAGGCCGAATCTCAGGGTCGAGATTCCTTGTAAGGGGGGTAGAACTGTAACATCCGGATTTTTACGATTTCTTAAAGCAAAGGATTTTGCAACAACATAAAATAAGTTACTATTTCATTTGGGGTTGTTAGAATTAATTTCAAACTATATGGAGTTAATTAGACATTTGGATCAACTGTTAAATCCTCTATTAATAATATTTGGGTCTTGATGTCTACGCACTTCTATTCTTGTAGACAGTTGTTGGGCCTCCGAGTGCAGAGGTTTGTACAATAGCAGCAAGTTTCCCTTAAGTGGATTACCCAAGGTTTATCGAACTCATGGAGGAAGTGGTCAAAGGTATTCCCTCTCAAGCAATCCTGCAATCAAGATACAAGAAGTCTCTTGTGTCCCAACACACCCAATACACTTGTCAGGTGTATAGGTGCACTAGTTCGGCGAAGAGAGAGTGAAATACAAGTGGTAACGGTGCCAGAAAATAAGCTGATGGCGTGGAGGAACAGACTAATGGCAAACTGAAGGAAGCAAGCAACATGCAACAGATCTAGTAGCAAACGGTGTTTCAATGTTTAGAAACAAGGCCTAGGTATCGTACTTTCACTAGTGAACACTCTCTCATATAAATAGCCTCTCTTCATGATACTACTCTTAACTACTCTCCTGTTGGACACTCTAATCCATGGTAGGGCTATAACAACACACCTCAAAGTCTGTCTTCCCCAATCTAGATAACCCCACACTGTCACCTTGAGCGCTAGATGGTTTCAATAAACACCACAATTTCATAGAGACATCCAACTCCAATTATAACTCATAACAAATATTCAATCTAGCCAAAGTGCCACACACGGTATGCAACATGAAAGGCTACAAACAAATATCATGAATAACATGCATTGAAAAATGTTTGTTTGTTTCACATACAGGAAATATAGCATAGTGGCAATCATCTTGTCCCTCATAGAGTAGCAATATGGATGCATAGGACACCTTCAAAGTTCACAAGGGTGACTAGAAACAAATATCACAAGAATAAGTAATATCATAATATGCATCAATCAATAAGCTTTGAGACACTGCACACAGAATGACAACTATGCTCTCTTAATGGTGCCTAAAAGTAGAAGGTGGAGACTCAATAATGGTGGAACAAAAGACCTTTTATAAAGGAAGCAGGGATTTCAAGTTTCAAAAAGAGCTTCCAAAAATTATGGTACTTGTTAGCTTTCAGCCCTCATTGCCCCTATCATAAGCATCTTGAAGTGATTAAGGTTAAAGTGAACAAAGATGTAGTATATGCTTGAGGGAGTATAAGTTGGCAATCTCAAGTCCCTTGAATACGAGGGTCACACCTCATGCTACTCAACTTTAGTCACCTGTAACTTCTTGTCATTGTAAGTATTTGCATATCATAGAGAACCGCCAAAGGGGTACCCCTTGCACATGGTACAGGAGCTTTCCCATAACCAAAATGACAAGGCAAGCACATAATGAGCATCTCAGCAATCTTCTATTTACCATGGGAATATGGTGATTTTTTCTCTCTTTCCTCTTTTCTCAATGTGTCTCTTTTTTTATAAGAAGAATGCTTCATAGATGTCACTATGGTGATGCTGCAAGTTTCTACCATGATTCGGCATGGCTTAGGCTAGCGGCCCAGGCATTTCTCTAACACAGAATACAAACTCCATGGACTTACAAGTTCTCTCTTTATTTCACACCGGTGACATCCACAGACAAAAGAGCATGATATCAACTGAGTACAAAGTACAAGTGCAATGTTGAAAACGTTCCCCGTGAGAGCACAGTTCTGCTAATTCCAACATATAAGTGCAAGCATATACAACATAGATGACATAATGGTTCAAGTTTATTAGGGGCAAAGAATATAAAGTGTGCCATCAAGTTTGTGAGAGCTTTCATCACTAAGTTTTCACATAACAAAATAGTTTTTATATGGAAGATAGCTGAAAACAAGAATATACTTGCAATGGTGTAACACACCATGCATAGGAGTTTATAGTGGACATTTTGGAATAACTTGGTTTCTTGGGAGTTGGAATAATGAGTAGAACTTACTCATACAAGTGGAGGCTAGCAAAATACTGGGAGCAACCAACTAAGAGAGCAATAATGGACATAATCATGCAGTGCAACAAAGCATTACTAATCAAAGCATAGAGTGGTACTACAAGTCAAGGACTAAATGATCATAGAGGCTAATGGTGACTTCTCATAGTCATAACATGGTGTGAGCATGTGCCAAGTCAACTCAAACAAAGAATCAAAGGAGAATACCACAATAATATTCTTTTGCATGCTAAACAACGCATAATTTCTTCAAGGCACACTATGTAGGGTTCGCAGCATAGAAAACAAAAAATTTCCTATGATGGGAACTATGTACCAAGATCTATCTACTAGATACAAATTACGGGCGGATGTATATCCGTAGAGAACATACCCTTGAATACCGACAAAGCTTAACGAGTTTAACTCGTGGTTGATGTAGACGATCTCTTGCCGATCTCAAGATCGAGAGGAAGTCCTAGCGCCGCAAAGCAGTAGCGCATCCGTGCTCGCACACACGTACAAGACACCGAGCAACCTCCGCCTCCTCGCTCCAGCGATGTAGCGGAAGCATAACCCTTTCTTGCCTAATAGCCACTGGGAACATGTATCTCGCTAGTCCGAGACCATGGGGGATAAATTCTAGAGGGGGAGAGATCCTTCACGAGGAGGTGTGAGTGAGAGAGAGGGAGAGGGTGCCTTTTATAGGAGGAGAGGGGCACCCAAGGGGGTGTCCGCTGGCCATGGGGGCTGCCCCCTCCCCTCCTTCATTCATGTGGGTGGACACTCTACTCACAAAAACCTCTTCAATTTCCTCCACTCAAAATTGCTATTAAATTTCCACCAAATTTAATGCAAACTCTCATTAAATAAAACTCTTTTTATTTATTCAGAATTTTGTCAATTACTTTAATGACAAAAATTCACATATAACCCATTGCTAGAATTCCATTTCACATGCAAAAACACTTTCTGCAATTTCACCCGAAAACCTGTTATGGTATCTACTGAAATAAATTCATGCGCTTGTTATTCTTTCCGGCATGAAACTTTTGCTCCAATTGGATGTTAGTGTCCCTTAAGTGTGTCACCCTACGGTTCGCGAATAATGCGGACATGATCGAGACCCTTCTCCGATCAATAATCAGTAGCGGGACCTGGAGATCCATACTGAATCCCACACATTCAACGATGACTTTCCTGTGATCGTCGGAACCTTTTAAGCTTGTATCTTAATCCCTTTGTTTCACGATATATTACATGTCCGAGATTCGATAATCGGCATCTCCATACCTAGTTTGATCTCGTTACTGACATGCACTCTTTTCTAGTTCTCGTGATATAACATTCTAGTGATCAAATCACTTGCTTGCAAGCTAACCAATGTGATATCACTGAGAGGGCCCACAGTATATCTATCAGTCATCGGGATGAACAAATTCCACTCTTGATCCATGAGTATCAACATAACACTTTAGTAGCTCTGAAGCCATCTTTATAATCACCCAGTTATGGTGTGACGTTTGATGTCAACAAGAAACTCTTCCGATGTTAGTGATTTTCATGATCTCATAGTCTAAGGATTAGGATCACTTCGTAAGTTTTTACAGCAATATAAACTCAATGACTTTGATCGTAATGTTAAACTTCGGATGAATGTTCATCACATCATTACACTAATGTTGTGATCTCGTTATTAACATCATCTAATGTCTATGATCAGGAAACTGTGATCATCTTGTTAATCAACGAGCTAGTTTATGAGAGAGGCATAACTAGGAACTTTCTGTTTGTTTATTAAACACACATGTATTAACGTTTCCATATTAATACAATTATAGCATGCAAAATAAACATCTATCATATACTTGGAATACACATAATAAACACTTTATTATTGCCTCTCAGGGCATATTCCGTTCAGTCTCCCACTTGCACTAGAGACAATAATCTAGTTACATAGTGATGTATCTAACACCCATGGAGATCTGGTGTAGATCATGTTTTGCTCTAGGGAGAGTTTTAGTCAACGGATCTGCTACATTGAGATCCGTATGTACTTTACAAATCTTTATATCTCCATCCTTGACATGCTCGCGGATGGAGTGAAACCGGCGCTTAATATGCTTGGAATGCTTGTGAGACCTTGGCTCTTTGGCATTGTCCATGGCACCATTGTTGTCACAATAGATCACCATTGGGTCCAACGCGTTTGCAACCACACCTAGTTCGGATATGAACTCCTTCATCCAAACTGCTTCCTGAGCAGCTTCCGAAGCAGCAACATATTCGGCCTCCGTCGTTGATCCCGCCACCACAGGTTGTTTGGAGCTCCTCCAACTAACCGCTCCGCCATTCATGAGAAATACGTATCCGGATTGAGACTTAGAGTCATCCGGATCGGTGTCAAAGCTAGCGTCGACATAACACTTAGCGACGACCTCTTCTTCACCTCTGTATACAAGAAACATATCCTTAGTTCTTCGCAAGTACTTAAGGATATTCTTGACCGCTTTCCAGTGTTCCAAACCTGGATCCGATTGGTACCTACAATACAAACTAATAGCATGTGCCACATCCGGTCTTGTACATAGCATGGCGTACATTATAGAGACTATGGCTGAAGCATATGGGACTTTGTCCATTTTCTCTCTTTCTTCCGCCGTAGCCGGACTTTGAGTCTTACTCAATGTCGTGCCTTGTGGCATAGGTAAGAACCCCTTCTTACTATCTTCCATTTTAAACTTCTTTAAAATCTTATCAAGGTATGTACTTTGCGATAGCCCTATTAGGCGCCTAGATCTATCTCTATAGATCTTTATGCCTAATATGTATGACGCTTCACCTAGGTCCTTCATTCAAAATTTGCTGTTTAGATAACTTTTAACACTGTTTAAAAGATATATATCATTTCCGATCAATAATATGTCATCCACATATAGTATCAGAAATGCCACATTGCTCCCACTCACTTTCTTGTAAATACAAGCTTCTCCATAAGTTTGGACAAATCCAAACTCTTTGATCACCTCATCAAAGCGGAGATTCCAACCTCATGAAGCTTGCTTGAATCCATAGATGGATCGCTGAAGCTTGCACACCTTATTAGCATCCTTAGGATCGACAAAACCCTTTGGTTGTATCATATACAAATCTTCTTAAATATTACCATTGAGAAACGCGGTTTTGACATCCATCTGCCATATCTCATAATCGAAATATGCAGCAATTGCTAACATAATCCTAACTGATTTTAGCATCGCTATGGGAGAGAATGTCTCATCGTAGTCAACTCCTTGAATTTGTCGAAACCCGTTTGCGACAGGTCGAGCTTTATAGACGGTTATATTACCATGATCATCAGTTTTCCTTTTGAAAATCCATTTATTCTCCATGGACTTTCGGTCGTGAGGTAAGTCCACCAAGTTCCAAACTTGATTTTCATACATGGATTCCATCTCGGATTTCATGGCTTCTAACCATTTGTTGGAATCCGGGCTCATCATTGCTTCTTCATACGTCGTAGGGTCATCATTTTCATCAACCATGAAATTCATAAAAGGATTTCCGTACAGCTCGAGAGCTGCACGCGTCCTTCTAGACCTGCGAGGTTCGGTAGTATTCTCTTTCGGAGTTTCATGATCATTATCATTAGTTCCTTCTTCAACTGGTGAAGCCAACTTCGGAACGACTTCCGGCGCTGCGCTACTCTCCATACTTTGAAGAGAAGGTTTAATAACCTCTTCAAGTTCTAACTTCTGAATCTTACACCTTTCATGAGAAACTCTTTCTCTAGAAAGGATCCATTCTTGGCAACAAAAACCTTGCCCTCGGATCTATGATAGAAGGAATACCCAATAGTTTCCTTAGGGTATCCTATGAAGACGCATTTTTCCGCTTTGGGTTCGAGTTTATCCGGTTGAAGTTTCTTCACATAAACATCGCATCCCCAAAATTTAAGAAATGACTGCTTAGGTTTGTTTCCAAACCATAATTCATACGGTGTCTTTTCAACAGATTTAGATGGTGCCCGATTTAAAGTGAATGGAGCAGTTTTTAGTGCATAACCCCAAAATGACAATGGTAAGTCCGTCAGAGACATCATAGATCGAACCATATCTAATAAAGTATGATTACGACGTTCCAACACACCATTTCTCTGTGGTGTTCCGGCAGGTGTGAGTTGTGAAACAATTCCACACTCTTTCATGTGAGTGCTAAACTCGTAACGTAGATACTCACCTCCACGGTCGGACCGTAGAAATTTGATCTTTCTATTACGATGATTTTCCACTTCACTCTGAAATTCCTTGAACTTTTCAAATGTTTCATACTTGTGTTTCATCAAGTAGATGTAACTATATCTACTCAAATCATCCGTCAAAATAATAAAATAACAATATCCACCTCGCGCCGACACACTATTGGACCACATACATCAGAATGTATGATTTCCAATAAATCTGTCGCCCGTTCCATTGAACCGGAAAATGGCGTTCTTATCATCTTTTCCATAAAGCATGGCTCACATGTATCAAATGATTCAAAATCAAGTGATTCCAAAAGTCCATCCGAATGGAGCTTCTTCATGCGTTTAACGCCAATATGACCTAGATGGCAGTGCCACATATATGCGGATATATCATCATTTAGTTTTATCCTTTTAGCATCAACATTATGAATATGTGTAACATTATTATCGAGATCCAAAAGAAATAAACCATTCATCATCGGTGCATGACCATAAAAGATTTCATTCATATAAATAGAACAACCATTGTTCTCGGATTTAAATGAATAACCACTTCGCATCAAACACGATCCAGATACAATGTTCATGATCAGTGATGGCACCAGATAACAATTCTTCAAGTTTATTACTAATCCCGATGGCAAATGGAGAGGTAGCATTCCGAAGGCGATCACATCAACGCTTGATCCATTTCCTACACGCATCTTGACCTCACCCCTTGCTAGCGGTCGCTTGTTCTGCAGCCCCTGATTCGAGTTACAAATATTAGCAACTGAACCGGTATCAAATACCCAGGTACTACTACGAGCACTAGTCAAGTACACATCAATAACATGTATATCATATATACCTTTGTTTGCCTTGCCGGCCTTCTTGTCTACCAAATACTTGGGGCAGTTGCGCTTAAAGTGGCCAGTCCCTTACAATAGTAGCACTCGGTATCAGACTTAGGTCCAACTCGGGGTTTCTTTTCAGGAACGGCAACCAGCTTGCCGCCCTTACTTCCCTTCCGTTTTCCCTTATTGTTTTTCTTGAAACTAGTGTTCTTATTGATCATCAACACTTGATGTTCCTTTTTGATCTCCACTTATGCAGTTTTAAGCATTGACAAAAGCTCGGGAAGAGACTTCTTCATGCCTTGCATATTATAGTTCATCACGAAGCTCTTATAGCTAGGTGGCATAGACTGCAGAACACGATGGATGCCTAGTCAATGGGAATCGATATTCCCAAGGACACAAGCTTATCGGCGTAACCCGACATCTTGAGTACATGCTCACTAACGGAGTTGTGCTCTTCCATCATGCAGCTAAAGAACTTTTATGGAGCATTGTAGCTCTTTATAGCAGCATGTGTGTCGAAAATCATTTTCAACTCACCCATTGTATCAAATTCATTGCCGTTTTCGAAACGCTTTCGAAGTTCCGGCTCTAGCCCATACAATATGCCGCAATGAACTAAGTTGTCATCCTCCTGACGAGTCTGATAGACATTCTTCTCCTCGTCGGGGGCATCCTCAAAAGGTGGCGGGCCTAGCGGCGCTTCTAGCACATATTGCTTTTGTGCAGCAGAGAGGTGAATCCTCAAATTCATGGCCCATTCGGTAAAGTTGCTGCCATTCGTTGCAAGTTTCTCTTTCTCCATGAACACATTGAAATTAAAAGCAGGTGGTGCCATCTACAACAGAATTTTTAAAGTTTAGACTAAGTTTATGATAGATTGAGTTCAACTAATCCACATTACGAATGAACTCCCACTCAAAAACGAAATCCCTCGTGCCTTTTTGGTGATTACATGAACCAAATCCACTACACCAAGTCCGATCATCACGTGAGTCGGTGTAGCTTCAAAGGCGAGCATCAAATGGGCATCATATCTACTATATGACTCATGCTTAACCTTTAGGTCCGTGTTTCGAGGCCATGTCTGTACATGCTAGGCTCGCCAAGTTAGAACCTTAGTATTCGCGTGTGTAACTGTCTTACACCCGATATATGGTCGTGGATCCAATAACACCCGATCATCACGTGATGTCTTGGAGCAACAAAAACATAATCGGTGCATACTAAAGGAAGAACACATTCTTATCTTGATATTTAAATGAGGAATCATCTTATTATGCTAATAGAGCGCTAAACAAGCAATATAAGATGCTATCAAACATCACATGTTTATTAGTGAAATGATATGGTTCCCGCATATGATCTCTATCATGTGCACCGTGGTATGATCACTATCATACCTTTATGTGTAATGACAAGGTCTATGGAACTTACATGTTATGTGTGTTATAAGAGTATCATCTCATACTTCTACTTACAACATCACCATATCATAACACTAGCCCAGCAACAATCTAAACTAGACGCCTCTAATTTATCCATTGCAAGTTTTACGTGGCTTAGGGCTTTCGAAGATAGAACCGTTCTTACCTATGAAAATGAACCACAACGAGGATAACCAAATTGTTGACAACTCGTTCCAAAATATATATTGACTATAGTAGGAGAGATAGACACCCGCTAGCCACTTATGCAATCTTGTTGCATGTCAAGCGTGGAACAGGTCTCATGTGTGAGTACATGTAAAGTTTGTCCGGGCCGCCTCATCCCACTATGACACCAATATCCAAAATTACAACTAAGGAGCAACAACATGATCATCATCGCCCACATACTCATATGTGTACTACCCATGTAAAGCATCTACGCATAGATCTGGATCTGATACCACTGTAGGGTGCGCAGCATAGAAAACAAAAAATTTCCTACGATGGGAACTATGTACCAAGATCTATCTACTAGATACAAAAAAACGGGCAGATCTATATCCGTAGAGAACATACCCTTGAAGACCGACAAAGCTTAACGAGTTGAACTCGTGGTTGATGTAGACGATCTCTTGCCGATCTCAAGATCGAGAGGAAGTCCTAGCGCCGCAAAGCAGGAGCGCATCTGTGCTCGCACACACGTACAAGACACCGAGCAACCTCCGCCTCCTCGCTCCAGGGATGCAGCGGAAGCATAACCCTTTCTTTCCGAATAGCCACCGGGAACATGTATCTCGCTAGTCCGAGACCATGGGGGATAAATTATAGAGGGGGAGAGATCCTTCACGAGGAGGTGTGAGTGAGAGAAAGGGAGAGGGGTGCCTTTTATAGGAGGAGGGGGCACCCAAGGGGGTGGCCGCCGGCCATGGGGGATGCCCCCTCCCCTCCTTCATTCATGTGGGTGGACACTCCACTCATAAAAACCTCTTCAATTTCCTCCACTCAAAATCCCACTCAAAAGCTATTAAATTTCCACCAAATTTAATGCAAACTCTCATTAAATAAAACTCTTTTTATTTATTCAGAATTTTGTCAATTACTTTAATGACAAAAATTCACATATAACCCATTGCTAGAATTCCATTTCACATGCAAAAACACTTTCTGCAATTTTACTCGAAAACCTGTTTCGGTATCTAGTGAAATAAATTCCTGCGCTTGTTATTCTTTCCGGCATGAAACTTTTGCTCCAATTGGATGTCAGTGTCCCTTAAGTGTGTCACCCTACGGTTCGCGAATAATGTGGACATGATCGAGACCCTTCTCCGATCAATAATCAGTAGCGGGACCTGGAGATCCATACTGACTCCCACACATTCAACGATGACTTTCCTGTGATCGTCGTAACCTTTTACGCTTGTATCTTAATCCATTTGTTTCACGATATATTACATGTCCGAGTTTCGATCATCGGCATCTCCATACCTATTTTTCTCTCGTTACTGACATGCACTCTTTTCTCGTTCCCATGATATAACATTCTAGTGATCAAATCACTTCCTTGCAAGCTAACCAATGTGATATCACCGAGAGGGCCCACAGTATATCTATCCGTCATCGGGATGAACAAATTCCACTCTTGATCCATGAGTCTCAACATAACACTTTAGTAGCTTTGAAGCCATCTTTATAATTACCCAGGTACGGTGTGACGTTTGATGTCAACAAGAAACTCTTCCAGTATTAGTGATTGGCATGATATCATGGTCTAAGGATTAGGATCACTTCGTAAGTTGTTTATAGCAATATAAACTCAATGACTTTGATCGTAATGATATACTTCGGATGAATGTTCATCACATCATTACACTAATGTTGTGATCTCGTTATTAACAACATCCAATGTCTATGATCAGGAAACTGTGATCATCTTGTTAATCAACGAGCTAGTTTATGAGAGAGGCATAACTAGGAACTTTCTGTTTGTTTATTAAACACACATCTATTAACGTTTCCGTATTAATACAATTATAGCATGCAAAATAAACATCTATCATATACTTGGAATACACATAATAAACACTTTATTATTGCCTCTCAGGGCATATTTCCTTCACAGTAAGCAATCCCAATTGTTTGGAACAAGACATTCTACAGCAATAATCACTAAGAATAAGGTCAAAACAACACCTAGCATGCCATGCTAAAGTCAAAGTCAATGCAAGCTCCACTTGCACTTACAAGCAAGAACTTACTACTCTTTTCCAACACCAATCAACCTATTTTAAACAACTCACAAAGATAAAAATCAATAAATATCAGTGATCTTGTCTGACAAATCCACAAAGAAGAATGAAAAAGTTCTAAGCTGAAAGCTCAAGAAAACTTAGGCTAAACACAGTGCCAGCAAAAGAGAACACTCACAGAACAATAAGAGTGAAAACTAGAGTGTTTTAGGCAATGAAAACAGAGTGTGTCTCTCTCCAAAAGAAGTGTGCTGGGATCCAACCAATTTACTCAAGCAAACTAAGAAAACTAAGAAAACCAAATGAAAACTAAGACGCTCCAAGAACAACACAATAATGCATGAAACAATAAATACGAAGTGTCTAAAAAGACCTGAGATTTTTATTGATGAAGAAGGGGATGCCTTGGGCATCCCCAAGCTTTGACGCTTGTACCTCTTGAATATTTATTGGGGTGACACGGGGTGGCATCCTCAAGCTTGAGCTTTTATCCATTCTTCATCTCATTACATCATTCTTTCTCTACACCTGCAAATTTTCCTTCATACAACACTTCACACAATCTTTATTAGCAATATTAGTGTATTCAAAAGATATTAGACCTCTGGCAAAGCTTTGGAACAGAAAAAATTCACTAAAAACACAACCTACTATAGCAACTCCTTCAAAAATCTCAATTTCCTAAAAATAACCCAAAAAGGAATCAATAAGAAGCAAATGCAAATAATGGTAGAAATCTGTCAAAACAGACCAGCAGGTATAAACCGATTTTTTCGAAGAACTTTTATTGCTCAAATCAAAAAGTGTTGAACTAACAAAAGTTATCTAACATACTGGGGGATTTATTCGTAAATTTTTAACTCAATCCGAGTTACAGAGACTCCTCACAAGTTTTATGGTGGAGGACAGAAATCTGTTTCGGGACAGCAACTCCCCAAATCTTACTTCCCTCTCATTAGAGGTCATTCTTGGCACAAAAAGCAAATAAAAAGGATAACGATAGGTCATTACTGAAGTAATAACTTCCAAGACTCAAGAAAACTCTTGGGTTATCTCCCAACAAGTACCTTTCTTTAATGCCTTTAAGTTAGGCTTGATAGCTTGAGAAGATGCTCTCATAAGAAATATGAATTGAAGTAAAAGAAAGCATCAACAAGCAAATTAAAAAAACATTTAAGTCTAACCCACTTACTATGCATAGGAATCTTGTAAAGAAACAAGTCATGAAAGCACAAAGCAATAAGCATAGGAAAGCAAAACAATCGCAACTTCAAGATTTTCAACATAAAGAGGGGAAACTTAATATGTTGAGATAAATAAGACCATGTTTCCCTCTCTCATAATACTTTCATTCGCAACATGAATAAAATTAACAATATAACTATCACGACTCTCCACATAAGCATAGTCATTCTTATTAATCAGAATGGGAGAAAATTCAACAAAATAGCTATCACTATTATTCTCATCACCATAATCATAAAAAATAGGAGGCATATTGTAATCACAATTAACTTTCTCCTCAATAGTAGGTGGACTGAAAATATCATAATCATCATTGTAATCATCATATATTGAAGGTTTGGTATCATCATAAGCAATATAATAGCTATCTTCCAAAGCTGGGGGACTAAAAAGATCATTTTCATCAAAACTAGCTTCCCCAAGCTTAGACATTTCTATAGCATTAGCAACAACGGTGTCCAAAGAATTCATACTAATAACATTGATATTACCATGCAAATAAAGCTCCATAGGTTTTTTAATTTTCTCTTCCAACACTTCATGTCCTAACTCAAGATAAATACTATAAAGCTCTCTAATTTTGTTGTTGTTTTCCATTAAGCCTAACTAGTGAAAACAAGAAACAAGAAGACAAAATTGCAGAATAAAGGAAATAACTTCGAGCACTCACACCGGAGGATGTGAGTACCTTTTACCTTACCTCCTCGGCAACGGCGCCAGAAACGAAGATGATGGCGTGGAGGGAAGGTAAAATCCCAAAACCTCCCAGGCAACGGCGCCAGAAAAGAGCTTGATGTCTGTGCGCTTCTATTCTTGTAGACAGTTTTTGGGCCTCCAAGTGCAGAGGTTTGTAGAACAGCAGCAAGTTTCCCTTAAGTGGATTACCCAAGGTTTATCGAACTCAGGGAGGAAGTGGTCAAAGGTATTCCCTCTAAAGCAATCCTGCAATCAAGATAGAAGATGTCTCTTGTGTCCCCAACACACCCAATACACTTGTGAGGTGCATAGGTGCACTAGTTCGGCGAAGAGGTAGTGAAATACAAGTGGTAACGGTGCCAGAAAATAAACTGATGGCGTGGAGGAATAGACTAAAGGCAAACTGAAGGAAGCAAGCAACATGCAACAGATCTAGTAGCAAACGGTGTTTCAATGTTTAGAAACAAGGCCTAGGGATCGTACTTTCACTAATGAACACTCTCTCATATAAATATCCTCTCTTCATGATACTACTCTTAACTACTCTCCGGTTGGACACTCTAATCCATGGTAAGGCTATAACAGCACACCTCAAAGTATGGCTTCCCCAATCTAGATAACCCCACACTGTCACCTTGAGCGCTAGATGGTTTCAACAAACACCACAATTTCATAGAGACATCCAACTCCAAATATAACTCATAACAAATATTCAATCTAGCCAAAGTGCCACACACGGTATGCACGCTGTCACTTTCACACACGTGGGGAAAAGCATAGATCTATTAAAGCACAAACAGTATTTATGTAGACTCAAACCTAAGTGCCACCATGGTGTGCACGCTGTCACTTTCACACACATGGGGACATCAGAGATCTAATGAAGCACTTGAGTAGCTAGGTAGATCTACTTGATTACAAAGCTCATGATCACAATATGACCATGCATAGAGAGAGAGATGAACAAATAGCTATCGGTAGAGCCCTTAGCCTCGAGGAAGAACTACTCCCTCCTTATCATGGGAATCAGCAACGGTGATGAAGATGGCGATGGAGATGGCTCCGGAGGCACTTCCACGTCCCGACAAGGTGCCGAAACAGAGACTTTATGTCCCCTGAATCTCTCCTTCGGTGGCGGCGGCGCTACATAGGTTTTCGTGGATTTTTTTGGATGTCCTAGGGTTTTACCATCGGGGGCTTCTTATAGGCGAAGAGGGAGGCCGAGGAGGCGGCCAGAGGGCCCACACCCTCCCCAGGCGCGGTCCAGGCTTGGCCGCGCCTAGGGGGGTCTGGCCACCCTCTGTTGCCTCTCCGTCCCTCCTTCTGGATTCGTGTCCCTCACGGAAAGTTATTAACTTTGGCTTTTATCCCGTCCAATTCCGAGAATATTGATTTTCTGCCTTTCTGGAACCAAAAACAGAAGATAACAGGCAACTGGCACTGCTGCAACTTGTTAATAGGTTAGTACCAGAAAACATGTAAAAAGCACCTCAAAGTGTAGACAAGTAAAGCAAAGTAGATATTAAACAAACATGGAGCATCAAAAGTTATAGATACGTTTCCGACGTATCAGGTCTAACCTTGGTTTGCTAATTCGATTTCAATTTGGCTTTTATTGAGTTTCTAATTGAATTTGGTATTTTCCATGTATATGTATATGCACATGCACATGCACGCGCATGGTTGTGGCGCAGGTACGTACATACCTGTTCTTTTAACTTATTTCGTATGTATGTGTCAGCTCTCTATTTCTTTCCTTGTTGCAACCCATGGACTCGGCAGCCCAAGGCCTTTCTAGTTGCAATGCCGCATGTCCCAATTTCATCAGCCTTGAGGCCCAGTTGACCAGCACCTAGCCTAGCTGCCCAACAGAACTGGTAGCTGCTCGACCTCGTGGGGCAGGAGTCCGTGTACGTCACGTATAGCGTCTCCGACGCCGATTCTTCCACAGCTGCAAACAACGCAGTTAAAATCTTTGCACTTAGCTACTACCTATGTTCATGGCTACCTTCTAGACATATTCGATGCTCTTAGTTTCGTAGATTGTGTAGTTGCCGGTGAACTAAATATCATTTGGCAGAATTAGCATTAGACTGTCTTACACATCACAGTTTCCCTCAAGCCCAACCTATGAAACTTGGACGATAATTAGAGGAGCCCAGTTGTGGTTTAGTTTGCGAATATATTGGATGTTTAGCAAACCTGTTGGAGAGATGATCGGGTCTGATACACCAATATGGTCTTATGTATACATGTACGTGTAGTTGCATGTCGTGGGTCCGTTTGCCTACATATGCATGATTGATTAGTGTAGTTATACTAATCAATGTTTAGATATTTTTTTGCGTTTCATAGTCGACGGAATAAATATATGGTTGTTGTGTTTATTTGTTCTAGAGTACTAATGCTAGTTAATTGGGTATCTCATCTTTGCCTAGTCAGATTATGTACATCGCTTGGAATTAGTTGCTTTGCTCGCTGGTTCTTGTCCGTTGCGAATAGCTGTTGTAAATCCATCACACCTGCGTGCCTAGTATGATAGCTAGTCAGGTCAGGTCTAATCTAAGTTTAGATCGGGTGTACTAAAAGTGCATATGTATGTGTAGTGTGTTCATCTTAATTTTTGATATATATGCATGTGTAGGGTACAGTAGCTTGCTGCATGCGATTGGTTGTTTCATGTGTGTGCTTGGTAGGATGTCTAGCTAGCTTATAGTGTAATTTTACACTTCATTTTATATCGAGGCCATCTATATTGGCTATATCAAAACTATATTATTTGTCTAATATATTAATATTAGTCAAGAACGGTAGACCGATCCCTGTACCGAACTGTCGGAACCTTGTTAGCTTGTTTGATTCTTTTTATCTGAATCTTTCTGTTTGGATCTTATGTGTGGTTATTCGAAGTTTGTATTTATGTGTAGTTTATCGTTATGACGAGTAGGGAGTGACGAGTTCAAGCTAAATCAAGACTAGGAAGAAGAATAGTATAACACCAACGAAGGCATGCCTCTTTCATAATTATCCCATGTTTTACAAGTGAATGTTATTTATTGCTTTACAAATATTTTTGCTATTTTGGTTACACACATACCTTGATATACACCATACACTATCCTGAGTAGAGATTATGTAATAATTTTATTAGAGTAGATTTCTTAGCCATGCTCAATAATATTTAGGATCCTTGATCTTCCCTCTTCGGAGGAATTGGATGATGATACGTCCAAAACGTACCTACTTTTCCGAACATTTTTGCTATTGTTTCTCCTCTAATTTGTGTGATTTAGATATAACTAACATGAACTAACGCTGTTTTCAGCATAATTGCTTTGGTGTCTCGTTTTTTGCAGAAATAAAACTTTCACGAAAAATCACAAAAAATATGCCAAAAATCCTATTTTTCTATAAGACTCATGAAGCCAGAATTTGGAGGGGAGAAAAGGCTTGAGGGGCCCACACCACCCCAAGACGCGGGCCAGGCCTGGCCGCACCATGGCATGGTGTGGCCGCCTTGGACTTCGCCTCGACCTCTCCTTTCGCTTACAGATACCCTCTGACCTAAAAACATAGGGGAGTTCGACAATTTCCAGAGAAAAGTTCCGCTGCGCCGCCACCACCAGAAACCGCGATTCGGAACCAGAAACTCCGTTATGGCACCCTGCTGAGACAGGGAATTGGAGGAGATCATCTCCCTCATCATCACCGACGCCTATCCATCGACCGTCCATGATTCCCCCATCCATGTGTGATTAATTCCCCGTAGTAGGTTATGGGGATGGTAGGGATTGGATGAGATCACTCATGTAATTGCATAAGATTGTTAGGGCATGGTGCCTAGTATCTATTGTTAGTGCTTTTTGACATTGTTGCAACTTGTTGTGCTTAATGCTTGTCACTAGGTCCCGAGCTATGATCTCAGATCTGAAGATGTTATTGATTCATGATGATATTATTGTTGTGATCTTACCTGCAAATTGTGTACAGATATCATTGTCCAGAACCCGAGGCCCTGAAGTGATAGCAATTGGGATAACCGGAGTGGACGGCTATGATGTGAGGATCACGTGTGTTCAGGAGTGTTAATGCTTTGCTCCGGTGCTCTATTAAAAGGAGCACCTTAATTGCCAGTAGATTCCCTTGAGGCCCCGCTGCAAACCGGCTGGCAGGACAAAATATGTTGTGCAAGTTTCTCATTGCGAGCATGCAAGAATATATACGGAACGCATACCTATGGTTATTTAGTACTTGGCTGCTTTATTTTTATTATCTTCAAATGCCTTTGTCTTGATTATTACATGAATTATCTTGTCCATGCAACGCCCGTCCATCCATCCATATTCCTACCGCATTTTAACCCTGTTGTTTATTACAATTGGTACCGATGTCTTTATTTTACTGCTGTTATTATTTTGCTACTTCTATTACAAAACTGTTGCTACTCATAAACTATTGCGAGCAAGACTATTTCCAGGTGCAGCTGAATTGACAACTCATCTGTTAAGGCTTATAAATATTCTTTGGCTCCCCTTGTGTCGAATCAATAAATTTGGTCTTTACTTCCCTCGAAGACTGTTGCGTTCCCCTATACTTGAGGGTCATCAAGACTATTTTCTGGCGCCATTGCCAGGGAGCATAGCCTTATTTATAAGTTCACTTGGAATTATTATTGTTCGCTGCCATCCATTCATCATGGGTAAAGCTCGTGATGGAAAAGTTCCTATATTGCCATCCACTACAAGAAAAGGTACAACTCTGAACACCTCTTCTACTCTTGATTCACCATCTATGATGAATAAGCTTCTTACACCACCACATACACATGTTACACATACTACTACTTCTGTTGAATTTGAAAATGCCTCTGATAATTTTGATGCTACTTCTACTGTGCTTGATGATAGTGGTTCATTAGGTCCTTTCCTAGATGCTACAATTGCTAGAACTATAATGGGAAACACCAAAGCTCCTAATGAAAATATTTCTACACCTGTTAGTTCACCTGAGTCTAGAGAGTATCCTAGTGATGATTTTGATGAAGATTATATTGAAATTAGTGATGAATTTATTGAGGAATGTCAAAATACTAGAGGTGCAAGTGCTATTAAGAGTCTTCTTGAGATACGTTCTGTTAGATATAAATTGTCTCCTGGTACTAAGTTTTCCACTTCTCCCATAAACATTAAAGATAAGGATTATGATTTCCCTCTTGATTTATCTTATATAACTATTGTTGAGAAAGAACCTTTTTGTGGGACTGAAAATGGAAGTTCTGTGGCACATATGACTGAGCTCTATACTTTGAGTGGCTTATTTTCTGATGATATTAAGAAACGCACCTACTTTGTTGCTAACATTTTCCCTTTTTCATTGAAAGTGAAGATAAAGCTTGGTTTATAATTTATCTCCTGGATCTATTGATAGTTATGTTGGCTTGATTAATACTTTCTTTTAGAAACATTTCTCTACTAGTGCTCAACATGCTATTTTGTAGAAACTCTTTGATTTTAAGCAGGAAGAAGGAGAGAACTTGCCAGAATCATGGGCAAGGTTTTGTTCTTTAATTAGAGCACAGCCTGGATATATAGTACCTAAATATGAACTCCTTGATATATATTATAATGGACTAACCGATGAATCTAGGACATACCTGGATAGTTGTGTTGGTTGTGTTTTCAGGAAAATAACTCTCGATGAAGCTGAGGAATTAATGGCCAAAATAAGCAAGAATTATGATGATTGGACTATACCTGAGCCAACTATACCTAAGCTGACCCCAACACCAACACCAAAGAAGAGGGGAATGATTAAATAAATGATGAAGTGATGAAGGAAGCTAAGAAATGTCTTAAGGAGAAGGGTATTAAATCCGAAGATGTGAATAATTTACCTCCTATAGAATAATTATGTAGGCCAATCTCTCACTCATCTACTATTGAGGTACACTCTCTCCAAGATTTTGATGACGGTGATATTCCTTACTCTAAACCTCCTGATCAATGCTTAGAAGAATTTGATATTTATGTTGTTAAGCAAGATAATTTTAATATAAGAGTGTAGAAATTCTAGAGCTATTAATAAGTTGCATGATATTGTGGAGAGAACCTCCAATGATGTTAAAATGCTTGTTAAACATTTCCAAATGGTTAAAACTCAAATTGAGCAGCTTACTAAGGTGCAAAAAGATTTGGTAGTTAATGCTTATAAAGAAAAACATGCTTACGAAATTAGAACTAGAAGTATTGCTTCTACTTAGGATCCTTTATATCCTGAAGGACATCCTAAAAGAATTGAGCAAGATTCTCAACAAGCTAAAAATAGTGGTAAGCCTTCTAAGAAAAAGAAACATAAAACAGTTGTAGAATCTTCTGAACCTGCTAAAGGTCCTAATAGTATATCTATCTCTAATGCTGAAATTGGAAGTGGTAATGATGAAAATGATGCTTCTGATAAAGAAGAAATTGAAGAAGAACCTGAAAGGCATACTAAGAATACTAAGTACACTAAGGAAGATTTTGCTGCTAATAAACATGGTAGTGAAAGAGAGCCATGGGTGCAAAAACCAATGCCTTTTCCTAATAAGAAACACAAGTCAAAGGAAGAAGAACACTATAATAAGTTTTGTGAGTGGATGAAACCTTTGTTTTTGCAAATTCCTTTGACTGATGCTATTAAATTTCCTCCTTATTCAAAGTATATGAAGGATATTGTCTCTAATAAAAGGAAGATTCCTAATGAGGAAATTTCCACTTTGCTTGCTAATTATTCCTTCAATGGTAAAGTTCCAAAGAAACTTGGAGATCCGGGTATTCCAACTATTCCTTGCTCTATTAAAAATAATTATTTTAGAACTGCTTTGTGTGATTTGGGAGCAGGAGTTAGTGTTATGCCTTTTTCTCTCTACAAGAGATTTCACCTGGAAAAATTGGTACCAACTGATATATCTTTGCAAATGGTTGATAAGTCTACTACTATTCATGTTGGTATATGTGAGGATGTTCCTGTTCAAGTGGCTAATAATTGTTTGATATTAACTAACTTTGTTGTGCTTGAAATGCCTGAAGATGATAATATGTCTATTATTCTTGGGAGAACTTTTCGTAATACTGTAGGTGCTGTCATTGATTGTAACCAAAGAAAAGTAACTTTTAATGTTAATGACAAGGAGCATAATATTTATTTCCTTAAGAATATTTATAAGAAATATGGCCTAAATTCAATTGAAAATATTGAGGGTATCAAAGTTGGAGAAATATATTGTCCCATGGCACAAGAAGATTATGAAACTATAATGATTGGGACTATTGCTACCAAGGTTGAGGTAACATAATCATTTAGTGAAATGCAAAGTTTTGCTTCATATAAAATTGTTTTGGTAGCAAGACCTGATCAACCATGTTAACAAAGGGATTTTGATGAACAAAACAATGTTTTCACCATGATTATCTTTGTTTACTATTATTTTCTCTATTTCAATTTTTTCTTTCACCTTGATCATCTTTGTATTGCTAGTTGCTTGCATATTTGAGTGTCATAGAACTTCTGAAGTTTTGGGTTTGATTTGGTTTTCCAATGTTCCAAAATCATTTTTCTGCGAGAAAATCATTTATCAACTTCTGAAAATTGCTCGAAAATAAAGTTTCTCGAAAAATTCTAGAAAATTCATATTAATTTTTTACGTCAAAAAAAGGACATAGAGGCACCTGGAGTCACCTAGGGGGCCCACCAGGCAGGCGCACCACCTGGTGGCCTGTCCAGCCCTGGGGCGCGCCTAGCCATGGTGTGGGCCACCCCTGGCCCTCCACTTATCCAGCCACCTACCACTTCACTCTCTCTCTCCCGAGAAAACACCAAAAAAATATCGAACCTGTGTTCTTGTTGTTCGTCACCGCGATTTTTGATCTCCTTACTCAGCCACTCTTTACTACTGATTTTTGGAGTATTTGTTCTTCGGTATGTGACTCCTCCGCTTGTCCAAGTAGATTTTTGATTAGTGGATTATATCTTGAGTATTTTGCTACTATAGGTGACAGGTTATGTGATCTTGCATGCTTGTTCTATGCTTATATAAATCATTTTGATGCATGTTTAGTCCTCTTGCAAGTCCCTATAGTAGTTCCCTTCATTTAATAGCTTTGAAATTATTTTTTGTGATGTTTGTCTAAAAATTTTAGAAAAGAAGTTGAATGAACACCAACTGAACCAACATGAATTGAAGGTGCTTGAGGTCATGAAAGTCCACCGTGAGGAGGGTGTTTTGCCTTCTATTTATCCATGCCCCGAATTCATGAGAGCTGTAGGGATTCTTCAAGATTTCCAAACTCTAATTTCTAATGCAGGATTGGAGCATTTTTTGGTGATGAACCTTACCAATATGTGAAACTGACTATGTCTGTGGTGCAGGATTTTAAATTTAGTTGGTCCTTTCCTAACCACATGGTTCATTATAAAATTTACAATGTAGCTGTCGATCTCCCTTTTGATGATTTTTGTGCAGCTATTAAAGTGCCATAGTGGGGTTCGCCCGAGAAGATTAAGGATCGGCCTAAGCCACTTATGGACTTGTATGTAGAGATTTTCCAAGGGAGCAGCTTCTCAAAGGAGAGTGGTAAAATTTGAAATGTTCATATCCCATCTATTTGATATTTTCCTTATTTTATTGCCAAATGTGTTCTCGCTAGAAAGACTGCTAGTAAATTATCTTCTTATGATCTAGCTTTTATCTCGGCTGATTTGAGATGGGATAGGACTTATAACTTGTGTGCTTTGATAGCTTTCCGTCCCGCTTCTAACCACGAGAAAGGTGGAATTTGTGGAGGCCTCTTTGCCTCTCGTTTATTAGCTTTGCATGGTGTAGTGCCTCATCATTTAGACTTACAGTTTCCCATAGAGAGGCTTGATCTTAATTGCATGATATAACATAAATTTGTTTCTCCTTGGGCTGACTTGAGAGATTTACCTTATGAAATAACCTTTCTCGAGAGTGTATGGAGAAGGGGTAAGTCTGAGCGAATAGTCCTTTTGCCTGCGCATGTTTTGTTTAACCTTGATACCAGGGAAGGATGGTCATTCAAGGAGGAGGAGCTCGACACGTAGATGGAGGATCTTTCCTAGCAAGAGAATGTTGGGAGGCCGAGGATAATTTATTCTAGCCCTCTAACACGGGGGAGTCCTCATACCAGCAGCCCTCCAAAACCATGTTGTCATGGGGAACGCTTTCAACATTGCACTTATTCTATTTAGTTGATATCATGTTCCTTTGTTTATGGATGTCGGTGGTGTGAAATAAGATGGGAGCTTGTAAGTCCATGGAGTATGCATATGTGTTAGAGAAACGCTTGGGCGGCTAGCCTAAGCCATGCCTAATCATGGTGGGAACTTGCAGCAAAACCATAGTGGCATTCTATGAAGCATTCTCAATAAAAAACTATGCAAATAGCAAATAAAAAGATCGCTGAGTGATACATCCAAAATGTATCTACTTTCCAGAACACTTTTGCTATTTTTTATCCTCTAAAATTGTGTGATTTGGATACAATTAACACGGACTGACGCTGTTTTTAGCAGAATTACCTTGGTGTCTAGTTTTTGTGCAGAAAATCAACTATAAGGAAAAATCCCGGAAAATATGCCAAAAATCCTATTCACTAGAAGACTCACGGAGCCAGAGTACGAGACGGAGGGGAGGCCTGAGGGGCCCACACCCCCCTGCCACGCGGGTGGGCCCAGGTCGCGCCTAGAGGGGGTGTGGCTGCCCCCGGCACCCCCTCGGCCTCCCTCTTCGCCTATAATATGCCTCTTGACCTAAAAATCAAGGGGGTCGACGTTTTTCCAGAAAGATTTCTGCTGCGCCGCCACCACCAGAAACCGCAATTCGGAACCAGAAACTCCGTTCTGGCACCCTGCCGGGACGGGGAATTTGGAGAGGATCATTGCCATCGTCATCACCAACGCCTCTCCATCAACCATCCATGTTTCCCTCATCCATGAGTGAGTAATCCCCCGCTGTAGGCTATGGGGTTGGTAGGGATTGGATGAGTTCTATCATGTAATCGAATAAGATTGTTAGGGCATGGTGCCTAGTATCTCTATTAGTGCTATTTGACTTTTTTGCAACTTGTTGTGCTTAATACTTGTCACTAGGGACCGAGTGCCATGATCTCAGATCTAAACTTATTATTGAATCATTATGATAGTATTGTTTATGATCTTATCTACAAGTTGTGTACACATATCATTGTGCGGATTCAAATGCCCTGAAGTGACAGAAACTGGGACAACCTGAGGGGATGGCTATGATGTGAGGATCACGTGTGTTCACGGAGTGTTAATTCTTTGCTCCGGTGCTCTATTAAAAGGAGCACCTTAATTTCCAGTAGTTCACTTGAGGCCCCGCTGCAACGGGCTGGCAGTAAAAAAGATGTTGTGCAAGTTCTCATTGCGAGCACGCATGACTATATATGGAGAACATGCCAATGATTGTTTAGTACTTAGGTTCTTATTCTTATTTATCTACAACTGCCCTAGATCTTGAAGTTACATGTTTAGACTCGTCCATGCAACGCCCGTCCATCCATCCCTATGCCTACCGCACTCATATCCTACTGTTTGCTACTATTGTTACTACTGCTCTTGTTTTACTGCTGCTGTTACTTTGCTTTTGCTACTACAAAACTGTTGCTACTGATAACCTTCTGTGAGCAAGAACTATTTCCAGGTGCAGCTGAATTGACAACTTAGTTGTTAAGGCTTGCAAGTATTCTTTGGCTCCCCTTGTGTCGAATCAATAAATTGGGTAATACTACCCTCAAAGACTATTGTGATCCCCTATACTTGTGGGTCATCAATGAGATGCTCACTGTCTGCTGCCTTGTCATTTTGATAGGGGATAGCTCCTGTGTCATGGGGCAAGGGGTACGCTGTTGGCGGTTCTCTATGATACACATATAATTACAATGACAAGAACTTGCTTGGGACCAAAGTTGAGTAGCATGAGGTCTCGGTACTCGTACTCAAGGGGCGTGAGATTTTCAACTTATAATTTGTCAAGCATATAACTCATATTTTCCCTCACTTTAACCTTAACCATTTAAAGATGCTTATGATAGGGGGAATGAGAGCTCAAAGCTAATGAGTACCATACTTTCAAGCATTTGGAAGCCTTTCAAACTTTTTAATCTTTTCTTTCACTTTTATGTCGAGTCGCCATCTTATTCTATGAGCACCTTCCCGAGAGCATAGCTGTCATTATTAGTGTAATATGATTGTCCCAGAACACGGTTAATTGTGACATAACTTTGACGCTTGTATCTTTGATATTGTTACTTCTATTCTTCACTTGAACTTTAGAGGTGCCTTGGCATTTATGTTTTGCTCCAAAAAGAAAGGCAAGCGAGATACCACTTTATCATATCTTCTTATGAGCATTATAATCTTGCATATGCTTATGTTTCATGTTGCCTATTATTATTATGTTTGAATCTCTTCATAGCTTGCATGACTATTGGGTAGACTTATTTGCATACTCCTTATTATGAATTACCTAAGTACTTTCTCATATATTGAGAATATTTACATCTTATGAAGCAAATGTGTTCGTGAAAGTTTCTTTTATCGCACTCATTTTTCAACTGAATTGCTTGAGGACAAGGAATAAGCTAAGCTTGGGGGAGTTGTACGTCCAAAATGTATCTACTTTCCCGAACACTTTTGCTATTGTTTCTCCTCTAATTTGTGTGATTTGGATATAACTAACATGAACTAACGCTGTTTTAAGCAGAATTCCTTTGGTGTCTCGTTTTTGTGCAGAAAATCAACTTTCATGAAAAATCCCAGAAAATATGCCAAATATCCTATTTTTTCAGAAGACTCGCGGATCCAGAAGACAGATGGGAGAAAAGGCTCGAGGGGCCCACACCACCCCTAGGCGCGAGCCAGGCCTGGCCGCGCCAGGGCATGGTGTGTCTGCCTCAGACTTCGCCTCGGCCTCTCCTTTCGCATACATATACCCTCTGACCTAAAAATAGAGGGGTTTCAACAATTTCCAGAGAAGAGTTCCGTTGCACCGCCACCACCAGAAACCGCGATTCGGAACCAGAAACTCCGTTATGGGACCCTGTCGGGACATGGAATTGGAGGACATCGCCATCATCATCACCGATGCCTCTCAATCAACCATCCATGATTCCCCCATCCATGTGTGAGTAATTCCCTGCAGTAGGTTATGGGGATGGTAGGGATTGGATGAGATCACTCATGTAATTGCATAAGATTGTTAGGGCATGGTGCCTATTATCTATTGTTAGTGCTTTTTGACATTGTTGCAACTTGTTGTGCTTAATGCTTTTCACTAGGGCCCGAGTGCCATGATCTCAAATCTGAACATGTTATTGATTCATGATGATATTATTGTTTGTGATCTTGCTTGCAAGTTGTGTACACATATCGTTGTTCGGAACCTGAGGCCCCGAAGTGAAAGCAATGGGGATAACCGGAGGGGATGGATGTGATGTGAGGATCACGTATGTTCATGGAGTGTTAATGCTTTGCTCTGGTGCTCTATTAAAAGGAGAACCTTAATTGCAAGTAGATTCCCTTGAGGCCCCGCTGCAAATGGGCTGGCAGGACAAAAGATGTTGTGCAAGTTTCTCATTGCGAGAAGGCATGACTATATACGGAACGCATGCCTATGGTTATTTTGTACTTGGATGCTTTATCTTTATTATCTGCAAATGCTCTTGTCTTGATTATTACATGAATTATCTTGTCCATGCAACGTCCGTCCATCCATCCCTATGCCTACCGCATTTTAACCCTGATGTTTATTACAATTACTACCACTATCTTTATTTTGTTGTTGTTATTATTTTGCTACTGCTATTACAAAACTATTGCTACTGATAAACTATTGCGATCAATACTGTTTCCAAGTGTAGATGAATTGAAAAATCATTTGTTAAGGCTTATAAATATTCTTTGGCTCCCCTTGTGTCAAATCAATAAATTTGGGATTGACTTCCCTCGAAGACTGTTGCGATCCCCTATACTTGTGGGTCATCAGATGACCCTTGTGTTGCATATACACTTTTGAAACTTGTTGAGATCGCTGAGCTAGCCGATGTTGCTTCCTTCTACTCTATTCTACTATGGGTGAACCTTACCATCTAAACACTGTCGCGGACGATAGCTGGATCAAAGGATGGAACGATTGGCTTCCCTTCAATATATGGAGGGAGCAATCCGTCGTTCATGACGCTGAGGGCCTAATAAGTATTGGATTTGAATATTGTGACCATCGTACAACCACATGCTATAATGGGCATTGGCTTGGTTAAGTAGGTTAGTCAGCCTTAGGTGTCGATGTCGTCGTACCGCTAATGAGGTGTCTGCCTAATGGGGAGCCTTCAACACAGATGGGGGGACCGGATTGGGGACATACTCTTAGGTTCGTGTGCCAGACCCGGTGGGCTCGTCACATCTTTGGGGATCTAGCTGAAATACCTTGTCATGATTCTGATCTGCCGGTACATCAAATGGTGTATACTAAACCAGCGGACACTAGTGGGCAAGAAGACGGGGTTGTGTCGTGTAGTAAAGTGTACAACCTCTATAGAGTTTAAAAACTATTAGAATGGCCGTGTCCACGGTCATGAACGACACATGAATCCTTCTTGACATACAGGAACCTGTCTTGCTACTTCCCTCTTTGCCTCTATCCTTCTCTTGGAATCTGATGAAGTAGGTGAGTTGTGGACAACCACAATGATGAAAAACACCACATTGATGATAAAAATGGTTTTCGTCTAAAACCTTCTTTTATCAAAACTTCTATCAATTGCAAATAAAATTGGATTTTGTGCAAAATAATCATATGACCTCCACATAAAACCACATGTAGTTATATCAGGTTTTGCATAAGGGGTATGTTGAGTACTTTATGTACTCATGGCAATATTTCTGTTGAAATTCAGAATACTATGAAGGAGACGACTACGACTACTACGATGACGGTGAGGAGTAAGGCCTCATGGACTACATCGACTGCCGATGGCTGAGATGGAGCCGCTACACATTTTATTTCCGTTGTGTTTTTGGTTGTAATAAATGTCACAAGACATTATACTATGTGGCTATTACTATTCAAACTTTGTAATACTTACTTTTAGAATGTTATGCAATGGTATTCATTTCACTATGTCATCAACTTGATCTTGGGATTGACAAGATGCACAGGAGGTCTGGAGGTCAAATTCCTGTCCCTATAGCCAGTGTCGGAGGGAGTGGACTCACCGATGACATGGGCGGTGAGGACGTAGCAACCGAGAGCAACGAGGAAGCGCTCCCTCCAACTGGAGTAGTTGCCGCCATCGAGGGTGAGGGTGATGGGTATGTGGAGTTTGATGGACATGGCATAGGTGTTGGGGTTTGGATTGTTGGTGGCGGCAGGAGTGATGGGATCGGTGTTGGCGGTGGTGCTGGGTGGAGTGGCAGCGATGTTGGCAGCGGTTATCTGCTAGGTGAGGGAGGTCTCTCGCGCATCAAGATCTTTGGCGCATGCCTTGAGATCGCTTTCCTTGGTTTCGATCTCTTTGATTGTGATGGTGGAAGGTTGGAGGGAGGGAGGGGTTTGGGGTTTTAGGGTTCAGCGGCGGCCAGGGAGAGGAGGGAAGGACGACGGCTCGGCTAGGTTAGGATAACCTACTCTGATACCATGAAACCATATGGTCACGGGTGACTTGATGGCCCTCCTCGTTCTTGATCATACATATATATAGATGGAGTACATCTTGGGTTACAAGTTAACATAGGGCACAAGCCTAAACCCTAAACGTCGGTGGATGGACTAATGGGTCGCCGATGTCAGTTGCCTAACATGAAATCTACGAGAGGAAGACTAGAATTTATCGGTGTCCAGATCGGGTAGACCAATGTGAAGCAGATTGACGACATGGCACTCGAAGAGCATAAGGGTCAAACCACCTTTATTCAGTCCAAGTCAACAGCCTCCACGCCACTAGCCGGTTCCCATCGGGACCGTACATCTCGAATCCCATGCGGACAGCCCGTGGTCAAGCCGACAGAAATGAAGACAATCAGGGGCACCATGATCGATAGCAACTAGACAAAATGGGAGAGGGCGGCCGCTAGGCGCCAATATCCGTCGTGCCACCGCATGGTCTTTGTAACATACCAATTTCAGCAACCCTGATTAAATGACCATAATGCAAAAATCAGGGGGACAAGAACTTTTTCTTACAATGTGTGCTTACCTGTTTACTTGTGCTCAAGCAACTGTTTAAGTATTAGTTGTGTGCTCCTCATCTCAACACTAGTTTACAAAAACTATTTTACAAAAGAGATGTCTTGGCTCATCTTTCATATTCTCAAATGTTCTATCATCTCCAAAACCTGAGATGGGTTGACTTTGACACAACCAAATACTTTACTAGATTCTTTTGCCAAAACTATGGAGACATATATATACTCTCCTTATGTTTTCAAGACAGAACCTTCAACTACCCTGATCTCTAGGTTTTTCCAAAACCTTTATTAAAAACTTTTCATCTCAATCTTGGTAGAGATACCAAGATGGTACTTATCTTACTACAAAGAAAAACCCCTTTCCACATACCCATCCTTACCTCAAGCTAGACTTGATGGCAACCCAAGTAGTAGTTAGATAAGTAATGAGATGAATTGCCTTGATCTGCTGATTGCCTTGTTTGCTTAGGAACTAGATTGAGCTAATCTAGTAGCTCATCTATTAGGACCCAGTCCTTGCTTGTGATCATCCATCTCAAGCTAAGAATCCAAGTCTAGATCTATCCTAAGCCACTCAAGTGATCATCTCCTCTCTTGCTTACATCAATCCTAGGACAAACCTTCTGGATGGTTTCCAACTCATTGAAGACCCAATCTAAGCAGAGATAATATCTACTTATCCCCCACATCAACATAATCCATATGATCATGAGTTTGGAACCTAGCATCCTCTCAAAATTATCTACACTTGCACTCTAGTCTGGATTTCTTATCTAGATTCAATCTTTGGAGCTCTACCTTTTCCAACATATGTGTATTCTTGAGAATGTACTTGAATTATCTTGTAGTACATCTTTAGTACTACTGAAAGTACAAAGGAAATCGCCTAGAAGGGGGGTGAATAGGCTTTTAAAATTATTACGGTTTAGGCTCAAGTAAATGCGGAATAAAACTAACGTTTAATTTATTGAGCACAAAACCTAGCCACTAAGTTCACCTAGGTGCACCAACAACCTATGCTAAGCAATACAAGCAACAAGGTGATAGCAAGGTATAAATACTTCAAGCACGATGGCTATCACAATGTAAAGTGCATAAGTAAAGGGTTCGGTTGAGAGATAACCGATGGACGCGGAGACGAAGATTTGTTTCCCGAAGTTCACTTCCAAAGAAGCTATGTCTCTGTTGGAGAGGTGTGATGGCGCAATGCTCTCCGAACGCCATAAATGGCTCACCTCGAGGTGTGGTGGCTCGATGCACACCCAACGCCACACAAGGCCTCACCCCGGATGCGGAAGCACGCAACTCACCGACGCCACAAAAGGCTCACCCTATTCTCCCAAGTGCGCACCACAAAAGGCGGGCACTTGCTCCACTATGGGACGCTTGAGGGCGGTCACCGAACCCGTACAAGATTGGGGCTAACTCCGCAACTCAATTGGAGGCTCCCAACAACAAAGCCACAAAAGGCCAACAATGCCAAAAAAGGCCAACAACGCCACAAAAGGCTACAAGACCACAAAAGGTCAACCAGACCACAAAAGGTCAACAATCCAACCACACAACCGTCTAGGGTTCCAAGGAACCCAAGAGAAACAAGCTCACAAGCTTGAACTCGCCGAATCTCCGAGGAGAACTCAAAACTATGCACCAAATGCAAAGGCAAGTCCTTCTCCCCCAAATTCCAACAAAGCTACAAAAGCTATTGGGGGAATAAGGGAGGAAGAACACAAGAGTAGAACTCAAACCTATGCACCAAATGCAAGGGCAAGTCCTTCTCTCCCAAATTCCAACAAAGCTACAAAAGCTATTGGGGGAATAAGGGAGGAAGAACACAAGAGGAGAACACAAAACTCTCCAAGATCTAGATCCCAATGATTCCTTCACAAAGAAGGGATTTGACTTGGGGGATTGTAGATCTAGATCTCCTCTCTCAAATCCCTCAAAAAGATGCAAGAATCATAGGAGGGGAAAGGGAGAGGGAAAGCTTCTTCAAGGTTGACAATGGAGGAGAGAGAGAAAGCCAAGAACCAAGAAGAAAAGCTAGTGCCCACGAAGGGGAAGAGGAGACCCTTTTAAAGGGCTCCCAGATCTGCCTGTTATGGGCATTCGCGACACCTGGCCGGAACTTCCGGTGGGAGGCCGGAAGTTCCGGTGGCACCCAGCCATCGGTCGAAAACTGCGGAGCGAGAAACTGAAAAAACGAATCATGGCCGGAACTTCTGGCTCTGGGCGAAAGTTCCGCCCAGCCAGGCTCCAACGGTCATCAGACCGTTGACGCCCCCTCCAGAAGCGCAACCGGAAGTTGCGGTCAAAACAGACCGGAAGTTCCGGTGAACTTCCGAGCAAGTTCCGACCAGGTTCCGGCTAAATAGCACACTTCTAAACAGAAGGTTACTGAGCCTTCACCAGAACTTGAGGCGGAACAAGGGGCGGAACTTTTGGGTCGCGAAGCGAGTCTGACCGGAAGTTTCGGCGTTCAGGCGGAAGTTCCGCTCAAGAACTTTTTGGCAGGACAAGTTCCGATGCAAGTTCCGGCCAAGTTCCGGCAAATAGCACACTTCAAAACAGAAGGTTACTGAGCGTGAGCGGAAGAAGACCCGGAACTTCCACCGGAACTTTTGGCGGCAAAGATGCCCTAGCGGAACTTCCGGTGGGAAGCCGGAACTTCCGGTCAGGGAAATTCCAGAAACCAGAAAACCAGAAATGCAATAACTTTTGCATCCGAACTCCAAACGGGATGAAACCAATTTTGTTGGAAAGATAACGACGAATAATCCAACAAAAATTCGAAATATTGGGTATCACCTTGGGATAAATTATCATGAATATATATGTGATCTATCCCCCAAGGTGTGGAGTCGGAAAACTCGCAAGATCAAAAACCGCAATAAGATATGCAAGTGAAATCCTTAGATGATGAGCTAGAGCTTGTTATGATGGTGAACACAAGCTCTAGATCCTCTCATGGACAAGAACCAAATAATAACCAAGAAATATGATGATATGAATGCAAAGGTTTGAGCTCTCTCCGAACGATGCAAACGAGACACCCGCTTGAGAGCCCCTCTTGATAGTACGGCTATCTATCCTAAACCCGGTCTCCCAACTAACAACACGAGACCGGCAAAAGAGAAGCCCTATCAACATACCTTTGCCTTGAGCGTCCCACTTGAACTTGATGTAGACCGTCTTGTTCTTCTATAGTGGGAACACCTTTCTTGTTTGCTCTTGCTCTTGCTTGATGAAGACTTGCAAAATGCTCCCCCATACTCCATGGGGAAACCTATTCTTTGAACTTGTCTTCATCATTCCATGAGCATGAGGATGGCAAGCTTCAAGCATGAGATCTAGAGATGGCGCATCTTGAGCTCGTCCTTCTTCATCCTTACTTGAGGTTGATCCATCTTGATGCAACTCTTTGCACATGCCTTGATCGACCTTCAAGCTCCTTCTTTCTTCATGATTCCAATGGGCACAAAGCCCTTGGACATTTCTTCATCTTCCAACCTTGAGACTAACACATGGCCCAAGCGATGCCAATGGACAAACCTACAAGTGAAACTCAATTTACACATTAGTCCATAGAGATTGTCATTAATTACCAAAACCACACATGGGGGCATACATGCCCTTTCAACTACAAAGGCCCACTCTTTCCCTTACCTAAGCTAATCTATCTCCCACTCATCCATGATGTTTTGTAGTCAAGATAATAATCTTCTCTGCAAATCTTATCATCTTGCCTACTTTGGAAGAAGCTCACATCTATATGCTACCTCCCCTTGACCAACTCTTGTCATGGTTAGGATCTACTAATCATGTACTATCAACCCCCACTTCACTTACTTCCATTGGAGCCTGGTGCTTCTCAAACCAACATGGTTTAGGAGGCTACCCGATGTGTCTGTTATGGCGGCCTTATTTTCAACAAAGTTTGCCATCACTCCAAAACCACCTCAAATACAACTAAGCCCAACTCTTGCTTGCATGATCATCTACAGGACATGGTCTATCCATCCATATACTCCTTGTACCAAGGTGAGCTCTGAGCTCCCTAATCCAACCATGTTTAGATGGCCTCGGAATAACTAAACCCTAGATCCTCCAAGAATCTAGTTTTATTTCCTTTCACCACTTCTCTTCATAACCAAGGTTGACATTGATGCCTACCCCAAGTGTACACCCTATACCTTGTATATAAGCATCCCCAAATAATTCTCCTAATTATTTGGAATTTTTAAACTATTTAATTCCCTTTAATTACCAAATTCCCAAAATCCTGGTCTATAAAGGCAAGTTTGTTTTTCTCCAAATCACCTTGCCAACTTAAGGCACAATTGATGCCTATTCATCATACCCCATCTTCCAAACTCAAAAATAATTCCTTATTATTTCTTTTTGCCCTTTTTCTTAAGGGTTTTTATCATTTCTGCCACTATGACCAACACAAAACTCAGTTTTTCCATTTGACCGATAGAAACTCTAATTTTGTCACTACTCAGTTGCAATACTCCTCAATTTTGCCATTCCGTTATCTTTCTACCGTTAGATTTTTCTCATTATATTACCATGACTTGCCACATCGACGCTAAACATCCGTGCGATCATCCCAGTAGCACCACTTTACCGTTTGGAATATATTAGCATTGCTAGTCTCTGTGGAGCAGCCGAGCAGTACACCAAATCCATCTCGAGTGTATGTAGATGCATGACAGGCTAGTTGAGAGCGCTTAGTTGTGATGTATACCCAATTACTCCGTTAGTGTTTGATAAGGAGCAGCAGATGACAAACATCCTGATACGGTCCATGCGATCCTCCATGAGTCGTAGTTTCCCAAGATCATCGGCGACCTTGTGCCAAACGTTTTAAGACGAGGGCGGAGGCCATGCTTTGTGGTCGGTCAAACAAGTCCTAGGCGCTTCTCGTTCTACCGCCGATTGAACTTATTAGTCTTACCATATGGCGGGGACGGAACCACAAATACTATAATGACGTTTGATGCGAATACGTCGAGATCACAGTTCATAGAACATGTAAAATTTTAGAATGGGTAAAACCGTCATAAGTTTTACTAAATGGGAAAATATAAGTAATTTCTACTATGTAGAATAAATATTGTTAGAAGCATATACGGGTTAGAAATGAAATTAACTCTAAATAAAAGGGTGGAAAAACTAAAATGGCAAAACTGATTATAGATTAAGATAGAAAGATGATGGAATGGCAAAACTGATGAGCGTTGTAACGGAGTAGTGGCAAAATTGGAGTTTCGATCAGTCAAATGGCAAAACTAAGTTTTGGGTTGGTCATAGTGGCAGTACACCTCACTCACCTTCCCCAGAGCTCCCCCTCTCCCTCCTCCCCCCCTCTCAGCTAGCCAACTAAAGAAGAAATGGATCTCTCGGCCATGGACTAGCTCGAGCTCAAGGTCGCCCCTTACGATACTACACTCCCCTTGCATGGCATATCTTCGAGATCTACACCCTATGACTTCCTTCCCCATGTTCATCTTCGGTTGCAGGAGCCCCTGGAGTGGCCACGGCCATGCATGCCCGAGGAAAACCTCCCCCGACTCAGCTCTCTCTCCCGAGCTCCTTCGAAGGTAAGCATACCTCTCTCGACCTCCCTGAGACCCTAGAACCACCGCTGACCCATCCCCTCTTGCATGTAGAAGCTCAGGAGCGCTCCCCGTCGAGCCCCGAATCCCCTCCATCGCAAGAACGCGCGACCCCCTGGACCTGCACCAAACCCCGCTGTGCCGCCCCTCTCCCGGCTCCCCTCCGCACGCCCATCCGCCCCAAGCCCTCCCTGTCGCCTCCCCGGCACCCCAGGTGAGCTCCCTGGGCTCCGCCGCCTCCCTCTAGGTTTTCCCCTCTGTTCTCCCCCAGCCAGAGGTAGAAGACAACCTCCCGCCGTCGGATCTGGTTTAGCCAGACGGCCCAGATCTTTCGGTACCCCTTCGCTTCCCCGAAGTCGCTGACAGGACGATCCCGCCTGTCAGCATTTCAAAACCGCCACCCCGCGCATGGCCGCTGCCCTCTTGGACCGAATCTCGCAGGCACGGCCCAGTAGCCCGCAAACCCCAGCCCCTTCCCCTTTTTCCTTTTTCTAAATTAATTCAGATCTGCAAGATGCGGTATGGTTCAAATATAAACAAAAATGAACATGACCCAAACAAAATTAGAAAATATTTTCACCAGGTGCTCAAGCCTCTTTTAAAACATGAAAACTTGGTGCTGTACCAAAACAATGTTTAAAACAAATATGATAAATCCTTTCCCAAGACCTATCCAGAACACTAAAAAACTCCTCCAGAAAAATTTACCACTCCAAATAACCTGAAACCACTTTGTACTAAAAGGTATAATCCATACATTTCATACCCCACTGCCCCCCCCCCCCCCACTAACTTACTTCATAGTTTGTCCTTGGCAAAAATAACAAAAACAGAGCCTTTCTGTCTTTATGATTTTATCTAGGACAAACCAAATGAATTTTGGACCTAATTACAACTCTCACTAGACTCACATAACCATATCTTCCAAAATCCAGCCGCTCATAATTTTATGACTCTTTGTTTATTTTTAGCGAATTAAACTATTCTGTGCATGGTTAATTCACTAGTAAAATCCTTACAGTAGCTATGTAACTCCAAAAAGGTTGATTCTAATTTATACAGAAAGGTACTCTCAGTACCTAGCATGTGTCCTTGGAATCAACTAAAAAGCTTTTGTAAAATAAATCTGATGAAAAAGACAAATCCCAGCAAGTACTGCCTTTGGAAATTTGTCAAGGGAAATCTGGTAATTTTTCTGCGGTGATTCCAACTCCTCTTGATTCAGTACACCAAATAATACTTAATCAACCAAGGAAATAATTTTTGGAACTCCAGATATGTTCTGGTGAATTATTACCTAAAACTAGAGTTTTATCCACTATAAAATCCAGTATAAATCAAGGAAAATTGATAAAATGGTGAAACCACTTTTGTTGCCTTCATTTTATCAATACCTATCTAATGGTATCATTTTTATACAATTGTAACATACAGATCAAGCCCTTGGTCAAAAAACCCTCCCTTAGATAGTTCCTAGACTCTAAATCCAAAGGGATACTTTTTCCCTAATTCCTCCAAATCTTCTTCCAATCCAATCACATCAATCCTCCAACATCCCAATGATGTTGTTCTTGTAGATATCCTTTACTTTCTGTTTGGTTTGTTGCTTGTATACCTTGTATTGATTGGTGTATTGTTTGCTTGCATGTCTGCTCGCTAACGGCGATAGTTGCGTTTGTGAGACGCCGAGAAGAAGAAGGATCGGGGTTATTCTTATCATTAATATTATTAGTATTCTGGTATTATAAATAAGTCAAGGGACATCTTGCTGGTCACAGTCAAGCCACCATTCCTGAACTCCTATATTGCCCTACTTCTATTTATCGACTGTTTTATATCTCGTTTATAAATTGCATGAACACATGCATGGTTTGTTTCAAATAAACAGACGTGAGTAACTTGGCTCCTCCAAGTTATGAATGAGTGTCCATTGGACACCTTACCTATTTACACCTATCTTTACCCCTTAGAACGAGGCTAAGATGAATAGCATCTTCCCTCTTGAAACCCACGGATTTTCAATGATAAAACTATTTTGGGTTTTTACCCTACTATAAAGTTTTTAAAATAAAATCCTTGGAAAGAGGCATCATTTTCAAGTGGAAGTTTTACCAAACAAAAGACGAGGTGGATGAGGAGAAAGTCAAGCAAGAGAAAGGAAGGGATGTTCTAAGCCAATGTCAGGAACAATTTTATCCGTGCAACCATATTATCCCAGTCGCTAGGGCTTAGCTCGTAGTTTGTGGTCATTAGCCGGGGCTGCTCTTACTCGCTAAAGGGGAGAAATCTCCTGAAATCTGGGCTACCTGTAGGGTAAGGCACTGGTGCAACAATTGGGTCTCTCGCGGACGGTATGCTTTTACGTAGTATGGATGGAAGATTGTCACTATTGCTATTGGTCAGGCTTCGGTCTGGAGGTAGGGGTCAGTACGGGAGGAAGGACCAGGGTCGTCGTACCCCATACTCGTACCAGAGAGATAAACCCAAAAGGAAAAGCCGTCGTTGCTAGGGATCGACAAATGAAAAGTTCAAGTTTGATTATCTGAACCCCTATCTACCGTGTGTAGCAGGCCGTGGTTTTATCCCGGCGGATGTATTGATTCTTGTGGGTAAAGTGCACAACCTCTGCAGAGTGTAATCTATTCGAATAGCCGTGTCCACGAACAAGGACGTTTGGAATGGCAAGAGCTAGGAGTACCCTTCGGTTAAGTTGTGACGAAATAAAGGATGTGACTTGGTCACGAGGAAAGATAAAGAGTAAGTTGGTTTTGACCAGAGAGGGTCGATAAGGTTTTAAAAAGGGTTTTTACAACAAAACTGTTTTAGAAATCTTTTTAATAAGGATGTGGAGATGTCCAGGTTTTCTAAAACGAGGCATATTTCACAAACACTCTTTTTCAACAAAGATATAGAGATGCCACTGAAGGTCTTTCAAAAACAACGATAGTATAGATCTTTCTCGCCACAGCCAAAGTATGCATTATCTTCTTACCCTTGACTCGGTGGTTTGCGAGTACATTCAAAGTATTTACCGGCATTGTCCCTGGCTATTACTTGGCTCAATTGCAGATATTAAGAAGGATCGAAGGTGCTGACGTCTATGCGAGCTAGGCCGTCTTTCCAGTCAGTTACCTGTAGGTTAAAGCACGGGCTCTGCACTGAAGACTTCTGCTACTTGTGTGGTAATCGCCATAAAGACCTCCTGGTAAGTTATTGTATTTGTTATTAAAGGATGATGTAATGATACTTCTCGATTATGCTCACAACTCACTGATTATGGGAAACGTGAATTATATGCATAACGGATATTCTCAGACCATAAATCCATCCGGGATGCCACAATCTTCATGAGCACTCGCCGCCATCCACCACCTACGGCCACAATCCAATCGAGGCCCCCACACTGCGGACAACAATGGGCCTGCGCCGCACGGCCTTCAAGAGGAGAAATTGCCCCACCACCACCTTACTTGGGCTTTGTTGGATGGAGGATGGAGGGTGAGGGCTTCTAGTTGCGGCGACGGTTAGGGTCCCTGCTCTCACTATGAAAATAAAAATTATTGATCTAAATCAAAACTGCCCATGGATAATAAACAGTATCCCAACTCAGGAACCAGTGTCAGCGTCCACACAAGTACAAAAGGTGAAACCCCACCATACCAGCATAGGTACATTTCTGGGGGTGCAAACAATCTGGTATCAGAATATTTGCATAATACCGCCAAGTTGCAACATCCAACCACTGTAAGATGCTACTGTCATGCGCATGATCCTTGCCAAGGAACGCTATAAATTTTCCCTAAATTCGGACAGATACAGAATATACGACAGAAGAAATACGCAAAATACAGTTTCTAGAGATCCAAGGAAGAGGATCAGCAGTAAAACATGAGGCTCTTCACGCTGTCACTGAGCTTAGGCAGTGGTGTCGTGTGCAATGGAGTGGCTCTGTACAGGGTTGTGCGGCTGGTGGGCACTGCATCTGACCTCTCAAGATAGAGCTTGCCTCTATACGCAGCAAGATGTGCATAGTACGCCGGGGGAACAAGGGAGACTGGCCTAGTGCAGCGCACAAAGGTGTAGCAAAGATTGTGTATCAGCTGCTGCAGTTCGTCGGACTGGAAGTTGTTCTCGTCCAACAGGACGTGGTAATGAGTAGGACGGCTTGTCCCCTTTGTGCCCCAGTGGCTGCACAGGTAGAAGTCGAATTCCCTCGGGTGGGTGATCACAGTATCGACGACCGTTCCCGGTGGTATGTTCTGATCAGAATAGTGCGTGGAGCCACCATTCTTCTCCCTGTGGAAGAGCCTGGTGTGGTGCCTCTTCTGAACAACGATGAACGTGATCAAGGGCTTGTAGCCTGGGTACCTCGAGCAGCTGGCTCGGACGGCATGCATCTCCTCCTTCAGGACCTTGTCGAACTGCGTCTCGCTCACACCGTCTCGGAAGAATATGATTCTACCTGGGAGCTTGCCAACTTCTTTTAGGAACTCTTCAACTAGTTCACCAGCCATTACATCCAGGTGTTCGATTATTTCTTTCCGATGCGTCTGTGACCTCATCCTGGAGACATACTTATTTGCTGAAGGCCAATTCATGCTTGCAACTACAGCCACCACTGATGGGCTTGAGTCGTCGAGCGGATGTGGGTGTGTCACATCAGCACCCATGAACATCACTGGCTCCTCATCTGAAAATATTCTAGGGATTTGGGATGGCAAGCTGTTGTAAAGGGAAACATTGCATCCACCGAGCTTAGCATTTATCTTCAGGGCTAAATTGGCAACGAATTGCACAGTTAGGCTGCTTAAGTTGGGATAAAGGCAACACTGTGTCACAACACCAATTGATGTTTCAGCAATCCGCTTCAGATCAGCATAGCCTCGGTGCCTCTGTTCCATGACACAGATTAGCAGTTGCAGGTTGCCTGATGCAGCTTCTTGAATTTTCTTGAGTTTGCTCTCCAAAAGGCCCACATTATTGAGAAGTTGAATCCGCTCAAACAATGGGCTGATGACGGTTTTCTTGTTTAGAAGAATTCCAAGCTGCTCACACCGACTCGATAGCTGGTTCACAAACTTTGGAATGCACGAGTGCTGCTCCGGGGTACCACCAAAGCTTATCAAGGCCCAGTTTTTAATCTTGGAGCCCTCAGTTACATGGCTGTCAAGCAAACTCCATTGACGATCAAATCGGTGTGGGGTTATATCCTTAATGCGCCCTCCAATGCCAAACTTCAGTTTTGGTGGCAAGAGAACCCTCCCAGAGAGTTTTGTCATATCCTTTGACACTTGGAGGTTGAATTGACCAGCATATGAATTACTGCAACAAATAGTAAGGTAGCTATGGTTACATGTTTGGTTCATATATAGAATACTTTAAAAAAATACACTTGTATAGTTTACAACTGCTGCAAAGTTAGTATACTTGAATAATGAACCATACCTTCCAGCACCAAATGCTTCTTCCACAACACCCTTTATGATTCCCTTTCTTTCACTTGGTCTTTGGCACCCCATTTTGAGAACCTTGGAGGTTTGTTCATCTGAAAGCTTGCAAAGAAACTTCTGACCCTCACAAACTACACAAAGCTCTATCGGCACATAACATGGCTTGCTCCTACCAATCTGCAAGCATGGCAGGTTCCTGAACTGTATGTCATGATTGTATTGCTCCTTGAAGTATTCCACTACCATATGATCTTTTCCACTCCGGTCTCGGAACTTGAGGTTTTCTGTTGTCTCCTCAGTCAAGCTATGCACATGGTACCTTTGGTCGGTCTCACGGTGGGACACAAGAACCCGAATGTTTTTCAATGCTTTCTCCACCTCTCGATGCTCCTCTTCTGACAAAGCCCTAGTTTTCTGATGTGAAAGGTCCTTCAAGAAGTCACAGCGCTTCTGCAAGTACGCAATCATGCCGGTGCTCTCGTGGAATGCCGTGAGTGAGAGGTCAACATTAAGGGCAAGACCTTGCTTGGTTGGCCTCAGGCTCTGATAGAAACCTCTTAATCCAACAGCCCCACCACCAACCTCCCTTGCTTCTCCCATGGAGCGTGGATACAAAGACCGTCCTACAAGAATGGAACTTTCCATAGCACGTTCTCGCAAGATGACTTCCAAGGCATGGAGGAAATCTTGAGGGAGTGAAATGCCATCCTTGTCTTCAGTCAAATATTTGTTCAATTCCTGACCACTTAGCTTCGAGACCAATCGAATGTTCACCTTGAAAACCTTAAAATTCTGTTTCTCAAGCATGTGACCATCATTTTTATCTACTGGACATCGTGCTGATGCAACTGGGAGACTGACAAAGAACTCAGCCTTGTTCTCCTGAGACTCAATAGGACTATAAAGGTCCCTGCGACCATCAAAAGCCGGCAGGGCACCTGAGAAAACACTTGAATTTTCTTGGAAAAGCTTGTTCTTGATCATTCTTGCTGTTTCCTTGGATGTATGTGGGGATATGTCAATATCATACTGGAAAATCTTTTGATTGGGATTAAACCGCACGAGGAAATGGTTTGCAGAAAGAGCAATCACAGCTCCCTCAACCCCACCTTTGTCAGGTCTCCGCGCAATGGGAGTTCCTTGGTGATTGTTAGAGGACCTACAATAGCTGTTTACATGATCATTTTCTATGTCAGATGTTTTCTTCTCATGTAGGAAGAACTTTTTGTGCTGAAGCGCCTTGGCATCTGTTAGTAAATTGATAATCACATGTAAGGCACCAGAGAATGTAAATATATGTACTACTGGTGGTTAAGACAGGAAAGGAACTTTTTTTTTTCAAATGATGCAGGCAACTGATAGAAAGATAACATCTTATGGTGCAATATTTCTACCAAGTGGGATTTTCTTCAATAATATAAATATTGTAATTATGAAGCAAATAAATAGTAGTAGCACAGGCACCAAGATAATGGTACATCATTGTCACAACAAAAATGAAAAAAAGATAATGGAATATTTTTTACCAAGAGATCCTTCCAAAAGACATGCATGAGCTAGCCAGAGTTGGGCATAGAGCTAGAATAAAGTATGCAGAACAATTTAGAGAATGTCTTAATGCGGAATAATGTGTGTTAGAGTATTGTACGTATACGGTTGCTATGGTAGTTTAGGATAGTTAGGACTCTAGCCTAACTTGACTTATACTCCAAGATGATCCCTGTATGGCTATATATACTCGCCCATGAGGCTCAATAATACATCCAACATATTCCGCCAATCCCCTCTCTATCGTTCTACATGGTATCAGAGCAAACGGATCCCAAACCCTAGCCACCGCCGGCACGCTTCCGCCGCGCCACCCCCGGGGAGGTCGACCTCCATGATCTCCGCCGGGGGCCGCGCAACCCGTACGCAGGGTTCGTCCACCGATCCGTAATCGGCTGCCCTGCAAGTCTTTTTTTCTAATCTCTTGATCGGTTTTCTTTTTTGGTTTACCAATCTTAAATCGGATTGCGTCGCCCATCGCCGTCGTCATCGCCGCGCCTCTACTCCGACCATCAGCACCGACGATCTACACCGCGCTTGTGCGCCTGCCCTCTCCGCTGCCGTGCCTGCCTCGGCAGGCTGTTGCGGCCTCACAGCAGGCTGCCGCGCACCGGGACGGCTGCTACGCCTTCCTTGGAAGGCTGCCGCAGCTGCCCCTCTCGGATCTTCTTCGTCGTCATCGTCCGGGACTTCACCGACAACGTTGCCATCGACTCCAATCTACGTGTCGTCCACGCCATGGCGCATACGGCGCACCGACGGTCTGATCAACCGATCCCGCGCCTGTCTACGCCAAGCACGTCCCCGAGCACGCGCCTACCACCGATCGAGCTACAGACTGCCGCTGCGTCGCCCCCTCGGGCCACAGCGCCGCCGCCTTTGGTCCATGCTACCGGCTTCCAACGCGCCTTCCTTGGCGTGTACGTCGCTGGTGGTCTCCCAGCCGCTGCACCGACTTGCGCCCTGCAGCTATGTCGCCCCCTCGGGTCATAGCGTCACTGAACGCAGTCTACTTCGCCATCCACGTGCATCGACGTCCTCGGCTTTTACTGCGCCTACTCCTACAGGCGTGGATCGCCGCCGTCTGAACATGGTCTTCGTCACATCGCTGGAATTCCTCCTCGCCTACTTCGAGCACTGCCGCCGCACTTCACAAGGTAACCTGTAGGGCGATCTCACGTCGTCGGGTCCCGCCGACTACCCCATCACCACTCTAGGCATCCAGCATGACTACCCCAGGTCGCTGCTGTTTTCGCCGCCTTCCACGTCTTCGTCCACTACAACTTCGTCGTCAGCGTCATAGTCAATCCCCTCTCTATCGTTCTCCATGGATCTGTCTTTTCTTTTTGTAAACCTTTACTTCGCACATACCCTTTAATAATTACATAGAGAATTACAGTGGGAAATTTCCCTATCGATTAGCCTGAAAGAAAAAAAAAAGGTAAACCATGCCCCATTCTTGAGGGGCGGAAAGAGCTAACTTTTAAAGGAAAAAAGTCACCATCCACAGCGCCACACATAGCACTTTGACTGTGTCTCAGAGCTCAAACGTTCTTGTATCCCACCTTCTCAAGTAACGCAGACTAACTGTAAATTATAGTACTATTTAAACTATGCAATAAAATAAAATTGTGTGCATTGCTTGATGTAGAGGACGGGGCTATGCTCCCCATTTGAAAAAAAAAAACAAATATATAGTATATATGACATAAAAGGGACAACATACAACCAAAAGTAGAAATCCATAAAATCACAAACTTTCCAAGATTCCATTTTACTTATATCATTGATCCGAAAACACTGTACTGCATTACCTTTGTATATGACACGCAATTAATCTCTAATAATAATACAGCTAGCAGAGACTACTTGGTAGTATCAAACTATGTATCATCAACAAGACGGTAAAAAAATAAACCTAGCGCACATTGATCAAGAAGACAAGAAAGCAACGCCACCACCCGGTATTATATAGTATGAACTTACTAGTAGAAAGTACAAAAACAAGGGTGCGGGAAGTAACCGAGAAAAAGGCGCCTTTTTACCCTGCGGGAGCGGCAGCAACGCGGCGGTGACGGCGTGCGGGGGCGGCGGCGGTTTCTTGAATGGCTTGTGCGCCCACATTGGGCCCCTCTGCGCGGCGCCGGCCATGGGCTTCCCGTAGCACGTGGTGGCCGCGGGGAGCAGGTGCAGAGGCGGCGGCCGCTGCTGCAGGTACAGCAGCACAGGCGGCGGCAGAGGCAACGCGACGGCGCCATTAATATGCGTGCGGCCGGCGTTTACCGGCAGCGGCAGGAGCGCCGGGTAGTCCTGGATGATCGGGTACTGTGTGTAGCCGCCGCCACCACCACCACCGCCACTACCATAAACTCCCCTCCACTTCCTCCTCCCGTTCGCGCCACCGCCGCCGCCATTACTTCCTCCGCCGGCCTTCCTCTCGTTCATGGCCTCCCTAGAGAGCACTAGGTACACGTTGGGAGGTTAAACCCAATCTAATCTGTCCGTATGCAACTTTTGGTATAGTAGTACCGCAGTTTCTTGTCCTGTTCTTGGCTTGTGGGTTGGGGTTTTCTTGGGGATGGTTGGAAGGTAGGGGGGCAAAAGGAAGGGAAGGGAAGGGGAAGTGAAGGAAGGAGGAGTGGGGGTGGGAAGGAGATGGGGTTGGTATTAATGGGGTGGCAGACCGGGAGGAGAGAGGAGATAGAAAACAGCTGTGCGCCTGTGCCGAGCTATGCTGCGCTAGTGTGCAATGCAATGCTCTTCTGCTGCCGCTTTAAAAGTTGCCTCCATTCTGCTGCTGTCCTGCTGCTGAGTCGTCTTCCGATATTCTCAGTCTAGCAAGGGAGATGAGTTATAGATGCACTAAAGAGAGGCTACAGGCCTACAGCCTAAAAAGGTAGTAGCACTATAGTAAGCGCGGTCAGTCGAATTTAAAAATCTTGCATAGTAACTTCACATTTTATTTCCGTGTCATTTTTTCTCCAAGTATACGACGTACTCCTCCGATCTACTACTCTCCCTTATTTCGAAATATAAGACGTTTTGACATTGTGAATATAATATATAAGGTTTAAAGTGAACCTATATATTAAAAGATGTCTAAATACATTTATTTTACAAAGCTAAAATGTCTTATATTTATGAATAGAGAAATTATAATAAATGTCACTTATTTTAAGCTACTAGTACTCTCTCCGTTTGGAATTATAGGTCACGCATGGTTAACTATGTTGCCAATTTAACTAATAAAATATAAATAGAATAACACAAAAATTATAATATTAGAATCTTTAGATGCTATATTTTCAAATGGTATAATTTTTATGTTATATAACTTATATTTTATTACTCAAATTAACAACCTAGGTATACGCGTAGGACCTATAACAAAGAGAATACACATTTTATACTAGACGAGCGAAACTTATTATAAATCAAAGTGATTATATACTTTTTTTCTGGTATATACTAGTACTCACTCGGGTCCATTTTATTAGGCACGTAGTTTAAAAAAATATTTGACCATCGATTTTGACCAATAAAATATACAATAAATATCCCAAAAAATATATCATTGGAAACTATTTTTGAAGATGAATTCAATGATATTATTTTTGTGACATATTATATAAAATTTGTTAATCAAACTTATTGATTAAATATATTTTTAAACTACGTACGTGCCTAATAAACGGAACTATGTACAGCTTGGACTACATGCCTAAGTCGGTAACTCTTCTGGGCCTTGTCATAGACGGAACTGGCTCCTCCTCTTTCTCTGACTAGGCCGCCCGTGAAGCAAAGCTCTAACTCGTTGGTGGGCCACCCTGGTCAGCGAGTCCTATGGGTATACCCAGAAAGTGTATCCCCAACAGTAGCCCCTGGAAGTCTCCAAGATCTAAAGTCGGATAAATCGTCTATCTTGATAGTTTCTTCGTCTTGAGAATCTTGAAGGGTTCCCTAAAACTTCTTTCATTGATGTAGGATTTCGAGTCAATCGAGATGGATATATATATTGCTCTGACCTTGATCTTTTCCTTGCTTGATTTAAAACATAAGCCGGATTTTACGGCGGCGTGTTGACTGACAACTTTACAGGCCAGGTCATGTCACTGACAGGATTTCCATTAGCACGACCATTGGTGGGTCCGTTCTTTACAGAATAGAATGCACAATGCCTGCACGAATATCGAGGGGGCGGAAGAGTCGCGAGGAAGCTAACTCCCCCTCTCCTATACGCGTGGCGATAATCATGCGTCTCACCACACTAATCTTGACACAGAGACAAATAAGAGGAGAGAAAACCCTTCTTCTCAGATTCACCTCTCCGTTGATTCATTCATTGCTTCCTCGTACTCCTCGAGCTCTCCGCATCAGTTCCCATCTGCACACCATTGAGAAAAAAAAAATCTCCTTCCCCCACCAGCCCTTCTTCCTCCAAGATTTATGGCTTCTGCCTCATCCTCTAGAGCGGCGGCGGCGGGTTCGTCGGCGGCGAAAGAGAAGAAGATGTGGGGTCTTTGGATCCCCAGCGCCATGGATACTGTGGAGCTCCAAGTCATGGAGGATGAGGGGTTCATCATCGTCGGTGCGTGGCGGAGCGCTTCAGGACACGCCATCCCCGCGTCGAAAGACGGCGAGAGGGTGTTGTTCGGCACTCACGTCGACCGTGGCCTCAGCTTGCCACCGTCGGGCTTATTCGTCGAGGTCCTCAACCATTACGGTGTGCAACTCCATAACCTTCCTCCCAACTATCTGCTTGAGCTTAGTGCTCATGCAACTATGTGCGAGGGGTTTCTTGGAATTAGGCCAAGTCTCACCCTTTTACGATACTACTATGGTACTCGGAAGAATTCCATCAGTGTCGGTGTGCCTTATGTCACCGGCACTCTTAGCTTAGTCCTTAGGAGGAATCGATTTATCCTAGGATTAACGCTAGTGAGTTCGTCAAACGCTGGGCCGGAACTTTCTTCTACCATAAGGATATTCCAGCTCCGGGTAAGGCGGAAGGCCTTCCGGCGTTCGTCAATGGCGTCGCTCCCCACCAAGATTCATGGGACGCGGAGGCGCCGGAGCTGTCGGATATTTTGATCCTTGCCAAAAGGTGGATCGAATATTTGATGAAGAATGAGGGGCTTTGTGGATCTGACTTGATCCACTACTGGCTGGAGCGCCGGATTCAGCCTCTCCAGCACCACGAAGTCCGCCTCATGCACCAGATTACGAGCGACAAGAAGGACAAGATGAGGGTCAGTTCTATCCGGCTCGCGCCAAAGGATTACAAGACCCTCATGCAATACTTGATCAAAGAAAGAGTGGAACGGAAAGTTCCGGAAGTTTCTCTGAAGATGTATACGACCAACCGTCCTCTAACTTCGGTAAACATTTCGACTCTGCTTTTTGTGTTTCTTCATTCTTTTTGGTTCTTTCTCCGACTCTATTTTCATCGATGCTTTTTCGACTCTGTCAGCTCAAGAAACTCTCCGAGTCTGAGCTAGATCCACTACAGGGCTATGCTTTAGACGACCCGGAGGCGACGGAGGATGATGAGGTGAAAGAAGTTGCCGCCCCTGTGTAACACCCTCAGAATCGGCCCTATGCAAGTTTCAGCGCTTCCCGCCAAACCCGCATAGAAACGATTCAAAGGTGCCCACCAGGCACTTGCGTGCGGGTGGAAAACGAAGTAATATCATTACACAATAGTCCTCGATGGAACCCACAAAACATATATATACAACAGCGACTCAAAGAGTCAAGAATACAGATATACAATACAAAGATCCAAATCACCTTTAAAACGATATAGCGTCCGAGTACGGACAAGATGCAAATTGAGCTAAGAGCCCTGAAGAATAACCAATGGCGTCCATAACCCTGCCCAGGCCAAGCCGGAAGGGTAACCCTGCTAACGACGTCGATCTCAAAACCTGCTTAAACAAGAGGGGTGCCGACAAAGGGCAAAGGAAAAAGAGAGCGGTCAGTACTGAGGCCAGTACACGGCGAGGCTAGAATTCGGCGGTCCTTGCCTACAGAGGTATGGTGGTCTGAGCGACAGCGCAGCATGCACTAAACAACCTATAGAGACTCGATATAACTGTCGGCCACCAGAGAGGGATAAGAAAGTCCTATTCGGAACCATCCCGATACTACCACTAAACATACCCATCCTGGTATTTCCCCCTCGAGACCAAACGAGGAAGTCAACCGAGGAACTCACACCGTTGGCAGTTTTATTCATTCAGTTATCGTTGCAGCAATTACTAGTCAGGTATAGATAGTCATCCTGATATAATAAGCAGTGGGCACTTTTAGTTAACCATTCCATTGTAGTTGCAACACTTACTAGTCAGATACAATTAGCATGAGATATCCCAAACCCAGCAGTTGTTGGTACTTTTATTTAGCCATACCGTTGTAGTGGAGCTGATTACTAGTCATATCGGATACAAGTCAAATTATAACAGTAAACTTTAGTTATAGTTGTCTATGATCGAGAACTGTGCTCCAAGTCGTCCATAACCGCGGACACGGCTTCTCGAAAAGATTTAACCCTGCAGGGGTGCACCAAAGTATCCACACGCACCTACACCCTTGTTGTCGGATCAGGTAGGTACAAGATCACAAAACATACACCCAACGGTATGTCGACGGGGTTTCGGACACGACGTTTCCCAGACCCAAAGCAAGCATGGGGGGCCACCCCACTAAGCTACCCGCAACGAAGTCGGCCGGTCTCCGAGACGGACTCAGGGTTTGTGTAGACGGTTGTAAACTACTGGGAACCCGAAAGTGTGACTGGGCTTGTCGATACAGCGAAAACGTGTCACGGCCCTAAACAGTACAGGTGCTCCTCGCACAATCGTAAATAAAGCAGTAAAGCATGGCATAAGTACAGGATAGTAATAAAGCCCCAAACTACTTGTGGCCCCCGGTACAGTACTTGGAATCAGGTACTAAATCGATGGGGGTGCCCATACACCCCACCTGTGGTTAGCGCGCTCGATCTCGGAACAGGTGTCAAGAACTCGGGATCCTACGGGACACCAGTGAGCGGTTAAAAACCAAATATTGTCTATTACCCACCGGTGCCTCCGCATTTACCTACTTTCAATTTTAGTTATTAACCAATAATTAAAGCCATGATCATCTCCAACATTAAACATGCGGCAATACTCCAACAACTGTGGTACTTGACGACACGCAACAGCACTTGAGCAAGCGACTACGACGCGCAGGTCCGACTATCTACCAAACAACAAGTAATAGGACGTGTCCAAGGAATTATAAGGCTGCAAGGGATATCACGGGTACGGAAACTAGAGCATCGCAACACAGATAGCAATAGATCAACAGGAGGAAATAAAGACTATAAATGCAAAATAGGTAGAAGGGGAAGGGATGCTCGCCTGAAAACATTGCCGAAGGTTCATCCGAAGATCGGGTCGACACTCGCATCAACTCAATGGCCTTATCCGCGAAGAACCAAAACACTAGAATAAACACCAGATGCACTATTTAATACTACGGCAAAAGATCGGGCATGATGCATGTATGATGTATGACATGGCAAATGTGCGATGCAACTAGGCCACATTAAGCGGAACCAGGGTCCCGACAATTATTCGGATGGTTCAAGTTATTTAACTACCCCGCAATTTAATTGTTGTCTTAACAGGACAAAACATGGCATCGGCTCGCTACACCAATTTAAATGGAGTTCGGAATGAGATGCAGATATCCCGCATAAACACTCCATATTTAATTTAGGTGAATCGCCTAAATGCCCCCAACAACCACATTATGTATGCGAGTATGACAATTAAATATGCAACAGTTTGATATTACATTTATAAAAATAGGGGCGCAGAAAGGGGTCACACATGGGTTTGGCGATCTTGGTTTCAAAGGGGTTCGGGTTTGGTCTTCGGACGCCGGGATCGGTCTTCGGTTTCCATGAATGGGAGCTTCGGACTCCGAATTTGTGGTCGATGGAGAACTCGGATGGCGCCGGGGGGTTCAACGGATCTGCCTGATCGATGTCGATCTTGGCGGTTACTTGTCCATGTTGTTGTTCTGTCGACGGGAATGCGCCATGGAAGTTTGATATTGACCCGCATGGAGAAATTAGTTGATCGGATACATCAAGACAAAATGGATCAGAGGTCGCCTATGTGGTAACATCACGGCCGAATCAACACCACACTGAAAAAGCAGAGCACACGTGCACAGGAGGCACAAACACGTGCCCTGGATGCTTGCGAGAGAACCTGCGGCCAAGATCTGGCGCTCGGCTTCAGGACGAGGCAGGACGCGGACGGAGGGGCCTCGCAGCCGAGGACGATGACAGAGAAGGGTGGTGATGCAGCCTTGAAGCAGATGAAGGCGGCTCTCACGACGGCGAGGTCGAGTCCAGGGCAAGGAAGGGCCAGCGGGCAGTGCCACGCGCGTTCGGGCGACGGCGACGTGCAGAGGACGGTGGCGGTGACTCGGTGAAGAGGAAGGAGAGCGGAGGGAGTGCCTGGTATCGACGCGGGGCCGACGAGCTCAGCAGCGGGGAGGGGTCGATGGCCTCCGTGGTGGCGAGGGTGGTCGCTGGCGAGCGTGATGGGGGCGACGCCGGGAGGAGAACGGTGGAGGCGGGGGTTGAGGGAAGAGGGGCGGCTCGACAGGACGGTAGCGGCAACGGGGAGGCGCGAGCGGAGCAGAGGAGGGAGGAGGCGGTGGCGGACGGCGGGGCGAGCCCGAGCGGCGGGAGGAGGAGGAGGCCGGTGGCCGAGAGGAAGCAGAGGCGCATCCGCGGGACTCGCTCGCGGGCGGACGCAGGCGACGCGGGGCGGCGCTGGTGCTGGGGAACGGAGTCGGCGCTGGTGCCGGGGCATGGAGCCGACGAGAAGCGGCCGGCCTGGCGACTGCGGGAGAGAGAGATGGAGGCGGCTCGAGCGGAGAGGAGGGCGCGCTCGGGGACGGAGGCCAGGGCTCGAGCGGCGGCCGCGGGACTGCGAGGCGGGGATCGTGGACGGTGGGGAGAAGAGAGCCAGGGAAGAGAGCGGGGTCGGGGTGGGGCCAGGGGAGTGGGTAGGTGGGGCCAGGCGCGGGGAGTGCGTGTGTGGCGTGAGTGTGCGTGTGAGGAGCGGCCCAGGTGGTGGGCCAGGCGCGGTTGGTTGTGTGGTGTGAGGGTGGCTGTGTGAAGGGAGTGGAGGCAGCTGGGTGAGGTGGCAGTGTTTGATTGGATGGGGGATTGGGCCAGGGTGACGTGTCGTGCCGTGGTTGGCCGGGGTGATGTGGAGGGGACTGGGTAGAACAGGATTGGGTAGGAAAAGATTTAGGTAGACCGGTTTTTGTACTGGGGGTGGCCGACTGGGTCGGATCGGCCCGGTACGACTGCCCCCTAAAAATAATTAAACATTTTATTTATTTAAAACGGTGCTTTTGCCAACCGTTGGTAGTCGAAACAAAATATTCCGGAGACCCGGGTTTTAATTTGAATAAAGACGGGAATATTTAGAAGACAAAACTAGGCATTTCGAAAATAGTTTAGACAAAAACCATGCATGATGATGGCGATGCTCAAATGCAATGTGGCATGATGACATGAGCATGGGGTCATGATGATGCAATGCACAAAAATAACGCGATTTTCTGGTAGGGGTTTTTGCGGGGCGCCACAATTCGACACCACTAACAATGGATCTCGCCCTCGAGATCCGCCTCATGGTACCGGAAAGAAGGTCGGTGATCTGCATCTTCTCGCTTCGTGTAGATCCTCGCGACACCACTAACAAGAGGTCGTTGTCCGTGATCGTCGAGAGAACACTCCGGGAACAAAAGGTCGAAGGTAGAGGTATCAACAAATAAAGCCACCTCTAGCTTCTATGGAAAGAGGGCACCGATGCATTCTCATCCACTTCAATGTACTCAAGCGAATAGAGTGAGTAGTCGGCATGGGGGCCAATCCATCACGCACCGAAACTATTACTCTGCACAATCAGTAGAAAAGCGTGCAACCATTCTCGGAATCAGACTGAAGATCTCGACAATCGAGGTTCAGGAACAAAGGAGTGATGCAGACTCTGCATCGGATCTGGCGTAGATGATGTCGTCGCGTCAGAAAGCACCGGAAGGCACAAGAAGGAACAAAGAGAAGTCCACCAGACGAAGGATTCCTCGGATAGCATGAAGACCAGATGTAGCAACACCGTTACCAAAGGAGGAAGCGAAACCCTGAAGGTACGATGGAACCCAACCACGAGAAATCCTGGACTCGGAGAGGGAGAAGAGAGCGGATTCAAAACACGCAGAGGTGAGAGGAGAGCAACAGAGGGGTAAGGAGTAAAATCAGACCTAATCAGAACTATCCAACCGTTTTTGCAAAAATAGTTTTGACACTCTACTTCGGCCGTTAGCTAGGTTATCCTACAGGCTAGACTTGTGGGGTATCGCAACTGCTGAGCTCCGATACCACTCTGTAACACCCTCAGAATCGGCCCTATGCAAGTTTCAGCGCTTCCCGCCAAACCCGCATAGAAACGATTCAAAGGTGCCCACCAGGCACTTGCGTGCGGGTGGAAAACGAAGTAATATCATTACACATTAGTCCTCGATGGAACCCACAAAACATATATATACAACAGCGACTCAAAGAGTCAAGAATACAGATATACAATACAAAGATCCAAATCACCTTTAAAACGATATAGCGTCCGAGTACGGACAAGATGCAAATTGAGCTAAGAGCCCTGAAGAATAACCAATGGCGTCCATAACCCTGCCCAGGCCAAGCCGGAAGGGTAACCCTGCTAACGACGTCGATCTCAAAACCTTCTTAAACAAAAGGGGTGCCGACAAAGGGCAAAGGAAAAAGAGAGCGGTCAGTACTGAGGCCAGTACACGGCGAGGCTAGAATTCGGCGGTCCTCGCCTACATAGGTATGGTGGTCTGAGCGGCAGCGCAGCATGCACTAAACAACCTATAGAGACTCGATATAACTGTCGGCCACCAGAGAGGGATAAGGAAGTCCTATTCGGAACCATCCTGATACTACCACCAAACATACCCATCCTGGTATTTCCCCCTCAAGACCAAACGAGGAAGTCAACCGAGGAACTCACACCGTTGGCAGTTTTATTCATTCAGTTATCGTTGCAGCAATTACTAGTCAGGTATAGATAGTCATCTTGATATAATAAGCAGTGGGCACTTTTAGTTAACCATTCCATTGTAGTTGCAACACTTACTAGTCAGATACAATTAGCATGAGATATCCCAAACCCAGCAGTTGTTGGTACTTTTATTTAGCCATACCGTTGTAGTGGAGCTGATTACTAGTCATATCGGATACAAGTCAAATTATAACAGTAAACTTTAGTTATAGTTGTCTATGATCGAGAACTGTGCTCCAAGTCGTCCATAACCGCGGACACGGCTTCTCGAAAAGATTTAACCCTGCAGGGGTGCACCAAAGTATCCACACGCACCTACACCCTTGTTGTCGGATCAGGTAGGTACAAGATCACAAAACATACACCCAACGGTATGTCGACGGGGTTTCGGACACGACGTTTCCCAGACCCAAAGCAAGCACGGGGGGCCACCCCACTAAGCTACCCGCAACGAAGTCGGCCGGTCTCCGAGACGGACTCAGGGTTTGTGTAGACGGCTGTAAACTACTGGGAACCCGAAAGTGTGACTGGGCTTGTCGATACAGCGAAAACGTGTCACGGCCCTAAACAGTACAGGTGCTCCTCGCACAATCGTAAATAAAGCAGTAAAGCATGGCATAAGTACAGGATAGTAATAAAGCCCCAAACTACTTGTGGCCCCCAGTACAGTACTTGGAATCAGGTACTAAATCGATGGGGGTGCCCATACACCCCACCTGTGGTTAGCGCGCTCGATCTCGGAACAGGTGTCAAGAACTCGGGGTCCTACGGGACACCAGTGAGCGGTTAAAAACCAAATATTGTCTATTACCCACCGGTGCCTCCGCATTTACCTACTTTCAATTTTAGTTATTAACCAATAATTAAAGCCATGATCATCTCCAACATTAAACATGCGGCAATACTCCAACAACTGTGGTACTTGACGACACGCAACAGCACTTGAGCAAGCGACTATGACGCCCAGGTCCGACTATCTACCAAACAACAGGTAATAGGACGTGTCCAAGGCATTATAAGGCTGCAAGGGATATCACGGGTACGGAAACTAGAGCATCGCAACACAGATAGCAATAGATCAACAGGAGGAAATAAAGACTATAAATGCAAAATAGGTAGAATGGGAAGGGATGCTCGCCTGAAAACATTGCTGAAGGTTCATCCGAAGATCGGGTCGACACTCGCATCAACTCAACGGCCTTATCCGCGAAGAACCAAAACACTAGAATAAACACCGGATGCACTATTTAATACTACGGCAAAAGATCGGGCATGATGCATGTATGATGTATGACATGGCAAATGTGCGATGCAACTAGGCCACATTAAGCGGAACCAGGGTCCCGACAATTATTCGGATGGTTCAAGTTATTTAACTACCCCGCAATTTAATTGTTGTCTTAACAGGACAAAACATGGCATCAGTTCGCTACACCAATTTAAATGGAGTTCGGAATGAGACGCAGATATCCCGCATAAACACTCCATATTTAATTTAGGTGAATCTCCTAAATGCCCCCAACAACCACATTATGTATGCGAGTATGACAATTAAATATGCAATAGTTTGATATTACATTTATAAAAATAGGGGCGCAGAAAGGGGTCACACATGGGTTCGGCGATCTTGGTTTCGAAGGGGTTCGGGTTTGGTCTTCGGACGCCGGGATCGGTCTTCGGTTTCCATGAAGGGGAGCTTCGGACTCCGAATTTGTGGTCGATGGAGAACTCGGATGGCGCCGGGGGGTTCAACGGATCTGCCTGATCGATGTCGATCTTGGCGGTTACTTGTCCATGTTGTTGTTCTGTCGACGGGAATGCGCCATGGAAGTTTGATATTGACCCGCATGGAGAAATTAGTTGATCGGATACATCAAGACAAAATGGATCAGAGGTCGCCTATGTGGTAACATCACGGCCGAATCAACACCACACTGAAAAAGCAGAGCACCCGTGCACAGGAGGCACAAACACGTGCCCTGGATGCTTGCGAGAGAACCTGCGGCCAAGATCTGGCGCTCGGCTTCAGGACGAGGCAGGACGCGGATGGAGGGGCCTCGCAGCCGAGGACGATGACAGAGAAGGGCGGTGATGCGGCCTTGAAGCAGATGAAGGCGGCTCTCACGACGGCGAGGTCGAGTCTAGGGCAAGGAAGGGCCAGAGGGCAGTGCCACGCGCGTTCGGGCGACGGCGACGTGCAGAGGACGGTGGCGGTGACTCGGTGAAGAGGAAGGAGAGCGGAGGGAGTGCCTGGTATCGACGCGGGGCCGACGAGCTCAGCAGCGGGGAGGGGTCGATGGCCTTCGGGGTGGCGAGGGTGGTCGCTGGCGAGCGTGATGGGGGCGATGCCGGGAGGAGAAAGGTGGAGGCGGGGGTTGAGGGAAGAGGGGCGGCTCGACAGGACGGTAGCGGCAACGGGGAGGCGCGAGCGGAGCAGAGGAGGGAGGAGGCGGTGGCGGACGGCGGGGCGAGCCCGAGCGGCGGGAGGAGGAGGAGGCCGGCGGCCGAGAGGAAGAAGAGGCGCATCCGCGGGGCTCGCTCGCGGGCGGACGCAGGCGACGCGGGGCGGCGCTGGTGCTGGGGAATGGAGCCGGCGCTGGTGCCGGGGCATGGAGCCGACGAGAAGCGGCCGGCCTGGCGACTGCGGGAGAGAGAGATGGAGGCGGCTCGAGCGGAGAGGAGGGCGCGCTCGGGGATGGAGGCCAGGGCTCGAGCGGCGGCCGCGGGACTGCGAGGCGGGGATCGTGGACGGTCGGGAGAAGAGAGCCAGGGGAGAGAGCGGGGTCGGGGTGGGGCCAGGGGAGCGGGTAGGTGGGGCCAGGCGCGGGGAGTGCGTGTGTGGCGTGAGTGTGCGTGTGAGGAGCGGCCCAGGTGGTGAGCCAGGCGCGGTTGGTTGTGTGGTGTGAGGGTGGCTGTGTGAAGGGAGTGGAGGCAGCTGGGTGAGGTGGCAGTGTTTGATTGGATGGGGGATTGGGCCAGGGTGACGTGTCGTGCCGTGGTTGGCCGGGGTGATGTGGAGGGGACTGGGTAGAACAGGATTGGGTAGGAAAAGATTTAGGTAGACCGGTTTTTGTACTGGGGGTGGCCGACTGGGTCGGATCGGCCCGGTACGGCTGCCCCCTAAAAATAATTAAACATTTTATTTATTTAAAATGGGGCTTTTGCCAACCGTTGGTAGTCGAAACAAAATATTCCGTAGACCCGGGTTTTAATTTGAATAAAGACGGGAATATTTAGAAGACAAAACTAGGCGTTTCGAAAATAGTTTAGACAAAAACCATGCATGATGATGGCGATGCTCAAATGCAATGTGGCATGATGACATGAGCATGGGGTCATGATGATGCAATGCACAAAAATAACGCGATTTTCTGGTAGGGGTTTTTGCGGGGCGCCACACCCTGCCTCCAAGAAGCGCAAGGCAAAGGAAGTTGTTGCTGCTGGTAGCCAAGTGCTGCCAGTAGTTAAAAGTAAGCACCTCACCTTTCATTTTTAGTGCTCCCGTACCTTTGTTATCTTTCCAGGGCACACCTAAATTTTAGGATTTCCGTGTTCTAGAGATAAATCAGTGTTGAAGAGCAAGATAAAGCCGGACAGCAAGCCAGGCAAGCAGATGCGTCAGCAGAAGCTTGTTATCTCCCCTGCTATGCCGCCGTCGACCCCATCCACTACTTCGTCAGCATAGGGAGCTTCTGCATCCCCTGATTCCGGCAAGATCTCGAAAGCCCTGGTCACCGTTGATGACCAGGCAACTAACAAGGGTGAATCCATAAAGGGTAATGATCCCATGGTAATGACCACAGGTACGGTGGATAAGGTGATTGACTATGCTGTTCCTGGCCTCAAGAGGAAGGAGAAAGAAGAGATCCTCAGACTGGCTCAGTCCAGTCTTGAGAAGCAAGTCTTGACCATAGAAACAACGAGACAAGAGGAGGAGGACGTCAATCTGGTCAGCCTCCTGGACCAAATTTTGGTCCGGGATGCTAAAGTCGCATCCGGCGAGCTTCCAGCGACGGATGTTCCTTCCCTCACCCTTACCAAGAAGGTGTTTCACAGCACCAAGCTCGGATTTAAAAAGTTGCACCTAGAACACATAGTAAGTTTCCGATTATTATTTGCATTTACTATCATATCCTCTAGCCCCCAAGCATAAAGTCGGATAAACATTTCTGGATCCGGGTTGATGCTTTTAGGTTGCAAAAGAACGATATAGTGTAGCCCCCAAGGCTCGTGCTATAATTTTACTTAGTTAAATTTGCAGCCCGAGTCTTAGTAGCCGTCTGGCGGTATTCCGTCTCTAAACTTACAGAAAATAGCATATTCCAACCAGGAATTGCTCAAGAATATTTCCAATAAGCACAAAGAAATCAAAGCTTTGCCCTTTGAGAATTCAAAGTTGAAAGTTGAAAAAGATGAAGTAGAAGGTAAACTTTTCCGGCTTCCTCTTTGTCAATTAAATGTTTTGTCATAGTCGAATTTGCTTTATCCGACTGATATTTTTGTCTTTGCAGAATTGTTATGCCAATCCAGCAAGATGGTGGAGCAGGCCAAAAACTTTAAGGTCTTGGAGGCAGAGAATGCTGAACTCCAGGAAAAGCTTGAGACACTAACTGTGGAATCAGAGAAATCCGTAGCCGCTGTCCTGGAGTCAAGCAACCACGAGATCATGAGGCTCGATAAGCTCCTAGCCCTCCGAGATAAGGAACTTGCTAATCTCAAGAAGGACTTTGATATCTAGAAGGATCTTGCCCAGGCCTTAGCAAGTCAACTAGACAGCCTCCACAAGGAGCATGCTAAATGGAATCACTCCATGCTTGGTAAGATTTCTGAATCTTTTCTTTGTTTTGTTCATTTTTTGACTTTCGTTTTAGCCGGAATTTGACTTTTTGGTTGTTTCCCAGCCCCGCTAAATCTTTCCGACTCTTCCACTTCTGAACCTTGCCTCGAGCGCATTAAGCTCGTCGGAGATGTCTTGTTTGACTTCCGCCAAACTCTAGAAGAGGCTGGCGTAGCCGTCAAGCTTTCCGACTTGCACACAACGTCAGTGCATGAGGTGAGGGACAAAGTTAAGGAGATTACGAAGTTGATCGAGGACTGGAAGATCTCCTATGCTCAGACTACTGCACAAATAGCTCTGACCATGGTGATGAGCCACCATAGCGAGATGGAAATCTAGCACGTCACCAAGGGCATTGTCGAGGAGGATGATGAGGGTAACCTGCAAGACATCAAGGCCATCCAAGAATCTTGTGCAGGTTACGCTTATCGGGTGGCGGAGATGACCAACTACACGATGCCATTCTCCGAATCCGTCGCTGCTCCTCCTTCGCCTCAAGAGCCAGAAATCAGCAACGCTTCCGAGTCTAAGATCGAGGTCGACACTACTATTGATTCCAGTGTTCCACCTGCTTCATCACCACCGCCTGCATCATAAACAATTTCTATGCATTATCTTAAACATATGGCAATGTAATAATGGTACAATATTTATTTTGTGTTGGTCTATAAAAACTGATGCTTTTACTATCTTAGCACTCTTGTTTATATATTTTTATGATTTGTGCTTGAAAGTTTATGAAGCACTCTTTTTTATGCCTATACTTATCGGTTTATTTGGCTTTCTGCCTCGTCCCTTTCATGGGTCGGCCAACCTTTAGCACAGAAACTTTGCCGAGCAACAGAGCGCAATTGCTAAACCAGTTTAAACTCGGAAACAAAGACGGCTTCCAGTACCAACAACTCATTACTCGAAAAATGCCCGCGTCTAAGCAATCAGATAAAGAATCAAAGTATAGATAATAATTTAACTTTGTACCCTAAGGTAACATTTTTAGATTGTTTTAAAATCGTAACCAGAACAAACATGAGCATAAAATACATTCAAGCATTCTGGGATTTTCAAAAAAATTACATGCTCTTTTCGAAATAGGATGGCAAAAACGTCTCAAAAATAACAATATGAGGAAAACAATACTTTATGTCACTTTGAACATGTACATATATGATTACAAGGAAATATAACTAAGAATAGATGGGACGTAGCTGTGCAATATTCCATGGATGGTCTATTTCATCCGGGTCTGTGCTGCCACCAACTCTCTTCCTTTTCCGAGTATCAGGTCTTTCTTCTACTTGTCTCATGTCGGTTAAATAATATGAACCATTATGCAGAACTCTACTAACCATAAAAGGTCCTTCCCAAATTGAGGAAAGTTTGTGCTTTATCTTTTGCACAAGTCGGAGAACTAAATTGCCTTTTCTGAAAAAATGGTTTTGCACTCTCTGACTATGATACTTGAGTAACTTCTGCTGATAGGCTGTAGATCTCTGCTCAGCAATGACGCGTACTTCTTCGATTCTATCGAGATCATCTTGTCAAGAAACTTCTACATTTTCTTTGATATACGCTTTGACTCGTGGAGCCTGATGAATCAGATCACTTGGAAGAACTGCTTCTGCACCATAGACCAAGAAGAAAGGAGTATAACCGGTTGACCTGTTAGGAGTTGTACGTAAGCTCCAAATCACAGACGGTAATACTTCCGCCTAGGCCCACGCGGCTCGACGAAGCGGTGCCTCGAGGTGAGGTCGGATTCCTTGTAGAATAAGGCCATTAGTTCTTTCGACTTGTCCATTGTCTTGTGGATGTGCGAATGATGCAATATCAAGTCGGATCCCTTGTTATTCGCAGAATTCGGCAAGTTCACCCATGGAAAAGTTGCTTCCGTTGTCAGTAATTATACTGTGCGGGTTCCGAATCTGATGATTACTTCCTCGACGAATCTTCTGGCCGTGGATCCATCGCAACTTGTTACGGGTTTAGCCTTAATCCATTTTGTGAATTTATCCACCATCACTAGTAGGTGAGTAAATCCGCATTTTTTCGTGCGAAACAGCCCTACCATATCAAGCCCCCAGACCGTGAACGACCATGTAATAGGGATTGTTCGCAGCTATTCAGCCGGAATATGTGCCTGATGAGCGTACTTTTCGCAGCCCTTGCACGTTTTGACCAGTTTGTCGGCATCCGCCTTAGTTGTAAGCCAAAAGAATCCATGTCGAAAAGATTTTCCCACTAAGGATCTGGCCACAGCGTGGTGACCACACTCGCCTTCGTGGATTTCTCTCAAGATTTCCACTCCTTCTTCCGAAGAAATACATCTCTGAAACATGCCAAAAACACTCTGTTTATAGAGCTCACCATTTATTATAGTGTAGGCTTTTGCTCATCGGACGATCTGCCGGCTCAAGACTTCGTCTTCGGGTAGTTTTCCGTCTATCAGGAAATCCAGATAGGGTTTTGTCCAGCTGGAAATTACAGCCAAAACTGCTATTAAAGGTGAGTCGGATTTCGTCGGATAGTCCACATCCACTCCGACTATGGAGGGGACCCTTAAATGCTCTAGAAAAGCTCCATCCGGTACTTGTTTCCGTGCAGAGCCTATCCTTGATAGTGCATCTGCTTCCTCATTTTCTGCTCGAGGGATGTGTTGAACCTCAAAGCCCTCGAACGATTTAGATAGTTCATCCACAACAGCTTTATATGATGCCATGTGCTTGTTTGCGTTGCAGATATCGGATACTTGCTGAGCAACTAAATCCGAGTCTCTGTAACACATGAGTCTTGATATGCCAATGTTCTTGGCCATGCGTATTCCATGTAGCAGTGCTTCGTACTCGGCAATAATATTGGTTGCCATGAAGTGTATTTGCAACACATAGAACAACTTATCTCCTTGGGGTGATTGGAGCACCACGCTAGCCCCCGAGCCTCCTCGTGCTTTTGATCCGTCAAAGTGAAGGTTCCAAAATTCCGAGTCAGGAGGGCCTGAGTTTTCTGCCGTTTCTATCCAATCAACGACAAAGTCGGCGAGAATTTGGGACTTGATTGCTGTACGTGGTTTGTACTCAATGTCAAAAGCTTCAAGCTCTATTCCCCACTTTGCGACACGTCCTGTGGCGTTGCGATTGTTGATTATATCCCGCAGAGGATCCATGCTCACTACTGTGATCTTGTGCTCTTGAAAATAGTGACGTAGCTTTCTGGATGAAAAGAACACTCCATATGCTAGCTTTTGATGATGTGGATACCGTTGCTTTGATTCTATCAGGACCTCACTTAGACAATAAATTGGCCGCTGCACCTTATGCTCGTGACCTTCTTTATCATACTCAACTACTGTTACCATGCTTATGACCTTGTTGGTTGCTGCGATATAGAGTAACATAAGTTCCCGAGGTTCTGGCGATGGGAGAACTGGTGGGTTTGATTGCAGATCTTTCAAACTTTGCAGGGCATTTTCGTCTTCTGGGGTCCAGACAAATTTGTCGGTTTTCTTCAAGAGTTTGTATAAAGGTGCGGCTCTTTTACCGAGCCGGCTGACGAACCGACTCACCGCTGCAATGCAACAAGTGAGGCGCTGTACGTCCTTCAGGCGAGTCGGCCTGGTAATGTTTAAGATAGCCTTGATTTTGTCCCGGTTCACCTCTATGCCTCGCTCAGAGATGATGAAATCTAACAATTTTCCGGCTGGAAGTCCAAAGAAACACTTCTTCGAATTTAGCATCATGTTGAATTTTCGTAGACTAGCAAACATTTCATCCAAGTCGGAAATTAAAGTTTCCTTGTTTTTGGACATAACTGCTATGTCGTCTACGTATACATGGACGTTGTGTCTGATTTGGTCATTGAGACAATGTTGCATGGTACGTTGATATGTTGCTCCTGCATTCTTTAAGCCAAAAGGCATAGTTTTGTAGCAGAAGGTTCTGAAAGGAGTGACGAAAGACGTCTTAATTTGATCCGACTTTTTTATCGGTATTTGGTGATATCCAGAATATGTGTCGAGAAAACAGAGTAATTTCGACCCTGCCGTCGAGTCGATAACTTGATCGATTCTTGGCAAAGGAAACGGATCTTTTGGGCATGCCTTGTTCAAAGCGTATAATCAACACACATCCTTAAACCAATGGTGTCCTTGTTAGGGACGAGTACAGTATTTGCCACCCAATCTGTATGGATGACCTTTGTTATGAAATCCGCTAACTCTAAGCGGGCTAATTCCTTAGCCATTGCTTTGCGCTTTTCATCACCAAACCGTCGTAAGGACTGTTTGACGGGTTTGGCGTCTGGGTACACATTAAGAGAGTGATCGACAAGTTCCCTTGGTACTCCGACCATGTTAGATGGCTGCCATGCGAAGATATCACTATTAGCTTTGAGGAACTCGACGAGCATGCTTTCCTATGCGTGGCCTAAGCCTACCCCTATGTTCGTCGTCTTGGAGGGATCATCTTCCTTCAGCGATGTCTTCTTCGTCTCTTCCGACGCCTTGAACTACAAACTTGGCTTTAGCACCTCGTTCTTCGTAGCGGGCATCAAGGACGGATTGATGGTCTTCTTGATCTCCTGGTACTCCTGGGCATGCAGCACGACTTCGGCGAAGGCAGCAGATCCTTCGTTGCACTCTCGCGCCTTCCTTGGATTTCCTCGTATAGTGATTACGCCCTTTGGACCTGGAAGTTTAATCATGTTGTATATGTAACATGGACGGGCCATGAACGCCCAGTAAGACGGACGTCCGAAGATGGCGTGGTAAGCACTTTTGAACGGTACCACCTCAAAGGAGAGTGGCTCAGTCCGATAATTATCCCGGGTTCCGAATGTCATGTCCAGAGTAATCTCACCCAGAGAATCCGCCTGTCTTGCTGGTACAATGCCATGGAAAGTTACACTGCTGTAACTCAGCTGGCTCTCGTGTAGCTTCATGCGGTGGAGCGTCTCGATGTAGAGGATGTTGATGCTGCTCCCACCGTCCATGAGTGTTTTAGAGAACTCATAGCCATCAATAAGAGGATTGACGACTAGAGGGTACTTTCCCTGATGATGTGTATTCCTCTAGTGATCTGAACGATCAAAGGTGATGGTTACCTCTGACCAGTCAAGGAACTGTGGGACAGCCGGAACCGTGGCATTGAGCTCACGAAGAACCACCTTTTTGTCCTTAGCTGGTTGGGATCCAAGGAAGCAGACATATGCGTCTTTCTTAGTTTGAAAAGTTTTCTTTCCATCTGGCTTGGGTTCTGTGGCGGCTTCCACCTCTTCCATGTCCGAATATTCCTTGGGCTCCTTTCCTTTCTCAGAATTTTTCTTTCCTTTTCGTCACTTGGCTCTGTAGCCAGCGGATTCGTCTTTCTTGATGTCGTCATTAAAACGACACTCAGCATTTGTATGGATAAATCCTCCGTTACTATCCAAGTGGTGGACACAGGGATTATTGGCAATGTCAGCCCATGTATAGGTTATTCCGGGTTGTTGGTCTCCTCTGCCCTGGATTCGGGAAGGCCTCTACCACAGATGCCTCTGCGCCCTCCTCGTCCTCCGGATCCAAATGTTGCGTTGACAACTGCATTGTCCGGAGCCGGCTTTTTGTCTGAGGTGTTTTTGTGCTTCTAAGTTTGCTTTGGCTGTTTGGCCACATTGGGATTGGCCAGAACGTTGAGCAGCCCTTATGAATCGTCATCGGCGTCAGCATATTTGCTTGCCGTCTCTATCATTTCTCGCAAATCTGTGACGTGGTCACGCTTCAGCCTGTGATGTAAAAGTCCGACTAGAAGTCCTGCAATAAAAGCTTCTATCACAGTTTGCTCGTTTACTCCTTCGCAGGAGTTCTTCATATCGATCCAGCGTCCGAGGTAATCCCGACATGTTTCTCCGGGTCTTTGGGTGCAACGCTGCAAGTCTCCGACTGTGCAGGGCCTCCTGTATGTTCCCTCGAAGTTTGAAAAGAACGCACTTTGCATATCATACCAGTTATGTATTGAATTTTCTGGCAGTTCATTAAGCCATGATCGAGCCGTCTTCCTCAGCATCAGTGGGAGATATCGGACTGCAACCAGGCTATTTCCTCCTTTGGCGATGCAGAAAGCCTGGAAAAAATCCTAGAGCCAAGTATCTGGACGAGCTGCACAGTCGTAGGGTTGAATGTGTTTGGCAATGCCAAAGTCAACCCGAAATTTTGTCTGACGTATACGCTGTCCAAAGAATCTGGGTCCTACATGCACATCTTCTTCCTCATACCGCAACACTTCTATGTTTGATTTGATGCGATGGCGAGCATCGTTTGGCGAGAGAGATCTACGCCTTGGACGCTCGCGTATTCTGCACGGTGGAGTTGGATTTATGCTTCTTCTATCACCATTGCCGCCTCCTCACCGGCGGCTTCCGTGGCTACGATGTGATCCTTCATGGTCGCTGCTGGGTGGCGATGGGGGCCCTGGTGGATTATTTCCGGCTAGGTTTCCTGGTGGTGGTGGTCGTGGAGCCTCGTTATGCTGACTCCGATGCCAGTTTCTTCGGGCATTGTCCCTACTAGATTCAGGATGATCCAGATCATCTCTTTGTCTGGCGTTGCCAGCTAGACGGCTCGATGGTGGCATCCTTAGCCGACCTTGCTCCTCTCGCTGGCGGCGTGTTTCCGAGTCTTCTCTATAGCGATTGTTTTGCCGACGATGGTCCTGATGGCATCTTCGGCCGCAGCCGGAATAAATCCTGCCTAGTCACGTGCCGGACGGCGGGAGTGGCTGTTTGAGCCGGTTCTTGAATTCTCTTCTTCTTCTCCACGGGGACGATAGTGTTGAGTCGTATCCCTGTGGAGTCTTACATCAGCTCTTTGTTAGCGCCAGTGTGGCAAAACTCGGACTTTGAGGCCAGCTTGCCACTAAATGACGCGGACGTCTTCTACTGCTTTAATCCTTTGTCCAGCAACACAACGCACTGCTGGACCTGCTGCGGAGACGGATTGTTAGCGAGGATAGCTCGAGCTACAGCAGCGTTTTCGACCGGCGTGCTGTAGACTCGAATCTTCTCTCCATCTTTTACGTCGAATAGATCTTTGTGGATATCCGGATTCTTGTTTGCAAGAAACGGACCTCCCCTTGTTTTTTTGGATGTTGTTTGAAATATGACTGGCATCTGCCAGGATCACTGTCTAACTGCTGTCTCATCTTAACGAGGCGCGCGGCCTCTTCAAGTAGAAACAGGCGGTGCTTTTCTAGGTCCTCGGCCCTTTTCTCCAGTGCCTCCGGCGTAAGATCCGAAGCTGTTGGGATTGGAATTGTGAGAGCATCTCCGTAAATTTCACGTGCACCCTTGGTGACAACGTGTCCATCCACAGGAGGATCGATCGGGGTGGGATTAATCGGATCTCCATCCTGATTCTGCATCTCGATCTCTTCATCAACTTTTTCTTCGTTGGTTTCCTCGATGTCCGGTTCTGCCGGAGTCGGATTCTTGTTCTACTTCTTCTTATTCTTTAACTGCCCAGTAGACTTAACGTGCGTACCAGTGGCAAAGACGGCTTTTGGTCCGGTACCAGAGGATAAAATTCCGTCAGTACTTTCCATCATGGTAGGTTTGTGGACCTCGGAGGAATCGCCGGTATCCATGTTATCCTACGAGGTGTAGCTTTCATCCATGCTATCATATGGACTAGGAGGAGTTTTCTGGCTCACCTGCCGTTTGTCTAGAGACGTGATCTTGCTCGTAATCCTCTATCTCTTTGTCGAAGTCTCGAAGCTCCTGTGACGTGATTGACTCCGCTAGGGAGCCAGGTAAGTCGACGTTTTCTTTGATTCCGTCTAGGACCGAGTCGGATCCAGTGCTTATGTGGTATAAGAAACAGTGCTTCTTCTTGTTCATGTTCTTGAGGTACTTGTATAACTTGGTTTCTGCTTCGACGTCAGCAAAGCTGGATCCATAGCGGATGTATTCCTCGTCTGTGTATCCGATCTCGCTGGAGAGGTCGGATCTGGCTTCTTCTTCCACTATAGGAGTGGGTTGGGAGGGTTTGATTTTCACCAGGACCCTGAACTCTTTCGCCTCAGCGGACAAAGTAGATTCGTATTTTTGTTCGTCCATGGTCATCACCTCTAGAGTGGGTTGGGCGGATTCAGCGAAACCGAGATAAATATCGATCTCGCCGATTGACATGATCGTGTAAGTTGTCACGGGTTTCGAAGCCGGAATCCAAGTCTCATTGAAGAGGATGAGAGGGACATCACTGGCATAGACCACGCGACCCATGGCGATTGTTTTGCCGATTCCTGCACGCACAGATTCCGCCTGGAACGATGCTCCAAAGGTCACCAGCCCCACGGTGGGCGCGAACTGTCATCGGATTGTCGACATGTATGCCATAGGGGGTCCTTGTGGCATTGCAAGGATGGGGTGTGAGACGTCGGATGTTCTAGGAGCGGTGAGCACAAGTTTACCCAGGTTCAGATCCGACTGCGGTGATCGGATCCTACTCCTGCTAGCAACCTAGTAATATATCGGCGTAAGACGGATGTTACAATGGATTACAAGAGAGGTTCGCCTGTGTGAGTTGATTGTTGTGGTTGTTGTGTTATTTCCCTAAAATCTCCCATAGGGCCGGTTTATATAGTCACCGGGGCCTAGGGTTACAGGGAGAGACCTATCTGGCTACGTTATAGAGTTGGTAACTATGTACAGCTTGGACTAGTAATACTACAGGCCTAAGTCGGTAACTCTTCTGGGCCTTGTCATAGTCGGAACTGGCTCCTCCTCTTTCTCTGACTAGGACGCCCGTGAAGCAAAGCTCTAACCCGTTGGTGGGCCACCCTGGTCAGCGAGTCCTGTGGGTACACCCAGAAAGTGTATCCCCAACAAAACAACCATAAGCCAAGAACATGCATACCATACACCATGCATACCTCATCACATAGTCTCATACAAATAACAAGGTCCACAAATAACAAAGGTCCACAAATAAACTAGAGAGTTCACGAGCAAGAAAAGATCAAAGATAAAACGAACTCGTGACTCAGCCCATGCAAATCCCATGAACAACCTAATAGACATCTTTCTCCCCCTTTGGCATCAAGACACCAAAAAGGGAGAAAAGACCACTCTAATTGCCCTAACCATGAATAGGAGGAGGAGAAGGCTCAGGGTCCCAAGAGGCATTGTTCCATGCAGGCGGGGGATCGGTGACTTCCTCCTCAGAATCATCCTCAGACCACTCGAAGTTGTCACGAATCCACTCATCCTTGGGCGCGATGAAGGAGCTAGTCTCTAGAGAGCAAGGAAGACTGAGCGATGTCATAATCGCCTTCTTACGCCGAGCACTGTGCCGCTGATCAACATAAGCCTGATACTCACGATTCTGTAAGAAGCAAAATGTCTTCTTCACCTTCCCTAGAAGTTTCTTGGCCCAAGACGGCACTAGAACCACCATGTGCTGAAGAGGGACCACCAACACCAGCCTTCCATATATCTTCTTCCTTCTCAACTTGGGTCCTAGGCTTCTTATGCTTAGTCACACGCAGCTTCTTCTCCTCATGAATAGTGATGCTGTCCTGAGGGTAGCGGGAACCAGTTGCTTCAAACCACTTGGCGTTGATGAGAGTCTGAATGTATGGAGCATAGGGGAAGGAGCGCTTGTCAATAATAGCTTGCCAGATCTCATTTTAAATAAAGTTCATAACATCCAGCTTCATGTCAGAGTCGCAGCGACGGTGAGTCTGAAACATAAGGTCAACTTGATAAGCATGAAACTGATCAAAGTTGCCTTCCGTTGGAGATAGTGTTCAAGAAGACCCCGCACATGATGTCATAGACTGGCTGGAGATAGATCACATAACCACAAGTACCCCAACCCTCAATATAGAGTGGCTCCAAGACTGCAGGAGTAGAAGCCTGGGCGCCATGAACACGCCAACCATTTGCCCCCTTACCAGGCAAGATGGGATAGCCAAGGAGCGTACCAAACTCGACCATGTGGCGAAAAGCTGCAGATCCTTAGTCATCCACTTCAAGGTGCCATCGATAGGATTCGTCTCCATGTGAAGAGTGGTATAGAACTGAGCAATATCGGCCTCATCAAAGTTCTCACGGTGCTCCATTTTAGGAATCGGCCCAAACTTCCTGCAAGTATCAAGAGCTTCGCCAAAGTACTCAAGCTTGTCTTCCATATGAGCCACATTGATGTATTTCTGAGGAGCAACAACGAACTTGGTCTTGATGTCATAGATCTCAGCAAAAATCTGCTCTTGGTGACAATTGTAGAAGAAAGGATCCAAGCAAAGAAGGTCACGCAGAACAAGATAAGGATCCTGTTGGGGATATACTTTCCTGGTATACCCACATGACTCGCTGACCAGGGTGTCCCACCAACAGGTTAGATCTTTGCTTCATGGGCGGCCCAGTCAGAGAAAGAGGAGGAGCCAGTTCCGGCTACGAAAGACCCAGAAGATTTACCGACTTAGGCCTGTATTATTACTTGTAGTCCAAGCTGTACATAGTTACCGACTCTGTAACATAGCCGGATAGGTCTCTCCTGTAACCCTAGGCCCCGGTGACTATATAAACCGGCCCTATGGGAGCCTTTAGGGCATAACTCAATACACACAACCACAACCAACTCGCATAGCGAACCTCTCTTGTAATCCGCTATAACATCTAGCTTACGCCGATATATTACTGGGTTGCTAGCAGGAGTAGGATCCGATCACCGCAGTCGGATCTGAACTTGGGTAAACTTGTGCTCACCGCTCCTGGAACATCCGACGTCTCACATCCCATCCTTCCAACACCACTAGGACCCCCTATGGCGTACTTGTCGACAATCTGACGACAGTTGGCGCCCACCGTGGGGCTGGTGACCTTTGGAGCATCATTCCAGGCGGAATCTGCACGTGCAGGAATTGGCAAAACAGTCGCCATGGGTCACGTGGTCTACGCCAGTGATATCCCTCTCATCCTTCTCGATGAGACTTGGATTCTGGCTTCGAAACCCGTGACGACCTACACGATCATGTCAATTGGCGAGATCGATATCTATCTCGGTTTCACTGAACCCGCCAACCCTCCCTTGAGGTGACGACCATGGCAGAAAAAAAATCCGGATCTACTTTCTCCGCAGAGGCTAAAGAGTTCAGAATCCCGGATAAAATCAAACCCACCCAGCCCGCTCCTGTAGTGGAAGAAGAGGTGGAAGAAGAATCCAGATCCGATCTCTCTAGTGATATCGGATACACAGTTGAGGAATACATCCGCTACGGATCCAGCTCTGTAGACATCGAAGCGGAAACCAAGTTATACAAGTACCTCAAGAACATGAACAATAAGAATCACTGTTTCGTGTATCATATAAGCACTGGATCCGACTATGTCGAGGCTGGAGCTGGTAGCGACTCGGTCCTAGACGCAATCAAAGAAAACGCCAACTCACCTGGCTCCCCTCAAGAGTCAATCACGTCACAGGAACTTCGAGACTTCGACAAAGAGATGGAGGAGTATGAACAAGAGCACGTCTCCAAGCAAACGCAAGGTGATCCGAAAACTCCTCCTAGTCCATATGATAGCATGGATGAAAGCTACACCTCGCAGGATGACATGGACAACGAAGATTGCTCCGAGGTCCACAAGCCAACCATGACGGAAAGTACCGACGGAAGTTTATCCCCCGGTACCGGAACAAAAGCCGCCTTTGCCACCGGTACGCATGTTAAGGATACTGGGCAGTCAAGGAAGAAGAAGAACAAGAATCCGACACCGGCAGAGCCGGACGTCGAGGAAACCAATGAAGAAAAAGTTGATGAAGAGATCGAGATGGAGAATCAGGATGGAGATCCGATTAATACCACCCCGATCGACCCTCCTGTGGATGGACACGTTGTCACCAAGGGTGCACGTGAAATTTACGGAGATGCTCTCACAATTCCAATCCCAACGACTTCGGATCTTACTCTGGAGGCGCTGGAGAAAAGGGCTGAGGACCTGGAAAAGCACCGCTTGTTCCTACTTGAAGAGGCCGCGCGCCTTGTCGAGATGAGACAATAGTTAGACAGTGATCCTGCCAGATATGAGTCAGATTTCAAGCGACATCCAAACAAGACAAGGGGAGGTTCATTTATTGCTAACAAGAATCCGGATATCCATAAAGATCTATTCGATAGAAAATATGGAGAGAAGATCCGAGTCTAAAGCACGCCGTTGGAAAACGCTGCTGTAGCTCTAGCCATCCTCGCCAACAATCCGTCTCCACAGCAGGTCCAGCAGTGCGTTGTGTTGCTGGACAAAGGATTAAAGCAGCAGAAGACGGCCGCGTCATTTAGTGGCAAGCTGGCCTCAAAATCTGAGTTTTGCCACACTGGCGCCGACCAAAGCGCTGGCGTAAGGCTTTGCAGGGATACGACTCAACGCTATCATCCCCGTGGAGAAGAAGAGAATTCAAGAATCGGCTCAAACGGCCACTCTCGCAGGCCAACACGTGACTGGGCAAGAGTTATTCCGGCTGCGTCCGAAGATACCATTAGGGCAATGGTTCCTTATCAGGACCATCGTCGGCAAAACAACCGCCATATAGAAGACCCGGAAACACGCCGCCAGCGAGACGAGCAAGATCGGCTAAGTATGCGACCACCGAGACGTCCGGCTGGCAACGCCAGTCGTAGAGATGATCCGGATCGTCCTGAATCAAGTAGGGACGATGCCCGAAGAAACAGGCATCGGAGTCAGCATAATGAGGCTCCACCACCACCACCACCACCACCACGTAACCCAGCCGGAAATAATCCACCAGGGCCACCATCGCCTCCCAGCAGTGACCATGAAGGATCACGTCGTAGCCATGGGAGCCATAGGGGTAGAGGCAGCAATGGTGAGAGGAGAAGCAGAAATCCGACTCCACCGCGCAGAAGCCGCGAGCCTCCAAGGCGCAGATTTCTCTCGCCAAACGACGCTCGCCATCGCATCGAATCAAACATATAAGCGTGGCGGTATGAGGAAGAAGATGTGTACATGGGACCCAAGTGCTTCGGACCACACATACGTCAAACCAGATTTCCGGTTGACTTTGGTATCGCCAAAAACATTCAGCCCTACGATGGTGCAGCTCGGCCAGATACTTGGCTCCAGGATTTTTTCCAGGCTTGTTGCATCGCCAAAGGAGGAAACAGCCTGGTTTTAGTCAGATATCTCCCACTCATGTTGAGGAAGACGGATCGATCATGGCTAAATGAACTGCTAGAGAATTCAATTCATAACTGGTATGATATGCAAAATGCGTTCTTTTCAAACTTTGAGGGAACATACAGGAGGCCCTGCACAATCGGAGACTTGCAGCATTGCACCCAAAGACCCGGAGAAACCTGCCAGGATTACCTCGGATGCTAGATCGACACGAAGAACTCCTGCGAAGGAGTAAATGAGAAAACTGTGATAGAATTTTTATTGCAGGACTTCCAGTCGGACTTTTACATAACAGGCTGAAGTGTGACCACGTCATAGATTCAGGAGAAATGATAGAGACGACAAGAAAATATGTTGATGTCGATGATGATTTAGAAGGGCTGCTAAATGTTCTGGCCAAACCCAATGCGGCCAAACAGCCAAAACGAACTCAGAAGCGCAAGAACACCTCGGACGAAAAACCTACTCTGTACAACGCAGCTGTCAACACAACGCTCGGATCCGGAGGACGAGGAGGGCGCGAAGGCGGCCGGGGTAGAGGCCGAGGAACTTCCCGAATCCAGGGCAGAGGAGACGAGCAACCCGGAAGAACCTATACCTGGGCCGACATTGCCAATAATCCCTGTGTCCACCACTTGGATAGTAACGGAGGATCTACCCACACAAATGTCGAGTGTCGTTTCAACGACGACATCAAGAAAGACGAATCCGCTGGATACAGAGCCACGTGATGAAAAGAAAGAAAAAATCCGAGAAAGGAAAGGAGCCCAAGGAAGATTCCGACATGGAAGAAGCAGAGGCCGCTGCAGAGCCCAAGCCAGATGGAAAGAAAACTTTTCAGACAAAGAAAGACGCATACGTCTGCTTCCTTGGATCCCAACCAGCTAAGGACAAAAAAGGCGGTTCTTCGTGAGCTCAATGCCACGGTTCCGGCTATCCCACAGTTCCTTGACTGGTCAGAGGTAACCATCACCTTTGATCATTCAAATCACCCAAGGAAAACACATCGTCAGGGAAAGTACCCTCTAGTTGTCAATCCTCTTATTGATGGCCATGAGTTCTCTAAAACACTCATGTACGGTGGGAGCAGCATCAACATCCTCTACATCGAGACGCTCCACCGCATGAAGCTGCACAAGAGCCAGTTGAGTTACAGTAGTGTAACTTTCCATGGCATTGTACCAGGGAGTCAGGCGGATTCTCTAGGTGAGATTACTCTGGACGTGACATTCGGAACTCGAGATAATACTGGACCGAGCCACTCTTGTTCGAGGTGGTACCGTGCAAAAGTGCTTACCATGCCATCTTCGGGCGTCCGGCTTACTGGGCGTTCATGGCCCGTCCCTATTACATCTACAACATGATTAAACTTCCAGGTCCAAAGGGCGTAATCACCGTACGAGGAAATCCGAGGAAGGCGCAAGAGTGCGACGAAGGATCTGCTTCCTTCGCCGAAGCCGTGCTACACGCCCAGGAGTACCAGGAGATCAAGAAGACCATCAATCCGTCCGAGATGCCCGCTATGAAGAACGATGTGCTAAAGCCAAGTTTGCAGTTCAAGGCGTCGGAAGAGACGAAGAAAATGTCACTGAAGGAAGATGATCCCTCCAAGATGACAAACATAAGGGTAAGCTTAGGCCACGCATAGGAAAGCGCACTCATCAAGTTCCTCAAAGCTAATAGTGATATCTTTGCATGGAAGCCATCTGACATGACCGGAGTACCTAGGGAACTTGCCGAGAACTCTCTTAATGTGTACCCAGACGCTAAACCCGTCAAACAGTCCTTACGACGGTTTGGTGAGGAAAAGCGCAAAGCAATAGCCAAGTAATTAGCCCGCCTAGAGTTAGCGGATTTTATAATAGAGGTCATCCATACAGATTGGGTGGCAAATCATGTACTCGTCCCTAAAAATGACACCATTTATTTAAGGATGTGTGTTGATTATACCACTTTGAACAAGACATGCCCAAAAGATCCGTTTCCCTTGCCAAGAATCGATCAAGTTATCGACTCAACGGCAGGGTCGGAACTATTCCGTTTTCTCGACGGATATTCCGGATATCACCAAGTACCGATGAAAAAGTTGGATCAAATTAAGAAGTATTTCATCACTCCCTTCGGAACCTTCTGCTATAAAACATGCCTTTTGGCTTAAAGAACGCAGGAGCAACATATCAACGTACCATGCAACATTGTCTCAATGACCAAGTCGGATGCAACATCCATGTATACGTAGACGACATAGCAGTTATGTCCAAAAAGAAGGAAACTTTAGTTTCTGACTTGGATGAAACATTTGCTAGTCTACGAAAATTCAACATGATGCTAAATCCGAAGAAGTGTTTCTTTGGAATTCCAACCGGAAAATGGTTAGGTTTCATCATCTCTGAGTGAGGCATATAGGTGAACCAGGACAAAATCAAGGCTATATTAAACATTACAAGGCCGACTCGCCTGAAGGACGTACAACGCCTCACTGGTTGCATTGCAACGGTGAGTCGGTTCGTCAGCCGGCTCGGTGAAAGAGTCGCACCTTTATATAAACTCTTGAAGAAAACCGACAAATTTGTCTGGACTCAGGAAGCCAAAACTGCCCTGCAAAGATTGAAATATCTACTTTCAAACCCACCAGTTCTCGCAGCGCGAGAACCTCAGGAACCTATGTTACTCTACATCACAACGACCAATAAAGTCATAAGTGTGGTAACAGTAGTTGAGCGCGAGGAAGAAGGCCACGGGCATAAGGTGCAACGGCCAACTATTATCTGAGTGAGGTCCTGACAGAATCAAAGCAACGGTATCCACATCATCAAAAGCTAGCCTATGGAGTGTGCTTTGCATCCAGAAAGCTACGCTACTACTTTTAAGAGCACAAAATCATAGTGGTGAGCACCGCTCCCCTGCGAGATATAATCAATAACCGCGACGCCACATGACATGTCACAAAGTGGGGAATAGAGCTTGCGGATTTCAACATTGAGTACAAACCATGTACAGCAATCAAGTCCCAAATTCTTGCCGACTTTGTTGTCGATTGGACAGAAATGACAGAAAAAATAGGCCCTCCAGATTCGGAATTTTGGACCCTTCACTTTGACGGATCAAAAGCACTAGGAGGCTCGGGGGCTCGCGTGGTGCTCAAATCACCCCAAGGAGATAAGTTGTTCTATTTGTTGCAAATACACTACACGGCAACCAATAATATTGCCGACTATGAAGCACTACTACATGGAATAGGCATGGCCAAAAACATTGGCATATCAAGACTCATGTGTTACGGAGTTTTGGATTTGGTTGCTCAGCAAGTATCTGATATCTGCAACGCAAACAAGCACATGGTAGCATACAAAGTTGTCGTGGATGAATTATCTAAATCGTTCGAGGGTTTTGAGGTTCAACACATCTCTCGAGCAGAAAATGAGGGAGCAGACGCTCTATCAAGGATAGGCTCTACACGGAAACAAGTACCGGATGGAGCTTTTTTAGAGCATTTAAGGGTCCCCTCCATAGTCGGAGTTGATGAGGACTATCTGACGAAATCCGACTCACCTTTAATATCAGTTCTAGCTATACTTCCCAGCTAGACAAAACCCTATCTGGATTTCCTGATAGTCGGAAAACTATCTGAAGACGAAGTCTTGAGCCGGCAGATTGTCCGACGAGCAAAAGCCTACACTATAATAGATGGTGAGCTCTATAAACGGAGTATTTCTGGCATGTTTCAGAGATGTATTTCTTCAAAAGAAGGAGTGGAAATCTAAAGAGCAATCCACGAAGGTGAGTGTGGTCACCACGCTGCAGCTAGATCCTTAGTGGCAAAATCTTTTCAACACGGATTCTTTTGGCTTACAGCTAAGGCGGATACCGATAAACTGGTCAAAACATGCAAAGGCTGCCAAAAGTACGGTCATGAGGCACACGTTCTAGATGAATAGCTGAGAACAATCCCTATTACATGGTCGTTTGCGGTCTGAGGGCTTGATATGGTAGGGCCGTTTCACACGGCAAAATGTGGATTTACTCACCTACTGGTGATGGTGGATAAATTTACAAAATGGATTGAGGCTAAACCCGTAACAAGTTGCAATTGAGCCACAACCAGAAGATTCGTCGAGGACGTAATCATCAGATTCGGATATCCGCATAGTATAATTACTGACAATGGGAGCAACTTTTCCATGGGTAAACTTGCCTAATTTTACGAAGAACAAGGGATCCGACTTGATATTGCATCACTCGCACATCCACAAGCTAATGGACAAGTTAAAAGAACTAATGGCCTCATTCTACAAGGAATCCGACCTCGCCTTGAGGCACCGCTTTGTCGGGCTGCGAGGGATAGGGCTGAAGAATTACCGTCTGTGATATGGAGCTTACGTACAACTCCTAACAAGTCAACCGGCTATACTCCTTTCTTCTTAGTCTACGGTGCAGAAGCAGTTCTTCCAAGTGATCTGATTCATCAGGCTCAACGAGTCAAAGCGTATATCGAAGAAGATGCAAAAGTTTCCCGACAAGATGATCTCGATATAATCGAAGAAGTACACGTTGTTGCTGAGCAGAGATCTACAGCCTATCAACAGAAGTTGCGCAAGTATCATAGTCAGAGAGTGCAAAACCGTTCTTTCAGAAAAGGAGATTTGGTTCTCCGACTTGTATAAAAGAGAAAGCACAAACTTTTCCCAATTTGGGAAGGACCTTTTATGATTAGCAGAATCCTGCATAATGGGTCATATTATTTAACCAACATGAGACCAGTCAAGGAAAGACCCGATACTCGGAAGAGAAAGACCCGATACTCGGAAGAGAAAGAGAGATGGTGGCAGCACAAACCCGGATTAAATAGACCGTCCATGGAATATTGCACAGCTACGACCCTTCTATTCTTATATATATTTCCTTGTAATCATATATATCACATCCCAAGATTTTCCAAATCTTGTAATGTGAAAATAAATGAATAAAATAAAACTTTGTTTGATTTTCAGGGCCAGAAGAAACTTTTGATTCCAATTGGAAATCTTCAAACCCATTTTGAACAAAGAAATCCTAAAGGGATTTAAAAAGATAATCATTTAATAAAAGGAAAATAAAATATTTTGGAATTACTATTTTGGATCTTTTAAATAAAAGGTTTTGGATTTCAAAAGAAAAAGTGGATTTATAAATAAAGATTATTTTACAGAGCCAAATTAAACCTTGGCCAAGTATTTGAAATAAAATGTTTTGTTTTGATTAAAATAGTAAAGGTTTATTTAAATAAAATAATAAGGAATTAATATCCAAATTTTATTTAAATAAAAGGTTTTACCATTTTAATTAAAACATTAAAACTTATTAAATTATTTTAAATAAGATTTCTAAGTATTTTATTTTTCTTAATTAAAACCTACTGAAGTGTTTTGGTTTTATTTTAGATTTCAAAATAAATATTCTAATAAAACAAATCTTATTTGAAGTAAATGAATAAGGCCCATTTTATTTAATTGTTAATGGACCAAAAATAAAGATGTTATTTTATTTTAAACAAGTTTTCCAAATATTCTTTATTTCCAAATAAAACCTACTGATTTGGTTTTGAAAATATTTGGATTTCAAATGGAGATTCTATTAATTAAATCAAACCCTATTTTATTAAATAACTAATGAACCATTTTATTTAATTAATGAATGGTCCTAAAAAGAATAAAAATATTATTTTTATTTTTGGGATTTGGTTTATGTTGATAAACAGAACCAAAAACTCATTATAAGTTTGAATTGTTTGAATGGTTTGAGTGAATGAATAATTGATTCAAATTCAAAACAGAAAAATAGAAATAGAAAAGGAAAAAGAATTCAGAAGGAAAAAAATATGGAAACAGACTGGCCCAACTGCCCTAGCCCAACAGCCCACCTAGCCCACCTCACCCTCGCCCCCGAACCGTTTTTCTTCACCACAGAAGAAACCCGCACCCTCACTGACTGGTGGACCCTATTCCCACTCTCGCTCACTCGCTGACGTCGGCCCCCACTGCCACCTCACCATCTTCTCCACCCACGCGAGGACTGCGCCCTCCCCCGGCCGTTTCCTGCCGTTAACTCCTCGGAGTAAATTACCGGTAAATGCTCGATGATTAATCCCCGCGACCACGCCAGTTAAATCACCTCCCTCTCCTCTTTCATTTCCCTCAAACCCCGCTTCCCCGGAGCCACCAGGCTATTCCGAATCTCTTCTGCACCGCCGCCATCTTCGACGAGGTTCTCGGCAAATTCCGGCAGCACTGCATCGCCCCATGACTTCCCGATCAAGCAGGCAAGTTCGCCAGACTCTGGAGCACCGCTTTGTGGCCTCAGCTCGCCCGCGGGTGACCTGCAGCCTCAACTCTGACCATGTCTGAGCGCCACCGACGATAAACCCAAACTCCGGTGAGCTCTAGCACTCGACTCTGTGCGCGCCTTGATCAGTAAATCATGCCATTTGATTAGTCTGTGTCTTCTGCATCTCTAGGTGCTCGCCAATCACTCGCGCGTGGCCTGCAACCTCGCCCCTGTCGACGACTGACCGCACCCGAGGCACGACTCAACTCCGACGAGCAATTCTCATGACCCCGTGCGCCCCTTGGCCAACAAAGAGCACGTCGAGCATTAGAAAGCTTCGGCGAACTCGGTGAGCCCTTCCCCTCTCTCCCTAGCTTCTGGTATAGCTGGCAAGGTCATTGCCAGAGCCGCACCGCCGCGCAGCCGCCGTCAGCGCCGCCAGTTCCTGGCAAGCGCCTGGTAGCCGTAGGATCTTAATCCCGTGACCACGATAGATTGACTGAGTGAAGAGGTACGCTTGCTCTTGTGCCGCACGATCCACTTTAGATCTAACGGCTGCTATCAGTCGATCTGCGCGAACCGTTTTCAGCGAATTAGAATGTGCCGCGTGTCACCAGAAGTTTGGAAAATAGAATTTGAACCTGATTAGAATGCAAATTTGTAATTGCTGTAACATTCAAACCACACGTCCAAATTTTGCAAATTTTATATCAATGGATTCAGGAGAGCAAGCCCTAGCCAACCATGCCCTTAGTTTAGCAAATAGTATCTGTTAGCTTGTTTGAATTTGCAGAAACATTTGTATGCTTGTTAAGGATGTAAAAATTGTTTAAAAATGAATTTGGGGTTAAAATCTTTGGCAATTGGATTGATTTGAACCTACTGACCCTAGGAAACACATTGTGGACTCAAAAATGTATTTGGTGAAATAAAATAATGAATCTTTGATTTAAAACCATTTCTAGTCAAATAGAAATGTGATTTATTTATTGAAAATGATTTTGAAGGAAAACCTTTGGGAAATGGTTTGTTGTAAACTTACTGACCCTAGGAACCAACCCATGGTTTGGAAAATGAATTTGAAAAAGTTTAGAATGGATTAATTAGTTTAGTCCATTTCTAGCCAAATAAAACTATTGTTTTGTTATGAAAATGGTTTTGAGTAAAGACTTTGGAGGAAATGTTTTGGACCAAACCTAGTGACCAAAAACACCAAGTTTTAAGAAACAATAACTTAATTGGTGAGACCACTTAAGGTTGTGGTATTAAGAAAAATGTTTTTCACCACATAAAATGATGAAAGGATTTGAAAATGGTTTATGGATAAAACCCATTTGCAAATGACTTTGCCATTTTGGTAAATGACCAATTTGGAATTTACAAAGTTTAGAAGCCTAGTGGAGACCACCTTTGCATGCTTATGCATGACTTAGATTCCATTACTTTGTGTGTGAAAAATTGTTTGTTTGACTTTGGTTTGGAATGTGAATTGAATTTGTGTTTGCTTGATTGACTTGTAGTGAAGTGTGAGACTAGCAAGATCAAGGAGTGAACCACCATTCCCTACCAAAAAAAAGGCAAGTGATGCTTCATACTTTTTGTTCCATTACTTTCACTATGCATTAGTGATTTTTCTCTAAGTAAAACTTGCATGGATTTTGCTAAGTATAGACCTTGCTATAAGAAAACCTAGTAGATGAATGCTTAGTAGGATTTTCCTAAGTTAAGATTCCTACTACTATCAAGCTTAGCCTAGCCAATAGAAAATATGGGTGGAAAATATATTCACACTATGGAAAAATCTCTAAGTCTGAGGACTTATGTTTTTGTTTAATAAAACCACTAAGTCAATGAATCCCCTGGGTGGAATGGAAGGATTGGTTTATGTTGAGTGGTTGCACAAGGCCATGGACTTGGCTTGTGTATCTCACTTGTGGTATGCCACCCAGGAACAAAGAGATTTGAGATGTCAAATGTTGAGAAGCTTCAAGTGCAACCACTTGGCAATATGGGCTCTGCCATGATCATATAGGTTGCAAGAACTTAGTCATATGGACAGAGGGTGGTAGTGTTTGATAGGTTGGAACGCGTCCATTTTGGTCTAAGGGAAGGCTTCTGAAAGATCTTGTCTTGGGAAACCAAGTCTTGCGGGGAAAGTGCACCACCTCTGCAGAGTGTAAAATCTAAGTACTTAGCCATGTCCCTGGTAAAGGACAATTTGAGCATCAAGACATGGAAGCAATCAAGAATCTCATCATTCAAATTTCTAAGTTAAAACTTGTGGATTGAACAAGGGTTGTTTGAAATCTTCAATCTTTGATGGAGAGATGCCTTGGTAAAAGGATCTTCAAATCTTTGATTGAGAAAAATGATTTTGCCAAGCAAAACTTAGTATTTTCAAAATGATAAGGAAAATCTATTTTGAGCAATGCAAGCCTCAACTCCACTTAGCCAAATGCATATAGATGATAGACTCCACTATACTACCATAGTATCACTTGCCAATACAATTCAAATGTATTGACCCTTGTGGCTGTAACTTGTAATGTTGCAGGTTTGATTGATTTTAGTGAAGATTGATTGATTAGGATTACAAAGTCTACAACCAACATGTCTGCCTGTGGCACTTTGAAGATGAAGGACCCATGAATATAGTTATTCTGCTGCAATGTAATGTAATAGCCTAATGAGCTATGTTTGATGTATTAAAATTATGTTATTCCTGGTTATAAAGTTATATTATGACCTTTGTTTCTTGATATTACATCTTAACTGTGGATGCTAGCTATTGATCCAGGGACTAGCATTGTAAACACAGGGGGCTCTATCTTATTAAAGATTGGAACCCCTACAGATGGTATCAGAGCATTGTGTTGCCTGTAGGATTGTAAACCTAGGATTGGACAAAAACCCTTAGAAAATAGGAGTTTTACTTGTTCCAAAAACTTATTTACAAAAACATTTGTAAACTCTTTCCTCAACCATTTTGGTTTCAACTCTACACCTCTTCTACTTCAACTTGATGGAAAAACCTACCCATGGCCAAAGACTACACCATGTGCAAAGGACTTCTTCAACTTCTTCAACTCTAATGACTTCAACATCTTCAGCATATTCACCAAGGACCTCCCACTTGGATAACACCAAGGACTACAAGTAAAACAAGGAAATCTTACTCAAGAATTAGAGACTGAGGGAATGCAAAATAAGAAGGAGCCATCAACAACTTTGAAGTATTGCAACCAAGAGTTTAACTCAAGGAACCATGATCTCATACAAGAAGAATCATAAAGGAAGGAAAAATCACAAGTGAACCATATAGATGGACCACCATATTTTAGTTAAGACAAAACCACCAACTTATGTGGTGTAACAAAAATATTTTATTGCCTAAGTATGTGCTTGAACTTTGTTGTTTGAGTGAAAATTTGTTTGTGATTGATTGCACATTGCTTGTGTGAATTGTGATGTGTGTGATTAGAATTATTCCCTTAGAAATATCTTGCCTATTTCTAATCTCCCTTCAACCCAAACAGATGACTACTCCAAGAGACTTCAACATCAAGGTTGATGACAACAACAACAACCAAGAGGACCACATGAGAGAACTTATAGCAACCCAAAACCAGTTGAGCCAAGAGACAACTCAGCTTTTAGCCAACAACAATGGACTAGACCCAGCCATACAAAGGATTTTGAAACTTCAATCCCAATTGTTGCAAGGATTGGTTACTCAAATGATAAACATGGGAGAAAACTTTTCCCAAAGGGCTAATGACAACAAGGATGACAAAGATGTTAATCTAGAAAGAATCCAAGCTAGCAATACTTGTGGATACAAGGATCATGCATCCAAGGAGCATGAAGATCAATGCCCCAAGAAGAGAGAAAGATCTCCCACCTATGAAGAACATGAACTAGAAGAACTCCTAGCTTTGGAGAGACCCAAAAAGAAGAAGAAGGACATAAGCCAGTTGCAGTGTTACAATTGCAAAGAGATGGGACACTATGCCAATGAATGCCCAGAAAAGGAGAAGAGCCAAGAAGACAAACAAAGGCTAGTGAAACCCAAGATGAGGAAGGATATTAGCCAAGTGATGTGCAAACACTGCAAGGAGTTAGGACATTATGCATCATACTGTCCAGAGAAACCACCTCAAGACCTCAAACTTATAACATGTTTCAAATGCAAGGAACTAGGCCACTATGCAAACAATTGTCCAGAAAAGATGAAGAACAAGTTAAACAAGTCTATGAAGGATCTCAACCTTGGCCCATGAGTCAAGTATGGAAACCAAGGACACCATGCAAATGTTTGCTTAGAGAAAGTTTCCCCAGGATTCCAAGAAGGCCAATATGTAATTTAGTTAGAAAATTTTAAGGGTGGTAGTACCCTAGTTGTTTTGAGCCTACTTGTAACCCTAGCCTCCCCAAATCTCGGGACGAGATTTATTTTAAGGGTGGTAGCCTATCACATCCCAAGATTTTCCAAATCTTGTAATGTGAAAATAAATGAATAAAATAAAACTTTGTTTGATTTTCAGGGCCAGAAGAAACTTTTGATTCCAATTGGAAATCTTCAAACCCATTTTGAACAAAGAAATCCTAAAGGGATTTAAAAAGATAAACATTTAATAAAAGGAAAATAAAATATTTTGGAATTACTATTTTGGATCTTTTAAATAAAAGGTTTTGGCTTTCAAAAGAAAAAGTGGATTTATAAATAAAGATTATTTTACAGAGCCAAATTAAACCTTGGCCAAGTATTTAAAATAAAATGTTTTGTTTTGATTAAAATAGTAAAGGTTTATTTAAATAAAATAATAAGGAATTAATATCCAAATTTTATTTAAATAAAAGGTTTTACCATTTTAATTAAAACATCAAAACTTATTAAATTATTTTAAATAAGATTTCTAAGTATTTTATTTTTCTTAATTAAAACCTACTGAAGTGTTTTGGTTTTATTTTAGAATTCAAAATAAATATTCTAATAAAACAAATCTTATTTGAAGTAAATGAATAAGGCCCATTTTATTTAATTGTTAATGGACCAAAAATAAAGATGTTATTTTATTTTAAACAAGTTTTCCAAATATTCTTTATTTCCAAATAAAACCTACTGATTTGGTTTTGAAAATATTTGGATTTCAAATGGAGATTATATTAATTAAATCAAACCCTATTTTATTAAATAACTAATGAACCATTTTATTTAATTAATGAATGGTCCTAAAAAGAATAAAAATATTATTTTTATTTTTGGGATTTGGTTTATGTTGATAAACAGAACCAAAAAATCATTATAAGTTTGAATTGTTTGAATGGTTTGAGTGAATGAATAATTGATTCAAATTCAAAACAGAAAAATAGAAATAGAAAAGGAAAAAGAATTCAGAATGAAAAAAATATGGAAACAGACTGGCCCAACTGCCCCAGCCCAACAGCCCACCTAGCCCACCTCACCCTCGCCCCCGAACCGTTTTTCTTCACCACAGAAGAAACCCGCACCCTCACTGACTGGTGGACCCTATTCCCACTCTCGCTCACTCACTGACGCCGGCCCGCACTTCCACCTCACCATCTTCTCCACCCACGCGAGGACCGCGCCCTCCCCCGGCCGTTTCCTGCCGTTAACACCTCGGAGTAAATTACCAGTAAATGCTCGACGATTAATCCCCGCGACCACGCCAGTTAAATCACCTCCCTCTCCTCTTTCATTTCCCTCAAACCCCGCTTCCCCGGAGCCACCAGGCTGTTCCGAATCTCTTCTGCGCCGCCGCCGTCTCCGACGAGGTTCTCGGCAAATTCCGGCAGCACTGCATCGCCCCATAACTTCCCGAGCAACCAGGCAAGTTCGCCAGACTCTGGAGCACCGCTCTGTGGCCTCAGCTCGCTCGCGGGTGACCTGCAGCCTCAACTCTGACCATGTCTGAGCGCCACCGACGATAAACCCAAACTCCGGTGAGCTCTAGCACTCGACTCCGTGCGCGCCTTGATCAGTAAATCATGTCGTTTGATTAGTCTGTGTCTTCTGCATCTCCAGGTGCTCGCCAATCACTCGCGCGTGGCCTGCAACCTCGCCCCTGTCGACGACTAACTGCACCCGAGGCACGGCTCAACTCCGACGAGCAATTCTCATCGACCCCGTGCGCCCCTTGGCCAACAAAGAGCACGTCGAGCATTAGAAAGCTTCGGCGAACTCGGTGAGCCCTTCCCCTCTCTCCCTAGCTTCTGGTATAGCTGGCAAGGTCATTGCCAGAGCCACGCCGCCGCGCAGCCGCCGTCAGCGCCGCTAGTTCCTGGCAAGCGCCTAGTAGCCGTAGGATCTTAATCGCGTGACCACGATAGATTGACTGAGTGAAGAGGTATGCTTGCTCCTGTGCTGCACGATCCGCTTTAGATCTAACGGCTGCTGTCAGTCGATCCGCGCGAACCGTTTTCAGCGAATTAGAACGTGCCGCGTGTCACCAGAAGTTTGGAAAATAGAATTTGAACCTGATTAGAATGCAAATTTGTAATTGCTGTAACTTTCAAACCACACGTCCAAATTTTGCAAATTTTATATCAATGGATTCAGGAGAGCAAGCCCTAGCCAACCATGCCCTTAGTTTAGCAAATAGTATCTGTTAGCTTGTTTGAATTTGCAGAAACATTTGTATGCTTTTTAAGGATGTAAAAATTGTTTAAAAATGAATTTGGGGTTAAAATCTTTGGCAATTGGATTGATTTGAACCTACTGACCCTAGGAAACACATTGTGGACTCAAAAATGTATTTGGTGAAATAAAATAATGAATCTTTGATTTAAAACCATTTCTAGTCAAATAGAAATGTGATTTATTTATTGAAAATGATTTTGAAGGAAAACCTTTGGGAAATGGTTTCTTGTAAACTTACTTACCCTAGGAACCAACCCATGGTTTGGAAAATGAATTTGAAAAAGTTTAGAATGGATTAATTAGTTTAGTCCATTTCTAGCCAAACAAAACTATTGTTTTGTTATGAAAATGGTTTTGAGTAAAGACTTTGGAGGAAATGTTTTGGACCAAACCTACTGACCAAAAACACCAAGTTTTAAGAAACAACAACTTAATTGGTGAAACCACTTAAGGTTGTGGTATTAAGAAAAATGTTTTTCACCACATAAAATGATGAAAGGATTTGAAAATGGTTTATGGATAAAACCCATTTGAAAATGACTTTGCCATTTTGGTAAATGACCAATTTGGAATTTACAAAGTTTAGAAGCCTAGTGGAGACCACCTTTGCAATAGAACGAACCGTTGCATGCTTATGCATGACTTACATTCCATTACTTTGTGTGCGAAAAATTGTTTGTTTGACTTTGGTTTGGAATGTGAATTGAATTTGTGTTTGCTTGATTGACTTGTAGTGAAGTGTGAGACTAGCAAGATCAAGGAGTGAACCACCATTCCCTACCAAAAAAAAGGCAAGTGATGCTTCATACTTTTTGTTCCATTACTTTCACTATGCATTAGTGATTTTTCTCTAAGTAAAACTTGCATGGATTTTTCTAAGTATAGACCTTGCTATAAGAAAACCTAGTAGATGAATCCTTAGTAGGATTTTCCTAAGTTAAGATTCCTACTACTATCAAGCTTAGCCTAGCCAATAGAAAATATGGGTGGAAAATATATTCACACTATGGAAAAATATCTAAGTCTGAGGACTTATGTTTTTGTTTAATAAAACCACTAAGTCAATGAATCCCCTGGGTGGAATGGAAGGATTGATTTATGTTGAGTGGTTACACAAGGCCATGGACTTGGCTTGTGTATCTCACTTGTGGTATGCCACCCAGGAACAAAGAGATTTGAGATGTCAAATGTTGAGAAGCTTCAAGTGCAACCACATGGAAATATGGGCTCTGCCATGATCATATAGGTTGCAAGAACTTAGTCATATGGACAGAGGGTGGTAGTGTTTGATAGGTTGGAATGCGTCCATTTTGGTCTAAGGGAAGGCTTCTGAAAGATCTTGTCTTGGGAAACCAAGTCTTGTGGGGAAAGTGCACCACCTCTGCAGAGTGTAAAATCTAAGTACTTAGCCATGTCCCTGGTAAAGGACAATTTGAGCATCAAGACATGGAAGCAATCAAGAATCTCATCATTCAAATTTCTAAGTTAAAACTTGTGGATTGAACAAGGGTTGTTTGAAATCTTCAATATTTGATGTAGAGATGCCTTGGTAAAAGGATCTTCAAATCTTTGATTGAGAAAAATGATTTTGCCAAGGAAAACTTAGTATTTTCAAAATGATAAGGAAAATCTATTTTGAGCAATGCAAGCCTCAACTCCACTTAGCCAAATGCATATAGATGATAGACTCCACTATACTACAATAGTATCACTTGCCAATACAATTCAAATGTATTGACCCTTGTGGCTGTAACTTGTAATGTTGCAGGTTTGATTGATTTTAGTGAAGATTGATTGATTAGGATTACAAAGTCTACAACCAACATGTCTGCATGTGGCACTTTGAAGATGAAGGACCCATGACTATAGTTATTCCGCTGCAATGTAATGTAATAGCCTAATGAGCTATGTTTGATGTATTAAAATTATGTTATTCCTGGTTATAAAGTTATATTATGACCTTTGTTTCTTGATATTACATCTTAACTGTGGATTCTAGCTATTGATCCAGGGACTAGCATTGTAAACACAGGGGGCTCTATCTTATTAAAGATTGGAACCCCTACAATATATGTACATGTTCCAAGTGAAATAATGTGTTGGTTTCCGCATACATTATCGTTGAGAAGTTTTTTGCCATCTTATTTCCAAAAGAGCATGTAATTTTTTCAAAAATCCCAGAATGCTTGAAAGTACTTTGTGCTCATGTTCGTTCTGGTTACGATTTTTGAATATCTAAAAAATGTTACCTCAAGGTACAAAATTTAATTTACTGTCTACTTTGATTCTTTATCTGATTGCTTAGATACAGGCATTTTCCGAGTAATGAGTTGTTGGTACTGGAAGCCGGCTTTGTTTTCGAGTTTAAACTGGTTTAGCAATTACGCTCCGTTGATCGTCAAAGTTTCCATGCTAAAGGTTGGCCGACCCATGAAAGGGACGAGGCAGAGAGCCAGATAAACCGAGAAGTATAGGCATAAAAATGCAAAGTGGTTCAGAAATTTTTTCAAGCATAGGCATAAAAATATATAAGCAAAGTGCTAAGATAGTAAAAGCATTATTTTTACAGAACCAGCACAAAAAGTAAACATTGTATCCATCATTAGATTGCCATAAGTTCAATATAATGCATAGAAATTGTTTATGCTGCAGGCGGTGGTGATGAAGCAGGTGGAGCACTGGAAACAACGGCAGTGTCGCCCTCGATCTCAGACTCGGAATCATTGATGGCTTCTGCCTCTTGGGGTGAGGGAGGAGCGGCGACAGATTCGAAGAATAGCATCGTGTAGTTGGTCATCTCCGCCACCCGACAAGCATAACCTGCACAAGACTCTTGGATGGCCTTGATGTCTTGCGGGTTACCCTCATCATCCTCCTCGGCAATGCCCTTGGTGACGTGCCAGATTTCCATCTCGCTATGGTGGCTCATCACCATGTTCAGAGCTGTTTGCGCAGTAGTCCGAGCGTAGGAGATCTTCCAGTCTTTGATCAATTTCGAAATCTCCTTGACCTTATCCCTCACCTTGTGCACTGACATTGTGTGCAAGTCAGAAAGCTTGACGGCTTCGCCAGCCTCTTCTAGAGTTTGGCGGAGGTCATACAAGACATCTCCTACGAGCTTAATGCGCTCGAGGCGAGGTTCGGAGGTGGGAGAGTCAGAAAGATTCATGGGGCTGGAAAAGAATCAAAAAGTCAAAATTCGGTTGAAAACAAAGTCGAAAAATCAAACAACAAAAGTAAAAGATTCGAAATCTAACCTAGCACGGAGTGATTCTATTGCGCATGCTCCTTGCGGAGACTGTTTAGTTCACTAGCTGAGGCCTAGGGAAGATGCCTCTAAATATCAAAATCCTTCTTGAGATCAGATAATTCTTTATCTTGGAGGGCTAGGAGCTTCTCGAGCCTCACGGTCTCGTGATTGCTTGACTCTAGGACTGTGGCTACGGATTTTTCCGATTCCAAAGTTATCTTCTCAAGCTTGTCCCGGAGTTCAGCATTTTCTATCTCCAAGACCTTGAAGTTTTTGGCTTGCTCCACCATCTTGCTAGACTGACATAACAGTTTTGCAAAGATAAAAATATCAGTCGGACAAAATAAAAGTTTGGCTATGACAAAAAAGATAATTGACAAAGAAGAAGTCGGAAAATTTTACCTTTTGCTTCATCTTTTTGAACTTTCAACTTTGAATTCTCAAAGCGCAAAGCCTTGATTTGTTTGCGCTTATTGCTAATATCCTTGAGCAATTCCTGGTTGGAAGATGCAATTTTCTGTAAGTTTAAAGACGGAAAACCATTAGACGGCTAATAAGACTCGGGCTGCAAATTTAACTAAGTAAAATTACAGCACGAGCCTTGGGGGCTACACTATATCATTCTTTGCAACCTAAAAGCATCAACTCGGATCCATTGATGTTTATCCGACTTTATGCTTGGGGGCTAGAGGATATGATAATAAATGCAAATAAGAATCGGAGACTTACAATGTGTTCTAGGTGCATCTTTTCAAATCCGAGTTTGGTGGTGTGAAACACCTTCTCGGTAAGGGTGAGGGAAGGAACATCCGTCGCTGGAAGTTCGCCAGATGCGACTTTAGCGTCCCGGACCAAAATTTGGTCAAGGAGGCTGACCAGATTGACATCCTCCTCCTCTTGGCTCGCTACCTCTGGAGTCAAGGTTTGCTTCTCAAGACTGGATTGAGCCAGTCTGAGGATCTCTTCCTTTTCTTTTCTCTTGAGGCCAGGGATAGCAGAATCACCCTTGTTAGTTGCCTGGTCATCAACGGTGACTAGGGCTTTTGAGATTTTGCCAGCATCAGGGGATGCAGAAGCTCCCTGTACTAATGGAGTACGGTATGGAGTCGATGGTGGCCCAAAAGGTGAGATGACAAGCTTTTGTTGGAGTATCTGCTTGCCCGGCTTGCTGTCCGGCTTTAACTTGCTCTTCAACGCTGATTTAACTCTAGAACACGAAAATCCTAGATATTAGGTGTGCTTTGGAAAGAAATAAAGGTACAGAGGTACTGAAAAAGAAAGGTAGGGCATTTACTTTTTAACTACTAGCAGCACTTGGCTACCAGTAGCAACAACTTCCTTTGCCTTACGCTTCTTGGAGGTGGGGGCGGCAACTTCTTGCACCTCATCATCCTCCGTCGCCTCAGGATCGTTTGAGGCATAACCCTCTAGTGGAGCTAGCTTATACTCGGAGAGTTTCTTGAGCTAACAAAGTCAGAAAGCATCGATGAAAACAGAGTCGGAGAAAGAACAGAAAAGAACGACGAAACACGAAAACAGAGTCAAAATAATTACCGAAGTCAGAGGACGGTTGGTCGTATACATCTTCATGGAAACTTCCGGAACTTTCCGTTCCACTCTTTCCTTGATCGAATATTGCATGAGGATCTTGTAGTACTTCGGCGCAAGCCGGCTAGAATTGACCCGCATCTTGTCCTTCTTGTCACTCATGATCTGGTGCATGAGGCGATCTCCGTGGTGCTGGAGAGGCTGAATCCGGTGCTCCAGCAAGCAGTGGATTAAGTCGAATCCATGGACGCCCTCATGCATCATCAAATATTCAATCCGCCTCTTGGCAAGGATCAAAATATCCGATAGCTCCGGCGCCTCTTTGTCCCATGAATCTTTGTGGGGAGCGGCGTCGTTGACGAATGTCGGAAGACCTTCCGCCTTTCCTAGAGCCGAAATATCCTTATGATGGAAAAAAGTTCCGGCCCACCATTTGACGGACTCACTAGCGTTAATCCTAGGATAGATCCGATTCCTCCTAAGGACTAAGCTAAGAGTGCTGGTGACATAAGGCACACAGGCACTGCTGGAATTCTTCTGAGTACCATAATAGTACCGGAAAAGAGTGAGACTTGGCCTAATGCCAAGAAACCCCTCGCACAAAGCTGCGTGAGCACTAAGATCAAGCAGGGAGTTGGGAGGAAGATTATGGAGTTGCACACCGTAGTAGTTGAGGACCTCGATGAGGAAGTCCGACGGTGGCAAGCTAAGGCCACGGTCGACCTAAGTGCCGAACATCACCCTCTCGACGTCGATCTGCGAGTGAACGACGTGTCCTGAGGTGCTCCGCCACGCGCCGACAACGATGAACCCTTCATCCTCCATGACTTGGAGCTCCGTGTTTTCCATGGCGCTGGGGATCCAAAGACCCCGCATCTTCTTCTCTTCCGCCGCCGATGAACCCACCGCCGCCGATCCTGAGGTCGAGGCAGAAGCCATGGATCTTGGAGGAAAAAGGGATGGTGGGGGAAGGAGATATTTTTTCTCAATGGTGCGTAGATAGGAACTAGTGCGGAGTGCTCGAGGAGTACGAGGAAGAAATTAATGAATCGATGTTGAGGTGAATCTTAGAGAAAGGGTTTTGTCCCCTCTTTATTTTGCCTCTACGTCAAGATTCATGCGATGGCACGCGCGATTACCGCCACGCGTATAGGTGAGTGGGAGTTATCTTCCTCGCGACTCTTCCGCCCGCTCGATTTTCGCGCAGGCATTGAAATGGCATCCTGTTCCGTAAAGAACGGACCCACCAGCGGTCGTGCTGATGGAAATCCTATCAGTGACAGGACCTGATCTGAAAAGTTGTCAGTCTGCACGCCGCTGAAAAATCCAGTTTATGTTTCAAACCAAGGAGGGAAAAGACTAAGGTCAGAGCAATATATATCCGACTCGATTGACTCAGAATCCTACATTAATGAAGAAAGTTTTTGGGAACCCTTCAAGATTCTCAAGAAGAAGAAACCATCAAGCTAGACGATTTATCCGACTTTGGACCTTGGAGACTTCCGGGGGCTACTGTTGAAGATATACTTTCCGGGTGTACCCACAGGACTCGCTGACTAGGGTGGCCCACCAACGGGTTAGAGCTTTGCTTCACGGGCGGCCTAGTCAGAGAAAGAGGAGGAGCCAGTTCTGGCTATGACAAGGCCTAGAAGAGTTACCGACTTAGGCCTGTAGTATTACTTGTAGTCCAAGCTGTACATAGTTACCGACTCTGTAACATAGCCGGATAGGTCTCTCCTATAACCATAGGCCCCGGTGACTATATAAACTGGCCCTATGGGAGCCTTTAGGGCACAAATCTGTAAGGTTCCCAACCTTTAATAAGCTAGAGATCCCCGCGTTTACAATGCTAGTCCCTGGATCAATAGCTAGCATCCACAGTTAAGATGTAATATCAAGAAACGAAGGTCATAATACAACTTTATAACCAGGAATAAAGTAATTTATTACATCTTACATAGCTCATTGGCTATCTCATTACAATGCAGAAGAATATAACAATAGCATGGGTTCCTTCATCTTCAAAGTGCCACAAGCAGACATGTTGGTTGTAGACTTGTAATCCTAATCAATAAACTTCACTAACATCAAACAAACCTGCAACACAAAGGTTACAGCCACAAGGGTCAATACATTTGAATTGTATTGGCAAGTGATACTATGGTAGTACAGTGGAGTCTATCATCTATATGCATTTGACTAAGTGGAGCTTAGGCTTACATTGCTCAAAATAGATTTTCCTTATCATTTGTAAACACTAAGTTTTTGCTTGACAAAATAACCCAAGGCATCTCCCAATAGAAATTGGTGATCCTTCAATCCCTTGTTCAACCACAAGTTTTTAACTTAGAAATTGGGATGAGGAGATTCTTGATAGCTTCCATGTCTTGATGCTCAAATTGACCTTTACCAGGGACATGGCTAAGTACTTAGATTTTACACTCTGCAGAGGTGGTGCACTTTCCCCACAAGACTTGGTTTCACCAAGACAAGATCTTTCAGAAGCCTTCCCTTAGACCAAAATGGACGCGCTCCAACCTATCAATCCCCTACCACCAACTGTCCATTTGGCTAAGTTATTGCAACCTATATGATCCAGGCAGAGCCCATAATGCCAAGTGGCTGCACTTGAAGCTTCTCAACATTTGACATCTCAAATCTCTTTGTTCCTGGGTGGCCATCCACAAGTGAGATACACAAGGTTCACCAGTCCCCTGGCCTTGTGTAACCACTCAACACAAACCATTCCTTCCATTCCACCCAGGTGATTCATTACTTAGTTTTTTTATTAAACAAAACACAAGTCCTCAGACTTAGAAATTTTTCCATAGCATGAATATATATTCCACCCTTGTTTTCTATAAGCTAAGCTAAGCATGATAGTAATATGAATCTTAACTTAGGAAATTTCTACTAAGGATTCATCTACTAGGATTTCCCATGGCATAGTTTGTACTTAACAAAAATTCCATGCAAGTCCTTCTTAGAAATATCACTAATGCATAGTGAAAATAATGGGACAAAAGTATGAAGCATCACTTGCCTTTTTGGTAGAGAATATAAGTTCACTCCTTGTCTTTGCAATGATCACACTCTTCAAATCACTACAATTCAATCAAGCAAGGGCACAGTTTCAATCTACCATTCAAGCAAAACATCACATAAAATGATAGAAACAAAACAATGCATGCAAGCATGCCAAACTTTGTTTTATTTACAAAAGTGGTTTATAATAGGTTATAAACATTATAAAACACTTATTGGTCATTTTATAAAGTGGCAAAACTATTTTCAAAAGATTTTATCTTTAAACCATTTTGAACAAAATCAATATTTTATGTGGCTGAAAATGCCTTTAGCGAAAGAACAATTTTATGTGGTTCACCAAATACATTTTTAATTCATAAAACTTGGTGCTTGGGGTCAGAGAGTTTATTCCAAAACATTTCCCAAAGATTTTCTCCCAAAAGCGTTTTTAATAAATAAACATTACTTTTATTTGACTAGAAATGGTTTAAATCAAAAGTTTATTCTTTTGCTTCACCAAATATGTTTTTGAAACCACAAATTGATTTCTATGGTCAGTAGGTTCAAAACAAACCATTTGCCAAAGGTTTTATCTCAAAAATAATTTTAGAACATTTTATATATTCTAAACATGCATACACAAGTTTCTGCAAAAACAATCAATTTAACAGAAGCATTTTACTAAACAAAGTGCATGTTCAGAAAGTACTTGTTTTGCTGAATCCATTGATATAAAATTTGCAAAATTTGGACCTGTGGTTTGAATGTTATGAATTTTTCAAATTGGAACATCTAATAGACAAGTTTCTGGTTTTTAAAACAAACACAGGCCACGTGGAGCATTTCTATTGGTCAATAACGGTTCGCGTGGATCGACCTCTCTGGAGCGTTAGATCTAAGTGAAATCATTTGGATCTGGTTCAAACTTACCTCTTCGCCTAGATCTAATCCTAGCCAGTCAAAATGGATCCTACGGCTACAAGGCGCTTGCCAGGATCTGGCGGCGCGAGCGACGGTGACTGGCGGCGGCGCGGTCTGACAGCGGTGTCGCCAGCGATGTAGGAAGCTAGGGAGAGGATGGTGAGGCTTACTGGGTTCGCCGCGATGTGCTTAAGCTCGAGGTGGTCGTGGGAGATCAGGGGGCGCTCGGGGTTGACCGCAATTTCTCGTCGGAGGGATGCCTGGCTTCGGGTGCGGTCAGTCATCGTCGAGGGCGACGCTACGTAGCACGAGGGAGCCAACGGAAGATGCGGTTAGCTTCGTACGCGAGTCACGGACATGTGTGCATCAAAAGGAGGGAAAGGGGGGTCTATTCTTACCATGAGGACTCGCCGGAGTCCAGGCAGACGGTGGCGATGTGCAGTGGTCGTCGTTGTCGAGGTTCTGGGGCACGCGCGAGCGAGGGAAAAGTGCTGGGAGGTGCAGAGGATGCTGGCGAGCAAGCTCGTGTGATCAGGCGGTAGTGGGGCTGATGGTGGTCGCCGGAATTTGATTGCGAGCTCGTCGGAGCAGAGCGTGGTCTAAGGGTAAATCAGGGCGGCCTGGGGGCTCCGGTTGAGTAAGGTCTGAGGGGAAAGAAAGAGAGGGGAGAGGCGAGTTAACGTGCGCGATTGCTGGCCAATTCATTTGCGGCATTGATGTGAATTAAACTCACGAATTCAACGGTAGACACGGGGGAAGGGAGGAAGAACAGGTCGCACGCGGGGTTGAAGATGCTGACGGGGCAGGCGGGGTCTGCTTGTCGGCTTAAGAGAGAAAGGGAAAGTGGGTCCATGCAGTCAGCGACGCTGCGGATTTTTCCTGCGGTGAGAAAACGTTTCGAGGAGAGAGAGGTTAGTTGGGCTGCTGCTGGGTCAGTTGGGCCGGCTGGGCTGGGTCGACCTTGTCCATTTTTTTTGTTCCTGTTTCTTTTCCTTTTTCCATTTCTTTTATTCTGATTTGATTTTTTTTAATTATTTCAAACATCAATTTGAATTCAAATTTCTCTCCAACTTTGTGAGGATTCAAACATTGATTATTTATACATTCTGAAGTCAATTTTTGAATAAATAATTTATTCATTTTAGGGTCCTTTAATTATTTAAAATAGGCTCTAGTATTAATTAAATAACATTTGTTAATATTTTTCAATCTCCATTTGAATTCAAATCATCACCAAACTCTTGGGTGAATTTTAATTCTGTTTATCAACATATTTCAAAGTCCAAAATTAAAATAATTCTTTTATTCTTTTAAGATCTATTATTAATTAAATAAATAGACCATAGTCTTTAATTCAAATAGGTTTTAATTTATTTTAAAACTTTTTTTGAAAACTAAATAATACCAAAATCTTTTCAGTAGGTTTCATTTGAAAAGCTAGAACACTTGGAAATCTTATTTAAAATAAATTAACAAGTTTTAGTGTATATTTAAATATGGGAAAAGCCTTTACTTTAATAAAATTGGATATTAATAAATCCTCATTATTTTTATTTAAATAAACCTTTACTCTTTTTATCAAATAGAAATATTTTATTTCAAAAGCTTGGCCAATATTTAATTTGGCTCTATAAAATAATCCTTATTTATAATTCTACCTTTTCTTTTGGAAACCAAATCTTTTTATTAAAAGATTCAAAATTAGGGATTCCAATTATTAAAAATCTTTATTAATTGTTTATCTTTTTAAATTTTATTTAATCAAAACAGGTTTTGATGTTTCCAATTGGAATCAAAAGTTTCTTCTCACCCTAAAAATCAATAATTGTTTATTTTGTTTATTTATTTTTCACATTACAAGATTTGGAAAATCTTGGGATGTGACAAAATCAATACGCACAACCACAACCAACTCGCACATGTGAACCTCTCTTGTAATATGCTATAACATTTGGCTTACGCCGATATATTACTGGGTTGCTAGCAGGAGTAGGATCCGATTACCGTAGTCTCACACCCCATCCTTCCAACGCCATTGTCAATGATCCGAAGATAGATCCACATGCCGAAATGCAGAATAGGCCTTCCAAGGCCACTTGGAGATCTTGCTCTTGGAGTTATCAGGCCCAGTAGCAGTGGCCTTTGAGAGGAAAGAACAGGCTGCTTACCTTCAGTGGTAGCAGCACGACGAGCAGCAGCAGACCTCTGACAGGAAGTCTGAGTAGAAGTACGCACAACCTCATGATCTTCTTCATCAATCTCGGGAGGAGGACCGGTGGAAGGAATACGGGTGCGCTTGCCTCTACGGGAACCACCTTGCCCTGAGAAGAAAGCAAATAATAGGGAGGGATGGTGGGTTAAGTGCACGAGTTCGAAGGAAGAAACAAAGATAGATTGAAAAAATACAGTCAGTGAGTCAAATACTGTGCACCGGAACTTCCGCTGAACTGTCGGAACTTCCGGTGAAAACGCACCACCGGAAGTTCCGGTCGTGACTCACCGGAAGTTCCGGTGAGGCCACGAACAGGGCGGTCAACTGGAAAAACCATGGATCTAAGATCTAACATGCACACGTATGGATTCACACAAATGTACTAGCCTAGCAAGGTTCCCTAGGCCTGCCAAGACCTCCCAACAATTTCTATCCAAAGAACTATCCTAGACAAGGTGAGCCCTAACTCAAGCAATGGAGTGAGCAAGATATCCATTAATGGAGGGAGTTGAGGGCAAATACCGGAGTCCATGGAGGGAGATCAAGGTGGGGAAGGTTACCACGGAGCAGATATGAGAAAGGATGGACGGAGACGGAGGGTCCGGAGCACCTCCACGGAGAAGACGTCGCCGACAGCTGCTCCAAATAAGAAGTGGGTCTTGGGGAAAACTCGAAGAAGATCCCATTTTTCCCAGGGACCACTTTATGTAGGACAAAGAGCCTCACCGGAAGTTCCGGTGAACCGGAAGTTCTGAGCCAGGCAGAAGTAGCTAGGTCAGCAAGCATTTCTGAAGAACTACATGCTGACCGGTACTTCCGGCAGCTGGCCTCAAGTTCCGGTGACGCCATAAACACTTTCTCAGGATAGGAAGACAACAAGGGAGAACTTGTGCAGGAAATAGAAGGGGCTTGAGGAAAGGAAAGTCTTGGGATAGAGATCTCAAACGGTGAAGAACAAAAGACACCAAGAAAAGACAAAGAACAACCAAGCACAAACACAAAGAAAACCAAACAAGAAAAACAAAAGGGTCGGTGGCTGAGGCCACATATATAAGAGTAAATGTCTTGGCACCGCAAAGATATATCTTGAGTTCATTACCAACACTCATCATGAAGCTCAAATGGTCTCCTTTAGAGACTATAGAGTATCAAAACTTTAATGTGTGCATAATAGGGATAGTGTTCGTTCATAAGAGGAACTACACTCACCCTAAATCCATGCCTACATCCAAACAAAGATACACATTGAGACATGGGTATGTGTGCAAGGTACTCAAGCCACATTGCTCGAATCTATGATATTTATCTCATGCCTTAACTCTCGGAACCTTGCTTCATCAAGAGGCTTCGTGAAAAGATCTGCAAGATTTGCCTTGGTGGGAACATACTCCAAAGAAATGTCTCCTCTTGCAACATGGTCCCGAATGAAATTATGACAAATCTCAATGTGCTTAGTCCGGTTGTGTTGCACGGGGTTGTGAGCAATGGCAATGGCACTCTCATTGTCACAAAGAAGAGGCACCTTGTCAAAAGAAAGTCCAAGATCCTTCAAGGTTTGCTTCATCCATAGCAATCGAGCACAACAACTTGCGGCGGAGATGTACTCAGTTTCGGTAGTGGACATAGACACACAGTTTTGCTTCTTCGAGGACCAACAAACCAAGGATCTTCCATGAAATTGACAAGCTCTGGAGGTTGACTTCCTTCCCAATTTGTCACCAACCCAATCCGAGTCCGTGTATACAATGAGGTCAAATCTTGCTCCCTTGGGGTACCACAACCCAAAGTTTGGGGTATGAACCAAATATCGAAATGTTCTATTGACCGCCACCATGTGGCTTTCTTTTGGTGCGGCTTGGAATCTTGAACACATACCCACACTCAACATACTATCCGGTCAGGATGCACAAATATAGAGAAAATAACCAATCATAGAGCGATAAAGTTTTTGATCCAGATCCTTACCCTTAGGATCAAGATCAAGATTAACCTTAGTTGGCATGGGAGTCTTAGCACCTTTGACTTGATCAAACTTGAACTTCTTGAGCATGTCTTAAATGTATTTTGGCTTGGTTGATGAAAGTCCCCTTTCTCAATTGCTTGACTTCAAATCCAAGGAAGAACTCCAACTCTCCCATCATGGAGATCTCGAAGCGATCGGTCATGAGCCTGGCAAAATCCTCATTAAAAGCTTTGTTAATAGACCCAAAGATAATATCATCAACATAGATTTGTCATACGAACTTGTGGCCTCCGACTTTCTTAGTAAAAATAGTGGGATTAATGAGGCCCACTTAAAAGTCACCGTCTAACAAGAGCTCTCTAAGGCAATCATACCACACACGTGGGGCTTGTTTGAGACCATAGAGTGCCTTATTGAGCTTGTAGACATGGTTCGGGAAAAGTGGATCCTCAAAGCCCGGAGGTTGCTTGTACCAACTCTTTCAAAGGAACATTAATAAATGCACTTTTAACATCCATTGATGCAACTTGAAGTTATGATGAGTAGCAAAAGAAAGAAGCATACAAATGGATTCAAGGTGAGCAACGGGGGCATAAGTCTCACCGTAGTCGATGCCCTCAACTTGTGAGTATCCTTGGGCAACTAACCTTGCCTTGTTGCGCATGACTATCCCATTTGCATCACATTTGTTCTTGAAGACCCACTTGGTTTCGATGACATTTTGACAATCTTTAGGCCGCTCAACCAAAGTCCATACCTTGTTCCTCTTGAAGTTGTGAAGTTCTTCATTCATAGCGTTGAGCCAATCATCATCTTCAAGATCCTAGAAGACTTTCTGTGGTTCCACATGAGAGATAAAATCATGGTGAGAGCTAAAAGAGGCCAATTGCCTCCTAGTAGTGGAACCTCTATTGAAATCTCCATAAACATTATCAAGGATATGGCCATATCAGATGAGCTTGGCGAGACGATAGGCTTGACGGCGGGCTTGAGCTTAAATACGAGATTCTTGAGCAACCACTTGGTCATTGCCACCATTTGAGTCCCCGCCTTGACTATAAGCACGAACACGAGGATAATATTCATCAATATCCACCTCGGGAGAGTCATCATTTGGAGTAGATCTTTGATCAACATTAGCTTGCCCTTGTTCTTGATGAGCTTGACCTTGTTCATGACTAGCTTGACCTTGGGAGATGTCTTGAGAAGGAGCCCCATCTTGGGGAGGTAGATGATTTTGATGAAGAGCTTGAGATTCTGGGCTCGGAGAGTCATGAGCATGAGGAGCTTCGGAAGAGCTTGAGGGAGCTTGTGCCAAAATAGTGGGTCCTTGAGGGGCAAGATGATCTTGTAAGAGTGAGGGCTCCACTTGAGTAGAGCTTGGTCCTTCTCCTTCTGCCACAAGGGGATCCTCAAAGGGGAGGTGGAAACCCACACCCATTCTTCTTATGGCCTGAGGAGGAATTTCATCACTTGGATCACGAACACCGTCTTGCCTAACAAGGGACTCATGGTCTTCATTAAACTTCACATTGCTCGTCTCTTCAAATCTTCCATTGACTTTGTTGTAGACTCTATAAGCATGGGACTGATTTGAGTATCCAACAAAAATTCCTTCTTGCGCCTTGGATTCAAACTTGGACAAATGAACTCCTTTCTTGAGAATATAGCACTTGCAACCAAATACTCAAGTAGCTAACATTGAGCTTTTTCCCGACGAGCAGCTTATAAGGGGTCTTGTTCTTCTTCTTGTGAAGATAGAGCCGGTTGGTTGCATGATAAGCGGTGGAGATGGCCTCGGCACAAAAGTTGTATGTAGACTTGAATTCAGCTAGCATAGACCATGCCGCATCCATCAAAGTGCGATTCTTCCTTTCGGCAATACCATTTTGTTGAGGGGTATAAGGAGTGGAGTATTGATGCTTAATGCCTTCATCACTAAGAAACTCATCCAAGGTATAGTTCTTGAACTCGGTGCCATTGTCACCTCGGATGGAGAGAATGGTTGCATTGTGTTTCCGTTGAACTTCATTGGCAAAGTCGATGATGGTTTGTTGAGTCTCACTCTTGTACTTGAAGAATAACACCCAAGTGTATCTTGAGAAATCATCCACGATGACCAAACAATACTTTTTGCCTCCAAGACTATCGTGATATGGAGGGCCAAAGAGGTCCATGTGTAAGAGCTCCAAGCATCTTTCCATGGTGATTTTATTGAGAACTTTGTGAGGAGTTTCATGCATCTTTCCTTCAATAGAAGCCCTACAAACACGATCTTTGGCAAAGGAAACATCGTTAAAACCAAGGATGTTGCCCTCAGAGTGAAGTCTTTGCAAAGTTCTCATGTTAACATGGGCTAGGCGTCGATGCCACAACCAGCCCTTGTCAGCTTTAGCATAGAGACATAGAGCATGATGAGTGGTGGTCCCCGAAAAGTCCACCACCTACAAGTCATGCTCTATATACCCTATGAAAGACACCTTGAGAGACTTGCTCCACATGAGGACCACGTAATGATCATTCAAGAAAGAAGAGAGACCCATAATGCAAAGAGCACGAACTGAAAGTAAATTGTAACCAAGGGTTTTGACAAGCATGACGTCAACCAAGGATACATCCGGGGTTACCACCACTTTGCCAAAACCCAATACCTGAGAACTTGTTTTATCACCGTAGGAGACCATAGTGTTGGCAATATTTGGCCTTATCTTCATCATGATAGACTTGCTTCCGGTCATATGACTTGTGGTGCCGCTATGAAGCACCCATTTTGCTCCATCGGAAGCATAGTCCTACAAGAAAATCAAGCTTTGGTTTTAGGTACCCATTTTGCAATGGGTCCCCTTTTGTTAGTAACAAGAGTCTTTGGCACCAAAATGGCCCAATGATAATCATGCGTGTAAGAAGTTCCAACATATCTAGCATATACATGACCATCAATGGACTTGCAAAGAATATAAGAGGGATTGTTCTTTCTGGCAAAGTTGTCACTTTGCAAGATGGTTGGACCATGCCCTTGTTCTTTCTCTTCTTATTCTTGTTCTTCTTATTGTTCTTCTTAGTCTTGGAAAGTTAATCCTTCAACACCTTGTTCTCCTCAATGAGATGCTCATGCTTACAACAAGGGTTAGAAGGGCTAGACAAGTCCATAATTTGCACAATGGAAGACTTAGCATTTTCACTAGTTAGTTGAGTTTGAAGTTGTTCATGGGCTTCGAAAAGACTTGAGAATTTTCTCTCCAAGGCTTTGTGTTCCTCTTTGAGTTTCTCAAGATCTTCTCGAGTCCTATCATGACCAACACCAAACTCAACTTTCTCTTTCTTAAGGACCTTCACCAAAGCTAGAGCATGGTCACGTTCTTTAGTGAGAGAGCACACGGTGTTGTTATGGTCATTTACAAGATTAGACACATTTTCCTCAAGATTAATTCTCATATTTTTTTCATCCTCAAGACTTGGAGTGAGAGAAGAAATTTCATCGGCGGCATCCCTTCCATTTTTACTTAACAAGTCAATAAGTTCTTCCTTTTCATCTAAAGCATCCCTATCATTTTCAAGTTGTCCAAGCAAGGAATCAAAGCAAGTTTTAGTTTCTTCATCCAAGGTAGCAATAAGCTCACACATGTCTATCATCCCTTTCTTTATCTCTAGACCTTCAAGATCAAGAGAAGAAGGCTCACTAGAGATGGGTTGAGTAGTGGGTTTAGATGTTACCTCGGTGGCCTTGGACATGAGACACTTTTGATTGGAGGAGATGATGTTATCATTTGGTGAGTCAAAGTGGGATAATCGTGGAGTAGAGGTAGTGGAAATAGAAGCAACTCCCACAATCTCTCCGCCTTGGACTTCATCATCTTCATCCGTGCCCGAAAGGTATTCTTCATGGACCACTATAGCCCTTTCCTTGTTGGCGACATTCTTGACGGCGTATTTCTTGTTCAAAGGGTGAGGAGGCCTTGACTTGATCTTGCGAATGAGACGACCACCATTGTCTTCACTGTTCTCAAAGGGACACTTGGCCACAAAGTGACTCTTGTCATTGAAATTGTAGCATGATCTTCCCTTGGAGACTTGTTGGATGAGTTGAATCTTGGATTGTCCCTTGACCTTGACTTGATGCCGGACTTGTTCCAAAAGGCTCTTGAAGCGAGTGCAAGATGTTCATTGAAGGCACACTTGAGGTCCTCTTGAGACCACTCACTTGATGTAACATCATTAACAACTTCAATAGCCTTGGCCTTCAATGCAAGATTCACTTTTGTTGATCCAATAGCCCTAGCACGGGCGGACTCCCCGTTCTTCTTGGCAATGGTCATGGCAATCACTTCACTCAAGACTTCTTGGGAGGTCATTAGATGAATGTTGGTTCTTCCCTTAATGGAGTTGAGCTTTTGTTCTTCAAATGGAAGGAGAGCTTCAATGAACTTTATCTTCATGAACTTGTCATCAACATAGGTGGCACCAAGATCCCTCATAGTGCAACAAAGGACCTTGAGCCGACTATACATGTCTTCAGGAGTCTCATCATCTTGCATAGAAAAACCATTGCACTCGTTGTTGACTTCATAAAACTTGGAGCTTTGAATGCTTGCATTCCCAACAAATAGCTCGGTGAGATGATCCCATGATTCCTTGGCAGTGTTGAATTGGCGAATGTTGAGCAAAGTCCTTGGGAGTCAAGGCCTTTTGAATAATGCCCAAAGCTGTGGCATTGAGCTGCTTGTCCACCACTTCACCTCGAGTCAACTTCTTTGGGTCATATGGAGAGAATCCATCCTCCACAATCCTCATTAACTCAATAGAAGAGCTGGAAATATGTGAGCGCATTAGACATTGCCAATTAGAGAAATTTGAAGTATCTAACATAGGTGGTGCTCCTTGAGGAATGATGTGGGGGCACCGCCGAGTAGTCCTTTCCTTCACTTTCCTCTTTGGAAGTTGAGTCTTCGGGCTCCTCGGTGTTCTCGCTTGGAACCTTGGTAGATGTTTGAGAAACAAAACCAAGTCCTAAGTGAGTGGTGACGGCCGCGGGATTCATCCCGGGGGAGGTTACGAGAATGGTGGGAGGAAGCTTGGTGGTTTGGGGTGTGGCAAGAGCAACCATGGTGTTTTGCTTGAGAGACTGCAAAATAGTCATCATTTACTCAAACTTGGACATCATGGATGTCTCCAAATGCTTGAGTTCATCCATGGTGGGCAATTTCTTGGAGTTTTCATTCTCACTACCCCCTTCATCGGCCATCTTCTCTTAGACGGTAAAGCCAAAAATAAGAGCCTTGGATCTGATACCAATTGAGAGTATCGACTTTGAATCGACTAGAGGGGGGTGAATAGGCGACTACCAATTTTTAATTTGTTACTCAATTTTAGGCTTGGCAAGAAGGTAAGTTCTCTAGATATGCAACTAGGTGAACAACCTATATTCTAGAGAACTAACAACATGCACAAGAGCGGTAAAGAGAAATTAGGAAAGGTAGGGAACGAGATAACCGGAGCGGGGACACGGAGATGTAATTTTCGTAGTTCACTCCCAAGGGAGCTACGTCTATGTTGGAGAGGTGTAGGGGCCACACAAGGTCAACCGAGCGCCACAAAGGCCTCACATTCTTCTCTGGTGAGCTCCCCCACAAAGGAGGCCTCACAATCCACCAACCGGTGACCTTGAAGGCGCCAACCGAAACCTTTACAACAAGGTTGAGGGGGAAGCTCCACAACTCAATTGGGGGCCCTCAACGACACCATGGAGCTTTACAACACATGCCCTTAGCTCCGAGGATTCCCTACACCGTCTAGGGTTCCAAGAAACCCAAGAGTAACAAGATCCACAAAGGATAGGTGGGGGAAATCAAATCTTCTTTGGTGGAAGTGTAGATCTAGGTCACCTCCCTCACCTCTCAAAATATCAAGTGATTTGAGTGGCTAGAGAGAGAGATCTAGTGAGGTGAAGCTCCAGTATTAATGGAGGAGAGAGAAAATTGAAGAGTTAGGTAGGAGGAAGGAGGGCGCCTTAAATAGGCCCCCTCCAAACTGAACCATTGGGCTGTCCGCGACCTCACCGGAAGTTCCGGTGAGCAGCTAGAAGTTCCGCCCAGCGCACCACCAACGGTAAGAAGACCGTTGAAGCACGCTCCAAAAGCTTGACCGGAAGTTCTGGTCAGAACGACCAGAAGTTCCGATGAAACTTACGGAGAAAGTTCCGTTCCAAGTTCCGTCAAATAGAACACTTGCAAATAGAAGTGTACTGATCCTAAGCAGAACTTGGAGCGGAACAAGGGGTAGAACAACTGCGTCGCAAACAAAGCCTGACCGAAAGTTCCGGTGCCTGGGAGGAAGTTCCGCTTAGGATCTTAGTGGAAGAAGCAAAGGAAGTTCCTGACCGGATCTTCTGGTGTTACTTCCGGTGGAAGTTCCGCCAAATAGAACATTGCAAAACAAAGAGTTCTGAACTCTGGATGGAACTTCCATCGGAAGTTGGACCAGAAATAGGCCTAGATCCAACCCACAGAGAGCCCTGAGCGGAACTTCCGGCGCCTGGCCAAAAGTTCCGATCAGACAAAAACTACACCAACTGATCAGAAACACGCTCTCTCGCTGAAGAATAGGATGGCTGTGGCGGTGCATATATGGTTTGTGCAAAAACAAATGATTCCCCACAGCCTTTTGAGGTGGACCCCCTCTTGATAGTATGGCGATCTAAAGCAATAAAATGAGAGAAAGAGAGAAACAAAAGACCACCATCTTCACGAGATCCCAAGAAGAGCATCCACATGCTTCATAAGTTCCATCAAAAGCATTTATCCTGAAACTCAAGCACTCAGTTAGATCACAAGTGGGATTGTCATCATCACCAAAATAGCAAGGGAAAACATAGTCCTTTCACTTTCAATTCTTATGAGATCATAGGGCTCTTTCTAAGGGCTTTCTCGCCTTAAGAGAGAGATAGATTTCTATGATGAGGAGGATAAGGTATATATACTTAGACAGATCAACGAATACATTGCATGTGAAGCCTTGAAAAAGTCTAAGGCATATTCCAATCTTAATAACTAGATATGCTACCTAGAAAGTTTGATGAAGGGATTTGGTAGCGGTGCTAGATTGGGTGATCCTTCGTTCCTCCCTCATGGGAGACCTTTGTGTCCCGATGACGTTGGTTATGTGGATCCCTCTCTAGAGAGTGAATCCTCAAAACCTTCGGGGCACCATAATAAATTCCTTTTTACATATCCTAAACAAAATTCTGTTATGCCTCATATTAATAATTCAGGACCTTCTCCCCAATTTTAGAGAACTCACTTTTCCTATTGGAAAACCTCTATGGAATCTTATTTCCATAGCTGCATTGTTGTGCTTTGGGAAGTTTTGGTCAATGGGTTAAATCCACGTGATCCAACCAACCTTACTCCATGAGAGTAATATGATCTACAACTAAATGTCATGCCTTCTGACAAGACTCGGAGTACTATTCACCACTCGTTTCTTGATCAAGTTAGTGACATTGAAACCGCTAAGGAGATTTGGGATAGGATTGTCATCCTCCAAGAGGGAGCACCACTTATCCCAAAGTACAAGTATGAAGCTGAAGGGGTTCATAGCAGAAAACAAAATTTTCATGACTAGCATAACACCAATATGCCCAAGATCTATCGAGGAGTAATGTTGTAATGGAGAGAGGTTTCAGTAACATACCATTGTAGAACGAAAGCGCTTAACAATCACGCAGAACATGGATGATGTAATCATACTTGAAGCTGACCTCATGGTCACTAAGCTCCTTCCAAGTCACCCCAATTCCACGCAGGACAATCATGGTGCCACAAGTGGCAGCACCCCCGTGGTCTCACGCACGTCCGTTGTCCGGTGACGACTCCCATTCTCCCTGATCCAAATGGGATCCAGAAGTAGATCTTCTAGCCAGAATCACCGCAGCACAAAGGCGTGCTGCAGCGAATCAGTCTCTTATGCGCACAACCCTTACTTGGGGCTACAGTTGCAAGAGAGAAGAGAAAGAGAGAGAAAATACCTAAGGAAATTTCCTTCAAGAATATTGTGTGTCCTTTTCCCTCCCATATGTACCTTCTTATATAGGGGAAAAAGGGGCACCCAACTATTAAAGTCCCGGGATGGGACTAAAGGGAAGGTGGGAAGAGGTGGCATGCCATGGGGTAGCCGACCGGGTGGCCCCCACCCCCGCGCATGGCCCAAGGCCAGTTGAATGTGGCCCCTAGGAGCTGGCCAGCCCCTTGGACGGCTTGCCTCTTGGGCCTTTTTCATCTGGGATTCGGCCCATCAGGGAAAGTTTCCTTTCAAATTTAATTTTAATTACTTATTTTATTATTAATTCCAACAATTAATGTAAAATACATATTATTAATTTATTTTTGAACCGAAACACCTTTAAGTTATCGGATCCTCCCGGAAAGATTTTGGTTCTCTCAAGGAACACTTCTGGTATTCTCATCTCTTTCTTCCTATGATTCCAATAAATCCAAAACAATCTCCGAGCATCGTAAAACCCTTAAGTGTGTTACCCTACGGTTCGGGAACATCATAGACATGATCGAGAAACATCTCATATCAATGATCATTGGTGGGACTGGGATGCCCATAATGACCCATGTGTATTCCACGATCACAATGTCATGAGAACCATAAACATTGAGTCCAATTCCTTTTGTTGACTTTGGTACTTGTCTTATCCGAGATCTGATCATTGTTATCATGATACCTTGTTCAATCTCATTACCAACAAGCATTGCTTTACTCGTTCTTGTGATATTCCATCCTAGTGACCTAGCCACACATTGCGTAGCATATGTATATAATCACACCGAGTGTGCCCAAGTTTATCTTCCCATCACGTGAGTGAACAAATCCTGATCTCGATGCATATGCATCAACATATCCCTATAGAATACCTAATATACACCTTTATGATCACCTAGTTATGACGGTTGATGCAATCAAAGCAACCTTGGGTAATAGTGATTAAATATGATCTCATAGTCAAAGGATAAGGATAATTCATTTCTAGTTATTGCAATGATGAACTCTTTGACTTGATCGTGTTGCAATACTTATGTTGTTTAAATGTCCATATAATTCACCAATGATATGACTTCATGGTCAATTGGCATAAATGCTCCATGATCAGGAAATCCTGATCATCAGTTGCCTAGTGAACTAGTTTGAATAGAGGCTACTAAGGACGTTTGTTTGTTTACATACCACACGTGTACCAACGTTTCTGATTGGTACAATTATAGCATTGTGTAAAACTATTCTAAACTAATGAAATATGATAATAAACTTCTTTATTATTTTCCTTTAGGTAATATATCCAACAATCTCCCACTTGCACTAGAGTACAAATAATCTAGTCGCATTTGTTACTAATAATGATAACATCATATCATATATGTGATTTTGATCATGCTTTCTCATGAAAAAGTTTCCATCAATCTTTCATATCCGTATATTCTTTGCAAATCGTTAATGTCACCTATTTTGACATTATGATATACTATCATATAATAGTCTTGAAGTATATGTTTGGAAGAAGAGTGAGACTTTGTTCCTTGTGTCTAAAATGACATTTGTCTAGTTAATTGGACTTCCCTGTCATCATGTATACTAGAAACACACTCAGTTGAAAGTCAAACTTTCTTAAGCAAATATCATACTTGCTAATTATGAAGTAAACGTATACTTACATATCAATGTAAATCCTTTGATCCCTTTAGAGACACTATAGAATGGCTTAAACTTTGTTCATGTGATTCACTCAAGAATCATTTCAGTCCAAGAACATGGGTCACATTATGTTGAGTACACACTATGGTTGTATGGAAGAACTTATGATCAATCATAGGAGATGTTCATCATCCCATTTATTCCTTTTAACCATTATGGTTACTACCGAGAATTAACTAAATTCTTCCACTAGTTTCACAAGTAAGAAACTCTTTATATACTTGTTCCATTCTGAACTTATTTGAGAATCTAAAATTAGAATATTATGAACTTCCTTTAGAATCCAATTCATGAAACATTTCGATTATAATGATTTATTAAACATATTGATCTATCTCTATAGATTCAATATGTTCAATATGTGTTCATCCATCATACATTTTCTATCTTAAATGAATATTAATACCAACCACATCATTCATAATATGTCATCCACATATATAAGAATGTTTTCACGCTCCCACTCAAATTTGTCATCCACATATGAGACTTAGGATAATCACTCAACTCCCAATCAAATATGTCATCTACATATTAGGTCAAGAATTCACATAGCTTCCACTGAAATATGGCATCCACACATTTGACTAGTAAACTATTCATCTCCCACTCAATTTCTTGAAGATCTTCTCGATAATCTTGGAAACTCCAAAATTCTTTGATCATCTATCAAATCAAGAATTTCCAGCTATGATACATTTGTTGGAGATATGCCTAAGAGGCAATAATAAAATGGTTATTATTATATCTTTGTGTTTATGATAAATGTTTGCATAAAATTCTATAATTGTATTAATCGGAAACATTAATACTTATGTGTTTTGTAAACATAAAAGAGTCCCTAGTAAGCCTCTTGTTAAACTAGCTTGTTAATTAATAGATGATCATGGTTTCCTAATCATGGACATTGGATGTTATTAATAACAAGATCATGTCATTATGAGAATGATATGATGGACACACTCCTATAGTTAGCATAGCATAAGATCAAGTCATTTAGAGTTCGTTTGCTACAAGCTTTCAAATAAATAGTAACCTAATCCTTCAACCATGATATCATGTTAGTCACCATCACTGGATGGATGCTTTGATGACATCAAACACCACTTCGTAACTGGGTGATTATAAAGATGGCATTAGGTGTTTTGAAAGTATGTGTTGAAGCACATGGATCAAGAGTGGGATTTTTCCATCCATATGGCAGATAGATATACTATAGGCCCTCTCAATGGAATGTCATCCAATTGGCTTGCAAGCATGTGACTAGGTCACAAGGCATGTCATATCACGGAACAAGTAAAAAGTACTTATCGGTAAAGAGGTTTAACTAGGTATAGATATAACGGAGATCAAACCTTGGATAAGTAAAGTATCACGTGACAAAGGGAATCGGTATCATATGTAAATGGTTCATTTGATCATGAAGTCATCATAGAAATATGTGGGAGCAATTATGGATTTCCAGATCCCACTATTGGTTATTGAACGGAGAGGTGTCTTGACCATGTCTGCATAGTTCACGAACCATAGGGAGACACACTTAAGGATTCAATGTTGTTAAAGTAGATATGTAATATGAGTTGGAGACCGAATGTTGTTCGGAATATCGGATTGGATCCAGGACATCACGTGGATATCCGGAATGGCCTGGAGAATAAGATTCATATAAGAAAAGTTATTTTCTAGGGTTTAGAAATGTTTTCGGTGTTTTAACCAGAACCTTCTAGAATGTTCTGGAAGGTCCACCACACCAGGAGGGTGTCACTTGGGATGTGGCATGCCCTATGGGTTAGCCACACCAAACCCTAAAGGGTCAATTTGGCCAATACTAGTAAAAGAGTCAATCCCTAGTTTGAATAGTGAAATCCTAGTTTGAGAAGTCAACTCTAGTTTTTGGTAAGACGGAAGTCTAGGTGGAAAAGGTTTCAACCTCTTCCTTTGGAGGCCGAGTTGGGGAGGGACTTAACTAGAGCTGGGAACACCCTTGGCCGCCCCACCTATATAAGGAGGGGTGTGGGCGCACCCCCTTGTACCTCTTTCCCTTGGAGCCTAACCCTAGCCGTCGCCCCGTCTTCTCTCTCGTCCACCGTCCTTCTCTGGCTTAGGCGAAGCCCTACAGTAATCTCTTCTCCTCCACCACCACCACACTGTCATGTTGTTGGGATTACAGGAAGATCTACTACCTCCGCTTACTGCTGGAACAAGGGAGAGGAAGGTCTTCATCGACTACCGTACGTGTGACCGACTGCGGAAGCGCTGCCGAAACACGGTGCCAGAAGGATCGTCTACACGATCTTGAGATCGGCAAGTGATCGACTACATCAACCACGAGAATCCAATCTCGTTAAACGCTTTGGATCTATGAGCGTTAATTCTCTACAAACTCGTTGCACCGATCTCGTAGATTAGATCTTGGCTTTTGTGTGTTCTCGCGATAGAATTTTTTTGTTTTCCATGCTACGAACCCTATAGTGGTATCAGAGCCGACTCTATGCGTAGATCTGTTGTATGAGTAGAACACAATGGTTTTGTGGGCGTTGATGCTTTGTTTGTCACTTGCTTTTTTGTGTACTTTGCATCTTGCGGTATGGTGTGATGAAGCGGCCCGGGCTAACCTTACATGTCATCGTACATGAGACTTTCTCCACGCTCAACGTGCAACTAGCATTGCACAAGTGGATTTGCGGGTGTCTGTCTCTCCCACCGTAGTGAATATTCAATTTACAATGGGTACTTGACAATACTTGTATCAATGTTGTGGTTCATGTTCGTAGGTAGAACGGTTCTTATTCAAAATCCCCAAGCCACGTAAAACATACAAAGAAAATTAGAGGCGTCTAACTTATTTTTGCAGGGCATGTGATGTGATGTGATGTGATATGGCCATGATGTGATTGCGATTATATTTGATGTATGCAATGTTCCTTATTATAATATGGCAACCGGCATAAGCTTGATGGTTGTCTTTAAATTCATTAAGACATGCGTGTCTATTCATCATATAATTGCTTTATTCCAAGTAGTTGTAATAGTAGCTATTGGTGATGGGCAATCATGAAGCGGCACCATTGACCTTGATGCCACGCCGGTGATGATGGAGATCATGTTCGTGCTTTGGAGATGGAGATCAAAGACACAATAATAAAGGCCATATCATATCACATATTATGAATTGCATGTGATGTTAATCCTTTTTATGCATCTTGTATTGCTTAGATCACGACGGTAGAGTTATAAGATGATCCCTCTCACTAAATATCAAGTAATAAAGTGTTAATCCTTGGTAGGCACCATTGCTAAGACTCATCTTTTCGAAGCTTCACGTGATGATCGGGTGTGATAGATTCTACGTGTGCATACAACGGGTGCAAGCCAGATTTGCACATGCAGATACTAAGGTTAACCTTGACGATCCTAGCATGTACAGACATGGACTCGGAATACGGAATACCGAAAGGTAAAGCATGAGTCATATGGATGATATGATGAAAATATTGATTGTTTTCCTTTGAAGCTACATCATCTCTCATGATGATCAGACTTGGTGTAGTGGATTTGGTTGGTCTAATCACCAAAACGACTCGAGGGATGTTGTTTTGAGTGGGAGTTCAAAAGTAATATGATTAAAGTTGAACATAATTTATCATAAATTAAATCAAAGTGAATTTGCGTAATTGTTGTAGTCATTAGCATCCGTTCACCACCTTACGCATAGTTTTAATTGAGATAATAGAACTATAGAATTCTGGATAGTTACTTTACAAACTAGTATCGTATTGTTTTGAGTGTCAATCTAAAGTTTTAAAAGTCCTACTGCAAACTTTCATGCAAACTCCGTTTACTTCATGAAGTTTAATAATTAGTATTAAATACGGAGTAACAATTCTAGTGTTAGTATATAGGTATCATGTTTGTCTCCATGATTCTTGATATTAAAAAGATTGTTTTAATATCAAGGTTATCTAGAAGATGAAAGGATTGTTTCAGAAACCATCATGTGAGGAAGATATTGCGATATTTGAAACGATATTTTGGTTGCAACATGATATAGTATAATTTAGCAAAATATATGCTCTCATATTTGATGAGAATTTGCTAAGGTTGGAGATACTAGATGTCCTAGTTCCCCAAAAGGTTTTGGAAAGCAACATTATACTCCCGATTCACTGTTATAAGCTATAGTAGCTTGATCATGAAAATTTTCATGATGAGGATGAATAAAAGATGTAGGTAAAATGTTTACTACACTAAAAGATTACTAAAGAATGGAATTGGAAAGAACGCCAAACATTTGATGATGGTGATCTACTTCAAAGTGCATGTCCAAAAATATTAGTATTTGACTATACACGCTTTGGACTAAGTTTCATATGTATGGCGCCACTATTGATATTGATAGATTATTTTAAAAAGAAAAGGAAATGATAAAAGAGAATCTCAGAAATATTTGATAGTAAAGAAAAAGACTGGAATTGTCCAGCATAAGTATATAGATGATATACATGTTATGGTTGTATTCCTTGCTTGTTAGACAATGACATTTTGGGTATTGGATACCGAATTGTTTGGTGTGAAGTGTCATACATGACAACACAATTTGTGATCTACAATGGCCTAAGTAACCAACAAGAGAATATGTGATGATGTTCATCAAAAACAAACAAGGTCTTGTTGTGTTTCTCGTTGACATCAAAGCTTACCTTCAAGATTTGTTTCAATAATTGTTATTTCGATTAGGTATTATGATAACAAAAGGTTGTTCAAATAATTACCGTATTCCGTATAAGATGGATGATTTACAAATCTAGTTGGATAAATCACATCCATAAAACTAATTCTAAAATATTGCAAGACAAATGATTGAAATATCACTTAAGAAGTGACATCGCCGTTTAAATTATATTGGAAAGAAAACATGAACAAACTCCATGTTGATGGAATTTTTGAGTCTTTTGATTGTGATGAAATGACACTTGTAAGACTTTCTTGGAGGTAATTGAAACTTTGTTCAAAGGCGGAAGAAGAATGAACGACTAATTTATTGGAATTTGTACATATTGATGTATGTAGTCCATTTTGTGTAGTCGTAAGTGATGGATTTCAACTTCATATGCTTTCTTCGGAAAATTTGAGTGAATATATGTGTATATTTACTTAATTAGGATGAAGTATGAAACATTTGAAAAATGTTCAAAGACTTTCAAGATGAAATGGAAAATCATTGTAACAAGAAAATAAAGAGTTTATGATTGGATCATAAAGCAAGATATTTGGGTTACAAGTTTAGCATAACACCTAAGATTTGAGGAATCATTCCATGGATTTTCATTTCCCGAAACACGATAGGAGTATGGAGTGTTCAATATATGTAATGAAACCTTGTTTGACATGGTAAGATCAAAGGTGTAATTCATAAAACTACCATTATATTTAAAAGATTAAAGCTTTAGTGACTACTGCTTTTACACTGAAAAGAGCTCCATCATAATCCGTTGAAATGACACCATATAAGTTATGATGTGGGATAAAATCCAAGTTGTACTTTCTTAAACTTTGGTATGCTAGGCATAAGTAAAATGTTTACAACCAAAGTGAGGTGATCATGTCTTTGTAGGTTATTTCAAATAATCGTTGGGTGTTCCTCCATAATGAAGGGAATATGCCCTGAGAGGAAATAATAAAGTGTTTATTATGTGTATTCCAAGTATATGATAGATGTTTATTTTGCATGCTATAATTGTATTAATGCGGAAACGTTAATACATGTGTGTTTAATAAACAAACAGAAAGTTCCTAGTTATGCCTCTCTCATAAACTAGCTCGTTGATTAACAAGATGATCAAGGTTTCCTGATCATGGACATTGGATGTTGTTAATAACGGGATCACAACATTAGTGTAATGGTGTGATGAACATTCATCCGAAGTATAGCATTACGATCAAAGTCATTGAGTTTATATTGCTATAACAACTTACGAAGTGATCCTAATCCTTAGACCATGAGATCATGTCAATCACTAACACCGGAAGAGTTTCTTGATAACATCAAACGTCACACCGTAACAGGGTGATTATAAAGATGGATTCAGAACTAATAAAGTGTTATGTTGAGGCTCATGGATCGAGAGTGGAATTTGTTCATCCCGATGACGGATAGATATACTCTGGGCCCTCTCGGTGATATCACATTGATTAGCTTGCAAGCAAGTGATTTGATCACTAGAATGTTATATCACAGGAACGAGAAAAGAGTGCATGTCGGTAACGAGATCAAACTAGGTATGGAGATACCGATGATCGAATCTCGGACATGTAATATATCGTGAAACAAAGGGATTAAGATACTAGCGTAAAAGGTTCCGACGATCACAAGAAAGTCATCGTTGAATGTGTGGGAGTCAGTATGGGTCTCCAGATCCCGCTTCTGATTATTGATCCGAGAGGGGTCTCGATCATGTACGCATTATTCACAAACCGTAGGGTGACACAGTTAAGAGACACCGACATCCAATTGGAGCAAATGTTTCATGCCGAAAGAATGAACAAGCGCAGGAATTTATTTCACTAGATACCGAAACAGGTTTTCGGGTGAAATTGCATAAAGTGGTTATGCATGTGAAATAGAATTCTAGCAAGGGGTTATTTGTGAATGTTTTTCATTAAAGTAATTGACAAAATTCTGAATAAAATAAAAGAGTTTTATTTAATGAGAGTTTGCATTAAATTTGGTGGATATTTAATGGGAATTTGAGTGGACTTTTGAGTGGAGGGATTTTAAAGGGCATTTTGTGAGTGGAGTGTCCACCCACATGAATGAAGGAGGGGAGGGGGCAGCCCCCATGGCCGGCGGCCACCCACTTGGGTGCCTCTCCCTCCTCCTATAAAAGGATCCCCCCTCCTCACTTGTCTCTCACACCTCCTCGTGAAGGATCTCTCTCCACCTCTAGAATTTATCCCCCATGGTCTCGGACTAGCGAGATACATGTTCCCGATGGCTATTCGGCAAGAAAGAGTTGTGCTTCCGCTGCATCGCTGGAGCGAGGAGGCGGAGGTTGCTCGGTGCCTCGAACGTGTGTGCGAGCACGGATGCGCTGCTGATTTGCGGCGCTAGGACTTCCTCTCGATCTTGAGATCGGCAAGAGATCGTCTACATCAACCACGAGTTGAACTCGTTAAGCTTTGTCGGTTTTCAAGGGTATGTTCTCTACGGATATACATCGGCCCGTTGTTTTTATCTAGTAGATATATCTTGGTATATAGTTCACATCGTAGGAAATTTTTTGTTTTCTATGCTGTGAACCCTACAGTGGTATCAGAGCCGGATCTATGCGTAGATACTTTACACGGGTAGTACACATATGAGTATGTGGGCGATGATGATCATGTTGTTGCTCCTTTGTTGTAATTTTGGATATTGGTGGCATAGTGGGATGAAGCGGCCGGGACAAACTTTACATGTCCTCACACATGAGACCTGTTCCACGCTTGACATGCAACTAGTTTGCATAAGTGGCTAGCGGGTGTCTGTCTCTCTTACTATAGTCAATATCTATTTTGCAAGCGAGTTGTCAACAATTTGATTATCCTCGTTGTGGTTCATGTTCGTAGGTAAGAACGGTTCTATCTCGAAAGCCCTAAGCCACGTAAAACTTGCAATGGATAAATTAGAGGCGTCTAGTTTAGATTGTTGCTGGGCTAGTGTTATGATATGGTAGTGTTGTAAGTAGAAGTATGAGATGATACTCTTAGAACACACATAGCGTGTAAAATCCATAGACCTTGGATTTACACATATAGGTATGATAGTGATCATACCACGATGCACATGATAGAGATCATCTGCGGGAACCATATAATTTCACTAATAAACATATGATGTTTGATAGCATCTTATATTGCTTGTTTAGCGCTTTGTTAGCATAATAAGATGATCCCTCATTTAAATATCAAGATAAGAATGTGTTCTTCCTTTAGTATGCATCGATTATGTTTTCGTCGCTCCAAGACATCACGTGATGATCGGGTGTTCTTGGATCCACGACCATATTTCGGGTGTAAAACAGTTACACACGCGAATACTAAGGTTCTAACTTGGCGAGCCTAGCATGTACAGACATGGCCTCGGAACACGGACTGAAAGGTTAAGCATGAGTCATATAGTTGATATGATGCCCATTTGATGCTCGCCTTTGAAGCTATACCGACTCACGTGATGATCGGACTTGGTGTAGTGGATTTGGTTCATGTAATCACCAAAAAGGCACGAGGGATGTCGTTTTTGAGTGGGAGTTCATTCGTAATATAGATTAGTTGAACTCAATCTATCATACACTTAGTCTAAACTTTACAAATTCTGTTGTAGATGGCACCACCTGCTTTTAATTTAAATGTGTTCATGGAGAAAGAGAAACTAGCAACGAACGGTAGCAACTTTACCGAATGGGCCATGAATTTGAGGATTCTCCTCTCTGCTGCACAAAAGCAATATGTGCTAGAAGCGTCGTTAGGCCCCCCACCTTTTGATGATGCCCCTGACGAGGAGAAGAATGTCTATCAGACTCGTCAGGAGGACCACAACTTAGTTCATTGCGGCATATTGTATGGGCTAGAGCCGGAACTTCGAAAGCGTTTCGAAAACGGCAATGCATTTGATACAATGGGTGAGTTGAAAATGATTTTCGACACACATGCTGCTGTAGAGAGCTACAACGCTTCAGAAAAGTTCTTTAGCTGCATGATGGAAGAGCACAGCTCCGTTAGTGAGCATGTACTCAAGATGTCGGGTTACGCCGATAAGCTTGTGTCCTTGGGAATATCGATTCCCATTGACTTAGGCATCCATCGTATTCTGCAGTCTCTGCCACCTAGCTATAAGAGCTTCGTGATGAACTATAATATGCAAGGCATGAAGAAGTCTCTCCCCGAGCTTCTGTCAATGCTTAAAACTGCAGAAGTGGAGATCAAAAAGGAACATCAAGTGTTGATGATCAATAGGAACACTGGTTTCAAGAAAGACAAGAAGGGAAAACGGAAGGGAAGTAAGGGCGGCAAGCCTGTTGCCGCGCCTGAAAAGAAACCCTGAGTTGGACCTAAGTCTGATTTCGAGTGCTACTATTGTAAGGGGACTGGCCACTGGAAGCGCAACTGCCCCAAGTATCTAGCAGACAAGAAGGCCGGCAAGGCAAACAAAGGTATATATGATATACATATTATTGATGTGTACTTGACTAGTGCTCGCAGTAGCACCTGGGTATTTGATACCGGTTCAGTTGCTAATATTTGTAACTTGAATCAGGGGCTGCGGAACAAGCGACCGCTAGCAAGGGGTGAGGTCAAGATGCATGTCGGCAATGGATCAAGCGTTGATGTGATCGCCGTCGGAACGCTGCCTCTCCACTTACCGTCGGAATTAGTTATAAACTTGAATAAATGTTATCTGGTGCCTGCACTGAGCATGAACATTGTATCTGGATCGTGTTTGATGCGAAGTGGTTATTCATTTAAATCCGAGAACAATGGTTGTTCCATTTATATGAATGAAATCTTTTATGGTCATGCACCGATGATGAATAGTTTATTTCTATTAGATCTCGATGATAATGTTACACATATTCATAATGTTGATGCTAAAAGGATTAAACTTAATGATGATATATCCGCATATATGTGGCACTGCCGTCTAGGTCATATTGGCGTTAAACGCATGAAGAAGCTCCATTCGGATGGACTTTTGGAATCACTTGATTATGAATCATTTGATACATGTGAGCCATGCCTTATGGGCAAGATGACTAGAACACCGTTTTCCGGTTCAATGGAACGGGCGACAGATTTATTGGAAATCATACATTCTGATGTATGTGGTCCAATGAGTGTGTCGGCGCGAGGTGGATATCGTTATTTTGTTACTTTCACGGATGATTTGAGTAGATATGGTTATATCTACTTGATGAAACACAAGTCTGAAACCTTTGAAAAGTTCAAGGAATTTCAGAATGAAGTGGAAAATCATCGTAATAGAAAGATCAAATTTCTACGGTCCGACCGTGGAGGTGAGTATCTAAGTTACGAGTTTAGCACTCACATGAAAGAGTGTGGAATTGTTTCACAACTCACACCTGCCGGAACACCACAGCGAAATGGTGTGTCGGAACGTCGTAATCGTACTTTATTAGATATGGTTTGATCTATGATGTCTCTGACGGACTTGCCGTTGTCATTTTGGGGTTATGCACTAGAAACTGCTGCATTCACTTTAAATCGGGCACCATCTAAATCCGTTGAAAAGACACCGTATGAATTGTGGTTTGGAAACAAACCTAAGCTGTCATTTCTTAAAGTTTGGGGATGCGATGTTTATGTGAAGAAACTTCAACCGGATAAACTCGAACCCAAAGCAGAAAAATGCGTCTTCATAGGATACCCTAAAGAAACTATTGGGTATTCCTTCTATCACAGATCCGAGGGCAAGGTTTTTGTTGCCAAGAATGGATCCTTTCTAGAGAAAGAGTTTCTCGCGAAAGGTGTGAGTAGTCGGAAGGTAGAACTCGAAGAGGTTGTGGAACCTTCTCTTCAAAGTATGGCGAGTAGCGCAGCGCCGGAAGTTGTTCCGGAGTTGGCTCCACCTGTTGAAGAGGGAACTAATGATAATGATCATGAAACTCCAAAAGAGAGTACTACCGAACCTCGCAGGTCAAACAGGACGCGTGCAGCTCCCGAGCTGTACGGAAATCCTGTCATGAATTTCATGGTTGATGAAAATGATGACCCTGCGACGTATGAAGAAGCGATGATGAGCCCGGATTCCAACAAATGGTTAGAAGCCATGAAATCCGAGATGGAATCCATGTATGAAAATCAAGTTTGGAACTTGGTGGAATTACCTCACGACCGAAAGGCCGTGGAGAACAAATGGATTTTCAAAAGGAAAACTGATGCTGATGGTAATGTGACCGTCTATAAAGCTCGACTTGTCGCAAAGGGGTTTCGACAAATTCAAGGAGTTGACTACGATGAGACTTTCTCTCCCGTAGCGATGCTAAAGTCAGTTAGGATTATGTTAGCAATTGCTGCATATTTCGATTATGAGATATGGCAGATGGATGTCAAAACCACGTTTCTCAATGGTAATATTGAAGAAGAGTTGTATATGATACAACTAAAGGGTTTTGTCGATCCTAAGGATGCTAACAAGGTGTGCAAGCTTCAGCGATCCATCTATGGATTGAAGCAAGCATCACGAAGTTGGAATCTCCGCTTTGATGAGGTGATCAAAGAGTTTGGATTTGTCCAAACTTATGGAGAAGCTTGTATTTACAAGAAAGTGAGTGGGAGCAATGTGGCATTTCTGATATTATATGTGGATGACATATTATTGATCGTAAATGATATAGATCTTTTAAACAGTGTTAAAAGTTATCTAAACAGCAAATTTTCAATGAAGGACCTAGGTGAAGCGTCATACATATTAGGCATAAAGATTTATAGAGATAGATCTAGGCGCCTAATATGGCTATCGCAAAGTACATACCTTGATAAGATTTTAAAGAAGTTTAAAATGGACGGAAGTAAGAAGGGGTTCTTACCTATGTTGCAAGGCAAGACATTGAGTAAGACTCAAAGTCCGGCTTCGGCGGAAGAAAGAGAAATAATGGACAAAGTCCCCTATGCTTCAGCCATAGGCTCTATAATGTACGCCATGCTATGTACATGACCAGATGTGGCACATGCTATTAGTTTGACTAGTAGGTACCAATTGGATCCAGGTTCGGAACACTGGATAGCGGTCAAGAATATCCTTAAGTACTTACGAAGAACTAAGGATATGTTTCTTGTATACAGAGGTGAAGAAGAGCTCATCACTAAGTGTTATGTCGACGCTAGCTTTGACACCGATCCGGATGACTCTAAGTCTCAATCCGGGTACGTATTTCTCATGAATGGCAGAGCGGTTAGTTGGAGGAGCTCCAAACAACCTGTGGTAGAGGGATCAACAACGGAGGCCGAATATGTTGCTGCTTCAGAAGCGGCTCAGGAAGCAGTTTGGATGAAGGAGTTCATATCCGAACTAGGAGTGGTGGCAAACGCGTTGGACCCAATGGTGATCTATTGTGACAACAATGGTGCCATTGCCAATGCCAAAGAGCCAAGGTCTCACAAGCATTCCAAGCATATTAAGCGCCGGTTTCACTCCATCCGCGAGCATGTCAAGGATGGAGATATAAAGATTTGTAAAGTACATACGGATCTCAATGTAGCAGATCCGTTGACTAAAACTCTCCCTAGAGCAAAACATGATCAACACCAGAACTCAATGGGTGTTAGATTTATCACTATGTAACTAGATTATTGTCTCTAGTGCAAGTGGGAGACTGAAGGGAATATGCCCTGAGAGGCAATAATAAAGTGTTTATTATGTGTATTCCAAGTATATGAAAGATGTTTATTTTGCATGCTATAATTGGATTAATACATAAACGTTAATACATGTGTGTTTAATAAACAAACAGAAAGTTCCTAGTTATGGCTCTCTCATAAACTAGCTCGTTGATTAACAAGATGATCAAGGTTTCCTGATCATGGACATTGGATGTTGTTAATAACGGGATCACAACATTAGTGTAATGGTGTGATGAACATTCATCCGAAGTATAGCATTACGATCAAAGTCATTGAGTTTATATTGCTATAACAACTTACGAAGTGATCCTAATCCTTAGACCATGAGATCATGTCAATCACTAACACCGGAAGAGTTTCTTGATAACATCAAACGTCACACCGTAACAGGGTGATTATAAAGATGGATTCAGAACTAATAAAGTGTTATGTTGAGGCTCATGGATCGAGAGTGGAATTTGTTCATCCCGATGACGGATAGATATACTCTGGGCCCTCTCGGTGATATCACATTGATTAGCTTGCAAGCAAGTGATTTGATCACTAGAATGTTATATCACAGGAACGAGAAAAGAGTGCATGTCGGTAACGAGATCAAACTAGGTATGGAGATACCGATGATCGAATCTCGGACATGTAATATATCGTGAAACAAAGGGATTAAGATACTAGCGTAAAAGGTTCCGACGATCACAAGAAAGTCATCGTTGAATGTGTGGGAGTCAGTATGGGTCTCCAGATCCCGCTTCTGATTATTGATCCGAGAGGGGTCTCGATCATGTCCGCATTATTCACGAACCGTAGGGTGACACACTTAATAGACACCGACATCCAATTGGAGCAAATGTTTCATGCCGAAAGAATGAACAAGCGCAGGAATTTATTTCACTAGATACCGAAACAGGTTTTCGGGTGAAATTACATAAAGTGGTTATGCATGTGAAATAGAATTCTAGCAAGGGGTTATTTGTGAATGTTTGTCATTAAAGTAATTGACAAAATTCTGAATAAAATAAAAGAGTTTTATTTAATGAGAGTTTGCATTAAATTTGGTGGAAATTTAATGGGAATTTGAGTGGACTTTTGAGTGGAGGGATTTTAAAGGGCATTTTGTGAGTGGAGTGTCCACCCACATGAATGAAGGAGGGGAGGGGGCAGCCCCCATGGCCGGCGGCCACCCCCTTGGGTGCCCCCCTCCTCCTATAAAAGGAGCCCCCCTCCTCACTTGTCTCTCACACCTCCTCGTGAAGGATCTCTCTCCCCCTCTAGAATTTATCCCCCATGGTCTCGGACTAGCGAGATACATGTTCCCGGTGGCTATTTGGCAAGAAAGAGTTGTGCTTCCGCTGCATCGCTGGAGCGAGGAGGCGGAGGTTGCTCGGTGCCTCGAACGTGTGTGCGAGCACGGATGCGCTGCTGATTTGCGGCGCTAGGACTTCCTCTCGATCTTGAGATCGGCAAGAGATCGTCTACATCAACCACGAGTTGAACTCGTTAAGCTTTGTCGGTCTTCAAGGGTATGTTCTCTACGGATATACATCCTCCCGTTGTTTGTATCTAGTAGATAGATCTTGGTATATAGTTCACATCGTAGGAAAATTTTTGTTTTCTATGCTGCGAACCCTACACATAACACCAAAGACAAAAGTGTTTGTCGCTCAGAAAGTCAAGTTTCTTGAGAAGGAATTTTTCGTGAAAATTTAAGTGGGAGGACAATAGAACTTTGATAAGGCTATTGAACTTTAGCTATATGTGCAAAGTTGCACAGCGCCGGAAAGTGTCCCGGAGGCAGCAACAATGCTCATGGCTCACGTGCCTCAATGGTTGTGATCATGGAGGTCTAAGTTCCTATTAAACCAAGTAGTTTGGGTAAAACAATCCAATACTAAGATTTGAGAGTAAATCATTATTGTTTGACAATGATAAACCGACTACATGCAAAGAAGCGATGATGTGTCCTAACTCCGTAAAATGGCTTGAAGCCATAAAATCAGTGATAGTTCCATACTTGGGAAATCAAGTTTTTGAACTTGTAAGACCCTCTAGAAAGGTGTAAGACCTTATGGTCGTATTTAGATCTATAGAGAAATAGACATGGATGTTTCACATCTATGAAATAGTCGACATGTCGGGAACGAGTTCATGACAATGTTCAAGTAGTTGATTATGAAAAGATTTGATCTTTCATAGCAATATTTAGTCTCGACGGATTCATGTAGCAACCACTACATATATTGGTATATGGTAGTTGAACAAAAAAAGTTCTTCTAATAGAATGGTTACCTAGGACGTGTACATGACACGACCCAAAGGGTTTTGTTAGTTCCAAGGATGCTAAAAGCTCATGCAAACTTCAAATGTTGAAGTAAGCATCGCAGAGTTGGAATCTTCACCGTGATGAAACTGTTAAAAGGTTTAATTTCATCCGAGACGATGAAGATGCTTGCATTTGCAAGAAATTAAGTGGGAGAGCTAAGACATATTTCTAATGCATTATGTGAAAGTGTAAGGTTCCCAACCTTTAATAAGGTAGAGATCCCTGTGTTTACAATGCTAGTCCCTAGATCAATAGCTAGCATCCGTAGTTAAGATGTAATATCAAGAAACAAAGGTCATAATACAACTTTATAACCAGGAATAAACTAATTCATTACTTCTTACATAGCTCATTTGGCTATCACATTACAATGCAGCAGAATATATAGCATGGAGTCCTTCATCTTCAAAGTGCCACAGGAAAACATGTTGGTTGTAGACTTGTAATCCTATTCAACATACTTCAATAACATCAAACAAACCTGCAACATAATAAGTTGCAGCCACAAGGGTCAATACATTTGAATTGTGTTGGCAAGTTTCACTACTATGTAGAAATAAGTGGATCCTATCAATACATGCATATTTGGCTAAGTAGGGTTTAGGCTCTTTTGCAGAAAGCAATATAGTTTTATCCTATCTTTTCAAAATAGTTTTGATCTTTGTCAAATCTTTCTGATCTTCTTGGAAAACTCCAAGTGCTTCAAATCCCTTGTTGTCACCATCAAATTTTACTTTGAGAAATTGGAATGTAGAGATCTTCCATAGCTTCAGGCCTTAGTTGCTCAGTGTTGTCCATAACCGAGGACACGGCTAAGTACTTAGAATTTGATCTTCTACATAAGTTGTACACTTTACCCACATGACACAATCTCATCTTGATGCCACCAGTGGCCGCTGGATAAGTACTCACCAAGATGGAGTACTGGCAGATTGAGAATGTGACAAAGTCTTTCCATAGGAGTCCTCCCAATACACAATGCTAGCTTGTCAAACAGGCACCAATGTAGGGATAAATTTCCCTTACACAATTCTAGTTAACCTGAAGATGCCAATGCATGGGTCTTCCACTATGTAGTTGACTAAGCCAGAGCCCATTTAGCATGTGGCTGTACACGGAAGCCACTGTACGAGAAACATGTTCAATCTCTAAGTCCCTAGGTGGTTTTCTTCTAGTGCACATACAAAAAGAGATGGCCATATAAACGTGGTTCCTTTTGTTGCCACCTTGTCCAATCTTGAGTATCCTTGTCCACCCAGGTGGTTCATTGAGTACTTGTTTTATTATATAAAACATATGTTTTTTCAACTCTTCATATAACCATATCATGTATCCCATCCCAATATATAGCAGGGCTAAGCATACTACAACTACAATGTTTTCACTAAGGAAGGTATAAGGTATCTTATTAGGATTTAGCATAGCATAAAATAATAGTAGTCCTTATCATGCATGTTTCAAAAATCCACTAAGTGTAATGAAAATAGTAGGACTTGGATGATAGTGTCACTTGCCTTTTTAGTAGAGAATGTTGGTTCACTTCTTGATCTTGCAAATATCACACTCTTCTAATTTCACTATAATTCAATCAAGCAAACACATATTCAAACCAATATTCAAACAATTTATAACACATAAAATAATAGAAATAATGTCATGCATGCAAGGATGCAAAAGATAGTTTTATTTGAAAAAGTGGTTTCTACTAGGCTCTAAACATTATAAAGTTCAAAGTGGACATTTATCAAAGTGGTAAAACCATTTGCAAATGGTTTTATCTATAAACCATTTTTAAATCAAATTAATATTTTATGTGGTTGAAAAATGCTTTGAGCAAAGCAATATTCTTTAAAGAGTTCACCAAATATATTTTAATTCTCAAAACTTGGTGTTTATGGTGAGAAGGTTTGAATCAAATCATTTCTATATCATAATCAACATTTTTATTTGACTAGAAATGAGCTAATTCAATTATTTATTCCTTAACTACACAAAATACATTTTTAAATCCATAAGTTGGTTCCTAGGGTCAGTAGGTTCACAACAATCCATTTTGCAAAGATTTCATCTGCTGCGGTGACGCTCGGCTAACGGCGGTTCTGTCGATACAGGAAGCAAGGGAAGGAGGGAAACAGTTCACCGTGCTCGCAGAGGGTTGGCGAAGCTCGAGGTGGCGTTGGCTTGGCGAGGGGCGCACCGGAGAGGCGACGATTGCTCGCCGGAGCTTGCAACGGCGTCAGGCGGCTCTGTTTGACGACGGGGGCGAGGTTGCAGGTCGCCCTAAGGCAAGATAGGGGCACGGTTAGACGCGGGCGAACGTGGGGAGTACGGGAGCATCAACAGGAGAGCTTGGGGCGGTCGAGGCTTACCAGGGAACTTCGTCGGAGACGAGACAGATGGCGGCGGCGTGTTGAGGTCGTCCTTGCCGACGCTCTGGGGCAAGCGCGGCCAAGCAGTTGACACTGGGAGATGCGCCAGGCGATGGGGAACAGGCTCGCGTGCAGAGAAAGGCGAGGAACAGCTGCGGTTCGCCGGAATTGATCGGAAAGGTCATCGGAGCAGAGAAGGCTTGAGCTCAAAATTCCTGCAGCCTGGTGGCAGAGGGGAGGCGCTGTTTGGGGGGAAAGAGAGAAAAGGCGTGGGCGTTTATCTACGCGTGCTCACAGCGAGGAATAACGCAGGCATTAACCTGAATTCATCACTGCAATCAAGGCAGCAACGGCAAGGGAGACGTGGTCGCGGGTGAGAACGACGACGTGCTGGCGTGGGGCCCGTCTGTCAGTGAGATAGGGAGAGGGGGCACGGGGTCCACTTCTCAGTGACTCTATGGGTTCCTTTCTGAGTGAAAACGGTTCACTAGAGGGGGAGTTTAGTTGGGTTGCATATGGGCTTGTTGGGCCTGTTGGGTTGGGTCTGTTTTGTTTCATTTTTTTTATTCTGAAAGCTTTTTCATTTTCCAGTTTGAATTTCTGTTTGATTTTCAAACAAATAATTCAAACACCAATTCAAATCAAACCACCACCAAACTTTGTATTGATTTTAGTTCTGTTTAACATCATAATCCAAGGTCCAAAATTAAATAATTTTTATTATTTTTAGGATCCATTAATAATTAAATAAATAGACCTTAGTCATTAATTCAAATAGGATTTTATTTATTTAAAAACTCTATTTGAAATCTAAATAATATCAAAACCATTTCCGTAGGTTTTATTTAAAAATATAAAACACTTGGAAATCTTATTTAAAATAAATTAACAAGTTTTAGTGTTTATTTAAAAATGGAAAAGCCTTTACTCTAATAAAATTGGATATTAATAAATCCTCATTATTTTATTTAAATAAACCTTTACTCCTTTTATCAAATAGAAGTATTTTATTTCAAAAGCTTGGCCAAGATTTAATTTGGCTCTATAAATTAATCCTTATTTATAATTCTACCTTTGCTTTTGAAAATCAAATCTTTTTATTAAAAGATCTAAAAATAGTGATTCCAACTATTATAATTTTATTGTTTATTTATCTTTTTAAATCCCTTTATGATTTTATTTGATCAAAATAGGTTTTGATGTTTCCAATTGGAACCAAAAAGTTTCTTCTCACCCTAAATTTCAACAAAATTTTATTTTGTTTATTTATTTTTCACATTACAAAATTTGGAAAATTCTGGGATGTGACAGGCTACCACCCTTAAAATAAATTTCGTCCCGAGATTTGGGAAGGCTAGGGTTACAAGTTGGCTTCAAGGCAACTAGGGTACTACCACCCTTAAAATAAAGTCTCATAGGATTACATTGATGGTTCACTTGACTAGGGGTTCAACACTTAATATCCAGACAAGGAATCCTTATTTGACTCAACTGAGTTAACTAGTTCCTGACATCAACTTCTTCTATCTCTTCAAAGTTTCCATCCATGTCAATGTGGTTCACATGTCCTTTTTGGGTCACATTGGAGTCATTTCCATTGGATCTTCTAGCATACTTTTTCTTTTTCTTCTCAGGACAGTCTGATGCATAGTGTCCAAGTTCCTTACAATTGTAGCACTGCAACTGGCTAATGTATATCTTCCTGAAAGTGTCATGTTGGTTCTGACCAAGGTCATCTCCATTGTCAGTATCATTTCCATTATTATCACTTCCATTGTTGTTGTGGTGATACTGATGTGGTTTAGAATCTTCATTGCTCTTTTTGAATGAATGCTTATTTTTTGATGATCTTGAGTGATTCTTGAGTTTATGCGTCCTCTTTCTGTTCTCAACTTGATTCATCTTATTTTCCAATATAGTGGCTTTGTCACAGAGTGATTGATAAGTTGGGACATAGGCAACAGCTAGCTGCATGTTCAACTCATCATTAAGTCCTTCGAGAAATTTCTCCTTTCTCTTAGCATCTGTATCAACTTCATCCGTTGTATAGCATGCCAGATTGTTGAATTCTTCAATGTACTCAGCCACACTGAGGTGACGTTGTTTCAGATTCTGGAATTCCTTTTTCTTCAAGTACATCACTCCAGGTGAGATGTGAGTTGTTCTGAATCCATCCTCAAAAATAGCCCAAGTTACATCTTCAAGGGGAGTGGTGATCTGGAAGTTATCCCACCATGTTACTGCTGGTCCTTCAAGTAGAAATGCTGCAAACCTAACTTTTTCTTCATCGGTGCAGCCAATAGTCACTAAGTCCTTGTTCACTGAACGTAACCAGTCATTGGCTTCCATTGGATCAGTTGTTCTAGAGAACCTTGCAGGCCTAAGTTTCAGAAACTTGGTGAGCATGTCAAGTGCTGGAGGATTATTCTGATTGTTGTTGTTGTTGTTGTTGTTGTTGTTGTTGTTGCTGGTGTTGTTGCTGGTGTTGCTGTTATTGTTGCTGTTATTGTTGCTGTTGTTGCTGTTGTTGCTGTTGTTGTTGTTGTTGTTGTTGTTGTTGTTGTTGTTGTTCTTCCGATTCTGTATGAACGTGGTTATCATCTGCATCAGTTGTGTCTGAGCTGTCATCATCTGCTGCATCTCAGGAGTGATGTTGTTGTTTTGGTTGGGGTTGGCACGACGGGAGGCATCTGTTAGTTTGATAGGGATGAGTAATGATGGATAGGTTTTTGAGAAGTTCGAACACACAACTCAAAACATCCAAGTTCAATCAAACAATCAATCAAGCAACAAGCAACTATCCACTTATCAACTTATGAGCTTAACTCATGAGTTGAAGGAAACAACAAGTTTTTCTTGAAATAATTAACTTAGTATAGTCATACCTCAAAGGTCAATATGATCCATACACTAACATGGTATCAATGTTTTTGGTAGGCAATCTAATGTCTCTTGGTTTTCACTTGTAGTCCTTAGTGATGTCTAAGTTGAAGTCCTTAGTGAAACTAAAGTTGAAGTCATTGGTCATGGTGAAGGCTTTTTCCAACAAGTTGAAATGGAAGAGGTGTAGAATCAAAACCAAAAGGTTGAGGAAAGAGTTTACAAGATTGTTTGTAAATAAGTTTTGGAACAATAACAACTCCTATTTTTCTAAGGGGTTTTGTCCAATCCTAGGGTTACAATCCTACAGGCAACACAGTGCTCTGATACCATCTGTAAGGTTCCCAACCTTTAATAAGGTAGAGATCCCTGTGTTTACAATGCTAGTCCCTGGATCAATAGCTAGCATCCACAGTTAAGATGTAATATCAAGAAACAAAGGTCACAATACAACTTTATAACTAGGAATAAAATAATTCATTACATCTTACATAGTTCATTTGGCTATCACATTACAATGCAGCAGAATATATAGGATGGAGTCCTTCATCTTCAAAGTGCCACAGGCAAACATGTTGGTTGTAGACTTGTAATCCTATTCAACATACTTCACTAACATCAAACAAACCTGCAACATAATAAGTTGCAGCCACAAGGGTCAATACATTTGAATTGTATTGGCAAGTTTCACTACTATGTAGAAATAAGTGGATCCTATCAATACATGCATATTTGGCTAAGTAGGGTTTAGGCTCTTTTGTAGAAAGCAATATAGTTTTATCCTATCTTTTCAAAATAGTTTTGATCTTTGTCAAATCTTTCTGATCTTCTTGGAAAACTCCAAGTGCTTCAAATCCCTTGTTGTCACCATCAAATTTTACTTTGAGAAATTGGAATGGCGAGATCTCCCATAGCTTCAGGCCTTAGTTGCTCAGTGTTGTCCATAACCGGGGACACGGCTAAGTACTTAGAATTTGATCTTGTGCAGAAGTTGTACACTTTACCCACATGACACAATCTCATCTTGATGCCACCAGTGGCCGCTGGATAAGTACTCACCAAGATGGAGTACTGGCAGATTGAGAATGTGACAAAGTCTTTCCATAGGAGTCCTCCCAATACACAATGCTAGCTTGTCAACCAGGCACCAATGTAGGGATAAATTTCCCTTACACAATTCTAGTAAACCTGAAGAGGCCAATGCATGGGTCTTCCACTATGTAGTTGACTAAGCCAGAGCCCATTTAGCATGTGGCTGTACACGGAAGCCACTGTACGAGAAACATGTTCAATATCTAAGTCCCTGGGTGGTTTTCTTCTGGTGCACATACAAAAAGAGATGGCCATATAAACATGGTTCCTTTTGTTGGCACCTTGTCCAATCTTGAGTATCCTTGTCCACCCAGGTGGTTCATTGAGTACTTGTTTTATTATATAAAACATATCTCTTTTCAACTCTTCATATAACCATATCATGTATCCCATCCCAATATATAGCAGGGCTAAGCATACTACAACTACAATGTTTTCACTAAGGAAGGTATAAGGGTATCTTATTAGGATTTAGCATAGCATAAAATAATAGTAGTCCTTATCATGCATGTTTCAAAAATCCACTAAGTGTAATGAAAATAGTAGGACTTGGATGATAGTGTCACTTGCCTTTTTAGTAGAGAATGTTGGTTCACTTCTTGATCTTGCAAATATCACACTCTTCTAATTTCACTACAATTCAATCAAGCAAACACATATTCAAACCAATATTCAAACAATTTATCACACATAAAATAATAGAAACAAGGTGATGCATGCAAGCATGCAAAAGATAGTTTTATTTGCAAAAGTGGTTTCTACTAGGCTCTAAACATTATAAAGTTCAAAGTGGACATTTATCAAAGTGGTAAAACCATTTGCAAAAGGTTTTATCTATAAACCATTTTTAAATCAAATCAATATTTTATGTGGTTGAAAAATGCTTTTAGCAAAGCAATATTCTTTAAAGAGTTCACCAAATATATTTTAATTCTCAAAACTTTGTGTTTAGGGCCAGAATGTTTGAATCAAATCATTTCCCAAAGGTTTCATTCAAAAATCATTTCTATATCATAATCAACATTTTTATTTGACTAGAAATGAGCTAATTCAATTATTTATTCCTTAACTACACAAAATACATTTTTAAATCCATAAGTTGGTTCCTAGGGTCAGTAGGTTCACAACAATCCATTTTGCAAAGATTTCATCTCAAAAACATATCTAGAACAATTTTTATATTCAAAATAAGACTACACATGTTTCTGCAAATTCATCCAATTTTCCAGAAGCAAATCATTAAAAAAAGTACATGGTTGCAAAGTACTTGTTCTTCTGAATCCATTGATATAAAATTTGCAAAATTTGGACGTGTAGAATTAAAGTTATGAATTTTACAAGTTTGCAATTCAAATAGATTCTATTTTCTGTTTTTAACAAAACCTTGTCCACGTGGCTCGTTCTTATTGGCCGGTACCGCTTCATGCGGATCAGCCTCTCTGGATCGCAGGATTCACTTAAATCGCACATCGCTGATCAACTCATACCCCTTCGATTACGTTCTATCGTATCCGCTGGATGACGATCTAACGGCTACGACGCTATGACCAGGAACTGGCGGCGCTCGATGGATGCGCACGGCGGCGACGCTCGGCTAACGGCGGTTCTGGCGATACAGGAAGCAAGGGAAGGAGTGAAACAGCTCACCGTGCTCGCAGAGGTTTGGCGAAGCTCGAGGTGGCGTTGGCTTGGCGAGGGGCGCACCAAAGAGGCGGCGATTGCTCGCCGGAGCTTGCAACGGTGTCGGGCGGCTCTGTTTGACGACGGGGGCGAGGTTGCAGGTCGCCCTAAGGCAAGATAGGGGCACGGTTAGACGCGGGCGAACGTGGGGAGTACGGGAGCATCAACAGGAGAGCTTGGGGCGGTCGAGGCTTACCAGGGAACTTCATCGGAGACGAGACAGACGGCGGCGGCATGTTGAGGTCATCCTTGCCGACGCTCTGGGGCAAGCGCGGCCAAGCAGTTGACACTGGGAGATGCGCCAGGCGATGGGGAACAGGCTCGCGTGCAGAGAAAGGCGAGGCACGGCTGCGGTTCGCCGGAATTGATCGGAAAGGTCGTCGGAGCAGAGAAGGCTTGAGCTCAAAATTCCTACAACCTGGTGGCAGAGGGGAGGCGCTGTTTGGGGGGGGGGGAAAGAGAGAAGAGGCGTGGGCGTTTATCTACGCGTGATCACATGTAGGGGTTCCCAATCTTAGATAAGATTGATCCCTCCTGTGTTTACAATGCTAGTCCCTGGATCAATAGCTAGCATCCACAGTTTAGATGTAATATCAAGAAACAAAGGTCATAATATAACTTTATAACCAGGAATAACATAATTTTATTACATCAAACATAGCTCATTTGGCTATTACATTACATTGCAGCAGAATAAATATAGTCATGGGTCCTTCATCTTCAAAGTGCCACAGGCAGATGTTGGTTGTAGACTTTGTAATCCTAATCAAACAATCTTCACTAAAACAATCAAACCTGCAACATACAAGTTACAGCCACAAAGGGTCAATACATTTGAATTGTATTGGCAAGTGATACTATATTTGTATAGTGGAGTCTATCATCTATATGCATTTGGTTAAGTGGAGTTGAGGCTTGCATTGCTCAAAATAGATTTTTCCTTAACTTTTGAAAATACTAAGTTTTTGCTTGACAAAATCATTTTTCCTCAATCAAAGATTTCAAGATCCTTGTACCAAGCCATCTCTTCATCAATGATTGAAGAATTCAAACAACCCTTGTTCAATCCACAAGTTTTTAATTTAGAAATTGGAATGATGAGATTCTTGATTGCTTCCATGTCTTGATGCTCAAATTGTCCTTTACCAGGGACATGGCTAAGTACTTAGGTTTTACACTCTGCAGAGGTGGTGCACTTTACCCACAAGACTTGGTTTCCCAAGACAAAATCTTTCAGAAGCCTTCCCTTAGACCAATATGGACGCGTTCCATCCTATCAAACACTACCACCCACTGTCCATATGGCTAAGTTCTTGCAACCTATATGATCATGGCAGAGCCCATATTGCCAAGTGGTTGCACTTGAAGCTTCTCAACATTTGACATCTCAAATCTCTTTGTTTCCTGGGTGGCCATCCACAAGTGAGATACACAAGGTCAACCATAAACATGGGCCTTGTGAACCACTAAACCATTCTCCACCAAGCAAGCCCATTCCACCCAGGTGATTCATTAACTTAGTTGTTTTATTAGACAAAATCACAAGTCCTTAGACTTAGAATATTTTTCCATAGTGTGAATATATATTCCACCCATGTTTTCTATTAGCTAGGCTAAGCTTGGTAGTAATAGGGAACTTAACTTATGAAATCCTACTAAGGATTCATCTACTAGGTTTTCCTGTAGCAAGATCTATACTTAGCAAAATCCATGCAAGTTTTACTTAGCAAAATCACTAATGCATAATAAAAGTATTGGGATAGAAAGTATGAAGCATCACTTGCCTTTTTGGTAGAGTATAGGTTCACTTCTTGATCTTTGCAACAATTACACTCTTCAAGTCACTACAAATCAATCAAGCAAGGCACAAACTCAATCTACAAATCAAGCAAAACAACACACATAAATAACAAAGTCAAAGAAATGCATGCAAGCATGCCAAGCTTTGTTTTGTTTGAAAAAGTGGTTCCTAGTGGTTCATAGTCATTTGGGTACATCTAATGGTCATTTCCTAAAGTGGCCAAGTCATTTGCAAAAGGTTTCACTTTAAAACCATTTTCAAAGCAATGTGTTATTTTATGTGGTGTAGAAATATTTTTATTAAGGCATTAGCCTATAGGGTTCACCAAATGAGTTGCTATTGCAAAACTTGGTGTTTTGGGTCAGTAGGGTTGGTCTAAACCATTTTTCTCCAAAGTTCTTTACTCATAATCATTTCCATAAACAATCCATTATTTTTATTTGGCTAGAAATTGGCTAAGTCAAATAATTCAACCTAAATTTTTCAAAAATCATTTCTAACACCAATGGTTGGTTCCTAGGGTCAGTAAGATTACAACAAACTATTTTGCAAAGGTTTCAATTCAAAAATCATTTTTAAACAATTTTTATACTCTATACAAGCATACAAATGTTTCTGCAAATTCAAACAAGCTAACAGATACTATTTTCAAAACTAAGGGCATGGTTGGCTAGGGCTTGTTCTCCTGAATCCATTGATATAAAATTTGTCAAATTTGGACGTGTGGATCCAAAGATATAAGGGTTTGAAGTTTGCAAAAGTTTCTGTTTTCAAATCTGTTTTAAATCAAACAGGTGACACGCGGCGTATTCTTACTGGTCGATACCGGTTCGCTGGGATCGGCTACTGGGGTGCGTTGGATTAAGTTAGATCGCACGGTACCGGGTGCGTACCCATTCGCGTTTAAGTGGTTCTGTCGTATCCGCCCGATCTAGATCGAACGACTGCGATCACTCAGACCATCAACTGGCGGTGCTGCGGTGGCTAACGGCGGCGGAGCGGTCGGTCGATGACGGAGGCGACGCTACAGGGGGTGAGGGAGAAGGAGGAGTAGCTCACCGGGCTCAGGGGGTTACGGCGAAGCTCAACGTGCGGTTGACGAGGCAAGGGGCGCTCGGGGTCAGGTGGAATCTCTCGCCGGAGTTCGTGGCGGCGTCGGGTGCGTCAGGTGGTCATCGTGGGCGGCGCTACGGATCACCCCAAGGCATAACAAGGACGTTGTTAGATGCGCAGGACCAAGGCAAGGTTGTGTGCGTGAACGAGAAAAAGAGGGGCGACCGGAATCTACCTGTGGGGCTCGCCGGAGTTGAAGACAGTCGCGATGCTGCAGGTCGTCGTCGAAGGCGAGGTTTCAGGGCACCCGCGGTTGAATGGAAGGTACTGACAGAAGCGCCAGGGAGTGGAGAAGCTGCTAGGGTGCTCGTGGAGGCAAGGCAGTGGCTGGGTCGCCGGAATTGAGGAGGGAGCTCGTCGGTGACGGCGGTGGTGCAGAGGAAATTGGCGACAGCCTAGGGGCAGAGAGGAAGAGTGGTCTGGGGGGAAATGATGAGGATGGAGAGGCGATTTATCCTGCGTGGTCGTGGGGCTGATTCAACGCGTGTTTAAGGCGTATTACGCCGGAGTTAATCCGTCTGCAATGGCCACGCGAGGGGTGGGCGTGGTCTGCGGGTGGGGAAGAAGAACAGGGGAGAGGGGGTCTACCTGTCAGCGATAGAAAAGGAAAGGGGGTTGGGTCCACCAGTCATACTCTGTATGGGTTAATTAATTGGGGCGAATCGTTTTTCTGAGGGAAAAGAGAGGTGGGCTGGAGTTGGGCCTATTGGGCTGGCCGGCTGGGCTGGTTACTGTGCACTGTTTTTTTCTGTCTGCTTTCTTTTTCCTTTTCTAATTCTTTTTCTGTTTTGAATTTCAAACAATTAATCAATCACTCAAACCATTCAAACAATTCAAACAATCACTCAACTTTGTACTTTGAATTTGGTTCTGTTTATCAACATAATCCAAATCTCAAAATAAATTAATATTTTTATTTATTTTTAGGGTCTATTTAATAATTAAATAAAATAACCCTTTAGTTATTTTATTAAAATAGGGTTTGATTTAATTAATAAAATCTTCATTTAAAATCCAAATATTTTCAAAACCCAATCAGTAGGTTTTATTTAGAAATAAAGAATATTTGGAAAACTTGTTTAAAATAAAATAATCCTTTTACTTTAGGGTCCATTAATAATTAAATAAAATGGGCCTTAGTTATTAAATCAAATAGAGTTTGATTAATAAAATCTTTATTTGAAACCTGAATATTTTCAAAACCTAAATATTAAATACTTGGAAACTTGTTTTAAAACAAAATAACATTTTATTTTAGAGTCCATTATTAATTAAATATAATAGACTTTCATTTTTAAATCAACTAGGGTTTGTTTTATTGAGATTGTTTATTTTAAAATCTAAAATAAAGCCAAAACACTTTAGTAGGTTTTATTTGTGAATAACAGACATTTGGAAAACTTATTTTAAATAATTTAATAAGTTTTGATGTTTCAATTAAATTGGTAAGACCTTTTATTTTAAAAGAGTTTGGATATTAATTCCCTTATTAATTTATTTAAATAAACATTTGCTATTTTATTCAAAACAAAATGTTTTAATTCCAAAGCTTGGACAAGTTTTAATTTGGTTCTGTAAAATAATCTTTATTTATAAATTCACTTTTTCTTTTGAAAACCAAAACCTTTTATTTAAAAGATCCAAAATAGTAAGTCTAAATATTTTATTTTCCTTTATTTAAAATGTTTATCTTTTTAAATCCCTTTAGGATTTTATTTAATTCAAATGGGTTTGAGTTTCCATTTAAATTCAAAAAGTTTCTTCTGGCTCTAAAAATCAAACAAAGTTTTATTTTATTCATTTATTTTCACATTACAAGATTTGGAAAATCTTGGGATGTGACAGGCTACCACCCTTAAAATAAATCTCGTCCCGAGATTTGGGGAGGCTGGGTTACAAGCAAGTTCAAAACAACTAGGGTACTACCACCCTTAAAAAATTTCAAACAAAAATTACACTTTGTCCTTCTTGGGATCCTGGGGAGACTTCTTTAAACAAACTTTTGCATGTGTCCTTTGTTTCTTTACTTGACTCATGGGCCAAGGTTGAGATCCTTCATAGACTTGTTTAAATTGTTCTTCACCTTTCTGGACAATTGTTTGCATAGTGGCCTAGTTCCTTGCATTTGAAACACATCACTTGGCTGATATCTTTCTTTTTCTTTGGTACCATTGCCTTTTGTTTATTTCCTTGGTTATTCTTCTTTTCTGGGCATTCATTGGAATAGTGTCCCATCTCTTTGCAAGTGTAACATTGCTCTTGGGTAATATCCTTCTTGCTAGGGTTGGGGCATTTCTTCTTCTTCTTGGGTCTCTCCAAGGCTAGGAGTTCTTCTAGTTCATGTTCTTCATGAGTGGAAGATCTTTCTCTCTTCTTGGGGTATTGATCTTCATGCTTCTTGGATGCATGATCCTTGTATCTAAGATTATTGCTAGCTTGGGTTCCTTCTAGAATAACATCTTTGTCATCCTTGTTGTCATTAGGTTTTTGGGAAAAGTTTTCTCCCATGTTGATCATTCGAGTAATGAGTCCTTGCAGCAATTGGGATTGAAGTTTCAAAATCCTTTGTATGGCTGGGTCTAGTCCATTGTTGTTGGCTAAAAGCTGAGTTGTCTCTTGGCTCAACTGGTTTTGGGTTACTATAAGTTCTCTCATGTTGTCCTCTTGGTTGTGGTTGTCATTAACCTTGATGTTGGAGTTTCTTGGTGTAGTCATCTGTTTGGGTTGGATTGGGATTAGAATAGGCAAAATAATTCTAAGGCATTAATTCTAATCACACACATCACAATTCACACAAACAATGTGCATGCAATCACAAGCAAACACTCCACTCAAACAACAAGTTTCAAGCACATTTTTAGGCAACAAAATATTTTTGTTTCACCACATAAGTTGGTGGTTTTATCTTAGCTAAAATATGGTGGTCCATCTATATGGTTCACTTGTGATTTTTCTTTCCTTTTTTGTTGATTCTTCTTGCATGAGATCTTGGTTTCTTTGAGAAAAACTCTTGGTTGCAATACTTCAATGATGTAGGCTTCTTCTAACTTTTGCATTCCCTCGGTCTCTAAATCTTGAGTAAGATTTCCTTGTTTCACTTGTGGTCCTTAGTAATTTCTAAGTTGGAAGTCCTTGGTGAACATGCTGAAGATGTTGAAGTCATTAGAGTTGAAGAAGTTGAAGTAGTCCTTTGCACATGGTGTAATCTTTGGTCATGGGTAGGTTTTCCATCAAGTTGAAGTAGAAGAGATGTAGAGTTGAAACCAAAATGGTGGAGGAAAGAGTTTACAAGTGTTTTTGTAAATAAGTTTTGGATCAAAGTATAACTCCTATTTTTCTAAGGGTTTTTGTCCAATCCTAGGGTTTACAAATCCTACAGGCAACACAATGCTCTGATACCATCTGTAGGGGTTCCCAATCTTAGATAAGATTGATCCCTCCTGTGTTTACAATGCTAGTCCCTGGATCAATAGCTAGCATCCACAGTTTAGATGTAATATCAAGAAACAAAGGTCATAATATAACTTTATAACCAGGAATAACATAATTTTATTACATCAAACATAGCTCATTTGGCTATTACATTACATTGCAGCGGAATAAATATAGTCATGGGTCCTTCATCTTCAAAGTGCCACAGGCAGATGTTGGTTGTAGACTTTGTAATCCTAATCAAACAATCTTCACTAAAACAATCAAACCTGCAACATACAAGTTACAGCCACAAAGGGTCAATACATTTGAATTGTATTGGCAAGTGATACTATATTTGTATAGTGGAGTCTATCATCTATATGCATTTGGTTAAGTGGAGTTGAGGCTTGCATTGCTCAAAATAGATTTTTCCTTAACTTTTGAAAATACTAAGTTTTTGCTTGACAAAATCATTTTTCCTCAATCAAAGATTTCAAGATCCTTGTACCAAGCCATCTCTTCATCAATGATTGAAGAATTCAAACAACCCTTGTTCAATCCACAAGTTTTTAATTTAGAAATTGGAATGATGAGATTCTTGATTGCTTCCATGTCTTGATGCTCAAATTGTCCTTTACCAGGGACATGGCTAAGTACTTAGGTTTTACACTCTGCAGAGGTGGTGCACTTTACCCACAAGACTTGGTTTCCCAAGACAAAATCTTTCAGAAGCCTTCCCTTAGACCAATATGGACGCGTTCCATCCTATCAAACACTACCACCCACTGTCCATATGGCTAAGTTCTTGCAACCTATATGATCATGGCAGAGCCCATATTGCCAAGTGGTTGCACTTGAAGCTTCTCAACATTTGACATCTCAAATCTCTTTGTTTCCTGGGTGGCCATCCACAAGTGAGATACACAAGGTCAACCATAAACATGGGCCTTGTGAACCACTAAACCATTCTCCACCAAGCAAGCCCATTCCACCCAGGTGATTCATTAACTTAGTTGTTTTATTAGACAAAATCACAAGTCCTTAGACTTAGAATATTTTTCCATAGTGTGAATATATATTCCACCCATGTTTTCTATTAGCTAGGCTAAGCTTGGTAGTAATAGGGAACTTAACTTATGAAATCCTACTAAGGATTCATCTACTAGGTTTTCCTGTAGCAAGATCTATACTTAGCAAAATCCATGCAAGTTTTACTTAGCAAAATCACTAATGCATAATAAAAGTATTGGGATAGAAAGTATGAAGCATCACTTGCCTTTTTGGTAGAGTATAGGTTCACTTCTTGATCTTTGCAACAATTACACTCTTCAAGTCACTACAAATCAATCAAGCAAGGCACAAACTCAATCTACAAATCAAGCAAAACAACACACATAAATAACAAAGTCAAAGAAATGCATGCAAGCATGCCAAGCTTTGTTTTGTTTGAAAAAGTGGTTCCTAGTGGTTCATAGTCATTTGGGTACATCTAATGGTCATTTCCTAAAGTGGCCAAGTCATTTGCAAAAGGTTTCACTTTAAAACCATTTTCAAAGCAATGTGTTATTTTATGTGGTGTAGAAATATTTTTATTAAGGCATTAGCCTATAGGGTTCACCAAATGAGTTGCTATTGCAAAACTTGGTGTTTTGGGTCAGTAGGGTTGGTCTAAACCATTTTTCTCCAAAGTTCTTTACTCATAATCATTTCCATAAACAATCCATTATTTTTATTTGGCTAGAAATTGGCTAAGTCAAATAATTCAACCTAAATTTTTCAAAAATCATTTCTAACACCAATGGTTGGTTCCTAGGGTCAGTAAGATTACAACAAACTATTTTGCAAAGGTTTCAATTCAAAAATCATTTTTAAACAATTTTTATACTCTATACAAGCATACAAATGTTTCTGCAAATTCAAACAAGCTAACAGATACTATTTTCAAAACTAAGGGCATGGTTGGCTAGGGCTTGTTCTCCTGAATCCATTGATATAAAATTTGTCAAATTTGGACGTGTGGATCCAAAGATATAAGGGTTTGAAGTTTGCAAAAGTTTCTGTTTTCAAATCTGTTTTAAATCAAACAGGTGACACGCGGCGTATTCTTACTGGTCGATACCGGTTCGCTGGGATCGGCTACTGGGGTGCGTTGGATTAAGTTAGATCGCACGGTACCGGGTGCGTACCCATTCGCGTTTAAGTGGTTCTGTCGTATCCGCCCGATCTAGATCGAACGGCTGCGATCACTCAGACCATCAACTAGCGGCGCTGCGGTGGCTAACGGCGGCGGAGCGGTCGGTCGACGACGGAGGCGACGCTACAGGGGGTGAGGGAGAAGGAGGAGTAGCTCACCGGGCTCAGGGGGTTACGGCGAAGCTCAACGTGCGGTTGACGAGGCAAGGGGCGCTCGGGGTCAGGTGGAATCTCTCGCCGGAGTTCGTGGCGGCGTCGGGTGCGTCAGGTGGTCATCGTGGGCGGCGCTACGGATCACCCCAAGGCATAACAAGGACGTTGTTAGATGCGCAGGACCAAGGCAAGGTTGTGTGCGTGAACGAGAAAAAGAGGGGCGACCGGAATCTACCTGTGGGGCTCGCTGGAGTTGAAGACAGTCGCGGTGCTGCAGGTCGTCGTCGAAGGCGAGGTTTCAGGGCACCCGCGGTTGAATGGAAGGTACTGACAGAAGCGCCAGGGAGTGGAGAAGCTGCTAGGGTGCTCGGGGAGGCAAGGCAGTGGCTGGGCTCGCCGGAATTGAGGAGGGAGCTCGTCGGTGACGGCGGTGGTGCAGAGGAAATTGGCGACAGCCTAGGGGCAGAGAGGAAGAGTGGTCTGGGGGGAAATGACGAGGAGGGAGAGGCGATTTATCCTGCGTGGTCGTGGGGCTGATTCAACGCGTGTTTAAGGCGTATTACGCCGGAGTTAATCCGTCTGCAACGGCCATGCGAGGGGTGGGCGTGGTCTGCGGGTGGGGAAGAAGAACAGGGGAGAGGGGGTCTACCTGTCAGCGATAGAAAAGGAAAGGGGGTTGGGTCCACCAGTCATACTCTGTGTGGGTTAATTAATTGGGGCGAATCGTTTTTCTGAGGGAAAAGAGAGGTGGGCTGGAGTTGGGCCTATTGGGCTGGCCGGCTGGGCTGGTTACTGTGCACTGTTTTTTTCTGTCTGCTTTCTTTTTCCTTTTCTAATTCTTTTTCTGTTTTGAATTTCAAACAATTAATCAATCACTCAAACCATTCAAACAATTCAAACAATCACTCAACTTTGTACTTTGAATTTGGTTCTGTTTATCAACATAATCCAAATCTCAAAATAAATTAATATTTTTATTTATTTTTAGGGTCTATTTAATAATTAAATAAAATAGCCCTTTAGTTATTTTAATAAAATAGGGTTTGATTTAATTAATAAAATCTTCATTTAAAATCCAAATATTTTCAAAACCCAATCAGTAGGTTTTATTTAGAAATAAAGAATATTTGGAAAACTTGTTTAAAATAAAATAATCCTTTTACTTTAGGGTCCATTAATAATTAAATAAAATGGGCCTTACTTATTAAATCAAATAGAGTTTGATTAATAAAATCTTTATTTGAAACCTAAATATTTTCAAAACCTAAATATTAAATACTTGGAAACTTGTTTTAAAACAAAATAACATTTTATTTTAGAGTCCATTATTAATTAAATATAATAGACTTTCATTTTTAAATCAACTAGGGTTTGTTTTATTGAGATTGTTTATTTTAAAATCTAAAATAAAGCCAAAACACTTTAGTAGGTTTTATTTGTGAATAACAGACATTTGGAAAACTTATTTTAAATAATTTAATAAGTTTTGATGTTTCAATTAAATTGGTAAGACCTTTTATTTTAAAAGAGTTTGGATATTAATTCCCTTATTAATTTATTTAAATAAACATTTGCTATTTTATTCAAAACAAAATGTTTTAATTCCAAAGCTTGGACAAGTTTTAATTTGGTTCTGTAAAATAATCTTTATTTATAAATTCACTTTTTATTTTGAAAACCAAAACCTTTTATTTAAAAGATCCAAAATAGTAAGTCTAAATATTTTATTTTCCTTTATTTAAAATGTTTATCTTTTTAAATCCCTTTAGGATTTTATTTAATTCAAATGGGTTTGAGTTTCCATTTAAATTCAAAAAGTTTCTTCTGGCTCTAAAAATCAAACAAAGTTTTATTTTATTCATTTATTTTCACATTACAAGATTTGGAAAATCTTGGGATGTGACATCACAGCGAGGAATAACACAGGCATTAACCCGAATTCATCGCTGCAATCAAGGCAGCAACAGCGAGGGAGAGGTGGTCGCGGGTGAGAACGACGACGTGCTGGCGTGGGGCCCGTCTGTAATTGAGAGAGGGAGAGGGGGCACGGGGTCCACTGCTCAGTGACTCTGTGGGTTCCTTTCTGAGTGAAAACGGTTCACCAGAGGGGGAGTTTAGTTGGGCTGCGTATGGGCTTGTTGGGCCTGTTGGGTTGGGTCTATTTTGTTTCATTTTTTATTCTGAAAGCTTTTTCATTTTCTAGTTTGAATTTCTGTTTTCATTTTCAAACAAATAATTCAAACACCAATTCAAATCAAACCACCACCAAACTTTGTATTGATTTTTGTTCTGTTTAACATCATAATCCAAGGTCCAAAATAAAATAATTTTTATTCTTTTTAGGATCCATTAATAATTAAATAAATAGACCTTAGTCATTAATTCAAATAGGATTTTATTTATTTAAAAACTCTATATGAAATCTAAATAATATCAAAACCATTTCAGTAGGTTTTATTTAAAAATATAAAACACTTGGAAATCTTATTTAAAATAAATTAACAAGTTTTAGTGTTTATTTAAAATGGAAAAGCCTTTACTCTAATAAAATTGGATATTAATAAATACTCATTATTTTATTTAAATAAACCTTTACTCCTTTTATCAAATAGAAGTATTTTATTTCAAAAGCTTGGCCAAGATTTAATTTGGCTCTATAAATTAATCCTTATTTACAATTCTACCTTTTCTTTTGAAAATCAAATCTTTTTATTAAAAGATCTAAAAATAGTGATTCCAACTATTATAATTTTATTGTTTATTTATCTTTTTAAATCCCTTTAGGATTTTATTTGATCAAAATAGGTTTTGATGTTTCCAATTGGAACCAAAAAGTTTCTTCTCACCCTAAATTTCAACAAAATTTTATTTTGTTTATTTATTTTTCACATTACAAAATTTGGAAAATTTTGGGATGTTATAGAAAGACATATTGTTGATTGGAAATGATGTATCTTTTATTGACACAGATTAAGAATTTCATCATGATGAAATACTTAGGAAAATATCGAATATTTGGCATCAATGTATATATGGATAGATTGACACACTAATATGGTTTTGCCGAGAGTACATAGATGAGATATTGAAATAGTTCAATATAGAAACTACAAGAAAGGTTCTTGTTGCACGGAAAGGACTGAATCAAGATTCAAGTGTATTAACACTTGGTGAGTGAAATCACAGGAATATTTTGATTAATCATACCGTGATATGTACACATCCAGATATGTTCTATGCTCTAAATGTGATGAGCATATACCATAATGACTCATAAGATAATCATTGGACGATAGTAAGGATATCCTTATGATCTTTGGAAGAACTAAGAATATGTTATTTATGTAGAGGTGACAAATAGATAGATATTTCATTGTAAAGTGTTACATTAATACTAGTTTTTTCACAAGATAGAAATTAAGTTTATCTCAATTTAAACTATGGGTGGCACAATGTAATGGAAAGAAAGTTCCATAACGTATTTGGATGAGTTCCAAAGTTAAGACATCGTGATAGATACTATAACATAAGGCTAAGTATATGACTGTTATTGTAGCAGCAAAAGAGGGAAGTTGTGTCAAGTAGTTTGTTATCAAACTAGGTGTGGTTCACAGCAGGCTAGTACTATGAATATATATTGTACAATAATTGTATAAACATGTTTTAACCCCAAGTAACTAAAGGTCTCACCAAAGGACCAAATTTATATAATGCTATCTCATTAAAGAATAAGTGATGCGTAGAGACGCAAAGATATGCAAATACACATGGACCTGGAAGTGTCATATCCGAAGATTGTGTTTACCACTAGCAATCGTGTATATACAACACCACAAATCCATATGTGTTGAATGCACAAGTTTTTTTTCTAAACTAGATTATTGACTCTAGTGCAAGTGGGAGACTATTGCAGATATTCCCGAGAGGCAATAATAAAATGGTTATTATTATATCTTTGTGTTTATGATAAATGTTTTTATCACTTGCTATAATTGTATTATCTGGAAACAGTAATACTTGTGTCTTTTGTAAACATAAAAGAGTCCCTATTAAGCCTCTTATTAAACTAGCTTGTTGATTAATAGATGATCATGGTTTCCTGATCATGGACATTGGATGTTATTAATAACAAGATCATATCATTAGGAGCATGATGTGGTGGACACACTCCTATAGTTAGAATAGCATAAGATCAAGTCATTTAGAGTTTGTTTGCTACAAGCTTTCAAATACATAGTAACCAAATCCTTCGACCATGATATCATGTTAATCACCATCACCGGATGGATGCTTTGATGACATCAAACACCACTTCATAACTAGGTGGTTATAGAGGTGGCATTAGGTATTCTGAAAGTATGTGTTGAAGCACATGGATCAAGAGTGGGATTTGTCCATCCATATGATGGATAGATATACTATGGGCCCTCTCTGTGGAATTTCATCCAATTGGCTTGCAAGAATGTGTCTAGGTCACAAGGGATGTCATATCACAGAACGAGTAAAGAGTACTTATCAGTAACGAGGTTGAACTAGGTATAGAGATATCGACGATCAAACCTTGGATAAGTAAAGTATCACACAACAAAGGGAATCAGTATCGTATGTAAATGGTTCATTCGATCATGAAGTCATCATAGAAATATGTGGGAGACATTATGGATTTCCAGATCCCACTATTGGTTATTGATCAGAGAGGTGTCTCGACCATGTATGCATAGTTCATGAACCGTAGGGAGACACATTTAAGGATTCTATGTTGTTAAAGTAGATATGGAATATGAGTTGGAGACCGAATGTTGTTCGGAATATCGGATTAGATCCAGCACATCACGAGGATATCCGAAATGGTCCGTAGAATAATATTCATATAAGTAAATTGGTTTCCAGGGTTCGGAAATGTTTTCGGTGTTTTAACCAAAACCTTATAGAATGTTCTGGAAGGTCCACCACTCCAGGAGGGGGTCACTTGGGATGTGGCATGCCCTAGGGGTTGGCCATACCAAACCCTAAAGGGTCAATTCTTCCAAGACTAGTAAAAGGGTCAAACCCTAGTTTGAATAGTCAAATCCTAGTTTGCAAAGTCAAAATCTAGTTTTTGGTAAGAGGGAAGTCTAGGTGGAAAAGGATTCAACCTCTTCCTTTGGAGCCGAGTTGGGGAGGGACTCAATGAGGGCTAGGAACATCCTTGGCTGCCCCCACCTATATAATGAGGGGTGGGGGTGCACCCCCTTGTACCTCTTGCCCTTGGAGCCTAACCCTAGCCGCCACCCCCTCTTCTCTCTCGTCCACCGTCGTATTCTGGCTTAGGCGAAGCCCTGCAGTAATCTCTTCTCCTCCACCACCACCACACCGACGCGCTGTTGGGATTCCGGGGAGATTTACTACCTCTGCTACCTGTTGGAACAAGGGAGAGGAAGGTCTTCATCGACTACCGTACGTGTGACTGACTGCGGAAGCGCTGCCGGAACGCGGTGCCGGAAGGATCGTCTACATGATCTTGAGATCGAAAAGTTATTGACTACATTAACCATGAGAATCCGATCTTGTTAAATGCTTTGGATCTACGAGGGTTAGTTTTCTACAAACTCGTTGCACCAATCTTGTAGATTAGATCTTGGCTTTTGTGTGTTCATGCGATAGATTTTTTGTTTTCCATGCTGCAAACCCTACAACACTAGCATCCTTATGATTCAAAACCTTCTCATTTTATCAAGTACAACCTTCTTTAATCTTGATATTGAAGAACTCGTAGTTTTGACAATCTTCTACAAATTATCAAATTGAAGTAATTGCTGGTGCAAATCTAACAGACTCAAGCTTCACTGCACACTGTAGTCAACTTTTGAATTTGTTAATAATATATGACAAATCAAACTTTATGTATTTCTCCAAAGTTTCACTTCTTCCTTGTAACTTTGCAGTTAACAAGAAAGATTAAGTAACACATTTACTTAATAAGATCAAGTAACACATTTCTTTGTAACCTTAAATGCGATTTAATTTAGGATTTCATGACTTCAGTCATTTCTCGTACTTAGCTCTATCATTGCTTCTTCATAGTTCCTAGGTATGTCTTGTTCTATTAACATGACAAGTGAATCAATAATATAATTCCTCCATGAGTCAAATGTATTCCTGAATCCCACTTTATTTAGTAAAAGTATTTCTTGAAACATTATGATCTTTATCATTTGTTTCTCCTCTATTTGTAGAGTATTGGTTTCGGAACATTTTTTGTTGCGCTACTCAACATTCGGATGTAATGTCAAATACCTTGATTTGAGCTTTTACTTTTTTCCACTATAACATCTTCCTTGAGAAAACTCCTTTTTGAGGAAGCACCATGCTAAGGAAACACAAGCTTTAACTTCTTCGGTTTTAGTTTGGAAGATGTATTCATAGTGTCCTAAGTATACACTACAAAGATGTACTATTCATTATAATTTCAAATTATTGCATAACTCAAAATTTCCGGAAATCGAATGGGCCATAATTCATATGGTGTTGTTTCCACGAATCTCAGATGTTTCTTATTTCGAAAATGAGTGTTTGCTGATTTATCTATAACTCTAATTTCCAACGATAACTTAATAAGAGACTAATTTTTGACCATATGTCTCCAATACAATATGATTATGATGTTTAGATATATCAACATGATTTGAAGTGTTCAAACCTCGTAATTTTGTGAAAATGCCTTTCACAAGTATTTATGCCAAAACTTAACTCATATTCTTGTCACTTTGATAAAATTGCAGAGACTTTGATATCTTCTTAATTTAATACCCATCTTCATTCTGAGAATATTTGAACAACTCAAATAGTTTCAGACTTGTGTTTTATTAAGTAAATACATAATTCACTTAAATTCACAGTGAAGCTTATGAAATAATGATATCCATGGTATTACTGAAATACAATCATCATGCATGATCTTCAACAATTCAATCGACAATTTATTTTATCAGAATGCAGAGTTTTAGTCATCTCACATAGTGACTCATGGTTTGCATGGGTCAAAAGATCAGGTATCTAAAGACTTCAAGTTTCATCAGAATGAACCAACCAATGTGACTTAAACAATAATCACTATAAGAAAAATTGGCTTTTACAACAGACGATTTTCTTGGTTGAAGGCTCGTTTTTTGTGGTTAAAAATTCTTCCAGAACAGATGGCCTCCATGGTAAATGCCCCGCCACCCAAAGAATCTACCATAGTTTTTTTCGCGATCATGAAGGATATCACCATTTAGCCACGGAAACTTGTGTCATTGTACATCTGTTCACCAGCCTCGTTAACTGCTGACGTTGTCAGCACAATTGAAACGGAGACCCTCACTTTGCGCCTTGGCGCGTGGGAAGGAACTAACTCCCCGACAAGACCTTATGAATAAGGAAAATACAAGGGAGTCACTTGCTCTGAACTATGTCACTGTATCTATAACATCTCTAGCCTCATGTGGTGAAGAAGGAGCGGAATGTTGCCCATGGAAGTTCCTGTCACATCCCAAGATTTTCCAAATCTTGTAATGTGAAAAATAAATGAATAAAATAAAACTTTGTTTGATTTTCAAGGCCAGAAGAAACTTTTTGAATTCAATTGGGACTTCAAACCAGTTGGATCAAATAAAATCCTAAAGAAATTTAAAAGAGTAAACATTTGATAAAAGAAAAATAAAATATTTTGGAACTACTATTTTGGATCTTTTAAATAAAAGGATTTGGTTTCCAAAAGAAAAAGTGGATTTATAAATAAAGGTTATTTTATAAAGCTAAATTAAACCTAGGCCAAGCTTTTGAGATAAAAACATTTTGTTTTGATAAAAATAGTAAAGGCTTAATTAAATAAATTAATAAGGAGTTAATATCCAATTTTATTTAAGTAAAGGCTTTTCCCATTTTAAATAAACACTAAAACTTGTTTATTTATTTTAAATAAGTTTTCCAAATATTTTATATTCTCAAATAAAACTTACTGAAGTGTTTTGGTTTTATTTTAGATTTCAAAATAAATATTCTAATAAAACAAATCTTATTTGAAGTAAATGAATAAGGCCCATTTTATTTAATTGTTAATGGACCAAAAATAAAGATGTTATTTTATTTTAAACAAGTTTTCCAAATATTCTTTATTTCCAAATAAAACCTACTGATTTGGTTTTGAAAATATCTGGATTTCAAATGGAGATTCTATTAATTAAATCAAACCCTATTTTATTAAATAACTAATGAACCATTTTATTTAATTAATGAATGGTCCTAAAAAGAATAAAAATATTATTTTATTTTTGGTATTTGGTTTATGTTGATAAACAGAACCAAAAACTCATTATAAGTTTGAATTGTTTGAATGGTGTGAGTGAATGAATAATTGATTCAAATTCAAAACAGAAAAATAGAAATAGAAAAGGAAAAAGAATTCAGAAGAAAAAAAATATGGAAACAGACTGGCCCAGCTGCCCCAACCCAACAGCCTACCTAGCCCACCTCACCCTCGCCCCCGAACCGTTTTTCTTCACCACAGAAAAAACACGCACCCTCACTGACTGGTGGACCCTATTCCCACTCTCGCTCACTCGCTGACGCCGGCCCCCACTGCCACCTCACCATCTTCTCCACCCACGCGAGGACCGCGCCCTCCCCCGGCCGTTACCTGCCGTTAACTCCTTGGAGTAAATTACCGGTAAATGCTCGACGATTAATCCCCGCGACCACGCCAGTTAAATCACCTCCCTCTCCTCTTTCATTTCCCTCAAACCCCGTTTCCCCGGAGCCACCAGGCTGTTCCGAATCTCTTCTGAACCGCCGCTGTCTCCGATGAGGTTCTCGGCAAATTCCGGCAGCATTGCATCACCCCTTGACTCCCCGAGCAAGCAGGCAAGTTCGCCAGACTCTGGAGCACCGCTCTGTGGCCTCAGCTCGCCCGCGGGTGACCTGCAGCCTCGACTCTGACCATGTCTGAGCGCCACCGACGATAAACCCAAACTCCGGTGAGCTCTAGCACTCGACTCCGTGCGCTCCTTGATCAGTGAATCATGCCGTTTGATTAGTCTGTGTCTTCTGCATCTCCAGGTGCTCGCCAATCACTCGTGCGTGGCCTGCAACCTCGCCCCTGTCGACGACTGACCGCACCCGAGGCCCGGCTCAACTCCGACGAGCAATTCTCATCGACCCCGTGCGCCCCTTGGCCAACAAAGAGCACGTCGAGCATCAGAAAGCTTCGGCGAACTCGGTGAGCCCTTCCCCTCTCTCCCTAGCTTCTGGTATAGCTGGCAAGGTCATTGCCAGAGCCGCGCCGCCGCGCAGCCGCCGTCAGCGCCGCCAGTTCCTGGCAAGCGCCTGGTAGCCGTAGGATCTTAATCGCGTGGCCACGATAGATTGACTGAGTGAAGAGGTACGCTTGCCCCTGTGCCGCACGATCCACTTTAGATCTAACGGCTGCTGTCAGTCGATCCGCGCGAACCGTTTTCAGCGAATTAGAACGTGCCGCGTGTCACCAGAAGTTTGGAAAATAGATATTGAACCTGATTAGAATGCAAATTTGTAATTGCTGTAACTTTCAAACCACACGTCCAAATTTTGCAAATTTTATATCGTTGAAATCAAGAGAACAATCTCTAGCCAACCATGCCCTTGGTTTAGCAAATAGTATCTGTTAGCTTGTTGGTTTTTGCAGAAACATTTGTATGCTTGTTAAGGATGTAAAAATTGTTTAAAAATGAATTTGGTGTTAAAATCTTTTGCAATTGGATTGCTTTGAACCTATTGACCCTAGGAACCAACCCATAGTTTGGAAGATGAATTTGGAAAAGTTTAGAATGGATTAATTAGTTTAGTCCATTTCTAGCCAAATAAAACTATTGTTTTGTTATGAAAATGGTTTTGAGTAAAAACTTTGGAGGAAATGTTTTGGACCAAACCTACTGACCAAAAACACCAAGTTTTAAGAAAGAACAACTTAATTGGTGAAACCACTTAAGGTTGTGGTGTTGAGAAAAATGTTTTTCACCACATAAAATGATGAAAGGATTTGAAAATGGTTTATGGATAAAACCATTTGCAAATGACTTTGCCATTTTGGGAAATGACGAATTTGGAACTTACAAAGTTTAGAAGCCTAGTGGAGACCATCCTTGCAATAGAACCAACCTTTGCATGCTTATGCATGACTTAGATTCCATTACTTTGTGTGTGAAAAATTGTTTGTTTGACTTTGGTTTGGAATGTGAATTGAATTTGTGTTTGCTTGATTGACTTGTAGTGAAGTGTGAGACTAGCAAGATCAAGGAGTGAACCACCATTCCCTACCAAAAAGGCAAGTGATGCTTCATACTTTTGTCCCATTACTTTCACTATGCATTAGTGATTTTCTCTAAGTAAAACTTGCATGGAATTTTGCTAATATAAACCTTGCTATAGGAAAACCTAGTAGATGAAACCTTAGTGGAAATATTCCTAAGTAAAGATTCCTACTACTATCAAGCTTAGCCTAGCTAATAGAAAACATGGGTGGAATATATATTCACACTATGGAAAAAGGACTTTTGTTTTGTTTAATAAAACAACTAAGTTAATGAATCACCTGGGTGGAATGGGACTTGCTTGGTGGATTTTGGTTGAGTGGTTCACAAGGCCCATGTCTATGGTTGACCTTGTGTATCTCACTTGTGGATTGCCACCCAGGAACAAAGAGATTTGAGATGTCAAATGTTGAGAAGCTTCAAGTGAAACCACTTGGCAATATGTGCTCTGCCATGATCATATAGGTTTCAAGAACTTAGCCATATGGATAGAGGGTGGTAGAGTTTGATAGGTTGGAACGCATCCATTTTGGTCTAAGGGAAGGCTTCTGAAAGATCTTGTCTTGGGAAACCAAGTCTTGTGGGGAAAGTGCACCACCTCTGCAGAGTGTAAAATCTAAGTACTTAGCCATGTCCCTGGTAAAGGACAATTTGAGCATCAAGACATGGAAGCAATCAAGGATCTCATCATTCAAATTTCTAAGTTAAAACTTGTGGATTGAACAAGGGTTGTTTGAAATCTTCAATCTTTGATTGAGAGATGCCTTGTAAAGGATCTTCAATCTTGGATTGAGAAAAATGATTTTATCAAAGCAAAAACTTAGTATTTTCATATGTTAAGGAAAAATCTATTTGAGCAATGCAAGCCTCAACTCCACTTAGCCAAATGCATATAGATGATAGACTCCACTATACTGTTATAGTATCACTTGCCAATACAATTCAAATGTATTGACCCTTGTGGCTGTAACTTGTTATGTTGCAGGTTTGATTGTTTTTAGTGAAGATTGATTGATTAGGATTACAAAGTCTACAACCAACATCTGCCTGTGGCACTTTTGAAGATGAAGGGCCCATGACTATAGATATTCCGCTGCAATGTAATGTAATAGCCAAATGAGCTATGTAAGGATGTAATAAAATTATGTTATTCCTGGTTATAAAGTTATATTATGACCTTTGTTTCTTGATATTACATCTTAACTGTGGATGCTAGCTATTGATCTAGGGACTAGCATTGTAAACACAGGGGACTCCACCTTATATTGTTTAAAGGTTGGGACACTCCCTATACAGATGGTATCAGAGCATTGTGTTGCCTGTAGGATTTGTAAACCTAGGATTGGACAAAAACCCTTAGAAAAATAGGAGTTGTATTTTGTTCCAAAAACTTATTTACAAAAACACTTGTAAACTCTTTCCTCAACCATTTTGGTTTCAACCCTACATCTCTTCTACTTCAACTTGATGGAAAAACCTACCCCATGGCCAAAGACTTCACCATGTGCAAAGGACTTCATCAACTCTAATGACTTCAACTTCTTCAACTCTAATGACTTCAACATCTTCAGCATATTCACCAAGGACTCCCAACTTGGATATCACTAAGGACTACAAGTGAAACAAGGAAATCTTACTCAAGATGTGAAGACTGAGGGAATGCAAAAGTTAGAAGGAACCTACATCATTTGAAGTCTTGTAACCAAGAATTCTCCTCAAGGAAACCATGACCTCATGAAAGAAGAATCAACCAAGAAAGATGGAAAGATCACAAGTAAACCATATAGATGGACCTCCATATTTAGTTAAGACAAACACACCAACATATGTGGTGTAACAAAAATATTTTGTTGCCTAAGAATGTGCTTGAACTTTGTTGTTTGAGTGAAAAGTTGTTTGTGATTGCATGCACATTGTTTGTGTGAATTGTGATGTGATTAGAAATGTTTCCTTAGAAATATTCTTCCTATTCTAATCTCCCTTCAACCCAAACAGATGACTACTCCAAGAGACTCCAACATCAAGGTTGATGACAACAACAACAACCAAAAGGACAACATGAGAGAACTTATAGCAACCCAAAACCAATTGAGCCAAGAGACAACTCAGCTTTTAGCCAACAACAATGGACTAACCCAGCCATACAAAGGATTTTGAAACTTCAATCCCAATTGTTGCAAGGATTGGTTACTCAAATGATCAACATGAGAGAAAACTTTTTCCAAAGAGCTAATGACAACAAGGATGACAAAGATGCTATTGTAGAAGGAAACCAAGCTAGCAATACTTGTGGAGACAAGGATCATGCATCCAAGGAACATGAAGATCAATGCCCCAAGAAGAGGGAAAGATCTCCCACCTATGAAGAACATGAACTAGAAAAACTCCTAGCTTTGGAGAGACCCAAAAATAAGAAGAAGAAATGCCCCAACCCTAACAAGGAAGATATTACTCAAGTGCAATGTTACAATTGCAAAGAGATGGGACACTATGCCAGTGAATGCCCAGAAAAGAAGAAGAACCAAAGAAACAAACAAGAGGCAGTGATACCAAAGGAAAAGAAAGATATCAGCCAAGTGATGTGTTTCAAATGCAAGGAACTAGGCCACTATGCAAACAATTGTCCAGAAAAGATGAAGAACAAGTTAAACAAGTCTATGAAGGATCTCAACCTTGGTCCATGAGTCAAGTATGGAAACCAAGGACACCATGCAAATGTTTGCTTAGAGAAATTTTCCCCAGGATCCCAAGAAGGACAATATGTAATTTTTGTTTGAAAATTTTTAAGGGTGGTAGTACCCTAGTTGTTTTGAAACTGCTTGTAACCCTAGCCTCCCCAAATCTCGGGACGAGATTTATTTTAAGGGTGGTAGCCTGTCACATCCCAAGATTTTCCAAATCTTGTAATGTGAAAAATAAATGAATAAAATAAAACTTTGTTTGATTTTCAAGGCCAGAAGAAACTTTTTGAATTCAATTGGGACTTCAAACCAGTTGGATCAAATAAAATCCTAAAGAAATTTAAAAGAGTAAACATTTGATAAAAGAAAAATAAAATATTTTGGAACTACTATTTTGGATCTTTTAAATAAAAGGATTTGGTTTCCAAAAGAAAAAGTGGATTTATAAATAAAGGTTATTTTATAAAGCTAAATTAAACCTAGTCCAAGCTTTTGAGATAAAAACATTTTGTTTTGATAAAAATAGTAAAGGCTTAATTAAATAAATTAATAAGGAGTTAATATCCAATTTTATTTAAGTAAAGGCTTTTCCCATTTTAAATAAACACTAAAACTTGTTTATTTATTTTAAATAAGTTTTCCAAATATTTTATATTCTCAAATAAAACTTACTGAAGTGTTTTGGTTTCATTTTAGATTTCAAAATAAATATTCTAATAAAACAAATCTTATTTGAAGTAAATGAATAAGGCCCATTTTATTTAATTGTTAATGGACCAAAAATAAAGATGTTATTTTATTTTAAACAAGTTTTCCAAATATTCTTTATTTCCAAATAAAACCTACTGATTTGGTTTTGAAAATATCTGGATTTCAAATGGAGATTCTATTAATTAAATCAAACCCTATTTTATTAAATAACTAATGAACCATTTTATTTAATTAATGAATGGTCCTAAAAAGAATAAAAATATTATTTTATTTTTGGGATCTGGTTTATGTTGATAAACAGAACCAAAAACTCATTATAAGTTTGAATTGTTTGAATGGTGTGAGTGAATGAGTAATTGATTCAAATTCAAAACAGAAAAATAGAAATAGAAAAGGAAAAAGAATTCAGAAGAAAAAAAATATGGAAACAGACTGGCCCAGCTGCCCCAGCCCAACAGCCCACCTAGCCCACCTCACCCTCGCCCCCGAACCGTTTTTCTTCACCACAGAAGAAACCCGCACCCTCACTGACTGGTGGACCCTATTCCCACTCTCGCTCACTCGCTGACGCCGGCCCCCACTGCCACCTCACCATCTTCTCCACCCACGCGAGGACCGCGCCCTCCCCCGGCCGTTTCCTGCCGTTAACTCCTCGGAGTAAATTACCGGTAAATGCTCGACGATTAATCCCCGCGACCACGCCAGTTAAATCACCTCCCTCTCCTCTTTCATTTCCCTCAAACCCCGCTTCCCCGGAGCCACCAGGCTGTTCCGAATCTCTTCTGCACCGCCGCCGTCTCCGACGAGGTTCTCGGCAAATTCCGGCAGCATTGCATCGCCCCTTGACTCCCCGAGCAAGCAGGCAAGTTCGCCAGACTCTGGAGCACCGCTCTGTGGCCTCAGCTCGCCCGCGGGTGACCTGCAGCCTCGACTCTGACCATGTCTGAGCGCCACCGACGATAAACCCAAACTCCGGTGAGCTCTAGCACTCGACTCCGTGCGTGCCTTGATCAGTGAATCATGCCGTTTGATTAGTATGTGTCTTCTGCATCTCCAGGTGCTCGCCAATCACTCGCGCGTGGCCTGCAACCTCACCCCTGTCGACGACTGACCGCACCCGAGGCACGGCTCAACTCCGACGAGCAATTCTCATCGACCCCGTGCGCCCCTTGGCCAACAAAGAGCACGTCGAGCATCAGAAAGCTTCGGCGAACTCGGTGAGCCCTTCTCCTCTCTCCCTAGCTTCTGGTATAGCTGGCAAGGTCATTGCCAGAGCCGCGCCGCCGCGCAGCCGCCGTCAGCGCCGCCAGTTCCTGGCAAGCGCCTGGTAGCCGTAGGATCTTAATCGCGTGGCCACGATAGATTGACTGAGTGAAGAGGTACGCTTGCCCCTGTGCCGCACGATCCACTTTAGATCTAACGGCTGCTGTCAGTCGATCAGCGCGAACCATTTTCAGCGAATTAGAACGTGCCGCGTGTCACCAGAAGTTTGGAAAATAGATATTGAACCTGATTAGAATGCAAATTTGTAATTGCTGTAACTTTCAAACCACACGTCCAAATTTTGCAAATTTTATATCGTTGAAATCAGGAGAACAAGCCCTAGCCAACCATGCCCTTGGTTTAGCAAATAGTATCTGTTAGCTTGTTGGTTTTTGCAGAAACATTTGTATGCTTGTTAAGGATGTAAAAATTGTTTAAAAATGAATTTGGTGTTAAAATCTTTTGCAATTGGATTGCTTTGAACCTACTGACCCTAGGAACCAACCCATAGTTTGGAAGATGAATTTGGAAAAGTTTAGAATGGATTAATTAGTTTAGTCCATTTCTAGCCAAATAAAACTATTGTTTTGTTATGAAAATGGTTTTGAGTAAAAACTTTGGAGGAAATGTTTTGGACCAAACCTACTGACCAAAAACACCAAGTTTTAAGAAACAACAACTTAATTGGTGAAACCACTTAAGGTTGTGGTATTGAGAAAAATGTTACCACATAAAATGATGAAAGGATTTGAAAATGGTTTATGGATAAAACCCATTTGCAAATGACTTTGCCATTTTGGTAAATGACCAATTTGGAACTTACAAAGTTTAGAAGCCTAGTGGAGACCATCCTTGCAATAGAACCAACCTTTGCATGCTTATGCATGACTTAGATTCCATTACTTTGTGTGTGAAAAATTGTTTGTTTGACTTTGGTTTGGAATGTGAATTGAATTTGTGTTTTCTTGATTGACTTGTAGTGAAGTGTGAGACTAGCAAGATCAAGGAGTGAACCACCATTCCCTACCAAAAAGGCAAGTGATGCTTCATACTTTTGTCCCATTACTTTCACTATGCATTAGTGATTTTCTCTAAGTAAAACTTGCATGGAATTTTGCTAAGTATAAACCTTGCTATAGGAAAACCTAGTAGATGAAACCTTAGTGGAAATCTTCCTAAGTAAAGATTCCTACTACTATCAAGCTTAGCCTAGCTAATAGAAAACATGGGTGGAATATATATTCACACTATGGAAAAATATTCTAAGTCTGAGGACTTGTGTTTTGTTTAATAAAACAACTAAGTTAATGAATCACCTAGGTGGAATGGGACTTGCTTGGTGGATTTTTGTTGAGTGGTTCACAAGGTCCATGTCTATGGTTGACCTTGTGTATCTCACTTGTGGATTGCCACCCAGGAACAAAGAGATTTGAGATGTCAAATGTTGAGAAGCTTCAAGTGCAACCACTTGGCAATATGGGCTCTGCCATGATCATATAGGTTGCAAGAACTTAGCCATATGGACAGAGGGTGGTAGAGTTTGATAGGTTGGAACGCGTCCATTTTGGTCTAAGGGAAGGCTTCTGAAAGATCTTGTCTTGGGAAACCAAGTCTTGTGGGGAAAGTGCACCACCTCTGCAGAGTGTAAAATCTAAGTACTTAGCCATGTCCCTGGTAAAGGACAATTTGAGCATCAAGACATGGAAGCAATCAAGGATCTCATCATTCAAATTTCTAAGTTAAAACTTGTGGATTGAACAAGGGTTGTTTGAAATCTTCAATCTTTGATTGAGAGATGCCTTGTAAAGGATCTTCAATCTTGGATTGAGAAAAATGATTTTATCAAAGCAAAAACTTAGTATTTTCATATGTTAAGGAAAAATCTATTTGAGCAATGCAAGACTCAACTCCACTTAGCCAAATGCATATAGATGATAGACTCCACTATACTGTTATAGTATCACTTGCCAATACAATTCAAATGTATTGACCCTTGTGGCTGTAACTTGTTATGTTGTAGTTTTGATTGTTTTTAGTGAAGATTGATTGATTAGGATTACAAAGTATACAACCAACATCTGCCTATGGCACTTTTGAAGATGAAGGGCCCATGACTATAGATATTCCGCTGCAATGTAATGTAATAGCCAAATGAGCTATGTAAGGATGTAATAAAATTATGTTATTCCTGGTTATAAAGTAATATTATGACCTTTGTTTCTTGATATTACATCTTAACTGTGGATGCTAGCTATTTATCTAGGGACTAGCACTGTAAACACAGGGGACTCCACCTTATATTGTTTAAAGGTTGGGACACTCCCTATACAGTTCCCGCCCCCTCTCGCATGTGGAGACCCTTGAGTGAGGCCATCGTGACTTGCTTATGCATTTAACATGTAGGAAAGCAGACCCAGGAACAGAGTCACAAAGAGGATGGTGTTGGCGGGCGTACCAACCCACTACACCACGACGTTATCAAGGATGAGGCACCTCATGGGCCAGACACGGCCTAAGAACATAGTCAATAGAGCCTGAGTTGAAGGCAGAATTAGGGACGCATCGGATGCAAGAGTCGCCCTATCCCTGCTCTCCTACAAGCCATTGAGGAGGGTGCAGGCGTCGCAGTCCCAACATGAAAACTTGCGTGATGTGATGTCTCCTCGTCATCACGTACCGCAGCGCACCGCTTGCATCCAAGGAGTGGCCAACAACACCGGCCACGACCAGGAGTAGACAGCAGCACCACCCGCCTACCACCGTGACACATGGCACAACTAAAGTGGATCCTAGGAATGATAGGAAGGCGCACGTGCGCTGGCCACTGTGGTACCCCCTTGAGATATAAAAGGAGGACCTCGGCCATGGTATGGGGAAATCTCTCTGGGGTGATAATGGAGCTTGACGAGGGAATAGTTAGAGAGGGCAGGCGCTAAAGGACTCTTAGTAGAGATAGAGAGAAGAAAAGAAAGAGGAAGCCTGGGAAGTGTAGAAGCTGGTTGAAAGCGACTCTCTACACTAGATTGATCATCTCTTTGTACATCCATCCATCAGATAATCCCGCAAAGCAGGTTGTAGGGTTGTGAGCCAAAGGGCGGCCCGAACATGTGTAAAAAACATCGTGTGTGTTGTGTTTGATATATGTGTGTGTGAGGTCGTATCACCTTAGTTCCCATTGCCGAAAAACTAGGGCTGTGCGACATCCCTGGTGTTTGTGTTCCGACATGCGACATAAGGTGCACTAGGTAGGGGGAGCTAGTGATTCGTGAAGGGAATATGCCCGAGAGGCAATAATAAAGTGGTTATTATCTTATTCCTTGTTTATGATAAATGTTTATTTTGCATGCTATAGTTGTATTATTACAGAAACATTAATACATGTGTGTTTAATAATCAAAAAGAAAGTTCCTATTTATGCCTCTTATAAACTAGCTCGTTGATTAAAAAGATGATAAAAGGTTTCCTGATCATGGATATTGGATGTTGTTAATAACGAGGTCACAACATTGTTGGAATGATGTGATGAACATTCATCCAAAGTATAGCATTACGATCAAAGTCATTTTTTTTATATTGCTATAACATCATACAAAGTAATCTTAGTCCTTAAATCATGAGATCATGTCAATCACTAACACCAGAAGAGTATCTTGATAACAACAAATGTCACACCATAACAGGGTGACTATAAAGATGGGTTCAGTCCTACGATGGTGTTATGTTGATGCCCATGGATCAAGAGTAGAATTTGTCCATACCGATGAAAGAAATATATACTCTGGGCCCTCTCGGTAATATCACATTAGTTAGCTTGAATGCAAGTGATTTGATCACTAGAATGTTATATCACGGGAACGAGAAAAGAGTACATGTCGGTAGCGAGATAAAAATGGTATGAATATACCGATGATCGAATCTCGGACATGTAATATATCGCGAGACAAAGGGATTGAGTTACATGCGTATAAGGTTCACACGATCATAGAAGTCATCGTTGAATGTGTGGGAGTCAGTACGGATCTCCAGGTCCCGCTGCTGATTATTGATCAGAGAGGGGTCTTGATCATGTCTGCATTATTCGTGAGCCTTAGGGTGACACACTTAAGGGATACCAACACCATTTGGAGCAAATAATATGCTAGAGAAAGAACTACAAAGCGCAGGAATTATTTTACTAGACACCAGAGTTGTTTCGGTTGAAATTGCCGAAATTGGTTCTGCATGTAAAATTGAAATGTAGCAAGGGGTTTTATGTGAATGTTTGTTAATTAAAGTAATTAACAAAATTCTGAATAAATAAATAAAAGCAGTTTTATTTAAAGAGAGATTACATTAAATTTGGTGGAAATTTAATGGGAATTTGAGTGGAGAAAATGGAGGGCCATCTTTATGTGAGTGGAGCTTCCACCACATGAATGAGGGAGAGGTGGGGGCACCCTCTATGGCCGGTGGCCATGCCCCCTTGGGCTGCCCCTCCCCTATATAAGGAGAAACTCCTCCTCCACTCTCACACCTCCTCGCGAAGGATCTCTCTCCCCCCTTTAGAATTTCCCCATGGTCTCGGATCAGCGAGATACATGTTCCCGGTGGCTTTTTCTGGAAGGATTTGTTGCTTCCGCTGCTTCGCTGGAGCGAGGGCGCGGAGGTTTTGGGGTACCTGAACATGTGTGGGATCACGGATGTACAACCTCGTTAACACTTTTAGGTCTTCGATGGTATGTATTCTATGGACGTATATCCACCCATTGCTTGTATCTAGTAGAAAGATTTTGGTACTTAGTTGTTCCCATCATAGGAAAATTATTTTTTTCTATGCTGCGAACCCTACAGTGGTATCAGAGCCGGATCTATGCGTAGATGCTTTGCACGGGTAGTACACCTATGAGTATGTGGGCGCTGATGGTCATGTTATTGATTCTTCCTTGTACTTTTGATATTGGTGGCATAGTGCGATGAAGCGGTCCGGACAAACTTTACATGTCCTCGCACATGAGACCTGTTCCACGCTTGACATGCAACTAGTTTGAATAAGTGTCTTGCGGGTGTATGTCTCTCCTACTATAGTCAATATCTAATTTACAATGAGTTGTCAATAATTTGATTATCATCGTTGTGGTTTCATGTTCTTAGGTAAGAACGGTTCTATCTCCGAAAGTCCTCAGCCACGTAAAACATGCAAAAGATAAATTAGAGGCGTCTAGATTTTGGTTTTGTCGGGCAAGTACTATGATATGGTAGTGTTATAATTTGTAGTATGGATTGATACTATTGAAAATTATAATATGACAAAGTGTAAGTTCCATAGACCTTGGTCTTACACATATAGGAATGATAAAGATCATTCCACGATGAACAAGATAGAGATCAAGTGCGAGAACCATATCATATCACTGTAGCATATGATGTTTGTTTGCATCTTATATTGCTTGTTTGTCGTTTTATTAGCATTATAAGATAATCCCTCATTTAGATATCAAGATAAACATGTGTTCTTCCTTAAGTATGCACCGACTATGTTTCGGTGCTTCAAGACATCACATGATGATCGGGTGTACTTGAATCCACGATCATATATTGGGTGTAAGACAGTTTTACACACGCGAATACTAAGGTTCTTACTTGGCGAGCCTAGCATGTACATACATGGCCTCGAAACACGGACCTAAAGGTTAAGCATGATTCATATGTTTGATATGATGACCATATCGATGCTCGCCTTTGAAAGTACACTGACTCAAGTGATGATCGGACTTGGTGTAGTGGATTGGTTCATGTAATCACCAAAAAGACATGAGGGATGTCATTTTTGAGTGGGAGTTCATTTCTATTTTGGATTAGTAGAACTCAATTTATCATAAATTAAATCAAAGTGAATTTGCATAATTTTTTATAGTCATTGGCATTCGTTCACCACCTTATGATTAGTTGTAATTGAGATAATAGAACTATGGAATTCTGGATATTTAATTTACGAACTGGTATCGTATTGTGTTGAGTGTCAATCTAAAGTTTAAAGTCCTATTGCAAACTTTCAGCAAACTCTGTTTACTCCGTAAAATTTAATAATTAGTATTAAATCGAGAGTAATAATACTAGTTTTAGTATCTAAAGTATCATGTTTGCCTCCATGATTCTTGATTGTTTTTAAATATCAAGGTTATCTAGGAGCTGAAAGAATTGTTTCAGAAACCATCATGTGTGGCAGATATAATGATATTTGAAACAATGTTTTGGTTGCAATATGATAGAGTATAATATATGTTCTCATATTGGATGAGAATTTGCAAAGGTTAGAGATGCTATACATCCTAATCATCCAAAAAGGGTTTTGGAAATTAACATTATACTCACGATTCTCCTTTATAAGCTACATTAGCTTAATCATGAAAGTTGTCATGATAAGTATGAATTGAAGATGTAGGTAAAGTGTTTACTACACTAAAAGATTACTAAATAATGGTTTTTGAAAGAATGCCAAACATTTGATGATGGTGATCTACTTCGAAGTGCAAGTCCAAAGGTATTAGTATTTTACTATACACGCTTTGGACTATGTGTCATGTATATGGCGCCACTATTGATGTTGATAGATTCTTTTAAAAGGAAAAGAAAATGCTAAAAGAGAATCTATAAAATATATTTGGCAGAAAATAAAAGACTGGAAATATCTAGTTTAGGTATATAGATGATATACATGTTATGGTTGTATTATTTTCTTGTTAAACAATGTGGTTCTTGGGTATTGAATACCGAATTGGTTGGTATGAAATTTCATATAGAAAGGCGGAATTCATGAACTATAATGGCCTAAGTAACTAGCAAGAGAATATGTGATGATCTTCATCGAAAACAAACAAACGGTTGTTTGTATTTCTCGTTGACATCAAATCTTGCCTTTAATTTTTTTTTTTTGATAATTGTTATTTAAATCAGGTATTATGAGAACAAATATTGTTCAAATAATTACCGTATTCCATATAAGATGGATGATTTACAAATCTAGTTGGAGAAATCACATCCATAAAACCTAATGCTAAAATGTCGCAAGAAAAATGATTGAAAGATCACTTACAAAGTGACATTGCCGTTTTAATTATATTGAAAAGAAAACATGAAGAAACTCCATATTCATGGATTTTTGGAGTCTTTTGATTTGATCAAATGACGCTTGTGAGACTTTCCTTGGGATAATAAAAACTCCGTTCAAAGGCCACATAAGAATGATTGACTAAATTATTGGAATTTATACATATCGATGTATGTAGTCCATTATGTGTAGTCGTAAGCGATGGATATTCACTTAATGAGAAAGAAGTATGAAATATTGGAAAACAATCAAAGACTTTTAAGATGAATTGGAAATCCATTGTAACAAGAAAATAAGTAATTTATGATTTGATCATAAAGGGATTTATTTGAGTTGCAAGTTTAGGAAAACACCTAGATTTGCATCTCCCAAAACACCATAGGAATATGGAGTGTTTGAGATTTGTAATGAAACCTTGTTTGACATGGTCAGATCGAATGTGTTATTTATAAAACTGCCATTATGTTTTAAAATATTAAAGCTTTAGAGACTACCTCTTTTACACTAAAAAGAGCTCCATCTTGATCCGTTGAAATTACACCATGTAAGTTATGGTTTGGGGTAAAACCCAAGTTGTCCTTTTTTAAATTTTGGCATGCTAAGCATAAGTAAGATGTTTTACAACCAAAGTCGGATGAGCATGTCTTTTTAGGTTATTTCAAATAACTGTTGGGTATTCCTCCATAACACCGAGGACAAAAGAGTTTGTCGCTTAAAACGTGAAGTTTCTTGAAAAACGAATATTTCGTAAAAGTTAAGTGGGAGGAAAATAGAACTTTGATAAGGTTGATGAACCTTAGCTAAATGTAATGAGTTGCACAGTGCCGGAAAAACGTTCCGAAGGCAGCCACAATGCTCATGGATCACGTGCCTCAAAGGTTGCGGTCATGGAGGTCTAAGTTCCTATTGAACCAAGTAGGTCGGATAAACAATCAAATGCTGAAATTTGAGAGTAAATCATTTTTGTTTAACAATGATGAACCGACTACATGCAAAGAAGCGATTATGGGCCCTAACTTTGTCAAATGGCTTGAAGCCATAAAATCCGTGATAGTTCCATACACGAGAAATCAATTTTTTTTAACTTGGAAGACCCTCCGGAAAGGTGTAAAAACCTATCGGTCATATTTGGATCTATAAAGAAATAGACATGGATGTTTCACATCTATGAAATAGTCGTCATGTTGGTAAAGATTTTACGACAATGTTCAAGGAGTTGACTATGACAAGATTTGATCTTTCATAGAGATATTTAGTCTGGACGGATTAATGTAGCAACCACTACATGTAATCTGGTATATGGTAGTTGAAAAAACAAAACAAAGTTCTTCTAATAGAATGGTTAACTAGGACGTGTACACGACACGGTCCAAAGGGTTTTGTTAATTCAAAGGATGCTAAAAAGGGCACGCAAACTTGAATGGTTGAAGTAAGCATCGTGGAGTTGGAATCTTCACCGTGATGAAAATGTTAATTTCATCAGACACGATGAATATGCTTGCATTTGTAAGAAATTAAGTGGGAGCGCTGAGACATATTTCTAATACATTATGTGGAGGACATCTTTTTGATTAGAAATGATGTATCTTTTATTGACAAAGGTTCAGAATTTCATTTCGATGAAAGTCTTTGGCAAAACCCGAATATTAGTTATGAATGTCTATATGGATAGACTATGACGCTAATATGGTTGTGCCAAACATACATATATGAGATATTGAAGGAGTTCAATATGGAAATGAAGAGAAAAGGTTCTTGTCGCATGGAAAAGAATTGAATCAAGATTCAAGTGTATCGACACTTGATAAGTGAAACAAGATTCAAGTGCTTTGACACTTGATGAGGACAATCACAAGAATGTTTTGATCAGTCATATCGTGATATGTACACATTCAGATATGTCCTATGCTCTAAATATTATGAGCATATACCAAAATTAATCATAAAATGATCATTGGACGATAGTAAGGATATTCTTATAATCTTTTGGAAGAATTAAAAATATATTCTATTTGTAGAGGAGACAAATAGTTCATTGAAACATGATACTAGTTTTGCCACAAGATACAAATTAAGTTTATCTCAGTTTAAACTATGGGTGGCACATTGAAATGGAAAGAAGTTTCCATGACGGATTTGGATGAATTCCAAAGTTAAGACATTGTGACGGATACTACAACAAAAGGCTAAGTATATGACTGCTATAGTAGCAGCAAAGGAGGGCATTTGTGTAAAGTAGTTTGTTATCAAACTAAGGTGTGGTTCACAATGAGCTAACACTAGATATATTTTACGACAATAGTATCGACATGATTTAACACCAAGGAACTAAAGGTCTCACCAAAAGACCAAATTTATACAATGCCATCTCATTAGAGAATGAGTGATGCGTGAAGATGCAAAGAAATGCAAATACACGCGGACCTGAAAGCATCAGATCTGTAGATTATGTTAATCACGTATATGGTACACCAGAAATCCATAGGTGTTCAATACGCAAAAGTTTTCAAACTATATTATTGATTCTAGTGCACGTGGGAGACTGAAGGGAATATGCCCAAGAGGCAATAATAAAGTGGTTATTATCTTATTCCTTGTTTATGATAAAAGTTTATTTTGCATGCTATAATTGTATTAATATGGAAACGTTAATACATGTGTGTTTAATAAACAAAAATAAAGTTCCTAGTTATGCCTCTCTTATAAACTGGCTTGATGATTAATAATATGCTCAAAGGTTTCCTGATCATGGACATTGGATGTTGTTAATAACGAGGTCACAACATTGTTGGAATTGTCGAGGGGATAACCCCGAGTGGGGAAAGCCAGGCCTAAGTAGGCCGGCTCCAGAAGACGCAGGCCGCCTGGCCAGCAAGTAGGACAACTCTAGTCGGTTGGCTAGTCCCGCCCGGCTGGGCTTAAAGCTTTCCCGGCTGGACTTAAAGCTTTCCGGCTGGACCGTCTAGCCGGGTAGCCAGAGGAACCGGCCGGTTGGCCGCTTCCACCCGGCTAGCCTCATATTCAATGGAGAGCGCAGTGGGGGAGACGCTCCCTACGGGATATGCCTCTGGTGCTTCTCGTCATCAGACAGGCTGGCGCCCCGCCTTGACCGGCGCTACCCGACGAAGATAAAGTAAAGCTGTAACATCCCAGATTTTAGAATGGGAATGGTTTATATATCTCATGTGCATTGCATCATGGCATCCTGCAAAAAATTCCAAATTCAAAACCATTTGTGAAAACCCCTATTTGAAAATCCTTTATGAATCTATTAGAGTTTCTAAATAAAACATATGTTTGAATATTTTGAATGGACAGGAATATGTTCCCAAGAAGTCCTAGAAAGTTATTTTGAATTTTAGAAATTTTTACAAATTAGTTTGAGCTCATTTGGAGCTTTGATGCAAAAGATATTAATTAAACAAGTAAATGAAAAAGAATAAACAAAAAAAAACTAAACCTACTCTACTCAGCCGGCTGAGCCAGCCCAGCCCAACCCGGCGCCCCTTCCCCTCCTCTACCTGCCGCACCGCACGCGCAAGCAGCAGGAGCGGCCCACCTAGCTGAGCCAGCCCAGCAGAAGCCACACTCCCTATCCCTTGCCTCTTTTTTTTCTCCTAACCGCGGGCCCGCTTGTCAGCCTCGCGACAGCCACCGCCGCGTGGACCCCGCTTGTCATCACCTTGCCTCGTCGAGAAACAGGGACGAACACGAGTTCCTCCAACCGAACAAAATCCGGTAAAATCTCCCATTTCCTCATTGATTCCGCTCACCCCCGCGCACGGAAAATCCCTATAAGCCCCCATCCTTCACCTCGTTCCGACTTTTGGCTCTCTCGGAAACCCTATCCGCCAAATCACGAGCCGCCGATCTCGCCGTCCTCCGCCGCCAAGGAAGCTCAGTACGAGCTCGATTCCGAGCCTCCCGCGCTCCCTTATTCCTTCTAATCGACCTTCCCTCTTTGCCCCGGTTCTCGCTGACCATCTCCCTGTAGAGGTCTCAACCTAATAAGGTAGATTCCTCCTGTGTTTTACAATGCTAGTCCCTGGATCAATAGCTAGCATCCACAGTTAAGATGTAATATCAAGAAACAAAGGTCATAAAATAACTTTATAACCAGGAATAACATAATTTTATTACACCAAACATAGCTCATTAGGCTATTACATTACATTGCAGCGGAATAACTATAGTCATGGGTCCTTCATCTTCAAAGTGCCACAGGCAGATGTTGGTTGTAGACTTTGTAATCCTAATCAATCACTTCTCACTAAAATCAATCAAACCTGCAACATTACAAGTTACAGCCACAAGGGTCAATACATTTGAATTGTATTGGCAAGTGATACTATGGTAGTATAGTGGAGTCTATCTTCTATATGCATTTGGCTAAGTGGAGTTGAGGCTTGCATTGCTCAAAATAGATTTTTCTTATCATTTTGAAAATCCTAAGTTTTTGCTTGACAAAATCATTTTTCTCAATCAAAGATTGAAGATCCTTTCCAAGGCATCTACCAATCAAAGATTGAATATTTCAAACAACCCTTGTTCAAACCACAAGATTTTAACTTAGAAATTTAAATGATGAGATTCTTGATTGCTTCCATGTCTTGATGCTCAAATTGTCCTTTACCAGGGACATGGCTAAGTACTTAGATTTTACACTCTGCAGAGGTGGTGCACTTTCCCCACAAGACTTGGTTTCCCAAGACAAGATCTTTCAGAAGCTTTCCCTTAGACCAAAATGGACGCGCTCCAACCTATCAAACACTACCACCCTCTGTCCATATGGCTAAGTTCTTGCAACCTATATGATCACGGCAGAGCCCATATTGCCAAGTGGTTGCACTTGAAGCTTCTCAACATTTGACATCTCAAATCTCTTTGTTCTTGGGTGGCCTTCCACAAGTGAGATACACAAGGTTCACCAGTCCCCTGGCCTTGTGTAACCACTCAACCAAACTCCACCAAGCCATCCCATTCCACCCAGGGGATTCATTAACTTAGTTGTTTTATTAGACAAAATCACAAGTCCTCAGACTTAGAATATTTTCCATAGTGTGAATATATATTCCACCCATGTTTTCTATTAGCTAGGCTAAGCTTGGTAGTAATAGGAAACTTAACTTAGGAAAAATCCTACTAAGGATTCATCTACTAGGTTTTCTTATAGCAAGGTTTTTACTTAGCAAAATCCATGCAAGTTTTACTTAGCAAATTCACTAATGCATAGTGAAAGTAATGGGACAAAAAGTATGAAGCATCACTTGCCTTTTTGGTAGGGAATGGTGGTTCACTCCTTGATCTTGCTAGTCTCACACTTCACTACAAGTCAATCAAGAAAACACACATTCAATTCTCTTTCCAAACCAAAGTCAAACAAACAATTTTTCACACACAAAGTAATGGAATCTAAATCATGCATAAGCATGCAAAGGTTGGTTCTATTGCAAGGATGGTCTCCACTAGGCTTCTAAACTTTGTAAGATCCAAATTGGCCATTTACCAAAGTGGCAAAGTCATTAGCAAATGTGTTTTATCCATAAACCATTTTCAAATCCATTCATCATTTTATGTGGTGGAAAATGTTTTTATCAAAACAAAACTTTTGAGTTTTTCACCAAATGAATTGCTATTGCAAAAGTTGGTGTTTTTTGGGTCAGTAGGTTTGGTCCAAACTATTTTCTCAAAGTTTCCTTTCCATAAACATTTTCATAATAAAATCAATAATTTTATTTGGCTAGAAATTGGTTAAGTCAAATAATTCAACCTAAATTTTACCAAAATCATTTTTAACACCAAGGGTTGGTTCCTAGGGTCAGTGAGTTTACAACCAATCATTTCCCAAAGGTTTTCCTTCAAAATCATTTTCAATAAATAAATCACATTTCTATTTGACTAGAAATGGTTTTAAATCAAAGAATCCTTATTTTGTTTTACCAAATACATTTTTGAGTCCACAAAGTGTTTCCTAATGTTAGTAGGTTCAAATCAATCCAATTGCCAAAGATTTTAACCCCAAATTCATTTTTAAACAATTTTTACATCTTTAACAAGCATACAAATGTTTCTGCAAATTCAAACAAGCTAACAGATACTATTTGCTAAACTAATTCCACAGTTGGCTAGGGCTTGCTCTCCTGAATCCATTGATACCAAATTTGTAATTTTTGGACGTGTGGTTTGAAAGTTATAAGGGTTTGAAATTTGCAAATAAATCTGATTCAAAACTGGTTTTAGATCTAATACAGGCCACGCGTCGAGCCGTGATTGGCCGGTACCTTTTCATGCGGATCGCACAGCTGCAAACCGTTGGATTAAAAGGGATCTGTGCGGCTCTAATCGACGGATACCTCTTCGCTCACTTTCTTTCCTAGCCGATGGATGACGATCTAACGGTTCCTATCAACTAGCCAGGAACTGGCAGCGAGATGTTACCGGCTAGCGGCGGAGCGGCCAGTTGGCGGCGGCGCTGGCGAGGCAGGAAGCGAGAAAGAGGGGGAGGATGCTCACCAGGTTCGCAATGCAGCGCTGATGCTCAACGTGCTACTGGTTGGTGAAGGGGCGCACGGGGCTGTCCTTGATTGCTCGCCGGAGACGAGCTGGGCTTCGGGCGGTTCAGGAGGTCGTCGAGGGCGAGGATAGGGGCGTCCTAGGACAAACAAAAGATGTTGTTAGGTTCGCACGAGCCTGGAGATCATCATCATGTCCACGGGGAAAGGAGGGGAGGTCGTCGGAGAAGAGGGCAGACGGCGGCGTTCGAAAGCTTGATGTAGCCGACGCTATGGGGCGCCCTCGGTTGAGAGGAGGGTGCTGGGAGATGCGTCTGGTTGTGGGGAAGTTGTCAGCATGCTCAGGGAGGCTCGGGGTGGCGTGTGCTGGCCGGAATCGGCACCGGACTTCGTCGGAACAGAGGGTGATCGGAGAGTAATTGAGGCGGCCTGGGGGCGTGCTTTGGGGAGGGGGCAGAGGGGAATGAGAGAGGATGCGCTGGCGTTTAAAGGTGCTTGATCGCTGCGAGTTAAGGTGGCCGCGTTAAGGAGAATTGATGCCGCGAAATCAAGGCCTGCAACGGCCGGCGAGGGGGAGAAGGGGTCGTGCGGGTGGGGAGGAAGAACAGTGGCAGGTGGGGCCGTTGCGTCAGTGGGAAAAGGGAAGAGGGGGAGGTCCACCTGTCAGTGAGGGTGCGGGTTTCTTCTGGGGTGAAGAAAAATGTTTCGGGGGTGATGGTGAGGTGGGCTAGGTGGGCTGTTGGGCTGGCCAGTTGGGTCAGGTCCATTTCCTATTTTTTTTCCTTCTGAATTCTTTTTCCTTTTCTATTTCTATTTTTCTGTTTTGAATTTCCAAACAATCAAACAAGGTTCAAATCAATTCAAACAGCACCCAAACTTTGTAATGTTGAAATTAGTTCTATTCAGTAACATGAACCAAAATCCAAATTCAAATTAATAATTTTAATAATAGGGTCCATTATTAATTAACTAAATAGATGTATCAATTATTGAATCCATAGGTTTTGATTTAATTCAAAGCTCCACTTGAGAACTAAATAATTTTAAACCATTCAGTAGGTTGTATTTGAAATTAAGGAATATTTGGAAAGCTTGTTTTAAAATAAAAATAACATTTTGTTATCTAGGGTCCATTAATAATTAAATATAATTGGACCTTGGTTATTTAAATCAAAATAGAGTTTGATTTTATTAATAAAATCTTTATTTGAAACCTAAATATTTTCAAAACCAAATCAGTAGGTTTTATTTGGGGAAATCAAATATTTAGAAAACTTATTTAAATTAATTTAATAAGTTTTGATGTTTTATTCAAAATGGAAAAACCTTCTATTTAAATAAAATTTGGATATTAATTCCTTATTATTTTATTTAAATAAACCTTTACTATTTTTATTCAAAACAAAATGTTTTAATTCCAAAGTTTGGTCAAGGTTTAATTTGGCTTTATAAAATAATCCTTATTTATGAATCCACCTTTTCTTTTGAAAAGCAAATCTTTTTATTTAAAGATTCAAAATAGTAATTTTAAAACATTTTAATTTCCTTTAATAAATGTTTATCTTTATAAATCCCTTTAGGATTTTATTTGATTCAAATTGGTTTGAGGTTCCAATTGAATTCAAAAAGTTTCTTCTGGCTCTGAAAATCAAACAAAGTTTTATTTTATTCATTTATTTTCACATTACAAGATTTGGAAAAATCTTGGGATGTGACAGGCTACCACCCTTAAAATAAATCTTGTCCCGAGATTTGGGGAGGCTAGGGTTACAAGCAAGTTCAAAACAACTAGGGTACTACCACCCTTAAAAAAAATCTCAAACAAAAATTACATATTGTCCTTCTTGGGATTCTGGGGAAACTTCTCTAAGCAAACTTTGCATTGTGTCCTTGGTTTCCACACTTGACTCATGGGCCAAGGTTGAGTTTCTCCATAGGCTTGTTCAACTTGTTCTTCATCTTTTCTGGACAGTTGCTTGCATAATGTCCTGGATTCTTGCAATTGAAACAATGAATGTCCTTGAGTTCTTTGCGTGGCTCTTGTGGACAAGTTGCTACATAGTGGCCTAACTCCTTGCAGTTGTTACACCACACTTGGTCAATCTCTTTATTCTTCTTGTTCTCTGGGCACTCACTGGAATAGTGTCCCATTTCCTTACATTTACGGCATTGCACAAGGTGCATGTCCTGTCTTGGTTTCTTGGGTTTCTTTGATCCTTTGAAGTAGGTTGTCTTGTTTGGAGGTATAAGTGGTCCTTTTACTTTGGTAGATTTGGATCCTTCTTGTTTCCTTTCTTCCATAATGGCATAGATGGGGCATTGGATAGGGGCATGGTCATTTCCTTCACAAAGGTAACAAGTAGCTTGAGAGGTGGGACATTGTCCAACAGGATGATTTTCTTCACAGTTAGGGCATTGACCTTCATGCTCCTTGGAAGTATGATCCTTGTCTCCACAAATAATGCAAGCTAGGGCTCCATCTAGAATAACATTCTTGTCATCCTTGTTATCATAAACTCTTTTGGGATAGTTTTCTTCCATGTTGATCATTTGATTAGTTACCTTAAGGATCAGTTGGGATTGTTCCTCCAAAAACTTTTGCAGTGCTGGATCTTTATTACTATTGTTGGCTATGAACTGAGCTGTCAGTTGGTTTAACTGGTTCTGGGTTGCTATGAGCTCTTTCATGCTGTCCTCTTGGTTGGTGTTGTTGTCATCAACCTTGATGTTGGAGTTTCTTGGAGAAGTTATCTGTTTGGGTTTGAAGGAAGATTAGAATAGGCAAGATATTTCTAAGGAATTATTTCTAATCACACACATCACAATTCACTCAAGCAATGTGCAAGCAATCACAAATCAAACATTTCACTCAAACAAGGTTCAAGCACATACTTAGGCAACAAAATATTTTTGTTACACCACATAAGTTGGTGTGTTTTGTCTTAGCTAAAATATGGTGGTCCATCTATATGGTTCACTTGTGATCTTTCCATCATTCTTGGTTGCTTCTTCTTACTTGGGAACATGGTTTCCTTGAGAAAAACTCTTGGTTGCAATACTTCAAAGTTGTTGATGGCTCCTTCTTATTTTGCATTCCCTTGGTCTCTAAATCTTGAGTAGGTTTTCCTTGTTTCACTTGTGGTCCTTAGTAGTTTCCAAGTTGGAAGTCCTTGGGAATATGCTGAAGATGTTGAAGTCATTAGAGTTGAAGAAGTTGAAGTCATTAGAGTTGAAGATGTTGAAGTAGTCCTTTGCACATGGTGTAGTGTTTGGCCATGGATAGGTTTTTCCATCAAGTTGAAATAGAAGAGAAGTAGAGTTGAAACCAAAATGGTTGAGGAAAGAGTTTACAAGTGTTTTTGTAAATAAGTTTTTGGATCAAAATATAACTCCTATTTTTCTAAGGGTTTTTGTCCAATCCTAGGGTTTACAAATCCTACAGGCAACACAATGCTCTGATACCATCTGTAGATGTCTCAACCTAATAAGGTAGATTCCTCCTGTGTTTTACAATGCTAGTCCCTGGATCAATAGCTAGCATCCACAGTTAAGATGTAATATCAAGAAACAAAGGTCATAAAATAACTTTATAACCAGGAATAACATAATTTTATTACATCAAACATAGCTCATTAGGCTATTACATTACATTGCAGCAGAATAACTATAGTCATGGGTCCTTCATCTTCAAAGTGCCACAGGCAGATGTTGGTTGTAGACTTTGTAATCCTAATCAATCACTCCTCACTAAAATCAATCAAACCTGCAACATTACAAGTTACAGCCACAAGGGTCAATACATTTGAATTGTATTGGCAAGTGATACTATGGTAGTATAGTGGAGTCTATCTTCTATATGCATTTGGCTAAGTGGAGTTGAGGCTTGCATTGCTCAAAATAGATTTTTCTTATCATTTTGAAAATCCTAAGTTTTTGCTTGACAAAATCATTTTTCTCAATCAAAGATTGAAGATCCTTTCCAAGGCATCTACCAATCAAAGATTGAATATTTCAAACAACCCTTGTTCAAACCACAAGATTTTAACTTAGAAATTTAAATGATGAGATTCTTGAGTGCTTCCATGTCTTGATGCTCAAATTGTCCTTTACCAGGGACAGGGCTAAGTACTTAGATTTTACACTCTGCAGAGGTGGTGCACTTTCCCCACAAGACTTGGTTTCCCAGGACAAGATCTTTCAGAAGCTTTCCCTTAGACCAAAATGGACGCGCTCCAACCTATCAAACACTACCACCCTCTGTCCATATGGCTAAGTTCTTGCAACCTATATGATCACGGCAGAACCCATATTGCCAAGTGGTTGCACTTGAAGCTTCTCAACATTTGACATCTCAAATCTCTTTGTTCCTGGGTGGCCTTCCACAAGTGAGATACACAAGGTTAACCAGTCCCCTGGCCTTGTGTAACCACTCAACCAAACTCCACCAAGCCATCCCATTCCACCCAGGGGATTCATTAACTAAGTTGTTTTATTAGACAAAATCACAAGTCCTCAGACTTAGAATATTTTCCATAGTGTGAATATATATTCCACCCATGTTTTCTATTAGCTAGGCTAAGCTTGGTAGTAATAGGAAACTTAACTTAGGAAAAATCCTACTAAGGATTCATCTACTAGGTTTTCCTATAGCAAGGTTTTTACTTAGCAAAATCCATGCAAGTTTTACTTAGCAAATTCACTAATGCATAGTGAAAGTAATGGGACAAAAAGTATGAAGCATCACTTGCCTTTTTGGTAGGGAATGGTGGTTCACTCCTTGATCTTGCTAGTCTCACACTTCACTACAAGTCAATCAAGAAAACACACATTCAATTCTCTTTCCAAACCAAAGTCAAACAAACAATTTTTCACACACAAAGTAATGGAATCTAAATCATGCATAAGCATGCAAAGGTTGGTTCTATTGCAAGGATGGTCTCCACTAGGCTTCTAAACTTTGTAAGATCCAAATTGGCAAAGTCATTAGCAAATGGGTTTTATCCATAAACCATTTTCAAATCCATTCATCATTTTATGTGGTGGAAAATGTTTTTATCAAAACAAAACTTTTGAGTTTTTCACCAAATGAGTTGCTATTGCAAAACTTGGTGTTTTTTGGGTCAGTAGGTTTGGTCCAAACTATTTTCTCAAAGTTTCCTTTCCATAAACATTTTCATAATAAAATCAATAATTTTATTTGGCTAGAAATTGGTTAAGTCAAATAATTCAACCTAAATTTTACCAAAATCATTTTTAACACCAAGGGTTGGTTCCTAGGGTCAGTGAGTTTACAACAAATCATTTCCCAAAGGTTTTCCTTCAAAATCATTTTCAATAAATAAATCACATTTCTATTTGACTAGAAATGGTTTTAAATCAAAGAATCCTTATTTTGTTTTACCAAATACATTTTTGAGTCCACAAAGTGTTTCCTAATGTTAGTAGGTTCAAATCAATCCAATTGCCAAAGATTTTAACCCCAAATTCATTTTTAAACAATTTTTACATCTTTAACAAGCATACAAATGTTTCTGCAAATTCAAACAAGCTAATAGATACTATTTGCTAAACTAATTCCACAGTTGGCTAGGGCTTGCTCTCCTGAATCCACTGATACCAAATTTGTAATTTTTGGACGTGTGGTTTGAAAGTTATAAGGGTTTGAAATTTGCAAATAAATCTGATTCAAAACTGGTTTTAGATCTAATACAGGCCACGCGTCGAGCCGTGATTGTCCGGTACCGTTTCGTGCGGATCGCACAGCTGCAAACCGTTGGATTAAAAGGGATCTGTGCGGCTCTGATCGACGCATACCTCTTCGCTCACTTTCTTTCCTAGCCGATGGATGACGATCTAACGGTTCCTATCAACTCGCCAGGAACTGGCAGCGAGATGTTACCGGCGAGCGGCGGAGCGGCCAGTTGGCGGCGGTGCTGGCGAGGCAGGAAGCGAGAAAGAGGGGGAGGATGCTCACCAGGTTCGCAATGCAGCGCTGATGCTCAACGTGCTACTGGTTGGTGAAGGGGCGCACGGGGCTGTCCTTGATTGCTCGCCGGAGACGAGCTGGGCTTCGGGCGGTTCAGGAGGTCGTCGAGGGCGAGGATAGGGGCGTCCTAGGACAAACAAAAGATGTTGTTAGGTTCGCACGAGCCTGGAGATCATCATCATGTCCACGGGGAAAGGAGGGGAGGTCGTCGGAGAAGAGGGCAGACGGCGGCATTCGAAAGCTTGATGTAGCCGACGCTATGGGGCGCCCGCGGTTGAGAGGAGGGTGCTAGGAGATGCGTCTGGTTGTGGGGAAGTTGTCAGCATGCTCAGGGAGGCTCGGGGTGGCGTGTGCTGGCCGGAATCGGCGCCGGACTTCGTCAGAACAGAGGGTGCTCGGAGAGTAATTGAGGCGGCCTGGGGGCGTGCTTTGGGGAGGGGGCAGAGGGGAATGAGAGAGGATGCGCTGGCGTTTAAAGGTGCTTGATCGCTTCGAGTTAAGGTGGCCGCGTTAAGGAGAATTGATGCCGCGAAATCAAGGCCTGCAACGGCCGGCGAGGGGGAGAAGGGGTCGTGCGGGTGGGGAGGAAGAACAGTGGCAGGTGGGGCCGTTGCGTCCGTGGGAAAAGGGAAGAGGGGGAGGTCCACCTGTCAGTGAGGGTGCGGGTTTCTTCTGGGGTGAAGAAAAACGTTTCGGGGGCGAGGGTGAGGTGGGCTAGGTGGGCTGTTGGGCTGGCCAGTTGGGTCAGGTCCATTTCCTATTTTTTTTCCTTCTGAATTCTTTTTCCTTTTCTATTTCTATTTTTCTGTTTTGAATTTCCAAACAATCAAACAAGGTTCAAATCAATTCAAACAGCACCCAAACTTTGTAATGTTGAAATTAGTTCTGTTCAGTAACATGAACCAAAATCCAAATTCAAATTAATAATTTTAATAATAGGGTCCATTATTAATTAACTAAATAGATGTATCAATTATTGAATCCATAGGTTTTGATTTAATTCAAAGCTCCACTTGAGAACTAAATAATTTTAAACCATTCAGTAGGTTGTATTTGAAATTAAGGAATATTTGGAAAGCTTGTTTTAAAATAAAAATAACATTTTGTTATATAGGGTCCATTAATAATTAAATATAATTGGACCTTGGTTATTTAAATCAAAATAGAGTTTGATTTTATTAATAAAATCTTTATTTGAAACCTAAATATTTTCAAAACCAAATCAGTAGGTTTTATTTGGGGAAATCAAATATTTAGAAAACTTATTTAAATTAATTTAATAAGTTTTGATGTTTTATTCAAAATGGCAAAACCTTCTATTTAAATAAAATTTGGATATTAATTCCTTATTATTTTATTTAAATAAACCTTTACTATTTTTATTCAAAACAAAATGTTTTAATTCCAAAGTTTGGTCAAGGTTTAATTTGGCTTTATAAAATAATCCTTATTTATGAATCCACCTTTTCTTTTGAAAACCAAATCTTTTTATTTAAAGATTCAAAATAGTAATTTTAAAACATTTTAATTTCCTTTAATAAATGTTTATCTTTATAAATCCCTTTAGGATTTTATTTGAGTCAAATTGGTTTGAGGTTCCAATTGAATTCAAAAAGTTTCTTCTGGCTCTGAAAATCAAACAAAGTTTTATTTTATTCATTTATTTTCACATTACAAGATTTGGAAAAATCTTGGGATGTGACACTCCCCTCGTCGCAGGAGCACCACAGCGCCGGGAAATCGTCGACGGAGAACTACCGCCGCCGCACGCCTCCAGCCGCCCGCCACCGCCTCCAGGGGAAGCAAACTGCCGCGCCGAGAGCACCAGGGACCTCTTCATCCTCATCAGCTTCACGTGGACCACCTCCCCGACGTCGGAGACCACCGGAGCACCACCCACCACCACCGTCTGGGCTGCCACCACCGCCTCCTTCATCGTCGCCGGCGAGCCTCGTCTGGTACGACCTCATCCGTCCGATCACCATCCCATCTAACGGCCCCTGTTCTTTTCAACACCAAAGGGGTATCAGCCAGTGAGGTGCTGCCACCTGTCCTGCTGCGTCAGCACGCGCTAACTCAGCGCCTGGTCAGCGCGCCCAGCCAGTCAGAGCTCGCCACGTGGCAAGCATGTCCCTTGACTGTGTAATCTACTTTTAAGAAAATAGTCAGAATATATGCAGAACTTGTAAAATTCGTAGAAAATTGATTATATCTCAGAAAAATACAAATAAGATATCCATGGATTCAAAATATTGTGAAGAATATTATCAAGCAAAACATCTACAACTCGTAATTTGACCAATGCATATTTCCTGGATTATTTAATTCTCTTTAATGGTAAATAATTCATAGAAAAACATCTACAACTCCAAAGTTGGCAAATTTAGTGTCTATGGATTCATAAAATTGTAATCTATGTCACTGTAGCATTAGTCGATTTTGTTACAGTACAAAATAATTACCTATAATTAAATCACTTAATTGAGTATATTGGCTATAACTTTTAATCTGTAAATCATTTTAAGGTGAAACAAGTGGCAAATGAAAGCTATGAACATTACCTATCCAGTAGAATGGTTCCCATATTTTTATGAAACTATTCTGTACTGAAAGTATTTAGAATTCATTAATGCCTATTAAAAGCCTATTTTCTTATTGGAAAATGTGTATGAAATGCTTTTGATCTTGTTTCTTTTCTAAAATGCATACATACTGTTTTTTTGTGTTGTGATACTGTATGATTGATTGTAATTATTGTTTTGCGCGATAGATTGCTCGAAGTGCGATTATTGATATTGCGACGACTGTGTGAACGATTACTACAACTGAGGCAAGTGTCACTATCATGAATCTCCTATTGTTTAATTATGCATTTAGTTTTCAGTAGCTCACATTGAAGAAAATGTTTTATATTATATATGCTATGCTATGGTGTGAGTACCCAATAGAATTGTCATAGACCCCATTTGATTCCTTGATAGCCATCGTATTGTAGATGCTTAGCCATGCTATTAGTTGCGTGGGTGGTTTTCATGATACATATGTGTATGAGAAGGATTATGTTTTGCTTAAATGAAAACCACTTAATCAATGAATCACCTGGGTGGAATGGCATTGATTGGGTCATCGAGTGTGGATTTTGGTGGGGATTGCCACCCAGGCTTCAAAGAGATAATAGGCATTCTTGATTAGTAACTTCCATGTATAACCACATGTCATATGGGCTCTGACTTGACTGATTAAGTTATGGGATCATGTCCTACCGTGACTAGCAGATGTAGGTGTTGTTAGGATGGTACGGTCCGGAGTTAGGCTCATGATTCTGTTTCCCAAAGGTCTTGTCCTGGTCTTCTCTCAAAAGGGGTTGATCGGGTCTTGTGGGTAAAGTGTACTAGCCTCTACAGATGGTTTATGAACTAAGTACTTAGCCGTGTCCCTGGTAATGGACAATTATGAGTAACTTCTCTTGACGCAGTTGAAAAGTCTCATTCATTCCAATTTCTCTAATAAAACTTGATGGGTGAACTTAATGGGTTATAGGAGCACTTGAGTGACTCAATGTGTCCATAGATTTAGGAGCTCTCGAGTGACTCGAGTTGTTCTTAGTTATTTTGAAGAACTAAAACTTTATTTAAAATGTAGGAGAAAATGCTGCTTTATGCAAATAGCCTAAACTCCACTAGCCAAAGTGTGCATGTATATGACAGGTTGCCAATTGTGTCCACATAACAGTGAAATCTTGCCAATACAATTCAAATCTATTGACCATTCATGGCTGCAACTTTTCATGTTGCAGGTAATTTCGACGACAAGTAAGGTTATCGTTTAGGTTGTGAATCTCCACTCAGCGAGTTGCCTGTGGCGTGATGGAGCCTTTATCTTTTGTTTATTTGTTGAACTATGTTATTCGAGCTAGCTATGAGCTAAGCAACTTTGTAATATTTGCAATCTTGGACCAATCGTTGTAATAATGTGACGCATTGATACTCTTTTATTCATCGAAACTCTGTGTGCTAGCTAATCGATCCAAGGGACTAGCACTGTAAACACAGGATCCAATTCTTAATGGGTTGGATCGCTTTAGATGGTATCAGAGCATTGCGTTGACTGTAGGTTCGTGACCTTAGAACTGGTTTAGAAATAGGAGACCTCTATTAGGAGAACTATCATATTTTCTACTTATTAGAGTTCTTACATTCCTTGTCTATCTTTTCTAGAACCTCTTCTTGTTCAAAATTTGTAGTTGTCCATTCATTTGGTACCTATATGAGAGTTGTCTTACAAGTAGAATAAGAAATAGAATGACAGAAAGGAATGTCTCATCAAGTTTGTTTAGGATTAGACCACCATGTTTTATCTCTTTAGGAGATCATCGCTATCGTGTTAGCGTATTGATCTTACCAACTTATGTGGTATGACAATATAGGTTGCTTGCTTGTTTGTATTAAGCTATTTTGTGTGATGCCTTGTTAGGGTCAGTTAGTTTTGAACTCCAAAGTTTTTGAAATTTGTGTGAGGTTTTTAGATTAGTTTATTGGTGTGAACTGATTGAAATTCGCGACATTGCTGCTGCAGTTTTCTGCTGAACCTGTTGTACCACGTGATTTTTCATATTTTCTTGGTAACTGATAAAAATCTAAAAAAATAGGATTTCGTACGAAACTTACTGTACTATATGCGCATAAATTGGCTAAAATTCCTGACGTATTTAAGTTGGTCAAAAAAAAATCGTAAAACCTGCTGTACCGTTTTGACAGATTTTAATTATTGCTTATATGTTGCTTTGTTTTGCTCTAGTATTGTTCCCAACCTATTCAAACTATTTTGTGGTTATATACTGCTAATATTAGACCCCTGTAATGTTGGTATGCAAGTGGTTGCTTGTGTGTCGATTGCTTATGATGGTTTGCTTGTTTGTGTCACTGATTGCTTCATATTGTTATGGGTAGTACTACTTTCTCTAGTCCCTTTTATCTATAACTCATCTATGTTGTCCCAACAGATGCCGCCTCATCGCCAACCCACTAAGATGGAGCAGCTGATAGCATCCCAGACACAGCTAGCACAGGTGATGACTCAATTCATGGCTGCCCAGAACAACAACAACAACAACAACAACAACAACAACAACAACAACAATGGGAACAACCAGCCCCAGGAGGATGCTCTCACCAGGTTTCTGAAACTTAGGCCAGCTAAGTTCTCTACTGCACCTGAACCTATAATTGCTCTTGACTCGTTGCGCTCGGTGAACAAAGACTTAGTGACTGTTGGATGCACTGATGCTGAGAATGTGAGATTTGCTGCTCACCTACTAGAGGGACCAGCTGCTTCTTGGTGGGATACTTTCCAAATCACCCACCCGCTGGACACTGTTACTTGGGCCATGTTTGAAGATGGATTCAAGACCAATCATGTTTCTTCAGGGGTCCTCAGCCTAAAGAGGAAGGAGTTTCGCAACTTGCGCCAAACCAACCGTACAGTGGCAGAATACATAGAGGAGTTTAATAATCTGTCACGCTATGCACCTGAAGACATTGACACTGACTCCAAGAGGAGAGAGAGATTTCTAGATGGTCTCGGTGATGAGCTCTCGGTGCAACTGTTAGTGGTTTATTGCCCAACATTTCAGGAGCTGATGGATAAGGCTCGGATCCTGGAAGGAAAGCACAAGCAAGTGGAACGGCGCAAGAGGAAGCACAATGGCAATCACAACTCAGGATCATATCATAAACGTACCTTCCATGATGGCAATGACAATTCTGATGACCACAACAACGAAGCCAATGGCCACAACGGTAATGGCCACAACAAAGGTAGCAATGGCCATCAGCATAATGGAAATAAAGATCTCAGTAATGTGGAATGCTACAAGTGCAGGAAGTTGGGACACTATGCCTACAGTTGTCCAGAAGATGGAACCAAGACAAACTCAACTGAGATGGCAACTATGAACCACATGAACATGAAGAGAGGACTCAATAAAACATGCTTTGTGACTGGTAAGCTTATAGCAAATTTATGCATCACACTCGTACCTTTTCAATACTGGTGCACCGCATTCGTTCATATAAGGCATTCATGGATGAGATTAGTCACATATGGAGTTACTTAGAAAATCTGTTAAAGTGAACTCATTGGAGAAGAAACTGATAGCTAGTACAAGATGCCACAATTGAGTCTTAGATGTTTGGAGATGCCAAGTTTAGTTCTCTTAAGGGGGTTAGCTTGATAAATGTACCCACAGTAAGGTGAAGCTATTTTGGAAGCTAGATTAAGGATCCCGAGAACTCCACCAGAATCTATTTGCTAGCCATCTCGAATCACGAGGACGCGATTCATCTTAAGGGGGTTAGTCTATAACATCCCAGATTTTAGAATGGGAATGGTTTATATATCTCATGTGCATTGCATCATGGCATCCTGCAAAAAATTCCAAATTCAAAACCATTTGTGAAAACCCCTATTTGAAAATCCTTTATGAATCTATTAGAGTTTCTAAATAAAACATATGTTTGAATATTTTGAATGGACATGAATATGTTCCCTAGAAGTCCTAGAAAGTTATTTTGAATTTTAGAAATTTTTACAAATTAGTTTGAGCTCATTTGGAGCTCTGATGCAAAAGATATTAATTAAACAAGGAAATGAAAAAGAATAAAAAAATTACTAAACCTACTCTACTCAGCCGGCTGAGCCAGCCCAACCCAACCCGGCGCCCCTTCCCCTCCTCTACCTGCCGCACCGCACGCGCAAGCAGCAGGAGCGGCCCACCTAGCTGAGCCAGCCCAGCAGAAGCCACACTCCCTATCCCTTGCTTCTTTTTTTTTCTCCTAACCGCGGGCCCGCTTGTCAGCCTCGCGACAGCCACCGCCGCGTTGTGGCATCCCGCAAAACCACTACTAGAAAATCGCGTTGTTTGTGTGCATTGCATCGTCATCATCATGCATTTGTATGTCTGAAACTATTTCCAACAAGCCTATTTTGGTTTTCTAAAAATGCCCTTCTCTTATTTCAAAATAAGTCTTATAATTACCTGTCAAATTATTTGCCAACAAGTTATTTGCTAAAAAGATTTGAAACAAAAACAACACCGTAAATATTTACAAACTAACACAAGCCCCAAACCCTAAACCTATTTCCACCCAAATCTATCCTACCCACCTCTCACAGCTCGCCACCTCACCCCTCCCCCAATTTCCTACCCACCCCGCCACCTCATCAATCCTAGACTTTTTTTCCCCTCTCTCTCTTTCTCACACAGCCCCCTCCTACCCCTCTCCCTTATAGCATGGCCCCACCCCAAACCGCTGCCACCTCACCCCCAACTCCCCCCTGGCCCCACATGCCAGCCCCCCACTCCTCTCTCTCTCTCCCCATCTCTGACCCCCAGGTCCCACCCGACCCGCCTGTCCCCAAACCTCTCCCCAGCAACCGCCCCTGCCCGCGGGTCCCACTGCAGCCCCGCTCCCACCTCACGCCCCGCAGCCTCCTCCCTCTTCCTCCCCGCGCCAGCCGACCCCCGGCCCCGCTCCGGCCTCCCTCCTCCCTCGCGTCCCCTCTCCCTCCCCGCTCCTCCTCGCTCCGGCGAGCCGCCGCTCCCCACCAGCCCGCTCGCTCCTCTCTCTCCCTGCTCTCCGCACCGCGTCCCCGCCCGAGTTCGCCGGCTCCTCCTCCGCCTCGCCGGCGGGCCACTCTGCGAGCGCCGGCCGCCCTCTCCTGTGCTGCGCCCGGCCGCGTGCCCTCGAGCGCCGCCCACCTCGTCTCGTTCCTCTGCTTCCTCCGCCGCGAGACGCCCCCAACCGTCTCACCTCGCCTCCCCGTCAGCGCCCCGCCGGTCTCCCTCTTTTCCCCCCTCGGCCGCGCCTCCCCGCCTCCGGCGAGCCGCCGTCCGCCGTCGTCGCGCTCGCCCAAGACCCGCTCGCCTTGGCCGCTCGACGCTGCCGCTCGCCCCGGCAACTTCCGCCGCCGGCCTCATCCTTCTCCACCTCGTGGGCCCTCCCTGTTGTTCCTCTGTCGGCCGGCACCGCCAGTGCCCCTGCAGCCGTTTCCCGCCCAGCCGCGCTTGGTCCGCCCGTGAGAGGCCTCACGTCGCCTCCTCGACCGGCAGGTCCTCGCCCCCATCGATCCCCTTTGTTCCCAGCGCTCCGGCCCTTCCCTGACCTTTCCCCCACCTCTTTCTGGTCACAAACGAGCACCGCACGGCAAGCCACGAGTCCTATGCAGCAGCTAAGGCAGCCACTCCTATGTTGTTCCCGACCAAGATCAGATGTCAACCTCTGTCGTTGCACCGACTTCATGTTCTCCTTCTCGGATGCAAGACCCCGTTCCCGGAGGGGAGGTCGACCCCGCCAAACCCCAAGGTCGTCGACAGGGAACTGACAAGGTCTACTACATGGATTCAAAGACCGATCCCCGAGACCGAACCCTCAACACGCCGAGATCTTCTCCTCGGAACGCCCTGACCGTCTACACGGACCGGAAGACCACGGATACGACAAGTACTCCCTCGAGGATGCCAAGTTCTTCACTCCGGACGCCAAGACCGACCCGACACGAGGACCCGAGAAGATCTTCGTGACGACAAGATCGGCATCGACCAGGGCGAGTCCGATGCGCCCCCGACGCCAACCAAGTTCTCCTTCCCGGACGCCGTACTCGCCGAGAACCCGGATGCGACAAGATCTACCCATTGATCGAGAATGTTTCTGCCGAAACCGATCCCGTCGAACCCTGAACCCTGAGACCGAACCCCGGAACCCCAAGATCTGCCGAACCCTAATGTGTGACCCCTTTCTCGAGTCCTATTTTTTTATAAATGATATATTAATTGTTGCATACCAATTGAGCATATTCGCATGCATATTGTCATGTGGTTTGGGGGCCTTATGCCGATTCACCTCTAATTAAATATGGGGCCCATATGCGAGCAAATCTAGTCTCGTATTGGCCTCATTTAAATTTGTGCATCGAACCGTTGTCATATCTTGCCTTGTTAAACAACATTTAAATTGCGGGGTAGCTAAACAACATGAACCACCTAATTAATTGTCGGGACCCCGGTTCCACTTAATATTGCCCAATTGCATCGCACCTTTGCCATGCCATGCATCATATCATAAGCATGCCGATCTTGTGCCGTAGTATTAAATATTGCATCCGGTGTTTATTCTAGTGTTTTGCTTCTTCGCGGATAAGGCTATTGAGTTGATGTGAGCTCCGCCCCGATCTTTGGACGAACCTTCGGCAATGTTTTCAGGCGAGCATCTCCCCCTTTCTACCTATCTTACTTTATAGTATTTATTCCCACCTGTTGATCTATTGCTATCTGTGTTGTGATGCTCTAGTTTTCGTACCCGTGTTACCCCTTGCAGCCTTATATTGCCTTGGACACATCCTATTACCGGTTGTTTGGTAGATAGTTGGACTTGCGCGTCGTAGTCGCTTGCTCAAGTGCTGTTGCGTGTCGTCAAGTACCACAGTTGTTGGAGTATTGCCGCATGTTCAATGTTGGAGATGATCATGGCTTTAATTATTGTTCACTTTAATTACTGTTTAACAACTAAAATTGAAGTAGGTAAGCAGAGGCACCTGTGGGTGATAGATAATATCTGGTTTCCGACCGCCCACTTGTGTCCCGTAGGTCCCCGAGTTCTTGACACCTGTTCCGAGATCGAGCGCGCTAACCACAGGTGGGGAGATATGGGCCCCCCATCGATTAGTACCTGATTTCAAAGTATTGTACTGGGGGCGACAAGTAGTTTGGGGATTTATTACTATTCGGTACTTATGCCATGCTTTACTGCTTTATTTACGATTGTGTGAGGAGCACGCTGTACTGTTTTGGAAGCGGAGTGTTTTCGCGGTATCGACAGTCCCAGTTTTGGGATTTGCTGTCGTTTACAGCCACTATCGCAAACCCTGAGTCCGTCTCGGAGACCGGCCGACTTCGTTGCGGGTGTACTTAGTGGGGTGGCCCCCGTGCTTGCTTTGGGTCTGGGAACGTCGTGACTTAGGCCCCGCCGACATACCGATGGGTGTATGTTAACTGATCTGGCAAAAAGGGTCGAAGTGCTTGTGGATACTTTGGTGCACCCCTGCAGGGTTTAATCTTTTCGAGAAGCCGTGTCCGCGGTTATGGACGACTTGGAGCACAGGTCTCGATCATAGACAACTAAAACTAAAGTTTACTGTTATAAATTGACTTGTATCCGATATGACTAGTAATCAGTTTCACTACAACGGAATGGCTAAATAAAAATACCGACAACTGCTGGGTTTAGGGATATCTCATGCTAATTGTATCTGACTAGTAAGTGCCGCAACTACAACGGAATGGTTAACTAAAACGGCCCACTGCTTATTTTATCAGGATGATTACCTATACCTGACTAGTAATTGCTGCAACGATAACTGAATAAATAAAACTGCCAACTGTGTGAGTTCCTCGGTTGACTTCCTCGTTTGGTCTCGAGGGGGAAATACCAGGATGGGATTGTTTGGTGTTAGTATCAGGTTGGTTCCGGATAGGACTTTCTTACCCCTCTCTGATAGCCGTCAGTTGTATCGAGTCTCTATAGGTGGTTTAGTGCATGCTGCCGCTGCCGCTCAGTCCACCATACCTATGTAGGCGAGGACCGCCGAATTCTAGTCTCGCCGTGTACTGGCCTCAGTACTGACGCTCCTTCTTTTTCCTGTTCCCTTTGTCGGCACCCCTTTTGTTTAAGCAGGTTTTGGGATTGACGTCGTTAGCAGGGTTACCCTTCCGGCTTGGCCTGGGCAGGGTTAGGGACGCCATTGGTTATTCTTCAGGGCTCTTAGCCCCATTTGCATCTTGTCCGTAGCTGGACGCTGTATCGTTTTCAAGGTGATTTGGATCTTTGTTCTGTATATCTGTATTCTTGACTCATGGAGTCGTGTTGTATATATATCTGTTCTGTGGGTCCCATCGAGGACTGTTGTGTAATGTTATTACTTCGTTTTCCACCCGCACGAAAGTGCCTGGTGGGCACCTTTGAATCGTTTCTATGCGGGTTTGGCGGGTTTCGCTAAAACTTGCATAGGGCCGATTCTGAGGGTGTTACAGAGTGGTATCAGAGCTCAGCAGTTGCGATACCCCACAAGTCCAGCCTGTAGGATAACCTAGCTAACGTCCGAATTAGAGTGTCAAAACTATTTTTGCAAAATCGGTTGGATAGTTCTGATTAGGTCGGATTTTACTCCTTACCCCTCTGCTGCTCTCCTCTCACCTCAGCGTGTTTTGAATCCGCTCTCTTCTCTTTCTTCGAGTCCAGGAATTCTCGTGGTTGGGTTCCGTCGTACCTTCAGGGTTTCGCTTCCTCTTTTGGTAACGGTGTTGCTACATCTGGTCTTCATGCTATCCGAGGAATCCTTCGTCTGGTGGACTTCTCTTGGTTCCTTCTCGTGTCTTCCGGTGTTTTCTGACGCGACGATATCATCTACACCAGATCCGATGCAGAGTCTGCATCCCTCCTTTGTTTCCGGACCTCGCTTGTCGAGATCTTCAGTCTGATTCCGAGAATGGTTGCACGCTTTTCCACTGATTGTGCGGAGTAATAGTTTGGGTGCGTGATGGATTGGCCCCCATGCCGACTACCCCTTCTATTCGCTTTTGTACATTGAAGTGGATCAGAATGCATCGGTTCGCCCTTTCCATCGGAGCTAGAGGTGGCTTTATTTGTTGATACCTCTACCTTCGCCTTTGTTTCCCGGAGTGTTCTCTCGACGATCGAGGACAACGACCTCTTGTTAGTGGTGTCGCGAGGATTTACACGAAGCGAGAAGATGCAGATCACCGACCTTCTTTCCGGTACCATGAGGCGGATCTCGAGGGCGAGATCCATTGTTAGTGGTGTCGAATTGTGGCATCCCGCAAAACCACTACTAGAAAATCGCGTTGTTTGTGTGCATTGCATCGTCATCATCATGCATTTGTATGTCTGAAACTATTTCCAACAAGCCTATTTTGGTTTTCTAAAAATGCCCTTCTCTTATTTCAAAATAAGTCTTATAATTACCTGTCAAATTATTTGCCTACAAGTTATTTGCTAAAAAGATTTGAAACAAAAACAACACCGTAAATATTTACAAACTAACACAAGCCCCAAACCCTAAACCTATTTCCACCCAAATCTATCCTACCCACCTCTCACAGCTCTCCACCTCACCCCTCCCCCAATTTCCTACCCACCCCGCCACCTCATCAATCCTAGACTTTTTTCCCCTCTCTCTCTTTCTCACACAGCCCCCTCCTACCCATCTCCCTTACAGCATGGCCCCACCCCAAACCCCTGCCATGTCACCCCCAACTCCCCCCTGGCCCCACATGCCAGCCCCCCACTCCTCTCTCTCTCTCCCCCTCTCTGACCCCCGGGTCCCACCCGACCCGCCTGTCCCCAACCCTCTCCCCAGCAACCGCCCCTACCCGCGGGTCCCACCGCAGCCCCGCTCCCACCTCACGCCCCGCAGCCTCCTCCCTCTTCCTCCCCGCGCCAGCCGACCCCCGGCCCCGCTCCGGCCTCCCTCCTCCCTCGCGTCCCCTCTCCCTCGCCGCTCCTCCCTGCTCCGGCGAGCCGCCGCTCCCCACCAGCCCGCTCGCTCCTCTCTCTCCCTCCTCTCCGCACCGCGTCCCCGCCCGAGTTCGCCGGATCCTCCTCCGCCTCGCCGGCGGGCCCCTCTGCGAGCGCCGGCCGCCCTCTCCTGTGTTGTGCCCTGCCGCGTTCCCTCGAGCGCCGCCCACCTCGTCTCGTTCCTCTGCTTCCTCCGCCGCGGGACGCCCCCAACCGTCTCACCTCGCCTCCCCGTCAGCGCCCCGCCGGTCGCCCTCTTTTCCCCCCTCGGCCGCGCCTCCCCGCCTCCGGCGAGCCGCCGTCCGCCATCGTCGCGCTCGCCCAAGACCCGCTCGCCTTGGCCGCTCGACGCTGCCGCTCGCCCCGGCAACCTGCGCCGCCGGCCTCGTCCTTCTCCACCTCGTGGGCCCTCCCTGTCGTTCCTCTGTCGGCCGGCACCACCAGTGCCCCTGCAGCCGTTTCCCGCCCAGCCGCGCTTGGTCCGCCCGTGAGAGGCCTCACGTCGCCTCCTCGACCGGCAGGTCCTCGACCCCATCGATCCCCTTTGTTCCCAGCGCTCTGGCCCTTCCCTGACCTTTCCCCCACCTCTTTCTGGTCGCAAACGAGCACCGCACGGCAAGCCACGAGTCCTATGCAGCAGCTAAGGCAGCCACTCCTATGTTGTTCCCGACCAAGATCAGATGTCAACCTCTGTCGTTGCACCGACTTCACGTTCTCCTTCTCGGATGCAAGACCCCGTTCCCGGAGGGGAGGCCGACCCCGCCAAACCCCAAGGTCGTCGACAGGGAACTGACATGGTATACTACATGGATTCGAAGACCGATCCCCGAGACCGAACCCTCGACACGCCGAGATCTTCTCCTCGGAATGCCCTGACCGTCTACACGGACCGGAAGACCACGGATACGACAAGTACTCCCTCGAGGATGCCAAGTTCTTCACTCCGGACGCCAAGACCGACCCGACACGAGGACCCGACAAGATCTTCGTGACGACAAGATCGGCACCGACCAGGGCGAGTCCGATGCGCCCCCGACGCCAACCAAGTTCTCCTTCCCGGACGCCGTACTCGCCGAGAACCCGGATGCGACAAGATCTACCCATTGATCGAGAATGTTTCTGCCGAAACCGATCCCGTCGAACCCTGAACCCTGAGACCGAACCCCGAACCCCGGAACCCCAAGATCTGCCGAACCCTAATGTGTGACCCCTTTCTCGAGTCCTATTTTTTTATAAATGATATATTAATTGTTGCATACCAATTGAGCATATTCGCATGCATATTGTCATGTGGTTTGGGGGCCTTATGCCTATTCACCTCTAATTAAATATGGGGCCCATATGCGAGCAAATCTAGTCTCGTATTGGCCTCATTTAAATTTGTGCATCGAACCGTTGTCATATCTTGCCTTGTTAAACAACATTTAAATTGCGGGGTAGATAAACAACATGAACCACCTAATTAATTGTCGGGACCCCGGTTCCACTTAATATTGCCCAATTGCATCGCACCTTTGCCATGCCATGCATCATATCATAAGCATGCCGATATTGTGCCGTAGTATTAAATATTGCATCCGGTGTTTATTCTAGTGTTTTGCTTCTTCGCGGATAAGGCCGTTGAGTTGATGTGAGCTCCGCCCCGATCTCCGGACGAACCTTCGGCAATGTTTTCAGGCGAGCATCTCCCCCTTTCTACCTATCTTACTTTATAGTATTTATTCCCTCCTGTTGATCTATTGCTATCTGTGTTGCGATGCTCTAGTTTTCGTACCCGTGTTACCCCTTGCAGCCTTATATTGCCTTGGACACATCCTATTACCAGTTGTTTGGTAGATAGTTGGACTTGCGCGTCGTAGTCGCTTGCTCAAGTGCTGTTGCGTGTCGTCAAGTACCACAGTTGTTGGAGTATTGTCGCATGTTCAATGTTGGAGATGATCATGGCTTTAATTATTGTTCACTTTAATTACTGTTTAACAACTAAAATTGAAGTAGGTAAGCAGAGGCACCGGTGGGTGATAGATAATATCTGGTTTCCGACCGCCCACTTGTGTCCCGTAGGTCCCCGAGTTCTTGACACCTGTTCCGAGATCGAGCGCGCTAACCACAGGTGGGGAGATATGGGCCCCCCATCGATTAGTACCTGATTTCAAAGTATTGTACTGGGGGCCACAAGTAGTTTGGGGCTTTATTACTATTCGGTACTTATGCCATGCTTTACTGCTTTATTTACGATTGTGTGAGGAGCACGCTGTACTGTTTTGGAAGCGGAGTGTTTTCGCGGTATCGACAGTCCCAGTTTTGGGATTTGCTGTCGTTTACAGCCACTGTCGCAAACCCTGAGTCCGTCTCGGAGACCGGCCGACTTCGTTGCGGGTGTACTTAGTGGGGTGGCCCCCGTGCTTGCTTTGGGTCTGGGAACGTCGTGACTTAGGCCCCGCCGACATACCGATGGGTGTATGTTAACTGATCTGGCAAAAAGGGTCGAAGTGCTTGTGGATACTTTGGTGCACCCCTGCAGGGTTTAATCTTTTCGAGAAGCCGTGTCCGCGGTTATGGACGACTTGGAGCACAGGTCTTGATCATAGACAACTAAAACTAAAGTTTACTGTTATAAATTGACTTGTATCCGATATGACTAGTAACCAGTTTCACTGCAACGGAATGGCTAAATAAAAATACCAACAACTGCTGGGTTTAGGGATATCTCATGCTAATTGTATCTGACTAGTAAGTGCCGCAACTACAACGGAATGGTTAACTAAAACGGCCCACTGCTTATTTTATCAGGATGATTACCTATACCTGACTAGTAATTGCTGCAACGATAACTGAATAAATAAAACTGCCTACTGTGTGAGTTCCTCGGTTGACTTCCTCGTTTGGTCTCGAGGGGGAAATACCAGGATGGGATTGTTTGGTGTTAGTATCAGGTTGGTTCCGGATAGGACTTTCTTACCCCTCTCTGATAGCCGTCAGTTGTATCGAGTCTCTATAGGTGGTTTAGTGCATGCTGCCGCTGTCGCTCAGTCCACCATACCTATGTAGGCGAGGACCGCCGAATTCTAGTCTCGCCGTGTACTGGCCTCAGTACTGACGCTCCTTCTTTTTCCTTTGCCCTTTGTCGGCACCCCTTTTGTTTAAGCAGGTTTTGGGATCGACGTCGTTAGCAGGGTTACCCTTCCGGCTTGGCCTGGGCAGGGTTAGGGACGCCATTGGTTATTCTTCAGGGCTCTTAGCCCCATTTGCATCTTGTCCGTAGCTGGATGCTGTATCGTTTTCAAGGTGATTTGGATCTTTGTTCTGTATATCTGTATTCTTGACTCATGGAGTCGTGTTGTATATATATTTGTTCTGTGGGTCCCATCGAGGACTGTTGTGTAATGTTATTACTTCGTTTTCCACCCGCACGAAAGTGCCTGGTGGGCACCTTTGAATCGTTTTGTATGCGGGTTTGGCGGGTTTCGCTAAAACTTGCATAGGGCCGATTCTGAGGGTGTTACACGCGTGGACCCCGCTTTTCATCACCTTGCCTCGTCGAGAAACAGGGACGAACATGAGTTCCTCCAACCGAACGAAATCCGGGAAAATCTCCCGTTTCCTCGTTGATTCCGCTCACCCCCGCGCACGGAAAATCCCTATAAGCCCCCTTCCTTCACCTCGTTCCGACTTTTGGCTCTCTCGGAAACCCTAGCCGCCAAATCACGAGCCGCCGATCTTGCCGTCCTCCGCCTCCAAGGAAGCTCAGTACGAGCTCGATTCCGAGCCTCCCGCGCTCCCTTATTCCTTCTAATCGACCTTCCCTCTCTGCACCGGTTCTCGCTGACCATCCCCCCTCGTCGTAGGAGCACCACAGCGCCGGGAAATTGTCGCCGGAGAACTACCGCCGCCGCACGCCTCCATCCGCCCGCCACCGCCTCCAGGGGAAGCAAACTGCCACGCCGAGAGCACTAGGGACCTCTTCATCCTCGTCAGCTTCACGTGGACCACCTCCCCGATGTCGGAGACCACCGGAGCACCACCCACCACCACCGTCTGGGCTGCCACCACCGCCTCCTTCATCGTCGTCGGCGAGCCTCGTCTGGTACGACCTCATCCGTCCGATCGCCATCCCATCCAACGGCCCCTGCTCTTTTCAGCACCGAAGGGGTATCAGCCAGTGAGGTGCTGCCACCTGTCCTGCTGCGTCAGCACGCGCTGACTCAGCGCCTGGTCAGCGCGCCCAGCCAGTCAGAGCTCGCCGCGTGGCAAGCATGTCCGCTGACTGTGTAATCTGCTTTTAAGAAAATAGTCAGAATATTTGCAGCACTTGTAAAATTCGTAGAAAATTGATTATAGCTCAGAAAAATACAAATAAGATATCCATGGATTCAAAATAATGTGAAGAATATTATCAAGCAATAAAATTCGTAATTTGACCAATGCATATTTCCTGGATTATTTAATTCTCTTTAATGGTAAATAATTCATAGAAAAATATCTACAACTACAAAGTTGGCAAATTTAGTGTCTATGGATTCAGAAAATTGTAATCTATGTCACTGTAGCCTTAGTCGATTTTGTTACAGTACAAAATAATTACCTATAATTAAATCACTTAATTGAGTATATTGGATATAACTTTTAATCTGTAAATCATTTTAAGGTGAAACCAATGGCAAATGAAAGCTATGAACATTACCTATCCAGTAGAATGGTTCCCATATTTTTATGAAACTATTCTGTACTGAAAGTATTTAGAATTCATTAATGCCTATTAAAAGCCTATTTGCTTATTGGAAAATGTGTATGAAATGCTTTTGATCATGTTTCTTTTCTAAAATGCATACATATTGTTTTTTTGTGTTGTGATACTGTATGATTGATTGTAATTATTGTTTTGCGCAATAGATTGCCCGGAGTGCGATTATTGAGATTGCGACGACTGTATGAACGATTACTACAACTGAGGCAAGTGTCACTATCATGAATCTCCTATTGTTTAATTATGCATTTAGTTTTCAGTAGCTCACATTGAAGAAAATGTTTTATATTATATATGCTATGCTATGGTGTGAGTACCCAATAGAATTGTCATAGACCCCAATTGATTCCTTGATAGCCATCGTATTGTATATGCTTAGCCATGCTATTAGTTGCGTGGGTGGTTTTCATGATACATATGTGTATGAGAAGGATTATGTTTTGCTTAAATGAAAACCACTTAATCAATGAATCACCTGGGTGGAATGGCATTGATTGGGTCATCGAGTGTGGATTTTGGTGGGGATTGCCACCCAGGCTTCAAAGAGATAATAGGCGGTCTTGATTAGTAACTTCCATGTACAACCACATGTCATATGGGCTCTGACTTGACTGATTAAGTTATGGGATCATGTCCTACCGTGACTAGCAGATGTAGGTGTTGTTAGGATGGTACGGTCCGGAGTTAGGCTCATGATTCTGTTTCCCAAAGGTCTTGTCCTGGTCTTCTCTCAAAAGGGGTGATCGGGTCTTGTGGGTAAATTGTACTAGCCTCTGCAGATGGTTTATGAACTAAGTACTTAGCCGTGTCCCCGGTAATGGACAATTATGAGTAACTTCTCTTGACGCAGTTGAAAAGTCTCATTCATTCCAATTTCTCTAATAAAACTTGATGGGTGAACTTAATGGGTTATAAGAGCACTTGAGTGACTCAATGTGTCCATAGATTTAGGAGCTCTCGAGTGACTCGAGTTGTTCTTAGTTATTTTGAAGAACTAAAACATTATTTAAAATGTAGGAGAAAATGCTGCTTTATGCAAATAGCCTAAACTCCACTAGCCAAAGTGTGCATGTATATGACAGGTTGCCAATTGTGTCCACATAATAGTGAAATCTTGCCAATACAATTCAAATCTATTGACCATTCATGGCTGCAACTTTTCATGTTGCAGGTAATTTCGATGACAAGTAAGGTTATCGTTTAGGTTGCGAATCTCCACTCAGTGAGTTGCCTGTGGCGTGATGGAGCCTTTATCTTTTGTTTATTTGTTGAACTATGTTATTCGAGCTAGCTATGAGCTAAGCAACTTTGTAATATTTGCAATCTTGGACCAATCGTTGTAATAATGTGACGCATTGATACTCTTTTATTCATCGAAACTGTGTGTGCTAGCTAATCGATCCAAGGGACTAGCAACGTAAACACAGGATCCAATTCTTAATGGGTTGGATCGCTTCAAAAGCGGTCGCCTGACTGCCAAAGGAGTCCCGGGTGACCGCTAAAGCCGGGATGACGCTACAAAGGAAGCTCGGGTGGCCGCTAAAGAAGTGGGTGACGTTATAGAAGGGCTGACTGGGTCCTGGCCCACCGGTTGGACCCTGCAGCCGGCCCTTCCATGTAAACCCGTATCCAAACAATAAACCCTAGAACCCACATTGTAACCTACCTCCCCCGACCAGTATATAAGGGCTGGTATATCTGGGGTTGTAGGTAAGTAACATCCATAGTAGCAAGATATTGCCTCTAGTTCATCTTCCTCTATCCATCGATAGTTGCTAAGGAAACAACTCCAGGAGCACTTGTACTGGGCATTCACCCCCATATAGTAAATCTTGTAGGAGTAGGGGTGTTACCTCGCCGAGAGGGCCCTGAACCTGGGTACGTTGCTATGTTTGCAGTTCACCATGCCCAACCCGTTGCTTGAGCCACCGATTGCATCTCTGTGTCCCTCTTTAGCCATCCCTGATGGCACTGTTGTGTTCCACACCACGACAGTTGGTGCCCACCGTGGGGCACATCACTTTGGCTGGGATCATCTTCCGCACGGGACTTCCGCTCGTCACCGGTGAGCGTGTGGCCTCCGGCCTCGTCTTCACACTTGGCGCTTTTGACTACGTCATCAACAACGCTGTGTGCTTCGTCGGGAACACCTTCCCCACCAACGGCTCCATAATGCACTTTGGGGACCTCCGCATCTATGTTGCCACCGTCTCGGAGGCCTTCCCCAGCAAGGTCGACACCGTCTTCGACGTGCCTCTTGACCACCTCGCTCGCGGCCTAGCCGCTGCGAATGGCTGCGTCGAGGTCATGATGGTGAACGCCTGCAAGAACCACCGCCCGCCTCAGGAGCGTCGACCGGGAGGAGAAAGGTCTGCGCTCGAGTAGGAGCAAGACCCTCTCACCGCCTCCATCCAGCAACTTTGCTCTCCCGTCGTCAACGAGGCGGATCCAGCGGTTGCGGCAGCTGCGCTAGAGGTCACGCGCTAGAAGCTCCTAGAGGAGGCCACCAAGGTTGCTGATAACCAGCGCTGGCTGAATTCCACCGTGCACGAGTACAACGCTGTCCATGGCTTCGCCAGGAAAATCCAGCACCGGGGGCGGGACCTTGCATCAGAACTGGAACGCCTCGAGGGGGAGGAGCTTCACCGCCAACAAACAGCAAGCCTAGGGGGTTCCTAGTCAAGTGGGAAACATCCGGGACATAGTCCACCGCAAAGGCGCGGACCAGACGGCGGACTGAGGAAGCAAGCACCAGAAGGCATCTTCCCCAGACGGTACCGGGAAAAACAGCCGCCCGCGCGGCGGATCCGCCACTCGCGGCCATCATAACCGCGACGCCGCCGTCACTAGCATCAGTCGTGCGCTGGCTGGAGGTTCCGCCCAAGGAAAGAAAGCACACGTGCCAGAGGAGGGAGCTGGTGGAAACAAGGATCCTCCTACGTCGCACCTGACCGGACGGGTCGCCCCCCCGAGAGCCGGCTGACATGCGCGAGCGCATCGACCTCCTAGTGAAGTCACGTGCGGTAGAAAAAAGTCCGGTTGGACCAAAATGTTTCGGCCCGCGCATCCGGAACGAGCCGTTTCCTAAGGGTTTTTCACTTCCAAGAGACACGCCAAAGTACAACGACACTGTCAAGCCCGAGGATTGGTTGGTGGACTACTCCACCGCCATGGGAATCGCAAACGGAAACCTCCGCCTGGCCGTCCGCTATGTCCCCCTCATGCTCGTCGACTCAGCAAGAACATGGCTCAATAGCCTCCCCGAAAACAGCATCAACGCCTGCATGGATTTCTAAGAGGCATTCATTCGCAACTTCACCAGAACGTACAAGTGGCTGGGTCAACCTCGCGAGCTCACCCTCTGCGTCCAAGGAAAATACGAATCCGACCATGCCTACCTCACCCGATGGACCAGCATGCAGTACTCGTGTGAAGGGGTGTGCGAGCATCAGGCAATCGACTTCTTCACCAACAGTTGCTGAGACGGCACCATGCTGAAGCAAAAGCTTATCCGGGCAGATCCCCAAACCATGGCCCAGGTCATGGCCATTGCGGACAAGTACGCCACCGACTATGCGGCCATGAAGAAGCCCATCGTGGTGGACGACCAAGGCCATGTCGTGACAAATGAACAGGCGGAACGTCTCCAGCCAGGCGAACATCACTCCAGGCGGCACGGTCACGACAACCGCCATGGCAAGAGGAAAGCAGACCAGCCCGACAGCCGGTACAACACCAAGCATGTAGCAGCGGTGCATGAGGACCCGGCTGCAGGCGACAGCCAGAGGCAGAGACCGGATGACAGGCCGCCATGGCCCAAGTACACCATGGAGTCCATGCTCGATGGACCGTGCAAGTTCCACAGTGGCGACAGTGATACGTCGGAAACGTATCTATAATTTTTGATGCTCCATGCTTGTTTAGTATCTACTTTGCTTTGCTTTGTCTACACTTTGAGGTGTTTTTATATGTTTTTTGTAAGTAACCTATTAACAAGATGCCATAGTGCCAGTTGCCTGTTTTCTTCTGTTTTTGGTTATAGAAAGGAAGAAAATCAATATTCTTGGAATTGAACGGGACAAAAGCCAAAGTTAATATTTTGCCATGGGCAACACGAAGCCAGAAGACGAGACGGAGAAGGCTCACCAGGGGACACACCCCCTGGCCGCGCGGGTGGGCCCACCCCGCGCCTGGGGGTGTGCAGCCGCCCTGGTGGCTCCTGGCTCGCCCCTTCGTCTATAAGAAGCCCCCGATGCAGAAACCCTGTGACCCGATCAAAACTCCACGAAACCTTTTGTAGCTCCCGTGACCATCGTCCGTAGATCGGGGGATCTGAAGTTCTTCCCGGCACCCTGCCGGAGGTGAGATCATCCCGGAGGCCTTCTTCTTCATCATGCCAGCCTCCGGTATGAAGCGTGAGTAGTTCCACCTTGGACTACAAGTCCATGTAGTAGCTAGATGGTTGTATCTCCTCCTTGTGCTTTCATGTATAGATCTTGTGAGCGTCGTTCATGATAAAGATCTGATCTATTTGTAATCATGCATATTGTGTTTTTGGGGATCTAATGGATATTGAGATTACTATGTCAGATTGATTAATGGTTTTGTCTATTTGATTCTAACATGTCTGTGTTGTTTGTGATCTTGCATGCTCTCCATTGTTAGTAGCTATCTTGGCCAAGTAGTTGCTAGTGACCCCGAGAGGGGGTATTTATGCTCGATAGTGGGTTCATGCCTCTATTTAATCTAAAGGAAGTGACAAAAATCTCTTCGGCTGTAGATGTGTTGTTGCCACTAGGGAGAAAACAACAGTCTCATATTCATGGAACAAGTGGATTGTTTACCTTACACACTTTGCTTAAAGCAGTTGTCTGTTTCTTGCAGCTTAATACTGGAGGGGGTTCAGATGATAACCTGAAGGTGGACTTCTAGTCATATATGTAGTTGGATGGCGGTCTATGTATATTGTTGTATTGCCCAATAGAATCTCATAGGATCTTTTTGGCTAGTATTGCATTGTTATGCCTTGCTCAGTTCCTATCAATTGCCTTGCTGTAATTTGTTTATCATTCATGCCATGTTGTTTATCTAAGGAGAGCACCTCTAGTGAACTATGGACCCCGGTACAATGTTTACCATTGATACATCTTCCACTGTTACTGTTTACTTGCTGCAAACCATCATCACCTTCCACACCATACAGTTAATCCTTTGTTACAGCAACCGGTGAGATTGAAAACCTTAGTGTTAGTTGCGGCAAAGTCTTGAGTTTGTGTTGTGTAGGTCTCCATGTTGCTTGCAGCACCTTTGGGACATTTCCTTCCTCCTACTAGTTCGATAACCTCGGTTTCTTACTGAGGGAAACTTGCCTGCTGTACTGCATCATACCTTCCGCTTGGGGTCTCCCAACAAAGTGCTGCTGCACTCATCAAGGCTTTTTCTAGCGCCGTTGCCGGGGAGGCGAAGGACGTCTTCACAAGGGGAGTCCTCCTCAACCTTTCTCTTTACTTTGTTTTCATTTTGCTTAGTTTATTTTGCTTGCTATTGTTTTCCTCTTTTTATCAAAAACTCCAAAAATATTAGTCTAGTTTTGTTTTCTTTCTCTTATAAAAAACACAAAAAATTTAGTTCCTGCTCTAGCTGCTGCTGCTGTTTTTGGCTTTCTCCACTTTTGCCAAAATGAACTCTACTGAGAACACCAAGTTGTGTGACTTCACTAGCACAAAAGAGGAAAAGCTAAAGAAGGGTTGCTATCCTTGCCTAGAAATAATATTGATTCTTGGACTAAGTGCAAAGATGCTTTTATTGGAAAGTACTATCCTCCTACTAAGATTATAACTATGAGAAGTGACATTATGAAATTTAAACAACTTGATAATGAACTTGTTTCTCAAGCTTGGGAAATAATGAAATCTTTGGTTAAGAATTGTCCCACTCATGGACTCAATGCTTGGATGATTCTCCAAACTTTTTATGCAGGTTTGAACTTCTCTTCAAGAAACCTGTTGGATTCAGATGCTGGAGGTGCCTTTATGGGCATCACTTTGGGTGCTGCAACAAAACTACTTGATAATATGATGGTTAATTACTCTGGATTACACACTAAGAGAGATCCACATGGTAAGAAGGTAAATTCTGTTGAAGAAACCTCCTCTTTGAGTGATAAGATTGATGTTATTAGGGCTATGCTTGTTAATGGGAAATCTCCTTTAGATCCAAACAATGTTCCTTTAGCCTCTTTGGTTGCTCAAGAAGAGCAAGTTGATGTGAACTTCATTAGAAACAACAATTTGAACAACAATGCCTATAGGAATAATTTTGGTGGCAACAACAATTATAGGCCATATCCTCCTAATAATGGCAATACCTATGGAAACTCCTACAACAATGCTAGAAGTGCCCCCTCTAAACTTGAATTTATGCTCAAAGATTTTATTAGTAAACAAACCTCTTTCAACAAGACCGTGGAGGAAAAACTTTTAACTGTTGAGAAGAACATTTCCTCTTTGTCTGAAGCACAGTCCTCCTTGATTAATAAAATGGCTGCTAAACCTAAAACCATGGAAAATACCTTTGCTTCTACTCATGCCATACAAGTTACTATTGATGAAAATGTTAGACTGTTAACTCAACTTCATGCTAAGTGGGAAAGGGAAGCTGAAATTGATAGAAACAATAGTGTGTGCACCATCACTAGAATGGATACCACTAAGCCACAAGAAGTCCCTATTACTCCTCCTATAATGCCTAAGCCTATTGAGTCTACTACTAGTGATGCTAAGTTTGATTTTGATATAGATGGTTGCAATATTTCTAAAGTGATTCTGTTCTTGCAAAAGCTTGCTAGAAGTCCTGATGCTAGTGATATGCATGTTGCCCTCACCAAACACATTAGAGATGCTCCTATTAAGATTAATGAAGAGAAGTTAAAACACAAAGGTTCTATTCCTAGGAAATTAGAATATAGTTGGGAACCATTATTAATATGCAAGTGAATGACTTTGATCTCAAAGCTTCATGTGATCTTGGTTCTAGTGTCTCTATTATGCCTAGGAAGATTTATGAAATGGTTGATTTGCCACCTTTGGAAGATTGTTAATTGGATGTTCCACTTGATGATAATGCTAAGAAGAAACTCATGGGGAGTATTAATGATGTTATCATTATGGTTAACAATGCTTATGTCCCTATTGATTTCTATGTTTTGGATGTTGAATACAATGCTTCTTGTCCTATTACTTTGGGAAGACCTTTTCTTAGAACTATTGGTGCCATCATTGATATGAAAGAAGGCACCATTAAATATCAATTTCCTTTTAAGAAAGGTATTGAACACTTCCCTATGAGAAGAGAGAAGTTGCTTTTTGCTCCTCCTTTGAAAGCAAGGTTTGATGTTAATGCTTCCTCATTTGAAAATACTTGATTTCTTGCTTCTTGTGCCTAACTTAAAGGCGTTAAAGAAAAGTACTTGTTGAGAGATAACCCATGAGTTTCCTTGAGTCTTGGAAGTTATTAATTCATTAATGACCTCTCCTTATCCTTCTTTTGTTTGCTTTTGTGCCAAGAATGACCTCTAATGAGAGGGAAGTAAGATTTGGGGAGTTGTTGTCCCGTAACAGATTTCTATCCTCCACCATAAAAATTCGTGAGGAGCCTCTGTAAGTCATATTGAGCTTAAAGTTTACGAATAAATCCCACAGTATGTTAGCTAAATTACGTTAGTTCAACACGTTTTGATTTGAGCAACATAAGATTTTCTAAAAAATAGGTTTCTACCTAGTGGTATGTTTTGATAGATTTCTGCCATTATTTGCATTTGCTTCTTATTGATTCCTTTTTGAGTTCGCTTTTGGGGAATTGAGCTTTTTATAGGAGTTTCTATAGTATCTTGTGTTTTTAGTGAAATTTTTTTCTGTTCCAAAGCTAAGCCCAAAGGTCTATTATCTTTTGAATACACTAATGTTGTTAATGAAGATATTATGAAGAAAAAAATTTCAGGTGTAGAGAGAGAATGATGTAATGAGATGAAGAATGGAAAAAATCTCAAGCTTGGGGATGCCACCCCGGTGTCACCCCAAGAAATATCCAAGAGGTACAAGCGTCAAAGCTTGGGGATGCCCAAGGCATCCCCTTCTTCATCAATAAAAAGCTCAAGTCTGTCTAGACACTTCGTTTTTCTTGTTTCATGCACTGTTGTGTTGTTCTTGGAGCGTCTTAGTTTTAGTTTGATTTACTTACTTTGTTTAGTTTGCTTGAGTAAAGTAGTTTGGACCCCTGTTCTCGCTGTGTTGTTTCAAATAAGTTGATTGGTGTTGGAAAGGAGTAGAAAGTTCTTGCTTGGAAGTGCAAGAGGAGCTTGCATTGACTGTGACTTAGACTTCAGCATGACATGCTAGGTGTTGTTTTGACCTTATGCTTAGTGATTATTTCTATAACATGTCTTGTTCAAAACAATTGTGATTTCTTAGTGTGCCTTGAAAGAATTATGCGTTGTTTTAGCATACAAAAGCATAGTATTGTTGTATTCTCCTTTGATGTTTTTTTTGGGTTGAATTGGCACATTCTCACACTATGTTATGCCTATGAACAAGTCACCATAGCCTCTATGATCATCTAGTCCTTGACTTGTAGTACCACTCTATGCTTTGATTAGTAATGTTTTGTCGCTCTACATGATTATGGCCATTATTGCTCTCTTAGTTGGTTGCTCCCAGTCTTTTGGTAGCCTCCACTTGTATGAGTAAGTTCTACTCATGCTTCCAACTCCCAAGAAACCAAGTTATTCCAAAGTGTCCACTATAAATTCCTATGCATGGTGTGTTACACCATTCCAAGTATATTCTTGTTTTCAGCTATCTTCCAATTAAAAAGTATTTTGTTATGTGAAAACTTAGTGATTAAAGCCCTCACGAACTTGATGGCACTTCTTTGCCCCTAAAAAACTTGAACCATTGTGTCATCTATGTTGTATATGCTTGCACTTATACGTTGAAATTAGTAGAACCATGTTGTCATGGGGAACGTTTTCAACATTGCACTTGTAGTTTGTACACAATTGAAATCATGCTCTTTTGTCTATGGTTGTCACCAGTGTGAATTAAAGAGGGAGCTTGTAAGTCCATGGAGTTATGTATTTTGTGTTAGAGAAATGCTGGGCCGCTAGCCTAAGCCATGCCTAATCATGGTGGAAACTTGCAACATCACCATAATGAGCATTCTGTGAAGCATCCTTAATAAAAAGCTATGCACATAGTAAATAATAAGATCGCTGAGATGCTCACTGTCTGCTTGCCTTGTCATTTTGGTTATGGGATAGCTCCTGTACCATGTACAAGGGGTACCACGTTGGCGGTTCTCTATGATACACATGTACTTACTATGACAAGAACTTACATGTGACTGAAGTTGAGTAGCATGAGGTGTGGCCCTCGTATTCAAGCGACTTGAGATTGACAACTTATACTTTGTCAAGCATATACTCCATAGTTTGTTCACTTTAACCTTAATCACTTCAAGATGCTTATGATAGGGGCAATGAGGGCTGAAAGCTAACAAGTATCATAATTTTTGGAAGCTCTTTTTGAAACTTGAAATCCCTGCTTCCCTTTATGCAGCGCCTTTCATCCACTATGATATTGAGTCTCCACCTTCTACCTTTAGGCACCATTAAGAGAGCATAGTTGCCATTCTTAGTTCTATGTGCAGTGTCCCAAAACTTATTGATCGATGCATATTGTGATATTACTTATTCTTGTGCTATTTGTATCTAGTCACTCTTATGAACTTTGAAGGTGTCCTATGCATCTACTTGCTACTCTATGAGGGACAAGATGAATGCCACTATGCCATGTTTTCTATATGTGAAACAAACAAACTTTTTCAATGCATGTTATTCATGATCTTTGTTTGTAGCCTTTCATGTTGCATGCATAGTTAATTTGTCTTATTGTAAGAACTCCACCTTTCATGCACATGTTTAGAGTTCTTTGATCCCAGCTTTCAATGCTTGCAAATGGTTTGATCTTGGTTTTGATGGTGCATGTCACCTAAAAAATTATTCTTTTTATCACTTACCTACTCGAGGACGAGAAGGAGTTAAGCTTGGGGATGCTTGATATGTCGGAAACATATCTATAATTTTTGATGCTCCATGCTTGTTTAGTATCTACTTTGCTTTGCTTTTTCTCCACTTTGAGGTCTTTTTATAAGTTTTCTGGAACTAACCTATTAACAAGTTTCCACAGTGCTAGTTTCTTGTTTTCTTCTATTTTTGGTTCTAGAAAGGAAGAAAATCAATATTCGCGGAATTGGAAGGGACAAAAGCCAAAGTCAATATTTTGCCATGGGGAACACGAAGCCAGAAGACGAGACGGAGAAGGCTCACCAGGGGCCACACCCCCTGGACGCGCGGGTAGGCCCACCTTGTGCCTGGGGGGGTGCAGCCGCCCTGGTGGCCCCCTGGCTCGCCCCTTCGCCTATAAGAAGCCCCCGATGCAGAAACCCTGTGACCCGATCAAAGCTCCACGAAACCGTCTATAACCGCCGCCACCATCGTCACTAGATCGGGGGGGGGATCTGAAGTTCTTCCCGGCACCCTCCCGGAGGGGAGATCATCCCGGAGGCCTTCTTGTTCATCATTCCAGCCTCCGATATGAAGCGTGAGTAGTTCCACCTTGGACTACGGGTCCATGTAGTAGATAGATGGTTGTATCTCCTCCTTGTGCTTTCATGTATAGATCTCGTGAGCTCCGTTCATGATCAAGATCTAATCTATTTGTAATCATGCATGTTGTGTTTGCAGAGATCCGATGGATATTGAGATTACTATGTCAGATTGATTAATGGTTTTGTATATTTGATTCTATCATGTCTGTGTTAATTGTGATCTTGCATGCTCTCCGTTGTTAGTATCTATCTTGGCCAAGTAGTTGCTAGTGACTCCAAGAGGGGGTATTTATGCTCGATAGTGGGATCATGCCTCTAGTTTCCAAGGGAAGTGACAAAAATCTCTTCGGTTGTAGATGTGTTGTTGCCACTAGGGAGAAAACAACAGTCTATTGTTCATGTAACAAGTATATTGTTTACCTTACACACTTTCCTTTAAGCAGTTGTCTGTTGCTTGCAACTTAATACTGGAGGGGGTTCAGATGATAACCTGAAGGTGGACTTCTAGTCATAGATGTAGTTGGATGGAGGTCTATGTATATTGTTATATTGCCCAATTGAATCTCATAGGATCTTTTTGTCTAGTATTGCATTGTTATGCCTTGCTCAGTTTCTGTCAATTGCCCTGTTGTAATTTGTTTACCCTTCATGCCATGTTGTTTATCTAAGGAGAGCACCTCTAGTGAAATATGGACCCCGGTCCAATCTTTACCATTGATATATCTTCCACTGTTACAGTTTACTTGCTGCAAACTATCATCACCTTCCACACCATACAGTTAATCCTTTGTTAGAGCAACCGGTGAGATTGACAACCTCACTGTTAGTTGGGGAAAAGTCTGGAGTTTGTGTTGTGCAGGTGTCCACGTTGCTTGCAGCACCTTTGGGATGTTTCCTTCCTCCTACTGGTTCGATAACCTTGGTTTTTTACTGAGGGAAACTTGCTAGCTGTACTGCATCATACCTTCCACTTGGGGTCTCCCCACAAAGTGCTGCTGCACTCATCAGGCAGCAAGCCCGCGAACCATACAACACACCAGTGCAGCTGGACGAAGAAGATGGCTGAAGCCAGTGGTCTCCCACCACCACCTCCACCTCCCACCGGAGGCCCGCCGGACAATAGGGATCGGCACAACCGCCATGAAGATGATGAAGATGGTTATGCACATCAAGTGGGAAACTATCACATCTTCCTTGCTGAGCCAGAAATGAAGCACAATAAGATAAGGCGTGAGGCAGATGGAACGCCATCGTTTCCCCCGTCCCTCAGTACCTACATTGGTCCAAGCAGGCAATCACTTGGAGCAAAGAAGACCAGCCGGCCGGGTTGCCAAGAACTGGCAGCTACGCGCTAGTTCCGGACCCGATCATTGTCTCCAAGAAGAACTCATGAAATTTCTCCTGCGTGCTCATCGACGGAGGCAGTAGCATCAACCTCCTATACCGCATGAGCCTCGAGCGGCTCGACATCAGTGAGTCCCAGCTGCAGCCCTCAAGCACTTCATTCCATGGGGCAGTCCCGGGTCCATCACACTCGCCAATCAGCAAGATCTGTCTGGACATCATCTTTGGCACCGAGAACAACTCCAGCGCCTACCACACCATACTAGAGCGCCCAACTCTCACCAAGTTCATGGCGGTGCCGCACTACGCATACCTCAAGATGAAGTTGCCAGGCCCAAAAGGAGTGATCACCATTGATGGATGCTACAAGAGGTCGATCGAATGCGCCACAGATGGTTCCAAGATAGCAGAGACAATGATCATCGCAGAAGAGAAGCGCATCATAATGTAGAACGTGGCAGCCCCCTACATGCAGATATGCCGGCTGGAGAGCCCAAGCCGGCTAGCGAGTCATAGTTCAAGCCGTCCAAGGGCACAAAGAAGATCCAGCATGTAACACCCTCAGAATCGGTCCTATGCAAGTTCCAGCGCTTCCCGCCAAAACCCGCATAGAAACGATTCAAAGGTGCCCACCAGGCACTTGCGTGCGGGTGGAAAACGAAGTAATAACATTACACAACAGTCCTCGATGGGACCCACAGAACATATATATATACAACAGCGACTCAACGAGTCAAGATTACAGATATACAGAACAAAGATCCAAATCACCTTGAAAACGATACAGCGTCCAGCTACGGACAAGATGCAAATGGGGCTAAGAGCCCTGAAGAATAACCAATGGCGTCCATAACCCTGCCCAGGCCAAGCCGGAAGGGTAACCCTGCTAACGACGTCGACCTCAAAACCTGCTTAAACAAAAGGGGTGCCGACAAAGGGCAAAGGAAAAGAGAGAGCGGTCAGTACTGAGGCCAGTACACGGCGAGGCTAGAATTCGGCGGTCCTCGCCTACATAGGTATGGTGGACTGAAGCGGCAGCGGCAGCATGCACTAACAACCTATAGAGACTCGATATAACTGTCGGCTATCAGAGAGGGATAAGAAAGACCTATTCGGAACCAACCTGATACTACCACCAAACAAACCCATCCTGGTGTTTCCCCCTCGATACCAAACGAGGAAGTCAACCGAGGAACTCACACAGTTGGCAGTTTTATTTACTCCGTTATCGTTGCAGCAATTACTAGTCAAGTATAGATAATCATCCTGATAAAAATAAGCAGTGGGCCGTTTTAGTTAACCATTCCGTTGTAGTTGCAACACTTACTAGTCAGATACAATTAGCATGAGATAACCCCAAAACCCAGCAGTTGTTGGTACTTTTATTTAGCCATTCCGTTGCAATGAAGCTGATTACTAGTCATATCGGATACAAGTCAAATTATAACAGTAAACTTTAGTTATAGTTGCCGATGATCAAGCACTGTGCTCCAAGCCGTCCATAACCGCGGACACGGCTTCTCGAAAAGATTTAACCCTGCAGGGGTGCACCAAAGTATCCACAAGCACTTCGACCCTTTTTGCCAGATCAGTTAACATACACCCATCGGTATGTCGGCGGGGCCTAAGTCACGACGTTTCCAGACCCAAAGCAAGAACGGGGGGCCACCCCACTAAGTCTACCCGCAACGAAGTCGGCCGGGCTCCGAGACGGACTCAGGGTTTGGGTAGACGGCTGTGAACGACTGGGGACCCAAAACTGGGCTTGTCGACACCGCGAAAACGTGTCCCGATCCTAAACAGTACATGTGCTATCCATCGCACAATTTAAATAAAGCAGTAAGGCATGGCATAAGTACAGGATAGTAAATAAAACCTCAAACTAGTTTGTGGCCCCCAGTACAATACTTTGAAATCAGGTACTAATCGATGGGGGGCCCATATCTCCCCACCTGTGGTTAGCGCGCTCGATCTCGGAACAGGTGTCAAGAACTCGGGGTCCTACGGGACACCAGTGGGCGGTCGGAAACCAAATATTATCTATCACCCACCGGTGCCTCTGCATTTACCTACTTCAATTTTAGTTATTAAACAATAATTAAAGTAACGATAATTAAAGCCATGATCATCTCCAACATTAAACATGCGGCAAGACTCCAACAACTGTGGTACTTGACGACACCCAACAGCACTTGAGCAAGCGACTACGACGCGCAGGTCCAACTATCTACCAAACAACAGGTAATAGGAGGTGTCCAAGGCAATATAAGGCTGCAAAGGATATCACGGGTACGACAACTAGAGCATCGCAACACAGATAGCAATAGATCAACAGGAGGGAATAAATACTATAAAAGTAAGATAGGCAGAAAGGGGGGAGGTGCTCGCCTGAAAACATTGCCGAAGGTTCATCCGAAGATCGGGTCGACGCTCACATCAACTCAACGGCCTTATCCGCGAAGAAGCAAAACACTAGAATAAACACCGGATGCACTATTTAATACTACGGCAAAAGATCGAGCATGATGCATGTATGATGCATGGCATGGTAAATATGCGGTGCAATTAGGCCATATTAAGCGGAACCGGGGTCCTGACATTTAATTAAACGGTTCATGTTGTTTAGATACCCCGCAATTAAATGTTGTCTTAACATGACAAAAGATAGCACCGATTCGCTACCCAAATTTAAATGAGGCCAATATAAGGCTAGATTTGCCCGCATATGGGCCCCATATTTAATTATGAGGTGAATCGGCATAAGGACCCCAACCCACATGACAATATGTATGCAAGCATGGCAATTTAATATGCAACAATTTATATAGATGGCATTTATAAAATAGGGGCTCGGGAAAAGGTACACACATTAGGGTTCGGAAGATCTTGGGGGTTCCGGAGGGTTCGGGATCGGACTCAGGGTTCAGGGTTCGACGGGATCGGTCTTCGAAGGTCGGATACAAAATGGAGAGCTTGTCGTCCTAGGAAGAAGGACTTGGCGTTCCGCGGTGAAGTGCTTGTCGTACCGGTGGCGAGCTTGGCGGTCTTCGGGTCCGGACTTCGCCTCCGGGAACGGGTCCTCAGGGTCTCGACGAACTTGGTGTTCTGGCATATCTGAGTCGTGGATCTTGGCGTTCGGGCTCTCGGTCATCGGTAGATCTTGTCATCGCTCTGGTCTTGGACACGACACATACGATGGAGATCTTGGGGTACCATCTTGATCATCAGAGGCGAACTTGGGGCTCGACACTGGGGTCAGTCTTCGGATCTGAGAACGGTCTTGCGGTCCGTGTAGGAGAGCTCGCCGGGCCCATGACGAATATCATCCTTCGGGTTTAGGGGTCTTGTGCAACTTTTCGGGGTAGAACTTGGCAACTCTGGTGGCTTCTATCATATGGCGAATGGAGATCTTGGCGAAAGCTCGAGATAGAAGATCTTGGCGGTGGTCATTGTCCAACTGGTTGTGCACTTGGCCATCATTGTTGCGGTACCACACCACATGACGTCTTCTCGTCGGTATCAGAACAACTCCATACTTCCAACATGGCAGCGAACGAGTCCACTAATGTGAGGTCCTGGTGAACCAGGCCAGAAGCAGGAGCAACACGGCGTTTCACTGCACACACGCATGGCCAGGAGAAGGACATCCGTGAGGGAGCAGGGTTAAGGAAGATGATGGCCGATGCGGGAAGAAGCAGAGTTGGCCGGATGCACGCAGGCCTGGGCGTCGAGCTTGGCCGACCAGAAATCGCAGAGGCGGGGACGGCGACGGGTGAACGAGGAGGAGCTTGGCGGTGGAGAAAAAACGAAGGGTGCTCGGGAGGCGTCCATGGCGCGGAGAGGGGGCCGCGGAGGACGATGGGGAGGGTGTTGGGAATATGCCCTAGAGGCAATCATGTATGATGATATTTCCCATTGTATTCATAAAGTTATTAAGTAGTCCTTGTATAAACATCTGATGTGTATCATTGAATATGTGATTCAGTTGTGGAACTATGCATTCATGTTGTTTGTACTAAATATCCTTGGTCATTGAGATTGTGCTGGACACACAATTTAGACCAATGTGAAAGTTGGCTTGATGACTCGGTTCCACTTGTCATGGGCATGGAGATGCTATTCCAACTTACACAGATTCGGCTAAAGAGTTTAGCGAGTCGGATTGACCCATATTGAGGTACAACGAACTAGTTGTCATTTGTATATCTCAATCAATGTAATCCTTAGACCTGAGGTTGTTGCATAGTCCGAGTTGAGGATCACCGACTTAGGTTCTGTCAAACGCTGATCCGTAACTGGGCAGTTATAAAGGCAGGGTTCGGGTCGACTGAGAATCAAGCTGCATGATGTGAATAACCAAGATGGGATTTTGCCCCTCCACTCGGAGAGATATTCTCTGGGCCCTCTCGTGAGATATGATTCGGAAAGCATGGCCATGCACGACTCGGTTAAGTGTTAACCGAGGCGATCGGCTAAGAGTTAGTCGGGTGAATCACTTATCTCGGATCGAGAAGAGAGTCGGACTATTTAAGGGATGACATATATTCGCCTATAGTCTGACAAGGTATATCGTGAGGCAAAAGGGACTCAGACGTAAGTCGCATTGGAAAGGCAAGTCGTCATGACTCTTTGGTACTTGGGAATCGGCATGTTCTGCTAGGAGCCGATGCCGATTGATCGATTGTGAGTCGGACTCTAATCGTGTCCAAGTAACCATGAGCCTGCGGGGTCACACACTTAAGAGCGGGAGCAAGTTCGGATTGGATCCGAATATGTAATCTGGTTGGGTTGGACCTAAACCAGATTAGGACTGAGTTAGTGAGTTGGACTCACGGTGACTAGTGTTATATGGGCTTTAGTGAATGGGTCGCATGAGCAGAGCCCACGTTCACTCCCTATATATAGTGGAGCACAGTAACCCAGAAGGGTTAATCGTTGTTCGGTTAGGTTATTCCATGTGTTGGAAACCCTAGCTCCATAGCAGTCCAGCCGCCGTAACGAACCTAGCAGTTCGCCGCCGGCGCTCCTCCTTGTACGTGTGGATACCAGCATAGGTGCTGTGCGATCAGCACCGGGACGATCAGATCGTGAGGACTGCACTGCATCAGCCGACGCGCTTCATCAGTAATCCGCAACCGCGCGTCTAGTGGTAAACCTCGTGGCTTTCTACCTCAGCTAGGTCTTGGGATCACCACGTTAGAGGAAAAAGTTTTGTTTTATCTCTGCGTGGCCCAACAGTGGTATCAGAGCGATAGCTTCTGGTTTTAGGCTCGAGATCACGCATATGTGATATGCGGTAGGCTATAGATGAGATCTATGTGCTGTTTTGGTGGTCGATCTATGAGATAGATCGGTTTCGTACGAGGTTGATTGGATCAACTGTACTCGGGGAGTGGTAGATCTGATTTCCGTGATCATACTGCTGAGGTCGTGGAACGACATACCCCTACCGGTCGGCTTCCGCCATCGGGGTAGACTGTGACACGTAAATCCAGAAGCGGTGATCGAAGATCAAAGAGTTTGATCGAATCGGAACGATGGTCGGAATCCATGTTCGGAATCCATGTTCGGACCGCCGGCTTCGCCCTGTCGTAGCGCCTTAGATGTCGTTGCGAGTTTCACAACGCCGGTAGATATTGTATCTATGCATAACTTGTTTTTGCAGGAAGTTGTGAATGGTATGGTTCATGTGCATGTGATGTATGTGTGTAATCCATACGTGATCTGCGAATCACGGTTTTTGTCAGCCGGCTGGAGCCTAGGTGCTGTCATTTTATTGTATAACGACCTGCGTGTCGGATTCTCTATGTAATTTACTTTACTAAGCTAATGTAGCTGTTTGGAGAACCCGGAAGGCATGCAAGGCGTTGTACATGTCGGCGACATGGTGTAAGACGACAAGTGACAAGAGTTGGCACGAGTCGAATTACAGGCTTTGTGGAGATGGAGATCGCCATGAAGAGAGCCATACCATTTCACATTATAATTGCTTTATTTTGTGTTATTGTTATGTCTCTGTTTTACCTCTATTAGATAGTCGGTAAAATTTAATCCCTCAAAGAAGGTCTAGTCGGTTTTCCCGCCAGTGTTTGCACCATCACAAGTTGGACATTTTTGGTAGTGGGCTCATAAAATTGAGGTGCTGCCAATTCTTTCCGACTAGGTGGGTTCGAGTCGGACTCTTACTGCAGAAACACTCGGTAAGCTAGACGGGTCTATCACAACGGTTGTGGGACTCGGGGAAAAGTCGGATGGGAGCCGGGGCATGTGATGCCACCCGTCCAACAGGAGTCGCATGAGATGCGATTGACAAGGAGTTGTCTACCTAGATCACTTGGCGGCTAGCGGTGATGCTAAAGCTCACTAGCCGACTTGCTTATTTAGGATCCTGAATCACTAAGTAACCATCGGAGGGGTGTTGGTTCTAGTGGGAGCATAAAATATTAAAATGTTTAATATGCTTGCTCTTTTATGAATACATGTCTTAAAGTGTTTTGCATATTTTCTGTTGTAGATCATGGCACCAAGTAGCAGTCACTCTCAGATATCCGGTTTTGCATTGAGAACCATTCTTGAGAAAGATAAACTGAACGACACTAATTTTACCAACTGGTATCGAAATCTGAGAATTGTTCTCAAACAAGAAAAGAAGGACCATGTCCTAGACAACCCACTTCCAGATGAGCCGAATGAGAATGCGACTGTCGCAACCACCAATGCCTACCGTCGGGCTAAGGATGAGTCCACGGATATTAGCTGTCTTATGCTTGCTCACATGGAACCGGACTTGCAAAAGCAGTTTGAGCATGTTGAGGCCTACGATATGATCGAAAGCCTCAAAAGTATGTTCCAGGCTCAGGCGAAGACTGAGAGGTATCAAGTCTCTCAGGCTTTGCTGAGTTGCAAGCTTAAGGATGGTGATCCACTGAGTCCGCATGTGATCAAAATGGTTGGTTACGTGCAGTCTCTGGAGAGGCTTGGCTACCCCATTAGCGAAGAGTTTGCTACAGATATAATTCTGAACTCTCTTCCTAGTGCATATGGGAAGTTCATTTCGAACTACCACATGCATGGTATGGATAAGAAGCTCACTGAATTGCATGGGATGCTCAAGCAGGCAGAGGCGGATCTCAAGAAGGGCACCAGTCAAGTGTTGATGGTGCAGAATAAGGCTAAGTTCAAGAAGAGTTCTTGGACTAAGAAGAAGGCTAAGTCAGGAGGAAAGCAGGCTCAGGACCCGGTCCCAAGCGCTTCCTCAGGGACTAAACCATCTCCTTCAGCCGGATCCACTTGCTTCTACTGCAAGGCGGATGGCCACTGGAAGAGGAACTGCAGCAAGTACTTGGCCGACAAAGCCAAGAGTGGAGGTATGACTTCCGACTCAGGTACACTTGTTTGCAATGTTATAGACATATATCTTGCTGATGCACCTAATAGTTCTTGGGTATATGATACCGGATCAGTTATTCACATCCGCAACTCGTTGCAGGGACTGGTAAGAACTAGGAGCGTAGCAAGAGGCGAGGTTGATATTCGAGTCGGCAACAAAGCAAGAGTTGCTGCGTTGGAAGTCGGCACGATGCAACTTCATTTACCTTCCGGATTCATTATGGAACTAAATAATTGTTATTATGTTCCAGTGCTCAGTCGAAACATTATTTCTGCTTCATGTTTGATGAGGCAAGGCTATGAGTCGAATATCAAGAATAATGGTTGTTCTTTGTATTTGAATGATATGTTTCACGGCTTTGCACCCGTCCAGGACGGGTTATTTATTTTGAATCTTGATGGTGAGTCGGTTTATAACATAAATGTTAAAAGGTTGAAACCAAATGATCTGAATATGACTTACTTTTGGCACGGTCGGCTTGGTCATATAAGTTGGAAACGCATGAAGAAGCTCCATGATGATGGACTCCTAACTTCGTTCGACTTGGAGTCGTTCGAGACATGCGAATCTTGCCTACTCGGCAAAATGACCAAGACACCTTTTGCAAAGAGTTGCGAAAGGGCGTCCGACTTGTTGGGACTAGTACATAGTGATGTATGTGGACCAATGAGCACGACAGCCAGGGGTGGTTATGAGTACTTCATTACCTTCACTGATGATTTGAGTAGGTATGGATATATCTACTTGATGAAACATAAGTCGGAAGCCTTTGAAAAGTTCAAAGAATTCCAGAATGAAGCACAGAATCAACTTGGCAAGAAAATAAAGTTTCTTCGGTCGGACCGAGGAGGCGAGTACATGAGCCATGAGTTTGATGACCATCTGAAAAGTTGTGGAATAGTTCCTCAACTTACTCCGCCAGGAACGCCACAAAGGAATGGTGTTTCGGAAAGGCGGAATCGGACCTTGTTGGACATGGTACGATCAATGATGAGTCGGACAGATCTGCCTTTATCATTTTGGGGTTATTGTCTAGAAACAGCGGCGTTCACACTAAACAAAGTACCATCAAAGTCGGTAGAGAAGACACCGCATGAGATGTGGACAGGCAAAAAGCCAAGTTTGTCTTTTCTTAAGATTTGGGGTTGTGAAGCATTTGTCAAGCGACTTCAGTCGGACAAGCTTGCAGCCAAGTCAGATAAGTGTATTTTCGTGGGGTATCCGAGGGAAACCTTGGGTTACTACTTCTACAACCGAGAAGAGGGCAAAGTGTTTGTCGCTCGGAACGGTGTCTTCCTTGAGAAAGAGTTTCTCAGTCGGGGAGTAAGTGGGAGCACGGTGCAACTCGAAGAAATTCGAGAGGAACCGGCTAGTAGCGAGTCGGCAAAAACCTTAGAGGTTGAGCCGATCGTGGCAGCTGAGCCGATAGCCGCACCTATACTATGAAGATCGGCAAGATTACGAAGTGTTCGTGATGTGTTACTGTTAGACAGTGATGAGCCGACAAATTATTCGGAAGCGATGGTGGGATTTGATTCCGAGTCATGGCTTGGAGCCATGAGATCCGAGATAAAGTCCGTGGATCAAAATCAAGTTTGGAACTTGGTTGATCTGCCAGACGGTGCAAGACCCGTCGAGTGCAAATGGGTCTTTAAAAAGAAAACTGATATGGATGGAAATGTTTCCGTCTATAAAGCACGCCTTGTCGCGAAGGGGTTCCGACAAGTTCAAGGAGTTGATTACGACGAGACTTTCTCGCCTGTAGCGATGCTTAAATCAGTTCGGATCATGTTAGCTATAGCAGCCTATTTCGACTATGAGATATGGCAGATGGATGTCAAAACGGCTTTCCTTAACGGAAATTTAACCGAGGACGTGTATATGATACAGCCCGAGGGTTTTGTCGATCCGGCTAATGCTGACAAGGTATGCAAACTTCAGAAATCCATTTATGGGTTGAAGCAAGCATCTCGGAGTTGGAATATTCGCTTTGATGAGGTAGTCAAATCGTTTGGCTTCATCAAGAGTGATCATGATTCTTGTTTGTACAAGAAGTTTAGTGGGAACAAAGTAAATTTTCTAATCTTATATGTGGATGACATATTACTGATTGGAAATGATGTCCAGATGTTGCAAGAAACCAAGGAATCATTGGAAAGGAGTTTCTCAATGAAAGACTTGGGTGAGGCAACATACATCCTAGGAATCCGGATCTACAGAGATAGATCAAGGAGGCTCATTGGATTGAGTCAGAGTACTTATTTGGACAAAGTGTTGAAGAAGTTCAACATGGAATCGTCTAAGAAGGGGTTCTTACCGATGTCCCATGGTGTAAAACTTAGCAAGACTCAGTGTCCTTCGACAACTGATGAGCGAAGTCGGATGAGTGCGATTCCATATGCTTCTGCAGTTGGATCCATCATGTACGCCATGATTTGTACTAGGCCGGATGTTTCCTATGCTCTAAGTGTTGTGAGCAGATACCAGGCTGATCCTGGAGAGATCCACTGGACAGCGGCTAAAAATATCCTAAAGTACTTGAGAAGGACTAAGGATATGTTCTTGGTTTATGGTGGTGAAGATGAACTCAGTGTAAAGGGTTACACGGATGCGAGTTATCTCACCGAATCTGATGATTCTCGCTCGCAATCCGGATACGTGTTTATTATAAACAGAGGTGCTGTGAGCTGGAAAAGTTCCAAGCAAGAGACTGTGTCTACGTCTACAACAGAGGCTGAGTATATTGCCGCCTCGGAGGCAGCAAAGGAAGCTGTTTGGATGAGGAATTTCCTCATGGATCTTGGTGTGGTTCAGGGCTCGTCCAATCCGTTGGACGTGTATTGTGACAACAATGGTGCTATTGCACAAGCCAAAGAACCTAGACAACACCAGAAGAACAAGCACATACTCATGCGGTACCACCTAATTCGCCAGTTCGTGGATCAGGGTGATATCAAGTTATGCAAGGTACACACGATGCAAATATTGCGGATCCGTTGACAAAGCCGTTACCCCAGCCGAAGCATGAGGCGCACCTGAGAGCCATGGGCATTAGATGCCTAGACATGTGATGTCGGAAGATTGACTCTAGTGCAAGTGGGAGACTGTTGGGAATATGCCCTAGAGGCAATCATGTATGATGATATTTCCCATTGTATTCATAAAGTTATTAAGTAGTCCTTGTATAAACATCTGATGTGTATCATTGAATATGTGATTCAGTTGTGGAACTATGCATTCATGTTGTTTGTACTAAATATCCTTGGTCATTGAGATTGTGCTGGACACACAATTTAGACCAATGTGAAAGTTGGCTTGATGACTCGGTTCCACTTGTCATGGGCATGGAGATGCTATTCCAACTTACACAGATTCGGCTAAAGAGTTTAGCGAGTCGGATTGACCCATATTGAGGTACAACGAACTAGTTGTCATTTGTATATCTCAATCAATGTAATCCTTAGACCTGAGGTTGTTGCATAGTCCGAGTTGAGGATCACCGACTTAGGTTCTGTCAAACGCTGATCCGTAACTGGGCAGTTATAAAGGCAGGGTTCGGGTCGACTGAGAATCAAGCTGCGTGATGTGAATAACCAAGATGGGATTTTGCCCCTCCACTCGGAGAGATATTCTCTGGGCCCTCTCGTGAGATATGATTCGGAAAGCATGGCCATGCACGACTCGGTTAAGTGTTAACCGAGGCGATCGGCTAAGAGTTAGTCGGGTGAATCACTTATCTCGGATCGAGAAGAGAGTCGGACTATTTAAGGGATGACATATATTCGCCTATAGTCTGACAAGGTATATCGTGAGGCAAAAGGGACTCAGACGTAAGTCGCATTGGAAAGGCAAGTCGTCATGACTCTTTGGTACTTGGGAATCGGCATGTTCTGCTAGGAGCCGATGCCGATTGATCGATTGTGAGTCGGACTCTAATCGTGTCCAAGTAACCATGAGCCTGCGGGGTCACACACTTAAGAGCGGGAGCAAGTTCGGATTGGATCCGAATATGTAATCTGGTTGGGTTGGACCTAAACCAGATTAGGACTGAGTTAGTGAGTTGGACTCACGGTGACTAGTGTTATATGGGCTTTAGTGAATGGGTCGCATGAGCAGAGCCCACGTTCACTCCCTATATATAGTGGAGCACAGTAACCCAGAAGGGTTAATCGTTGTTCGGTTAGGTTATTCCATGTGTTGGAAACCCTAGCTCCACAGCAGTCCAGCCGCCGTAACGAACCTAGCAGTTCGCCGCCGGCGCTCCTCCTTGTACGTGTGGATACCAGCAGAGGTGTTGTGCGATCAGCACCGGGACGATCGGATCGTGAGGACTGCACTGCATCAGCCGACGCGCTTCATCAGTAATCCGCAACCGCGCGTCTAGTGGTAAACCTCGTGGCTTTCTACCTCAGCTAGGTCTTGGGATCACCACGTTAGAGGAAAAAGTTTTGTTTTATCTCTGCGTGGCCCAACAGAGGGCGCGCCGAGCGGAGGCGTCGCGCGGCCGGCGAGGGCGGCCGAGGGAGCTCGGGCACGGGCGAAGGCCGGAGGGGAGGAAGAAGGGGGGTGGGGTCCGTCGGGGCGAGCGCCTGCGATAGGGAGAGGACCAGCAGAGGGAGGGTGCTGGCGGCGGGGATTGAGGTTGGGGACACGAGGGAGGGGAGAGGGGTTCCCGTGCAGGGAGGGCGGCGCTGCCGCGGGGATGGAGGCGAGCGGGAGGGGAAGAGAGGGGGTAGGTGGGACTGCGGGGCGGCATCGGGGCCTGGGGCGCGTGTGTCTGTGGGTGGGGCCAGGGATCGGTGGGGCCAGGGGTGGCAGCGTGTTAGGTAGGGTGGGTGGATCGGTGTGGAGTGGGGATGGGGCGCGTGGGACAGAGGGAGGGAGCGGGTGAGGTGGTGGTGTCTGGTTGGGTGGGGATTGGGATGAGGGTGTGGTGGCGAGAGCGGATTGGGTGGGGTGAGGTGGAGGGGGTTTGGGTAGATTAGGTTGGGTAGTTTTAGGATTCTGGTGGACCGTTTTGAACTGGGGGTGGCCGACTGGGTCGGATCGGCCCGGTTGGCTGCCCCCTAAAAAAATAATTAAATATTTTATTCAATTAAACCGGGTTTTTTGCAAACCGTTGGCAGACAAAACGAAATAATCCGGAGACCCGGGTTTTGTGTTTGAAAAAGGACGGGGCGTTTAGAAAACAAAAATAGGTTTTTCCGCAATTAGTTTTATGCAAGCAAATACAAGATGATGACGATGCTCAAATGCAATGTGGCATGATGACATGAGCATGCGGTCATGATGATGCAATGCACAAAAACAACGCGATTTTCTAGTAGTGGTTTTGCGGGGCGCCACAATTCGACACCACAAACAATGGATCTCGCCCTCGAGATCCGCCACATGGTACCGGGAAGAAGGGCGGCGATCTGAATCTTCTCGCATCGTGTAGATCCTCGCGACACCACTAACAAGAGGTCGTTGTCCGTGATCGTCGAGAGAACACTCCGGGAACAAAAGGTCGAAAGTAGAGGTATCAACAATTAAAGCCACCTCTAGCTTCGATGGAAAGAGGGAACCGATGCATTCTCGTCCACTTCAATGTACGCGAGCAAATAGAGTGAGTAGTCGGCATGGGGGCCAATCCATCACGCACCCAAACTATTACTCTGCACAATCAGTAGAAAAGCGTGCAACCCTTCTCGGAATCAGACTGAAGATCTTGACAATCGAGGTTCAGAAACAAAGAAGTGATGCAGACTCTACATCGGATCTAGCGTAGATGATGTCGTCGCGTCGGAAAACACCGGAAGGCACAAACAAGGAACAAATAAAAGTCCACCAGACGAATGATTCCTCGGATAGCATGAAGACCAGATGTAGCAACACCGTTACCAAAGGAGGAAGCGAAACCCTGAAGGTATGATGGAACCCAACCACGAGAAATCCTGGACTCGAAGAGAGAGAAGAGAGCGGATTCAAAACACGCAGAGGTGAGAGGAGAGCAGCAGAGGGGTAAGGAGTAAAATCAGACCTAATCAGAACTATCCAACCGATTTTTCAAAAATAGTTTTGACACTCTACTTCGGCCGTTAGCTAGGATATCCTACAGGCTGGACTTGTGGGGTATCGCAACTGCTGAGCTCTGATACCACTCTGTAACACCCTCAGAATCGGTCCTATGCAAGTTCCAGCGCTTCCCGCCAAAACCCGCATAGAAACGATTCAAAGGTGCCCACCAGGCACTTGCGTGCGGGTGGAAAACGAAGTAATAACATTACACAACAGTCCTCGATGGGACCCACAGAACAGATATATATACAACAGCGACTCAAAGAGTCAAGATTACAGATATACAGAACAAAGATCCAAATCACCTTGAAAACGATACAGCGTCTAGCTACGGACAAGATGCAAATGGGGCTAAGAGCCCTGAAGAATAACCAATGGCGTCCATAACCCTGCCCAGGCCAAGCCGGAAGGGTAACCCTGCTAACGACGTCGACCTCAAAACCTTCTTAAACAAAAGGGGTGCCGACAAAGGGCAAAGGAAAAGAGAGAGCGGTCAGTACTGAGGCCAGTACACGGCGAGGCTAGAATTCGGCGGTCCTCGCCTACATAGGTATGGTGGACTGAAGCGGCAGCGGCAGCATGCACTAACAACCTATAGAGACTCGATATAACTGTCGGCTATCAGAGAGGGATAAGAAAGACCTATTCGGAACCAACCTGATACTACCACCAAACAAACCCATCCTGGTGTTTCCCCCTCGATACCAAACGAGGAAGTCAACCGAGGAACTCACACAGTTGGCAGTTTTATTTACTCCGTTATCGTTGCAGCAATTACTAGTCAAGTATAGATAATCATCCTAATAAAAATAAGCAGTGGGCCGTTTTAGTTAACCATTCCGTTGTAGTTGCAACACTTACTAGTCAGGTACAATTAGCATGAGATAACCCCAAAACCCAGCAGTTGTTGGTACTTTTATTTAGCCATTCCGTTGCAATGAAGCTGATTACTAGTCATATCGAATACAAGTCAAATTATAACAGTAAACTTTAGTTATAGTTGTCTATGATCAAGCACTGTGCTCCAAGCCGTCCATAACCACGGACACGACTTCTCGAAAAGATTTAACCCTGCAGGGGTGCACCAAAGTATCCACAAGCACTTCGACCCTTTTCGCCAGATCAGTTAACATACACCCATCGGTATGTCAGCGGGGCCTAAGTCACGACGTTTCCAGACCCAAAGCAAGCACGGGGGGCCACCCCACTAAGTCTACCCGCAACAAAGTCGGCCGGGCTCCGAGACGGACTCAGGGTTTGGGTAGACGGCTGTGAACGACTGGGGACCCAAAACTGGGCTTGTCGACACCGCGAAAATGTGTCCCGATCCTAAACAGTACAGGTGCTATCCATCACACAATTTAAATAAAGCAGTAAGGCATGGCATAAGTACAGGATAGTAAATAAAACCTCAAACTAGTTTGTGGCCCCCAGTACAATACTTTGAAATCAGGTACTAATCGATGGGGGGCCCATATCTCCCCACCTGTGGTTAGCGCGCTCGATCTCGGAACAAGTGTCAAGAACTCGGGGTCCTACGGGACACCAGTGGGCGGTCGGAAACCAAATATTATCTATCACCCACCGGTGCCTCTGCATTTACCTACTTCAATTTTAGTTATTAAACAATAATTAAAGTAACGATAATTAAAGCCATGATCATCTCCAACATTAAACATGCGGCAAGACTCCAACAACTGTGGTACTTGACGACACCCAACAGCACTTGAGCAAGCGACTACGACGCGCAGGTCCAACTATCTACCAAACAACAGGTAATAGGAGGTGTCCAAGGCAATATAAGGCTGCAAAGGATATCACGGGTACGACAACTAGAGCATCGCAACACAGATAGCAATAGATCAACAGGAGGGAATAAATACTATAAAAGTAAGATAGGTAGAAAGGGGGGAGGTGCTCGCCTGAAAACATTGCCGAAGGTTCATCCGAAGATCGGGTCGACGCTCACATCAACTCAACGGCCTTATCCGTGAAGAAGCAAAACACTAGAATAAACATCGGATGCACTATTTAATACTACGGCAAAAGATCGAGCATGATGCATGTATGATGCATGGCATGGTAAATATGCGGTGCAATTAGGCCATATTAAGCGGAACCGGGGTCCCGACATTTAAATAAACGGTTCATGTTGTTTAGATACCCCGCAATTAAATGTTGTCTTAACATGACAAAAGATAGCACCGGTTCGCTACCCAAATTTAAATGAGGCCAATATAAGGCTAGATTTGCCCGCATATGGGCCCCATATTTAATTATGAGGTGAATCGGCATAAGGCCCCCAACCCACATGACAATATGTATGCAAGCATGGCAATTTAATATGCAACAATTTATATAGATGGCATTTATAAAATAGGGGCTCGGGAAAAGGTACACACATTAGGGTTCGGAAGATCTTGGGGGTTCCGGAGGGTTCGGGATCGGACTCAGGGTTCAGGGTTCGACGGGATCGGTCTTCGAAGGTCGGATACAAAATGGAGAGCTTGTCGTCCTAGGAAGAAGGACTTGGCGTTCCGCGGTGAAGTGCTTGTCGTACCGGTGGCAAGCTTGGCGGTCTTCGGGTCCGGACTTCGCCTCCGGGAACGGGTCCTCAGGGTCTCGACGAACTTGGTGTTCTGGCATATCTGAGTCGTGGACCTTGGCGTTCGGGCTCTCGGTCATCGGTAGATCTTGTCATCGCTCTGGTCTTGGACACGACACATACGATGGAGATCTTGGGGTACCATCTTGATCATCAGAGGCGAACTTGGGGCTCGACACCGGGGTCAGTCTTCGGATCTGAGAACGGTCTTGCGGTCCGTGTAGGAGAGCTCGCCGGGCCCATGAATAAGATCGTCCTTCGGGTTTAGGGGTCTTGTGCAACTTGTCGGGGTAGAACTTGGCAACTCTGGTGGCTTCTATCATATGGCGAATGGAGATCTTGGCGAAAGCTCGAGATAGAAGATCTTGGCGGTGGTCATTGTCCAACTGGTTGTGCACTTGGCCATCATTGTTGCGGTACCACACCACATCACGTCTTCTCGTCGGTATCAGAACAACTCCATACTTCCAACATGGCAGCGAACGAGTCCACTAATGTGAGGTCCTGGTGAACCAGGCCAGAAGCAGGAGCAACACGGCGTTTCACTGCACACACGCATGGCCAGGAGAAGGACATCCGTGAGGGAGCAGGGTTAAGGAAGATGATGGCCGATGCGGGAAGAAGCAGAGTTGGCCGGATGCACGCAGGCCTGGGCGTCGAGCTTGGCCGACCAGAAATCGCAGAGGCGGGGACGGCGACGGGTGAACGAGGAGGAGCTTGGCGGTGGAGAAAAAACGAAGGGTGCTCGGGAGGCGTCCATGGCACGGAGAGGGGGCCGCGGAGGACGATGGGGAGGGCGCGCCGAGCGGAGGCGTCGCGCGGCCGGCGAGGGCGGCTAAGGGAGCTCGGGCATGGGCGAAGGCCGGAGGGGAGGAAGAAGGGGGGTGGGGTCCGTCGGGGCGAGCGCCTGTGATAGGGAGAGGACCAGCAGAGGGAGGGTGCTGGCGGCGGGGATTGAGGTTGGGGACACGAGGGAGGGGAGAGGGGTTCCCGTGCAGGGAGGGCGGCGCTGCCGCGGGGATGGAGGCGAGCGGGAGGGGAAGAGAGGGGGTAGGTGGGACTGCGGGGCGGCATCGGGGCCTGGGGCGCGTGTGTCTGTGGGTGGGGCCAGGGATCGGTGGGGCCAGGGGTGGCAGCGTGTTAGGTAGGGTGGGTGGATCGGTGTGGAGTGGGGATGGGGCGCGTGGGACAGAGGGAGGGAGCGGGTGAGGTGGCGGTGTCTGGTTGGGTGGGGATTTGGATGAGGGTGAGGTGGCGAGAGTGGATTGGGTGGGGTGAGGTGGAGGGGGTTTGGGTAGATTAGGTTGGGTAGTTTTAGGATTCTGGTGGACCGTTTTGAACTGGGGGTGGCCGACTGGGTCGGATCGGCCCGGTTGGCTGCCCCCTAAAAAAATAATTAAATATTTTATTCAATTAAACCGGGTTTTTTGCAAACCGTTGGCAGACAAAACGAAATAATCCGGAGACCCGGGTTTTGTGTTTGAAAAAGGACGGGGCGTTTAGAAAACAAAAATAGGTTTTTCCGCAATTAGTTTTATGCAAGCAAATGCAAGATGATGACGATGCTCAAATGCAATGTGGCATGATGACATGAGCATGCGGTCATGATGATGCAATGCACAAAAACAACGCGATTTTCTAGTAGTGGTTTTGCGCGGCGCCACACAGCAGAACAAGGAGGACCCAAGCAAGTTCGTCCTGGTCGGAGACGGCCTGGACAGCAAATAGGAAAGCACGCTCGTCGACTTCCTCCGTGAGAATCGGGACATTTTCGCATGGTGCCCCAAAGACATGCCAGTTGTCCCGAGGGAACTCGCCAAGAACTCTCTCCATGTTCGACCGAATGTGAAGCCGATTAAACAGTTTTTACACCACTTCGTAGAAGAAAAGAGAAGAACAATTGGTGAGGAGATCACATAGCTGCTTGTCGCCAGCTTCATCATGGAAGTTTTCCACCCGGAATGGCTGACCAACCCGGTGCTGGTGCTGAAAAAGGACAAGACATGGCGCATGTTTGTCGACTACACCAGCCTCAACAAAGCATGTCCCAATGATCCTTTCTCTTTGCCACAGATAGATCAGGTCATTGATTCTACAGCCGGCTATGACTTGTTGTCTTTCCTGAACGCTTACTCGGGCTATCACCAGATTAAGCTCAATGTAACCGATCAAATAAATAAATCATTCATAACCCCATATGGGTCTTACTGCTACACCACCATGCCTTTTGGTTTGAAAAACGTAGGGGCAACCTACCAGCACAGCATGCAGAAATGCCTGTAGACGCAAATCGGTAGAAACGTGCACGCTTATGTTGACGACGTCTTCATCAATACCAAAGAGCAGTGCACACTTCTCGAGGACCCGAAGGAAATATTCGACAACCTCCGCCGCTTCCAGATCAAGCTGAACCCAGAGAAATGCATCTTCGGTGTCCCAGCCGGCAAACTCCTCTACTTTCTCATCTCGGAACGAGGAATCGAGGCGAAACCAGAGAATATAGGAGCCATCAAGTGCATGGAGTTGTCGTAGAACTTGCGCGATGTGCAAAAGTTTACCGGGTGTAACACCCCAGCCTCTCCGGACCAGCGGCTGTCACTTCTGGCAGCTTAATAGGATCTCTAGACTAACCCCACAGACCAACACTAGTCTTTTCTGCGCACTTTGTCCTCACTCGTGTGCACCCGGTACCCACTTCCCGGTCGGTCAGCCATCCTAGAATTCCTCTAGGCCAATCACGCTTAACCTTAGAGTTCTTTTCAGATAAGCTTTCGGAAAAGAAGTTGCAACTTGTTGCTATGGGTATACTATCAATCCTATTAAGCCATGCATCAGGGTCTCACACCGGGTGCTTGGCCTCCCTCAGCCGGTTTGTCAGCCGGCTGGGCGATAAAGCCCTCCCCCTGTACCAACTCATGAAGAAAACGGACAAGTTCGTCTAGACGCCCCCAGCGGATGAGGCTTTCCGTGACCTCAAGCACATGCTCACCTCCCCGACCGTCTTGGCAGCACCGACTACAAAGGATCCAATGCTAATGTACATCGTGGACACCAACAAGGTCGTCAGTGTTGTACTAGTGGTGGAAAGAACATAAGAGGGGAAGGCCCAGCCGGTCCAGCGCCCCGTGTACTACCTGAGTGAGGTGTTGTCACTCTCCAAGCAGAACTACCCCTACTACCAGAAGCTGGTGTATGGCGTGTACATGGCCGCCAAGAAACTCAAGCACTACTTCCAAGAGCATTACATTCGGATGGTGGCGCTAGCCCCACTCGCGGAGATCATTAGCAGCAAAGACGCCACCGGCTGCATGGCGAAATGGGCCATAGAGCTCGCTGCGCATAACATCCAGTACGATCCAAGAACGGCGATCAAGTCCCAGGCGCTGGCTGATTTTATTGTTGATTGGGTAGATACACAGTACATGCCACCGGTACCTGACTCCACGCATTGGAAGCTACACTTTGACGGCTCCAACATGCGCGAAGGGCTCAGAGCCGGAATCGTAATCACCTCTCCCAAGCGCGACCGTCTGGAGTACGTGCTCTAGATCCACTTCAAGGCATCAAAAAACGTCGCCGAGTACGAGGCACTCATCCACGGGCTCAAGATGGCCAAGGAGATAGGCTTCCAGAGGATACTCTGCTTTGGTGACTCAGATCTGGTGGTGCAACAAGTCTCAGGAGAATGGGACGCAAGGGATGCCAACATGGCCCTCTACTGTTTCTTCGTCCAACAACTATGCGCTTGCTTTGAAGGATACGAGTGCCACCATGTACCCAGGGCTAACAACGAAGCCACTGATGCCCTGTCCCAAGTCGGTTCAACAAGACGAGCCATACCGCCTGTAGTCTCCCTCGAGCACATGCGCAATCCATCCATCACTCCGTCTCCGGAGTCTGACTCTATAGTGCTCGACGCGGACCCAGGGACAGCCTGAGCGGCACACCCCGGGACTACCTCGTCACACCCGGGGACTACCTCGGCACACCCGGGTACTGCCTCGTCACACCCGGGGACTGCCTTGCCGCTCCCGGGGACTGCTTCGCCGCTACCGGGGACTATCGTTAGCGAGCTTCCGCCCGGCAGACCCCCTGACACTCCAGAACCGGCTATCCGCGAGGAGATCAAGCTCATCATGCAGACGGTATACGCCATCCGGGAAACACCCGACTAGGCCAAACCATTCATGAACTTCCTGGCTAAGGGTGTACTGCCAGAAGAGGAAGTGGCAGCACGGCAAGTGAGACGCAGGGCAAGCGCATACACGATCATCAATAACGAGCTATACAAGCGCAGCGTCGGGGTCATCTATCAATGATGCGTAAGCCAAGAGGAGGGAATCAAGCTCCTAGTGGACATACACCAGGGTAAGTGCGGTCACCACGCTTTGTCAAGGGCCATAGCAGCCAAGGCTCTTCTCCATGGTTTTTACTGGCCAACAGCACTAAAGGACGCCGAAGAACTGGTCAGGGCATGCAATGGCTGCCAACGTTTTGGCCAGCTAAAGAACACGCCGTCTGCAACATTTAAGACGATACCATTCACCTCGTCGTTTGTAGTCTGGGGGCTGGACATGGTCGGACCATTCAAGACAGCTCGGTCTTGTATGACGCACTTGCTCGTAGATGTGGACAAATTCACCAAGTGGATCGAGGCGAAGCCCATAAAGAAGCTGGACAGGGCAACAATGATCAAGTTCTTCATGGACATCATCATACGATTCGGCTACCCGCACAACATCATCACAAACAACGACACCAATTTCACCAAGGGATTCTTCGCTCTCTTTTGTGGAGAAAAGGGAATCCGCCTGGACCTAGCTTCGGTCACGCACCCTCAGTTAAATGGGCAGTGTGAGTGTGCTAACGGCCTGGTCCTAGCCAGAATCAAACCAAGGTTGATCGAGCCACTCATCAGGTCCCCCAGATGCTGGATAGAGGAACTACTGGCCATGCTATGGGGCCTGCGCACCACCCCCAACCGCTCAACCAGCTTCACACCGTTCTTCCTCGTCTACGGTGCAGAGGCAGTCGTTCCCACTAACATCCAGTTCGACGCACTCTGCAAGCAGCTCTACAAGGAGCAAGAGGCCAAGGAAGCACGTGAAGACAGCGTGGATCTGCTAGAGGAGGCACGCGAGCTGGTCTTGTCCAGATCAGCCATCTACAAGAAGGACCTGCATCGCTACCACGCCAGCCATATCCGGCCTGCCTCCTTCCGTGAGGGTGATCTAGTGCTGCGCCTGGTGCACAGCACGAAGGGGATGCATTAAGCTATCCCCGCCTTGGGAAGGGCCATTCATCATCAGCCAAGCGCTGCACAATGACTCACACTGCCTCATCGATTCCCAGCAGCCGATGAAGAACAAGGCAGACCATTATGACGAAGAGACTGAGCGCCCATGGAACGCAAACCTACTCCGTCCATTTTACACTTGAGCAGGAAGTGTATGTATCTTACTTTCATGTAATAAATAAACAATCTTGGGAGCCTCGGCATAGACCCGAGGACTCTGTCCCAATTTGCGCATCACCTCTGTCATCGAATCGGCTCCGACAATCTCTATAACAAGGTTATCGGGTGGCCCGGACGTCTGCAATTTCTATAGACGGTTAAGTATTATACGCTATACCTAGGGCCCACTCTTCGGTTCCGGCTTCAGACCGCAAGACAGCTGTCGACCCGGTAAGAGCAAAAGCCCGAAGTCCCCCTTACAAGAAACTACCCAAAGAGAAGACTAGGGCGCCCGGACAATCCGGCTGCGCCTTCTCGAGCTAGGCCAATAAAAACTCCCCAAAGTATCGCGAGGTACGCAAACCTAGCTACACCTTCGGTTCCGGCTGCAGACCACAACCCGGCTAGCAGCTAGCAAGGTCACACAGCTTGGAAGGCCAATGCTTGATGAGAAAAGGAATAAGTTAACGGCCTAGTTCGGAAGGGCATCATTTTCGTATCTTATCTTAGCTATGAACGAACACACAAGTAACAAAACTAACGCGAGAGACGCTGTGTCTTGTGTTGCACGAGCCACGACTTGGCAATAAACAAGGTGGCAAAGAGCTTCGACCCGGATGGCTACCCCTGCCGGCCCGAACCTCGGGGACTACACCCAGTGGGCGCGCTCCCGCGCACCCATCAGAACAACCAAGGTGGCAAAGAGCTTTGACCCGGCTGGCTACCCTAGCCGCCCTGAACCTCGGGGACTACACCCATTGGGAGCGCTCCCGTGCACCCATCAGAACAACCAAGGTGGCAAAGAGCTTCGACCCGGTTGGCTACCCTAGCCGGCCTGAACCTTAGGGACTACACCCAGTGGGTGCGCTCCCATGCACCCATCAGAATAAACAAAGGTGGCAAAGAGTTTTCGACCCAGCCGGCCACCCCAGCCGGCGCGAACCTCGAGGACTGCACCCGATGATCGCTCTATCAAGCACCCGCACAAGAAATGCAAAGGACAAAAACATCCAGGAAGAAAATAGTTAAACTTAACTCAAGCCAAAAGGGCCGTCAAATCGATAAGCGGAACACGAAGGCTCCATGCAGAAGTTAAAGTCTCACAATTCATCGCAAGGAGAGGAATGACGCCTAACAAGTTCGCAATAAACAAATACTCCTGGCATACTAGGGATGTAGGGCTTAGGGGAAACATCGTCTGCTGGAGTAGGAGTCGGGCTGGCACAGGGAGTATCGGCGCTGGCTATAGGCATCTGGCGGGAGGAGGCAACATTGGCGCCGGCTACAGATACCTGGATGGAGGAGGCAACATTAGCACCGCTTACAGGGTCCGGTATCCAGTGATACGACACTTCGGAGGGGTCGCGGAAGTCGCCCTCTAGATCCACATAAGTGTCGATCTTTACTCTGCAGGACCTAATCGCCAGGATGCTCCAACGGAGTCTCTCGTAGCTGGTTCTGGCTCCGAAGCCACGAGTGAGCACACCTAGATCCGCATCCGGATAACAGGACATCACCAGGGCTAGTGCCATCTCCACGCTGCCACGTGCCGCTGATACATCGTAAATGTATGTATAACTTTTGATATTACATGCTTGTTTAGTATCAACATTGCTATGATTTGTCTACACTTTGAGGTATTTTTATACATTTTCTGGGACTAACCTATTAACAAGATGCCATAGTGCCAGTTGCATGTTTTCTGCTGTTTTTTGTTTCAGAAAAGCTAGTAAGGAAATATTCTTGGAATTGGACGGGACAAAAGCCAAAGTCAATATTTTACCGGAACGAGCATAGAGACCGAAGGGCATCCAAAGGGGGGCCACACCCTAGGGCCGCGCGGGCCCACCCTAGGGCATGCCACCCTATGGTGTATGCCCCCTGGCCGCCCTCCTGCCTCCCCTCTTCGCCTATAAAAGCCCCCGATGCAGAAACCCTAAGCACCGATCAGATCTCCATGAAATAGTCCATAGCCACCGCCACCATCATCCCTGGATCGGGGGTATCTAAAGCTCTTCCCGCCATCCTTCCGGAGGGGAGAGATTATCTCGGAGGCTTTCATCACCATGCCAGCCTCCGGTATGATGCGTGAGTAGTTCACCCTTGGACTATGGGTCCATACAGTATCTAGATGGTTGTTTGTCCTCCTTTGTGCTATCATGTTTAGATCTTGTGAGCTCCATTCATGATCAAGATCATCTATTTGTAATCATACATGTTGTGTTTGCGGGGATCCTATGGATATTGAGATACTATGTCAGATTGATTATTGATTCTATCATGTTTGTGTTGTTTGTGATCTTGCATGCTCTGTGTTTCTAGTAGCTACCTTGGCCAAGTAGATGCTATTGACTCCAAGAGGGAGTATTTATGTTCGATAGTGGGTTCATGCCTCTAATAATCTAGGGAAGTGACAAGAATATCTAAGGTTGTATATGTGATGTTTCTACTAGGGAGAAAACAACAATCTTTTGTTCATGGAACAATTGTATTTTTTACTTTACACACATTGCTTAATGCAGTTATCCGTTGCTTGTAACTTAATAATAGAAGGGGATCGGAAGATAACCTGAAGGTGGATTATTAGTCACAGATTTAGTTGGATGACAGTCTATGTTTATTATTGTAATTCCCAACAAATCTCATATGAATCATGATGTCTAGTATTTGCATTGTTAAGCTTGCTCAATCCTATCAATTGCCCCGCTGTAATTTGTTCACCCAACATGTTATCTATCTTAAGGAGAACACCTCTAGTGAACTGTGGACCCCGGTCCAATCTTTACCATTGTTATGTCATCTACTGTTAGCGTTTAATTTCTACCAGCAACTATTACCTTTCAAACTATACGTTTAATCCTTTGTTTTCAGCAAACCAGTGAGATTGACAACATCACTGTAAGTAGGGGCAAAGTATTGAGTTTGTGTTGTGCAGGATTCCAAGTTATTAGCAACACCTTGGAGTTGTTTCCTTGCTCCTACTAGTTCAATAACCTTGGTTTCATAACTAAGGGAAGACTTGCTGCTGTGCTCATCACACTTTGCTCTTGGGGTATCCCAACGAAGCTCTGTAATTGACGGAGCCGTGTCAAGATTTTTCTGGTGCCGTTGCCGGGGAGTTAAGGACAGCTTCACAAGGGGAGCCTTTCACAACCACTCTCTTTACTTTGTTTTGGTTTTTCTTAGTTCCTTTTGCTTTGTTTTGCTTGCTTCTTTCTTTAAAAAATTACAAAAAGATTTTAGTTTCATTTGGTTTGCTTTCTATTATCAAAAACACAAAAAATTAGTTCCTACTATAGTTGTTATTTTTGTTGGTCTGTTACAATCTTCCTTTATTATGCTTTCTATCAATGGTTGGTTTCTTTGAAACTCGTTCTTATTGGCAAGGTTCATGGAAGAACAAAAGTATTATTATAAGGAACACCGCTTGTCACAAAAAGGGAAACACTTACGGGAACAAATTGATAAATTGAATACCATTGCTAGAAACGTGTGCTCTACTTATAATGTTACTTATTGCTGTGATAAATCTTGTTGCTGTAGGAGGTATAAACACCTCCATGTTCAATGTGAGTATAATGATAATGTTACCATATCTTCTTATGTTAAAGGAAATTATGACTTTTATGATGTGGAACAAATTGAAGAATTTATTGCTTCGAAGGGTGCATTTGAACTTGCTAGTTTGCTTGAAAATACTGATGATTCACCTTATAAATATGAGGTTTATTATATACTTAAATTTTTCTTTGATAATTACAAGGAAGAAAATGGCTATATTCTTGAATATATTATTAGATACTTTCTACAAACGGAAGAGACTAATGCCTTGCAGGAGCTTATGGAAGAAGAAATTGCTGAAACGGGAAGCTCATTAGATGAAAAAGAGGAGGACAGTGATGAACAAAAGGAGGAAGAATGGATTAGTTACCCATGCCTACCTTCTAGTGAGATTAACTCTTTATCCCTTACATTATTTGATTGTCCCGCATGCTTACCAAAGGAGGATGAATCTTATGTTCCTGTGGATCCTTTTGAAATATCTACTTTGGGTAAAACCTGTGATAATAATTGTGCTCTTGTTATCTATGATAATCCATGCTATTTTGATAAATCTTATGATAATCCTTATTTGCGCCTAACTTTTGAAATGCATGGTACTAAAGAGTTTGGCTTAGAAAATGTTTATGATAAAGCTCTAGATGATCGTCCTAAATTGGTTGATAATATTAATAATACTACTATTGAAAATGAGTTTGGAGAGGTCTTGACTTTATCTTGGAAGCCCATACCTCTTGAGAATGATCAGTCATCTTGTTATAAAATTGTTAAAAGTGGGTTTGAAGGTTTTAATCCCACTATTTTTGAGCTTGATAAAAATTATGTGTTTGTAGATCTTGAAAAGCATACCTTTTGTGATAGTTATATTGTTGAATTTATTCATGAGGCTACAGAAAATTATTATGAGAGAGGAAAATATGGTTGTAGAAGTTTTCATGGTACTGAAACACCTCTCTATGTGGTGAAAGTTTTGAAGTTGCTCTTGTTTTATCTACCCATTCTGTTACTATGTGCTTCTTTTATTTATTTTCTTACAAGATTCCTATGCATAGAAAGTGGGTTAGACTTAGATGTGTTTTGAATTTTCTTCTTGATGTTCTCTTTTACTTCAATTCATATTTCTTATGTGAGCATTTTTCTATGCCTAACTTAAAGGCGTTAAAGAAAAGTACTTCCTGAGAGATAACCCAATAGTTTAATTGAGTCTTGGAAGTTATTACTACTATAATAACCTATAATTATCCTTTTTGTGTGATTTTTGTGCCAAGAATAACCTCTAATGAGAGAGAAGTAAGATTTAGGGAAGTTGCTGTCCTGAAACAGATTTGTGTCCTTCACTGTAAAAATTCGTGAAACATCTCTGTATGTCGGATTGAGCTGTAATTTTCTGAGTAAATTCCCGAGGTTGTTATCTAACTTTCTTTAGTTCAACACTTTTCGATTGGAGCAACAGAAGGTCTTCGAAAAAATCAGTTTTTACCTGCTGGTCTGTTTTGAAAGATTTCGGCCATTATTTATATTCGCCTCTTTATCGGTTTCTTTTTGAGTTCTCCTTGATCACCTGAGAGTTTTAAAGGAATTTCTACAATATCTTGTGTTTCAATGCAAGTTTTTCTATGTTGAAACTAAACCAAAGGCATATTCTTCTGAATACACTAATGTTGCTAATGAAGATTGTGTGAAGTTTTGTATGAAGGAAATTTTCAAGTGTAGGGGAAGAATGATATGATGAGATGATGAATGGACAAAATCTTAAGATTTTGGATGCCACCCCGTGTCACCCCAAGAAATATTCAAGAGGTACAAGCGTCAAAGCTTAGGGATGCCCAAAGCATCCCCTTCTTCATCAATAAAAATCTCAGGTCTCTTTCTAGACACTTCGTTTTTATTGTTTGATGCACCGTTGTGTTGTTCTTGGAGCGTCTTAGTTTTTGTTTTGGTTTTCGTTAGTTTAGTTTGCTTGAATAAAGTAGTTGGACCCCCGCTTTCTCTATGTTGTTTCAAATAAGTTGATTGGTGTTGGAAAAGAGTAGGAAGTTTCATGCTTATAGTAGTACAAAAGGGAGCTTGTTTTGACTGTGGCTTAGACTTTATCATGTCATGCTAGATGATTTTTTGACCTTATGCTTTGTGATTATTGTTGTAGCATGACTTGTTCCAAACAATTGAGACTTCTTAGTGTGCCTTGAAAGAATCATGCGTTTTTTTAGCATACAAAAGCATAATATTGTGGTATTCTCTTTTGATGCTTTGGTTGGGTTGACTTGGCACATGCTCACACCATGTTATGACTATGAACCAGTGACCTTACCCTCTATGGGCATTTAGTTTTTGACTTGTTGTACCACTTTATGCTTTGATTGATAATGTTTTGTCGCTCTGCACGATTATGGCCATTATTGCTCTCTTAGTTGGTCGCTCGCACTCTTTTGCTAGCCTCCACTTGTATTGAGTAAGCTCTACTCATTCATCCAACTCCCAAGAAACCAAGTTATTACAAAGAGTCCACTATAAATTCTTATGCATGGTGTGTTACACGATTCCAAGTATAATCTTGTTTTATCTATCTTCCAAATTAAAATTGTTATGTGAAAATTAGTGATTAAAGCTCTCAAAAACTTGATGGCACACTTTATTTTTCTCGCCCCTAATAAACTTGAACCATTGTGTCATCTATGTTGTATATGATTGCACTTATAAGTTGGGAATTAGCAGAACTATGCTGTCACAGGGAACTCTTTCAACACCTTTAAATATCTACCCAATTTATATCATGCTCTTTTGTTTATGGATGTCGGCGGTGTGAAATAAAAGGGGAGCCTGTAAGTTCATGGAGTTATGTATGTGTGTTAGAGAAACGCCTGGTCCACTAGCCTAAGCCATTCCTAGTCATGGTGGAAACTTGCAGCATCACCATAGTGAGCAATCCATGAAGCATCCTTAGAAAAAAATATAAAAAAGAGAGAGAAAAATAAAACAAAAAATGCACCAAGCTCATGGTAAATAAAAGGATTGTTGAGATGCTCACTGTGTGTTGCCTAGTCATTTTGATATGGGATAGATCCTGTGTCATGGGGCAAGGGGTACCCCGTTGGAGGTTCTCTATGATACACATATACTTACAATGACAAGAACTTGCTTATGACTAAAGTTGAGTAGCATGAGGAACGTCCCTCGTACTCAAGGGACATGATATTGCCAACTTATGATTTGTCAAGCATATACTCCATATTTTGTAACCTTAACCACTTCAATATGCTTATGATAGGGGCAATGAGAGATGAAAGCTAACAAGTACCATGATTTTTGGAAGCTCTTTATGAATCTTGAAATCCCTGCTTCCCTGTGAAGGGCCTTTCTTCCTACTTTTATATTGAGTCTTCACCTTCTATCTTTATTATGCACCAACTAGGAGAGCATAGTTGTCATTCTTAGTTTTATGTGCATTTTCCAAAAACTTATTGATTGATTCATAATGTTGATATTTCTTGTTCTTGAACTATTTGTATCTAGTCACCCTTATGAACTTTGAAGGTGTACTATGCATTTATGTTTTGCTACTCCAGGAGGGACAAGCTGAATGCCACTATGCTATATTTTCTATATGTGAAACAAACAAACGTCTCTCAATGCATTGTTATTCATGATCTTTGTTTGTATCCTTTCATGTTGCAACATAGTTTCTTTGTCTTATTGTTATAAATTCATCTTTCATGCTCATGTTTAGAGTACTTTGATCCTAGATTTCAATGCTTTACAAATGGTTTGATCAAGATTTTGATGGTGCATGTCACCTCAAAAATTATATTTTTATCACTTACCCACTCGAGAACGAGCAGGAGTTTAGATTGGGGATGCTTGATACTTCGTAAATTTATCTATAATTTTTTTATGTTCCATGCTTGTTTAGTATCAACTTTACTATGCTTTTTCTACACTTTTGAGGTATTTTTATACATTTTCTCGGACTAACCTATGAACAAGATGCCGCAGTGCTAGTTTCTTGTTTTCTGCTATTTTTGGTTTCAGAAAATCTACTAAGGAAATATTCTCGGAATTGGAAGGGATAAAAGCGAAAGTCAATATTTTACCGGAACAAACATAGAGACGGAAGGGCAGCCGAAGGGGGGCAACGGGGTGGCCACACTCTAGGGCCATGCGGGCCCACCCTAGGGCATGCCGCCCTATGGTGTGCACCCCCTGGCCGCCCTCCTGCCTCGCCTCTTCGCCTATAAAATCCCCCGATGCAGAAACCCTGAGCACCCAATTAGATCTCCACAAAACAGTCCGTAGCCGCCACCACCAGCCTCCGGTATGATGCGTGAGTAGTTCACCCTTGAATAATGGGTCCATACAGTAGCTAGATGGTTGTTTCTCCTCCTTTGTGCTATCATGTTTAGATCTTGTGAGCTCCGTTCATGATCAATATCATCAATTTTAATCATACATGTTGTGTTTGCGGGGATTCGATGGATATTGAGATACCATGTCAGATTGATTATTGATTCTATCATGTCTTATTGATTATTGATTCTATCATGTCTATGTTGTGTGTGATCTTTCATGCTCTCAGTTGCTAGTAGCTATCTTGGCCAAGTAGATGCTAGTGACTCCAAGAGGGAGTATTTATGCTCGATAGTGGGTTCATCCCTCTAGTAATCTAGGGAAGTGATATGAATCTCTAAGGTTGTAGATGTGATGTTGCTACTAGGGAGAAAACAACAATCTTTTGTTCACGGAACAATTGTATTTTTACTTTACACACATTGCTTAATGAAGTTATCCATTGCTTGCAACTTGATACTGGAAGGGGTTCAGATGATAGACTGAAGGTGTTATTAGTCATAGATGTAGTTGGATGACTGTCTATGTATATTGTTGTAATGCCCAATCAAATCTCATAGGAATCAAGATGTCTAGTATTTGCATTGTTATGCTTGCTCAATCGTGTCAATTGCGTTGCTGTAATTTGTTCACCCAGCATGTTATCTATCTTAAGGAGCACACCTCTAGTGAACTGTGGACCCCGATCAAATCTTTACCATTGTTACATCATCTACTGTTACCATTTACTTTCTACCAACAACTATTACCTTCCACACTATATGTTTAATCCTTTGTTTTCAGCAAACCACAAAGATTGACAACCTCACTGTAAGTTGGGGCAAAGTCTTGAGTTTGTGTTGTGCAGGATTCCAAGTCGTTAGCAACACCTTGGAGTTGTTTCCTTGCTCCTACTGGTTCGATAACCTTGGTTTCATAACTGAGGGAAGACTTGCTGCTGTGCTCATCAAACCTTGCTCTTGGGGTCTCCCAATGAAGCTCTGCAATGTACTGAGCCACGTCAGTCGCCCACTCTTTGTGGATCTCCAACACGTCAATGCCGCGGGTCAGGGAGAGCGCCAAGATGGCAATGTCGTGTGGCTCACCCGTCTCCGGATAGACATATTGGAAAAAGTTGTTGGCGACGTTGCGAAGGTCATCGCTTTCCTCCACTAGAACCTTTACCAGGTTCCAGGCGGCAAGTTCGCGGCCAACTTCCTCCGCTGGCAGCTTCTCGAGAGCTTGGCAGGTCAACTTCGTGTAGTGAGCTGCAGTCGGTTCAAGGAGTAAGAATCCAAAGACAAATCGATTAACCGCAATATCGAAGGGGCAGGGAAGTGCAAATTTACTGATGTAGTGACCTTGGATCAATAAAGATCCTAAGTCCTTGTGATTTACATGCTAGTCCCTGGATCAATAGCTAGCACTCACAGTCGATGAATATCATGTAAAACACAAAATCTTTATTACACGGAGAGTCCAGAGTATGAATTTATTACAAATTTGCTTAGCATTAAGCTAGCTCAAATAACAGCAGAAACATAAAAGCAGCTCGAGTCCATCAACGCCCCAGGCTTGTCGAGTGTAGACTCACGATCCCTACGCACCTTTCAATCTTCGGGTTCTGCACATAAGACGTGCAGCCAACAAGTTGGGTCAATACTTTGAATGTATTGGCAAATTACACCAAGGAAGAAAAGATTATCCCTACATGCAAGGCTAGTTTAGGCTATAGAGTTTATTTGCTCAAAGCTAGTTTTCTTAAGTATAGAGAAGAAGAGAAGATTTACCTACTTTGTAAACTTTTGTTTAAGTAATATATGGTCGAATGGCACACGTGGATATTACTCACCAAGTGTCCAACCAACCTAACACTTGGATATTACTCACCAAGTTCCCAACACCCTCCCAATAGCGATATGACTCACGCCTTGGGTTTTTAGAAAACTTTAAGTTTTAAAAGAGAGAGAGGAATATCCTTCAGAGGCTCCATCCTTCAGATGCTCAAAATTGTTCTATTTCCGTGAACACGGCTGATCGATCAGATTGCAATACTCTCGAGAGTTTGTGCACTTTACCCACAATCCACGATCAAGTCCTTTTACAGACAAGACCATGGCGAGGCTTTCCCTTAGTAGCCCCTCTACCTTCTGGATCCAACCGTGCCAAGAACCTCCAAATGTTGGTACCCAGGTGAGGTTTCCCACTAAGTACTAGGCCAAGACAAAGCCCATATGTATTGTGGTTGCACTAGATGCTTCTGAATTCTGAAACATGGCAGACTTCTTTGATTCCTGGGCGGCCGTCCTCCACCAAAATCTCACTCATTGACCCGACAACCATTACGCCCAGAAGAAAACTTAGTTTTATTTTGAAGTGGATTTGAGAAGAAAAGTTTGCTCAAGAGAGCCTTTATACTTAGAAAAATTCATTGTCTTTCAAACCCCCCAACGGTACTTTACATATATATAGCATAGCAAGCAATACTTAGCAAAACAGGGGAACCTATTAGGAGGGTAAATCCTAAGTATAGAGCTACTCATGGCATACTACAAAATCATCGCACTTGAAAAATAATACTAAGGAAAAATTCTACTAGAACATCCTACACATGCATACTACAGAATTTTGAAGATCACATGCATAGAATCAAAGCTGGGACAAAAGATATGAACAAGTGGTGTAACTTGCTTTGATCCAAGTAGCACTCTACACAATATCACTCCTCAGCGCACTCCGAACAATCTAACGAAACACAAACATAGATCTAATCACAACTTGCACAAAATATGCCACAGAGATAACATGCATGCATGCAACATGGTACTTATGGAAGATTTGTTTTCTAAGTTGACCAAGGTAGTCTAATTGGATTGCAATTGTGTTAGGGATGTTATTAGTATTGATTTCTCACGGGTTTATACAAATTTGGTTCTTATTCTAATTCTTGGGCTCACTAGAAGATCCAACCATCTAATTAGTCCCAAAATAGATCTAATGCTCTTAATCAAGGTGCTATAATTTTGTTCAGTAGGTGTTGTGAAAAAAAATTCATCACAACAAGAATCAACTAAATCAGAGTTTTAATTATTTTGCTATAGATTAAACACTCTAATCTAGAGATCAAATTCTACACCAAACATCCTATTGTAAACTTGAAATTTTATTGCAGATCTGTGTTCTACATAATTTTTTGAATCCAACGGTATATTATATGCTAAATTTGTCCAAGTAATTAATTTTCTATGAATTTCGCAAGTTTTAAACTCAATCTGTCAAATAAAATTAACCCTAACGGGAACACGACACGTGGCAGATTCTGATCGGGCCAGCTAAGCAAGGCGACGCTGACACGACGCGTTGCTGCAACTTTGCCACGCGGCGCTGCGCGATTGGCACATACCCCTTTGCCCCTCCCTTCTAATCTAGGCCGCAAACTTTCAATCGGACGGCCGTGAGCATCTTGACTGACCTGTGGCGGTGGCGGCGATGAAGGCGACGGTGGTGGTGGTGGAACGGTGTCAGTGGTCGGTGTCCCGGCGGCTCCAGTGGTCTTGTAAGATTGCGAAGATGGCTCCTCGATGCGTACGGGGATGGCGAATCTCTCAACGGCCTTGGCGCGGTCCCTCTCCTCCTCTATCTCCCACGGTCGGCCGTTCCTCCTCTCGGTCCCGATGGGCTCCGACGAGCAATTGCCGGCGACCCCCTGCGATTCGGAAGAAGCGAGTTAGATGGGAGGATCGGGTAGGTCGAAGCAGCGGTATAAGAGGGGGAGATTCCTTGGAGTAGGGGGCACGGATTCGTACGGAGGACGGAGAATCGCGAGGATTTGATCTCGGGTTCGTGTTCATCAGGGACTCCTGCTGGAGGGGGGGATGACAGCGCAGGCCCACCTGTTGGTGGCAGTGGCAGGCGCGGGCTGGCGCTGGCGGGCTGGCTTAGCGCTTAGGCGACGCGCGCGCGTTAGTGGGCTGGCGCAGCCGGCCCAGTAGATTAGGCAGTAGATTCCATTTTCTGTTTTAATAAAACCTCAATAACTTTTGCATAGTCAATCCAAACTTAGTGAAACTTGTTTCCAAATTTTTGTAAAAATGAGGTGGTCATCATAGAACCATAGTTTATTATTTTTACATAGTGTTTAGAAGGGTAAAGCATGACTACAACAATATTGCTCACATAGGGAATCTTTATTAGGGTTTTGGTAGGTTTAGATGTTAGGGTTTTGTTGCAAATTCATTTGTAGGATGCAATGACGCAAGGATGATGCATGCTACTAATAACATCCTATTATAAAATATGGGATGTTACAAACCTACCCCCCCTTAAGAAGAATCTCGTCCCCGATATTCGGGTTGGCTAGCAAATATGTGTGTATGCTCCGCCTTCAAATATTCTTCACGCTCCCACGTGGCTTCTTCCTCGGAGTGGTGGTTCCGTTGTACTTTGCAGAATCTTATGGTCTTGGTACGGGTAATCCTTTCGGTTGTTTCCAGTATTTTGATGGGTTTTTCCTCATAGGTAAGGTCATTTTCCAATTGAACCTCATCTAGGGGAACTGTATCTCTTAGCGGTGTTTCGGCCATCTCCGGGTGACACTTCTTTTGTTGTGACACATGAAACACATCATGAACAGTCAGTCCTTCTGGTAACTCCAACTGGTAAGCAGCTTATCCTCTACGGGCCAGAACCTTATATGGTCCTATGAATCGTGGGGCTAACTTACCCTTGATTCCGAACCTCTTAACTCCTCGTAGTGGTGAAACTCGGAGGTACGCACGGTCCCCTATTTTATAAGCCACATCTCTCCGATTGGAATCAGCATAACTCTTTTATCGGGATTGAGCTACCTTTAGCCTATCCTGAATCTGCCGTACCTTTTCTTCGGCATCCTTGATCAATTCAGGTCCAAAAAGACTACGTTCACCAACTCCACTCCATAACAGCGGAGTCCTACACTTCCTGCCATACAGAACTTCAAATGGAGCCATCTTGATACTTGTATGGTAGCTGTTGTTGTATGAGAACTCAGTGTATGGCAGGTTATCGTCCCAACTAGACTCATAGTCTAGTGCGCAAGCTCTCAACATATCTTCCCGAATCTGGTTCACCCTTTCTGTTTGGCCATATGTTTGAGGGTGGACGGCAGTACTGAATTCTAGTCGGGTTCCAAGAGACTCATGTAGCTGTCGCCAAAACTTTGAAGTAAACTGGGTGCCTCTATCTGACACAATTCCCTTGGGAACACCATGCAGACTTAGAATCCTTGACATGTATATCTTAGCAATCTTAGCACTTGTATACGTGGTCTTTACGGGGATGAAGTGAGCCACCTTGGTAAAGTGTTCCACCACTACCCAGATATAATCAAATCCAGAACGAGTCCGGGGCAACCCCGTGATAAAATCCATGCCTACCTTATCCCACTTCCAATCGGGTATAGGTAGCGGTTGAAGTAATCCGGCCGGTTTCTGATGCTCGGCCTTAACTCTATTGCATACGTCACATAGAGAAATGTACTCGGCAATTTCTCTTTTTAGGTTATTCCACCAAAATTTATCCTTCACATCCATGTACATTTTCGTGTTACCTGGATGAATTGAGTAAGGTGAATCATGAGCTTCTTGTAAAATCAACTTCCTGATATCGGGGTCATTGGGAACGCACAAACGCTTCCCACACCAAAGGGTTCCTTGTTCGTCCAGACGAAATTCTTTTGTCTTTCCTTCACTTATTTTGACTCTTATTTCTTCCAATTCTTTATCTCCCTTTTGTGCTTCCTTAATTCTCTCTTGGAAAGTAGACACTATTTCCATAGTCGCTACGTGTCCTTTTGGAACTATTTCTAGCCTCAGATCCTTGAATTGCTTGCATAAATCCTCTGGAAGTTCCCCTGTGGTAAGTCCATTCACATAAACCTTACGACTTAAGGCATCGGCCACCACGTTTGCCTTTCCGGGGTGGTATTGTAAATCCAAGTCATAATACTTAATTAGTTCAAGCCATCTTCTTTGCCTCATATTCAACTCCTTCTGGGTGAAGATGTACTTCAAACTCTTATGATCGGTGAACACATCACAATGCTTACCCATGAGGTAGTGTCTACATACCTTCAGTGCATGTACCACAGACGCAAGTTCCAAATCATGTGTGGGGTAATTGTGTTCGTGGTTCTTAAGTTGTCGAGAGGCATAGGATACCACTTTCCCATCTTGCATCAATACACTTCCAAGTCCTTGTCGAGAAGCGTCACAATAGACTTGAAAATCCTTTTGGATATCAGGCAGACATAGAACTGGTGCTGTTACAAGTCATTTCTTCAAGTCTTGAAAACTTGCTTCACATGCCTCGGTCCATAGAAATTTCTTTTCCTTCTTCAATAGTTCCGTCATGGGTTTTTCTATTTTGGAAAAGTTTTCAATGAACCTCCTGTAATATCCTGCGAGGCCCAAGAAACTCCTAATATCTCCCACATTCTTGGGTGACTCCCATTCCGTTACGGAAGCTACTTTACTGGGATCTACGGCAATTCCTTTTGCCGACACAACATGACCAAGGAATCCCACTTCCTTTAACCAGAATTCGCATTTGCTGAATTTGGCATACAACTTATATTCTCTTAGTTTCTCCATAATTAGGCGCAGATGTTTCTCATGTTCCTTCTCATCCTTGGAGTATATGAGTATATCATCTATGAATACCATGATAAACTTGTCCAAATATTCCATGAACACCTTTTTCATCATGGTCATGAAGTATGCCGGGGCATTGGTTAGACCAAACGACATCACGGTGTATTCATACAATCCGTATCTTGTGGTGAAGGTTGTTTTGGGCTCATCCTGTTCTCGAATTTTTACCTAAAAATAGCCTGATCGCAGATCGATGTTTGAGAACACACTGGCTCCCTTTAACTGGTCAAACAATTCATTGATGTTGGGCAGAGGGTACTTGTTCTTGATTGTCACTTCGTTCAATGAGCGGTATTCCACAACCAGCCTCTTGGTTTTATCCTTCTTTTCCACGAACAGGACAGGTGCTCCCCAAGATGACGCGCTGGGTTGAATGAATCCCTTGTCCAATTGTTCCCTAAGCTGTTTCTTGAGTTCCTTCAACTCGTCCACATCCATTTTGTATGGTCTCTTAGCTATCGGTCCTGTTCCCGACATCAAGTCAATGAGGAACTCGATATCACGGTCGGGAGGCATTCCGGGTAGCTCCTCTGGAAAGACATCTGGGTATTCCTTTACAATACGTACATCCTCCAAGCTAACCCCCTTAAGAGAGTTCACCATGACTTCCTTAAGTGCGAAATTTGACTTGATACGAATCCTCTTCCCTTCCGGTGTTGTGAGCGTGACAGTCCTTTTGGCACAATCTATGACCCCTTCATATTCGGTCATCCAATTCATGCCCAAGATTATGTCTAATCCTTGTGATTCTAGAACTACTAGACTTGTGGGAAAGATGTGTGTCCCAATCCTTAGATCTAATCCCCGGCAACTAGAGCTTGCCACTATTTATCCTCCAGGAGAACTTACCCTTAGAGGAGAGTTTATAGTCTCCGTAGGTATTTTGCCTCTATCCACAAATACCCTTGATATGAATGAATCCGATGCACCAGTATCAAAAAGAACAACTGCGGAATTAGAATTGAGCTTGAACTTACCAATCACGGAGTCTGGTGCGTCACAAGCATCCTCCATAGAGACATGATTCACTGTGGCTTTGACAAACGGATTTGGCTTCTTCCCGTTTCCATTGCCATGGTTGTGTCCATTTCCATTCCCATTGCCATTGCCATTCTTCTTCTCGGGGAAAGTGGTTGCATAGTGCCCTGTCTTGTTGCACTTAAAGCATGTCACCTCACTGAGATCCTTTCCATTTTTGCCATTTCCATTGCGGTTTTTATGCCCATTGTGTTTGTGGCCGCCATGATGATGACCATTATGGTTGTGGCCATTATTGTTATAAGGTGGAGGTGAGGAAGTGCGCTGCTTCCGATACGGAACAGAGTGCTTGTGAGGATTAGACTTCCTCTTGCGTTTTTCTATGCTCTTTCTTTTGGATTCAACCACAATGGCTCTGTCCAAGAGTTCTTGAAAGTTGTCAAATTTCCGAGCCACAAGCTGAATGGATATCTCATCATTGATTCCTTTTAAGAATTCCTCCTATCTCTTGGCATCAGTGGAAACATCACCGGGTGCATAACGGACTAGCTTGTTGAAAAGCTCATCATACTCAGTGACAGAACGGTGTAGAAGGTATAGGTCGCGAAACTCGCGCCTTTTGAGAGTCATGACACCAGAAGCCACATGATGAGTGTGAAAAGCTAACTCGAACTGATCCCAAGTGATAGCATCAATATCCGGGTGGGTGACTTGGTAGTTATCCCACCATTCCGTAGCAGGTCCTTCAAGCTGGTGCGCGGCATAACGTACCCTATCGGCTCTGACAGCTTGCACGGTGTCTAGCTTCTTGTTAATTGTACGGAGCCAGTCATCTGCGATGATTGGTTCAGCGCTGCTAGTGAAGGTAGGTGGGTTCAACCTCAAAAATCGAGTCAAGCGATCCTGTTGAGGTGGTGGTGGAGGTGGCGGTGGCGGCGCATTGTTGTTGTTGTTGTTGTTGTTGTTGTTTTGCATGTTCTGAGTGAGCAGTTGGATCAGCTGGTTCTGATTGGCCAGAAGTTGTGCAATTTCTGGAGGAATTTCTGTGTTCGCACGTCTTGGCGGCATTTGTGGGGTTTGAGAGATAAGTTAAGAAATAGACAGAAGTACTAAGTAGTAAACTCCTACCCTTATGAAAACACACATGGCACACAAGGCACACAAGGCACACCAGACACAATAGCATAGACTTAACACATAAACCATCCAAGTTTAACTAAACCAAAATTGTCTTGGTATTTATTACAATTGCGAATAACGTTCTACTATAGAATTTAAAGGTGGTCCAACTACTACACATCTTCCACGCCTTCTTCTTCCTCTTCCTCGAACGAGTAGCCTTCCTGCTCTAGGGTTGTCTTGTATAGCTCCATCTCCTTTGTGGTGGCTTCAAGCTTCTCTTGGAGGTTCTTTATCTCATCCTGTAGCTTCTTGGTAGTGGCTTCTAGCTGCTCCTGAAGTCCCTCCTTCTCACTTTGTAGCTCCTCCACTAGACTTGACTTCTTTGCAGCTTCAAGTTGCTTTGCCAAGTCCCTCTTGGAGGCACTCACATCATTGATTATCTTGCAAAGGCCTTCGGTTTGCACTTCAGTTCCATCGATCTCCTTCTTGAGTTCCCTAATCCTCTTGTTTTTATTTATCACCCTCTTCTCTTGGTTAGCGAACTTCTTCTCTTAGTCCGGGAACTTTATCTCTTGGAGCTTCATTGCCTCCTCCTGCTGCTTGATCATTTCCTCCTTCTCCTTGATGAGAGCACATAGCTCATCGTTCTTTAACATCTCGAGGAAGCTACCTTTTTCAAGGTCATGGATGTGGCACTCCATGTCTTGATATTGGGTCCTTCGGCGCTTGGTAGAAGTCCTTTCCATGGGAATCCCTTCCTCATCTCGTCTTCCAAAAAGGCCACCACAGTGTCCTTGGAGAGCCTCATGATGGCGTCCGCATAAGCGACCAATGAGCTGCTGCAAGCTGATGCTAAGGGCCTTCTCCTTGGAGTCGCTAACAATGTGGATTGCTATGTCTTCCTCTGGGTTCTTGCCTCGCTCTTGTCCTGGCTGGATGACTTTGACTCCCCAGTAGCCGTCCTTGTCGAGTTTCTTCATTGTGCTTCCCTGGATTGTTGGCAGGGGAAGGTCCAAACGCGTGAGGAGGTCCATGAGGCATCCACCAAAGTGAAGGGGCTCGATGTCCGCGACGGTGTCGTAGAGGAAACTTGTCATCTTTAAGTTAGAAGAATGAAAATTAGATACTTAATCAAGTAGAGGAAAGCAGATACTAGAAGTGCGGAAAATAAATTAGTAGAAAAGCAAGTAAGGTACATAAGTTATAGGTGGTTCCAATCCTAGGGTCACGTCCTACAGGCAACGATGTGCTCTGATACCATCTGTAGTGACCTTGGATCAATAAAGGTCCTAAGTCCCTGTTATTTACATGCTAATCCCTGGATCAATAGCTAGCACTCACAGTCGATGAATATCATGTAAAACACAAAGTCTTTATTACACGGAGAATCCAGAGTATGAATTTATTACAAATTTGCTTAGCATTAAGCTAGCTCAAATAACAGCGGAAACATAAAGGCATCTCGAGTCCATCAACGCCCCGGGCTTGTCTAGTGTAGACTCGCGATCCCTACGCACCTTTCAATCTTCGGGTTCTGCACACAAGACGTGCAACCAACAAGTTGGGTCAATACTTTGAATGTATTGGGAAATTACACCAAGGAAGAAAAGACTATCCCTACATGCAAGGCTAGTTTAGGCTGTAGAGTTTATTTGCTCAAAGCTAGTTTTCTTAAGTATAGAGAAGAAGAGAAGATTTCCCTACTTTGTAAAATTTTGTTTAAGTAATATATGGTCGAATGGCACACGAGGATATTACTCACCAAGTGTCCAACCAACCTAACACTTGGATATTACTCACCAAGTTCCCAACACCCTCCCAATAGCGATATGACTCACGCCTTGGGTTTTTATAAAACTTTATGTTTTAAAAGAGAGAGAGGAAGATCCTTCAGAGGCTCCATCCTTCAGATGCTCAAAATTGTTCTATTTCCGTGAACACGGCTGATCGATCAGATTGCAATACTCTCGAGAGTTTGTGCACTTTACCCACAATCCACGATCAAGTCCTTTTACAGACAAGACCATGGCGAGGCTTCCCCTTAGTAGCCCCTCTACCTTCTGGATCCAACCGTGCCAAGAACCTCCAAATGTTGGTACCCAGGTGAGGTTTCCCACTAAGTACTAGGACAAGACAGAGCCCATATGTATTGTGGTTGCACTGGAAGCTTCTGAATTCTGAAACATGGCAGACTTCTTTGATTCCTGGGCGGCCGTCCTCCACCAAAATCTCACTCGTTGACCTGACAACCATTCCGCGCAGAAGAAAACTTAGTTTTATTTTGAAGTGGATTTGAGAATAAAAGTTTGCTCAAGAGAGCCTTTATACTTAGAAAAATTCATTGTCTTTCGAATCCCCCAATGGTACTTTACATATACATAGCATAGCAAGCAATACTTAGCAAAACAGGGGAACCTATTAGGAGGGTAAATCCTAAGTATAGAGCTACTCATGGCATACTACAAAATCATCGCACTTGCAAAATAATACTAAGGAAAAATTCTACTAGAACATCCTACACATGCATACTATAGAATTTTGAAGATCACATGCATAGAATCAAAACTCGGACAAAATTTATGAACAAGTGGTGTAATTTGCCTTGATCCGAGCAGCACTCTACACAATAGCACTCCTCAGCGCACTCTGGAAAATCTAACGAAACACAAACATAGATCTAATCACAACTTGCACAAAATATGCCACAGAGATAACATGCATGCATGCAACATGGTACTTATGCAAGATTTGTTTTCTAAGTTGACCAAGGTAGTCTAATTGGATTGCAATTGTGTTACGGATGTTACTAGTATTGATTTCTCACGGGTTTATACAAATTTGGTTCTTATTCTAATTCTCGGGCTCACTAGAAGATCCAACCATCTAATTAGTTCCAAATTAGATCTAATGCTGTTAAGCAAGGTTCTATAATTTTGTTCAGTAGGTGTTGTGAAAAAAAGTCATCACAACAAGAATCAACTAAATCAGAGTTTTAATTATTTTGCTATAGATTAAACACTCTAATCTAGAGATCAAATTCTACACCAAACATCCTATTGTAAACTTGAAATTTTATTGCAGATCTGTGTTCTACATAATTTTGTGAATCCAACGGTATATTATATGCTAAATTTGGCCAAGTAATTAATTTTCTATGAATTTCGCAAGTTTTAAACTCAATCTGCCAAATAAAATTAACCCTAACGGGAACACGACACGTGGCAGATTCTGATCGGGCCAGCTAAGCAAGGTGGCGCTGACGCGGCGCCCTGCTGCGACTTTGCCACGCGGCGCTGCACGATTGGAGCATACCCCTTCGCCCCTCCCTTCTAATCTGGGCCGCAAACTTTCAATCAGACGGCTGTGAGTGGCTTAACTGACCTCTGGCGGTGGCGGCGATGAAGGCGACGGTGGCGGTGGTGGAACAGCGTCGGTGGTCGGTGTCCCGGCGGCTCCAGTGGTCTTGGAAGATGGCGAATATGGCCCCTCTATGCGTACGGGGATGGCGAATCTTTCAACGGACTCGGCGCGGTCCCTCTCCTCCTCTATCTCCCACGGTCGGCCGTTCCTCCTCTCGGTCCCGATGGGCTCCGGCGAGCAATTGCCGGCGACCCCCTACGATTCGGAAGAAGCGAGTTATATGGGATGATCGGGCAGGTCGAGGCAAGTAGTATGGAAGGTAGACCAGGGCTCGAGGTGCTCTAGAAGGTTGCTAACCTGGAGCTCCGACGGCGGACTGCTCCGGCGAGATCGGAAAGTGGCGAAACGGGAGCTAGGGTTTGAGAAACACGAAAACAACGATGAGGGCCGAAGCATCGGTATAAGAGGGGGAGAGTCCCTGGAGTAGGGGGCACGGATTCGTAGGGAGGACAGAGAATCGCGAGGATCTGATCTCGGGTTCGTGTTCATCAGGGACTCCTGCTGGAGGTGGGGGATGCCAGCGCGGGCCCACATGTCGGTGGCAGCGGCAGGCGCGGGCTGGCGCTGGGCTGTGCTGGTGGGCTGGCTTAGCGCTTAGGCGACGCGCGCGCGTTAGTGGGCTGGCGCAGCCGGCCCAGTAGGTTAGGCAGTTGCTTTTATTCCCTATTTTTTTCCATTTTATGTTTCAATAAAACCTCAATAACTTTTGCATAGTCAATCCAAACTTAGTGAAACTTCTTTCCAATTTTTTTGAAAAATGAGGTGGTCATCATAGAACCATAGTTTATTATTTTTACATAGTTTTTAGAAGGGTCAAGCAGGACTACAACAATATTGCTCACATAGGGAATCTTTATTAGGGTTTTGGTAGGTTTAGATGTTTGGGTTTTGTTGCAAATTCATTTGTAGGATGCAATGATGCAAGGATGATGCATGCTACTAATAACATCCTATTATAAAATCTGGGATGTTACAACTAATGACCAGCTCGGCGATACGCTCAAGATTCCTAGTCAGATCCTACTTTCGGGATAGGAGAACCTTGACCATTTCCTTCCTTTGGGCAAAGGTCGTCTCCAATGTCTTCAGTTCCTCCCCCCGGGTGTCAGCCACCTTCTTGCTCCTCTCCTCAGCAACCTCCAACTTGTGTTTGGCAGCGGCCAGTTGGTCGAAATGCCCCTGTCAGGCCTTGTTCGACTCCTCCAACCAGGCCACGTGAGCCTTGAGGAGCTCCACCTCCTTCTCCTTATCAAACATCATGGATGTAGGAGGATACCCGATGGTCAACAAAAAGCGGGAAAAGAAATCCAACCTCCAAGCTAGGTCAGAAGAAGCAATCTTACGCCCCAATTCCCGAGTATTCTTCATAGACTGAAAATGCTTTCTGCGAAGAGAAGGAAGTAAGGAAAAAGAGCAGAAATCTAGCTACAAAAAACCAGCTGCAACAAAATAAAATGGGAGAGACACCTACCTCCAAGAAAACAGACAATTTTTTTGGCCTCGCTAAGGCCCTTTTCCATTTCCTCAACTAGGTGGCGAACCTGGCCGAGTGCGACGGGCGCCGCGCCTGAGAGCTGGGCGAGAATGGCACCCGGCGTAAGCACAGCCAGAGCTGACCTTGAGCCGGTCACCACAACCTCGTCTTCTTCAGCAGCAGCGCTCGAAGGCGCAACCACCACTATCTCCCTCCGTGCCGAGCCGGAGGCGCCCGGCTGACCTCCGCCCGCATAGCCGCCTTCACCACCACAGCCTCCTCCATCACTTACGTGATGGTGGGCCTGGAAGAACTGGCTGGAGCATCGCTCCAGGCCAGGTTCACGCCAGCCATAGGACATAGGAGGGGGGGTCGCGGGGCCCTGAGCGTCCACGAAGAGCTGCGCCACCCGCGAAGTTGCGGGCGCATGGTGCAGTACTCTGGAGGCCGGGGAGCCCTGAGGAGACACATGCGGGGTCATCGGTGCGGGCGCAACTAGCACAGTCATAGCCGGAGAGGCCACAGCCTCCTCAGCTGTCGGAGGTGGGGGAGGGGCAACGATGGCAGCGCCGGAGCCACCCAGCGACATCGAATTGCTGCGAAAGGAAAATAATAAAGGAACATTATAGAGCAAGGAAAAGATCCAGGGAGAACAGGAGAACACTCACCCGGCGAAGGATGACACGGAGGGTGATACGTCGTAAACTTATCTATAATTTTTGATGCTCCATGCTTGTTTTGTATCAACTTTTCTATGTTTTGTCTACACTTTGAAGTATTTGTATACACTTCTTGGAACTAACCTATTGACAAGATGCCACAGTGCCAGTTGCCTGTTTTCTGCTATTTTGGTTTCAGAAAGCTAAAAAATGAATATTCCCTGAATTGGACGGGACAAAATCCAAAGTTCATATTTTTCTCTGAACAATACGGAAAATCGAAGACGAGACGGAGGAGGACACCAGGGTGGCGACACCCTAGGTGCACGCGGGTCCCACCCTGGCCGCGCCCACAGGCCTCCACCGACCTTGCCTCCTTCTCCTATAAAAAGCCTCCGACCCAGAAACCCTAAATAACTGACCAGAAACCCACGAAAAGTTCCGCTGCACCGCAACCACGAAAAAGGAGATTCGGGGGACAGAAAGTCTCTGTTCCGGCACCCTGCCGGGACGGGGAAGTGCCCCCAGAGCCATATCCATCGCCATCTTCATCACCGTTGCTGATTCCCATGATGATGAGGGAGTAGTTCTTCCTCGAGGCTAATGGTTCTACCGGTAGCTATGTGTTCATATCTCTCTCTCTCTATGCATGATCTTGTTGTGGTCATGAGCTTTGTAATCAAGTAGATCTACTCGTCTACTCAAGTGCTTCATTAGATCTCTGCTCTCCCCATGTGTGTGAAAGTGACAGCGTGCACGCCATGGTGGCACTTAGGCTAGAGTCTACATAAATACTCATCGTTCTTTAATAGATCTATGATTTCCCCACATGTGTGAAAGTGATAGCGTGCACACCGTGTGTGGCACTTAAGCTAGGTTACATATATATTTATCATGATTATATTTTGAGTTGGTTGTCTCTATGAAATTGTGGTGTTTGTTAGAACCGTCTAGCACTCAAGGTGACAGTGTGGGGTTATCTGGATTGGGAAAGGCAGACTTTGAGGTGTGTTGTTATAGCCCTACCATGGATTATAGTGTCCAACCGGAGAGTAATTAAGAGTAGTATCATTAAGAGAAGATATTTATATGAGAGAGTGTTCACTAGTGAAAGTATGATCCCTAGGCCTTGTTTCTTAACATTGAAACACCGTTTGCATCTAGATATGTTGCATGTTTGCTTGCTTCCATCTTTATTTCAGTTTGATTTTAGTCTCTCCCACGTTGACAACAATTCAAAAGCTATTTTCTGGCACCGTTACCACTTGTATTTCACTATATCTTCACCGAACTAGTGCACCTATACACCTGACAAGTGTATTAGGTGTGTTGGGGACACAAGAGACTTCTTGTATCTTGATTGCAGGGTTGCTTGAGAGGGATACCTTTGACCACTTCCTCCCTGAGTTCGATAAACCTTGGTTAATCCACTTAAGGGAATTTGCTGATGTTCTACAAACCTCTACACTTGGAGGCCCAACAACAGTCTACAAGAATAGAAGTGCGTAGAGATCATGCTATTTTCTGGCGTTGTTGCCGGGGAGGAAAGGTAAAAGGCACTCACACATGTTACCCCACGGCAACAGCACGCTATAAAGCTATTTTCTGGCGCCGTTGCCGGGGAGGTAAGGTAAAAGGTACTCACATCCTCGGTATGAGTGCTCGAAGTTATTTCCTTTAGATTCTGCAATTTCTTCTTTTTATTTCTTGTTTTCACTAGTTAGGCTTAATGGAAAACAACAAAAAAATTAGAGAGCTTTATAGTGTTTATCTTGAGTTAGGACATGAAGTTTTGAAGAGAAAATTAAAAAACCTACGGAACTTTATTTGAATGCTAATAGAATGTTATTAGTATGAATCCTCTGAACACCATCATTGCTAATGCTATGGAAACATCTAAGCTTGGGGAAGCTTGTTTTGATGAAAATGATCTTTTTAGTTCCCCAGCTTTGGAAGATAGCTATCTATTGCTTATGATGATACCAAACCTCCAATATATGATGATTACAATGATGAGTATGATATTTTCAGTCCACCTACTATTGACGAGGAAATTAATTATGATTACAAAATTCCTCCTATATTTGATGATTATGGTGATGTGAATAATAATGATAGCTATTTTGTTGAATTTGCTCCCACTACAGTTAATAAGAATGACTATGCTTATGTGGAGAGTAATAATTATCTTATGCATGTGCCTCATGATAAGAATGTTTTATGTGGTAGTTATATTGTTAATTTTGTTCATGATGCTACTGAAAGTTATTATGAGAGAGGGAAACATGGTCTTATGCATCTCAAAAATATTAAGTTTCCCCTCTTTATGTTGAATATTTTGAAGTTGCATTTGTTTTGCATTCCTATGCTTGTTGCTTTGTGCTTTAATGACTTATTTCTTTACAAGGTTCATATTCATAGGAAGTGGTTTAGACTTAAATGTGTTTTGAATTTGCTTCTTGATGCTCTCTTTTCCTTCAATTCATATTTCTTATGAGAGCATCTTCTCAAACTATCATGCCTAACTTAAAGGCGTTAAAGAAAAGTACTTGTTGGGAGATAACCCAAGAGTTTTCTTGAGTCTTAGAAGTTATTACCTCTGTAATGACCTCTCCTTATCCTTTTTATTTGATTTTTGTGCCAATAATAACCTCTAATGAGAGGGAAGTAAGATTTGGGGAGTTGTTGTCCCGAAACAGATTTTTGTGCTCCACCGTAAACATTGTTGAGGAATCTCTATAAGTCTTATTGAACTGATATTTTTTGAATAAATCCCCCCATTATGTTAGCTAACTTTCTTAGTTCAGCACTTTTTGATTTGAGTAATAGAAGTTCTTCTAAAAAATCGGTTTCTACCTGCTGGTCTGTTTTGACAGATTTCTGCCATTATTTGCATTTGCTTCTTATTGATTCCTTTTTGGGTTCTTTTTGGGAAATTGAGTTTTTTGAGGGAATTGCTACAGTAGATTGTGTTTTTAGTGAAAGTTTTTCTGTTCTAAAGCTAAACCCAAATGTCTATTATCTTTTGAATACACTAATGTTGCTAATGAAGATTGTGTGAAGTTTTGTATGAAGGAACATTTTCAGGTGTAGACAAAGAATGATATAATGAGATGAAGAATGGACAAAATATCAAGCTTGGGGATGCCATCCATGTCACCCCAAGAAATATTCAAGAGGTACAAGCGTCAAAGCTTGGGGATGCCCAAGGCATCCTCTTCTTCATCAATAAAAATCTCAGGTCTTTCTAGACACTTCGTTTTTATTGTTTCATGCACTGTTGTGTTGTTCTTAGAGCGTCTTAGTTTTCGTTTTTGGTTTTAGTTTTCTTAGTTTGCTTGAACAAGTTGGTTACATCACAACACACTTCTTTTTGAGAGAGACACACTCTGTTTTGATTGCCTAGAACACTCTAGTTTTCATTCTTATTGTTCTGTGAGTGTTCTCTTTTGCTAGCACTGTGTTTAGCCTTAGTTTTCTTGGGCTTTTAGCTTCGAGATTTTTAGTTCTTCTTTGTGGATTTGTGAGACAAGCTCACTGATCTTTGTTGATTATTATCTTTGTGAGTTCTTTCGAATAAGTCGATTGGTGTTGGAAAAGAGTAGGAAGCTTCATGCTTTAGTGGTACAAAAGGGAGCTTGTTTTGACTATAGCTTAGACTTTATCATGTCATTCTAGATGTTGTTTTGACCTTATGCTTAGTGATTATTGATGTAGTAGGACTTGTTCCAAACAATTTAGATTGCTTGATGTGCCTTGAAAGAATCATGCGTTGTTTTAGCATACAAAAGCATAGTATTGTGGTATTCTCCTTTGATGCTTTGTTTGGATGGACTTGGCACATGCTCACACCATGTTATTACTATGAAAAAGTCACCATAGCCTCTATGATCATTTATTCCTTGACTTCTAGTACCACTTTATGCTTCGATTAGTAATGTTTTGTCGCTCTGCATGATTATGGCCATTATTGCTCTCTTAGTTGGTCGCTCCCAATCTTTTGCTAGCCTCCACTTGTATTGAGTAAGCTCTAATCACGTATCTAACTCCCAAGAAACCAAGTTATTCCAAAGTGTCCACTATAAATTCCTATGCATGGTGTGTTATACCATTCCAAGTATATTCTTGTTTTCATCTATCTTCCAATTAAAATCATATTTTGTTATGTGAAAACTTAGTGATTAAAGCTCTCACAAACTTGATGGCACACTTTATATTACTTGCCCCTAATAAACTTGAACCATTGTGTCATCTATGTTGTATATGCTTGCACTTATACGTTGGAATTAGCAGAACCGTGCTGTCACTTGGAACACTTTCAACATTGCACTTGTACTTTGTACACTGTTGATATCATGCTCTTTTGTTTATGGATATCGTCGGTGTGAAATAAAAGGGTATCTTGTAAGTCCATGGAGTTATGTATGTGTGTCAGATAAACGCCTGGGCCGCTAGCCTAAGCCATGCATAATCATAGTGGAAACTTGCAGCATCACCATAGTGAGCAATCTATGAAGCTTTCTTCTTATAAAAAAGAGAGACATATTGAAAAGAGGAAAGAGAGAAAAAACACCATTTTCCCCTTGTAAATAAGAAGATTGCTGAGATGCTTCTTGCCTTGTCATTTTGATTATGGGATAGCTCATGTATCATGTGCAAGGGGTACCCCATTGGCGGTTCTCTATGATACACATGTACTTACTACGACAAGAACTTACAAGTGACTAAAGTTGAGTAGCATGATGAGCGGACCTCGTATTCAAGGGACATGGTATCGCCAACTTATACTTTGCCAAGCATATACTCCATAGTTTGTTCACTTTAACCTTATCACTTCAAGATTCTTATGATAGGGGCAATAAGAGAAGAAAGCTAACAAATACCATAATTTTTGGATGCTCTTTTTAAAACTTGAAATCCCTGCTTCCCTATATGAAGGGCCTTTCTTCCACTATTATATCGAGTCTTCACCTTCTATCCTTAGGCACCAGTTAAGAGAGCATAGTTTCCATTCTTAGTTCTATGTGCATTGTCCCAAAACTTATTGATGAATATTGTTGATATTGCTTGTTCTTGTGCTATTTGTATCTAGTCTCTCTTATGAACTTTGAAGGTGACCTATGCATCTATTTGCTACTCCATGAGGGACAAGTTGAATGCCACTATTCCATGTTTTCTGTATGTGAAACAAACAAATGACTTTCAATTCATTTTTATTCATGATCTTTGTTTGTAACGTTTCATTTTGACTACATAGTTACTTTGTCTTATTGTTAGAACTCCATCTTTCATGCTCATGTTTAGAGTACTTTGATCCCAGCTTTCAATGCTTGCAAATGGTTTGATTTTGATTTTGATGATGCATGTCACCTCAAAAATTATTCTTTTTATCACTTACCTACTCGAGGACAAGAAAGAATTACGCTTGGGGATTCTTGATACGTCGTAAAAGTATTTATAATTTTTGATGCTCCATGCTTGTTTTGTATCAACTTTACTATGTTTTGTCTACACTTTGAGGTATTTTTATATACTTTCTAGAACTAACCTATTGACAAGATGCCACAGTGCCAGTTGCCTATTTTCTGCTGTTTTTGGTTTCAGAAAGCTAAAAAATGAATATTCTCGGAATTGGACGGGACAAAAGCCAAAGTTCATATTTTTCCCTGAACGATACGGAAAATCAAAGACGAGACAAAGTAGCACACCAGGGTGGCCACACCCTAGGTGGGCACGGGTCCCACCCTAGCCGTGGCCATAGGGGGTGTGGGCCCCCTGTCCCTCCACCGACCTTGCCTCCTTCTCCTATAAGAAGCCTCCAACCTAGAAACCCTAAATAACCGACCAATAAGCCACGAAAAGTTCCACTTTGCTGCCGCCACCGAAAAGGATACTCAGGGGATAGAAAGTTTCTGTTCCGACACCATGCGAGGACGGGGAAGTGCCCCCGGAGCCATCTCCATCGCCATCTTCATCACCGTTCCTGATTCCCATGATGAGGAGGGAGTAGTTCTTCCTCGAGGCTAAGGGCTCTACCGATAGCTATGTTTTCATATCTCTATGCATGATCTTGTTGTGGTCATGAGCTTTGTAATCAAGTAGATCTACTCTGCTACTCAAGTGCTTCATTAGATCTCTACTCTCCCCATGTGTGTGAAAGTGACAGCGTGCATGCCATGGTGGCACTTAGGCTAGAGTCTACATAAATACTCATCGTGCTTTAATAGATCTATGGTTTTCCCCACGTGTGTGAAAGTGACAGCGTGCACAGTGTGTGTGGCACTTAAGCTAGGTTACATATATATTTATCATGAGTATATTTTGAGTTGGTTGTCTCTATGAAATTATGGTGTTTGTTGGAACCCTCTAGAGCTCAAGGTGACAGTGTGGGGTTATCTAGATTGGGAAAGGCGGACTTTGAGGTGTGTTGTTATAGCCCTACCATGGATTAGAGTGTCCAACCGGAGAGTAGTTAAGAGTAGTATCATTAAGAGAAGATATTTATATGAGAGAGTGTTCACTAGTGAAAATATGATCCCTAGGCCTTCTTTCTAGATATTGAAACACTATATGCTTGCTTCCATCTTTATTTCAGTTTGCTTTTAGTCTCTCCCACATCGACAACAAGTCAAAAGCTCTTTTCTGGCACCGTTACCACTTGTATTTCACTATCTCTTCGCCGAACTAGTGCACCTATACACCTGACAAGTGTATTAGGTGTGTTGGGACACAAGAGACTTCTTGTATCTTGATTGCAGGGTTTCTTGAGAGGGATACCTTTGACCACTTCCTCCCCGAGTTCGATAAACCTTGGGTAATCCACTTAAGGGAAACTTGTTGTTGTTCTACAAACCTCTGCACTTGGAGGCCCAACAACTGTCTACAAAAATAGAAGTGCGTAGACATCAGCGGCAGCTGGGCACGCTCAGCGCATCCTCTGCTGCTATGCGGTAGCCGGAGCGGCGGAGAGCGCGACCCTCTTCCCCGGGCCTTCGCCGCGGCCTTCTCCCGGCCATCCTCGTTCTCAGCTGCATCAACGCCAACACAAGCTTCAACGACAAGCCCAGTGGGCAAAACAAAGACAAAAGCTGCACCCGGAAGTTACCGTGAGGATCTGAGGGACCATCGTCCTACCGGATGGAAAACCCTTCAGGCTCCGTCTGGGGGTACTTCGATGGCTTACGGTTTGGCAGGAAGGTAGGGAGGGCGAAGTCACCGATACCATCCTCAGCATGCTGTGCTGTAAACAACTACTCAAAAATGGAGCATAAGGCACCCAAGGAAAAACTACCAGGGAGAATGCCAAATGCAAAAGAAGAGAAATAAGGACAACTCAACCGAGGCGGCAGGCGGTCGTGGTGGTACGCACAGGTTGCCTCCACGCGGAACTTGAAATCATAGAGATCCAGTTCCGCAGCGCCTCGTACAGCACGTCCTTTCGTAACGTCCGGTTCGGGTCATTGGTGGTCGACAGATGGCACATCTTGTGCGACTAGTTCTGCAGCGGAAGCACGTGGCGCGCCATCCACGACAACGCGATATCCCGAGCAGTGAGCCACTCCGTCTCCACCATCGCCTCCACCCGGCTAGCCACCCGGTCGTTGTCCGCCTGGGCCCCCATCCCCTGCACCGTCCAGGCCTTCTGCATTGAGGGGACGTTCATGAAGGGCGTTAGGCCGATCCAGTCGACCTCTGTGGCATTGCTCACATAGAAATATGAGCGCTGCCACAACTTTATGGTGTCGGGGAGGTCGAACCATGGCATCAGCGAGGAGGGCCGTGGGTAGAAGGCGCAACATCCTTTCTCCATTAGCGGACCGTCCTTGATGGTGTTTTGGGCCTTCAAGTGGAAGAACTAGAGAAAGTTCGCCACCTCGGGCCACACCCCAAGGTACGACTCGCAGCATGCCACATGGTGCGACAAATGCGCTATAGCGTTGGTGCCAAGGTGGTGGAGTTGGAGGTCGAAGAAGACGAACAACTGGAGAATAAAGGGGTTGACAGGGAGGCCGAAGCCGCGGGCGAAGTGGGCGAGGAAGACATCGCGCTCCCTTGCTTGAGGGTCAGGCACCCGCTCCCCTTCCGGCGTGATCCGGTGCATCAGCAGCCACGAAGACGCAATAAATTTCCCATTCCGGTACTTGTACACCAGGTCATCGGTCACGAAGGACCCACACCAACCGCCGCGCTGCTCAGGCAGCATCTCGACAGGCGGAGCAGCCGTGGTGGAAGGATAGCGGCGACTCCGGCGACCACGGATGGGCGACTCAAAGACAAAGCGAGAAGGAGCACAAAAGGACAGGGAGCCAAGAGCTGGAAGAATACAAAGTGGAGGCGTCATTCCCCCCGCAGCCCTATTTATCCCTGCAGGGAGGGTACCGTCGTCTCCTCAGCTCCAGCGCAACATGTGGCCATGAGACGCTTCAATCCCATGACGCTATGGCTTTAGAGAGGGGTCTCGATCATGTCTACATTATTTGCGAACCGTACCGTGACACACTTAAGGTATACTGACACCATTTGGAGCAAATAATATGACAGAGAAAGAATTACAAAGCGTAGGAATTATTTCACTAGACACCAGAATTGTTTTAGTGGAAATTGCTGAAACTAGATCTACATGTGAAATTGAAATGAAGCAAGGGGTTTTCTGTGAATGTTTGTTAATTAAAGTAATTAACAAAATTCTGAATAAATAAATAAAAGGAGTTTTTAACATGGTTATACCCTACGGGTACACGACATTAGCATACATGGTCCAGCCCAAGGAAGGCCCACAAGAATATACACGGCCTGTGGAGATTTTTGGGTGGCCCAAGCCCATGAAATCTTCGTATCCTTGGAGAGAAAGACTAGAACATATAGAATATTCGAAGAGGCAAACCCTAAACTTGTAACCGACTCGATCTGTGCCCGAGACCTGCCTAACTCTATATAAAGGCCAGGAGGGCATGGCGAGGAGGGCCAATCCTTTTTCCACCGCATACACACCTCCACGCCAGATTGCATGTGTGCACCCCTGTAACCTTCGGTTCCGCCGTAATCAAGAGCAGACAAGAAGGAGTAGGGTTTTCCCTTCAGTTTCCTAAACCTGGGTAAATCTCGTGTCCCCTAGTTGCTTGTCTGTTAACCGTTCCGCGATCAACAGCACCCCCATCTTCTCCAAAACCCAAGATCATAACAATGGGCATTGACGAGTCGAAACCTCATCAATTGGCGCCGTCTGTGGGAATTGGGGATGCTGATTGTGCGATCGTGACGGTCCCGACCAAAGCGATCTACAACTCCTCGGCGACGGAGAGCCATCTCCTCTTCGGCGCTTTCGACTTCACCGCCCACTCGCCAGCCACCATGAAGGACTTCGAGCCCGTAGGCGACGAGCTCGAGATTATGTTCGGGAGCTTCTGCTTCCAGGTGGGACAGACCGGCACTCTCCGCCTCCCAAAGTGGGTGCCACTGCCATCGATCACGCCCGCCTCATGGGCCCCGTATACCAGCGTGCTACTCACCCAACGCTGACAGATGAGTCATATGACAGCAACAGCTGCAACTCAGATCTGTGCGACCCCCCATCGGATGAAGGAACCTACGGTTCCAGATCCGAAAGTTCTGGCAGCAGCGATCCAATCCGCGAGTGCTACCAGTGCGCCGTGGTCATCCAAAGCGATGTGGAACAACCACCAGGTTCGAGTGCCCACATGCCACCAACCAACCCACAGGGTAGGAACGGAGAAAACTAGAGGAAAACATCCCCCCACCGAACGAGGACGACCCCGATGCCCATCGAAGAATTCACCTCAACGAGGAAGGATGGCACCAGGCACGAAAATCCGTGGCGGGCAACAAGGTCTTGCCTGTGGACGCTTCGCGGGACCTCCTGATGGCATACCACCTGCTCCTCATCGAAGAGTATAAAAAGCAGGTGAAGATGCAAGAGGTACACGATAAACACAAGAAAGCAGCCTTAGAGTCTATCGCACGGCCAGCTGCGCTCTCCGCCGCTAGCGTCTCCAGCTCGCACGACAATCAAGCCAACAAGCATCGCTTTAACATGGATAACATGGATCCCGCTGCACTTCGCGAGGTGACTCAAACCCTTAACACGTCATTCATGGAGATGGATGCCAACGACAACGTCATCCCGAAGACGTCGCAAGCTGCGATCATGCCAGCCACCACATATCTCGCGTCCCATCCACCTCCGGTGGGGGACCCAAAGAGAGCTATGCACAAATCCGCACTAGCCGGACTCAGACTCGTTGCAGCTGCGCTCCACGAGGAGGCTCCTATGGAGCCAAAGAAGAAGGCTATGGCCAGATTCAACCGTAGCCCCACACACTCATCGGACGAGGAGGAAGATGAGTACGATCTGCCTTGACGATGCAAGATCCCAAGATGTCGCAGCCGCGACTACGACGCTCTAAGCGACCTTGCTCAGTGCAAGGTCAACAAAGGACGCGCCAAACGCGCGTGCTCATCCGAATCCGAAGAGGATGATGGCGGAGAACTCTGTGGAGCTCGATGCTTCAGCAGATCTGTTCGGCGAACACGGATGCCGAGAAATTTCAAGCTCCCTTCGGACTCTCCGAAGTTCGACGGCATGCAAGACCGTAAGGCGTGGCTCAGCAACCACCTATTGTCCGTCAAGCTGCACGACGGAAACAAAAACACTACCCTGCAGTGCCTTCAGCTGCAGCTGACAGGCGCAGCCCAGATCTGGCTTAGCAGCCTGTCCTCGGGTTCCATCCAAAGCTAGGAGGAACTAGCGTACAGTTTCATCTGAAACTTTAAGGGTACCAGCAAGAGGCCACCTCGATCGAGCACCTTCGGGCCTGCACTCAACTAACGGGCAAATCCATTCGCTCGTACATACTATGCTGGTCCAACATCAAGAACTCCCCACCACACATCTCCGAGGAGAGAACGATCGACGCCTTCAAAGATGTCGTCAAATGCCAGGACTTCAAGGAAGAACTTGGGCGAGTCAAGCCCAAGACACTCGACCACCTCATGGACATCTCCAATAGGTGGGCAGATGACGAAGATTCCGTCCACCGAGCACATTCGGACTACGGCCGCAGATGTGAGCGCCATAGCAAGCGAAGATCACGCGTCTACGACGATCGCGACGGACCCGACATGGTTGCGGAACGCCGCAACGAAAACAACTACAGCAACGACGGATACCGTGGAAAGAACTTCCGCAAACGTGGCAGCGCCGCGGCCACGACGACGAACCCTCGGCATGCGACAAGTTGTCGGGCCCATGCACCATCCACTTATACATCGACAAGCAGGATGGCAAAAAGAAGGCCAGCCACATGCTCAAGGAATGCCACGAGTTCCAGAAACTCAACGAGGGTTTCGCCTAGATGAGACAGCAGATCCCGAACCCTGGGTTCGGACACACACCTGCACTAGGCAACATCGCCCACGGAGCTCCTCCACCACCACCCGTGGGACCTTCGAATCACACGATCGCGCCCATGCAAAACAACGGTCTAAACGGGTACCCCGCGCCGAAAGGGTCCCTGATGATCCAAAAGGGGCACCCAACAAACAGGGTGCAAAAGAAGATCACCCGCCAAGTCAGCCTGGCTGTGACCGCCCCACCCGCAATCCCTGAGTACCTCAGCGGTTCGGAGTCTTACATCACATTCAGTCGCTCGGATCACCCCCACTAGATCCCTTTCCCAGGTCATGCTGCCCTGGTCCTCAAGGCGCAAATCGGAGGGTTTGAGATGAGCCGTGTCTTCATGGACAGCAGCAGCAGCGTCAACCTGATGTTCGCTAGCACCCTAGCAGCAATGCGGATACCGCTGTGCAGTCTGGAACAATTCGACACAACATTCCACGGCATAGTCCCAGGGAAGGGCATATTTCCCCTGGGAAAAATATGGCTCGATGTCATCTTTGGCAAACCCGAAAACTTTCGGTGTGAGCGGCTCGAGTTTGAAGTGGTGGACTGGCCATCACAATACCATGCCATCCTCGGGCGCGTCGATTCGCAATGTTCCTGGCAGTTCCACACTATGCGTACCTGCTACTCAAGATGCTAGGACCTAGATGAGTCATCACGGTCCAAGGAAGCTTCACCCGATCCGACCACTACGACAGAGACTTCAACAGAATCTCCCAGTCGCTCGGCATGCAGGAGGAACTCACAAGGCTTCGGGAGGTGACAGACAATGGGGCACCCCCAGTCTCCAGGTAAAACGCACCCGACATGTCATTCGACTCAACAGTCAACACGAAAAAGGTGCAAGTCCACCCGGCGGATGCCTCCAAGACGGCGCTGATCGCCAATGACCAAAGCCCCGCATAGGAAAGCGCGCTCGTCGAATTCCTCCATGAGCGCTAGGAAATCTTCGCCTGGTGTCCTGCGGACATTCCAGGAGTTCCCAGGGAATTCGCCGCCAAGCCCGTCAAACAGTCCATCCAACGATTGTCCGAGCCACGGGCCGAAGCCTTCGGGGTCGAAGTCAACAGACTCCTCCACACCGACTTCATCAGGGAGATCAAGGAAAGCAAGTGGCTGGCAAACACTGTGTTGGTCCCTAAAAAGGACACGGACATCCTGCGGATGTACGTGGACTTCACATCGCTCAACAAGCACTGCCTGAAGGATCACTTCCCTCTCCATCGGATCAATCAGATCATCGATTAGACTACAGGATGCGAGAAACTCTCCTTCCTTGACGCCTACTTAGGCTACAATAAGATTCTACTGAAGGTTGAAGATGAGGAGAAAACGACATTCATCACGCCGTTTGGAGTATTCTGCTACAATACAATGCCCTTCAGGCTGAAGAACGCAGGTGCCACGTACCTGTAGGGGTTCGTAGCATGGAAAACAAAAAATTTCTACCGCATACAAACAAACAAGCCAAGATCTATCTACTAGATTGTAGCAACGAGTCGATGGAATAACTCACCCTCGAAGATTCCAAAGTGTTTAACAAGAGCGGATTCTCCTGGTGATGTAGTCGTACTCTTGCCGATCTCAAGATCGTGTAGACGATCCTTCCGGCGCAGCGTTACGGAAGCACTTCCGCAGTCGGTCACACGTTTGGTACTCGATGAAGACCTTCCTCTCCCTTGTTTCAGCAGGCAGCGGAGGTTGTAGCACTCTCCTCGCGATTCCGGCAGCACAACGGCGTGGTACGGAAGTAGAGGGGAGATCTCGCAGGGCTTCGCCTTAAGCTGGAGCGAGTATGGTGGACTATGAGAGAGGCCTCGGTGATCTAGGGTTTAGACACACCAAGGAGAGAGGGCTAGGCCGGCGTCTAGGGCTTGGGGAAATCCCCAAGTCAGCGGCTAGGGTTTGCCATAGGGCGGCAACGGCTGCAGGAGGTCCGGCAGCTAGGGCTAGGGTTTTGGGTGGTGGAGGTGTAGGTCTAGAGGGGCAGCCCTGCCCCTCCTTTTATAGGTGGGAGGGTGCGTCCAAGGGGGATGGAGTCCTCCCCCAACTCGGCCTCCTTGGCCGGCGATGGAGGGAGAGGAACTCCTCCCCAAGTAGGTTTCCTACTCTCCCTCCACCAAGCAAACTTGTCGTTTGACTTTCAAATTGGCGTTTGACTTTTCAAACTAGGATTTGATTTATCCCTTTATTTTGCTCAGCGATGACACCTAGTACATGATGCAACCATTCCAACTTGTTATGACACATTCATGTACCCTTCCCCTCCAGAGTGCCGGACCTTCCGGAACCTTCTAGAACATTCCCGATGAAAACACCGGAACCATTCTCCAACCCCGAAACAGGTCTTTTCTTATATGAATCTTATTCTCCGGGCCATTCCGGATCTCCTCGTGATATCCCAGATCCCATCCGAGACTCCGAACAACATTCGGTCTCTTACGCATCATTCCATAACTACTCAATAACATCGAATCCTTAAGCGTGTCTCCCTACGGTTCGTGAATTATGAGGACATGATCGAGACACTTCTCCGAACAATAACCAATAGAGGAATCTGGAAATTCATATGGCTCCCACATATTTCTATGATTACTTTGCAATCGAATGAACCACTTATATACGATACCAATTTATCTTTGTCTCACGATAGTTTACTTATTAGAGGTTTTGATCGTCGGTATCTCTGCATTCCTAGTTCAACCTCGTTACTGATAAGTACTCTTTTTTCTCGTTCCTGTGATCTGTGATCCCTTGTGAGACAGAATTGGATGACATTCCACCGAGAGGGACCATAGTATATCTATCCGTCATATGGATGGACAAATACCACTCTTGATCCATGTGTCTCAACCAATACTTTCCGAACACTCAATGCCACCTTTATAACCACCCAGTTACGATGTGGTGTTTGATGTCATCAAAGCATCCTTCCGGTGATGGTGATATGCATGATCTCATGGTCGAAGGAATTAGGTTACTATGTATCAGAAAGCATATAGCAATTGAACTATTAAAATGACTTTATCTTTATGCTACGCTTATCTATATGAGTATGTCCATCATACCATTCTCCTAACGATATGATCTTGTTGTTAATAACATCTCAATGTTCATGATAGGGAAACCACAATATTTATTAACCAACAAGCTAGTATTACAAAGAGGCTTTACTAGGGACTCTAAATTAGTTTACAAATCACACAAGTATTAATGTTTCCTTGTTAGTACTGTTATAGCATGAATGTAAACATTTATCGTAAACACAAAGATATAATAATAACTACATTTATTATTGCCTCTAGGGCATATCTCCAACAGTACCAGCCGTGCGTGCAGGCATGCCTGAAGAGCCAGATCGGCCGCAACATACAGGTCTATGTCGACGAGGTAGTAGTCAAGATAAGGGAGGCCAAGACATTGATCGACGATCTCCGCGAGACGTTCGACGACCTCGATCACTACAAGATCAAGATGAACCCAAACAAATGCACCTTCGGCGTCCCATCTGGCCAACTGCTTGGCTACTTCATCTCTCAACAAGGGATTGAGGCGAACCCGAAGAAAATCCGGGCCATACTGTCCATGGAGAAGCCGAAGAACCTCAAAGGTGTCCAGCAGCTAGCTGGGAGCATCGTGGTGTTGAGAAGATTCATCAGCCGCATGGGTGAGAAGGCCCTGCCTTTCTACCAGCTGCTACGCAAAGCGGAAAAATTCGAGTGGACACCTGAAGCAGACGACGCATTCGAAGATCTAAAGCGGCTGCTCTCCACCTTGCCCGTCTTGGTCACACCAAAGGAACGCGAGCCTCTACTGCTATACATAGCAGCCACGCATCAAATTGTCAGCACCGTGCTCGTGGTCGAACGACCTGAAGATGGCAAGACCCATGGGGTCCAACGCCCAATCTACTACCTCAGAGAGGTATTGACACCAACAAAACAGAGGTACCCTCACTACTAGAAACTCGCCTACGGCGTGTTCATGACGGCTCGTCGGCTGAGCCACTACTTCCAGGAGCATCAGGTGATGGTCGTCAATGAGGCGCCACTGAACAGCATCCTGAACAACCCGGAAGCTACAGGACACGTGGCCATGTGGGGCATCGAGCTATCCCCTCTAGACATAGTCTACGAGAAGCGCCATGCGATCAAATCTTAGGTCCTCCCGGACTTCCTCGTCCACTGGATGGAGCTACATCTTCTGGACACCCCAGATATGTCGCAGTCATGGATGATGCACTTTGATGGTTCCAAGCGCGAGGCTGGAGCAGGAGCCAGCATCATACTGACATCCCCGCAAGGCGACAAGATGAAATATGTCCTCCGGATGAAATTTCGGGCCTCCAACAATGAAGCCGAATACGAGGCCCTCATCCATGGCATGAAGATGGCCAAGATCTGCGGCGCAACGCGCCTAGTCATCTACGGTGACTCGAACCTCGTCGTCCAACAGACGATGAACGAGTGCGACGCTCACGCCGCTAACATGATCGCGTACCGCGCGCTCTATAACTCATTCAAAGGAGACTTTGACGGCTGTGAGCTTCGGCACATTGGAAGAGAAAGCAACGAAGAAGCCGATAGACTTGCCAACATCGGCTCCACCTTCACACGGGTTCCACCAGGTGTGTTCCTCGAACCAGGTGTGATCACCCGAAGAAGCAGAGCACTCGGGGGCTGTGCTACCGGAAGGACAGGAAGGACCCGAAAAACTCAACACGGAGGTCACGTTGGTCAACCTAATGTAGGTCATGGCAATCGAAGAAACATGGACGCAATTGTACCTTCGGTACCTGATAAACAGAGAATTGCCTGATGACCCGACAGATGCCCGACACATATCTCGCCGGTCCAAGGCCTTCACCATCATCAATGGTGAGCTATACAAGAGCAGCATTTCGGTTGTACTCCAAAGGTGCGTCACCATCGGTGATGGCAAAATCATCCTCCAAGACATCCATGAGGGCATCTGCGGCCATCACGTGGGCAGCCGCACCCTCGTTGCCAAAGCTCTACGAGCTGGTTTCTACTGGCCAACAGCCATGAATGATGCCAAGGACATCGTCCAGAGGTGCAACAGCTGCCAAAGGTTTGCAGATAAACCACACGCACCAGGGTCGGAGCTCAGGCCCATACCCTTGGCCTGGCCCTTTGCCCAATGGGGCCTCGACATGATCGGCAAACTACCCAAATCTTCGAAAGGATGCCACGTGTACCTCCTGGTCGCAGTCGACAAGTTCACCAAGTGGATCGAAGCAATGCCCGTCAACAACCAAAAAGGCAAAACGGCTGTTAAGTTCTTCAAGTCCATAGTCTACAGGTTCGGCGTGCCGCACAACATCATCACAGACAACGGGTCGAACTTCCTCTCCAAAGAATTCCAGGACTTCTGCGAAGGCCTTGGGATCAACATATCATTTGCCTCCGTGGAGCACCCACAAACGAACGGGCAGGTCGCAAAGGCTAACGGCCTCGTAGGCGGTGGCATCAAGAAACGTCTACTCAGCCCACTTGAACGGCTTGCGGTAGCCTGGGCAGAAGAACTACCCTTCGTCCTCTGCAGCTTGCGCACAACGCCAAACAGTTCAACTGGCTACACGCCCTTCTTCATGGTGCACGGAGCTGAAGCCGTGTTACCCGTAGAAGTACGCCATAAGGCCCCACCGGTCATCGCCTACATTAAAGCTGAATCTACGAACGCACTCGAAGATGCCATCGACACACTCGACGAGGCACGCGACATAGCCGGTGCTCGCTCGGCGGTCTACCAGTAGAGCCTCCGCGCAACTATCACAGCATCCGGCTACGCCCAAGGTCCTTCGTCAAAGGAGACCTCTTCCTACGACTCAAGCAAGAGCGGCCGAAGAATCTCGAGTCACCCTGGGAAGGACCCTACATCGTCACCGAAGTCATCCCAGGTGGCGCCTACAGCCTCAAGAACGTGCAGTCTGGAGTCACATACTCCAACCCATGGAACATCGCACAATTGTGACGCTTCTACCTCTAGCTACCCCTCTTTACTTACAATAAGGCTACTTAGCCGAACATTGTACCTCTTCGTTGTGATATGTATAAAAGCTAAGTGTCTCGCCCGAAAATTTATCCTTTTTACATTACTTTCTGTCAAAACACACCCGGGGGATACGCCTCACCTCACGACTTCGTTGACTGAGTGCAACGCATGTAAACCTGAGTAGCTGACCACGTCAGGCTAACGAAAAGGGCATTCATACAACCAAGCACCACGTGCTAATACAAGCAACCTTTACAACAAAGGGCACAACAAACCCACTCAAAATATATACAAATTTTACATCTATACTTTTTACATGGCCTACGTATTCTGAAGGATAACATGCGCCCAATGCTCAAAAAGATCTACAATCTCTTCGGCATACTACCTAACAGCCGCGTAATGTGGGCGCATTTCCCACAGGCCACCATCTGGTCGAGGGGGTGGACCAGTCGCCATCTCCGCAAGATCAACATCTGGGTGGTGCATCCGAACAAGGGAAAGAGCAGCCTTCACCCCCGCAACCAGACGGTGCCGCACCAACTCCCTGACGTGACCTACGTCTCGAAATTTTGCTAGCAAACCCCATAGAGTCGAAGGCGCCTCATCAAGGGGAAACATGACGTGCAGAATAAACACCAGCGAATTCTTCACCTTCCTTAGCACCCGTGACACCTGATGAGCACGATCGTGCATAATCGCAAGGACCGTGGCCCGGTCGCGGTCCATCCAGAAAAAGCCTCCGGATTCCATATCCTGTTGGGTTAGGCAATTGATCCGAACTACAACGCGCTCCTTCTCCTCCCTTGGAACAAGGTTGGCACCTGCAGAAAAATACAGAGTAAATATGACACTCAAACAAAGGAGCATCCTAAAACGAGCAGCAGCTCAAGAAAACTCACACTGTAGCTGCTCGGCCAACTGCCGCAGCTCTCCCATCAGATACTTCTCCCTAGCGGTATCCCGCTCCGCCTTCGACATGTACACATCCGCGTGGCCTCGGACGGCAAGTATCTCCTTGTCAAGGATGCGGACGCGGTCACGAAGAAAAACAAGCTAAGACGCATCATCCAAAGATGGTCGCGGCTGAGGGGCAGACGAAGTATCAACGGGATCCTCACCCGAATGTCCCTAAAGGAAAACATGCAAGAGTATGAACAACACATGACTGAGCAACATCTTGAAGCATCATTTATATATAACAAAAGGCCACTGCGTGGCACAAGGAAACTTTTCAACAAATATTACAGCAAAATAAGAAGACAACTATCCTAAAGCTACAACGACGAAGCCTAAGCAGTCGCATCCGGAGTGGCCTCGGAGCCAGAGTGCCTGCTCTTGACCTCCTCCTGCTGCTTCGCCGCATACTCCGCCAGAAGGTCAATGAGATTCGGACCATAGCGCTTACAGCGAGAAGCGAAGAGAGCAAAAGCTACCTCGGAGCCATTGGGAGCTGTTGGCATCTGCGAAGTGACCTGATGAATATCCAACTGCACCCCGGACGCCATGGCCATAGCCAGCCCCATGGAAGCGCTGATGCCCTTCTGCTTGCGCTTGTAGGCCGCAGGTGCATCCGCTGATAGCGCATCCGCCAAAGAATCCACATCCTCAAGGGCAGCGCCCTTTGGAACGATCTCCTTGTAGAAGCGCCCGAGGATCTCCTTGGCCTTGGCAAGGGAGCCAGCAGTAGTTCCGCAACAGTCTTCAACCGCCGCGGTGGCATCGTCCAGAGCGCTCCTATGCTCCAAGGCACTGCGATCGAATTCAATGCCCGAGGCATCTGTAACAAAAGAAATACAAAGTAGGAATCAAATAAGTGCATGGAGACAAAACAGCTGAAAAATCCAAAGATAGGCAAAAGCACTTATCGGAAACGACCTTGGCAGCAGCCATCAGCTTCTCGGCCACCTCTTTCTCGCGCGCAGCCACAACAGCTGCGAGCTGCTCTTCACGATCCGAAGCTTCCCGCTAAAGGCGCTCCTTGGCTGCGACCGCGTCAGCCAACTCCTGCTGAAGTCGCTCCTTCGCCCCAATGGCATCCTCAGCTTTCTTCTCCGCTCGCCCAAGGATCTTTTTGAGAGCATCAAGCTAGCGAAGGGCAGCGTTATTTTCATCTGCAAAAGCACCAAGAACATACGTAAGCAACACAAGCTACAGACAAGCGAGCAGACAAAAGAGAACAAGATCAATTCAGCACGTACCTTGAAGTTGCGGCATGCTGGCCTCCAGCGCCAGATGCTGCTACACAAGCAGGTCTGCATTATGCACAAAGGGCTACGGAAGGAAGCAAAAGAAAATAATCAAGAAAGAATCAAGAAAAGGGCTTGGGGGCTGCGCCCCGCAACAAGCACAACGTCGAGCAAAAACGACCCGACAAAGACTTGGGGGTCCCCCCAGGACAAAAGGGAAAATAACTTACATGCTCAGACGGAGACTTCGAAGGTCCCAGTGTAGTCTTCTGGGAGACGACCACTCGAGCCTCCTACGAAGAGGGCTTCGGAGCATCGCCCCTAGAGGCGGCCACCGTCTGAGAGGGAGGGGCATCAGTTTCGAATCCCCTACGGCCTCCTGAGTGGCCTCATTAAAAGAGCCCTTAGAGGAGTGGCTGCAAGGAAAACACCAATCAATAAACAAGAAGACAAGAAACCAAGAACGCATAGCATCCGAAGGAACTTATGAGTTGATGTCACTCATGTCAAATACGGGCAGCGCCGTCTTCTCTTCCTTCTTACTCTTGGCCAGTGGCTGCGACGCTATAGCCTGCATGGGCACGGCCGGGATAGGCGAGGAAGGACCGCCATCATCTCCGCTATGGCGCACTAGGAAAGACGGGTCCCTAGGCATCAGCAGAGTCGAGGCATCCAAAGACTCGCCCGAACTCCATACCCGCTTTCGGGTCTGCCCCTCGTTGACCTCGGGGGCTTCCTCAGTCGGCGACTGCGGTGGCGGAAGCTCGGACTCGGAGTCCACAACTTCTTTGTCCGGCTCAATCGGAAACCTTTCGGGTAGTGGAGGCACCATGCCAGCCACCTTGAGCTCCTGCACAATGAAGACATAAACGTTCAGTACAAGCAATCATAAGGAAAAGAACTCAAAAAAAGGCACTACGCGCACGTCGCAAATCTACACCTCCGGAACTGGTTTTGCGACACTGAAAGGGGGCATTAGCGACTTCCCCGGAAGGTCCTCATCAGACTTGTACTTCAGCAGTGGCCGAAGAACTCAGTCGAGGCCCACCCTGGAGAGCTCCTCAGTCGAAACTCTCGTCAGGTCGTGGTGGCCAGAGTAAAGGAACATCGGATGCGCCCTAGCCTGGAGTGGCTGCACCCGACGTTTGAGGAAGGTGCGGATGATGTCCACACCATTCACCTCCTTCTCCGCAACCATCTGGAGGGCCTCCACCCAATGGTAGAGCTCCTCTACCTCCTCCACCTCGCCCTCCAGAATATGGTTCTTCCAGGATCTCTTCTTCAAGATCTCCTGGGTGGAGTCGAAAGGGGCAAGGCCGAAGTTTTGCCCGTCCACTATGGAGTCGCGGATATAAAACCACTTCCGCCACCATTATTGGACGGACTAAGACATAGAAAAAGAGAATAAAAGAACAGTAGATCGGATGGAAATGATGCAGCCACTAAGCGGATAGACCCCGACAGTGCCGGACTGCCTCTTCACGGAATAGATGTTTGGGAAGAGGCCAAAGTGCGGCTCGATACTGAGCTAGCACTCGCAAAAAGCAATGAAGCAGGCGATGTGGAGAAGAGAATTAGGCGAAATATGGTGGAGTTGGATGCCATAGAAGAACAACAGTCCACAAAGAAAATCGTGGACTGGGAGCGAGAGGCCACGAAGAACAAAAGCGACAAACATCACATGAAACCCTGCGGGTGGACGGGGAGTTACCTCATCACCGAGGATCTTGACAGACTCCTTATCCTATGGGATTAAACCCGCATCATGAATCTTGCGCAAGTCACCCTCGCGTGTCTCCGAGTGCCGCCATCCACCATCGGTGATGCAAGCGGCGGTGGTGTTTTTCTTGCCGCCGGCAGAATCACTTGTGCCCGCTCCGGTGGAGACCTTCTTCGACTTCCCCATCGTGGTGCGTCGATGGCGGCAGTGTGCGTGCAAGAATGAGGAGGGGAATGATCGAAGAACGTCCAGCGCGCGCAAGGATGAGCTCGTGAAAATGGAGGAAGTGAAAGCAAATGGCTAAGTGTGAAAACAAACTACAGTTTTCCCCACAGTTATAAGGACGAAGACGATGAAGAGGGACCGTTCATCTAGAAGCCCTAACGCCAGGATCAGATCCAACCGTCCACGTGTCAACACAGCAGCGAACCGTCGCTCGCACGTCGTCCACTATGCATGGAAACCGAGGAGACGCCGTAATTCTCGCCACGTCGCGCATGACCAGTCAACTCCAAGTCAGAAAGTGGGACCCACGTTCGTCCAGTCACGTCACCTCTGGCGCCGCAGATGGTTTAGGTCATCGATCGTCAGCACTGATGTCATCAAAACCACACTGGCAATGGTTAGAAATCTTTGGCCGACAGCTAAAAAGTACTCACTTGAATCTACGATTCGAGCAACTACTCGGGTGCTACTCCTATCAGGAGCGCTGGACGCGCACACGAGGCATGATTAAGGTTGCACACCAGTGTTCATTCTTCGAGTCCTACGCCGAGTCTATGACTCCACTACGGACTCTGGGGCTACTCCCATAGGGAGGATTGATTCAAGCATCCGAAAAAACTGTGTCCTACAGACCTGAAGCTAACAACACTTAGTTAAAGTCTCTGCTCGAGTCTACGACTCGAATAAACACTCGGGGGCTACTCCCATAGGGAGCTCTGGTCGCGCACCCTATGAAATCTTCGACTACGATCCTTCGAATCAAAATGCAAAACTTTTTGGCAACTTTGCCCCAACCAACGCTAAGTGAGTAACATCCTCCTTTGCCACCCAAGACACCTCCGCGGTGATAAAATTTCGGATGTTGTGTCTGCGACGCAAAGATAAGACCTACAGATACCATCTGATGGCCTGGTAATGCACCTGACTGTGCTCTACTAGTAATAACCTGTGCCAACAGGTGCGATGAAAATACCGACGGACGCATTGGGTACATCATTTTAGAAATACTGGGATTCGACTCCTATAAGACCTCAACAGCCTAAGTCAAATTACATCAGCATCTGTTCCAAATTCGAGCCTAGGGACTTGAGTCTGAAGAAGATCGTGTTGTTTTGTCCTAAGACAGTTAACTAACCCTGATCCGTCAGGAGAGTCAGGCACACGCATGAATAATCCCTACACAAAAATCATTATATTCTATGATGAACAGAAACAGCTTCACTCGAAAGATTGAAGAGTCCTCAGCCGAATCTGCGATTCGACTGAACACTCGGGGGCTATAGACATGGTTATACCCTACGGGTACACGACATTAGCATACCTGGTCCATCCTAAGGAAGGCCCACAAGAATATACGCGGTCTGTGGAGATTTTTGGGTGGCCCAAGCCCATGACATCTTCGGATCCTTGGAGATAAGACTAGAATAGATAGAATATTCGAAGAGGCAAACCCTAAACTTGTAGCCGAGTCGATTTATGCCCGAGACCTGCCTAACTCTATATAAAGGCCAGGAGGGCACGGCGAGGAGGGCCAATCCTTTTTCCACCGCATACACACCTCCATGCCAGATTGCATCTGCGCACCCGTGTAACCTTCGATTCCGCCATAATCAAGAGCAGACAGGCAGGAGTAGGGGTTTCCCTCCGGGGGCCTGAACCTGGGTAAATCTCTTGTCCTCTGGTTGCTTATGTGTTAACCGTTCCGCGATCTCCAGCACCCCCATTGACGAGGTTTGATATCATCAATGCCCATTGTTATGGACTTGGGTTTTGGAGAAGATGGGGATACTGGAGATCGTGGAACGGTTAGCAAACAAGCAACACGGGGACACAAGGTTTACCCAGGTTCAGGCCCCCGGACGGAAAACCCTACTCCTGCTTGTTTGCTCTTGATTACGGCAGAACCGAAGGTTACAGGGGTGCGCAGATGCAATCTGGCGTGGATGTGTGTATGCGAAAGTATGAGTTGAGAGATCTAGGTCGTGCCCTCCTGGCCTTTATATAGACTTAGGCAGGTCCCGGTCATAGACCTAGTCGGTTACAGGTTCTAGGGTTTTACCCCTTTGAATTTCCTATCTACTCTAGTCTTGCTCTCCAAGGATCCGAAGGCATCGTGGGCCTGCGCCACCCGAAAGTCTTCATGGGCGGGCATATATTTGCCGTGGGACTTCCTTGGGCTGGACCAGGTATGCTGAGATCATGCACCCGCGGGGTATAACCATGTCAGTAGCCCCCGAGTGATTAGTCGAATCGTAGGTTCGGTTGAGGACTCTTCAATCTTTCGGGTGAAACTATGTATTTCAATAGTTCATGTGTAGGTATTGTTGATGCGTGTGCCTGACTCACCCGACGGATCAGGGTCAGTTAACTGTCTTAGGACGAAACAACACGATCTTCCTCAGGTTCGAGTCCCTCAAATCGAACCCGGAACATATGCTAGCGTAATTCGACTCAGGCCACGGAGGACTTACAGGAGTGGAATTCCAGTGATTTTAACTGATGTACCCAACGCGTCCGTCGGGATTTTTCATCGCGCCTGCTGGCACGGGTTTATACTAGCAGAGCGCAGTCGTGTGCGTTGCCAGGCCATCAGATGATATCTGTAGGTCATATCTTTGTGTCGCAGACACAGCATCCGAATGCTTATCACTGCGGAGGTGTTTCGAGTGGCCAAGGAGATCGTTACTCGCTCAGCGTTTTGTTGGGGCAGAGTTGCCAAAAAGTTTTTGCATGCTGATCCGAAAGATTGCAGTCGAAGAATTCATAGGGTGTGCGACCAGCGCTCCCTGTGGGAGTAGCCCCCGAGTGTCTGTTCGAGTCGTAGAGTCGAGCGGAGACTTTATCTCAAACATTGTTCAGTTGTTAAGTCCATAGGACACAAAAATTTTCGGATGCTTAAACCCATCCTCCCTATGGGAGTAGCCCCCGAGTCCGTAGTGGGGTTGTAGACTCGACGTAGGACTCGAAGAAACAATTCACCATTATTCATCTTTCGGGTGCGCGGCCAGCGCTCCTAATAGGAGTAGCCCCCGAGTATTTAGTCGAATCATAGATTCGAGTGAGTACTATTAGCTTTGAAGCCGAAGAAATTGTAGTTGTTGCTAGTATAGCTTTTGATGACATCAGTGCTGACGATCAATGACCTCAAGCATCTGCTGCGCCAGAGATGACTTGACTGGACGAACATGGGTCCCACTTGCTGACCTTGAATTGACCGGTCACGCGCGGCGTGGAGATAATTACGGCGTCTCCTCGATTTCCGCTCGTAGTGGACGGCCTGGTAACGACGGTTCGTTGTGATGCTGACACGTGTATGGCCAGATCTGCCGTTGGCGTTAGGTCTTCTTCATGGACGGTTGCCGTGCATCGTCTTTGCCGTTATAACCATTGGGGAAAACTGCAGTTTGTTTTCACCGCATCTACTCTTGTTCTCACTGCCTCCTTGTGCTCTAGCAGTTCTTGCTGCGCGCTGGAATATCCTTCCACATTTCCGTCTTCCCTTCTGCGCGCTCGTCGCCGGCGCCGCCGTAGCGCGATGGGGAAACCGAAGAAATCATCCTCTGCGGTTGGTACCAGCGCCACCGGAGGAAAGAAAGGCGCCACCGCTACCCGTGTCACCGACGGTAGTTGGCGGCGATCAGAGACGCGGGAGAGTGACCTCCACAAACTTCGCGAGCGGGGTTTGATCTCGCAGCGTAGGGAGGCCGTCAGACTCCCCGGCAACGAGGTGATCCCCCGTCCCCCCGCTGGGTATCGGGTTATGTTTCTCGCCTTCGTTATGCGTGGGTTTTCCTTCCCAGTCCACGACTTCCTTCGTGGGCTTCTCTTCCTCTATGGCATCCAGCTGCATCATCTTTCCCCCAATTCTCTTCTTCACATTGCTTGTTTTATCACGTTCTGCGAGTGGTGGCTCGGCATCGAGCCGCACTTTGGTCTCTTCCAGAAACTCTATTCCGTGAAGAGGCAATCCGGTTCGGATGGTGTGTATCCCATTGGGGGTAGCATCATCTCCCTCAGGACCAATATTCTTTTCTTTTCTTTCTCTATGTCTGAATCTGTCTAGTACTGGCGGAGGCGATGGTTTTACATTCGCGACTCCACAGTGGCTGGGCAGCATTTTGGTCTTGCTCCTTTCGACTCCTCCCAGATAATCGAGCCGAAAAGGTCTTGGAAAAACTAGATCTTGGATGGCGAGTCAGCTGAGATAGAGGCCCTTTACCATCGGGTGGAGGATCTCCAGTTGATTCCGGAGAAGGAAGTGAACGGCGTGGATATTATTCGCACGTTTCTCGAGCGTCGGGTGCAGCCTCTCCAGGCTAGGGCGCACCCGATGTTTCTTTATTCTGGGCGCCGTGATCCGACGAGAGTTTCGGCTGAGAAAATCTCCGAGGGAGATCTTGACAAGGCCCTTCGCTTGTTGCTGAAATTCAAGGCCGGAGAAAAAATCCCGGGGAAGTCGCTGACTCCTCCGTTTTCTTCGACGCTGGCCGTTCCATAGGTGTAGATTCGTGCGCGTAGCGCTTTTTCGTCGACTGCGTATTTATTTTTCTTTATTTGCTAACAAGATCCCTTCTTTTTTTTGCAGAGCTTCAAGGTGCCGGCCATGGTGCCGCCATTGCCTGAAAAATTTCCGAATGCTCCGGATAATGACGTGGTGGATTCCGTGTCCGAGCTGCCGTCGGCGCGATCTCCGGCGGAAGATGCCAACGAGTCAAGCGAGGACCACACGCGCAAACGATCACGGAGCTCCAGCGAGTCTTCGGATGCCTCGACTCCTCCGACTCCTAGGAATCCTCTGTGCCTTGAGTGTCACAGTGACGGGCATGGAGGCTCTTCCTCCCCTCTTCCTGCCATTCCTGTGCGGGCTGTAGCACCGGACCCGCCAGCGAAGCGGAAGAAGGAAGAAAAGAAGGAAGATAAAAAGGAGGAAAAGAAGGGGGAGAAGAGAGCCCGAAGGACTCCTCCTGTCTTCGACCTGAGCTCGCTGGACTCGTAAGCTTCTGTTATACTGTTGTCCTTTTTCCTGTTGACTTTTGTGCTAATTTCTTCATGTGCAGGCATTCCTCCCACGACTCCTCCAGCGATGGTGCTCGGGAAATGATGGGAGAGTCGAAGGTCGCGTCTCCTCCTCCTCAGACGGTGGCAACTTCGGGGGGCGCTGCTTCGCACCCTCCTCTGGAGGAGGTGCAGGTGGTTGCGCCTCAGAATTTCGCCAGCGGGCCTTCGGCGTCACCGTTGGATCATGTAAGTCGTCTGTCATGGGGGGATCCCCCGAGCGTGTATAAAAGAGTTCTTTTATTTTGTTCTTCAAGTCTCTGGGGGAGCCCCCAAGTGTTTTCGTGTGAGTCTTTTTCTTCTGCTTTATCTTGTTGGGCGTAGCCCCCGAGTCCTTTTTCTGAATGGTGGTTCTTCTTCCTGCAGCCTTTTGTGCAGGAAGCCAAGCGACTAGTGCAGGAGCGCCTGGAGGCCAACCTCCAACAGCTTCAAGGTACTCGTATGCTTTTGGTGCTTCTTTCCTTTATTCTTGTCCTGCTCTCTGACGTTTGCTTGTTTTGAATGCAGAGGAGCATAATACCTCTCTTCGTGAGATCGACGCTCTCAAGAAGAGCCTTGGTCAAGCGGAGAAGAAGGATGAGGACGCCGCTGGTGCGAAGGAGCGCCTTCAGCTGGAGCTGGCCAAGGCAGCCGAAGCTAAGGAGCGTCTGCAGCAGGAGGCTACGGACCGCGAGGAGCAGCTTGCCATGGCTGCGACTGAGCGTGAAAGAGCGGTGGCAGGCAAGCTCATGGCTGCTGCCAAGGCTGTTTCGGCTGAGTACCTTATTTTTGCTTCTGTATTTTCATTTCCTTTCCTTTCTTCTGTGTTATTGTCCTCAGTCTTCCCTTTTTGTTTTGCCTCAGATGCCACAGGCATCGAGTTTGACCGCGGCGCTCTAGAGCACGGGAGTGCTCTAGACGATGCTACTGCAGCGGTCGAAGATCGCTGCAGCACCGTCGTCAGCTCCCTTGCCAAGGCGAAGGAAGTCCTTGGCCGCTTCTACAAGGAGCTTGTCCCTTAGGGCGCGACCCTTGATGATGTTGACGCCCTGGTGGAGGCCTTGTCAGTCGAAGCGCCTGCGGCGTACAAGCGCAAGCAGAACGGCATCGGCGCGTACGTCGTGCTTGCGATGGCCTTGGCGGCTGGAGCGGAGCTGGACCTTCCCCAGATCACCTCCCGGATGTCGACGACCGCGGATGGATCCGAGGTAGCTTTTGCTACCTACTCTGCTCGCTGCAAGTGATATGGGCCGAAACTCATTGATCTGTTGTCCGAGTATGCACTGAGGCAACAGGGGGAGGCCAAGGCGAGGCAATCTGGCTCTGAGGCTACTCAGGGTGCCGCATCATGGGCGTTGTAGCTGTAGGATAGTTTGTAGTCTCCTTTTGCTGTAACTATGTTGAGGAACGAAATCATTGTGCCACGTAGTGGCTGTTATATGCTTAATGAATTTTGCTGATTTGTGCTCTTCTCTGTCTGAATGTTTATGTCCTTTGCTTTTCTGCTGTTCTAGGTTCCTTCGGGTGCTGACCCTATTGACACCTCGCCTGCAGCGCAACTGCGGCCATCTTTGGATGATTCTTCACCACTCGCTTTTCTTCGAGACCGTGTTCGTAGTCTTGAGAGGGAGCTGCTTGGGGTGCGTGGTCACGCCGATGTTTGGAAGTCCAAGGAAGATCGCGGTGCAGCCAGAGAGGAGTACTTAATGGTGGAACTGCTTCGGCTGTCTGAGCGGCTTCAATGTAAGTTGTTCTTTGTTTCGAGCTGCAGCTCAGTTCTTCGGATGAGCCTGCTGGCCTTGCCTCTTATTTTGTGCAATTGTCGCAGGTGCTAACCTTGCTCTGAGGGAAGAGAAGGAGCGTGTTGCTGTTCGGGTCAATTGCTTCACTCAACAGGACATGGAGGGTGGCGGCTTCTTCTGGATGGATCGTGACCGTGCCATGGTTCTGGCGACGGTGCAGGATCGTGTGCACCAGGTTTCGCGGGTGCTTCGTCAGGTGCAGACATCGCTTGCCTCGGTGTTGCATGTCATGTTTCCATTGGATGCCGTGCCAATAAGCCTTGCACGTCTTCTGTCGAAGTTTCGGAGCATGAGCAATGTCAAGGAGTTGGTGCGGCAACAGCTCGTCGCGGGAGTGAAGGCTGCTTTGTCCCTTGTGTGGCTGCACCGGCCTGATGTAGATTTGTCTGTTGTAGCAGCTGGGCCACCTCTTCGTCCGGATGGTGGCGAGTGGGATATGCGTCCACATTATGCGGCTGTAAGGCAGTATGTCGAACAGGTATTAGATTTGTTTGAGCAGCGTGCTCAAGTTATTCTTCAGAATAGGTAGTACCTGTAAAAGAGATAGATGTAAAATTTGTATATTTCGACTGGGCGTGTTGTGCCCTTTGTTTATCTTCTCCAAAACCCAAGCTCATAACAATGGGCATTGACGAGTCAAAACCTCGTCAGTTTTATTTAAAGAGAGATTACATTAAATTTGGTGGAAATTTAATGGGAATTTGAGTGGAGAAAATGGAGGGTCATCTTTATGTGAGTGGAGCTTCCACCACATGAATGGGGGAGAGGTGGGGGAACCCTCTATGGCCGGCGTCCATGCCCCCTTGGGCTGGACCCTCCCCTATATAAGGAGAACCTCCTCCTCCCCCACTCTCACAACTCCTTGCGTAGGATCTCCCTCCCCCTTTAGAATTTACCATGGACTCAAATTTGCGAGATACATGTTCCTGGTGGCTTTTTCTAGAAGGATTTGTTGCTTCTGCTACTTCGCTGGAGCGAGGGCGCAGAGATTGTCGGGGTAACCAAACGTGTGTGCGATCACGGATGCACCACTGCTTTGCGGTGCTAGACCTGCTGGACCGGATGGACTTCTTCTCGATCTTGAGATCGGCAAGCGTTCGACTACATCATCAGGGAGTACAACCTCGTTAATGCTTTTCGGTCTTCGAGGGTATGTCTTCTATGGATGTATATCCACCCGTTGCTTGTATCTAGTAGATAGATCTTGGTACTTAGTTGTTCCCATCAAAGGAATTTTTTTGTTTTCTATGCTGCGAACCCTACAATTCGACCTCAACAATCATATTTATCAATTTTTACATCATCTTCGGTATCGTTTGTGCTAGGACCAATCATGCGCCCAAAAGGGAAACTGGAGTCGCTGGGATGAGCGTGGCCACTACGGACCGGCTGCGCGCACTCGTTCGCATGATCTGGCCCCAACTGGGGGTTCTACGATTGATTGGCGTGCACAACAGACGGAGACCATGGGGAGGGGGCAGAATGCTCATCCTCAACCCATGCCCGTCGTGTCCAATCAGTCGCATATGCCTCCGGTGCTGGCTGCGGACAACATGGAGGCACGTGAGGAAGCACATCGGGGTCGCGCAGGTGGTGTTGCTGGTGGGAGCCTCCCTCCCGGTCGCGCAAGAGGTGCTTCCAGTGAGAGCATGCCTCTAGGTGGCGTAGGAGGTGCTGCCAGTGAGAGCATGCCTCCAAGTGGCGCAGGAGGCACCGCTGGGCAGGAAAAGCATCTCGCTGGCATAATAAATGGTGTGCCCGTCGACAGGTGGGGGCGGTCCTTCCCCAGGTGTTTCGGCCCTGCCTTGTGAGAGAGCAACTCCGGCAACTACGACACCAAGATATGGGTGTGGATCCAAACCCGTGAAATGACGCTAAGTCCGGAAGGACGGCCTTGGAATATGAGGGAGGCTTCTTGGCATTCACCCTACCTTAAGGAAGGTGGTGTGGCCTCCCACATTTCACCCCGTCATTCCAATCAAGGATGAAGGTAAGACCAACCCGAAGTGTTAGAATATATGACCGTATCGTGTTTGTATAGGTATACAGTCATATTGTGTATTCATTTTGTATGTGTCCATGTTGTATGAGACTAGGACTCCCCTTGTAATCCTCCTATATAATGAGCAATACAAGGCACCACTACATGTGGTTTCCCCTATCTTACATGGTATCAGACGCAAAACCCTAGCCGGACCACGTCACCCCCTGCTTCCGCCGCTGTCGGTCTTGGCGCTGCTGATATGCAAACCACCCACCTTCCCCTTATCGCTGCGCCGCCTCTCTTGGAGCCATGGGAGACGATGCTACACGGGCCGCGCAGGCCGCCAAGGAGAAGGAAGATCATGAGGCTCGTGAGGCCGCCATCGCCAATTCCAAGATGGCCCTCGCCACCGCCCCTCCTCTAGCGTGGGGCCCTTCTCGCTCACCTGCCTACATGCCCAAGCCTTCGGCCTCCACTCCATTAAGGTTCATGTAACAGTCGAGTTGGCCCTCGACACTGGCATTCATCGCCAATGGCGCACCTTCTTCCGCGCCTCCCTTCACAAGTACGCGCTTCTTGACCTTGTCGGCGCTCCCTATCCGATCGATCCAACTCTGGAGTGGTCCTTGTTGGATGCCATGGTGGTTTTGTGGCTCTACGGATCCATCTCTGTCGGCCTCCTCGACGCCATCATGACGCCCGGTGAAGATCCTCTTGCCTTCGATCTATGGACAAGCATCAACAGTGAAATGGATCGTATGGGCACCTAGAGGGCGGGGGTGAATAGGTGCTACTCCAAATTTTATTTCCTTTTCAACTTTAGGATTCGCACAAATTAAATTCTCCAGATATGCAATTGCCAGAATTTCCCTATTTGCAACCCTAACTACTCAGCGTGTAAAAAGGAGAGAGGAAACCATAGTGGAGCAAGCAGAGACACGGGGATTTTTTTGACTGCAGTTCCTTCCTTGTTAAGGGAAGTACGTCTGCATTGGAGGGGTGGGCAGTTCTAATACCACCACGCCACAATAGGCCTCACCCAATTCTCCGATGGATCTCACCTCCAAAGGCCTGATCTACCTTTCCACTATTGGTACCCTTCGAGGCGGGAACCGATGCCTTTACAATGCTAGCAGGGAACACATCCACAACTGAATTGGACGCTCATGTGAGGACAAAAAGCTACACAAGAACAAGGATTATCAAATTGAAACAAGGATCTAGATATTTGCAAGAAATACTAGATCGAAAATCCTCCAAGTGAATGGAGGGAAAGTGAAGATCTTGATTGCTATTGATGAAGATCGAGGCCTCCTCCTTCGATTCCACAAAGATCAAAGCCTTTGGGTGGATGAAGATGGAGATCTCGGGTTGGATCTTGAAGAACATGTCTGAGCTTTTTCAAATGAGTCAACAGTTCTGGCAGGAGGGGGTGAGGCCCTTGCAGACTTTGGGGGCTGGATTATCCGGCCCAAGTGGGGTCGGATTATTCGCCCCGGGGAAAATCCGCCCTGGAATCCGAGGAATTTTCTGCCCCTCATACAGTACGTCGCGCCGAGACTTCCTTCACAAATATCCTCGAGGGGGCGGATTATCCGGGGCCCCTAGAGGCGGATTATCTAGCCCGGGCAAAAACTCCGGTCCTGGCCAGCCAATCTGTGGGATATTTTGCCCCATGCAGTACACAGCGCCTTGGCTCCCTTGGTAAATTCCTAGGGGGTGGATTATCCGGCCCCCTAAGGGACGGATTATCTGTCCTAGCCGGACAATCTAGGGGAAAATCCGCCCGACATGCAGTACGCTGCGCCTTGGATGCACATGGAGTTTTGGAAGGGCCAGATAATGCGGATAATCCGCCCCCAAACACACCATTTTTGCTTCTTTTGAATATGCCAAGATCTGCAGCACTTCAATACACATTAAATAATCCTTGGCATTGTTATCTAACACACAAAACATTAGAAATCATGAAACGCTCTTTCAATCTCCCCCATTTTCGTGTTAGATGATAGTACTAGGATTTGCAATAAAGCCCTACTAACAACATCATTCCAAAAGTAAAAGAGGCTCCCCCTAAGTGTGTGCATATGGATAATTTGCATTTGAATACAAATGCACACAAAAAGGTACAAGCCTATTTCATTGGATTGAAGGCTACATACAAATGATGTTAGATTAAAAAACACCATACCACCGGGAGATGAACTAGCCAATATGATAAGCAATAATTTAGGCCTTGAAACATCACACCACTTTGATGCATCCATAAATATAATTCTAGAATTCCATAAGACCATAGATAAATTGTAGAGATCCCAACCTGATAAGGTAGAGATCCATGTGTTTACAATGCTAGTCCATGGATCAATAGCTAGCATCCATAGTTTAAGATGTAATATCAAGAAACAAAGGTCATATTACAACTTATAACCAGGAATAAAATAACTCATTACATCTTACGTATCTCATTTGGCTATATCATACAATGCAACAGATATAACTATATAGCATGGAGTCCTTCATATTCAAGTTCCACAGGAAATCATGTTGGTTGTAGACTTGTAATCCCTACTCAACAAATTCACTAACATAAAAAAACCCTGCAACATAATAAGTTACAGCCACAAGGGTCAATACATTTGAATTGTATTGGCAAGTGATACTATAGTAGAATAGTGGTATCTAACATCTATATGCATTTGGATAAGTGTAGCTTAGGTTTGCTTTGCTCAAAATAAGGTTTTCCTTATTAGTTGAGAAAACTAAGTTTTTGTGTGTCAAAAATCACCCAAGGAACCACCAATAGAAATTGGTGAACCTTTACCCTTGTTCAACCACAAGATTTTAACTTAGAAATTGGGATGAGGAGATCCTTGATAGCTTCAATGTCTTGATGCTCAAATTGTGCATTTCCGGGGACACGACTAAGTACTTAGGTTTTACCCTCTCGAGAGGTGGTGCACTTTCCCCACAAGACTCGACATGCGTCGAGACAAGATTTTTCAGAAGCCTTCCCTTAGACCAAATGGACGCGTTCCATCCTATCACCCCTACCACCTTCTGTCCATCTGGCTAAGTTATTGCAACCTATATGATCAAGGAAGAGCCTATATTGCCATGTAGCTGCACTAGAAGCTTATCAATACTTAACATCTCAAATCCCTTTGTTCCTAGGTGGCTTTCCATAAGTGAGATAAACGAGGGAGGCTATAGAAATGGGGCCTGAGTAACCACTCAAAACAAACCATTCTTTCCATTCCACCCAGGTGATTCATTCACATAGTTGTTTTATTAATCAAAAACATAAGTCATAGACTTAGAAATATTTCATAGCATGAATAAGCCACCCTTGTTTTCTATTAGCTAAGCTAAGCATTCTAGTAGCAAGAATCTTAAATTAGGGAAAATTCTACTAATGCATCATCTACTAGGATTTCCCAAGGCATAGAATAGCATAGATACTTAGAAAATTCCATGCAAGTCCTACTCAAAATATCACTAATGCATAGTCAAAATAATAGGACAGAATATATGAAGCACCACTTGCCTTTTTAGAAGAGAAACTAGGTTCACTCCTTGATCTTGCAATTGTCACACTCTTCAAAGTTCACTACAAATAAATCAAGCAAGACACAAATTCAAAACTAGCATTCATACAATTCACCACATGAAGTTCTACTTAGAAATATCACTAATGCATAGTCAAAATATTAGGACAAATTATGAAGCACCACTTGCCTTTTTAGTAGAGAATATAGATTCACTCTTTGATCTTGCAATTGTCACACTCTTCAAAATTCACTACAATTCAATCAAGGCACCAATTCAATCTAGCATTCAAGGAATTCATCACATAGAATAAAGAAAACAAAACAATGCATGCAAGCATGCAAAATATTGTTTTATTAGAAATGTGGTTTCTACTAAGGCTATAATCATTTTAAAAGACCTATTGGTCATTTATAAAAGTTCAAGGTTATTTGAAAACAAGTTAGTGAAAATGGCCATTTAAATCCCTTTTGTTTTGCTAGAAATGATTTTATTCAAAGAATAATTTATAGTGTTAGCCAAATATGTTTCTAATCCCAAATGTTAGTGTTTCAGGTCAAAGTGTTTTAAACCAAATCCATTTACAAAAAGTTTTCACTCAAAATCATTTTTTAAATAATAGCAACATTTTGTTTTACTAGAAATGTCTTTATTCAAGGAATAATTCCTTGTGTTTATGAAAATATATTTATAAACCCAAAAGTATGTTCTTATGGTCAGTAGATTCAAAACAAATCATTTGCAAATATTTTACTCAAATATCATTTTTAGAATAAATTTTATAAACAAAATAGGCCTAGAAATGTTTCTGCAAAAACAACCAATTTTCAAAACAAAAAATAATAAACTAAGGGCATGGTTGCAAAGGTTTATTTTTGCTGATTCCAATGATATAAATTTTTCAAATTTTGGCCAAGCAGATCAATAGTTATGATTTTTGCAAGTTTAAACAACCAAAAATCATTTCTGGAATTTAATAAAACAGGACAGGCCACGTGGTGCAATCCTATTGGGCGATACCAATTCGGTTGTATCGACTAACACGGGCCGCATGATTTAAAGTGCATCGCACGGTCCAGATCTAGCATACCAATTCGGTTTAAGTGAATATATCGCGTCCACAAGATCACCATCTAATGGCTCAGAGCACTATGACCATGTACTGGCGGAGCTGGTGCGACTGCGAGCGGTGGTGCGCTCTGTTCGCGGTGGTTCCAGCGAAATAGGAAACAAAGGAGGAAGAGGGATGGCTCACCGTGTTCGCAGGAGAGTGGAGAAGCTCAACGTGGTCGTTTCAGTGACAGGGGCACACGATGCTGCTTGTGATTGCTTGCCATAGTTGTCGTCAGGGTCGAGCATCTCTGTTCGTCGTTGTTGGCGAGGTTATGGGTCACGCCAAGGCAAGAAAAAGGGCATGTCAGATGCACGCGAGAGAGGAGGTTGTAGAGGTAGCAACCAGAGAGGAGGAGGCGGTCTGTGATTACGGGGAGAGGTCGCCGGAGTGGGCATAGTCGACGGTGGTGCTCAGGTGTTGTCCTTGCCAACGTACCGAAGCGCGCGCGAGCTAGTAGAGGGTACTGGCGAATGCGAGGGATGCTAGGGAACATTCTCGTGGAGGCTAGAGGTAGTGGGTCAGTGAGGGTTGGCCGAAACCGGACGGAAGGCTCACCGGAGTCAGTGGCGTTGCCGCGAGCAATTAGCGCAGCCTGGGGGCAGAGAGGGTGTGGCGTCTGAGGGGAATGAGAGGGGGGAGGAGGCGCTTAAGAGGGCATGCTTACTGGCAAGAATTGATTAGCAGTTAACGCAAATTTACACAGAGAAATTAGCGGCAAAAATAGCCGGGAAGAGGACGTGGTCATCGCCGTGGGGAATACGACGACGGGGCAGCAGTGGGGTCGGGGCGTCAGCGAGGGCGCGGGTTAAACTGCGGGTGAGAAAACGGTTCGGGGGAGGGAGAGAGTGGGCTGCGCTGGGTCTGTTGGGCTGGTTAGTTGGGTTATGTTTCTGGGCTGTTCCTTATCTTATTTTTTTTCTTTCTGAATCTTTTTCTTTTTCTGATTTTATTTTCTGTTTTGATTTGAATCAAATGATTTAAACTCTCATTTGATTTCAAACTTTTCCTCAACTTTCAGTATGTTTTAATACGGCTTAACAATGTATTCGAAATTACATTTTAGAATAATTTCTTTTATTATTTTATGATTTATTATTTATTTAAAATAGGCACTTGTCTTTATTTAAATAAGATTTTAAATATATTTTCAAACTTATATTTGAATTCTAATTTTTACCAAACCTTTTTCACTAGGTTTTATTTATTCATTAGTGCAAATAATTCACTTTGAATTATTTAAAATATTTTAATAATATTTAATGTTCATTTAAATCGGGCATTTGTCTTTATTCAAATAAAATCATATATGGTTTTAAACCCTTATAAATTCTATTCAAATAATTCTTTTATTCCTTTTTAGTTAATTAAGTAACTTTTATTCCACTTGGGTAAATTCCAATTATTATTTTCTCATTATTTAATTAATAATTTAAATTAGGGATTTTGTCTTCATATCAATAAATTGAATATGGTTTAATGCCATATAATTTTATTTGACTATTCTTTATCCCTTTATTTTATTTGGATTATCTTTATTCCATTTGCTTATGGATTTAATTCAAGGTTTAAATTATCTTCTAAATTATTTCTTTGGAATTTATTATTTATTTAGTTTAGGAAATTTCTCTTTATTTAAATAAAATTGGATATTGTTCAATCCTTATGATTTTATTTAAATAATCTTTTACTCCTTTTTATTATTCAATAAACTTTCATTTGTTATGGATTTGGCAAAGATTTAATTTGGCTTTTAAATATTCCTTATTTATTTCTTTCTTTGCCTTATAAAATCCATATCTTTTTATTTATATATCCAAAAATTGGTGATTCCAATTGTATGATTTTATTTAATATTTGTTTATCTTTTTAAATCCTTTTAGGATTATTTTGCTCATAATTTGGTGTGGATTTTAGATAGGAGCTTTATTAGCTTTGGAAATTAATTCCTTTTACCTTATTAAATTCATAAGTTTTTATCCATGGCTCCAAATTAAAATAAACCAATTTCTATGTTTTTATAATATTTTTATTTATCATTCTTGATCATTTATAAAGGTTTTTTGCTAAATTTTTATATGGATCAAATCCATAGTCTTAGAGAGATCTTGGAATGATTTTCTTCCATTAGGGTTTTAGGGTTTTGGTTTATTTTCCCAAGTGTTTAAATTTCAAGATACATTCATTGATAAATGCATTTCACTTGATTGAAATTTTGTTGGATTCCCTTTTCATTTAAATTTTATTATGGAAGGGTTTTGATGTTTCCATTTAGAAGCAAAAAGTTTCTTTTCACCCTAAAATTCAACATTTAATTCTTTTGTTTATTTATTTTTCACATTTCATAATTTGGAAAAATTTGGGATGTGACAGCTGCATACAGTGGTGAGATACCTAAGAGAGTACCAACCACGCCATTTGTAGCTAGGCATGGAGAGAGAGAGCAGTGTACTTTCTAGGCTTGATCGGAGAGATAATGCGATGAACACAAGGAGTGTCATGACCATGAAAGGAATAACCAAGCACCTGACCAAAGGTGCGGAAATTAGACTGAATGAGGGTGCTACCAGTTGTCCACTTCAAAGTGCTGAGCTCATCTCCACAGATCACAAGAGTTGAAAAGAATTGCTTAACCATAGAATAAGCATAGTTGCACTGCAGAGTCATGAGGTTATGGTGCCCCATCCTCTTAGCCATAGCCAAAGCCTCAACAAGACTTGGCTTTATCTTTGCCTCAGTCATATCTAGAGGGTGATACGTCCAAAACATATCTACTTTCCTGAACACTTTTGATATTGTTTCTCCTCTAAACTTGTGTGATTTGGATACAACTAACACGGACTCACGATGTTTTTAGAAGAATTACCTTGGTGTTTTGTTTTTGTGCAGAAAATCAACTATTAGGAAAAATCCCGGAAAAAATGCCAAAAATTATATTTCACAAGAAGACCCACGGAGCCAGAAGACGAGACAAAGAAGGGGCCTGTGGGGCCCACACCCTGCAATGCGCGGGCCCACCACTGGCTGCGCCTAGGGGGTGCAGCCACCCCAGGCACCCCCTCGGGTTTCCTCTATGCCTATAAGTTGCCTTTCGACCTAAAATCAGAGGGGGATTCGATAGTTTTCCAGAAAGAGTTCCGCTCCACCGCCGCCACCAGAAACCAAGATTCGGATCCAGAAACTCCGTTCTGGCACCATGCTGGGACGGGGAATTTTGAGACGATTCGCCATCATCATCACCAACGCATCTCCATGAACCATCGATGTTTTACTCATCCATGAGTGAGTAATCCCCTGCTGTAGGTTTGGGGATGGTAGTGATTGGATGAGTTCTATCATGTAATCGAATAATATCTGTTAGGGCATAGTGCCTAGTATCTCTATTAGTGCTATTTGACTTTGTTGCAACTTGTTGTGCTTAATGCTTGTCACTAGGGCCCGAGTGCCATGATATCAGATCTGAACTTATTATTGATTCATTATGATAGTATTGTTTGTGATATTATCTGCAAGTTGTGTACACATATCATTATCCGGATCCAAAGGCCCCGAAGTGACAATAATTGGGACAACCGGAGGGGATGGCTCTGGTGTGAGGATCACATGTGTTCACGGAGTGTTAATGCTTTTCTCCGGTGCTCTATTAAAAGGAGCACCTTAATTGCCAGTAGTTCCCTAGAGGCCCCGCTGCCACGGGCTGGGTGGACAGAAGATGTTGTGCAAGTTCTCATTGCGAGCACGTATGACTATATTTGGAGCACATGCCTATGATTGTTTAGTACTTTGATGCTTGTTATTATTTGTCTGCATGCCTAGATCTTGAAGTTACATGTTTAGACTCGTCCATGCAACGCACATCCATCCATCCCGATTCCTATCGCATTCGGATCCTACTATTACCGTTACTGTTACTATTGCTCCTGTTTCACTGTTGCTGTTGCTTTGCTGTTGCTACTACAAACTGTTGCTACTGATAAACTTTTGTGAGCAAGAACTTTTTTCAGGTGCAGCTGATTTGAAAACTCAGTTGATAAGGCTTGCAAGTATTATCTGGCGCCCCTTGTGTCGAATCATTAAATTGGATAATACTACCCACGAAGACTGTTGCGATCCCCTACACTTGTGGGTCATCAAGAATATTTTCTAGCGCCGTTGTCGGGGAGCATAGATTTATTTGTAAGATCACTTGGATCTATTATTGTTCACTGCTACTCCTTTCATCATGGGGAAGTCTCTTGATGGAAAGTTCCCTATTTTACCATCAACTACAAGAAGAGGTACAGTCCTAAACACCACTGCTGCTCTTGATTCACCGTCTATTATAAGTAAGCTTGTCACACCACCACCACATACTCATGCTACACACACTACTACTACTGGTGAATATGAAACTGCTTTTGATGCTCAAGATGTTACTTCTACTATGCTTGATGCGAGTGCTTCATTAGGTCCTTTTCTAGATGCTACTATGGATAGTCTAGGAAATACCGAAACTCCTAGTGAAGACACTATTACACCTGTTAGCTCACTTGAGTCTAGAGAGAGTTATGATATTAATGATGGTTACATTGAGTTCACTAATGAATTTCTTGAAGAGTGCCAAAACACACATGGTACTAGTTCTATTAAGAGTCTCCTTGCTAGACGTACTATTATGCCTAAACTGTCCTCTGATCCTAAGTTTGCCACCTCTCCCATAGATATTAAAGATGAACACTAAAAATGAGAGTGTTGTGGATCATATGAATGAGATTTCTACTATGAGTTCTTTGTTCTCTGATGATTTTAAGATGCGTAAGTACTTTGTTACTAAGATCTTCCCTCTTTCACTAAAAGGAGAAGCTAGGGCTTGGTTTAATAGATTAACTTCTGGTTCCATTGATAGCCCTGATTGCTTGATTGCTTCTTTCTTCCAGAAATATTTTCCTCCTAGTGCTAGACATGCTGCTTTGCAGCGACTTTTTGATTTTAAACAGGGAGAAGAAGAGAAAGTGCCTGAGTCATGGACAAGGTTCTGTGCCTTGTTTCATGCACATCCTGGATGTCCATTACCTAAGAATGAGCTTCTTGATATTTATTATAATGGACTAACTGATGATTTTAGGACATACCTAGATAGCTTTGCTGATTGTGTTTTCAGGAAAAGAACTCCTACAGATGTTGAAGAATTAATGGCTAAGATAAGCAAAAATTATGATGACTCGACTTCAACTGAGCTAAATACACCTAAGACTATTATTCCTGAACCAGATGTTCCTGAACCAGTTCCAACACCAACGCCAAAGAAGAGGGTATTTATTGCATTAAATGATGAAGTGATTAAGGAAGCTAAGAAATGCCTAAAGGATAAAGGTATTAGAGCTGAAGATGTGAAGAATCTACCTCCTATAGAAGAATTATGCAAGCCAATTCCTCACTCATCTACTATTGAGGTACACTCTCTCCACTTTAATGAAGGGGATATTCCCTATGGTAAGCCTCCTGATCAATGCTTAGAGTAACTTGACACATTTATTGTTAAACAAGGTAATTTTAATAAACAAGTTCAGAATCATTTATTGGAAAACTCTAGAGCTATCCATAAGTTTAAAAATATTGTGGAAAGAACTTCTAATGATATTAAAATGCTTTCTAAACACTTTCAAATGGTTCAAACCCAACTTGATCAACTTGCTAAGGTACAAAAGGATATGCTAGTTAATGCCTCAGGAAATAAACATACTTATGGAATTAGAACTAGGAGTGGTATAGCTACTCAAGATCCTTTATATCCTGAAGGACACCCTAAAAGAATTGAGCAGCATTCTCAGCAAGGTGAGATTAGTGGTAGTCCTCGTAAGAGAAAGAAAAAGAAACATAAAGTAGTTGAGGAACCACTTAAACCTGCTGTAGATCCTAATAGTATATCTATCTCTGATGTTGAAACTGAGAGTGGTAATGATAAAAATGATGCTCCTGATAAGGAGGAAGGTGAGGAAGAACCCGAGAAGCACACTAAGGACACTAGGTACACAAAGGAAGATTTTATTTCTAATAAACATGGTAAAGTGAGAGAACCTTGGGTGTAGAAACCTATGCCTTTTCCAGGTAAGAACACAAGTCAAAGGAGGAAGAACACTACAAAAAGTTTTGTGAGTGGATGAAACCTTTATTTTTTCAAATTTCTTTGACTGATGCTATTAAATTGCCTCCTTATTCAAAGTATATGAAGGATATTGTCTCTAATAAAAGGAAGATTCTTAATGAGGAGATTTCTACTTTGCAAATGGCTGATAAGTCAACTACTATTCCTGTTGGTATATGCAAGGATGTTCCTGTTCAAGTATATCATAGTTGCTTCGTTCTGACTGATTTTGTTGTGCTTGAAATGCCCGAAGATGATAATATGTCTATTATTCTTGGGAGACGTTTTCTTAATACTGCAGGTGCTGTCATTTATTGTAATCAAGGAAAAGTAACATTCAATATTGATGACAAAGAGCATACTGTTTATTTCCCCAAGAAGGTTGTTAGAAGATATTGCCTTAATTACATTGAAAATATTGAGAGCATCAAGGTTGGAGAAATATATTGTCCCATTCCACAAGAAAATTTTGAAACTATTATGATTGGGACCATTGCTATCAAGTATGAAGTAACATAATCATCTTGTGGATTGCAAAGTTTTGTTTCATATAACATTGTTTTGGTAACAAGACTTGATCAACCTTGTTAACAAAAGGATTTTAATGAACAAAATAATGTTTTCACTATGGTTATACTTGCTTTCTTTTACTTTTCTCCTTCCTAGTCTTTGCCTTTCCTCTGGTAGCTTTGGTTTTGTTAGTTGTTTGCTTGTTAGTTTGTCTTAGAGTTCCTATAGTTTGGCTTTTGGTTTTCTTTTGCTTCTTCTGAAAAAACTGTTTCTGCGAGAAAATCAATTTTCATACCCTGAAAATTGGCCAAAAATAAAGTTTCCCGAAAAATCCCAAAAAATTCAAAATAAATTTTTCCTCAAAAAAAGGGGCATAGGGACACCTGAAGTGTCGCAGGGGCCACCCAGGCCACCACACCATGGTAGGCACGGCCTAGCAGTGGGCGGCGCCTGGGGGGGAGTCTGGCCCACCTGGGCCCCTCCAGGCTACCTCCTCAAAGCCATCTTCTTTATCTCTCCCGAAAACACCGGAGAACTTGCTCAAGCTCGGGTTCTTGATGTTATTGCTCGCGATTTTTGATCTCCTTGCTCATCCCCTCTTTGGTGCTGATTTTTGGAGAGATTGTTCCTTGGTATGTGCCTCCTCCACTTGTCCAATTAGATTTGTGATTGGTAGATTGTATCTTGAGTATTTTTCTACTATAGGTGACAGGTTGTTTGAGCTTGCATGCTTGTTCTATTCTTATAAATTTCATTTTGATGCATGTGTAGCCCTCTAGCAGGTTCCTATAGTAGTTGCTCATCATTTATCAACTTAGAAATCACTTGGTTTAAAGCTTGTCTAAAATTTCAGAAAAGAGAGGTCATGGACCACCACACATTTGGTGAAATATTTGAGGGTGATGCACCTAGAAGGGCAAGGCTTCCAAGATCATCCACCAGTGTCAGGACCTCATATAATGAGGATCTCATTACTCCGCGATTTGGTGACGAGGGAGATGAGGGGGATGCGCATCCCTCCACCTTTTCTTGCCAAACCTTCTTGCAGGCTGCTGGGATCCTTAATGATTTTATGACCTTGGTTCGGAGGGCTGGTATAACAAGTCTTATGCAGGATGAGAGTGTGCAATATGCTACGCTCATCAAAACATTTGTGGAGATTTTCTCCTTTACTAATAGTGTGTTCCATCCAGATGTTTCTTTCAAAGTTTATGGCAGGTCTTACCATATGACATTGAAGAAATTTTGTGGGGCTCTTGGACTTGGTACGGATGGGTCAGCAAAGAAGATTCCATCTCAACCCACTAATCTGTTGGAGCTTTACCGAGGAATAACCAATGATGATAGCCGTAGAGCTCAATAGGGAAAGATAATAAACATTCAGCTTCCAGCCATCAGGTACTTCGCTTACTATCTTGCCACTAATGTTCTTGGTAGGGAAAACACTAGTAATATTTCCAGTTATCATTTGGCTTTCTTAGCTGCTGCGCTCAACAATGATACCAAGTACAATATCGGTTCTCTCATTGCTCATTGCTTAACAGCTAAGGGACCCATTTATGGGGGAATTATTGCTACTCGTGTTGCTGCTACCTTGGACATTGCCGTTGATCCAAATGATACAATCTTGGCTCCTGAGAGGCTTGATATTGTTTCCATGAAGGCGCATCACTTTGTCACCACTAGCTCTGCCCTGGAGAAATTGGTTTATAGAATGTTGTTGATTGAAGGGGAAGAGAGAGAGAGATCCCTCTCCCCCAAACCACTTTGTTTAGTATTTCTCAGGGACCTTTGTCATGCTCCAAGGAGGAGATGGATGAGTTGCTATGCTCCCTTAACTTCCGTGGGCACTATCAGGAGGAAGCACCCTCATATGACCCCGCGGTACACTACACAGGGGAGTCCTCGAGCTCGTACCAGGACGAGGGAGCCTCCTCGTCATACTACGGAGGTGCATCTACTTGGGCGCCATGGGATTGAGCCCCACTTAGGCCAAAATCCTAAGCTTGGGGGGAGGTATACCTAAATCACACTCATATATATATATATATATATATATATATATATCATGTTCGGTCGGTTCTTTGTATATCCATTGTTTCGCTTTCTTTTTGGTTCTTGTTGCTTCTTTGTCAAAAACACAAAAATACCAAAAATATTTTCATTGTTTCTCTTGGTTTGTTTCTTTATTTCTTTGCTTTGGTTTGCCTTAAAAGAAAAATCCAAAATTATTTTTCTTTGTTTGGTTTGCATTTTCTTTGTTTAGTTTTTCTTTGTTTTCTTGTTTCTAAAAATCGAAAGCACCAAAAATATTTGTTATTATTCTTTGGTTTTGTGAGTTCTTTGCAGGGTTCAGCCGTCCTTAGTGGATTTTGGTTTCACGTAATTATTCAATTCACACAAGTGAAGGGCAATAATGAAGATTAAGACAACTCGAGGTGTGGTAAGAGGCTGATAACGAACTCTATTTGTTTCATTTTTGTACATATACTCATCATTGTGAGCATGCTTAGTCTGTTCATTGTAAGGCGTATGTTACTGATGGATGCTTAGTAGTTCTTGCTTGTCTATGATTAGCTCCAGCTTGCTAATAGTTTGTAGCATGTCATATGAATATTTGCTTGCATTGTTTTATTCATATTTTGGTATGATATTGTGGTATCCTCCTCTGACTGTTCATATGAATCGACTTGGCACATGCTGACGCATGCATATGACTAATCAATAGTCAGTAAGCCTCGATGATTTATTTTGACTCAAAGTTATTTTTCACTTTCATGCCATAATTAGTCCCGTTTTGTTGCAAGCATAATTATGACAGTTATTGCTCTCTCATTTGTCGCTCCCTATCTATTTTCTAGCCTTCACTTGCACTGAGTATGAGCTCTACCTGTGCTTCCAACTCCCCAAAACCAATATTTCCAACTGTGTCCACCATACCTACCTATTAGCATCGTTTGCTATTTCAGTGCATATTCAATATGTCATGTTTTCTTCCAAATAAAATGTTTCTCTGTTTTGAGAAAGTTAGTTAGTAAAGCTCTCACGAACTTGATCGCACACTTTATTACTTGCACTTAATAATCCTGAACCATTGTGACTTGTCCATGAAAGTTATATGCTTGCTAATTATATGCTGGGAGTCAGCAGAACAGTGTTGTCACGGGGAAAGATGTTTCCCTCATCCATGAGTGAGTAACATCAACCATCGATGTTTCCCTCATCCATGAGTGAGTAACATCCCGCTGTAGGCTTGGGGATGGTAGGGATTAGATGAGTTCTATCATGTAATCGAATAAGATCTTTTAGGGCATAGTGCCTAGTATCTCTATTAGTGCTATTAGACTTTGTTGCAACTTGTTGTGCTTAATGCTTGTCACTAGGTCCCGAGTGCCATGATCTCAGATCTGAACTTATTATTGAATCATTATGATAGTATTGTTTGTGATCTTATCTCAAGTTGTGTACACATCTCATTGTCCAGATGCAAAGGCCCCGGAGTGACAATAATTGGGACAACCGGAGGGGATGGCTGTGGTGTGAGGATCATATGTGTTCATGGAGTGTTAATGCTTTGCTTCGGTGCTCTATTAAAAGGAGCACCTTAATTGCCAGTAGTTCCCTAGAGGCCCCGCTGTCATGGGCTGGCTGGACAGAGGATGTTGTGCAAGTTCTCATTGCGAGCATGTATGACTATATTTGGAGCACATGCCTAGGATTGTTTAGTACTTGGATGCTTGTTCTTATTTATCTGCAATTCCCTAGATCTTGAAGTTACATGTTTAGACTCGTCCATGCAACGCCCGTCCATCCATCCCTATGCCTACCGCACTCGAATCCTACTATTACCGTTACTGTTACTATTGCTCGTGTTTCACTATTGCTATTGCTTTGTTATTGCTACCATAAACTGTTGCTACTGATAAACTTCTATGAGAAAGAACTATTTCTAGCTGCAGTTGAATTGACAACTCAGTTGTTAAGGCTTGCAAGAATTATTTGGCTCCCCTTGTGTCGAATCAATAAATTGGGTAATACTACCCGCGAAGACTATTGTGATCCCCTACACTTGTGGGTCATCAGAGGGCGCATGGGGTGAATCTTGAGAGAGGCGTAGATGTCATCATGAATAAACCTAAAGTGGGAACACCAAAAGAGATTGTCCTCCTACGGCTCATCACTATCAGCCTTATCATATAAGTAACGGTGGCAAATGGAAGAAAACTCAAGGATATCCGTATTTTTTTATTTGACTCGAGCCTGCTTGCCCTTTCCCTTTCTCTGAGTTGTCCTCTTCATAACCTTAACACGTTCAGCCATCTTATCAGCCTCTCTTTGCTGTCTCCTGTGTTCAACCTTGTCCATGATAATACATTCTTCATTTGGATGGAAGTAACGGGCACGAGGACGGCGTTTGTAGGTCTTGGGAGCACTCGATCCACATGTGAAGTGAAACGATGGATAGCAAGGTGATAAGCGCACACACAATTCCAGGAGGAATGCTAAAAATAGTAGTAAAGCAATCCATAGTTTAAATACACACGATATGAGAAGCTATGGAAATTCTGAAAAGGGGTGAACCTTCTAGGCTAGATAATCTAGCCCAGCCAGGGGCGGATAATCCGCCCGGGCAAAAATTGTCAGATCTTCCACATATTCAAATTACCAAAGTAGATCGAGCACTAGGTTTGCTATACTATAGTTCCTAACATGCAAAGGAATCAAAGAGTATCCTCTAAACCGAGTTTCCACCAAAAATAACAAATTCCATACAAAAGAGATGAATGGAGGAGTTACCCTCACTCATTGGAGGAAGAGCTCGGAGGAGAGGGTACCCGGAGGTGCTGGGAAGAAAATTAAAGGAAGGCTCGGAGAATACGGCGGTAGAATCGACTCTGGGGAGGGTTGGGATGGCCGGCGGCGTCTGGGAAGGTGACACGGTGTTGGGGAGGAAGTGCTGCTCTGTTTAAGACCTCCCCCCGACCCCTAGTCTTAATAGACAAAAACCACCAGGGGCAGATTATCTATGCCTCACTAGGGGCGGATAATTAGGCCGTCTCTGAACTTTCTGTTACACACGGGTTCAGGCCAGCGCGTCCCAAATAAAAACCCTCGCGAGTTATCAATGGACTTGTTTGCAAGAATAGATGGCTCGGATATGAGAAAAGGCTTGGGTTTAGACCACCAAACTGAGATGGTACTACACACCCAATATTGCAATAACAAATCTAATAAAGTCCAAGATTGGGTGTGTTTCCATAAGAACACAATATATCCAATAAAATCCAAAAATATCCACAATAAACCAACTCTTCTAAAAGAAGAGGGTGGTGGCCGAAGCCACCATGTTGGAGCGAATGCCATGACACCACGAAGATGTATCTTGAGTTCAAAACCAATGCTTATCAATAAACCACATATCACTTAATGATATTAAGGGAAATGATTTTTCTTGCTTTTTGCATTATGGGGGGAGGGTTAGCCCAATAAATTAGGACCACACTCCCCCTATGTCTATTCCCGCGTCTAAACCAAATAAAGGAAGATATGTAAGTGAGTATGCAATCGTAGTCAAGCCAAGCTCCTTGAATCCACGATATTTAGCTCATTCCTCAAGTAACAACACCTTGCTTCATCAAGTGGCTTTGTGAAAATATCAGCAAGTTGATTCTTTTTTATCACAAAGGATAAGGCCATATCACCAAGAGCAACATGATCCCAAATAAAATGATTGTGAATCTTAATATGCTTTGTCCTTGTATGCTACACTGGATTATACGCAATTTTAATAGCACTTTCATTATCGCATAAAAGAGGCACTTTGTCACAATTGACACCGTATTCCTTTAAAGTTTGCCTCATCCATAATAATTGCATGCATGCACTTGCAGCAGCCACATATTCAGCTTCATCTGTGGAGAGAGAAATGCAATTTTGTTTCTTTGAAGACGAACATACAAGAGATCTGACCAAGAATTGACATGCTCTAGAAGTTGATTTTCTATCATCCTTTTCAATAGCCCAATCGGAGTCCGTATATCCACAAAAAGAGAAATTAGAGCCATTGGGATACCATAGACCAAACCTTTGGGAATGAACCAAATATTGGAAGATTATCTTCACCGCCACTAGGTGGCTTTCTTTAGGAGCAACTTGATACCTTGCACACACTCCTACACTCAACAAATATCAGGTCTAGATGCATAAAGGTAAAGGAGAGAGCCGAACATGGACAGGTATACCTTTTGGTCCACATCTTTACCCTTGGGATTAAGCTCAAGATGACATTTATTTTGCATTGGTGTAGAAACGCCACTAAGATCCGTCATCTTGAACCTCTTGAGCATGTCTTGGATGTATTTTTCTTGATTAATGAAGGTTCCTTCTCTTAGTTGCTTGATATTGAATCCAAGAAAGAACCTTAATTATCCGATCATAGACATCTCAAACCTGTTAGTCATAAGCTTTGAAAATTCCTCATTAAAAGCTTGATTAGTAGAACCAAAGATAATGTCGTCTACATATAGTTGACATGCAAAAATCTCCCCCTTAACCTTCTTGGTAAAAAGAGTGGGATAAATTTGCCCAACCTCGAGGCCACGGTCTAAAAAAAGTTCTTTAAGGTGCTCATACCATGCACCTGGGATTTTTTAAGGCCATAGAGCGCCTTATCGAGTTTGTAGACATGGTTCAGAAAATTGGGATCCTCAAAACCTGGGGGCTGCATAACGTATACCAACTCACGTATAGGACCATTAAGAAAAGCACTCTTAACATCCATTTGGTGTAATTTAAAGTTATGATGAGCAACATAAGCAAGGCGGATATGAATGGACTCAAGGTGAGCCACTAGAGCATAAGTTTCGCCAAAGTCAGTGCCTTTTACTTGAGAGAAACCTTGTGCCACGAATCTTTCCTTGTTCCTTACAACAATTCCATTCTCATCTTGCTTGTTCTTGAAAATTCTCTTCGTGCCAATAACATTGCGACAATATTTGGGCTTCTCTACTAGCTTCCATACTTTGTTTCGCTCAAAATTATTCAGTTCTTCATGCATTGCAACAACCCAATCTGCATCTTCAAAAGGTTTGAAAACTTTCTTGGTTTCCACCATAGAGATATGAGCTTGATGATCACTGAAGCTTGCTAGCTCCCTTCTTGTGGACACCCGTCTTCTTAGATCACCTACAACTTTATCAAGTGTATAACTTCTTAATTTGAGGTTCCTTTCAGCACAAGATTTGGGACGAGTTCCAATCTCCTTATTGTTTATTGGAGGGATTGCTTCATCATTTGACTCCTCGTCTTGACCATTAGCTTGCCCTTGATCAACAACTTGTTCAGTGCAGACATGAGATGAGAACCTTGCCCTTAATTTTGATCAGCAGCCATAACACGAGGCTACTATTGTTATGAAATTTTAGGGCTAGATAATACGGCCTAGAAATTCTTGCTCCTTCTTGATCATCCTGGTTGTTTCTAGCACGAGTTAGGGTAGGGCCGCATAATCCGGTCTGACCCGGAAAATCCGGCCTGTGAGTTTCTGCATGTTCCTAGTCTTCCTATTCGTTTCTGGCATCCGATGAGGTAGGGCCGGAAAATCCGGCCTAGAGCTTCCAGATGCTTCATATGATGGATGATCTTCAGACTGTTGAGGTGTTGGTGTAGTAGTTTCTCTAGCATGTGGAGCTTGTTGAGCTTGTGTAGATGAGGGCTCTACTTGAGTATAGAATTTTCCTTCCTGATCCTCCACAAGGGGTTCCTCAATGGGGAGGAAAAATCCCACGTCCATTCCTCTTATGGCATCTTGGGTTATTTCAACATCTGCATCACAAACATCAACTTGCCCCACATGGGAGCCATCATTTTCCTCCAACACCACACTACAAGATTCTACAACAGTTCAGGAGAGCTTATTGTAGTCTCTATAAGTGTTGGATTTGGCACCATAACCAACAAAAATGCCTTCTAAAGCCTTAGACTCAAATTTAGACAAATGAACTCCTTTAATGAGAAAGAAACACTTACAACCAAACACCCAGAAATATGATATGTTGGGCTTGTTTCCAGTAAGTATTTCATACGGAGTCTTATCCAAGATTTGGCGGAGCTAAAGCCGGCTTGATGACTGACATGCGGTGGAAATAGCTTCAGCTCAAAAGTTGTATGGTGACTTGAATTCAGCCAATATAGACCATGCCATGTCCATTAGAGTCCGGTTTTCCTCTCGGTTACACCATTTTGTTGAGGGGTGTACGCAACAGAATATTGATGTCTTATCCCCTCTTCACTTAGAAATTCATTCAGGATGTAGTTCTTGAACTCAGAGTCATTGTCGCTTCTTATTGCCAATCTTGGGACATTTTGTTAACGTTGAACCTCATTGGAAAAAAAATCAATGATAGTTTGTTGATTCTCACTTTTCATCTTGAAAAAGTAGACCCATGTGTATCTTGTGTAATCATCAATTATGACCAGGCAATACTTCTTCCCACCTAGGCATGCCTGATACAGAAGACCAAAGAGATCTACATGAAGTAGCTCCAAGATCCTCTTAGACGAAATAATAGTATTCCTCTTATGGGGAGAGTCATGCATCTTTCCTTTAACACAAGCCCTGCAAATAGAATATTTGGCAAAGGAGACATTTTCTTTTAGTCCAAGGATGTTGCCACCCTTGTGAAGACTTTGAAAAGTTCTCACGTTGACATGGGCTAGACGGCGATACTATAACCAGCCCGCATCGGCCTTTCTGAATAAGCACATCGGACCCGTAGTGGTTTTCCCGGAAAATTCCACCACATACAGGTCATTTTCGACGTACCCAACAAAAGCGACCTTTAGAGACTTGCTCCACAAGAGTACCACTAAATCACCATCAATAAAAATAGGAAAGCCCATCTTACCAAGGGAACGAATAGAAAGTAAATTGTAACCGAGGGTCTCAACAAGCATGACGTCCACGAGAGAGATATCATGGGAAACCACAACCTTGCCAAGACCTAGTACCTCAGATTTTGACTTATCACCATAGGAGACGGTTATATGATCTTGATTAGGCCTCATATCCATGATGATCTCTTTTCTTCCGGTCATATGACTAGTGCATCCACTATCCAGCACCAATTTAGATCCACCGGAAGCATATCCCTGCAAGAAAGTTACTTCTTGGTTTTAGGTACCCATTTTTCAATGGGCCTTCTTATGTCAGTAACAAGGGTATTTGGGACCCAAATAGACCAAGAGATATAACTATCATAAAGACCTATAAAACTATCACATACATCACCATAATAATCACAAAACAACTCATAATTAGGATTGTTAGTCCCTGCAAAACCAATATAATCAGTTTTGTCCTTTGTGATTTTCTTTTCTGTGGTGCTTGTCTTGGCGTGTGCCTTCTTTGTCTTCTTTTTCTTGTTCTTCTTCTTCTTCTTCTTCTTCTTCTTGGACTTGGAGACATAACCGAGTCCCTCTTTTCCATAGTTCGACCTTTGCTTGCCAAGTATCTCATCAAGAACTTCCTTACCTTTGTAAGTAGATTCCTTGGTAAGATCATCGTTCAACCTAGAATTCTCTTCATGAACTTCTTCATGTGCACATGTTGATGTAGAAGTGCTAGGAATATCATACTTCCTCAGTCGAGTTTGGAGCTAATCATGAGACTCATTGATACTAGAGTATTAACTTTCCAAAGCCTTGTGGGCAATGTCAAGCTTCTCTAATTTCTTGGAGAGTCTAACATGAGCAGCCTCAAATTCAACTTTCTCCTTCTTTAATTTTGTTGCTTTGGCTACTGCATTGTCACGTTCTTTTGCTAGATTGGTCATAACTTCTTCATGTGACTCCTCGATTGACTCAAGTCTCTCTTCTAGAGAGACTCGAGCCTCTTCTTCTTCTTCTTCTATAGCATTTTTTAGGGATGCAATTTCCATTGCATCCTCCCTTTCAATTCTGCCTTTTTCTTCAAGGAGAACTTCGTTTTGAGCAAGCTGGTCCATGAGAGCCTCAAAATGCATTTTGTGCTCACCTTGAATGTTAGTGATAAAATAGTCCTAAGCAATAATTTCTTCCATAACCTTAAGACTAGTAGAATCATCCATGTAAATCATAATCTTATGAAAGGAAGTGGTGGAATATGATACTTCAGAACCTCTTTCCATGAGGTAAGTTACGTTCTTGTTGATGATGTTTTCATTAGGTGAGTCGAGGAGTGATGCCGTAGTAGACGTGGTGGATATGTCAGCCACTTCTCGCGAGCTATCATCATCTTCTTCATCTTCACTTGCAGATGAGTACTTCTCTTGAGCCACCAAAACAATCTTTGATTGCTTTTTGTATGGAGCATTCTTCTTCACAAATTGATTTTTCCGTGGAGCCTTTGACATTTATTTAAGAATGAGCCTTCCACCATTATATTCTCTACTTGGATTTGGACACTCAGCTACAAAGTGTAGCCGGTCTCCATAGTTGAAGCATGTTCTCAATATAGGACCGTTTTCCCTTCTTCCATTTGATCCACTCTTGCGTTCAAGTTCAGATTTGGCTTTAGCAGGGTCCTTCCAAAAGTTTCTGGCATAGAAGGACATGTACTCACCATGAGCCCTCTTGACATCCTCGGGACAGTCCATAGCTTCGAAGTCATCATTTTCTTGTTCAGCAACACTTTCCTTCAAGGCCACATTTACTCCCTTCTGCATTCCAATGTCTCGAGCACGAGTGTCTTCGGCATTCTTAGCAGCCACCTTGAAAGCTGCCATTTCGTGCATGACCTCATTGGAAATCATTTGGTGGTAATTGTGTCTACCTTGGAGGCTCTTCAAATCTGTAGGCTCAAAGGGCATAAGAGCACTAACATACTTTCTCTTAATCCACACATCATTAACATGGGAAGCACCAGGATTTTTGAATGTGGTGGCTATTGACTTGAGTCTTCTATACATATCCTTATGATCCTCGCCATCCATCATATAAAATCCTTAAGCTTGGTTACTCAAAGCATCATACCTATTCCTTCTCATGCTTTCATTTCCAATGAAGAGCTCGGTGAGGGCATCCCAAGCTTCATTTGAGGTGCTGATATGTTCTATGTGGGGCATGTCCTTGGGACCCACACCAAGTTGGATCATGTGTAGAGCCATTGCATTGAGTTGGCTATCCACAACCTCTCTTCTTGTTAAGTTTTTTGGGTCTCCAACATGAAGACCATTCTCGATGATTCTCATAACTCAATGGACGAGCTGCACACAAGAGATTTCATTAAAAATTGCCATTGATTAAAAGGAGATACAGAAAGCTTGGGTGGATCACCACTATTGTTTATATGCGGGTGAGGAATGGGTGGATCAGGTGAATATACATGAGGAACATCACTATATTCCGCCTTAACACTCCCCTTTTTCGAGGAGGAGAACTTGCTAGTGGCATCACCTACCACATCGTTTTCTTTGGAGTCGGTGTTACCCTTCTCCTTAGATTGTGGCGTGGCGGCCTCAGAGGCAGATGGAGGTGGGGTTGTGGGCGTGGAGAGATGCATAATGATTTGATACATATCTTCCATTTTAGTCTCCATTGGACTAATCAAGGTTGTTTCCAACGTATTGAGATCATTCATGGTGACCATGTCCGCAACCTCACTCCCATCTCCCTTGGTACCCATACTTATCTTAGGTAGTTAAGCCTGAATTAAAGATCCAGGGCTCTGATACCAATTAAAATGGATCATATTGTCACCTAGAGGGGGGGTGAATGTAACATCCCAAAAATGTTGAACAATTAATATCAAATTCCAATCATCAAAATTAGGGCTAACAAAAACTTTTGTTAATTCAAATCATTATGAATGCATGTCTGTATGTGATGATTGTATGAATGCATGATTGGACTTGTGTGATTTATCTAAATAGCAAGGAATGGTTTTATGGTGAAAAAAAACTCATCATCTAAAACATTTCCAAGCTGAAACAAATCAAGAGTAAATCAAAAACACAACAAATAAAGCAAATGGTCATTTTTGTCAATCTTGCTCACTAGGCCACTTTGGGTGTTTCTACTCCAAGATTTCAAACAGAAACTTTTCCATTTATTTTCACCCCTTGCTAGACCAAGTAAAAGTGAATCAAAGCCCACCTTTCAAACTTGCATAAACATTTGGAAACTGGATTCGAATCACATTTCAAAATTGAACCTGATTCATATGAGAAGATCACCCCTTTTTCAAAAACCAACCAAACCAATTCCACTTGACCAATCCAACTAACCAGAAACTCCCTAGTATGTAACTAACACACCCACCAAGTTTGAATGCAAAATTCAAATTTGAATCTCTTTCGGCCATTTCATCAAACACCTTGTAATCACCAAACAAACAAACATCAAACACTATTAGGAGCAGTGATTTTGGCCAACCTTGTTCCCTCTCTGGTTTGCAGCAAGCTCTTAGTAGATCATCTATCCCCTTCAAAAGTCTTTAGAACCACTGTGAGCATGCTATAGCCATCAGTGGTGACCAGACCGAGACAAACTTGCCACCCCCATGTCGACAGCGAGCTAGGAGAAGCACCAAGCCTAGAAAGCATGTCTGGAGCATTGACCACCGTCCACCGCCACCCCCTGTCCAAGCCCCGAGCATTGCTAGACCCTGGACCACCCAGCCGAGCATGCCAAGCCTCTCTGCGCGCGAGCCGAGAGCGCGCCAGTGTGCCAACCGCGACACACGCCCACAGACCGTGCGCCGCCCTCGCTGCGTGCAAGCAAGATCACTAGCACCCTAGGAACCCCGCGGACATGCCCGTTCACCGCCGCGTGGACCATAGACGCTGTGCGCCATTAAAATCATTGTCGGACCTGCCCAGAGCACCGAGACGTTCCGACCATTCCGCACCGCCCCACGCCTCGCCATCAAGCCTTTTTGATTCGCCAGGAGGAAATGCACCGCCCCTATCGTCGCCCATGCCATTAGCACGCCGTGACGACGAGCTCAGCCCGCGCCCGTCGGTCCCCTTCAGGCACTATAAAAGGAGGCCACCCCCATTCGATTTGAGCACACCATCTCACTCCCCTCTCTCTCAGAAGCACCCCACCTCACTCCCAGAGCAAGGCGAGCAGCGGATCACCAGAATTTGGCCGGAGTCTACCGCTGCTGGAGGGGAAGGGCGCCGTTGATTGTTGGTACCATGAGGATCGTCGTCGTCGGCTTCATCATTCGCCCCCGTCACCGACCATCGCCTAAGCCCCGGTGAGTCTCCCACGACCCCCACTGGCCGCGCTAGGTTTATGTCTCGCCGGCGTTGCCCGACGTGGACGATGAACATAGCTGTTGGATTAGGGTTAGATCGTGCGGTTCACATCCCCCCATACCGCTTCGCCACTCTCTGTCTCAATGACGAGTGGGGCAGCCACTTAACCAGCCCCACACGCGCTGTGCGTAGTGGGCCGTCCCAGTTAAACCTCCCGCGCAACCCATTAATTCAAATTTAGATTTATTCTTTTAGTTTCAAACTCAGTTCTGTACCTAGATTCAAAAATCAACCCAGCTCGATTCACTGAACCAAAATACATGAAACCAATTTTGTTAGAAATGTACTGGAGTGCTTAATCCAAGCCCGTTGGATTCAAACCATTTGGATTTGTAGATCTTCTATAGTAAAAATAACAATGCAGAAGCTTTTCTGCATTCAAACATTTTTCAAAATTCAACCATGAAAGCTTTTGAGTTGATTCCAACTCTAAAAAATCACATTTAACCATACCTTTCAGAATGTATAAAAATATATAGGTTTACTTGCAAAAATAATGAAGTACAAAAGAATGCCTCATAGGCCATTCTAGTCACTTTAATTAATTAAAAGAAAAAGATTAAACCTTATTAAATTGTGACACCACTTTAAATTACATTCACATGTACTGAAATATGTGGTGATGACATGTGTCAACATGATCTCATGTTTTAGTTGGAGAATATTAAATCTCAAGTAGTTTTTCAATGAGTAGAAATTACTTCTCTAAAATAAAAGGAAATAAAACTATTTGCCCTAATGGTTGTAATGCTTGTGATGATCCTATATCATCCAGTGAAAACCTTGGTGTGATGAATGGAACTAGTTAAGTATTGTGTGCTGATTGTGTACCTCGTATTTATTTATAGACGATAGTACCGACCAAGGATACGAGGAGGAAGGAGGATACTACGAGGAAGAAGCCGAGGAGAACTTCAACCACTGCTCTGCACAAGGCAAGCCTAATACTACCAGTTGAATTGGCAAGCTTATACTTGCAATTATGCAAGATAAGACTTGCAAATATGAAAGTTAGATAACCTATGCAATGCACTAAGCATGCTTGGTTAGATACCTTTGATGATACCCAATCCTAGTTTTACTTGCAAGCTTAGTATTTTATTTCTTTATCAAAGCTTTCTATTAGAGTTAACTCAGTGACTTGTAGATTTTAGAAAGATATATGAAGGTAGCATAAAGAGCATAAAACTTGACCTAAGTTAGATAATCTTGATGTCATCCTGAGGCATGAGATTGAACTTAGCTAATTCACACTTGTTTACCACCCCTCATTAGTATTTATCCCCACTTGTAGATGCTAGTGCTAAGCATAAAACTTGATCAACTTTAGATGGGAATACTTGGTGAAAATGGTTATGAAAACCTTAGAATGATGAGTCATTCTACTGAAATGTTTTGACATGTGTTCTTGAACACCAGATGATTTTGACGATGAAAATGTTAAGGCATGAGCCTTAGCCCTTTATAAAAATGATGGTTGTCTCGATGCAATACCATTCCAAATTTTACCGTACAACCACAATACCCGAAATTTGGGTAGGGCTTGACCGGAAATTTATATACCTTAGTATGGGTTCCCTTGCGGACAAGGTTTGAGCTAAGGCTACCTTGTGAAGATTGTCCACCTGTGCAGTTCCCAAGATGACAGTTGGTCATGGTTGGGAGGCCAAGCTCACAGGAGAGGTGCCCATACTAGGGCGTGTAATTGAAAGGTTTGGATTGATTATTCGCATACTGAGTATGGTGAATTCAGGATTGTTCCTGACGGATGTATCGAATGTTGTGGTGAAAGTGTACCACCTTTGTAGAGTACCAAACTATTCAAATAGCCACGTCCGCGGTTATGGACAGTTGGAGTGGCCATACAGTTCCGTTGTCAGATGTTTTCAAAATGACTTATGAAATTATTTATGACTTTGACTTGACCACAATAGAGTTGTGACAAGAGAATAAAGTTCCCACTTAGGTGCTATAAAACCATCAACTAGCTTTCTTTGCTTCTAAACTCATTAGAGGTAAATCTGGCTTTTTGCAAAATAACCCTAGAGCTTATTATCCTACTAAAAAACCACTTCACTTGTTAGTATTAGTTTGCGAGTACTTAAAGAGTACTCATGGCTTTGTCCCTGTCTATTCCCGTGACTAGACTATGAAGAGGAGTATCAGGAGGATGACAATAGGAAGGTTACGACAACTAGGATCATCTCCCATCATCAGCATTGCCTGTGACTATGAAGATGGAGCTTCGCCTACGCTATTGTTATTATTACGTTATTCCGCTGCTTGAATTGTATTAAGACTGGATCATGTGATCCTTATTTGTGTAAGACCTTATGTATGGTTTGTAATGGATGATGTACTATGATATCCAATCTGTTATGTCCTGCAAAAATGGTAATTCTGGGATTGCGATGTATGGCATAATAGGCTTCTGGGATTAAAAATCCGGGTGTTGACAGTGAATAGGTGCTACTCCAAATTTTAGTTCTTTTTAAATTTTAGTCTTTCCACAAAGTAAATTTTCTAGATATGCAATTACTAGAATTTCCCTATATGAAACCCTAACTACTAAGCGTGTAAAGAGGAGCGAGAAAACCGTAGTGAAGCACGTGGAGACACAAAGATTTTTTGACCGCAGTTCCTTCTTTGTTAAGGGAAGTACGTCTGTGCTGGAGGGGTGGACGTTTCTAAGACCACCACGCCACAATAGGCGACACCCTATTCTCCGATGGATCTCACCACCGAAGTCCTGATCCACCTTTCCACTAGTGGTACCGTTCGGGGCAGGAACCGGTGCCTTTACAATGCTAGCGTGGCACACATCCACAACTGAATTTGGAAGCTCCTATAATGACACACTACCAAAAGAATAAGGATTATCAAATAATTTGAAACAAGGATCTAGATATTTGCAAGAAATACTAGATCAAGAATCCTCCAAGTGAATGGACGGGAAGTGAAGCGCTTGATTGCTGTTGATGAAGATCAAGGCCTCCTCCTTCGATTTCCCAAAGATGGAAGCCTTTGGGTGGATGAAGATGGAGATATCGGTTTGGAGCTTGAAGAACAAGTCTGAGATTTTTCGAATGAATCAAGAGTTATGGCAGGAGGAGGTGATGGGAATTAAATAGCCCCTGCCAAAACTAGTTGTTGGAGACTTTGGGGGCCGGATTATCCACCCCGGGGAAAAATCCGCCCCGGAGCCAGAAAATCCGGGGGATTTTCTACCCCATACAGTATGCCTCACCAAAACTTCCCTCGCAAAACTCCTCGAGATGGCGGATTATCCAGCCCACGCAAAAACAGCGGGGGATATTCCGCCCTATAGGGTTTGCAACATGGAAAACAAAAATTTCTATCGCAGGACCACACAAAATATCTATTCTACGAGATCCGTGCAATGAGATTGTAGAGAACTAACCCCTGAAGATCCAAAGCATTTAACGAGATTCGGATCTCATGGTTGATGTAGTCGATCACTAGCTAATCTCAAGATTGTGTAGATGATCCTTCCGGCGCCATGTTCCAGCAGTGCTTCCGCAGTCGGTCACACATATGGTAGTCGATGAAGACCTTCCTCTCCCTTGTTCCAGCAGGGCAGCGGAGGTTGTAGATCTCCTCTGAATCCCAATAGCACAATTGTGTGGTGGTGGTGTAGGAGAAGAGATTACTGCAGGGCTTCGCCTAAGCCGGAGCAGTATATGGAGGAGAGAGGGGAGGCGCCGGTGGTTAGGGTTGAGGTGAGGGGCTAGGGGCTACCTCACCCCTCCTTATATGGGTGGAGGGGCAGCAGCCAGGGTTCCCACCCCTAGGCGAGTCCTTCCCCAACTCCTCTAGCTGGCGGCAAGGAAGGGAGAGGGGAAAAACATGCCCCTCAAGTTTTCCTTCTCCTTTCCAAACTAGGATTTGACTTTTCCCAATTAGGATTTGACTTTTCAAACCTCTCCTTTGCTTAGCCGAGTTGCCCTAGGGCATGATGTAGCCAATTACACTAGGGTATGGTGCATCCCAAGTTCCCCCTCTAGGGTGGTGGACCTTCCAGAACATTCTAGAAGCTTCCAGTCATAGCACCGAAAATATTTCCGAACCCTGGAAATAGACTTTCCTTATATAAATCTTATTCTCTGGACCATTCCGGATCTCCTCGTGATGTCCTGGATCCTATCCGAGACTCCGGACAACATTCAGTCTCAAAATCACATTCCATATCTACTCAAACAACATCACATACTTAAGTGTGTCTCCCTACGGTTCGTGAACTATGCAGACATGATCGAGACAGCTCTCCGATCAATAACCAACAGTGGGATCTGGAATCCATAATGGCTCCGACATATTTCTCCAATGACTTTGTTATTGAATGAACCATTTACATACGATACCGATTCCCTTTGTCGCACGATACTTTACTTATCTGAGGTTTGATCATTGGTATCTCTATACCTAGTTCAACCTCGTTATCGATAAGTACTCTTTGCTCGTTCCGTGATATGACATCCCATGTGACCTAGTCACATGCTTGCAAGCCAATTGGATGACATTCCACCGAGAGGGACCAGGGTATATCTATCCGTCATATGGATCGGCAAATTCCACTCTTGATCCATGTGCTTAAACACATACTTTCAGAATACCTGATTCCACCTTTATAACCACCTAGTTACGAAGTGTTGTTTGATGTCATCAAAGCATCCATCTGGTGATGGTGATTAACATGATCTCATGGTCAAAGGATTATGTTACTATGTATTTGAAAGCTTGTAGCAAACGAACTCTAAATGACTTGATCTTACGCTATGCTAACTATCGGAGTGTGTCCATCACATCATTCTCCTAATGATATGACCTTGTTATTAATAACATCTAATGTCCATGATCAGGAAACCATGATCATCTATTTATCAACAAGCTAGTTCAACAAGAGTCTTACTAGGGACTATTTTATGTTTACAAAACACACAAGTATTAATGTTTCCGGTAAATACAATTATAGCATGGGATGTAAACATTTATCATAAACACAAAGATATAATAATAACCATTTTATTATTGCCTCTTGGGCATATCTCAAACAGTCTCCCACTTGCACTAGAGTCAATAATATAGATTATATTGTGATGTACCTAACACCCATGGCATTCTGGTGCTGGTCATGTTTTTCCCTAGGGAGAGGATTAGTCAATGGATCTGCCAAATTCAGATTTGTATGTACTTTGCAAATTTTTATGTCACCATCTAGGACATGCTCGCGAATAGCATGAAAACGTAGCTTGATATGCTTCCGCCTCTTGTGTGACCTTGGCTCATGTGGATTGGCTATGGCACCCATGTTGTCACAGTAGATGGCCATTAGGTCCAACGCATTAGGAACCACACGAAGCTTCGTAATGAACTCCTTCATCCATATCGCCTCTTGTCAAGCCTCCGAAGCAGCTATGTATTCCGATTCAGTTGAAGATCTCACCACAATGCTTTGCTTAGCACTACTCCATCTCACTATTGCACCATTAAAAGTAATCTCCACAGGCACCATATAACAATTATTTAGACTTAAAACTAATCTCGACAATAGATAAAGATGGAGCATGACGACAGCGATCACATCAACCTTGGAGCCATTTCCAACGCGCATTGTCACATCGTCTCTTTCTATTCTTTGCTTATTCTGCAGCACCTGTTTCAAGTTACAAATATGAGCAACTGAACCAGTATCAAATACCCAGGCACTACTATGACTACTAGTAAGATACACATAAATAACATATATATTGATGACTGGATTCCTGCACCAACAACAAGGTTATTGCAGTACTTGTAGGAGAAAATATTTACGAGTTTGTCCCGATGGGAGCTTGACAAATGGAAACAACACGACCCCGCATCCACATCGTCAATGTGGCCACGTTTCGCACGCAAACTGTGGTTTGGAAATAGCCTATTATATAAGTTACTATAAGAGCGGTAGTTGAGAGAGGTTTAAAGTATCTAATAACAATAAATTTTTAACAAGAACAAAATAAACTAAGACAGAAAGTAAACAAGAATATGCTATTATGATTAAGAAGGTTTGCAAGATGATGGAGAGAGTTCTCAGGAAGTAGTGGATCCATTGCTAGTAATTAGAAAGAGTGATCAAAATTATTATAATGAGTAAGACCATGTATGATATGTGTGGGAGGAGCTCCATATATGGACGAATAGGCAGCAACCACTGCTCACATCATCCGTCATAACCACAACAGACAACAATCGACATAAATCGAATTACTGTGCTATTAAGGTATTTCTCTTGTGGCATGGACATGGCTTGATGAGTTCTCCTTGATTCCCCAAGTTAGTAAAATAATGACAACTATTTTATAGTCACAATAAGTGCTATCATCCTTCCGTCTACCAACAAGTAATCCCCTTCATCAATTCGCCGCAAGAGGCAAGTATTACGGAGGTGCACAACTCCCAACATAAAGATGAAGACAATTAACACAGACACATAATGAACAATATCACACAATAATCTTTATCTCAATTCAAACATACTAGGGCTTCTCCATCTCCCCAAGAACAAAGGAAACTACTCACACATGAAGGCAATCAACATCATGGATTAAATATGAATGAAGTATGATGATACAATTGAGAACAAGTGCAAATCCAAGATTCAATCTAGAATTACAACAAGTAACCAAAGGGGATCGGTGATGGAGACGTTGTTGATGAAGATGACGATGTAGATCAATGTGGATCCTTCAAGATCCTAGTACATTCTCCTCTTGTGTGATGGTGATGGTGTAGATCTTGATTGGAGGAGGCTATGGCGGTAGAAAGGCAGCAGTGCTCTGCCGTGGTGGAGGATATGGCTTGGTGGCGGCGGTAGAGCCCCTCCCCTGGAGGGCTATGGTGTTATTGTTGCTTCCTTTGGCTCCTCCCCTATTTATATAGGCCTTGTGGGTGCCCTAGGGTCTGGGTCAAAATCCCGTCGTTTCCGACGTTTTTACAACTATATGTCCGGAACTATACGGCGGCCGGCCGTATAGTTGGTCGTTAAATCTTCTGCCTCCTTTAGTATTTTGGCCGCCATTTCTTCATACGAACTCCGTTTTGGGTGTTCTTCGGCTCGTTGGATTCGTATAATCGAGGCCTATAACCAAATGGTATTGGATATATATTTTGAGAAGTTTGAAAAAATCACTTTTCCAACCTCTCAAATGGCGAAGTCTGGTCGCTGCAGCTCCTCCATACTATGCTCTCTTTTTCCTTTTGCCTTTTTTTTGTCCATAATTATCATCAACACCTACAAACATGTCAAAGACAAGAAAGGGGGATAAAATTCTACCTAAACTACTAAATGTGCAAAGCTCATATTGAATATAATGAAAACAAGTTATCATGCATATAAGGCATATCAATAGTTTCATGGAGCATGATATGATAAGCAATTGACACAATTTATATAGCTAAAAATTATTGTATTATCACAGCCATCAACTTCCCCAAGCTAGATCTTGCTCGTCCTCGAGCAAACGGGATCGATAACTTAATGGATGTGATCTTGCTTATCATTGCAAATCAATGCACTGTATTCTTGTTTTTCCTACAAGCTCAAAGCAAGAGAGCACTGATACGTTGAAAACGTATCTATAATTTTTGATGTTCCATGCTTGTTTAGTATCTACTATGGTTTGCTTTGGCTACACTTTGAGGTGTTTTTATATGTTTTTCTGGTACTAACCTATTAATAAGATGCCACAGTGCCAGGTGCTCGTTTTCTTCTATTTTTGGTTCCAGAAAAGGCAGAAAATCAATATTCTCATAATTGGATGGGACAAAAGCCAAAGTCAATATTTTACCATGGGGAACATGGAGCCATAATACGAGATGGAGGGGAGCCACCAGGGGGCCACACCTGCTGGCCGCACGGCTAACCCTAGCCCGCGCCTAGGGGGTGCGGCCGCCCTGGCTGCCCCCTGCCTTGCCTCTTCGCCTATAAAGTCCCCCCGAAACAAAAACCCTAAGTATTCGATCAATCTTCCATGAAATAGTCTGTAGCCACCGCCACCATCGTCCCTAGATCGGGGGGATCTGAAGCTCTTCCCGGCACCCTACCAGAGGGGAGATTATCCTTGAGGCCTTCTTCTTCATCATGCCAGCCTCCGGAATTAAGCGTGAGTAGTTCCACCTTGGACTACGGGTCCATGTAGTAAATAGATGGTTGTGTCTCCTCCTTTGTGCTACCATGTTTAGATCTTGTGAGCTCCGTTCATGATCATGATCATCTATTTGTAATCATGCATGTTGTGTTTGCGAGGATCCGATGGATACTGAGATTACTATGTCATATTGATTAATGGTTTTGTCTTATTGATTCTATCATGTCTGTGTTGTTTGTGATCTTGCATGTTCTCCGTTTCTAGTAGCTATCTTGTCCAAGTAGATGCTAGTGACTCCAAGAGGGGGTATTTATGCTCGATAGTGGATTCATGCCTCTATTTAATCTAAGGGAAGTGATAGAAATCTCTAAGGTTGTAGATGTGTTGTTGCTACTAGGGAGAAAACAACGGTCTCTTGTTCATGGAACAAGTGGATTGTTTACCTTACACACTTTGCTTAAAGCAGTTATTTGTTGCTTGAAACATAATACTAGAGGGGGTTCTGAGGATAACCTGAAGGTGGATTACTAGTCATAGATGTAGTTGAATGGAGGTCTATGTATCTTGTTGTATTGCCCAATCGAATCTCATAGGATCATGAATGTATAGTATTGCATTGTTATTCCTTGCTTAGTCCTATCAATTGCCCTGCTGTAATTTGTTACCCGACATGCCATGTTTGTTTATGTTAAGGAGAATACCTCTAGTGAACTATGGACCCTGGTCCAATATTTACCATTGATACATCTTCCACTATTACTGTTAACTTTCTTCAAACCACTATTACCTTCCACACCATACAGTTAATCATTTGTTTTCACCAAACCAGTGAGATTGACAACCTCACTATTTGTTGGGGCAAAGTCTTTAGTTTGTGTTGTGCAGGTTTCCAAGTTGCTAGCAACACCTTTGAGTCGTTTCCTTCCTCCTACTAGTTTGAAAACCTTGGTTCCTTACTGAGGGAAGAACTTGCTTCTGTACTCATCATACCTTCCTCTTGGGGTCTTCCAACGAAGCTCTACAATGATCTGAGCCACATCAAGCTTTTTCTGGCGCCGTTGCCAGTGAGCTAAGGACGTCTTCACATGGGGAGTCCTTCACAACCTTTCTCTTTACTTTGTTTTTTTTTGCTTAGTTTCCTTTGCCTTGTTTTGTTTTCCTATTTTTATCAAAAACTCCAAAAAAAAATTAGTTTAGTTTGGTTTGCTTTCTCTTATCAAAAACACAAAATTTTAGTTCCTGCTCTAGTTGCTGCTGCTCTTGGCTTGCTCCACTTTTTCCAAAATGAACTCTGCTGAGAACACCAAGTTGTGTGACTTCACTAGCACAAACAACAATGATTTCCTTAGTACACCTATTGCTCACCCTGCTCCTGATGCTACCTTTTATGAAATTAAGCCTGCTTTGTTGAATCTTGTGAGGAGGGAGCAATTTTCTGGTGCTAGTTCTGATGATGCTAGTGCCCACCTCAATAACTTTGTTAAACTTTGTGAGATGCACAAATATAAGGATGTAGATGTAGATATTATTAAGCTCAAGTTGTTTCCTTTCTCCTTAAGAGGAAAAGCTAAAGAATGATTGCCATCCTTGCCTAGAAATAGTATTGATTCTTGGCTTAAGTGTAAAGATGCTTTTATTGGAAAAAAAACTATCCTCCTGCTAAGATTATATCTATGAGAAGTGAAATAATGAAATTTAAACAACTTGATAATGAACATGTTTCTCAAGCTTGAGAAAGAATGAAATCTTTGGTTAAGAATTGTCCCACTCATGGACTTACTGCTTGGATGATTATCCAAACTTTTTATGCAGGTTTGATCTTCTCCTCAAGAAACCTGTTGGATTCAGCTGCTAGAGGTACCATTAGACCATTACCTTGGGTGCTGCAACAAAGCTCCTTGATAATATGATGGTTAATTATTCTGAATGGAACACTGAGAGAGCTCCACATGGTAAGAATGTAAATTATGTTGAAGAAACCTCCTCTTTGAGTGATAAGATTGATGTTATCATGGCAATGCTTGTTAATGGAAAAGCTCCTATAGATCCTAATAATGTTATGTAGAGGCCTGAACCAAATAAGGTACAAGTCCCTGTGTTTACAGTGCCACTCCCTGGATCGAATAGCTAGCACCCATAGTTTAAGATGTAATATCAATAAACAAAGGTCATATTACAACTCATAGCCAGGAATAAAATAGTTCATTACAACTTAGATAGCTCATATGGCTATCTTATTACAGAGCAGCAGATATAACTATAAGGCATGGTGTCCTTCATCTTCATATACCACAGGCAAACATGTTGGTTGTAGACTTGTAATCCCTACTCAACAAACTTCACTAACATCAAGCAAACCTGCAACATGATAAGTTACAGCCACAAGGGTCAACACATTTGAATTGTATTGGCATGTGATATCATATTTATATGGAGAATCTAACATCTACAAGAATATATGGCTAAGTGGAGTTTTGGATGGACTTTGCATAAAACAAGTTTTTCCTATCCTTAAAAAAAATAGTTTTTCTCTTTTTCAAAAACATTTCAACAAACATGGTAGACTAGATACACACCAGGTGCTTCCCTTGTTCACCCAACAAGTTTTAACTTAGATAAATTAGAATGATGAAATTCTTGAACGGCTTCACTGTCTTGATTGCTCAAAGTTGTCCCTAAAAGGGGACATGGCTAAGTACTTAGTTTTACCCTCTCGAGAGGTGGTGCACTTTTCCCACAAGACTCGACATGCATCGAGATGAGACTTTTTAGAAGCAACCCCTCAGACTACCATGGACGCGTTCCATCCTATCATCACTACCACCTTCTATCCATCTGGCTGAGTTCTTGCAACTTAGTTGGTCAAGGCAGACCCCATATGCCATGTGGCTGCACTGGAAGCTTCTCAACACTAAACATCTCAAATATCTTTGTTCCTGGGTGGCCATCCATAAGTGTGATACATAGGGTAAACCATAGACATGAGCCCTGTGTAACCACTCAACACAAACAATACTAGTCCCATTCCACCCAGGTGTTTCATTACCATCAGTTGTTTTCATTAGTCCAAAAACAATACTTGTATTTTCATAGGACATCATATCATGATTTCCACCCAAAAATCTATATAGCTAAACTAAGCATTCTAAGCATACCATGTCTCCTATCTTTAGGAAATACTACCAAGGTAGATACTATTGGTTTAGCATAGCATAGAAATATACAAAAAAGTCCTATCATGCATACTACAATAATATCACTAATGCACTATTGAAAAGATAGGACTTTTGAAGACCAAAGTATCACTTGCCTTTATAGTAGAATATTTAGGTACTCTCCTTGATCTTCAAATTTTCACACTCCTCCAAGTTCAGTACATCACAATCAAGCAAAGCACACATTCAAAACTAGCACACCAAATAACAAAACAAAACAAGAAAACAAAGAATTGCATGCAAGCATGCAAAAGGTTATTTTATTGAATTTTTTGTTCCTAACAAGGTTCTAAACATTTCAAAACACCTACTGGTGTTTTATGAAGTGGAATTTCATTTGAAACCAAGTTAGTGAAAATAAGTCATTTAAATCATTTTTCTTTGGTTAAATCATTTTTCTAGTGTCAACAAAATATACTTTTAATTTCAAGTGTTAGTGTTTATGGTCAGAGGGTTCAAAACAAAACCATTTGAAAAAGTATTTACTCAAAATTAATTATTAGAACAATATTTATACTCAAAATAGCCCTAAAGAATTCTTTGCATAAAACTCTAATTTTCAGAATAAAATGACCAAATTAAGGCCGTAGGTGCAAAGTACACATTTTTTGAATCCATAGACACAAAATATGTATGTTTATGATTTGTAGATCAAAAGTTATGAAATTTGCAAGTTTAATCATCTAAAAATCTTTTCTGAATTTTTTGTCTGAAAAGGCCTAGCCACGTGGTGTGTTTCTATTGGCCTATACCGTTTTGGTTAGATCAAGCGATGCGGGCCATTAGATCTAATTTGAACTACACAGATCACATCAAACTGTACCCCTTCGATTAGTGATCTAATCTAGACCCTAGGGTGCACATCCGATGGTCCACAGTAACTGGCCAAGATCTGGCGGCGCTGGCTACTACACGCGGGGGCGGCGCATCGGGCGACGGCGTACTGGTGGTGCTAGGGGTAAAGGGGGCTCAGGGGCATTAACGAGCTTGCGAGGACGCGAGGTTTACTGTGGTAGCCGAGGTTGACGAAGTGGCGCACTAGTTTGGCCGCTATTGCTCGTCGGAGTTGCGCTTAACATCGAGTGCTTGCGGAGGTCGTAGTAGGTGAGCTCCTAGAGCGAAAACAAGCAAAGCAAGGCATCAGGGAGGTGCGCATGAGTACGGCGAGTAAGGTCATTTCAACGAGAGGGCAAGGGGAGGTCAGGGTTCACCAGAATCGGCACCGGAGTCTGTCGGGGTCATCGGTGGTGCGAGATAGAATTGGAGCAGCCTGGGGGCTCTCTGATGCGGGAAAGTGAGGGGAAACAAAGAGGAGGGAGTGGGGGTTAAGAGAGCATGGTCCGGGACGGTAATTACTCGCGCATTTATGAGAATTCACGGGAAATTAAATGAAAGGAAACAACAGAGAGGAGAAGCGATCTCTGCGTGTGAGGTTGACGACGGGGACGATGTGGCGGGTGGGGTCAATCGGTTATTTAGGGGTGCGGGGAGGGTTCAGGTGCAAAAAGAAGCAGAGGGGAGAGGGGGGTGGCCTGGTGGGCTGGTTGGGCCGTGGTTGCTGGGCCAGAACGGTAACAGGTAAGTTTTCCTCTCTTTTTTTTCTTCTAAACTTTTTTCCTTTTCATTTTCTGTTTTCTGTTTTTAAATCAAATCAAATGATTTAAACCTCTCTTTGATTCAAAACTTCACCAACTATTTTCATTAGGTTTTATACCAATTATTAGTGTATTATTTAGTCCAATTCAAATATTTTTAACAAATATTCGTTTAAAATTAAGTGATGCATATTGGTATTTTTTAAAATAAAATATTAATGTGGGTTATAAGCCCATATAATTTTTTTTAAATAATCCTTTATCCTTATATATTATTTAGGTATAGTTTTATTCCATTTATTCATGGACTTAACCATGGTTTTAATTGTCTTTGCAATAATTCTTATTTATTTATTTGTCGTATAAATTCATATCTTTTTATTTATAGTTCCAAAAATGGTGATTCCAATTTTTATAATTCTACTTAATAATTATTTTTTTAAATCCTTTTAGGATTACTTTGTTCACAATTAAGTATTGATTTTAGCTACAAGCTTTATTATCCTTGGAATACTTTCTTTTATCTTATAAAAACATAAGTTTATATCCATGGCTCTAAGTCGAGTGAAATCAATTCCCATGGTTTTATAATATTTTTGTTGACCAAAATTATTTATTTAGGAATGTTTGTTGCTAAATTTTTATATGGAACAAACCCATAGTCTTGGAGTGATATTGAAGATGATTTCCTTTATTAGGCTTTAGGGTTTAGGTTTAACTTTTCCAAGTGCTTAAAATCAAGATACATTCCATGCATGAAAGCATTTGATCTGTTTGAAAAAAAAATTGTTGCTTTTTCATTCAAATTTTGTTCAAGTAAGGTTTTGATGTTTCCATTTAGAAACAAAAAGTTTATTTTTCCCCTAAATTTCATCATTTAATTCTTTTGTTTGTTTATTTTGCACATTTCAAAATTTGCAAAAATTTTGTGATGTGACATGTTCCCTTAGCCTCTTTGGTTGCTCAAGTACATCAAGTTGATGTGAACTTCATTAGAAACAACAATTTCAACAACAATGCCTATAGGAATAATTTCTGTAGTAACAACAATTATAGGCCTTATCCTCCTAATAATGGCAATACATATGGAAACTCCTACAATAATACTAGAAGTGCTCCCTCTGAACATGATGTCATGCTCAAAGACTTTATGAGTAAACAAACCACTTTAAACAAGACTTTGGAGGAAAAGCATTTGAATGTTGAGAAAAATATTTCCTATTTGTCTAAAGCACAGTCCCCTTTGATTAATAAAATGGCTTCTAAACCTGAAACTTTGGAAAGTACCATTGCTTCTACTCATGCCATACAAGTTACTATTGATGAAAATGTTAGACGTTTAGCTCAACTGTATGCTAAGTGGGAAAGAGAAGCTAAAATTGCTAGAAACAATTGTGTGTGCACTATCACCACCAATATGGATGCCACTAAACCACAAGAAGTCCCTTTTCATCCTACCACAATTCCTAAACCCAATGAGTCTACTACTAGTGATGCTAAGTTTGATTTTGATCTTGATGGTTGCAATATTTCTGCAGTGATTATGTTCCTACAAAATCTTGCTAGAAGTCCTGATGCTAGTGATATGAATGTAGCTTTCACCAAACAAATTACAGATGCTCTCATTAAAATTAAGGAAGAAAAGTGAAAACACAATGCCTCTATTCCTAGGAAAGTAGAAGATAGTTGGGAACCCATCATTAATATGCAAGTGAATGACTTTGATCTCAAATATTCATGTGACCTTGGTTCTAGTGTCTCTATTAGGCCTAGAAAGATTTATTAAATGATTGATTTGCCACCTTTGGAAGATTGCTATTTGGATGTCCCATTTAACGATAATGCTAAAAAGAAACTCATGGGGAGTGTTAATGATGTTCTTATTATGGTTAACAATGCTTATGTCCCTATTGATTTCTATGTTTTGGATGTTGAATACAATGCTTCTTGTCCTATTACTTTGGGAAGACCTTTTCTTAGAACTATCAGTGCCATCATTGATATGAAAGAAGACACCATTAAATATCAATTTCCATTCAAGAAAGGTATTGAACACTTCCCTATGAGGAGAGAGAAGTTGATTTTTTTCTCCTCCTTTGAAATCAAGGTTTGATGTTAATCCTTCTTCATTTGAAAATACTTAATTCTTGCTTCTTGTGCCTAACTTAAAGGCGTTAAAGAAAAGTACTTATTGGGAAGTAACCCAAAAGTTTTCTTGAGTCTAGGAAGTTATTACCTCTGTAATGACCTCTCCTTATCTTTTTTTTTGCTTTTTGTGCCAAGAATAACCTCTAATGAGAGGGAAGTAAGATTTGGGGAGTTGTTGTTCCAAAACAGATTTTTGTGCTCCGCCATAAAAAATCGTGTAAAATCTTTGTAAGTCGGATTTTGATTTGAGAAACAGAAGGTCTTCGAAAAAATCGTTTTCTTAAAAATCTCCCAGTATGTTAGCTAACTTTCATTAGTTCAACACATTTTGATTTGAGAAACAGAAGGTCTTCAAAAAATCGTTTTCTACCTGGTGGTCTGTTTTGACAGATTTCTGCCATTATTTGCATTTGCTTCTTATTGATTCCTTTTTGGGTTCTTTTTGGGAAATTGAGATTTTTTAGGGAATTGCTACAGTAACCTGTGTTTTTAGTGAAAGTTTTTATGTTCTAAAGCTAAACCCCAAGGGTCTATTATCTTTTGAATACACTAATGTTGCTAATGAAGATTGTGTGAAGTTTTGTATGAAGAAATATTTTCAGGTGTAGAGAAAGAATAATGTAATGAGATGAAGAATTGAAAAAAGCTCAATATTTGGGATTCCACCCCATGTAACCCAAAGAAATATTCAAGAGGTACAAGTGTCAAAGCTTGGGGATGCCCAAGGCATCCCCCTTCTTCATCAATAAAAATCCCAGGTCTTTCTAGAGTCTTTTTTTATTGTTTCATGCACTGTTGTGTTGTTCTTGGAGCATCTTAGTTTTTGTTTTAGTTTCCTTAGTTTGCATGAATAAAGTATTTTGGGCCCCCGTTCCCGCTGTCTTGTTTCAAATAAGTTGATTGGCGTTGGAGAGGAGTAGAAAGTTCTGGCTTGAATAGTACAAGAGGATCTTGCTTTGACTGTGACTTAGACTTTGTCATGACATGCTAGATGTTGTTTTGACCTTATGCTTAGTGATTATTGCTATAGAATGAATTGTTCCAAACAATTAGGATTGCTTAATGTGCCTTGAAGGAATCATGCGTTGTTTTAGCATACAAAAGCATAGTATTGTGGTATTCTCCTTTGGTGCTTTCTTTAGGTTGACTTGGCACATGCTCACACCATGTTATGACTATGAACAATTCACCATAGCCTCTATGATACTTTAGTCCTTGACTTATAGTACCACTTTATGCTTTGATTAGTACTGTTTTGTCGCTCTACATGATTATGGCAATAATTGCTCTCTTAGTTGGTCGCTCCTAGTCTTTTGCTAGCCTCCACTTGTATGAGTAAGCTCTACTCATGCTTCCAACTCCCAAGAAACCAAGTTATTCCAAAGTGTCCAATATAAATTCCTATGCATGGTGTGTTACACCATTCCATGTATATTCTTGTTTTCATCTACCTTCCAATTAAAAAGTCTCTTTGTTATGTGAAAACTTAGTGATTAAATCTCTCATGAACTTGATGGCACACTTTATTTTTCTTGCCCCGAACCATTGTGTCATCTATGTTGTATATGCTTGCACTTATACATTGGAATTAGCAGAACCATGCTGTCACGGGGAACGCTTTCAACATTGCACTTGTACTTTGTACCCATTTGATATCATGCTTTTGTTTATGGATGTCTTCGGTGTGAAATGAAAGGGGAGCTTGTAAGTCCATGGAGTTATGTCTGTGTGTTAGAGAAACGTCGTGGCCGCTAGCCTAAGCCATGCCAAATCATGGTGGAAACTTGCAGGATCACCATAATGAGCAATCTATGAAGCATTCTTCTTATAAAAAAGAGATAGAAAAAGAGATTGAGAAAAAGAAAAAAAATATGAGAAAAGTGGAAAGAGAGAAAAAATCACCATTTTTCTGATGGTATATAAGAAGATTGCTGATGGCGCCTGAAAGCGCTTCGTCGGGGAACCCGAAGAGCAAGGTGGTGATGCAACACAACAGAAAGTCTTCCCATAGTAAGAAACCGGGGTTATCGAACCAATAAGAGGAAGGAAACGTCTTAAAGGTGTTGAAAGTAACTTGTAAACCTGCAAAACACAAACTCAAGACTTTGCCCCAACGAACAGTGAGGTTGTCAATCTCACCGGTTGCTGTAACAAAGGATTAACTGTATGGTGTGGAAGGTGATGGTGGTTTGCAGAAATTAAATAGTAATAGTGGAAGATGTATCAATGGTAAAGATTGGACCGGGGTCCATAGTTCACTAGAGGTGTTCTCCTTAGATAAAGAAACATGACTTACTGGGTAAACAAATTACAACAGGGCAATTGATAGGACTGAGCAAGGCATAGAAATGCAATACTAAACATCAAGATCCTATGATATTTGATTGGGCAATACAACAAGATACATAGACCACCATCCAACTGCATCTATGACTAGCAGTCCACCTTTGGGTTATCATCCGAACCCCCTCCTGTATTAAGTTGCAAGAAACAGACAACTGCTTTAAGTAAAGTGTGTAAGGTAAGCAATCAGATTGTTCTATGGACAAGAGACCGTTGTTTTCTCGCTAGTAGCAACAAAACATGTACAACCTTAGACATTTATATCACTTCCCTTAGATTAAATAGAGGCATGAACTCACTATCGAGCATAAATACCCCCTCTTGGAGACAATAGCAACTACTAGGCCAAGATAGATACTAACAACGAAGAGCATGCAAGATCACAAATAACATAGACATGATAGAATCAATAAGACAAAACCATTAATCAATCATACATAGTAATATCAATATCCATCGGATCCCCGCAAACACAACTTGCATGATTACAAATAGATGATATCTTGATCATGAACTGAGCTCACAAGATCTAGACATGAGAGCACAAAGGAGGAGATACAACCATCCAGCTACTACATGGACCCATAGTCCAAGGTGGAACTACTCACACTTCATACCGAAGGCTGGCATGATGAAGAAGAAGGCTTCCGGGATGATCTGCCCTCCGGCAGGGTGCCGGGAAGAGCTTCAGATCCCCCGATAAAGGGACGATGGTGGCGGCGGCTAGAGACGGTTTCGTGAAATATTGATCGGGTGTTTAGGGTTTAGGCATCGAGGTATTCTTATAGGCGAAGAGGCGAGGCTGGGAGGCGGCCAGGGGGCCCACACCCTGCTCAGGCGCGGCCTAGGGTGGGCCCACACCTGGGGGTGCGGCCAACCCCTCCGTCTCTCCTCTAGACTCCGTGTTCTCCTCGGTGAAATATTGAATTTGGCTTTTGTCCCGTCCAATTCTGAGGATATTTTCTTACTAGATTTTCTGGAAACAAAAACAGCAGAAAACAGGCAGCTGACACTGTGGCAACTTGTTAATAGGTTAGTACCAGAAAACATATAAAAACACCTCAAAGTGTGGACAAAGCAAAGTAGGTACTAAACAAGCATGGAACATCAAAAATTATAGATACGATTCCGACGTATCAAGCATCCCCAAGCTTAACTCCTGCTCGTCCTCGAGTAGGTAAGTGATAAAAAGAATAATTTTTGAGGTGACATGCACCATCAAAACCAAGATCAACATTGAAAGATGGGATCAAAGAACTCTAAACATGAGCATGAAAGATGGAGTTCTAACAGTAAGACAAAGTAACTATGCATGCAACATGAGAGGCTACAAACAAAGATCATGAATAACATGCATTGAAAAACGTTTGTTTGTTTCACATACAAAAAACATGGCATAGTGGAATTCCGTTTGTCCCTCATAGAGTAGCAAATAGATGCATATGACACCTTCAAAGTTCATAAGAGTGACTATATACAAATAACACGAGAACAAGCAATATCAACAATATGCATCAATCAATAAGTTTTGGGACAATGCACATAGAACTAAGAATGGAAACAATGCCTCTTAACTGGTTCCTAAAGGTAGAAGGTGGAGTCTCAATATAATGGTGGACGAAAGGCCCTTCATAAAGGGAAGAAGGGATTTCAAGTTTCAAAAGATCTTCCAAAAATTATGGTACTTGTTACTTTCAGCCCTCATTGCCCCTATCATAAGCTTCTTGAAGTGATTAAGGTTAAAGTGAACAAACTATGGAGTATATGCTTGACAAAGTATAAGTTGGCAATCTCATGTCCCTTGAATACGAGGGCCGCTCCTGATGCTACTCAACTTTAGTCACCTGTAAGTTCTCGTCATAGTAAGTACATGTGTATCATAGAGAACCTCCAACAGGGTATCCCTTGCACATGGTACAGGATCTCTCCCATAACCAAAATGACAAGGCAAGCAGACAATGAGTATCTCAGTGATCTTTTTATTTTCTATTTGCATAGGTTTTTATTGAGGATGCTTCACAGATTTCTCATTATGGTGATGCTGCAAGTTTTCACCATGATTAGGCATGGGTTAGGCTAGAGGCCCAGATGTTTCTCTAACACACATACGTAACTCCATGGACTTACAAGCTCCCCTTTTATTTCACACCGGCGACATCCATGGACAAAAGAGCATGATATCAACTGTGTACAAAGTACAAGTGCAATGTTAAAAGCGTTCCCCGTGACAGCACGGTTCTGCTAATTCCAATGTATAAGTGCAAGCATATACAACATAGATGACACAATGGTTAAAGTTTATTAGGGGCAAGAAAAATAAAGTGCGACATCAAGTTTGTGAGAGCTTTAATCACTAAGTTTTCACATAACAAAATACTTTTTAATTGGAAGATAGCTGAAAACAAGAATATACTTGGAATGGTGTAACACACCATGCATATGAATTTATAGTGGACACTTTGGAATAACTTGGTTTCTTGGGAGTTGGAAGCATGAGTAGATCTTACTCATACAAGTGGAGGCTAGCAAAAGACTGTGATCAATCAACTAAGAGAGCAATAATGGACATAATCATGTAGAGCGACAAAACATTACTAATAAAATCTTAAAGTGGTACTACAAGTCAAGGAATAAATGAACATAGAGTCTATGGTGACTACTTCATAGTCATAACATGGTGTGAGCATGTGCCAAGTCAACCCAAACAAAGCATCAAAGGAGAATACCACAATATTATGCTTTTGCATGCTAAAACGACACATGATTCTTTGAAGGCACACTAAGCAATCCCAATTGTTTGGAAAAAAACATGCTACAGCAATAATCACTAATCATAAGGTCAGAACAACACCTATCATGACACGATAAAGTCTAAGTCATAGTTAAAGAAAGCTCCTCTTGCACTATCAAGCAAGAACTTTCTACTCCTTTTCAACACCAATCAACTTATTTGAAATAACACAGCGAGAACGGGGGTCCAAACTACTTTATTCAAGCAATAAACAAACTATTCACAGCAAACGAAAACTAAGACTCTCCAAGGACAACACAACAGTGCATGAAATAATAAAACGAAGTGTCTAGAAAGACCTGAGCTTTTTATTGATGAAGAAGGGGATGCCTTGGGCATCCCCAAGCTTTGATGCTTGTACCTCTTGGATATTTCTTGGGGTGACACCGGGGTGGAATCCCCAAGCTTGAGCTTTTGTCCATCCTTCATCTCATTACATCATTCTCTCTCTACACCTGAAATTTTTCCTTCATACAAAACTTCACACAATCTTCATTAGCAACATTAGTATATACAAAAGATAATAGACCCTTGGGTTTATCTTTAGAACATCAAAACTTTCACTAAAAACACAATATACTGTAGCAATTCCCTCAAAAATCTCAATTTACTAAAAATAACCCAAAAAGGAATCAATAAGAAGCAAATGCAAATAATTGCAGAAATCTGTCAAAACAGACCAGCAGGTAGAAACCGATTTTTTCGAAGATCTTCTGTTGCTCAAATAAAAAAGTGTTGAACTAATGAAAGTTATCTAACATACTGGGGGATTTATTCGTAAATATTTAGCTCAATCCTACTTATAGAGACTCCTCATGAATTTTTATGGTGGAGCACAAAAATCTGTTTCGGGATAGCAACTACCAAATCTTACTTCCCTCTCATTAGAGGTCATTCTTGGCACAAAAAGAAAATAAAAAGGATAAGGATACGTCATTACTGAATTAATAACTTCCAAGACCCAAAAAAACTCTTGGGTTATCTCCCAACAAATACTTTTATCTAAAGCCTTTAAGTTAGGAACAAGAAGCAAGAAATCAAGTATTTTCAAATGAAGATGCATTAACATTAATTCTCTTGCTCCTACCTTTCTTATATTTCTTCTTATATTTAGGGAAAATATGATCGCTTACTGGAGGAGCAAAATGCATAATGCATTTTCCCACATCTATTATTGCTCCAAGGTGTTTCAGCAGGGATCTTCCGAGTGTAATCTGTCCTTTGCCTACACATTCAATAACAATATAATTAGTAGACACCATTTTCCCTGAGATTTGTGTAAAGACACCTTCAGCTATTCCAATGGGTAATAAAGTTGCATTATTGGTAACATATATTTCTTCTCCTCCTTTAGAAAGTCCCCAAAGACTCAAAGACTCATAGATATCATTAGGCATAAGGAAAAATTCAGACATGATATCACATCGAGCATCAAAAGTTGCACTATTTATAGAAAATTTTATTGTAGGAAACCACTTTGAAGGCTCATAATTTATTGGAACATAACCATGGTGATCTCTAAGTGTGTGATAGCAACTGTTCAAAGAAGTAGTACTATACTCAAGAGTGTTCAACCTAGCATAGATGTCTATAAAAGAAGAATCAGACTTGCCAGGCATATTATAGATTTAATCAACCTCTTCATAGCATCTAAAGCTTCATTCTCAGTACAACGAAAATATCTTTCTCAGCCACAGCATCCAAAGCATATCTATAACAAAGAGTAATACCGTGGTAGAAATTATTAATAACCAAGCTAAGACTCATCTTAGGCTCGGTTTCCCTTTGTAAAGCAAAGATTCTAGACCAAGCTTCTTTGAAACTCTCTCCACTTACTTGCTTGAAAGTAAAGATCCTTTCCATAGGTGACACATGGATTGGACCAAAACCAGACATAGTGGCAACTAGAGCAGGAACTAATTTTGTTGTGTTTTTGATAAGAGAAAGCAAACCAAACTAAACTATTTTTTTGGAGTTTTTGATATAAAGAGGAAAACGAAACCAAGCAAAAGAAACTAAGCAAAATAAAAACAAATTAAAGAGAAAGGTTGAGAAGGACTCCCCTTGTGAAGACGTCCTTAGCCTCCCCGGCAACGGCGCAAAAAAACTTGTTGATGGCGCCTGGAAGCGCTACGTCAGGAAACCCCAAGAGCAAGGTGTCATGCAGCACAGCAACAAGTCTTCCCTCAGTAAGAAACTGAGGTTATCGAACCAGTAGGAGGAAGGAAACGTCTCAAAGGTGTTGCAAGCAACTTGTTAACCTGCACAACACAAACTCAAGACTTTTCCCCAACGAACAGTGAGGCTCTCAATCTCACCGATTACTGTAACAAAGGATTAACCGTATGGTATGGAAGGTGATGGTGGTTTGCAGAAAGTAAATAGTAACAGTGGAAGATGTATCAATGGTAAAGATTGGACCGGGGTCCATAGTTCACTAGAGGTGTTTTCCTTAGATAAACAAACATGGCATGCTGGGTAAACAAATTACAGCAGGGCAATTGACAGGACTGAGCAAGGCATAACAATGCTATACTAAACATCAAGATCCTATGAGATTCAATTGGGCAATACAACAAGATACATAGACCGCCATCCAACTGCATCTATGACTAGAAGTCCACCTTTGGGTTATCATCCGAACCACCTCCAGTATTAAGTTGCAAGCAACAGACAACTGCTTTAATCAAAGTGTGTAAAGTAAACAATCATCTTGTTCCATGAACAAGAGACCGTTGTTTTCTCCCTACTAGCAACAGCGCATCTACAACCTTAGAGATTTATGTCACTTCCCTTAGATTAAATAGAGGCATGAACCCACTATCAAGCATAAATACCCCCTCTTGGAGTCACTAGCATCTACTTGGCCAAGATATCTACTAACAACGGAGAGCATGCAAGATCATAAAAAACACAGAAATGATAGAATAAATAAGACAAAACCATTAATCATTCTGACATAGTAATCTAAATATCCATCAGATCCCCGCAAACACAACATGCATGATTACAAATAGATGAGATATTGATCATGAACGGAGCTCACAAGATCTAAACATGGTAGCACAAAGGAGGAGACACAACCATCTAGATACTACATGGACCCGTAGTCCAAGGTGGAACTACTCACGCTTCATACCGAAGGCTGGCATGATGAAGAAGGCCTCTAGGATGATCTCTCCTCTGGCAGGGTGCTGGGAAGAGCTTCAGATCACCCCAATCTAGGGACGATGGTGGCGGCGTCTAGAGATGGTTTCGTGGAATATTGATCGGGTGTTTAGGGTTTAGGCATCAGGGGCTTCTTATAGGCGAAAAGGCGAGGTTGGGAGGCGGCAAGGGGGCCCACACTCTGCCAAGGCGCGACCTAGTGTGGGCCCGCGCCTGGGGGTGCGGTCGCCCTGTGGATCCCCTCCATCTCTCCTCCGGACTCCGTTTTCTCCTCGGTGAAATATTGACTTTGGCTTTTGTCCCGTCTAATTCCAAGGATATTTCCTTACTACCTTTTCTAGCACACAAAAAAAACAGAAAACAGGCACCTGGCACTGTGGCAACTTGTTAATAGCTTAGCACCAGAAAACATATAAAAACACCTCAAAGTGTGGAAAACACAAAGCAAATTAGATACTAAACAAGCATGGAACTGAAGGGTTTCGCGACATAGTAAATCAAATTTTTCTACGGATGCGAACAGAGGGAAAGCCAAGATCTAATCTAGGAGATGCAATCAACGAGAGAGATTGGATTAGATCTTCATACCCTTGAAGATTCGCACAGCGGAACGTTCGTCGGAACGTGGGTGATGTAGTCGTACTCGCTTCTCCTCCTCGCGATCCGATCCGATCTAGCACCACAAGTGGCGGTGCCTCCGTGAGATGCACACGTGCAGCACCTCGACGTCTCCTCCTTCCTCGGACCAGCAAGTATGGTGGAGAGATGGATTGGATCTACAACACGACGGCGTGGTGTATATGGTGGAGAATTTCTGCAGCAGGGCTTCGCCTACAAGCAGTCGGGAGGGAGAGAGGAAAGCTAGCAAGGCGGCTAGGGTTTGGAGGAGAGGTGTGGGGGGTTGGTGCTCCCCCACCCCTCTTTATATAGAGGGGGGGCGCAGCCCTAGCCCCTCCCCCAAGCCCAAAGGATAAGGAGTGGGGGCATGGACTCTCCCCTCTTCTAGAAACCCTATCTCTAGTTTAAACGATTTAAACTCTCTAGGATCGCCTGGGCCCTATGGGCCTTGTGCCCCTGGCCCAATGCGACCATGACACTCCCTAATAGGCCCATGCCCCCTCCCGGAAGTTGGGGCCACGTTGGTCCCCTTCCGGAAGGTTCTAGAAGCTTCCGGTACAATACCGATTAACCCGGAACAATTCCGAACTCCAAAAACTGCACTGCCTTATATGAATCTTATTCTCCGGACCATTCCGGAACCTCTCGTGATGTCCCGGATCCCATCCGAGACTCCGAACAAAAATTCATAAACCAATTATCCAATCTATCCTAGCGTCAAGACACGTTAAGTGTGTGACCCTGCGGGTTCGAGAATATGCAGACATGATCTTCTATCAATAATCAACAGCGGGGTCTGGGAACCCATATTGACTCCCACACATTCATCGATGATCATATCGGATGAACCACGATGCCAGAATTCAATCAATCCCATATATATATTCCCTTCGTCTCGCGATATTTTACTTGCCCGAGATTCGATCGTTGGTACCGTCATACCTAGTTCAATCCCGTTCACAGCAAGTACTTTACTCGTTCTGTAATCCGATATCACTTTGTGATTAACTCCTTAACCACATGCTTGCAAGCGGTGTTGATATCGATTACCGAGTGGGCCCGAAGTATATCTCTCCGACTTGGGAGGGACAAATCCCATCTCGATACATACAACCCAACAGATACTTTCCGATCACCTGAGAGACACCTTTCTGATCACCCTCTCATAGGATGACGTTTGATGACCTCAAAGCTTTCTTCCGGTACCAGAGAGTTGCATTATCTCATGGTCTAAGGAATACAATATTTGACATAGGAAAAGCTTCGCAAAGATGAACACGATGAAACGATCTAATTGCTTCGCTTAGTTTGGGTTTGTCCATCATATCATTCTCCCAATGATATGATCTCATTATCAATTGACAACTCATGTCTATGGTTAGGAAACCTTAACCATCATTGATCAATGAGCTAGTCCTTAGAGGCGTACCAGGGACACGGTGTTGTTCACAAACCACACAAGTATTAATGTTTCCGCTTAATACAATTCTAGCATGGAATATAAACTTTATCATGAACAAGAATTATAATAATAACATCTTTATTATTGCCTCTAGGGCATAATTCCAACAGTCTCCCACTTCCACTAGAGTCAATAATCTAGTTTACATCTGGCAACAATCTCACACCCATGGCACTGAGGTGTTGATAATGTTTTACACGTGGAAGAGGTTTAGTCAATGGATCTGCGACATTCTGATATGTATGTACTTTGCTAATCTTCAGATCTCCATCTGCAATATAATATCGGATTATATGAAACTTGCGGTTGATATGCTTGGTCTTTGGATGATATCTTGGTTCCTTAGCGAGTGCTATGGCGCCAGTGTTGTCACACAATATCTCCAGTGGGTCCAATGCACTTGGAACCACGCCAAGCTCAGTGATGAAGTTTCTGATCCAAACTCCTTCACTTGACGCTTCTACAGCAGCCATGTATTCCGCTTCCACTGTAGATCCCGCGATCACGCTTTGCTTGCAGCTTCTCCAGCTCACATCTCCTCCATTCAAAATATAAATGTATCCTGTTTGTGATTTGGAATCATCCTTGTCGGTGTCAAAACTAGCGTCGACGTAACCTTTTACGACAAGATGTTCATCACCCCCATAGACTAAGAACATTTCTTTAGTCCTATTTAGGTACTTTAGGATGTTCTTCACGGCTGTCCAGTGTTCCACTCCTGGATCACTTTGATATCTGCTCGTCAAACTAAGAGCATTGGACATATCCGGTCTAGTACACAGCATGGCATACATGATAGAACCTATGGCCGAGGCATAAGGCACTTTGCTCATAGCTTCCCTATCATTTACCGTAGCTGGACACTGAGCCTTGCTCAATATCTTACCTGACAACATAGGCACTGAACCTTTCTTTGCCTTATCCATTCTGAACCTTTTCAGAACTTTGTCTAGGTATGTACTCTGGCTTAAAGCTATCAGGCGTCTTTGTCTATCTCTATAGATCTTGATGCCCAATATATAAGCAGCTTCACCTAGGTCTTTCATTGAAAAACACTTGTTCAAATAACTCTTCACATCGTTAAGCATGTTGATGTCATTTCCGATAATCAATATGTCATCCACATATAGTACCAGAAACGTCACCGAGCTCCCACTCACTTTCCTGTAGATACAAGCTTCGTAGCAATTTGGAACAAATCCAAAGCTCTTGATCACTTGATCAAAACGAAGGTTCCAACTCCGAGATGCTTGCTTCAGTCCATAAATGGAACGCTGAAGTTTGCATACTTTATCAGCATCCTTAGGATCGACAAAACCTTCGGGTTGCATCATATACAACTCTTCATCAATGTTGCCATTGAGGAAAGCAGTCTTGACATCCATCTGCCATATTTCATAATCATGAAACGCAGCAATTGCTAATAAAATCCGAATGGACTTAAACATCGCTACGGGAGAGAAAGTCTTATCGTAGTCAACACCTTGAACTTGTCGAAAACCTTTCGCGACAAGTCGTGCTTTATAGACAGTAACATTACCATCCGCGTCCGTTTTCTTCTTGAAGATCCATTTGCACTCAACGGCCTTTCGGTCGCTAGGAGGGTCCACCAAAGTCCATACTTGGTTTTCGCTCATGGATCCCAATTCGGATTTCATGGCTTCTAGCCATTTCTCAGAGTCTGGGCTCATCATCGCTTCCTCATAGTTCGTAGGTTCACTGTCTTCTACTAACAAGACAGTCAAGACAGGGTTGCTGTACCACTCAGGAGGGGCATGCGACCTTGTCGACCTGCGACGTTCAGTAGCAGCATCGTCCGAAGCTTCATGATCCTTGTCATTAGCTTCCTCTATTGTTGGTGCAGGCGGCACTGAAACAATTTCAGGTGCTGCGCTACTCTCCAATTCAAGAGAAGGTTCAATAACCTCGTCTAGCTCTACTTTCCTCCCACTCACTTCTTTCGAGAGAAACTCCTTCTCAAGAAAGGAACCGTTCTTTGCGACAAACACTTTGCCTTCGGTTCTGTGATAGAAGGTATACCCAATAGTTTCCTTAGGGTATCCTATGAAGATGCATTTCTCCGCTTTGGGTTCGAGCTTGTCCGGCATCAACTTCTTGACGTAAGCTTCGCATCCCCAAACTTTAAGAAACGGCAACTTAGGTTTAGCACCAAACCACAGTTCATACGGTGTCGTCTCAACGGATTTAGATGGAGCCCTATTTAAAGTGAATGCAGCGGTTTCTAATGCATAACCCCAAAATGATAACGGCAAATCAGTAAGAGACATCATTGATCGGACCATATCTAATAGGGTTCGATTTCGGCGTTCAGACACACCATTGCGCTGTGGTGTTCCGTGTGGCGTGAGTTGTGAAACGATTCCACTTGCTTTAAGATGCGTGAGAAAATCATAACTCAAATATTCACCTCCACGATCGGATCGTAGAAACTTAATCTTTCTGTTACGATGGTTCTCCACTTCATTCTGAAATTCCTTGAACTTTTCAAATGTTTCAGATTTATGTTTCATTAAATAGATATACCCATATCTACTTAAGTCATCGGTAAAAGTGAGGAAATAGCGATATCCACCGCGCGTCGAAACACTCATCGGTCCGCATACATCGGTATGTATGATTTCCAACAAGTCCGTTGCTCGCTCCATCATACCGGAGAATGGGGTTTTGATCATCTTGCCCATGAGGCATAGTTCGCATGTGTCAAATGATTCAAAATCAAGAGACTCCAAAAGTCCATCAGAATGGAGTTTCTTCATGCGCTTTACACCAATATGACCTAGACGACAGTGCCACAAATAAGTAGTATTATCACTATCTACTTTGCATCTCTTAGCCTCAATGTTATGGATGTGTGTTTCATCCCTTTCGAGATTTAGAAGAAATAAACCATTCACAAGAGGTGCATGACCATAAAAGATGTTACTCATATAAATAGAACAACCATTATTCTCCGATTTAAATGAATAACCGTCTTGCAATAAACACGATCCAGAAATAATGTTCATGCTCAACGCAGGCACATAATAACACTTATTAAGGTTTAAAACTAATACCGAAGGTAAAACTAAGGAGAGCGTGCCGACGGCCATCACATCAACTCTTGATCCGTTGCCAACGCGCATCGTCACCTCATCCCTCGCAAGCTGTCGTCTATTCCGTAGCTCCTGTTTCGAGTTACAAATATTAGCAACTGAACCGGTATCAAATACCCAGGCACTACAAAGAGGGCTAGTAAGGAAAACATCAATAATATGTATATCAAATATACCTTTGACGGTGCCAGCCTTCTTGTCTGCTAAGTACTTCGGACAGTTGCGCTTCTAGTGACCCTTGTCCTTGCAATAGAAGCACTCAGTGTCGGGCTTAGGACCAGACTTGAGCTTCTTCTCAGCAGGGGCACTGCGCTTGCCGCCGCCCTTCTTGAAGGGCTTCTTTGCTCCCTTACCTTTCTTAAAGGAGGGCTTGTTGACCATCAACACATGATTATCCTTCTTGATGTCCACCTCCGCAGCCTTCAGCTTTGCGAAGAGCTCGGTGATCGTATCAGTGGAGCCAATCTGATTATGAGTCACTACAAAACTTTTGTAGCTGGGAGGGAGTGATTGCAGAACCCTGTCAATCTTGAGCTCCTCTGGAATCGTGCATTCCAGTTGCTCAAGGCGTTGAGTGTAGCCCGACATCTTTATGGCGTGCTCACTAACGGAACTCCCTTCCTCCATCTTGCAGTTAAAGAACTTCTCAGGGATCTCATATCTCTCAGAACGGGCTTGAGTCTGAAACATGGTTTTCAGCTCCTCGAGAATCTCAAAGGGCCCGGGATAGGTTTCAAAACGATTTTGAAGTTCCGGTTCCATAGCAAACAACATGGTGCTCTTAATCACACCATAATCATCTTTGCGCGACTGATAGACATCTTTCTCATCAGCCGGCGCAGTTGCAGCAGGGGGGTCACCTAACGCTTTCCCAAGGACATAGTCCTTTTGTCCGCCAGACAGAATGATTCTTAGATTGCGGAACCAATTGGTGAAGTTAGACCCATTGTTTCTAAGCTTTTCCTTCTCAGCAAAAACGTTGAAGTTGAAGTTGGATTTGGCCATGTGATCTACAGTATTTGCAAGTACAATTTAGACTATGTTCATGATAAGTAGTTCAACTTAATCAAATTACTAGATGAACTCCCACTAAATTCAACATCCCTCAAGTTGTTTAGTGAACACGATCCAAATTCACCACACCTAATCCGATCATCACGAGAAGAGATGTGGTTTCAATGGTGGACAACAAATGTCGATCATATCATTCATATGACTCATGCTTAACCTTTCGGTTCTTGTGTTCCGAGGCCATGTCTGTACATGCTAGGCTCGTCAAGCTAGACCCAAGTATTTCCGCGTGTGCAAAACTGGCTTGCACCCGTTGTATGTGAGCGTAGAGTCTATAGCACCCGATCATAACGTGATGCTTGGACACGACGAACTTTCGCAACGGTGCATACTTGGGTAGAACACAGTTTTTATCTTGATCTTTAAGTGAGGAATCATCTTATAATGCTACCGTCGTGATCTAAGCATAATAAGATACATAAAGGATAAACATCACATGCATATAACTTTATGTGACATGGTATAGCCAATCTTCGCGCAATGATCTCCATCTTGTGCGTTCCGGCATGATCTCCATCACTCCACCATGATTGCCTCCACCACGAATAGCAACTACAACTATTGCTAACTACTTAGCGATAAAGTGAAACTATTACATGGCGTATAAGAAGTTGACACACAGGTCATACACAATTATAAAGACAACCATATGGCTCCTGCCGGTTGTGTACTCATCGACATGCAAGTCGTGAAACATTACAAAACATGATCATCACATACAATATACACATCACATCTTGGGCCATACCATATCACAGAAAACACTCCCTGCAAAAACAAGTTAGACGCCTCTACTTTGTTGTTGCATGTTTTACGTGGCTTATGGGAGTAGATGCTAAGAACGATTCTTACCTACGGAAAGCCACAACGGTGATATTATGGTTGCCAAACTCCGGTGTTAATCCCATGACAACTATAGTGAGAGAAACTGACATCCACCAGCCGCATGTGTGGAACAAGCCACACGTCAAGTGCGGAGCCGGTCTCGCGAACGATGTCGCGTAAGGTTGGCCTGGACCGCTTCAATCTCACTATCCCGCGTCATAAGAAGAACACAAACAAGAGGCTTGCAACAGAAAACATCAACGCCCGCAACAACCATGTTGCGTTCTACTCGTGAAACACATCTACGCATAGATCTAGCTCTGATACCACTGAAGGGTTTCGCGACATAGTAAATCAAAATTTTCTACGGATGCGAACAGAGGGAAAGCCAAGATCTAATCTAGGAGAGAGATTGGATTAGATCTTCATACCCTTGAAGATTCGCACAGCGGAACGTTCGTCGGAACGTGGGTGATGTAGTCGTACTCGCTTCTCCTCCTCGCGATCCGATCCGATCTAGCACCACAAGTGGCGGTGCCTCCGTGAGATGCACTCGTGCAGCACCTCGAAGTCTCCTCCTTCCTCGGACCAGCAAGTATGGTGGAGAGATGGATTGGATCTACAACACGACGGCGTGGTGTATATGGTGGAGAATTTCTGCAGCAGGGCTTCGCCTACAAGCAGTCGGGAGGGAGAGAGGAAAGCTAGCAAGGCGGCTAGGGTTTGGAGGAGAGGTGTGGGGGGTTGGTGCGCCCCCACCCCTCTTTATATAGAGGGGGGGGCGCATCCCTAGCCCCTCCCCCAAGCCCAAAGGATAAGGAGTGGGGGGCATGGACTCTCCCCTCTTCTAGAAACCCTATCTCTAGTTTAAACGATTTAAACTCTCTAGGATCGGCTGGGCCCTATGGGGCCTTGTGCCCCTGGCCCAATGCGGCCAGGACACTCCCTAATAGGCCCATGCCCCCTCCCGGAAGGTGGGGCCACGTTGGTCCCCTTCCGGAAGGTTCTAGAAGCTTCCGGTACAATACCGATTAACCCGGAACAATTCCGAACTCCAAAAACTGCACTGCCTTATATGAATCTTATTCTCCGGACCATTCCGGAACCTCTCGTGATGTCCCGGATCCCATCCGAGACTCCGAACAAAAATTCATAAACCAATTATCCAATCTATCCTAGCGTCAAGACACGTTAAGTGTGTGACCCTGCGGGTTCGAGAATATGCAGACATGATCTTCTATCAATAATCAACAACGGGGTCTGGGCACCCATATTGACTCCCACACATTCATCGATGATCATATCGGATGAACCATGATGCCAGGATTCAATCAATCCCATATATATATTCCCTTCGTCTCGCGATATTTTACTTGCCCGAGATTCGACCGTTGGTACCGTCATACCTAGTTCAATCCCGTTCACAGCAAGTACTTTACTCGTTCCGTAATCCGATATCACTTTGTGATTAACTCCTTAAACACATGCTTGCAAGCGGTGTTGATATCGATTACCGAGTGGGCCCGAAGTATATCTCTCCGACTTGGGAGGGACAAATCCCATCTCGATACATACAACCCAACAGATACTTTCCGATCACCTGAGAGACACCTTTATGATCACCCTCTCATAGGATGACGTTTGATGACCTCAAAGCTTTCTTCCGGTACCAGGGAGTTGCATTATCTCATGGTCTAAGGAATACAATATTTGACATAGGAAAAGCTTCGGAAAGATGAACACGATGAAACGATCTAATTGCTTCGCTTAGTTTGGGTCTGTCCATCATACCATTCTCCCAATGATATGATATCATTATCAATTGACAACTCATGTATATGCTTAGGAAACCTTAACCATCATTGATCAATGAGCTAGTCCTTAGAGGCGTACCAGGGACACGGTGTTGTTCACAAACCACACAAGTATTAATGTTTCCGCTTAATACAATTCTAGCATGGAATATAAACTTTATCATGAACAAGAATTATAATAATAACATCTTTATTATTGCCTCTAGGGCATAATTCCAACAGGAACATCAAAAATTATAGATACGTTTCTGACGTATCAATTGCTGAGATGCTCATTATCTGATTGCCTTGTCATTTTGATCATGGGATAGCTCATGTATCATGTGCAAGGGGTACGTCGTTGATGGTTATCTATGATACACATGTACTTACTATGACAAGAACATGCAAGTAACTAAACTTGAGTAGCATGGGGAGCGGCCCTCATATTCAAGGACATGAGATTTACAACTTATACTTTGTCAGGCATATACTCCATAGTTTCTTCACTTTAACCTTAATCACTTCAAGATGCTTATGATAGGGGCAATGAGGGCTGAAAGCTAACAAATACCATAATTTTTGGAAGCTCTTTTTGTGACTTGAAACCCCTGCTTCCCTTTTATGGAGGGCCTTTCTTCCACCATTATTTTGAGTCGGCACCTTCTATCCATAGGAACCAGTTAAGATAGCATAGTTGCCATTCTTAGTTCTATGTGCATTGTCCCAAAACTTATTGATTGATGCATATTGTTGATTTTTTTGTTCTTGTGATATTTGTATATAGTCACTCTTATGAACTTTGAAGGTGTCCTATGCATCTATTTGCTACTCCATGAGGGACAATCTGAATGCCACTATGCCATGTTTTCTATATGTGAAACAAAAAAACGTCTTTCAATGCATTTTTATTCATGATATTTGTTTGTAACCTTTAATTTTGCATGCATAGTTACTTTGTCTTACTGTTAGAACTCCATCTTTCATGCTCATGTTTAGAGTTCTTTGATCCCAGCTTTTATTGCTTGCAAATGGTTTGATCATGATTTTTGATGGTGCATGTCACCTCAAAAATTATTCTTTTTATCACTTACCTAATCGAGGACGAGCAGGAGTTAAGCTTAGGGATGCTTGATACGTTGAAAACGTATCTATAATTTTTGATGTTCCATGGTTGTTTAGTATCTATTTTTCTTTGCTTTGTCTACACTTTGAGGTGTTTTTATATGTTTTTTTCGTACTAACCTATTAACAAGATGCCACAGTGTCAGTTGCCTGTTTTCTTCTATTTTTGGTTATAGAAAAGGCAGAAAATCAATATTCTCGGAATTGGACAGGACAAAAGCCAAATTCAATATTTTACCTTGGGGAACACGGAGCCAGAATACGAGACGGAGGTGAGCCACCAGGGAGTCACACCCCCTGGCCGCGCGGCTAACCCTAGCCCGCTCCTAGGGGGGGTGCGGCTGCCCTGGCCGCCCCCTGCCTCGCCTCTTCGCCTATAAAGACCCCCCAATACCAAAACACGAAATACCCAATCAATCTTCCACGAAACAGTCCGTAGCCACCGCCACCATCGTCCCTAGTCGAGGGATCTGAAGCTCTTCCCAGCACCCTACCAAAGGGGAGATCATCTCGGAGGCCTTATTCTTCATCATGCCAGCCTCCGGTATGAAGCGTGAGTAGTTCCACCTTGGACTATGTGTCCATGTAGTAGATAGATGGTTGTATCTCCTCCTTTGTGCTACCATGTTTAGATCTTGTGAGCTCCGTTCATGATCAAGATCATCTATTCGTAATCATGCATGTTTGTGTTTGCGGGGATCCGATGGATATTGAGATTACTATCTTAGATAGAATAATAGTTTTGTCTTATTGATTCTATCATGTTTGTGATCTTGCATGCTTTCCGTTTTTAGTAGCTATCTTGGCGAAGTAGATGCTAGTGACTCCAAGAGGGGGTATTTATGCTCGATAGTGGGTTCATGCCTCTATTTAATCTAAGGGAAGTGACAGAAATCTCTAAGGTTGTAGATGTGTTGTTGCTACTAGGGAGAAAACAACGGTCTCTTGTTCATGGAACAAGTGGATTGTTTACCGTACACAATTTGCTTAAAGTAGTTATCCGTTGCTTGCAACTTAATACTGGAGGGGGTTCGGATGATAACCTGAAGGTGGATTACAAGTCATAGATGCAGTTGGATGGCGGTCTATGTATCTTGTTGTATTGCCCAATCAAATCTCAGAGGATCATGAATGTCTAGTATTGGATTGTTATGCCTTGCTCAGTCCTGTCAATTGCCCTGTTGTGATTTGTTTACCCAGCATGCCATGTTTGTTTATCTTAAGGAGAACACCTCTAGTGAACTATGGACCCCGGTCCAATGTTTACCATTGATACTGTAGGGTTTCGTAGCATGGAAAACAAAAAATTTCTACCGCATACAAACAAACAAGCCAAGATCTATCTACTAGATTGTAGCAACGAGTCGATGGAATAACTCACCCTCGAAGATTCCAAAGTGTTTAACGAGAGCGGATTCTCGTGGGTGATGTAGTCGTACTCTTTCCGATCTCAAGATCGCGTAGACGATCCTTCCGGCGCTGCGTTCCGGCAGCGCTCCCGCAGTCGGTCACACGTTCAGTACTCGATGAAGACCTTCTCTCCCTTGTTCCAGGAGGCAGCGGAGGTTGTAGCACTCTCCTCGCGATTCCGGCAGCACAACGGCGTGGTACCGGAAGTAGAGGGGAGATCTCGCAGGGCTTCGCCTTAAGCCAGAGCGAGTATGGTGGAGTATGAGAGAGTCCCTCGACGATCTAGGGTTTATATACGCCGAGGAGGAAGCTTGGCCGGCGGCTAGGGTTGCTAGGCGGCGGCGGCTTGACCTAGGTCGGCGGCGGCGGCAGTGGAGGTGGCGGCGCCGGCGGCTAGGGTTTGGAGGAGAGGATCTTGTGTGTCTCTAGGAGGGAGCCCTGCCCCTCCTTAGATAGGTGGAGGGGCCGGCCGGCCAAGGGGAGGGAGAGGAGTCCCTCCCCAACTCGGCTTGGAGGTGGGCCGGCGGTTGGAGGAGGGAACTCCTCCCCAACTCGGTTTCCCACTCCTCCTCCTCTTTCCAAAAATTGCCGTTTGACTTTCAAACTAGCCGTTTGACTTTTCAAACTAGGATTTGAATAAACCCTCTATTTTTGTTCAGCGATGACACCGAGTACATGATGCAATCATACCAACTTGATATAACACATTCATGTACCCTTCCCCCCCCGGAGTGCCGGACATTCCGGAACCTTCTAGAACATTCCCGATGAAAACACCGGAACCATTCTCCAACTCCGAAACGGGACTTTCCTTATATGAATCTTATTCTCCAGACCATTCCGGATCTCCTCGTGATATCCCGAATCCCATTCGAGACTCCGAACAACATTCGGACTCTTTCTCATCATTCCATAACTACTCAAACAACGTCGAATCCTTAAGTGTGTCTCCCTACGGTTCGTGAATTATACGGACATGATCGAGACACTTATCCGAACAATAACCAATAGAGGAATCTGGAAATTCATATGGCTCCCACATATTTCTACGATTACTTTGCGATCGAATGAACCACTTACATACGATATCAATTTCCCTTTGTCTCACGATAGTTTACTTATCCGAGGTTATGATCCTCGGTATCTCTGCATACCTAGTTCAACCTCGTTACCGATAAGTACTCTTTTCTCGTTCCCGTGATATGTGATCCCTTTTGAGCCAGTCACATGCTTGCAAGCTAATTGGATGACATTTCACCGAGAGGGCCCAGAGTATATCTATCCGTCATATGGATGGACAAATCCCACTCTTGATCCATGTGTTTCAACCAATACTTTCCGAACACTCAATGCCACCTTTATAGCCACCAAGTTACGGTGTGGTGTTTGATGTCATCAAAGCATCCATCCGGTAAAGGTGATATTCATGATCTAATGGTCGAAGGAATTAGATTACTATGTATCAGAAAGCATATAGCAATTGAACTATTAAAATGACTTGATCTTTATGCTACGCTTATCTATAGGAGTATGTCCACCATATCATTCTCCTAACGATATGATCTTGTTGTTAATAACATCTCAATGTTCATGATAGGGAAACCACAATCATCTATTAACCAACAAGCTAGTATTATATAGAGGCTTTACTAGGGACTTCTAATTAAGTTTACAAATCACACAAGTATTAATGTTTCCTTGTTAATACTATTATAGCATGAATGTAAACATTTATCATAAACACAAATATATAATAATAACTACATTTATTATTGCCTCTAGGGCATATCTCCAACAGTCTCCCACTTGCACTAGAGTCATCTAATCTAGATTACATGGTAATATACCGAACACCCATGGCAGTTTGGTGCTGGTCATGTTTTGCCCTCGGGAGAGGTTTAGTCAACGGATCCGCCACATTCAGATCTGTGTGTACTTTGCAAATCTTTATATCCCCATCTTGGATATGTTCTCGAATAGCGTGAAAACGTAGCTTGATGTGCTTCAGCTTCTTGTGTGACCTTGGTTCTTGCGCATTGGCTATGGCGCCCATGTTATCACAGTAGATAGACATTGGGTCCAGCGCACTAGGAACCACACCCAGCTCTGTAATGAACTCTTTCATCCATATCGCTTCTTGTGAAGCCTCCGAAGCAGCCATGTATTCCGATTCAGTTGAAGATCTCGCCACAACGCTTTGCTTTGCACTCCTCCAGCTAACTGCTACACCATTCAAAATAAATACGTATCCATATTGTGATTTAGAATAATCCGGATCGGTGTTCCAACTAGCATCGGTGTAACCATTAACAACGAGCTGTTCATCACCTCCATAAGAAAGAACCATATCCTTAGTTCTTCTCAAGTACTTAAGGATGTTTTTGACCGCTGTCCAATGATCCACTCCTGGATCACTTTGATATCTGCTAGTTAAACTAACAGCATATGCAATGTCCGGTCTAGTACATAGCATGCATACATTAGAGATCCTATGGCTGAGGAATAGGGAGTCTTACTCATCCTTTCTCTATCTTCTGCCGATGTCGGACTTTGAGTTTTACTCAAGGTCGTACTGGGCAACATGGGCAAGAACCCTTTTTTGCTATCTTCCATTCCAAACCTCTTTAGAACTTTGTCCAAATATGTACTTTGAGACAATGATATTTGGCGTTTCGATCTATCTCTATAAATCTTTATGCCTAATATGTAAGCTGCTTCGCCAAGATCCTTCATTGAAAAACTATTACTCAAATATTCCTTGACACTATTAAGAAGGTCTACATCATTCCCAATCAACAATATGTCATCTATATATAGTATTAAGAATGCTACAGAGCTCCCACTCACTTTCTTGTAAATACAAGCTTCTCCATAAGTTTGTATAAAACCAAAACTTTTGATTACCTTATCAAAACGTTGATTCCAACTTCGGGATGCTTGCTTCAATCCATAGATGGACCGTTGAAGTTTGCATACCTTGTTAGCATCTTTAGGATCGACAAAACCTTTGGGTTGCATCATATACAACTCTTCATCAATGTCTCCATTGAGGAATGCTGTTTTGACATCCATCTGCCATATCTCATAATCATAATATGCAGCGATTGCTAACATAATCCTCAGAGACTTTAGCTTCGCTACTGGTGAGAAAGTCTCATCGTAGTCAACTCCTTGAACTTGTCGAAACCCTTTTGCTACAAGTCGAGCTTTATAGACAGTAACATTACCATCAGCATCTGTTTTCTTCTTGAAGATCCATTTATTCTCGACAGCCTTCCAGCCATCCGGTAAGTCCACCAAAGTCCATACATGGTTTTCGTACATGGATCCAATCTCGGATTTCATGGATTCTTGCCATTTATTGGAATCTGGGCTCATCATCGCTTCCTCATATGTCTCAGGGTCATCGGTGTTGTCCACCAACATGACACTCATAACGGGATCATACCAATCTGGAGTGGTACGAGTTCTCGTTGACCTGCGAGGCTCTGTAGCAACTTCAACCGAAGTTTCATGATCATCATCATTAGCTTCCTCTCTAATTTGTGCAGGCACCACAGGAACTTCTTCTGGTGCTGCGCTACTCGCAATTTCGAGAGAAGGTTCGACAACCTCGTCGAGTTCTACTTTCCTTCCAGTCACTTCTTTCGAGAGCAATTCCTTCTCTAGAAAGGATCCATTATTGGCAACGAAGATTTTGCCTTCGGATCTATGATAGAAGGTATACCCAATAGTTTCCTTCGGGTATCCAATGAAGACGCATTTTTTCGCTTTGGGTTCAAGCTTGTCCGGTTGTAACTTCTTTACATAGGCTTCGCATCCCCAAACTTTAAGGAACGACAATCTAGGTTTCTTCCCAAACCATAATTCATATGGTGTCGTTTCAACGGATTTAGATGGTTCCCTATTTAAAGTGAATGCGTCTGTTTCTAATGCATAACCCCAAAATGATAGCGGTAAATCTGTAAGTGACATCATAGAACGAACCATATCTAAGAGAGTTGGATTACGACGTTCGGACACACCATTACGCTATGGTGTTCCCGGCGGTGTCAATTGTGAAAGTATTCCGCATTTCTTCAAATGCTCGCCAAACTCGTAACTTAGATATTCACCTCCACGATCAGAACATAGAAATTTAATTTTTTTGTTACGTTGATTCTCTACCTCACTTTGAAATTCCTTAAACTTCTCGAAAGTTTCGGACTTATGTTTCATGAAATAGATATACCCATATCTACTCAAGTCATCCGTGAAGGTAAGAACATAACGATAACCACCGCGCAATGCTACACTCATTGGACCACACACATCAGTATGTATGATTTCCAACAAGTCCGTAGCTCGCTCCATCATACCAGAGAATGGAGTCTTAGTCATTTTACCCATCAGACATGCTTCGCATCTTTCAAGTGATTCAAAATCAAGTGATTCAAGAAGTCCATCGGAATGGAGTTTCTTCATACGCTTCACTCCAATGTGACCAAGACGATAGTGCCACATATAGGTCGAGTTATCGCTCGATTTCAAATGTTTAGCCTCAATGTTATTAATATGTGTATTTCCACTATCGAGATTCAACAAGAATAGACCATCTATCAAAGGTGCATGTACATAAAACATATTACTCATATAAATCGAACAACCATTATTCTTGGACTTAAACAAGTAACCGTCTCGCAATAAACAAGATCCCGATATAATGTTCATGCTTAACGCAGGCACCAAATAACAATTATTTAAGTATAAAACTAATCCCGATGGTAGATGAAGGGGTAGCGTGCCGACCGCGATCACATCAACCTTTGATCCGTTTCCCACGCGCATCGTCACCTCGTTCTTCGCTAGCTTCCGTTTATTCTGCAGCACCTGTTTTGAGTTACAAATATGAGCAACCGAACCAGTATCAAATACCCAGGCACTAATACGAGTACTAGTGAGATACACATCAATAACATGTATATCAGATATACCTTTCTTCTTGATGTTGCCGTTCTTCAAATCCGCCAAGTACTTTGGGCAATTCCGCTTCCATTGACCTTCTCCCTTGCAGTAAAAGCACTCAGTATCAGGCTTAGGTCCAGCCTTGGTCTTCTTCGTCGGCGTGGTAACTTTCTTACCACCCTTCTTGAAGTGTCCCTTCTGCTTAGACTTGCCTTTCTTGAATTTTGTGGTCTTATTGACCAACAACACTTGGTGCTCTTTCTTGATCTCCACTTTTGTAGATTTCAACATGGCAAAGAGTTCTGGCAACGTCTTGTTCATGTTTTGCATGTTGTAGTTCATCACAAAGTTCTTGTAACTTGGTGGTAGTGATTGGAGGACACGGTAAATCCCCAAAGCATTAGGAATCACAATACCCAAGCTTTGAAGTTTGTTTGCGTGCCCAGACATCTTAAGCACATGCTCACTGACGGAGCTGCCCTCTTCCATCTTGCAGTTAAAGAACTTTTTAGAAGCCTCATAGCTTTCAATTGCCGCATGAGTCTCAAAGATCAATTTGAGATCCTCGACAATATCATATGGGTCTGAATTTTCAAACCTTTTCTGAAGCTCTGATTCTAAACCATACAAGATAGCACACTGAACTGTGGAGTACTGAGTCTTCCGAGTGAGGTAAACGTTCTTTACTTCATCGGCAGCATCAGCTGCAGGTGGGTCACCCAGCGGTGCATCCAGCACATAGGTCAAATTACCAGCTGTGAGGACAATCCTCAAATTGCGGAACGAATCCGCGAAGTTGTTTCCATTGTTTTTCAACTTTCTTTCTCTAGGAACGCATTAAAATTGATGGTAGGGGCTGCCATTGATCTACAACATATTTGCAATAGTTTAGACTAAGTTTATGACAAATTGAGTTCAAATTAATAATAAAATTAATCTAGGTGAACTCCCACTCAAAACAATATCCCTCACATTGTTTTAGTTATCACACGAACCAAATCCACCACATCAACACCGATCATCACGAGAGTTGATATAGTTTCAATGGTGAACAATCGACATGTTCATCATATCTACTATATAATTCATGCTTTACCTTTTGGTGATCCGTGTTCCGAGACCATGTCTGTACATGCTAGGCTCGTCAAGATCAAACCTTAGTTTCCGCATGAGCAAATCTGGCTTGCTCACGTTGTATACACTTGCGGAATCTAACACACCCGATCATCACGTGGTGCTTCGAAACAACAAGCTTTAGCAACGGTGCTAACCAAGGGTGAACACTTTATGATTTGAAATTCATGTGCATGAGGGATCATCTTATAATGCTACTGTCGTCTACTAAGCAATACAAGATGCATAAAGGATTAACATCACATGCAATTCATAATATGTGATATGATATGGCCTTTCTTCTTTGTGCTTACGATCTCCATCTTCTAGCACGAAAATGATCTCCATCATCACCGGCATTGCATCAAGGTCAATGACGCTTCTCCATGGTTGTCGTCCACCGGCTTCAACTATTACAACTACTTTGAATAGACACGCGGGTCGTAACAGAAATTAAAGACAACCATATGGCTCCTGCCGGTTGCCAACTTACAATAAGGAACATTGCATACATCAAAAATAATCACAATCATGGCCATATCACATCACAGCACACCCCTGCAAAACAAAGTTAGACGCCTCTACTTTCTTTGCATATTTTACGTGGTTTGGGGCTTTCAATAAGTGTCGTTCTAACTTACGAACATGAACCACAACATTGATACTAGTATTGTTAATCACCCGTTGTAAATTGGATCTTAACTATGCTAGGAGAAACAGGCACCCGCAAAGCCACTTATGCAATACAAGTTGCATGTCAAGCGTGGAGCAAGTCTCATGAACGATGTCATGTAAGGTTAGCCTGGGCCGCTTCATCCCAACATACCGCAAGATGCAAAGTACACAAGAAGCAATCGACAATAAAAGCATCAACGCCCACAATGACCATTGTGTTCTACTCGTGCAACAGATTTACATATAGACACGGCTCTGATACCACTGTAGGGTTTCGTAGCATGGAAAACAAAAAATTTCTACCGCATACAAACAAACAAGACAAGATCTATCTACTAGATTGTAGCAACAAGTCGATGGAATAACTCACCCTCGAAGATTCCAAAGTGTTTAACGAGAGCGGATTCTCGTGGGTGATGTAGTCATACTCTTTCCGATCTCAAGATCGCATAGACGATCCTTCCGGCGCTGCGTTCCGGCAGCGCTCCCGCAGTCGGTCACACGTTCGGTACTCGACGAAGACCTTCCTCTCCCTTGTTCCAGCAGGCAGCGGAGGTTGTAGCACTCTCCTCACGATTCCGGCAGCACAACGGCGTGGTACCGGAAGTAGAGGGGAGATCTCGCAGGGCTTCGCCTTAAGCCGGAGCGAGTATGGTGGAGTATGAGAGAGTCCCTCGACGATCTAGGGTTTATACACGCCGAGGAGGAAGGTTGGCCGGCGGCTAGGGTTGCTAGGCGGCGGCGACGGCTTGGCCTAGGTCGGCGGCGGCGGCAGTGGAGGTGGCCGCGCCGGCGGCTAGGGTTTGGAGGAGAGGATCTTGTGTGTATCTAGGAGGGAGCCCTGCCCCTCCTTATATAGGTGGAGGGGCCGGCCGGCCAAGGGGAGGGAGAGGAGTCCCTCCCCAACTCGGCTTGGAGGTGGGCCGGCGGTTGGAGGAGGGAACTCCTCCCCAACTCGGTTTCCCACTCCTCCTCCTCTTTCCAAAAACTGCCGTTTGACTTTCAAACTAGCCATTTGACTTTTCAAACTAGGATTTGAATAAACCCTCTATTTTTGTTCAGCGATGACACCGAGTACATGATGCAATCATACCAACTTGATATAACACATTCATGTACCCTTCCCCCCCAGAGTGCCAGACATTCCGGAACCTTCTAGAACATTCCCGATGAAAACACCGGAACCATTCTCCAACTCCGAAACGGGACTTTCCTTATATGAATCTTATTCTCCGGACCATTCCGGATCTCCTCGTGATATCCCGAATCCCATTCGAGACTCCGAACAACATTCGGACTCTTTCTCATCATTCCATAACTACTCAAACAACGTCGAATCCTTAAGTGTGTCTCCCTACGGTTCGTGAATTATGCGGACATGATCGAGACACTTCTCCGAACAATAACCAATAGAGGAATCTGGAAATTCATATGGCTCCCACATATTTCTACGATTACTTTGCGATCGAATGAACCACTTACATACAATATCAATTTCCCTTTGTCTCACGATAGTTTACTTATCCGAGGTTATGATCGTCGGTATCTCTGCATACCTAGTTCAACCTCGTTACCGATAAGTACTCTTTTATCGTTCCCGTGATATGTGATCCCTTGTGAGCCAGTAACATGCTGGCAAGCTAATTGGATGACATTTCACCGAGAGGGCCCAGAGTATATCTATCCGTCATATGGATGGACAAATCCCACTCTTGATCCATGTGTTTCAACCAATACTTTCCGAACACTCAATGCCACCTTTATAGCCACCCAGTTACGGTGTGGTGTTTGATTTCATCAAAGCATCAATCCGGTAAAGGTGATATGCATGATCTCATGGTCGAAGGAATTAGATTACTATGTATCAGAAAACATATAGCAATTGAACTATTAAAATGACTTGATCTTTATGCTACACTTATCTATAGGAGTATGTCCACCATATCATTCGCCTAACGATATGATCTTGTTGTTAATAACATTTCAATGTTCATGATAGGGAAACCACAATCATCTATTAACCAACAAGCTAGTATTATATAGAGGCTTTACTAGGGACTTCAAATTAAGTTTACAAATCACACAAGTATTAATGTTTCCTTGTTAATACTATTATAGCATGAATGTAAACATTTATCATAAACACAAAGATATAATAATAACTACATTTATTATTGCCTCTAGGGCATATCTCCAACAGATACATCTTCCACTTTTACTGTTTACTTTCTGCAAACCACTATTACCTTCCACACCATACAGTTAATCCTTTGTTTTCAGCAAACCGGTGAGATTAACAACCTCACTGTTCATTGGGGCAAAGTCTTGAGTTTGTGTTGTGCAGGTTTCCAAGTTGCTAGCACCACCTTTGAGTCGTTTCCTTCCTCCTACTGGTTCGATAACCTTTGTTTCTTACTGAGGGAAGAACTTGCTGTTGTACTCATCATACCTTCCTCTTGGGGTCTCCCAATGAATCTCTATAGTGATCTGAGCCGCATCAAGCTCATAATCATACAAGGAAATATAAGCTCAGTTATATTATTCCAAACCACTAGAGATTAGTCAAAAAATTATATGTCCCATGTCAAAGTTAAATCTAGCTTGCAAGTAAACTTGTGATCCTTCTAAACACACTTTATTAAATTTTTGTATTTTTATTTGTATAAGGCAAAGATGAACACGGTTAGTTATCAATCATAAATAGAGATAGATTTTTCCAATGCTTCCCACTCATGCCATCTATTAAAGTCTCTCAAGTGCAAACTTCGATTGTTGATCTCATAGAAAATCTATTTCTTAGTTACGAGACCATGCCAAAAGAGTGGTATATGTTTAATAGAGACCGTGTAGGCTAGGAAGTACACTCGTGACAATTACCAAGGTTTCCCTTTTCGGTATAATGATTTCTCATAACGGTCAGAGGAGTATTCCGATTTTTCTTGCAACAGACCCATGAGGGAGACAAAACTCTTACCCATCATAACATTGTCGTTATAGATGTTTAATCAACTCATAGCCAAAATATGAGATTTCTCTCTTGGTATATCATTTATAGGCCAGCGGAGTTGTTAGCCCCCCATGGAGTGCGACAAAATTTTGGCAAGACACGCATAAAGCAATATCTCACTTTGATTCCCAAGGCAAAATTTTGGCATATGTAATCTTAAAACTTTGAAAAATTATTTTCTATTTGACAACTCACTTAGTAAGCATCTATTAAGACCATCATTACCAACACTGTGGGGTCGTGCTACTCCATAACCATTCACTTAAGAAAATTCTGAATAGTGAAAGCTAGCATGTTTCAAAGAACTTTATTATATTTTTTTCAAAATATAGAGAACATGGCAATGTATATTTAGAGGATAACAATATTTTTCACAAGCTAGGTAAAAGTTGAACAAGGTGCATCAAAGCTAAGGCTTGTCTCCTATGGGGCCTAATATGAGAAAGTATATCCCTTATATAAATATGAACAGAAACTCGCCTAAGCAAGAATTCAAAAACTGAGGGATACACAATAGCATGAAAACTTTTAAAGATAAAGAACATTGCACAAGACTCTATGCATGCAAAATAACCTCCCCAAGCTAAGAACTTTGCAAAAACCAAACTTGTGAAGATCATGAAAACAAAAGAGATAATGAAGTTATCGAAAGAGAGTATAAGAAGTGGTTACCTCCCCAAGCTTAAGTTAAAGAAAGGGTGACACATTTTACCGTTGAGGTACTAGTAACCTCTCTTTCGATGGTCTAGGAATCTTTGCTTCAACATGTATTTCTTGATACGGCCCAGCGTGCCTTCCTTCAGAACCTGCTTAGAAACTAAAAAGAATACGAAATATTTTTGTGTTTTTGAAGACATGGGTTTAGATCATAAGTGATAAAAATACAAGTCCCACTGAGTCGGTTCATCAACCTAAGCACCACACTTAAGTCAACAAACTAGTTTTAGAAGATGCCTCTCCTAGATTGTGATGAGGTGCAAGTGAATGTAACATCCCAGATTTTATTTTATGATGTTACTAGAATCATGCATCATCCTTGCATCATTGCATCTTACAAATGAATTTTTACAAAAAAATCCTAAACACCTAAACCTATCAAAACCCTAATAAAGATTTCTTTATGTAGGCATTATTGTTGTAAACAAGCTTGACCCTTCTAAAAACTTTGTGAAACATCAAACCATGGTCCTATGTTGACAACCCTGCTTTTATAAAATTTTAGAAACAAATTTCATCAAGTTTGGACTTAGTATGCAAAAGTTATTTGGGTTTTACTAAAACAGAAATTGAAAAATGTTAAAAGGAAAAAAAACAGAGGCAGCGGCTAACCTAGCTGGGCCGGCTTGCCAGCCCACCCCGCCCCAGCGCCCGCGCAGCAGCAAGCTACCTGCACCCACGCCATCCCACTCCCCCCTCTACCACCGACACCCGGACCCCACCTGTCACCCTTTCCCTTTCCTCTCCGACGAGAACCAAGTGCACCGGCCACGTTTCTCCCCGCCTCCGTGTCCAGCCAGGACTCCCCCCCAGGCTGCATATAAGGACCAACCGTGCGCCTCTCCTCCGTCCCCCAAAACCCTTAGAACCCTAGCCCTCTCCGATTCTGCGGGCTCGAACCGCCGCTGCCCTAGGTAAGCCAACGAAGACGACAACACGGGAACCCCCTCCCCCTTATTTCTTCCCTAGCTCGAACCTCTCGATCGACATCGTCTACTCACCGTTTTTCCCTCCGTATACTGTAGCGTGCCGCCACGGATTGCTCATCGGAGCTGCGGAAGAGGTGCTGCCACCGCCACCGCTAGAGGAAGAGAAGTCCGAAATCGAGGCAACAGACGGGATCGCAAGGAGGAGGCGATCACCCATGGCAGTTTCTCCTTCCTCGGAAGATCACCAGAGCGCCGCCGCCGTTGCCACCGACACCGCCGCCGCTCACCGCCACCGTCATCGCAACAGTAAGTCGCCGCGCCCACCTCGTCCGTTCGATCTTCCATCTGTGGCTCGGATTAGAAGTAGACCCGAAGGGGTACACGCCTATCACGCGCCGCCGCGTGGCAAGCGCGTTGTCACCGCGCCGCGTCGCCCACCTGGCCAGCTGGACCAGCCAGCGTCTGCCACTTGGCAAGATCTTTAAGTGAGGAGTAGATCTGTTTGCAGATTTAGATTCAAACTTGCGAAATTCATATAAAATTGAATCTTTGGCCAATTTTAGCTTATAATATACCGTTGGATTCCTAATTTTATGTAGAATCCAAATCTGCAATAATATTCCAAGTTTACAGTAAGGTTTTAGGTGTAGATTTTAATCATTAGATTAGAGTTTTTATTCCATTGAAAAATAATTAAATTTCAGCTCTAGTTGATTCTTGTTGCAATAACTTTGTTTCCACAATGCCTACTGGACAAAATTATAAGACCTTGCTTAAGATCATTAGATCTAGTTTGGGGCAAATTAGATGGTTTGATCTCCTTTTAACCCTAGGAATTGTTTTTGTGACTCAATTAGATCTAAACCTTTGGGAAATCAATCCTAGTGACACCCTTACACTATTACAACACAATCTTGCTACCTTGGTTAATTTAGAAGAACCAATCTTGCATAAAATACCATGTTGCATGCATGCATGATTATCTCTGTGACCTGTTTTGAGCAAGTTGTGATCAGATCTATGTTTGTGATTCGTTAGATTGTTCGGAGTGCGCTAAGGAGTGCTATTGTGTAGAGTGCTGCTCGGATCAAGGCAAGTTACACCACTTGTTCATAACTTTTGTCCCAGTTTTGATTCTATGCATGTGATCTTCAAAATTCTGTAGTATGCATGTGTAGGATGTTCTAGTAGAATTTTTTTTCCTTAATATTATTTTGCAAGTGAGATGATTTTGTAGTATGCCATGAGTAGCTCTATACTTAGGATTTTCCCTCCTAATAGGTTACCCCTGTTTTTGCTAAGTATTGCTTGCTATGCTATATATACAAAGTATCGTTGGGGGGTTCGAAAGACAAAGAATTTTTCTAAGTATAAAGGCTCTCTAGAGCAATCTTTTCCTCTCAAATCCACTTCAAAATAAAACTAAGTTTTCTTCTGGGCGGAATGGTTGTCGGGACAACGAGTGAGATTTTGGTGGAGGACGCCCTCCCAGGAATCAAAGAAGTCTGCCATGTTTCAGAATTTAGAAGCTTCCAGTGCAACCACAATACATTATGGGCTCTGTCTTGGCCTAGTACTTAGTGGGAAACCTCACCTGGGTACCAACATTTGGAGGTTCTTGGCACGGTTGGATCCGGAAGGTAGAGGGGCTACTAAGGGAAAGCCTCGCCTTGGTCTTGTCTGTAAAAAGGACTTGATCGTGGATTGTGGGTAAAGTGCACAAACTCTCGAGAGTATTGCAATCTGATCGATCAGCCGTGTTCACGGTAACAGAACAACAATGAGCGTCTGAAGGATGGAGCCTCTGAAGGATCTTCCTCTCTCTTTTCTAAAACAAAGTTTTAAAACCCCATGGCGTGAGTAATATCACCAATGGGTGGGATTTGGGGGAACTTGGTGTGTAATATCCAACTGTCACTTGGTGCGTAATATCCAAGTGTTTGGTTGTTTGGACACTTGGTGCGTAATATCCTCTTGTGCCATTCGACCTTATTTATCTAAGCAAGAGTTTACAAAGTAGGGAAAATCTTCTCTTCTTCTCTGCTTAAGAAAACTAGCTTTGAGCAAATGAACTCTACAGCCTAAACTAGCCTTGCATGTAGAGATAGTCTTTTCTCTCCTTGGTGTAATTTTCCAATACATTCAAAGTATTGACCCAACTTGTTGGCTGCACGTTTTATGTGCAGAATCCGAAGATTGAAAGGTGCATAGGGATCGCGAGTCTACACTCGACAAGCCTGGGGCGTTGATGGACTCAAGCTGCTTTTATGTTTTCGCTGTTATTTGAGCTAGCATAATGCTAAGAAATTTTGTAATAAACTCATACTCTGGATTCTCCGTGTAATAAAGACTTTGTGTTTTACATGATATTTCATCGACTGTGAGTGCTAGCTATTGATCCAGGGACTAGCATTTTAATCACAGGGACTTAGGATCCTTATCAATCCGAGGTCACTACAATGAAACAGGATACGAGACACAAGTGTGTAGCCCCTATGTGTTTATTAAAAGAGGTTCGAGTTGGAAATTTTTACCAGACATTAATAGGTAGGCATATTGAATTGGAGCAACCAAGTGGATCATGTGAGTGTTTGCACGGTTGACACTACAATACACGTCATCACACAAGGTTCAAGTCCCTACGAAAATAACACACAAAATAAAATGCATCGGTTTGGTATACGAACATAGTTCGTTTACCCCCACCAATAAAAGGAAGGTATAAAATAAAACATGAACTTCTATAGAAAATTACAGTCTAGGAAGTTTCTGAGGTAGAACTTTTATTGCTTACAGATATTCAGCCTCCCCTTGGTCATGGGAAAAGATCCCATGTGGAGTTTCGACGTTTTTGGAAGAAGACGGAAGAAGAAAGAATAAAATTTTGATCAATTGCTACCTTCTAGTTGGCGTTTGAGGGGTTTCCCCAACTATATGGGCGCAAATATACGGCCGGAGTTTTTGCTCCTGCCGTATAGTTGGTCGTCAAATGTGCAACAGCCTGAAATAAGAATTCCAAACAGGTGTCGATATCTATACGGCGACAACTATATGGCCGGGATTTTTCTCCCCGCCATATAGTTAGCCGTTAAACCTTCTGTACCTGGGAAGTAAATTTGACGATGGTATCAAAAACTATAAGGTCGCAACTATAAGGCTAGAATTTGTATTCCCGGCGTATAGTTGGTCGTTAAAGGTACTGTAGTCGTCAAAAAATTTCCGTTAGTTGAAGAATTCTTTCTTAACCTGAAACTTAGTGAAACACCATGTTTTGATAGAAAAATTGACAACTTTAATTTTAGACCAACATTAGCATGTATAAAACGGGATTTAAGTACAACCGAGTTATGCAACATATAATATAGTGACAATAAATTCTACCTTTTGAAAACTTCAACAAGATAACTCTAATAGCAAGACATGCAAAGAATAAAAGTTCTAATGCAACATGAATGCAACTAGACTCAAGACACAAAACTTAGAAAGATGCCTAATGACTTCCGGGTTGCCTCCTGGGAAGCACTCTGTTTAAAGCCATAAAGCTAGGCTATATGCTCCATACATTACCTACCTGGATCCCAAGGGATATCAACTCGAGGTGAGATTGTACATACTAGTTTGGATCATCTTGGAGTAGAGTTTGGTCGGAGTCGTACCTGCTTACGGTGCATTGGCATCATATAGATGAACAAGTTCTCGCTTTCAAGCGAGTGTTGATGCACCAAGCTTGGTAAACAGGCCTCCATGTATAGATGCAATGAGAGGGTTTGAGATTTGTATAAAATTCTTAAATCTTTACCTTGGTTACCTGCGTAGGGGAACACTTCATAGTACTCTTCCTTCATAGAAGGGATGTCAGGACCATGCATATTAGCATAGCAAGGTTCTATCTCTAGTTCATTATTATTAAGGCTCTCCATATGAGTGTCTAGGCACAAGGCCTCCGTGGAACAATTATCAACAATTTTAGCATCATAAAAATCACTACTCGAGTGAGAGGCATCACAACAAAAAGTTGTAGTGTGACTCTCTTTGTCAACCTCGCCTTTTTGTTCCTTCTTTTCATCGACTAGTGTTTTAATAGCAATGATAAAAGTAGGAGTTGAAGGTGTGAGCGGGTGATCAATCTGTTCTTCCTCCTCTTCCTTGTGCTCCTCTTCCTATCCGCTTTTTAGTGAATCCTGCAAAAGGTTATCTTTATCCATAGCGGTTGTAGACCACTTCAAATAATATAATACCAACGCATTATTACTTACATTATTTTCACAAAAGAGGAATATGTGGTATACTAAATTAAAAACTCCATCAAGTGCTTCTCATTCAACATTAGTACTTCCTAGTCTAAATACCATTTCAGATGCACCTTTGAAAAGAACATATTCTAATATGTCCAAAAAAGCTAGGATTTATCTCTATTATAATTTGTTAGAGTAGGATTGTTGGAACACTTACATTGAAAATTAAGGTAGCCATCAGTTGTACAAAGTGTGCAATAATATACATCATTAACACGCAACCATAATGAATGCTTTTCCAATTTGTCCAGCAATTTCTTTATCATCTCATGTCTAGCAACTAGGCTTGGTAAACTTGAATCCTTTATCTCCTCTAATGCTTGTATTATCTGTTGAACAAAATTTATCTCGGAAGACATGTTTAGTAGCAATAGTTTTTATAAATTTTTGGTTTTCTAATTTTTTTATTGTTTTCAATATAAAAGAAAGAAGTAAAATAATAGCAACAAACGGAAATAAACTATGTGCGAGTAGATAGGTAATAACCAAATGCTTTGCTCCCCGACAATGACGCCAATTTGATGACTGGATTCCTGCACCAACAACACGGTTATTGTAGTACTTTTAACATCAAATATTTAAGAGTTTGTCTCGATGTGAGCTCAACGAATGGAAACAACACTACCCTGCAGCCACGTCGCCAATGCGGCCACGTTTCGCACCCAAACGTGGTTTGGAAATAGCCTATTCTCTAAGTTACTAGAAAAGCGGTAGTTGAGAGAGGTTTAAAGTATCTAATTACAAAGAACTTTTAAGAAGAACAAAATAAACTAAGACGGAAAGTAAACAAGAATATGCGATTATGATTACGAAGGTTTGCAAGATGATGGAAAGAGTTATCAGGAAGTAGTGGATCCACTGCTAGTAATTAGAAAGAGTGATCAAAATTATTATAATGAGTAAGGCCATGTATTATATGTGTGGGAGGAGCTCCATATATGGATGAATAGGCAGCAACCACTGCTTACATCATCCGGCATAGCCACATCAGACAACAATCGACATCAATCAAATTACTACGCTATTAAGGGATTTCTCCCGTGGCATGGACATGGCTTGATGAGTTCTCCTTGATTCCCCAAGTTAGTACATAAAGAATGACAACTACTTTATAGTCACAATAAGTTATCATCCTTCCGTCTACCAACAAGTAATCCCCTTCTTCAAGTCCCCGCAAGACGAAAATATTAAGGAGGTTCACAACTCCCAACATAAAGATGAAGACAATTAACACAGACAATAAACTATATCACATACTAATCTATATCTCAATTCAAACATACTAGGGTTTCTCCATCTCCCAAAGAATAAAGGAAACTACTCACAGATGAAGGAAATAACATCATGTATTAACTATGGATGAAGTATGATGATACAATTGAGAACAAGTACAAATCCAAGATTCAATCTAGAATTACAACAAGTAACAAAAGGAGATCAATGATGGAGACGTTGTTCATGAAGATGGCGATGTGGAGGCCTTCAAGATCCTAGTTCCTTCTCCTCTTGTGTGATGGTGATGGTGTAGATCTTGATTGGAGGAGGATATGGCGGTAGCACGGCCTGCAGGGATCCGCCGTGGTGGAGGATATGGCTTGGTGGCAGCGGCAGAGCCACTCCCCTGGAGGGCTATGGTGTTGTTGTGGCTTCCTTTGGCTCCTCCCCTCTTCATATACGCTTTGGGGGTGCCCTAGGATACCCATAATACCGTCATATTACTGGGGAAGCTTCTGGAGCCTTTCTGGGGAAAATCTCATCGTTTCCGACGTTTTTACCAACTATACGGTCGGAACTATATGGCGGCCGGGCGTATAGTTGGTCATTAAACCTTCTGCCTCCTTTAGATTTTTGGCCACCATTTCTTCGTACGAACTCCGGTTTGGGTGTTCTTTGGCTCATTGGATTCGACTCATTGAGGACTACAAGCCCATGGTCTTGGATATTTATTTTGGGAAGTTTGAAAAAATCAATTTTCCAACCTCTCAAATGGCTAAGTCTGGTTCCTGCAGCTCCTCCATACTATGCTCTCTTTGTTCCTTTTGCCTTTGTTTTGTCCATAATCATCATCAACACCTACACACATGTCAAATACAAGAAAGAAGGATAAAATTCTACCTAAACTACTAAATGTGCAAAGCTCATATTGAATGTAATGAAAACAAGTAATCATGGATATCAGGCATATCAATAGTTAGATGGAGCATGATATGATAAGAAATTGAAACAATTTATATAGCTAAAAAGTGTTGTATTATCACAGACATAATATACCGAATATACCTTTCTTCTTGATGTTGCCGTTCTTCTGATATGTCAGGTACTTGGGGAAATTCCACTTCCAGTGACCTTCTCCCTTGTAGTAAAAGCACTCAGTATCAGGCTTATAACCAGCCTTAGGCTTCTTTCTAGGCGCGACAGCTTTCTTGCTACCCTTCTTGAAGTTACCCTTCTTCCTAGGCTTGCCTTGCTTCTTGAAATTGGTGGTCTTATTGACCATCAACGCTTGGTGCTCTTTCTTTATCTCCACTTCCGCATACTTCAACATGGAGAAGAGTTCAGGTAACGACTTATCCATGCGCTGCATGTTGTAGTTCATCACAAAGTTCCTGTAACTAGGTGGTAGTGATTGGATGACACGATGAATACCCAACACATTAGGAATCGTTATTCCCAAATATGCGAGTTTATTCGTGTGCCCAGACATCTTAATCACATGCTTGCTAACGGAGCTGCCCTCTTCCATCTTGTAGTTAAAGAACTTCTCGGAAGATTCATAGCTTTCCACGGCCGCGTGAGTCTCAAATATCATTTTGATCTCATTGAAAATATCACGAGGGTCATGTTTCTCAAAGCGCTTCTAAGGCTCTGATTCCAAACTATACAAGATGGCACACTTAACTATGTAGTATTGATTCTTCCGAGTGAGGAAAAAAAATTCACCTCATCGGTAGCATCATCTATAGGCGGGTCACCCAGCGGTGCATCTAGCACATAGGTCAACTGACCAACATTGAGGACAATCCTCAAGTTGCGGAACCAGTCCGCAAAGTTGCTTCCATTGTTTTTTCAACTTTTCTTTCTTTAGGAACGCATTAAAATTGATGGTAGGTGCCGCCATGATCTACAACATATTTACAAAGAGTTTAGATTAAGTTTATGATAAATTGAGTTCATATTTAATTCTTAAAATAACTAGGTGAAATTCCACTCAAAACAACATCCCTCACATTGTTTTAGTTATCACACAAACCAAATCCACTACACCAAGTCTGATCATCACGAGAGATGATGTAGCTTCAAAGGCGAACCATCAACATGTTCATCATATCAATCATACGACTCATGCTTTACCTTTCGGTACTCCGTGTTCCGAGACCAAGTCTGTACATGCTAGGCTTGTCAAGGTTAACCTTAGTATCTGCATGTGAAAATCTAGCTTGCACCCGTTGTATGCATACATAGAATCTATCACTACTAGAGAAAAGGCTATAGGAGACATGTTTATAGGAGGCACATTTAGACCATATGTGCCTCCTATAAAATAGGAGAGGCACACTCCTTCTCCATGCGTCTCTAGTATAAAAATAGGCAATGCGCCTCCTATAATCCCTGTACGGGCGAAATCAAGCTGCCCCAGATTATGCAAGGTGCATTCTAGCATATGCGCCTCCTATATATCAGATAGGCGAGGCGCATATGGGCAGAATGCGCCTCGCATAATATGTGTGGGCCCGCGTGTTGGTAGGTGCTCGAATATGCGAGGCACATATGGTCATATGCGCCTCCTATTTTTGATAATGTGCGAGGCGCATATGGTCATATGTGCCTCAAGTAACTCCTGTGGGCCCGGTGGAGGTAGGTGGCCGCATAGGCGAGGCACATATTGCTATATGCGCCTCCTATAGTTTGAATTATAGGAGGCACATATTGTGCAATATGCGCCTCCTATAACCTGGCACCACCTTTTTCCAGCTTTTTGCACATGGAGCCAACTACCACCCCACTCACTTATCTCACTTCTTCCTCCTCCACCAAGACAAATCCGGTCGCCCCCCCCCTCCCCACCTCATTTCCCCCATTGATTCACCATAGTAGCTCGCTCAACCTCCACTGGTTGACACTCATATGTAAGTGAAGTCTTTTGCTCCTCTAGAGTGCTCCTCAAGTAACTCATGCAAGCCCGGTGGAGGTAGGTGGCCGCATAGGAGAGGCGCATATGGTCATATGCGACTCCTATAGTTCTAATTATAGGAGGCACATATGGAGCAATATGTACCTCCTATAGTTTGAAGTATAGGAGGCACATATGGAGCAATATGAGCCTCCTATAACCTGGCCAGATTCAAATTCGAAACATCCACCTACCACACCTATATAACACCTACCACCTCTCCCTCTTCTACTTGTCCTTCTCCTCCACCTCTCCTCCTTCTCCTCCTCCATCTCTCCTTCTCCTCCATCTCTCCTTCTTCTCCCCTTCTCCTCCTCCTTCTCCACTCTCCTCCTCCTCTACTCTCCTCCTCCTCTTCGTCCGGCGACCTTCTCCTCCTCCGGCAACCACTCCGACCATGGCCTCCACAACCACACCGACCATCTCCTCCTCCACCTCCGGTGGCCTCATCCTCCTCCACCATCTCCGATGATCCCCATGGACATGCCCTCCCGCACATGCTTGCGGTGGTAGGTTGGCGCCACGAGCATGGTCTCCCATGAGCTCCAACAAAATTCTACCCAGATCTAGATCTAGATCTGGCCGCCTTTTTTTGAAATTCAAAAATAATATACGAGGCGCATTCGAATCAATATGTGCCTCGCATATTCACAATATAGGAGGCGCATATGCAAAGTATAGGAGGCACATATCAATATGCGCCTCACATATGCAGAATATAGGAGGCGCATATCGATATGCGCCTCGGATATGTGAAGTATAGGAGGCGCATTTCATATGCGCCTCGCATAAAAAATAGGCGAGGCTCAAAGTTAGAGGCGCATACGATATGTGCCTCGCATATGCTTTTAGGTGCGCCTCGCATAAGGTTTTCTCTAGTAGTGTATCACACCCGATCATCACGTGGTGCTTCAAAACGACGAGTCTTGGCAATGGTGCATACTAAGGACGAACACTTTATTACTTGATATTTAGTGAGAGGGATCGTCTTATAGTGCTACCGTCACAATCTAAGAAATACAAGATGCATAAAAAGGATTAACATCAAATGAAATTCATAATATGTGATATGATATGGTCATTCTTCCTGTCCCTTTGATCTCCATCTACAAAGCGCAAGAAAGATCTCCATCATCACCGACGTGGCGTCAAGTTCAATGGCACCGCTTCATGGTTGTACTCCACCAACAACAACTATTACAACTACTTTGATGAATAGACACGCAGGCCTTAAACGAAATTTAAAGACAGGAATAAGGCTCTTGCCGGTTGCCAACTTACAATAAGAATCATTGCATACATCATATATAATCACAATCACATCATGGCCATATAACATCGCCACACAAGCCCTGCAAAAACAACTTAGACGTCTCTAATTTTCTTTGCATGTTTTACGTGGCTGGGGCTTTCGAGTAAGAACCGTTCTACGAACATGAACCACAACGTTGATATAAGTATTTTCAAGTGCCTGTTGTAAATTTAATCTTCACTATGGTGGGAGAGATAGACACCCGCAAAGCCACATGTGCAATGCAAGTTGCACGTTGAGCGTGGAGAAAGTCTCATGTATGATGACATGTAAGGACAGCCCGAGCCGCTTCATCCCACCATCCCACAAGATGAAAAGTACACAAAAAGCAATCGACAATAAAAGCATCAACACCCACAAAACCATTGTGTTATACTCGTGTAACAGATCTATGCATAGAGTCGGCTCTGTACCACTATAGGGTTCGCATCATGGAAAACAAAATTTCCATCGCAGGAACATACAAAACTAAGATCTATTCTACGAGATCGCTTTAACGAGATTGTAGATAACTAACCCTAAAAGATCCAAAGTGTTTACCGACATTTGTATCTCATGGTTGATGTAGTCGATCTGTTGCCGATCTCAAGATTGTGTAGACGATCCTTCCGGTGCCACGTTCTGGCAGCGCTGCCGCAGTTGGTCACACGTACGGTAGTCGATGAAGACCTTCCTCTCCTTGTTCAAGCAGGGAAGAGGAGGTTTTAGATTTCCTCGGAATCCTAATAGCACGACAGTGTGTTGGTGGTGTTGGAGGAGAAGAGATTACTACAAGGCTTCGCCTAAGCCGGAGCAGTGTATGGAGGAGAGAGGGGAGGCGCCGGCGGCTAGGGTTGAGGTGAGGGGCTAGGGGCGCCCTCACCCCTCCTTATATGGGTGGAGGGGAAGAAGCTATGGTTCCCAACCCTGTCCGAGTCCTTCCCCAACTCCTCTAGCCGCCAGCCAAGGAAGGGAGAGGGGAAAACCTTGCCCCTCAAGTGTACCTTCTCCTTTCCAAACTAGGATTTGACTTTTCCCAATTAGGAATTGACTTTTCAAACCTCTCCTTTGCTTAACCGAGTTGGCCTAGGTCATGATGCGACCAGCCCCACTAGGGTATGGCGCATACCAAGTGCCCCCTCCGGGGTGTTCGACCTTCCAGAACATTCTAGAAGCTTCCTGTTAAAACACCATTAATATTTTCGAACCCCGGAAATAGACTTTCCTCGTGATGTCCTGTCTCTAATATGAGACCCCGAACAAAATTTGGTCTCCAACTTACATTCCATATCTACTCAAACAACATTGAATCCTTAAGTGTGTCTCCCTACGGTTCGTGAACTATGCAAACATGATCCAGACACCTCTCCGATCAATAACCAACAGTGGGATCTGGAAATCCATAATGGATCCCACATATTTCTACAATGAATTCGTGATCGAATGAACCATTTACATACGATACCGATTCCCTTTGTCGCGCGATACTTTACTTATCCGAGGTTTGATCGTCGGTATCTCTATACCTAGTTCAACCTCGTTACCAATCAGTACTCTTTACTCGTTCAGTGATATGACATCCCTTGTGACCTAGTCACATGCTTGCAAGCCAATTGGATGATATTCCACCGAGAGGGCCCAGAGTATATCTATCCGTCATATGGATGGACAAATCCCACTCTTGATCCATGTGCTTTAACACATACTTTCAAAATACCTAATGCCACCTTTATAACCACCCATTTATGAAGTGGTGTTTGATGTCATCAAAGCATCCATCCGATGATGGTGATTAACATAATCTCATGGTCGAAGGGTAGGTAACTATGTATTTGAAAGCTTGTAGCAAACGAACTCTAAATGACTTGATCTTACGCTACACTAACTATAGGAGTGTGTCCATCACATCATTCTCCTAATGATATGATCTTGTTATTAATAACATCTAATTTCCATGATCGGAAAACCATGATCATCTATTAATCAATAAGCTAGTTCAAGAAGAGTCTTACTAGGGACTCTTTTATGTTTATAAAACACACAAGTATTATTGTTTCCGGTTAATACAATTGTAGGATGCGATGTAAACATTTATCATAAACACAAAAATATAATAATAACCATTTTATTATTGCCTCTTGGGCATATCTCTAACAGTATCCCACCCATGGAGTTCAGGTGTTTGTCATGTTTTGCCCTAGCGAGAGGATTAGTCACATTCAGATCTGTGTGTACTTTGCAAATCTTTATGTCACCATGATACATCTTAAACGTATCTATAAATTTTGATGATCCATGCTTGTTTTGTATCAACTATCTTATGTTTTGTCTACACTTTGATGAATTTTTATACATTTTATGGAACTAACCTATTGACAAGATGCCGCTGTGCCAGTTTGCCTGTTTTCTGCTGTTTTTGGTTTCAGACAAGCTACTAAAGAAATATTCTTGGAATTTTAAGGAACAAAAGCCAAAGTCAATATTTTGCTCGACATGACATGGAGACCGAAGGGGAGACGAAGAGGAGCCACGAGGCGGCCACACCATAGGGTGGCGCGGGCCCACCCTAGGGCGCACCATCCTATGGTGTGGGCCCCTCGGGTGCCCACCGACCTTGCCCTTTCGCCTATATATATGTCTTCCCGAGACGAAAACCCTAGCCAGATCAGAAATCTACAAAAAGTTCCATAGGGCCGCCACCACCGAAGAGGAGATTCGCGGGATAGTAGGCTTTATTCCGACACCCTACTAGGATGGGGAATTGCCCCGGGAGCCATCTCCATCGACCGCACCGCCATATCCATCACCGTTGCTGACTCCCATGATGAGGACGGAGTAGTTCTCCCTCGAGGCTAAGGGCTCTACCGGTAGCTATGTGTTCATCTCTCTCTATGTGTGATCTATTTGAGATCATGAGATTTGTAATCTAGTTGAATAAGTAGATCTACTCTTCTACTCAAGTGCTTTAATTAATCTCTGCTTATCCCCACGTGTGTGAAGTTGACAGTGTGCACACCGTGTGTCACTTAGGTTAAAGATTACATAAATACTTATCATGAGTTATAATTTGAGTTGGATGTCTCTATGAGTTTGTGGTACTTTTGGAACCATCTAGCGCTCGAGATGACAATGGGGTTATCTAGATGGGGAATGCGAACTTTGAGGTGTGTTTTTATAGCCCTACATCGTCCAACCGGAGAGTAGTTTAGGGTAGCATAATGAAGAAAACATATTTATATGAGAGTGTGCACTAGTGAAAGTATGATCCCTAGGCCTTGTTTCTAAGCATTGAAACACCGTTTACAACCAGTCCTATTACATGTTTACTTGGTGCCATTTTTATTTCAGATTGCAATTACCAATTATAATCATCCATATTACTTGTATTTCACTATCTCTTCGCCGAACTAGTTCACCTATACACCTGACAAGTGTATTGGGTGTGTTGGGGACACAAGAGACTTCTTGTATCTTGATTGCAGGGTTGCTTGAGAGGGATACCTTTGACCTCTTCCTCCCTGAGTTCGATAAACCTTGGGTGATCCACTTAAGGGAAACTTGTTGCCGTTCTACAAACCTCTACACTTGGAGGCCCAACACTGTCTACAAGAATAGAAGCGTGCATAGACATCAAGCTCTTTTCTGGCGCTGTTGCCGGGGAGGTAAAGTAAAAGGTACTCACATCGTATGGATACTAATCTATCTTCTAGTACTGTTGATGGTGTGTGAGTGCTCGATGTTATTTCCTTTAGATTCTACAATTATATCCTTTTGTTTCTTCTTTTTATTTTCACTAGTTAGGCTTAATGGAAAACAACAACAAAATTAGAGATCTTTAGTATTTTTTCTAAGTTAGAACATAAATGGTTTGGAGAGAAAATTAAAAACCCCATGGAACTTTCTTTGCATGCTAATAACAATTTTATTAGTATGAATTATTTGAACACCTTTGTTACTAATGCTATGGAAACGTCTTAGATCAGGGAAGCTAGTTTTTATGAAAATGATCTTTTTAGTTCCCCAGCTTTAGAGGAGAAAATTTGCTCCGATGATACCTTATCTCCCATATGTGGTAATTCTAATGATACTTGTGATATTTTAAATCCACATACTGAAAGTTTCGCCTTTGAAATACCTATGTAAATCGTTGAACGTGTTATGAATAATTGCTATTTTGGAGATGGAACTGTCCATCCTGGTGATCATTTACTCTTTATACATGAATTATGCGAGTTGTTCTAGTGTGCAAGTATTTCAATGGACCAAGTTAAGAGGAAGCTATTCTCTTTATCACTTAAGTGCAAATCAAGGGAGTGGTATGAGCTACAAGATGATCCTCATCATTTAGAGTGGGAGGAACTTAAATCTCTCTTTTATTCTAAATTTTATCCTCCTCGTGAAATTCATAAAGATAGGAATTATATTTATAATTTTCATCCTCGTGATGGATAAAGTATTGCCCAAGCATGGGGGAGATTGAATTCACTAATGCTCAAATGGCCAATTCGTGAGCTCCCTAGTAATATTATTATTGATAATTTTTATGCAAGGCTTTCAGGACATTATAGGGACTATCTAGATACCTGTTTAGAGGGATCCTTCACGAGTAAGGAGGTGAAAGCTAAGTGGGATCTTCTTGAAACAATTCAAAGCAATACCAAAGATTGGGATAATGACAAAGGTAAAGAACCAGGTATAAACTATGAGTATGATTGCATTAAGTCTTTCATCGAAACTGCTGATTTTCAAGAGCTTGGTGCTAAATATGGTCTTGATACTCAAAATCATGTTGATTGTTGTAGAGCCTTTTCTTCTCATATTAATGCTACTAAAGAAAATTGGAACATGTATCATGAACCTTTTAAAGACACTTTCATGAAAAATAAAATTGCTATTAATGATTGCAATAAACATGCTCAAACTTCTGAAAGTACTATTTCTTATAAGAATGTTAATTTTTTGGAGTACTTAGACCATGTGAAAAGAATCAAATCAAAGAAGAATGTTGTATCCATCAAAGGAATGAAAAAACTAGAAGGCGGAATAGGGCTCTAAATGATCTCGGTAAAAAAGTGTGTGCCCTCTATCCTTTTATTTATGAACTTTGCTATAAAGTGGGTCATTTCAATTTTCAATGCTCAGGATATAATAATAGACTTTCTAGTCCAATGATTACTACAAGTTTGTATTGTGATGACATGATCACTCCTAATCAACATGATGAACTTATATTATTTTTGGGGTGTGAAGAGTTATCAAGAAAAACTTGTTTGGTAGATATGAGTTCTTTTGATATGAATAGCGTCCTGCATGGTTGTCATCTTTACTATGTTGATAATTGCCACTCAAATATTTACATACAAAATATTATAAAAGATGATATTTTACCAAAATATGATAGAACTAATATGTGTTTTGTTCTTATTAATGAAAAGGAGGAATCCTCCAAAGTTTCTTTTATTGTCTCTAACAATAAACTAGGGTATGTGGAGAAGCTTCCTTTCAAGCCTCTCCCTCCTAAATAGTGGAAGAAGAAGAAGAGGAGGAATAAAAGGAGAGAGGAAACGGTATTTTCCCTAAGCATATTGCTCCTATTATAGTTTTTGCTGATGAGTCTGAACTCGATGATGTTCCTATGCCTGTTACCTATAGTAGTTATCATGATTGGGAAAAGCACACTACTTTTGATATTGAAAATCTTTTTGGTACCAATTCTGAAAATAATGATATTAATAATTGTTGTAATATTAGTACTATACATGTTCTTCCAATGATGATATGTTTACAAATGAACACGCTTTAGAAGATAACTATTCTACTGCCTATGATGATACAATACCTCCAATGTATTATGATTACAATGATGAATATGATATTTTCAGTCCACCTACTATTCAGGAGAAAATTAATTATTATTACAATATGCCTCCTATATTTGATGATTATGGTGATGATAATAGTAATGATAGATATTTTGTTGAATTTTCTCCCACTACAATTAATAAGAATGACTATGCTTATGTGGAGAGTAATAATTATTTTATGCACGTGGCTCATGATAAGAATGTTTTATCTGATAGTTATATTGTTAATTTTATTCATGTTGCTACTGAAATTTATTATGATAGAGGGAAACATGGTTTTATGTATATCAACAATATTAATTTTCCCCTCTTTATGTTGAAATTTTTGAAGTTGCACTTGTTTTGTTTTCATATGCTTGTTGCTTTGTTCTTTCATGACTTATTTCTTTAAAAGATTATTTTTCTTAGGAAGTGGGTTGGACTTAAATTTGTTTTATATTTCCTTCTTGATTCCATCTTTTACTTCAATTCATATTTCTTATGTGAGCATCATCGAAATTATCATGCCTATCTTAATGGCTATAAACAAAGAGCTTTTGGTAGACAACCGATTATATTTTTTCTTTTAGTTATTTTTGTTTTGTTGAGTCTTAGAACTTATTGCCTTTGTAATAACCTCTCCTTATCCTTTTTGTGTGGGTTTTGTGCCAAGAATAACCTCTAATGAGAGAGAAGTAAGATTTGGGGAAGTTGCTGTCCTGAAACAGATTTTTGTGCTTCACTGTACAAAATCGTGAAAAATCCTAGTATGTTGGATTGAGATATAATGTTATGTGCATATGTCCCAGGTTATTATCTAACTTTATTTAGTTTAGCTCTTTTCTATTTGAGCAACAGAAGGTCTTCGAAAAAATCGGTATTTACCTGCTTGTCTGTTTTGACAAATTTCTGCCATTATTTGCATTTGCTTCTTAATCGATTTATTTTGAGTTATCCTTGATCACTTGAGCATTTAAAATGCATTGTTATATTAGCTTGTGTTTTAATGAAAGTTTTACTTGTGTTTAAACTAAACCCAATGGCTTATTATCTTGAATACACTAATGTTGCTAATGAAGAATTGTGTGAAGTTTTGCATGAAGGAAATTTTCATGTGTAGGGAAAGAATTGTCAACACCTGGATTTTTAATCCCAGATGCCTGTTATGCCATACATCGCAATCCCAGGATTACCATTTTTGCGAGACATAACAGATTGGTACCATAGTTCATCATCCATTACGAACCATAATAAAGGTCTTACAAATAAAGGATCTCATGATCCAGTCTTAATACAATCAGCGCAGCGGAATAATAAAATAACGGTAGCATGGTAAAAGCTTCATCTTCAGGGACACAGGCAATGCTGACGATGGGATATGATCCTAGTTGTCATAGACTTCCTGCTAACCATCATCCTAGTAGTCCTCCTCATAGTCTGTACATTGGAATAGCCACGGACAAAGCCATGAGTACTCTTTAAGTACTCGCAAACTATCACTAACAATTAAAGTGGTTCAAGTAGGAATCCTAAGCTCTAGGTTTATTTGCAAAAATCCAGGTTTATCTCTACCTGAGTTTAGAAGTAAAGAAAACTAGTTTAATGTTTTACAACACTTTGTGGGAAACTTAGTTTTCATGTTCACAACCCTGTTGTGGTCAAGTCAAAGTCATAGTTCATTTCACAAGTCATTTTGAAAACATCTGACTATGGAACAATTTGGCCACTCCAACTGTCCATAACCGCGGACGCGGCTATTCAAATTGTTTGACACTTTGCAGAGGTGGAATACTTTCACCACAACATTCGATACATCTGTCAGGAACAATCCCGATTCACCATACTCAGTATGCGGATAATCAATCCTATCCTTTCAATTACACACCCTAGTATAGGCACCTCCCCTATGAGTTTGGCCTCCCAACCATGACCATATCTCATCTTGGGAAATGCGCAGGTGCACAATCATAACGAGGTAACCATCAACTCAAACCTTGGCTGCATGGGAACCCATACTAAGATATATAAACATCCAGTCAAGCCCTACCCAAATTTTGGCTATTGTGGTTGTACGGTAAAATTGGAATGGTATCGCATCCGAACCCAACCATCAGTTTTATAAAGGGCTAAGGCTCATGCCTCAAAATTTTCATCATCAAAAATCATCTGGTGTTCATAACACATTTCAAAACATTTCATTAGAAAGACTCATCATTCTAAGGTTTTCATAATCATTTTCACCAAGTATTCCCATCTAAAGTGATCAATTTTTATGCTTATCACTAGCCACTAAAGTTGGGGGTAATCACTAATGAGGGGTGCTAATCAAGTGTGACTATCTAAATCCAGATCTCATGCCTCAGTATGACATCTAGTTCTAACTAACTTAGGCCAAGTTTTATGCTCTTTATGCTACATATAAATATCTTTCCAAAAATCACTAAATACTAACTAGAAGTAATAAAGAACTTTGATAAAGAAATAAAAGAATAAAGCTTGCAAGTAAAAATTGGGTATAAGCAAATATGCCTAAGGCATCTAGTTTGCATAGTTATCATGCAAGTGTTAGCTTGCATTAGATAGCTCGCTAGGATGGATTGTAAAGTTGCAAGGGTTAGCTTGCATAGTTAGTAGCTTGCCTTGACTAGTGTAGTGGTTGAAGTTCTCCTCTGCTTCCTCTTCGTAGTAGTCTCCTTCCTCTTTGTATCCTTGGTCGGTACTAGCATCTATAAATAAATACGAGGCACAAAATCACTAAACAATACTTAACTACTTCTATTTTGCACACAAAGGTTCACTCTAGATGATCTAGCATCATCACAATCATCATAAGGTTTAAAGCATTAGTCTTATTTATTTTATTTTGGAAAAGTAATTTCTACTCATTGAAATTTACTTGAGGATTAATATTCTCAATCAAAACATGGGATCATGTTGATACATGTCATCACCACATATTTCAATACTTGGGGATGTGATTTAAAGTGGTGTCTCAATTTAATAAGGTTTAACATTATTATTTTAATTAATTCAAGTGACTAGAAATGCCTATAGGGCATTCTTTTATTACTTGTCCATTATTACTGCAAGTAAACCTAGATATTTTTTACATATTTAGAAAGATCTTGTCAAATGTGATTTTTGAGAGTTGGAATCAACACAAAAGCATTTATGGTTGATTTTTTGAAAAATGTTTGAATGCATAAAAGTATCTGCCTTGTTATTTTTACTATAGATGATCTATAATTCCAAATGGTTTGAATCCAATGGGCTTGGATTAATATTTTCAATACATTTTTGACAAAATTGGTTTCATGCAAATTTGGTTTAGTAAAACTCTCTGAATTGTTTTTTGAATCTACTGATAGAACTAGGTTTAAATTATAATGGAAAAATCTATATTTGAATCTACTGGATCATGCGGGAACTAACTGGGCCGGCCCACTGTGTATAGCGCAGCGCGCGGGCTGACTTAAGTGATGGCCCCACGTGTTAGTGACTCTGGCTACGCGAAGCGGTAAGTGGCAATCTGGACCATGCAATTAGAATCTAATCTAACGGCCGAGGCTCATCATCGATGACGAACAGCTCCGGCGAGGTTTAAACCTTAACGCGGCGGTGGGGTCGTGTGAGGATCAATAGGGCTCCAGCTTGGGTCGGTGTTGGGGGCGAACGATGTTGTCGATGACGGCGGATCGAACGGTGGTCAGGGCGGATCCTGGGGCGGCTCCAATCAACAGCTCCCTTCTCCTTCTACAGTGGCGGGCTCAGGTGAAATTCCGGCGATGCGGAGCCCGTATTGCTCCGAGGAGAGGTGCCAGAGGTTCTGCGAGAGGTGGGGAGTGAGATGGTGTGGGGAATTGAGGCTGGAGAGGCCTCCTTTTATAGCTGAGCGAGAGAGGCAGTGCGGCATGGGCAGAGCTCGTCGGGGTCGACGATACAACGAGCTATTGGCATGGCGGAGGGGGTAGGCCGGTGCACGGTCTCCTGGCGATACTCAAGGATGTAATGGAGCGGTAAGGGGTGATCGAGGTTGGTCAGAACGGGTTGGTGATCTTAGCGGCACCGACGGTGGTTTTGACGATGCACAGTGGCTACAGGCCGCGCGACGGTGAACGGGGATGTCTGGGGGGTTGCTGTTGTCGCGGTGGTTGTAGGCATGGGCAGTGAGCGCAAGGCGCGGCGTGTGCGAGCGTGTCGGGCACGATGCTCTGGCGTGCTCTTGGAATGGTGCATAGAAAAAGGGTGCGACTGTGCTAGGGTGGTCCAGGGCTTGGCCGCGTGCGAGGGCTGGACAGGGGGTGGAGGTGGACGGCCAGCTACCTGCTGGACATGGTGGCTAGGCGTGGCGCTGGCTCCTGCTAGCTAGCCACGGTCGGACGGCAAGGGGAATCTTGGGTTGGCTTAGCACTGGTGCAATGGTAGAGTTCTAGCTTGTTCAATTCATGTGTCCTCACTGGGGGAGACAAGGGTGAGCAATGCGAGACAAGAATTAGACAAAGCTTTGATCTCAAATAGTAGAAGTTAGGCAGTGTTTACTGTGTTCACCAACTATTTGATGAAATAGCCGAAAGAAATTTAGTTTGAAATTTTTAAATGAAATTTGGTGAGTGCTCTGGTCACATACTTGGTAGTCTCTGGTTTCTTGGGTTTGTCAAGGTGAAGTGGTTTGAGGGGTTTTTGAGAAATGGTGATCTTAGTACCTACACTTGATTCAATTTTCAATTATCATTTGAATAGATTTGCAAAATGTTTTTGTTGGTTTGCAAAGTGGGCTTGGGTTCAATTTTACTTGGTCTAGCAAGGGGTGAAAAGAATTGGATTTGTTTCTGTTAGAAAACTTGGACTAGAAACACTCAAAGTGGTCTAGTGGTTAATTTTGGTCAAAATGACCATTTGCTTATATATCTTATTTTGGAATTTCTCTTGATTTGATTCTGCTTGGAAATGATTTGGACGATGTTGTTAAAATAATCCTTGCCATTCATAGCAATAAAACAAGTCATTGCAAGCATTCATGCATTCATCACATACACACATGCATTCATATTGATTTTAATAACAAAAGTTTTTGTTAACCCTAAACTTGGGTTATTTGAACTTGATAATCTTGATTAATATTTTTGGAATGTTACAAACCTTCCCCCTTACACAAAATCTTGTCCCAGTATTTAAGGGAAAGAAAACTAGGATTTAAAGGGATCTGGAAACTCAGTCCTAATGTAATCTTCTCGCTCCCAGGTAGCTTCTTCTTCGGTATGGTTACTCCACTAGATCTTGAGAAACTTGATACTCCGGGTTCTGGTGGTTCTGAAGGCTTCTTCCAAAATACGAATGGGTACTTCAGGATATGTTATGTCCTTGTTGATCTCTATGGTTCTGTGATCAATATTCTTGAAAACTTCGGTATTCTCAGGGACTTCTAGGCATTTCCGAAGTAACGAGATATGGAACACATTATGCACGGATGACGTCTCCTCCAGGAGTTCCAGTTGATATGATACTTATCCTCAATGATTCAAAATCTTGTAGGGTCCGATATATCTGGGGCTAACTTTCCTTTGAGTTGAAAATGTTGCATTCCTTTCAAGGGTGAGACTTTGAGATGCACAAAATCTCCGATATTGAAGACTAGGTCTCGACGTCTCTTGTCAACATAACTCTTCTGTCTGGATTGGGAGGTCTTAAGGTGATCACGGATCTTGTGAACTTTCTCTTCGGCTTCTCGTAGGATGTCGGGTCCGAAAATCTTACTCTCTCCTACTTTCGACCAATTCAAAGGGGTATGGCACTTCCTTCCATACATAAATGCAAATGGGGCCATTTGCAAACTGTCTTGGTAATTGTTGTTGTATGAGAATTCTGCGAAAGGAAGACAGTCTTCTCATTTTGATCGATATTCTAGCACACAAGCTCTCAACATATCTTCGAGTATCTGGTTTAGTTGCTCCGTTTGTCCATCAGTCTGAGGGTGATAAGCTGTGCTGAAAACCAGTCTTGTTCCTAATCCTTCTTGGACTTTCTTCCAAAATATCGAGGTAGACTGGGTTCCTCGATCCGACATAATGTTCTTGGGAACTCCATGCAAACTGACTATTCTACCAATGTACAACTCTGCTAGCTTCGAAATCTGATAAGTGGTCTTGACTGGTAAGAAATGAGCGACTTTGGACAGTCTATCCACTATGACCCAGATAGAGTCATTTCCCCTACTAGATGTAGAAAAACCGGTGATAAAATCCATTCCAACTTAATCCTATTTCCATTCCGGAATCTGCAATGGTTGCAAAAGTCCTGCGGGTCTCTGATGTCCTGCTTTGACTCTCTGAAATATATCACACTTGACTATGTAGCTTCCGATTTTTCTCTTCATCCTATGCCACCAAAATTGCTCCTTCAAATCTATATACATCTTGGTTCCTCCAGGGTGGATAGAATAAATAGTATCATGAGCTTCTTTCAAAATAGCTTGTTTCAACTCTGAATCTGCTGGCACACAGATACGTCCTTTGTACCACAAAACTCCTTCTTCATCTTCGGTGAATCCGGGTACTTTACCTGTACCGATATGACGTTTGATTCCGTGGATACTAGCATTTCCTTTCTGCGCCTCCTTGATCTGACTGATCAAAGTGGGTTGAAGTTCTATGCTAGCCAAAAAATCCTTCACTTACTAGATCCATTCTGAAATCTTCCAACTCCTTGTGCAAACTTGGTTGCTCCTTCAGAATCATGGTGTTCAGTCGACACGACAATCTACTAAGAGCATCTGTTACCACATTGGCTTTGTCGGGGTGATAGTGAATGTCAAGGTCATAGTCCTTGATTAGCTCTATCCATCTCCTTTGCCTCATATTCAGCTCCTTCTGGGTGAAAATATACTTCAGACTCTTGTGATCCGAATAAATCTCACAACGGTTACCCATGAGGTAATGCTGCCATGTCTTCAAGACTAAAACTACAGCTGCTAGTTCAAGGTCATGGGTAGGGTAATTCTGCTCATGTTGCTTCAGTTGACGGGATATATATGATATGACTTTGCCTTCTTGCATTAACACACATCCGAGGACAATCTTGGATGCGTCACAAAACACATCAAAAGGCTTCGCGATATCCGGCATAATCAAGATTGGGGCTGAGATCAATCTCTTCTTGAGCTTTTGAAAACTTGCTTCACATTTGTCCGTCCATTCAAACTTCTTATCTTTCTTCAACAATTGGGTCATTGGTCTTACGATAATCGAGAATCCTTCTACGAACTTGCGGTAATATCCCGCTAATCCGAGAAATGCACGAACTTGGGTCTGAGTGGTTGGGGCTTGCCATTCTTCCACATCCTTAACCTTGGCAGGGTCGGCAGCAATTCCTCCCGCCGACACGATATGTCCAAGGAATCCTACTTCATTTAACCAGAACTCACATTTTCTAAACTTGGCATACAACTGATGCTCCCTAAGGGTTTCAAGGATGGTCCTTAGGTGTAGATCATGTTCTTCTTATGATTTGGAATATATCAGAATGTCGTCGATGAAAACAACGACAAACTTATCCAGGATATTCATAAAAATCTTATTCATGAGGTTTATGAAATAAGCGGGGGCATTGGTTAATCCAAAAGACATGACAGTGTACTCATACAGTCCATATCTGGTGGTAAAGGCAGTCTTTGGAATATCCTCTGCGCGAATCTTGAGTTGATGATAACCAGTTCTAAGATTAATCTTAGAAAACACTTTGGCACCAGTCAACTGGTCAATAAGATCTTCTATCTTCAGCAGTGGGTACTTGTTCTTAATGGTGACATCATTCAACTTCTGATAATCCATGCACAAATGGCTACCTCCATCCTTCTTATCCACAAACAAGACAGGTGATCTCCATGGCGATGCACTGGGTTGAATTAGACCGATCTCCAGCATAGCATCTAGTTGTTTCTTCAGCTCCACTAATTCAGACGGGTTCATGCTATAAGGTCTCTGTGCTATGGGTCCAGTTCTAGGGATTAGTTTAATGATAAACTCGATATCCCGATCTGGGGGCATACCGGGCAATACATTTGGGAATACATCGGGGTATTCACAGACTACTATGACTTGGTCAATGGTTGGTTGGGCTAGACTCTTGTTGCACTTGAATTGACGGGGCAAGGTTTCAGATACATGCTCTACTGATACTCCAGTGGTACTAGTCATGGTTATGGCTTTCTTGGCACAGTCGATTAATCCTTTATGTTTTGACATCCAGTCCATTCCTAGTACTACTTCCAAACCTTCGGTTACAAGTACTATTAGATTAGCATAAAAATCTATTCCATGTATTCTGATAGGTACGGCCTTGCAAATTTGTCTAGCTTTGGTTGTTGAACCAGTTATTTGAACTATCATAAGATGCTTCAATTTTGTTGGTTGAATCTTACCAGTGCATGCAAATTCTTCTGTAACAAACGAGTGCGATTCTCCAGAATCAAAAACACTCTTGCAAGTACTAAGTTAACAGAAAACATACCCAGCACGACATCTGGCGCTTGTTGGGCTTCTTCATCATTCATGTGAAATAGACGGCCGTTGCGGTTGAGCGAGTTCCCTGGGGAAATTCTTCTTCCAGGCTGAACACGATGCTGCTACTGAGCTAGGGCATTCACATTGGTGGCTTCGGCAAGCTTCTTGGGTAACTCATTGGAGTAGTGACCCTTGATTCCGCATTCATAACAAGTAACCTGAGACTTGTCTTTTCCTGCAACAGGCACAACATTGCTTCCAGTCCTTGGGGCAGTATTGGTGTTGTTGGTGTTGCTGTTGTTGTTGAACTTGGGCGGTGCATGGTTGAAATTGTTGATGTTGCCGGGGTTGTTGTTGTGGTTTCCTCTGGGCCTTGGGTGTAACATCCCAAAAATATTAAACTGGAATCATCAAACTCTAATCATCAAAATTAGGGTTAACAAAAAATTTTCCAATTAAAAATATGAAAGCATTCATATGTGTGTGTATTAAAATTTGGATTCTTTTGAATTGCCATGGTTCTGTGTTTCTTTGCTTGTAAAATGATTCTTAGGTGAAATAAACATCATCTAAACAATCCCCAAACTTTTCCCAAAGACAAACAAATTAAGTGAATGGTCACTTTGGCCAAATTAACTCCCATGCCTACTTTGGCTATCTCTAACTTTCAGAACTTAATAGAAACATTTATGGATCTGTGCACCCCTTGATAGTACTCATAATAAGGTACCAAGGCCCACTTTGTGATCATGCAAAAACATTTAAATGCATAGTTTAAATGATAGTTTAAAATTGAATCTATTTCATATGGGAAGATCCCACTATTTCAAAAACCACTCAAACAAGCTCCATTTTCAAAACCCAAGCATCCACAGAATCCTCAACACATGCCTAGCACACCCACCAAAATTCTTTTCAAAATTCAAAACTTAAGTTCATGCTGCCATTTCATCAAACAGGTGGCAGATTCAAATCAACCAAATCAAAAACACTATATTGAGTAGTGTTTTGGACCAACCTTGTTCCCTCTATGGTTACAACTAGCCTTAGTAGATCATCTAGCAACCTTAACTAACCTCTAGCACCACTGTGATCTTGCCAATGCCATCAATGCTGAGCAGGCTGAGAGCACACTTGTCCCCCTAGTGTGGACAGCAAGCTAGGAGAAGAACTAGCCGTGCCAACCTTGTCTAGCATGCAGCCCATGCCTCACCGCCCCCTCTCGACCAGCCCTAGCTCGAAGGCAGCAACCAGAACCGCCAGGAACGCCGCGCCCGTGCCGCTGTCGACCATGCCGACGCGCACCGCAGAGCACGCGCCGTTCCCATGCAACCCGACCACCTCAAGCCCTCGCCGCCCGCCAGCATGCACCCCATCGTCCCAGGAGACCACCAGACATGTTCGTTTCACCGCCCGTACCCCGTAGCCACCGCTCGTCGCGGAGTTCGCCGCCTCTGCCTCGCAGAGAACCGTGCGTTCCCGACCATTTTCCACCATCCCTACACGCGCATTTAAACCCTAGAGCATCGCCAGGAGACCACCCGTCGATCGCCAACCTCGGCCATGCCTCTAGCCGCCCGTTGTCGTGTCGCCACCGTCGCCTGCCCATCCCTCTCGGTCTCGTCATCGAGCCTATAAAAGGAGACGACCCCCACTCGATTTCTTCACACCATCTCACTCCCCTCATCTCACTGATCATTCCATCCCTTAGCTGGAGCACGAGGAGCAGCAGTTCGTCGGAATTGCGCTAGAGCAGGCCACCTCTGGAGAAGAAGGGGGCTATTTATTTCGACCACCCCCGGAGCTGCCGCGACCACCCCTGAATTTGCCGTCGTCGACTTCGTCGTTGGCCCGCCTTGCCGTAGTCATTGGAGCCCCGGTATGCCCCCTATGCACACCCACCGAGCCGCTAGGGTTCAAGCTCGCCCGTGACTTGTTCATCGTCGACGACGACCCTCAGCCGTTGATCTCGCTTCTAATCCAATGCACCATATCGCCTCGTACCGCTTCGCGTGTTATGAGCCACTGACCAGTAGACCCCCCTGTCAGCTGAGCCCCGCGCTGCGGAGTGACACTGGGCCAGCCCAATAACCCTTCCCGCGCATCCCACTCGTTTGAATTTAGCTTTTTCTATTTATATTCACACTCAGTTCTCTACCTAGTTTCAAAAATCAACCAGCTCGATTCAATGAACCAAATTGCATGAAACAAATTTTGTTAGAAAGGTATTGAAATGCTTAATCCAAGCCCTTTGGCTTCAAATCATTTGGATCTATAGATCAACCTTGATAAAAATAACAAGGCAGAAGCTTTTTTGCATTCAAACATTTTTCAAATTTCAACCATAATAGCTTTTGAGTTGATTCCAACTCTCAAAAATCACATTTGACCATACCTTTCAGAATATATAAAAACATATGGGTTTACTTACAGAAATAATGTTCAAGTAATAAAAGAATGCCATATAGGAATTTCTAGTAACTTTATTTTATTTAAAATAAAAGGGTAAACCTTATTAAATTGTGAAACCACTTTAAATCACATTACCATGTACTGAAATATGTGGTGATGACATGTGTCAACATGATCCCATGTTTGAGTTGGAGAATATTAAACCTTAAGTAGTTTTTCAATGAGTAGAAATTACTTTTCTAAAAACAAATAAATAATGCAAATGCTTATATATTGTAATGTTAAAGATGATGCTATATCATCTATAGAAATATTTTGTGTGATGATTGAAAGTAGTTAAGTATTGTTTGGTGATTGTGTACCTTGTATTTATTTATAGACGCTAGTACCGATCAAGGATACGAGGAGGAAGGAGGATACTACGAAGAAGAAGCCGAGGAGAACTTCAACCACTGCTCTACTCAAGGCAAGCTTATACTGATACTTATGCAAGCTAACACTTGCAAGATACTCTACTTTAGCAAGCATTACTAATCAAGTTGACCTATGCAAGCCTAATACCACTAGTTGATTGAGCAAGCTAACACTTGCAATTATGAAAGTTAGATAACCTATGCAATGCACTAAGCATGCTTGGTTAGACATATTTGATGATACCCCTCCTAGTTTTACTTGCAAGCTTTCTACTTTATTTCTTTATCAAAGCTATTTCTTAGAGTTTACTTAAGTGACTTGTAGATTCTAGGAAGATAATTGAAGGTTGCATAAAGAGCATTAAATTTGGCCTAAGCTAGATAATCTTGATGTCATCCTAAGGCATGAGATGATACTTAGTTAAAACTCCAATTTTTTACCACCCCTCATTAGTACTCAACCCCACTTGTAGATGCTAGTGCTAAGCATAAAACTTGATGAACTTAGATGGGAATACTTGGTGGAAAATGGCTATGAAAACCTTAGAATGATGAGTCATTCTATTGAGATGTTTTGACATGTGTTTCCGAACACCAGATGATTTGGATGATGAAAATGTTAAGGCATGAGCCTTAGCCCTTTATAAAACTGATGGTTGTCTGGATGCGATACCATTCCAGTTTTACATACAACCACGATAACTGAAAATTGGGTAGGGCTTGACTGGAAACTTATATACTTTAGTAAGGGTTCCCTCACAGCCAAGGTCTGAGATGAGGCTACCTTGTGAAGATTGTCCACCTGTGCAGTACCCAAGATGGCAGTTGGTCTTGGTTGGGAGGCCAAATTCATAGGAGAGGTGCCTATACTAGGGCGTGTAATTGAAAGGTTAGGATTGATTATCCGCATACTGAGTATGGTGAATTCAGTATTTGTTCCTGACGGATGTATCGAATGTTGTGGTGAAAGTGTACAATCTCTACAGAGTGTCAAACTATTCGAATAGCCGCGTCCGCGGTTATGGACAGTTGGAGTGGCCATACTGTTCCCCCGTCAGATGTTTTCAAAATGACTTATGAAATGAATTGAGATTTTGACTTGACCACAACAGAGTTGTGATATGAACTACAAGTTCCCACTTAGGTGTTATAAAATTTCAACTAGCTTTTCTTGCTTCTGAACTTAGTAGAGGTAAATCTGGCTTTTTGCAAAACAACCATAGAGCTTAGTGTCCTACTACAAAAACCCCCTTCACTTGTTAGTATTAGTTTGCGAGTACTTAAAGAGTACTCATGGCTTTGTCCCTAGATATTCCCGTGGCCATACTATGAAGAGGAGTACCAGGATGAAGGAACCCAGGAAGGATACGACAACTAGGATCATCTCCCATCGTCAGCATTGCCTGTGACCCCGAAGATGGAGCTTCGCCTACTCTACCTTTATTATTATGTATTTCCGCTGCCTGAGTTCTATTAAGAACTGGATCATGAGATCCTTATTTGTGTAAGACCTTATGTATGGTTTTAAATGGATGATGTACTGTGGTATCCAATTCTGTCATGTCTCACAAAAATGGTAATCCTGGGATTGCGATGTAAGGCATAACAGGCATCTGGGATTAAAAATCCGGGTGTTGACATTGGGTTTCCTCCTCCACGGTTGGGATAGTTCGGACGGGTCATCGGGGTCTATTGTTTCTTGGGGCATATCCTGCAGACGGGTTGGGGCGATACTTTGGGGTATGGTGAGTTCCTGGTTGATGCATCATTCGACGCTTACGATTCTATTTGGCTTTATTGATCTTGCCTTCCATATGGATTGCAGAATCCACTAAGGCTTCAATGTCAGCAAACAGGATATTGACTAACACCGTCTGCATCTCATGATGCAGACCATTCAAGAATCTCTCCTTCTTCTTAGGTTTAGTGTCAATCTCATCTGGTGCATACCTAGCTAATGACAGAAATTTGTCACGGTACTCAACTACTATCATCCTCCCTTGCTTCAATTCACTGAATTCATCTCTCATCCTCTTGATTAAACCCGGTGGCACATGGGTTCGGCTAAACTTGAGTTTTAATTCATCCCAGGTCATCATCTATCCTCCATTCATGGTGCGAATGCTATTCCACCAAGATCTTGCATCTCCTGCCAGATAATGGGTGGCAAACATTACTTTCTCATTGGCCTCCACTCCTGCGAGTTGTAAGTTGTTCTCCATGGTCTGCAGCCAGTCATCCGCGTCTAGTGGCTCTTTAAAATTACTAAAATTGGGTGGATTGGTGTTCTGAAAGTTCTTGAGCTTGGATCCATGGTTGTCCTGGTTTCCATGGCCTTGATTGTTGTTGGCCATCTGAGCTATGTCTTGAAGGGTGGCTAGGTTGGCTTGACGTTTGGATCTTTCAGCTTCATGGTCTGAAACCAACATTTGCAAAATTTGCAGCATTGGGTCCGAGGATGAACTGCTTCCTCCGCGAGGCATCTGAAGATTGAGATAAATCATGAGACCAGAGGGAAATTTCTAAGGTTCATGGATTTGTTTTTGAAATTTTTTTAAACCTTGAGTTTGACTCGGGTTTTTCCAACTAGCAACTTGTTTTCATTCATTCATAGCACACCATACACCACACTAAGGTAACCGATGGTTTTAAGAACCATTATGTGAAACTACGATACAATGGGACCGGATACAACTCACACCTAAGATAGTGCCCAAGTGCTACGACTCATCAGAATCGGTCGCTTCATCATTATCATCAATGAAGGCGGAATCATCATCATTAGTGTGGATGTCCATGGCTTGGTCCTCTAGGTAGTCATCATCATCACTAAGGTAGGAGTAAGGGTCGCCACGAATATCTTCCCCTGCATTCTCCCTCTTCTCAACATGTCCCGCTCATGGATGGTCTCCTCCAAGTTAGTTACTTTGTGATGAAGGAGATAAATGATGTGATCCTTCTTGTCACGCAGACGGCGAAAGGTCTTGAACTCCTTCGCAAGGATGGCGATGGTCTAGTCCTTCTTGACTGCAATGGCATAGTTGTGGTTGGTGTATGCTCGGGCGTTGTCCAACTCCTTCTTCCTGTCTTACATCATGAAGCTAAGATGATCCATGTGATGCTTCAGCTCGGGATGTTGTGGCACCTCCAATGGTTGTCTCATACCATCACGCCTTGCGAAGTACTCAAAGCGAGTACCCTTGATCTGATTGATACTTTGCCCACACAGACGGGCAAGAGCTTCCTGCATAGCCCAGGCGAGTCCGTCTAGCCAGTTGTTGTCTCTTTAGGTGAATTGATTCCATATGAGGTGGGTGCCTCCATCTTTCCTCTGATATTGGCTACGAACAGCCATTGAAATTCTCCTCCTTGCTGATCGTTGAGCTGTGCTCCGAAGAACTCGGGGTGCGGGTGCTCAAGAAGTTCCGAGAGTTGTTCCAAATCACGCTCAAAGATGAGTTGTCCTCCATTGCCCAACTGGTAGAACTTGCTATACTTAACTTCCATCTATAAGAATATAATATGAGTAAGTAAGTAGAGTGATTAATTGTGTCAAATTTTATGTAAGTTTGCAAGAATTTTTGAAGGACATGAATTTTTATGAAAGAGTCTAAGTGATAAGAGTGATAATAGGTTTTCATAAATACTCACTTCTTTTGTTTTGAAACTAAGTTTTGATTCAAGCGTCCATTCTAACTAGAGTTTCCTATGGTCAGGATGGCTCTGATACCAACTTGTCAAAACCCGGATTTTTAATCCGAGATGCCTATTATGACATACATCGCAATCCCAGGATTATCATTTTTGCGAGAAATAACACATAGGTACGAGAGTTCATCATCCATTACAAACCATAATAAAGTTCTTACAAATAAAGGATCTCATGATCCAGTCTTAATACAATCAGCGCAGCGAAATAATATAATAATGGTAGCATGGTCGAAGCTTCATCTTCAGGGTCACACGCAATGCTGACGATGGGAGATGATCCTAGTTGCCGAAGACTTCTTGTTGTCCGTCATCCTGGTAGTCCTCCTCATAGTCTGGCCATAGGAATAGCCAGGGACAAAGCCATGAGTACTCTTTAAGTACTCGCAAACTATCACTAACCAGTAAAGTGGTTCAAGTAGGAATCGTAAGCTCTAGGTTTATTTGCAAAAATCCAGGTTTATCTCTAACGGAGTTTAGAAGTAAATAAAACTAGTTTAATGTTTTATAACAGCTCAGTGGGAACTTAGTTTTCATGTTCACAACCCTGTTGTGGTCAAGTCAAAGTCATAGTTCATTTCACGAGTCATTTTGAAAATATCTGACGACGGAACAGTATGGCCACTCCAACTGTCCATAACTGCGGACGCGGCTATCCGAATAGTTTAACACTATGCAGAGGTGGTATACTTTCACCACAACATTCGATACATCTATGAGGAACAATCCTGATTCACCATACTCAGTATGCGGATAATCAGTCCTAACGTTTCAATTACACACCCTAGTATAGGCACCTCATCTATGAGTTTGGCCTTCCAACCTTGACCATTTGTCATCTTGGGAACTGCACATGTGGACAATCATAACGAGGTAGCCTCAGCTGGAACCTCTTCCGCAAGGGAACCCATACTAAGATATATAAACTAGTCAAGCCCTACCCAAATTTCAGCTATTGTGGTTGTACGCTAAAATTGGAATGGTATCTCATCCGAACCCAATCATCAGTTTTATAAACGGCTAAGGCTCATGTCTCAACATTTTCATCATCCAAAATCATCTGGTGTTCATAATACATGTCAAAAACATTTCAATAGAATGACTCATCATTCTAAGGTTTTCATAATCATTTTCACCAAGTATTCCCATCTAAAGTGATCAAGTTTTATGCTTAGCACTAGACACTAAAGTTGGGGGTAATCACTAATGAAGGGTGCTAATCAAGTGTGACTATCTAAATCCAGATCTCATGCCTCAGTATGACATCTATTTCAAACTAACTTAGGCCAAGTTTTGTGCTCTTTATGCTACCTAAAAATATCTTTCGAGAACTCACTAAATACTAACTAGAAGTAATAAAGAACTTTGATAAGGAAATAAAAGAATAAAGCTTGCAAATAAAACTGTGATTTGGTATAATCAAGTGGTATACCCAAATATGCCTAAGGAATCTAGTTTGCATAGTTATCATATAAGTGTTATCTTGCATTAGATAGCTTGCTAGGATGGCCAAGGGTTAGCTTGGACAGTTAGTAGCTTGCCTTGAGTAGTGTAGTGGTTGAAGTTCTCCTCTGCTTCCTATTCGTATTAGTCTCCTTCCTCTTCGTATCCTTGGTTGGTACTAGCGTCTATAAATAAATACGAGGTACACAATCACCAAACAATACTTAACTACTTCTATTTGGCGCACAAAGGTTCATACTAGATGATGTAGCATCATCACAATCATCACAACGTTAAAGAATTAGTCTTATTTATTTTATTTTGGAAAAGTAATTTCTACCATTGAAAATTACTTAGGATTTAATATTCTCAATCAATGTGATCATGTTGACACTTGTCATCACCACATATTTTAATACTTGGGAATGTGATTTAAAGTGGTGTCACAATTTAATAAGGTTTAACTTTACTATTTTAATTAATTAAAGTGACTAGAAATGCCTATGGGGCATTCTTTTAATACTTGTCCATTATTATTGCATGTAAACCTAGATATTTTTACATATTCAGAAATATCTTGTCAAATGTGATTTTTAAGAGTTGGAATCAACTCAAAAGCATTTATGGTTGATTTTTGAAAAATGTTTGAATGCATAAAAGTCTCTGCCTTGTTATTTTTACTATATATGATCTATAATTCCAAATGGTTTTAATACAACATGCTTGGATTAATATTTTCAATACCTTTATAAAAAAATTGGTTTCATTCAAATTGGTTAAGTAAAACTCTCTGAATTGATTTTTGAATCTACTAATAGAACTAGGTTTGAATTAAAATGAAAAAATCTATATTTGAATCCACTGGGTTGCGCGGGAACTAACTGGGCCGGCCCACTGCGTACAGCGCAGCGCAAATGCTGACTTAAGTGATGGCCCCATGCATCAGTGACTCTGGCTACGTGAAGTTGTAAGTGGCAATCTGGACTGTGCGATTAGAATCTAATCTAACGGCTGAGGCTCATCGTCAATGACGAACAGCTCCGGTGAGGTTTAAACCCTAATGTGGCAGCGGGGGTTGTGTGATGCTCAACAGGGCTCCAGCTAGGGTTGTCTTTGGGGGCGAATGAAGTTGTTAACGACGGCGGTTCGAACGGTGGTCGCGGCGGCTCCTGGGGCGGCTCCAATCAACGGCTCCCTTGTCCTTCTACTATGGCGGGCTCTAGTGAAATTCCGGCAATGCGGAGGTCGCCTTGCTCCCGGGAGAGATGTGGGAGGTTCTGTGAGAGGTGGGGAGTGAGATGGTGTGGCGAATTGTGGCTGGGGAGGCCTCCTTTTATATCCGAGCGAGAGAGGCAGTGCGGCATGGGCAGACCTCGTCGGGGTCGACGGTACAACAAGCTATTGGCATGGAGGAGGGGGTAGGCTGGTGCGCGGTCTCCTGGTGATGCTTAAGGATGTATGGCGTGACAAGGGGTGGTATAGGTTGGTCAGAATGGTCTAGTGCTCTGAGCGTCACCGATGGTGGTTTTGACGACACACCGTGGATACGGGTCGCGTGGCGGCGAACTGGGATGTCTCGGGGGTTGATGGTGTCGCAGTGGTTGCAGGCACGAGCGGCGAGGGCAAGGCCCGGTGTGTGCGAGCGTGTCGGCAGAGGCGCTCTGGCGTGCTCTCGGCATGGTGCAGAGACAAAGGGCGCGGCTGTGCTACGGTGGTCCAGGGCCTGGCTGCATGCGAGGGATGGACAGGGGGTGGCAATGGACGGTCAGCTACCTCCTGGACAAGGGGAATCTCGGGTTGGCTTAGCACTAGTGCAAGGGTAGAGTTCTAGCTTGTTCAATGCTTGTGTCCTCACTGGGGACACAAGGGTGAGCAATGGGAGACAAGAATTAGACAAAGCTTTGATCACAAATAGTAGAAGTTAGGCAGTGTTTACTGTGTTCACCAACTGTTTGATGAAATGGCCGAATGAAATTTAGTTTGAAATTTTTGAATGAAATTTGGTGAGTGCTCTGGTCACATACTTGGTAGTCTCTGGTTGCTTGGGTTTGTCAAGGTGAAGTGATTTGAGGGGTTTTTGAGAAATGGTGATCTTAGTACCTACACTTGATTCAATTTTGAATTGTCATTTGAATAGATTTGCAAAATATTTCTGTTGGTTTGCAAAGTGGGCTTGGGTTCAGTTTTACTTGGTCTATAAAGGGGTCAAAATAATTGGATTTGTTTCTGTTAGAAAACTTGGACAGAAACACTTAAAGTGGTCTAGTGGTTAATTTTGGTCAAAATGACCATTTGCTTATATATCTTATTTTTGAATTTCTCTTGATTTGATTCTTCTTGGAAATGATTTGGATGATGTTGCTTTCATCTTTAAACCAATCCTTGCCATTCATAGCAATCAAACAAGTCATTGCAAGCATTCATGCATTCACCCTAAACTTGGGTGATTGGAACTTGATAATCTTGATTAATATTTTTGGGATGTTAAAAGAATGATGTGATTAGATGAAGAATGGAAAAAATCTCAAGATTGGGGATTCCACCCGTGTCACCCTAAGAAATATTCAAGAGGTACAAGCGTCAAATCTTGGGAATGCCCAAGGCATCCCCTTCTTCATCAACAAAAATCTCAGGGTTTTTTTCATGATACTATATTTTTTGCTTCATGCACTACATGTTGTTCTTGGAGCGCCTTTGTTTTTGTTTTTAGTTTTCGTTTGTTTTGTTTGCTGCAATAAGTTGGTTGGACCCCAGCACACTTCTTTTGGAGAGGTACACGCTCCATTTTCATTGTTTAGAACACTCTAGTTTTCATTTTGTTTGTTTTGTGAGTGTTCTCTTTTGCTAGCACTGTGTTTAGCTTTAGTTTTCTCATGATATTTTTAGTTCTTCTTTGTGAATTTTTGAGACAAGCTCACTGGTCTTTATTGATTTATTATCTTTGTGAGTTGTTTTAAATAAGTCGATTGGTGTTGGAAAAGAGTAGGAAGCTCCATGTTTATGTTGGTACAAAATGAAGCTATTTTTTTACAGTGACTTAGACTTTATCATGTCATGTTAGATGTTGCTTTGAACATATACTTAGTAATTATTGAATTATCATGACTTTTTTCAAACAATTGATATTTCTTAATGTGCCTTGGAAGAACCATGCGTTGTTTTAGCATACAAAAGCATAATATTGTGGTATTCTCCTTTGATGATTTATTTGGGTTGACTTGGCACATCCTTACACCATGTTAAGACTATGAACTAGTCGCCATAGCCTCTATGATCATTTGGTTTTTGACTTGTAGTACCACTTTATGCTTTGATTAGTAATGTTTGGGGAACGCTTTCAACACTTGTACATATCTATCCAATTAATATCATGATCTTTTGTTTATGGATGTCGGTGGTGTGAAATAAAAGGGGACCTTGCAAGTCCTTGGAGTATTATATATGTGTTAGAGAAACGCCTGGGCGGCTAGCCTAATCCATGCCTAATCATGGTGGAAACTTGCAGCATAACCATAGTGAGCAATCTATGAAGCATATTTAGAAAAAAATAGAAAAAAGAGAAAAAACACCATACTCATGGTAAATAAAAAAGTTCGCTGAGATGCTCACTGTCTCTTGCCTTGTCCTTTTGATATGGGATAGCTCTTGTGTCATGGGGCAAGGGGTACCCTGTTGGCAGTTCTCTATGATACACATATACTTACACTGGCAAGAACTTGCTTGTGACTAAAGTTGAGTAGCAGGAGGAATGGCCCTCATACTCAAGGGACATGAGATTTTCAACTTATGATCTGCCAAGCATACACTTCATATTTGTCTCAATTTAACCTTAATCACTTCAAGATGCTTATGATAGGGGCAATGAGAGCTTAAAGCTAATAAGTACCATAATTTTTGGAAGATCTTTATGAAACTTAAAATCCCTTCTTCCCTCTATGAAGGGCCTTTCTTTTTTTACTTTTATGTTAAGTCTCCATCTTCTATCTTTATGCACCAATTAAGGGATCATAGTTTTCATTCTTAGTTCAATGTGCATTGTCCCAAAACTTATTGATTCATTCATAATCTTGGTATTGCTTGTTCTTAAATTATTTGTATTTAGTCACCCTTATTAACTTTGAAGGTGTCCTATACATTTATGTTTTGATATTCCATGAAGGAAAAGCTGAATACCACTCTTGCTATGTTTTCTATATGTGAAACAAAGAAATGCCTTATAATGCATTGTTATTCATGACCTTTTGTTTGTACCTTTTCATGTTACAACTTAGTTGCTATGTCTTATTGTTAGAACTACATCTTTCATGCTCATGTTCAGAGTACTATGATCCCAGCTATCAATGCTTTACAATATTTTGATCAAGATTGTGATGGTGCATGTCACCTAAAAAATTATTCTTTTTATCACTTACCTACTTGAGGACAAGCAAGAGTTAATCTTAGGGATGCTTGATACGTCGTAAACGTATCTATAATTTTATTTGATCTTTTCTCACTACAGGGGAATCCCCCACAGACCTTTATTCAAACCTTAAACAACAAAAAAGTCTAGTCCAACAGGTAAAAAGGTAAAGCTATGAAACTATACAACTAATTACAAACAAAGAAAGCTATACACTTATAGAACTATGTATCAGGGAAAGTTGTCAATACATGATGACAATCGATCCCTCAACTTCTGCTTCAACCTGAACTTTAGCATTCTTAAATCATATATGAAACCACATTTCCATCCCCTGAATGTTGGCATTTCATGATCAAATATCTAGTTGTTCCTTTGCTTCCATATATTCCAGCAAGCCAATGTGACTATTTCAGTAAAATAGGGACCATCAAAAGCTTTTTTAGTCGTCATGAATGAATCATTAATTGTTGAATCCATCCACTGAATCGGTATATATTTCCAAACCCGAGAGCTGGAAAGGCACTGAAAAAACAGATACTTCCAATCCTCCCTAACCTGTGCTTGAAAAAGCACAACGTCATGATCCTCAGTGACTTCCCAATGCCTCCTAATCAACATATCCTTGGTATTGATTTTGTCATGAATAATCATCCATAAAAAGAAACTATGCTTGGACATACATTTGATTTCCCAAATTAGTTAGGAGACAGTGTCATTATGAATATGCTTAATACTATGTAAGTAGTAAGATTTTGCTCTATACACCCCCTGGTTCAGCTGACATACACATTTTTCACTATCTGCAGTGATATGAATATTAGCAAGAAGTTCCTGAAGTTGCAAGTATTCCAAGTATGCCTCATGTGACAAAGGTAAGCTGAAAGCCTCATGCAGGTGCTGGAGTGTGCAGATATCATTTATAGAAGCCAATTTATCCCTTGCAAAAGAGTATAATAATCTTGGAAATTTATCTGATAGAAGATGGCCAGTCCACATATCATCCCAAAATAGAATGGTAAATCATGTACCCACTATGCATTTGGATAAACCACTCCATTCATTTGTTAAACTTAACACAACACGCCACCAAAAGGATCCACTCAGTGTTACAGCATGGGGAACAGATTCATAGTAATATGTATTCCTTATTAGCTTGACCCATGGCAAATCATCATCATTATAGAATTTATCAATATGCATTAAAAGTAAAGCTCTATTATGCACCTTTAAGTCCACAACTCCAAGACCTCCTTTATCCTTAGGTTTACATACCATGTCCTATGCTGCTAGGGAATTAATTTTTCTTGATGCTTATATTTCCTCCATAAGCACCTTATCCTGGCCTTATCAATTACCTCAATTACACCAGATGGAATTTGAAGAGTGCACATGTAAAATGTTGGAAGGGAGGAAAGCACAGAATTGACCAAAACAAGACTGTCTCCATATGATAAGAAGGAGGCTGTAGCATATAGTCTCCTCTCCACTCTGTCAATGATTGGAGAAAAATCCTTGACTAGAGGTTTAGTTGTGCCCATGGGTAAGCCCAAATATGTGAAAGGTATTGTCCCAAGATGACATTGGAATACCTTAGCCATATGCTCTGCTTCACTCTCAGAGAGTTTAATGGGAAGCAGAGAAGACTTGTGATAATTTACCTTTAAACCAGTGAAAGATGCATACTGTTCTAACAATTCTTTGAAAACAAGAAGCTGATTATCTTCAGCAGACAGAATTATCAGGGTTTCATCTACATACGATAATATAGGAAATTTCCCTTCTCTATCAATTGGTAATTTTAATCTGCCTGGAGCATGTGCAAAATTCACAATGCTTTAAAGAAGATCACCACCCAAAACATACAAAAGAGGGGACATGGGGTCTCCCTATCTGACACCCCTCTTACATGCAAAAGTTTGGCCAATTACTCCATTTAACAAAATAGAAGAAGAACCAGAAGCTAGGATATCCTTCACCAACATAATGATGTGAGCAGGGAACCCTTTGCACTCAAGAATTTGCAGGATTGCATGATGCTCAATTGTATCAAAAGACTTTTCAAAATCAATTTTAATCACCACAATTTTTTTCTTTGACTGCTGGCATTGATGCAGATATTCAAAAGACCAAGCTAAGCAATCTTGAATTGTTCTTGCTTTTATAAATCCATACTGACTATCATGAATACATCTGGTGATCTCTTCTTGAAATCTATTAGCATATAGCTCTGTGATGAATTTGAGGCAAGTATTGGTCAAAGAGATTGGTATAAAATCATTTACTGTTTTAGGGGACTACTTTTTTGGGATAAGGGTGATATATGAACCATTTATACTTTCCAGAGAGGTTTTACCACTATGAAAATCCATACATAAATTTATTAAATCATCCTTCACTATGTGCCAACATTTCTTTAGAAAGAAACCATTGAAACCATCAGGCCCAGGTGCCGTGTCTGGTTTAAGTCCCTTGTCAACTCCTTTAATCTCTTCTACTTTAAAAGGATCTGCCAAACCATCTAAATTATCCACTGTTGGGAGTAACGCAGCTAAATCTAGACTGTTGCTTGTTGGGTAGGAAACTCCCATTCTGCCCTGATAACATTTCCAGAATGCATTTGCCTTTTGATGATGATCTACTACCCTGACACCATTCTCATTCTGGATTTCAGAAATTGTGTTGCACCTATACCTTTCACCCAAAGTAACCCATCTGATAGTGCATCTCTGTTTCCAATAATCAGACTGTCTACACATCAATTTCTTCATGTCACACTTGACAATGTTTCTGAAGTTGAATTCAGGTAGGGATAAAAATATTTGATCCTCTAGCTGATCCAGAATAAAAATGACAAAATTGTAGTTTTCAATGAGAGATTTTATATGTGACAATCCTTTCCCCCATTTTTTAAGAGCATATCTTAGGTTTTTTAACTTGGCAGCCAAGATAGATACAACCGATTTTTTCTCACTGGCTCCTTCCAAACCGTGTCAACTAACTCACAAAGCCTGGATGTTGTACCTAGAAGTTTTCAAAACGAATTATCTTTGATTTGGGAATCAGAGTTGAAATTTGCAGCACACAAGGAACATGATCAGATGTGGTGTTGGCCAAGGGAAGAACCATAGTGTTTGGATATTTAAGTGTCCAATTGCATGAAGTAAAGAACCAGTCAAATTGTTCCAGTAAAGGCTGAGACTGCATATTGGACCAAGTGAAATTTCTCCTTTTAAGTGTCAGTTCAATTAGCCCTAAATGGCTGATAACATCATTGAATAAAAATATTTCATTCATGTCTACTCCTGGCCTGTTCCTATTATCCTGTGATCTCATGAAGTGAAAATCTCCTAGAAACAACCAGTATTCATTAGGGTGAATGACCTTATTAAACAACCAGACAACAAAATTATCCCTGTCAATTCCTTGACATGGTACATACATAGTGACTAGGTTCCATTTTTCAGCATTATGCATGGAAGTAAAGTTCATGACAATACCATAGTTGTGAATTTCAGCAACCTGACCAGCAAAAATGGAACTGTTCCAAAGGACAATTATGCCTCGAGAAGCACCAACAGATGGGGAAAACACAAATCTATCAAATCTTTTAGGTAAGAAACTTCTAATGAAAGAGTGATCAAAATTTTCGCACTTAGATTCCTATAAGCAGACAACTGCAGCTCTGCTCTCATCAATATTATTATAAACAATAATTCTTTTATCCTTGTCATTTAGGCCCCATACAATCCAATCCAGAACCAACCAATCCCAAGAATTAATATGATAATTATCCATTAAAACCAAAATATAACATCATAGTGAAGCCACTCATTCTAAACAAGCAACCAGTAGGGATAATAACCATGTCTGATACATAAAGTGCAGGCAAGAGATAGTTCCATGATTACTGATACAACCAAAATTCCACACACAAGAATAGTCTTAATAAAGTAATAATTAAAACGTTATCAAGGTAGCTATGGCCAGAAGGTAGACGAAAACAAAAGCTTGCCACTTATTCATTGGGACCCTTTACATCCTTGTTTGGCTTTGGAGTAGCATTAAGATTCTCCATAGTTAAATCTTTTGCAGGAATTTCAACAATCTCACCAGCCTGCTGTAGAATATTGATAGCAATATTGGGTTGGACTAAAATATGATGCTCCTCTTGAGAAGTCCCCTCAAAAGGCTTTGCTGACCTGGCTTTCTTCCTTGGCTCAGGTTGATTAGTCAGAGGTTGAAGTTTAAAGCCATTGTTCTTGACAGTGCTTCTGGTATTTAGCCTCTCAGAGTTATTGACAAGCAGTAGCTCCTTTGGCTCCTTTGGCTTTCTTCCCCTCTTCCTTTTTGGTGACTCCTCAACAATAATTGCAAGATCCTCATATTGAGTATGAATAGACTGATGTACAACATCTAACTGAGACAGAGAAACTGGGTTTTCAATGTCCTTCTCCCCATTGGTGAGCAGTAGTGGAGAAGGTGGCAGCCAAAAGTATTTCATGCTGGCATCATACATCATATTATGTGGCAGCTTATCTACCATTGACAATGGAAAATAGAAAACCTTATCCACTGAATCTCCATTACACATCATGATAGAATCAGGCATCAGAACATTTAAAATCTGCAAATGGTTCTTAGGTTGAAACTAATGATGTTGTCCTGCAGGCACAATTGCCAACTCTTGCCCTTGATGAATAACATTGTCCTGTTGATCCACAATAGCATGCTGCACTGCACCTTCTCCTTGCATAAACTGAACATAGGAGCCTAAAGAATCTGTCAGAGAGAAGGCAATAGAAGATTGTTGCTATTGAACTAGAGGGACCAGCCCTGCATTGTTAGCAGCATTTTCCTGATGCCACTCACCCCAACCAGGTAGGTCTGGTTGCATATTGTCAGGGATGAATGGATCCTCATCATCATCTGGTAAACCCTGTTCCTGACCAGGCAAAGGATGTGGGTTCCCATTATGCGGCTCCGGAGATTCATCACCTGGCAGTGCATCCCCCTGCTCACTTAACAGAATGTAGCAAGGAATAGTCCAAGCAACCACAACACCACCATATCATTGTGGTTCACATACCACAATTGATTTAGGTATATCCCAAGGTCCTCCATAGCTACACTTGATTAAAGTTCTGGAAGGAGACGGATCTTCCCGAAACCATCCTCTCATCTTGCCAAATTTAGCTACAGTTTCCCTCAGGAAATCCTCTATACGGCAATCCATTGGCAGATTAGCAGCATAATCCACCCTGTTCTAGTGTAAGAGGTTGCTCTAATATTTGGGCCAACATCATGTCTAGTTAATTCTAGGGTTCTTCCATTTGCCAAAAGGAATAAGAGGTTGATCAACCAGCAGATCTCTAGTAAAAGCATCAGTCATGCGGAAAATACCCAAGCCAACCGCACTCTCAGCAAAAGACAGTACCTGCCAGTGAAGATCATCGACAATGTGATTGGCAATCTGCTCAAGCACCTGATCAATCTCATCACCAACAGGCCTTGGCAACACCACCGACATCGCCTAGTTCTCATGCGTCTTTGGCGGTACAGAGATTGGAGTGACGTAGGTCCTCGGTGGATGCTCATCATTCCCCCATGGCTGATGAACCTGCATCCCTGCTGGCGTGAACCTGTTTGCATTGACCGGGAAATTCGCCATTGCTAGGTTAGAGGATGGAAGCGACGGATTGTTTTGCATTGCAGGAGAAGTCGGCTTTTGTATGTTGGAGACGAAACGGCAGCGGATAATACCGAACTTGTGTCCGTAGCAGAATCGACCATAAATTGATTTGATGGTTTGGCAACCCAACAAAAAGACGAAATTTCCCTTTGAAACCCAGGGCAGTCCCTCTTGATATGGCAACTTCGTGAACAAGAGATGCAACAAACTTTATTTGTGAATTTAGCCGTGACATGATTAAAACTAAAACATTTTGAACAAGACCAAACTTTGTTCAAAATGTTTGGTCTTGTTCAAAATGTTTTAGTTTTAATCATGTCACGGCTAAATTAACAGGAACATTATTGTCCAGCAATGATCCGTTCCTCAACACCAGTCTAGCTTGTGCTAAGGCACGATGGCATTGGAAGAGAATTTCAGATCCAGTTGAGATGAATTCCCGTACCTTAAGGACACGACTGTCCATGACCACACCATTTGATCCAACCAACTAGATCGTACGCATCTTCGGGTTCAACACAATAAACCTAGACTAAATGTGATCTTGACGTCGATCTAATATCACGCTGAACAAAGCCTTCCAGCGCCAGGAAGAGCGGTCCAAAATGAGAGGGGGGTATGATGGAACAGAGAATGGAGGCTAGCAGGGATAGTGAATAGGGAGGGGAATGTAAAGGTGTGTGGTGATCAGTGTCGGCGGCCATGAAGGCCACCAGCGGCAAGATCGCCATGAGGCCTAAAACGCCATGAGATCGCCGATCCTATATTCTAGGAGGAACAAAATGTTATTCAGAGAGGAACAACATTATTGTTAGCATAGTATCTATAATTTTTTATGCTCCATGCTTGTTTTGTATCAACTATCTTATGTTTTGTCTACACTGTGAGGCATTTTTATACATTTTCTGGAACTAACCTATTGGCAAGATGCTGCAATGCCAGTTGCCTGTTTTCTGATGCTTTTGGTTTCAGAAAATATAGTAAAGAAATATTCTCTGAATTAGAAGCCAAAGTCAGTATTTTACCCAACACGACATGGAGACCGAAGGGGAGACGAAGAGGAGCCACGAGGCGTCCACACTATAGGATGGAGCGGGCCCACCCTAGGGCGTGCCAGCCTATGGTGTGGGACCCTCGGGCACCCACCGACCTTGCCCTTTTGCCTATATATACGTCTACCCGAGACAAAAACCCTGCTAGCCAGATCAGAAATCCACGAAAAAGTTCCACAGCGCCGCCACCATCGAAGAGGAGATTCGAGGGACAGAAGTCTCTATTCCGGCACCCCGTCGGGATGGGGAATTGCCCGCAGATCCATCTCCATCAACTCCACAGCCATCTCCATCACTGTTGCTGACTCCCATGATGAGGAGGGAGTAGTTCTCCGTCGAGGCTAAGGGCTCTACCGGTAACTATGTGTTCATCTCTCTCTCTATGCGTGATCTTATTGAGATCATGAGATTTGTAATCCAGTTGAATAAGTAGATCTACTCTGCTACTCAAGTGCTTTAATTAATCTTTAGTTATCACCACGTGTGTGAAGTTGACAGTGTGCACATCGTGTGGCACTTAGGCTAAAGATTACAGAAATACTTATCATGAGTTACAATTTGAGTTGGATGTCTCTATGAGTTTTTGTTGTTTGTTGGAACTATCTAGCGCTCGAGGTGACTATGGGGTTATCTAGATGGGGAATGCAAACTTTGAGGTGTCATGTTATAGCCCTACATCGTCCAACGTGAGAGTAGTTCAGGGTAGCATAATGAAGAGAAGATATTTATATGAGAGTGTCCATAGTGAAAGTATGATCCCTAGTCCTTGTTTCTAAGCATTGAAATATTGTTTACAACAAGTCCTGTTACATGTTTGCTTGCTGCCCTTTTTATTTCAGATTGCAACTACCACTTATAATCATTCATATTACTATTTCACTATCTCTTTGCCGAACTAGTGCACCTATACACCTAACAAGTGTATTGGGTGTGTTGGGGACACAAGAGACTTCTTGTATCTTGATTATAGGGTTGCTTGAGAGGGATAACTTTGACCTCTTCCTCCCTGAGTTCGATAAACCTTGGGTGATCCACTTAAGGGAAACTTGCTGCCATTCTACAAACCTCTGCATTTGGAGGCCCACCACTGTCTACAAGAATAGAAGCGTGCGTAGACATCACACCATCTTGGACATGCTCGCGAATAGCATGAAATCGTAGCTTCATATGCCTCAGCTTCTTGTGTGACCTTGGCTCCTGTGCATTGGCTATGGCACCCATGTTGTCACAGTAGATGGCCATTGGGTCCAACGTGTAAGATCCCACCTTTATAAAGGTAAAGATCCCTGTGATTGCAATGCTAGTCCCTAGATCAATTGCCAGCATCCACAGTTTAAGATGAAGTACACAGAAACAAAGGTCATTATTACATTCTAGAGATAACATAGTCTTTTACAACTCCATGGCCATAGGCCTAATACAAGAGTTTAATCATAACAATATAAATAAAGTCTTCATCTTCATGTGCCACAGGCAAGCATGTTGAGTGTAGACTCATAACCCCTAATCATCATCAGAGTAACCTGCAACATCACAAGTTACAGCCACAGTGGGTCAATACATTGGAATAGTATTGGCAAGTGATACCTTAGTAGAATATTAACATCTAGTTACTACATGAATTTGGCTAAGTGTAGCTTAGGCTTGCTTTGCTCAAAATAGGTTTTACCTATTAGTTGAAAATACTAAGTTTTTCTTTGACAAAACTTTCCCAAGGAAGCACCTGTAACATACCACCTTTCTGTGTAATATAAATAAGATGTGTTTGAGCATTTCATGCATGCATTACACCTGCATTTTGGTTTAATCAAGAAAGAACAAAACAAACCCTAAACCCTAACTTCCCTCTCCATTTGAAAACCATTCAAAATGAGTTTTGTATTTAAACAACTAACTACATGGGTGAGCCCAAAGTGTATAAAAGGGTCTCACACTATTTCATATACTTTATAAAAGTTTCTATAAAATTGAAATCATTCAAACCAGATTTGAATTTAAATTACAAAAGAGAAATCAGAAATAGAAATAGAAAAACATTTCTGGAAATAAAAATGTATCTAACCTAGCTACTGGGCTGAGCCACCTCCCCGTCTCTCTCCCTGGCACCAGCAGGAAGCCCACCCGGGGCCCAAGAGCAGCCTAGCCAGGCCCGTACCCCTTCGGCCTTTCTGTTTCTGTCTTCTTCCTCCCCGATGCAAGCAGCTCGGTGGCTCGCCGCCGGCCACCCGATGCTCCCCCGTGCGCCGCGATCAACGCAGCCGCCCCCGAGCGTTTATTTGAACCCCAGAGCCGCTGCGGAGAAACCCTAGCCCACCATTTTCCCCTCTCCCTAGCTCGCCAACGCGATAGCCGAATCCTAGCTCGCCAGGTCCTTCTCGTCCCCGTCGTCTCCGTCCACCCCAGCTCAAGCCGACACCATCGCTGGATGCGCCTTGCCACCCTCGTCCTTATCCTCGAAGCTCGCGTGCTGGGACGCCCTCTTCTCCCCGGAATCGAGCTTGAAGTGCTGTCAGAAGCCGCCGTTTTCGCCGTCGATCCGCCGCCGTCCGGCGTCCCCAAGCTTCATCACCACCCCTGTCGTGCTCGCGGTGAGCCCACGGTGCTCCAGAACCCCTCCGTTTGCTCCCTCTCCCTCTGTATCCCCTTCCCTGCGTGAGCCCGATGCCACCGCCGTTACTCGACGTCACGCCACCGTCTCCGGTGACCAATATTGGGAGGAGCCGCCAGTTTCTGGCTCCCCACGACGTCCTCTCTCTAACGCGCTGTAACATCCTCAGAATCGGACCTATGCAAGTTTTAGCGAAACCCGCCAAACCCGCATAGAAACGATTCAAAGGTGCCCACCAGGCACTTTCGTGCGGGTGGAAAAGGAAGTAATAACATTACACAACAGTCCTCGATGGGACCCACAGAACAGATATATATAACAGCGACTCAATGAGTCAAGAATACAGATATAATATACGAAGATCCAAATCACCTTGAAAACGACACAGCGTCCAGCTACGGACAAGATGCAAATGGGGCTAAGAGCCCTGAAGAATAACCAATGGCGTCCATAACCCTGCCCAGGCCAAGCCGGAAGGGTAACCCTGCTAACGACGTCGATCTCAAACCTGCTTAAACATAAGGGGTGCCGACAAAGGGCAAAGGAAAAATAGGAGCGTCAGTACTGAGGCCAGTACACGGCGAGACTAGAATTCGGCGGTCCTCGCCTACATAGGTATGGTGGACTGTAGCGGCAGCGGCAGCGTGCACTATACAACCTATAGAGACTCGAAACAACTGGCGGTTATCAGAGAGGGATAAGACTGACCTATCCGGATCCAACCTGAAGCTAACACCAAACAAACCCATCCTGGTGTTTCCCCCTCGAGACCAAACGAGGAAGTCAACCGAGGAACTCACACAGTTGGCAGTTTTAATTATTCAGTTATTGTTGCAGCAATTACTAGTCAGGTGTAGATAATCGTCCTGATAAAATAAACAGTGGGCCGTTTTAGTTAACCATTCCGTTGTAGTTGCGGCACTTACTAGTCAGATACAAATAGCGTGAGATATTCCAAAAAACCCAGCAGTTGTTGGTACTTTTATTTAGCCATTCCGTTGTAGTTGTAATACTTACTAGTCAGGTACAATGGTCGCAAGCGACAACCAAACAAACAATTGTTGGCAGTTTTACTTAGCCATTCCATTATAGTGAAGCTGATTACTAGTCATTATAAAGTCAAATTTATAGCACTACTTTAGTTATAGTTGTCTATGATCGAGATACTGTGCTCCAAGTCGTCCATAACCGCGGACACGGCTTTCAGAAAGTTTTAACCTGGCCGGGGTACACCAATAGCAACACACACACGATCAACCTCGGAAAAACCAAATCAAAACCCAACGAGGCTTTCACGACAAAGCAATCACAGGATTCAGAAATATTTCAGGGGGCCACCCCTTGGAGTACACCCGCAACAAAGTAAGCTAGCTCCGAGACGGACCCGAGGTTTGGGTGGATGGCTGTGAACGACTGGGAACCCAAAACTGGGCTTGTCGACACCGCGAAAACGTGTCCCGATCCTAAACAGTACAGTGTGCTCCTCGCACAATCGTAAATAAAGCAGTAAAGCATGGCATAAGTACAGGATAGTAATAAAACCCCAAACTAGTTTGTGGCCCCAAGAAATAAGACTAAATCAAGCTCTGGCTAAGGGGGGCCCATAATTCCCCGTATGTGGATAGCGCGATAAATCAAGGAACAGGTATCAAGCACTCGGGGTCCTACGGGACACAAGTGGACGGTTAACAACCAAATAACATCTATTGCCCACCTGTGCCTCTGCTTACCTACTTAAATTTTTAGTTCTTAAACAGTAATTAAAGTGAACAATAAATAAAGCCATGATCATCTCCAGCATTCAACAGGCGGCAATTCTCCAACAACTGTGGTACTTGACGACACGCAACTACACTTGAGCAAGCGACTAAGACGCGCAAGTCCAACTATCTACCAGACAACAGGTAATAGGATGTGTCCAAGGCGATATAGGGCTGCAAGGGATATCACGGGTACGGAAACTAGAGCAACGCAACACAGATAGCAATAGATCAACAGGAGAGAAATAAATACTATAAAAGTAAGATAGGTAGAAAGGGGGAGATACTCGCCTGAAAACATTGCCGAAGGTTCAACCGAAGATCGTGGCGAAGCTCACATCAACTCAACGGCCTTATCCGCGAAGAAGCAAAACACTAGAATAAACACCGGATGCAATATTTAATACTACGGCAAAAGATCGGGCATGATGCATGTATGATGTATGACATGGCAAGGATGCGATGCAATTAGGTCATATTAAGCGGAACCGGGGGTCCCGACATGTAGTTAAACGGTTCAAGTTGTTTAACTACCCGCAATTAAATGTTGTATTAACAACGCAAATTATATCACCGGTGCGCTACACAAATTTAAATGAGGCCAATATAAGACTAGATTTGCCCGCATATGGGCCCCATATTTAATTATGAGGTGAATCGGCCTAAGGCCCCCAAACCACATGACAATATGCATGCATGAACAATTAATATGCAACAAGTTGTTATTACATTTATAAAATAGGGCTCGAGAAAAGGGGTCACACATTAGGGGTCTCGACGAACTTGGGGCTCCGGGGTTCGGGGTTGGTCTCAGGGTTCAGGGTTCGACGGATTCGTTCTCGGCGGAATCGCTCTCGGATAACGGAGGTAGGTCTTGTCGCATCCGCGGAAGCAGGACTTGGGTTGGCGTCGGGGCGCATCGGATTCGCCCTGGTCGATGTCGTTCTTGTTGTCGTGAAGACCTTGTCGGGTCCGCGGGTCGGGTCGGACTTGGCGTCCGGGGCGAAGAACTTGGCGTTCTGCGTCGGTGCGGAAAGGAGTTCTTGTCGTACCGGGATCTCGGCGTCCTTGAATCCGGGAAGGAGAACTTGACGCGCCAGGGTTCGGTCTTCGGACTCCGGGGATCGGGCTTCTCGAATTCCGTGAAGAACTTGGTGTTCCATCTTGACCTATTCCGGGAAGGAGAACTTGGCACCGGCATCCTCGATCGATGACAGACTTGGATTCCACGCCGGTGTTGGCATGTCACGAGGAGATCTGGTCGAACCGTTTGGCACCCCAATCATGGACATATTGTTCCGTCTTGTTGGCGAAGAAGATCTTGTCAGGATCCTCGAGGTGCGAACTTGTCGTCGCCTTGTCACAATAACCCCTCCAGACAAACACAAACTCAAGCGTCTTGGCAGCACTTTGATCTACTATAGATCTCAGCAAGCAGACTAGGGTCGAGCAGGTTGCAGGCATCCTCATCGTCAACCCGTACAGACAGAGCACCTCACAGCGCGGACCAACAAAAACAGAGTGCTACCTAGGTGCCGTGATGGCTAGGAACACGCAGAGACGACCCCGACATCGACGAGCCTGCGCAGCTGCAGATAAAAACAAAAAGGGGGGAGGGACCGGAGTAGCAGAGGCCGGCGGGGAGGCAAAGCTCGCCGGAAACAGGGAAGAGGAGGCGAGGGCGCTGGGGATGGCGTCTGCTGGTGACGGAGCTCGCGGAGGAGGGGAGGAGAGGGAGGCGAGGAGGTGCTAGGCGGCGGCAGCGCGGCCAAGGGAGGGAGAGGGGGTGGAGCGGAGAGAGGAAGGGGAGGGTCGCGGGGACGCGGCTGCGGGGAGCACAACAGGGGAAGGCGGCGGTCGTGCGCCGGGGAGGAGAGGCCGGCGGCGGGGCGGGGTGCTGCCGAGGTTGAGGAAGGTGGGGAGCGGAGGCGAGCAAGGAGGAGGCGGGCGAGGTCGCGGCGGCGCAGCTCCGGCCAGAGGAGGGGCGGCCAGGGGAACAGCGGCGGCCGGCGCCGGAGAGAGCGAAGGCCGGGGCGAGCGCGGGCAAGAGAGGGAGAGGGTGGCGAGGCCGAGAGGAGGGAGGAAGAGAACCAGGGGAGGCGAGCGCGTCGAGGTGGGAGGATGGGGACGACGGGGTCGGGGTGGGCCAGGGTGAACAGGGTGGGGCGGTGGCGTGTGTGGGTTGCTGGGTGTGGGCGTGTGGCGTTGAGTGGGGAGGGGTGGGACCCAGGGAGAGAGAGGGGGAGAGAGAGAGAGGAGTGGGGGCTGGCATGTGGAAGGTGAGGTGGCAGCAGATGATAGGTGGGGGGTTTGGGGAGGGTTGAGGTGGCGGCATAGGATAGGTTGGGGTGAGGTGGCTGGAGGGGTGGGTAGATTAGGACTAGGTAGTTTAGGGATTTGGGTGGACCGATTTGTTCTGGGGTGGTCGTCCGGGTCGAATCGGCCCGTTCGACTGCCCCCACTAAAATAATTTAATATTTTATTTGTTTAAAACAAGGCTTCTGCAAACCGATAGCACACAAAACAAAATAATCCGGAGACCCGGGTTTTGCGTTGAATTAAAGACGGGGCGTTTAGAAAACAGATTAGGTTTTTCTGCAAATAGTTTTATGCAAACAAATGCAAGATGATGACGATGCTCCAATGCAATGTGGCATGATGACATGAGCATGCGGTCATGATGATGCAATGCACAAAAACAACGCGATTTTCTAGTAGTGGTTTTTGCGGGATGCCACAATTCGACACCACTAACAATGGATCTCGCCCTCGAGATCCGCCTCATGGTACCGGAAGGAAGGTCGGCGATCTGCGTCTTCTCGCTTCGTGTAGATCCTCGCGACACCACTAACAAGAGGTCGTTGTCCGTGATCGTCGAGGGAACACTCCGGGAACAAAAGGTCGAAGGTAGAGGTATCCACAAATAAAGCCACCCCTAACTTCCGTGGGCGGAGTAAAACTGCTGGATCCACTGATTCGACGTACAAGAGCGAATGATAAGAGTAGTCGGATGGTGATCAGTCCATCGCGCACCCAAACCATTACTCTGCACACGAATAGGCGGATTATGCAACCAACTCTCAGAATCAGACTGAAGATCTCGACAAGCGAGGTTCGGAAACAAAGGAGTGATGCAGACCCTGGCATCGGATCTAGCGTAGATGATGTCGTCGCGTCGGAAAACACCGGAAGGCACGAGAAGGAACAAAGATAAGTCCACCAGAAGAAGGGTTCCTCGGATAGCACGAAGACCGGATGTAGACACACCGTTACCAAAGGAGGAAGCGAAACCCTGAAGGTACGACGGAACCCAACCACGAGAAATCCTGGACTCGAAGAGAGATAAGAGGTGGATTCAAAACGCGTAGAGGTAAGAGGAGAGCAGCAGAGGGGTAAGGAGTAAAATCAGACCTAATCAGAACTTTCCAACCGATTTTCAAAAATAGTTTCGACACTCTACTTCGGCCGTTAGCTAGGTTATCCTATAGGCTGGACTTGTGGGGTATCGCAACTGCTGAGCTCTGATACCACTCTGTAACACCCTCAGAATCGGACCTATGCAAGTTTTAGCGAAACCCGCCAAACCCGCATAGAAACGATTCAAAGGTGCCCACCAGGCACTTTTGTGCGGGTGGAAAACGAAGTAATAACATTACACAACAGTCCTCGATGTGACCCACAGAACAGATATATATAACAGCGACTCAATGAGTCAAGAATACAGATATAATATACGAAGATCCAAATCACCTTGAAAACGACACAGCGTCCAGCTACGGACAAGATGCAAATGGGGCTAAGAGCCCTGAAGAATAACCAATGGCGTCCATAACCCTGCCCAGGCCAAGCCGGAAGGGTAACCCTGCTAACGAGGTCGATCTCAAACCTGCTTAAACAAAAGGGGTGCCGACAAAGGGCAAAGGAAAAAGAGGAGCGTCAGTACTGAGGCCAGTACACGGCGAGACTAGAATTCGGCGGTCCTCGCCTACATAGGTATGGTGGACTGTAGCGGCAGCGGCAGCGTGCACTATACAACCTATAGAGACTCGAAACAACTGGCGGTTATCAGAGAGGGATAAGAATGACCTATCCGGATCCAACCTGAAGCTAACACCAAACAAACCCATCCTGGTGTTTCCCCCTCGAGACCAAACGAGGAAGTCAACCGAGGAACTCACACAGTTGGCAGTTTTATTTATTCAGTTATTGTTGCAGCAATTACTAGTCAGGTGTAGATAATCGTCCTGATAAAATAAACAGTGGGCCGTTTTAGTTAACCATTCCGTTGTAGTTGCGGCACTTACTAGTCAGATACAAATAGCGTGAGATATTCCAAAAAACCCAGCAGTTGTTGGTACTTTTATTTAGCCATTCTGTTGTAGTCGTAATACTTACTAGTCAGGTACAATGGTCGCAAGCGACAACCAAACAAACAATTGTTGGCAGTTTTACTTAGCCATTCCATTATAGTGAAGCTGATTACTAGTCATTATAAAGTCAAATTTATAGCACTACTTTAGTTATAGTTGTCTATGATCGAGATACTGTGCTCCAAGTCGTCCATAACCGCGGACACGGCTTTCAGAAAGTTTTAACCTGGCCGGGGTGCACCAATAGCAACACACACACGATCAACCTCGGAAAAACCAAATCAAAACCCAACGAGGCTTTCACGACAAAGCAATTACAGGATTCAGAAATATTTCAGGGGGCCACCCCTTGGAGTACACCCGCAACGAAGTAAGCTAGCTCTGAGACGGACCCGAGGTTTGGGTGGACGGCTGTGAACGACTGGGAACCCAAAACTAGGCTTGTCGACACCGCGAAAACGTGTCCCGATCCTAAACAGTACAGTGTGCTCCTCGCACAATCGTAAATAAAGAAGTAAAGCATGGCATAAGTACAGGATAGTAATAAAACCCCAAACTAGTTTGTGGCCCCAAGAAATAAGACTGAATCAACCTCTGGCTAAGGGGGCCCATAATTCCCCGTATGTGGATAGCGCGATAAATCAAGGAACAGGTATCAAGCACTCGGGGTCCTACGGGACACAAGTGGACGGTTAACAACCAAATAACATCTATTGCCCACCTGTGCCTCTGCTTACCTACTTAAATTTTTAGTTGTTAAACAGTAATTAAAGTGAACAATAAATAAAGCCATGATCATCTCCAGCATTCAACAGGCGGCAATTCTCCAACAACTGTGGTACTTGACGACACGCAACTACACTTGAGCAAGCGACTAAGACGCGCAAGTCCAACTATCTACCAAACAACAGGTAATAGGATGTGTCCAAGGCGATATATGGCTGCAAGGGATATCACGGGTACGGAAACTAGAGCAACGCAACACAGATAGCAATAGATCAACAGGAGAGAAATAAATACTATAAAAGTAAGATAGGTAGAAAGGGGGAGATGCTCGCCTGAAAACATTGCCGAAGGTTCAACCGAAGATCGGGGCGAAGCTCACATCAACTCAACGGCCTTATCCGCGAAGAAGCAAAACACTAGAATAAACACCGGATGCAATATTTAATACTACGGCAAAAGATCGGGCATGATGCATGTATGATGTATGACATGGCAAGGATGCGATGCAATTAGGTCATATTAAGCGGAACCGGGGGTCCCGACATGTAGTTAAACGGTTCAAGTTGTTTAACTACCCGCAATTAAATGTTGTATTAACAAGGCAAATTATATCACCGGTGCGCTACATAAATTTAAATGAGGCCAATATAAGACTAGATTTGCCCGCATATGGGCCCCATATTTAATTATGAGGTGAATCGGCCTAAGGCCCCCAAACCACATGACAATATGCATGCATGAACAATTAATATGCAACAAGTTGTTATTACATTTATAAAATAGGGCTCGAGAAAAGGGGTCACACATTAGGGGTCTTGACGAACTTGGGGCTTCGGGGTTTGGGGTTGGTCTCAGGGTTCAGGGTTCGACGGATTCGTTCTCGGCGGAATCGCTCTCGGATAACGGAGGTAGGTCTTGTCGCATCCGCGGAAGCAGGACTTGGGTTGGCGTCGGGGCGCATCGGATTCGCCCTGGTCGATGTCGTTCTTGTCGTCGTGAAGACCTTGTCGGGTCCGCGGGTCGGGTCGGACTTGGCGTCCGGGGCGAAGAACTTGGCGTTCTGCGTCGGTGCGGAAAGGAGTTCTTGTCGTACCGGGATCTCGGCGTCCTTGAATCCGGGAAGGAGAACTTGACGCGCCAGGGTTCGGTCTTCGGACTCCGGGGATCGGGCTTCTCGAATTCCGTGAAGAACTTGGTGTTCCATCTTGACCTATTCCGGGAAGGAGAACTTGGCACCGACATCCTCGATCGATGACAGACTTGGATTCCACGCCGGTGTTGGCATGTCACGAGGAGATCTGGTCGAACCGTTTGGCACCCCAGTCATGGACATATTGTTCCGTCTTGTTGGCGAAGAAGATCTTGTCAGGATCCTCGAGGTGCGAACTTTTCGTCGCCTTGTCACAATAACCCCTCCAGACAAACACAAACTCAAGCGTCTTGGCAGCACTTTGATCTACTATAGATCTCAGCAAGCAGACTAGGGTCGAGCAGGTTGCAGGCATCCTCATCGTCAACCCGTACAGACAGAGAACCTCACAGCGCGGACCAACAAAAACAGAGTGCTACCTAGGTGCCGTGATGGCCAGGAACACGCAGAGACGACCCCGACATCGACGAGCCTGCGCAGCTGCAGATAAAAACAAAAAGGGGGGAGGGACCGGAGTAGCAGAGGCCGACGGGGAGGCAAAGCTCGCCGGAAACAGGGAAGAGGAGGCGAGGGCGCTGGGGATGGCGTCCGCTGGCGGCGGAGCTCGCGGAGGAGGGGAGGAGAGGGAGGCGAGGAGGTGCTAGGCGGCGACGGCGCGTCGAAGGGAGGGAGAGGGGTGGAGCGGAGAGAGGAAGGGGAGGGCCGCGGGGACGCGGCTGCGGGGAGCACAACAGGGGAAGGCGGCGGTCGCGCGCCGGGGAGGAGAGGCCGGCGGCGGGGCGGGGTGCTGCCGAGGTTGAGGAAGGTGGGGAGCGGAGGCGAGCAAGGAGGAGGCGGGCGAGGTCGCGGCGGCGCAGCTCCGGCCAGAGGAGGGGCGGCCAAGGGAACGGCGGCGGCCGGTGCCGGAGAGAGAGCGAAGGCCGGGGCGAGCGCGGGCAAGAGAGGGAGAGGGTGGCGAGGCCGAGAGGAGGGAGGAAGAGAACCAGGGGAGGCGAGCGCGTCGAGGTGGAAGGATGGGGACGACGGGGTCGGGGTGGGCCAGGGTGAACAGGGTGGGGCGGTGGCGTGTGTGGGTTGCTGGGTGTGGGCGTGTGGCGTTGAGTGGGGAGGGGTGGGACCCAGGGAGAGAGAGGGGGAGAGAGAGAGAGGAGTGGGGGCTGGCATGTGGAAGGTGAGGTGGCAACAGATGATAGGTGGGGAGTTTGGGGAGGGTTGAGGTGGCGGCATAGGATAGGTTGGGGTGAGGTGGCTGGAGGGGTGGGTAGATTAGGACTAGGTAGTTTAGGGATTTGGGTGGACAGATTTGTTCTGGGGGTGGTCGTCCGGGTCGAATCGGCCCGTTCGACTGCCCCCACTAAAATAATTTAATATTTTATTTGTTTAAAACAAGGCTTCTGCAAACCGATAGCACACAAAACAAAATAATCCGGAGACCCGGGTTTTGCGTTGAATTAAAGACGGGGCGTTTAGAAAATAGATTAGGTTTTTCTGCAAATAGTTTTATGCAAACAAATGCAAGACGATGACGATGCTCCAATGCAATGTGGCATGATGACATGAGCATGCGGTCATGATGATGCAATGCACAAAAACAACGCGATTTTCTAGTAGTGGTTTTTGCGGGATGCCACACGCGCCCACCCGCGTGTCCAAGCGAGCACGGGATCGTTGGATCCTTGCTCGATCCGAGGGTGAGCTCCATTTCTGATGTCATGCTGACATCAGCATGAAGCAATAATCCTTTTCTTTTATTTTAATTGTTTTTTAATTATTTCTGTAAATAGAAAAATCCCTGACAGGTGGGCCATACATGTAAGAGTTTTAATATTTTCTGTAATTGTTTTCTAAAAAGATTAAAAGTCTGACATGTGGGCCCAAGTTTGAAAATTAAATTAAATATTCCAAAAATGTTTAAAATGAATTAAAATTTCGGAACTTCATAACTAGTTCATTTTAAATCAGAAAAATACAGATAATAACCAAAATGTTCAGAAAAATGAAACCTATCTAACTAAGATATAATCATACATTGGTAATCAACTTTGATAGCAAGTTTAGTTAGAATAACCAATTGAATCCCATAGGTGATTCCGATGATCCCCCTGTTTTAGGGTTTGGACTTTCGGAACCCCCTCTAAAGTGACCAAGCATGTTTTAGGGTTCAATTCAACACCGTTTAACTTGTCATATCATCCATATTGTATGAGCATTGCACATGCCATGTGTTGAGTGTTGCTTTCTCTTTTCCGATGATTGGTTCTCGCGAATAGGAACCGAACCCGAAGTTGATGTTAACGCCACCGAAGAGCAGTATCATTCCAACAACGGACAAGGCAACCGAAGCCCCACTCATACATATGAATCCTATGATTACAAAGTATTTCATTCTCGTCATATGCATTCGGTTGAAACAGTCTTTTATCAGTAGCCAGAGTAATCCTATCTGATGCATTTTATCCTTTGTGAACTATATTACCTAATCCAATGCTCCTAGCATAACTAGGGTTTGGCTTATGAGCGTCGCTAGTGCCACAGTTCAGTTAAGCTTAGCCATGCTTAGTGGTATGATGCTAATCACTCATGTGATGCACCGGAGATGCGAATGAATCTAGTATGGAAGGATGTGGTGATGTGATCAGAAAATGGATAATAAACATGCTAAGGCTTGTATGGGAGGCCACGTGGGTTGTGGTTTTTGTATTCCCATACTTGTCACCCCTAGGACCCGATGTTCTTGACAATTGAACCAAGACGAGCATACAACCACACGGGGGCCTGGAAACCCTCTCGGCCAACTAACTTGCCTTGTAGATTCCATGAGTCACATAATTTGGGCTTTCCATTCGACATACGCATCTTGGTTGTTCTTGAATGGAGGTGAAGGAGGTGCATTCATAACAGGTAGGTAAGCGTGGCCGGGAACAAGAGATGCCCGGCATCCATAATCTTGAACCCTGCGCACATCATTAGGGACCGGCTTCGGGACTTGACCCGTTAAGGCGGCATCTCCCTATTGCGTGACTCATGGTCTCAGCGAAAGAAGGGTAAAGGTCGTGGTCAACCACTCTCTGCCGGCCTTCCAAGGAAGAGGGCTAATAATTTGGCATTAAGAATCGGTTGGTACGTGTGGGTAAAGTTGCGCACCCCTGCAGGGTTATTAATATTTTCGAAAAGTCGTGTCCACGGTTATGGACGACTTGGGAACGGACGTGAAGATCATAGAGAACTATAACCGAATGATAAAACTTGCCAACTAAAGTGAGATCCAGAATACTTCCTCGGGGTTGTTGAGGGGGTACTCCGGGAAGAGAGGTTCTGTTGATGATGGTTCCTGGTGGATATCAAAGACGATTTTAAGAACTAGAGTTGAAGTCTTCTTATCCCCTTTTGAAAATGATCTGACTAGACGAGTTTCTTCTCCCTCTTGTTTTGAAAACAAAAGATGGATTTATGCAAAATAACTCCACTAGCCATAAGTCTTGCAGAGTACACCCTGTACTCAGCCTTGCTTCGTTGATGTTTTTCTACAGATGATGCTACCCCAGCTGAAGGTGGTTTTTACGTCAAAGTCGATGAGTAGTCGGGTATCCCGGGCAGCAGCATAGGATCTAAGGAAGGGTCGCTACTTTTGCTATGGCCTCTTAGTCCCTTTGCTAAGTTTGTTGTTTCGAACAACTTGTTTGCTTCCGTTGTTTGATGTAATGATGGGTCTGTGACCCCTGGCTTGTATGACTGGTTTGTAACTCTCTTAAGAGTTTACCTTATTAATGTATGGTTTGTATGTTCTGTAATGTTACCAATCTTCCCTGCGCGTTTCGGAATTTAGGTTAGGCTTATATCGGATGAGGATCTGTTATTTGTCTAGACTTGATCCCGGGTCGTGACACCACCAATAGAAATTGGTGAACCTTCACCTTTGTTCAACCACAAGTTTTAACTTGGAAAATTGGGATGAGGATATTCTTGATAGCTTCCATGTCTTGATGCTCAAGTTGTCCATTACCGGGGACACGGCTAAGTACTTAGTTTATTCCATCTGCAGAGGTTGTGCACTTTCCCCACAAGACTTGATTTTCACCAAGACAGGACCTTTCAGAAGCCTTCCCTTAGAACAAAATGGACGTGCTCCAAACCTATCATTCCCCTACCACCAACTGTCCATTTGGCTAAGTTATTGCAACCTATATGATCTAGGTAGAGCCCATAATGCCATGTGGCTGCACTAGAAGCTTCTTAACATTTGGCATCTCAAATCCCTTTGTTCCTGGGTGGCAATCCACAAGTGAGATACACAAATTAAACCATAGAAATGGGCCATGTGTAACCACTCAACCAAAAACCACCAAGCAATTACCATTCCACCAAGGTGTTTCATTCACTTAGTTGTTTTATTAAGCAAAAACCAAAAGTCAAAGACTTAACAATATTTTCCATAGCATGGTTATATTCCACCCTTGGTTGCTATTAGATAGGCTAAGCATGGCAATAACCAGTATCTTAACTTAGAGGAAATTCTAAAATTTCTACAACTCTTAGGATTTCCCAAACATAGCATATAGATACTTAGCAAAATAATCATGCAAGACCTATACAAAATATTTCTAATGCATAGGAAAAAATATTGGGACATAAGTATGAAGAACCACTTGCCTTGGTAGTTGGGGGAGTAGCAACAATCTTCACAACCACAATCACTATTAGCACCAAAATCTACACATAAAATAATAGCACCAAATTCACATATCAAAATATACAAGCAAAAATATATGAATGCATGCAAATTCCATGTGATGATTTTCTACACCAAACAAGACAAGTATACAGTACCGATTCACAAACAAGACAAATACACACTAAATAAACTTTATTTAGTCTTCAAATCATTTTTCAAATAATTTCTATACTCAAAATTAGACTATAAATGTCTCTGCAAAAATAACCAATTTTACAGAAGCAAAACATTAAACAATTTCCATAAATGGATATAATTCTTCCTTTTGATTCCAATGATATAAAATTTACAAAATTTCAACGTGTGGATCAAAAGTTATGAATTTTACAAGTTTGAACATCTAATAAATCTAAATTCTGTTTTTAAATCTAAACACAGGCCACGCGGAACCTCCTGATTGGTTGATACCGTTTCGGCTGGATCGATCAATGAGAGCCGTAGGATCTAAATGAAAACGCACGGGCCAGATCTATTCGTACCCCTTCGATAAGTGATGTATTCCTATGCGCTAGATCTAGATCCAACAGTTGCCAAGCATGCAACCATGGATGGGCGGCGCAACCGATGGCGGCGCGGCTCTGCCAGTGGTGTTCCGGTGGCTACGGAGGGGGCTGGGGTTGGTCGAGATGCTTACCTGACTCGCGAGGTCGGCTGATGCTCAACGACTCGCTGGTGTGGACGGGGGCGTGCTGTGGAGGTCGCTGGGGCTCGTCGGAGTTGCGGGCGACATCAGGTTCATGCAGACGACGACGTTGCCGACGATATGGACCGTCCTAACACAAACCAAAGGCTTCAGGGTGTGCACAACAATATCGCGATCAAGATAGGGTCAGAGAGAAGGCAAGGGGTGGTCGGGTTTTACCTAAATCGTTCACCGGAGTTAGGCGGCGGCTCTGTCGCTTGCTGAGGTGGTCGGGGACGGCGACCTGGGTCATGCGCAGGCAAACCAAAGGCATTAGGAGAAGCACAGAGACATGGCGAACTCGACAGGGTCTAGCAGAAGGCGAGGGGCGCTCGGAACTCACCGGAATTAGTCGTCGGAGCTCGTCGGGGCAGCTGCGGTGCAAGCGAGAATTCGCGGAGCCTGGCGGCGCTTCTGGCTGGCTATGTTGGGGAAAATGTCCGCGAGAGGGAGGGGATTAAGTAGCCAGGGCGTGGGCGACATTTAATCGATTTTGAACACGGCAGTGAAGGAGGTGGAAGAAACGGCGAGGCCAGGTCGTGGGCGATGTTTGGGGACGATGATGACGGGGCATGTGGGGTCAGACTGTCAACGAGTGGGTGCGTGCGGCTGCGGTGAGATACAAAGGGAGAAGGAAATCCCCGGGTGGACTGTTTTGGCAACTGGGCCGAAAGGGTGGCGCCGGCCCATTTCTTATTTTATCCTTTTTCTTTTTCTGTTTGAATTTCCAGGAACCAAATTCAAATGAGTTTCAACCCACATTGAATTCAAAATTGTTCTGGATTTTTGGAAAGTGAAATTTGTACACAATTCGTTGCAGAACAATGTTGTACACATGAAAATAATTTGTCACTTTGGAATTTCAAAATAAACAATGTATTACCAATTGCTTAGTAAAGACATAAAAATGGTTTTAAATTTGTTTCTTTGTTTTGAAATCTTTGTCCAAGCTTTGGAAATTATCAAAAAAACTTAGGATCAAACATCTTTGGTTTAATACAAATAATCTCTTACTAGAGAGTAGCATTGGATCAATGCCTTGCTTACATAAAATAATAGGCATTCAAATGCTTCTGTTTTGAAATTTCATTTGAAAATGATCCTAAAATGATTATGAATGCATGAATGATATGCAAGCTTTGAAAACATGATTTTTGGGATGTTACAAATCTAACCCCCTTAAGGTGAATCTCGCCCTCGAGATTCGGAATGGCTAGCAAATAGGTGAGGGTGGTCTTTCCGAAGGTCATCTTCTCTTTCCCATGTTGCTTCTTCTTCGGAATGATGGTTCCACTGTACTTTATAGAATTTGATATTCTTTGTCCGAGTAACTCTTTCTGCGGTCTCAAGAATCTTGATAGGTTTTTCTTCATAAGTGAGATCACTTTCCAATTGGACCTCCTCCAAAGGTATAGTATGCTTCAAAGAAGTCTCTTCCATCTCTGGATGGCATTTCTTTAGCTGACTCACATGAAACACAATGTGAATGGCAGACAATGATTCTGGCAACTCAATCTCATAAGCTACTTCTCCTTTACGACTCAGAATCTTGAATGGTCCAACATATCTTGGGGCCAATTTTACTTTGACTCCAAATCTCTTCACTCCATGAAGTGATGACAGTCTAAGATAAGCTCTATCACCCACCTCATAGGTGACTTCTCTCCGCTTAGGGTCTGCGTAGCTCTTTTGTCGGGACTGTGCTATCTTCAATCTGTCCTTTACTAGCTTGACTTTCTCTTCAGCCTCTTTGATTAGTTCTGGTCCGAACAAATTTCTTTCTCCCACACCATTCCATAGCAATGGGGTAGTACACTTTCTCCCATAGAGAAACTCAAACGTTGCCATCTCAATACTGGCTTGATAGCTGTTATTGTAAGAGCATTTTGCGTAAGGCAGAATTTCATCCCAACTAGCTCCATGGTCTAGGGCACACGCCCTCAACATATCTTCTAGAATCTAATTGGTCCTTTCTGTTTGTCCTTCAGTTTGAGGATGAAAAGCAGTGCTGAATCCCAATCTCGTTCCCAATGACTCATGCAGTTGCCTCCAAAAATGAGAAGTGAATTGAGTTCCCCTATCAGACACAATAATCTTGGGGTACTCCATGCAGACACACAATCCTATTCATATAGATATTGTCCAACTTAGCACTTGTGTAGGTTGTCTTCACCGGTATGAAATGAGCCACTTTAGTGAGGCGATCCACTACTACCCAAATAGAATCATATCCTGACCTGGTCCTTGGCAATTCGGTGATGAAATCCATGCCAATCTTGTCCCACTTCCAATCCGGGATAGGTAGTGGTTGTAGCAATCCTGCTGGTTTCTGATGTTCCACTTTCACTCTACTACATACATCACACAAAGCAATATGTTCGTCAATGTCCTTCTTGAGATTATTCCACCAAAATCTTTCCTTCATATCCATGTACATTTTTGTGTTACCCGGATGAATGGAATATGGTGAGTTGTGTGCTTCTTGTAGAATCTGTTTCCGAAGCTCCGGGTCCTTCAGAACGCAGATACGTTTTCCATACCATAAGGTACCCTGTTCATCTTCATGGAATCCTTTGGCTTTTCCTTTGCCAATCTTTTCTTTAATCTCATCAATTTCCTTGTCCGTCTTTTGGGCTTCCTTGATTTTGTCCAACAAAGTGGGTTGAACATCCAATGACATGAGATGTCCTTCAGGCACAATCTCTAATCTGAGATCTCTAAATTGGGCACACACATCATTTGGCAACTCTCCCTTAGTAAGGCCATTCACAAATACTTTACGGCTTAGTGCATTAGCTACAACATTTGCTTTGCCAGGATGGTATTGCAAACACAAGTCATAATCCTTGATGAGTTCTAGCCATATTCTTTGTCTCATGTTGATTTCTTTCTGAGTGAAGATATACTACAAACTTTTGTGATCTGTGAACACTTCACATCGCTTCCCAAAAGATAATGTCTCCATGTTTTGAGTGCATGGACAACAGAGGCTAACTCTAAATCATGAGTGGGATAATTTACCTCATGAGTTTTGAGTTGTCTCGATCCATAAGCCACAACTTTCCCTTCTTGCATTAGAACTGCACCTAATCCATGATGAGATGCATCACAGTACACTTGGAAATCTTCCTCCAAATCTGGCAGACATAGGACCGGTGCTGTCACTAGTCTCTTTTTCAATTCTTGGAAGCTGACTTCACATCCTTCAGTCCAAGCAAATCTCTTGTGTTTCTTTAGTAACTCCGTCATTGGCTAAGCTACTTTGGAGAAATTCTCAATGAATCTTCTGTAGTATCCTGCCAAGCCAAGGAAACTACGAATTTCCTTTACTGACTTAGGAGATTCCCATTCAGTTACAGCTGACACTTTTGCGGGGTCAACTGCTACACCATAACCTGACACAACGTGTCCAAGAAACCCAACTTCATTCAACCAGAATTCACACTTGCTGAATTTGGCATACATCTTATGCTCTCTAAGCTTCTCAAGTATGAAACGCAAATGTCCTTCATGCTCTTCTTTGCTCTTGGAGTAGATCAAAATGTCATCGATGAAAACGACAACAAACTTGTCAAGAAACTCCATGAACACCTTGTTCATCATATTCATGAAGTAAGCTGGTGCATCGGTCAAACCAAATGGCATCACGGTGTACTCATACAATCCATACCTAGTGGTGAAAGTTGTCTTAGGTATGTCTTGTTCTCTTATCTTAAGCTGAAAATAACCTGACCGGAGATCAATCTTTGAGAACAAACAAGCTCCTTCTAGCTGATCAAATAAGTCATTGATTCTAGGAAAAGGATATTTGTTCTTGATAGTCACCTCATTGAGTGAACGATAATCTATGCATAATCTTTGACTTCTATCTTTCTTTTCTACAAACAAGACTGGTGCTCCCCAAGATGAAGAACTTGGTTGAATAAATCCTTTCTGCAACTGTTCTCCATGTTGTTTCTTGAGTTCTTTCAACTCATCAACTGACATATTGTAAGGTCTCTTTTCTATTGGTCCTGATCCTGGCAGCAAGTCAATCAGAAATTCCACATCTCTACCTGGTGGCATTCCCGACAATTCTTCTGGAAACACATCCGGATATTCTCTCACAATTGGCACACTGTCTATGCTAACCCCCTTAAGAGAATTTAGCTTACTCCCTTTTGATTCAAAGTTAGACTTAAATCTTATCTCTTTCTTTTTCGGGGTTGTGAGTGCAACGGTGCGATTGGCACAATCTAGTACTCCTTCATACTTGGTCATCCAGTCCATTCCCAAAATTACATCCAGTCCTTGGGAATCTAGGATTATCAGACTCACTAGAAACTTATGCTTCCCAAATTCTATCACTAGATCACGACATCCAAGACTTACTATCATATCTCCACCGGGAGAACTTACTTTTATTGGACACCCAATATTTTCAGTTGGAAACCCATTTCTATCAACAAATGCCTTTGATATGAATGAATGTGATGCACCAGTATCAAAAATAACAAGTGCTGGAATAGAATTGAGTTTAAACTTACCAGCCACAGCATCGGACTCCTCATAAATCTCCTCCACATTGATGTGGTTCACTTGTCCCTTCTAGAAAGGTTTGGGCCTGTTGGGTCCTTCAACTTTCTTTTTTGGGCATTCATTTGCATAATTCCCCAGCTTCTTACACTTGAAACATTCAACCTGACTGATATCTCTTTTTGCAGGTTGGCTGCCACTTCCACTTCCACCTCCACTGTGGTCACTCTTGTGTCCACCCTTGTGGTTCTTGTACTTGTCACTATCATGACTACGGTGATGCTTGTTGTCATGATAGCGGTTGTGGCTGTGGTGTTTGTTTTATTTTACATGTTTGTGGGATCCATAACTCCCAATATCATCATGATGGGAACGCTTGTGAGACGATCCCGAGCTATGCTTGTTAGAGCTGTGCTTCCTCTTTCTGCCTTCAACCTGTTTCATCTTGTTCTCCAAGATGGTAGCCTTGTCACAAAGGGATTGGTAGGTGGGGAAATAGGCCACATATAACTGCAGATTCAGTTTATCGTTTAGTCCTTCGAGGAACTTCTCTTTCTTCTCGGCATCGATATCAACTTCATCCGGTGCATAACGCACCAGATTGTTGAACTCCTCGATATATTCAGCCACGCTGCAGTGGCGCTGCTTCAGGTTATGGAACTCCTTCTTCAAACTCATCACTCCGGATGAGATGTGAGCTGTACGGGAACCATCTTCAAAGATAGCTCATGTCACATCCTCAATGGGAGTGGTGATCTGGAAGTTATCCCACCAAGTAGCTGCTGGTCCTTCCAATAGATGTGCTGCAAACCTGACCTTCTCCTCGTCGGTGTAGCCGACAGTTACCAAATCCTTGTTCACCGAACGTAGCCAATCATTGGCCACCATGGGATTAGTAGTTCCTGAGAACTTTGCAGGCCTCATTCTTAGGAATCTGGTGATCATGTCAAATCCTGGTGGATTGCTCTGATTGTTGTTGTTGTTATTGTTGTTGTTGTTATTCTGATTCTGCATGAAAGTGGCCATTAGCTGTGCCTGTGCTGTCATCAGCTGCTGCATCTCAGGGGTGACATTGTTGTTGTTTGGGTTGGGGTTGGCACGTCGAGGAGGCATATGTGGTTTTCACAAGGATAAGAATGAGATACCCATAGATGCTTAACATGCACAAAACATCACATAGACAATCACCAATACAAACATCAAAATAACATAAAGTTCAACGACATAAACAACAAGTTTGAAAAGAAAACACACCATATCAAGCCATCCACATGTTGGATGGTCATTGCGACTCAATAATCATAAGCATGGTAAATGATAGATAAATGAGTAGTCATCACTACTCCTCTACATCAACCTCCTCATCAACAAGTGTAAGACCTTCATTCTTCATAGCGGTCTTGTATTCCTCGACATTGGTAGTCAAGGCCTCTATCTTGGCTTTAAGAGCCCTCTTCTATGAACGAAGTCTCTCAATCACACCCTGCTGATGTTCGAGCTCGAAGTCCTTGGCCTCTAGTTCTGCATTCATCTCTCGAATCCTCTTGTTTCTGTCTTGGACTCTTTTCTCTTGGCTCTTGAACTTCCTGTCCTGGCTCTCAAACTTGGCCTCCATTTCCTTGACTATCTCGTCTTGCTCCGCGAAGAGCTTGTCCTTCTCACGAAGCTGCACCTGGAGTTTGTCATTGCTAAACATGACGTTGGTCCTATCAGTATCTAGGTCCTAATAAGAACCTCTAGGTCCTGAAGGTACAGACGAATCGGCTTTGCCGTCTCTCTAGCAGCATCCTCGAACTCAATAGCCTCACCCTCCTCGTCGCGTCTTCCGAAGGCATGAAAGTGAGTACCTCTAAGATCCCTGGAGTGCCTCCCTAACAGACGCCCAAGTAAATCCTACATGACTACCTCTAAGCCTCTCTCCTTGTCGTCATGCATTAGCTTGAAAGTGATAGCCTCCATGGCTGGCTCAGTCTGGCGTCCTCGTTGAGTAACTTTGAAGCCCCAAAGGTCCTTCCTCTCAAACTTGGTGAGGGGAAGCATCATGATGCTAGGGAGCGGAAGATTGAGAAAACTAGTGAGCTCAATAAGACGAGTGCCAAAACGAGTTCCCTTGAACTCTTCAGCCGTGCTGATAGTAACATTAGGCATCTATTTTATAAGATAGAGAAAAAATTAGAATCAACATCAATAGATAAAAATCACAAGACAAAATAACACAAGCATATCTTTCATAGCAAACACACAAGTCATGGCATACACGTATCCATTACAAGAATCGAAAGGATCAACATAACTTAGACAATTTTTTGGAAATAAAAATGATAAGTGTGGTGGTCCAACTAGCGAAGTACGTTACAACTCTCACTCACTAGACAAAATGGCTATCAAAGCATCCTTAGTAGCCATCTGTCTATCTTGTTCACAAGATTCCCAAATCAAGTCTATGATGTCTCTCCTTAGTTGTTGGTTGGTAGTCTCCAACTCTTGGGTATGCTTCTTTTCTTCCCTAAGGTCATTTTGGGTGTTAAGCATTCTGCACTTGAGTCTATCACCAAGCTCTTTGATGTCCTTCCAAGCTGCATCTCTTGCAAAGTCAAAGAATGTGGTGTGCATTACTGAGTTGGTGACCATGCAGAATCCTGATTCCTTGTGGTTGTCTTCCTTGTTTTTGTACAAGTGAAGTTGCACCCACCAGTATTATACTCCTTCATCCATCACGGGAAATCCTTTATACACAGCTGCACCATGTATTCCATGGCAACCATGAGGGCCTTGAGGGATTTTGGGAATTTTTTCTCACACTCCAAGGTCATAGTCATGAGTGGTCCCTTCCTCACGGCTTCTTTGATGGAGTTCATCTACAAATAGAGATGAGAAAGAAGATTAGAAAAGTTTTATGAGAAGAAAAGACAAGTGTGGATATGATTGAATTTTTTTTCCTTAGTGGTTTCTAATCCAATCCTAGGGTTATAATCCTACAGGCAACACATTGCTCTGATACCATCTGTAAGATCCCACCTTTATAAAGGTAAAGATCCCTGTGATTGCAATGCTAGTCCCTAGATCAATTGCTAGAATCCACAGTTTAAGTTAAAGTACACAGAAACAAAGGTCATTATTACATTCCAGAGATAACATAGTCTTTTAAAACTCCATGGCCATAGGCCTAATACAAGAGTTTAATCATAACAATATAAATAAAGTCTTCATCTTCATGTGCCACAGGCAAGCATGTTGAGTGTAGACACATAACCCCTAATCATCATCAGAGTAACCTGCAACATCACAACTTATAGCCACAGTGGGCCAATACATTGGAATAGTATTGGCAAGTGATACCTTAGTATAATATTAACATCTAGTTACTACATGAATTTGGCTAAGTGTAGCTTAGGCTTGCTTTGCTCAAAATAGGTTTTACCTATTAGTTGAAAATACTAAGTATTTCTTTTACAAAACTTTCCCAAGGAACCACCAATAGAAATTGGTGGACCTTCACCCTTGTTCAACCACAAGTTTTAACTGAGAAAAATGGGATGAGGAGATTCTTGATAGCTTCCATGTCTTGATGCTCAAGTTGTCCATTACCGGGAACAAGGCTAAATACTTAGTTTATTCCATCTGCAGAGGTTGTGCACTTTCCCCACAAGACTTGATTTTCACCAAGACATGACCTTTCAGAAGCCTTCCCTTAGACCAAAATGGACGTGCTCCAAACCTATCATTCCCTACCACCAACTGTCCATTTGTCTAAGTTATTGCAACCTATATGATCCAGGCAGAGCCCATAATGCCATGTGGCTGCACTAGAAGCTTCTTAACATTTGGCATCTCAAATCCCTTTGTTCCTGGGTGGCAATCCATAAGTGAGATACACAAGGTAAACCATATAAATGGGCCTTGTGTAACCACTCAACCAAAAACCACCAAGCAATTACCATTCCACCCAGGTGTTTCATTCACTTAGTTGTTTTATTAAGCAAAAACCATAAGTCAAAGACTTAACAATATTTTCCATAGCATCATTGTATTCCACCCTTGGTTGCTAATAGATAGCCTAAGCATGGCAATAACAAGTATCTTAACTTAAAGTAAATTCTAACATTTCTACAACTACTAGGATTTCTGAAACATAGCATATAGATACTTAGCAAAATATTCATGCAAGACCTATACAAAATATTTCTAATGCATAGGCAAAAATATTGGGACATAAGTATGAAGCACCACTTTCGTTGGTAGTTGGGGGATTAGCAACAATCTTCACAACCACAATCACTATTAGAACCAAAATCTACACATAAAATAATAGCACCAAATTCACAAATCAAAATATACAAGCAATAATATATTACTGCATGCAAATGCCATGTGATGATTTTCTACACCAAACATGACAAGTATACAGTACTGATTCACAAACAAGGCAAATACACACTAAATAAACTTTATTTAGTCTTTAAATCATTTTTCAAATAATTTCTATACTCAAAATAAGCCTATAAATGTCTCTGCAAAAATAACCAATTTTATAGAAGCAAAACATTAAACAATTTCCATAAATGGATATAATTCTTCCTCCTGATTCCAATGATATAAAATTTACAAAATTTGAACATGTGGATCAAAAGTTATGAATTTTACAAGTTTGAACATCTAATAGATCTAAATTCTGTTTTTAAATCTAAACACAGGCCACGCGGAAGCTCCTGATTGGTTGATACCGTTTCGGCTGGATCGATCAATGAGAGCCACAGGATCTAAATGAAAACGCACGGGCCAGATCTATTCGTACCCCTTCGATAAGTGATCTATTCTATGCGCTGGATCTAGATCCAACGGTTGGCAAGCATGCGACCATGGATGTGCGGCGCTAGCGAAGGCGGCGCGGCGGCGCGGTTCTGCCAGTGGTGTTCCGGTGGCTACAGAGGGGGCTGGGGTTTGTCGAGATGCTTACTAGACTCGCGAGGTCGCGCTGATGCTCAACGACTCGCTGGTGTGGACGGGGGCGTGCTGTGGAGGTCGCTGGGGCTCGTTGGAGTTGCGGGAGACGTCGGGTTCTTGCAGACGATGATGTTGCCGATGATATGGACCGCCCTAACACAAACCAAAGGCGTCAGGGTGTGCACAACAATCTGGCGATCAAGATATGGTCAGAGAGAAGGAAAGGGGTGGTCGGGTTTTACCTAAATCGGTCACCGGAGTTAGGCGGCGGCTCTGTCGCTTGCTGAGGTGGTCGGGGACGGCGACCTGGGTCATGCGCGGGCAAAGCAAAGGCATTAGGAGAAGCACAAAGACATGACGAACTCGACAGGGTCAAGTAGAAGGCGAGGGGCGCTCGGAACTCACCGGAACCAGTCGCTGGAGCTCGTCGGGACAGCGGCGGTGCAAGCGAGAATTCGCGGAGCCTAGCGGCGCTTGTGGCTGGATATGTTGGGGAAAATGGCCACGAGGGGGAGGGGATTAAGTTGCCGGGACGGGTGCGAGGATTACGCATGCAATCAACAACATTTAATCGATTTTTAACATGGCAGTGAAGGAGGAGGAGGAAACGGCGAGGCCAGGTCGTGGGCGAGGTTTGGGGACGACGATAATGGGGCATGTGGGGTCAGACTGTCAGCGAGTGGGCGTGTGCTGCTGCGGTGAGAAACAAAGGGAGAAGGAAATCCCCGGGTTGGCTGTTTTGGCTACTGGGCCGAAAGGGTGGCGCCGGCCCATTTATTATTCTTTATCCTTTTTTCTTTTTCTGTTTGAATTTCCAGGAACCAAATTCAAATGAGTTTCAAACCACATTGAATTTAAAATTGTTCTGGATTTTTGTAAAGTGAAATCAATTGGTTGCAGAACAATGTTGTACACTTGAAAATAATTTGGCACTTTTGAATTTTAAAATAAACAATGTTTTACCAATTTCTTAGTAAAGACATAAAAATGGTTTTAAATTTATTTATTTGTTTTGAAATCTTTGTCCAAGCTTTCGAAATTATCAAACAAACTTAGGATCAAACATATTTGGTTTAAAACAAATAAACTCTTACTAGAGAGTAGCATTGGATCAATGCCTTGCTTACATAAAATAATAGACATTCAAATGCATCTGTTTTGAAATTTCATTTGAAAATGATCCTAAAATGATTATGAATGTATGAATGATATGCAAGCTTTGAAAACCTTAGTTTTGGGATGTTACACAACGCCTCTTGTGAACTCCGTAATGAACTCCTTCATCTATATCGCCTCTTGTGAAGCCTCAGAAGAAGCTATCTATTCCGATTCAGTTGAAGAACTCTCCACAAAGCTTGGCTTAGCACTCCTCCAGCTCACTACTACACCATTCAAAGTACATACGTATCCATATTGCGATTTAGAGTCATCCGGATTGGTGTTCCAACTATCATCGGTGTAAACATTTACAACGAGCTCTTCGTCACCTCCATAAGAAAGAACCATATCCTTAGTCCTTCTCAAGTACTTTAGGATATTTTTGACCGCTATCTAGTGATCTACTCGTGGATCACTTTGATATCTGCTAGTCAAACTAATAAGATATGCAATATCCGGTCTTGTACATAGAATGGCATACATGATAGAACATATGGTTCAGGCATAGGGAGTTTTGCTCATCCTCTCTCTATCTTCTGCCATAGCTAGACTCTGAGTTTTACTCAAGGTCGTAGTGGCAACATGGGCAAGAACCCTTTATTGCTTTCTTCCATTCCCAACTTCTTTAGAACCTTGTCCAAATATGTACTTTGTGAACGCGATATTAAGCGTATTGATGTATCTCTATAAACCTTGCTTCCTCGATTGTATGCAGCTTCACCAAGATCCTTAATTGAAAAACTATTATTCAAATAGTCTTTGACACTTTTAAGAAGTTCTATATCATTCCCAATCAACAATATGTCATATAAATATAGTACTAGGAATGCTACAGAGCTCCCACTCACTTTCTTGTAAATACAAGCTTCTCCATAAGTTTGTATAAATCCAAAGCTTTTGATCACCTTATCAAACCGTTGATTCTAGCTCTGAGATGCCTGCTTCAATCCATAAACGGACCGTTGAAGTTTGCATACCTTGTTAGCATCTTTAGGATCAACAAAACCTTTGGGTTGTACCATATACAACTCTTCTTCAATGTCACCATTGAGGAACGCCGTTTTGACATCCATCTGCCATATCTCATAATCGTAATATGTAGCGATTGCTAAAAAAATCCTCATAGACTTTAGCTTCTCCACAGGTGAGAAAGTCTCATCATAGTTAATCCTTCAATTTGTCGGAACCCTTTCGTAACAAGTCGAGCTTTATAGACGGTTACATTACAATCAACATCTATTTTCTTCTTGAAAATCCATTTGTTCTCGATAGCCTTGCGGCCATCCGGTAAGTCCACCAAAGTCCACACTTGGTTTTCGTACATGGATCCAATCTCGAATTTCATGGCCTCATTCCATTTGTTGGAATCTGGGCTCATCATTGCTTCCTCATTGGTTGCAGGGTCGTCGGTGTTGTCCACCAACATGACATTCATAATTGGTTCATACCAATCTAGAGTGGTACGAACCCTCGTCGACCTACGAGGTTCACTAGTAAATTCATTTGAAGTTTCATGATCATTATCATTAGCTTCCTCTCTTATTGGTGCAGGCGGTACAAGAACATCTTTTGGTGATGCACTACTCTCAAATCCAATAGAACGTTCAACAACCTCGTCTAGTTCTACTTTCCTTCCAGTCACTTCTTTCCAGAGAAACTCCTTCTCAAGAAATGATCCATTCTTGGCAACGAAAACTTTGCCTTAGGATCTATGATAGAAGGTATACCAAATTGCTTCTTTAGGGTATCCTATGAAGATGCATTTTTCCTCTTTGGATTCATGCTTGTCGTACTATAACTTCTTTACATAAGCTTCGCAACCCTAAACTCTAAGGAATGACAACTTAGGTTTCTTCCCAAACCATAATTCATACGGTTTTGTTTCAACGGATTTAGATGGTTCCCTATTTAAAGTGAATGCAGATGTTTCTAATGCATAACCCCAAAATGATAATAGTAAATCTTTAAGAGACATCATAGCACGAACCATATCTAAGAGAGTTCGATTACGACATTCGGACACACCATTACGCCGTGGTGTTCCCAGCGGTGTCAATTGTGAAAGTATTCCGCGTTTCTTCAAATGCATGCCAAAATTGTAACTTATATACTCACCTCCATGATGAGATCGCGGAAACTTGATCTTCTTGTTATGTTGATTTTCTACTTCACTTTGGAATTCCTTAAACTTCTCGAAAGTTTCGGACTTATGTTTCATAAAGTAGATATACCCATATCTACTAAAGTCATCCGTGAAAGTAAGAACATAAGGATATCCACTGCGCGATGCCACACTCATTGGACTGCACACATCGGTATGTATGATCTCCAATAAGTCCGTAGCTTACTCCATTATTCCAAAGAATGGTGTCTTAGTCAATTTTCCCATCAGACATGCTTCGCATCTTTCAAGTGATTCAAAATCAAGTGATTCAAGAATTCATCAGAATGGAGTTTATTCATGCGCTTCACTCCAATGTGACCAAGACGACAGTGCCACATATTTGTGAAATTATCATTTAATTTCATTTGTTTAGCATCTATATTATGAACATGTGTATCACTACTATCGAGATTCAATAAGAATAGACCATCTATCAAAGGAGCATGACCATAAAAGATATTACTCATATAAATCGAACAACCATTATTCTCCGACTTAAACGAGTAACCGTCTCGCAATAAATAAGATCAGGATATAATGTCCATGCTTAACATAGGCACCAAATAACAATTATTTAGACATAAAACTAATCCCGACGGTAGATGAAGAGGGAGCATGCCGACAGCGATCACATCAACCTTGGAGCCATTTCCAACGCGCATCGTCACCTCGTCTCTTTCTAGTCTTCGCTTATTCTGCAACACTTGTTTCAGGTTACAAATATGAGCAACCGAACCAGTATCAAATACCTAGGAACTACTATGACTACTAGTAAGATACACATTAATAACATGTATAGCGAATATACCTTTCTGCTTGATGTTGTCGTTCTTTAGATCTGCCAGATACTTGGGGCAATTCCGCTTCCAGTGACCTTCTCCCTTGCAGTAAAAGCACTCAATATCAGTCTTAGGACCAGCCTTAGGATTATTTTTAGGAGCGGCAGCTTTCTTGCCGCCCTTCTTGAATTTACCCTTCTTCTCAGGATTGCCTTGCTTCTTGAAATTGGTGGTGTTATTTACGATCAACACTTTGTGATCTTTCTTGATCTCCACTTCCGCAGACTTCAACATGGAGAAGAGTTCAAGCAATGACTTATCCATGTTCTGCATGTTGTAGTTCATCACAATTTTTTTGTAACTAGGTGTCAGTGTTTGGAGGACACGATGAAGACCCGACGCAATAGGAATCATTATTCCCAAATCTGTGAGTTTATTCGCATGCCTAGAAATTTTAAGCACATGCTTGCCAACGAAGCTTCACTCTTCCATCTTGCAGTTAAAGAACTTCACGGAAGCTTCATAGCTTTCAACGGTCATGTGAGTTTCAAATATCATTTTGAGATCATTGACAATATCATGCGGGTTGCGGTTTTCAAAGCACTTATAAAGCTCCGATTCAAACCATACAAGATGGCACACAGAACTGTGGAGTATTGATTCTTCCGACTGAGGAAAACATTTTTCACCTCATCGGTAGCATCATCAGCAGGCGGGTCACCCAGCGGTGCATCCGGCACATAGGTCAACTGACCAGCATTGAGGAAAATCCTCAAGTTGCGGAACCAGTCCGCAAAGTTGCGTCCATTGTTTTTTAACTTTTCTTTCTCTAGGAACACATTAAAATTGATGGTAGGGGCTTCCATGATCCACAACATATTTACAAAGAGTTTGGACTAAGTTTATGATAAATTGAGTTCATATTCAATTCTTAAATTAACTAGGTGATTCCCACTCAAAACAACATATCTCACATTGTTTTTGTGATCACACGAACAAAATCCACTACACCAAGTTCGATCATCACGAGAGATGATGTAGCTTTTGGTACTCCGTGCTTTACCTTTTGGTACTCCGTGGTTCGAGACCAAGTTTGTACATGCTAGGCTCGTCAAGGTTAACCTTAGTATCCGCATGTGCAAATCTGGCTTGCACCCGTTGTTGGGGATATACTTTCTTGGTATACCCACAGGACTCGCTGACCAGGATGGCCCACCAACGGGTTAGATCTTTGCTTCACGAACGGCCCAGTCAGAGAAAGAGGAGGAGCCAGTTCCGGCTACGGCGAGGCCTAGAAGAGTTTCTGACTTAGGCCTGTAGTATTACTTGTACTCCAAGCTGTATCTAGTTACCGACTCTGTAATGTAGCCCGATAGGTCTCTCCTGTAACCCTAGGTCCTGGTGACTATATAAACCAACCCTATGGGAGCCTTTAGAGCACAACTATAGAAATAGATACAATCACAACTCGCACAAACAAACCTCTCTTGTATTCCGCTGTAACATCCGGCTTACGCTGATATATTACTGGGTTGCTAGCAGGGGTAGGATCTGATCACCGCAGTCAGATCTAAACCTGTGTAAACTTCTGCTCACCGCTCCTGGAACATCCAACGTCTCGCACCCCATCTTCTCAATGCTGTTAGGACCCCCTATGGCGTACTTGTCGACAATCCGATGATAGTTGGTGCCCACCGTGGGGCGCGTGACTTTTGGAGCTTCGTTCCGGGAGCAATCTGCGCGTGCAGGAATCGGCAAAACAATCGCCATGTGTCGCGTGGTCTACGCCAGTGATGTCCCTCTCCTTCTACTCGATGAGACTTGGATTCCAGCTAGCAAACCCGTGACGACCTACATGATCATGTCTATCGGCGAGATCAATATTTATCTCGGTTTCGCTGAACCCACCCAACCCAACCTTGAGGTGATGACCATGGCGGAAGAAAATTCCGGATCTACTCTGTCCACAGAGGCAAAAGAGTTCAAGATCCCGTAAAAAATAGAACCCGCCTAGGCCACTTCTGTAGTGGAAGAAGCGGTGGAGGAAAAATGCGGATCTGATCTCCTTGTCAAGATTGGATACACGGATGAGAAATATATCCTCTACGGATCCAGTCCTACTGAGGCGGTAGTAGAAAAAGCACTCTTCGGAGCACGATAAAGAAGATGACGAGATGCCCCTACATCGATTATGAAGCAATCAATGATATCAAGGAAATCTTTGAGATGGTGGTGGCGGAACACCAGCTGTGCCACTACCTCAAGAACATGAACAATAAGAAACATTGTTTCGTGTACCACATGCGCTCTGGATCCGATTCTGTCGATGCTGGAGTCGGCAGCGATTCAGTTCTCGACACAATCAAAGAAAACGCCGACTTACCTGGCTCCCCTCAGGAGTCAATAACGTTGTAGGAACTTCGGGACTTCGAGAAGGAGATGGAGGAGTACAAAGAATAACACGCCTCCAAGCCAACGCAAGGAGAGCCAGAAAATCCCCCTAGTACATATGATAGCATGGATGAAAGATACACCTCGCAGAATGACATGGATAACGGAGATTCGTCCGAGGTCCACAAGCCAACCACTACCGAAAGTACCGACTGAAGCTTATCCCCCGGTATCGGACCGAAAGCCGTCTTTGCCACCGGTACACACGTTAAGGCTACTGGGCGGTCAAAGAAATAGAAAAAGAATAAGAATCCGACACCGGTAGAGCTGGACATCAAGGAAACCAATGAAGAAAAAGTTGATGAAGAGATCGAGATGGAGAATCAGGAAGTAGATCCAATTAATACCACGCTGATCGACCCTCCCGTGGATGGACACGTCGTCACCAAGGGTGTATGTGAAATTTAAGGAGATTCTCTAACAATTCCAATCAAATTTATGCAGATGCTCTAACAATTCCAATCCCGAAGGCTTCGGATCTTACTCCAGATGCACTGGAGAAAAGGCTGAGGACCTGGAAAAGCATCGGTTGTTTTTACTCGAAGAGGTCGCGTGCATCGTTGAGCTTAAACAACAGTTAGATAGTGATCCTGCCAAATATCAGTCAGATTTTAAGCGACTACCAAACAAAAAAAGAGGACGTCCGGTTCTTTCCAACAAGAACCTGTATATCGACAAAGATCTATTCGATGGAAAAACTGGAGAGAAGATCCGAGTCTAGAGCACACCGTTAGAAAACACTGCAGCAGCTCGAGCTTTCCTCGCCAATAATCCATCTCCATAGCAGGTCCGGCAATACGTTGCGTTGCTAGACAAAGGATTGAAGTAGCAGAAAACGTCCGCGACATTCAGTGGCAAGATGACCTCAAAGTCGGAATTTTATCACACTGGCACCTACCAAAGCGCTGAGGAAAGACCCCGCAGGAATACATACCACATGATTGGGCAAGAATAAATACCAAGGGAAACACCGGACAAAGAGATGATCCGGATCATCCTGAATCAAGTAGGTACGGAACCCAAAGAAACCAGCATCGGAGTCAGCATAATAAGGCTCCACCACCACCACCGTGTAACCAAGCCAGAAACAATCCACCAGGGCCACCATCGCCCCAGACAGCGACCATGAAGGATCCCTTTGTAGCCATGGAAGCCATAGGGGCGGAGGCGGCAATGGTGACTGGAGAAGAAGAAATCCTACTATGCCGCATAGAAGTCGTGGGGGATACTACTTTGCGTCCTGAAAGTTTGCAGGCGAAGGCAACGTGGGGTCCGAGTTGCCTGTAATCACCGCGATTAGAAAAGTTCGAGGGGTAATTATTGAGAGGGGCATTTCAAGTGAATGGTGGACAAACCAAATATTTTCAAATCTTAGCCGTTATGTCAGGATATTCCGTTACATTAGTACCTACTGTGCCCCTTCTAAGTCACTGTCCACGTGCCGCATGGGCAAATCCATTTCTATACTTTCCTAACCCTCAACACTGAATCCGGCGGCGACGGTCGTTTTTTCCCCGCCCCTCCCCCTCCCCACCCACCCACCCACATGCACAGACACAAGAATCCGGTGACGGCATGTCAAGCGGCGGCGACTGATTTGGCTTCGTCGAAGCCAGCATCTCGGGCACAACACCAGACAAGTGAAGCAGCGGAGGGGTCTGCAGCCTAGGTTATCGAGGAGGTCAGCGAGAAGTATGCTAATAGGATACCTATGAGCAGTGGGTTGAAGATAAAACCTAGGCCGGTGGCGGAGTGTTCGGCTTCAGTGCGGGGTTGTGCAACCCAGATCTCGAAGAAAACCACTCGGGAGAAGAGCGAGAGGTGAATTTTCTTATATGTACCTTGTCTTGCAAGTATATTAGTTACTACAAAGTAGTGTCGAATGAACTAAAAGGTACCCTTTTTAATCAAATTAGGAACAGCTTTGATGCAGCGGACCTATATGAGTTCACAGTTCATGTCCGCCAGTACACTACAAAACTAGATTTTGGTTGCGAGAGAGTTGTGTTCGGGAAGGATGTGCGTCTTCTTTGTCATATAGAAAGAGGTTGTGTCTGTTTCACAGCTGATAGATATGCTTAATTCTAGAATTCCTTGGGGATCCAAACAGAGGGAAAAATTGGTGTGGCGTAACATGAGTGATACCTATGTGGAAATTGAGCACTCCCATGAGCTTCAGATGCTTTGGGAGTGTTGTGTAGCTAATCGTTAGGTGAAAGTTGAAGCTATGATTGATTATATGTATGCAGATACTGAAGATCTTGCTGCCAGAGCTTTTGTTGATCGAGTTGACAGACCACCATATGCTGATCAATCTAAGTTCAATATACACCTGGAGGTGGATTCATACACAGCAAAACTTGATGGCGGAGTTAGTAAGAAAATTTCTTCATCTACTCTGGAGATAGCCGTCGATTCCAAAAACATAACTCTTGTTGAACTAGGAGAGATGATTGGTAAGGAAATCATTATTGGCCCTAAGCAGATGGCATGACTCCGGTGGTGGCATCACAAGAAGCAGGAGTTCATAGAGGTTTTGGATACCGATGATCTGATGCAGATAATGCAACGAAAGAAGCAAAACAGGAAGGTGTTCTTCCTGGTTGCCATTTCTGATGTTGTTAGACAGGTTGTAGTGGATGCAGAGTCCCCTGTTTTGGCTGAACAGGATGAGGCAATAGATGTTGATGAGATCAGATGAGAGCTGCTACCCAGGGCCTGTCAGATAGATCGCAGGGCTCCCCTGCCTGTATTTGTAACAAAGATTTTTGTTGCTTTGAAACTATGTTGATGTGGTCGTGTTTGTTCAGAGATTGCAATCCAATGTTCTGTGAGCTGTTGAGATTTTTGGACATATCACTCGATGAAAGCATCGCTGTTGTAATAATACACAATTACATTGTAGTTGACATGATTGTGTTTGCTAAGATGATGTGATAAATTTCTTTCTAAGATTATGATTGTTGAGAGTTTGTAGTATAATGTGCTGTGACCTGTTGGGATTTTGGGACATATCATTCATTGAAACCATCACTGAAAAAGGTGATATAAGTACCTTGTAGTTGGCATGATTATGATTTAATATAATGCTCTATCTGTTACTTAGAAGGAAGTACTATCATGGATGAACGAGCATAGGGTTTAGAAGAAAAACTCAGTAAGTAGGAGACAGTGATCTATTGGACGCACATGTCTAGGATTTAGGAATAAGGGTTAAGGGGTTAGTACAATAAACAGTTCATTATACCCTAAACCATAAACCATAATCCTATATTGTTCGGTACATAAGATTTTGTATGTTGATATAAGTCAAACAAATTGGGAAGGAGGAAGTACATGATTAATATTACAAATTAAAATGAAGGAAGAGAAAAACGTTTAGATATGAGATAGTAATCCAGCCACGGGACATTGTATCAATTAAACCATTGTAGCATGCCAATTTAGTCAATGTTGCACCGTTGACGCACTTCACTTTCCCCACTCCTTATCTATCGACTCACTACCCTCCTCTCTCTCTCCTCACCGATGTGAGTTCCCCTACTTTCCTGGCAATGGTTAGGCATTGGTAATTACCTCGACCCAAGACTTGAAATGTGCATGCAATCGTGTTTATTTCTAGCTTTTTTTCCCTTATAGGTACCACTCACGATCTACGACCCCGATTGGGACGGGCTAGATCTCGATTGGGAAGTACCATGTGACCATGGGCTAAAACTGAGGAAATATGTTGAATTTGAAAGAAGTAACAATGGAAGAAGTTTTTTGGGCTGTACAAATCAGGTTTGCTTTCATTATGTACAATGGCGACATGAAGAAAATTGTGTAGTGTTATGTTGATAATTAGGTCACGTGTTTTCTAAGGTTGGCCCGGTGTGTAAAGTAGTAGAGAGGGTGGTTCTTGAGTGCCCCGGTGTGTAAAGGTCGGGGATATTTACAGATGCCCATGGTGCAGCTGCAGAAAATTACAAGATCTTGGTAGGAAATAAGGATCTGGAACATGAAATCAAGCATTTGCGATCAGAACTAAATGACCCAATAAATGGGAGCTTGGTCGTGGGAACTGCACGGAAGATTCAGAAGGCAGAAAAGGATAGGGATCAACTCATGGAAGAGAATAAGAAGCTAGAATACTGCATTGCGGAGCTGTTGAAGGATCTGAGGAAGGAGCGCGAGGTGAACAAGGATAAGCTACAGACGATCAAGGAAATTTTAGATGAATAATTTGTGCTATGGCAATATCTGAAACTAGTTAACTATAAGACTTGAAGTTGTGATATCTTGACTAATCCAAATTCAATCCTTGAGCAAAATAACCTTTCAGAAGAAAGCATAGTTTGCATAGAGAGAGGTCCACGTTTACAACAAAAATATGTGGTTAGTTCTGGGTTGGCATCTTGTCCTTTAGCCAGGTCGGCAGTTTTGGGTTGAGCTTTCGCCTCTTCTGTTGCAACAAAAATATGTGGTTAGTTTCCACAATTTAAACAGTTGACTAGTGTCAAAGTCATAATTTGAAGGACAGAGCAATCAAGGATTGTTCAAAATTTAACAGAATCAACTAGTGGCGTAGTCCTAATTCTAGAGATAATATCAGAGAAATATAGGCTTTTTCCCAATTCAATTAGATAAACTATTGGCATACTTCTAATTTATATGACAGAGCAATATACCCTTTCCCCAATTCAACATGATAAAGTAGTGGCATAGTCCTATTTTCAATTCAGAGCAATATAGCCTTTTTCCCAATTCAACAGGATAAAGTAGTGGAACAATCCTAACTTCAATTTCAGAGCAATAAAGCATGGTCCTAATTTCAATTTCAAAGAAACGTGGGACTATATCCAACTAAGGGTTCTATGGGTTTTTCCAATGTAACCAAATAATAGTGGCATAGTCATAATTTAATTCCAAGCTCAAATAAATAATGGAAAGAAAAGATGATGACCATTCATGAGAACACAAACCCATAATTTAGTTGACAGGCAAGTAAGATAAACAGAGAAATAAGGAGTTGCTCCAAGATTCCTTAATTGCCCGACTTGTATAAATTACAAAAGCAGCGGAGCATGAACTGATATTCCTGCCCCCCACTCCCCTCTACTCTGAGTTTGAATTAGGCATTGTCGTTAGCTCCCTGTTCTCCTTGTTTGTACTTTGGGGTATGGTGAGACCTCGGCCCATGTCCTCCTTCATCTGTCTCAATGCATCTAGGCAAAAGTCCCTATCATTGTAGGCTTTGATGGCAACCTTTGCTTCGATAATGCGTTCTCTGCGTGTATTAGTGGCTTCGTCCAGCAGGAGGACGCATCTAATCTAGAGATTCTTCTTTTCACACAAGATCTTCATCATTAAGTTGATGGCCAGGTCTTGTTCGGACAAGCTATATGCGATCAACTTCTGCAGCTCGTCAATCACCCTCTATAGCTCGTCGCACTCTGCTTCGAGCATATTGATGTTAAGTGAAAAATCAAGCGTGATCTCCTTCTACAGAGACAAATGCCTTCGAAGGCGATCATTAGCCTGGGTTAGGGAGCGTGCACCTTGTAGTTGGTTGTCTATCTTGGCATTGATCGCGGCCACCTTGTTACGGCAATCGGCCTTTGCTTGTTGCATCATTCATGTTATTTAAAATAGGTACTCTATAATTGTATTGCATGTTCCAGGGAAGCATAATATTCAAGTCATAAAAACCCCAAATATGTCTACAAAGATTGAGCGTGATCCCTACTTGGAGGCTACTTGCGGGCAGACACGATAATATTTCCACATTTAGAATCTCAAAAATAAAACCAAATGCATGTCGTGATTTGCTACCTCGCTAAGCTGGGGAACAGGGCCGAATAGGTCCTGCGACGCCGCCGCCATCATGCTGGTTTCAGGACCCATGACCACCCTGGAATATGTAGCAGAGTAAGAAGAAGAAGAGGACTGTACCGGGAGGAGACCTGGTCCGCTTGAACACTCAGTGCCGCCACCGACATTGTGCTTCTTGCAGGGTCCACGGCTTACCTGGAACATGTAGCAGAGTAACAGGAAAAATAATAAGAAGTAGACATAGAAGAAGAAGAAGAAGAAAGAGAAGAAGAAGAAGACTGTACCGGGAGGAGCCCTGGCCTACTGCAACATTCATCGCCGCCGCCTCCATCGTGCTGCTTTCAGGTTCCACGGCCACCCTGGAATATGTAGCATAGTAATAAGAAGAAGAATAAGAAGTAGACATAGAAGAAGAAGACATTTCCGGGAGGAGCCCTGGCCTGCTGCAACATGCAGGACACCGTCGACGAGTCATCGGAGGACACCGCCTCCGCCACCGACGACGAGGACGAGGACGACGACGAGTAATGTTCTGTTGTTAGTATTGTTATTACATACTTAACTGTCACGTCTTGCATTGTAATTTTTGTAACTACCATGTCGTGTGTAATAATACTGGGATGTTGCTACTATAGCAATTTCGTTTGTCTGTTAGATCAAAGAGGATCAACAGTAGGCTGGAACAATCCGTGTGACAACTGTCTGACCAATCAGGACGTGTTGATTTCTGTGTGAGCTATAGTAAGGGCTTTTCTGAGTATTCGTGACTAGCATAGAGGGCAAATCTGAGTTAACATGACTTCCAACCCTAGATCCCCCCCACTCGCTTCCCAGAACATGTAACCACTCCATGGATTGAGCCCAAACCCGGCACCTAGCTCCCTCTTGGCATCGCAAGCTACTTCTCCAACTAGAGATTTCGTGGTGCTTTGGATAAATCTCGACTTTCCATATTCTGAACCCGAAAAACCGGCGTTTTCCCAAAGGAGGTGCAATATTAGAGCGCGCCCATGGGCCCGAGGCAATTTCCACGCATGCTACACCATGGTGCATTGATATTCTCGAGAGGTGGTTATTTATCTCGTGGTGCAAGCATATACTGCATTTTTTTAAGTTACGGCCGGGTAAATGCGGTTTCTAACTTTATGTACCCTATAAGAAACTCTCAATTTTCAGGGAAAAATGGTTTGGGGTGCCCCATGGGGAACCTAAGTTGGATGCATGTCTAGGTCCAAGATTGCACCGACTGTCGTGTTGTCGCGGCTGCTGGCGGCTTTCGCCGTATTTTTGGGCAGCACCAAACAAAATCTTAAAAAATAAAAAACGTGAAAACGGCTCCTAGAGCCCTTCATGTGACCCACTACCCTCATAAAATCATAGGCAGGTCAGACTAGGTCCTTTGGCACTCAAGGCACCACCAGGATGTCTATCGAGTGTGATTTAACATGGCTTCCAATCCTAGATTCCCCCTCGCTGCATAGAACATGAACCACTCCATGGATTGAGCCCAAACCCAGCACCTAGCTCCCTCTCGGCATCAGAAGCGACTTATCCAACTAGAGATTTTGTGGTGCCTTGGAGAAATCTCGACTTTCCATTTTCTAAATCCGAAAAACCGGCGTTTTCCCAAAGGAGGTGCAAGATTAGGGCGCGCCCGTGGGCCCAAGGCAATTTCCACGCATGCTACACCATGGTGTGTGGCCATTCCCGGGAGAGTATTTATCTTGTGGTGCAATCATATACTGTATTTTTTTTAGTTACGGCCCAATAAATGCGGTTTTAACTGTATGTACCATATAAGACACTCTTATTTTTTAAGGAACAATGTTTTGGGGTGCCCCATGGGGTACCTAGGCTGGATGCATGCCTGGGTCCAAGATTGCACCGGCCGTCGCGTTGTCGCGGCCGCGGGAGGGTTTCGCCTTTTTTGGGAAGCACCAAGCAAAATCTAAAAAAAATAAAAAAACATGAAAACGGCTCCTAGAGCCCTTGCATGTCACATACCAAGATTTTAGAGATTGGGACTAGAAAACAAATTTGCATTTGCGTTGCATTGGCATAGCATTTTTCATTCATGAAAATTTGAATTGCAAAACACTATATTGAAACCCTATTTTGAACCACGAAAATGCACCTATAAATAAATATGCAAGGATTTAAAAATCCACTATTTGCAAACTAGAGGAAAAAATACAAAAATGATCCTATGTTGATCCTCAGAGTTTTAGAAAAATTTGAAGACAAAAATCAATCCATTTGGAGTTGTAATTTAAAAGTTATTAAAGAAAATAGAAAATGGAAAAGAATAAAAGAAACAGAAAAAATAACTAGACTAATCTACCCGGCCTAGCGCACCTAGCCCTAACCTACCTACCGTGCGCGCGAACCAACGCCAGCGAGCAGCAGCCAGCCGCACGCAGCAGCGGCCCAGCAGCCTGCTAGAAGCCCGCCTGCTCCTGTGCCGCCGACAGGTGGAGCCCACCTGTCAGGCCGTCCCCAACCTCCGGCCGGGAGTCCAGGACGAGCACGGGTCATACCCGAACGAAATCAATGCCGAATCCGCGAGAATTCGCTCGATCCTTACCCCCTGTTCACGCCTTGGCCCCTATTTAATTTCAGCGTGCTTCTTCGTCCTCTCTTTTCCGAGAAATCGGCAAACCCTAGCCGCCAGGAGCTCGCGAATCTTGCCGCCGTCTTTCATCGTTTCCGAGCATGAACACAAGGTTTCCCGAGCAGTCGCGCCCTCCGTTTTTCCCCTAACCTCCTCCCTTGATGCTAAGCATCGCCTTACCCTATTCCTATGCCTGCAGGAGCACCATAGTGAGCACCCGACGTCGCCGAAGTCCGCGCCCCGCCCGTTGCCCCATCTGCACGCCTCCGATGTTCGAGTTTGCAGAAGCCCGCATAGATACCGCCACCGACCCCCTCGTCGTCGTCCGTGTCTTGTGGACCTCCTTCCCACCAACAGGGACCCCGGGAGCGCCGCCGAGCTTCAACACCGAGCCTCCACTGCCGCCGCCTCGTCATCGCGCCGGTGAGGTGAGCAAGCCCCCGTCCCCGACCGTTAGATCAGCGTGGAACGTCCCAGATTAGAACAACCGATGAACCAGTACCAGCCAACGATGGGCCGCCGCGTGGCAGATGCGTCAGCGCTGACCCGCTAGTCAGCGTTGACTGTGCAATAAAAGAAATAGAATTGAATAAAATTTACAGAAAATGTATTAATCTTGTAAAATTCATATAAAAAGATTGGTAGATCCAAAAATGGCAAATAATATATCAATGGATTTATAAAATTTAGTAGAATACTAATATCAATTTGGATCTAATTTTTACAGAACGTGTTTACTGTAATAATTTAATTAGTTTCAATGGCCTTAGAAATCATTAAATTCATAGTAAATTATTTGCATATCACAAAAATATAAATAATATACCGATGGAAAGCTGTTTCCGGGTAGATCATCAATATGAAATTGGTTAAGTAAAATACTATAAGGTTTTCCAGTAACTGAATAAATGGTTTAATGGCATATTTAGAGTAATAAATTCATAAGAAAATAAATAGTGTTCCGAAAATTACAAATAATATGTCCCTGGAATCACAATCCCGTGGATATTACAGATCTAATTTTAGTTTTATTTGTAGGCAACAGAAATTATATAAATTATTTAGAACTCATTAAACACTATTTAAATCATAAGAAAAGATCTATAACTCCGATTAGGGTGAATCCAATTCCTACTAGTTCGTATTAATGCCCTCTATCCAGTACACTTCAGATCCAAATTTAATTCTGCAGTTAGAACAGGCGTTACAACAGAAATATTAAAACCCCTATATTGGCAAGTAATTATTAATAACAAGTACTCCATTGCATTAATTGGTCTATTGCATGCATCATATACTTCAGTATTATTTATAGAACTAAAATAACAACCATTGTGACTTATTAAATTGGCATGCATGCATTTGTTGTATTTGTTTGATCTCTATGTGCTATTGTTTATGTTGTATGCAATTGTTTGATCAATAGATTGCGAGGAGTGCAACGTGTGTGATTGCAACGAGTGTTTGAACGACTTCAACTACAATCAAGGCAAGTATATGCTACTTTTTTCATGATATTGTCCTACTATTTTCAATGCATTGTGGTGTATTTTGTAGTTACATGTTAGGTATTACTATCGCTATGCTATATCCTATTATGTGGTAGGGCTTTCCTGTAGATGAGCCACTGTTGGTAGATGATCTTAGCCATGCTATGATGAACGAGGGCTGGGTTACATCACTGAAGGTTGTTACTAAATGTTTTGGTTTGCGAAAACTAAAAAAAAATCAATGAATCCCCTAGGTGTGATGGGATTGAAAATTTTGGTGGTATCATTGCGGAAAGGCACCCAGGTATCAAGAGAAAATGATTGGCTTCTTTATTTTGTATCTTATGTGTACAACCATGTGCCAATAATGAAATGGGCGGTTGGTTGGACTCAGTAGGTTGTGGTAACTCGAACCCACGTATCCAGAGATGTAGAATTTTGGTAGGTTGGACCGGTGCGTGTCGGGTTTGGGGAGCTACTTCCCGAACGGTCCTTTCTTGGACTTCTCCCTATCATCACTAAATATGAGAGTGGTGGTACGAGCTGGGCTGGCCAAGTCACATGGGTAAAGTGTACTAACCCCTGTAGGGTGTATGAACTAATCAATTAGCCGTGTCCCTGGTTATGGACATCTGAGTTGTTTGATATTGAGTTCATGACCTGTTTCTCGGTCATTCTAATTTCATAATTGCTTTAATGTTTATGGGTTAACTTAATTGGGATATTTTAAAAGAAAATCAAAAACTGTTTATGAAAGTAGGACAAAGGTATTCGCAAATGCAAGCTAGGCACAGCTCCACATGCCAAATATGCATGTAGATGTTAGCTCTATTGTCTCCTTTAATAGATCTATGTGCCATACGTTCCAAGTATTGACCCTTCGGGGCTGCTATGTTCTATGTTGCAGGATATTCCGATTCCGAGTGATCGAATAGGTCGCGATACTCCACTCAACATTTGTTCTCTTGTGGGCAATTGAAGATGGAGTCTACTATATATTTAAGCTTCCGTATGCTACTTGATATTGAGCTAGCCTTGAGCTAAGATTTATTTTAATAATTGCAAATTCTAGATCAATTCGTTATTTATGATACACTGTTAAATTATTTGGTATTCATCTATACTGTGTGTGCCAGTGAACCGATCCAGGGATTGGCATTATACACATGAACTCAGCCTTATCAGGCGAGGGTGTTACATTGCATGTGACCCACTTCCCTCGTGAAATCATAGGAAGGGCGTACCAGGTATTTTGTAAACCAAGGAACCACCAGGATGTCTATCGAGTGTGAGTTAACATGCCTTCCAACCCTACATTCCCCCCTGTAACACCTTAAAAATATTAAACAAGATTATCAAGTTCTAATCACCTAAGTTTAGGGTTAACAAAAACTTTTGTTTTTAAAATTAATATGAATGCATGTGTGTGCGATTAATGCATGAATGATTGCATTTGCCATGTTTTATTGTCATGAACGATAAGGATTGGTTTAAAGATGAAAACAATATCATCTAGGTCAATTCCAAACAAAACAAGTCAAAAGGAAATTCAAATAGGAAGGCATATGATCAAATGGTCATTTTGACCAAAAACAACCACTAGCCCACTTAGGTCATCTCTATTAAATGATTTCTAATAGAAACAAATCGAATTCTTTTCACCCCTTGCTAGACCAAGTAACAATGAACCCAACAAAACTCACAAACTTACAGAAAGTAGTTTCAAATCCATTTGAGAGGCATCCAAAAATTGAATCCTTAATAGGTACTAAGATGGACATTTTGTAGGGGTTCGTAGCATGGAAAACAAAAATTTTCTATCGCATACAAACAAACAAGCCAAGATCTATCTACTAGATTGTAGCAACGAGTCGATGGAATAACTCACCCTCGAAGATTCCAAAGTGTTTAACGAGAGCAGATTCTCGTGGGTGATGTAGTCGTACTCTTTCCGATCTCAAGATCGCGTAGACGATCCTTCCGGCGCCGCGTTCCCGCAGCGCTCCCGCAGTCGGTCACACGTTCGGTACTCGACGAAGACCTTCCTCTCCCTTGTTCCAGCAGGCAGCGGAGGTTGTAGCACTCTCCTCGCGATTCCGGCAGCACAACGGCGTGGTACCGGAGGTAGAGGGGAGATCCCGCAGGGCTTCGCCTTAAGCCGGTGCGAGTATGGTGGAGCTTATGAGAGAGGCTATTAGTGGTCTAGTAATTAGACACACCAATTAGAGGGCTCTAAACCAATTAGAAGGCTCTAAACCGAAACAGCTCTAAACCGGGGTCTAGGTCTAGTTTCTAGTTTAGAGGATAGGAACTTGTGTGTGTTGGGAGGGGAGCCCTGCCCCTCCCTTTATAGGTGGGAGGGCTGGCGCGCTAGGGGAGGGAGGGAGTCCCTCCCCAACTCGGCCTAGGGCTGGCCGCCGGCTTGGGGACTCCTTCCCCAAGTCGGTCTCCTCTTCTCCTCCTCTTCCCACTTTCCAAAACTGGCAGTTTGACTTTCAAACTAGCCGTTTGACTTTTCCAATTTAGGAATTTAAATAAACCCTTTATTTTGGACAGCGAGAACACTTAGTACATGATGCAATCATTCCATCTTGCAATGACACATTCATGTACCCCTTCCCCCCCGGAGTGCCGGACATTCCGGGACCTTCTAGAATGTTCCCGATGAAAACACCGGAACCATTCCCCAACTCCGAAATGGGACTTTCCTTATATGAATCTTATTCTCCGGACCATTCCGGATCACCTCGTGATATCCCGGATCCCATCCGAGACTCCGAACAACATTCGGTCTCTTTCTCATAATACCATAACTACTCAAACAACGTCGAATCCTTAAGTGTGTCTCCCTACGGTTCGTGAATTATGCGGACATGATCGAGACACTTCTCCGAACAATAACCAATAGAGGAATCTGGAAATTCATATGGCTCCCACATATTTCTACGATTACTTTGCGATCGAATGAACCACTTACATACGATACCAATTTCCCTTTGTCTCACGATATGTTACTTATCCGAGGTCATGATCGTCGGTATCTCTGCATACCTAGTTCAACCTCGTTACTGATAAGTACTCTTTTCTCGTTCCCGTGATATGTGATCCCTTGTGACCAAGTCACATGCTTGCAAGCTAATTGGATGACATTTCACCGAGAGGGCCCAGAGAATATCTATCCGTCATGTGGATGGACAAATCCCACTCTTGATCCATGTGTTTCAACCAATACTTTCCGAACACCCAATGCCACTTTTATAGCCACCCTGTTACGGTGTGGTGTTTGATGACATCAAAGCATCCATCCAGTAAAGGCAATATGCATGATCTCATGGTCGAAGGAATTAGGTTACTATGTATCAGAAAGCATATAGCAATTGAACTATTGAAATGACTTGATCTTTATGCTACGCTTGTCTATAGGAGTATGTCCACCATATCATTCTCCTAACGATATGATCTTGTTGTTGATAACATCTCAATGTTCATGACAAAGAAACCACATCATCAATCAACCAACAAGCTAGTGAAGTATAGAGGCCATACTAGGGACTTCAAATTAAGTTTACAAATCACACAAGTATTAATGGTTTCCTTGTTAATACTATTATAGCATGAATGTAAACATTTATCATAAACACAAAGATATATAATAATAACTACATTTATTATTACCTCTAGGGCATATCTCCAACAGTCTCCCACTTGCACTAGAGTCATCTAATCTAGATTACATGGTAATATACCGAACACCCATGGCAGTTTGGTGTTGGTCATGTTTTGCCCTCGGGAGAGGTTTAGTCAACGGATCCGCCACATTCAGATCTGTGTGTACTTTGCAAATCTTTATATCCCCATCCTGGATATGTTCTCGAATAGCGTGGAAACGCAGCTTGATATGCTTCAGCTTCTTGTGTGACCTTGGTTCTTGCGCATTGGCTATGGCGCCCATGTTATCACAGTAGATAGACATTGGGTCCAGCGCACTTGGAACCACACCCAGCTCTGTAATGAACTCTTTCATCCATATCGCTTCTTGTGAAGCCTCCGAAGCAGCCATGTATTCCGATTCAGTTGAAGATCTCGCCACAACGCTTTGCTTTGCACTCCTCCAGCTAACTGCTGCACCATTCAAAATAAATACGTATCCAGATTGTGATTTAGAATCATCCGGATCGGTGTTCCAACTAGCATCGGTGTAACCATTAACAACGAGCTGTTCATCACCTCCATAAGAAAGAACCATATCCTTAGTTCTTCTCAAGTACTTAAGGATGTTTTTGACCGCTGTCCAATGATCCACTCCTGGATCACTTTGATATCTGCTAGTTAGACTAACAGCATATGCGATGTCGGGTCTAGTACATAGCATGGCATACATTAGAGATCCTATGGCTGAGGCATAGGGAGTCTTACTCATCTTTTCTCTATCTTCTGCCGATGTCGGACTTTGAGTTTTACTCAAGGTCGTATTGGGCAACATGGGCAAGAACCCTTTCTTGCTATCTTCCATTCCAAACCTCTTTAGAACTTTGTCCAAATATGTACTTTGTGACAATGATATTTGGCGTTTCGATCTATCTCTATAAATCTTTATGCCTAATATGTAAGCTGCTTCGCCAAGATCCTTCATTGAAAAACTATTATTCAAATATTCCTTGACACTATTAAGAAGGTCTACATCATTCCCAATCAACAATATGTCATCCACATACAGTATTAAGAATGCTACAGAGCTCCCACTCACTTTCTTGTAAATACAAGCTTCTCCATAAGTTTGTATAAAACCAAAACTTTTGATTACCTTATCAAAACGTTGATTCCAACTTCGGGATGCTTGCTTCAATCCATAGATGGACCGTTGAAGCTTGCATACCTTGTTAGCATCTTTAGGATCGACAAAACCTTTGGGTTGTATCATATACAACTCTTCATCAATGTCTCCATTGAGGAATGCTGTTTTGACATCCATCTGCCATATCTCATAATCATAATATGCAGCGATTGCTAACATAATCCTCACAGACTTTAGCTTCGCTACCGGTGAGAAAGTCTCATCGTAGTCAACTCCTTGAATTTGTCGAAACCCTTTTGCGACAAGTCGAGCTTTATAGACAGTAACATTACCATCAGCATCTGTTTTCTTCTTGAAAATCCATTTGTTCTCGACAGCCTTCCGGCCATCCGGTAAGTCCACCAAAGTCCATACTTGGTTTTCGTACATGGATCCAATCTCGGATTTCATGGCTTCTTGCCATTTATTGGAATCTGGGCTCATCATCGCTTCCTCATATGTCTCGGGGTTATCGGTGTTGTCCACCAACATGACATTCATAACGGAATCATACCAATCTGGAGTGGTACGAGTTCTCGTTGACCTCCGAGGCTCTGTAGTAACTTCAACCGAAGTTTCATGATCACCATCATTAGCTTCCTCTCTTATTGGTGCAGGCACCACAGGAACTTCTTCCGGTGCTGCGCTACTCGCAATTTCGAGAGAAGGTTCGACAACCTCGTCGAGTTCTACTTTCCTTCCAGTCACTTCTTTCGAGAGAAATTCCTTCTCTAGAAAGGATCCATTCTTAGCAACGAAGATTTTGCCTTCGGATCTATGATAGAAGGTATACCCAACAGTTTCCTTCGGGTATCCTATGAAGACGCATTTTTCCGCTTTGGGTTCAAGCTTGTCCGGCTGTAACTTCTTTACATAGGCTTCGCATCCCCAAACTTTAAGGAACGACAATTTAGGTTTCTTCCCAAACCATAATTCATACGGTGTCGTTTCAACGGATTTAGACGGTGCCCTATTTAAAGTGAATGCGGCTGTTTCTAATGCATAACCCCAAAATGATAGTGGCAAATCTGTAAGTGACATCATAGAACGAACCATATCTAAGAGAGTTCGATTACGACGTTCAGACACACCATTACGCTGTGGTGTTCCCGGCGGTGTCAACTGCGAAAGTATTCCACATTTCTTCAAATGCTCGCCAAACTCGTAACTTAGATATTCACCTCCACGATCAGATCGTAGAAATTTAATCTTCTTGTTACGTTGATTCTCTACCTCACTTTGAAACTCCTTAAACTTCTCGAAAGTTTCGGACTTATGTTTCATAAAATAGATATACCCATATCTACTCAAGTCATCCGTGAAGGTAAGAACATAACGATAACCACTGCGCGATGCTACACTCATTGGACCACACACATCGGTATGTATGATTTCCAATAAGTCTGTAGCTCGCTCCATCATACCAGAAAATGGAGTCTTAGTCATTTTACCCATCAGACATGCTTCGCATCTTTCAAGTGATTCAAAATCAAGTGATTCAAGAAGTCCATCGGAATGGAGTTTCTTCATACGCTTCACTCCAATGTGACCAAGACGACAGTGCCACATATAGGTCAAATTATCGCTTGATTTCAAACGTTTAGCCTCAATGTTATTAATATGTGTATTTCTACTATCGAGATTCAATATGAATAGACCATCTATCAAAGGTGCATGTGCATAAAACATATTACTCATATAAATCGAACAACCATTATTCTCGGATTTAAACAAGTAACCGTCTCGCAATAAACAAGATCCCGATATAATGTTCATGCTCAACGCAGGCACCAAATAACAATTATTTAAGTATAAAACTAATCCCGATGGTAGATGAAGAGGTAGTGTGCCGACCGCGATCACATCAACCTTTGATCCGTTTCCCACGCGCATCGTCACCTCGTTCTTCACTAGCTTCCGTTTATTCTGCAGCTCCTGTTTCGAGTTACAAATATGAGCAACCGAACCAGTATCAAATACCCAGGCACTACTACGAGTACTAGTGAGATACACATCAATAACATGTATATCAGATATACCTTTCTTCTTGATGTTGCCGTTCTTCAAATCCGCCAAGTACCTTGGGCAATTCCGCTTCCAGTGACCTTCTCCCTTGCAGTAAAAGCACTCAGTATCAGGCTTGGGTCCAGCCTTGGTCCTCTTCGTCGGCGTGGTAACTTTCTTACCACCCTTCTTGAAGTGTCCCTTCTGCTTAGACTTGCCTTTCTTGAATTTGGTGGTCTTATTGACCATCAACACTTGGTGCTCTTTCTTGATCTCCACTTCTGCAGATTTTAACATAGCAAATAGTTCTGGCAACTCTTTGTTCATGTTCTGCATGTTGTAGTTCATCACAAAGTTCTTGTAACTTGGTGGTAGTGATTGGAGGATGCGGTAAACTCCCAAAGTATTAGGAATCACTATACCCAAACTTTGAAGTTTATTTGCGTGCCCAGACATTTTAAGCACATGCTCACTGACGGAGCTACCCTCTTCCATCTTGCAGTTAAAGAACTTTTCAGAAGCTTCATAACTTTCAATTGCCGCATGAGTCTCAAAGATTAATTTGAGATCCTCGACAATATCATATGGATCTGACTCTTCAAACCTTTTCTGAAGCTCCGATTCTAAACCATACAAGATAGCACACTGAACTATGGAGTACTGATTCTTCCGAGCGAGGTAAACATTCTTTACTTCATCGGTAGCATCAGCTGCAGGTGGGTCACCTAGCGGTGCATCCAGCACATAGGTCAAATTACCAGCTGTGAGGACAATCCTCAAATTGCGGAACCAATCCGCGAAGTTGCTTCCATTGTTTTTCAACTTTTCTTTCTCTAGGAACGCATTAAAATTGATGGTAGGGGCTGCCATTGATCTACAACATATTTGCAATAGTTTAGACTAAGTTTATGACAAATTGAGTTCAAATTAATTAATGAAATTAAACTAGGTGAACTCCCACTCAAAACAACATCCCTCACATTGTTTTAGTGATCACACGAACCAAATCCACTACATCAACACCGATCATCACGAGAGCTGATATAGTTTTAATGGCGAACAATCATCATGTTCATCATATCTACTATATGATTCATGCTTTGCCTTTCGGCGATCCGTGTTCCTGAGGCCATGTCTGTACATGCTAGGCTCGTCAAGATCAAACCTTAGCTTCCGCATAAGCAAATCTGGCTTGCTTACGTTGTAGTCACCCGCGGAATCAAAGACACCCGATCATCACGTGGTGCTTCGAAGCAGCAAGCTTTGGCAACGGTGCATACTAAGGGTGAACACTTTTAGAACTTGAAATTTATGTGCATGAGGGATCATCTTATAATGCTACCGTCGTCTACTAAGCAATACAAGATGCATAAAGGATTAACATCACATGCAATTCATAATATGTGATATGATATGGCCTTTCTTCTTTGTGCTTCCGATCTCCATCTTCAAGCACGAACATGATCTCCATCATCACCGGCATAGCATCAAGGTCAATGACGCTCCTTCATGGTTGTCGTCCGCCAACTTCAACTATTACAACTATTTTGAATAGACACGCAGGCCTTAACAGAAATTAAAGACAACCATATGGCTCCTGCCGGTTGCCAACTTACAATAAGGATCATTGCATACATCAAATATAATCACAATCATGGCCATATCACATCACTGCACACCCCTGCAAAACAAAGTTAGACGCTTCTACTTTCTTTGCATATTTTACGTGGTTTGGGGCTTTCCATAAGTGTCGTTCTAACTTACGTACAAGAACCACAAAATTGATACTAGCATTGTTGATCACCCGTTGTAAATTGGATCTTTACTATGCTAGGAGAAACAGGCACCCGCAAAGCCACTTATGCAAAACGAGTTGCATGTCAAGCGTGGAGCAAGTCTCATGAACGATGTCATGTAAGGTTAGCCCGGGCCGCTTCATCCCAACATACCGCAAGATGCAAAGTACACAAAAAGCAATCTACAATAAAAGCATCAACGCCCACAATGACCATTGTGTTCTACTCGTGCAACAGATCTACATATAGACACGGCTCTGATACCACTGTAGGGGTTCGTAGCATGGAAAACAAAAATTTTCTATCGCATACAAACAAACAAGCCAAGATCTATCTACTAGATTGTAGCAACGAGTCGATGGAATAACTCACCCTCGAAGATTCCAAAGTGTTTAACGAGAGCAGATTCTCGTGGGTGATGTAGTCGTACTCTTTCCGATCTCAAGATCGCGTAGACGATCCTTCCGGCGCCGCGTTCCCGCAGCGCTCCCGCAGTCGGTCACACGTTCGGTACTCGACGAAGACCTTCCTCTCCCTTGTTCCAGCAGGCAGCGGAGGTTGTAGCACTCTCCTCGCGATTCCGGCAGCACAACGGCGTGGTACCGGAGGTAGAGGGGAGATCCCGCAGGGCTTCGCCTTAAGCCGGTGCGAGTATGGTGGAGCTTATGAGAGAGGCTATTAGTGGTCTAGTAATTAGACACACCAATTAGAGGGCTCTAAACCAATTAGAAGGCTCTAAACCGAAACAGCTCTAAACCGGGGTCTAGGTCTAGTTTCTAGTTTAGAGGATAGGAACTTGTGTGTGTTGGGAGGGGAGCCCTGCCCCTCCCTTTATAGGTGGGAGGGCTGGCGCGCTAGGGGAGGGAGGGAGTCCCTCCCCAACTCGGCCTAGGGCTGGCCGCCGGCTTGGGGACTCCTTCCCCAAGTCGGTCTCCTCTTCTCCTCCTCTTCCCACTTTCCAAAACTGGCAGTTTGACTTTCAAACTAGCCGTTTGACTTTTCCAATTTAGGAATTTAAATAAACCCTTTATTTTGGACAGCGAGAACACTTAGTACATGATGCAATCATTCCATCTTGCAATGACACATTCATGTACCCCTTCCCCCCCGGAGTGCCGGACATTCCGGGACCTTCTAGAATGTTCCCGATGAAAACACCGGAACCATTCCCCAACTCCGAAATGGGACTTTCCTTATATGAATCTTATTCTCCGGACCATTCCGGATCACCTCGTGATATCCCGGATCCCATCCGAGACTCCGAACAACATTCGGTCTCTTTCTCATAATACCATAACTACTCAAACAACGTCGAATCCTTAAGTGTGTCTCCCTACGGTTCGTGAATTATGCGGACATGATCGAGACACTTCTCCGAACAATAACCAATAGAGGAATCTGGAAATTCATATGGCTCCCACATATTTCTACGATTACTTTGCGATCGAATGAACCACTTACATACGATACCAATTTCCCTTTGTCTCACGATATGTTACTTATCCGAGGTCATGATCGTCGGTATCTCTGCATACCTAGTTCAACCTCGTTACTGATAAGTACTCTTTTCTCGTTCCCGTGATATGTGATCCCTTGTGACCAAGTCACATGCTTGCAAGCTAATTGGATGACATTTCACCGAGAGGGCCCAGAGAATATCTATCCGTCATGTGGATGGACAAATCCCACTCTTGATCCATGTGTTTCAACCAATACTTTCCGAACACCCAATGCCACTTTTATAGCCACCCTGTTACGGTGTGGTGTTTGATGACATCAAAGCATCCATCCAGTAAAGGCAATATGCATGATCTCATGGTCGAAGGAATTAGGTTACTATGTATCAGAAAGCATATAGCAATTGAACTATTGAAATGACTTGATCTTTATGCTACGCTTGTCTATAGGAGTATGTCCACCATATCATTCTCCTAACGATATGATCTTGTTGTTGATAACATCTCAATGTTCATGACAAAGAAACCACATCATCAATCAACCAACAAGCTAGTGAAGTATAGAGGCCATACTAGGGACTTCAAATTAAGTTTACAAATCACACAAGTATTAATGGTTTCCTTGTTAATACTATTATAGCATGAATGTAAACATTTATCATAAACACAAAGATATATAATAATAACTACATTTATTATTACCTCTAGGGCATATCTCCAACACATTTCTCAAAAACCAACCAAACCAATTCCCCTTGTCGAACCCTAGCAACCATAGACTACCAAGCTTATGACAAGATCACTCACCAAAATTCATCCAAAAATTCAAATTTTGAATTCATGCGGCCATTTCATCAAACACCTGGTAAACACGGTAACAAGTGCCAAACTATTATTTTTCTTGATCAATGCTTTGTCTACCAATTGTCCCCATTTCACTCCCCTGGTCTCCCCCAGCACCTAGAAACGCAGCCAAACAGCACTCCATCTGCCGTTTGTGCCAGTGTCATGCCGCCCGACACTCACTCGCCGGTCGAGCATGGACAACTTGTAGCAGCCATCCCCGCTCCCGTCCATGATGTCTAGGAGACAGGCCACCATCCATCGCCACTCCCTGTCCACCCCTCGATCGTAGCCCAGCCGTGGATCACCCAAGAAACGACGCGCCCATTTCTCTGTTTGCCATGCCGAGAGCTCGCGAGAACACCGCAGCCGCCTCGCGCACACAAGCCGCGCCTCGCCCTCACCGTGCATACCTGCACTCGCCACGACCCTAGCTACCCCCCAGACATGCCCGATCGCCGCTGCGCGACCAGTAGCCCCTGTATGCCGCCGGTTCCGCGTAGAGCGCCGACCAGTCCTGACCATCCTCGACCGCCCCATTCTGAGCCATTAAGCGTGCGACGACTGCCAGGAAACACCGTACCGTCCTACGCCCTCAGCCATGACGTTAGCCCCGTGTATCATCGTCACCGACGATCCTGCACCACCCCACTTGGTCCCCATCGCCGGTGTATAAATAGATTCCACCCCTGCATCTATTCTTCACACCATACTACTCCCCACTCCTCAAAGAACATGCCACACATCTCCTCAGAGCAAGGCGAGCACCAGCCCACCAAATTTCACCAGAGTTTACCGCTATAGAGGAGAAGAGGGGCCGTTGATTGCGACGCCCTAGGAGCCTCCGTGACCACCATTCGAACCGACGTCATCGACAACATCATTCACCCCCATCGCCGACCCTAGCTGGAGTCCAGGTGAGCCACCGCGTACCCCTACCATCGCCGTTAGGGTTCAGTCTTGTCGGAGCTGTGCGACGGAGACGACGAACGTCGACCGTAGATCTTAGCCTAATCGTAGAGCTGAGATTGAAACTTACCATTTCGGTTAGATAGCGCCACTAACGCATGGGACCAGCCTGTCAGCCGCCTGCTACGCGCGCAGTGCAGTTGGACCGGCCCAGTATCATTTCCGCACAGAGCCGTTGATTCAAATAATCTTTTTTCATTTTAGTTAAAACTAGATTCTGTCGGTAGATTCAAAAATAAATTCAAGGAGATGTAATGAACCAAATTGCATGACTCCAATTTTGTTAGAAAGATATTCAAATTATCTATCCAAGCCTGTTGGATTCAAACCATTTGAAATTATAGATCACCTATAATAAAAATAACAAGACAGAGACTTTTCCACATTCAAACATTTTTCAAAAATCATGATTTTGAGTTGATTCGAACTCCCAAAAATAACATTTGACAAGATCTATCTGAATATGTAAAAATATTTAGGTTTACATGCAGTGATCTTGGACTAGTACTAAAATAATGCTCTATAGGCATTTATAGTTACTTTAATTGTATAAAATAGTAATTTTAAACTTTATAAAATATGACCACCACTTTAAATCACATTCCCATGTATTAGAATATGTGGTGATGACATGTGTCAACATGATCCCCTATTTTAATTGGAGAATATTAAATCTTAAGTATTTTCAATGAGTAGAAATTACTTTCCTAAAATAAAAAAGGACTAGGTCTTTATTTCCCGTGATGTTTGTGATGATCCTAGATCATCTTGTGTGAACCTTTGTGTGCTAAATAGAGGTAGTTAAGTATTGTTTGGTGATTGTGTACCTCATATTCATTTGTAGACGCTAGTACCGACCCGGGCTACGAGGAGGAGGAGTACTACGAAGAAGAAAACTTCAACCACTGCACCAATCAAGGCAAGCTAGAACTTTGCATGCTACCTATGCAAGCCTAACATTACAAGTTAACTATGCAAGCCAACCTTATAAGATAACCTATGCAATATGCATTTGGCATGCTTTGGTTATGCAACCTTGATTATAACAATTCCTAGTTTTACTTGCAATCTTTATTCTTTTATCTTTACTAAAGTTCTTTACCTTTACTTAGTGACTTGTGAGTTTTGGAAAAATTGTATATATATCAAAAAGAGCATAAAAATAGGCCTAAGTAGTTAGAACTAGATGTCATCAAAAGGAATAAGGTTATATTTGGATAGTCACACTTGACTAGCACCCATCATTAGTGAATACCCTAAACTTTAGCGGCTAGTGCTAAGCATAAAAGTGGATCACTTTAGATGGGAATACTTGGTGAAAATGATTTGACATGTGTTATGAACACAAGATGATTTGATAATGAAAATGTTGAGACATGAGCCTTAGAGCTTCATAAAAACTGATGGTTGTGTTCAGATGCGATACCATTCAAATTTTACCGTACAACCACAATACCTGAATTAGGTAGGGCTTGACTGGAAGTTTATATGTCTTAGTATGGGTTCCCTTGCGGAAGAGGTTGAGATGAGGCTACGTCGTGATGACTGTCCACCTATGCAGTACCCAAGATGACAGATGGTCATGGTTGGGAGGCCAAACTCATAGGGGAGGTGCCTATACTAGGGTGTGTAATTAAAAGTTAGGATTGATTATCCACATACTAAGTATGATGATTGAGGGTTGTCTCTGAAGCATGTATCAAATGTTGTGGTCAAAGTTTACCACCTCTGCAGAGTGTCAAATTATTCGAATAGCCGCGTCCATGGTCATGGACAGTTGGAGTGGTCATAATGTTCCATTGCTAGATGTTTTCAAAATGACTTGTGAAATGAACTATGACTTTGACTTGACCACAACAGGGTTCTGAACATGAAAACTAAGTTCCCACTTAGGTGTTGTAAAACATTAAACTAGTTTTCTTTACTTGTGAACATAGTATGAAATAAACCTAGAGCTTAGGATTCCTACTCTAACTAGTTTACTTGTTAGTGATAGTTTGCGAGTACTTAAAGAGTACTCATGGCTTGTCCCTGGCTATTCCCATGGCCAGACTATCAGGAGGACTACCAAGATTAAGACTGGATCATGAGATCCTATATTTGTAAGACCTTTATTATGGTTTGTAATGGATGATGTACTGTGGTACCAATTCTATTATGTCTCGCAAAAATGATAATCCTGGGATTGCGAGGTATGGTATAACAAGCATCTGGGATTAAAAATCCGGGTGTTGACGAGTTGTTATTAGAGCCATCCTGACCATAGGAGACCCTAGTTAGAATGGACGCTTGAATCAAAAACTTAGTTTCAAAACAAAAGAAGTGAGTATTTATGAAAACCAATTCTCATTCTTATCACTAAGATTCTTTCAAGAAAATTCATGTTCCTCAAAAATTCTTGCAATCCTACATAAAATTTGACACACTTAATCACCCCACTAACCTACTCATCCTACATTCTTATAGATGGAAGTCAAGTATAGCAAGTTCTACCAGTTGGGAAACGGAGGAGAACTCATCTTCGAGCGTGATTTAAGACAACTCTCGGAACTTCTTGAACACCCGCGCCCCAAGTTCTTTGGGGAACAGGTCAATGATCAGCAAGGAGGAGAACTTCAGTGGCTGATAGTTGCAAATCTCAGAGGCAAGATGAAGGCACCCACCTCAGAGAAGATCCAATTCAGCTTGAGGGAGAACAACTAGCTAGATGGACTCGCCAGTGCTATGCAGGCAGCTCTTGCCCGTCTGTGTTGGTAAAACATCAACCAGATCAATGGCACTCGCTTTTCTTACTACGCAAGGCGTGATTCTATGGGACAACCATTGGAGGTGCCAGGCCATCCAGAGCTGAAGCATCAGGTGGATAGTCTTGACTTCATGTTGTATGATAGGTAGAAGGAGTTCGACAACGCCCGCTCCTACGCCAACCACAACCATCGCATTGCAGTTAGGAAGGACCAAACCATCGCCATCCTTGCCAGGGAGAACTATTCACTTTGCCGTTAGTGTGATAAGAAGGATCGCACCATCGATCATCTTCGCAAGAAGGTGGCCACTCTTAAGAGGACCATCCGTGATCAGGTGACCCAACTTGAAGAGAAGGAGGAGGAAGGTGAAGATATCAGTGGAGATCTTTAATCCTACCTCAATGATGATGATGACTACCTGGAGGACCTCGACATGGACTTCCACACTGATGATGATGATTCCGCCTTCATTCATGATGAGTACTCACAATAGGGCACTATCGTATGCGTGAGTTGTATCCGGTCCCACTATATCGTAGCTTCACAGAATGGTTCCTAAAACCATCTATTACCCTGGTGTGGTGTGTATTTGTATTGGGTGCTATGAATGAATGAATGAAAAGAAAGTTGCTAGTTGGCAAAACCAGAGTCAAACTCTGTGGTGACCCAGCATAACGCTGCATGTTGTAGTACACTATAGTCGTTGACATAACACCAATGGAACACTGTTCCATTCGTATTATATCCCTCAGTGTGGTACAACATAAACATCGCTGGTCCAAGACATTACTTTAGATTACATATAACATATTACAAAAGATCTAGAGAACTTCTTCGAACAGTGAGGAATATTATACAGAAGGAACCAGAAACATCCACTCAGAGTTTACTTTAGAAGTACTACTATTAGTATATGTATAAGTCTTAAAGTGATATTATAGTATTGTTCTCTGAGATCTAGCAGGGGTTAAGAAGATACGGTTGAGTACGAGCGTACTCAGCAAGTTCACTAAAAAGGAGTGTTTGATGCACTAGCTACAGCCGCAGACCATAGGTCATACGCTATGCAGGTTTTTGAAAACATTTCTTAAAAGGTTGCTTTTATTCTGAAGATCAATGTTTGTCAGCCTTCATAGGTTTACCAGAACCTTCATGGAGTTCCTTTCCTGCCGTGTTCGTATCTCCTTCCCGGAATAGGGAGTAACAATTTATAGTTCTTACACTCTGCAGAGGTGCATTGCTTTACCCATGAGAGATCTTAGCTTTGTTGCACATCCGAGTTATAGGCTCGTTCACACTTCCTTTGTATGAGGCCCAGACTAAGATCTAAGCCAATCACTGTCCTTCTCCGCGACCCCGCATACCCGATGGATTGCACATCAAGCCTAGGATAAAACTTGTTTCCAATAACAGCCTAAGGTGTACAACCCTCATAGATACCAGAAGTCGTGGGACGTTGAAGGATCCCACTCATAACCTGCTAACCCTCTACAAGAGGAGTTGCAACAATGGCCTGATCATCTATTGGCATGCGAAAGGGAGCTGATCCAGCTGACTTCTCCATCCCATTCCAAATCTCATGGTTAACGCATAATATACGGCGCAAGAATCACTGGCGACATTGGTTGTTGAGTCCTAGATAATATGTTCCTTTACCAGCAGAACTTTCATAGTAGGTTTTTACCTCATGGTACATAACCTATAATCATATTACTATGAAAATAGTGTTGTCTGACCTTTTTGAAATGCAGGTGATGACAACACTAGATTTGCAAAATACTTTACAGAAAATAATCAAAGGACATGAGCAAGTGTGAACTTGCCTTTTGTGATTGCAATATTATGCACTCACGATCTTCGAGACAATAGAAGATCCAATATCTGAAATCAGCATCATTGGTCCGGTAAGGACTAATATGTAAACAAGCAATATGCCATTATGCATAATTAATGATATATAATTTTATAATTCCCAAAGTGAAACCCTCAGTATTATAAATGAGTTGATCTTAGGTATCTTCTTTAAGATTGGGTTTATCTTTAAGTTTATTTCATAAGTAATTTACCTCTATAAGGAACTTAAATGTTAACAATCCAAAATATACAAGTAAGGATGAAGTAATGTGATTATGATTAATTGTTATCTGATGACTAGGATAAAAATTCTTGGGTTAAGTTGTTAAGAGTTGAAGGAACTATTGTAGACTTGTTGTTTGAAGTTGCAAAACGAATAACATTTGAAGAAACTAGTGTTTAGTTAAGGTTAATCAGTCTTGAGGGTTATTAGGTTTTACATTAGGATTTGAGATGGTTACGAATGATGTTGACTTATCATATTTTAATTGATGGTACAAGTGACCAAAGTTAACTATAAAAACATGAATAAACTTCAAATGAGATGTTTATGATTGTTTAGACCAAAGTTAACTCTAAAAATAGAAGTGAACCTTAAGATGTAGTGAGTGTTAGAACATCATCTAGTTTTAGGGTTTTGACAAATATGGTTATGGATGATACCTTTTAATTTAAGTGAAAGATGAATTTAATAACATGCAACTTATTAATGGAAGTATAATTAGATGATATTACAGATTTGTTAGGTTTTAGAGTCATTTTAAGAGTGTTTAATAGATGAAGATTATTCACCATCTTATACATGAGTGATATATAATATTTATTTAAAAGGAGTTTAATTTGAATTTAAGATTTAAAAAGAGTATGTAAAAGTTAATAGTTCTCCTTAAGTTTTATTATAAATGTTAGTTATGCTTTAGATTTTTAGTAATTAGATTGTAAGGTTTTAATATAATTATTTCTTACTTAAAAAATGTTCTTAAAAAATTAATAGATAAGGATTTATTACTTTAAACCTTTAAAAACTTTACTAATAATATATTTAATATTTTTGTAGTGTAATATATTTATACAAGACCTTAAAAATGATTTTTATTTATTTTTAAGTATTATTATTATATTTGTAAAATTACATAAAGGATTAAATGTTTTTGAATATTTACTTCAAATTTTATATAAAAATTAGGTTAGTCCTTTTATAAAATAGTAGATTTATTCTTATACACAAAAATGATTTTTATTTATTTTAGGGGTTTTTCTTATTTTATGAAATTTCACTTAAAAATTAATAGATTTAATATTTAATTTTATTATTTTTAGTTTAAATAAATAATGTTATATTTTTCTTACGTAGAGATTATTCTTGTGAATATTTTGATATATATTTTATTTTTTTAGGATTTTAACGGCATTGTATAGTTATGTTTTGAATTTAAATGTTTTCTTAAATCTTGCTAAATTAGGCAAAATATTTGTTTTTAGGTAATATTGATTTAGGTTGTGGCCCAGCTGGCAACTTGACCGGTTTCAGGGACCAGGCCCATTAGAGCCCAACTTGGTCCAATCTGGGGGTCAACCCTAGCCCGACCCACCTCCTCTCTCACTCCTCTCTGTCTCTCTTGTGCGACACACGCACATCTCCGTTCCTCCTTCCCCTTCTACTTGGCTCGCATCTGCCTCCGCCTGTCGCTACTCCGACCGTCCCTAGCCATCTCCGCCGCCGACGCACGCTGGTGCTGCCTCGCCACCTCTTCCTCTTTCTTTTCCCCCATCAATTTGGCTTGCGTGCGCCCTCACGCACACTCGAATAAAACCATAGCTCTACCCTGGTACAGCATCTGTCGATTCCGGCACTGCCGCTCGCTGTAGTCAACATCCTAGGGCTGGTGTATGATGTTGTGGCCCTCATGTGTGCTCCATGTGCCGCCTTGGTGGTGAGGTTGATGTCGGGCTAGGCGATGGTGTTCTCTATGTTGTCGTGCCGCAGTTGGTCTTGGTGATGGTGTACGGTGAAGCCTTCCCTGTGGTGTGCCACCTGGGTCACGCGGGCTCTGACTCGCCATGCCGTTGTGGTCGTGCCATGGGCGTCAGGTACAAGCGAAGATTCTTCTTTATCCTCTATCCTTTGTGACCAGCCTTAGTGCTGTAAAATTAAGGTGGTGATTTTGTGGCTATGAGTTGGTTTACTAGCAGTGTTCTTGTTATTGGTTAGTGGTCTATGATGTTGATCTAGATTCTAGTTGGAACATAAGAGATGCTACTCAGTACTATGCTGCTATTTGGATGAATAGTTATCTCCAACAGATGTTACTTGGTGATATCTACACTCTGGAATTGGAATGATTAATACTAGTGGCTTGATTAATCAACTTGCTATTTTTGGAAGAAGATCTGGATTTCAGTTGTGTTCTATACTGACCAGATGGTTTAGTATATGTTGAGGTTGAACATATTCTGTCTTATATTTACAATTAGCAATCTTCTAAATTGATTCTTGGGTAGAATGCTTAAGAAAATGATGTGGAATAGTTTCTTTAATTGTTGGTTGGCTACAAGATTGATCTTTGGTAATTCTGCTAGAGGTGATTTGGTACTTAAATGTTGCTTATAGATGAAATGGTATATCATCTATGTTTGATCCATATGATAGTGATTCTTTTAGAATGATTCCTAATGTTTATACTTAGGAAAATGATTTGAATTCTTAGTAAGGGAGGAAGTGACCAAATATGTATATTATCAACATGATAGTCAGATATTTATAAATGATCCTAGGATTTGGCTAGGAAGATGATTTTGTTTTATTTGGGATGATGTGATTATCTCATTTAGCAAGGCTTTTGCTTAATAGCTACTACTATGGTGCCTCCATTGGAGTGTTCATATTGGTTTCCTATTATGCATGATCTGCTATGCTTAGTGGTTTTACTTTATAATATCATATACCTGATGATGCAATGATGAAAAAGTATGGTGGATTATGTCCTTGCCAATGAAGTGGAAATTGAGGCCAGCAGATGCTATGTCACATCCCAAAATTTTCCAAATTTTGAAATGTGAAAAATAAATAAACAAAATAAATAATTTTTGAAATTTAGGGTGAGAAGAAACTTTTTGATTCCAATTGGAAACCTATTTTGATCAAATAAGATCCTAAAGGGATTTAAAAATATAAACAAATAATAAATAAAGTTATAATAGTTCGAATCACTATTTTTGGATCTTTTAATAAAAAGATATGGTTTTCATAAACAAAGTAGAAATAATAAATAAGGATTATTTTATAGAGCCAAATTAAATCTTGGCCAAGCAAATGAAATAAAATATTTCTATTTGATAAAATAGAGTAAAGGATTATTTAAATAAAATAATAAGGATTTACTAAAATCCAATTTTATTTAAGTAAAGGCTTTTCCCTTTCAAATAAACAATAAAACTTATTAAAGTTTTTAAAATAAAAATTCCAAGTGTTTTATATTTTCAAATGAAACCTACTGAAAAGGTTTTGGTATTGTTTAGATTTCAAATAGAGTTTTAAAATAAATTAAATCCTATTTGAATTAAAGACTAATGCCTATTTATTTAATTATTAATAGATCCCAAAAGAATAAAAGAATTATTTTATTTTGGACTTTGGATTATGTTGCTAAACAGAATTAAAATATACCCAAAGTTTGGTGGTGGTTTGAATTGATTTGGAGTTTGAATTTTCTGAATAAAAATCAAATTAGGAAATTCAAAACAGAAAAGGAAAAACATTCTGTATATAAAAAAAGTGAAACGAAGCAGCCCACTGCCAAGGCCCAGCAAGCCCAGCAGCGCAGCCCACTTGCTCACCCCGCAGTGAACCGTTTTCACTCAGTTTCTCACACGCTAAGTCGCTGACCAGTGGACCCAGTAAACACTCCCTCTCTCTCGCTGTCAACGCGGCCCCACGCTGTCAGATCATCGTCTCCGCCACGACCCGTTCCCCATTTCTCTCCGGCCGTTTCTGTCTTTGATTTCCTCCCTTCATTTCGTTTGAATGCGCTAGTAATTTCGCCTCGCGTCTGTGCCTTCTTAATCGCCCCTCTCTCCTCTCTCTTTTCCCCAGTTTCCATCCCACGAGAGCCACGAGGCTGCCTGGATTTCTGCCGGCAACGCCACTGACCCGACAACCTTCACCGGCCAATTCCGGCGCTGACCAACCACCCCTCGCCTCCTCAACCACACTATCTTGCTCCCCATCAACTGACGCTTCTCTCTGCACCCTCGGCTTGCCCACGCTTGACCCATAGCGTCGGCAACGACGACAACCAGCAGCGTCGTCGTCTGCAAGCAACTCCGGCGACCCTTTCCCGGTAACTCCGACTCGCGACTCCCTCTCTATGATGCTCACGTGAACGCCACACTCGCCCGCATCTAACGAACCCTCTGCCTCACCTTTATGAGCGAGCCCGACGCCGACACCTGAGCGAGCCCGATGCCGACGCCGTCTCTGACGAGCAATCACCGCCGTTTCCGTGCGCCCCTTGGACAGCTGCGACCACCTTGAGCTTCGCCACACCACTGCGAGCACGGTGAGCCATTTCTCTTGTCCCCTTGCTTCCTGCTTCACCGAATCCACCGTAGCCGAGCGTGCGCCGCCGCCAGCGGCCGCTAGCGCCGCCCAGATATGGCCTGGCCGCTGTGATCCGTAGGATGCAAAATGAATGGCTAAGATTAGATTTAAACGAAGAGGTATCATTGCTTCTGTGCCGCATGATTCCACTTAGATCCTGCGGTCCATAGAGCTCAATCCGCACGAAACGGTACCAGCCAGTTAGATTGAGCCACATGTCCAGAGACTGATTTAAAAACAGAAATTTGATCTATTAGATTTGCATACTTGTAAAATTCATAACTTTAATTCTACACGTCCAAATTTTGCAAATTTTATATCAATAGAATCAGCAAGACAAATCCTACCCAACCATGCACTTTTGTAATATTTTGCTTCTAGAAAATTGGTTGAAATTGCAGAAATATGTGTAGGCATAATTTGAATATAAAAATTGTTCTAGATATATTTTTGAGGTGAAACCTTTGCAAAATGGTTTGTTTTGAACCTACTAACCATAGGAACCAACTTATGGATTTAAAAATGTATTTTGTGAGGTTAAGGGATGAATATTTGAATTAGCACATTTCTAGTCAAATAAAAATATTGTTTATGGTTTAGAAATGAATTTTGAGTAAAATCTTTGGTAAATGATTTTAATTAAACTCTCTGACCCTAAACCCCAAGTTTTTAGAATTAAAATATATTTGATGATCCCTATGAGAATATTACTTTGCTAAAAGATATTTTCAACAACATAAAATATCACCTTAGCATAATATTTGGTTTATGAGATGAAACCTTTTGCAAATGGTTTTACCACTTTAGTAATGACCAGTTTTGAGCTTTAAAATGATTAGAGCCTAATAGAAACCACTTTTCTAAATAAAACTATCTTTTGCATGCTTGCATGCATTGCCTTGGTTCTATTATTTTATGTGTGATAAATTGTTTGAATGTTGGTTTGAAAATGTGTTTTGCTTGATTGAATTGTAGTGAAGTTAGAAGAGTGTGATATTTGCAAGATCAAGAAGTGAACCAACATTCTCTACTAAAAAGGCAAGTGATACTATCATCCATGTCCTACTATTTTCATTACACTTAGTGGATTTTTGTAACATGCATGATAAGGATTACTATATTTTATGCTATGCTAAATCCTAATAGGATACCCTTATATCTCCCTTAGTGAAAAACAATGTAGTTGTAATATTCTTAGCCCTGCTATATATTGGGGATGGGATAAATGATATGATTATATGAAGTATTGGAAAGATATATGTTTTATATAATAAAACAAGTACTCAATGAACCACCTGGGTGGAAAAGGATACTCAAGGTTGGACAAGGTGGCAACAAAAGGAACCATGTTTATATGGCTATCTTTTTGTATGTGCCTGGTAGACAAGCTAGCATTGTGTATTGGGAGGACTCCTATGGAAAGACTTTGTCACATTCTCGATCTGTCAGTACTCCATTTTTGGTGAGTACTTATCCAGCGGCCACTGGTGGCATCAAGACGAGATTGTGTCATGTGGGTAAAGTGTACAACTTCTGTAGAAGATCAAATTCTAAGTACTTAGCCGTGTCTGCGGTTATGGACAATTCTGAGCAACTAAGGCCTGAAGCTATGGAAGATTTCAACATTCCAATTTCTCAAAGTTAAAACTTGATGGTGACAACAAGGGATTAGAAGCACTTGGAGTTTTCCAAGAAGTTCAGAAAGATTTGACAAAAGATCAAAACTATTTTGAAAAGATAGGATAAAACTATATTGCTTTCTGCAAATGAGCCTAAACCCTACTTAGCCAAATATGCATGTAATGATAGGATCCACTTATTTCTACATAGTAGTGAAACTTGCCAATACAATTTAAATGTATTGACCCTTGTGGCTGCAACTTATTATGTTGCAGGTTTGTTTGATGTAGTGAAGTGTGTTGAATAGGATTACAAGTCTACAACCAACATGATTGCCTGTGGCACTTTGAAGATGAAGGACTCCATGCTATATAGTTATTCTGCTGCATTGTAATGAGATAGCCAAATGAGCTATGTAAGATGTAATGAATTATTTTATTCCTGGTTATAAGGTTGTATTATGACCTTTGTTTCTTGATATTACATCTTATCTGTGGATGCTAGCTATTGATCCAGGGACTAGCATTGTAAACACAGGGATCTCTACCTTATTAAAGGTTGGGAAACTTACATGCTATGTTTGGCACTCCATATGATCTGTAATGATCCTTAAATCTAGGTGTATGCAGATTTGAGGGCTATTCCTTACACCACTATTTGCTCCTAACAAAATCTAATGAGAACAGATTTGGTACTTGATGTGTTGTGTTAAACAACTTAGTGGCTTCTACTATTTGTAAGATGCACTGTGGTGCCTCAGTAGAGTGTGCATAGTGGTGATCCCACAATGATTTGATTTGCTGCTTTTGCCCTGCTAATGATGCAAAAGACTGAGGCACTCGTATTCATAAAAATAGATACTTGCTTGGTTGCCTTCTACTCTCTATGATGAATTCGCATAGCACTTTTATGCAATTCAGAGAGATAAACTATTCTCCTCACTCTCCTAGACAAATTCTAGTTGCAGAGTAGTTGAATAGATATTGATTTGCAATAACCCTTTTTCCCTTGTTTATGATGGTGAAATAAAACAAGAACATATATTATGCATGATTAGTGGTATAGCAAAATCATATGAATGCATCCCAAAAATATTGTGGTTGCTGAAGCTTGACTCTAACTTTTGATTGCTTGTTGATCTTTGTAGCATCCCAAAAATATTGATCAAGGTTATCAAACTCCAATCACCAAAATTAGGGTTAACAAAAACTATTGTTAATTAAAAATCATATGAATACATGTGTGTAACTGATGATTGTATGAATGCATGAATGGACTTGTGTGATTGTTGTGAATAGCAAGGAATGGTTTAAAGATGAAAACAACATCATCTAAATCAATTCCAAGCAGAAACAAATCAAGAAAAAATCAAAAACAAACAAAACAAGAAAATGGCCATTTTTGCCAGTCTTGCTCACTAGGCCACTTTGAGTGTTTTTAGTCCAAGATTTAAGACAGAAACAATTTCATTTCTTTTCACCCCTTGCTAGACCAAGTGAAAGTGAACCCAATCTCACCTTGCAAACCCACAGAAACATTTGGCAACCCTATTCAAATGACAATTCAAAATAGAATCTATATCATATGTGAAGATTACCATTTCTCAAAACCCAAACAATACGGTGCACCTTGGAAAATCCAAGCAACCATAGACTACCTAGTATGTGACTAGTACATCCACCAATTTTCATCCAAAAATTCAAATTCAAATATCTTTCGGCCATTTTATCAAACACCTTGTATACACAAATCAAACAAAACATCAAACACTATAGTGAGCAGTGTTTGTGCCTAACTTGTCTCCCCTATAGCTCACAACACACTCTCAGTAGATCATCTAGTTAATTTAACAAGCCCTAGATCACTGTAAGCTTGACATTGTCATCAATGGTGACCATTGCCGAGCCTAACTTGCCACCCCAATGTCGACAGCAAGCTAGGAGCTTCCCTAGCCTCGCCAACCTTGTCTGGGACACAAGACACCGTCCACCTCCACCCTTGTCCAATGCCCAAGCACTGACAGCCCTTGGACTACTCAGAACGAGTGTGCCCAACCTCTCTGCAAGAATGCCTAGAGCGCGCCAAAGCGCCGTGCTCAACACGCGAGCACAGACCGTGCACTGCCCTCACCGCTTGCGTGCATGACCACCACCGCCCCAGGAACTGCCCGGACATGCCCGTTCATTGCCGCACGACCAGGAGATCCCGTGCGCCATTAAAATGCCCGTCAGACCCGCCTAGAGCATCGCAACATTCTGACCAAATTGCACCGCGCCACACTTCGCCACCATGTCGTTGAGCTTCGCCAGTAGGCAGAACACCGTCACCTACCCCCAACCATGCCGTTAGCTCACTGTGACGACGACCACGACGAGCTCCACCCGCATCCTTCGGTCCCCTCTTCGCACTATAAATAGAGGCCTCCCCCATTCGATTTCAGCACACCATCTCACTCCCGTCTCTCTCAGAACCACCCCACCTCATCCCCGGAGCAAGGCGAGCACCAGGTGGCCGGAGTCTTCCGTGGAGGAGGAGAATAGGAGCCGTTGATTGGAGCCGCCCCAGGAGGAGCTGCCGGTACCAGGAGGATCGCCGTCGTCGACTTCGTCGTTCGCCCCCATCACCGACCATCATCGTAGCCCCGGTGAGCCCCCACAGACCCCCACTGGCCGCGTTAGGGTTTAGTCTCGCCGATGTTGCCCGACGAAGGCGATAAGCCCCAGCCGTTAGATTAGATGTTAATCGCGTGGTCTATATTGCCCCGTACCCCTTCACACCCCCTGTCTCACTGACTGGTGGGGACATCCACTTAAACCCACCCCCATGCGCGCTGTGCGCTATGGGCCGGCCCAGTTACACTCCCGTAGGACCTAGTAATTCAAACTTAGGTTTTTCCATTTAGATTCAAACTTAGTTTTGTCTCTAGATTCAAAATTCAACCCAGAGAGTTTCACTAAACCAAATTGCATGAAACTAATTTTGTTAGAAAGGTACTGGAATTCTTAGTCCAAGCCTATTGGATTCAAACCATTTGGAATTGTAGGTCACCTATAGTAAAAATAAAAAGGCAGAGACTTTTCTGCATTCAAACATTTATCAAAATTCAACCATAAAAGATTTTGAGTTGATTCCAATTCTCAAAAATCACATTTGACAAGACCTTTCTGAATATATATAAAAATATCTAGGTTTACTTGTAGAAATAATGGACAAGTAATAAAAGAATGTCCCATAGGCATTCCTAGTCACTTTATTTAATTGAAATAAAAAGGTTAAACCTTATTAAATTGTGACACCACTTTAAATCACATTCCCAAGTACTGAAATATGTGGTGATGACATGTGCCAACATGATCGCCTATTTTAGTTGGAGAATATTAAATCTTAAGTAGTTTTCAATGAGTAGAAATTACTTTTCTAAAAATAAAATAAATAGAACCTTTTCCTTAATCCTTGTGATAATAGTGATGATGCTAGATCATCTAGTGTGAACCTTTGTGTGCCAAATAAAGTAGTTAAGAATTGTTTGTCTATTGTGTACCTCGTATTTATTTATAGACGCTAGTACCGACCAAGGATCACTACTAGGAAAACAGCTATAGGTAATCAGCACATCCGTGGCTCACATGGTTGAAGTGCCCCACGGCTAAAACAGGCGTGGCTCACCTGTGGGCAGTGCCCTACTAGTAACTAGAACAACCGTGGTGCACATGACTATAGTGCGCCACAGATGTATGTGGTCCAGGGCCCTGTTGGACGCTCGCCAAACATCTGTAGCGCACTATAGTCATGTGCGCCACAGTTGTTAGTGTCATCTGTGGCGCACATGGGGGGGGTGCGCTACGCCTAAGTGCACGCCCCCTCTTCTGTGAAACGGCCACAAACATTTGTGGCGCACATGGCATAGTGCACCACAGATGTATAAACTTAGCCGTAGGGCACTCTGCCCTAGTGCCCTACGCCTAAGTGGCATGCACTCCACCCCCCCCCCCCCCCCCCGTGGATCGCCTTTTTAGGGTTTGCAAAAAATAAACGAAAATGATAAACACTTCAAAAAATTAAATCCTTTCATATTTAGGTAGGTAATGTGGTATAGCATCTAGTAAAATTAACAAACATGAGTTTTGACTTTATTTGCAAAAAAAAGTCATGCCACGGTAAAAAGGTCGTAACTTTTGCATACGATATCGAAAAAAATCGTATAATATACCAAAATGACGAGAACGAGATTTCGCATCCGCTCGCAACCACCTACGGTCGTTTAGAGATTTTTTAGATTTTCAAAATTCGAAAAGAGTAAAAAGTTACGGTCAAAAGACCGTTTTTTCCTGCAGAAAAAAAATATAGGGCGACTTACCCGTAGCGCACCACCACCTAGTGCGCCACGGATAAGCTTGGGCGGGATTCAAATTTCGAATCCCCACCCCGCCCACCTTCCCTCCCCTTCTCTCCTTTTCCTTTTCCTCCCTTCTCATTTCCTTCTTCTTCTCCTTCTCCTTCTCCTTCTCCTTTCTCCTCCTCTTCCTCCTCCTTGCAGTGAACATGGTGATGGCGGCGGCGGCCTCCTCCTTGCAGTTCCGACGACGAGACGGCGGGCTCCTTCTTCTCCTCCTCTTCCTCCTCCTCCTTGTAGTTCCGACGATGACGAGGCCTCCTCTTCTTCTCCTCCTCCTCCTCCTCTTCTTCTCCTCCTCTTCCTCCTCCTCCTCTTCCTCTCCTTCTCCTCCTCCTCTTCCTCCTCTTCTCCTCCTCCTCCTCCTCCTCCTCCTCCTCCTCTTCTTCTCCTCCTCTTCCTCCTATTCTCCTCCTCCTCCTTGCAGTTCCGACGACGACGACGACGAGGAGTCGACGAGGAGGCGACGACGGCGACCTGCACCGATGCGCGACGGCACTGACGACGAGATCCAGATCTGCTGCTTTTTTTTTTGAATTTTGAAATTTATATCCGTGGCGCACAGCACCTAGTGCGCCACGGTTATCGTTTCATACGCGTGGCGCACCTGCCCAAACTTCTGTGGCGCACTGGCATGTGCGCAACGCCTATATCTAAACTTCTGTGGCGCACCATGCAGTGCGCCACGGCTACGAGATAGTCGTAGCGCGAGGCCCGTGGCGCACTGCTAGTGCGCCACAGAAGGCCTTTTCATGTGCGCCATGAATAGGCGTTTTTCTAGTAGTGGATACGAGGAGGACGGACACTACTACGAGGAAGAAGCAGAGCAGAACTTCAATCAATGCACTGCACAAGGCAAGCTAACACTTGCAACTTTGAAAGTTAGATAATATATGCAATGCATTAGGCATGCCTTGATTATACCCATTGATGATACCTAATCCTAATTTTACTTGCAAGCTTAGTTATTTTATTTCTTTATCAAAGCTTTTACTTTTGTCTACTTAGTGATTTTTAGATTTTAGAAATATTATTAAAGGTAGCATAAAGACCATAAAACTTGGCCTAAGTTAGATAAATCTTGATGTCATCCTGAGGCATGATATTGAACTTAGATGATTCACACTTGATTACCACCCCTCATTAGTGTGTACCCCCACTTGTAGATGCTAGTGCTAAGCATAAAACTTGATCACTTTAGATGGGAATACTTGGTGAAAATTATTATGAAAACTTTAGAATGATGAGTCATTCTAATGAAATGTTTTGACATGTGTTCTTGAACACCAGATGATTTTGATGATGAAAATGTTTAGGAATGAGCCTTGGCCCTTTATAAAACTGATGGTTGTCTGGATGCGATACCATTCCAAATTTACCGTACAACCACAATACTCGAATTTTTGTAGGGCTTGACTGGAAGTTTATATACCTTAGTATGGGTTCCCTTGCGGACGAGGTTTGACCTGAGGCTACCTCGTGAAGATTGACCACGTGTGCAGTTCCCAAGATGATAGATGGTAATGGTTGGGAGGCCAAACTCATAGGATTGATTATCCGCATACTTAGTATGGTGAATTCAGGATTGTTCCTAACGGATGTAATGAATATTGTGGTAAAAGTGTACCACCTCTGCAGAGTCAAACTATTCGAATAGCCGCGTTCGCGCTTATGGAAAGTTGGCCATACTGTTCCGTCATCAGATGTTTTTAAAATGACTTGTGAAATGAATTGTGATTTTGACTTGACCACAACAGGGTTGTGATATGAAAACTCAAGTTCCCACTTAGGTGTTACAAAACTTTCAACTAGCTTTCTTTGCTTCTGAACTCAGTTAGAGATAAATCTGGCTTTTTGCAAAGCCACCTAGAGCCTAGTATTTCCTACTGAAAACCACTTCACTTGTTAGTATTAGTTTGCGAGTACTTAAAGAGTACTCATGCCTTTGTCCCTGGCTATTCCCGTGGATAGACTATGAAGAGGACTATAAGGAGGATGGACTGCAGGAAGGTTACGACAACTAGGAACATCTCCCATCGTCAGCATTTCCTGTGACCATGAAGATGGAGTCTCGCCCACGCTACCGTTATTATTACGTTATTCCGCTGCTATGATTGTATTAAGACTGGATCATTAGATCCTTTATTTGTTGTAAGACCTTATGTATGTTTTGTAATGGATGATGTACTGTGATATCCAATCTGTTATGTCTCGCAAAAATGGTAAACCTGGGATTGCGATGTATGGCATAACAGGCATCTGGGATTAAAAATCTGGGTGTTGACATTCTTTTGGAACTGCTGATATAGATCTGCTCCCCTGGATATTGCCCTTGGCCTGCTGCTCCTATGGTTACTATTAGCCTTCTCCTTCTTCTTGTGAGTCTAGTTAACTCAACTAGCTACCCCTGATTGGATGATTTGTATGGAAGTGTGCTCTTGCTGTTCTTGTGAAGAACTAATAAGAACAAGTGATGTTCTTGATGGTGTTCTTGGGACAGTAGAAAAGCTATGCTTTCTTTCTTGGGCAGTTTGGGATCTAGAAGTGGTGAGATGATGAAGTGTTGTAGTTGGGCTTGCTTGCAACGACTTGGGACAAAAAGAGCTCTCTTTTGTACTCCCTGTGAAATGCATGATGTGGTGATAGCTCTCATACATGCAGTGATGTGTGTGTCGCATGCCTACTTGTTTGCTGTGACTTGTGGATAAGATCAAGTGGATTCCCGATATTTCCTGGTCTTATACTATAGCCTTCCTTATTTCATCTAGATGGATGCAACAGTCATTTAGTTCAGTTAAATGAGATCTTTCCCCTAATCAGATATTTTTGGCTTTTACATAGCAATTGAGATATTTCTTAATTACCATGTGACATTAAGTACTTGGCAAAGATCAGGTTAACTATTAATCTTCTTAGCTGATTAGTGCTAAGACAGATTACTTGTTGTTTTACTTTGATTTTTTATTTTCTTAAACTTAGCTAGGCTTAGGAGGGTGACATAGCATGCTTATTGTTGTCTTCAAATGAAGGATCAAATATGTACTGGTTTCCTGGATTTTCACAATTGCCTCTCATTACTCAAGTGTTTAGTTTCTAGATCCATAGCCTAATTGTTGCCTAGATTTGGTGGTACCCTCCTATGTTATTAGTGGATTTTGGTAGTTCTTACCAAAATCCCTAAGCATTTTTCATATATGAAATTGCCTCACCTATGGTGGGGAAAACATTTTAACATTAAAACAATTTTTCTTTTCTATTGTTTATTTTACAGGAATGAAGATCAAGAAGAAGAAAAGAAGCATAGTTAGATTTTATTTTATGAATCTTGTTGTAATTACTTTTTATTCAAACGTGTGAAGATTTTGTATTATTATTGTGATTGTAAGAAATGAACTATTTGATTTATTAATTCTTCCTTTGTAAATAAATGTTGTATTGTTTGTTTTAAATAATAAATTTTACATATTTCCTTTTTATTTTACAATTCATTTGTAAAGACAATGTCATATATATTTTCTAGTAATAAGGAATTCTTTTATTTATTTCAGTATTGTCTTTCCTTTTTCTAAATTTTTGTCTAATGATACTCTACTTTTATTCATTAATTGTAAAAGATCAATGTAATACCATATGTATATATTTATTAATAAAGAATCCTTTTTATATCATTTTTGTAATTATTTCATTTGAAGTCATTAAATATTTCCAATATACATTTGTGAATTTATAAATTCATTTGAATTCATATTTGAATTTCAAATACATGTTTGAACAACTTTCCCCCAACACAAAGAATTATACAAAGGTCATGTCAACATCTATCGCAGTTGCTCCGAAGTTTCCATCAGTACAAGAGAGATCACGATCTCTCTATAGCTCTTTTAGTTTTGCGCGAAAATTTCCCGGATTTTCTTATGCATGAATGCAATGCACAAACCTATGTCCTCTCTATTTTTAGGTCCTAATCCTGGGATGTTACAAACTCAAAGTTTAAAAGATTTAAAAAACAAATCCATGAACCTTAGAAATTTCCCTCTCGTATCACTATCTATCTTAACCTTCAGATGACTCGCGAAAATCTCGGAGGAAGCAGTTCATCTTAGGATCCAATGCTGCAAATCCTACAAATGTTGGTTGCTGATTGTGAAGCTGGAATAGCTGAACGTTAAACTAATTTAGCCACCCTTCAATAGATAGCTCAGATGGCCCATAATAATCAAGGCCATGGAAACCAGGATAACCATGGATCCAAGCTCAAGAACTTTCAAAACATTAATCCCCACATATTTAGTAAGTATGAAGAGCCATTAGATGCTGATGACTGGCTGCAGACCATGGAGAATAGCTTAGAGGTCGCAAGAGTGGAGACCAATGAGAAAGTAATGTTTGCCACCCATTATCTGGCAGGTGATGCAAAAGCTTGGTGAAATAGCATTCGTACCATGAATAGAGGACAGATGATGTCCTGGGATGAATTCAACCTCAAGTTCAGCCGAACCCATGGGCCACCAGGTTTGATTCTGCGGATGAGGGATGAATTCAAGGAGCTGAAGCAGGGAAGGATGATTGTGGTAAAGTACCCTGACAGATTTATGTCTCTGTCTAGGTATGCCCCTGATAAGATTGGTACTGAAGCCAATAAGAAGGATATATTCTTGAATGGTCTGCATGATGAGATGTAGAAAGTGCTGGTCAACATTCCCTTTGCTGACCTTGAAGCCTTAGTGGATTCTGCAATCCAGATGGAAGGCAAGATCAACCAAGCCAACGATAAACACAATCGTCGAATGATGCATCAACCAAGATCCCACCATACCCCGAAGTATCGCCCCAACCCATCTACAGGATATGCCCCGAGAAACAATAGACCCCCTATGTCATGTCCGAACTATCCCAACCATGGAGGAGGAAACCCAAGGCCCGGAGGAAACCACAAAAACAACACCCGCAACTCCAACAATTTCAACCGTGCACCGCCAAAGTCCAACAACAATAACAACACCACCAACAACAACAATATTGCCCCAAGGACTGGAAGAAGTGACGTGCCTATTGCAGAAAAGAAAAGTCTCTGATTAGTTGTTTTGAATGCGGTGTCAAGGGTCACTACTCCAAAGAGTGCCCCAAGAAGCTTGCAGCAGCCACGAACATGAATGCACTAGCTCAGCAGCAACACCGTGTTCAGCCTCGAAGGAGATTTGCCCCAGGGAACTCGCTCAACCGCAACGACCGTCTATTTCACATGAATGCTGAAGGGCCAGATGTCATGTTGGGTATGTTTTCTGTTAAGTCAGTACTTGCAAGAGTGGTGTTTGATTCTGGAGCATCGCACTCGTTTGTTACAAAAGAATTTGCATGCACTAGTAAGATTCAACGAACAAAATTGAATCATGTTATGATAGTTCAAATACCTGGTTCAACCACCAAAGCTAGACAAATTTGCAAGGCCTACCTATCAGAATCCATGGAATAGATTTTTATGCTAATCTAATAGTATTTGGAACTAATGGTTTGGAAGTAGTACTAGGAATGGATTGGATGTCTAAACATAAAGGATTAATCGACTGTGCCAAGAAAGCCATAACCATGACCAGTACAGCCGGAATATCAGTAGAGCATGTATCTGAGACTTTGCCCCATCAATTCAAGTGCAACAAGAGTCTAACCCAACCAACCATTGACCAAGTCAGAGTAGTCTGTGAATACCCCGACATATTCCTAGATGAATTGCCCGGTATGCCCCCAAATCAGGATATCGAGTTTATCATTGAACTAATCCCTGGATCTGGACCCATAGCTCAGAGACCTTATAGTATGAGCCCGTCTGAATTAGTGGAGCTAAAGAAGCAACCGGATGCTATGCTGGAGACATGTTTGATTCAACCAAGTACATCGCCATGGAGATCACCTGTTTTGTTTGTGGATAAGAAAGATGGAGGTAACAGTTTGTCCATGGGTTATCTGAAGCTGAATGATGTCACCATTAAGAACAAGTACCCACTGCCGAAGATAGAAGATTTGTTTGACCAGTTGACCGGTGCGAAAGTGTTTTCTAAGATTGATCTTAGAACTGGTTATCATCAACTCAAGATTCGCGCAATGGATATTCCAAAGACTGCCTTCACCACCAGATATGGATTGTATGAATATATTTCAGGAATATCATGAATACGTTTTTTATGAACTTCCTGGATAAGTTTGTCGTTTTTTTATCGACGATATTCTGATCTATTCCAAATCAGAAGAAGACCATGAGCTACACCTGAGGACCATCCTTGAAACCTTACAGAGCATCCGTTGTATGCCAAGTTTAGCAAATGTGAGTTTTGGTTAAAGGAAGTAGGATTCCTAGGACATATCGTGTCGGCATGAGGAATTGCTATTGATCCCACCAAGATTAAGGATGTTGAAGAATGGAAAGCCCAAACCACTCAAACCCAAGTTCACGCATTTCTCAGATTAGCAGGATATTACCGCAAGTTCATAGAAGGATCTCGAGCATCTCAAGACCCATGACCCAATTGTTGAAGAAAGATGAGAAGTTTGAATGGACGAACAAATGTGAAGCAAGTTTTCAAGAGATCGAGAAGAGATTAATTTCAGCCCCAATCTTGATTATGCCGGATATCAAGAAGCCTTTTAATATGTATTGTGATGCATCAAGATTGGTCTCGGATGTGTGTTGATGCAAGAAGGCAAAGTCATATCCTATTTGTCTCGACAACTGAAGCAACATGAGCAGAATTACCCTACCCATGACCTCGAACTAGAAGCCGTAGTTTTAGTCTTGAAGACATGGCGGCATTACCTCGTGGTAACCGCTATGAGATTTATTCGGAACACAAGAGTCTAAAGTATATTTTCACCCAGAAGGAGCTAAATATGAGGCAAAAGAGATGGATAGAGTTAATCAAGGACTACGATCTTGACATTCACTATCACCCCAGCAAAGAAAATGTGGTAGCAGATGCTCTTAGCAGATTTCCGTGTCTATTGAACACCATGATAAAATAAGCCCAGCCAAGTTTGCATGAGGAGATGGAAAATTTCAGAATGGAGTTAGTTAGTGAACGATTTTTGGCTAGCATAGAACTTCAACCCACTTTGATCAGTCAGATAAATGAGGCGCAGAAAGGAAATGCTAGTATCGACATAATCATACGTTGTATCGGCACAGGGAAGGTACCCAAATTTACGGAAGATGAAGGAGTTATATGGTATAAAGGACGAATCTGTGTGCCCGCAGATTCAGAGTTGAAACAAGCTATTTTGCAAGAATCCCATGATACTCTTTACTCCATCCACCCTGGAGGAACCAAGATGTATCAGGATTTGAAGGAGCAATTTTGGTGGCACAAGATAAAGAGAGAAATCGGAAGCTACATAGCCAAATGTGATATCTGTCAGAGAGTCAAAGAGGGACATTAGAGACCCGCTGGAATTTTGCAACCATTGCATATTCCGGAATGGAAATGGGATTCTATAGGAATGGATTTTATCACTGGTTTGCCTACATCTATTAGGGGAAATTATTCTATTTGGGTCATAGTGGATAGACTGTCCAAAGTACCTCATTTCTTACCGGTCAAGACCACTTATCATAGCTTGAAGCTAGCAGAGTTGTACATTGCTAGGATAGTCAGTTTGTATGGAATCTCGAAGAACATTGTGTCGGATCGAGGAACCCAGTTTACCTCGAGATTTTGGAAGAAATTCCAAGAAGGATTTGGAACCAAACTGGATTTCAGCACAGCTTATCACCCGCAGACTGATGGACAAAGGAAGCGAGTAAACCAGATACTCGAAGATATGTTGAGAGCTTGTGTGTTGGAATATGGATCTAAATGGGAGGACTGTCTGCCTTTCGCAGAATTCTCATACAACAACAGTTACCAAGACAGTTTGGAAATGGCCGAGTTTATGTATGGAAGGAAGTGTCGTACCCCACTGAATTGGTCGGAAGTAGGAGAGAATCAGATTTTTGGACCCGATATCCTAAGAGAAGCCAAAGAGAAAGTTCACAAGATCCGTGAACATGTCAAGACCGCCCAATCCAGACAGAAGAGTTATGCCGAAAAGAGACGTCGAGATCTAGCCTTCATTATCGGAGATTTTGTGTATCTCAAAGTATCACCCTTGAAAGGAATGCAACATTTCCAACTCAAAGGAAAGCTTGCCCCCTAATATATTGGACCCTTCAAGATTTTGAATCATCGAGGAGAAGTATCATATCAACTAGAAATACCGGAGGAGATGTCAGCCGTGCATGATGTGTTCCATATCTCGTTACTTTGCAAATTCCTAGAAATTCCGGAGAAGACCGAAATTTTCAAGAATATTGATCACCGAACCATAGAGATCAACAAGGACCTTACTTATCGTGAAGTACCCATTCTTTTTTTGGAAGAAGCCTTCAGAACCACCATAACCCAGAGTATCAAGTTTCTCTAGATCGATTGGAGTAACCATACTGAAGAAGAAGCTACTTGGGAGCGAGAAGATTATATTAGGACTGAGTTTCGAGATCTCTTTAGTTCCTAGTTTTATTTTTCTTAAATCTTGGGAAGATATTTTGTTTAAGGAGGGAAGGTTTGTAACACCTCAAAAATATTAAAAAATATTATCAAGTTCTAATCACCCAAGTTTAGGGTTAGCAAAAACTTTTATTATTAAAATTAATATGAATGTTGTGTGTGTGTGTGATTAAAGCATGAATGATTTCATTTGCCATGTTTGATTGCTATGAATGATAAGGATTGGTTTTAAGATGAAAACAATATCATCTAGGTCAATTACAAACAAAACAAATCAAAAGGAAATTCAAATAAGAAGGCATATGATCAAATGGTCATTTTGACCAAAATCAACCACTAGCCCACTTAGGGAATATCTATTGAATGATTTCTAACAGAAAAAAATCCAATTCTTTTCACCCCTTGCTAGACCAAGTAATAATAAACCCAAGCGAACTCACAAACTTTCCAAAACTATTTTAAAATCCATTTGAGAGGCATTCAAAAATTGAATCCCCCTTGGCAAACCCTAGCAACCACAGACTACCAAGCTTATGACAAGATCACTCACCAAAATTTATCTAGAAATTCAAATTTTAAATTCATGCGGCTATTTCATCAAACACCTGGTCAGCACAATAACAGCTGCCAAACTATTACTGTTCATGATCAATGCTTTGTCTATCAATTGTCCCCATTTCACTCCCCTGGTCTACCCCAGCACCTAGCAACGCACCTGACCAGCACCCCCTCTGTCGTTTGGGCTAGTGACGTACAGCCCGACGCTCACTCATCGGTCGAGCATGGACAAATCGTAGCAGCCAGCCCCGCGCCCGTCCACCGCAACTCCCTATCCACCCCTCGATCGCAGCCTAGCCATGGACCACCCGAGAAACGCCATGCCCATTTCTCTGTTTGCCATGCCGAGAGCACGCGAGAACACCGCAGCTGCCTCGCGCGCACACACCGTGCCTCGCCCTCACCGTGCGTGCCTGCACTCACCACGACTCTAGCTACCCCCAGACATGCCTGTTCGCCGCCACGCGACCAGTAGCCCATATACGCCGTCTCGAACGCCGCCGGTTCCGCGTAGAGCGCCGACCAGTCCCGACCATCCTCCACCACCCGATGTTAAGCCATTAAGCGTGCAACGACCGCCAGGAAACACTGCATCGTCCTACGCCCTCAGCCATGTCGTTAGCCCCCTGTATCATTGTCACCGATGAGCACGCGCCACCCCGATCGATCCCCATCGCTGGTGTATAAATAGAAGCCACCCCGCCTCTATTCTTCACACCATCTCACTCCCCACTCCTCATAGAACCTCCCGCACCTCTCCTCGGAGCAAGGCGAGCACCAGCCCACCAGAATTTCACCGGAGTTTGCTGCTGAAGAGGAGAAGAGGGGTCGTTGATTACGACTGCCCTAGGAGCCGCCGCGACCACCATTCGAACCGCCGTCATCGACAATGTAGTTTGCCCCTATCGCCAACCCTAGATGGAGCCCAGGTGAGCCACCGTGTCCCCCATCGTCGCCGTTAGGATTCAGTCTCGTCAGAGCTGGGCGACAGAGACGACGAACGTCGGTCGTAGATCTTAATCTAATCGTAGGGTTGAGATTGAAACTTACCGTAGAGCCGCTGACACATGGGACCAGCCTGTCAGCAGCCTGCTGCGCGCGCGTAGTGCAGTTGGGCCGGCGTAGTATCGTTTCCGCGCAGAGCCGTTGATTCAAATAATCTTTTTCCATTTTAGTTAAAACTAGATTCTGTCAGTAGATTCAAAAATCAATTCAAGGAGATGTACTGAACAAAATTGCATGATTCCAATTTTGTTAGAAAGATATTCAAATTATCTATCCAAGCCCATTGGACTCAAACCATTTGAAATTGTAGATCACCTATAATAAAAATAACAAGACAAAGACTTTTCCACATTCAAACATTTTTCAAAAATCAACCATAAATGCTTTTTAGTTGATTCCAACTCTTAAAAATCACATTTGACAAGATCTATCTGAATATGTAAAACTATTTAGGTTTACATGTAGTGATCTTGGACTAGTACTAAAAGAATGCTCTATAGGCATTCCTAGTCTCTTTAATTGTATAAAATAGTAATTTTAATCTTTATAAAATATGACCACCACTTTAAATCACATTCCCAAGTATTATAATATGTGGTGATGATATGTGACAACATGATCTCCTATTTTAATTGGAGAATATTAAATCTTAAGTATTTTCAATGAGTGGAAATTACTTTCCTAAAATAAAATAAAAAGTACTAGGTCTTTATTTCCTGTGATATTTGTGATGATGATAGATCATCTAGTGTGAACCTTTGTGTGCCAAATAGAGGTAGTTAAGTATTGTTTGGTGATTGTGTACCTTGTATTCATTTATAGACGGTAGTACCGATCCGGTCTACGAAGAGGAGGAGTACTATGAAGAAGAAAACTTCAACCACTGCACCAATCAAGGCAAGCTAGAACTTTGCATTCTACCTATGAAAGCCTAACACTACAAGTTAACTATGCAAGCCATCTTTGAAAGATATCCTATGCAAGATTCATTAGGAATGCTTTGGTTATGCAACCTTGATTATAACAATTCCTAATTTTACTTGCAAGCTTTATTCTTTTATCTTTACTAAAGTTCTTTACCTTTACTTAGTGACTTGTGAGTTTTGGAAAAATAGTATAGATAGCATAAAGAGCATAAAACTAGGCCTAAGTAGTTAGAACTATATGTCATCAAAATGCATAAGACTATATTTGGATAGTCACACTTGACTAGCACCCTTCATTAGTGAATACCCTAAACTTTAGTGGCTAGTGTTAAGCATAAAAGTGGATCACTTTAGATGGGAATACTTGGTGAAAATGATTATGAAAACCTTGGAATGAAGATTCATTCTATTGAAATGTTTTGACATGTGTTATGAACACAAGATGATTTAATGATGAAAATGTTGAGGCATGAGCCTTAGCCCTTTATAAAAAATGATGGTTGGGTTCGGATGCGATACCATTCAAATTTTACTATACAACCATAATACATGAATTGGGTAGGTCTTGACTAGAAGTTTATATGTCTTAGTATGGGTTCCCTTGTAGAAGAAGTTGAGCTGAGGCTAGCTCATGATGACTGTCCACCTATGCAGTACCCAAGATGACATATGGTCATAGTTGGGAGGTGTAACACCCTCGGATCGTCCCTATGAAAGTTTTAGCGATTCCCGCCAAACCCGCATAGAAATGATTAAAAGGGGCCCACCAGGCACTTTCATGCTGGTGGAAAACAAAGTGATGCACATACACAATAGTCCATGATGGAACCCACATAACAGATATATACAGCACGACTCCATGAGTCAAGAATATAGATATATAGTACAAAGATCCAAATCACCTTGAAAATGATACATTATCCGAGTACGTATAAGATGAAAATTGATCTAAGAGCCCTAAAAATAACCAATGGCGTCCATAACCCTGGCCAGTCCAAGCTAAAAGGGTAACCCTGCTAACGACGTTGATATCAAACCTGCTTAAACAAAAGGGGTGCCGACAAAGGGCAAAAGAAAAAGGGAGCGGTCAGTACTGAGGCCAGTACCCGGCGAGTCTTAGAATTCGGTAGTCCTCGCCTACATAGGTATGGTGGACTTAAGCAGCCGCGAAGCAGGCACTAAACAACCTATATAGACTCGATACAACTATCGGCTATTAGAGAGGGATAAGAAAAACCTATTCAGACCCAACCTGATACTAACACCAAACATACCCATCCTGGCATTTCCTCCTCGAGACCAAATGAGGAAGTCAGACCGAGGAACTCACATAGTCGGCACTTTTATTCATTCCATTATAGTTGTAGCAATTACTAGTCAGATATAAATAGCATGAGTCATCCTGATATTATAAATAATGGGCAGTTTTAGTTAACCATTCCGTTTTGTAGTTGCAATACTTACTAGTCAGATACAATTGTAACATGTGACAACCCAAATCCAACAGTTGTTGACACTTTTATTTAGCCATTCCATTATAGTGAAGCTAATTACTAGTCATTTAAAGTCAAATTTAAAGCACTACTTTAGTTATGGTTGTCGATGATCGAGATACTATGCTCCAAGTCGTCCATAACCGCGGACACGGCTTTCAGAAAGTTTTACCCTGCAGGGGGCACAAATAGCAACACACGCACGATCAACCTCAGAAAAACCAAATGAAAACCCAACGAGGCATCAAGACAAAGAAATCACAAGATTTATATAATATTTCAGGGGCCACCCCACTAAGCTACCCGCGACGAAGTTGTCCGGCTCCGAGACGGACCCAGAGGTTTGTGACAATGGCTGTAAACAACTAGGAACCAGAAAGTGTGACTAGGCTTGTCGATACCGCGAAAACATTCCACATTTGTTCCAAAACAGTATAGGAGCTCCACGCTCAATCGTAAATAAAGCAGTAACACATCGCATAAGTATATGATAGTAATAAAGCCCCAAACTACTTTGTGGCCCCAAGAAATAAGATATGACTCAAGCTCATGCTAAGGAGATTCATGGTCCCACATGCGGATAGTGCGAATATTCAAGGAACAGGTATCAAGTACTCGAGGTCCTATGGGGCACAAGTGGACGGTTAAAAACCAAATAAAATCTATTGTCCACCTATGCCTCTGAATTATTTACCTACTTTCAATTTTATTTATCAAATTGTAATTAAAGCCATGATCATCTCCAACATAAAAGCATATGGCAGCCTTCCAACAACTGCGGTACTTGACGACACGCAGCAGCACTTGAGCAAGCGACTACGACATGCCAGGCCAACTATCTACCAAACAACATGTAATTGGATGTGTCCAAGGCAATATAAGGCTGCAAGGGATATCACGGGTACGAAAATAAGAGCATCGCAACACAGATAGCAATAGAATAAAAGGAGCAAATAAGTACTATAAAAGTAACATAGGTAGAAAGATGGAGCATGCTCGCCTAAAAACATTACCGAAGGTTCATCCGAAGATCGGGTCGACACTCGCATCAAATCATCTGCCTAATCCGTGAAGAAGCAAAGCACTAGAAGAAACACTGAATGAAGTATTTAATACTACAGTAGAAGATCGGGCATGATGCATGTATGATGTATGACATGGAAAAGGTGCGGTGCCATTAGGCCATATTAAGCAGAACCAGGGTCCCGACAAATAGATATATGGTTCTAGTTGTTTATATACCCCGATATTAAATGTTGTCTTATCAAGGAAAAATATTTCACCGGTTCGATGCACAAATTTAAATGGGACAAATATTAGACTATATTCTCCCGCATATGGTCTCCATATTTAATTATGAGGTGAATCGGCCTAATGCCCCCTAACCACATGATATGTGTACAAACATGACCAATTTAAATGCAATTAGTATATTATATATATTATAAAAATAATGGTCTCGGAGAAGGGGTCACACATGGCGGTCGAATATCTTGGGGTTTGCCGAGGGTTTGGGTTCGGTCTGAGGTGGATATCTTGAGGTACTGGCGTCACTGGGGTTTCAGCGTCTTCGGGTCAAAGGTTCGGCGAAATCGGTCCATGGAAGGTCTTGAAATCCATGATGGAGTTCTTGGTGTTCCGGGAAGGCGACCTTTGGTCCGGCTTTGGTGCCATTATGGCTAGGGTCGGCACCCTGGTCTTCGGATGCACTTTTACTCGCCGCGGGGATCTTGACATCGGTCAATATTGGGGAGGGCGATATCCCTCCTATGGTCTTGTATCTATGTAGCAGCATAAAAAATCACTACCAAGCCATCTTCTCAGACATACTAGCCACACCATCTGATCTTCTTCAAAACCCCATCACACCATGCTATATACACGCATACGTAAGAAGTTAAATGAGCTGCCAGTGTAGATGTGTACCTTACAGAAGATGGGGGACAGGGCAGTTCGTCACCACGGGGAAACAGGGTACGGGGCCAACGCGGGTTGAAACGGAGGTTGTGTCCAACGACGAGGCAGAGCAGGGCCACGACATCGGGAGTCAAGGACGGGGACGGTGGTCGGTGGCAGAGCTTGGTGAGGGAACAGTGGACAGCGACCTCCAGCGGGCAGCGAGCGTGGGAGAGAGCAAGGCACGAGGGGGAGAGATGAGCTTGGGGAGGGGCGGAGGAGGCTTGGCCGCGGACGGGGAGGAGTTGTGCGACGTCTAGCCGGAGAGGGAGGAGACAACGACAAGGAGGCCAAGCTTAGTGACGGTGATGGGGGGCAGCGGTGGCCCGAGTTGTGGCGAGGCGGCGCTTGCAGACGGGAAGGAACTCGGGAGAGGTCGCCCGACCATGGCTGTAAGGGCCGATGTGAGGAGGGGGATAAGGCCAGCGGCCGGCGGTGCTAGGGGGAAATGGGTGAAGGCGAGGGCGGGGTGGATCGAGGAAGAAGGTGGGCGCCTAGATGGTTATCACGAGGAGGGAGAGGCAGAGACGAGGTGGGGGCTTTCTTTCAGGAGGTTTTGGTCGCGTGGGGATTATGTTTGGTGGGTCCGGCTGTGGGGTCAGGGTGTGGGGTTTGGTGGGCTGGTGTGTTGTGTGCACTGTGTGCGTGTGTGTTTGCTCTGCGCTAAGAGAGGGGTGGCAGCGGCAAGGGTTGGAGGAAAATGGTAGTGCGGCTAGGGTTAGGGTTTGGTCTAGTGGGGTAGTAGATGGCCTGTTGGATGGGCCTTTTGGCCTGGCCGGCTGGGCTGCCTCCCCCACTAACAAAATATTTTATATTTATTATTATTTTTTTTAAACAAAACATTTGCAAAAAGGTTTTAGGAAAATAAAAGATCCGGATAGATCTAGGGTTTCGATTTCAACAAAGAGGCAGAGAGCAGGGCCACAACAGCGGGAGTCGCGGACGGGGACGGTGGTAGGTGGCGGAGCTTGGTGAGGGTACGGTGGACAACGACCTCTAGCGGGTAGCGCGCGTGGGACAGAGCAAGGCATACGGGGGAGAGATGAGCTTGGGAAGGGGCGGAGGAGGCTTGGCCGCGGACGGGAAGGAGCTGTGCGGCGTCTGGCCCGAGAGGGAGGAGCCAGCGACGAGGAGTGCGAGCTTAGGGCCGGCGATGGCGGGGCGGCGGTGGTCTGAGCGGCAGCGAGGCGGGCGCTTGCGGACGCGAAGGATCTCGGGAGAGGTCGCGTGACCATGGTTGTAAGGTCTGGTGCGAGGAGGTGGAAAATGCCAGCGGTCGGCGGTGCTAGGGGGAAACGGGTGAAGGCAAGGGCAGGGTCGATTGAGGAAGAAGGTGGGGCCCCAGATGGTTATCGCAAGGAGGGAGAGGCAGAGAAAAGCCGGGGGCTCGCATGCGGGAGGTTTCGTTTGCGTGGGGATCGTGTTGGGTGGGTCCGACTATGGGGTAAGGGTGTGGGGTTTGGTGGGTCGGTGTGTTGTGTGCACTGCGTGCGTGTGTTTGTGCTCTGCCGCTGAGAGAGGGGTGGCGGCGGCAGGTGTTGGAGGAAAATGGTAGTGCGGCTAGGGTTAGGGTTTGGTCTAGTGGGGTAGAAGATGGTCTATTGACTGGGCCTTTGGGCCTGACCGGCTAGGCTGTCTGCCCCACTAACAAAATATTTTATATTTATTATTTTCTTTCTTTTAACAAATAAAAGATCCGGACGGATCTAGGGTTTCGATTTGATCAAAGAGGGGAATATCTAGAAAAAAAATAAAGCTTTTAGCAAATTGTTTTAGGCAAATAAATGGATGATGATGCACATAATAAAAACAACAATGATTTTCTAGTAGTGGATTTAACCGGGGTGCTACAATTCGACACCACTAACAATGGATCTCACCCTCGAGATCTGCTTCATGGTACGGGGAAGAAGGTCGTCGGTCCGAATCTTTCTCTTCGTGTAGATCTTCAAAACACCACTAACAAGGATCGATGCTCTCGTTCTACGAGAGAACACTCCGTATAAACAAAGAAGAAGGTCGAGGTCTCAAAAAGGGAAGGCCACCTCTAACTTCTGTGGAATGTGTACAATTGCTTAATCCACCGATTCAATGTAAAAGAGCGAATGATAAGATTAGTCGGATGGTGATCAGTCCATCGCGCACCCAAAGCATTACCCTACACATGAATAGGAGAATTATGCAACCAACCCTCGGAATTCAGACTAAAGATCTTGAAAAGCGATGTTCGGAAATAGAGGAATGATGCAGCTTCTTCATCGGATCTTGTGCAGATGAAGTCGTCGCAAAGGAGAACACCGGAAGATACAAAGAAAAGTTTTAGTGAATTTTTGGATCCACTAAAAGATAGAACAAAATAATTTTCCTCAAATAGCATGAAGGCCAGATATAGAAACACCGTTACAAGAGGCAGGAAGCGGAACCCTGAAGGTACGATGGAAACCCATCCACGAGAATTCCTGGACTCGAATAAAAATGTGAGAGGGCAGATTCAAAACACGCAAAGGTAAGATGAGAATAGCACAGGGGTAAGGAGAAAAATCAGAACTAATCAAATCTATCCAACTGATTTTTTCAAAATAGTTTTTGACACTCTACAACGTTGTTATCTAGGTTATCCTACAGGCTGGACCAGTGGGGTATCGCAACTACTGAGCTCTGATACCACTCTGTACCACCCTTGGATCGGCCCTATACAAGTTTTACCGATTCCCGCCAAACCCGCATAGAAACAATTCAAAGGCACCCACCAGGCACTTTCGTGCGGGTGGAAAAAGAAGTGATACCATTACACAATAGTCCACGATGGAACCCATAGACAAATATATACAACACGACTCCATGAGTCAAGAATACATATATATAGTACAAAGATCCAAATCACCCTGGAAAATAATACATTATCCGAGTAAGGACAAGATGAAAATTGAGCTAAGAGCCTTGAAGAATAACTAATGGCATCCATAACTCTGCCCAGGCCAAGCCAGAATGGTAACCCTGCTAACGACGTCGATCTCAAACCTGCTTAAACAAAAATGGGTGCCGACAAAGAGCGAAATAAAATGGGAGCGGTCAGTACTGAGGCCAGTACACGCTGAGTCTTAGAATTCGGCGATCCTCGCCTACATAGGTATGGTGGACTTAAGAGGCCGCGAAGCACGAACTAAACAACCTATAGAGACTCGATACAACTATCGGCTATCAGAGAGGGATAAGAAATACCTATTCGGACCCTACCTGATACTAACACCAAACATACCCATCCTGGCGTTTCCCCCTCGAGACCAAATGAGGAAGTCAGACCGAGGAACTCACACAGTCGGCAGTTTTATTCATTCCATTATAGTTGCTGCAGGTACTAGTCAGATATAAATAGAATGAGTCATCCTGATATTATAAAGAGTGGGTAGTTTTAGTTAACCATTCCATTGTAGTTGCAATATTTACTAGTCAGTACAATTGTAACATGTGACAACCCAAATCCAGTAGTTGTTGACACTTTTATTTAGCCATTCCATTATAGTGATGCTTATTACTAGTCATTTCAAAGTCAAGTTTAAAGCACTACTTTAGTTATGATTGTCTATGACCGAGATACTGTGCTCCAAGTCGTCCATAACCGTGGACACGGCTTTCAGAAAGTTTTACCCTATGAGGGGTCACAAATAGAAACACACGCACGATCAACCTGAGAAAAACCAAATGAAAACCCAACGAGGCATCACGACAAAGAAATCGCAAGATTCATATAATATTTCAGGGGACCACCCCACTAAGCTACCCGCGACAAAGTTGGACGGCTCCGAGACGGACCCAAAGATTTGTGCCAATGGCTGTAAACGACTGGGAACCCGAAAGTGTGAATGGGCTTGTCGATACTGAAAAAACATTCCACATTTGTTCCAAAATGGTACATGCGCTCCACGCGCAATCGTAAATAAAGTAGTAAATCATGGCAGAATTACATGATAGTAATAAAGCCCCAAAATACTTTGTAGCCGCAAGAAATAAGATATGACTCAAGCTCTTACTAAGGGGATACATGGTCCCACATGCGGATAGTGCGAATATTCAAGGAATAGATATCAAGTATTCGGGGTCCTACGAGACACAAGTGGACGGTTAAAAACCAAATAACATCTATTATCCACCTATGCCTCTGCATTATTTACCTACTTTCAATTTTTGTTATTAAACTGTAATTAAAGCCATGATCATCTCCAACATAAAGCATATGACAGCCTTCCAACAACTGTGGTACTTGATGAGACACAGCAGCACTTGAGCATGCGACTACGACATGCAAGGCCAACTATCTACCAAACAATAGGTAATAGGATGTATCGAAGGCAATATAAGGCCGCAAGGGATATCACGGGTACGAAAACTAGAGCATCGCAACACGGATAGCAATAGATCAATAGGAGGAAATAAAGACTATAAAAGTAAGATAGGTAGAAAGGGGGAGAATGCTCGCCTGAAAACATTGTCGAAGGTTCATCCGAAGATCGGGTGGACACTCGCATCAACTCATCAGCCTAATCCGTGAAGAAGCAAAGCACTAGAAGAAACACTGAATGCAATATTTAATACTACGGCAGAAGATCGGGCATGATGCATGTATGGTGTATGACATGGCAAAGGTGCGGTGCCATTAGGCCATATTAAGCGAAACCGGGGTCTCGACAATTAGATATATGGTTCTAGTTGTTTAGATGCCGCGCAAATTAAATGTTGTCTTATCAAGGAAAAATATTTCACCGGTTCGATGCACAAATTTAAATGGGACCAATATTAGACTAGATTCACCCGCATAAGGTCTCCATATTTAATTATGAGGTGAATCGGCATAATGCCCCCAACCCACATGATATGTGTGCAAACATGAACAATTTAGATGCAACAAGTATATTATATATATTATAAAAATAATGGTCTCGGAGAAGGGGTCACACATGGTGGTCGAAGATCTTGGGGTTCATCGAGGGTTTGGGTTCGGTCCGAGGTGGAGATCTTGAGGTACCAAAGTCACTGGGGTTTTGGCGTCTTCGGGTCAGAGGTTCGGTGAAATAGGTCCTCAGAAGGTCTTGAACTCCATGATTGAGTTCTTGGTGTTCCAGGAAGGTGACCTTCGGTCTGGCTTTGGTGCCATGATGGCTAGGGTCGGCACCGTGTTCTTCGGATGCACTTTTACTCGCCGCGGGGATCTTGACATCGGTCGATCTTGGGGAGGGCGATATCCCTCGTATGGTCTTGTATCTGTGTAGCCGCATAACAACATCACTACCAAACCATCTTCTTAGACATACTGGCCACATCATCCAATCCTCTTCAAAACCCCAACACACCATGCTACATACACGCATATGTAAGTAGTTAAATGAGCTGCCAGTGTAGATGCGCACATTACTGAAGGTGGGGGCCGGAGAAGGTCGTCACCATGGGGAAATAGGGTATGAGGCTGACGCGGGTTGCAGAGGGAGGTTGTGACCAACAACGAGGCAGAGCAGGGCCACGATAGAGGGAGTCGCGGACGGGGACGATGGTCGGTGGTGGATCTTGTTGAGGGAACGGTGGACAGCGACGTCCAGCGGGCAGCACGCGTGGGACAGTGCGAGGCATGCGGGGGAGAGATGAGCTTAGGGAGGGGGAGAGGTTTGTCCACGGACGGGAAGGAGTTGTGCGGCGTCTGGCCGGAGAGGGAGGAGCCAGCGACGAGAGAGCTTAGGGCCGATGATGGCGGGGCAGCGGTGGCCTGAGCAGCAGCGAGGCGGGCGCTTGCAGACGAGAAGGAGCTCGGGAGAGGTCGCGCGACCGTGGCTATAAGGGCCGGTGCAAGGAGGGGATAAGGCCAGCGGACGGCGATGCTAGGCGGAAATGGGTGAAGGCGAGGGAAGGGTGGATCGAGGAAGAAAGTGGGCACCTAGATGGTCATCGCGAGGAGGGAGAGGCAGAGACGAGGTGGGGGCTCGTGTGCGGTAGGTTTCGATCGCGTGGGGATTGTGTTGGATGGGTCAAGCTGTGGGGTCAGGGTGTGGGGTTTGGTGGGTCGGTGTGTTATGTGCACTGTGTGCATGTGTGTGTGCTCTGCCGCTGATAGAGGGGTCGCGGCGGCAGGGGTTGGAGGAAAACGGTAGTGCGGCTAGGGTAGGGTTTGGTCTAGTGGGGTAGTAGATGGCTGTTGGCTGGGCCTTTGGGCCTGGCCGGCTGGGCTGCCTCCCCCACTAACAAAATATTTTATATTTATTATTTTCTTTCTTTAAAAAATCATTTGCAAAAAGTATTTAGACAAATAAAAGATCTGAACGGATCTAGGGTTTCGATTTCAACAAATAGGGGAATATCTAGAAAAAAAATAAGCTTTTGGCAAATTGTTTTAGGCGAATAAATGCATGATGATGCACATAATAAAAACAACAGCGATTTTCTAGTAGTGGATTTAACCGGGGTGCTATAGGAGGCTAAACTCATAGGGGAGGTGCCTATACTAGGGTGTGTAATTGTAAAGTTAGAATTGATTATCTGCATACTAAGTATGATGATGCAGGATTGTCCTTGACGGATATATCGAATGTTTGGTGAGAGTGTACCACCTCTGCAGAGTGACAAACTATTCGAATAATCGCGTCCACGGTCATGGACAGTTGGAGTGGCCATACTGTTCTGTCGTCAGATGTTTTCAAAATGACTTGTGAAATGAACTATGACTTTGACTTGACCACAACAGGGTTGTGAACTAGTTTTATTTACTTCTAAACTCAGTATGAAATAAACCTGGCTTTTTTCAAATAAACCTAGATCTTAGGATTCCTACTCGAACTAATTTACTTGTTAGTGATAGTTTGCGAGTACTTAAAGAGTACTCATGGCTTTGTCCCTGTCAACACTCGGATTTTTAATCCCAGATGCCTGTTATGCCATACATCACAATCCTAGGATTACCATTTTTGCGAGACATAACAGATTGGATATCAGTACATCATCCATTACAAACCATACATAAGGTCTTACAACAAATAAAGGATCTCATGATCTAGTCTTAGTACAATCTTCATGGTCACACGCAATGCTGACGATGGGAGATGATCCTAGTTATCGTAACCTTCCTGCGGTCCATCCTCCTGATAGTCCTCTTCATAGTCTGGCCACGGGAATAGCCAGGGACAAAGCCATGAGTACTCTTTAAGTACTCGTAAACTAAGGCTAACATGTGAAGTGGTTTTGAGTAGGAATACTAAGCTCTAGGTTGTTTTGCAACAAGCCAGATTTACCTTAACTGAGTTTAGAAGCAAAGAAAGCTAGTTTAAAGTTTTATAACACCTAAGTGGGAACTTAGCTTTCATGTTCACAACCCTGTTGTGGTCAAGTCAAAGTCATGATTCATTTCATAAGTCATTTTGAAAACATCTGATGACGGAACAGTATGGACACTCCAACTGTCCATAACCACGGACGTGACTATTCGAATAGTTTGACAATCTGCAGAGGTGGTACACTTTCACCACAATATTCGATACATATGTCACGAACAATCCTGAATTTACCATACTCATTATGTAGATAATCAATCCTAACCTTTCAATTACACGCCCTAGTATAGGCACCTCTCCTATGAGTTTGGCCTCCCAACCATGACCATCTGTCATCTTGGGAACTGCACACGTGGTCAATCTTCACGAGGTAGCCTCAGCTCAAACCTCGGCCGCAAGGGAACCCATACTAAGGTATATAAACTTCCAGTCAAGCCCTACCCAAATTCGGGTATTGTGGTTGTACGGTAAAATTGCAATGGTATCGCATCACGACAACCATCAGTTTTATAAAGGGCTAAGGCTCATGCCTCAACATTTTCATCATCAAAATCATATGGTGTCGAAGAACACATGTCAAAACATTTCATTAGAATGACTCATCATTCTAAGGTTTTCATAATAATTTTTACCAAGTATTCACATCTAAAGTGATAAAGTTTTAAGCTTAGAACTAGCCACTAAAGATGGGGGTAACACTAATGAGGGGTGGTAATCAAGTGTGAATGATCTAAGTTCAATCTCATGCCTCAGGATGACATCAAGATTTATCTAACTTAGGCCATGTTTTATGCTCTTTATGCTACCTTTAAAAGTCTTTCTAAAATCTACAAATCACTAAGTAAACACAAATAATAGCTTTGATAAAGAGATAAAATAATTAAGATTGCAAGTAAAACTGGGATTTGGTATCATCAAGTGGTATAACTAATGCATGTCTAATGCATCTAGTTGGCATAGTTATAATGCAAGGGTTAACTTGCAAAGTTCTAGCTTGCCTTGTGCAGTGTAGTGGTTGAAGTTCTCCTCAGCTTCTTCCTCATAGTAGTCTCCTTCGTCTTCGTATCCTTGGTCGGTACGAGAGTCTATAAATAAATACGAAGTACACAATCACCAAACAATACTTAACTACTTCTATTTAGCACACAAAGGCTCACACTAGATGATCTAGCATCATCACTATCATCATAAAGATTAAGAAAATAGTTTTATTTATTTTATTTTAGAAAAGTAATTTCTACTCATTGAAAAACTACTTAAGATTTAATATTCTCCAATTAAATATGGGATAATGTTGAAACATGTCATCACCACATATTTCAGTACTTGGGAATGTAATTTAAAGTGGTGTCACAATTTAATAAGGTTTAACCCTTTTATTTTAATTAAATAAAGTGACTAGAATTGCCTGTGGGGCATTCCTTTCTTACTTGTCCATTATTTCTTCAAGTAAACCTAGATATTTTTATATATTCAGAAAGGTCTTATCAAATGTGATTTTTGAGAGATGGAATCAACTCAAAAGCATTTATGGTTGAATTTTGAAAAATGTTTGAATGCAGAAAAGTCTCTGCCTTGTTATTTTTACTATAGGTGATCTATAATTCCAAATGATTTGAATCCAATCGGCTTGGATTAATAATTTCAGTACCTTTCTAGAAAAATTATTTTCATGCAACATGGTTTAGTGAATCTCTCTGGAATTATTTTTGAATCAACAGGCATTACTATGTTTGAAACTAAATTGAAAAACCAAAGTTTGAATTACTGAGTTGCGCGGGAGTGCTAACTGGGCCGGCCCACTGTGCACAGCACACGCGCGGGTAGTTTAAGTGATTTGTCCACACCAGTCAGTGATACAGGGGGTGCGAAGGGGTATGGGGTGATGAGGGTCGTAGGATTATAAGTAAGATCTACGGCTGAGGTTCATCGTCCATGTCTGAACAGAACGTAGTGAGGTCGAACCCTAGCATGGCCAGTGGGGGTCAGTGATGGCTCACCGGGGCTCCGGCAATGGTCGGCGATGGGGGCAAACGACGAATTCGATGACGGCGATCCTCCTGGTACTTGCGGCTCCTCCAAGGATGGCTTCAATCAGCGACGCCCTTCACCTCCAACAGCTGCAAGCTCCGGCGAAATTCCCGCAACCTGGTGCTCGCCTTGCTCTAGGGAAGAAGTGGGGTGGTTCTGAGAGAGAGGGGAGTGGAATGGTGTGCTGAATTCCAACGAGGAAGGACTCTATTTATAGTGCGACGAGGGAACGAAAGGGTGCGGGTGGAGCTCGTCGGGGTCGGCTACACAGCGAGCTACGGCATGGCTGAAGGTAGGGGACGGTGTGCTTCCTCCTGGCGAATCTCAACGGCTTGATGGCGAGGCATAGGGCGGTGCGATGCGGTCGGATCACTTCGATTCTCTAGGCGGCTCTGACGGAAGTTTTAATGGAGCCCATGCGATATGGGTGGCATGGAGGCGAACGGGCATGTCTAGGCGGTTCCTGGGGCGGTGGTGATCATGTACGTGAGCGGCGAAGGCGGGGCACGGTTTGTGCAATCATGTCAAGCGCGACGCTCTGGTGCGCTCTTGGCATGGTCGCAGAGAGACTGGGCGTGCTCGTTCTGGGTGGTCCAGTGGCTGGCAGGGCTCGGGCGCTGGACAGGGGGTGGCGGTGGACGGTGGATTGCATGCTAGACAAGGTTAGCAAGGCTAGTTAGGCTCATAGCTTATTGTCGGTAGTGGGGTTGGCAATTGGGCTCGGCCATGGTCACCATTGATGGCATTGTCAAGTTTACAGTGAGCTAGGCTTGGTTAAACTAGTTAGATGATCTACTGAGAGTGTAGTGTGAGCTAGATAGGGAACAATTTACGCACAACACTGCTCACTATAATGTTTGTTGTTTAATTTGATTTGTGTTCAGAAGGTGTTTGATGAAATGGCCACAAGAGATTTGAATTTTAATTTTGGATGAAAATTGGTGTGTTCAATGGTCACAGACTAGGTAGTCTCTGGTTTCTTGGATTTGTCAAGGTGCACTAGTTTGGTTTGTGTTTTGAGAAATGGTGATCTTCACATATGATATAGATTCTATTTTGAATTGTCATTTGAATCAAGTTGAAAAATGTTTTTGTGGGTTTGCAAAGTGGGCTTGGGTTCACTTTCTGTTTGAAAATAAATGGATTTGTCTCTGTTTGAAATCTTGGACTAGAAACACTCAAAGTGATCTAGTGAGCAATATTGGCAAAAATGACCATTAGCTTATTTTGTTTGTTTTTGAATTTCTATTGATTTGATTCTTATTGGAAATGATTTAGATGATGTTGTTTTCATCTTTAAACCATTCCTTGCTATTCACAACAATCAAACTAGTCCATTCATGCATTCATACATTCATCACATACACACATGCATTCATATGATTTTAATTAACAAAAGTTTTTGTTAACCCTAAATTTGGGTGATTGGAATTGATAATATTGTTTAATATATTTGGGATCTTACAAACCTTCCCTCCTTAAACAAAATCTCATCTCAAGATTTGAGAAAAAGAAAACTAGGATTTAAAGAGATCGGGAAACTCCATCCTAATGTAATCTTCTCGCTCCTAGGTAGCTTCTTCTTCAGTATGGTTACTCCACTAAATCTTGACAAACTTGATGCTTTGGGTCCTGGTGGTTCTGAAAGCTTCCTCCAAAATACAGATGGGTACTTCGGGATACGTCAGGTCATCGTTGATCTCTATGGTTTGGTGATCAATATCTTGAACACTTCAGTCTTCTCCAGGACTTCTAGGCATTTGCGAAGTAACGATATATGGAACACATTATGCACGGCTAACATCTCCTCGGGCAGTTACAGTTGATACGATACTTCTCCTCGATGATTCAGAATCTTGAAGGGTCTGATATATTTGGGTCTAACTTTCCTTTGAGTTGAAAACATTGCATTCCTTTCAAAGTTGATACTTTGAGATACACAAAATGTCCGATATTGAAGGCTAGGTCTCGACGTCTCTTGTCGGCATAACTCTTCTGTCTGGATTGGGCGGTCTTGAGGTTCTCATGAATATTGTGAACTTTTTCTTCTGCTTATCGTAGCATGTCGGGTCCAAAAATGTAACTCTCTCCTACTTCTGACCAATTCAATGGGGGTACGACACTTCCTTCCATACATGAATTCAAATGGGGAAATTTGCAGACTGGCTTGATAATTGTTGTTGTATGAAAATTCTGCGAACGGTAGACAATCTTCCCATTTAGATCCATATTCTAACACACAAGCTCTCAACATATCTTCGAGTATTTGATTTACTAGCTCTGTTTGTCCATCGGTCTGAGGGTGATAAGCTGTGCTGAAATCTTGTAGGGTTCCCAATCCTTCTTGGACTTTCTTCCAAAATCTCGAGGTAAACTGGGTTCCTCCATCTGATACAATGTTCTTGGGGACTCCATGAAAACTAACGATCCTAGCAATGTACAACTCTGCTAGCTTCGAAATCTAGTAAGTGGTCTTGACTGGTAAGAAATAGGCGACTTTGGACAGTCTATCAACTATGACCCAAATAGAGTCATTTCCCCTACTAGATTTAGGAGAACCATTGATAAAATCCATTCCAACTGAATCCCATTTCCTTTCCGGAATCTGCAATGGTTGCAACAGTCCTACGGGTCTCTGATGTCCCGCCTTGACTCTTTGACAAATATCATACTTGGCTATGTAGCTTCTGATTTCTCTCTTCATCTTATGCCACCAAAATTGCTCCTTCAAATCCTTATACATCTTTGTTCCTATGGGGTGGATAGAATAAATAGTATCATGGCTTCTTTCAAAATAGCTTGCTTCAACTCGGAATCTGCTGGTAAACAGAGACGTCCTTTGTACCATAAAACTCCTTCTTCATCTTCGGTGAATCCAGGTACCTTTCCTGTACTGATGTGACGTTTGATTTCGTCGATACTAGCATTTCCTTTTTGTGCCTCCTTGATCTGACTGATCAAAGTGGGTTGAAGTTCTATGCTAGAAAAAAATCCTTCACTTACTAACTCCATTATGAAATCTTCCAACTCCTTGTGCAAACTTGGTTGCTCCTTCAGAATCATGGAGTTCAAGCGACACGGCAATCTGCTAAGGGCATCTGCTACCACATTGGCTTTACAGGGGTGATAGTGAATGTCCAGATCATATTCCTTGATTAACTATATCCATATACTTTACCTCATATTCAGCTCCTTCTGAGTGAAGATATACATCAGGTTCTTGTGATCCGAATAAATTTCACAACGGTTTTCGATAAGGTAATGCCGCCATGTCTTCAAGGCTAAAACTACGGCTGCTAGTTCCAGGTTATGGGTATGATAATTCTGCTCATGTTGCTTCAGTTGTCGGGATAGAAATAATCTGAATTTGCCTTCTTGCATAAGCACACATCCGAGACCGATCTTGGATGCGTCACAATATACATCAAAACGCTTCGTAATATCCGGAATGATCAAGATTGGGGCTGAGATCAATCTCTTCTTGAGTTCATGAAAACTCGCTTCATTTTTGTCCATCCATTCAAACTTCTTATCCTTCTTCAACAATTGGGTCATGGGTCTTACGATACTCGAGAATCCTTCTATTAACTTGCGGTAATATCCTGCTAATCGGATAAATGCACGAACTTGTGTTTGAATGGTTGGGGCTTGCCATTCTTCCACATCCTTAACTTTTGCAGGGTCAACAGCAATACCTCCGACTGACACGATATGTCTGAGGAATCCTACCTCCTGTAACCAGAATTCACATTTGCTAAACTTGGCATACAACTGATGCTCTCTAAGGGTTCCAAGGATGGTTCTTAAGTGTAGCTCATGTTCTTCTGATTTGGAATAGATCATAATGTCCTCGATGAAAACAACGACAAACTTATCCAGGAAGTCCATAAAAATTTTATTCATGAGGTTCATGAAATAAGCAGGGGCATTGGTTAATCCAAAAGACATGACAGTGTACTCATACAATCCATATCTGGTGGTAAAGGCGGTCTTTGGAATATCCTCTGTGTGAATCTTGAGTTGATGATAACCAGTTCTAAGATCAATCTTACAAAACACTTTGGCCCCGGTCAACTGGTCAAACAGGTCTACTATCTTTGGCAGTGGGTACTTGTTCTTGATGGTGACATCATTAAGCTTCCGATAATCCATACACAAACGATTACCTCCATCTTTCTTATCCACGAACAAGACAGGTGATCTCCATGGCGATGCACTTGGTTGGATCAATCCTATCTCTAGCATAGCATCTAGTTTCTTCTTCGGCTCCACTAATTCAGACGGGTTCATAGTATACGGTCTCTGGGCTATGGGTCCGGTTCCAGGGATTAGTTCAATGATAAAATCGATATCCCGATCTTGGGGCATGCCAGGTAAAACATCTGGAAATACGTCGGGGTATTCATAGACTACTCTGACTTGGTTAATGGTTGGTTGGGCTAGACTCTTGTTGCACTTGAATTGACGGGGCAAGGTTTCAGATACATGCTCTACTGATATTCCGGTTGTACTGTCATGGTTATAGCTTTCTTGGCACAGTCGATTAATCCTTTATGTTTCGACATCCAATCCATTCCTAGTACTACTTCCAAACCTTTAGTTCCACTATTATATTTGCATAAAAATCTATGCCATGGATTCTGATAGGTACGGCCTTGCAAATTTGTCTATCCTTGGTGGTTGAACCAGGTATTTCAACTATCATAACAGGATTCAATTTTTTTTGGTTGAATCTTACTAGAGCATGCAAATTCTTATGTAACAAACGAGTGCGATGCTCCAAAATTAATCAACACTCTTGCAAGTACTGAGTTAACAGAAAACATACCCAACACGACATTTGGCGCTTCTTGGGCTTCTTCAGCAGCAGAAATAACTATATAGCATGGAGTCCTTCATCTTCAAAGTGCCACAGGAATTCATGTTGGTTGTAGACTTGTAATCCTATTCAACACATACATCCCTAACATCAAACAAACCTGCAACATATAAGTTACAGCCACAAGGGTCAATACATTTGAATTTTATTGGCAAGTTTCACTACTATGTGGAAATAAGTTGGAGTTTATCAATACATGCATATTTGGCTAAGTAGGGTTTAGGCTCATTTGAATAAAGCAATATGGCTTTATCCTATCTTTTCAAAATAGTTTTGATCTTTTAACAATCTTTCTGATATCCTTGGAAAACTCCAAGTGCTTCTAATCCCTTGTTGACACCATCTAGTTTTACTTTGATAAATTGGAATGTCGAGATCTTCCATAGCTTCAGGCCTTAGTTGCTCAGAGTTGTCCATAACACGGGGACACGGCTAAGTACTTAGAATTTGATCTTCTGGAGAAGTTGTACACTTTACCCACATGACACAATCTCGTCTTGACGCCACCAGTGGCCGCTGGATAAGTACACACCAAATGGAGTACCGGTAGATCAAGAATGTGACAAAGTCTTTCCATAGAAGTCCTCCAAATACATAATGCTAGCTTGTCTACCAGGCACCAATGTACGGATATATTTCTAATACACGAATCCAGTTAACCTGAGTAGGTGCTAATGCAAGGGTCTTCCACTATGGAGTTAACTAAGCCAGAGCCCATTTAGCATGTGGTTGTACACGGAAGCCACTATACAAGAAACATGTCCAATCTCAAAGTCCCTGGGTGGTTTTCTTCTAGTGCACATACAAAAAGATAGCCATATAAACATGGTTCCCTTTTTTGCCACCTTATCCACAATTGAGTATCCACATTCCACCCAGGTGGTTCATTGAGTACTTGTTTTATTATATAAAACATATATTTTTCCAACACTTCATATAATCATATCATGTATTTCATCCCAAGTCTATAGCAGGGCTAAGCATACTACAACTATGATGTTTTCACTAAGGAAGATATAAAGGATTTCCTAATAGGACTTAGCATAGCATAGTAATATAGTAGCCCTATCATGCATACTACAAAAATTCTACTAAGTGTAATGAAAATAGTAGGACATGGATGATAGTGTCACTTGCCTTTTTAGTAGAGAATATTGGTCCACTCCTTGATCTTGCAACAATCACACTCTTCAAATTTCACTACAATTCAATCAAGCAAGCACATATTCAAACTAACATTCAAACAATTCACCACATAAAATGATAAAAACAAAGAAATGCATGCAAGCATGCAAAATATTGTTTTATTTGGAAAATTGGTTTCTAATAGGCTATAAACATTTTAAAACACCTAAAGGTCATTTATAAATGTGGAAAAATTATTTGAACCCAAGTTACTGAAAATGGGCCATTTAAATCATTTTGTTTTGCAAGAAGTGATTTAAATCAAAGTAATATTTTGTAGTTTTAGCCAAATATATTCTTTAAACACAAATGTTAGTGTTTATGGTTAAAGGGTTTAATATTAATCCATTTGCAAAAGGTTTCACCAAAATTCCATTTTTAAATCAAAACAATATTTTTTTTGCTAGAAATGCCTTTAACAAAGTAATAATTTTACTAGGATTCATCAAATATTTTTTTCTAAAATCTTAAAACTTGGTGTTCAGGGTCACAGAGTTTAAATCAAACCATTTTCCAAATATTTTATTCAAAAAGCATTTTTAAAACATATTCAACATTTTTATTTAACTAGAAATGCTTTTGTTCAAAGATTTATTCCTTAGCATCACAAAATATACTTTTAAATCTACAAGTTGGTTTTTATGGTCAGTAGGTTCAAAACAATCCATTTACAAAAGATTTTACCATAAAATCATTTTTAGAATAAATTTTATAACCAAAATAGGCCTAAAAAAGTTTCTGAAAAAAACAATCAATTTTACAGAATCTAAATTCTAAAAAAAGTGCATGGTTGGAAAGTTCACATTTTTCTGAATCCATTGATATAAAATTTGTAAAATTTGGACGTGTGGATTAAAAGTTACGATTTTTTCAAATCTAACCATCTAATAGAACAAATCTGGTTTTTAAAACAGAGTCTGGGCCATGTGGCTGCTTTCTAATAACCATCTGCCTCAACTCTAAAGTAAATCGTGCAGCTCACAGCACACGATACCCCTTCGTTTATATTCTAATCTTAGCCAGGCAATTTAGATCTAACGGCGATAGCGCAACTACCAGAAACTGGCGGCGCTCGACGGCAGCGCACGGCGGCGACGCTCTGCTAGCGACATTGCCAAAGATTTAGGAGGCCCAGGAGAGGAAGAAGTCCATTACCGAACTCGCCGTGATGAGGAGAAGCTTGAGGTGGTGGCTGTCCGTCGAGGGGCGCTCGGGAATAGCAGCGATTGTTCACCGGAGTTGGTCCAGGCGTCGGACGTCTCTGTTCGTTGTCGTTGGCGAGGTTGCAGGTCATGCCAAGGCAAATGAATGACGCTGTTAGATGCGCGCGAGGATGTTGAACACACGACTAACAACCAGAGAGGAGGGGAAGTTTGTGCTTACGGGGAGGGGTCGCCAGAGTTGAGGCAGGAGACGGTGGAGGGAACGCTTCGTCGTTGCCGAGCTTCCGGGGAGTGCGCGACCAAGCGAGCGGTACTGGGAGATGCAGGATATGCTGGCGAGCAACCCAGTAAGCACCAGAGGGCTGGGAGGGTCTGGCTTCACCGGAATCGGCCAGGGAACACGTCGGAGGCAGTGAGGTTCGAGCTCGCGATTGCGGCAGCCTGGTGGTTGAGATGAAGTGGTGTCTACGGGAAAAGAGAGAGGGGGCGATGGCGTTTAGGAGTGCATCGTCACTGGCGAGGTTTAATCGCACATTCACGCGAATTTACGAGGAGTAAACGAGGCCGAAATGGCGAGGTGCGAGGGGGGAACGGTCGCGGGGTGGAGACGATGACTAGCAGTGTGGGGTCATGCTATCAGCGAGAGAGAGGTAGTGCGCGTGGGGTCACGCGGTCAGCGACTGAGAGGGTAAGATTGCGAGTAAGAAATAACAGAGGCAGAGGAATTCCCGGGTGGGCTCTTGCTAGGCTAGTTGGGCCTGCTTAGCTGGGTAGGTTAGTTTGGGCTGGTCCATTCTATTTTTTTCCTTCCTGTTTTCTTTATCTTTTTTCTATTTTTCATTTCTGTTTTCAAATTCAACATTCATTGGAATTTAGATTTATTTTTCAAACCCTTTTCAAACTTTCAGTAGGTTTTATTCTGTTTAATGATGTTTTTAAATTTCCAGTTTTAGAATACTTCAAACATTCCTTTTATGGTTTATTATATATTTAAAATAGACACTTGTCATTATTTAAATAGGATTTTAAATATATTTTCAAACTTCTATTTTAATTCCAATTTTTTTTACCAAACCTTTTTCAGTAGATTTTATTTATTCAATATTGCAAACAATTCACTTTGAATTATTATTCAAAATATTTTAATATGATTTAATGTTCATTTGAATTGGGAATTTGTCTTTATTTAAATAAAATTGGATATTAATCAATCCTTATGATTTTATTTAATTAATCCATTACTCCTTTTATTATTCAATAATCTTTCATTTCATTTGTTTGGCCAAGATTTAATTTGGCTTTTAACTATTCCTTATTTATTTATTTCTTTGCCTTATAAAATCCATATCTTTTTATTTAAAGATCCAAAATTGGTGATTCCAATTTGTATATTTTTATTTAATATTTGTTTATCTTTTTAAATCCTTGTAGGATTACTTTGCTCATGATTTGGTATGATTCTAGCTAGGATCTTTTATTAGCCTTGGAAAATTTTCCTTTAACTTATTAAACTCATAAGTTTTTATCTATGGCTCCAAATTGAGTGAAACCAATTTCTATGGTCTTATAATATTTTTATTTATTTATTTTTCACATTTCAAAATTTGGAAAATTTTGGGATGTGACAGGCTACCACCCTTAAAAGAAATCTCGTCCCGAGATTTGGGAAGGCTAGAGGTTACAAGTTGGCTTCAAGGCAACTAGAGTACTACCACCCTCAATAGAAATTTTGTAGGGTTACATTGATGGTTCACTTGACTATGGGTTTAATGATTGATATCTAAAAAAGGAATCCTTATTTGACTCAACTGAGTTAACTAATTCCTACCATCCACATCATCTAATTCTTCAAGGGTTCCATACATGTCGATGTTGTTCGCATGTCCTTTCTAGGCCACATTGGAATTGATTTCATTGGAGTTCCTAGCATCCTTTTTATTTTTCTTCTCAGGATAGTCTGATGCATAGTGTCCAAGTTCCTTACAATTATAGCATTGTAACTGGGTAATGTCTTTCTTCCTGGGATTGCCATGTTGGTTCTGACCAAGGTCATCTCCATTGTCAGTATCATTTCCATTATTGTCACTTCCATTGTTGTTGTGGTGATGCTGATGTGGTCCAGAATCTTCATTGCTCTTTTTGAATGAACGCTTCTTTTGTGATGATCCTGAGTGATACTTGAGGTTATGCTTCCTCTTTCTGTCCTCAACTTGATTCATCTTGTTTTCCAAGAAGGTGGCTTTGTCACAAAGTGACTGATAAGTTGGGACATAGGCAACAGACAGTTGCAGCTTCTACTCATCATTAAGCCCTTCGAGGAATTTAGCTTTCCTCTTAGCATCTGTATCAACTTCATCCGGTGCATAGCGTGCTAGATTGTTGAATTCCTCAATGTACTCAGCCACACTACGGTGATTCTGTTTCAGATTGTGGAACTCCTTTTTCTTCAAGTTCATCACTCTAGATGAGATGTGAGCTGTACGGAAACCATCCTCAAAAATAGCCCAAGTCACATTCTCAAGGGGAGTGGTGATCTGAAAGTTGTCCCACCATGTTGCTGCTGGTCCTTCGAGCAGATATGTTGCAAACCTAACTTTTTCCTCGTCGGTGCAGCCAACAGTCACTAAGTCCTTGTTCACCAAACATAGCCACTCATTGGCTACCATTGGATTAGTTGTTCCAGAGAACCTTGCAGGCCTCAGTTTCATAAAGCAGGTGAGCATGTCAAGTGCTGGAGGATTATTTTGATTGTTGTTGTTGTTATTGTTATTTTGATTCTGATTTTGCATAAATTGCGTCACCATCTGCGTCAGTTGAGCTTGAGCTGTGATCAACTGCTGCATCTCGGGAGTGATGTTGTTGTTGTTGTTGTTGTTGTTGTTTTGGTTGGGGTTGGCACGATGGGGAGGCATCTGTTGGTTTAATAGGGATAATTAATGATAGATATATCTAAAGAAGTTCAAACACACAACCAAAAACAATCAAGTTCAATCAAATAATCAACAAGAAACTATTCACTTAACAACTTATGAGTTTAACTCATGAGTTGAAGGAAACAACAAGTTTTCTTGAAATAATAAACCTAGTATAGTCATACCTCATAGGTCAGTATGATCCATACACTAACATGATATCAATGTCTTAAATAGTTGGTAGGCAATCTAATGTCTCTTGGTTCTCATTTGTGGTCCTTAGTGATGTCCAAATTGAAGTCCTTAGTGAAACTAAAGTTGAAGTCATTGGTCATGGTGGAGGCTTTGTTCATCAAGTTGAAAAGAGGGAAGATGTAGAATCAAAACTAAAAATGTTTAGGAAAGAGTTTACAAGATTGTTTGTGAATAAGTTTTGGAACAAATACAACTCCTATTTTTCTAAGGGGTTTTGTCCAATCATAGGGTTACAATCCTACAGGCAACATAGTGCTCTGATACCATCTGTAAAGGTCGCAACCTTTAATAAGGTAGAGATCCTTGTGTTTACAATGCTAGTCCCTGGATCAATAGCTAGCATCCACAGTTAAGATGCAATATAAAGAAACAAAGGTCATAATACAACTTTATAACCAGGAATAAAATAATTCATTACATATTACATAGCTCATTTGGCTATCTCATTACAATGCAACAGAAATAAATATATAGCATGGAGTCCTTCATCTTCAAAGTGCCACAGGCATTCATGTTGGTTGTATACTTGTAATCCTATTCAACACATACTTCCCTAACATCAAACAAACCTACAACATATAAGTTACAGCCACAAGGGTCAATACATTTGAATTGTATTGGCAAGTTTCACTATTATGTGGAAATAAGTTAGAGTTTATCAATACATGCATATTTGGCTAAGTAGGGTTTAGGCTCATTTGCAGAAAGAAATATGGTTTTATCCTATCTTTTCAAAATAGTTTTGATATTTTAACAATCTTTCTAATCTCCTTGGAAAACTCCAAGTGCTTCTAATCCCTTGTTGACACCATCTAGTTTTACTTTGAGAAATTGGAATGTCGAGATCTTCCATAGCTTCAGGCCTTAGTTGCTGAGAGTTGTCCATAACACGGGGACACGGCTAAGTACTTAGAATTTGATCTTCTGTAGAAGTTGTACACTTTACCCACATGACACAATCTCGTCTTGATGCCACCAGTGGCCGCTGGATAAGTACACACCAAATGGAGTACCAGCAGATCGAGAATGTGACAAAGTCTATCCATAGAAGACCTCCCAATACATAATGCTAGCTTGTCTACCAGGCACCAATGTAAGGATATATTTCCAATACATGAATCCAGTTAACCTGAGTAGGTGCCAATACAAGGGTCTTCCACTATGTAATTGACTAAGCCAGAGCCCATTTAGCATGTGGTTGTACACGGAAGCCACTATACGAGAAACATGTTCAATCTCTAAGTCCCTGGTTGGTAGTGCACATACAAAAAGATAGCCATATAAACATGGTTCCCTTTGTTGCCACCTTATCCACAATTGAGTATCCACATTCCACCCAGATGGTTCACTGAGTACTTGTTTTATTATATAAATCATGTATTTTTCCAACATTTCATATAATCATATCATGTATTTCATCCCAAGTCTATAGCAGGGCTAAGCATACTACAACTATGATGTTTTCACTAAGGAAGATATAAAGGATTTCCTAATAGGACTTAGCATAGCATAGTAATATAGTACCCCTATCATGCATACTACAAAAATTCTACTAAGTGTAATGAAAATAGTAGGACATGGATGATAGTGTCACTTGCCTTTTTAGTAGAGAATATTGGTCCACTCCTTGATCTTGCAACAATCACACTCTTCAAATTTCACTACAATTCAATCAAGCAAGCACATATTCAAACTAACATTCAAACAATTCACCACATAAAATGATAAAAACAAAGCAATGCATGCAAGCATGCAAAAGATTGTTTTATTTGGAAAATTGGTTTTTAATAGGCTATAAACATTTTAAAACACCTAAAGGTCATTTATAAATGTGGAAAAATTATTTGAACCCAAGTTACTGAAAATGGGCCATTTAAATCATTTTGTTTTGCAAGAAGTGATTTAAATCAAAGTAATATTTTGTAGTTTTAGCCAAATATATTCTTTAAACACAAATGTTAGTGTTTATGGTTAAAGGGTTTAATATTAATCCATTTGCAAAAGGTTTCACCTAAATTCCATTTTTAAATCAAAACAATATTTTTTTTGCTAGAAATGCCTTTAACAAAGTAATAATTTTACTAGGGTTCATCAAATATATTTTTCTAAAATCTTAAAACTTGGTGTTTAGGGTCAGAGAGTTTAAATCAAAACATTTTCCAAAGGTTTTATTCAAAAAGTATTTTTAAAACCTATTCAACATTTTTATTTAACTAGAAATGCTTTTGTTCAAAGATTTGTTCCTTAGCATCACAAAATATACTTTTAAATCTACAAGTTGGTTTTTATGGTCAGTAGGTTCAAAACAATACATTTACAAAAGATATTACCATAAAATCATTTTTATAATAAATTTTATAACCAAAATAGGCCTAAACAAGTTTCTGCAAAAACATTCAATTTTACAAAATAAAAATTCTAAACAAAGTGCATGGTTGGAAAGTTCACATTTTTCTGAATACAGTGATACAAAATTTGTAAAATTTGGACGTGTGGATTAAAAGTTATGAATTTTTCGAATCTAACCATCTAATAGAACAAATCTGGTTTTTAAAACAGATACTGGGCCACGTGGCTGCTTTCTATTGGACGGTAACGGTTCGTGCGAATCGAGCGTTACAGAGCTTTGGATCTAAAGTAAATCTTGCGGCTCACAGCACACGATACCCCTTCGTTTATAATCTAATCTCAGCCAGGCGATTTAGATCTAACGGCTACAACGCAACTACCAGAAACTGGCTGCGCTCGACGACAGCGCGCGGCAGCGACGCTCTGTCAGCGACGTTGCCGACAATTTAGGAGGCGCGGGAGAGGAAGAAGGCCATTACCGAACTCGCCGTGATGAGGAGAAGCTTGAGGTGGTGGCTGTCTGTCGAGGGGGCGCTGGGGAATAGAGTTGATTGTTCACCGGAGTTGGTCCAGGCATCGGACGTCTCTGTTCGTCGTCATTGGCTAGGTTGCAGGTCATGCCAAGTCAAATGAATGACGCTGTTAGATGCGCATGAGGATGCTGAACACGCGACTAACAACTAGAGAGGAGGGGGCAGTTTCTGCTTACGGGGAGGGGTCGCCGGAGTTGAGGCAGGAGATGGTGTTGAGAAGGCTTCGTCGTTGCCGAGCTTCCAGGGAGTGCGTGGCCAAGCGAGCGGTACTAGGAGATGTAGGAGATGCTGGCGAGCAACCCAGTAAGCACCAGAGGGCTGTGGAGGGTCTGGCTTCGCCGGAATCGGCCGGGGAACACGTCGGAGGCCGTGGGGTTCGAGCTCGTGATTGCGGTAGCCTGGTGGCGGAGATGAAGTAGTTTCTGGGGGGAAAAGAGAGAGGGGCGATGGATTTTAAGAGTGCGTCGTCGTTGGCGAGGTTTAATCGCGCATTCACGCGAATTTATGACTAGTAAACGAGGCAGAAACGAAGAGGTGCGAGTGGGGGGACGGTCGTGGGATGGAGACGATGACTGGCAGTGTGGGGTCGCGCTGTCAGCAAGAGAGAGGGATTGCGCGTGGGGTCACAAGGTCAGCGACTGAGAGGGTGAGATTGCAAGTAAGAAAGAACAAAGGCAGAGGGATTCCCGGGTGGGCTCTTGCTGGGCTAGTTGGGCCTACTTAGCTGGGTAGGTTAGTTTGGGCTAGTCCATTCTATTTTTTCCTTCCCTTTTTTCTTTACCTTTTTTCTAATTTCCATTTCTGTTTTCAAATTCAACATTCATATGAATTCAGATTTATTTTTCAAACCCTTTTCAAACTTTCAGTAGGTTTTATTCTGTGTATTAATGTTTTTAAATTTCCATTTTTAGAATACTTCAAACATTCCTTTAATGGTTTATTATATATTTAAAATAGACACTTGTCATTATTTAAATAGGATTTTAAATATATTTCAAACTTCTATTTGAATTCCAATTTTTTTACCAAACCTTTTTCAGTAGATTTTATTTATTCAATAGTGCAAACAATTCACTATGAATTATTATTTAAAATATTTTAATATGATTTAATGTTCATTTAAATTGGGAATTTGTCTTTATTTAAATAAAATTGGATATTAATAAATCCTTATGATTTTATTTAATTAATCCATTACTCCTTTTATTATGCAATAATCTTTCATTTCATTTGTTTGGCCAAGATTTAATTTGGCTTTTAAATATTCCTTATTTATTTATTTATTTCTTTCTTTGTCTTATAAAATCCATATCTTTTTATTTAAAGATCCAAAATTGGTGATTCCAATTTGTATATTTTTATTTAATATTTATTTATCTTTTTAAATCCTTTTAGGATTATTTTGCTCATGATTGGGTATGGATTTTTTCTAGGAGCTTTTATTAGCCTTGGAAAATATTTCCTTTTAACTTATTAAACTCATAAGTTTTTATCTATGGCTCCAAATTGAGTGAAACCAATTTCTATGGTCTTATAATATTTTTATTTATTTATTTTTCACATTTCCAAATTTGGAAAATTTTGGGATGTGACAGTGGCTATGTTGGCTTGACGTTCGACTCTTTTAGCTTCGTGGTCCGAAACTAACATTTGCAAGATCTGCAACATTGGGTCTCGGGACGAAGTGCTTCCTCCACGAAGCATCTGAAGACTGAGATAGATCATGAGACAAGAGGGAAATTTCTAAGGTTCGGGGTTTTGTTTTTTTTTGAAAACTTTTCAAAGTTTGACTCATATTTTTCTAGCAACTTGCTTTTCATTCATTCATTCATAGCACACAATACAAACACACACCAATACAAGAAAAACATATTGTTTTAAGAACCATTCTATGAAACTACAATACAGTGGGACCGGATACAACTTCACTAATGCTAGTTCTCAAGTGATACTACTCATCGGAATCGGTGTCGTCATCATCATCAATGAAGGCGAAGTCATCCTCATCAGTGAAGAAGTCCATGGCTTGATCCTCTAGAAAGTCATCATCGTCACTGATATAAGAGTAGGGGTCTCCGTGGATATCCTCCCCTGCGTTCTCCCTTTCCTCAGACTGCATGTCCCTCTCGTGGATGGTCTCCTCCAAGTCTGTGATTCTATGACGAAGGCGGGCAATGATGCGATCCTTCTTGTCAAGCTGACGGCGACGAGACTAGAGATCTTTCACAAGCATGGAGATTGTCTGGTCCTTCTTGACGGTGATGGCGTAGTTGTGGTTGGCGTAGGAACAAGCATTGTCTAACTCCTTCTTCCTGTCATACATCATGAAGCTGAGGTGGTCCACTTGATGCTTCAGATCTAGGTGACGTGGCACCTCCAGTGGTTGTCCCATCACATCACGCCTTGGATAGAACTCAAAGTGCATGCCCTTGATCTGATTGATACTCTGCCCACACAGATGGGCAAGAGCTTCCTTCATGGCCCTGGCAAGTCCGTCTAGCCAGTTGTTCTCCCTTAAGGTGAACTGGATTCCCTCTAAGGTGGGGGCTTCAATCTTCCCTTGGAGACTTGCAACAATTAGACATTGCAACTCTCCTCCTTCCTGATCGTTGAGTTGAGATCCGAATAACTCGGGGTGCGGGCGCTCTAGAAGTTCTGAAAGCTGGTCCAAGTCACGCTCAAAGATGATATCTCCTCCATTTCCCAACTGATATAACTTGCTATACGTCACGTCCATCTATAAGAATGTAGGATGAGTAAGTTAGTAAAGTGATCAAGTGTGTCAAATTTTATGTAAGTTTGCAAGAATTTTTGAGGAACATGAATTTTTATGAAAGAACTCGAGTGATCAGAATGAGAATAAGTTTTCATAAATACTCACTTCCTTTGTTTTAAATCTAAGTTTTTTATTCAAACATCCATTCAAAATTAGGATCTCGTATGGTCAGGATGGATCTGATACCAACTTGTCAACATCTGGATTTTTAATACCAGATGCCTGTTATGCCATAGATCGCAATCCCAGGATTACCATTTTTGCAAGACATAAAAGATTGGTTATCACAGTACATCACCCATTACAAACCATACATAAGGTCTTACAACAAATAAAGGATCTCATGATCCAGTCTTAGTAGAATCAAGCAGCGGAATAATATAATAACGATAGCATGGGCGAGACTCCATCTTCATGGTCACATGCAATACTGATGACGGGAGATGATCCTAGTTGTCGTAACCTTCCTGCGGTCCATCCTCCTGGTAGTCCTCTTCATAATCTAGCCACGGGAATAGCTAAGTACAAAGCCATGAGTACTCTTTAAGTACTTGCAAACTAAGACTAACAAGTGAAGTGATTTTGCGTAGGAATACTAAGCTCTAGGTTGTTTTGCAAAAAGCCATATTTACCTTAACTGAGTTTAGAAGAAAATAAAGCTAGTTTAAAGTTTTCTAACACCTAAGTGGGAACTTAGTTTATTGTTCACAACCCTGTTGTGGTCAATTCAAAATCATGATTCATTTCATAAGTCATTTTGAAAACATCTGACGGCGGAACAATATGGCCACTCCAACTATCCATAACCGCAGATGCGGCTACTCGAATAGTTTGACACTCTACAGTGGTGGTACACTTTCACCACAATATTTGATACATCCGTTAGGAACAATCCTGAATTTACCATACTCAGTATGAGGATAATCAATCCTAACCTTTCAATACACGCCCTACTATAGGCACCTCTCCTATGAGTTTGGCCTCCCAACCATGACCATCTGTCATCTTGGGAACTGCACACGTGGTCAATCTTCACGAGGTAGCCTCAGCTCAAACCTCGGCCGCAAGGGAACCCATACTAAGGTATATAAACTTCCAGTCAAGCCCTACACAAATTCGGGTATTGTGAATGTACTGTAAAATTGGAACGGTGTCGCATCCAGACAACCATAGTTTTTATAAAGGTCTAAGGCTCATTCCTAAACATTTTCATCATCAAAATCATCTGGTGTTCAAGAACACATGTCAAAACATTTCATTAGAATGACTCATCATTCTAAGGTTTTCATAATAATTTTTACCAAGTATTCCCATCTAAAGTGATCAAGTTTTATGCTTAGCACTAGCCACTAAAGTTGGGGGTAAACACTAATGAGGGATGGTAATCAAGTGTGAATGATCTAAGTTCAATCTCATGCCTGAGGATGACATCAAGATTTATCTAACTTAGGCCAAGTTTTATACTCTTTATGCTACCTTTAAAAGTCTTTCTAAAATCTACAAATCACTAAGTAAACACAAATAAAAGCTTTGATAAATAAATAAAATAATTAAGCTTGCAAGTAAAACTAGGATTTGGTATCATCAAGTGGTATAAGTAATGCATGTCTAATGCATCTAGTTGGCATACTTATAATGCAAGGGTTAACTTGCAAAGTTCTAGCTTGCCTTGTGCATTGTAGTGGTTAAAGTTCTCCTTGGCTTCTTCCTCGTAGTAGTGTCCTTCCTCTTCGTATCCTTGGTCGGTACTAGCGTCTATAAATAAATATGAAGTACACAATCACCAAACAATACTTAACTACTTCTATTTAGCACACAAAGGATCACACTAGATGATCTAGCATCATCACTATCATCACAAAGATTAAGGCAATAGTTTTATTTATTTTATTTTAGAAAAATAATTTCTACTCATTGAAAAACTACTTAAGATTTAATATTCTCCAATTAAAATATGGGATCATGTTTACACATGTCATCACCACATATTTCAATACTTGGGAATGTGATTTAAAGTGGTGTCACAATTTAATAAGGTTTAACCCTTTTATTTTAATTAAATAAAGTGACTAGATTTCCCTATGGGGCATTCCTTTATTACTTGTCCATTATTTCTCCAAGTAAACCTAGATATTTTTATATATTCAGAAAGTTCTTATCAAATGTGATTTTTGAGAGTTGGAATCAACTCAAAAGCATTTATGGTTGAATTTTGAAAAATGTTTGAATGAAGAAAAGTCTCTGCCTTGTTATTTTTACTATAGGTGGTATATAATTCCAAATGATTTCAATCCAAAGGTTTTGGATTAAGAATTTCAGTACCTTTCTAACAAAATTAGTTTCATGCAATTTGGTTCAGTGAATCTCTCTGGAATGATTTTTGAATCAACAGGCAGTACTAGGTTTGAAACTAAATTGAAAAACCTAAGTTTGAATTACTGGGTTGGGCGGGAGTGCTAACTGGGACGACCCACTGCGTACAGCGCGCACGGGCGGTTTAAGTGATTGTCCCCACCAGTCAGTAAGATAGGGGGTGCGAAGGGGTATGGGGTGATGAGGGTCGTAGGATTATAAGTAATATCTACGACTGAGGTTCATCGTCCACGTCTGAACAGAACGCGGCGAGGTCGAACCCTAGCACGGACAGTGGGGGTCAGTGGCGGCTCACCGGGGCTCCGGCGATGGGGGTGAACGACGAAGTCGACAATGATAATCCTCCTGGTACTTGCGGCTCCTCCTGGTGTGGCTTCAATCAGTGGCCCCCTTCTCCTCCAGCAGCGGCAAGCTCCGGTGAAATTCTGGCAACCTAGTGCTCGCCTTTCTCTGGGGAAGAAGTGGGGTGGTTCCGAGAGAGGGGAGTGGAATGGTGTGCTGAATTCGAACGGGGAAGGCCTCTGTTTATAGTGCGACGAGGGAACCAAAGGGTGCGGGTGGAGCTCGTTGGGGTCGGCTACACAGCGAGCTACGGTATGGCCAAAGGTAGGGGACGGTGCGCTGCCTCCTGCCGAAGCTCAACGGCTTGATGGCGAGGCATGGGGCGGTGCGATGCGCTCGGAACACTTCGATGCTTTGGGCGGCTCTGATGGAAGTTTTAATGGCGCACAAGCGGTACGAGTCCCGCGGCGGCGAATGGGAATGTCTGGGCGGTTCCTCGGGCGGTGGTGATCACGTACGCAAGCGGCGAAGGCAGGGTGCGGTCTGTGCAAGTGCGTTGAGGGCGGCGCTCTGGCGTGCTCTCGGCATGGTCGTAGAGAGACTAGGAGTGCTCGTTCTATGTGGTCCAGTGGCTAGCAGGGCTCGGGCGCTAGACAGGGGGTGGCGGTTGACGGTAGAGTGCCTCCTAGACAAGGTTGGAGAGGCTAGTTAGGCTCCTAGCTTGCTATCGACAGTGGGGGTGGCAATTGGGCTTGGCCATGGTCACCATTTATTGCATTTTCAAGTTTACAGTGAGCTAGGGCTGGTTAAACTAGTTAGATGATCTACTGAGAGTGTAGTGTGAGCTAGAGAGGGAACAAGTTATGCACAACACTACTCACTATAGTGTTTGTTGTTTAATTTGATTTGTGTTCAGAAGGTGTTTGATGAAATGGCCGCAAGATATTTGAATTTGAATTTTTGGATGAAACTTGGTGGGTGCAATGGTCACATACTAGGTAGTCTCTGGTTTCTTGGATTTGTCAAGGTGCACTAGTTTGGTTTCTGTTTTGAGAAATGGTGATCTTCACATATGATATAGATTCTATTTTGAATTGTCATTTGAATCAAGTTGGCAAATGTTTCTGTGGGTTTTCAAGGTGGGCTTGGGTTCACTTTCACTTGGTCTAGCAAGGGGTGAAAAGAAATGGATTTGTTTCTGTTTGAAATCTTGGACTAGAAACACTCACAGTGGTCTAGTGAGCAAGATTGGTAAAATGACCATTAGCTTATTTTGTTTGTTTTTTAATTTCTATTTATTTGATTCTGCTTGGAAATGATTTAGATGATGTTGTTTTCATCTTTAAACAATTCCTTGCTATTCACAACAATCAAACAAGTCCATTCATGCATTCATACATTCATCACATACACACATGCATTCATATGATTTTAATTAACAAAAGTTTTTGTTAACCCTAAATTTGGGTGATTGGAATTGATAATATTGTTTAATATTTTTGGGATTTTATAGGCCCTGGCTATTCCCATGGACAGACCATGAGGAGGACTACCAGGATGATGGACAGCAAGAGGTCTATGACAACTAGGATCATCTCCCATCGTCAGCATTGCCTGTGACCCTGAAGATGAAGCACCGATACGTTTAATTTTTTCCACTGTGTTGATTGTATTTAGACTGGATCATGAGCTACTATATTTGTAAGACCTTTATTATGGTTTGTAATGGATGATGTACTGTGGTACCAATTCTGTTATGTCTCGCAAAAATGATAATCCTGGGATTGCCAGCTATGGCATAACAGGTATCTGGGATTAAAAATCCGGGTGTTGACACCCCCCTCGCTACCCAGAACATGGAATCACTACATGTATTGAGCCCAAACCTGGCACCTAGCTCCCTCTCGGCATCGCAAGCGACTTCTCCAACTAGAGATTTCGTGGTTCTTTGGAGAAATCTCGACTTTCCATTTTCTTAACCCGAAAAACCGGCGTTTTCCCAAAGGAGGTGCAAGATTAGCGCATGTTTTTCCTCTTAGAGCATCAATGCCCCTGACGTAGCGATGCGACATCGCTGACAAAGATGAGGCGAGGCTCATGGGATAGTACGCTGTCTCTGCTCCCAGCACTTGATGGGACAGTCATTATTTTGGAGTGCATCAGAGGAGGAGGAGACGCGCGTATCCGCAAAAAATCGCAGGGCACTAACATGTTACCCAGGTCCCAATTGTGGTACTAATAAATGTAATTTACTCAAGAAATGTGGGTTCACATCCTTTCCTGAAACATAATAAAATTTGGTAGATGACAGATATGACCGTTTTGATTCTGATGATCTTCCGTTCAAATTTGGGATTAGGTATTGATGTTGATTATTGTCGACCAAGGTTTGAAGAGATGAAACAAGAACTGGTTCTTTCTGTACTTATATTGTGTTTCAATGTCTGTATTGCTGAATTGCTCACTTTGAAATCCATCATACACACGTTTCTTCTAATGAGAGGATGACAAGTGGGTCGCGAAAGAGCCTCACCAACTCCATGGCACTGGCATAATTTTGGCGTTGAACTGTTACAAATCCATGATTATTATTTATGGATAATCAGTTTAAAAATTAATGTACTATCTAACGACCTCGAATCAGGTCGACACCACACATCACATACCAGTTACAAGTACTAGATATAAATAAATTTCAATGAAAATTCAAGAAACGACATTGCTGTGCCACCTTCTCTCTGCTCCTCTTATTAATATTAAATCCCGCACTGCACTAAACAACAGTTGATGAGGACTAGTAAACTAGTTTCAAGCTTACCTTTCGTCCGGAGAATCGTACAGAGACGAAATTGATAGGGATTTATTGTTTCTCCTGCAGTTAGTCGAAAGATCCTCAAGAACATCCTCAATCACCCAAGCAACTTCTTCATATTCAAACTCAACTCCATTATTATCGTTTCCCTTCTGCTCCCACTTACCCTTTTGTTTCTTTTCGCCCCCTATCCCCTCCGGCACGTCCACGTCCTCAACCAATTACTCCTTACCAACGTCTCCCTCCACATGCGCATCACTGTTTTTCCTTCACATACGGTACTTCCTCCACGTCATCTCGCTGCGTGTGGCACGCTGGATTTTTACGGTCCAAGAATACCCGTTATGCCTGCAATTCACGTTCACATGATCAGTGAGCCGTGATAATAACCGAAAGGTATCATTACAACATCCATAATTATCGAATACAAGTACTTACATTCATGTCATTATGGCGATACAACAACAATAGCTGAAGTCTTCAAGCGCAGAGCCCATGTCATTCCTTAACCTATAGATAATTGACTGGGAAGATGGCCTAGCTCGCATAGACGTCAGCATACTCCATTGCTCCTCTTTCTTCTGAAAAGTCTGGCCAAGTAAATAGCCTGGGACAATGCCGGTAAGTACTTTGAATGTACTTGCAAACCACCATAAGACACAATAATAACGGATATGCAATATGGTTGTGGTAGGATGGCTCCATAAGAGGTTATTTTGTAAATTAGTTTCTCTTGTAGATATATCATATCTCTATATCTTTGTTGGAAAACCTTGGTAAAATATTTTGGAAATCTTTTTGAAAAGTTTTAAGAAAACACTAGGATTGGGTCACCCAATTGTTTTTCCTTCCGGTTATCGCATGAACAAACTCCTTACTCCTTTTTCCCGACCATCTCATGGTCAAATCATTTCCAAGCCATTGCTTTTTCGAAGTCCTTTTTGAAAACAAAACCATCACCACTGTACATCCGCCAGCACAACCGTCCATGACCGAGGACTCGGCTATTCGAATATATTTACACTCTGCAGAGTTTGTACACTGTACCCACACCATCCGATTACCCATCCCTGAGCTACACCCATTGTGGGTAGAATAACCGGTCAAGACCTTCCGGAAGCCCTCTCCAATACAAGTGCCTACCCTATGAGGTTAATCCCCTCAAAATCGGGATGCCCTATATAGTCACAAGCCAACTGGAGCGCGTTTTGGACCTTCTCAGGTGTGCGCTTTCAATGAGGGGTTCATAGTATCGTCTGGCCGCCCTTAGATGGTATTTACCTTCTCCAGACCGATGCTTTACATGGGCCTTTACAGGTGAAGGCCCAGCCTTCGGGGATTTTTCTCCCCCGTATTAGTTCGAGGCACCTGTACCGGATTAGACAAACTTCTAGTCCAGCCCCGTCCCATTCCAGAGTAATGTGGTTGCACGGGTTAATTGCGCTAGCTTCAAAACTGGCCAGCCCGGATGTTTTCATAAACATTTTTCCTCCATATTTTGTCCAACCTTTTTATAAAACAAAACCTTTCCCATTTTCCAAACCACTCGGTAGGCCAAGCCTTACCAAGGTTTTCTCATATAACATTTTTGTTAAGCCTTTTTTCGGGGTCTTCCCATCCCATAGTTTTGCTTCGGCTAAAACAAAGTTTCCAAAGGGGCATGGTGTGTTACACCATTTATCATACTAGGGGCAGGTAGACCTAATGGTACTAAGGGGTAATCGTTTGGAGGAGCCAAACATTCCCCACATAACATAATATAGTAAAACATGGTAGGTAAAGCATGCATAGATAAATAATAGGTCAAGGCATATGAGCAAGAAGGTGGCTTGCCTGTGACCAGCGATACATCCTGTGATTTCTTTAGAATACCAGAATATCGTATACAATAATAATAAGAATAACCCGATGCTTCATTCTTCTAGGCGTCACACAATCGCAACTATCACCGTTATCGAGCAAACATGCAAGCAAACAACAACACAATCAATACAATGCTTACAACCATGAATACATACAACAAGAAATCATACAACACAATATATACATCAGTAGGGTGCCGGATGATTGGGTTGATTAGATTGGTAGAAGATGTGGAGACATGGGAAGATGGTCCGTTCGGATTTGAGGCCTAGCAAATATCTAAGAGAGGGGTTTTTGAGCAAGGACAAGTTCTGTATGATACCATTGGATAAAAATGATACCATCAGATAGATATTGATAATATGAATCCAACAATAGTGGTTTCACTATTTTATCAATTTCTATTGATTTATAGTGGTTTTTATAGCGAGTAAAACTCTAGTTTTAGGAAATAATTCACCAGACTTGTTCTGGAGTTCCAAAATTTATTTCCTTCGGTGATTAGATATTATTTGATGGACTGATTCAAGAGGATTTGGAATCACCTCAAAACCATTACAGAATGCCCTTGAGAAATTCCCAAAGACAGTACTGGATGGGATTTGTCTATTTCATCATATTTAAACTACAGAAGCTTTTTATATGATTCTAAGGGCACATGTTAGATAATTAGATTACCTTTCTGTAGAAATTGGAATCACCCTTTTTGGATTTACAGATCTCAAATGGTGCATTTATTGCTGAACAAACCATGCACATAATTTTTTAACTCACCATAATTCAATAAAAGCTCAATAAATCTTGGTCTCCCGGGTTTTCGTAGTTATTGGTATAGAGGTTTACTGAGAGTTGGAATTAGGTCAAAACCTCATTTTTTTTAACCTAGAGAAATTTCTAAAGTAAAAAATGCCTTGTTTTTATTATTTTTTCTACAGGTAATCTAGGAAGCAATTTTATGTGGGACCAGTGGGAAAATCATGTTATGGCTAATACCTTTCAGTACCAATTGGGTTCATGCCATTTGGAAATATCAAAATCTCTGAATTAGTTTTTTAGTAATCTAGACACATGTTGGGATTTCAATTTTTAATATAATCCTAAAAATTATTAGGGCAAGTTACTTGGTCTGCATGTTAGGGAAGACATTTGTATATCTAGATAAAAATAGATCTGGGCCAAATTGGTAGTTTTCCAATTTTGTTTTTAATTAAACCTATGGGCAAAATCTAGAAAGGATGATTTAATAAAAAGAAAAGGGAGGGAGAGCCTTGCAGGCCAGATCTAGGGGATGCTAGGCCGCTTCCAGCAGATCCGGCCCAGTACCGGTTGTGCTCTGCATGGCGAGTAAGTGGTTGCTGGCCTGGCTGGGCCGGCCCATTAGAAGCTCCAGGACGAAGGGGTATGGGGCGATGCGGTCTGTCGGATCGAGGAGGATCAGACGGTGCAGGACCATCTTCAACCTTGCACCGCAGCCAGCGGGAAGAAACCCTAGTAGAGGGTGGGGACGCGTGGGGAGCTCACCTTGGGCCTCGACGGCGACTGAGGGGTGGTGGAGGCGACGCGGTGCATCGAGGGTAGTCCGGCAAGGGGCGGCACGGTCTAGTTCAGTGCCTGGAGGTGATTCGCGTGCCTGTGCCCATGGTGGTGCTCGGGAGTTCGTCGGGGAGGAATCCTGATGCGGTCCTGGGTCAAATAGAAGGCAGGGTTAGCAGTAGGGAGAGGAGGAGAGCATGCCAGGATGAAATGCAAGGGAAGAGGAGCTCGGGAGAGGAGGGCAATGGTCGAGATGGATAAATCTTTCTCTCTAGGAGCATGCAGGGCCAGGGAGGATCTAGGGAGCTTGGGGATGGTAGATCATCAGTAGAGGGTGTCCTTGAGGTCACATGCAGATAGAGAGGATAAAGGGGGAGGGATCCTCGAGCTTGAGCTTAACAATGGCCGAGACCCTACTTTTCTCTCTCTATCGGGTTGGGCAGAGCAAGAGAGAGGATGGGGGAGCTCGGGGAGGTGAGTTAGGAGGGCATGAGGCAAATGAGCAGTAGAGTGGGTTCCTATAGTGGCTTTTGCCTTATAAACTGAAGAGGATGGGTGTATGGTGGTCATGGTCAATCAGAGAGTTTGAGGAGGGAGCTAGCCTTCCATTGGGCAGCAGGGGTGGTGGATAGGAGAGTGCGGGCCAGGTACATGACAAGAGAGTGGAGAGGAGGGTTGGTGGCTGGTGGTGTGGTTTTCTTAAGATTTTGAATTAAATCAATTCTTGCCCTTATTGATGGTTATGAAGGAAATTTGGAAATTTTCATTGCGGAATGTGGTAAAATGGTACTAGTAGATAGAGGATGCCAAATAATCACTTCAAGATTTATTTGGGATTTTTATAATGGTTATAAGCCCATTTAGATGCATTTATTCAGAAAAGGGCAGAAGTAGATTCTAGAAGCTTATGTGATATTTTTACCTTGTACAAGGTTGGTTTTTGATGTGATATGGTCCTAAATACCATACTACAGATTGGAGGATTTTATTGGAATTTATTAAGGTATAAAATTATTTTTAGGGAATTATTTCTTGTTTCTGCCATTTAAGAAAAGGGGCAAAAATAAATAATAAAGAATCTCAGAAATATTTATTTTTTAGTTGGAAAGATGGGATATGATATATAGGCATCAAATGTGCTTTGAGTTGGCAAGGTGATTTGTAGAAAAACAAACTTGCCTTTATAGACAAAGGTTTTAGGGTTTTGCTAGAAAAAGAATTAAAATAGTTTTAGGCTCCAAATAATTATGGAAATTATTTATCCAAGGATTATATCAAACTATATGATGTAAACTTGCATCATACATCATTATCCACTTGGGTTTTGAAGGATTCTGGTGAAATGGAAAGAAACTAGATTTTAGGGAATCTAGGGTTTTGTTGTTTTCATGCCACTTAAACATGGTTAGATTAGTGAGCTCAGAGCTCACCTTGATATGAGGGGTATATGGATGGATAGACAAATTTATGTATATGATCATGGAGGCAAGGTTTGGGCTTATATGTATTTTAGGTGATATAGAAGAGATGACAAATTTTGTTGAAAATAAGGCTCCCATAACAGATACAACATGATGCCTCATAAACCATGTGAAGTACAGGTTGTTAGACCATGGTTATTATATCATAACCATGCAAGGATTTGGTCAAGGGGAGGTGGCATATATATGCGAGCTTCTGCCAAAGTAGGCAAGATGAAAAGATTTGCAGAAAAGATTATTATCTTGACTACAAAACCATCATGGATGAGTGGGAATCAAAATGGCTTAGCCAAAGGAAAGAGTGGTCTTTGGTAGCACTAATAATGTACTATAATATGGTTCAAGTACATTCTCAAGAATGCACCTAGTTTGTAAAAAGTAGAGCTCCAAAGATTGAATCTAGATAAAAAATCCAGACTTAGCCATTTTGGAAGATTTAGAGTTTTAGACTAGAGTGCAAGTGTAGATGATTTTTTAGGGGATGCTAGTTTCCAAACTTGGATTAGTCTGATTAGGAGATGAGATGGTCACTTTAGTGTCTTAGGATAGATCCAGACTTGGATGCTTGATATGAGATTCATGATCACAAGCATAGATTGGGTCCTAAGGGATGAGCTACTAGATTAGCTCACTCTAGTACCTAAGCAAACAAGGCAATCAGAAGATCAAGGCAATTCATCAGATAGCAGATCAAGGCAATTCATCAGGCAGCTGATCAAGGTAATTCATGTTATCAACTTATCCAACTAGTACTAAGGTTACCATCAAGCCTATTGAGGTAGAGATGGGCATTTTGCATTGGTTATACTTTGGAGTAAGATAAGGACCATCTTGGTATTTCTACCAAGATTGGAAGGAAAAGGTTTTAATAAAGGTTTTTGGAAATCTAGGGATAAGAGTAGCTAGGATTTCTGTCTTGAAAACATAAGGAGATTATACTTAGGTCTCCATAGTTTTGTTAATAGAATAGTGGAGTATTTTGTTGTGTCAAAGTTGTCTTGGCTCAGGCTTTGAAATGCTAGAACATTTGAGAATATGAAAGATGAGTCAAGACATTTCTTTTGTAAAATAGAATTTTTAAACTAGTGTTAAGTTAAGGAGTACCTCAACTAATAAACAATCAGTTGCATACACTCATTTAAACAAGTAAGCATACATTGCAGCACTTAGCAAGAAAAAGTTTTTGTTCCCCCTATTTTTTGCCTTCGGGGCAGCAAAACAGGGTTGCTGAAATTCGGATGTTACACTGTGCTTCCTCCAGTTCTGCCTGAGAAATCTCATCTTGTTCCTCCGTGATGTGAACAGGGACAATGTCAGCATCTCCGAAATAACGTGGAACTGGGTTTTTGCATAACCTCTTGATATGGCCCAACCCTCCACACCGTTTGCACTTCCGCTTCCTTGCTCCTAGTCTCGAACCTTTTGCGGTGAAGGCTTCGATCCTTTCCTTTCTAGGCCTCCCAGGTGGCCTCCTAAGAATTGATGGTTCGAGTTTGAACCCTGGATCGACTATCTCCTAATCATTTTCATCAGCAATAGGTGGTATGTTTTGTTCATAAGTTGCAGAAAACTTGTCCACGGAGAAATAGTTATGAACATAGTTCTCTATTTCAGCACCTCTACCTCCCAGCTTTAAGATGAAGTGTAGTGCATGGTGGCATGGCAGACCAGTAACCTGCCACTTCCTGCATGAACAATTCTTGTTACCAATGTCTACAGTGAACCTCCATTCAGTTCCATGCTTGTCTTGTGCATAAACCTTAGCCAATGTATTGGAACTTCTGACCATCCTCTTCTTTATCGTCCTTATTGCCCTGGTTCTTGCATTCAGTAATAAAATCACCTTTGGAATTATTTTATGGCCTTCAAATTTTCTCGCACAAATTCTCTGCCTAAAATCTATCTTCACCATTATACACTGTCTTATTGCATCTAACAAAATAACAATTGCAAGTGACTTCATGCTCCTAATCATAGCATTGAACCTTTTTGTCAGATTATTGCAAACAAAATCCACTTTGCTTAACTCACCAAACTTGCTTCTGGCCCATAACTTGTTATGATGTTCTTCGAGGTATTCTTTCAGCTTTGGCACGATATACAAGTTCTATATGTAAGTAGCATGCGTGCTCGGGGTGTATGTTTATGCTGATAACCACAAGTTGTCTTCAAAGGTATTTCCTTTGAACTTTTTTGTGAAGCTAGTAGCGAGGTGCAGCATTCATTCCCTATGCCTAACCCAGGAAACACAACATCAACAGCATTCAGAAGCCCCTTGCATGCACCAGTGTGTATCACCAAGCCTTCAGGGTGACCAATGTAACTACCTTAGTGAATTACGCTCCTAGATACAAGCCTGGATGAGCGGAAATGGTTGAAATAGTACGGTGGGGCCAAAAGCCACTCACAGGTAGACCTTTCGGTCGTCCCAACCATTCCCAATCATCGGGACAAGTACGGGCGGCGTAATCGGCAGGCGAAGGGATCAACTACATACACAAATGAGTATGTATGCAAGCCACCATACAATAGTACATCAGAGCCATACCATCTAAAAAGAAAGGAAATATAGCAACGCCATACAACAAGATTCAAATGACCTAGATAGATATAATAGTTTAGGATATTTCCTCATACATCACACATCAGAGTACCAGGCGGAAGCGGCAAACAAGGTCCGAGTACGGATAAGAAGCAAATCGGCATAAGATGCCCAGAAATAAGCACATCCCGCCCACAGATCTCACGGATCCCCGTTCCCGGAATCTCTACACTGAACGATCGTTTCCCATATCATCAGCCTCCTCCACCCAGTATCCATCTTGCGAGGGTACCTGTTCATCTGAACCAATAATTTATCGTGTGAGACCCTAGGGGTACTCAGCAAGTCTTTATGCCTCTAAAGGGGACACAACCTGGGGGACGCAATTGCAGCAAAAGATAAACCCTAACAGTTCTATAGATACTCGCTAACCATCCGCCTAACCAAAGATAGACGGATGTCTGTGAATTAAAGACAATAGTTATAACAGTAATATCCACAGATCCATCCTCCTCCTCGCTTACCAACGAGGAAGCGGACGAACGACTCCCCATCCATTGGCAATTTTATTAACCATTCCATGAGTGTTGCACTATTTACTAGTCAGTTACTTAGTCAAATTAAAAGCGGTACTTTAGTTATGCTTGTCTATGATCGAGAAACTGTGCTCCAAGTCATCCATAACCGCGGACACGGCTTTCAGAAAGTTTTACCCTGCAGGGGTGCACAAATAGCAACACACACTCGATCAACCTCGGAAAAACCAAATCAAAACCCAACGAGGCCTTCACGACAAAGCAATCACAGGATTCAGAAATATTTCAAGGGGCCACCCCTTGGAGTACACCCGCAACGAAACTGGCCGGCTCCGAGACGGACTCAAGGTTTGTGGGGCCGGCTGTAAACGACTGGGAACCCGAAAGTGTGGCTGGGCTTGCCGATACCGCGTAAACGGGACACCATTCCTAAACAGTACAGGTGCTCCTCGCACAATCGTAAATAAAGCAGTAGCATGGCATAAGTACAGGATAGTAAATAAAACCTCAAACTAGTTTGTGGCCCCAAGAAATAAGACGGAATCAAGCTCTGGCTCAGGGGGGTCCCATAAGCCTCCCGGATGTGGATAGCGCGAATAATCAAGGAACATGAATCAAGTACTCGGGGTCCTACGGGACACAAGTGAGCAGGAAAAACCAAATAGCAGATATTGCCCACCGGTGCCACTTTCATTAGTTATCCCATTACTACTCAGGTTAAGTTGTTTAAGTACCTCGTTATCCAACAGACTCTCACATACCCTACACATGTTGTTCTATGACTCGCATGGCTCAAACAACTCCTATAGTAATGGCTCATGGGATGGAGGAACAAGCTTGGTGGGGTTTAAAAGTAAAGGCGATGCAATACTTGGGATTCAATTTAATGCAATCGCGACTCAATGATGCAAGAGTAAGATAGAGGCAATAGGTGTTGTATGTATGCAAGCATGTGGTAGTGCTTGCCTGGCAACTCAGTTGAAGTAAGGGATGGATCTGGGTAGTGCTCCTGGTTCTCTTGATATATCCCCTGCTCAGTGTCTATTCAAAGAAGAACCAAACAAACAAGGGCCAACATAAATAAAGTACACAAGCATAGGAATAAATGCGTCAAGCAAACCAATCATGCCATGATGAATGATGCACAAGTTGCATGGAAAAAATGTAGCATGGCATGGGTGAGGTGTAGAATACAAGAAATAAACATTTTATTTAGTTTTGGCCACACTTTATTGTCATATTAGTTGCTGTATACTATATATTTATATGATGCATGCTGCAATTTAAGTCATGGATAGCATAAACAGAAAGGTCTCGTCGAGCTGATCATTTTAGACATATCATTTGTTTAATTCGGAGTTATAGAACTAAAGTTATTAATTATGAAGGTCCAGGGGCATTTTATCGTAATTTAAATTAACTTGAAATTTTAAGTGTGCAAAACATATGTTGGATGGCATATTTGAAATCCTCACATTTTTCTGATTAAGAAACATATATTATTTGTTAAATTTGGATTTATAATTTAAAAGTTATTTGGAACAGATTTAAATTTGAATTTTAAACAAATTTTGAAAAGGTTTTAAATTAAACAGAAACAGAAACCTTTTTATACTCAGCCTGGGCCTAGCCACTGCCAGTGACAGGTGGGGCCAGGCTGACTCAGCGCCACACGCGAGCACAGGAGTGGAAGGGACCGCGGGTTAATTGAAACGTTTGTCGGGAGCCTTTTTAGAAAAAGTCACCGACGCTGGCTGGTGGGGCTATAGGGGACTGCGGTTAGAGCGGCAAAAAGCACAGGGGGGTATGCGCAAAAGGTGCAGCGGCACTGTGGATCTTCCTCTGACGCGCGGACAGACGCGTGCTGGCACACGCGCGACGCGCGCGGCGCGAGGGTTCGAACCCGCGACCTCGGGCGGGCTAGCAGAGGCGGCTACCGCTGCGGTGGTGTGAGGTTGGTGACTGGTAAGGGGGTGGGGCCTAGGTAGGCTTCTGCGAGGCGCGGCGCGGAGCAGATGACAGCGCCGCCGACGCACGCAGCGTGCTCGACGGAACAAACGGCGGCTAAAGACGACGACAGCGTGGCGGAGGTTGTCAGGGAGGAAGGTAGGCTCACCGAGAGGACGTTGGCGTGGTCGACGGGCTCGGGGTGGTCGCGATCGTCGGCGAGGCTGGCGCACCGGCGGAGCTAGGGTTTCGTCGGCGGCGCGTCGGTGTCCCGCGTTCTGGCCTTTCTCCTCCTCGCTGCGGTTCACCGAGGCGGCGCCGGGGGTCTCCAGTACTTCCTCGACGCCCCCAACCCCACGCCCGCCTCCTCGTACAGCAGGGCATTATTCTTATGCGCTCCAAAATGTGGAGTAAGGCCTAAGCAAAAGAATTTAAAGAAAGTCCCAAGTGGAGTAGATGGAGATGATCATATTTGATTATAATTGGGACTTGCTAGCGTGTATGGGCCACTAGATGCTTAATAGTCCCAAAAATATTCCAACATGAGCATAATTCCATGATAATCCATATGGAAGCTAGTAAAAAGGGTTCCACTCACAAGGCATGCAAAGGTGGCCATGTGGCTCTCATATAACAAAGATGTGAAAACAACATGATGCTAAGATGAGAGCATGTGGAAAAGGAATTGGATCGATCCCAACCCATATGAGCTAGAGGTAAAACCCAAAGGAAAAACAATTGCAGGCTCATGGATAATGGAATGGTGGAAAGATGGGGTGATGACCAGAAAGGTGGTGGAGTTAAATAAAAGATATGTCCCCAACTCAACTTGGGCATTTAATCATTATATCAAGAACCAAATACAATATCAAGAGGCAAATACAATTAACAATGCATATGAGAGAAGAACCAAAACAAAAAGGGTTTTTGTATGATGCTCAAATGCAAGGTGGCATGATGACATGAGCATGATATGATGATGCTGCAACAATTATATGTAGGAAGTAGCCATTATATTACTAGACCAAGTAGCATTACAGTTGTTAGACAAATGGGATGCTACAACTCTCCCCCACTAAACAGGAATCTTGCCCCAAGATTCTAGGAAGAAGAAGAAGACTCAAAAAGGGTAGGATAGTTGGCACGGAGTTCCTCTTTACGCTCCCAAGTGGCTTCATCAACAGAATGGTGCGACCACTGCACCTTGCAGAACTTGATGGACTTGTTGCGAGTCCTTCTTTCTGCGACTTCCAGGATTTTTGTGGGGTGTTCTTGATAAGACAGGTCTTCTTGGAGATTGATTAACTCATGATCCACGGTCCTGCCGGGATCCTTGAAGCACTTCTTGAGTTGGGAGATGTGGAAAACATCATGAACCTTGAGTTTTTCCGGGAGCTCAAGAGCATAAGAAACTTCTCCTCTTCTACCACGAATTTTGAAGGGACCGATGTATCTAGGAGCCAGCTTTCCTTTGATACCAAAACGGTGAGTGCCTTTCATGGGAGTGACACGAAGGTACACGAGATCACCAGGGGCATACACCATGTCCGTGTGCTTCCTGTCATAATTGCTCTTCTGGCGACTTTGAGCAATCTTCAGGTTCTCAAGAATGATATGCACCTTCTCCTCCGCTTGAGTTACAATGTCAGGCCCAAACCAAATTCTTTCTCCTGCACCTGACCAACCAATCGGAGTTCTGCACTTGCGACCATAGAGAGCCTCAAATGGTGCCATCTTCAGACTTTTCTGGAAGCTGTTGTTGTAAGAGAATTCAGCATAAGGAAGACATTCCTCCCACTTCATGCCAAAAGAGATGACGCAAGCACGAAGCATATCCTCCAGAATCTGATTGATCCTTTCAATTTGTCCTTGCGACTGAGGGTGGTAAGCTGTGCTGAAGTTCAACTTTGTTCCCAAAGCATTTTGGAAACTTTCCCAGAACTTGGAAGTGAAGATGCTCCCACGGTCTGAACTGATCTCAAGCGGAACCCCATACGGAGAGACAATTCTGTTGATATAGAGTTCAGCCAACTGAATTCCCGAAATTGTTTCCTTGACGGGGAAGAAATGAGCCACTTTAGAAAGCCTGTCGATGACAACAAAGATTGCATTGTTGCCCTTCTGCGACCTTGGAAAACCAGTGATGAAGTCCATCTCTACTTTCTCCCATTTCCATTCCGGGGTTTTCAATGGCTGTAGAAGACCGAAAGGTTTCTGATGGACAGCTTTCACTCTGCGGTAGACATCACACTCCGAGACATACTTGGCACAATATCGTTTCAAACCCGGCCACCAATATTGTGTTTTCAAGTCCATGTACATCTTTGTGCTGCCAGGGTGGATAGATAGAACAGAATCATGCGCCTCCTTGAGAACTTGCTCTCTCAAACCCGGGTAGTTCGGAACAAACATCCGGTGTTCAAAGAAAAGCGTGCCTTGATCATCGACGTGGAAGGACTCATACTTCGGAAGCTGAAGTTTGGAGGTGATCTTTCTGGTGTGCGGATCACCACGCTGATGAAAGCGAATCTTCTCTTCCAAGAGAGGAGTAGCCAGAAGGTTCAGGAGGTGCCCTTGTTCCACAATTTCCAGGTTTAGCTGACGGAATTCCTCGCACAAGAGAGGTTGCTGCTCTTCCATCATGAGGTTGTTGACATAAGCCTTGCGGCTGAGAGCATCGGCCATGACATTAGCTTTGCCCGGTGTGTAGTTGATGGTCAAATCAAAATCATTGATTGCTTCAATCCATCTCCTCTGCCGAAGGTTGAGATCAGGCTGAGTGAAGATATACTTCAAACTTGTGGTCAGAAAAGATCTCACAACGGTTGCCAAGCAAGTAGTGCCTCCAAAGCTTCAAAGCAAAGACAACTGCTGCGAGCTCGAGGTCATGTGTGGGATAGTTGATCTCATGCGTCTTCAACTGTCGAGAGGCATAAGCAACCACTTGCTTTTCTTGCATAAGGACCGCACCCAATCCTTGCAAAGAGGCGTCACAGAATATCTGGAAAGGCTTAGATGTATCCGGAGGAACCAAGACTGGTGTGGAAGTGAGCTTCTCTTTGAGTGTCTCAAAGCTTGCTTGACATGCAGGAGTCCAAAGGTATTTCTTGCCTTTCTTGAGTAGATCGGTAAGAGGCTTCGCTATCTTCGAAAAGTTCTGAACGAAGCGCCGGCAATAACTAGCCAAACCAAGGAAGCTCCGCACTTCTTTGACATTTACAGGAGGAAGCCATTCAACAATTGTCTTCACAGTTTCCGGGTTGACTGCAATGCCCTTGGCAGAGATGACATGACCAAGATAGGTTACTTGAGGCCGCCAAAACTCACACTTTGAGAACTTTGCATACAAGCGGTTCTCACGAAGCTTGTTTAGGACACACCGAAGGTGTTCTTCATGCTCTTCCTTTGACTTAGAATAGACTAGGATGTCATCCAGATAGACCACAATGAACTTATCCAGGTACTCCATGAAGACCGAGTTCATAAGCCTCGAGAAGGTAGCAGGTGCGTTGGTGAGACCGAAAGACATGACTGTGTACTCATATAGGCCATAGCGGGTGGTGAAAGCTGTTTTAGGCACATCTTCCTTGCGAATCTTGATTTGGTGATAACCACTTCTCAAGTCAAGCTTAGAGAACACCACAGCTCCAGCTAGCTGATCGAAGAGATCATTAATCCGCGGAAGGGGATATTTATTCTTGATGGTTTTAGCATTGAGAGCCCGATAGTCAACACAAAGTCTATCAGTCCTGTCACGCTTCTTCACAAAGATTGTTGGGCTACCCCCAAGAAGAATTACTCTGTTGAATGAAACCCAACTTCTCTTGTTCATCAAGCTGTCGTTTGAGTTCAGCCAACTCAGCAGGACCCATTTTATAAGGCCGCTTGGAGATAGGAGCCGTTCCAGGTTCAACCTCAATTACAAACTCAACCTCATGATCCGGAGGCATACCCGGCAACTCTTCAGGAAAGACATCCGGAAACTCACAGACCACTGGGACACTCTGAATAGCTTCCATAGCATCATCATTCAGAGCCGCCAAAGAGAAAAGCTGGACAGCAGGAGTCAAACTTGGAGAAAAGACTATATGGCCTTCAGGAATCTTCAGAGAAACCGAGCGTTCAGCACAATCAATCACAGCTGCATTTGCCGTCAACCAATCCATGCCCAAGATGACATCAATGTCAGAATTGCCCAGAAGAATTAAGGACGCCGAGAACGAAGAGCCACCAATCTCAACTTGGTTGCCATGGCTGATATGAGCAGCCCTCATGTTTGAACCAGGAGATAGAACCACCAGATGACGTGATAAAGGAACCCTATCCAGATCCTGCTCTTGTGCAAACTTATGCGAAACAAAAGAATGCGATGCACCAGAATCAAACAAAACTCGTGCAGGGACTGAGTTAACGGGAAGCATACCCATCACAACTCCAGGTGCATGCTCATCTTGAGCGGCGTTGACACAGTTGGCACGAGCAACAGTAGACCCGGGCTTGGTGTTGATGTTGAGAGCCCGAGGTGGTGGTGCACGAACCATAGGAGAGCTTGCCGCAGATCTTGGACGGGGTGGAGGAAGAGCTTTGTTTTTCAACGGACAGTTCCAGTTCAGATGCCCAGGGTCTCTACACGTGAAGCAAGCACCATGTGGACGTGGAGCAACGTAGCCAGGGACTCCGCCAGGCGCTCCAGGGTAGTTGTGGGTGTAGCCCCTGGGAGCAGCAGTGATGAAGTTTGGTGGCCTTGCCGCGTAGCTTGCAGGTCTTGGTGAAGCCGGGAGCGACGGTGGGGTGTTAGGAACCCAGACACGCCGATTAGAAGGAGCTGACATTGCTGAAGAGCTTGGTACATCACGGTTGTGTTTCTTGGACTCCTCAAACACTTGCCTACTTGCTTCCTCCTGCAGAGCTGTATGCTGAAGTTCCAGAAAAGATGCCGGCCTTGCATGTGTGATTGCATATTTAATCGATGCATTGAGCCCTTGCCTGAACCTCTTTTGCTTCTTCTTGTCATCGGAGATCTCATCGCCACCATAACGAGAAAGATTCATGAAGTTCCTGATGTAGGTATTGACATTATCATTTCCCTGCTTGAGGTTGAGAAACGCTTCCTTCATCCTCTCCATGACAATTTCTGACAGATACTGCTCTTTGAACGCTCCAGTGAACTGTCCCCAAGTAGGCTGAAAACCAGTGCAGTTTGCCTTCAGGTAATTCTCCCACCAGAGAGTTGCATCTCCCTTTAGAAGGTGAGTAGCACATTTTACCCATTCTTGCTCAGGAACATCAGCAGTCTCCAGTAGCCTTGACATCTCGCGCAACCAATCATCAGCATCAAGTTGTTGATCAAAAACATAAAATTGGCGAGGGTTGAACTTCAGAAAGCTTTTGATGTCTCCTCGCTTGGGAGGTGGGGGTAGTGGAGCAAACTCATTCCTCCGAACACTTTCCTCAAAGCGCTGCTGGTTCTGCTGCATTGCTGCCAAGGCATTGGCGATGTTTGACAACGCGGATCCCAGTTCAGGTGGTCTGTCCTCATTAGAACGACGTGGAGCCATCCTGTGATTGATATAAAACACAAGTCAGTACTATAATGGAGAATAATAATAATCCAACATAGTACCAAGATGGAATTAACCAAGATTAAAGGATACAAATTACTAAGATGATATTAAAATATCAACCAAGTTCAAAGCACCTAGAAGATATTAAGCATATCGCACACGACTGAAAAGGAGTGTGGTACACAGATATATCAAAGAAAAATTTTCCACAAATTTCGGCATTAAAATACCAATAGATGCGCAAAATTACTTAACGAATCAAGATTAGTGACTCTACCAATTCAATATACCAAAGCGAATGATAAGAGTAGTGGTATGGTCGCGACTCCATCCCGCACTCAAATCATTACTCCGCACATGAATAAGTGGAACACATATCCTAACCCCTTCTTCTCACGATGAACCTAAAGATTAGTAACTATAGAAACGAACACCCCAAACAAGATAACGTCGGGTAACAAAGAGTAAGACAGATCGCGTCGGTTTGCAAACGCCTGTCGCTATGGAATGTACCAACAGTTGATAACCAAAAGGCCGATTGTGATAACAACTTGGATGCAACATATAGACAAAGAATTACACACACACACACAAACACACAACCTATGGTACTACGGAAACCCAGAACACGTGAATCCTAGTTTGAACTTTTAAGAAGAGGATTGAAAACGTTACACTTCCTTACCAGAAAAGGATGGGTGGGTGGGTAAGAAGAAAAACGGAAGCAGTCCTACTCTCGCGTTTTGTTTTTCCCTAGTATACATAACTACCAAAAATATTTTGCTAGACTGACAACGACCATTTGGCTGAGACCCTGAAGGTCGGGATGGCTCTGATACCAATTGTAACTACCTCGGTGAATTACGCTCCTAGATACAAGCCTGGATGAGCGGAAATGGTTGAAATAGTACGGTGGGGCCAAAAGCAACTCACAGGTAGACCTTTCGGCCGTCCCAACCATTCCCAATCATCGGGACAAGTACGGGCGGCGTAATCGGCAGGCGAAGGGATCAACTACATACACAAATGAGTATGTATGCAAGCCACCATACAATAGTACATCAGAGCCATACCATCTAAAAAGAAAGGAAATATAGCAACGCCATACGGCAAGATTCAAATGACCTAGATAGATATAATAGTTTAGGATATTTCCTCATACATCACACATCAGAGTACCAGGCGGAAGCTGCAAACAAGGTCCGAGTACGGATAAGAAGAAAATCGGCATAAGATGCCCAGAAATAAGCACATCCCGCCCACAGATCTCACGGATCCCTGTTCCCGGAATCTCTACACCGAACGATCGTTGCCCATATCATCAGCCTCCTCCACCCAGTATCCATCTTGCGAGGGTACCTGTTCATCTGAACCAATAATTTATCGTGTGAGACCCTAGGGGTACTCAGCAAGTCTTTATGCCTCTAAAGGGGACACAACCTGGGGGACGCAATTGCAGCAAAAGATAAACCCTAACAGTTCTATAGATACTCGCTAACCATCCGCCTAACCAAAGATAGACGGATGTCCGTGAATTAAAGACAACAGTTATAACAGTAATATCCACAGATCCATCCTCCTCCTCGCTTACCATCGAGGAAGCGGACGAACAACCCCCCATCCGTTGGCAATTTTATTAACCATTCCATGAGTGTTGCACTATTTACTAGTCAGTTACTTAGTCAAATTAAAAGCGGTACTTTAGTTATGCTTGTCTATGATCGAGAAACTGTGCTCCAAGTCGTCCATAACCGCGGACACGGCTTTCAGAAAGTTTTACCCTGCAGGGGTGCACAAATAGCAACACACACTCGATCAACCTCGGAAAAACCAAATCAAAACCCAACGAGGCCTTCACGACAAAGCAATCACAGGATTCAGAAATATTTCAGGGGGCCACCCCTTGGAGTACACCCGCAACGAAACTGGCCGGCTCCGAGACGGACTCAAGGTTTGTGGGGCCGGCTGTAAACGACTGGGAACCCGAAAGTGTGACTGGGCTTGCCGATACCGCGTAAACGGGTCACCATTCCTAAACAGTACAGGTGCTCCTCGCACAATCGTAAATAAAGCAGTAGCATGGCATAAGTACAGGATAGTAAATAAAACCTCAAACTAGTTTGTGGCCCCAAGAAATAAGACGGAATCAAGCTCTGGCTCCGGGGGGTCCCATAAGCCTCCCGGATGTGGATAGCGCGAATAATCAAGGAACATGAATCAAGTACTCGGGGTCCTACGGGACACAAGTGAGCAGGAAAAACCAAATAGCAGATATTGCCCACCGGTGCCACTTTCATTAGTTATCCCATTACTACTCAGGTTAAGTTGTTTAAGTACCTCGTTATCCAACAGACTCTCACATACCCTACACATGATGTTCTACGACTCGCATGGCTCAAACAACTCCTATAGTAATGGCTCATGGGATGGAGGAACAAGCTTGGTGGGGTTTAAAAGTAAAGGCGATGCAATACTTGGGATTCAATTTAATGCAATCGTGACTCAATGATGCAAGAGTAAGATAGAGGCAATAGGTGTTGTATGTATGCAAGCATGTGGTAGTGCTTTCCTGGCAACTCAGTTGAAGTAAGGGATGGATCTGGGTAGTGCTCCTGGTTCTCTTGATATATCCCCTGCTCAGTGTCTATTCGAAGAAGAACCAAACAAACAAGGGCCAATATAAATAAAGTACACAAGCATAGGAATAAATGCGTCAAGCAAACCAATCATGCCATGATGAATGATGCACAAGTTTCATGGCAAAAATGTAGCATGGCATGGGTGAGGTGTAGAATACAAGAAATAAACATTTTATTGAGTTTTGGCCACACTTTATTGTCATATTAGTTGCTGTATACTATATCTTTATATGATGCATGCTGCAATTTAAGTCATGGATAGCATAAACAGAAAGGTCTCGTCGAGCTGATCATTTTAGACATATCATTTGTTTAATTCGGAGTTACAGAACTAAAGTTATTAATTATGAAGGTCCAGGGGCATTTTATCGTAATTTAAATTAACTTGAAATTTTAAGTGTGCAAAACATATTTTGGATGGCATATTTGAAATCCTCACATTTTTCTGATTAAGAAACATATATTATTTGTTAAATTTGGATTTATAATTTAAAAGTTATTTGGAACAGATTTAAATTTGAATTTTAAACAAAATTTGAAAAGGTTTTAAATTAAACAGAAACAGAAACCTTTTTATTCTCAGCCTGGGCCTAGCCACTGCCAGTGACAGGTGGGGCCAGGCTGACTCAGCGCCACACGCACGCACAGGAGTGGAAGGGACCGCGGGTTAATTGAAACGTTTGTCGGGAGCCTTTTTAGAAAAAGTCACCGACGCTGGCTGGTGGGGCTATAGGGGAATGCGGTTAGAGCGGCAAAAAGCACAGGGGGGTATGCGCAAAAGGTGCAGCGGCACTGTGGATCTTCCTCTGACGCGCGGACAGACGCGCGCTGGCACACGCGCGACGCGCGCGGCGCGAGGGTTCGAACCCGCGACCTCGGGCGGGCTAGCAGAGGCGGCTACCGCTGCGGTGGTGTGAGGTTGGTGACTGGTAAGGGGGTGGGGCCTAGGTAGGCTTCTGCGAGGCGCGGCGCGGAGCAGATGACAGCGCCGCCGACGCACGCAGCGTGCTCGACGGAACAAACGGCGGCTACAGACGACGACAGCGTGGCGGAGGTTGTCAGGGAGGAAGGTAGGCTCACCGAGAGGACGTTGGCGTGGTCGACGGGCTCGGGGTGGTCGCGATCGTCGGCGAGGCTGGCGCACCGGCGGAGCTAGGGTTTCATTGGCGGCGCGTCGGTGTCCCGCGTTCTGGCCTTTCTCCTCCTCGCTGCGGTTCACCGAGGCGGCGCCGGGGGTCTCCAGTACTTCCTCGACGCCCCCAACCCCACGCCCGCCTCCTCGTACAGCAGGTGAGCGCCGGAGCCGACGGTGGCAGGCGTCGGGGTAGATGGTGGTGGAGCGGGAGAAGGGAGGCGAGGCAGGGCCTCTGGGTGGATCTGGGGATGCAGGGGAGGTGGAGAGAGGGGTAGATAAGGACGGGGAAAGAGGGTGCCGTGGGGGTGGGGTAGATGGGAAAAGGTGGCCTCGGTGCCACCTTTCTCTCCTCCTCCTCCTCACGTGCATGGGTCGGGGCAGTAGCAGGGGGAGGGAAAGGAGGCTGCCAGGTGGGTCCGGTAAGAGGAGCTCGGGGTGGGGCAGGCTAGGCAGAGAGAGAGAGCAAGAGAGAGGAGAGGGGTAGGCTCGGGTCTGGTTTGGTGCTAGGTTAGGAGGGGCTCGGCTAGGGTTGGTCTTAGGGTTTGGTGGGAAGAGAGAGAGAGAGAGAGAGAGCTGGGGTGTGGGACCAGAGAGAGGGTGGCCAGGTGGGGCAGGCATGGTAGAGAGAGGAGAGGCCGAGAGAGAGAGAAAGGTATGGTTTAGGGTTGCTAGAATGGAGAGGAAAAGGTGAGAGCTAGGTTTTTAGATGCTTGCATTCTCCAACTAGATCAAGCAAGATCAACACAAGCTCAAACAAGATCAAGACAAGAAAAAGAGAGGGATGTGGTGATAGGGTTTTAAGAAAGATCAACATAGATCAAGCCAAAAGAAGGATGGATATAGAGATGATCCACTCAAAAACCAAATAAAATCCAAATGACAAGCAAAAGATGGTACTTGCATGGGCCATGCATAATAATTAATACCATGCTTATTTTGTGAAAACAAGATGATTTACATGGCATTATTCTTATGCGCTCCAAAATGTGGAGTAAGGCCTAAGCAAAAGAATTTAAAGAAAGTCCCAAGTGGAGTAGATGGAGATGATCACATTTGATTATAATTGGGACTTGCTAGCGTGTATGGGCCACTAGATGCTTAATAGTCCCAAAAATATTCCAACATGAGCATAATTCCATGATAATCCATATGGAAGCTAGGAAAAAGGGTTCCACTCACAAGGCATGCAAAGGTGGCCATGTGGCTCTCATATAACAAAGATCTGAAAACAACATGATGCTAAGATGAGAGCATGTGGAAAAGGAATTGGATCGATCCCAACCCATAGGAGCTAGAGGTAAAACCCAAAGGAAAAACAATTGCAAGCTCATGGATAATGGAATGGTGGAAAGATGGGGTGATGACAAGAAAGGTGGTGGAGTTAAATAAAAGATATGCCCCCAACTCAACTTGGGCATTTAATCATTATATCAAGAACCAAATACAATATCAAGAGGCAAATACAATTAACAATGCATATGAGAGAAGAACCAAAACAAAAAGGGTTTTTGTATGATGCTCAAATGCAAGGTGGCATGATGACATGAGCATGATATGATGATGCTGCAACAATTATATGTAGGAAGTAGCCATTATATTACTAGACCAAGTAGCATTACAGTTGTTAGACAAATGGGATGCTACAACTCTCCCCCACTAAACAGGAATCTCGCCCCGAGATTCTAGGAAGAAGAAGAAGACTCAAAAAGGGTAGGATAGTTGGCACGGAGTTCCTCTTTACGCTCCCAAGTGGCTTCATCAACAGAATGGTGCGACCACTGCACCTTGCAGAACTTGATGGACTTGTTGCGAGTCCTTCTTTCTGCGACTTCCAGGATTTTTGTGGGGTGTTCTTGATAAGACAGGTCTTCTTGGAGATTGATTAACTCATGATCCACGGTCCTGCCGGGATCCTTGAAGCACTTCTTGAGTTGGGAGATGTGGAAAACATCATGAACCTTGAGTTTTTCCGGGAGCTCAAGAGCATAAGAAACTTCTCCTCTTCTACCACGAATTTTGAAGGAACCGATGTATCTAGGAGCCAGCTTTCCTTTGATACCAAAACGGTGAGTGCCTTCCATGGGAGTGACACGAAGGTACACGAGATCACCAGGGGCATACACCATGTCCGTGTGCTTCCTGTCATAATTGCTCTTCTGGCGACTTTGAGCAATCTTCAGGTTCTCAAGAATGATATGCACCTTCTCCTCCGCTTGAGTTACAATGTCAGGCCCAAACCAAATTCTTTCTCCTGCACCTGACCAACCAATTAGAGTTCTGCACTTGCGACCATAGAGAGCCTCAAATGGTGCCATCTTCAGACTTTTCTGGAAGCTGTTGTTGTAAGAGAATTCAGCATAAGGAAGACATTCCTCCCACTTCATGCCAAAAGAGATGACGCAAGCACGAAGCATATCCTCCAGAATCTGATTGATCCTTTCAACTTGTCCTTGCGACTGAGGGTGGTAAGCTGTGCTGAAGTTCAACTTTGTTCCCAAAGCATTTTGGAAACTTTCCCAGAACTTGGAAGTGAAGATGCTCCCACGGTCTGAACTGATCTCAAGCGGAACCCCATACGGAGAGACAATTCTGTTGATATAGATTTCAGCCAACTGAATTCCCGAAATTGTTTCCTTGACGGGGAAGAAATGAGCCACTTTAGAAAGCCTGTCGATGACAACAAAGATTGCATTGTTGCCCTTCTGCGACCTTGGAAAACCAGTGATGAAGTCCATCTCTACTTTCTCCCATGTCCATTCCGGGGATTTCAATGGCTGTAGAAGACCGAAAGGTTTCTGATGGACAGCTTTCACTCTGCGGCAGACATCACACTCCGAGACATACTTGGCACAATATCGTTTCAAACCCGGCCACCAATATTGTGTTTTCAAGTCCATGTACATCTTTGTGCTGTCAGGGTGGATAGATAGAACAGAATCATGCGCCTCCTTGAGAACTTGCTCTCTCAAACCCGGGTAGTTCGGAACAAACATCCGGTGTTCAAAGAAAAGCGTGCCTTGATCATCGACGTGGAAGGACTCATACTTCGGAAGCTGAAGTTTGGAGGTGATCTTTCTGGTGTGCGGATCACCACGCTGACGAAAGCGAATCTTCTCTTCCAAGAGAGGAGTAGCCAGAAGGTTCAGGAGGTGCCCTTGTTCCACAATTTCCAGGTTTAGCTGACGGAATTCCTCGCACAAGAGAGGTTGCTGCTCTTCCATCATGAGGTTGTTGACATAAGCCTTGCGGCTGAGAGCATCGGCCATGACATTAGCTTTGCCCGGTGTGTAGTTGATGGTCAAATCAAAATCATTGATTGCTTCAATCCATCTCCTCTGCCGAAGGTTGAGATCAGGCTGAGTGAAGATATACTTCAAACTTGTGGTCAGAAAAGATCTCACAACGGTTGCCAAGCAAGTAGTGCCTCCAAAGCTTCAAAGCAAAGACAACTGCTGCGAGCTCGAGGTCATGTGTGGGATAGTTGATCTCATGCGTCTTCAACTGTCGAGAGGCATAAGCAACCACTTGCTTTTCTTGCATAAGGACCGCACCCAATCCTTGCAAAGAGGCGTCACAGAATATCTGGAAAGGCTTAGATGTATCCGGAGGAACCAAGACTGGTGTGGAAGTGAGCTTCTCTTTGAGTGTCTCAAAGCTTGCTTGACATGCAGGAGTCCAAAGGTATTTCTTGCCTTTCTTGAGTAGATCGGTAAGAGGCTTCGCTATCTTCGAAAAGTTCTGAACGAAGCGCCGGCAATAACTAGCCAAACCAAGGAAGCTCCGCACTTCTTTGACATTTACAGGAGGAAGCCATTCAACAATTGTCTTCACAGTTTCCGGGTTGACTGCAATGCCCTTGGCAGAGATGACATGACCAAGATAGGTTACTTGAGGCAGCCAAAACTCACACTTTGAGAACTTTGCATACAAGCGGTTCTCACGAAGCTTGTTTAGGACACACCGAAGGTGTTCTTCATGCTCTTCCTTTGACTTAGAATAGACTAGGATGTCATCCAGATAGACCACAATGAACTTATCCAGGTACTCCATGAAGACCGAGTTCATAAGCCTCGAGAAGGTAGCAGGTGCGTTGGTGAGACCGAAAGACATGACTGTGTACTCATACAGGCCATAGCGGGTGGTGAAAGCTGTTTTAGGCACATCTTCCTTGTGAATCTTGATTTGGTGATAACCACTTCTCAAGTCAAGCTTAGAGAACACCACAGCTCCAGCTAGCTGATCGAAGAGATCATTAATCCGCGGAAGGGGATATTTATTCTTGATGGTTTTAGCATTGAGAGCCCGATAGTCAACACAAAGTCTATTAGTCCTGTCACGCTTCTTCACAAAGATTGTTGGGCTACCCCCAAGAAGAATTACTCTGTTGAATGAAACCCAACTTCTCTTGTTCATCAAGCTGTCGTTTGAGTTCAGCCAACTCAGCAGGACCCATTTTATAAGGCCGCTTGGAGATAGGAGCCGTTCCAGGTTCAAGCTCAATTACAAACTCAACCTCATGATCCGGAGGCATACCCGGCAACTCTTCAGGAAAGACATCCGGAAACTCACAGACCACTGGGACACTCTGAATAGCTTCCATAGCATCATCATTCAGAGCCGCCAAAGAGAAAAGCTGGACAGCAGGAGTCAAACTTGGAGAAAAGACTATATGGCCTTCAGGAATCTTCAGAGAAACCGAGCGTTCAGCACAATCAATCACAGCTGCATTTGCCGTCAACCAATCCATGCCCAAGATGACATCAATGTCAGAATTGCCCAGAAGAATTAAGGACGCCGAGAACGAAGAGCCACCAATCTCAACTTGGTTGCCATGGCTGATATGAGCAGCCCTCATGTTTGAACCAGGAGATAGAACCACCAGACGACGTGATAAAGGAACCCTATCCAGATCCTTCTCTTGTGCAAACTTATGCGAAACAAAAGAATGCGATGCACCAGAATCAAACAAAACTCGTGCAGGGACTGAGTTAACGGGAAGCATACCCATCACAACTCCAGGTGCATGCTCATCTTGAGCGGCGTTGACACAGTTGGCATGAGCAACAGTAGACCCGGGCTTGGTGTTGATGTTGAGAGCCCGAGGTGGTGGTGCACGAACCATAGGAGAGCTTGCCGCAGATCTTGGACGGGGTGGAGGAAGAGCTTTGTTTTTCAACGGACAGTTCCAGTTCAGATGCCCAGGGTCTCTACACGTGAAGCAAGCACCATGTGGACGTGGAGCAACGTAGCCAGGGACTCCGCCAGGCGCTCCAGGGTAGTTGTGGGTGTAGCCCCTGGGAGCAGCAGTGATGAAGTTTGGTGGCCTTGCCGCGTAGCTTGCAGGTCTTGGTGAAGCCGGGAGCGACGGTGGGGTGTTAGGAACCCAGACACGCCGATTAGAAGGAGCTGACATTGCTGAAGAGCTTGGTACATCACGGTTGTGTTTCTTGGACTCCTCAAACACTTGCCTACTTGCTTCCTCCTGCAGAGCTGTATGCTGAAGTTCCAGAAAAGATGCCGGCCTTGCATGTGTGATTGCATATTTAATCGATGCATTGAGCCCTTGCCTGAACCTCTTTTGCTTCTTCTTGTCATCGGAGATCTCATCGCCACCATAACGAGAAAGATTCATGAAGTTCCTGATGTAGGTATTGACATTATCATTTCCCTGCTTGAGGTTGAGAAACGCTTCCTTCATCCTCTCCATGACAATTTCTGACAGATACTGCTCTTTGAACGCTCCAGTGAACTATCCCCAAGTAGGCTGAAAACCAGTGCAGTTTTCCTTCAGGTAATTCTCCCACCAGAGAGCTGCATCTCCCTTCAGAAGGTGAGTAGCACATTTTACCCATTCTTGCTCAGGAACATCAGCAGTCTCCAGTAGCCTTGACATCTCGCGCAACCAATCATCAGCATCAAGTGGTCGATCAGAAACATCAAATTGGCGAGGGTTGAACTTCAGAAAGCTTTTGATGTCTCCTCGCTTGGGAGGTGGGGGTAGTGGAGCAAACTCATTCCTCCGAACACTTTCCTCAAAGCGCTGCTGGTTCTGCTGCATTGCTGCCAAGGCATTGGCGATGTTTGACAACGCGGATCCCAGTTCAGGTGGTATGTCCTCATCAGAACGGCGTGGAGCCATCCTGTGATTGATATAAAACACAAGTCAGTACTATAATGGAGAATAATAATAATCCAACATAGTACCAAGATGGAATTAACCAAGATTAAAGGATACAATTTACTAAGATGATATTAAAATATCAACCAAGTTCAAAGCACCTAGAAGATATTAAGCATATCGCACACGACTGAAAAGGAGTGTGGTACACAGATATATCAAAGAAAAATTTTCCACAAATTTCGGCATTAAAATACCAATAGATGCGCAAAATCACTTAACGAATCAAGATTAGTCACTCTACCAATTCAATATACCAAAGCGAATGATAAGAGTAGTGGTATGGTCGCGACTCCATCCCGCACTCAAATCATTACTCCGCACATGAATAAGTGGAACACATATCCTAACCCCTTCTTCTCACGATGAACCTAAAGATTAGTAACTACGGAAACGAACACCCCAAACAAGATAACGTCGGGTAACAAAGAGTAAGACAGATCGCGTCGGTTTGCAAAAGCCTGTCGGTATGGAATGTACCAACAGTTGATAACCAAAAGGCCGATTGTGATAACAACTTGGATGCAACATATAGACAAAGAATTACACACACACACACACAAACACACAACCTATGGTACTACGGAAACCCAGAACACGTGAATCCTAGTTTGAACTTTTAAGAAGAGGATTGAAAACGTTACACTTCCTTACCAGAAAAGGATGGGTGGGTGGGTAAGAAGAAAAACGGAAGCAGTCCTACTCTCGCGTTTTGTTTTTCCCTAGTATACATAACTACCAAAAATATTTTGCTAGACTGACAACGACCATTTGGCTGAGACCCTGAAGGTCGGGATGGCTCTGATACCAATTTTAACTACCTCGGTGAATTACGCTCCTATATACAAGCCTGGATGAGCGGAAATGGTTGAAATAGTACGGTGGGGCCAAAAGCCACTCACAGGTAGACCTTTCGGCCGTCCCAACCATTCCCAATCATCGGGACAAGTACGGGCGGCGTAATCGGCAGGCGAAGGGATCAACTACATACACAAATGAGTATGTATGCAAGCCACCATACAATAGTACATTAGAGCCATACCATCTAAAAAGAAAGGAAATATAGCAACGCCATACGGCAAGATTCAAATGACCTAGATAGATATAATAGTTTAGGATATTTCCTCATACATCACACATCAGAGTACCAGGCGGAAGCTGCAAACAAGGTCCGAGTACGGATAAGAAGCAAATCGGCATAAGATGCCCAGAAATAAGCACATCCCGCCCACAGATCTCACGGATCCCTGTTCCCGGAATCTCTACACCGAACGATCGTTGCCCATATCATCAGCCTCCTCCACCCAGTATCCATCTTGCGAGGGTACCTGTTCATCTGAACCAATAATTTATCGTGTGAGACCCTAGGGGTACTCAGCAAGTCTTTATGCCTCTAAAGGGGACACAACCTGGGGGACGCAATTGCAGCAAAAGATAAACCCTAACAGTTCTATAGATACTCGCTAACCATCCGCCTAACCAAAGATAGACGGATGTCCATGAATTAAAGACAACAGTTATAACAGTAATATCCACAGATCCATCCTCCTCCTCGCTTACCAACGAGGAAGCGGACGAACAACCCCCCATCCGTTGGCAATTTTATTAACCATTCCATGAGTGTTGCACTATTTACTAGTCAGTTACTTAGTCAAATTAAAAGCGGTACTTTAGTTATGCTTGTCTATGATCGAGAAACTGTGCTCCAAGTCGTCCATAACCGCGGACACGGCTTTCAGAAAGTTTTACCCTGCAGGGGTGCACAAATAGCAACACACACTCGATCAACCTCGGAAAAACCAAATCAAAACCCAACGAGGCCTTCACGACAAAGCAATCACAGGATTCAGAAATATTTCAGGGGGCCACCCCTTGGAGTACACCCGCAACGAAACTGGCCGGCTCCGAGACGGACTCAAGGTTTGTGGGGCCGGCTGTAAACGACTGGGAACCCGAAAGTGTGACTGGGCTTGCCGATACCGCGTAAACGGGTCACCATTCCTAAACAGTACAGGTGCTCCTCGCACAATCGTAAATAAAGCAGTAGCATGGCATAAGTACAGGATAGTATATAAAACCTCAAACTAGTTTGTGGCCCCAAGAAATAAGACGGAATCAAGATCTGGCTCAGGGGGGTCCCATATGCCTCCCGGATGTGGATAGCGCGAATAATCAAGGAACAGGAATCAAGTACTCGGGGTCCTACGGGACACAAGTGAGCAGGAAAAACCAAATAGCAGATATTGCCCACCGGTGCCACTTTCATTAGTTATCCCATTACTACTCAGGTTAAGTTGTTTAAGTACCTCGTTATCCAACAGACTCTCACATACCCTACACATGCTGTTCTACGACTCGCATGGCTCAAACAACTCCTATAGTAATGGCTCATGGGATGGAGGAACAAGCTTGGTGGGGTTTAAAAGTAAAGGCGATGCAATACTTGGGATTCAATTTAATGCAATCGCGACTCAATGATGCAAGAGTAAGATAGAGGCAATAGGTGCTGTATGTATGCAAGCATGTGGTAGTGCTTTCCTGGCAACTCAGTTGAAGTAAGGGATGGATCTGGGTAGTGCTCCTGGTTCTCTTGATATATCCCCTGCTCAGTGTCTATTCGAAGAAGAACCAAACAAACAAGGGCCAACATAAATAAAGTACACAAGCATAGGAATAAATGCTTCAAGCAAACCAATCATGCCATGATGAATGATGCACAAGTTGCATGGCAAAAATGTAGCATGGCATGGGTGAGGTGTAGAATACAAGAAATAAACATTTTATTGAGTTTTGGCCACACTTTATTGTCATATTAGTTGCTGTATACTATATCTTTATATGATGCATGCTGCAATTTAAGTCATGGATAGCATAAAAAGAAAGGTCTCGTCAAGCTGATCATTTTAGACATATCATTTGTTTAATTCGGAGTTACAGAACTAAAGTTATTAATTATGAAGGTCCAGGGGCATTTTATCGTAATTTAAATTAACTTGAAATTTTAAGTGTGCAAAACATATTTTGGATGGAATATTTGAAATCCTCACATTTTTCTGATTAAGAAACATATATTATTTGTTAAATTTGGATTTATAATTTAAAAGTTATTTGGAACAGATTTAAATTTGAATTTTAAACAAATTTTGAAAAGGTTTTAAATTAAACAGAAACAGAAACCTTTTTATACTCAGCCTGGGCCTAGCCACTGCCAGTGACAGGTGGGGCCAGGCTGACTCAGCGCCACACGCGCGCACAGGAGTGGAAGGGACCGCGGGTTAATTGAAACGTTTGTCGGGAGCCTTTTTTAGAAAAAGTCACCGACGCTGGCTGGTGGGGCTATAGGGGACTGCGGTTAGAGCGGCAAAAGGCACAGGGGGTATGCGCAAAAGGTGCAGCGGCACTGTGGATCTTCCTCTGACGCGCGGACAGACGCGCGCTGGCACACGCGCGACGCGCGCGGCGCGAGGGTTCGAACCCGCGACCTCGGGCGGGCTAGCAGAGGCGGCTACCGCTGCGGTGGTGTGAGGTTGGTGACTGGTAAGGGGGTGGGGCCTAGGTAGGCTTCTGCGAGGCGCGGCGCGGAGCAGATGACAGCGCCGCCGACGCACGCAGCGTGCTCGACGGAACAAACGGCGGCTACAGACGACGACAGCGTGGCAGAGGTTGTCAGGGAGGAAGGTAGGCTCACAGAGAGGACGTTGGCGTGGTCGACGGGCTCAGGGTGGTCGCGATCGTCGGCTAGGCTGGCGCACCGGCGGAGCTAGGGTTTCATCGGCGGCGCGTCGGTGTCCCGCGTTCTGGCCTTTCTCCTCCTCGCTGCGGTTCACCGAGGCGGCGCCGGGGGTCTCCAGTACTTCCTCGACGCCCCCAACCCCACGCCCGCCTCCTCGTACAGCAGGTGAGCGCCGGAGCCGACGGTGGCAGGCGTCGGGGTAGATGGTGGTGGAGCGGGAGAAGGGAGGTGAGGCAGGGCCTCTGGGGTGGATCTGGGATGCAGGGGAGGTGGAGAGAGGGGGTAGATAAGGACGGGGAAAGAGGGTGCCGTGGGGGTGGGGTAGATGGGAAAAGGTGGCCTCGGTGCCACCTTTCTCTCCTCCTCCTCCTCACGTGCATGGGTCGGGGCAGTAGCAGGGGGAGGGAAAGGAGGCTGCCAGGTGGGTCCGGTAAGAGGAGCTCGGGGTGGGGCAGGCTAGGCAGAGAGAGAGAGCAAGAGAGAGGAGAGGGGTAGGCTCGGGTCTGGTTTGGTGCTAGGTTAGGAGGGGCTCGGCTAGGGTTGGTCTTAGGGTTTGGTGGGAAGAGAGAGAGAGAGAGAGAGCTGGGGTGTGGGACCAGAGAGAGGGTGGCCAGGTGGGGCAGGCATGGTAGAGAGAGGAGAGGCCGAGAGAGAGAGAAAGGTATGGTTTAGGGTTGCTAGAATGGAGAGGAAAAGGTGAGAGCTAGGTTTTTAGATGCTTGCATTCTCCAACTAGATCAAGCAAGATCAACACAAGCTCAAACAAGATCAAGACAAGAAAAAGAGAGGGATGTGGTGATAGGGTTTTAAGCAAGATCAACATAGATCAAGCCAAAAGAAGGATAGAGATAGAGATGATCCACTCAAAAACCAAATAAAATCCAAATGACAAGCAAAAGATGGTACTTGCATGGGCCATCCATAATAATTAATACCATGCTTATTTTGTGAAAACAAGATGATTTACATGGCATTATTCTTATGCGCTCCAAAATGTGGAGTAAGGCCTAAGTAAAAGAATTTAAAGAAAGTCCCAAGTGAGAGTAGATGGAGATGATCACATTTGATTATAATTGGGACTTGCTAGCGTGTATGGGCCACTAGATGCTTAATAGTCCCAAAAATATTCCAACATGAGCATAATTCCATGATAATCCATATGGAAGCTAGGAAAAAGGGTTCCACTCACAAGGCATGCAAAGGTGGCCATGTGGCTCTCATATAACAAAGATGTGAAAACAACATGATGCTAAGATGAGAGCATGTGGAAAAGGAATTGGATCCATCCCAACCCATATGAGCTAGAGGTAAAACCCAAAGGAAAAACAATTGCAAGCTCATGGATAATGGAATGGTGGAAAGATGGGGTGATGACAAGAAAGGTGGTGGAGTTAAATAAAAGATATGCCCCCAACTCAACTTGGGCATTTAATCATTATATCAAGAACCAAATACAATATCAAGAGGCAAATACAATTAACAATGCATATGAGAGAAGAACCAAAACAAAAAGGGTTTTTGTATGATGCTCAAATGCAAGGTGGCATGATGACATGAGCATGATATGATGATGCTGCAACAATTATATGTAGGAAGTAGCCATTATATTACTAGACCAAGTAGCATTACAGTTGTTAGACAAATGGGATGCTACAACCAATTAATGCATGTAGTCTCTGCATGAACCATGTTCAGCTTTAGTCGATTCACCCTCAAGAACATCATAGGCTACGGGAAAAAGGCCAATTATTCGCATCCATAGCACAAGTGGTACCAAGCTGTCCCCTGAACCTCCCTGTTAAAGAAGTTGCATCTGTTGCCAAGTATGACCTATAGCCGTCTAGGAACACCTTCCAGCATGACCTCAGGCAGACAAAACATCTCCTGAAGCATTTCTTATCTGCGTGCTTATACTTAACCTCCCTTGAGACCTTTTCTCTTCCTTTCACATCCTCGTAATCAATGTCAACAACACTACCAGGTGATGTCTTCTCTACCTCAGCTTTGAAACTATACAACATGTGAAAACTGTCAGTCCACTTGCCCTGAATGAAGTCTAGATCCATCTCCTTCCCATCAAAGACTCTATGGTAAGGAATCAGAATGTTAAACTTTTCGCTAAGCTTAATTCGGAGTTCAGCAGGTCCAATGCTATGATCCTGCCTCACCCTGTCAAGTACCTTAGAAGCAATTCACTTGGTTGTCGTCGGTCTAACTTTATCACTTAAAGAAGTATTAGGGAAGTTGTGTTTCTTCGTGTTTACCTTGATCTGCATTCAATAGGAATAAAAATAAAACAGAGGACTCATCAGCAGAACAAATATGAGAAAGATAGAAATTAAATGTAGGTATTGCAACCTAAAATGGGTATAAACCCTGCATTGGAGATGCATGCAATCTCCATTTACACAACTTACTTTCCCTACAATGCTCCCTAAATCTCTTTTGGTCACTCTTTTCAATGATAAATTCGAACCCAACTCTTATTGCATAGGTAGCAACGACATATCTGCATTCCTCCATAGTAACAAACACAGCCCCCTCATAAATTGTAGGGTTGTCCCTATCAAAGTGTATCACTGGCCTGTCCTCGTCTTTGTCATTGTATCTGCATCCCATTTCCCCATCCTCATATTCCTCTTCCTCATCAGTCCCATAGTCAGGCTCATAGTTCGAATCAGCCAAATATTCCCTACTCTCCATCCTATCAGGGTCAGCAGCCACATCTAGATATGCTTTCTCATCATCATCATCATCATCTTCGAGCACAAAATTACCCTGACCGCCAGGAATTTTGATGTCTTCATGATCAATGAAAGGTTGGTCGGTCGCGCTCGGTATAAAAAACAAAGCCTGCTTTGTTCGCTTTGCACACGGCCCGGTATCATTTAGGACAGTCTGTTCCCCGGTATCTTTGTTAATGATGAGCACAAATATCAGCACAGTCCCCGTGCCGAGGTGTTTACTCCACATCATGGCCAGAGCCTCCTCAGTTCTAATGTCGCAGAAAGTCTGTGAATTGGTGTCATAGTACCTGATTACGAATTCATCATGCTGGACAATGGGAAACTTGCCAAATTGCATGTGCAAGACACTTAGAGTTATGTCCTCTTCTTCTACTGTCAGCCGATAATCAAATCCACTGGTAACTGCGATTCTACCGTCGGACAGGGTTTCAGTCTGACACCCATGCCGAATATTCAAAAGAAATTTGGATGAAGCAGACATCCTACTGTCACCAACACAGATCCTCTGCATCAACACGGGACTAGAAACGCCAATTGGGAGATGCAGAGATGGAATTGCAGTTCTTACCCTTCAGGGAGGATGTACGACACGTTCAATGGGCTCCAGAGAACCAAAGCTTTGCACCCCGCGTCCTCTTCCCCTGTTCCGTGCTCCTCCATATTCTATAGCCTTGAAGGGTCCATCTCCTCGCTCTCCGTCCAGGAAGGACCTATCTCCGTGTTCTCCAGCCACACAGGATCCATTTCCGTGTGGGATCCAGATCAAATCCACCATCATTGCGCGAGAACCTAGCGCCCACCAAACGATTTCCATTCCCAGACGAGCCTGGATGGCGACAGAGGCAAGGAGACATGGCAAGGGGGCAAGGCAGGGCAGGTACTGTGGGTAGGGGATGAAGGGAGGACGATAGTCCAGGGGGAGGACGAGAGTGTTACCGGAGGGGACGGAGTGGCGGCGTGCAAGATCAGAGCAGTGGAGCAGAGCGGAGCTGCGAGCGATAGAATATGGCAAATCACAGAATAATGAGGAGCACTAATCCTCGAACCTAGGATGCGCACCGTCGACGGTCGAGGTTGCGGGGCCCACCAGTCAGTAAAACACCACGTCCTCATCCCCTGTTTCTGATGGTGTTGCTACAATTCTACGATCATAGTGGCATAGGAAAAATTTCTAGACACAACTAATGACCTCGTAAATATACTTAAAATGGAACCTTGACCTGGTACATTGCCCAATCCGGTTGCTATCCATAACCTGTATTTTTAATATCTTAGCACTCTTATGCTGAGAAGGGAAATAAAGATTCAGCAGTTAGTTGAACTAGTTTTGAATAAATAAGATACACTCTTAGGAAGCTTAGCTATGGCCCCACCTAAGCAGAAGCCGCAACCCCGGCAACCGCAACGGACGCTGCCGAAGCTCGGCTATTTGGCCCCTCTAAGGCAGGCCATGCGGATGTAATATAAGGCCGGTCTTCCATTACCATCCGAGATGGTTGATTTCACAGAATGTGCTGCATCTGTGGCGGCGGCGGTGGTAACGGCGAAGTCCTCCACGGCGTCGAGAAGGGCCAACCGAGCGTCGTGGAGAATGCGTGCGGTGGCATTGTGTGCTATGCGCATGATAAAGAAGGTACATTACAAAGCGTTCATGTGAGCTTGCCGCCAAGGAAACAAACCACCGAATAGGGCGGCGCCAAAGTCAACAAACTCTCGCCTCCATGCCTCGGTGCGGGCGACCTTACCGTGGGGAAATCTGGGCGCATGCCATTAATGGCAAAGACTATCGATCCTATGCACCGTCGGTGGCCACACCGTGGCGGTGTGCATCTATCTACACTCAGCTTGTTGGAGGGTTCGACAGCTGGATCTGACAACGGGCAACAGCTCAGCGCCGGAATTCGGGTTCAGATTCACACGGACCTACGATCCCTGCCAAGAGAAGCCGGAGTTCACCTTCAAAGAAATCATTGTAGCCGTGTGATTGTTCGTACTGAACATGGACTGGTTCAAGGACGTCAACTAGTGCATGAACATTGCAGATCTCTTGAAGTTTGGCAGGAAGGAAAAAGATCAATTGTGGTTAAACTTACGTCCTCTCTAGGCAATTGGCTAGGCAACTTTTATGGTGGAGATCTGCAGTTTCTTCAGTGTAGAACAGTTATGATCATAGACTAACTCTGTAGAATGCCCTTTGTAGAGGTAATAGCCCCCTTTTGTGCAGTTATCCCATACTGTAGTATGGGACTAGTTTAGAAGTAACCAAATACTATCAAGATGTATCTATTTATTCAATTACTATCGTCGGTTGAATTCAGTTTACTGTCATACTTCTCCGAGGCAGACAAGATTCAGACAGCATTTTATGAATTGATCTTGGGTGGTTTATTCATGCAAGTTCCATACAGAATCACGCACCAGCTCGAACAAATATATGTAAAAATTGTTCGAGGCATACAAACAGCAGCATTTCGTGCCTTTCGGATCGCTCACCAGCAACATTTTCCCTGCAAAGGTGACATTGATCATTGCTAGCCCACCCTCTTTTAGGTGGCTAACCTTGGTTATTAACACAAATTCATTAGCCACACATACTACAAATTCATTATCCACAAAAACTACAAATCATTAGACACACGTACTTCAAAATCATTAGCCACACAAACTACAAATCATTAGCCACACATACTACGAATTCAGTAGCCACACATTACAAATTCAGTAGCCACACATACTATAGCAGTGCAAACTATTACATAAGGTGTACTACGTGATCGACTCTCAACTGTATTTTAGATTCACTAAACCTCTGTCTTCACTCGAGGGAAATCAGAACCACCAGCCTGTCCACGCTCGGTTCCCCCATCGATACCATGTGCTCCATCGCGGAACGGTGGTGTTCTTGTGCCATCGATCCTTCCAGGCCAACATTGCAGGCGACGAGGACGCTTTCTGGCCGCCTCGTCGGGGTCCTAAATGCCATGTACCGGATCCAGAACCTCCTGCAGGTGGATGATCACCGGGTGCTTCCAGCAAAGTTGTCCTCATGCCCTGCTTGGAATCTCGACATTGTACATCTTAGGAATAGTGTCTAGATCTTTCAGCCATGCCTTTACCTTGATGATCCATCTGTCGCTCGGTGGCACAATCTCCACAAACTCTCCGCCAAGGCTACTAACGACCTGCTTGAGGGACTCTGGTTCCTAAGCATTCAAAGGGAGGCCATCAAAGCCGAGTTTAGAGAAGAAACAAAGCTGCCCTAAGCGATCGTCCAACCAATAGGCGCGATGACAACGCAGGAAGCTCATTTTCTCCCCATAGCACTCGAAAGAACGGGAAGAATTCAAAACGCGCTCGCTGTCTGAGATGTGGGCGAACTGTACAAAGAAATCAAATGGCGACACACATACCTCAATATTGACCACTTTTCGTCTGATCCCAAAACGAGACCTGAAAGTCGACACCAAGTCTGCCGGGAACACGACGGGATGCGTGCCCAAAAATGGTGGCCATGAGAGCATTGTCGTTGAACTCCTCTGCTAGGGCTACCATGCCTGGGGTGCGCGACTGCACGCAACCTCCCAAGGACAGTCGCCGGTCTGGATTACCTGTCCGAACACGCTCCGTCATGCGAGAAGTTCTAGGCTGGGGACGCGAATCTCCGACACGTCGACTAGGAAAAAAGAGGCGAGGGCGGCGGCAGCGAGCTTCGATTAAGGACGTGGGAGGTTGACGGCCATGGAGGGGATGCAAGGAGAGAAACGGCAAGCTCCGATCTGGAGACCAGTAGTCGGAGCTCAGCAAGGTAATGGAGAGGGGAATAATAGGGGAGAAGAACAGAGTAGAGAAGAAGATCTAGTCCTCGCAGGGGTAAATCAGTCCATGACCGCAAAGGATAACGGGAAATACTGACGGGTCAATGAAAGAAGAGTTGACCTAACGGAGGGATTTGAGTTCAACCTTTTCTTGACTCGCGAAGCTACTACAGCCCTTCCGCGAGATTACACGTGACTTGGACCCCGCGTTACCTTGGCATCGGAACTTTCGGGCCGCATATTACAATTCTCGAAGACGTGAGCCTCCAACGCGCAGATCTCTCTCCGCCAAATGACGCTCGCCACCTCATTGAGTCAAACATAGAGGTGCGACATTATGAGGAAGAAGACGTGTACGTGGGACCCAAGTGCTTTGGCCCACGCATTGGTCAGACAAAATTTCCGTTTGACTTTGGTATCGCCAAACACATCCAGCCCTACGACGGTGCGGCTTGGCCAGATACCTGGCTCCAGGACTTTTTCCAGGCCTGCTGCATCGCCAAAGGAGGAAACAGCCTGGTCGGAGTCTGATATCTCCCACTTATGCTGAGGAAGATGGCTCGTTCATGGCTCATTGAACTGCTAGAAAATTCAATTCATAACTGGTATGATATGCAAAGTGCATTATTTTCAAACTTCGAGGGAACATATAGGAGGCCCTGCATAGTCGGAGACTTGCAGCGTTGCACTCAAAGACCCAAAGAACCTTGTCGGGATTACCTCGGACGCTGGATTGACACGAAGAACTCTTGTGAAGGAGTAAACGAGCAAACTACGATAGAAGCTTTCATCGCAGGACTCCCAGTCGGACTTTTTCATCACAAATTGAAGCGTGACCACGTCACAGATTTGGGAGAAATGATAGAGACGACAAGCAATTATGCAGATGCCGATAATGATTCCGAACGTCTGCTAAATATTTTGGCCAATCCCAATGCGACCAAACAACACAAATAACAAGATCAGAAGCGCAAGAACACCTCAGAAGATAAACCGGCTACGGACAACTTAGCTGTCAACGCAATGTTCGGATCTGAAGAAAGAGGAGGGTGCGGAGGCAGCCGGGGTCGAGGCCGTGGAACTTCCTGAATCCAGGGCAGAGGAGAACAGCAACCCATAAGAACCTATACCAGGGCCGGCATTGCCAACAATCCCTGTGTCCACCACTTGGATAGTAACGGAGGATCTACCCACACAAATGCCGAGTGTCGTTTCAATGACGAAATCAAAAAGACTAATCCGCTGGCTACTGAGCCAAGCGACAAAAAGGAAAGAAAAATTCCGAGAAAGGCAAGGATCCCAAGGAAGATTCCGACATGGAAGAAGCGGATGCCGCACAGCCCAAGTCGGATGGAAAGAAGGATTTTCCGACTAAGAAATACGCATATGTCTGCTTCCTTGGATCTCAACTGGCTAAGGCCAAGAAGGCGGCTCTCCGTGAGCTTAACACCATGGTTCCGACTGTTCCACAATTCCCGGATTGGTCGGATGTAACAATAACCTTTGATCGCTCAGATCACCTGAGGAAAACACATCGTCAGGGAAAATATCCTCTGGTCGTCAATCCTCTCATTGATGGCTATGAGTTCTCTAAAACTCTCATGGACGGTGGAAGCAGCATTAACATCCTCTACATCGAAACACTCCACCGCATGAAGATCCATGAGAGCCAATTGAGTTATAGTAGTGTAACCTTCCATGGCATTGTACCAGGGAGACAGGATGATTCTCTGGGTGAGATTTCTCTGGACGTGACATTCAGAACCCAAGAAAATTACCAGACCGAGCCACTCTCTTTTGAAGTGCTACCGTTCAAAAGTGCTTACCATGCCATCTTTGGACGTCCGACTTACTGGGCGTTCATAGCTCGTCCATGTTACATCTACAATATGATAAAACTTCCAGGTCCAAAGGGCATCATCACCATCCGGGGAAATCCAAGGAAAGCGCGAGAGTGTGACGAAGGATATGCTGCCTTTGCCGAAGTCGTGCTAGACGCCCAGGAGTACCAGGAGATCAAGAAGACTATCAACCCGTCCTAGATGACCGCTTCAAAGAACGAGGTTCTGAAGCCAAGCATACAGTTCAAGGCATGATAAGAGACGAATAAAACTCACTGAAGGAAGATGATCCCTCCAAGACGATGAACATAGGGGTAAGCTTAAACCTCACATAGGAAAGTGCACTCGTCGAGTTCCTCAAAGCTAATAGTGTTATCTTTGCATGGCAGCCTTCTGACATGACCGGAGTACCTAGGGAACTTGCCGAGCACTCTCTTAATGTGTACCCTGATGCTAAACCCGTCAAACATTCTTTACGAAGGTGTGGTGATGAAAAGCGCAAATCAATAGCCAAGGAATTGGCCCGACTAGAATTAGTCAGATTCATAATAGAGGTCATCCATATAGATTGGGTGGAAAATCTTGTCCTCGTCCCTAAAAAGGACACTATTGATTTAAGTGTGTGTGTTGATTATACCGCTTTGAACAAGGCATGCCCAAAAGACTCGTTCCCTTTGCCAAGAATCGATCAAGTTATCGACTCAACGGCAGGGTCGGAACTACTCTGTTTTATCGACGCATATTCCGGATATCACCAAATATCGATGAAAGAGTCGGATCAAATTAAGACATCTTCCATCACTCCTTTCAGAACCTTCTACTATAAAACTATGCCTTTTGGCTTAAAGAATGCAGGAGCAACATATTAATGTACTATGCAACATTGTCTCAACAATAAAATCGGACGCAACATCCATGTATACGTACATGACATAGTAGTTATGTCCAAAAAGAAGGGAACTTTAATTTCTAACTTGGAGGAAATATTTGCTAGTCTACATAAATTTAACATGATGCTAAATCCAAAGAAGTGTTTCTTGGAATTCCAGCCGGAAAATTGTTAGGTTTCATCATCTCTGAGCGAGGCATAGAGGTAAACCCGGACAAAATCAAGGCTATACTCAACATCACCAGGACGACTCGCCTGAAGGACGTGCAACGTCTCACTGGTTGCATCGCAGCAATGAGCCAGATCGTCAGCCTACTCAGAGAAAGAGCCGCACCTTTATACAAACTCTTCAAGAAAACCAACAAATTTGTCTGGACCCAGGAAGCTGATACTGCCCGGCAAAGTTTGAAAGAACTACTTTCGAACCCACTAGTTTTTGGAGTGCTAGAACCTCAGGACCCTATGTTACTCTACATTGTAGCGACCAACAAGGTCGTAAGTCTGGTAAAAGTAGTGGAGCGCGAGGAAGAAGGCCACGAGCATAAGGTAGAGCGTCCAACTTATTACCTGAGTGAGGTTCTGACAGAGTCAAAACAACAATATACACACCATCAAAATCTAGCCCATGGAGAATTATTCGCATCTAGAAAGCTACACCACTATTTTCAAGAGTATAAGATCACAAGTTGTGAGTACTCCTCCCATGCAAGACATAATTAATAATCGTGATGCCATAGGACGTGTTGCAAAGTGGGGAATAGAGCTTGCGGCTTTCTACATTGAGTATAAGCTGCGTACAGAAATCAAGTCCCAAATACTTGCCAATTTCGTTGTTGATTGGATAGAGGGGCAGAAAATACAAGTCCTCCAGACTCGGAATTTTGGACCCTTCATTTTGACGGATCAAAATCACGAGGATGCTCGGGGACTGGCGTGGTGCTCAAATCACCCCAAGGAGATAAACTATTCTATGTGTTACAAATACACTTCACGGCGACCAATAATATTACCGAGAATGAAGCATTGTTACATGGAATACGCATGGCCAAAAGCATTGGTGTAACAAGACCAATGTGTTACGGAGACTTGGGTTTAGTTGCTCAGCAAGTATCTGACATATGTAATGCAAACAAGCACATGGATACATACAAAGCTGTCGTGGATGAATTATCTAAATCATTCGAGGGTTTAAAAGTTCAAACACATCCCTCGAGCAGAAAATGAGGAAGCAGATGCTCTATCAAGGATAGGCTCTGCGCGGAAACAAGTACCGGATGGCGCTTTTTTAGAGCATTTAAGGGTCCCCTCCATCACCGGAGTTGATAAGGACTATCTGACAAAATCCAAATCACCTTTAGTAGCAATTCTGGCTGTAATTCCCAGCTGGATTTCCTGATAGAAGGAAAATTACCCGAAGACGAATTCCTGAGCTGGCAGATCGTTCGACGAGCGAAATCCTACACGATAATAAAACGTGAGCTCTATAAGTGGAGTGCTTCTGGGGTTTTTCAGCGATGTATATCTCCAGAAGAAGGAGTGTAAATCTTACGAGAAATCCACAAAGGCGACTTTGGTGACCATGCTGCAGCAAGATCCTTAGTGGCATAAGCTTTTATACACGGATTCTTTTGGCTTACATCTAAGGCGGATGCCGATAAAGTGGTCAAAACGTGCAATGGTTGCCAAAAGTACGCCCGTCAGGCACATGTTCTAGCTGATCAGCTGCGAACTATCCATATTACATGGCCATTTGTGGTCTGGGGGTTTGATATGGTAGGGCCATTTCGCATGGCAAAATATGGATCTACTCACCTACTAGTGATGGTGGATAAATTCACAAAGTGAAATGAGGATAAACCCGTAACGAGTTGCCATGACGCCACATCCAGAAAGTTCGTGGAGGACGTGATCATCCGATTCGGATATCCACAAAGTATAATTACTGACAATGGGAGCAATTTTTCCATGGGAGGACTTGCCGAATTCTACGAAAAACAAGGGATCCGACTCGATATTGCATCAATTGTGCATCCATAAGATAATGGACAAGTCGAAAGAACTAACGGTCTTATTTTACAAGGACTCCGACCTCGTCTCGAGGCACCACTTCGTCGTGCAGCGGGGGCTTGGGCGGAAGAATTACCATCTGTGATATGGAGCTTACGTACAACTCCTAACAGATCAACTGGATACACTCCTTTATTCTTGGTCTACGGTGTAGAAGAAGTTCTTTCGGGTGATCTAATTCATCAATATCCACGAGTCAAAGCGTATATCGAAGAAGATGCAGAAGTTTATCGATAGGATGATCTCGATATAATTGAAGAAGTTTGCATCGTTGCTGAGTAGAGAACTATAGCCTATCAGCAGAAGTTGCGCAAGTATCATAGTGAGAGAGTACAAAACCGTTCTTTCAGGAAGGGCGATTTAGTTCTCCGACTTGTGCAAAAAAGAAAGCACAAACTTTCCCCGATTTGGGAAGGACCTTTTATGATCAGCAGGGTTCTGCATAATTGGTCATATTATTTAACCAATATGAGACAAGTCAAGGAAACACCAGATACTCAGGAGATAAAGCGAGTTGGCGGTAGTACAGACCCAGATGAGATAGACCTCCCATTGAATATTGCACATCTACGTCCCTTCTATTCTTAGTTATATTTCCTTGTAATCATATATGTACATATTCAAAGTGAAATAAAGTGTTGGTTTCCTCATATGTTATCTTTGAGAAGTTTTTTCCATCTTATTTCCAAAAGGTCATGTCATTTTTAGAAATCCCAGAATGCTTGAAAGTACTTTATGCTCATGTTCGTTTTGGTTATGATTTTTGAATATCTAAAAAATGTTACCCTAGGGTAAAAAATTCAATTTATTGTTTACACTTTAGTTTTTTATCTGATTTCTTAAACGCGGTTATCTTTCGAGTATTGAATTGTTCATACTAGAAGCCGGATTTGTTCCCGAGTTTAAATTGGTTTAGCAATTGAGCTCCGTTGCTCGACAAAGTTTCCGTGCTAAAGGTTGGGCGGCTCATGAAAGGGACGAGGCAGAGAACCAGATAAAACGACAAGTATAAGCATAAAAAATAGTGCTCCAAAATTTTTCAAGCACACACAGAAAATATATACAAACAAAGTTCTACGATAGTAAAAGCATCAGTTCTTAAAGACCAACACAAGCAAAATAATATTTCCATCATTACATGCCCAAGTTCAGAATAATGCATTATAAAATGTTTATGCTGAAGAATCAGGGGATGGTGATGAAGAGTGTGAAGTGCTGGAGTCGACAAAATTCTCACCCTGGACCTTGGACTCGGAAGCTGCTTGAGCGAGGTTGTCTGCTGGCTCGAAGTCTCAAAGTTCCTGCGACGTTATTGACTCCTGAGGAGAGCTAGTTAAGTCGGCGTTTTCTTCGATTGCATCGAGGACTGAGTCTCTGCCGGCTCTATCGTCGACAGAGTCGGATCTAGAGCTTATGTGGTACACAAAATAGTGCCTCTTCTTGTTCATGTTATTGAGGTAGTGGCACAGCTTGGTTTCCGCCTCCTCCATCTCAAAGCTTTCCTTGATATCGGTGATTGCTTCGTAATCGATGTAGGTGACTCTCCTCATCTTCTTTATCTTGCTCCTCAAGAGTAGTTTTTCTTCTACGACATCGGCAGGGCCGGATCCGTAGCAGATATATTCTTCATCCGTGTATCCAATCTTGTCAGGGAGATCAGATCCGGATTTTTCTTCCACCTCTTCTTCCACTATAGGAGTGGGCTGGGTGGGTTCGATTTTTTCCAGGATCTTGAACTCTTTCGCCTCTGCGAACAAAGTAGATCCGAATTTTTCTTCCGCCATGGTCATCACCTCGAGGGTGGGTTGGGCGGGTTTAGCGAAGATGAGGTAAATATCGATCTTGCCTATAGACATGATCGTGTCGGTCGTCACGGGTTTGCTAGATGGAATCTAGGTCTCGTCGAGAAGAACGAGAGGGACATCACTAGTGTAGACCATGTGACCCATGGCGATAGTTTCACGTGGAACGAAGCTCCAGAGGTCACCTACCCATGATGGGTGCCAACTATCGTCGGATTGTCGACAAGTACGCCATAGGGGTCCTAGTGGCATTGGAAAGATGGGGTGTGAGACGTCGGATGTTCCAGGAGCAGTGAGCACAAGTTTAGCCAAGTGCAGATCCAACTGCGATGATCAGATCCTACTCCTGCTAGCAACCCAGTAATATATCGGCGTAAGTCAGATGTTAGAGCGGATTACAAGAGAGGTTCGCATGTGCGAGTTGTGATTGTGGTAGTAAGATTGGTTGTGCCCTAAAGGCTTCTATAGGGCTGGTTTATATACATACCAGGACCTAGGGTTACAGGAGATCTATCCGGCTACGTTACAGAGTCGGTAACTATATAGAGCTTGGACTACAAGTAATACTACAGGCCTAAGTCGGTAACTCTTTTGGGCCTTATCGTAGACGGAACTGGCTAATCCTCTTTCTCTGACTGGGCCTCCCATGAAGCAAAGCTCTAACCCGTTGGTGGGACACCCTGATCAGCGAGTCCTGTGGGTATACCCGAAAAGTATATCCCCAACAAGAGAGGGAACGGGGAGGAGATAAGACTAGGGGAGAGGGAGAGAGGAACGTGGGCCTTGGGGGAACCGCCAGCTCACCAGAAACACGGTGGAGGGGTCGTTGAGGCCGGGGGAAGTCGGCGGGCGGCGAATCGAAGGTGGCCGACGCCGGATAGGATGAAGACCATGGCGTCAATTCGTGGAGCGCGGGGTCGACTCCATCGGGGAAGATGGCCGGAGTGATGAGGCGAAGCTCCTGGGCACCTCGGTTGGGCGAGGGGAGGCTAGAGACGATAGAGATGGCCGGTGAAGTCTAGGCTAGGGTTCGGGCTCTCCAGGGGTGAGCACTAGAGGGAGAGAGGGACCTAGATAACATGATATGGAGAGAGAGAGAGGAGAGACGTGTGGTTCTCTAGCATAGTCATCCGATCCAGGGGCGGCGACGGTGATGTGGCGGACGACGAACCCGGCGGTGGCACACGGCTGCTTAGGTCGTCGGCGTCCTTATGTTCGAGGAAGAAGAATAGAAGAGAACGGCGGAGGGGTACGGGCCGCATGGGCCAAGTTGGAAAGACTGTTGAGCTACTGCGCACTGCACTGGCGGCAGAGAGAGGAGAGGTAAACAGAAAGGGGAATTGGGTTGCGTCCCAGATAGGTTTAGGAGTAGTTTTATTTTCTGAAACTTTTTTTTAATTTCTGTTTTCCTTTTATCTCTTTGTAATTTCAAATTACTTTCAGTTTTTCATTAGTTTCAACATACTAGAAATTTTGTAAATATATTAAAATAGTGTAGGGGCCCTTGTAACAATTTGGGCTCCATATATTTTTGGGTCTTCAAATAATTAAAACCAATAGAAGGTTTTTAAATAGAGAGGAAGGGATTAGGGTTTAGGGTTTTGATTCATTTGTTTCATACATTTTAAATGCTGATGATGCTCATGAATGCACAATCATATCCTAATTAACATTTAATAAAACTAGGGGTGTTTTATGGATTATTCAGCCTAGCCAGATAATCCGAGGGAAAATCCGCCCCCATGTAGTACGCCGCGCCTTGGCTGCACTTGGAGTTTGGGCAGGGCCGGATTATCTGGCCCTTGGCAGGGGCAGATAATCCGTACCCAAACACACCTTCTTGTTTCTTTTGAATATGCCATGATCTGCAGCACTCCAATACACATTAAATAATCCTTGGAATTCTTATCTAACACACAAAACATTATAGATCATGAAATGCTCTTTCAAACGGCCTCTTCAATGACCACAAGATCAATCGCCAGCTCCACCTCTCCACTGATCTCGGTGAGATCAAGATGGGCATACTTTCCATGACCGCCCTTGCCGATGGTCTAGCAAATCTCAGAGCACCGGAAAAATATGCCAAGTTGGTGATCCACTGCCTCAATGGCCTCTCCGAGAAGTACAAGCACGTCGCTGACTTGATCTCCCTCATGCCCGAGATCACCTTCGAGAAGTGTTGTTCTCTCCTCGCGCTCCAAGATATGAAGCGGAAAAAATCGCCAAGCCCAAAACTCTGACATGGCTCTCTTCATTGACGGTGCCAACTCTGTCAAAGGCAACGACAATTGCCGTAAGAAGAAGGTTGCGACTGAGGCCGCCAAGGAGGGAGCTATCATCTAGCACCAGGCCCCTGCTGCACCATCGGCCGTTGCTTCACCAACCTGGCCCATGCTGCAACTCCCATGGAACGACACGATCCAGCTGTGGCCCTACGGTCTGGCACACAACTACGTGTCACATCCTACACCCTCGCCACAAGCCTTCTATGCATAGGGGCCCTATAGCATGATGCACTCCTTCTATTGATACAGATATGGATAGGGACCTCCGCCCCCTGCTTATGGCTATGGCGCCACTCTCTCGTCACCGACACCATCATCACCGGCTCCATCAACTGCCTCGTGGGATCAGTTCGTGTTCATGCATCAGTTCCAAATGATGGGCTTACATTCATGAAATTGGGACTAGAAAAAAATTTCATTGCATATTTGCATAATGAAAATTCTTAAATTGAAATAATGACTAAAGCCTTAAATTATGTGTGTCACTATATCCCTAAAGGGAATTAAATTGGCTTTATAAAAATACACTATTGCTAAGGACGAAATTATTGCTAAACAATAGCCTAATGTGATCTACTTGAAGTTAGAAAGTTTTAGAAACAAAATTAAGATCATTTGGAATTCTTATGAGAAAGATATGGAGGAAAGAATAAATAGAAAAATAAGAGAATAAAGAAAATATCTAACTACTACCCAGCCTACCGCCCCGGCCTACCTAGCCCTGCGGCCTAGCCCGCTAAGCCTGGCCTTACCTGCCGCTCACCTCGCCTCCCCGCGTAGCACGGAGCCGCAAGCCGCCGCATGGGCCGGCCCAACAATCACCGCCAGCCATGCCAACCCGTGTATACCCTCTCGCTGACGCGTGGGCCCCGTGCTGCCATCCCCTTCCTCCATCCAGATTCCCTGATGAACATGATTTCATCCTCTAACCGAAATCCCGATCGATTCGGCTTGTATCCACGTCAATCGTTGCCTCCTTCTCCATGCCACCCCCTCCATACATACATATGCTTCGATCTGCCCGTTTTTTCCTTTTCCCGAATCCTTACCACCGCCCCATCATTTTTCGATCTACATCCACGCTGTCGCCATTACCGAGCTCGGAATCTTGAGGTGGAGCTCGACTTCGTCGCCCTTTATCCATGTTCTTCATTAGGTTCCATTCTGCGTGCTCTGCTATTTCCCCTGACTCGCTCTTCCCTACGTAGATCACTGCTGACTCATGGAATTCCTCACCGGAGTTCGCCGCGTCACCACCACCTCCATCCGCCCACCGACGATGTATCGGGAAGCGAAAGACAACGTAGATCCCACCATCGAACTCACCATACCTGCCTGATCCTTGTCCGCTACCCCGCTATCACCGGTGAACACCATAGTCTCCGCCCCGATGCCACCTAAGCCCCACTGCTGCCAGTCGTTGTCGACCACCCACTAGAGACGAAGCAACGGTTCCCAGCCGTTGGATCTTATTTGAATGGCCAGGATTAGATCGAACCCGTGAAGGGGTATCGACGAACTAGGATGCGGAATCTCGCCATTCTCGTCAACACTGCCCCATCAACGTCGCATCGTCTGCCAGGTCAGCACAGTGTCCTAGTCAGTGCCCAGTCAAGATAGAATATTCTCAGGGAATATCCCCTCTTAATTGAAATTGAAATTAAAATTGCAGAAAATGGAGTAAACTTGCAAAATTCATATAAAAAGATCTATAGATCCAAAAATAGCAAATAATATATTAATGGATTCATCACATTGTATAGAATACTAATAGGAGATTAGATCTAACTTTTATACTAAGTATTTAATGTAATAATTTAAATAGGTTTAATAGCCTTTTTGAGTATTAAATCCATGATAAACTAATTATAGACATAAAAATATGAATAATATATCGAATGAAAGCTACTTTAATTTAGATTAATAATATCACATTAGATCTAATATTTGCAGTACATATTTACCGTAATGCTTTAATTAGTATTAAGGGAATTTTAGATATTTAAATCTATAGTAAATTATTTATAGATCACAAAAATATGAAGAATATGTCCCTGGATTCATAATCTCATGTAGATTACAGATCTGGTTGTAGATTTAATTTTGGGTAATGTAAACTATTTAAATGATTTAAACTCTTTTAACTAGTAATTAAATCATTAGAAAAGATTTACAACTCTGATTAAGGTGAATCCAATTCCAACTGGTCGTAAATGTCCTCCATCTAGTACATACTAGACCAAAAATTTATAGTCCCACCGACCCATATTAGTTGACTCAAATTTATCTAGATTTGGATGAATGTAGACACTATTTAGTAATATAGTTTCATCCAAATTTTGATAAATCCAAGTCAAATAATATGGGTTGGAGGGAGTACAACAATTAGAACATAATTTGCAACAGAACTATTAAAACCTCATTGTTGACAATCAAGATTTAATAATAAATATCCTATTGCATTAAATGATCGCCTACATGCATAATGTGATCTAGTACTATTTAGAGAACTCATTGCAACCATTGTGATATATTAAATTGTCATGCATGCATTTGTTCATCATTGTTTTATTGTATTGCACATAATTGCTATGTTTTGAATGGTGTGTTTTGGTGTGCTTCCTTCCAATGTTAGATTGTGAGGAGTGCAACTACTGCGATTGCAACTACTATTATTGCAAGTATTATGATCGTGACAAGTACAACGCTTTCTATTGTGAGGACTATACTCTCGACACCTAGCAACAAGGAAAGTAGATGCTATTTTGTTCATGATATTTACCTACTATTTTCTATGAATGTGTAGTGTATTTTCTAGATGCATGTGTAGGAAAGTACTATCGCTATGCTATGTCCCATATACCCGGGTAAGAATTTCTTGTAGTTGAACTACCGTATGTCTAGATGTTCTTAGCCATGATGTGATAGACAAAGGCTGGGCTACATCATATGATAGCTGTTGTTGTTAGTGTTGTTTTGAGAAAACTAAAAAAACATAATTAATGAACCCCCTGGGTGTGATAGGATTGACATTTTTTGGTGGTATCATTGCGGAGAGGCACCCATGTATCAAGAGAAAATGATTGGCTTCTTTTTATTTGGTAGCTTACATGAACAACCATGTGCCAATAATGAAACAGGTGGTTGGTTAGACTTAGTAGGTTGTGGTAACTCAAACCCACGTAGCGATGCAGCCCAACCTATGGTCGTTGCCACATCAAGGTCTCCAACTTATGCCAAGTCATCATGGACTCCAAAGGTGAATCCTATCCTCTTTGATATCACACTTCCTATCCTATTGAATGGTACTACTTCGTTCTCCACCCTATGACCATGATAGGTTCACACCGGCGAGTACGGAGACGAGGGAGGAACCCCGAGGACTCATGCCTGAGAAAATGGAGGATTGGAAGAGGAGACGGAAGAAGCTCCAGCTGGAATCAGCGCAGAACCGGCAAACCGGAGCCACAGCCAGATTCTACGATGACAGCACCGACGAACCGGGCGCACCGCCAGAAATCCCGGTGCTAGGACCGGTCAACGGACCCACCACAAGAAATCCTCATTCTATGCCGTTCCAGTGCGCAACCAGAATATCTAGCAACGACCGGAAATCTCGGCGCCAGATCTAGTGCCGCTGGACTTACTGCTGGAATTACCTGCCTACGCGTGGATCTGGGTTTGATGCCCTGGAATATTCCCTTTACTTACCCCTTTGCCAAATTTATCTCCAAACGACCCCCTTGTTTAGTGGCTGGCCTAAAAATAGAGCCCCCACCCCTCATGTATCCCTTAGGCATAGATGATAGACTAAAGACAACCCCCTTGTGTGGAATCTCTAGTTTTGTCTCATCCCCTTACAAGGGGACCGACTATCATCACCAACCTCGATTGGACTTTGCATCACGCATCCATCATTGAACAAGGCCTTGGAGTCGGTGTCTCGTCTCCAAGTTGTCAAGACCCTCCCCAAGGTGTTCTTAACTCTCCGATGTGGATTTGAGGGAGCACGTTGACCGATATTTCCTTGCGAGTATTCTACCGGATCAGTGGCCGCCGTTCGCGAGCAGTCGGCATTGTATCGTGAAAGTTTTGCGTGTGTTCATCATGTCCTTCTCCCTTTCCCCTCGCTTTCCCATCGCTTTGACCATGAGATCCGTGAAGATCGGGCCACCCATGAGGTTAACCCGTATCATCTGGTATCAGCAACTTTTGGTTGCCACGGATTCCTCGTCGATTTGGTCTTTTCCCCATAAATTTGAAAATTCCACCAAAAATAGGCCCAATTCGTGTTTTGGATCAATATGTGATTTGAGTGAGTTTTGGTAGGTTTTGATCCGTGGATTACTTGCTAAACTTGTTGATCTACCTTCCTCTGTGTTCCCATGGCCTAATTCCATCGTTTGCCCCTCTGATCTAATGTTTTCCATCAAGTTTTTCTGTAGAAAATCAAGTTTTCGCGTTCCAGGACTCGCTCCGGCACCATATCCGGCGAACCGGACTTCCCGCCGGAATCTTCGGTCAAAATTCCAGTCAAACCAGACCCACCGCTGGAAATTTCGGTGCAATTTACGGTCCGCTGACCTGGCCGCCAATAGATTCAGCTCCGCATGGTTTTGAGCATAACTTTTGCATTCGAACTTTGGATTGTGGTGTTATTTAGCTAGTTTCGAAGAGGATAAGGAGCCATACATCATAATCCACGTTGTTCCTGCTATCTACTCCATCCAAATTCCATGAGCAAGGCATAATCCAACAATAAAGGTTGAAGATCATCGTTGAAAGGTATAAACATTCCGTGACTTCTCCCCACTTGCATTCCTTTGTGAACCCCACTATCTTTGCAACCAACAAACACCTATTGAGACTAGTTCCTATTATGATTGCTTGGGCTATGCACATTTGATATCTTGTTGTATTTCGAGCAAACATTTTGAGCGCTATTGCATATAGTTATCTTGTATAGTTTTTAGCACAAGGAAGGGGCAAGTGAAAAGAAAAATAAAGAAAGAAAGAAAAAAAAAAGAGAAAAAATAGAAAAAGAAGCAGAAACAGAAAGAATATACAAGTGCCTCATAGAATAGGAAGCGCAAGCTCGATGAACATCAAAGAGGTGGTACTTATTGTGCATATCTTGTAGCCCACCAATTTTATTGCAATCAAAATAGCATATCTCCTTTCACTTGTGCAACACGAGATTATATTCTTCGCTAGGTACTCATTTGGTTCTTATTTACTTTCTCTGTCACACAAGTCCCATTTATCCCACCGTGTGTGTTTCCTTGTACATATTTCCTATCTTGTGGATTGACTTGTTTTGCTTTGTGATCATTGTGGTTCATTACTTTCCATTACAACATCTTGATTTCAGATTGGTTCTTGACATGCCACTTTCCATACCTATCCACCATAAGCTTTGTGTGTGTATGATTTTTAGTTTCTAGTTGGTTTTGGTGTTCTGCGTGAACTTCACTTTGCTTGGTATATTGCTCTCAAGTGTGGCCACTTACACGATACTATCTTCCAAGGTAAAGTAAGGTTTGATGTTGCATCACCAACACCATCTAATACAACACTTGGTCTTGTGAATCATGTCTAGGGACTCCGGAATCGAGGATGATTTCTATGAAGAATCCATGATGAGCCACCATGCCTATGTCTCCACATGCATGGATAACATGATGGAACATTACACCAACAATGACTCCACATGCTTGGGTCAAATGGAGTGCTACAACAACAATGACCCCCCAAGCATGGACGACTTCAAGAACGAGAATGACAATCTCCTCAAGTCGTACCGGACAAGACGGAGCCTCCACCTCGAGTGCGCGAAGGTCCACCATCAAATGGACAAGTTCAAGATCGACCTCCACAACTTCAAGAAGAACATGGACAATTACTTCGACAAAACCATGAGCATGGTCGCCAAGACTAATGATGTTTTATGCTCATTAGAACAACTTACAAAGAAGAGTGCCAAGGACAAGGGCCATCCTCGCGAGCGTCATGTGGGTGACCAAGTGCGCCACCTACATCAACCATCGACAAGGCACGCCAATGACCTCCGTTGACACCATCCTAAGGCACCTTCAACTACTAGTGCCACCACCACAATGCACCAAGATCAAACCTTCTTCCACGCCATCAAGCTTCAACGCATACTCTTGACTTCCACGACCTCGTGAATGAGGAAAATGAAGACCTATACTTCACCAAGTTGGCTGAGTACGGAAAGACGATGTCTAGACTTCAAGATGGAGGAAGCCACAGCCACATATGTGATGAAGTCGATCCGAGAACTGCTCTCGACAGCAACATGAGCCGACTTCCAGCACTACTACAAGATGGCCACAAGACGGTCGAGCATGGGATTTTCCCTTCGACCATGCAGGCGAGTGATGATGACCACTTATGGCATCCAACCTTGGAGGCGACAAGGTCAAGAATGGTGAGCATGGGATTTTTCCTTTTCCAAAGGAGGCGCATGGAGTTGAGGAAACCGAGCCTACCCCTATATGCTCGAGTGGTTATGTGGTACCAATCCCATGTGAGTATGAGAGCCACTTATCCCACTTGAGTGAGAACAAGTGTGATGAGTGCCTCCACCTTATGTGAGATTGAGTGCTTCCACTTTGAGGGGATGAGTGATACACCTAGTGAGTTGAGAGTGGTAGTTGATAGGTCAAGTGAGACCATCTCAATTTCTAACGACTTACCCTCTACCTCTAGTGTGTTCTCTTATGTTGTGCTAGGTTCCATGGATAAAGATGCCCAAAGACATGAAGAAATGATGCCTCCAATGGAGAAGATGTACATGGTGTATGAAGAGGATGTGATTCCATGGATACATCAAGAAGACGAAGTCGTCCACATGGAGGCCACTACTACCACAACACCTACTTCATATGAGAGGTTTGACCAAGGTAACAATAAGGGTGTTGATGATGCCATGATCCCACTAGTGGACATGATGAATTGTGAGGATATGCATGTTATGGATGATACTTGTGACATTACATATGCTTCATTCATATTCCCATGTGATGCTTTGACTTTGGATAATATTGATCGTGTGGAATTGTTTGATTGCGATACAATTTCCATACACATGCCATGTTATACATATTTTGTGTATCCTCTGATTGCTTCGGACTTGCCTTGTCATGCTAGTTATTCAATTTCTCCTGTTGCTTGCAATAAGATGAATGCTTGCTATTTCACTTGTTTTGCTTGCAACAATATTGATCATATGCATTATAATGAGATGGCCCCCATAGCTTTCTTAATTTTTGGAGATTTTGATGATTGCCATGATAAGCATGTCCCCCACTTGCATACTCATCATGCATCTCTTTCATACTTTATTGACATTAATAGTGACGTGCACAAGAAGAGATATATCAAGATGGATGTGCACAAGAAGAGAGACGTCAAGAAGAGATACTTGCATACTCACCATGCATCTATTTCTCTACCATGCACATACGTTCTTCCTTTTGTCTATGATGTGTGTAGGTACCCACACGAGAATGTCAACCTCGGTTGAGCACGAGTTGACAAAAAGATATCTTGAGAGTATCCCACAAGTGAGTTCAAGATCGAACCCAGCTCTGATACCTTTAGCATGCTTTGCATCTTTCATCTTGACAAAATTCCTTGTCCCATGGTTTGCTTGCAAGCATGTGGATGGTATTATCTCACCTTTTGACATTCATGTTTCTTTGCTATTGGATATTGATTCTTTGTGTGCTGCAACAAAAACGTTGAATAATTTCTCATTCCGATGTTTTGCGTGCAACCATAATGTCATTAAGAGCATGTATTGTCATGAGAGATTACAAGTATCTCGTCGTGTTGTTGCAGCAAACATAAGGACCACTTTCTCTTTCATATGGTTTGTTTGCAAACTTGTTATTTTTACTTCCTCTTGGGATACTCATGTTCCCATGATATTTGCTTTTGATGATATGTGTATGGCATACAACATATTGAACAATTTATATTTTCAATGGTTGGTTTGCACATATAATGATGTTATTGTGGATATTCTTCCTTTTGTGTTTTTGCCAAATTCTTCTAGCTTTGCATCAAAGATGTTCATCAAATTTCTATTCAATTTCTTTGAGTGTCGCACTAAGAAATTATATTGAGTTTTTGAGTTCCCACATTTGGATGATGTTCAACCGATTTCCATGCACTTTAACCTTGAATATGCATTCCATTTGCTATCCTTGTATTGTGCTAATAGTATTGTGAACAAGAATGGACATGCCACAAATGACGTGCTCTTCTATCACGCATGAAAATATTTTGCTTGGTCTTTGTTGTGTGAAGGTACAAATTCATACACGTCAAGCTCTATGGACCATGTGTTGACAAGACGAACCGAAGAGAGTTACCTATGGCTACCCTTCATCGAGCCTTTTCTACACACTAAGGTGACTTCCTTCTACTTGAGGACTCATGCTATAATCTTCATTAATTGGCTACTCTTTGAGTGTTGCTTCGCTTTTGTTGTGAGCTTTGTAGGATTCATGGAAGGTGAAGGAACATTGAAGTGTTGTCAAGTCAATCTTGACGAGGACGACTGTAACATCCCAATTTCAGCAACCCTCATTTGATGTCCAAAAAGGAAAAAATCAGGGGGAACAAAAAGAAATCTTGTTAAGTGTGCAACGATTGCCTACTTGTTTTCTTCTGTTCCTGCAATGGATTGTGTACTTCCCATCTCAACACTAGTCTACAAAAAGCTATTTTACAAAAGAGATGTCTTTGATCAACCTTATATTCGCAAATGTTCTGGCATTTCAAAAACCTGAGCCAAGATGATTTTGACACAACAAAATACTTTACTAGTTTCTATTAACAAAACTATGGAGACATGTATATTATCTCCTTATGTTTTCAAGACAGAACTCCCAGCTACTCTTACCCCTAGGTTTTCCAAAACCTTTATTAAAACCTTTTCATTTCAATCTTGGTAGAGATACCAAGATGGTCCTTATCTTACTTAAAAGCACAACCCATTTAAAAATACCCATCCTTACCCAAGCTAGGCTTGATGGTAACTCTAGTAGTAGTTGGATAAGCTTGAATAAATGAATTGCCTTGATCGGTTGTCTGATGAATTGCCTTGATCTGTTGTCTGATGAATTTCCTTGATCTGCTGATTGCCTTGTTTGCATAGGATCTAAAGTGAGATAATCTAGTATCTCATACCTTAGGACCCAATCTTTGTTTGTGATCATCAATCTCAAACCAAGCATCCAAATCTGGATCTATCCTAAGCCACAAAAATAACCATCTCATCTCCGAATCAGATCAATCTAGGGATAATCACTCCTGATAGTTTCCAAATTAGTGGAGACCCAATCCAAGAATGGATCACCTCTATTCAATCTTTACCTCAACATCAACCACTTAATGGGAAGGATAAACACTTGCCACCCTCTCAAATGTTTCCCTCTCGCATAGTAGCCAAAATCCCCAAATCTGCCAAAATAGCTAAGTATGGATTTCTTATCTAGATTCAATCTTTGGAGCTCTACCTTTTCCAACACATGTGCATTCTTGAGAATGTATCTGAACCATGTTGTATTAAATCATTAGTACTACCAAGGAAAACTCTAGCCCTTAGCTAATCCCTTATAATAACCACTAACCCCTGATGGTTTTGTAGTCAAGATAATAATCTTTTCTGCAAATCTTATCATCTTGCCTACTTTGGCAGAGGCTCACATACTTATGCTACCTCCCCTTGACCAAATCCTTGCATTGTTATGATCTACTAAAAATGTCCTATCAAACCCCACTTCCCTTGTTGCCATGGAAGATTGGTGCATCCGAAACCCACATGGTTTAGGAGGCTACCTGATGTATCTGCTATGGCAACCTTATTTCCAACAAATTTGCCATCTCTTCTAGATCACCTCAAATGCAACCAAGCCCAACTCTTGATTCCTTGATAATCTATATGACTTGGTCTATCTATCCATATACCCCTTGTACCAAGGTGAGCTCTGAGCTCACAAATACAACCATGTCTTGGTGGCATCAAAATAACCAAACCCTAGATCCTCCCAAATCTAGTTTCCATCCTTTTTAGCACATTTCTTCAAAACTCAAGGTGGACCCTGATGCATACATCAAGTTTACATCACCTAACTTTAATATAATCATTTGTCAAATAATTCGCATAATTATTTGGAGCCTAAAACTAATTAATTTCTTTTTCTGGCAAAATCCTCCAAACCTTGTCTTTAAAGGCAAGTTTGTTTTTCTCCAAATCACCTTGCCAACTCAAGGAACATTTGATGCCTATTTATCATGTGCCATCTTTCCAACTCAAAAATAAATATTTTTGAGATTCTTTATTATTTCTTTTTTCCCTTTTTCTTAAATGGTAGAAACAAGAAATAATTCCATAAATATACTTTCCCAACCCAATAAATTCAAATAAAATTATTGAAAGTGTAATATGGTATTTAGGACCATATCACATCAAAAACCATCCTTGGATAATGTAAGAATATTACCTTAGCTTCCATAATCTACTTCTGCAATTTTTAAATAAGTGCATTTAAATGGGGTTATAATCATTAGAAAAAACCCAAATAAATCATGCAGAGATTATTTGACCTCCTCTATCTACCAGTACCATCTTCCCACTTTCCTCAATGAAGGTTTTTCAACTTGCTTCACAACATTGTTTGGGGTCAATTTTGGCTATCAAGCTTGTGCTGAAATAAAAACCTAATCAAACCACCATCAGTGACCATTGTTGATCATCATCAGCATCATACAACCCCTTTGGTCGAAATCACCATAGCCAACCTCAAATCCTTGTCCTTTAGCTTGTGAAGCTTGTGAGAGAGGGAGGAACATATCTTGTATAAATTTTAAATAAAAGGGGCAGCAGCCACATCACCCCTGCCTCCACTCTCTGTTCGTATGTAGGCCCCACACCACCACCCAGCACCACCCCTGCTGCCCAATGCCTGGCCATCACCCTCTCCCAAGATCCACCTACACTAAGTCTACCATGAGCCTTCCCCCTCTCGGTTTATAAGGCCACAGGCCAGTACAGCCCCTCCCTAGTCCCTCATTTGCTTCCTCCCACTCCAGCCTACCCCTCCAGAGCACCCTCTCCCTCTACCTAGCTCTATACTGCCCAGGAGAAGAGAAGAAAGGCCTCCTCGGCCATGGCAAGAAAACCGAGAACCAAGCTCCTCTCTCTCTCTCTTTCCCCTCTGCATGTCACCCTGCACGAACCCCCTTGCTCCCCTGAATCTTCTCATACCATTTTCTTGGTCTTGCAACAACCCTAGGAGCCTCGCCGATGACCTCCCGAGCATGCACCGGCGGGCGACCTCGCGCGAGCTTCCTCCCAGCGTCGAACTGCCCCGTGCCGCCCCTTTCTGGACTTGGCTTGGACCTCCGCTTCTCCCCCGTCACCTCCCCGTCTCCTTCAAGCCCCTGGTGAGCTCCCCTGGTCTTCACCCGCCCCCGCCTAGGGTTTCCCTGAGGATGCTCTGTCCCTGGGAGGAAGACCACCGGCCACCGTTGATCTATCCTAGATCTAACGGCCAGGGTCGCCCCTTACCCCGTCGCTTCCCCCAGGCCAATGGGCTTCCTGCTCTACCTGGCCACCTTCAAACACCGCCGCATGCTCGTCTGAGAGCGCGGGTGGGCCGGCCAAGTAGCCAGCAGATCCATCTCGACCACCCTTCTTCACTTTTATTAATTCTTCGAGATATGTTAAAATAGCTGCCTAGTTTAAATCCCAAATAAATTGTAAAACACCATGTTATAGCCAGATCTAAATTTTCACATATGCATGCACCATTTCTCTAACATCCAGTTTCCTTAGTTAGCTCTAATAAAATCAAGACTAATTACAATAAATCATCTACTAAGATTAGCCCACTTTTCTAATAATTAACTCCAAGGAGTTTTACTCATCCAAATGACCCTTAACCAATTTTTACTAGAAGGTACAATCCATACCTTGCCTGTCCCACTGGCCCCATAACCATTGGATTCCTAGATAAATAGTAGCAAAAATAACAAAATCATCCTTTATCTGTCTTTAGAAATTTCTCTAGGCAAAACAACAAATGGTTTTGGCCTAGTTCCAAGTCTCTGAACATCTAATTATAAATATACATCAAACCACAAGAGCCCAAAATTTATTAAGCATCTACTGAATTTTAGTGAATTAAACTAATATGTTCATGGTTTATTCACTAATAAAATCATTACAGTAGCTCTGTACCTCTAAAAAGGGTGATTCCAAATTCCACTGAAATATATTCTCAGTTCCTAACATGTGTCCTTGGAATCACCTGAAAAGCTTATGTAGATTAAATTTGATGAAAAAGACAAATCACATCCAGTACTGCCTTTGGGAATTTATCAAGGGCATTCTTGTAATAATTTTGAGGTAATTCAAACTCCTCGTGAATCAGTCCACTAAATACTACCTTAGCACCTAAGGAAATTATTTTTGGAACTGCAGATTATGTCTGGTGAATTATTTCCTAAAATTACAGTTTTGTCCACTATAAAAAATCATTATAAATCAATGGAAATTGATAAAATAGTGAAACCACTTTTGTTGGATTCATTTTATCAATACCTATCTGATGATATCATTTTTTATACAATGGTCTCTTACAGATCAAGGCCTTGGTCAAAAACTCTCTCTTAGGTAGTTCTTAGACTTTACATCCAAAACGATCCCTTATTCCTATGCCTCCAAATCTTCTCCCAATCCAATCCAATCAAACCTCCAACATACTACTGATGTATATCATGTAATTATCTTTTGCTTGCTGTATGGTTTCAGGTTTGTATGCATTGTATTGATGTTGGTTTTGTTTGCTTGCATGTATGCTCGATAACGGCGATAGTTGCGATTGTGTGACGCCGAGAAGAAGGAAGCATCGAGTTTTTCTTATTTTTGTTATTATTGGTATTATAAAGAATTTAAGGGAAATCTCGCTGATCACTCGCAAGCCACCATTACTGAACTCCTATGTTAACCTACTCCTTCTTATCAACTGTTTTATATCTCGTTTATGAATCCCATGACTAAATGCATAGTTTGTTTCAAATAAAAAGGCGTGAGTAACTTGGCTCCTCCAAGTTATGGATGAGTGTCCATTAGGACACCTACCCTATTGACACCCATTTTTACCCCTTTAGATCTTGGCTAAGATGATTAGCATCTTCCCTCTTGAACCCACGGGTTTTCAATGATAAAACTACTTTGGGTTTTACCCTAATACAAAGTTTTCAAAATAAAACTCTTGGATAGAGGCATCCTTTACAATTGGAGGTTTTACTAAAGAAGATATGAGGAGAATGAAGATAAAGTCAAGTTAGAGAAAGAGATGGGATGTTCTAGGCCAATGTCCAGAACAATTTATCCGTGCAACCACATTACTCCAGTCGTTGGGGCTTAGCTCGTAGTTTGTTGTCTTTAGTCGGGGCTGCTTGTACTTGCTTAAGGGGAGAAATCCCTGGAAGCCCAGGTAGGCTCTACAACAAATCTTCGGATTTGGGTCCTATTGCTTGCTTCGGCAAGAGTGAGCCTGTCTTCGAAGGAGGTTGGTGCAACAATTGGGTCTCCCGCGGATGCTATGCTTTAGGAGTGGAGAAGGAAGTGGAGTCACCGAGGTTATTGTATAGTGCGAAGCTACAGGTTTGGGCATACGGAAGTGCAGAAGGAAGGACTATGGCCGTCGTGCCACATACTCGTGTCGGGGAGAACAAACCCAAAAGTAAAAGCCGCATTTTCTAGGGATGGACAAATGAAAAGCTAGTTTTGATTATCCGAACCCCCGTCTACCGTGTGTAGCGGGCCGTGGTTGTATCCCGGCGGATGTATTGATTCTTGGGGGTAAAGTGCACAAACTCTGCAGATTCTAATCTATTCGAATAGCCGTGTCCATGGTTTTGACTAGTGATGGTCAAAGATGTTTTAAAAAGGGTTTTACTATAAACTGTTTCCAGGGTTCTTAACAAGGATAAGGGGATATCCGGACTTTCTAAAAGGAGGCATATTTTCCAAAAACTCTTTTTCAACAAAGATATAAAGATGCCATTGTTAGACTTCTTCAGAAACAACTATAGTGTAGAGCTATCTCGCCACAACCCAATATGCATTATCTTGTTACCTTGTTTCGGTGGTTTGCGAGTACATTCAAAGTACTCACCGGTATTGCCCCTGGCTATTTACTTGGCTAGATTGCAGATGTTAAGAAGTGGCCAAGCTGCTGACTTCTATGCGAGCTAGGCCGTCTTCCCAGTCAGTCGCATGTAGGTTAAGGCATGACATGGGGTCTGCGCTTGAAGACTTCCGCTACTTGTGTTGTAATTGCCATAATGGCCCCTTTGTAAATTTTGTAATCGTTACTTTCTAGACGTTGTAATGATAACTGTTCGGTTATGCTCACGGCTCACTGATCATGGGAACGTGAATTGTATGCATAACGGGTATTCTCGGACCGTAAATCCAGGGTTCCACAGACCTGGTATTAGAGCCATCCTGACTGTAGGAGACCTTAGTTAGCATGGACGTTAGACAGGACAGCCACTATTTTGGAAAAAAACCTAGTTTTCAAAAACTATTTTCTCAAAAGATTTTTGAAGGATTTCTTATCTCACCTTCTCTGTCTTGAAATTTGAAAATGGATTACTCTATATGTCGTATACTTCAACTAATCTGTTTGCACAAACAAAGTCCAAATCGGAGACTATGAGACGGAGATCCCAGAACGAAGAGACCCAGGACAAGCAAAACAAAGGAGCTACCAACAACGAAAGACACTACAAGATCGCCCTACCAACGGAGTACTTCATCGCCCCCAAGTCCATCAAGTACAGCACTGATGACAAAAGACGGCAGAATAGAAGTTAAGACCCCCGTAAAGTCCGTACTTAGGATTAGCATCCCTAAAATATAATTCCCTTTTATGACGTGTAGTCACCTCCTTAGTACTTATGGTATGCCTTGATTTCTTGTCATGTGCGTATATGATGCTTGGAATGTGTTGATTATCTGTCGAAAATCGTCCGATACTAAAGCTTCGACCACCTTTGTTGGTGTATCCTGACGCCAATCCTCGTAAACCCATAGCCGGAAACCTCTCATCAGCAGGATGGCCGCATAATAAAACCTCGACAATCTCAAGTAAAGCTCTAAGGTGGAAAGACTGCGTCTTTCCACTCAACCCCAATAAACCCTTGCTGACATGTTCATTGTCAACCATAGCACCACCAAATATTATACCTTGCTAATTCCTCTACCCTCGGACTAGGAAGACTAACTCGGTAGCACCGTTTCCTTCTAAGACAGAGACTTTATCTCCACCAGAAAACCCTGAGTATGGCCATGAAGATCGGAGACTCGAAGAAAGCATGCCGCCATTGCGGTGAAGAGGACATCAAGCCAGCCAGTGCCTAGGCAACTACCCAAATTGTGGAGCTCTCCATCCTCCCACGGATTGCCCCACCCAACTATTCACATGTTTCCTCTGTGAAGCTCAAGACCATGTCCCATCCAACTTTCCCCTTTATCTCCTGATTGGCAAGGCTCGCCAACTTCCCTGCGTCAACATTGGGAAGAAATCAAGAGAAGGACGTTCCAAGAAAGGCACCTGCTTCTCATGTGATCAACCGGGTCATTTCAGCCGAGAGTGCTTCCAACGTGGTCTTAACAACACACCTACAAAGTCAAAGGCAAAAAAATCCGCTACACCCTTGAAGATCCCAAGACAAACCCAAGGAGGATCCGAAGATAAGAGAAGCTTTTGTTACACCTGTGGAGATCCGGGCCACTTCGCCCGCAAATGTCCAGACAAGTACTTGATGGCCTCGAAGGAAGAAGCTCTGGCACCAAAAAACGGCAAGAAACCACGAGCCCCTTCGGCCAGAAGAATCAGGAGGCCACTATCCCTAGAACCTCCTCTTCCCCCGAGAAAGCACTACCTGAGGAGAAACCTTCAACCCAGAACGGCGACAAGACTCTAGACGTTCCTCCGAAGTAGTCTTTGCACATGGAAACTCGCCTATCCCAACAGAGGTAGAGTTATGTATCATCCCAGAACCTATTTTGTAAAACTCTAAGTGCTTCGATGCCCTACGGCACAGTCCTGTTTTGTAAACTCTTAAGTACCTGCGTCACCGACCGGAACGAACCTGCTAAATTTCTCCGGATGATATGCAAGTGTGACGTCTTTCTTTTCATGTTTTACCCATGATGTTGCATTAGACCAATCCTTGAATGACCTCTTTCCAAAGGACATCGTTCCCTAGACCGCCAAACTCCAATGGTATCCTCCAACCCATCGGACCCCTAACTAGCTAAAAAACTAACTACCCGGAAGCTAGTGGACGCCTTTTCTGGTAGACCTTCTAACTCATAAAGCGGTTCCGACGACGTTGACAGAAGATAACCACCCCGGAGGAAAAGTGCAGTGCCCTCCCCCAGCATCAGCATACGACTCCACCCAAGTCGGCTAATCCACCAAGCACCCTTAGTTTTTCTCTAAGATGGAAAGACTGTGTCTTTCCCGCCCAAAACTCGATAGACCCCTAGAGTTAGACACTAGTTAGCGTCAAGTGAGGACCACCCCTCAAAATCTGAATCATCGACCCTGGAAGAAGAATGACAACGACACTTCTCCATAATCAGAAGGCACTTCAGGAAAGTCCTCCACTCCAAGGTAGACCGCCCAGTCAACACCCCGGTGTATCAAGACATTGAAGAAAGAAAAGTAGACCACGAGGTGAAGGAATAAAGAAGACTCAACTCGCTGTCTCGCCTCAAGAAGGAAGTACCCCATCGATGCTAAACCTACCTAGACTTGTCCTAAGGGGAAAAGACTACATATTTTCCACTCGCTTAATATAAATGCCCAAACCTGAAGCCGCTCAGCTCTGAACCGTAGCTGACCCTGCTTGTTCATTGGAAGACCTGTTAACATCTCATAATTTCCACTGCTGAAATTGTTAAGCGGATGTTATCACCCAACCCTACTCCTCCCTAATATCGGGACGAGATTATTTTTAAGGGGGAAAGGTCTATAACATCCCAATTTCAGCAACCCTGATTTGGTTTCCAAAAAGGCAAAAATCAGGGGGAACAAAAACTTTTTCTTGTTAACTGTGCAACGATTGCCTACTTGTTTGCTTGTGTTCCTACAACTGATTGTGTACTTCCCATCTCAACAGTAGTTTACAAAAAGCTATTTTACAAAAGAGATGTTTTGGCTCAACCTCATATTCTCAAATGTTCTGGCATTTCAAAAACCTGAGCCAAGATAATTTTGACACAACAAAATACTTTATTTGTTTCTATTAACAAAACTATGGAGACCTGTATATTATCTCCTTATGTTTTCAAGACAGAACTCCTAGCTACTCTTACCCCTAGGTTTTCCAAACCTTTATTAAAACCGTTTCATTTCAATCTTGGTAGAGATACCAAGATGGTCCTTATCTTACTTCAAAGCACAACCCATTTAAAAATACCCATATTTGCCCAAGCTATTCTTGATGGTAACTCTAGTAGTAGTTGGATAAGATTGAATAGATGAATTACCTTGATCTGTTGTCTAAAGAATTGTCTTGATTTGTTGTCTGATGAATTGCCTTGATCTGCTGATTGCCTTGTTTGCTTAGGATCTAGAGTGAGTTAATCTAGTATCTCATACCTTAGGACCCAATCTTTTTTTGTGATCATCAATATCAATCCAAGCATCCAAATCTGGTTCTATCCTAAGCCACAAAAGTAACCATCTCATCTTCTAATCAGATTAATACAGGGATAATCACTCCTGATAGTTTCCAACTCAGTGGAGACCCAATCCAAGCATGGATCCCCTCTATTCAATCTTTACCTCACCATTAACCACTTAATGGGAAGGATAAACACTTGCCACCCTATCAAATATTTCCCTCTCGCATAGTAGCCAAAATCCCCAAATCTGCCAAAATGGCTAAGTATGGATTACTTATCTAGATTCAATCTTTGGAGCTCTACCTTTTCCAACCCATGTGCATTCTTGAGAATGTATCTAAACCATCTTGCATTAAATAATTAGTACTACCAAGGCCCACTCTTGCCCTTAGCTAAGCCCTTCTAATTACCACTCACCCCTGATGGTTTTGTAGTCAAGATAATAATATTTTATGCAAATCTTATCATCTTGCCTACTTTGGCAAAGGCTCACACCTTTATGCTACCTCCCCTTGACCAAATCCTCGCATGGTTATGATTTATTAACCATGGCCTATCAAACCCCACTTCCCTTGTTGCCATGGAATATTGGTGCATCTTAAACCCACATGGTTTAGGAGCCTACCCGATGTATCTACTACTGCATCCTTATTTTCAACAAAGTTGCCATCTCTTCTAGATCACCTCAAATGCAACCAAGCCCTACTGTTGCTTCCTTTATCATCTATATGACATGGTCTATCTATCCATATACCCCTTGTACAAAGGTGAGCTCTGAGCTCACAAATACAACCATGTCTTGGTGGCATCAAAATAACCAGACCCTAGATCCTCCCAAATCTAGTTTCCATCCTTTTAACCAAATTTATTCAAAACTCAAAGTGGAACCTGATGCATAAATCAAGTCTACATCACCTACTTTGAATATAATCATTTTCCAAATAATTCTCATAATTATTTGGAGCCTAAAACTAATTAATTTTTTTCTGGCAAAATCCTCCAAACCTTGTCTTTAAAGGCAAGATTGTTTTTCTCCGAATCACCTTGCCAACTCAAGGCACATTTGATGCCTATTTATCATGTCCCATCTTTCCAACTAAAAAATAAATATTTTTGAGATTCTTTATTATTTATTTTTTCCCTTTTTCTTAAATGGAAGAAATAAGAAATAATTCCCTAAACATACTTTCCCACCCCAATAAATTCAAATAAATTTCTCGAAAGTGTAATATGGCATTTATGACCATATAACATCAAAAACCAACCTTGGCTAATGTAAGAATATTACCCTAGCTTCCGTAATCTACTTCTGCACTTTTTAAATAAGTGCATTTAAATGGGGTTATAATCATTAGAAAAATCCCAATTAAATCATGAAGAGATTATTTGACCTCCTCTATATACCAGTACCATCTCCCCACTTTCCTCAATGAAAGTTTTTCAACTTCCTTCACAACATTGTTTGGGGTGAATTTTGGCTATCAAGCTTGTGCTCAAATAGAAACCCAATCAAAGCACCATCAGTGACCATTGTTGATCGTCATCAGCATCATACAACCCCTCTGGTCGAAATCACCGTAGACAACCTCAAAACTTGTCTTTAGCTTGTGAAGCTTGTGAGATAGGGAGGAACATATCTTGCATATCTTTTAAATACAAGGGGCAGCAGCCACACCACCCATCCCTCCACTCTTTGGTCGTATGTAGGCCCCACACCACCACCCAGCACCACCCCTGCTGCCAAATTCCTGGCCATCACCCTCTCCCAAGCTCCACCTACACTAAGTCCACCATGAGCCTTTCCCCTCTCGGTTTATCAGGCCACAGGATAGTACAGCCCCTCCCTCCTCCCTCATTTCCTTCCTCCCACTCTAGCCTACCCCTCTAGAGCACCCTCTCCCTCTCCCTAGCTCTATACTGGCCAGGAGAAGAGAAGAAATGCCTCCTCGGCCATGGCAAGGAAACCGAGCACCAAGCTCCTCTCTCCCCTCTTTCCCCTCTGCATGTCACCCTACACGAACCCCCTTGCTCCCCTGAAGATTCTCATACCCTTTTCCTGGTCCTGCAGCAACCCTAGGAGCCTCCCTGACGACCTCCCGTGCGTGCACCGGCGGGCGACCTCGCGCGAGCTTCCTCCCGGCGTCGAACTGCCCTGTGCCGCCCCTCTCTGGACTCGACTTGGAACGCCGCGTCTCCCCCGCCACCTCCCCGTCGCCTTCGAGCCTCTGGTGAGCTCCCCTGGTCCTCACCCGTGCCCACCTAGGGTTTCCCTGAGGATGCTCTGTCCCTGCGAGGAAAACCACTGGCCACCATCGATCTGTCCTAGATCTAACGGCAGGGTTGCCCCTTACGCCTTTGCTTCCCCCAGGCCGACGGGCTTCCTTCTCTACCGGGCCGCCTTCAAACGCTGCCGCATGCGCATCTGCAAGCGCGGGTGGGCCGGCCCAGTAGCCAGCAGATCCAGCCCGACCACCCTTTTCCCTTTTATTAATTCTTCCAGATCTGTTAAAATAGCTGCCTAGTTTAAATCCCAAATAAATTATAAAACACCATGTTTTAGCCAGATCTAAATTTTCACATATGAATGCACCATTTCTCTAACATGCAGTGTCCTTAGTTGACTCTAATAAAATCCAGACTAATTACAATAAATCATCTACTAAGATTTTCCTAGTTCACTAATAATTATCTCCAAGGAGTTTTACTAATCCAAATGACCTGAAACCAATTTGTACTGGAAGGTATAATCCATACCTTGCATGTCCCACTGGCCCTATACCCATTGGCTTCCAAGATAACTGGTAGAAAAAATAACAAAATCAGCCTTTATCTGCCTTTAGAAATTTCTCTAGGCAAAACCACAAATGGTTTTGGCCTAGTTCCAACTTTTTGAACATCTACTTATCCATATACATCAGACCACACGAGCCCAAAATTTATTAAGCAACTACTGAATTTTAGTGAATTAAACTATTATGTGCATGGTTTATTCACTAATAAAATCATCATAGTAGTTATGTAACTCTAAAAATAGTGATTCCAATTTCCGTAGAGAGATATTCTCTGTACCTAACATGTGTCCTTGGAATCACCTGAAAAGCTTATATAGATTAAATTTGATGAGAAAGACAAATCCCAGCCAGTACTGCCTTTGGGAATTTCTCAAGGGCATTCTGGTAATTATTTTGAGGTATTTCCAACTATTGAACCAGTCCATGAAATACTACCTTAGCACCAAAGGAAATTATTTTTGGAAGTCCAGATTGTGTCTGGTGAATTATTTCCTAAAACTAGAGTTTTGTCCACTATAAAAATCATTATAAATCAATGGAAATTGATAAAATAGTGAAACCACTTTTGCTGGATTCATTTTATCAATACCTATCTGATGATATCATTTTTTATGCAATGGTATCATACAGATCAAGCCCTTGGTCAAAAAAACTCTGTAAGGTAGTTCCTAGACTTTACATCCAAAAGGATCCCTTATTCCTATGCATCCAAATCTTCTCCCAATCCAATCAAATTAAACCTCCAACATCCTACTGATGTATATCATGTAATTATCTTTTGCTTGCTATATGGTTTGAGGTTTTTATGCATTATATTGATGTTGGTGTTTTTTGCTTGCATGTATGCTCGACAACGGCGATACTTGTGATTGTGTGACGCCGAGAAGAAGGAAGCATCGGTTTTTTATTATTATTGTTATTATTGGTATTCTGGTATTCTAAAGAAGTGAAGGGACATCTCGTTGGTCACAGGAAAGCCACCATTCCTGAACTCCTAAGTTAACCTACTCCTTCTTATCAACTTTTTTATGTCTCGTTTATGAATCCCATGACTAAATGCATAGTTTGTTTCAAATAAAAAGGCGTGAGTAACTTGGCTCCTCTAAGTTATGGATGAGTGTCCATTAGGACACCTACCCTATTGACACCCATTTTTACCCCTTTAGATCGAGGCTAAGATGATTAGCATCTTCCCTCTTGAACCCACGGGTTTTCAATGATAAAACTACTTTGGGTTTTACCCTAATACAAAGTTTTCAAAATAAAACTCTTGGAAATAGGCATCATTTCCAAGTGGAGATATGAGGAGAAGGAAGAAAAGTCAAGCAAGAGAAAGATAAGGGATGTTCTACACCAATGTCTAGAAAAATTTATCTGTGCAACCACATTACCCCAATCGTTGGGGCTTAGCTCATAGTTTGTTGTCTTTAGCCAGGGCTGCTTGTACTTGCTTAAGGGGAGAAATCCCTAGAAGACCAGGTAGGCTCTACAACAAATCTTCGGATTTGTGGCCTATTGCTTGCTTCTGCAAGAGTGAGCCTGTCTCGGCAGGAGGCTGGTGCAACAATTGGGTCTCCCGCGGACGGTATGCTTTCGGAGTGGAGAAGGAAGTGGAGTCTTCGAGTTTATTGTATATCACCAAGCTACGGGTTTGGGTATATGGAAGTGAAGAAGAATGTACTATGGCGATCGTGGCACATACTCGTGCCGGAGAAAACAAACCCAAAGGAAAAGCTGCCTTTGCTAGGGATGGACAAATGAAAAGCTAGGTTTTATTATCTGAACCCCCTTCTACACTTGTGTAGCGGGCCATGGTTGTATCCCGGCGGATGTATTGATTCTTGTGGGTAAAGTGCACAAACTCTGTAGAGTCTAATCTATTCGAATAGCCGTGTCCACGTTCAAGAACGATTGGAATGGAAAGTGCTAGGAGTACCCTTCGGATATGTTGAGATGAATAAAAAAGATGTGACTTGGTCACGAGGAAAGATAATTGGTCGGTTATGCTCACGTCTCACTGATCATGGGAACGTGATTTGTATGCATAACGAGTATTCTCGGACCGTAAATCCAGGGTTCCACAACGACTATATGGTGAACCCCAGGATCAAGAATGTCTTTCGAACTATTCTACACTATGATGAACATGTAGAGTCGAGGACGACTATTTTTGAAGGGGGCAGCTGATGCAGCCCGACCTACAATTGCCACATCAAGGTATCCAACTTATGCCAAGTCGTCATGGACTCCAAAGGTGAATCCTATCCTCTTTGAGATCCCACTTCCTACCCTATTAAATGGTATGTTACTTCATTCTCCGCCCTATGAACTTGATAGGTTCACACTAACGAGTACGGAGACGAGGCAGGAAGCCCGAGGACTCACGCCTGACAGGACGAATGCTTGGAAGAGGAGATGGAAGAAGCTCCAGCTGGAATTAGCGACAGAACTGGCGAACCGAAGCCACATTCGGAACCTCCGGCAAAAGCACCCGTTAAGTGGGCGTACCGCCGGAAATCCCGGCGCCAGGACCGGTCGATCGGACCCACCGCCAGAAACGCTCACTGTATGTCATTCCGGCGCACAACCGGAATATCCGGCGACAACCGGAAAACTTGGCGCCAGATCCGGCGCCGCCGGACTTACTGTCAGAATTCCCTGCCTGCGCGCGGATCTAGGTTTGATGCCCTGAAATATTCCCTTTACTTGCCCATTTGCCTAGTTTATCCCCAAACTACCCCCTTGTTTAGTGGTTGGACTATAAATAGGACCCCACCCCTCGTGTATCCCTTAGGAATAGATGATAGACTAAAGACAACCCCCTTGTGTGGAATCTCTAGTTTTGCCTCATCCCCTTACAAGTGGACCGACTATCGTCACCAACCTCGACTGGACTTTGCATCACGCATCCATCGTTGATCAAGGACTTGGAGTCGGTGTCTCGACTCCAAGTTGTCAAGACCCTCCCCAAGGTGTTCTTCCCTCTCCGATGTGGATTTGAGGGAGCACGTTGACCGATCTTTCCTTGCGAGGATTCTATCGGACCAGTGGTCGCCGTTCGAGAGCAATCGACCTTGTATCGTGTGAGTTTTGTGTGTGTTCATCGTCTTCTTCGCGAGGTGTGTGTTCTCTTTCGCTACCTTCTCCCTTTCCCCTCACTTTCCCATCGATTTGACCACGAGGTCCATGAAGATCAGGCCACCACTACGAGGAAAAGGGTTGTTCGTGGCAAACCTAAAAAGCCCATCCGTGGCGCAATAGTGGTGTGCCACTAGGCATACTCTGTGGCTAAAAAGCGCCTGTAGCACACTACCCTAGTGCACCATGGGTAGGGGTACAGGTGCGCCACCGTGGCGCACCAAAACTCCGTCCACCTCTGACTGCAAGTCCGACCGCACCTCTGGCCGTCTCCTCCCACCACACCTCCCCCTACTTCCTCGACACTGACGAGGACTAGCACGGACATGGCCTCCCTCACATCTCTGCGGTGGTAGGTCGTGGTCACGGCCACTGCTCCGGCGAGGCAATGCAACGACGACGATTTCTGGACCAGATTGCTTTTGCAATTCAAAAGGAGGGTGTTGTTTGCATTTTTTTGTTTTTTGAAAAACACATCCATGGCGCACTTGTACCCCTACCCGTGGCGCACCTGGTAGTGTGCTACGCCTATCCTCATATAACCGTAGCGCACCAGGGTAGTGCGCTACAGGCACTTTTTAGCCGCAGCGTACACCTAGTGGCGCACCACTAGTGCGCCACAGATGGGCTTTTCAGGTGCGCCACGAACAACCCTTTTCCTAGTAGTGAGGGCATTAAAATCCCACTCAACAATATAGACTTTACATTGTCTCGTTTTATACTTTACAGGACTTAACCATGTTGGAGCAGGACGTTCGTTTGCTCCTCGAACACATATATAATCTCTCCAGTATATTGCGCCACCGCTATGTAGTGTCGACGCATATCCCATGCCATACCACCCAAAGGAGGATGTGGCCTAGCTGCTACCTCCTCAAGGTTGACATCGCAATGATGCAGCCGAACAAGCAACCGGGCTGCCTTCACACCCGATACCAGCTCCTTCACGTGGCTTGTATCGCAAAATTTTCCAAGCAAGCCAAAGAAGCTGGAGGGTGCAAAGTCAAGAGGCAACATCGTGGCCCAGATCGCCGCGAGTTACGACCTTGCTCGCTTCATCACCCGAAGAACTTGTTGGACGAGATCTTGCACCGTTGCGAGGATAATCGCTCGGTCGTGGTCCATCGAGAAGAAGCCGCCAGCCTCCAACTCTTTTTGCGTCAAGATATTCATTTGAATTGCAACACGCTCTTTCTCTTCTTTCGGAAGAAGATTTACAACTACACAACACAGCAGGTGAGGTGACATAAAACACCTGGCACAGTCAAAAGGACAAAGGCTCAAGGTAACTTACACTGGAGCTTCTTGCCACCCTGGCTAAATTCTTCAAGAAGGAACTCTTCCCTCGCAGCGGCTTGTTCGGCCTTGGACTTCCACACATCCGCATGACCACGGATGCTGAGAACGTCCTTCTTTAGGCTTAGGATACGATCACACATAAATGGCAACTGCGACACCTCACTCGGCGATGGACGAGCACCAAACACACGAGAAGGCATAACCACTAGATCCACACTCGAAGGACCCTAAGGGTGCACAAGCAAACATCAAAATCACAACACACGACAACAGCCAAAAAATGCATTCATTACACAAATAAAGCCACTACATGGTAGAGTAAGATTTGTTGAGCTCAAAAGAATTACATGCATATAAGAGAAAGAAACTAAACTAGGTAAGCTACGGGGCGAAAGACCTAGGCGGTAGCATCTGGAGTAGCTTCGGATCCAGACTGTTTAGCCATGGCCACTCGCTGCTCCTCCAACGAGTAGGTGGCCAGGAGATCAATCAGCCTAGGACCAAAATGCTTGCATCGGGAGGCAAAGGAATCACACCCTACCTCGGTGCCATCCACCATCATCGGCATCCTGGATGTGACCTGCTGAAGATCCAGCGGAGCACCGGATGCCATCGCCATTGCCAGTCACATCGCAGCGCCAAACCCCTTTCTGCGCCCGCTTATAGTTTGTAGGAGCATCACCCGTTAGAGATTATGCGAGGGAGTCGACATCGTCAAGGGCAACGCACTTCGAGTTGATCTCCTTGTAGAAGCGAGCAAGGACATTCTTGGCCTTGTTCAGCGAGTCCATAATAGAAGTGAAGCAATCTTAGATCGCCGCAACGGCGTCTTCCAGGGGATCCCCATGCTCCAGGATGCTACGATCAAACGTAACACCAGAAGCATCTGCAAAGAAATGGCAAACTTTCCAGGTGAGACAAAAGGAGTTGCACCTGAAGCATAGAACGCTCTAAAGAATAACAAGGGGCTTACCGAATATCGCTTTGGTAGCAGCCATTAGTTTTTCAGCCATGGCTTTCTCCAGTGACGAATAGCAGCCGCGAGCTGCTGCTCACGGTCATCAGCCTCTTCCTGTTGGCACTGGAGGGCCTCTGCAGCATCCTTCACTTTGGTCTCCGCCTAGCCGAGACTCTTATGGAGCGCATTCAGCTTGCAGAGAGCATTGTTTTCATCTGAAATATGTGATAAATAGAAGTTAGAACACATGAATAGACCTAGAAATCATGTAGAAGAAACTTATGAACCTTGGATCTGCTTAAGGTCACCTTCCAGAGAAAGATGTTGCTGGACCAGGCGATTGGCGTCATGATCAAAGGGCTGCAAGAGAAATAACACACCTGATGAGTAAATGGCTCGGGGGCTCGCCCATGCAAAAGACAAGAAGTTCTTACGTGGTGAGCCGAAGACTCCGAAGGATTTGCTTGTGTCTTACGAGCAACGGTCACACGAGCCCCTTGTCGCAGGGAGCTCGAGTTATCATCGTCGGAGTTGACCAGCATCTTAGGGAACGACGAAGCAGACTTCGACTCCCCGAACATCTCTTCGGGCTCCTCCTCGAGGAACTCTTCCGAAGGATTGCTGCTAGCATATACGAGGAACCAATCAACAATAATCGAATACTTATCTTATCAACAACACAACAAGATACGATCAGAGTAACTTACGATGGGATGTCTGATAAGTTGAAGACATGAGCCTCCTTATTCTCCCTCTTCTTCTTCTTCTTCTTCTTGCCCAGCGGCTGAGGAGGCATGGCCCAAACAGGCACGACCATAATTGGGGAGGTCGCACCCTTATCCCGGCAATGATGCTCGAGGAAGGAGGGACCCTTCAATGTTGGCGGCGTCTCCCCATATGAACTTTCACTCCGAGAACTCTTTTGAGATAGCCCTTCGCTCTGCTCTGGGGCTTTGGTGGTTGGTGACTGAGTAGGAGGAACCTCGGATTCAGATTCCGTGTCCCCACCATCTGGTGCAGCCTCGAACATTTCAGGCAGAGGCGGCATCATGCCCGCTACCTTATAGCCCTGCAATTTGAAGACAAAAGTCGAAGTGAGTTAAGTAATAATAACAAACAACAAGCACTCAAAAAGGATTACATGCAACTACAGGTTTCACCTGAGGGACCGATTTCTTAGCATTGAAGGGGGAGTTAGAGACTTCCCCGGAAGACCCTCTTCGGCCTTGTGCTTCAGTAGAGGCCGAAGCACCCTGTCAAGGTCATACGAAGACATCTCCTCCAACAAAACCCTTGTCGGGTCATTGGCGCCAGCATATAAAAACATCGGATGCACCCTCTCATGGAGCGGCTGCACCCTACGCTTGAGGAAGGTGTGAATAATATCAACACCGTTGACCTCTTTGCCTGGAGATAGTTGAAGAGATTCCACTCTCTTATAGAGCATTTCCACCTCCTCGGATTCACCCTCCATGATGTTGTTGAACCATGAGCACTTTCGGATGATATTCTGGGTGGAGTCTAAAGGGGCAAGCCCGTACAGCTGGCCGTCTAGCTTGATGTCGCGGATGTATAACCACTTCTTCCTCCACTGCTGGACAGACTCGCAAAGATGGAAGAAAAAAACTAGACAGTGGGCCGGATGGAAATCCCGCACCCACCCAGTGGATAGAAACCACCGGTGCCAGATTGAATCTTCATAGAGTAAAGTCTCCGGTAGAGCCCGAAGTAAGGCTCGATACCGAGCCAGCACTCGCAGAGAGTGATAAAGCAGACAATGTGGAGAATAGAATTGGGCGACAGATGATGAAACTAAAGCCCATACAGAAAAATAAGCCCACGAAGAAATTCTTGGGCGGGCAACGAAAGACCATGAACAACAAAAGCAAAGAACATAACCTGAAACCCTTCGGGTGGGCGTGGAATTACCTCCTGATCAGGAAGGATGGTGTCGCCCTTGTTCTTGGAGATCAGAACGGACTCGCAAAGCTTGTGCAAATATGCCTCCCTCATCTCAGTACGCAACCACCCACCATCGGTGGTGCGGCTTGGAGCGGCGACCTTTTTGGCGGCACCGGTGGCGCTCGACCCTGCTACAACGGACGAGCTATTCTTCGGCTTGCCAATCTTGGAGCGGCGGGCGCGACAATGTGAGCGCAGGAAAGACGAAGGGAACACATGGAGGATGTCCAATGGCAGCAATGGTGGAAGATGAACGCAAATGATGAAGGGGTAAAACTCCTCTGTTTTTCCGCACAGTATAAAAATATGAGGACGACAAAGCGGAGCCATTGATGCAGAAGCCCTAATGCGTGGCCTCCATCTCACCATACATGTGTCAATCGCCGTATGAACCATTGCGAACACCCCGCCCACTATGCACGGAAAATCGAGTTGACGCCGTAATTTTCGCCACGATTACGCATGACTAGTAAAATTCAGGTCAGACGGTGGGACCCACGGTCGTCTCGTCGCATTGTCTGTGCTGCCGCAGATGGTTGATCTCACAAAGTGTCAGCAATGATGTCATCGGTGAAAAGCCAGCAACGGTTAAAACCCTTCGACTGAACAAAAAGTACTTACTCGAGTCTACAACTCAACCAACTACTCGGGGGCTACTCCTATCAGGAGCGCTGCCAGCGCTCCTGAGAAACTACAATGGTAACATTTCCTCGAAGAATTCTTCGAGTCCTACGTTGAGTCTGCGACTCCACTATAGACTCGGGGGCTACTCCCATAAGGAGCGTCGGTCGCGCATTCAAAAAAATACGTCATACGGGCAGACAATTGAAACATCCGCAAATGCATTAATTAAAGTCTCCGCTAGAGTCTACGACTCGAACAGACACTCGGGGGCTAATCCCAAAGGGAGCGCTAGTCGCGCAACCTATGAACTATTCGAATGAGATCCTACGGATCAAGTACGATAAAAATCTTTTTGGCAACTTTGCTCAAATTAACGCTAAGTGAGAATTAGTCTCCGTGGTCACCCGAAATACCTCCGCGGTGATAAACCTTCGGATGCTGTGTCTACGACGCAAAGACAAGCCCTACAGATATCATCTGATTGCCTGGTAATGCACCAGACTACGCTCTGCCAGTAACATACCGTGACAATAGGCACGATGAAAAATCCCGACGGATGCGTTGGGTATATAACTCAAAACACTAGAATTCGACTCCTGTAAGACCTCAACGGCCTGAGTCGAATTACACCAGCATCGTTCCTGATTCGAGTTCGGGGAATCGGGTCTGAAGAAGATCGTGTTATTTTGTCCAATGATAGTTAACTGACCGTGATCCGTCGGGTGAGTCGGGCACACGTATCAACAATCCCGATGAACTGACATGCTTATTCAGACACATGATCGAATGAGAAGCACCCGAAAGAGTGTAGAGTCTCTAGTCGAATCTACGTTTCGACTAAACACTCGGGGGCTACTGACATGGATATACCCTACGGATGCTTCATATTAGTATACCTGGTCCAGCCCAGTAAAGGCCCACGTGAAGACTTCCTTCCCAAGGAGACTCCGGGTGGCCCAAGCACAATAGAAGTTCGACTCCTTGGAGGACATGGCTAGGAGTAGATAGAATATTCAAGGGTGAAACCATAACTTGTAACCGACTCGACCTACCCCCAGGACCTGGCCTATCTATATAAATTCCAGGAGGGCACGGCGAGGAGGATCTTCCCAACAAATAACACACACCTCACTCCAAATCCCATATGCGTACCTCTATAACCTTCGGTTCCGTAGTAATTAAGAACAAACAAGCAGGACTAGGGTTTTCCCTCTGTGGGCCTGAACCTGGGTAAACCTCATGTCCCCTTGTTGCGTATCTGTTAACCGTCTTGCGATCTCCAGCATCCCCATCTTCTCCAAAACCCAAGTCCATAACAATGGGCATTGATTATTCGAACCCTCATCAATGTCCTCTTTGTCAGTGTGTTTTATTGAATCTTTAATCTCCCTGGTACGCTCATCCAGCTCCACATTGTTGCCCATGGGAAGAATGAGCGAGTGCGTGACTTTATGTTGCGTTTCTGGCAAATCTCTCACACCATCCTTGAAGAAGAAGACGCCGCCATCATTGGCTCATTCGTCATGAATGTTAGAGACCGCAAGGTGCGGGAAGATCTCAACATGCATCCTGTCAAAACCACTCACTAGGTTTGGGCCTTGGTTGACCTCTTCTCGTTGGCCGAGGAAGGACGCCTTGCGCTAGAGGTTGCTGCCAAAGAGGTGGCGGGTGGGGCCAACTGATGTCTGGGTTCCTACAATCAGCAATAGGGTTATTGCAATACTTGTAGCAACAACTATTTATTAGAACTTCTGTACCATGGAAGCTTTGAAAATTGCAATCATGAATCCCGCAGTCACGTTGTTAGTGCAGCCATGTTCGCCCCCAAAATGGTGTTTGGGAATAGTCTACTAGAATGTGACACCCCAAAAATACTAATGAAGATCATTCCCTAAGTAATCAAGATTAGGGTTAACAAAAGCTCTTAATACTTAATTTCAAATCTTATTGAGTGAGTGTATGAATGCTTGCAATGCCATATTTGATTGATTATAAATGAAGAGAAATAGTTTATAGATCAAAACCATATCATCTAGGTCACTGTCAAATCAATCAAAACAAAAGAAAATAAAAATATAAAGCACAATATCTATTGGTCATTTCTGCCCACGTTAACCACTGGCTCACTTTGAGCATCTCTAGCAACTAGTCTCGAACAGAAACTTTCTCGTTTATTTTCTCACCTTGCTAGACCTAGTGACAATGAACCAAATGGAACTCATCAACCTTGCAGAAACATCTTTAGACTCTTTTGAGAGGCAATTCAAATTTGAATCCATCTTATGTACTAAGATAGCCATTTTTGGAAAACCACTCAAACCAACACCCCTTGGCAAACCATTGCACCCAGAGACTACCAAGATTAGTATCAGATCACTCAGAAAAAATCATTGAATTTGGTGATGATTTAGTTCATGCGGCCATTTGATCGAGTACTTGGTGATCACAGTACAACTACCAAGTATATACTATTTGTGATCAATCAATTGCTCATCCATTGTACCCCAAATCTTTACCGTAGCTCACCCACGATCACCCCCAGTACCCAGCCGTGTAATTGAGCCATTCTCCTTCACCGCCTTGATTAGTGCAAGTGGTACCCTAGCTCCCCATGTCACTCGGATATGGACAGCACGCCACAGGCCGCGCCTCACTCGCTCACGATGTCTAGCTGATAGCCATGACCTCACCGTCCCTCTGTGTCCACCCCTCGATGAACGATGAAATGCAGAGACACTGGAATGGCCACGCCCATTTAAGACACGGACATGCCGAGAGCACGACGGAGCGCCGCAGCCGCCTCGCGCAGACCCTCCGCGACTCGACCTCTCCGCCCGTACTCGCAACCGTGGCGTCACCAACCACCGCCCGGACATGCCCATTGGTCAGCGCGCGCCCCCTTGACCACCGTACTCGCTAACGAACACCGCCGTACATGCACAAAGTGCCGACCTCGCCGACCAACTGAGACCGCCCCTTGTCGAGCCACCACTCGCATGACGATCGCCACACCCAACAACGTCGACCAATTCCCTTCTCCATGCCTAGCTCGACCTGTAGCAACGTCGCCGACGAGCCCTTGACATGCCGCACTGCCTCACCCTCGAGGGTATAAATAGAGACCACCCCCAGCCTCAATATTCACACCATTCTACTCCTCTCTCACTCAGAAACACCCCTGACCTGTTTCCGGAGCAAGGCGAGCACCCTGTCGCCGGAATTTGATCGGAGTCCGCCGCTGCCGTGAGGGAAAGGCGCCGTCGATTGGAGCCACCCCAGGAGCTATCGTGACCGCCATTCGACTGTCCGCCGTCGACAAGCTCGTTTGCCCGCACCACTGACCCTAGCTGGAGCCCTGGTAAGCCCACAACCACCCTAGCTGGAGCCCTGGTAAGACCCGCTGACGCGTGGGACCAGCCTAAGTGAGCCCGCTACGCGCGCGCTATAAAGTTGGGCTAGCCTAGTAACGTTTCTGGCGCGATCCCAGTAATCCAATCTAGACTTTTTCTTTTTATTAAAAAACATTTTCTGTAGTGAACTTTAAAAATCAATTCAAAGAGAATCACTACACCAAATTAAATGAATCCAATTTTGTTTGAAAGTAGATAAAAATATCTAATCACTCCCGTTGGATTCAAACAGTTTGAAACTACGGATCACCCTTAGTAAAAATAGCAAGCCAGGAGCCTTTGCAATTTCAATTATTTTTTTAGAATCAATCAGAAGTGATTTTGAGTTGATTCCAACTCTCAAAAAATCACATTTGTCAAGACCCTTTTGAAATGTAAAAATCTACATACTTACATACAATAGTCCTGGATCAAAACTAAAGAATGACTTTCTAGCCATTTTAGCCACTTAAATCTATACTATTAAAAAAATGAAACACGTCGTCACCCCAGAATTTCCGTCTGCCGGTAAAAGACGGTTTTGCCAAACCGTCTGGTAGATCAGAGATATTGCAAGCACTGCCACCGCAAGTTGGTAACATTTTTTTCTCTCTTTCCCGAAGCCTCTCGCGACGTTGAACTGTTCCTCCGCTCGTGCCCGAGCCCCCTCCCCCGCAGGCAGTGCTGCCACCGGCGCCCCTCTCCGTGTCGCCGTCGTCTACCGCCACGGAAAGCTCGAGCCCTCCTCCACTGTTTCGCGCGTGCGTCGCCTTCCCGCGAGCGCCCCTTCCTCCCGGCCGCCCCTTCCTCAGCCCGGCCTTCGCTGCGCCCCGCGCACCATCTCCGAGACTGCGCACACGAATCAAATATCCAGATTTCTTCCGATTCTAGCCGCCAACCGTATCGACGCCAATAGCGCGTCTCCAAATTCCATCACTGAATCGACGCCCACTGCCTCTGAATTGAGCCGACCTTCGTCGCTTGGTTCGACCCCGTCATGCTCACAGATGCGGCCTGCATCTTGCTCGCTGCCATGGATGGCCCCATCTGCTCGGTGACGAGGCCAGCTCTGGCCTCCCACTACCGATGGAGTTGCGGCGTTGACTCCAGCGATCCAGCAAACTGAAGAGGGAGTCAACCAAGCAGCGGTATTATGGTCCTCTAGATGGAAGCAATTGAAGGGGGGTAGCCTCGACTGACTCCAAATCGAGCTCAGCATTGCGGCAGGCTCTCAGCGTCGTGCCAGCAGTCTAGCATGTCGAGATTCGTCGAATCATGCGGATGGGTAGGGCCATTAGAAGGGGATCGAGATGAGCTTCTCAGTCAACCGCTGACGACTTTTCTTTGAGTTTTTTCTTTAGGCACCGTTGTTGCGTGGTACAAATTTTTGTCCTGCCTGTGTCAGCGTTACATGTGATAGGCAGTACGTGGATGCACCTCCGAGGAATTGGCAGGGTCGGCAGAGTCCGCGAATTTCTTACACCTCAAATCATACGCAAAGCAAGAGGATTAGTTCTATGCCATCATCGTTGGGAGCATGGACCTGCTATTCTGGGTGCTTGCGGACGACGTTTTGTGATGCATGTTGGTTTGAATCAGCAGGCTGGTCACAACGTCAGCTTGACGCGACCAACGTTTCAAAGATGCACTATGCACTCTTGACACCAACGCCAGTCCGATGTTGTGTCTAGGGACGGTGGCTTTTAGGACGCGGCGGACTGTTTGTTTGCCTCCCAGATATACCACATGTGTCATCACATATATACCAGTGCGGCGTCACAGAACAGCTGAACAGATTAAGCAAAACCTCTTTTGTTTAGACTAGGATAAATGTTTGACATGATCTGATATAATTACTATCTTGATCATGGACAATATGACATATGAAGCATCTAAAATTAAGGGAAGACTTAACTGAACACTGGATAAATTTGGAACACCTGAAAATATTATTTTTTAACAAGGGATGGTCCTAAAGGACCCAGAACTTCATTCCACTGAAGCAGCGGACGTACACATTACACTTTGGGCCTTGATAGAAAAGTCAATAACAACTAGACCCCTATATTTTGCACTACGAACCCTAAATAAATACTTAAAATTGCGATCACGTTAGCTCCTTCTCCACAGTCGGTGAGTTTAATGTAGTCAGCCTTACCGCTGCCTAGGACACAACCACCTAGGGAGGAAAGGCTGGAGCCAACTGCATCGAGACTAAAAGGCCTTCGTTGGGACATATGAGCCTAGAGGTTGTAGAAATTAGACGCGCACCATCCAGAAACCACCATGGCCGACGCGCAAGGTGGGAGAGGTCCCCATCGACTCCATGGAACCAAGGCGAGATGGTCGCCGTGGTAAATCTCATGATGGGTGATGCTCCTTTGTAGAGGATACAACCACCAAAATACGAAGGGAAGGAATCATCGGCCACCCTCACCTCCATGGAAAGCATGAAGAAGGCAGCCCATATCTTGACCAGTAGCAGCAGATTTGTTGTACTAACAATGAGACAATTTCATTCAGCTAGAATTCAAGCTTAAATATATCCATATTATTTCAGTAACTAAAACTCTTCATTATTATTATGGTTACATATGCGGTAGAAAAAAATTTAGTAGACCGTAGCAACGCACGGGTATTCAGCTAATATTATTAAATAATAGTGTTAAACTTTATAAATTGTGCCAACCCTTTTTAAATCACATTCCCAAGTTTTAGAGTATGTGGTGATGACTGTGCCAATATGATCCCATATTTTTAATTTGGAGAATATTAAATCTTAAGCAACTTTTCAATGAGTTAAAATTACTTTCCTAAAACTAAGATAAATAAAATCCTATCACCTGTTCTTGAAATAATAGAAATGATGTTAGATCATCTAGTGTGACCCTTGTGTGATAAATAGAAGTAGTTAAGTATTGTTTGGTGATTGTGTACCTCGTATTTATTTATAGACGCTAGTATCAATCCGGGCTCAGACGAGGAGGAATTGTACAAAGACGAAGAAGAGAACTTCGACCACCTTACCAACTAAGGCAAGCTAAGCTAAACATGCAAGCTATACTAAGCATGCTAGACCATGCAATCCTTATTATACATAACCTTTTGATATCCTTTTGAGTATACCAAATCCCAGTTTTACTTGCAAGCTTTACCATTTGCAAAGTTGTTCAGTAGTTAATAAATTGGATGATTAGTGGAAAAGGAGAAAGTGTTCCCTATATCTTGGAACTTGTTGAAGATAGATACACCAGCTTAGTACCCTACCACTAGTGACACACACCCCCATTTGATAGATGCTAGTGCTAATCTAAACTTGATCACTAGATGGGAACAAATGATTATGAAAACCTTGGAATGATGAGTCATTCTATTGAAATTATTTGACATGTGTTATGGACACAATGACTTGAAGATGATGGCAAATGAAGTATGTGACTTGACTTTTTTAAAAAGGGATAGTTGGGTTCGGATACGATACCATTCCAACGTTTACCGTACAACCACAATACCCGAATTTTGGTAGGGATTGACTAGAAGTTTATATGTCTTAGTATGGGTTCCCTCGAGGAATGAGGTGAGCTGAGGCTACCTTGTGAATGTGACCGTCCACCTATGCAGTGCCCAAGATGAAGATGGTCATGGTTGTGAGGCCAAACTCATAGGGGAGATGCCTATACTAGGTTGTGTAATTGAAAGGTTAGGATTGATTATCCGCATACTCAATATGATGATTCAGGATTGTTCCTGACGGATGTATCGAATGTTTTGGTGAAAGTGTACCACCTCTGCAGAGTGTAAAACTATTCGAATAGCTGTGTCCACTATTATGGACAGTTGGATGGCCATACTGTTTTGTTGTCAGATGTTTTCCGAAATGACATGTGACTTGAAAGATGACTTTCACTTTACCCCACAAGTTGTTGAAATGAATCTAGGTTCCCACCTAAGTAACTTAGCCAACTAAAGTTAGGTTTTACTTCTAGACACTAGTTGAAATAAAATTGGCTTGTGGCAAACAAACCTAGAGCTTAAGAATCCTTTAGAATGGCCTTAATGTTTTAGTGAAAGTTTTCGAGTACTTCAAAGTACTCATGGCTTTTCCCTGTCTATTCCCATGGCCAGACTATGGAGGGGACTACGAGGAAGATGGACAACAGGACGCTTACGATAACTAGGATCATCTCCCATCGTCAACATTGCCTATGACCCTGAAGATGGAGCCTCGACCATGCTACCTTTATTATATATTCCGCTCCGTTGATTGTAATCAGACTTGATCATTAGATCAACTATTTGTAAGACTATTATGGTTTGTAATGGATGATCAACTATGGTACCAATCTGTTATGTCTCGAAAAAATGGTAATCCTGAGATTGTGATGTACGGCATAAGAGGCATTTGGGATTAAAAATATGGTTGTTGACAAGTTGGTATCCGAGCCATCCTGACCATAGGAGACCCTAGTTATAAGCGACGTCATAAAAACTTAATTTTCAAATAATATGAGTGTCTTTTAAAACCTATTCTCACTCTTACCCTTGAAATTCTTTCCAAAGAGAGAGTCATAAGTTCCTTAAAAATTTTGCAACCTTACCTAAAAATTGGCACACTTGATCACTTCTCTAACTTACTCCTCTTAAATTGCTTATAGATAGACTACGCCTACAACAAGTTTTACCAGTTGGGCAATGGAGGGAATCTCATCTTTGAGAACGACCTGAGCGAGCTGGCTGAATTTCTAGAGCGCCCGCATCCAAAGTTCTATGGAGCTCAACTCCATGATCACCCCGGAGGGGAGTTGCAATGGCTAATAGTTGTCGACCTTCGCGGAAAGATGGAGCCACCTACCTCGGAGAAGATTCATTTCACCATCAGAGAGAACAACTGGATTGATGGACTGCCCAGAGCTATGTAGAAAGCACTTGCCCGACTATGTGGACAGAATATCAACAAGATCATCAGCACCCGCTTTTCTCATTACGCCATAAGTTACTCCAACGGAAAACCCTGGATCTGCCAGGCCACCCTGACTTGAGGCACCATGTGGAACATCTTGCCTTCATGCTTAGTGAGAGTCAGAAGGAACTGGACAATGCTCGTGCTGACGCCAATGTGAAGCAACTTGCTGCCGCCAAGAAGGACCAGACCTTCGCCATTCTTGTGAAGGACGCAAGTCACTTCACAAACTACGTGATAAGAAGGATCGCATCATTTCTCGCCTTTATCACAAAGTGTCAGACATAGAGGAGACCATCCATGATCGGGACATGCATCTTGAGGAGAGGCAGAATGAAGGGGAAGATATTCGTGGAGATCCCTACTCGTAGCTCAGTAATGATGATGACTACCTTGAGGACATGGACCAGGAGTATCACACTGATGATGAGGACCATGACTTCATTGATGATGAAGAAGCCATCAGTTATTAAGAGTAGTAGCACTTGAGCACTATCGTAGGTGTGAGTTGTATCCCGTCCCACTGTATTATAGCTTGCCATAATGGTTCTTAAAACCATCTGGTTGTGGTGATGTGTTGTTTGGAATGTGTTGCTTGTATGGTGTGACTTTGAAATGAATGAGAATGAGTTGTTGGCTTTCAAACCTTAGCCTTACTCAAAAGTTTAAAAGCTTTTAAACCAAACCCATAAAACTTAGAAAAATTTCCCTCTTATCTCATTATCTATCTCAATCTTCAGATGCCTCGCGGAGGGAGCAGCTCATATCAAGATCCGATGGTCCAAATCTTGCAAATGTTAGTAGCCGACCGAGAAGCCGGTAGGACCGAGCATCAAGCCAATCTGGAAACTCTTCAACAAATCGCTTAGCTATCCCATGACAACCAAGGCTCTGGAAATCAGGATCATCATGGATCCAACCTTAAGAACTTTCAGAATACCAATCCCCCTATCTTTATTAAGTCAGAAGAGCCCTTACATGCCGATGACTGGCTGCAGACTATGGAGAACAACTTGGAAGTAGCCGGAGTAGAGGAGGCCGAGAAAGTACTGTTTGTTGTCGTCGGATTGTCTACAAGTACGCCATAGGGGGTCCTAGTGGCGTTGGAAGTATGGGGTGTGAGACGTCAGATGTTCCAGGAGCATTGAGCACAAGTTTACCCAGGTTCAGATCCGACTGCGGTGATGGGATCCTACTCCTGCTAGCAACTCAATAATATATCGGCATAAGCTAGATGTTACAATGGATTACAAGAGAGGTTCACCTGTGCGAGTTGGTTGTTGTTTTCTATTGAGTTGTTTCCCTAAAGGCTCCCATAGAGCCGGTTTATATAGTCACCGGGGCCTAGGGTTACAGGGAGAGACCTTTCCGTCTATGTTATAGAGTCGGTAACTATGTACAACTTGGACTACAAGTAATACTACAGGCCTAAGTCGATAACTCTTCTGGCCTTGTCATAGCCGGAACTGGATCCTCCTCTTTCTCTGACTGGTCCGCCCGTGAAGCAAAGCTCTAACCTGTTGGTGGGCCACCCTGGTCAGCGAGTCATGTGGGTATACCTAGAAAGTATATCCCCAACAGTAGCCCCCAGCAGTCTCCAAGATCTGAAGTCGGATAAATCATCTAGCTTGATGGTTTCTTCGTCTTGAGAATCTTGAAGGGTTCTCAAAAAACTTCTTTCATTGATGTAGGATTCCGAGTCAGTTGAGTCGGATATATTCTGCTCTGACCTTAATCTTTTCCCTGCTTGATTTGAAACATAAGCCAGATTTTATAGCAGCGTGCTGACTGACAACTTTATAGGCCAGGTCCCATCACTGACAGGGTTTCCATCAGCACGACCGTTGGTGGGTCCGTTCCTTACGGAACAGAACACTGTTTCAATTCCTGTGTGAAAATCGAGGAGGCGGAAGAGTCGCGAGGAAGCTAACTCCCCCTCTCCTATACGCGTAGCGATAATCGTGCGTCTTACCGCATGAATGTTGACACAAAGACTAATAAAGAGGAGAGGAAACCCTTCTTCTAAAATTCATCTCTCTGTCGATCCATTCATTGCTTCCTCGTACTCCTCGATCTCTCCACACCAGTTCCAATCTGCACACCGTCAAGAAAAAATCTCTCCTTCCGCCACCAGACCATCTTCCTCCAAGAACTATGGCGTCTGCCTCGTCCTCTAGAGCGGCGGTGGCGGGTTCGTCGGCGGAGGATGAGAAGAAGATGCGGGGTCTTTGGATCCCCAGTGCCATGGATACTGCGGAGCTCCAAGTCATGGAGGATGAGGGGTTCATCGCAGCCGGCGCGTGGTGGAGCTCTTCCGGACACGCCATCCCCATGCCAAAATACGACGAGAGGGTGTTGTTCAGCACTCACGTCGACCGTGGCCTTAGCCTGCCACTGTCAAACTTCTTCATCGAGGTCCTCAACCATTACGGTGTGCAACTCCATAATCTTCCTCCCAACTCTCTGCTTGAGCTTAGTGCTCACGCATCTCTGTGCGAGGGGTTTCTTGGCATTAGGCCAAGTCTAACCCTTTTTCGGTACTACTATGGTACTCGGAAGAATTCCATCAGAGCCGGTGTGCCTTATGTCACCAGCACTCTTAGATTAGTCCTTAGGAGGAATCGAATCTATCCCAGGATTAACACTAGTGAGTCCATTAAACGCTGGGCCGGAACTTTCTTCTACCATAAGGATATTCCGGCTCCAGGAAAGGAGGAAGGTCTTTCGTCGTTCGCCAATGGAACCGCTCCCCACCAAGATTCGTGGGAAGCGGAGGCGCCGGAGCTGTCGGATGTTTTGATTCTCGCCAAGAGGTGGATCGAATTTTTGATGAAGCATGAGGGGCTTCGTGGATCCGACTTGATCCACTGTTGGCTGGAGCGCCGGATTCAGCCTCTCCAGCACCACGGAGACCGCCTCATGCACCAAATCACCGGCGACAAGAATGACAACATGAAGGTCAGCCAAAACCGGCTTTCGCCAAAGGACTACAGGACCCTCATGCAATATTTGGTCAAGGAAAGAGTGGAACAAAAAGTTCCGGATGTTTCCATGAAGATGTATAAATCTAGCCCTCCTCTGACTCCGGTAAATATTTCGACTCCGCTTTCACGTTTCGTCATTTTCTTTGGTTCTTTCTCTGACTCTATTTTCATCGATGCATTTCCGATTCTGTCAGCTCGAGAAACTCTCCGAGTCCCAGCTAGCTCCACTAGAGGGCTATGCCTCAGACGACCCGGTGGCGACGAAGGATGATGAGGTGCAAGAAGTTGATGCCCTCCGCTTCCAAGAAGCGTAAGGCGATGGAAGTTGTCGCTACTGGTAGCGAAGTGCTGCCAGTAGTTAAAAAGTAAGCAGCTCACCTTTCTTTTTTAAGTACTCTTGTACCTTTGTTATCTTTCCAGAGCACACCTAATATTTAGGATTTTCGTGTTATAGAGCTAAATCATCGTTGAAGAGCAAGATAAAGCCGGACAGCAAGCCAGGCAAGCAGATGCGTCAGCAGAAGCTTGTTATCTCCCCTGTTGTGTCGCCATCGACCCCATCCACTACTCCGTCAGTGTAGGGAGCTTCTACATCCCCTGACGCTGGCAAGATTTCGAAAGCCCTTGTCACCAATGATGACCAGGCAACTAACAAGGGTGAAGCCGTAAAGGGTAATGATCCCATAGTAAAATGACCACAGGTATGATGGCTAAATTGGTTGACTCAGCTGTCCCTGGCCTCAAGAGGAAAGAAAAGGAAGAGATTCTCAGACTAGCTCAAACTAGTATTGAGAAGCAAACATTGACTCCAAAGGCAGCGAGCCAAGAGGAGGAAGATGTCAAGATGGTTAGCCTCCTGGACCAAATTTTGGTTCGGGACGCTAAAGTCGCATCCGGCGAGCTTCCAGCGACGGATGTTCTGTCCCTCACCCTTACCGAGAAGGTGTTTCACAACACCAAGCTCAGATTTGAAAAGTTGCACCTGGAACACATTGTAAGTTTCCGATTCTTATTTGCATTTATTATCATATCCTCTAGCCCCCAAGCATAAAGTCGGATAAACATTTCTGGATCCGGGTTGATGCTTTTAGGTTGCAAAAGAACGATGTTGTGTATCCCCCAAGGCTCGAGCTATAATTTTACTTAGTTAAATTTGCAGCCCGAGTCTTAGTAGCCGTATGACGGTATTCCATCTCTAAACTTACAGAAAATTGCATATTCCAACCAGGAATTGCTCAAGAATATTTCCAACAAGCGCAAAAAATCAAAGCTTTGCGCTTTGAGAATTCAAAGTTGAAAGTTGAAAAAGATGAAGCAGAAGGTAAACTTTTCCGGCTTCATCTTTGTCAATTAAATATTTTGTCATAATCGAATTTGCTTTATCCGACTGATATTTTTGTTTTGCAGAATTGTTATGCCCATCCAGCAAGATGGTGGAGCAGGCCAAAAACTTCAAAGTCTTGCAAGGAGAGAATACTGAACTCCGGGAAAAGCTTGAGACGCTAACCGTGGAATCAGAGAAATCCATAGACGCTGTCCTGGAGTGAAGCAACCACGAGACCGTGAGGCTCGAGAAGCTCCTAGCTCTCCGAGATAAGGAACTTGCTGATCTCAGGAAGGATTTTGATATCTAGAAGGATCTTGCCTAGGCCTCTGCAAGTGAACTAGATAGCCTCCGCAAGGAGCATGCTGAATGGAATCACTCCGTGCTTGGTAAGATTTCTGAATCTTTTCTTTGTGTTGTTCATTTTTCGACTTTCGTTTTAGCCGGAATTTGACTTTTTGGTTCTTTCCCAGCCCCCCTGAATCTTTCTGACTCTTCCACTTTTGAACCTCGCCTCGAGCGCATTAAGCTCGTCGGAGATGTCTTGTTCGACTTCCGCCAAACTCTAGAAGAGGCTGGAGAAGCCGTCAAGCTTTCCTACTAGCACACAATGTCGGTGCATGAGGTTAGGGACAAACTTAAGGAGATTCCGAAGTTGATTGAGGACTGGAAGATCTCCTACGCTCGGACTGCTGCGCAAACAGCTCTGACCATGGTGATGAGCCACCATAGCGAGATGGAAATATGGCACGTTACCAAGGGCATTGCCGAGGAGGATGATGAGGGTAAGCCGGAAGATATCAAGGCCATCCAAGAATCTTGTGCAGGTTACACTTGTCAGGTGGCGGAGATGACTAAATACATGACGACATTCTTCGAATCCGTCGCCGCGCCTCCTTCGCCTCAAGAGCCAGAAATCAGCAACGCTTCCGAGTCTGAGATCGAGGGCGACACTGCTGTTGATTCCAGTGTTCCGCCTGCTTCATCACCACCGCCTACAACATAAACAATTTCTATGCATTATCTTAAACTTATGGCAATGTAATGATGGCTACAATATTTATTTTGTGCTAGTCTGTAAAAAATGATGCTTTTACTATCTTAGCACGTTTGTTTATATATTTTTATGCTTTGTGCTTGTAAGTTTCTGAAGCATTATCTCTTATATATATATGCCTATACTTATCGGTTTATCTGGATATCTGCCTTGTCCCTTTCATGGGTCAGCCAACCTTTAGCATGGAAAATTTGCCGAGCAATGGAACGCAATTGCTAAACCAGTTTAAACTTGGAAATAAAGTCGTCTTTCGGTACCAACAACTCATTACTCGGAAAATACCCGCGTCTAAGCAATCAGATAAATAATCAAAGTATAGACAATAATTTAAACTTTGTACCCTAAGGTATCTTTTTTAGATTGTTTCAAAAATCATAACCAGAATGAACATGAGCATAAAGTACTTTCAAGCATTCTGGGATTTTCGAAAAAATTACATGCTCTTTTGGAAATAAGATGGAAAAAACGTCTCAAAAATAACAATATGAGGAAACCTATACTTTATTTCACTTTGAAAATGTACATATATGATTACAAGGAAATATAACGAAGAATAAAAGGGACGTAGATGTGCAATATTCCATGGACGGTCTATTTTATCCGGTTCTGTGCTACCACCAGCTCTCTTCCTTTTTCTAGTATCAGGTCTTTCCTTGAGTGGTCTTATGTCGGTTAAATAATATGACCCATTATGCAGAACTCTACTAACCATAAAAGGTCCTTCCCAAATTGGGGAAAGTTTGTGCTTTCTCTTTTGCACAAGCCAGAGAACTAAATTGCCTTTTCTGAAAGAACGGTTTTGCACTCTCTGACTATGATACTTGCGTAACTTCTGCTGATAGGCTGTAGATCTCTGTTCAGCAACGACGCATACTTCTTCGATTATATCGAGATCATCTTGTCGAGAAACTTCTGCATCTTCTTCGATATACGCTTTGACTCGTGGAGCCTGATGAATCAGATCACTTGGAAGAACTGCTTCTGCACCGTAGACCAAGAAGAAAGGATTATAGCCGGTTGACCTGTTAGGAGTTGTACATAAGCTCCAAATCACAGACGGTAATTCTTTCGCCCAAGCCCCCATGGCCCGACGTAGCGGTGCCTCGAGGCGAGGTCGGATTCCCTGTAGAATAAGGCCATTAGTTCTTTCAACTTGTCCATTGGCTTGTGGATGTGCGACTGATGGAATATCAAGTCTGATCCCTTGCTCTTCGCAGAATTCGTCAAGTTCACTCATGGAAAAGTTGCTCCCGTTGTCAGTAATTATACTATGCGGATATCCGAATCTGATGATTGCGTCCTCGACGAATCTTCTGGTTGTGGCTCCATCACAACTTGTTACGGGTTTAGCCTCAATCCATTTTGTGAATTTATCCACCATAACTAGTAGGTGAGTAAATCCACATTTTGCCGTGCGAAGCGGCCCTACCATATCAAGCCCCCAGACCGCGAACGGCCATGTAATATGGATTGTTCGCAGCTGTTTAGCCGGAACGTGTGCCTGATGAGTGTACTTTTGGCAGCCCTTGCACGTTTCGACCAGTTTATCAGTATTTGCCTTAGCTGTAAGCCAAAATAATCCGTGTCGAAAATATTTTGCCACTAAGGATCTAGCTGCCGCGTGGTGACCACACTCGCCTTCGTGGATTTCTATTAAGATTTCCACTCCTTCTTCCGAAGAAATACATCTCTGAAACATGCCAGAAACACTCCGCTTATAGAGCTCACCATTTATTATAGTGTATGCTGTTGCTCATCGGACAATCTGTCGGCTCAAGACTTTGTCTTCGAGAAGTTTTCTGTCTATCAGGAAATCCAGATAGGGTTTTGTCCAGCTGGGAATTATAGTTAGAACTGCTATTAAAGGTGAGTCGGATTTCGTAGGATAGTCCTCATCAACTCCGACTATTGAGGGGACCCTTAAATGCTCTAGAAAAGCTCCATCCGGTACTTGTTTTCGTGCAGAGCCTATCCTTGATAGAGCATCTGCTTCCTCATTTTCTGCTCGAGGGATGTGTTGAACCTCAAAACGCTCGAACGATTTAGATAATTCATCCACAACAGCTTTGTATGCTGCCATGTGCTTGTTTGTGTTGCAGATGTCGGATACTTGCTGAGCAACTAAATCCGAGTCTCCGTAACACATGACTCTTGATATGCCAATTTTTTTGGCCATGTGTATTCCATGTAGCAGTGCTTCGTACTCGGCAATATTATTGGTTTCCGTGAAGTGTATTTGAAACACATAGAAAAACTTATCTCCTTGGGGTTATTTGAGCACCACGTCAGCCCCCGAGCCTCCTTGTGTTGTTGATCTGTCAAAGTGAAGGGTCCAAAATTCCGAGTCTGGAGGACCTGAGTTTTCTGCCATTTTTGTCCAATCAACGACAAAGTCGGCAAGAATTTGGGACTTGATTGCTATACGTGGTTTGTAATCTGTAACATCCCAAAAATATAAAACAATGATCATCAAACTCTAATCACTAAAATTAGGGTTAACAAAAACTTTGAGTAATTAAAATCATATGAATGCATGTGTGTATGTGATGATTTGATAAATGCATGAATGAACTTGTGTGATTAACCTAAATAGCAAGAAATGGTTTAAAGATGAATATAACATCATATAAAACAATTCCATGTAGAAACAAATCAAGAGAAAATCAAAAACAAATAAAATAAAGCAAATGGTCGTTTTTGCCAATCTTGCTCACAAGGTCACTTTGAGTGTTTCTAGTCCAAGATTTCAAACAGAAACTTTTCCAATTCTTTTCACCCCTTGCTAGACCAAGTAAAATTGAATCAAAGCCCACCATTCAAACTTGCAGAAACTATTGGCAACCTCATTCAAATCACAAGTGAAAATTGAATCCTTATCATATGTGAAGATCACACCTTTTCAAAATCCAACCAAACCAGTGCCCCTTGACTAATTCAACTAACTAGATACTCCCTAGTATGTTCCTAGCAAACCCACCAAGTTTGAATCCAAAATTCAAATTTGAATTTCTTTCGGCCATTTCATCAAACACCTTTTGATTAGCAAACAAACAAACAACAAACACTATAGTGTGCAGTGATTTTGGCCAACCTTGTTCCCTCTCTAGCTCACTCTATACTCTCAGTAGATGAACTAGCCAAATTAACAAGCCTTGGCACCACTATGAGCTTGGCATATCCATTAATGGTGACCATGCCGATCCGCTTTGCCACTCCCAATGTGGACAGCAAGCTACACGTATATCTAGCCTCGCTAACCTTGTCTCACAGACGCAGCACCGTCCACCGCCACTCCCTATCCCAGCCCCGAGCGCAGCCAGCCCCTGGACCACCCGCCAAGCATGTGCCCAATTTCTCTGCGGCCATGCCGAGAGCGCGCCAGAGCGCCCCGCTCGACATGCTCGCACTGACCGCGCGCCGCCCTCGCCGCTTGCATGCGTGATCACCACCACCCCAGCAACCCCGCAGACATGCCCGTTCGCCGCCGCATGGACCACACACGTTGTGCGCCATTAAAATCACCATAGGACCCGTCTAGAGCGTCGACGTGTTCCGACCGATAAGCACCGCCCCACGCCTCTCCACCACACCGTTGAGCTTCGCCGGGGAGCTCAACACCGCCCCTATCGTTGCCCATGCCATTAGCCCTCTGTGTCGTCGACCACGGCGAGCTCACCCCAAGCCCGTCGGTCCCCTTCTGCCACTATAAAGGACACCTCCCCCACTCGTTTTTTTTCACACCACTTGACTCCCGACCTCTCACTGATCACACCCACTCACTCCCAGAGCAAGGAGAGCACCAGGTGGTCGAAATTTCACCGGAGTTCGCCGCTGCAGAGGAGGAGAGGCGCCATCGATTGGAGCCGCCCCAGTAGAAGCTGCCGGAACTAGGAGGATCGCCGTTGCATTCACCCCCGTCGCCGACCATCGCCAGAGCCCCGGTGAGCCTCCCACGACCCCCACTGACCGTGCTAGGGTTCATGCTCGTCGCGTCCTGTTCAGGCATGGACGATGAACTCAAGACGTTCGATTAGAATTAGATCCTACGGTCTAGATCACCCCGTACCACTTCGCCCCTCACTGTCTCACTGACGTGTGAGACAGCCACTTAACCAGCCCGCGCGTGCGCTGTGGGTAGTGGGACGGCCCAGTTAAACGTCCCGCGCGACCCAACAATTCAAATTTACTTTTATTCCTTTATTTTCAAACACATTTCTGTACCTAGATTCAAAAATCAACCCAGCTCGATTCACTGAACCAAAATGAATGAAACCAATTTTGTTAGAAAGGCTGGAAAGCTTAATCCAAGCCCGTTGGATTCAAACCATTTAGATTTGTAGATCACTCATGGTAAAAATAACAAGGCAAAAGCTTTTCTGCATACAAACATTTTTCAAAATTCAACCATAAGAACTCTTAAGTTGATTCCAACTCTCAAAAATCACATTTGACCATACCTTATAGGTTTACTTATAGAAATAATGTTCAAGTAATAAAAGAATGCCCCATAGGCATTTCTAGTCATTTTAATTAATTAAAATAAAAAGGTTAAACCTTATTAAATTGTGACACCACTTTAAATCACATTCCCATGTACTGAAATATGTGGTGATGACATGTGTCAACATGATCCCATGTTTGAGTTGGAGAATATTAAATCTTAAGTAGTTTTTCAATTAGTAGAAATTAATTTTCTCAAAATAAAATAAATGATACAAGTGTTTTAATCCTTGTAATGTTAGTGATGATGATAGATCACCTAGTGCGAACCTTTGTGTGATGATTAGCAATAGTTAAGTATTGTTTGGTGATTGTGTACCTTGTATTTATTTATAGACGCTAGTACCGACCAAGGATACGAGGAGGAAGGAGGATACTATGAGGAAGAAGCCGAGGAGAACTTCAACCACTGCTCTGCACAAGGCAAGCTAACTCTTGCAAGATACCCTACTTATGCAAGCTACTACTTGATTGTTACAATGCCAACTATCTGCCTTAAGCATATGTGATTATACTCACTTGGAACACCATCCTAGTTTTACTTGCAAGCTTAGTATTTTATTTTCTTTATTAAAAGCTTTCTATCAAAAGTTTACTTAATGACTTGTAGATTCTAGAAAGATATTTGAAGGGAGCATAAAACTTGGCCTAAGTTAGATAATTTTAATGTCATCCCGAGGGATGAGATTTACTTAGATAAGATACAGTTGTTATTACCTACCATTAGTATTTAGCCCCACTTGTATATGCTAGTGCTAAGCATAAAACTTGATCAACTTTAGTTGGGAATACTTGGTGAAAATGGTTATGAAAACCTTAGAACGATGAGTCATTCTACTGAAATGTTTTGACATGTGTTTCTAAACACCGGATGATTTTAATGATGCTAATGTTGAGGCATGAGCCTTAGCCCTTTATAAAACTGATGGTTGTCTGGATGCGATACCATTCCAATTTTACCATACAACCACAATACCCGAAAATTGGGTAGGGCTTGACTGGAAATTTATATACCTTAGTATGGGTTCCCTTGCGGCCAAGGTCTGAGCTGAGGCTACCTTGTGAAGATTGTCCACCTGTGCAATACCCAATATGACAGTTAGTCATGGTTGGGAGGCCAAACTCACAGGAGAGGTGCCTATACTAGGGCGTGTAATTGAAAGGTTAGGACTGATTATCCGCATACTGAGTATGGTGAATTCAGGATTGTTCCTGACGGATGTATCGAATGTTGTGGTGAAAGTGTACAATCTCTATAGAGTGTCAAACTATTCGAATAGCCGTGTCCGCGGTTATGGACAGTTGGAGTGGCCATACTATTCCACCGTCAGATGTTTTCAAAACAACTTGTGAAATGATTTGTGGCTTTGCCTTGACCACAACAGAGTTGTGATATGAAATTCAAGTTACCACTTAGGTGTTATAAAACTTTCAACTAGTTTTATTTGCTTCTGAACTTAGTAGAGGTAAATCTGGATTTTTGCAAAACAACCCTAGAGCTTAGTATCCTACTACAAAAACCCCCTTAACTTGTTAGTATTAGTTTGTGAGTACTTAAAGAGTACTCATGGATTTTCCCTGGCTATTCCCGTGGCCAGACTATGAAGAGGAGTATCAGGATGACGACCGCAGGAAGGTTACGACAACTAGGATCATCTCCCATCGTCAGCATTGCCTGTGACCCTGAAGATGGAGCTTCGCCTACGCTATCGTTACTATTATGTTATTCCGCTTCTTGGATTGTATTAAGAACTGGATCATGAGATCCTTGTTTGTGTAAGACCTTATGTATGGTTTGTAATGGATGATGTACTGTGATATCCAATCTATTATGTCTTGCAAAAATGGTAATCCTGGGATTGCGATGTATGGACTAACAGGCATCTGTGATTAAAAATCTGGGTGTTGACAAGTTGGTATCAGAGCCATCCTGACCACGGGAGACCCTATTTAGAATGGACGTTTGAATCAAAAACTAAGTTTCAAAACCAAAGGAAGTGAGTATTTACAAAAACTTATTCCCGTTCTTATCACTTTGATTCTTTCATTAAAATTCATGTTTTTAACATCCCAAAAATACTAAACCTAGATCACCAAACTCTAATCACCAACATTAGGGTTAACAAAAACTTTTCTAAATAAAAATATGAAAGCATGCATGTGTGTATGAATCCCATTTTGAATTCTTTTGATTTGCCTTGTTTATATGTTTCTTTGCTTGTAAAAGGATTCTTAGGTGAAATAAACATCATCTAAACAATTCACAAACTTTTCCCAAAGACAAATAAATCAAAACAAACAAAATGAGTGAATGGTCATTGTGACCAATTTAACTCCCATGCCTACTTTGGCTGTCTCAAACTTTTAGAACTTAATAGAAACTTAATTGGATCTTTACACCCCTTGATAGTACTCATAACAAAGTATCAAGGCCCACCTTGTGATCATCCAGAAACTTTCAAATGCATAGTTTAAATGATAATTCAAAATTGAATCTTTATCATATGGGAAGATCCCACTTTTTCAAAAATCACCCAAACAAGCTCAACTTTCAAAACCCAAGCATCTGCAGACTCACCATCACCAACCTAGCACACACACCAAAAATCTTTTCAAAATTCAAAACTTGAATTCTTGCGGCCATTTCATCAAACACCTTGTAGATACAAATCAAACAAAATCCAAACACTATTATGGGCAGTGATTCTTGCCTAACTTGTTCCCTCTCTAGCTCACAGCAAGCTCAGTAGATCATCTAGCTAACAAAACCAAGCACTAGCCCCACTGTAAGCTTGGCAGTGCCATCAATGGTGAACAGCCGAAGCTCACTATGCCACCCCAGTGTAGACAGCAAGCTAGGAGAGAAACTAGCCGTGCCAACCTTGTCTGGAAAATCACCCATGCCTCACCGCCCCCTCTCGACTAGCCCTGCCTCGAAGACATCGACCAGAGCACCCAGGAACGCCGCGCCCATGCCTCTGTCAACCATGCCGAGCATGCGCCAAAGCGCCACCCTCGACCGAAGCCCACAAACCGCCGGCCGCCCTCGCCGCGTGCATACACGATCACCACCAACCCAGGAGACCGCCAGACATCCCCGTTTGCCGTCCCATGCCTCACAGACACCGCTGACCGTCGAAGACGCCGCCTCGGCCGTGCAGAGCATCGCACGTTCCAAACCATTTGCCACCGCCCCTACATGGGCATTAAAGCCGTAGAGCATCGCCAGGAGACCACCAAGCGATCGCCACCGCCGGCCATGCCTCTAGCAGCCCGTAGCCATGTCGCCACCGTCGCCTGCCCATGCCGTTCGGTCTCGTCGTCGCAACTATAAATAGAGGCCACTCCCAGCCGAATTGAGCACACCATCTCACTCCCCTTTCCTCACTGATCGTCCCACCCCGTTCCCGAAGCAAGGCGAGCAGCACTTTGCCAGAATTTCACCGGAGCCCGCCGCCTCTGGAGAAGAAGGGAGCCAGCGATTGGAGCCGCCCCAGGAGAAGCTGCCGGTACCAGGACGTTCGCCGTCGTCGACTTCGTCGTTCGCCCGCTTCGCCGACCCTCGCCTGAGCCCCGGTGATCCCCCGACGACCCCCACCTGCCGTGTTAGGTTTCTGTCTCGCCGGCGTTGCCCAACCTCGATGATGACCCTCAGTCTTAGATTAGAACCAGATCCCACGGCTCACATCGCCCCATCCCGCTTCGCACCCCCTCGTCTCACTGACGCGTGGGGACAGCGACTTAACCAGCCCGCGTAAGCGCTGTGCTTAGCAGGCCGGTCTAGTATTGTTTCCCGCGCAGCCCAGTCATTTGAAATAAACCTTTTCCATTTTATTTCAAACACACTTCTGAACCTAGATTCAAAAATCAACCCAGATTGATTCACTAAACCAAATTGAATGAAACCAATTTTTTTAAAAAGGTCTGGAAATTCTGAATCCAAGCCCATTGGATTTAAATCATTTGGATCTGTAGATCATCCTTGGTAAAAATAACAAGGCAGAAGCTTTTATGCATTCAAACATTTTTCAAATTTAAACCATAATAGATTTTGAGTTGATTCCAACTCTCCAAAATCACATTTTATCATACCTTTCAGAATATATAAAAATATATAGGTTTACTTACAGAAATAATGACCAAGTAATAAAAGAGTGCCACATAGGCATATCTAGTCACTTTATTTAATTAAAATAAAAGGTTAAACCTTATTAAATTGTGACACCACTTTAAATCACATTCCCATGTACTGAAATATGTGGTGATGACATGTGTTAACATGATCCCATGTTTGGTTTGGAGAATATTAAACCTTAAGTAGTTTTTCAATGAGTAGAAATTACTTATCTAAAAATAAAAGGAATTAAACCAAGTTTTAATCTTGTAAGGTTAGAGAAGATGCTATATCATATATAGGACCCTTGTGTGTGATGATTGCAAGTAGTTAAATATTGTTTGTTGATTGTGTACCTCGTATTTATTTATAGACGCTAGTACCGACCAAGGATACAAGGAGGAAGGAGGATACTACGAAGAAGAAGCCGAGGAGAACTTCAACCACTGCTCTGCACAAGGCAAGATAACCCTTGAAATTTAACAAGCTTATACTGATACTGATGCAAGACTTACTAATCAAGTTGACCTATGCAAGCCAATACTTGCAAGCTATTAACCTTTGTAAGCTAGCACTTGCAATTATGAAAGTTAGATAACTATGCCAGGCACTAAGCATGCTTGGTTGGACATATTTGATGATACCCCATCCCAGTTTTACTTAGAATCTTTATCCTTTATTTCTTTATCAAAGATATTACTTAGAGTTTACTTGAGTACATTGTAGATACTAGAAAGATAATTGAAGGTTGCATAAAGAGCATAAAATTTGGCCTAAGCTAGATAGTCTTTATGTCATCCTAAGGCATGATATTGAACTTAGTTAAAACTCCACTTAGTTACCACCCCTCATTAGTACTTACCCCCACTTGTAGATGCTAGAGCTAAGCATAAAACTTGATCAACTTTAGATGGGAATACTTGGTGGAAAAATGGTTATGAAAACCTTGGAATGATGGATCATTCTATTGAAATGTTTTGGACATGTGTTTCTGAACACCAGATGATTTATGGTGATAAAAATGTTGAGGCATGAGCCTTAGCCCTTTATAAAACTGATGGTTGTCTGAATGTGATACCATTCCAATTTTACCGTATAACCACAATACCCGAGAATTAGGTAGGGCTTGACTAGAAACTTATATACCTTAGTATTAGTTCCCTCACGGCCAAGGTCTAAGATGAGGCTACCTTGTGAAGATTGTCCACCTGAGCAGTACCCAAGATGACTGTTGTTCATGGTTGGGAGGCCAAACTCACAGGAGAGGTGCTTATTCTAGGGCGTGTAATTGAAAGGTTAGGATTGATTATCCGCATACTGAGTATGGTGAATTCAGGATTTGTTTCTGACGGATGTATCGAATGTTGTGGTGAAAGTGTACAATCTCTGCAGAGTGTCAAACTATTCGAATAGCCGCGTCCGCGGTTATGGACAGTTGGAGTGGCCATACTGTTCCCACGTCAGATGTTTACAAAATTACTTATGAACTAAATTGAGACTTTGACTTGAACAACAGGGTTGTGATATGAAATACAAGTTCCCACTTAGGTTTATAAAACTTTAACTCGCATCCTTTGATTCTGAACTTAGTAGAGGTAAATCTGGCTTTTTGCAAAATAACCCTAGAGCCTAGTGTACTATTACAAAAACCCCTTAACTTGTTAGTCTTAGTTTGCGAGTACTTAAAGAGAACTCATGGCTTTGTCCCTGGATATTCCCATGGCCAGACTATGAAGAGGAGTACCTGGAAAATGGACCCCAGGAAGGTTACGATAACTAGGATCATCTCCCATCGTCAGCATTGCATGTGACCCTGAAGATGGAGCTTCGCCTACGCTACCGTTATCATTACGTATTCCGCTGCTTGTGTTGTATTAAGAACTGGATCATGAGATCCTTATTTGTGTAAGACCATATGTATGGTTTGTAATGGATGATGTACTGTGGTATCCAATTCTGTTATGTCTCGCAAAAATGGTAATCCTGGGATTGCGATGTATGGCATAACATGCATCTGGGATTAAAAACCCGGGTGTTGCAATGTTCCTCAAAAATTCTTGCAAAGTACATAAAATTTGACAAACTTGATCACTCTATTAACTTGCTCATCCTATATTCTTATAGATGGACATGAAGTACAACAAATTTTATCAGTTGGGGAATGGAGGAGACCTCATCTTTGACCGTTACTTGGACCAGCTGGCAGAAATGCTAGAGCGTCCACACCCCGAGTTCTACGGAGCTTAGCTCAATGATCAGGAAGGAGAAGATTTGCAGTGGATAATTGTTGCAAGTCTCCGAGGAAAGATTGAACCTCCCACCGCAGAGGGAATTCAGTTCACCTTAAGAGAGAACAACTAGCTCGATGGACTGGCCAGAGCAATGTAGGAAGCTCTTTCCCGTCTGTGTGGGCAGAGTATCAATCAAATCAAGGGTACCCGTTTTGAGTTCTACCCAAGGTGTGGAGCTATGGGACAACCACTGGAGGCCCCATACCACCATGAGCTGAAGACTTAGTTGGACCACCTTAGCTTCATGATGTACGATAGTCAGAAGGAGTTGGAGAATGCCCGTTCCTACGCCAACCACAAGTACGCCATCACCAAGAAGAAAGATTAGACCCTCGCCATGCTATTGAAGGATCGCAAGTCTCGTCGCCGTCAGCTCGATAAGAAGGAGCGCATCATTGCCCGTCTTCGCCACCGGATCACGGATTTGGAGGAGACCATCCACGAGAGAGACATGCAGTTGGAGGAAAGGGAGAATGCAGGGGAAGACCTTCATGGAGACCCCTACTCCTATCTCAGCGATGATGATGACTTTCTGTAGGATCGGGCTATGGACTTCTTCACCGATGAGGATGACTTCTCCTTCATCGATGATGAAGATGAGGATGACGAGGACACTAACTCCGAGGAGTAGTAGCACTTGGGCAACCATCTGTTTTCCTTTGTTGTGGTGTGTGTTTGTATCGTGTGCTATGAACGAATGAATGAAAAGCAAGTTGCTATAAAAATCTGAGTCAAACTTTAAAAACTTTTCAAAAACACCTGAACCTTAGAAATTTCCCTCTTTTCTCATGATCTATATCAATCTTCAGATGCCTCGCGGAGGAAGCGGTTCATCCCCGGACCCGATGTTGCAGATCTTGCAAATGTTGGTTTTTGACCGCGAAGCTGAAAGAGACGAACGTCAAGACAACTTAGCCACCCTTCAACACATCGCCCAGATGGCCAACAACAATCAAAGCCATGGAAATCAGGACAACCATGGATCTAAGCTCAAGAATTTCCAGAACACCAATCCACCTGTTTTCACTAAGTCAGAAGAGACCCTAGATGCAGATGATTGGTTGCAAACCATGGAGAACAACCTGGAAGTGGCAGGAGTGGAAGCTAACGAGAAAGTATTGTTTTCTACCCACTATCTGGCAGGAGATGCAAGGGCATGGTGGAACAGCGTTCCCGTAATGGCAGGAGGTCAGCTGATGAACTGGGAAGATTTCAAAGTCAAGTTCAGCAGAACCCATGTGCCACCGGGTTTAATCAAGAGGATGAGAGATTAATTTAGAGAACTGAAGCAAGGAAGGATGACAGTAGTGGAATACCGTGACAAATTCTTGTCATTGGCTAGGTATGCACCGGATGAGATTGATACTGAAGCCAAGAAGAAGGAGAGATTCTTGAATGGTCTGCACGATGAGATGCAGATGGTGTTAGTCAATATCCCCTTTGCTGATATTGAAGCCTTAGTTGACTCTGCCATTCAGATGGAAGGAAAGATCAATCAAGCTAATGAGAACCGCAAGCGTCGCATGATGCATCAGCCAGGAACCCACCATACACCAAATTATCGCCCCAACCCATCTCCAAGATTTGCCCCGAAAACCAACAGACCCCCGATGAACCGTCCGACCTATCAAAACCGTGGAAACCCAAGGCCCAGAGGAAACCACAACAACCCTGACAGATCCAACAATTTCAATCGTGCACCACCCAAGTTCAACAACAACAATGCTGCGACCAAGAACAATACTGCCCCAAGGACTGGAAGCAATGTTGTGCCTGCTGCAGCGAAGGACAAGTCGCAGGTGACTTGTTATGAATGTGGAACCAAGGGTCACTATTCCAATGAGTACCCCAAGAAGATTACCGCAGCCCCCAATGTGTAACATCCCAGATTTTGTATTAGGATGTTACTAGTGTCATGCATCATCCTTGCATCATTACATCCTACATTTGAATTTTGCAATAAGAATCCTAAAACCTAAACCTATTAAAAACCCTACTAATTATTTCCGTAAGTGAGCACCTTGTTGTAGCAAGTTGACCCTTCAATATAAACTATGTAAAAACAGTAAACCATGGTCCTATGCTGACCACCTTAATTTTATGAGAATTTAGAAACAAGTTTCATCTTTTTTTGGACCAAGTTTGCAAAAGTTATTAGGGTTTTATGAAAACAGAAAAGGGAAATTGTTAAAGGAAAAAAAAAGGAAAACCTAACCTAACTGGGCCGGCTGTGCCAGCCCGCCAGCGCGCGCGCGTCGCCTAGTTGCCAGCGCAGCCCAGCAGGACGCAGCCGCTGACGCGGGGGTCCCACACCGTCGTCGTCTCCCAGAGTCCGCGGCGAGCACGCTCTCCTCCGCCGCGTCGGACTCCTAACCACGCCGGACTCGACCGCCCCCTCCCCCACGCTTCTGGCCCCTTATAAGCCGACCCTCTCTCGTCGTTTCCCCCCCGAAAACCCTAGCCAAACTTCGCGAACCGCTGCCGCTCTCCCTCGCCGGCGTCGCGCTCGGGAAGGTTCCGATCCGGCGACTCGCGCCACCCCGAGCTCCTCCTTGTTGTTAACCGCCTTCCCCGTGCAACACCGCCTCACCCCCGACCCTTCTTTCCTTCCCTTGTGCAGCACAACGACGGGGATTTCTCGCCGACGTGCCGCCGGAGCCGCGGGAACCACTGGAGGTGTGCGGCTAGACGAGGAAAGAGGAGCCGAATCCGACCACGCACGCAGGACCGCGAGAAGGAGTAGAGCGCCGCCGTGCTCTCCGCTACTCCGGGGAACCGCCGCAGCACCGCCGACGACCACGTCCGACCGCGCCGCCGCCCTCTCGCCATCGACGCCGCCGGTAAGTTTTCACCACCGCTCCCGTCCGTCAGATCCGAGTAGAACGGCGTAGATTAGAAGGATGGACGAAACGGTACTAGCCAATACCGCGCTGCCGCGTGGCAGAGCCGCGCCCGCAGCCGCGTCAGCGCCTCGTCGCTCCAGCTGGACCAGCCAGACGCTGACACCTGGCTAGGTTGTTAAGTGAAATTTAGATCTGTTTGCTGATTTGATTTTAAACTTACGAAATTCATATAAAATTGAATATTTGGCCAAATTTAGCGTATAATATATCGTTGGATTCCTAATTTTATGTAGAATCCAAATCTGTAATAATATTGCAAGTTTGTAGTAATGTTTTAGATATAAATTTTAATCATTAGATTAGAGAGTTTAATCTATAAAAAAAATTAAAATTCTATTTCTTTTAATTGGTTCTTGTTGCAATAACTTTCTTTCCACAATACCTACTGATCCAAATCATTAAGCCTTGCTTAGGGTCATTAGATCTAGCTTGGGGCTAATTAGATGGTTGATCTCCTTATAATCCTAGGATTTGTTTAGTGACACTATAGTAGATCTAAACCCTTGCAAAATCAATCCTAGTGACACCCTTACACTATCACGACACAAACTTGCTACCTTGATCAATCTAACCAACCTTGCATAAACTACCATGTTGCATGCATGCATGTTTTCCTTTGTGTATGCTTTGAACAAGTTGTGATCAGATCTATGTTTGTGATTCGTTAGATTGCTCGGAGTGCGCTAAGGAGTGATATTGTGTAGAGTGCTGCTCGGATCAAGGCAAGTTACACCACTTGTTCATAACTTTTGTCCCAGTTTTGATTCTATGCATGTGGTCTTCAAAATTCTGCAGTATGCATGTGTAGGATGTTCTAGTAGAGTTTTCGCTTAGTATTATTTTGCAAGTGCGATGATTTTTGTAGTATGCCATGAGTAGCTCTATACTTAGGATTTTCCCTCCTAATAGGTTACCCCTATTTTTGCTAAGTATTGCTTGCTATGCTATATATACAAAGTACCGTTGGGGGTTCGAAAGACAAAGAATTTTTTCTAAGTATAAAGGCTCTCTAGAACAAACTTTTCTTCTCAAATCCACTTCAAAATAAAACTAAGTTTTCTTCTGGGTGGAATGGTTGTCGGGTCAACAAGTGAGATTTTGGTGGAGGACGGCCGCCCAGGAATCAAAGAAGTCTGCCATGTTTCAGAATTCAGAAGCTTCCAGTGCAACCACAATACATTATGGGCTCTGTCTTGGCCTAGTACTTAGTGGGAAACCTCACCTGGGTACCAACATTTGGAGGTTCTTGGCACGGTTGGATCCGGAAGGTAGAGGGGCTACTAAGGGAAAGCCTCGCCATGGTCTTGTCTGTAAAAGGACTTGATCGTGGATTGTGGGTAAAGTGCACAAACTCTCGAGAGTATTGCAATCTGATCGATCAGCCGTGTTCACGGAAACAGAACAACATTGAGCATCTGAAGGATGGAGCCTCTGAAGGATCTTCCTCTCTCTTTTCTAAAAACAAAGTTTTGAAAACCCCATGGCGTGCGTAATATCGCTAATGGGTGGGAATTTGGGGACTTGGTGTGTAATATCCAAGTGACGCTTGGTGCGTAATATCCAAGTGTTTGGTTGTTTGGACACTTGGTGCGTAATATCCTCGTGTGCCACTCGACCTTATTTTATCCAAGCAAATGTTTACAAAGTAGGGCAATCTTCTATTCTTCTCTCTACTTAAGAAAAATTAGCTTTGAGCAAATGAACTCTACAGCCTATACAGCCTTGCATGTAGAGATAGTCTTTTCTCTCCTTGGTGTAATTTGCCAATACATTCAAAGTATTGACCCAACTTGTTGGCTGCACGTCTTATGTGCAGAATCAGAAGATTGAAAGGTGCGTAGGGATCGCGGGTCTACACTCGACAAGCCTAGGGCGTTGATGGACTCATGCTGCTTTATGTTTCCGCTGTTATTTGAGCTAGCATAATGCTAAGCAATTTTTTTGTAATAATTTCATACTCTGGATTCTCCGTGTAATAACGACTTTGTGTTTTACATGATATTTCATCGACTGTGAGTGCTAGCTATTGATCCAGGGACTAGCATGTTAATCACAGGGACTTAGGATCCTTACCGATCCGAGGTCATTACAGATGGTATCAGAGCACATCGTTGCCTGTAGGACGTGACCCTAGGATTGGAACCACCACTAACTTAGTGCCTTACTTGTTTCCTACTAAGTTATTTTTCCGCACATCTAGTATCTGCCTTCCTCTACTTGTTTAAGAATCTAACCCTCATTCTTCTAACTCAAAGATGACAAGCTTCCTCTACGACACCGTCGCGGACATCGAGCCCCTTCGCTTTGGAGGATGCCTCATGGATCTACTCACACGTTTGGATCTTCCTCTCCCAACAATCCAAGGGAGCACAATGAAGAAACTCCACAAGGACGGCTGTTGGGGAGTCAAGTTCATCCAGCCAGGAAAAGAGCGAGGCAAGAACCCGGAGGAAGACATAGCAATCCACATTGTTAGCGATTCCAAGGAGAAGGCCCTTAGCATTAGCTTCCAGCAACTCATTGGTCGCCTATGTGGACGTCATCATGAAGCTCTCCAAGGACACTGCGGCGGCCTCTTTGGAAGAAGAGATGAGGAAGGGATTCCCATGGAGTTAACCTTTGAGGAAAGAACTTCTACCAAGCGCCGAAGAACACAATATCAAGACTTGGAGTGCCACATCCATGACCTTGAAAAGGGTACCTTCTTCGAGATGTTGAAGAATGACGAGCTATGCGCCCTCATCAAGGAGAAGGAAGAAATGATCAAGCAGCAGGAGGAGGCAATGAAGCTCCAAGAGATAAAATTTCAGGACCAAGAAAAGAAGTTCGCTAACCAAGAGAAGAGGGTGATAAATAAAAACAAGAGAATTAGGGAACTCAAACAGCAGATCGATGGAGATGAAGTGCAAACCGAAGGCCTTTGCAAGATAATCAATGATGTGCGTGCTTCCAAGAGGGACTTGGCAAAGCAACTTGAAGCCGCAATGAAGACAAGTTTAGTAGAGGAGCTACATAGCGAGAAGGAGGGACTTCGGGAGCAGCTGGAAGCCACTACCAAGAAGCTACAGGATGAGATAAAGGACCTCCAAGAGAAGCTTGAAGCCACCACAAAGGAGATGGAATTGTACAAGACAACTCTAGAGCAAGAAGGCTACTCGTTCGAGGACGAGGAAGAGGAAGGCGTGGAAGATGTGTAGTAGTTGGACCACCTTTAATTCTATAGTAGAACGTTATTCGCAAATGTAATAAATACCAAGACAAGTCTGGTTTAGTTAAACTTGGTTGTTTCCTGTGCTAAATCTGTGGTGTTATGCCTTGTGTGCCTTGTGTGCTTTGTGTGCTTGGTGTGTTTTTCATAAGGGTAGGAGTTTACTACTTAGTCTTTCTATCTATTTCTTAACTATTCGCTTAAACCCCACAGATGCCGCCAAGACATGCGAATCCCGAAATCCCGCCAGAAATAGCAGAACTTTTGGCCACTCAGAACCAGCTGATCCAACTGCTCACTCAGAACATGCAAAACAACAACAACAACCCACCACCACCACCTCCGCCACCTCCTCAACAGGATCGCTTGACTCGGTTTTTGAGGCTGAACCCACCTACCTTCACTAGCAGCACTGAACCAATCATCACTAATGACTGGCTGCGTACGATCAACAAGAAGCTAGACACCGTGCAAGCCGTCGGAGCCGACAGGGTGCGTTATGCCGCACACCAGCTTGAAGGACCTGCTGCAGAATGGTGGGATAACTACCAAGTCACCCACCCGGACATTGATGCTATCACTTGGGAACAGTTTGAGTTAGCTTTTCGCACCCATCATGTGGCTGCTGGTGTCATGACTCTAAAGAGGCGCGAGTTTCGCGACCTACACCAACTGCACCGTTCTGTCACCGAGTATGGAGAGCTTTTCAATAAGCTAGCCCGATATGCACCTGATGATGTTTCCACTGATGCCAAGAGACAGGAGGAGTTCTTAAGAGGGCTCAATGATGAGATATCCATTCAGCTTGTGGCTCAGAAATTTGACAACTTTCAGGAACTCCTGGACAGAGCCATTGTGGTTGAATCAAAGAGGAAGAGCATAGAAAATCGCAAGAGGAAATCTAACCCTCACAAACACTCTGTTCCGTACCAGAAGCAGCGCAATTCCTCACCACCACCTTATAACAATAATGGCCACAACCATAACGGTCATAACCATGGTGGCCACAAACACAATGGGCACAAAAACCGCAATGGCAATGGCGGCAATGGAAAGGATCTCAGTGAGGTGACATGCTTTAAGTGCAACAAGACAGTGCACTATGCAACCTCTTGCCCCGAGAGGAAGAATGGCAATGGTAATGGGAATGGAAATGGACACAACCATGGCAATGGGAACGGGAAGAAGCCAAATCCGTTTGTCAAAGCCACGGTGAATCATGTTTCTATGGAGGATGCTTGTGAGGCGCCAGACTCTGTGATTGGTAAGTTCAAACTCAATTCTATTCCCGCAGTTGTTCTTTTTGATACTGGTGCATATCATTCATTCATATCAAGGGTATTTGTGGATAGAGGCAAGATACCAACGGAGACTATAAACTTTCCTCTAAGGGTAAGTTCTCCTGGGGGAGAAATAGTGGCAAACTCCGGTTGCCGGGATTTAGAACTAAGGATTGGGACACACATTTTTCCCACCAGTCTAGTAGTTCTAGAATCACAAGGATTAGACATAATCCTGGGCATGAATTGGATGACCGAATATGAAGGAGTCATAGATTGTGCCAAGAGAACTGTCATGCTCACAACACCGGAAGGGAAGAGGATTCGTATCAAGTCGAACTTCGCACTCAAAGAAGTCATGGTGAACTCACTTAAGGGGGTTAGCTTGGAGGAGGTAACTATTGTAAAGGAATACCCAGATGTCTTCCCAGAAGAGCTACCCGGAATGCCACCCGACCGTGATATCCAGTTTCTCATTGACTTGATGCCAGGCACGGGGCCGATAGCTAAGAGACCATACAAGATGGATGTGGACGAATTAAAAGAACTCAAGAAACAGCTTAGGGAACAATTGGACAAGGGGTTCATTCAACCCAGCGCGTCATCTTGGGGAGCACCCGTCCTATTTGTGGAAAAGAAGGATAAGACCAAGAGGCTGGTTGTGGACTACCGCTCGCTGAACGAAGTGACGATTAAGAATAAGTATCCTCTACCCAACATCAACGACCTGTTTGACCAGCTAAAAGGAGCCAGTGTATTCTCAAAGATCGATCTACGATCGGGCTATTTTCAGCTAAAGATTCGGGAACAGGAAGTGCCCAAAACAGCATTCACCACAAGATACGGATTGTATGAGTACCCCGTGATGTCTTTTGGTCTAACCAATGCCCCAGCATACTTCATGACCATGATGAACAAGGTGTTCATGGAATATTTGGACAAGTTTATCGTGGTATTCATAGATGATATACTCATATACTCTAAGGATGAGAAGGAACATGAGAAACATCTGCGCCTTATTATGGAAAAACTAAGAGAACACAAGTTGTATGCCAAATTCAGCAAGTGCGAGTTCTGGTTAAAAGAAGTGGGATTCCTTGGCCATGTTGTGTCATCTAAAGGAGTTGTCGTAGATCCTAGTAAGGTAGCTTCCGTGACGGAATGGGAGTCACCCAAGAATGTGGGGGATATTAGAAGTTTCTTGGGCCTTGCAGGATATTACCGGAGGTTCATCGAAAACTTTTCCAAGATAGCAAAACCCATGACGGAGCTATTAAAGAAGGAAAAGAAATTCCTATGGACCGAGGCATGTGAAGCAAGCTTTCGAATTGAAGAAGCGCCTTGTAACGGCACCAGTTCTGTGTCTACCAGATATCTAGAAGGATTTTCAAGTCTATTGTGACGCTTCACGACAAGGACTTGGAAGTGTATTGATGCAGGATGGGAAAGTGGTATCCTATGCCTCCCGACAACTTAAGAACCACGAACACAATTATCCCACACACGATTTGGAACTTGCATCTGTGGTTCATGCACTCAAGGTATGGAGACACTACCTCATGGGCAAACATTGTGATGTGTTCACAGATCATAAAAGTTTGAAGTACATCTTCACCCAAAAGGAGTTGAATATGAGACAACAAAGATGGCTTGAGCTAATTAAGGATTATGACTTGGATTTACAGTACCACCCCGGAAAGGCAAACGTGGTGGCTGATGCCTTAAGTCGTAAGGTATATGTAAATGGACTTACCGCAGGGGAACTTCCAGAGGATTTATGCAAGCAATTCAGGGACCTCAGGTTGGAGATAGTCCCGAAAGGACACGTAGCGACTATGGAAATAGTGTCCACCTTCCAAGAAAAGATCCAAGAAGCACAAAAGGGGGATAAAGAGTTGGAAGAAATAAGAGTCAGGATAAAAGAAGGAAAGACTAAAGAATTTCGTCTGGACGAACAAGGAACCCTCTGGTATGGGAAGCGTTTGTGTGTTCCCAATGACCCCGATATCAGGAAGATGATCCTACAAGAAGCTCATGATTCGCCATACTCAATTCATCCAGGTAACACAAAGATGTACATGGATGTGAAGGATAGATTCTGGTGGAATAACCTAAAGAGAGATATTGCAGAATATATTTCTCTGTGTGATGTGTGCAATAGAGTTAAAGCCGAGCATCAGAAACCGGCAGGATTACTACAACCACTACCTATACCCGACTGGAAGTGGGACAAGGTAGGCATGGATTTCATCACGGGATTACCCCGGACTCGTTCTGGATTTGATTCTATCTGGGTAGTGGTGGACCACTTCACCAAGGTGGCTCACTTCATCCCCGTAAAGACCACATATACAAGTGCTAAGCTTGCTAAGATATACATGTCAAGAATTGTAAGCCTGCATGGTGTTCCCAAGGGAATTGTGTCAGATAGAGGCACCCAGTTTACTTCAAAGTTTTGGCGACAACTACATGAGTCTCTTGGAACCCGACTAGAATTCAGTACTGCCTTCCACCCTCAAACAGATGGCCAAACAGAAAGGGTGAATCAAATTTTGGAGGATATGTTGAGAGCTTGCGCACTAGACTATGGGTCTAGTTGGGACGATAACCTGCCATATGCTGAGTTCTCATACAACAACAGCTACCAGACAAGTATCAAGATGGCTCCGTTTGAAGTTCTATATGGCAGGAAGTGTAGGACTCCATTGCTATGGAATGGAGTTGGAGAACGCAGCTTTTTTGGACCTGACTTGATAAAGGATGCCGAAGAAAAGGTGCGACAGATTCAGGATAGGTTAAAGGTAGCCCAATCCTGACAGAAGAGCTACGCTGATTCCAAACGCAGAAATGTGGCTTATGAAATAGGGGACCGTGCGTATCTCCGAGTTTCACCCCTACGTGGAGTTAAGAGGTTCGGAATCAAGGGCAAGTTAGCCCCACGATTCATAGGACCATAGAAGGTTCTGGCCCGTAGAGGAGAAGTTGCTTATCAGTTGGAGTTACCGGAAGGACTGACTGTTCATGATGTGTTTCATGTGTCACAACTAAAGAAGTGTCACCCGGAGATGGCTGAAACACCGCTAAGAGACACCGTTCCCCTAGATGAGGTTCAATTGGAGAATGACCTTACCTATGAGGAAAAACCCATCAAAATACTGGAAACAGCTGAAAGGATTACCTGCACCAAGACTATAAGGTTCTGCAAGGTACAATGGAACCACCACTCCGAGGAAGAAGCTACGTGGGAGCGTGAAGAAGACTTGAAGGCAGAACACCCACACCTATTTGCTAGCCAACCCGAATCTCGAGGACGAGATTCTTCTTAAGGGGGGTAGGTTTGTAACATCCCAGATTTTGCATTAGGATGTTACTAGTGTCATGCATCATCCTTGCATCATCCTACATTTGAATTTTGCAATAAGAATCCTAAAACCTAAACCTATTAAAAACCCTACTAATTATTTCCGTAAGTGAGCACCTTGTTGTAGCAAGTTGACCCTTCAATATAAACTATGTAAAAACAGTAAACCATGGTCCTATGCTGACCACCTTAATTTTATGAGAATTTAGAAACAAGTTTGATCTTTTTTGGACCAAGTTTGCAAAAGTTATTAGGGTTTTATGAAAACAGAAAAGGGAAATTGTTAAAGGAAAAAAAAAAAGGAAAACCTAACTTAACTGGGCCGGCTGTGCCAGCCCGCCAGCGCGCACGCGTCGCCTAGTTGCCAGCGCAGCCCAGCAGGACGCAGGCCGCAGGCCACAGACGCTGACGCGGGGGTCCCACCCCGTCGTCGTCTCCTAGAGTCCGCGGCGAGCACGCTCTCCTCCGCCGCGTCAGACTCCTAACCACACCGGACTCGACCGCCCCCTCCCCCACGCTTTTGGTCCATTATAAGCCGACCCTCTCTCGTCGTTTCCCCCCCCCCTGAAAACCCTAGCCAAACTTCGCGAACCGCTGCCGCTCTCCCTCGCCGGCGTCGCGCTCGCGAAGGTTCCGATCCGGCGACTCGCGCCACCCCGAGCTCCTCCTTGCTGTTAACCGCCTTCCCCGTGCAACATCGCCTCACCCCCGACCCTTCTTTCCTTCCCTTGTGCAGCACAACGACGGGGATTTCTCGCCGACGTGCCGCTGGAGCCGCGGGAACCAGTGGAGGTGTGCAGCTAGACGAGGAAAGAGGAGCCGAATCCGACCACGCACGCAGGACCGCGAGAAGGAGTAGAGCGCCGTCATGCTCTCCGCTACTCCGGGGAACCGCCACAGCACCGCCGACGACCACGTCCGACCGCGTCGCCGCCGTCTCGCCATCGTCGCCGCCGGTAAGTTTTCACCACCGCTCCCGTCCGTCGGATCCGAGTAGAACGGCGTAGATTAGAAGGATGGACGAAACGGTACTAGCCAATACCGCGCTACCGCGTGGCAGAGACGCGCCCGCAGCCGCGTCAGCGCCACGTCGCTCCAGCTGGACCAGCCAGACGCTGACACCTGGCTAGGTTGTTAAGTGAAATTTAGATCTGTTTGCTGATTTGATTTTAAACTTACGAAATTCATATAAAATTGAATATTTGGCCAAATTTAGCGTATAATATATCGTTGGATTCCTAATTTTCTGTAGAATCCAAATCTTTAATAATATTGCAAGTTTGCAGTAATGTTTTAGATATAAATTTTAATCATTAGATTAGAGAGTTTAATCTATAAAAAAATTAAAATTCTATTTCTTTTAATTGGTTCTTGTTGCAATAACTTTGTTTCCACAATACCTACTGATCCAAATCATTAAGCCTTGCTTAGGGTCATTAGATCTAGCTTGGGGCTAATTAGATGGTTGATCTTCTTATAATCCTAGGATTTGTTTAGTGACACTATAGTAGATCTAAACCCTTGGAAAATCAATCCTAGTGACACCCTTACACTATCACGACACAAACTTGCTACCTTGATCAATCTAACCAACCTTGCATAAACTACCATGTTGCATGCATGCATGTTTTCCTTTGTGTATGCTTTGAACAAGTTGTGATCAGATCTATGTTTGTGATTCGTTAGATTGCTCGGAGTGCGCTAAGGAGTGCTATTGTGTAGAGTGCTGCTCGGATCAAGGCAAGTTACACCACTTGTTCATAACTTTTGTCCCAGTTTTGATTCTATGCATGTGGTCTTCAAAATTCTGCAGTATGCATGTGTAGGATGTTCTAGTAGAGTTTTCGCTTAGTATTATTTTGCAAGTGCGATGATTTTTGTAGTATGCCATGAGTAGCTCTATACTTAGGATTTTCCCTCCTAATAGGTTACCCCTGTTTTTGCTAAGTATTGCTTGCTATGCTATATATACAAAGTACCGTTGGGGGGTTCGAAAGACAAAGAATTTTTTCTAAGTATAAAGGCTCTCTAGAGCAAACTTTTCTTCTCAAATCCACTTCAAAATAAAACTAAGTTTTCTTCTGGGCGGAATGGTTGTCGGGTCAACGAGTGAGATTTTGGTGGAGGAAGGCCGCCCAGGAATCAAAGAAGTCTGCCATGTTTCAGAATTCAGAAGCTTCCAGTGCAACCACAATACATTATGGGCTCTGTCTTGGCCTAGTACTTAGTGGGAAACCTCACCTGGGTACCAACATTTGGAGGTTCTTGGCACGGTTGGATCCGGAAGGTAGAGGGGCTACTAAGGGAAAGCCTCGCCATGGTCTTATCTATAAAAGGACTTGATCGTGGATTGTGGGTAAAGTGCACAAACTCTCGAGAGTATTGCAATCTGATCGATCAGCCGTGTTCACGGAAACAGAACAACATTGAGCATCTGAAGGATGGAGCCTCTGAAGGATCTTCCTCTCTCTTTTCTAAAAACAAAGTTTTGAAAACCCCATGGCATGCTTAATATCGCTAATGGGTGGGAATTTGGGGACTTGGTGTGTAATATCCAAGTGACGCTTGGTGCGTAATATCCAAGTGTTTGGTTGTTTGGACACTTGGTGCGTAATATCCTCGTGTGCCACTCGACCTTATTTTATCCAAGCAAATGTTTACAAAGTAGGGAAATCTTCTATTCTTCTCTCTACTTAAGAAAAATTAGCTTTGAGCAAATGAAATCTACAGCCTATACAGCCTTGCATGTAGAGATAGTCTTTTATCTCCTTGGTGTAATTTGCCAATACATTCAAAGTATTGACCCAACTTGTTGGTTGCACGTCTTATGTGCAGAATCCGAAGATTGAAAGGTGCGTAGGGATCGCGGGTCTACACTCGCAAGCCTGGGGCGTTGATGGACTCATGCTGCTTTATGTTTCCGTTGTTATTTGAGCTAGCATAATGCTAAGCAATTTTTTTGTAATAATTTCATACTCTGGATTCTCCGTGTAATAACGACTTTGTGTTTTACATGATATTTCATCGACTGTGAGTGCTAGCTATTGATCCAGGGACTAGCATGTTAATCACAGGGACTTAGGATCCTTACCGATCCGAGGTCATTACACAATGCAAATGCCCCATCTCAGCAGCAGCGTCGTGTTCAGCCTAGAAGAAGGTTTGCCCCAGGGAACTCGCTCAACCGCAACGGTCGTCTCTTTCTCATGCATGCTGAAAAGCCCAGGAAGCGTCAGATGTCGTGCTGGGTATGTTTTCTGTTAACTCAGTACTTGCAAGAGTGTTGTTTGATTCTAGAGCATCGCACTCATTTGTTACTAAGAATTTGCATGCACTAGTAAGATTCAACCAACCAAATTGAAGCATGTTATGATTGTTCAAATACCTGGTTCAACCACCAAAGCTAGAAAAATTTGCAAAGCCGTCCCTATCCGAATCCATGGCATAGATTTTTATGCTAATCTAATAGTACTCGGAACTAAAGGTTTGGAAGTAGTACTAGGAATGGATTGGATGTCCAAACACAAAGGATTAATTGACTGTGCCAAGAAAGCAATAACCATGACTAGTACCGCCGGAATATCAGTCGAGCATGTATCTGAAACCTTGCCCTGTCAATTCAAGTGCAACAAGAGAATAGCCCAACCTACCATTGACCATGTCCGGATAGTCTGTGAATACCCCGATGTATTTCTAGATGTTTTTCCCGGTATGCCCCCAGATCAGGATATCGAGTTTATCATTGAACTAATACCTGGAACTGGACGCATAGCCCAGAGACCATATAGTATGAACCCGTCTGAACTAGTAGAAATGAAGAAGCAACTGGATGCCATGTTGGAAATTGATTGATTCAACCAAGTGCGTCACCTTGGAGATCACCTGTTTTGTTTGTGGACTAGAAAGATGGAGGTAACCGTCTGTGCACGGATTATCGGAAGTTGAACGATGTCACCATCAAGAAAAAGTACCCGTTGCCGAAGATAGAAGTTTGACCAGTTGACTAGTGCCAAAGTGTTTTCTAAGATTGATCTTAGAAATGGCTATCATCAACTCAAAATTCGCGCAGAGGATATTCCAAAGACTGCCTTTACCACCCGATATGGATTATATGATTATACGGTCATGTATTTTGGATTAACCAATGCCCCTGCTTATTTCATGAATCTCATGAATAAGATTTTTATGGACTTCCTGGATAAGTTTGTCGTTGTTTTCATCGATGACATTCTGATTTATTCCAAATCAGAAGAAGAACATGAGCTACACCTAAGGACCATTCTTGGAACCCTTAGAGAGCATCAGCTATATGCCAAGTTTAGCAAATGTGAATTGTGGTTACAGGAGGTAGGATTCCTTGGACATATTGTATCAGCCGGAGGAATTGTAGTTGACCATGCGAAGGTGAAAGATGTTGAAGATTGGCAAGCCCCGACCACTCAAACCCATGTTCGTGCATTTCTTGGATTAACGGGATACTACCGCAAGTTTGTAGAAGGATTCTCGAGTATTTCCAGACCCATGACCCAATTGCTGAAGAAGGACAAGAAGTTTGAATGGATGGACAAATGTGAAGCGAGTTTTCAAGAACTCAAGAGGAGACTGATTTCAGCCCCAATCTTGATCATGTCGGATATCACGAAGCCCTTTGATGTGTATTGTGACACATCCAAGATTGGTCTCGGATGTGTGCTAATGCAAGAAGGCAAAGTTATATCTTATCCATCCCAACAACTGAGGAAGCATGAACAAAATTATCCAACCCATGACCTTGAACTCGCAACTGTAGTTCTAGCCCTAAATACATGGAGGTATTACCTGATGGGAAACCGTTGTGAGATTTATTCGGATCACAAGAGCCTGAAACATATATTCACTCAGAAGGAGCTTAATATGAGGCAGATAAGATGGATTGATCTAATCAAGAACTATGATCTGGACATTCACTATCACCCCGGTAAAGCCAATGTGGTAGCAGATGCCCTTAGCAGATTGCCGTGCCGCTTGAACTCCATGATTTTGAAGGAGCAACCAAGTTTACACAAAGAGATGGAAGATTTCTGAATGGAATTAGTAACTGAAGGATTTTTGTCTAGCATAGAACTTCAACCCACTTTGATCAGTCAGATCAAAGAGGCACAGAAAGGAAATGCTAGTATTGACGGAATCAACCGTCGCATCGGTATAGGCAAAGTACCCGGATTTACCGAAGATGAAGAAGGACTTCTGTGGTACAAAGGACGCCTTTGTGTACCAGCAAATTAGGAATTGAAAGAAGTTATTTTGAAAGAGGCCCATGATACTCTTTATTGTATCCACCCCGGAGGAACGAAAATGTATCAGGATTTGAAGGAACAATTTTGGTTGCATAAGATGAAGAGAGAAATCGGAAGCTATATCGCCAAGTGTGATATATGTCAGAGAGTCAAGGCGGGGCATCAAAGACCCGTAGGACTATTGCAACAACTACAGGTTCCGGAATGGAAATGGGATTCCGTTGGAATGGACTTTATCTCCGGATTGCCTACTTCTAGTAGGCGAAATGACTCTATCTGGGTCATAGTTGACAGGTTGTCCAAAGTAGCCCATTTCTTACCAGTCAAGAGCACATACCAGAGTTCGAAGCTAGCGGAGTTATAGATCGCTAGAATCATCAGTTTGCACGGAGTCCCCAGGAACATTGTATCGGATCGAGGAACCCAGTTTACCTCGAGATTCTGGAAGAAGGTCCAAGAAGGTTTAGGAACCCGACTGGATTTCAGCACATCGTATCACCCTCAAACCAATGGAAAACGGAGTGAGTAAATCAAATACTCGAAGATATGTTGAGAGCATGTGTCCTAGAGTATGGATCTAAATGGGAAGACTGTCTGCCTTTTGCAGAATTTTCATACAACAACAGTTATCAAGCTAGTCTGCAAATGGCCCCATTTGAATTCATGTATGGAAGGAAGTGTCGCACCCCTTTGAATTGGTCGGAAGTAGGAGAGAGTCAGATTTTTAGACCCGACATCGGACAAAAATCCAAAGAGAAAGTTCACAAGATTCGTGAGTACCTCAAGACCGCACAGTCAAGGCAGACGAGTTACACCGACAAGAGACGTCGAGACCTCGCTTTCAATATCGGAGATTTTGTGTATCTCAAAGTGTCGCCTTCGAAGGGAATGCAGCGTTTCCAGCTCAAAGGAAAGTTAGCCCCCAGATATATGGGACCCTTCAAGATTCTGAATCATCGAGGAGAAGTATCATATCAATTGGAACTGCCCGAGGAAATGTCAGCAGTGCACAATGTGTTCCATATATCGTTACTTCGCAAATGCCTTGAAGTTCCGGAGAAGACTGAAGTTTTCAAGAACATTGATCATCGGACCATAGAGATCAATGATGACCTGACCTATTCCGAAGTACCCATACGTATTTTGGAAGAAGCTTTTAGAACCACCAGAACCCGAAGCATCAAGTTTCTCAAGATTCAGTGGAGCAACCACACCTAAGAATAAGCTACCTGGGAGCGAGAAGATCACATCAGGACGGAGTTTCCCGATCTCTTTAAGTCCTAGGTAATATTTTTTCTTCCTTTTTCAAATCTCATGACGAGATTTTGTTTAAGGGGGGAAGGTTTGTAACATCCCAAAAATATAAAACAATGTCATCAAACTCTAATCACTAAAATTAGGGTTAACAAAAACTTTGAGTAATTAAAATCATATGAATGCATGTGTCTATGTGATGATAAATGCATGAATGAACTTGTGTGATTAACCTAAATAGAAAGAAATGGTTTAAATATGAATATAACATCATATAAAACAATTCCATGCAGAAACAAATCAAGAGAAAATCAAAAACAAATCAAATAAAGCAAATGGTCATTTTTGCCAATCTTGCTCACTAGGTCACTTTGAGTGTTTCTAGTACAAGATTTCAAACAGAAACTTTTCCAATTATTTTCACCCCTTGCTAGACCAAGTAAAATTGAATCAAAGCCCACCTTTCAAACTTGCAGAAAGAATTGGCAACCTCATTCAAATCACAAGTGAAACTTGAATTTTTATCATATGTGAAGATCACATCTTTTCAAAACCCAACCAAACTAGTGCCCCTTGACTAATCCAACTAACCAGATACTCCCTAGTATGTGCCTAGCAAACCCACCAAGCTTGAATCCAAAATTCAAATTTGAATTTCTTTCGGCCATTTCATCAAACACCTTGTGATTAGCAAACAAACAAACAACAAACACTATAGTGTGTAGTGATTTTGGCCAACCTTGTTCCCTCTCTACCTCACTCTATACTCTCAATAGATGAACTAGCCAAATTAACAAGCCTTAGCACCACTGTGAACTTGGCATAGCCATTAATGGTGACCATGCCGAGCCCCTTTGCCACCCCAATGTGGACAACAAGCTACACGCCTCTCTAGCCTCACCAACCTTGTCTCACAGACGCGACACCGTCCACCGCCACTCCCTGTCCTAGCCCCGAGCACAGCTAGCCCCTGGACCACCCGCCAAGCACGCGCCCAGTTTCTCTACAGCCATGCCAAGAGCGCGCCAGAGCGCCTCGCTCGACACGCTCGCACTTACCGTGTGCCGCCCTTGCCGCTTGCGTGCGTGATCACCACCGTCCCAGCAACCCCGCAGACATGCCCGTTCGCTGCCGCGCAGACCACGCATGTTGTGCGCCATTAAAATCGCCGTCAGACTCGCCCAGAGCGTCGACGTGTTCCAACCGATCAGCACCGTCCCACGCCTCGCCACCACACCGCTGAGCTTCGCCAGGTAGCACAGCACCGCGCCCTACCGTCGCCCATGCCATTAGCCCTCTGTGCCATCGACCACGATGAGCTCAGCCCATGCCCGTCGGTCCCTTTCAGCCACTATAAAAGGAGACCTCCCCCGCTCGTTTTATTCACACCAGTTCACTCCCCACCTCTCACTGATCACACCCACTCACTCCTGGAGCAAGGCGACCACCAGGTGGACGGAATTTCACCGAAGTTTACTGCTACAGAGGAGGAGAGGAGCCGTCGATTGGAGCCGCCCTAGTAGAAGTTGCCGGTACCAGGAGGATCGCCGTCGTCGACTTCGTCATTCGCCCCCGTCGCCGACCATCACTGGACCTCGATGAGCCTCCCACAACCCCCACTGACCACGATAGGGTTCATGCTCGTCGCGTCCTGTTCAGGCGTGGACGATGAACTCAAGCCGTTCGATTAGAATTAGATTCTATGGCCTAGATCACCCCATACCGCTTCGCCCCTCACTATCTCACTGACGCGTGGGGACAACCACGTAACCAGCCCGCGCGTGCGTTGTGCGTGGTGGGCCGGCCCAGTTAAACGTCCCGCACGACCCAACAATTCAAATTTACTTTTATTCCTTTATTTTCAAACATAGTTCTGTACCTAGATTCAAAAATCAACCCAGCTCGATTCACTAAACCAAAATGCATGAAACCAATTTTTTTAGAAAGGTACTAGAAAGCTTAATCCAAGCCCGTTGGATTCAAACCATTTAGATTTGTAGATCACCCATGGTAAAAATAACAAGACAGAAGCTTTTCTGCATACAAACATTTTTCAAAATTCAACCATAAGAGCTTTTGAGTTGATTCCAACCCTCAAAAATCACATTTGACCATAACTTTCAGTATATATAAAAATATATAGGTTTACTTACAGAAATAATGTTCAAGTAATAAAAGAATGCCCCATAGGCATTTCTAGTAATTTTAATTAATTAAAATAAAAAGGTTAAACCTTATTAAATTGTGACACCACTTTGAATCACATTCCCATGTACTGAAATATGTGGTGATGACATGTCTCAACATGATCCCATGTTTGAGTTCGAGAATATTAAATCTTAAGTAGCTTTTCAATGAGTAGAAATTACTTTTCTCAAAATAAAATAAATGAGACAAGTGTTTTAATCCTTGTAATGTTAGTGATGATGATAGATCACCTAGTGTGAACCTTTGTGTGATGATTAGCAATAGTTAATTATTGTTTGGTGATTGTGTACCTCGTATTTATTTATAGACGCTAGTACCGACCAAGGATACGAGGAGGAAGGAGGATTCTACGAGGAAGAAGCCGAGGAGAACTTCAACCACTTCTCCGCACAAGGCAAGCTAACACTTGCAAGATACCCTACTTATGCAAGCTACTACTTTCTTGTTACTATGCCAACTATATTCCTTAAGCATATGTGATTATACTCACTTGGCACACCATCCTAGTTTTACTTGGAAGCTTAGTATTTTATTTTCTTTATTAAAAGCTTTCTATCAAAAGTTTCTGAATGACTTGTAGATTCTAGAAAGATAATTGAAGGGACCATAAACTTCATAAAACTTAGCCTAAGTTAGATAATCTTAATGTCATCCTGAGGGATGAGATTTACTTAGATAAGATACACTTTTTATTACCCACCATTAGTATTTACCCCCACTTATAGATGCTAGTGCTAAGCATAAAACTTGATCAAATTTAGATGGGAATACTTGGTGAAAATGGTTATGAAACCCTTAGAATGATGAGTCATTCTACTGAAATGTTTTCACATGTGTTTCTGAACACCAGATGATTTTGATGATCCAAATGTTGAGGCATGAGCCTTAGCCCTTTATAAAATTGATGGTTGTCTAGATGCGATACCATTCCAATTTTACCGTACAACCACAATACCCGAAAATTGGGTAGGGCTTGACTGGAAATTTATATACCTTAGTATGGGTTCCCTTGCGGCCAAGGTCTGAGCTGAGGCTACCTTGTGAAGATTGTCCACCTGTGCAGTACCCAAGATGACAGTTGGTCATTTTTGCGAGGCCAAACTCACGGGAGAGGTGCCTATACTAGGGCGTGTAATTGAAAGGTTAGGATTGATTATATGCATACTAAGTATGGTGAATTCAGGATTATTCCTGACGGATGTTTCGAATGTTGTGGTGAAAGTGTACAATCTCTATAGAGTGTCAAACTATTCGAATAGCCGCGTCCGCGGTTATGGACAGTTGGAGTGGCCATATTGTTTCCCCGTCAGATGTTTTCAAAACAACTTGTGAAGTGATTTGTGACTTTGACTTGACCACAACAGAGTTGTGATATGAAATTCAAGTTCCCACTTAGGTGTTATAAAACTTTTAACTAGTTTTCTTTGCTTCTGAACTTAGTAGAGGTAAATCTGACTTTTTGCAAAACAACCCTAGAGCTTAGTATCCTACTAAAAAAAACCTTAACTTGTTAGTATTAGTTTGTGAGTACTTAAAGAGTACTCATGGCTTTGTCGCTGGCTATTCCTGTGGCTAGAATATGAAGAGGAGTATCAGGATGACGGACCACAGGAAGGTTACGACAACTAGGATCATCTCCCATCGTCATCATTGCCTGTGACCCTGAAGATGGAGCTTCTCCTACGCTATCGTTACTATTATGTTATTCTGCTGCTTGAATTGTATTAAGAACTGGATCATGAGATCCTTGTTTGTGTAAGACCTTATGTGTGGTTTGTAATGGATGATGTACTGTGATATCCAATCTGTTATGTCTCGGAAAAATGTTAATCCTGGGATTGTGATGTATGGCATAACGGGCATCTGTGATTAAAAATCCGGGTGTTGACATAATCAATGTCGAAAGCTGCAATCTCTATTCCCCACTTTGCAACATGTCCTGTGGCGTCGCAGTTGTTGATTATATCACGCAGAGGAGCCGTGCTCACTACTGTGATCTTGTGCTCTTGAAAATAGTGACGTAGCTTTTTGGATGCAAAGAACACTCCATAGGCTAGCTTTTGATGATGTGGATACCGTTGCTTTGATACTGTCGGGACCTCACTTAGATAATAAGTTGGAAGCTACATCGTATGCTCGTGACCTTCTTCCTCGCACTCAACTACTGTTACCATGCTTATGACCTTGTTGGTCGCTGCAATGTAGAGTGACATAGGTTCCTGAGGTTCTGGCGCTGCGAGAACTGGTGGATTTGAAAGCAGATCTTTCAAACATTACAGGGCAGTTTCAGCTTCTGGGGTCCAGACAAATTTGTCGGATTTCTTCAAGAGTTTGTACAAAGGTGCGGCTCTTTCACCGAGCCGGATGATGAACCGACTCACCGCTAGAATGCAACCAGTGAGGCGTTGTACATCATTCAGGCGAGTCGGCCTGGTAATGTTTAATATAGCCTTGATTTTGTCCCGGTTCACCTCTATGCCTCGCTCGGAGACAATGAAACCTAAAAAATTTCCAGATGGAATTCCGGAAAAACACTTCTTCGGATTTGGCATCATATTAAATTTTCGTAGACTAGCAAACATTTCATCCAAATCGGAAATCAAAGTTTCCTTCTTTTTGGACATAACTGCTATGTCGTCTACGTATACATGGACGTTGCGTCCGATTTGTTTGTTAAGACAACGTTGCATGGTATGTTGATATGTTGCTCCTGCGTTCTTTAAGCCAAAAGGCATAGTTGTGTAGCAGAAGATTCCAAAAGGAGTGACGAAAGACGTCTTAATTTGATCCGACTTTTTCATTGGTATTTGGTGATATCCGGAATATGCGTCGAGAAAACAGAGTAATTCCAACCCTGCTGTTGAGTCGATAACTTGATCGATTCTTAGCAAAGGAAACGGATCTTTTGGGCATGCCTTGTTCAAAGCAGTATAATCAACACACATCCTTAAATAAATGGTGTCCTTTTAGGGACGAATATAGGATTTTCCACCCAATCTGTATGGATGACCTCTGTTATGAAATCCGCTAGCTCTAAGCGGGCTAATTCCTTGGCTATTGCTTTGCGCTTTTCATCACCAAACCGTTGTAAGGATTGTTTGACGGGTTAAACGTCTGGGTACACATTAAGAGGGTGCTCGGCAAGTTCCCTAGGTACTCCTGTCATGTCAGATGGCTGCCATGCGAATATATCACTATTAGATTTGAGGAACTCGACGAGTGCGCTTTCCTATGCGTGGCCTAAGCCTACCCCTATGTTCGTCATCTTGGAGGGATCATCTTCCTTTAGCGACGTCTTCTTCGTCTCTTCCGACGCCTTGAACTGCAAACTTGGCTTCACCACCTCGTTCTTCGTAGCGGGCATCTCAGACGGATTGATGGTCTTCTTGATCTCCTAGTACTCCTGGGCATGCAGCACGGCTTCGGCGAAGGCAGCAGATCCTTCGTCACACTCTCGCGCCTTCCTCAGATTTACTCGTACGGTGATTACGCCCTTTGGACCTAGAAGTTTAATCATGTTGTAGATGTAACAGGGACGAGCCATGAACACCCAGTAAGCAGGACGTCCGAAGATGGCGTGGTAAGCACTGTTGAACGGTACCACCTCGAAGGAGGTGTCCTTTTGTTTCAATAATCTGTTTTCTCATGAAACTCCCTTGCATAGGAAGTGGGTTAGACTCAAATGTGTTGGATATTTGCTTCTTGATGCTCTCTTTCACTTCAAATCTATATCTCCTATGTGAGCTTCATTAAAATTATCAAGCCTAACTTAAAGGCATTAAAAAAGTACTTCTTCAGAGATAACCCTGGATCGGTCCGATAATTATCTAGGGTTCTGAATGTCACGTCTAGAGTAATCTCACCCAGAGAATTTGCCTGTCTTCCTGGTACAATGCCATGGAAAGTTACACTCCTGTAACTCAACTGGCTCTCGTGTAGCTTCATGCGGTGGAGTGTCTCGATGTAGAGGATATTGATACTGCTCCTACCGTCCTCCTCATCCTCTAGATCCGAACGTTGCGTTGACAACTGTGTTCTCCGGAGTCAGCTTTTCGTACGAGGTGTTCTTGCGCTTCTGAGTTTGCTTTGGCTGTTTGGTCGCATTGGGATTGGCCAAAATGTTTAGAAGCCCTTCTGAATCATCATCGGCGTCAGCATACTTGCTTGACATCCCTATCATTTCTCCCAAATCTATGACGTGGTCACGCTTTAGCCTGTGACGTAAAAGTCCGACTGGAAGTCCTACAATAAAAGCTCTTATCGCAGTTTGCTCATTTACTCCTTCGCAGGAGTTCTTCGTATCGATCCAGCATCCGAGGTAATCCCAACAAGTTTCTCCGGGTCTTTGGGTGCAACGATGCAAGTCTCCGACTGTGTAGGGCCTCCTGTATGTTCCCTCGAATTTTGAAAAGAACGCACTTTGCATATCATACCAATTATGCATTGAATTCTCCTGCAGTTCATCGAGCCATGATCGAGCCGTCTTCCTCAGCATCAGTGGGAGATATCAGACAGCAACCAGGCTGTTTCCTCCTTTGGCGATGCAACAAGCCTAGAAAAAATCCTGGAACCAAGTATCTGGCCGAGCTGCACCGTCATAATGCTGAATATGTTTGGCGATGCCAAAGTCAATCGAAAATTTTGTCTGACGTATACGTGGAGCAAAGCATTTGGGTCCCACGTACACATCCTCTTCCTCGTACCGCCGCGCTTCTATGTTGGATTCGATGCGATGGTGAGCGTCGTTTGGCGAGAGAGATCTGCGCCTTGGAGGCATGCGGCTTCTGCGCGGTGGAGTCGGATTTCTGCTCCTTCTCTCACCATTGCCGCCTCTGCCCCTTCGACTTCCATGGCTACGATGTGATCCCTCATGGTCGCTACTAGGAGGCGATGGTGGCCCTGGTGGATTATTTCCAGCTGGGTTTCTTGGTGGTTGATGACCCACAAGTATAGGGGATCGCAACAGTCTTCACGGTTAGTATTACCCAATTTATTGATTCGACACAAGGGGGCCAAAGAATACTTGCAAGCCTTAACAACTGAGTTTTCAGTTCTGCTGCACCTGAAAATAGTTCTTGCTCACATAAATTTATCAGTAGCAATAGTTTGGTAGTAGCAACAACAACAGTAGAACCAGAGCAATAGTAATAGTAACGGTAACAGTGGGATTCGAGTGCGGTAGGCATAGGGATGGATGGACAGGCGTTGCATGGACGAGTCTAAACATGTAACTTCAAGATCTAGGGCATTGCTTATAAATAATAACAAGCATCCAAGTACTAAACAATTCTAAGCATGTGCTCCAAATATAGTCATACGTGCTCCCAATGAGAACTTGCACAACATCTTCTGTCCAGCCAGCCCGTGTGTAACACCCCAGTTTTTAGTAGATAATAATTAGGGTTTGTTTTTGCATCATTCCTTAATTGCAAGCATTAAGAAATAAATTAAAACCCTAAACCCTAATCCTTCCCTCTCTTTTTGAAATGCATTCAAAAAGGTTTTATATTTTAAAAAGTTCCAAAATTATGGAGCCCAAATTGAATACAAGGACTCTGCAATATTTTAGATATTTGATAAACTCTCTGGTATTTTTGAAATATTCAAAATAGATTTGAAAATGGAATTACAAAAGAAGAAGTGAAAACAGAAAAAGGAAAAAGGGTTTTTATAAAAAAAAGAGTAGTAGCAGCCAAACAGACCGAGCCCATCTCTCCCTTCTCTCTCTGCCTCCCAGCGCTACGTGTGGCATCCCGCAAAACCACTACTAGAAAATCGCGTTGTTTTTGTGCATTGCATCATCATGACCGCATGCTCATGTCATCATGCCACATTGCATTTGAGCATCGTCATCATCTTGCATTTGCTTGCATAAAATTATTTTCGGAAAAACCTATTTTTGTTTTCTAAACGCCCCGTCTTTGTTCAAACGCAAAACCCGGGTCTCCGGATTTATTTTGTTTTGTCTGCTATCGGTTTGCAAAAGCCCTGTTTGAAATAAATAAAATATTTAATTATTTTTAGTGGGGCAGTCGAACGGGCCGATTCGACCCAGTCGACCACCCCCGGAATAAAATCGGTCCACCCAAACTCTAAATCCTATTCCCACCAGTCTACCCACCAATCCCCTCCCTCCACCTCACCTTCCCTCCACCTCATCACAGCCACCGCCACCTCATCAATCCACCAGCCCCTTCTACCCCCTCTCCCTTACACCCTGACCCCACCGCTCCTGGGACCCACCTGCAGTCCCGCAGCCACTCCCTCTCTCTCCCCGCGGTCAACCGCCCCGGCCCCACTCTCCACTCACCCCCCACCTGGCCCCACCCCTGGCCCCGCAGCACCCCCCACCACACGCGTCCCCCACGCGTCCCCCGCCCCCACGTCTCACGCGCTCCTCTCCCTCCCCGCACCCTCACCCGACGACCCCGCCCCCTTCTCCCACAGCTCCGGCCGAGCGCCGCCCTCCTCGCCGGTTTCTCCTCCCGCGCGCCCGCCGCTCGCCCCTCCGCCCCTCCTCTCCGGCGCGCTCCCTCCCCTATGCCCTCCGGCGAGCGCGCCTGCGCCGCCCCGAGCGCCTCCCCTTCGCCACCGCCCCTGCCGCCTCCCCGGCGCAGCAGCGTGCCCCGCGGCCGCCTCCTTCTCGCCGGCCTCGACGCCCTACCTCCGCAGGACCCCGAGCGGCGCCGGCCGAGCCCTCTCCCCATCGCCGGCGGCCACCGCTTTCCCCAGCACGCGCCGCCGCGCGGGCCGCCCTCAACCGACCGGCGCTCCCACAACCTCACGCTGTCCGCGCCTCCGCCTTCCGGTCGCCTCTTCCGTTTGCGCCAGCCTCGCCGGAGATCTCCTCCGCCGTGCTGCCTCGGGAACCGGCGATGCCGGCCGCTACCACGTCCGCCTTGCCACCCTGTCCTCGTCCTGGGTCGCCACCGACGCTCTGCCTCGTCCCGCACGCCACTGCTGGGGCTGCCCCGCCCGCGATCGCTGCTGCGTGGAGCTCCACGGCCTGCACGTCCCTGCAACCGACCCCCCCTACGAAATGTGTCGAAGTTGTTGCTACAAGATGTGGTGAAGCTCGTGAGGATGTTCCAGACCCTCGTGTTTGACGAGAATCCCCACAAGATCTTCCGAAGACCCTAGAACGCCATGCTCTTTACCAAGCACTCCGTTGTCGAGGACCGATGCGTGAAGATTGTACCGAGACGGGGACTCTAGGAGGTTGCCGGTACCACATCCAAGTCCGTCATCGTCTACCCAAGCCAGTACCCGAACATCCTCGTCACGGATCGACAAGATCATCGTCATGAAACCGAGAGCACGGATCCAAAGACCCTGGTCCACAGATCCGGTGATGCAGAACCCCTGGCGCGCCAAGATCTAGAACCGAAGACCGATCCCGAAGCCCGAACCCCGTGGACCGACACGGTTCCCTTCACGGATACGACAAGTACTCCCTCGAGGACGCCGAGTACTTCACCCCGGACACCGAGACCCTGGACGACAAGTTCTCCTTCCCGGACGCCGAGCTCGCCGAGAACCCGGATGCGACAAGATCTACTTCTGTCGTCCGAGGCCGATCCCGTCGAACCCTGAACCCTGAGACCGGACCCTAAACCCCGAACCCCAAGATCGCCGAACCCTAATGTGTGACCCTGATCCGAGCCCCTATTTTTATAAATGCCATCTATATAATTTGTTGCATATTAAATTGTCATACTCGCATGCATATTGTTATGTGGTTTGGGGGCCTTATGCCGATTCACCATATAATTAAATATGGGGCCCATATGCGGGCAAATCTAGTCTCATATTGGCCTCAGTTAAATTTGTGTAGCGAACCGGTGATATCTTCTGCCTTGTTAAACAACATTTAAATTGCGGGGGTTCTAAATAACATGAACCATCTAATTAATTGTCGGGACCCTGGTTCCGCTTAATATTGCCTAATTGCATCGCACCTTTGCCATGCCATACATCATTCATGCATCATGCCCGATCTTTTGCCGTAGTATTAAATAGTGCATCCGGTGTTTCTTCTAGTGTTTTGCTTCTTCGCGGATAAGGCCGTTGAGTTGATGTGAGCTTCGCCCCGATCTTCGGATGAACCTTCGGCAATGTTTTCAGGCGAGCATCCCTTCCCCTTCTACCTATTTTGCTTTTATAGTATTTATTCCCTCCTGTTGATCTATTGCTATCTGTGTTGCGTTGCTCTAGTATTTCGTACCCGTGTTTTCCTTGCAGCCTTATATTGCCTTGGACACATCCTATTAGCTGTTGTTTGGTAGATAGCTGGACTTGCGCGTCGTAGTCGCTTGCTCAAGTGCTGTTGCGTGTCGTCCAGTACCACAGTTGTTGGAGTATTGCCGCATGTTTAATGTTGGAGATGATCACGGCTTTACTTATCGTTCACTTTAATTATTGTTTAACAACTAAAATTGAAGTAGGTAAGCAGAGGCACAGGTGGGCAATAGATGTTATTTGGTTGTTAACCGTCCACTTGTGTCCCGTAGGACCCCGAGTACTTGATACCTGTTCCTTGAATATTCGCGCTATCCACATCCGGGAGGCTTATGGGACCCCCCTGAGCCAGAGCTTGATTCAGTCTTATTTCTTGGGGCCACAAACTAGTTTGAGGATTTATTTACTATCCTGTACTTATGCCATGCTTTACTGTTTTATTACGATTGTGCGATGGATAGCACCTGTACTGTTTAGGATCGGGACACGTTTTCGCGGTGTCGACAAGCCCAGTTTTGGGTTCCCAGTCGTTCACAGTCGTCCACCCAAACCTCGGGTCCGTCTCGGAGTCAGCTAACTTCGTTGCGGGTGTACTCCAAGGGGTGGCCCCCTGAAATATTTCTGAATCCTGTGATTGCTTTGTCGTGAAGGCCTCGTTGGGTTTTGATTTGGTTTTTCCGAGGTTGATCGAGTGTGTGTTGCTATTTGTGCACCCCGGCCGGGTAAAACTTTCTGAAACCCGTGTCCGCGGTTATGGACGACTTGGAGCACAGTATCTCGATCATAGACAACTATAAATAAAGTAGTGCTCTAAATTTGACTTTATAATGACTAGTAATCAGCTTCACTATAATGGAATGGCTAAATAAAACTGCCAACAATTGCTTGTTTGGGTTGTCGCTTGCGACCATTGTACCTGACTAGTAAGTATTGCAACTACAACGGAATGGCTAAATAAAAGTACCAACAACTGCTGGGTTTTGGGATATCTCATGCTTATTATATCTGACTAGTAAGTGTCGCAACTACAACGGAATGGTTAACTAAAATTGCCCACTGCTTATTTTATCCGGATGATTACCTCTACCTGACTAGTAATTGCTGCAACGATAACTGAATAAATAAAACTGCCAACTGAGTGAGTTCCCCGGTTGACTTCCTCGTTTGGTCTCGAGGGGGAAATACCAGGATGGGTTTGTTTGGTGTTAGAATCAGGTTGGTTCCGGATAGGTCTCCCTTATCCCTTTTTGATGGTCGACAGTTATATCGAGTCTCTATAGGTTGTTCAGTGCATGCCGCCGCTGCCGCTTCAGTCCACCATACCTATGTAGGCGAGGACCGCCGAATTCTAGCCTCGCCGTGTACTGGCCTCAGTACTGACCGCTCTCTTTTCTTTTTCCTTTGCCCTTTGTCGGCACCTCTTTTGTTAAGCAGGTTTGAGATCAACGTCGTTAGCAGGGTTACCCTTCCGGCTTGGCCTGGGCAGGGTTATGGACGCCATTGGTTATCCTTCAGGGCTCTTAGCCCCATTTGCATCTTGTCCGTAGTCGGACGCTCTATCATTTTCAAGGTGATTTGGATCTTTGTATATTATATCTGTATTCTTGACTCATTGAGTCGCTGCTGTATATATATCTGTTCTGTGGGTCCCATCGAGGACTGTTGTGTAATGTTATTACTTCGTTTTCCACCCGCACGAAAGTGCCTGGTGGGCACCTTTGAATCGTTTCTATGCGGGTTTGGCGGAAAGCGCTGAAACTTGCATAGGGTCGATTCTGAGGGTGTTACAGAGTGGTATCAGAGCTCAGCAGTTGCGATACCCCACAAGTCCAGCCTGTAGGATAACCTAGCTAACGGCCGAAGTAGAGTGTCAAAAACTATTTTGCAAAATCGGTTGGATAGCTCTGGTTAGGTCTGCTTTTATTCCTTACCCCTCTGCTATTCTCCTCTTACCTCTACGTGTTTTGAATCGCTCTCTTCTCTCTCTTCGAGTCCAGGATTTCTCGTGGTTGGGTTCCGCCGTACCTTCAGGGTTTCGCTTCCTCCTTTGGTAACGGTGTGTCTACATCTGGTCTTCATGCTATCCGAGGAACCCTTCGTCTGGTGGACTTCTCTTTGTTCCTTCTCGTGCCTTCCGGTGTTTTCCGACGCGACGACATCATCTACGCCAGATCCGATGCAGAGTCTGCATCACTCCTTTGTTCCGAACCTCGCTTGTCGAGATCTTCAGTCTGATTCTGAGAGTTGGTTGCATAATTTCCTATTCACGTGCAGAGTAATGCTTAGGGTGCGCGATGGACTGATCACCATCCGACTACTCTTATCATTCGCTCCTGCACATTGAATGGTGAATCATTGCAGTTATACTCCTTCCGCGAAAGTTAGAGGTGGCCTTACCTTTAACTTCGTCCGTTGTTTATCCAGAGTGCTCTCTTGACGAACGGACAACGACCTCTTGTTAGTGGTGTCGCGAGGATCTACACGAAGCGCGCAGAATCAGATCGTCGGCTTTCCTCCCCGTACCATGAGGCGGATCTCGAGGGCGAGATCCATTGTTAGTGGTGTCGAATTGTGGCATCCCGCAAAACCACTACTAGAAAATCGCGTTGTTTTTGTGCATTGCATCATCATGACCGTATGCTCATGTCATCATGCCACATTGCATTTGAGCATCGTCATCATCTTGCATTTGCTTGCATAAAATTATTTTCGGAAAAACCTATTTTTGTTTTCTAAACGCCCCGTCTTTGTTCAAACGCAAAACCCGGGTCTCCGGATTTATTTTGTTTTGTCTGCTATCGGTTTGCAAAAGCCCTGTTTGAAATAAATAAAATATTTAATTATTTTTAGTGGGGCAGTCGAACGGGCCGATTCGACCCAGTCGACCACCCCCGGAATAAAATCGGTCCACCCAAACTCTAAATCCTATTCCACCCAATCCTAGTCTACCCACCAATCCCCTCCCTCCACCTCACCTTCCCTCCACCTCATCACAGCCACCGCCACCTCATCAATCCACCAGCCCCTTCTACCCCCTCTCCCTTACACCCTGACCCCACCGCTCCTGGGACCCACCTGCAGTCCCGCAGCCACTCCCTCTCTCTCCCCGCGGTCAACCGCCCCGGCCCCACTCTCCACTCACCCCCCACCTGGCCCCACCCCTGGCCCCGCAGCACCCCCCACCACACGCGTCCCCCGCCCCCATGTCTCACACGCTCCTCTCCCTCCCCGCACCCTCACCCGACGACCCCGCCCCCTTCTCCCACAGCTCCGGCCGAGCGCCGCCCTCCTCGCCGGTTTCTCCTCCCGCGTGCCCGCCGCTCGCCCCTCCGCCCCTCCTCTCCGGCACGCTCCCTCCCCTCTGCCCTCCGGCGAGCGCGCCTGCGCCGCCCCGAGCGCCTCCCCTTCGCCACCGCCTCTGCCGCCTCCCCGGCGCAGCAGCGCGCCCCGCGGCCGCCTCCTTCTCGCCGGCCTCGACGCCCTCCCTCTGCAGGACCCCGAGCGGCGCCGGCCGAGCCCTCTCCCCATCGCCGGTGGCCACCGCTTCCCCAGCACGCGCCGCCGCGCGGGCCGCCCTCAACCGACCGGCGCTCCCACAACCTCACGCTGTCCGCGCCTCCGCCTTCCGGCCGCCTCTTCCGTTTGCGCCAGCCTCGCCGGAGATCTCCTCCGCCGTGCTGCCTCGGGAACCGGCGATGCCGGCCGCTACCACGTCCGCCTCGCCACCCTGTCCTCGTCCTGGGTCGCCACCGACGCTCTGCCTCGTCCCGCACGCCGCTGCTGGGGCTGCCCCGCCCGCGATTGCTGCTGCGTGGAGCTCCACGGCCTGCACGTCCCTACAACCGACCCCCTCCTCCGAAATGTGTCGAAGTTGTTGCTACAAGATGTGGTGAAGCTCGCGAGGATGTTCCAGACCCTCGTGTTTGACGAGAATCCCCACAAGATCTTCCGAAGACCCTAGAACGCCATGCTCTTTACCAAGCACTCCGTTGTCGAGGACCGATGCGTGAAGATTGTACCGAGACGGGGACTCTATGAGGTTGCCGGTACCACATCCAAGTCCGTCATCATCTACCCAAGCCAGTACCCGAACATCCTCGTCACGGATCGACAAGATCATCGTCATGAAACCGAGAGCACGGATCCGAAGACCCTGGTCCACAGATCCGGTGATGCAGAACCCCTGGCGCGCCAAGATCTGGAACCGAAGACCGATCCCGAAGCCCAAACCCCGTGGACCGACACGGTTCCCTTCACGGATACGACAAGTACTCCCTCGAGGACGCCGAGTACTTCACCCCGGACACCGAGACCCTGGACGACAAGTTCTCCTTCTCGGACGCCGAGCTCGCCGAGAACCCGGATGCGACAAGATCTACTTCTGTCGTCCGAGGCCGATCCCGTCGAACCCTGAACCCTGAGACCGGACCCTAAACCCCGAACCCCAAGATCGCCGAACCCTAATGTGTGACCCTGATCCGAGCCCCTATTTTTATAAATGCCATCTATATAATTTGTTGCATATTAAATTTTCATACTCGCGTGCATATTGTTATGTGGTTTGGGGGCCTTATGCCGATTCACCATATAATTAAATATGGGGCCCATATGCGGGCAAATCTAGTCTCATATTGGCCTCAGTTAAATTTGTGTAGCGAACCGGTGATATCTTCTGCCTTGTTAAACAACATTTAAATTGCGGGGGTTCTAAATAACATGAACCATCTAATTAATTTTCGGGACCCTAGTTCCGCTTAATATTGCCTAATTGCATCGCACCTTTGCCATGCCATACATCATTCATGCATCATGCCCGATCTTTTGCCGTAGTATTAAATAGTGCATCCGGTGTTTCTTCTAGTGTTTTGCTTCTTCGCGGATAAGGCCGTTGAGTTGATGTGAGCTTCGCCCCGATCTTCGGATGAACCTTCGGCAATGTTTTCAGGCGAGCATCCCTTCCCCTTCTACCTATTTTGCTTTTATAGTATTTATTCCCTCCTGTTGATCTATTGCTATCTGTGTTGCGTTGCTCTAGTATTTCGTACCCGTGTTTTCCTTGCAGCCTTATATTGCCTTGGACACATCCTATTAGCTGTTGTTTGGTAGATAGCTGGACTTGCGCGTCGTAGTCGCTTGCTCAAGTGCTGTTGCGTGTCGTCCAGTACCACAGTTGTTGGAGTATTGCCGCATGTTTAATGTTGGAGATGATCACGGCTTTACTTATCGTTCACTTTAATTATTGTTTAACAACTAAAATTGAAGTAGGTAAGCAAAGGAACAGGTGGGCAATAGATGTTATTTGGTTGTTAACCGTCCACTTGTGTCCCGTAGGACCCGAGTACTTGATACCTGTTCCTTGAATATTCGCGCTATCCACATCCGGGAGGCTTATGGGACCCCCTGAGCCAGAGCTTGATTCAGTCTTATTTCTTGGGGCCACAAACTAGTTTGAGGATTTATTTACTATCCTGTACTTATGCCATGCTTTACTGTTTTATTACGATTGTGCGATGGATAGCACCTGTACTGTTTAGGATCGGGACACGTTTTCGCGGTGTCGACAAGCCCAGTTTTGGGTTCCCAGTCGTTCACAGTCGTCCACCCAAACCTCGGGTCCGTCTCGGAGTCAGCTAACTTCGTTGCGGGTGTACTCCAAGGGGTGGCCCCCTGAAATATTTCTGAATCCTGTGATTGCTTTGTCGTGAAGGCCTCGTTGGGTTTTGATTTGGTTTTTCCGAGGTTGATCGAGTGTGTGTTGCTATTTGTGCACCCTGGCCGGGTAAAACTTTCTGAAAGCCGTGTCCGCGGTTATGGACGACTTGGAGCACAGTATCTCGATCATAGACAACTATAACTAAAGTAGTGCTATAAATTTGACTTTATAATGACTAGTAATCAGCTTCACTATAATGGAATGGCTAAATAAAACTGCCAACAATTGCTTGTTTGGGTTGTCGCTTGCGACCATTGTACCTGACTAGTAAGTATTGCAACTACAACGGAATGGATAAATAAAAGTACCAACAACTGCTGGGTTTTGGGATATCTCATGCTTATTATATCTGACTAGTAAGTGTCGCAACTACAACGGAATGGTTAACTAAAATTGCCCACTGCTTATTTTATCCGGATGATTACCTCTACCTGACTAGTAATTGCTGCAACGATAACTGAATAAATAAAACTGCCAACTGAGTGAGTTCCCCGGTTGACTTCCTCGTTTGGTCTCGAGGGGGAAATACCAGGATGGGTTTGTTTGGTGTTAGAATCAGGTTGGTTCCGGATAGGTCTCCCTTATCCCTTTCTGATGGTCGACAGTTATATCGAGTCTCTATAGGTTGTTCAGTGCATGCCGCCGCTGCCGCTTCAGTCCACCATACCTATGTAGGCGAGGACCGCCGAATTCTAGCCTCGCCGTGTACTGGCCTCAGTACTGACCGCTCTCTTTTCTTTTTCCTTTGCCCTTTGTCGGCACCTCTTTTTTTTAAGCAGGTTTGAGATCAACGTCGTTAGCAGGGTTACCCTTCCGGCTTGGCCTGGGCAGGGTTATGGACGCCATTGGTTATCCTTCAGGGATCTTAGCCCCATTTGCATCTTGTCCGTAGTCGGACGCTCTATCATTTTCAAGGTGATTTGGATCTTTGTATATTATATTTGTATTCTTGAGTCATTGAGTCGCTGCTGTATATATATATCTGTTCTGTGTGTCCCATCGAGGACTGTTGTGTAATGTTATTACTTCGTTTTCCACCCGCACGAAAGTGCCTGGTGGGCACCTTTGAATCGTTTCTATGCGGGTTTGGCGGGAAGCGCTGAAACTTGCATAGGGTCGATTCTGAGGGTGTTACACTACGCCCCGCAACCATTTGGAGCAAAAGTTTCATGCCGGAAAGAATAACAAACGCAGGAATTTATTTTACTAGATACCGAAACGGGTTTTCGGGTGAAATTGCAGAAAGTGTTTTTGCATGTGAAATGAAATACAAGCAAGGGGTTATATGTTAATGTTTGTCATTAAAGTAATTGAAAAAATTCTAAATAAATAAAAGGGGTTTTATTTAATGAGAGTTTGCATTAAATTTGGTGGAAATTTAATGGAAATTTGAGTGGGTTTTTTAGTGGAGAAAATTGAAAGGCATTTTTATGAGTGGAGTTTCCACCCACTTCAATGGAGGGAGGGCAAGGGGGCAGCCACATGCGCCAGCCACCCCCTTGGGTTCCCTTCCTCCTCCTATAAAAGGAGCCCCCTCCTCTCTTCTGACTCACACCTCCTCGTGAAGGATCTCTCTCCCCCTCTAGTATTTATCCCCCATGGTCTCGGACTAGCGATATACATGTTCCCGGTGGCTATTCTACAAGAAATAGTAGTGCTTCCGCTGCATCGCTGATTTGCGGCGCTAGAACTTCCTCTTGATCTTGAGATCGGTAAGAGATCGTCTACATCAACAACGAGTTCAACCTCATTAACCTTTGTTGATCTTCAAGGGTATGTTCTCTACGGATGTATATCCGCCCGTTTCTTGTATCTAGTAGATAGATCTTGGTACATAGTTGTTCCCAACATAGGAATTTTTTTTTCTATGCTGTGAACCCTACAGTGGTATTAGAGCCGGATCTATGCATAGATGCTTTGCACGGGTAGTACACATATGAGTATGTGGGCGATGATGATCATGTTATTGCTTCTTAGTTGTACCTTGGATACTAGTGGCATAGTGGGATGAAGCGGCCCGGACAAACTTTACATGTCCTCGCACATGAGACCTGTTGCACGCTTGACATGCAACTAGTTTTGCATAAGTGGCTAGCGGGTGTCTGTCTCTCCTACTATAGTCAATATCTAATTTGCAATGAGTTGTCAAAAATATGGTTATCCTCATTGTGGTTCATGTTCTTAGGTAAGAACCGTTCTATCTTCGAAAGCCCTCAGCCACGTAAAACTTGCAATGGATGAATTAGAAGCGTCTAGTTTAGATTGTTGTTGGGCTAGTGTCATGATATGGTGATGTTGTAAGTAGAAGTATGAGTTGATACTCTTACAACACACATAACATGTAAGTTCCATAGATCTTGGCCTTACACACAGAGGTATGATAGTGATCATACCACGATGCACATGATGGAGTTCGAGTGCAAAAACCATATCATTCCACTTATAAACATGTGATGTTCGATTGCATCTTATATTGCTTGTTTGGCGTTTTATTAGTACAATAATAAGATCCCTCATTTAGATATCAAGATAAAATGTGTTCTTACTTAAGTATGCACCGATTATGTTTCGTTGCTCCAACACATCACGTGATGATCGGGTGTTCTTGGATCCACGATCATATTTTGGGTGTAAGACAGTTACACACGCGAATACTAAGGTTCTTACTTGCCAAGCCTAGCATGTATAGACATGGCCTCGGAACACGGACCGAAAGGTTACGCATGAGTCATATGGAAGATATGATGCCCATTTGATGCTCGCCTTTGAAGCTACACCGACTCACGTGATGATCGAACTTGGTGTAGTGGATTTGGTTCATGTAAACACCAAAATGGCACGAGGGATGTCGTTTTTCAATGGGATTTTATTCTTAATTTGGATTAGTTGAACTCAATCTATCATAAACTTAGTCAAAACTTTACAAATTCTCTTGTAGATGGCACCACTTTCTTTTAATTTCAATGTGTTCATGGAGAAAGAGAAACTTGCAACGAATGGTAGAAACTTTACTGAATGGGCCATGAATTTGAGGATTCTCCTCACTGCTGCACAAAAGCAATATGTGCTAGAAGCGCTGCTAGGCCCCCACCGTTTGATGATGCCCCTGACAAGGAGAAGAATGTCTATCAGACTCGTTAGGAGGACCACAATTTAGTTCATTACGGCATATTGTATGGGCTAGAGCCAAAACTTTGAAAGCATTTCAAAAACGGAAATGCATTTGATACAATGGGTGAGTTTAAAATGGTTTTCGACACACATGCTGCTGTAGAGAGCTACAATGCTTCAGAAAAGTTCTTTAGTTGCATGATGGAAGAGAACAGCTCCGTAAGTGAGCATGTACTCAAGATGTCGGGTTACGCCGATAAGCTTGTGTCCTTGGGAATAACGATTCCCATTGACCTAGGCATCCATCATGTTCTACAGTCTCTGCCACCTAGATATAAGAGCTTCGTGATGAACTATAATATGCAAGGCATGAAGAAGTCTCTCCCCGAGCTTCTGCTAATGCGTAAAACTGCAGAAGTGGACATCAAGAAATAACATCAAGTGTTGATGTTCAATAAGACCACTGGTTTCAAGAAAGACAATAAGGGTAATCAGAAGGCAAAGAAGGGCGGAAAGCCAGTTGCCAGGCCTAAAAAGAAACCCTGAGTTGGCCCTAAGTATGATACCGAGTGCTATTTTTACAAGGGGACTAGCCACTGGAAGCGCAACTGCCCCAAGTATTTGGAAGACAAGAAGGCCGGCAAGGCAAATAAAGGTATATATGATATACATGTTATTGATGTGTACTTGACTAGTACTCGCAATAGCACCTGGGTATTTGATACCGGTTCAGTTGCTAATATTTGTAACTCGAATCAGGGGCTGCAGAACAAGCGACCGCTAGCAAGGGGTGAGGTCAAGATGTGTGTCGGCAATGGATCAAGTGTTGATGTGATCGCCGTCAGAACGCTACCTCTCCACTTACCATCGGGATTAGTTATAAACTTGAATAATTGTTATCTGGTGTCAGCACTGAACATGAACATTGTATCTGGATCATGTTTGATGCGAAGTGGTTATTCATTTAAATCCAAGAATAATGGTTGTTCTATTTATATGAATGTAATCTTTTATGATCATGCAACGATGATGAATGGTTTATTTCTGTTGGATCTTGATAATAATGTAACACATATTCATAATGTTGATGCTAAAAGGATTAAACTTAATGATGATATATCCGCATATATGTGGCACTGCCGTCTAGGTCATATTGGCGTTAAACGCATGAAGAAGCTCCATTTAGATGGACTTTTGGAATCACTTGATTTTGAAACATTTGATACATGTGAGCCATACCTTATGGGCAAGATGACTAGAACGTCGTTTTCCGGTTCAATGGAATGGGCGACAGATTTATTGGAAATCATACATTCTGATGTATGTGGTCCAATGAGTGTGTCGGCGCGAGGTGGATATTGTTATTTTGTAACTTTAACGGATGATTTGAGTTGATACGGTTATATCTACTTGATGAAACACAAGTCTGAAACCTTGAAAATTTCAAGGAGTTTCAAAGTGAAGTGGAAAATCATCATAATAGAAAGATCAAATTTCTATGTTTTGACCGTGGAGGTGAGTATCTAAGTTACGAGTTTAGCACTCATATGAAAGAGTGTGGAATAGTTTCACAACTCACACCTGCCGAAACACCACGGAGAAATGTTGTGTCGGAACGTCGTAATCGTACTTTATTAGATATGGTTCAATCTATGATGTCTCTGACGGACTTGCCACTGTCATTTTGGGGTTATGCACTAGAAACCGCTGCATTCACTTTAAATCGGGCACCATCAAAATCCGTTGAAAAGACACCGTATGAATTGTTGTTTGGAAAGAAACCTAAGCTGTCATTTCTTAAAGTTTGGGGATGTGATGTTTTTGTGAAGAAACTTCAACTGGATAAACTCGAACCGAAAGCGGAAAAATGCGTCTTCATAGGATACCCTAAGGAAACTATTGGGTATTCCTTCTATCAAAGATCCGAGGGCAGGGTTTTTGTTGCCAAGAATGGATCCTTTCTAGAGAAAGAGTTTCTTGCGAAAGGTGTGAGTAGTCGGAAGGTTGAACTCGAAGAGTTTGTAGAACCTTATCTTCATAGTATGGCGAGTAGGGCAGCGCCGAAAGTCTTTCTGGAGTTGGCTTCACCAATTGAATAGGGAACTAATGATAATGATCATGAAACTCCGAAAGAGAATACTACCGAACCTCGCAGGTCTAGAGGACGCGTGTAGCTCCCGAACTATACGGAAATCCCGTTATGAATTTCATGATTGATGAAATTGATGACCCTACGACGTATGAAGAAGAGATGATGAGCCCAGATTCCAACAAATGGTTAGAAGCCATGAAATCCGAGATGGAATCCATGTGCGAAAACCAGGTTTGGAACTTGGACTTACCTCACGACCAAAAAGCTGTGGAGAATAAATGGATGATCAAAAGGAAAACTGATGCTGATTGTAATGTCACCATCTATAAAGATTGACTTTTCGCAAAGGGGTTTCGACAAATTCAAGGAGTTGACTATGATGAGACATTCTCTCCCGTAGCGATGCTAAAGTCAGTTAGGATTATCTTATCAATTGCTGCATATTTCGACTATGAAATATGGCAGATGGATGTCAAAACTGCGTTCCTCAATGGCATTATTGAAGAAGAGTTGTATATGATACAACCCAAAGGTTTTGTCGATCCTAAGTATACTAACAAGGTATGGAAGCTTCAGCGATTCATCTATGGACTGAAGCAAGCATCCCGGAGTTGGAATCTCCGCTTTGATGAGGTGATCAAAGAGTTTTGATTTGTCCAAACTTATGGAGATGCTTGTATTTACAAGAGAGTGAGTGGGAGAAATGTGTCATTTCTGATATTATATGTGGATGACATATTATTGATCGGAATTGATATAGATCTTTTAAACAGTGTTAAAAGTTATCTAAACGGAAAATTTTCAATGAAGGACCTAGCTGAAGCGTCATACATATTAGGCATAAATATCTATAGAGATAGATCTAGGCGCCTAATAGGGCTATCGCAAAGTACATACCTTGATAATATTTTAAAGAAGTTTAAAATGGACGGAAGTAAGAAGGGGTTCTTACCTATGTTGCAATGCAAGACATTGAGTAAGACTCAAAGTCCGGCTACGGGGAAGAAAGAGAGATAATGGAAAAAGTCCCCTATGCTTCAGCCATAGGCTCTATAATGTACGCCATGCTATGTCCATGACCGGATGTGGCACATGCTATTAGTTTGACTAGTAGGTACCAATCTGATCCATGATCGAAACACTAGATAGCGGTCAAGAATATCCTTAAGTACTTGCGAAGAACTAAGGATATGTTTCTTGTATATGGAGGTGAAGAAGAGCTCGTCGCTAAGTGTTATGTCGTTGGTAGTTTTGACACTGATCCGGATGACTCTAAGTATCAATCCGGATACATATTTCTCATGAATGGTGGAGCGTTTAGTTTGAGGAGTTCCAAACAACCCGTGGTGGAGGTATCAACAACGGAGGCCGGATATGTGGCTACTTCAGAAGTGGCTCAAGAAGCGGTTTGGATGAAGGAGTTCATATCCGAACTAGGTGTGGTTGCGAGCGCGTTGGACCCAATGGTGATCTATTGTGACAACAATGGTGCCATAGCCAATGCCAAAGAACCAAGGTCTCACAAGAATTCCAAGCATATTAAGAGCCGGTTTCACTCCATCCGCGAGCATGTCAAGGATGGAGATATAAATATTTGTAAAGTACACACGGATCTCAATGTAGCAGATCCGTTGACTAAAACTCTCCTTAGAGAAAAACATGATCAACACCAGAACTCCATGGGTGTTAGATTTATCACTATGTAACTAGATTATTGTATCTAGTGCAAGTGGGAGACTGAAGGGAATATGCCCTGAGAGGCAATAATAAAGTGGTTATTATGTATATTCCAAGTATATGATAGATGTTTATTTTGCATGCTATAATTGTATTAATACAGAAACATTAATACATGTGTGTTTAATAAACAAACAAAAGGTCCCGCTTCTGATTAGTGATCTAAGAGGGGTATCGATCGTGTCTGCATTATTCGCGAACCGTAGGGTGACACACTTAAGAGACAATGACACCAGTTGGATAAAAAGTTTCATGCCGGAAAGAATAACAAGCTCAGGAATTTATTTCACTAGATACCGAAACGGGTTTTCGGGTGAAATTGCAGAAAGTGTTTTTGCTTGTTAAATGAAATACTAGCAAGGGGTTATATGTGAATGTTTGTCATTAAAGTAATTGACAAAATTCTGAATAAATAAAAGGAGTTTTAGTTAATGATTGTTTGCATAATTTTGGGGGAAATTTAATGGGAATTTGAGTGGGTTTTTGAGTGGAGAAAATTGAAAGGCATTTTTGTGAGTGGAGTCTCCACCCACATCAATGGAGGGAGGGAAAGGGGGAAGCCCCATGCGTCATCCACCCCCTTGGGTGCCTCCCCTCCTCCTATAAAAGGAGCCCCCCTCCTCTCTTCTCACTGACACCTCCTCGTGATGGATCTCTCTCCCCCTCTAGTATTTATCCCCCATGGTCTCGGACTAGCGAGATACATGTTTCTGGTGGCTATTATAGGGGTTCGTAGCATGGAAAACAAAATATTTCTACCGCATACAAATAAACAAGCCAAGATCTATCTACTAGATTGTAGCAACGAGTCGATGGAATAACTCACCCTCGAAGATTCCAAAGTGTTTAACGAGAGCGGATTCTCGTGGGTGATGTAGTCGTACTCTTGCCAATCTCAAGATCGTGTAGACGATCCTTCCGGTGCTGCGTTCCGACAGCGCTTCCGCAGCCGGTCACACATTCGGTACTCGATGAAGACCTTCCTCTCCCTTGTTCCAGCAGGCAGCGGAGGTTGTAGCACTCTCCTCGCAATTCCGGCAGCACGACGGCGTGGTACCGGAAGTAGAGGGGAGATCTCGCAGGGCTTCGCCTTAAGCCGGAGCGAGTATGGTGGACTATAAGAGAGGCCTTGGCGATCTAGGGTTTAGAGGCACCAAGGGAGGAGCCTAGCCGGCGGCGCTAGGGTTAGGGTTTCACCCTAACTCGGCGAGTTGTGGTGCCCTAGGCGGCGGCAGCAGGGGGTGGTGGCGCCGGCGGCTTAGGGCTAGGGTTTTGGGTGGTGGAGGTGTAGGTCTAGAGGGGCAGCCTTGCCCCTCCTTTTATAGGTGGGAGGGCGCGGCCAAGGGGAGGGAGTCCTCCCCCAATTCGTCCTCCTTCGCCGGCGGTGGAGGGAGAGGAACTCCTCCCCAAGTAGGTTTCCTACTCTCCCTCCACCAAGCAAACTTGTCGTTTGACTTTTCAAATTGGCGTTTGACTTTTCAAACTAGGATTTGATTTATCCCTTTATTTTTCTCAGCGATGACACCTAGTACATGATGCAACCATTCCAACTTGTTATGACACATTCATGTACCCTTCCCCTCCGGAGTGCCGGACCTTCCGGAACCTTCTAGAACATTCCCGATGAAAACACCGGAACCATTCTCCAACCCTGAAACAGGACTTTCCTTATATGAATCTTATTCTCCGTACCATTCTGGATCTCCTCGTGATATCCCGGATCCCATCCGAGACTCCAGCAACATTCGGTCTCTTACTCATCATTCCATAACTACTCAACAACATCGAATCCTTAAGTGTGTCTCCCTACGGTTCGTGAATTATGCGGACATGATCGAGACGCTTCTCCGAACAATAACCAATAGAGGAATCTGGAAATTCATATGGCTCCCACATATTTCTATGATTACTTTGTGATTGAATGAACCACTTACATACGATACCAATTTCCCTTTGTCTCATGATAGTTTTTACTTATTCGATGTTTTGATCGTCGGTATCTCTGCATACCTAGTTCAACCTCGTTACTGATAAGTACTCTTTTCTCGTTCCCGTGATATGTGATCCCTTGTGAGCCAGTCACATGCTTGCAAGCCAATTGGATGACATTCCACCGAGAGGGCCCAAAGTATATATATCCGTCATAGGGATGGACAAATCCCACTCTTGATCCATGTGTCTCAACCAATACTTTCCGAACACTCAATGCCACCTTTATAACCACCCAGTTACGGTGTGGTGTTTGATGTCATCAAAGCATCCTTCCGGTGATGGTGATATGCATGATCTCATGGTCGAAGGAATTAGGTTACTATGTATCAGAAAGCATATAGCAATTGAACTATTAAAATGACTTGATCTTTATGCTACGCTTATCTATAGGAGTATGTCCATCATACCATTCTCCTAACGATATGATCTTGTTGTTAATAACATCTCAATGTTCATGATAGGGAAACCACAATCATTTATTAACCAACAAGCTAGTATTACAAAGAGGCTTTACTAGGGACTCTAAATTAGTTTACAAATCACACAAGTATTAATGTTTCCTTGTTAATACTGTTATAGCATGAATGTAAACATTTATCATAAACACAAAGATATAATAATAACTACATTTATTATTACCTCTAGGGCATATCTCCAACAGTCTCCCACTTGCACTAGAGTTAACTAATCTAGATTACATGGTAATATACCAAACACCCATGGCAGTTTGGTGTTGGTCATGTTTTGCCCTCGGGAGAGGTTTAGTCAACGGATCCGCCACATTCAAATATGTGTGTACTTTGCAAATCTTTATGTCACCATCTTGGACATGTTCTCGAATAGAGTGAAAACGTACCTTGATGTGCTTCAGCTTCTTGTGTGACCTTGGTTCTTGCGCATTGGCTATGGCGCCCATGTTATCACAGTAGATAGACATTGGGTCCAGCGCACTTGGAACCACACCGAGGTCTATAATGAACTCCTTCATCCATATCGCTTCTTGTGAAGCCTCCGAAGCAGCTATGTATTCCGATTCAGTTGAATATCTCGCCACAACGCTTTGCTTTGCACTCTTCCAGCTAACTGATGCACCATTCAAAGTAAATACGTATCCAGATTGAGATTTAGAATCATCCGGATCGGTGTTCCAACTAGCATCGGTGTAACCATTAACAACGAGCTGTTCATCATCTCCATAAGAAAGAACCATATCCTTAGTTCTTCTTAAGTACTTAAGGATGTTTTTGACCGCTGTCCAATGATCCACTCCTGGATCACTTTGATATCTGCTAGTCAAACTAACAGCATATGCAATGTCGGGTCTAGTACATAGCATGGTATACATTAGAGATCCGGTGGCTGAGGCATAGGGAGTCTTACTCATCCTTTCTCTATCTTCTGCCGTTGTTGGACTTTGAGTTTTACTCAAGGTCGTATTGGGCAACATGGGCAAGAACCCTTTATTGCTATCTTCCATTCCAAACCTCTTTAAAACTTTGTCCAAATATGTACTTTGTGACAATGATATTAGGCGTCTCGATCTATCTCTATAAATCTTTATGCCTAATATGTAAGCTGCTTCGCCAAGATCTTTCATTGAAAAACTATTATTCAAATATTCCTTGACACTATTAAGAAGGTCTACATCATTCCCAATCAACAATATGTCATCTACATATAGTATTAAGAATGCTACAGAGCTCCCACTCACTTTCTTGTAAATACAAGCTTCTCCATAAGTTTGTATAAAACCAAAACTTTTGATTACCTTATCAAAGTGTTGATTCCATCTTCGGGATGCTTGCTTCAATCCATATATGGATCGTTGAAGTTTGCATACCTTGTTAGCATCTTTAGGATCGACAAAACCTTTGGGTTGCATCATATACAATTCTGCATCAATGTCTCCATTGAGGAACGCTGTTTTGACATCCATCTGCCATATCTCATAATCATAATATGCAGCGATTGCTAACAAAATCCTCACAGACTTTAGCTTCGCTACTGGTGAGAAAGTCTCATCGTAGTCAACTCCTTGAATTTATCGAAACCCTTTTGCGACAAGTCGAGCTTTATAGACAGTAACATTACCATCAGCATCTGTTTTCTTCTTGAAAATCCATTTGTTCTCCTTCCGGCCATCCGGTAAGTCCACCAAAGTCCATACTTAGTTTTCGTACATGGATCCATTCTCGGATTTCATGGCTTCTTGCCATTTATTGGAATCTGGGCTCATCATCGCTTCCTCATATGTCGCAGGATCATCGGTGTTGTCTACCAACATGACACTCATAACGGGATCATACCAATCAGGAGTGGTACGAGTTCTCATTGACCTGCGAGGTTCTATAGCAACTACAACCAAAGTTTCATGATCATCATCATTAGCTTCCTCTCTTATTGGTGCAGGCACCACAGGAACTTACTCCGGTGCTGCTCTACTCACAAGTTTGAGAGAAGGTTCGACAACCTCGTCGAGTTCTACTTTCCTTCCAGTCACTTCTTTTGAGAGAAATTCATTCTCTAGAAAGGATCCATTCTTGGCAATGAATATTTTGCCTTCGGATCTATGATAGAAGGTATACCCAATAGTTTCCTTTCGGTATCCTATGAAGACGCAATTTTCCGCTTTGGGTTCAAGCTTGTCTGGCTATAACTTATTTACATAGGCTTCGCAACCCCAAACTTTAAGGAACGACAATTTAGGTTTCTTCCCAAACCATAATTCATACGGTGTCGTTTCAACGGATTTAGACGGGCCCTATTTAAAGTGAATGCGGTTGTTTCTAATGCATAACCCCAAAATGATAGCGGTAAATCTGTAAGTGACATCATAGAACAAACCATATCTAAGAGAGTTCGATTACGATGTTCGGACACACCATTACGCTGTGGTGTTCCCGGTGGTGTCAATTGTGAAAGTATTCCGCATTTCTTCAAATGCTCGCCAAACTCGTAACTTAGATATTCACGTCCACGATCAGAACGTAGAAATTTAATCTTCTTGTTATGTTGATTCTCCACCTCACTTTGAAATTCCTTAAACTTCTCGAAAGTTTCGGACTTATGTTTCATGAAATAGATATACCCATATCTACTCAAGTCATCCGTGAAGGTAAGAACATAACGATAACCACCGCGCGATGCTACACTAATTGGACCACACACATCGGTATGTACATGATTTCCAATAAGTCCGTAGCTCGCTCCATCATACCAGAAAATGGAGTCTTAGTCATTTTACCCATCAGACATGCTTCGCATCTTTCAAGTGATTCGAAATCAAGTGATTCAAGAAGTCCATCGGAATGGAGTTTCTTCATACGCTTCACTCCAATGTGACCAAGACGACAGTGCCACATATAGGTCGAGTTATCGCTCAATTTCAAACGTTTAGCTTCAATGTTATTAATATGTGTATTTCAACTATCGAGATTCAATAAGAATAGACCATCTATCAAAGGTGCATGTGCATAAAACATATTACTCATATAAATCGAACAACCATTATTCTCGGACTTAAACAAGTAACCGTCTCGCAATAAACAAGATCCCGATATAATGTTCATGCTTAACGCAGGCACCAAATAACAATTGTTTAAGTATAAAACTAATCCCGATGGTGGATGAAGAGGTAGCGTGCCGACCGCGATCACATCAACCTTTGATCCATTTCCTACGCGCATCGTCACCTCTTTCTTCCGTAGCTTCCGTTTATTCTGCAACACCTGTTTCGAGTTACAAATATGAGCAACCGAACCAGTATCAAATACCCAGGAACTACTACGAGTACTAGTGAGATACACATCAATAACATGTATATCGGATATACCTTTCTTCTTGATGTTGTTGTTCTTCAAATCCGCCAAGTACTTTGGGCAATTACGCTTCCAGTGACCTTCTCCCTTGTAGTAAAAGCACTCAGTATCAGGCTTAGGTCCAGCCTTGGTCTTCTTCGTCGGTGCGTAACTTTCTTACCACCTTTCTTGAAGTGTCCCTTTTGCTTAGACTTTCCTTTCTTGAATTTGGTGGTCTTATTGACCATCAACACTTGGTGCTCTTTCTTGATCTCCACTTCTGCAGATTTTAACATGGAGAAGAATTCTGACAACTGCTTGTTCATGATTTGCATATTGTAGTTCATCACAAAGTTTTTGTAACTTGGTGGTAGTGATTGGAGGACACGGTAAATCCCCAAAGCATTAGGAATCACTATACCCAAGCTTTGGAGTTTGTTTGCATGCCCAGACATCTTAAGCACATGCTCACTGACGGAGCTGCCCTCTTCCATCCTGCAGTTAAAGAACTTTTCAGAAGCCTCATAGCTCTCAACTGCCGCGTGAGTATCAAATATCAGTTTGAGTTCACGGACAATATCATGTGGGTCTGAATTCTCAAACCTTTTCTGAAGCTCCGATTCTAAACCATACAACATAGCACACTGAACTGTGGAGTACTGATTCTTCCGAGCGAGGTAAACATTCTTTACTTCATCGGTAGCATCAGCTGCAGGCGGGTCACCTAGCGGTGCATCCAGCACATAGATCAAATTACCAGCATTGAGGACAATCCTCAAATTGCGGAACCAATCCGCGAAGTTGCTTCCATTGTTTTTCAACTTTTCTTTCTCTAGGAACGCATTGAAATTGATGGTAGGGGCCGCCATTGATCTACAACATATTTGCAATAGTTTAGCTAAGTTTATGACAAATTGAGTTCTAATTCATAGTTAAATTAATCTAGGTGAACTCCCACTCAAAACAATATCCCTCACATTGTTTTAGTGATCACACGAACCAAATCCACCACATCAAAACCGATCATCACGAGAGTTGATGTAACTTCAATCGCGAACAATCGACATGTTCATCATATCTACTATATGATTCATGCTTTACCTTGCGATGATCCGTGTTCCGAGACCATGTCTGTACATGCTAGGCTCGTCAAGATCAAAACTTAGCTTCCGCATGAGCAAATATGGCATGCTCACGTTGTATACACTTGCAGAATCTAACACACCCGATCATCACGTGGTGCTTCGAAACAACAAGCTTTAGCAACAGTGCTTAATAAGGATGAACACTTTAGAACTTGAAATTCATGTGCATGAGGGATCATCTTATAATGCTACCGTCATTAACTAAGCAATACAAGATGCATAAAGGATTAACATCACATGCAATTCATAATATGTGATATGATATGGCCTTTCTTCTTTGTGCTTCTGATCTCCATCTTCAAGAACGAACATGATCTCCATAATCACCGGCATTGCTTCAAGGTCAATGACGCTGCTCCATGGTTGTCGTCCACCAGCTTCAACTATTAGAACTACTTTGAATAGACACGCGGGTCTTAACAGAAATTAAAGACAACCATATGGCTCCTGCCGGTTTCCAACTTACAATAAGGAACATTCCATACATCAAATATAATCACAATCATTGCCATATCACATCACAGCACACCCCTGCAAAACAAAGTTAGACGCCTCTAATTTCTTTGCATATTTTACGTGGTTTGGGGCTTTCAATAAGTGTCGATCTAACTTACGAACAAGAACCACAACGTTGATGTTTGAATTATCAAGTGCCCGTTGTAAATTGGATCTATACTATAATGGGAGAGACAGACACCCACAAAGCCACTTATGCAATACAAGTTGCATGTTGAGCGTGGAGCAAGTCTCATGAACGATGTCATGTAAGGTTAGCCCGGGCCGCTTCATCCCATCATACCGCAAGATGCAAAGTACACAAGAAGCAATTGATAATAAAAGCACCACCGCTCACAATGACCATTGTGCTCTACTCGTGCAACAGATCTACATATAGACACGGCTCTGATACCACTGTAATTTTCTACCGCATACAAACAAACAAGCCAAGATCTATCTACTACATTGTAGCAACGAGTCAATGGAATAACTCACCCTCGAAGATTCCAAAGTGTTTAACGAGAGCGCATTCTCGTGGGTGATGTAGTCGTACTTTTGCCGATCTCAAGATCGTGTAGACGATCCTTCCATCGCTACGTTCCGACAGCGCTTCCGTAGTCGGTCACACGTTCGGTACTCGATGAAGACCTTCCTCTCCCTTGTTCCAGCAGGCAGCGGAGGTTGTAGCACTCTCCTCGCGATTCCGGCAGCACGACGGTGTGGTACCGGAAGTAGAGGGGAGATCTCGCAGGGCTTCGCCTTAAGCCGGAGCGAGTATGGTGGACTATAAGAGAGGCCTTGGTGATCTAGGGTTTAGAGGCACCAAGGGAGGAGCCTAGCCGGCGGCGCTAGGGTTAGGGTTTCACCCTAACTCGGCGAGTTGTGGTGCCCTAGGCGGCGGCAGCAGGGGGTGGTGGCGCCGGCGGCTTAGGGCTAGGGTTTTGGGTGGTGGAGGTGTAGGTCTAGAGGGGCAGCCCTGCCCCTCCTTTTATAGGTGGGAGGGCGTGGCCAAGGGGGAGGGAGTCCTCCCCCAACTCGTCCTCCTTCGCCGGCGGTGGAGGGAGAGGAACTCCTCCCCAAGTAGGTTTCCTACTCTCCCTCCACCAAGCAAACTTGTCGTTTGACTTTTCAAATTGGCGTTTGACTTTTCAAACTAGGATTTGATTTATCCCTTTATTTTTCTCAGCGATGACACCTAGTCCATGATGCAACCATTCCAACTTGTTATGACACATTCATGTACCCTTCCCCTCCGGAGTGCCAGACCTTCCGGAACCTTCTAGAACATTCTCGATGAAAACACCGGAACCATTCTCCAACCCTGAAACAGGACTTTCCTTATATGAATCTTATTCTCCGTACCATTCTGGATCTCCTCGTGATATCCCGGATCCCATCCGAGACTCCAGCAACATTCGGTCTCTTACTCATCATTCCATAACTACTCAACAACATCGAATCCTTAAGTGTGTCTCCCTACGGTTCGTGAATTATGCGGACATGATCGAGACGCTTCTCCGAACAATAACCAATAGAGGAATCTGGAAATTCATATGGCTCCCACATATTTCTATGATTACTTTGTGATTGAATGAACCACTTACATACGATACCAATTTCCCTTTGTCTCATGATAGTTTTTACTTATTCGATGTTTTGATCGTCGGTACCTCTGCATACCTAGTTCAACCTCGTTACTGATAAGTACTCTTTTCTCGTTCCCGTGATATGTGATCCCTTGTGAGCCAGTCACATGCTTGCAAGCCAATTGGATGACATTCCACCGAGAGGGCCCAAAGTATATATATTTCGTCATATGGATGGACAAATCCCACTCTTGATCCATGTGTCTCAACCAATACTTTCCGAACACTCAATGCCACCTTTATAACCACCCAGTTACGGTGTGGTGTTTGATGTCATCAAAGCATCCTTCCGGTGATGGTGATATGCATGATCTCATGGTCGAAGGAATTAGGTTACTATGTATCAGAAAGCATATAGCAATTGAACTATTAAAATGACTTGATCTTTATGCTACGCTTATCTATAGGAGTATGTCCATCATACCATTCTCCTAACGATATGATCTTGTTGTTAATAACATCTCAATGTTCATGATAGGGAAACCACAATCATTTATTAACCAACAAGCTAGTATTACAAAGAGGCTTTACTAGGGACTCTAAATTAGTTTACAAATCACACAAGTATTAATGTTTCCTTGTTAATATTGTTATAGCATGAATGTAAACATTTATCATAAACACAAAGATATAATAATAGCTACATTTATTATTGCCTCTAGGGCATATCTCCAATAGCTATTCGGCAAGAATGAGTTGTGCTTCCGCTGCATCGCTCGATCAAGCAGGCGGAGGTTGCTCGGTGCCTCGGACGTGTGTGCGAGCACGGATGCGTCGCTGATTTGCGGCGCTAGGACTTCCTCTCTATCTTGAGATCATTAAAATATCGTCTACATTAACCATGAGTTCAACCTTGTTAATCTTTGTCGATCTTCAAGGGTATGTTCTCTAGTAGATAGATCTTGGTACATAGTTGTTCCCATCGTAGGAAATTTTTTGTTTTCTATGCTGCGAACCCTACAAGGACAAACTCATTGGGGAGGTGCCTATACTAGGGTTCCCTCGTGGAACGAGGTGAGCTGAGGCTACCTTGTGAGTATGAATTCCCACCTGTGCAGTTCCCAGGATGACAGCTGGTCATGGCTGGGAGGCCAAACTCATAGGGGAGGTGCCTATACTAGGGTGTGTAATTGAAAGGTTAGGATTGAATATCCGCATACCAAGTATGATGATTCAGGGTTATTCCTGACATATGTATCAAATGTTGTGGTGAAAGTGTACCACCTCTGTAGAGTGTCAAACTATTCGAATAGCCGCGTCCGCGGTCATGGACAATTAGATGGCCATACTGTTTCATTGTCAGATGTTTTCAAAATGACTTGTTCCTTGAAGTATGACTCTGAATTGACTCCACAACCATGTGGAGATGAAACTAGTTTCGCACTTGAGTAATCTAGACAAATTAAGTTAGGTCTTTACTACTAAGTACTTGTGAAATAAAATTGGCTTGTTGCAAATAAACCTAGAGCATAGGATTCCTATTAGAATGGTCTTACTGCTTTGGTGATAGTTTGCGAGTACTTAAAAGTACTCATGGTTTTGTCCCTGGATATTCCCATGGTCAGACTACGAAAGAGAGTACGAGGAGGATGGACAGCAGGACGCCTACGATAAATAGGATCAGCTCCCATCATCAGAATTGCATGTGACCACGAAGATGGAGCCTCTACTACGCTATTATTCTGCTGCTATGATTTGTATTCAGACTTTATCTTATGATCAACTATTTGTAAGACTATTATGGTTTGTAATGGATGATGTACTGTGCTACCAATTCTGTTGTGGATAGCAAAAATGGTAATCCTGGGATTGCGATGTACGGCATAACAGGCATCTGGGATTAAAAATTCGGGAGTTGACCTAGAATGGGAATGAACGACTGAGTTTTAAAGTAACTAGGAGTAAAGTAAATAACAAAAGTAAACTAAAACAGAGAGTGTTTATGAAGTGTTGTGTGATGTGATTGAGGGGTTCTCAAGGAGTGTAGGATTCACCACTAGCATGGGATAATTATATATTATTAGGATAATCTATGTCTTTCTTCATGATATGGGTAGATAGCGCTCCGTAATAAGATCTTCACTACAAGACTCGTGAGCAGTCGCTTCTTGAATCAAGTATTGAGGTCATCTCTAAATTAGCACTATGATGCCTCTGAGCAATCACTCATACAGACCACCACAATTAAGGGGTTTCCCCATGCATATCATAATAAGCTTAGTGCATCTCTATTAATTACCTCTTTAATCGTGTAGGTTATAATCCATTGCTTTTAGTCAGCAAGTAACACCGGGGATCGTCTGTTATGTTCCTCTTTTCTTGTCAGTCAGCATCGATTTCATGCCAATTATGTCCATGCCTCTGATTGGAAAATAGAGGGGATTGGTCCAGTGTAACACCCTCGAATCGGCCATGTGTGGATTTTAGCGATTCCCGCCAAATCCGCATAGAAACGATTCAAGGGTGTTACAAAGTGGTACCAGAGCTCAACATTTGCAATACCCCACTTGTCCAGCATGTAGGATAACCTAGCTAATTGCCATTGTAGAGTATCAAAACTATCTTGGAAAAATGGTTGGATAGATTTGATTAGGTTTGCTTTTACTCCTTACCTCTATGCTATTATCCTCTTACCTTTGCGTGTTTTGAATCTTCTATCTTATGTTTTCTTCGAGTCCAGGATTTCTCGTGGTTGGGGTTTCCATCGTACCTTCAGGTTTTCACTTCCTTCCTCTTGTAACGGTGCTCCTACATCTGGTATACATGCTATCTGATGAATCTTTCATCTGTTGTATCTTTCACTGGACCAAAATTCACTAAAATTTTCTTTGTATGTTCCGGTGTTTTTCCTAACGCGACATCATCATATGCATCAGATTTGATGAAGAGCATGCATCAATATTTTGTTTCCGAAGCTTTCCGAACCTCGCTTGTCGATATCTTCAGTCAGAATCCCGAGAGTTGGTTGCATAATTATTCTATTCATGTATAGAGTAATCCTTTGAGTGCAGGGTGGAGTCACAACCATACCACTACTCTTGTCATTCGCTCTTGTATAATGGATGGGTGGATAAGTGCAATTTTACTCCTTCCGTAGAAGTTAGAGGTGGCCTTACATTTTGAGACCTCTTCCTTCGTCTGTGCTCCGTTGGAGCTCTCAAAAAACGTGATAAATGACTCATATTGGTGGTGTCGCTGATTCAAGATGGAGCAAGAATCATTATTAGAGGTGTCGCAAAGATCTATATGAAGCAAGAATTTTCAGATCGTCGGCCTTCTTCCCCGTACCATGTGGCGGATCTCGAGGGAGAGATGCATTATTAGTGGTGTCGAATTGTAGAACCCTGGTCAAACCACTACCAAAAAATCGCCTGTTAGTTCTACTTTGTGCATCATCATGACTCATCATGAATCTATTTGCCTAAAACTATTTTGCTAAAAGCCCTATTTTTGTTTCCTAATTGTGACACCCCCGGGATCAGGGCTAAACAAATCCCAGACCTCCGTCTGACATAAGGTTAACCTTAAGCTCGAGGATATCCAGAGAAGAATCGATAACACAGCAGTGACCCTACGACACAAAAATTATTACAGCAAGCTCATAACTAAGCAGAGAACCAAATTATTACAAGCATAGATCACTGACCACAAACATCAAACAACGTAAGGCAAATTATGCTATTAAGTATAGAAAACTTAACAAATGGCATAAGAGGCCTAAAGCATAACGATGACGTCCCAGCCCATAGATTCCAATCTGTCGGCCGGGAACCCCAAGCTACTCGTCGGTGTCGATATAGTACGGAACTCGTCTTTAGGTGAACACTTACTCTGCCAAAAGTATCAACAAAGCAAGGGTGAGTACAGGGTGTACTCCGCAATACTTATGGCTGGTGGAGTTGTTTTGCATAAAGCCATCTTTGTTTATAAAACAAGAGAGAGAAGAATCTCGTCTAATCAGAGTATTTTAAAAGGGGATAAGAGAGCGACATTTCCAAAATATTGATCATCATACTTTTGATATCCACCAAATCATCATCACCTAAACTAGGATTACCCCTCGTACCCATGAGGAAGCATGATTAAGCACACGTTGATCAACAAGTTTTATAGTGGTTAAAGTTATCTATGATCTTGAGTCTGGTCGCCAAGTCGTTCATAACCGTGAACACGGCTTTTCGAAAAGATTATTACCCTGCAGGGGTATATAACTTTACCCACACATACTAACCTTCTCTTAGTGCCACTAGATAAGACCTCTTCCTTGGAAGGCCAGCAGAGGGTGGTTAGACACGACCTTTACCTTGCTTTCTCCAAGACCATGAGTCACTCAATAAGTATGGTTCCGCCGTAACAGGTCAAATCCCAAAGCCGATACTTAAAGATGTGAGGCGAGGTTGGTTCACCAGGGGCTCCATCGACCCCAAGCAACCCGGTCCACGCTTCCCTACCTGTTATGAATGCACCTCCTTCACCTCCTTCTTTCGAAAATGTTTTCAATGCGTATGTTAAATGGAACGACCGAACTATGTGACTCATGGAATCTACTAGGCAAGTTAGTTGCTCGTGAGGTTGTCTAGGCCCCGTGTGGTTGTATGGTCGTCTTGGTTCCAAATGCAAGAACTCGGGTCCTAGTGGTGGCGAGCATGGGACTAGAAAAACCACATCCCCCTGTGGCCTCCCATACAAGCCTTAGCATGTCTAACTCATATCACCTCTGATCTCTTCTTATCACATTCTCCTGTCATACTAGATTGTCTGCATCTGATACATCATCTGGATGGACCAGACTTAAGAGCTATGCATGGCTAAGCAGGACACATATAAAAGCTCTAGCAGTGCACACAAGACAAACCTAGTTATGCTAGGAGTAGGGGATCAGGTAATACAAGCTCAAAGTAAGTATGCAATAGATAGGATACTATATCTATCGATAAAAGACCACAGTAGAATCGTATGCATCATGTCAGGAATTGAAATGCTTTCGAAATCATAGGATTATATCATGGTGGGGCTATGCTTGCCTTTGCCAGTTGATAACAGATAAGCAGATCTTCGGGAGCCTTGTACTTGACTTGATTATAGTTGGTCAAGTAATGTTCGTCGATCTTCGATGGTGTTGATCTCTGACTTCAATCTCGATCTCGATATAGTATTCTACCGGGAAGAACCAAACACTGGAAAGAGAGGGAAACAATAAACACATGGCATCTATGCAATGCTCAAGCAAGGATGATGATAAGACAAGTTAAATTGTATTGAATTAAAACCCTAAAGCATGCTTGACAACTTAATCGGGGTTCCGAGGGGTAAAAACCCTAACTCGGGGAAACTACGGATGTATATGAGAGGGGTTGGTTTGTTCTTCTAATTAAACTTGTCATGGAAGTTGTTGAACAATGCATGATTATAACTTAGATAGATAGTTCTCATTTTTCTGAACATTTTGATATATTATTTGTATTTTTCTGATAAACAAGTAATTAGTTATTGAATTTACAAGATTTAAATCATTTTTGGAATTTATTAAACCTCATTAAATAGGTTTTATTACGTCACTGTGACATCAGCGAGGCGTTTAAACATTTTACACCGCTACTGAACCTAGCCTCTATGGCTGACTGGTGGGCCAAGGCCACATCAGCAAGCCACGCTGGCGGTTTACGGACCCACGGGCCACGCCAGCATGACGTCGTGGTGACGTCACCACCGCATCCATGTCGGACGGTGGTCGTAGGTGAGGAGACAAGGCAAGCCAGCACGCAAGGGTGGTCGCGTTCGACGCGCCTCGCGATGGGGAACCTAGATATGTCGGCGCCGCCTCAAGATGGTCATCGGAGCAAGGCGTACGACAGCGAGCGGCGGCGACGCTCGGCAAGCTACGGTGCGGGGTTCGAACCAGAGGGGAAAGAAGAGGTTGGAGAGATCCACTGGGACTGTTATCTCACCAGGAGCAAGCAGGGCTCGACGGCGAGGCTTGGGGTGGCCGGAATCTTCGGAGATGGCGGCAGATGGAGTTAGGGAGGGAGGCTGCGATTCCATCGATTGAGGGCGTTTCTTCTGGCGCTAACTGGGGCAATCGAACAAGTCGACCACGGCGGTCATGCCTGTGAGCTTGGAGTGACGAGAGGAGGAGAGAAACGACGGCGAGCCGGAGCTCCCATGAACTAGGGTCTGGACAAAGAGAGGAATTGGGGAAAAGGATAGGATAGGGCTCAACGAGCGGCGGCACGGGGTACTTGTAGACTCTAGGGGGCGACGACGAGTATCGTGGCAGCAACGCGCATCGCGGTGCACGACGACGGCCTCCGCTGCGCCAGCCAGCTGCTTCTCGACGAGGAAGACAACGAAGGGGACAGCGTGAAGAGGTACGGGCCAGGGGTGGGCCGGCTTGGGCTGCAACTGGGCTGCTGGTTCCTGCGTGCTGGCGACAGGGAGGGGAGGAAAGGGAGGTGGGCAGCTGGGCTAGCCTGTTTAGGGTTCTGCCTACTATTTTTCTTCTCAAAGCCTTTTCCTATTTTCTCTTTTGTATTTTCTCTTTTGTAATCTCAAATTTGAATCTGTTTTGAGGATTTCAAAAATACCAGAGAGATTATAGAATATCTAAAATACTCCGGAGCCATTATATTCAATTTGGCCCCATTATTTTTGTGAGTTCAAAATTCAAAACCATTTTATAAGGTTTTAAAGAGAGAGGTGAAACTAGGTTTTTAGGGTTTTGGCTTTATTTCTTCAATGCACAATTTAAAGAATGATGCTCATGAATGCAGAAACAAACCCTAAATATTATTAACTAAAACTGGGGTTTTACAACTCTATCCCCCTTACGAGAATCTCGACCCGAGATTCCAAAGGTAGGGAGAGAGACAGAGAGTGAAAGAAACAGGGTCACTCTAAAGATAAGAGGGAAACACACTAAACAACGCACATAGTATCTCATGGTCAACTCATGGATGGAGTGTTCAGAAATAACGCTAAGATGACGACATGAAACACATCAAGGTAACGGAGGAAGCAAGAGGAGAAGGTTTCAAGTTGTTAGATAGATGGTCTTCATAAGGATTCAGAACATGGAACTTACATAAGAATTTTGAAGCTTCTAAAGAAGAGAGCTTCCCACAAAAAGAACATGACCACAGACTTCGAAGGAGTACATGTACTAAATGGATTGAGTGGAGATTTCATGTTGCAAAGATATGAATCAGCAAAACCAAGCTGTTGAACTACTTTTGACATAGAAGGTTCACTTTTTCATTCAACAAAAGGCTTAAGACAAAAAGGTGTTTTGTGGCGAAGACTCATAAGAGTCACATGGAACATGTAGTAAAAGAAACTATAGATTACCAAAATCATAGTCACTCTTAAAACATGGTTGAGAAAACGAAGGAAACTCTTTATTCATCCAGGTTTATCAAAATCTTCGCCAAAGATCATGATATCACTTTACACCACTAGATGAATAAGTAAAGAAGATTCCTGATGACACGAGAAGAAAGAAACTTCATTCTCAGACTTCAATTACTTGGCACAACAATGATTGCCAACATAAAAGAGTCTAGAGGATCGACCGAGAGACATTTAGGAACACTAATTCTAATGTTCTCCTTGATGTTCGAGAAATCAATCATCAAGTAAAGGTCAGACTTCGTAGAAAAAGGAATCCATGAGCACAACTCCTATAATCAAATTATAGAGTAAGCCTCATGAAAAGTGGTTGTTACTGCTGAATCAAGAGAATAAGATGAGAGGTCTTTCCGGCTAAGTGTGTCAACCATTACATCAATCTTGCCAGATTTACAAAGAGACCAATATCAAAACCTTGAGGAACACCAACCATCGTTGCTGCTTGAGATTTAGCTTTGGTCAGTGAGATGATATTTCAGACTCGGCATGTCCGAATATAAAGTTTGCAACATTTACCATAGAGGTAAAGCTACTAGATTCTCAAGATATGAATTGAGTGTAAAGCTCCAAAAGATGAGCTAGATTGCTAGACCTATGTATTAGTATCTTGTAGAAAGACAACTGCATACATATAAAGTACTAACAATAAAACACACATATGTCCTTAAGGAACGGAGATAACTCTGCTCGAGTTCACGACGACATCTTTCAACATTTGCACGTGAACCAGAGAAGGTTACTTCTAACATCCAGAACTCATACTTCGAAATGACTCGAAGACGGTTCTCAGGATTTTCCAACATTTAATACCAAATTTTCCATGTGAATCTTGTCTAGCATGGAGAAGATAAGGATGTCATTGATGGGTTCAACAGCAAACTTACCGTGCACTCCAAGAAGAAGGACTCATATGTCATATGAACAAGGTAAAAGTATTGGTCAGACCAAAGGACAAGAGGATGTACTCAAGTGAAATATCACAAGTAGAAGCATCATCAAGATAGTCCTTGCTACTGAGTTTTATTTGACGATAACCCAAATCAAATTAAAGGTGGGGAAGATAACATATCCATAAAGGAGATACTATCTTTATTCGGCACAAACAAAACTAGACATCCCTTTAAGAAGAAACAAAGTCGAATAGAACTTTTGTATTACAACTCTCCAAGTTGTTGTTTAAGCTCAACCAACTAGTTCAGGGGTATCCAGTACAGATCCTTGGAGAAAAGAGCAGTTCAGAGAACTTGCTTGCTTAAGAACTTGACATCATGGTCATGTGGCAACATGGCAACACTTCTAGTAGACAACTAGAATATCACGAACCACCGATATGTCACTTTGTCCGAGAGGAAAATTGCTTGGTAAGGCAAGAAGACATAGTCTTAGAGCTTCGGCACGAACCTAACTCTTTAACCAAAGAGAGTGCACCGGAATAACGGACTTGGTAGCACGATCAAACTCTGCTTAGTGGTAGGATTAACCAATCATGCTAAGAATGACTCAAATGTCCTTAGAGTTCAAAACAGATATAATTGTTAAGAATCTCAGATGACCACATTATTACGCACACGCATTATTCACGAGCGCGAAAGCTCGAGTAAGGGTGGATAAAGATGTGTGAAGCATCACTTCATTAGTAGGGTCATGAATCTCATCATGATCTCTTAGTATAAAAGAGTGTGATACTTCAAGATTGAACAGATAGAAGATAATCAATGCTTCTTAATCTGCGGATTACAATACTTTGACCTGGTCCTAGATATGACGAGGTACTGGAGTTTGTTTCTCCTAGACATGCCAAGATGGTTTATCATGACGGACCACAAGAGTATCTTGCATCGTAAGACACCAATGCAGATAGCTACTTGGCTACCAACTGGTAGACAAAGGTCGCAAAACAACAAGGGAAAGGAACATGCTTAGGATAGAATCCCAAGATGTGGATGCATAGATTACCAATCTTACGAAAACCAATGCATAGAAAAGGTAAGGTGTGGCAGAGTCACGAATATAGATGTGAGACTCACGAGGAGTACTCTTTTCGTGATCCATTTGGTTCCATTAAATAACATATGCCATAGCTAGTGGTAGGGGAAGTCCTTAGGTGTAACGATTTAGTCGTGACAAAGACCACAATCTAGAAGACTAGAATTGTAGTATTAGCCATCCTGAGGTAATGTGTGAACATTAACAACAGGGGTCAAAGGAGTGGATCTTGGAATAAAGATCAGCTTCATGTACAAGATCCACAACATCAGAATCCAGCATAATCAGGGACCTTCGGTTCAAGTCCAAGGGTTAAAACCCGGAAAAGAAGTAACTACTACTTGAGTGACATAGTGTACACTACAAGGTAGTGATCACGAGGTAGCTTACAAAAGAAGTAACAATTTCTGAAGTACCCAAACAAATAAGAAGGAGGCACACGAGGCGAAAGGAAACCTCAAAGCCTCGAACAGAATATTGTGGAACCATCAACATGATGTTGTGGCCCATAAGATAGAGAGATCACGATATAAAGGAATCTATCATGTGAACAGGAGCAAAGGGAACAAGGAATTCACAACACAGCAACTCTAAAGAACTTAACACTAGGTCAAATGGTTGAGAAACGACATGTTAAGAAGGCACCTAAGTTTTGAAAGACTAGAAGAGATATCAAAACATTTCCAAAATTAACACCAGATAAGATAACCCAGAGTTAGAGAAAACTGGATAAGGAGAAAAAGAAGCATACTAGAGTTTTCGCAAATACTTTTCAGCTTTTAAAATAGTTTTCACAAACACTAGACTCAACATGGACCAATAGCAAGGTTTTCCTACGGTCGGTACTGCTCTGATACCAAAACCTGTGACACCCCCAGGATCAGGGCTAAACAAATCCCAGACCTCCGTCTGACATAAGCTTAACCTTGAGCTCGAGGATATCCAGAGAAGAATCGATAACACAGCAGTGACCCTACGACACAAAAATTATTACAGCAAGCTCATAACTGAGCAGAGAACCAAATTATTACAAGCAGAGATCACTGACCACAAACATCAAACAACGGAAGGAAAATTATGCTATTAAGTATAGCAAATTTAACAAATGGCCTAAGAGGCCTGAAGCATAAGGATGATGTACCAGCCCATAGATTCCAGACTGCCGACCGGGAACCCCAAGCTACTCGTCGGTGTCGATGTAGTACAGAACGCGTCTTCAGGCGAACAATTACTCTGCCAAAAGTATCAACAAAGAAAGGGTGAGTACCGGGTGTACTTCACAATACTTATGGCTGGTGGAGTTATTTTTCATAAAGCCATCTTTGTTTATAAAACAAGAGAGAGAAGAATCTCGTCTAATCAGAGTATTTTAAAAGGGGATAAGAGAGCAACATTTCCGAAATATTGATCATCATACTTTTGATATCCACCAAATCATCATCACCTAAACTAGGATCACCCACTCGTACCCATGAGGAAGTATCCTTAAGCACACGTTGATCAACAAGTTTTATAGTGGTTAAAGTTATCTATGATCTTGAGTCTGGTCGCCGAGTCGTTCATATATGTGAACACGGCTTTTCTAAAAGATTATTATCCTGCATGGGTGTACAACTTTACCCACACGTACTAACCTTCTCCTAGTGCCACTAGATAAACCCTCTTCCTTGGAAGCCGACAGAGAGTGGTTAGACACGACCTTTACCTTGCTTTTGCCGAGACCATGAGTCACGCAATAAGTATGGTTCCATCGTAACGGGTCAAATCCCGAAGCCGGTACTTAAATATGTGAGGCGAGGTTGGTTCACCAGGGGCTCCATCGACCCCAAGCAACCCGGTCCACACTTCCCTACCTGTTATGAATGCACCTCCTTCACCTCCTTCTTTCAAAAACGTTATCAATGCGTATGTCGAAAGGAACGCCCAAACTATGTGACTCATGGAATCTACTAGGCAAGTTAGTTGCTCGTGAGTTTGTCCAGGCCCCGTGTGGTTGTATGCTCGTCTTGGTTCAAAGGCAAGAACTCGGGTCCTAGTGGTGGCGAGCATGGTACTAGAAAAACCACATCCCACTGTGGCCTCCCATACAAGCCTTAGCATGTTTAACTCATATCACCTCTAATCTTTTCTTATCACGTTCTCCTATCATATTAGATTCTCTGCATCTGATACATCAACTGGATGGACCAGACTTTACAACTATGCATGGCTAAGAAGGACACATATAAAAGCTCTAGAAGTGCACACAAGCCAAACCTAGTTATGCTAGGAGCAGGGGATCAGATAATATAAGCTCAAAGGAAGTATGCAACAAATAGGATACTCTATCTATCGATAAAAGACCACAGTAGAATCGTATGCATCATGGCAGGAATTGAGATGCTTTCGAAATCATAGGATTATATCATGGTGGGGCTATGCTTGCCTTTGCCAGTTGATAACAGATAAGCAGATCTTCGGGAGCCTTGTACTTGACTTGATTATAGTTGGTCAAGTAATGTTCGTCGATCTTCGCTAGTGTTGATCTCTGACTTCGATCTCTATCTCGATATCGTATTCTACCGAGAAGAACCAAACACCGGAAAGGGAGGGAAACAATCAACACATGGCATCTATGCAATTCTTAAGCAAGGATGATGATATGACAAGTTAAATTGTGTTGGATTAAAACCCTAAAGCATGCTTAACAACTTAATCGGGGTTCCGAGGGGTAAAAACACTAACTCGGGGAAACTCCGGATGTATATGAGAGGGGTTGGTTTGTTCTTCTAATTAAACTTGTCATGGAAGTTGTTGAACAATTCATGATTATAACTTAGATAGATAGTTCTCATTTTTCTGAATATTTTGATATATTATTTGTATTTTTATAATAAACAAGTAATTAATTATTGAATTTACAAGATTTAAATCATTTTTGGAATTTATTAAACCTCATTAAATAGGTTTTATTACGTCACTGTGACATCAGCGGGGCGTTTAAACATTTTACACCGCTACTGAACCAAGCCTATGTGGCTGACTGGTGGGCCAAGACCACATCAGCAAGCCACGCTGGCGGTTTGCGGACACACGGGCCACGCCAGCATGACATCGTGGTGACGTCACCACCGCATCCACGACGGACGGTGGTCGCAGGCGAGGACACAGGGCGAGCCAGCACGCGCTGGTGGTCGCGTTCGACGCGCCTCGCGATGGGGAACCTAGATATGGCACCGCCACCTCAAGATGGTCATCGGAGCAAGGCGTATGACGGCAAGCGGCCGCGGCGCAGGGCAAACTACGGTGCGGGTTTAAACTAGAGGGGGGAGAAGATGTTGGAGAGGTCCACTGGGACCGTTAGCTCACCAGGAGCAAGCAGGGCTCGACGGCGAGGCTTGGGGTGGCTGGAATCGTCGGGGATGGCGGCGGACGGAGTTGGGAAGGGAGGTCGCGATTCCATCGATTGAGGGCGTTTCGTCTGGCGCTGACTGGGGCAATCGACCAAGTCAAACACGGCGGTCACGCCTGTGAGCTCGGAGTGACGAGAGGAGGCGAGAAACGACGGCGAGCCGGAGCTCCCGTGAGCTAGGGTTTGGACAGAGAGAGGAATTAAGGAAAGGAGAGGATAGGGCTCGACGAGCGGCGGCACGGGGTACTTGTAGGCGCTAGGGGGCGGCAGTGAGTATAGCAGCGGCAGCACGCATCATGGCGCACGACGACGGCCTCCGCTGTGCCAGCCAGCTGCTTCTCGACGAGGAAGACGACGACGGGGACAGCGTTAAGAGGTATGGGCCAGGGGTGGGCCGGGCTTGGGCTGCAACTGGGCTGCTGGTTCCTGCGCGCTGGCGATAGGGAGGGGAGGAAAGGGAGGTGGGCTAGCTAGGCTGGCATGTTTAGGGTTCTGCATGCTATTTTTCTTCTCAAAACCTTTTCCTATTTTTTGTTTTGTATTTACTCTTTTGTAATCTCAAATTTGAATCTGTTTTGAGGATTTCAAAAATACCAGAGAGATTATAGAATATCTAAAATACTCCAGATCCATTATATTCAATTTGGCCCAATTATTTTTGTGATTTCAAAATTCAAAACCATTTTAGAAGGTTTTAAAGAGAGAGGTGAAACTAAGGTTTTGGATTTATTTCTTCAATGCACAATTTAAAGAATGATGCTGCACAAACAAACCCTAAATATTATTAACTAAAACTGGGGTGTTACACTAATTATTCCCCTCTTTATTTAAAATCGAAAACCTCGGTCCGCCCGGACCCTTTATTAGCCAAAAACTATTTATAAAGGAATTTTTAATACTAAATAAAAATATAAAATATTTTTGTTCCGGTGGAGGCTACTACTAGCAGCCTACCACCCCAACTAATCCTGACCCAAGACCTAAATGGCCAGGATCAATAGGCCCAGCCGGCTGGACCCAGCCAAACCATAGAAACACTAACCCTAGACTACCCGACAAATCCCATCCCATCCCACCTACCAGTATACAACACCCACACACCCGTTATACTCACGACCACTAAACACGACCCACAACCACGCGCAACACTCAACCCATCACACACGCGTCGACCGCCACCTCTAGGTGGCACCCGCCGGGTATGGAGTCGGGTTTGAGACCTCCATATCCGCCTCCGCCACCTCCACCCGCCTCCATACCCACTGGCGGATCCTAAACTCCACCAGACCTGCCCCGTGATGGGTACTCGTGACCCGATGGGTACCCGTCAAGATGAATAAGAGCACAAAAATTTGACAACAAATTGTATATTATGTACAATATTTTGACAGCACCTTGTTACATTTAGCAGGTCCATCAAAATTTACAATAACAATTACAAATATTACAATAACAAGTACATGTCCAAGCAAGTTTATCAGAATTAAAAGCTCTAACAAGCAACATGACATATGGACTCTACCTATCTATGGCGGGTCTACGGGTTAACAGGTATGGGTTTCATACCTCCATACCCGCCTCCGCCAGACCAGTTAGGTCATAGATTTTTCCATTAAGAGATCCATGAGTTTTTTTCAACCAGATTCTCCTCCATTTGATACGGGTACCCGACGGTTAACGGATAATGGACACCCATTGCCATCGGCGCCGCCACACCCTGGCCATACCCGTACGCACGCAACACCGAACCAATCCACACGACACGTACACGTAACACCCGCATGACACTCCCACCTCGCGTCTCCACCCCGGTCACGCGACCCACCCTGCGGACCCGGCCCCACTCCTCTCCTTCACGCGCTCACGGCTCACCCCGCACCTTTCCCCGTCCCCGATTCCCGCAACCCCGCGCGGCCCTCTTCTTTGCCTCCAATCGCACCGCCGCCCCTCTCTATGGCTCCACTCCGTCTCTTCCGCGAGCGACACCATTCCCCGTCGTCTTCTGCACCGCGACGGCCGCTCTGCTCGCCTCGACGTCGCGAGACCCACCTCCCGCATTACGGCCGCCTCCTGGTGCTCCAGTATGCGTCACCATCAGGACCTCCTCCCAGCTGCCTCTCTACATCTCGGACGCCGGTTGTCGTCGCCTTCTTGTCTTGCCTCCCCTCTCGAGCCGACACCGGCTTGCGCCCCTGCCATGCATCCTTCGTAGGCCATCAACAACCAGGTCTTCCCCAACCCATTGCGCTCATCCCTGGTCCGAGCTCTGCAACATGCTTTAGCTACCTTCCCTCAGTGGTGCCGCTGCTGATGGCATGGTCGCCTCCTCTGCAAGACCGCCGCCCCGCCTCCGCATCTCGCCGGCCCGGACATCACCGTCACCTGTTGTTGTCACCACGCCACTGCGGTCGAGCTCTAGCTAGCGCTCCCAAGTCCCAACACCCAGTACCTCTGTTGGCTACCTCTGTTTTATTTCGGCAGCGTGCATCTGATCTAGCCCCGTTTCTTCTTTAGAGGCCACACTTGTCCACAACTTTGCAGCCAACCAAGTATCTACTCGCGCCTACGAATCGCCTCGGTTTATTGTTGTGAGGCCTTTATCAGAACAAGTGTAGTGATGTGGTGCCAACAAAAGACACTGACGAAGAGATGGAGATCACGATCTTCCTCATGGATTAAACGATCTAAAGATCACCTAAAAGGATACGGACTCCAAGATCTACTTCATGTATTAGAGGGCTCGAGGCTCTCCGTCCCAGATTCCGAAGACCCCGGATCCGAACTCCGAAGTCCAATCCTAGTGAACCTGAACCCTCCAGACCATCAAGATCTTCTTTCTGGAGTCGAACCCCAAGACCATCGGTTCCAAACCCTAATATGTGACCCTGATCCGATCCTATTTTTATAATATGACATATATACCTATTAGCCCCAAGACCATCGGTGCCAAACCCTAATATGTGACCCTGATCCGACCTCTATTTTTATAATATGACATATATACCTATTACATATAGTCCTACATGCTTGCATTACATATTGCATGAGTTGGGGGCATTTATCCGATTCAACTAATAATTAAATATGCAGACCATATGTGGGATATTTTAGTCTCATATTGTTCTCTATTTAAATTTGTGTAGCGAACCGATGACATGTTTTTCTTTATTAACCCAATATTTAAATTCTGTGGTATCTAAACAACACGAACCTATTAATTAATTGTCGGGGACCTGATTCTATTTAATATTCCTAATTGTATTGCATCTTTGCCATGTCATACCTCATGCATGCATCATGCGCGATCTTCTTTCGTAGTATCAAATGTTGCATCCAATGTTTCTTTTAGTGTTTGCTTATTCACGGATTAGGCTGTTGAGTTGATGCGAGCTTTGCCCCGTTCTTTGGATGAACCTTCGGCAGTGTTTTTTAGACGAGCATCCTCCTTATTTTTACCTATTTTTCATTTACAGTCTTTACTTATTCTTGTTGATATATTGCTATCCATGTTGTGATTGTTTAGATTTCGTACACCAGTTATATTTCTTGCATCCTTTATATTGTCTTGGACACCTCCTATTACTGGTTGTTTTGTAGATAGTCGGCTTTGTGAGCCGTAGTTGCTTGCTCAGGTGTCGTTCCGTTCCGTCGATATTCCAGTGATATTGGGGGTTGGCATATTCTTAATGGTGGATATGGCCATGGATTTAATTATAACTTATTAATTAATATTACAAGTAGATATAATTAATGCAGAGGCACAGAGGAGTAATTGTTGAGATTTGGTAATTATCACGCCCTTTGTCCATCTAGAACCCAAGTTCTTAACACGTGTTCCAAGACTGTAACACCCTCAGAATCGGACCTATGCAAGTTTTAGCGAAAACTCGCCAAACCCGCATAGAAACGATTCAAAGGTGCCCACCAGGCACTTTCGTGCGGGTGGAAAACGAAGTAATAACATTACACAACAGTCCTCGATGGGACCCACAGAACAGGTTTATATAACAGCGACTCCATGAGTCAAGAATACAGATATAATATACAAAGATCCAAATCACCTTGAAAACGATAGAGCGTCCGACTACGGACAAGATGCAAATGGGTCTAAGAGCCCTGAAGAATAACCAGTGGCGTCCATAACCCTGCCCAGGCCAAGCCGGAAGGGTAACCCTGCTAACGACGTCGATCTCAAAACCTGCTTAACAAAAGGGGGTGCCGGCAAAGGGCAAAGGAAAAATAGGAGCGTCAGTACTGAGGCCAGTACACGGCGAGACTAGAATTCGGCGGTCCTCACCTACATAGGTATGGTGGACTGAGCGGCAGCGGTAGCATGCACTAAACAACCTATAGAGACTCGATACAACTGGCGGCAATCAGAGAGGGGGAAGAAAGACCTACTCGGAACCAACCTGATACTACCACCAAACAAACCCATCCTGGTGTTTCCCCCTCGAGACCAAACGAGGAAGTCAACCGAGGAACTCACACCGTTGGCAGTTTTATTTATTCGGCTATCGTTGCAGCAATTACTAGTCAGGTATAGATAATCATCCTGATAGAATAAGCAGTGGGCACTTTTAATTAACCATTCCGTTGTAGTTGCGACACTTACTAGTCAAATACCATTAGCATGAGATATCCCAAAACCCAGCAGTTGTTGGTACTTTTATTTAGCCATTCCGTTATAGTTGCAATACTTACTAGTCAGATACAATTGTCGCAAGCGACAAACCAAACAAGCAATTGTGGCAGTTTTAGTTAGCCATTCCGTTATAGTGAAGCTGATTACTAGTCATTATAAAGTCAAATTTATAGCACTACTTTAGTTATGCTTGTCTATGATCGAGATACTGTGCTCCAAGTCGTCCATAACTGCGGACACGGCTTTCAGAAAGTTTTAACCCGGCCGGGGTGCACAAATAGCAACACACACTCGATCAACCTCGGAAAAACCAAATCAAAACCCAACGAGGCTTTCACGACAAAGCAATCACAGGATTCAGAAATATTTCAGGGGGCCACCCCTTAAAGTAGACCCGCAACGAAGCCGGCCGGCTCCGAGACGGACTTAAGGTTGTGGGGACGGCTGTGAACGACTAGGAACCCGAAAGTGTGGCTGGGCTTGTCGACACCGCGGAATCGTGCCACGATCCTAAACAGTACAGTGTGCTCCTCGCACAAACGTAAATACAGAAGTAGCATGGCATAAGTACAGGATAGTAAATAAAACCTCAAACTAGTTTGTGGCCCCAAGAAATAAGACTGAATCAAGCTCTGGCTCAGGGGGGTCCCATATACCTCCCGGATGTGGATAGCGCGATAAATCAAGGAACAGGTATCAAGTACTCGGGGTCCTACGGGACACAAGTGGGCGTTCGGAAACCAAATATTATCTATCACCCACCGATGCCTCTGCTTATTTCAATTTTAGTTGTTAAACAGGAATTAAAGTGAGCGATAAGTAAAACTATGATCATCTCCAACATCAACATGCGGCAATACATCAACAACTGTGGCACTTGACGACACGCAACAGCACTTGAGCAAGCGACTACGACGCGCAAGTCCAACTATCTACCAAACAACAGGTAATAGGGTGTGTCCAAGGCAATATAGGGCTGCAAGGGATATCACGGGTACGAAAACTAGAGCAACGCAACACAGATAGCAATAGATCAACAGGAGGGGAATAAATACTATAAAAGTAAGATAGGTAGAAAGGGGGAGATGCTCGCCTGAAAACATTGCCGAAGGTTCAACCGAAGGTCGGGGCGAAGCTCACATCAACTCAACGGCCTTATCCGCGAAGAAGCAAAACACTAGAATAAACACCGGATGCACTATTTAATACAACGGCAGAAGATCGGCATGATGCATGTATGATGTATGATATGGCAAGGTGCGATGCAATTAGGTCAATATTAAGCGGAACCGGGGTCCCGACAATTTAATTATATGGTTCGAGTTGTTTATCTACCCCGCAAATTAAATGTTGTTTAACAAGGCAGAATATATCACCGGTTCGCTACACAAATTTAAATGAGGCCAATATGAGACTAGATTTGCCCGCATATGGGCCCCATATTTAATTATATGGTGAATCGGCATAAGGCCCCCAAACCAATGATATGATGCGAGCATGACAATTTAAGATGCAACAGTTTATTATATTATGAAATAGGGTTTTCGGGAAGGGGTTCACACATTGAGGGGTCTCGACGGTCTTGGGGTTCCGGGGTTCGGGGTCGGTCTCAGGGTCCAGGGTTCGACGGAAACGTTCTCGGACTCCGGGATCGTTCTCGGATATCGGGGGTAGTTCTTGTCGCCTCCGGGAAGCAGAACTTGGGTCGGTGTCGGGGCGCATCGGATGCTTCCGGGTCGGTGCCGGTCTTGTCGGTTCAGCGGTTTCGATTGTCGGTCTCGGACTCGGGTCTCGGTACTGGAAGATCTTGGTGTTCTATGCGGTCGATCCTGCCGTTCCGGGATGGAGAACTTGTCGTCCGGGGGAGTACTTGGCGTTCCGGACTCTCGACGAACCTTGGCCTCCGAGAAGAAGATCATGTCGGTCCGCCGCGTAGATCTTGGGGAGGTTCGGGTTCCACGGGTTCGGCTCGACAACTGGACTCCGGGAACGGTTCTTGGCGAACTTGGCGTGTCGGGGGTTCGGCGGGGTTCGGTGGAAGTTCTCGGCGTTCCATATACATCGGACCCCATGTACACTTGATGACCTTGGCGAGATACTTGCCCAACTCGTTAGACTTGTTCGACGAGGGGTCGCCGGAACCTCATCATCGCCACCAAGCCATCTGTGCAAATAGCAAACCCAACTCGAACATAGCTTGCAGTGGCAGGGGTGCGCGGCTGCTGCCCTCCCAGAGCTGACGAAGGACACGCACAGGGGCGGCCGCGAGAGGATGCAGAGAGGGCGAGGGCCACTGACGCCGGCGAGGTGAGGGCCGGGGCGCCGCAGGGCAGCGGGACGGCCGAGGGCGGGGCGGTGACCGGCGGCTGCGGGTCGGGGCGCCGGCGGGCTCGGGCGGAGGAGCTCGGGCGGGAGAGCTCGGGCGGGTCGCGGAGGCGAGGTTGAGGGCGGCCTGCGGGGCTTCTGGCGGCGGTTGTAGGAGGCGCGGAGGAGAAGTCCGGCGGGGACGCGGGTGGCAGCGGGGACCGGAGGAGGCGCGGCTCCGGCGAGCCTGGCGAGGCGACGCGGCGCGGGCCGGCTCGGGGGAGAGGGCTGGCGCAGACGGCCGGCGGACGGCGTCGAGGAGGCGTCGCGCGCGGGCGCAGAGGAGAGGCGCGGGACGAGCAGGGGGCGGCCGGAGGAGGCGGCTCGGGCGGAGGGTGGCCGGAGCGGTGCGGCGCCGGCGAGGCGGGGCCGGGGAAGGAGCTGCGCGCGGCGAGGAGGTTGCCGGCGAGCGGTGCAGAGGGAGGGGCAGGGAGCGGCGAGCGGCGGTGGAGAGGATGGGAGCGGCGGCGGAGGGAGCGAGCGCGGCAGAGGGTAGGAGGGTCGCCGGCGGCGAGGGGGGCTCGGTAGGGCGCGCCGGCGGCTGCGTCGGGGGAGGCTAGGAGGGAGGAGGAGCCGGGGAAGGACCCGAGGGAGGTGGGGGTCGCGGAGGGGTAGGTGAGAGAGGACTGGGGGAGGTGGGGGAAGGTGGGGCGCGTGGGGCCGGGGTGGGGCTAGGGTGAGGTTGACCAGGGGGAAGAGAGAGAGAGAGGGGCTGCGAGTGGGCCAGCGCGCGAGCGGGGCCCAGGGGGCAGGGGCTGAGTGGGTTGGGTGGTGTCGGTGTGGGTGGGTTTGTGTGGTGTGCTGTGTGTGCGTGCGTGTGTGTGTGGGCAGGGTGGGTTGAGTGTGAGGTGGAGGGGAGTGGGGTGAGGTGGCTGCCTCTGGTTGGGTGGGGAGAGGAAGAGAGGTGAGGTGTCACGAGGGGATTGGGTGGGGTGAGGTGGAGAGGGGCTGGGTAGGATAGGTTGGGTAGTTTTAGGATTAAGGGGTGGACCGATTTATTTTCTGGGGTGGTCGTTCGGGTCATTCGGCCCGTTCGACTGCCCCACCAAAATAATTAAATGTTTTATTTATTTCAAACAAGCCTTTTGCAAACTAATAGCAGACAAAGTAAATATTCCGGCGATCCGGTTTTGCGTGTTGAACAAAGGCGGGGCGTTTAGAAAACAAAACTGGGTTTTCCCGAAATAGTTTTACACAAGCAAAATGCAAGATGATGACGATGCTCAAATGCAATGTGGCATGACGACATGAGCATGCTATCATGATGATGCAATGCACAAAATCAACGCGATTTTCTAGTAGTGGTTTTGCGGGATGCCACAAAGACTGACAATGCTAACCACATGTGGGGTGTATGGGCACCCCTATCAGCTTAGTACATGATTTCAAAGTTGTAACATCTCAAAACTATTAATGAGCATATTAATTTCTAATCAACCAAAATTAGGGTTAACAAAAGCTTTAGTATTAAAACATTATATAAATACATGTGTGTTATGAATGTTGTATGAATGCTTGCAATGCCAAGTTTGAGAATTTGTTTAAAGATCAAAACCATATCATCTAGGTCAAATCGAAACTAGATCAAAACAAAAGAAAATCAATATATGAAGCATATGACCTAATGGTCATTTTTGCAAAAGTTAACACCTAGCTCACTTTTAGCATCTCTAGCAAATGATTTCAAACAGAAAAAATTCCATTTCTTTTCTCCCCTTGCTAGACCAAGTAACACTGAACACAATACAACTTTCAAATCTTGCAGAAACAATTTCAAATCCATTTGAGAGGCAATTCAAAATTGAATCTATCTTATGGATCAAGATAGTCATTTTTGGAAAACCATCAAAACCTTCACCACTTAGCAAACCCTTGTACCCAGAGACTACCAGATTATGACCAGCAAACCCACCAAAAATGATTTGAAAATTTGTAAGTTTAGTTCTTGCAGCCATTTAATCAAAAACTTGGTGATCCCAATACAAACCTACCAACTCTTCACTGTTTTGATCAAACTTGTGATCATCTTTGTGACCTCACCGAGCCTCCATGACGTGCCCTTAACTCTCCCAGTACAATCACGTGCAATGGAGCTCCTCTCACTTGCCATATTGACTAGTGCACTTTGTACCCGAGCTCATCCATGTCACCCCGATGCGGACACACTGCCATAGACCACGCCGCCCTCGCCCACTTTGTCTAGGAGGTAGCCGTGACCTCGGCGCCCCTGCCTGTGCACACCTCGACCAACGACCTGCGGAGATACCAGCATAGCCGCGCCCATTTAACACTCGACCATGTCGATCGCCGTGCTAGAGCACCGAGCAATCCCACGCGAACACGCCACGCCTCGCTCTCCCCTTGCGCCAATAAGTTCGGCACGACTCCAGCGATCGCCTAGACATGCTCGTTTGACCCCACGAGCACCGTGACGAAAGCCGACGGTACCGCCACAGAGCACGGACGCTCTAGAATGATGGAGACTGCACCTCGTCGTGCCACTGTGTGCATGACGACCGCCATGGAGCCGTGCGTCGACCTACACCCTTGGCCATGTCGATTGCTTCCTATAACAATGTTGCCGATGAGACCGAGCCATGCCGCCGTTCCCCCTTCGCCGAATTATAAATAGCGACCTCCCCTGCCTCAAAAGGCACACCATTCCACTCCCCTCTCACCCAGCAATCTCTCTGAACCGTCCCTGGAGCAAGGCGAGCACCACATCGCCGGAATTTCACTGGATCCCACCGCTGAAGTGGAGAAGAGGAACCAACGCTAGGAGCTGCCCCGGAGCTGCCGTGACCACCAGTCGAACTTCCTTTGTCGACTCGCTCGTTCGCCCACCTCGCCGGACCTAGCTGGAGCCCTGGTAAGCCCCCGACAACCCCCGCCATAGCGCTAGAGTTAGCATCTCGCACGCCCCATGTTACGGAGACGGAGACGACGACGCCGAGCCGTCGATCATGCTCTAATCGTGCGGTCTAGATTGAAGGATACCGCTTCGCGTTGGATGAGCCACTGACGGGTGGGACCAACCCCGGTGCAGCCCGCCGTGCGCATGTCGTGTAGTTGGGCCATCCCGTTAGCCTTCCCACGCGAGCCCGCAGATTCAAACTTAGATTTTTCTTTTATTTCAAAATCGTATATTGTAGGTAACTTTGAAAATCAATTCAGGAAGATTCACTAAACCAAACTGAATAAATCCATTTTTTAGAAATTAGATTTAAATCTCTAATCACTCTCGTTGGATTCAAATAGTTTGAGTTATAGATGAACCTCAGTAAAAATAACAAGACAATAGATTTTACCACTTCAATCATTTTTCTAAAATCAACCATAAATAATTTTGACTTGATTCAAACTATCAAAATTCACATTAGCCATGACCTATCTGAATACGTGAAAATATATAACTTTGCATGCAGTAGTCTTTGACCAAAATTGAAGAATGACTTTATAGTCATTTCTAGTCACATAAATATTATTAAATGGCATTGTTAAACTTTGCAATTTAGGCCAACCACTTTAAATCACATTTCCAAGTATTGGAATATGTGGTGATGAAATGTGTCAATATGATCCCATATTTTAATTGGAGAATATTAAATATTAAGTAACTTTTCAATGAGTAGAAATTACCTTTCTAAAATAAGATAAATAAAATCTTGTCACATTTTTCTTGTAATGATAGAGATGATGCTAGTTCATCTAGTGTGGTTCCTTGTGTGCTACATAGAAGCATTTAAGTATTGTTTGATGATTGTGTACCTCGTATTTATTTATAGATGCTAGTATCAATCAGAGCTACGAGGAGGAAGAATTCTATGAAGAAGAGGAAGAAAACTATGACCACTATACCATCCAAGGAAAGCTACATTATGCAAGCTATAATATGCAAGACAGAACTATGCATACTATTTTTCTACCTCGCTTGATTATACCAATCCCAAGTTTTACCTGCAAGCTTTATCTTTTTATCCTTTTTGCAAAGTTCTCAAGTAGTTAATTAATTGGTGATCAGTGGAAAATTAGGAAAGATGTCATCAAGATCTTGGAACTTGATGTAGGTAGTTACACTTGATTAGCACCCATCAATAGTGACACCCTCATTTCTAGATGCGCTAAACTAATCTTGATCACTATAGATGGGAACACTTGGAGAAAATGATTATGAAAACCTTGGAATGATGATTCATTATATTGAAATGTTTTGAAATGTGTTATGGAACACAATGAGTTGAAGAGGATATTGAATGAAGTATATGCCCTGACTTTGATAAAAACTGATGGTTGGGTTCGGATGCGATACAATTCCAATTTTACCGTACAACCACAATACCCGAGTTTTGGTAGGGCTTAACTGGAAGTTTATGTGTCTTAGTATGGGTTCCCTCATGGAACGAGGTGATGTGAGGCTACCTTGTGAATATGAATGCCGACCTGTGTAGTTCCCAGGATGACAACTGGTCATGGATGGGAGGCCAAACTCATAGGGGAGGTACCTATACTAGGGTGTGTAATTGAAAGGTTAGGATTTTTATCCGCATACCAAGTATGATGATTCAGGGTTATTCCTGGCCGATGTATCGGATGTTGTGGTGAAAGTGTACCACCTCTACAGAGTGTCAAACTATTCAAATAGCCGTGTCCGCGGTCATGGACAGTTGGATGGCCATACTGTTCCGTTGTTAGATGTTTTCAAAATGACTTGTGACTTGAAGTATGCCCTTGAATTGACTCCACAAGGATGCGGGCATAAAACTAGTTTCCCACTTGAGTAATCTAGACAACTAATGTTAGCTCTTTACTACTAAGTATTTGTGAAATAAAATTGGCTTGTTGCAAACAAACCTAGAGCTTAGGATTCCTAGTTAGAATGGACATCTGAAAAACTTAGTTTACAAAACAAAGGAAGTGAGTATTCATGAAAACCTATTCTCACTCTTATCCTTGAGATCCTTTCCAAAAGAAAGACATTACATTCCTCAAATTTTTTGCAATCCTACATAAAATTTGGCACACTTGATCACCTCTCTAACTTACTCCTCTTAATTGCTTGTAGATGGAGCTTAAGTATAGCAAGTTTTATCAGTTGGGAAACGGAGGAAACCTCATCTTAGAGAGTGATTTGAGTCATTTTGCGAACTTTCTGGAGCACCCGCACCTAGAATTCTATGGAGCTCAGCTCAATGATCAACCCGGAGGGGAACTACAGTGGCTGATAGTTGCAGATCTGTGAGGAAAGATGGAGGCACCCACATCTGAGAAGATGCAGTTCATCCTAAGGGAGAACAACTAGCTAGATGGATTAGTGAGATCAATGCGGGACGCCCTTGCCCGTTTGTGTGGGCATAAAGTCAATCATCTCACCGGCACCAGCTTCGCTCACTATGCTAGGCGTGACTCCCAGGGTCAACCCTTGTCTATGCCATGACACCCGTAGTTGAGGCACCATGTGGACCATCTTGCCTTCATGCTGCACGAGAACCACAAAGAGCTGGACAACGCCCGTGAAGACGCCAACTAGAAGAATAGTGTTGTAGTGAAAAAGGACCAGACCCTCGCCATCCTTGCTAAGGAGGGCAAGTCACTTCGCCGCCTGCGTGACAAGAAGGATCGCATCATTGCTCGCCTCCATCACAAAGTGTTAGCCCTGGAAGAGACCATCCATTATCGGGAGATGCAACTTGAAGAGAGGGAGAACGAAGGGGAAGATATTCGTGGAGATCCCTACTCGTACCTCAGTGATGATGATGACTACTTGGAGGACATAAACTAGGAGTTCCACGCTGACGATGAGGACCTCGACTTCATTGATGATGAAGAGGCCACCTGTTCTGATGAGGAGTAGTAGCACCAAAGTACTGTCGTAGGAGTGAGTTGTACCCAGTCCCACTATATCGTAGCTTGCCAGAATGGTTCTTAAAACCATCTACTTTGTTGTTTTGATGTGTTTGGAATGTGAGGTTTGTATGTGTGCTTGGAATGAATGAAAAAGAGTTATTGGCTTTCAAACCCTAGCCTTACTCAAAGTTTAAAAGCTTTTACACCAAACCCATAAACCTTAGAAAAATTTCCCTGTTGTCTTATGATCTATCTCAATCTTTAGATGACTCGCGGTGGAAGCAGCTCATCTCAAGACCCGATGGTCCAAATTCGGCTAATGCTAGTAGTAGATCGAGAAGCCGGTAGAACCTAGCGTCAAGCCATTGTTGCCACGCTTTGGCAGATTGCCTAACTAGCGCATGAGAACCAAGGACATGGAAATCTGGATCATCATGGATCCAAGCTTAAGAACTTCTAGAACACCAATCCTCCTATCTTTAGCAAATTTGGAGAGCCCTTAGATGCTGATGACTGGCTGCAAACCATGGAGAAGAACTTAGAAGTTGCAGGAATAGATGCTGCGGAGAAAGTACTGTTTGCCACCCACTATCTCGCAGGTTCTACAAGAGCATGGTGGAATAGCACTCGTACAATGAACGGAGGCCAGCTGATGACTTGGGAGGAATCCAAACTCAAGTTCAGCCAAACTCATGTGCCTCCAGGTTTGATTCTGAGGATGAGGGATGAATTCAAGGAGCTGAAGCAGGGGAGAATGACTGTGGTGGAATACCGTGACAGATTTGTGTCTCTGTCTAGGTATGCCCCAGATGAGATTGGCACTGAAGCTAAGAAAAAGGAAAGGTTCCTGAATGGTCTGCATGATGAGATGCATACAGTACTAGTCAATATTCCTTTTGCCGATCTAGAAGCTCTAGTGGATTCTGCTATCCAGATGGAAGGAAAGACCAATCAAGCCACTGAGAACCGTAAGCGTCGTATGATGCACCAACCTGGACCCCACCATACCCCAAAGTATCACCCCAGTTCGTCTGCAGAATTTGCACCAAGGAACAACAGGCCACCTATGTGTCGTCACAACTTCCCCAATCGTAGCGGAGGAAACCCGAGGTCCGGAGGCAACAACAACTATAACACTAGCAACCCTAGTAACTTCAATCGTTCACCGCCAAGGACCACCAACAATACTGCCCCAAGGACTAGAAGCAATGATGTGCCTATCGCAAGGACAAGTCAATGATCACCTCCTTTGAATGTGGAATCATGGGTCACTAGTCCAATGAGTGCCTCAAGAATCTTGCTGCAGCACCCAATGCCACTGCACCTGCCCAATAGCATCATCGTATCCAACATGGAAAGAGATTCTCTCCAGGAAACCCGCACAACCGTACCTACCATTTGTTCCACATGAATGCTGAAGAAGCCCAGGAAGCGCTAGATGTCGTACTGGGTATGTTCTCTGTTAATTCAGTACTTGCAAGAGTGTTGTTTTATTCTAGAGCATCGCACTCTTTTGTTACCGAATATTTGCATGCACAAGTAAGATTCAACCAACAAATTTGAAGCATGTTATGATAGTTCAAATACATGGGTCAACTACCAAAGCTATAAAAATTTGCAAGGTCGTACCTATCAGAATACATGGAATAGATTTCTATGCCAACCTAATAGTACTTGGAACAAAGGTTTGGAAGTAGTACTAGGAATGGACTAGATGTCAACACATCAAGGATTAATAGACTGTGTCAAGAAAGCCATAACCATGACCAGTAGCAGGATATGTCGGAATCGTATTTATAATTTTTGATGCTCCATGCTTGTTTAGTATCTACTTTGCTTTGCTTTGTCTACACTTTGAGGTGTTTCTGTATGTTTTCTGGAACTAACCTATAAACAAGTTTCCACAGTGGCAGTTGCATGTTTTCTTCTGTTTTTGGTTCCAGAAAGGCAGAAAATCAATATTCTCGGAATTGGACGGGACAAAAGCCAAAGTCAATATTTTACCGTGGGCAACATGAAGCCAGAAGACAAGGCAGAGAAGGATCACTAGGGGGCCACACCCTCTAGCCATGCAGGTGGGCCCACCCCGCGCCTGGTGGGGTGCAACCGCCCTTGTGCCCCCTGTCTCGCCCCTTCGCCTATAAGAAGCCCCCGATGCAGAAACCCTAGAAACCCAATCAAAACTCCACGAAACCGTCTGTAGCCGCCACCACCATCATCCCTAGGTCGGGGGGATCTGAATTTCTTACCGGCACCCTGCTGGAGGGGAGATCATCATAGAGGCCTTCTTCTTCATCATGCCAGCCTCCGGTATGAAGTGTGAGTAGTTCCACCTTGGACTACGGTTCCATGTAGTAGCTAGATGGTTGTATATTCTCCTTGTGCTTTCATGTATATATCTTGCGAGCTCCGTTCCTGATCAAGATCTAATCTATTTATAATCATGCATGTTGTGTTTGGGGGATCCAATGGATATTGAGATTACTATGTCAGATTGATTAATGGTTTTGTCTATTTGATTTTATCATGTCTATATTGTTTGTGATCTTGCATGCTATCCGTTGTTAGTATCTATCTTGGCCAAGTAGTTGCTAGTGATCCAAGTGGGGGTATTTATGCTCGATAGTGGGTTCATGCCTCTAGTTTCCAAGGGAAGTGACAGAAATCACTTCGGTTGTAGATGTGTTGTTGCCACTAGGGAGAAAACAACGGTCTCTTGTTCATGGAACAAGTGGATTGTTCACCTTACACACTTTGCTTAAAGCAGTTGTCCGTTGCTTCCAAATTAATACTGGACGGGGTTCGGATGATAACCTGAAGGTGGAATTCTAGTCATAGATGCAGTTGGATGGCGGTCTATGTATATTGTTGTGTTGCCCAATCGAATCTCATAGGATCTTTTTGTCTATTATTGAATTGTTAAGCCTTGCTCAGTTCCTGTCAATTGCCGTGCTGTAATATGTTTACCCTTCATGCCATGTTGTTTATCTAAGGAGAACACCTCTAGTGAACTATGGACCCCGGTCCAATCTTTATCATTGATACATCTTCCACTGTTATTGTTTACTTGCTGCAATCCATCATCACTTTCCACACCATACAGTTAATCCTTTGTTACAGCAACCGGTGAGATTGATAACCTCACTATTAGTTGGGGCAAAGTCTTGAGTTTGTGTTGTGTAGGTCTCCACGTTGCTTGCAGCACCTTTGGGACGTTTCCTTCCTCGTACTGGTTCGATAACCTCAGTTTCTTACTGAGGGAAACTTGCCTGCTGTACTGCATCATACCTTTCGCTTGGGGTCTCCCAACAAAGTGCTGCTGCACTCGTCAAGGCTTTTTCTAGCGCCGTTGCCGGGGCGGCTAAGGACGTCTTCACAAGGGGAGTCCTCCTCAACCTTTCTCTTTACTTTGTTTTTAGTTTTCTTAGTTTCTTTTGCTTGGTCTTGTTTGCCTCTTTTTATCAAAAAATACAAAAAATTAGTCTACTTTGGTTTGATTTCTCTTATCAAAAACACAAAAAAAATTAGTTCCCACTCTAGTTTCCACCTTGTTCTAGCTCACCATGTTGTTCCGCAAGTTCGCCCTGAAAGATCTTGCAATAGGTAGTGGCTCCATAATTGGGAAAGATAATATTGATGAATTCTTTAATCATGTTAGCAAGCATGAGGATATTGAGGATAAATCTATAGCAGAGCTTGCTCCTAATTATGAAATTGCTGCAGCTTCTTTAGTTCATATGTTGGAGTCTAGGTTTGTTAGCCTTAACCTCATGATGCAAATTTTGTTCCTAAAAGTAAAAGGAGAAAAGAATGCTGAAAAGAGAGAATTTATTCTTGAAACTTTACTCAAAGCCTTTGAGCATTTCAATATGATAGGATCATGTGTAGATGTTGTGGGTACTTCTGATAAAACTAAGCCTAGAGAGAAATTTAAGATACCCATACCCTTTAAGCTTGTTGGGATGCATGAGGCCTTCGAAAAGAATTTTGATTGGATTGTTCCTGAAAATCCTTTTGATGAAAGTACAAAACCAAAGTGATATGAGAAGGGATCCTCCAAAAGTAATTTGTATGAGATACCTTTCATAGTTGAAGATTTTGCAAGTATTGATCTAAATGCTTCCTCATTTGAAAATACTTCATTTCTTGCTTCTTGTGCCTAACTTAAAGGCGTTAAAAAAAGTACTTGTTTGGAGATAACCCAAGAGTTTCCTTGAGTCTTGGAAGTTATTACTTCAGTAATGACCCCTTCTTATCCTTTTTGTTTGGTCTTTGTGCCAAGAATGACCTCTAATGAGAGTGAAGTAAGATTTGGGGAGTTGCTGTCTCGAAACAGATTTCTGTCCTCCACCAAAAACATTCGTGAGGAGACTCTGTAATTAGTATTAAGATGAAAATTTACGAATAAATCCCCCAATATGTTATCTAAATTTCTTTATTTGAACACTTTTTTATTTGAGCAACAGAAGATTTTCGAAAAATAGGTTTCTACCTACTGGTCTGTTTTGACAGATTTCTAACATTATTTGCATTTGCTTCTTATTGATTCATTTTTGAGTTCTCTTTTAGGAAATTTAGATTTTTGAAGGAGTTGATAGAGTAGATTGTGTTTTTAGTGAAAAGTTTTGTTGTTCCAAAGCTAAGCCCAAAGGTCTATTATCTTTTGAATACACTAATGTTGCTAATGAAGATTGTGTGAAGTTTTGTATGAAGGAAAAAATTTCAGGTATAGAGAGAGAATAATGTAATGAGATGAAGAATGGAAAAAAGCTCAAGCTTGGGGATGCCAGCCCGATGTTACCCCAAGAAATATCCAAGATATACAAGCGTCAAAGCTTGGGGATTCCCAAGGCATCCCCTTCTTCATCAATAAAAAGCTCAGGTCTGTCTAAACACTTCGTTTTTATTGTTTCATGCACTGCTGTGTTGTTCTTGGAGCGTCTTAGTTTTTATTTGCTTTGCTTAGTTTGTTTAGTTGCTTGAATCAAGTAGTTTGGACCCCCATTCTCACTGTGTTGTTTCAAATAGGTTGATTGGTGTTGGAAAGGAGTAGAAAGTTCTTGTTTGGAAGTGCAAGAGGAGCTTGCATTGACTGTGACTTAGACTTTATCATGACATGCTAGGTGTTGTTTTGACCTTATGCTTAGTGATTATTGCTGTAGCATGTCTTGTTCCAAAAAATTGGGATTGCTTAGTGTGCCTTGAAAGAATTATGCGTTGTTTTAGCATACAAAAGCATAGTATTGTGGTATTCTCCTTTGATGCTTTGTTTGGGTTGACTTGGCACATGCTCATACCATGTTATGACTATGAACAAGTCACCATAGCCTCTATGATCATCTAGTCCTTGACTTGTATTACCACTCTATGCTTTGATTAGTAATGTTTTGTTGCTCTGTATGATTATAGCCATTATTGCTCTCTTAGTTGGTTGGTCCCAGTCTTTTCCTTGCCTCCACTTGTATGAGTAAGTTCTACTCATGCTTCCAACTACGAAGAAACCATGTTATTCCAAAGTGTCCACTATAAATTCCTATGCACAGTGTGTTACACCATTCCAAGTATATTCTCGTTTTCAGCTATCTTCCAATTAAAAAGTATTTTGTTATGTGAAAACTTAGTGATTAAAGCCCTCACGAACTTGATGGAACACTTTATATTCTTTGCCCCTAATAAACTTGATCCATTGTGTCATCTATGTTGTATATGCTTGCACTTATATGTTGGAATTAGCAGAACCATGCTGTCATGGGGAACATTTTCAACATTCAACTTGTACTTTGTACACAGTTGATATCATGTTATTTTGTCTATGGATGTCACCGGTGTGAAATAAAGAGCGAGCTTGTAAGTCCATGGAGTTATGTATTTTGTGTTAGAGAAACGCTTGGGCCGCTAGCTTAATCCATGTCTAATCATGGTGGAAACTTGCAGCATCACCATAATGAGCATTCTGTGAAGTATCCTCAATAAAAAGCTATGAACATAGTAAATAAAAAGATCGTTGAGATGATCATTGTCTGCTTGCCTTGTCATTTTGGTTATGGGATAGCTCCTGTACCATGTACAAGGGGTACCTCATTGGCGGTTCTCTATGATACACATGTACTTACTATGACAAGAACTTACAGGTGGCTGAACTTGAGTAGCATGAGGTGTGGCCCTCGTATTCATGGGACTTGAGATTGCCAACTTATACTCCATAGTTTGTTCACTTTAACCTTTATCACTTAAAGATGCTTATGATAGGGGCAATGAGGGCTGAAAGCTAACAAGTATCATAATTTTTGGAAGCTGTTTTGAAACTTGAAATCCTTGCTTCCCTTTATGAAGGGCCTTTCTTCCACTATTATACTGACTCTCCACCTTCTACCTTTAGGCACCATTAAGAGAGCATAGTTGCCATTCTTAGTTCTATATGCAATGTCCCAAAACTTATAGATTGATGCATATTGTGATATTACTTGTTCTTGTGCTATTTGTATCTAGTCACTCTTATGAACTTTGAAGGTGTCATATGCATCTATTTGCTACTCTATGAGTGACAAGCTGCATGCCACTATGCCATGTCTTCTGTATGTGAAACAAACAAACATTTTTCAAGGAATGTTATTCATGATCTTTGTTTGTAGCCTTTCATGTTGCATGCATAGTTACTTTGTCTTATTGTTAGAACTCCATCTTTCATTCACATGTTTAGAGTTCTTTGGTCTCATCTTTCAATGCTTGCAAATGGTTTGACCTTGGTTTTGATGGTGCATGTCACCTCAAAAATTATTATTTTATCACTTACCTACTCGAGGACGAGCAGGAGTTAAGCTTGGGGATGCTTGATACGTCGGAAATGTATCCATAATTTTTGATGCTCCATGCTTGTTTAGTATCTACTTTGCTTTGCTTTGTCTACACTTTGAGGTGTTTTTATATGTTTTCTGTAACTAACCAATTAACAAGTTGCCACAGTACCAGTTGCCTGTTTTCTTCTATTTTTGGTTCCAGAAAGGCAGAAAATCAATATTCTCGGAATTGGACGGGACAAAAGCCAAAGTCAATATTTTGCCATAGATCCCACACGAAGCCAGAAGACGAGACGGAGAAGGCTCACCAGGGGGCCACACCCCCTGGCCACGCGGGTGGTACCACCCCGCGCCTGGGGGTGCAGCCACCCTGGTGCCCCCTGGCTCGCCCCTTCGCCTATAAGAAGTCCCCGATGCAGAAACCCTAGGCACCCGATCAAAACTCCACAAAACCGTCTGTAGCCGCCGCCACCATCGTCCCTAGATTGGGGGATCTAAAATTCTTCCCGGCACCCTACCGGTGGGGAGATCATCCTAGAGGCCTTCTTCTTCATCATGCCAGCTTCTGGTATGAAGCGTGAGTAGTTCCACCTTGGACTAAGGGTCCATGTAGTATCTAAAGGGTTGTATCTCCTCCTTATGCTTTCATGTATAAATCTTGTGAGCTCCATTCTAGATCAAGATCTAATCTATTTGTAATCATGCATGTTGTGTTTGCAGGGATCTAATGGATATTGAGATTACTATGTCAGATTGATTAATGGCTTTGTCTATTTGATTCTATCATGTATGTGTTGTTTTTTATCTTGCATGCTCTACGTTGTTAGTAGCTCTTGGCCAAGTAGTTGCTAGTGACTCCAAGAGGGGGTATTTATGCTCCATAATGGGTTCATGCCTCTAGTGTCCAAGGAAAGTGACAGAAATATCTTCGGTTGTAGATGTGTTGTTGCCACTAGGGAGAAAACAACGGTCTCTTGTTCATGGAACAAGTGGATTGTTTACCTTACACACTTTGCTTAAAGAAGTTGTTTGTTGCTTGCAACTTAATATTGGATGGGGTTCAGATGATAACCTGAAGGTGGAATTCTAGTCATAGATGCAGTTGGATGGTGCTCTATGTATATTGTTGTATTGCCCAATCGAATCTCATAGGATCTTTTTGTCTAGTATTGCATTGTTATGCCTTGCTCAGTTCCTGTCAATTGCCCTGCTATAATTTGTTTACCCTTCATGCCATGTTGTTTATCTAAGGAGAGCACCTCTAGTGAACTATGGACCCTGGTCCAATATTTACCATTGATACATCTTCCACTGTTACTGTTTACTTGCTGCAAACCATCATCAGCTTCCACACCATACAGTTAATCCTTTGTTACAGCAACCGGGGAGATTGACAACCTCACTATTAGTTGGGGCAAAGTCTTGAGTTTGTGTTGTGAATGTCTCCATGTTGCTTGCAGCACCTTTGGGATGTTTCCTTCCTCCTACTGGTTCGATAACCTTGGTTTCTTGCTGAGGGAAACTTGCCTGTTGTACTGCATCATACCTTCCACTTGGGGTCTCCCAACGAAGTGCTGATGCACTCATCATAGCACCGGTGTATCAGTTGAGTATGTGTCTAAGACACTGCCCCATCAATTCAAGTGCAACAAGAGTTTAGCCCAACCAACCCTAGACCAAGTCAGAATAGTTTATGAATACCCTGATGTGTTCCTAGATGAATTACCCGGTATGCCCCTAGATCGGGATATCGAGTTTATCATTGACCTAATTCCCGGAACTGGACCCATAGCTCAGAGACCCTATAGTATGAACCCAGCGGATTTAGTGGAGCTCAAGAAGCAACTTCATGACATGATTAGCAAAGATCTGATTCAACCAAGTGCCTCGCCATGGAGATCATCTGTTTTGTTTGTGGATAAGAAAGATGGTGCCACCCATTTATGTACAGATTACCGGAAGTTAGAATGACGTCGCCATCAAGAACAAGTACCCACTGCTGACGATATAAGATTTGTTTGACCAGTTGACTGGTGCCAGAGTGTTTTCTAAGATTGATCTTAGAACTGGTTATCATAAACTGAAAATCCATGCAACGGATATCCCAAAGACTGCCTTCACTACCCGATACGGATCATATGAGTACATGGTCATGTCATTTGGATTAACCAATTCCCCTGCTTATTTCATGAACCTCATGAATCAGATTTTCATGAACTTATTGGATAAGTTTGTCGCTGTTTTCATCAATGACATTCTGATCTACTCCAAATCGGAAGAAGAACATGAACAACACCAAAGGACCATCCTTGGAACCCTTAGAGAGCATCAGTTGTATGTCAAGTTCAGCAAATGTGAATTCTGGTTAAAGGAATTCAGATTCCTAGGACATATCTTGTCATCCGTAGGAGTTGCCATCGACCCCGCCAAGATTAAGGATGTTGAAGAATGGAAAGCCCCAACCACTCAAATTGAATTCATGCATTTCTTAGATTAGCGGGATATTACCACAATTTTGTTGAAGCATTTTCAAGCATCGCAAGGCCGATGACTCAGCTACTGAAGAAATACAAGAAGTTTGAATGGACGAACAAATGTGAAGAAAGTTTTCAAGAACTCGAGAAGATATTGATTTCAGCCCCAATTTTGATCATGACGAATATCACGGAGCCCTTTGACGTGTATTGTGATGCATCCAAGATTGGTCACGGATGCGTGTTGATGCAAGAAGGCAATGTAATATCATATTTGTCCCGACAACTGAAGCAACATGAGCAGAATTACCCCACCCATGACTTAGAAATGGCAACCGTAGTTTTAGCCTTGAAGAAATGGCATCATTACCTCATGGGTAATCGCTGTGAGATTTATTCAGATCACAAGAGTTTGAAGTATATTTTCACCCAGAAAGAGCTGAATATGAGACAAAGGAGATGGATAGAGTTAATCAAGGATTATGACCTTGACATTCACTACCACCCTACCAAGGACAATGTGGTAGAGGATGCTCTTAGTAGACTGCCGTGTAAATTAAACACCATGATTATGAAAGAGAAGCCAATTTTGCATAAGGATTCAGAGGATTTCAGAATGTAGCTAGTTAGCGAAGGATTCCTAGCCAGTATTGAACTATAACCCACTTTGATCGGTCAGATAAAGGAAGCTCAGAAAGGAAATGTCAGTATCGACGGAAATAAGTGTCGTATCGGTACAGGGAAGGTACCCGGATTCACGGAAGATGAAAGAGTTCTGTGGTATAGGGGACGAATCTGTGTGCTAGCAGATTCAGAGTTGATGCAAGTCATTTTGCATGAAGCCCATGATACTCTTTATTCTATTCATACGGGAGGAACAAAGATGTATCAAGGATTTGAAGGAGCAATTTTGTTGGAACAAAATGAAGAGAGAAGTCAGGAGCTATATCGCCAAGTGTGATATCTGTCAGAGAGTCAAAGCGAAACACCAGCGACCCGCAGGACTTTTGCAACCTCTGCAAATTCTAGAATGGAAATGGGATTTAGTCAGAATGGATTTCATCATCGGTTTTCCTACCTCTAGTAGGGGAAATGATTCTATTTGGGTCATAGTGGATAGACTTTCCAAGGTAGCTCATTTCATACCAGTCAAGACCACTTATCAGATCTCGAAGCTAGTAGAGTTATATATTGCTAGAATAGTCAGTCTGCACGGAACCCCCAAGACCATCGTATCAGACCGAGGAACCTAGTTTACCTCAAGATTTTGGAAGAAAATCTAGAAGGATTAGGAACCAAACTAAACTTCAGCAAAACTTATCACCCGCAGACCGGTGGACAAACGGAAATAGTAAACCAGATACTCGAGGATATGTTGAGAGCTTGTGTATTGGAATATGGATCTAAATGGGAAGACTGTCTGCCTTTCGCAGAATTCTCGTACAGCAAAAGTTATTAGGCCGGTTTGCAAATGGCCCCATTTGAGTTTTTGTATGGAAGGAAGTGCCATTCCCCCCTGAATTGGTCGCAAGTAGAAGAGAGTCCGATATTTGGACCAGACATCCTACGAGAAGCCGAAGAGAAGTTTCACAAGATCCGTGAGCACCTCAAGACCGCTCAATCCGGACAGAAGAGTTATGCTGACAAGATACGTCGAGACCTAGCCGTCAATATCGGAGACTTTGCCTATCTCAAAGTATCACCCTTGACAGGAATGCAGCGTTTCTAACTCAAAGGAAAGATGGCACCCAGATATATTGGACCCTTCAAGATTTTAAGTCACCGAGGAGAAGTATCATATCAGACAGAACTACCGGAAGAGATGTCAGCCGTTCATGATGTGTTCCATATCTCGCTACTTCGGAAATGCTTGGATGTTCTAGAGAATACGGAAGTTTTCAAGAATCGATCATAGAGTCTTGGAGATCAACCCGGATTTAACCTATCGTGAAGTACCCGTTAGTATTTTTTAAGAAGATTTTAGGACTACCCGGACCAGGAATATCAAGTTACTCAAAATTCATTGGAGCAACCATACTGAAGAAGAAGCCACCTAGGAACGAGAAGATTACATGAGGACGGAGTTTCGCAATCTCTTTCGTTCCTAGGTTTTCCTGAATCTCGGAACGAGATTCTGTTTAAGGTGGGGAAGGTTTGTAACATTTCAAAAATATTAATGAAGATATCAATTTCTAATCAACCAAAATTAGGGTTAACAAAAGCTTTAATATTAAAACATTATATAAATTCATGTGTGTTATGAATGTTGTATGAATGCTTGCAATGCCATGTTTGTTTGTTGTGAATGATGAGAATTGGTTTAAAGATCAAAACCATATCATCTAGGTCAAATCCAAACCAGATCAAAACAAAAGAAAATCAATATATGAATCATATGACCTAATGGTCATTTTTGCATAAGTTAACACCTAGCTCACTTTGAGCATCTCTAGCAAATGATTTCAAATAGAAACAATTCCATTTATTTTCTACCCTTGCTATACCAAGTAACAGTGAACACAATGGAGTTTTCAAATCTTGCAGAAACAATTTCAAGTCCATTTGAGAGGCAATTCAAAAATTGAATCTATCTTATGCATCAAGATAGTCATTTTTGGAAAACCATCAAAACCTTCACCACTTAGCAAACCCTTGCACCCAGAGACTACCAACCTTATGACCAGCACACCCACCAAAAATAATTTGAAAATTTGAAATTTTAGTTCTTGCGGCCATTTAATAAAACACTTGGTGATCCCAGTACAACCCTACCAAGTATTCACTATTTTGATCAACCTTGTGATCATCTTTGTGACCTCATCGAGTCTCCACGACGTGCCGTTAACTCTGCCAGTACCAGCCCGTGCAATGGAGCTCCTCTGACTCCCCATATTGACCAGTGCACTTTGTACCCGAGCTCACCCATGTCACCCCGACGCGGACAAGCTGCCACAGACCGCGCCGCCCTCGCCCACTATGTCTAGGACGTAGCCGTGACCTCACCGCCCCTGCCTGTGCACGCCTCGACCAACGACCTCCCGCGGAGACGCCAGCGCAGGCGCACCCATTTAACACTCGACCATGTCGATCACCGCGCTAGAGCGCCGAGCAATCCCACGGGAACACGCCGCGCCTCGCTCCCCTCTTGCAACAATAAGTTCGCCGCGACTCCAGCAACCGCACAGACATGCTTGTTTGACCCCGCGAGCATCGTTACCATCGTACGCCATGACAAACACCGACGGTACCGCCGTAGAGCATGGGCGTTCTAGAACGATGGAGACCGCGCCTCGCCGTGCCACTGTGCGCATGACGACCGCCATGAAGCCATCTGTCGACCTACACCCTTGGCCATGCCGATAGCTTCCTGTAACAATGTAGCCAACGAGCCCGAGCCATGCCGCCATGCTCCCTTCGCCGAAGTATAAATAGCGCCCTCCCCTGCCTCAAAACGCACACCATTCCACTCCCCTCTCACCCAGCAATATCTCTGACCCGTCCCTGTATGAAGGCGAGCACCAGATCGCCGGAATTTCACCAGAGCCCGCCGCTGTTGTGGAGAAGAGGAACTAGCTCTAGGAGCCGCCCCCGGAGCTGCCGCGACCACCAGTCGAACCACCGTGGTTGACTCGCTCGTTTGACCACCTCGCCGGACCTAGCTGGAGCCCTGGTAAGCCCCAGACGACCCCGCCGTAGTGCTAGGGTTAGCATCTCACGCGCCCCGTGTGACGGAGACGACGACGAAGAGCCGTCGATCGTGCTCTAATCATGCGGTCTAGATTCAAGTATACCGCTTAGCGTTGGATGAGCCACTGACGTGTGGGACCAACCACGGTGCAGCCCACCGCACGTGTGTCGCGTAGTTGGGCCAGCCCGTTAGCCTTCCCGCTCGAGCCCGCAGATTCAAACTTAGATTTTTCTTTTATACCAAAATCCTATATTGTAGGTAACTTTGAAAATCAATTTAGAAAGATTCACTGAACCAAATTGAATGAATCCAATTTTTTTAGAAAGTAGATGAAAATATCTAATCACTCCCACCCTTAGTAAAATAAAAAGATAGTAGCTTTTACCACTTCAAACATTTTTCTAAAATCAATCATAAATGATTTTGAGTTGATTCCAACTCTCAAAAATCATATTGGAAATGACCTATCTGAATATGTGAAAATATATAATTTTGCATAAAGTAGTCCTGGACCAAAATTAAAGAATGGCTTTATAGTCATTTCTAGTCACATAAATATTATTAAATGGCATTGTTAAACTTTGCAATTTAGGCCAACCACTTTAAATCACATTCCCAAGTATTGGAATATGTGGTTATGACATGTGTCAATATGATCCCATATTTTAATTGGAGACTATTAAATCTTAAGTAACTTTTCAATGAGTAGAAATTACTTTTCTAAAATAAGATAAATAAAATCTTGTCACCCCTTTCTTGTAATGATAGAGATGATGCTAGATCATCTAGTTTGGATCCTTATGTGCTAAATAGAAGTAGTTAAGTATTGTTTGGAGATTGTGTAACTCGTATTTATTTATAGACTCTAGTATCAATCCGGGCTACGAGGAGGAAGAATTCTACGAAGAAGAGGAAGAGAACTACGACCACTGTACCACCCAAGGAAAGATACATTATGCAAGGTATACTATGCAAGATAGAACTATGCATACTATTTTGCTACCCCCCTTGATTATCCCAATTTTAACCTGCAAGATTTATCTTTTTATCCATTTTGCAAAGTTCTCAAGTAGTTAATTAATAGGCGATCAGTGGAAAATTATGAAAGATGTCATCAAGAACTTGGACATTGATGCAGGTAGTTACACTTTATTAGAACCCCTCAATAGTGACACCCTTATTCCTAGATGCTAGTGCTAAACTAATCTTGATCACTATAGATGGGAACACTTGGAGAAAATGATTATGAAAACCTTGGAATGATGAGTCATTCTATTGAAATGTTTTGACATGTGTTATGGAACATAATGATTTGTAAAGGATATTGAATGAAGTATATGGCATGAATTTGATAAAAGCTGATGGTTGGGTTCGGATGCGATATCATTCAAATTTTACCATACAACCACAATACCCGAGTTTGGGTAGGGCTTAACATGAAGTTTATGTGTCTTAGTATGTGTTCCCTCGCGGAAGGAGGTCAGCTGAGGCTACCTTGTGAATATGAATTCCCACCTGTGCAGTTCCTAGGATGACAACTGGTCATGGCTCGGAGGACAAACTCATAGGGGAGGTGCCTATACTAGGGTGTGTAGTTGAAAAGTTAGGATTGATTATCCGCATACCAAGTATGATGATTCAGGGTTATTCCTGACGGATTATCAAATGTTGTGGTGAAAGTGTATCACCTCTGTAGAGTGTCAAACTATTTGAATAGCAGCGTCCGCGGTCATGGACAGTTGGATGGCAATACTGTTTCGTTGTCAGATGTTTTCAAAATGACTTGTGCCTTGAAGTATGACTCTGAATTGACTCCACAAGCATGTGGACATGAAACTAGTTTCCCACTTGAGTAATCTAGACAACTAAAGTTAGGTCTTTACTACTAAGTATTTGTGAAATAAAATTGGCTTGTTGCAAACAAACCTAGAGCTTAGGATTCCTATTAGAATGGTCTTAATGCTTTGGTGATAGTTTGCGAGTACTTAAAAGTACTCATGGCTTTGTCCCTGGATATTCCCATGGCCAGACTACGAAGGATAGTACGAGGAGGATGGACAACAGGACGCCTACGATAACTAGAATCATCTCCCATTGTCAGTATTGCCTGTGACCATGAAGATGGAGCCTCTACTACATTCTTATTCTGTTGCTATGATTTGTATTCACACTTGATCTTGTGATCACCTATTTTGTAAGACTATTATGGTTTATAATGGATGATGTACTGTGCTACCAATTCTGTTATGTCTCCCAAAAATGGTAATACTAGGATTGTGATGTACAGCATAACAGGAATCTAGGATTAAAAATCCGGGTGCTGACAAAAGTACTGTTCTGGGGGACACAAACTAGTTCGGGCTTTATATGTTACCTACTATATTTATGCCATGTATGAGATGTTTATTACCTGTTGCTCGATGAGCGTTTATTACTGTTGCATAGGTGCAACGCTCTGTCATGGTCATGTATTGTGTATGGCCTCTTCTCGCAGCAAGTCCATGCAACCTCAGGGTCCGTATGAGGATTAGCTATACCTCATATGGGTAGATATGTTGGGTGCCCCCCATGTAATTGCTTTGGGTATAGGAAAGCATTGTGTCCGAGGCCCCACCGACATACCAATGGGTGTATGTTAAGTGATCTGGAAACAAGGGTTGAAGTGCGTGTGGAAATTTTAGTGTACCCATATAGGGTTAAATCTTTTTGAAAATCCATGTCCACGGTTGTGGACGACTTGGAGCACAGTTTCTTGATCATATACAACTATAACTAAAGTTTACTGTTATAATTTGACTTGTATCTAACATGACTAGTAAGTTGGATAACCACCATGGAAAGAATGAATAAAATTTCCAACCGTGTGAGTTTCCTTGGCAGGACTTCTTCGTTTGGTCTTGAGGGGGAAATATCAGGATGGGTATGTTTTGTGGTAGTATCATGTTGGTTCCTCATAGGTCTTTCTTATCTCTCTCTGATAGACGACAATTATAAAAAGTCTCTATAGGTTGTTTAGTGCATGTTGCGCTGCCTCTTCAGTCCACCATACCTATGTAGGTGAGAGCCACCGAATTCTAAGTCTCCCCGTGTACTGGACTCGGTACTGCCTGCTCTCTTTTTCCTTTGCCCTTTCTCGGCACCCCTTTTATTGTAGCACGTTTGAGATCGATGTCGTTAGTAGGGTTACCCTTCCGGCTTGGTCTGGGTAGGTTTATGGACGACATTGGTTATTCTTTAGGGCTCTTAGCTCAATTTTCATCTTGTCCGTACTCGGATACCTTATCGTTATTAAGGTGATTTGGATCTTTGTACTGTATATCTGTATTCTTGACTCATGGAGTCATATGGTATATATCTGTTCTGTGGGTTCCTTCGTGGACTAATGTGTAATAGTATTACTTCATTTTCCACCCGCATGAAAGTACCTGGTGGGAACCTTTGAATCGTTTCTATGCGGGTTTGGCTAGAATCACTAAATCTTGCATAGTACTAATCTAAGGGTGTTACATGCAGGCTCATGGGAAAAGGTGAATTAGGCTGATCACTACTTTTTGTAAACAATAATAGTCGAGTAGTATGTAGTTATGGTTGGAGTGGTGTTTAATTTTGTTCTGAAATTCTATTTTCTGGCTGAGTGGACACATCCCGGTGATGAACTTTAAGACAAGGGAGATAGTGGCAATTTAGAAGATTGATAACATGTTCAAAAACAACTTGGATGCAAAGCGCACGCTCTTCCCTTCATGTGCACACCACCTTATATGCTCACCCCATCTTTTCCCCTCGCCCCGCTAAGAGTCCACACCGGCAGCTGGACCGATCCACTGCCCTCTCTGCTGGAATAGCCGGACAGAGCAGGGAATAGAGAGGCTTCAGAGCTAGCTTTAGGTCTGCTAGGTTTAGAGTGCGGCCTTATGCCGCAGTTTGGCATATTACTGGGAGTTGGAGTGGAGTTCTTCAGGCCTAGATCCTTCCTTGCTGTCTAGTGGTGCTCCCCCTATTGCTCTGACGGCTAGAGCTGTTGGTTGAGGGAAGCCGTGGAAACTCCATAAATAAGGACCTGGGTGTCCTCCCTCTTGTGGTGCCTTCTCTGTTGTCCGGCAATGGAGGAGAGGGGCGGGGGTGTGAGAGAAGGGTTGGGTGCCAGTGTGAAGGAGGCTTGTAAGTTTTCACTGTGGCGATGGTTGGGCGGGGCACCGGCGAGGAGCTGCCGAGCTTCTGCGTCATGCCTCCATGGAAGAGGAAGACAAGGAGTGTCTCGGTAGCGGGCTTCCCCTACAATAAGCACATTTGTGTTTCCCGCCTTAGTCCTGGTGACGTGGTGTGGTTCTCCCTCCTCTCGGTTGGCCGTGGCAGCAAGGGATAGGGTGGAGACCTTGCCGTTGCTGGTCGGGCGAGGCAGGTAGTGGATGGGGTCTTCGGCTTGAGATTCCCCTCGAGTGTCATCTCGTCGTCAAGAGGTCCGGTGTTATCTGATATCCTGGGTGTAATAGCAAGCTCCTCCCTAGAAGCTACGAAGAAGCAATGGAGTTGGGAAGCAATCTTCTTGAGCACCACCTCGGCGGCAGGTGATAGCCATCCGACATACAAGGCCAAAACATGGCCTATACAGAAGCAAGCGAAGGGTCCTGGCATTTGTCAAAACTCCTTGGTGAGGCCCCTCTCAAGGTTGGTGGTCTTGTTTCTCATCTGCATGTAAGCAAGTGGTTTTGTCCCCGCTTCTGAGTTTGACAGTGATGAGTTCGACTTCCGGCTCGGTGGTGGATAAAGAGAAGGACTATATTGTTATCTTCCATCTTTCAATGAGGTTTTTTCTGCTTTTATCAGGGACCTGTGTTTTTTAGTACTTTATGGGGTCCTTTGTAATCAGTTTTACATCCACTGCTTGGATTTAATGAATTCTTCTTGTCCCTTCGGGGACCTCCTTGTTCAAAAAAACTCCCATACACGTCCCTAGGGTATCTCCCTCTCTTTAGTCCCGAAGGCAAATGCTGTGTGGTCAACTTTACATACCATCTAACGAGAGAGATATCTAACACGATATAATAAATCAATAGATCAAAGAACAAAGATATAGATCATCATCTTTATTTTAATGCATAATAATACTAGGGTTTCACCATCTCTCCACAAGAGCAAGGCTACTACTCATACATGAAGGGGATCAACGTCATGGAAAAAATATGGATGATATATGAAGGTACAATTGAATACAAGTGTCCACAATAGAGTTTGGATTACAACAAAGTATACAAAGTGGATCGTTGTTGGAGATGTTGTTGATGAAGATCGATGTGTAGCCCTTCAAGATGCAGGTCTCCTCTTCCTCTTGAGTGGTGTGGTGGTGGATATCTTATGTGCAACGGTTGTGGAGGCGACAAATAAGCAGGGCTCTGTCCCTATGGCGTGTGTGGATTCATCTCCTGGCGGATAGGGTTCCCTCTCTAAATAGGAATTCTGGAGGTCGATTTTGTGAACCGACGGAGCTCGGGGCCAAAAATGCCCATCGGGCCTTCACAAATGTTGTTCCATTTGACGAAACAGGGCAAACGGAGGGTGGTACAACCATAAGTTATGGACGAGATCCGCTCGTACTGCAGGTTGTTAAACCGTCTGTACTCTACAGTGTTTTGGCCGCCATTTCATCATATCGACTCTGATTGAGGTGTTCTTTGGCTCGCTGGATTCATATGGACAAGGGCTGCAACAACACGGTCTTGGATAAAAAATATGAGATAATGGAAAATATGACTTCTCCACATCTCATACGGATAAGTCTAACGCATGTAACTTCTCCATATTGAATCCTCTTGGATCCTTTTATCCATGATTTTCCATAGCACCTACACACAAATAAAAGGCAAGAAAAAGTAATAAAATCCTATTAAAACTACTAGTTGTGCAAAGTCAATATGAGAAGGAATGAGAACTAGTAATCACGCATAATGGGCATAGTTGTATCTAGATATAACATGTGATGGGTGACATTATGAATAATTCGTATGCTTAAATATGCATCATATTTGCACTCATGAACATCCCCAAGCTAAATGTTGCTCGTCCTCGAGAAAGAGAGTTAATAAAAATTAATGATATCATCTAGCTTACCATAGAAGATCGATGCCTTCTGCCCTTATTTTCCTTGAAAGCTCAAAGTAAGATAGAACATATTCATGCAAGGCAACACAAGATCAGTTCTGTCAATCCATAAAAGATAAACTACAACTTCAATTCTCCATGTCAAAACTAAAACTAGCTTAGAAGCAAACTTGTGATCCTCCTATTGTGCCTTTTATATTTTGTATCCTCACTTTTGTAAAGTAAAATCTTAGAAACTAAGAGTGAGATATCATGTCATAAGAAGCATAGAATTAGAGTTTATCATTAGAACACCCACATGAATATATCAAGACTATCAAACACCACTATTCCATTCATTTTCTTTCAAGAAAATTCATTTAGTAGTAACAAGAACATGCCAAAGACTATTTTGTGTGAATCTTTATTTATTTCAAAGAATCTTTCAACAAGGATCATCGTGTGAAATTTTAATTAAAAATGTGCACATCCTTCAAGTCTACCAATACTTTTTCCCATTACGAAAACATGTGCTACTTGATGTCTACGCACTTCTATTCTTGTAGACAGTTGTTGGGCCTCCAAGTGTAGAGGTTTGTAGAACAATAGAAAGTTTTCATTAAGTGGATTGCCCAAGGTTTATCAAACTCAGGGAGGAAGTGGTCAAAGGTATCCCTCTCAAGCAACCCTGCAATCAAGATACAAGAAGTCTCTTGTGTCCCCAACACACCCAATACACTTGTCATGTGTATAGGTGCACTAGTTCGGCGAAGAGATAGTGAAATACAAGTGGTATGGATGATTATAAGTGGTAGCGGTTCCAGAAAACAGCTTCTGACGGGGAGGAAAAGACTAAGGGCAAAAGGATGGAAGCAAGCAACATGCAACAGATCTAGATAAAAACAGTGTTTCAATGTTTAGAAACAAGGCCTAGGGATCATACTTTCGCTAATGGACACTCTCAATAAATATATTCTCTTCATGATGCTACCCGGAACTACTCTCCGGTTGGACACTCTAATCTATGGTAGGGCTATAACAACACTCCTCAAAGTCCACCTTCCCCATCTAGATAACCCCACACTGTCACCTTGAGCGCTAAATGATTCCAACAAACACCACAATTTCATAAAGACAACCAACTCAAAATATACTCATGATAAATATTTATGAACTCTAGCCTAAGTGCCACCACGGCGTGCACGCTGTCACTTTCACACGCGTGGGGATTGAAAAGATCTATTGAAGCACTTGAGTATTTATGGAAACTCTACTTGATTACAAATCTCATGATCACAATATGATCACGCATAGAGAGAGAGATGAACACATAGATACCGGTAGATCCCTTAGCCTCGAGGAAGAACTACTCCCTCCTCATCATGGGAATCGGCAACGGTGATGGAGATGGTGGTGGAGATCAATGGAGATGGCTCCGGAGGCACTTCCCCGTCCCGGTAGGGTGCCGAAACAGAGACTTCTGTCCCCCGAATCTCCCCTTTGGTGTCGGCAGCGCTTCGGAACTATTCGTTCATGTATGATTGACCATTTAGGGTTTTCTCCTCGGGGGCTTCTTATAGGCGAAGGGGCAAGGCGAGGAGGCAGCCAGGGGGGCCACACCCCCTGGTGGCGCGACCTAGGTGGGCCCGTGCCACCCTAGGGTGTGCCCACCCTGGTGCCCTACTCCGTCTTAGCTTTGATTTTCTGTATCGTTCCTGGAAAAATAGTAACTTTGGCTTTTGTCCCGTCCAATTCCGAGAATATTCATTTTTTAGCTTTTTTGAAACCAAAAACAGCAGAAAACGGGCAACTGGCACTGTGGCATCTTGTCAATAGGTTAGTTCCAGAAAGTCTATAAAAATACCTCGAATTTTAGACAAAGCATAAGACGAAAGATATAAAACAAGCATGGAGCATAAAAAATTATAGATACGTTTACGACCTATCACTACCCATGTCGTCAACTCATACTCGAAATCAGGGGTTGTACCGTTGATTGTTTGTAGGCCAGCAGAGTTGTTGGAATCCAAAGCTGTGCAAAATAATTATGTAAATAATCTTTAATAAGTATCATATTTGATCCACAATGTTTTAGCTTTGGCATGTATCTCAATCACCGCTAAACTTCATTTCAATCAAGCAACTACTTTCAAGAGTGCCATCAAGCCTATCAATAAATCTGTGGGGTTGAGTATCTATAATTCTAGACTATTAAGACAATAAAACATCACTCGAGAAATTATTTAGAGGCATCATCAATATACTTTTAATCATGTCAAGTGTAGAAATCAAGGAAATGCATTATAGAGGATCGCAAAAAATTCTCATGATGGATAAATATTTGAACATAGTGCATCAATGCTCTAACTAAAATCTTATGAATCCTAACAAAAGCAAGTGCATCCCTTATATAAATATAAAACATATCTTAACTAAGCAAGCATTTGAAAGTAGCGGGATACATGATTTCACAAAAATTTCATCGAGCAAGAACATGCATTGCACAAGACTCTACACATGGAATAGTAACTATAACACCCTCGAATCGTCCCTATGCAAGTTTTAGAGATTTCCACCAAAACTCCATAGAAACGATTTTAATATGCCCACTAGGCACTTGCGTGCGGGTGGAAAATGAAGTAATACCATTACACAATAGTCCACTATGGAACCCATAGAAACATATATATATATATACAACAATGACTCCATGAGGCAAGAATACATATATAGAATACAAAGATCCAAATCACCTTGAAAATGATACAACATCCGAGTACAGACAAGATGCAAATGGGGATAAGAGACCCAAAGAATAACCAATGGCATCCATAACCCTGCCCAAGCCAAGCCAAAAGGGTTACCCTACTAACGGCGTTGATCTCAAACCTGCTACAACAAAAGGGGTGCTGACAAAGGGCAAAGGAAAAAGAGAGCAGTCATTACTGAGGCCAGTACATGGCGAGTCCTTAGAATTTGACGGCTCTAGCCTACATATGTATAGTGGACTGAAGCGATAGCGCACGCACTAAACAACCTACAAACACTCGATACAACTGTCTTCTATCAGATAGAGATGAGGAAGACCTATTCGGAACCAACCTGGTACTACCACCAATCATATGCATCCTGGTACTTCCCCCTCGAGACCAAACAAGAAAGTCTTTCCGAGGAAACTCACATAGTTGGCAGTTTTATTCATTCTTTCCATGGTGGTTATCCAACTAACTAGTCATATCATAACCAAGTACAATTTATAACAGCAAACTTTAGTGTAAGTTGTCTATGATCGAGAAACTATGCTCCAAGTCATCCATAATAGTGGACCCGACTTTTCGAAAATATTTAACCCTACAGGGATGCACCAAAGTATCGACACGCACTTCCACCCTTTTGCTAGATCAATTAACATACACCCATCGTTATTTTGGCAGGGCTTCAGACATGTGAATTTCCTAGACCCAGAGCAATTACATGGGAGCCACCCCACTAAGATACCCGTAACGAAGTAGGTCGACTCAGAAGATGGACCCAGAGGTTGCAAAATCTTCTAAGAGATTAGAGTCCATAGGTATAATCCTCAACATAATGACCCATATGCTAAACAATACAGTAGTAATCGCTCATCAAGCAACAGATAATAATCATGGCATATCATGGCATAACATGGCATGAAAACTTCAAACTAGTTTGTGGCCCCTAGTATAGTACATTGAAATCAGGTACTAAGCCGATAGGGGCACCCATACCCCCCACATGTGGTTAAGGCACTTGATCTTGGAACAAGTGTCAAGAACTCACTCCTTGGTGGACACAGGGAGACGGGATAATAACCAGATCTCAACTATTACCCCCACGAGCCTCTGCAATAATTATATACTCTTCCAACATTTAATTAACAAGTTGTAATTAAATCCAAGATCGTCTCCACCATTAAGCATGTGCCAACCCCCAACCTCGGTGGAACATCAACGACACGAAGCGACACCTGAGCAAGAATGTATGACTCGCAAGGATGACTGACTACCAAACAACAGGTAATAGGAGGTGTCCAAGGCAATATAGAGGCTGCCAGGAATATAAATGGTGTACGGAAACTAAATCAACACGACATGAATAGGAATAGATCAACAGGAGGAAGTAAAGACTAAAAATGTAAAATAGGTAGAAAGGGGGGGGGGAATGCTCGCGTGGGAAACATTGCCAAATATTCATCCAAAGATCGGGTCGACACTCCCATCAACTCATCGGCCTAATCCGTGAAGAAGCAAAGCACTAAAAGAAACACCAAACGCACTATTTAATACTACGGAAGAAGATCGGGCATGATGCATATATGATGTATGACATGGAAACGATTCAATGCGACTAGGAAATATTAAGCGGAACAAGGGCCCTGACAATTAATTAATAGGTTCATGTTGTGTATATACCCTGCAATTTAAATCTTGGCTTGACAAGGTGAAATATGGTATCGGTTCTCTACACAAATTTAAATGGAGACAATATAAGACTAGAATATCCCACATATAGTCTCATATTTAATTTAGGTGAATTGTCTAAATATCCTCAGACATCAACCATTTGTATGCGAGCATGAATAATTATATGCAACAAGTAAATGCCATTTATAAAAATAGGGGTCTCGAGAAAAGGGATCACACAAAGGGGACTCGGCGATGTTGGCCTCTGAGGGCTAGGGTTCGGTCTCAGTCTTCGGAATCGGGGCCTTGGAGGCCTTCGGTTCCATGTCGAAGGACTTGGGGTTTTTCCGTGACGGATTCCTTGGGGTCCGTGATGCCAGTGGACTTTGGAAGATCATTGTGTTGGGACTGTTTTCGACATCAGAACTCTCACATGAGTCATTACTGGCAAACCCTTCGTGGCCACAACAAAAGAAGATGGTATATCAACAATAACATCGGAACACGTAAACAATAGGCAGTAACAGCACCACCAGCTAACATCAGCATGGACAAAATTACCAAAAGAGGTATGCGAACACCCAGTGTGTGGTCTCGGTGGTCTTTGAATTCCATATGAGCACCACCTGGGAAAGGTGGCAAACCGAGGGCATTGGACTTGGGGCACGCTGGTCGGAGAAGAGTTGGCTTGCCCGTGAGGCAGACTAAGGGCATTATCGCTAGGGAGCGGACCAGGAGGAGGAACAAGGCAATGATGTGGGAGGCTGATCCGGACGAAAATGGTGGATGGATAAAGGTAGAGAGGAGGACAGGCAACGCATGCTTGGCGGTGGCTCGGTGATGCGGGGTAATCGGCGATCGTGGCCACATGGAGGTCGGGGCGCACAGGTCGTGCCAGTGACGGTTGCTGCAGACGGGGACACATACGCCCATGTTTGGCGGCTACTGGTCAGGGGCTCCAGGTGGCGACCGCACTGCATGACAGGGAAGCTCGGGTGGAGTGTGGCCTCGACGCTTGCATGAGAAGGACCCGACGGCGAGAGCTGGAGGAGGCGCGCATGGCAGCGGGGAGCTACAGGCAAGGGGATGGGGCGACGGACAACAGGGTCGAGGCAGGTGTGCTCATGGACCAGGATGGTGGCGGATGTCGATGTTCTACGGGACGACAGGGTTTAGACGGGGCCAGGGCCGGCGGCATGCTGAAGTGGCGGAGGGGCACTACGATGGGGAAGAGGGAATCATGCGGGGGCAGGGTGGGGTTGCTAAATAGGATGCATCGAGTGGGTTGGGCAGGAGCATGTCGGTGTGGTGTACAGGAGTAGGTGGGTTGGTGTGTACCACGCAGGAGGTTACCGCGTGGGATAGGAACACGTTGAGTGAGCGGTGGGCGTGGCACTATGGTGTTTAGGCAGGTGGGGCTGGGGTGGCGCTGCGATGGGTGGCAGCTGGGGTAGATTAGGTGGGGTGAGGTGGTTTTAGGGTTAGGGTTTTGAGGTGGTCTAGGATTTTTTTTAGATGGGCCGGGTAGTAGGTAGTGTTTGTTTCCTTGCATGCAAAACAAAAAAATTCTATCGCATGAACACACAAAATCAAGATCTAATCTATCGGAAAGCCAAGATCTAATCTATGAGATCGGTGCAACGAGGTTTTAGAGAACTAACCCTCGTAGATCCAAAGCATTTAACGACACCAGATTCTCGTGGTTGATGTAGTCGATAACTCACCGATCTCAAGATCATGTAGACGATCCTTATGGCGCTATGTTCCGGCAGCGCTTCCGCAGTCGGTCACACGTACAATAGTCGATGGAGACCTTCATCTCCCTTGTTCCATTAGGGCAGCGGAGGTTGTAGATATCCTCAGAATCCCAACAGGACGATGGTGTGGTGGTGGTGGAGGAGGAATCCCTACAGGGCATCGCCTAAGCCGTAGTAGGGAAATGGAGGAGGGAGGCGCCTAGGGTTTAGGTGGAGCCTAGTGTTTACAGGGGCAAGGGACTTGGGGCACCTTGGACAAGGGTGTGTGTGTGGGGGGGTGCGTCCCCACCCGTCATTATATAGGTGGGGGCGGCCGGCCAAGGGTTACCAGCCTAGGCCGTGTCCCCCCCAACTCGGCCACCAAGGGAAGAGCTTGAAACTTTTCCACCAAGTCTTCCTTCTTACCAAAAGCTAGAGTTTGACTTTTCAAACTAGGATTTGACTATTCAAACTAGGGTTTGACCCTTTTACTAGTCTTGGCCGAATTGTCCCTTTAGGGTTTGGTGCAGCTGGCCCCTAGGGCATGCCACTATCCAAGTGACCCCCTCCCGGGGTGGTGGAACCACTGGTGGTACCTCTAGAACATTCTAGAAGTATCCGGTCAAAACACCGAAAATATTTACGAACCCCGGAAAACCACTTTCCTTATATGAATCTTATTCTCCGTACCATTCCAGATCTCCTCGTGATATCCTGGATCCAATCCGAGACTCCAAACAACATTCGGTCTCCAAGTCATATTCCATATCTACTTAAACAACATTGAATCCTTAAGTGTGTCTCCCTATGGTACATGAACTATGCAGACATTATTGAGACTCCTCTACGATCAATAACAAATAGAGGTATATGGAAATCCATATGGCTCCCACATATTTCTATGATGACTTCGTGATCGAATGAACCATTTACATACGATACTGATTCCCTTTGTCACACGATAATTTACTTATCCTAGGTTCGATCGTCGGTATCTCTATACCAAATTCAACCTCGTTACCGATAAGAACTATACTCATTCCGTGATATGACATCCCTTGTGACCTAGTCACATGCTTGCAAGCTAATTTGATGACATTCCACCGAAAGGGCCCAGAGTATATCTATCCATCATATGGATGGACAAATCCCACTCTTGATCCATGTGCTTCAACACATACGTTCAGAATACCTAATGCCACCTTTATAACCACCTAGTTACTGAAGTTGTTTTTGATGTCATCAAAGCATCCATCTGGTGATGGTGAGTAACATGATCTCATGGTCGAAGGATTATGTTACTATGTATTTGAAAGCATGTAGCAAATGAACTCTAAATGACTTGATCTTATGCTATGCTAACTATAGGAGTTTTTCCATCACATCATTATCCTAATGACATGATCTTGTTATTAATAACATATAATGTCCATGATCAGGAAACCATGATCATCTATTAATCAACAAGCTAGTTTAACAAGATGCTTACTAGGAACTCTTTTATGTTTACAAAACACACAAGTATTAATGTTTCCGGTTAATATGATTATAGAATGGGATGTAAACATTCATCACAAACACAAAGATATAATAATAACCATTTTTATTATTGCCTCTTGGGCATATCTCCAACAGGAAGTCTGGCTCGGTTGGGCCTCTGGCCTGACCAGCTGGACTGCCTCCCCGGGGCAAGACTATTATTTTAACATTTGTTTGATTTATTTTAATAATTTATTCTATAAATAGTCTATACAAGAAAAATAATCGGGGACCAGGGTTTTTTAATTTGAAAAGAAGAAGGGGACAATTAGAAAACAAAGATAGGCTTCTGGAAAATAGTTTTAGACAAAAGATGCATGATGTCATGATGATGCTCGAATGCAATATGTCATGATGACATGAGCATGCGATCATGATGATGTACAAAACAAAAACACCAAGCGATTTTCTAGTAATGGGTTTACCCGGGGTGCTACAATTCGAAACCACTAAAAATGGATCTCGCCCTCGAGATTCGCCTCATGGTTTATGGAAGAAGGCCGACGGTCTGAATCTTCTCACTTCATTTAGATATTTGTGACAACACTAACAAAGATTCTTTCTCCATCTATGAAATCAGTGACACCACCAACAAGGGGTTGTTGACAACGTTCGCTAAGAGAACACTCCAGAGAACAAAGACAAAGATAGAGGTATAAAACGATAAGGCCACCTCTTACTTCTGTAGAACGAGTCGAATTGCATTGGTCCATTGATTCAATGTACAAAATCAAATGATAAGAGTACTGGTATGGTCACGACTCCATCCCGCACTCAAATCATTACTCTATACATGAATAGAAGAATTATGCAACTAACTCTTGGGATTTAGACTTAAGATCTCGAAAAATGATGTTCGGAAACAAAGGTGGGATGTATACTCTTCATCAGATCTGTCATAAACGATTTCGTTGCGTCAGAAAATACCGAAAGATACAAAAACAAATAGTGCATTTTTGGTCCACTAAAAGATACAATAGATAAAAGATTCATCAGATAGCATGAAGACTGGATGTAGGAGAACCGTTACAAGAGGAAGAAAGATAAACCCTAAAGGTACGACGGAAACCTCACCATGAGAATTCCTAGACTCAAAGAAAACATAAGAGAGAAGATTCAACACACGTAAAGGTAAGAGGAGAATATCATAGGGTTAAGGAGTAAAAGCAGACCTAATCATATCTATCCAACCGATTTTACAAAAGTTTTGACACTCTACATCGATCATCAGCTAGGTTATCCTACAGGCTAGACCAGTGGGGTATCACAACTTCTGAGCTCTGATACCACTTCGTCACACCCTCGAATCGACCCTATGCAAGTTTTAGCGATTTTTTCCAAACCTGCATAGAAACGATTCAAAGATGCCCACTAGTCACTTGCATGCGGGTGGAAAATGAAGTAATACCATTACAGAATAGTCCATGTTGGAACCCACAAAAAATTATATATACAACAATGACTCCATGAGTCAGGAATACATGTATACAGTACAAAGATCCAAATCACCTTGAAAACGATACAACATTCTAGTACGGACAAGATGCAAATGGGGCTAGGATCCCTTAAAATAACCAATGGTGTCATAAACCTTCCTAGGACAATCCGGAATGGTAACACTGCTAACGACTTCGATCTCAAACCTCCTACAACAAAAGGGGCGCCGACAAAGGGCAAAGGAAAAAGAGAGCGGTCTTTACTAAGGCCAGTAAATGGAAAGCCTTAGAATTCGGCGGCTCTTGCCTACATAGGTATGGTGGACTGAAGCGGCATCGAAGCACACACTAAATAACCTATAGAGACTCGATACAACTGTCGGCTATCATAGAGATATGAGAAAGACCTCTTCGTAACCAACTTGATACTACCACCAATCATACCCACCCTGGTATTTCCCCCTCAAGACCAAACGAGGAAGTCCTTCTAAGGAAACTCACATAGTTGGCAGTTTTATTCATTCTTTCCATGGTGGTTATCCAACTTACTATTCATATCAGAACCAAGTACAATTTATAACAGTAAACTTTAGTGTAAGTTGTCTATGATCGAGAAACTATGCTCGAAGTCGTCCATAACCGCAGGCATGGCTTTTTGAAAAGATATAACCATATAGGGGTGCACCAGAGTATCCACACGCACTTCCACCATTTTTTCTAGATCAATTAACATACACCCATCGGTATGTCAGAGGGGGTTCGGACGTGACCTTTCCTAGAACAAAAGAAAGTACTTGGGGCCCACCCCACTAACATACACATAACATAGTTGGCCGGCTCCAAAGAAGGACCCAGAGGTTGTGCAATCGGCCAAGAGATCATAGGCCATAGGTATAATCCTCAACATAACGACCTACATCCTAAACAGTACAGTAGTAAACGCTCATCGAGAAATAGATAATAATGATGGCATACATAACATGGCATGAAAACTTCAAACTAGTCCATGCCCCCAATATAGTATTTTGAAATCAAGTACTAAGCCGATAGGGGCGCCCATACACCCCACATGTGGTTAGCGCGATCGATCCTAGAAAATTTGTCAAGAACTCGGGTCCTAGGTGGACATAGGGGGACGGGATAATAACCAGCTCTCAACTATTACCCCCTGTTCCTTTGAATTAATTTTATCTACTCCCAACATTTGATTAGCAAGTTGTAATTAAAGCCATGATCATCTCCACCATTAAGCATGTGATAACCCAGAACCACGGTGGAACATCGACGATGCGAAGCTACTCCTGAGCAAGAAATACGATTCGCAAGCCCGACTGACTACCTAACAACAGGTAATAGGTGGTTTCCAAGGCAATATAGAAGCTGCAAGGAATATAAATGGTGTACGGAAACTAAAGCAACGTGACATTTATAGCAATAGATCAAGAGGAGAAAGTAAAGACTATAAATATAAAATAGGTAGAAAGGGGGAGAATGCTTGCCTGGTAAACATTGCCAAAGATTCATCCAAATATCGGTTCAACACTCTAATCAACTCATCTGCCTAATCCGTGAAAAAGCAAAGCACCAAAAGAAACACCAGATGCACTATTTAATACTACAGTAGAAGATCGGACATGGTGCATGTATGATGTATGACATGGCAAGGATGTGATGCGACTAGGAAATATTAAGAGGAACCAGGGTCCCCACAATTAATTAATAAGTTCATGTTGTTTAGAAACCCGCAATTTAAATGTTGGCTTAACAAGGCGTTACATGGCATCGGTTCGCTACACAAATTTAAATGGAGTCAATATAAGACTAGAATAGCCTGCATATAGTCTCCATAATTTAGCTGAATCGTCTAAATACCCCCAAACATCCATAATATGTATGCGAGAATGAATAAATATGTGCAACAAGTATATGCCATTTATAAAAATAGGGGTATCGGGAGAAGGGGTCACACAAAAGGGACTCAGCGATCTTGGCCTCCAAGGGCTTGGTTTCGGTCTCGATCTTAGGAATCGGGGCCATCAGTTCCATGTTGAAGGACCTTGGGGTATTTCCGTGACGGAGTCCTTGGGGTCCGTGATGCCGGTGACCTTCGGAAGATCATGGCGTTGGGATGGTTTTTGGCATCGGAACTCTTGCATTGGTTGTTATTGGCAAACCCTTTGTGGCCACATCATAAGAAGATGGTATATCGACCATAACATCAGAACATGCAGACACCAGGTAGTAGCAGCACCATCAACTAACATGGGAAGGGACATGTATAAGCACAGGCACACAAACACCCAGCGTATACACTACGGGAATAACTAAATAGGCCGACAGCCTTTTTATACACTGACGGCAAAATGTCGGGGCCGTCGGCGTAGCTTGACGGGCCGTCGGCCCAGTTTTGCCGTCGGCGTAGAATAAATAGGCCGACGGCCGCCGTCTGCGTAAACATGACCGTCGGCGTAGCCCATTGGGCTAACAGCAGAGCAACGACGTCAAGTCTATGCCGACGGCAAAGCCGTCGGCGTAGCTATTTTTCTTGTTTTGCCACATTAATCTTAGAAAAATCATAACTAAATCATTTAAATTCATAAAAATACATATAATATATCAAAATTTGCAGAAAAATAAGATATATCTATATAAACTCAAATATTATATATTTTTATTCAAAAAAATAAATAAAAAATACAAATACTTTCGTATAACATATTTTTCATTTTCCAAGTGCAAAAAACGGGGTGTTTTGTGAAGCAACCACCAAAAGAAAGTTTCAAAATGATAATACCATATTTTTCAAAAATACTAGACCATATTGAATGGACAATTTCCCAACCTAGGAATCTCAAACCTTTTCGTTCACCTCTCGTGAAAAAGACAAATTCCTGCTGAATCGGTAGGAAATGAGTTAGATTTGAACTACAGGTACATGATATATTGCTCATGATTTATTGTAAAAATAATTTTTAGGTTCAAACAATGCAAAACCTTCGCGTTGTGTCATATTATATGTCATAGTTCCATGGAAAAATACCAGACTTGGTATATTCATTGAGTCTTAAAAAAACCTTCACAAAATGGCCTATCTCAATCGAGGTTTTCTGGATTTCAGGTCAAATGACCAATGTTATTGCTATAATCGCAGTATAGTTTGCAATAATGTGTCCATATTGTGCACACATGTGTGTCATGGGATGGTGACCAATGTTGCAGGAGGAAGTTTTCCTTTTCGTCGCACCGAAAAGCCATTTTTCATTTTCCGAGTGCAAAAAAACGGGGTGTATTTGTGAAGCAACCACCAAATGAAAGTTTAAAAATGATAATACCACATTTTTAAAAAATACTAGACCATATTGAATGGACAATTTCCAACCTAGGAATCTCAAACCTTTCCGTTCACCTCTCGTGAAAAAGACAAATTCCTGCTGAATCGGTAGGAAATGAGTTAGATTTGAACTACAGGTACATGATATATTGCTCATGATTTTTTGTAAAAATCATTTTTAGGTTCACAATATGCTATTTCATTAGAGATCAAATGCAAGTTTAGTGAGAGTCGTCCCCGAGCTAAGAATCATCATGCCCCTCGATTTAGGAAGTTTGACGATAGTTTGAAATGGGCATAAAAAATTAAAAACAATCGAAACAATGCAAAACCTTCGCGTGGTGTCATATTATATGACATAGTTCCATGGAAAATACCAGACTTGGTATATTCATTGAGTCTTAAAAAAACCTTCACAAAATGGCCTATCTCAATCGAGGTTTTCTAGATTTCAAGTTAAATGACCAATGTTATTGCTATAATCGCGGTATAGTTTGCGATAATGTGTCCATATTATGCACACATGTGTGTCATGGGATGGTGAACAATGTTGTAGGAGAAAGTTTTCCTTTTCGTCGCACCGAAAACCCATTTTTCATTTTCCGAGTGCAAAAAACGGGGTGTTTTTGTGAAGCAACCACCAAATGAAAGTTTCAAAATGATAATACCACATTTTTCAAAAATACTAGACCATATTGAATGGAAAATTTCCCAACCTAGGAATCTCAAACCTTTCCGTTCACCTCTCGTGAAAAAGACAACTTCCTGCTGAATCGGTAGGAAATGAGTTAGATTTGAACTACAGGTACATGATATATTGCTCATGATTTTTTGTAAAAATCATTTTTAGGTTCACAATATGCTATTTCATTAGAGATCTAATGCAAGTTTAGTGAGACTCGTCCCCGAGCTAAGAATCATCATGCCCCTCGATTTATGAAGTTTGACGATAGTTTGAAATGGGCATAAAATATTAAAAAACGATCGAAACAATGCAAAACCTTCGCGTTGTGTCATATTATATGACATAGTTCCATGGAAAAATACCAGACTTGGTATATTCATTGAGTCTTAAAAAAACCTTCACAAAATGGCCTATCTCAATCGAGGTTTTCTGGATTTCAGGTCAAATGACCAATGTTATTGCTATAATCGCGGTATAGTTTGCGATAATGTGTCCATATTGTGCACACATGTGTATCATGGGATGGCGAACAATGTTGCAGGAGGAAGTTTTCCTTTTCGTCGCACCAAAAAGCCATTTTTTATTTGTCGAGTGCCAAAAACGGGGTGTTTCATGAATCTTGACATAGTTTCAGTTGGTCTAATATTTAAAATTTATGATATATAATTAAATAGATGATAGGGATGTCAGATTTTGATTCCTCTCATTTTTCTGATTGATTTGGATATATTATTTGTCGAATTGTGATTTACGGATTTGTAGATATGAATTATTCAAATTTAAATAAAAAAGCAAAATAAATAAAATTTATTTTATTTTTATTTGAATTCAAGATTATTATTACTTATTTATTGTTGTTTACTCAAAAAATTGTATGGAATGTAAAAAAACAAATATGTCTAACATTATAGTGTAATGGTTAATAGGTTTGATATGATAATATTCACAACAAGTTCTAGTTTCTTTGTCGGAAGCTCATGTGGAAGGAACGAAGAAGTTAAGCGTGCTGGGGCTAGAGTAGTATTAGGATGGGTGACCGGTTGGGAAGTTTGACTAATTGTGCAATTTGATTTGAGACTAAGTATACTTAGAGTTAAAAATGTCCATGTGAGATTAACAAGTTAAACAATACAAAAATGTTAAAAAAAATTGAAAAAAAATTTGAAAAAAAAATTGAAAAACAATTGAAAAAATCTAGGCCGACGGTAAAGCCGTCGGCGTAGCCAAACGGCCATTAGTCATCTAGGTGGGCCCCATATGGTCTACGCCGACGGCTTTAGCTATATACACCGATGGCTTTTCTACGCCGACGGGAGAAGAGGCTATGCCTATGAGGCTGTACGCCGACGGCCATACGCTGACGGCAACCGTCGGGCCAGCCTATGCCGACGGCATTTAGGGCCTACACCGACGGGACCCGGCCGTCGGCGTATTCAGCTTCTCCTGTAGTCTTGGTGGTCTTTGACTTCTATATGAGCACCACCTGGGGAAGATGGCAGACTGAGGGCACCGGACTCGGGGCACGCCAATCAGAGCAAAGTCGGATCATGCGCGAGGCAAACGGCGGGTGTCATTGCCAGGGAGCGGAACAGGAGGAGGTGATGCATCCGGAGGAAGAAGGCAACAATGAGGGAGGCCGATGCCGATGGCGACAGTGGTCGGCTCGAGGTAGAGAGGAGGACAGGCGGCGCAGAATCGGTGGTGGCTCGGTTACGTGGGATCCTCGAGGGGAGGGGGGCGGCTACGTGTGGGTTAGGGTGTGCAGTTCATGCCAATGAAGTCTGCTGTAGACATGGACATGAACGCCCAGGTATGGCAGCTTATAGTGATGGTTTCTAGGTGGCGACCGCGCTAGACAACTAGAAAGCTCGGGAGGAGGGCGGCCCGGCACTTACGCGGGAAGGACTCGGCGGCGGGAGCTAGAGGAAGTGCACATGGAGGCGTGGCAATGTAGGGAAGGGAATGGGCAGCACATAGCAGGGTTGAGGTGGCGGTGCTCCCGAACCAGGATGGTGGCGGCCGGCGGTGCTTTGCAGGCTGGCAGGGTGTAGAGAGGGCTAGGGCCGGCGGCACACTGAAGAGGCAGCAAGCCACTGTGATGGGGGAGAGGGAATCATGCGGGGGCAGGGTAGGGTTGCTGAACAGGATGCGTCGAGTGGGTTGGGAGGGTGCATGTCGGTGTGGTGTAAGGGAGCATGTAGGCCGTCGTGTACCGCGCAGTAGGTTACCATGTAGGACGGGAACACATTGAGTGAGCGACGGACGTGGCCCTACGGTGTTGGGGCAGGTGGGGATGGGGTGGCACTGTGATGGGTGGCGGCTGGGGTAGATTAGGTTGGGTGAGGTGGTTTTAGGGTTAGGGTTTGCGGGTGGTCTAGGTTTTAGTTTAGATGGGCCAGGTAGTAGGTACTCTGGCCCGGTTGGGCCTCTGGCCTGACCAGGTGGACTGCCTCTACGGGGCAAGACTATTATTTTAACATTTGTTTGATTTATTTTAATAAATGATTTTATAAATAGTTTATACAAGTGAAATAATCATGGGGACCATGGTTTATAATTTGAAAAGAAGGGCACATTTAGAAAATAAAGATAGGCTTTTAGAAAATAGTTTTAGACAAAAGATGCATGATGTCATGATGATGGTTCAAATGCAGTGTGACATAATGACATGAGCATGCGAGCATGATGATTCACAAAACAAAAACACGAAGCAATTTTCTAGTAGTGGTTTTACCCGGGGTGCTACAGTAACTTCCCTAAGCTAAAACTTTTACAAGAACCAAACATGAATAGATTACTAGAAGAAAAGAGAAAATGCAGTTATAGACATAGAGTGTGAGAAGTAGTTACTTCCCCAAGGTTGAATAAAGAAAGGGTGACACACCTTATCTTTGAGGTACGAATAACCTCATTTTTGATGGACATGGACCTTTGGTTCAACAAATACTTCCTTGTTAAAGCGTTTAGTTGAAACAACCAGGTGGCTTATGCATGTATTTGCACATTTGGCACAAACCATGCACATCATCACACAAGGTTTAAGTCCCTGCGAAAATAACTAACAAAGTAAAAGCAAATGATTCTATGTATGAACAGAGTTCATTCACCCAACCATGAAAATAAAAATAAAAGAAACATGAAACACTATAGAGAATGACAGGTTAGGTATTTTTGGAGGTAGGTAAAATGAAATGAATTACAATGGAACATGTGGAAGGTAGCCAACTAACCCTAGTTTGTCAAATAAAAACATTGGGGGTTATAATCTTTTTGTACCTGTCCCTTCCCTTGGTGCGCGGTGCTGCTCCTTGGTACAGGCGCGTGGCACGTGTGTGTGACCATACTGCATCTCGTATTCTCCCTATTTTCTTTTCTCTCTCTTCTTTTTGAATCCCGCCAAAGTTGGTACAACCGGATAGTACGGGCGGATGCGCCCATACGGGTGGTCGTAAACCATCTAGAAATTCTTCACTTTTGTGTGCCTCGTAGCGAGGTTGGTACAGACGCGTCCCACCCCAACGATGCTCTTTAAGATTTTTTTAACTTTTTTGGGAAAGACTCTACTTCTTCCGACGCATCACATGGGTAGTACAGGCGCATGGTACGGATGGGTCTCCCTGGCTTGTCCGGGAAGAGGCCGTAGTACATCATGGGATCCATATGTGGGGCATAGGTACGGGTTGTGCACTGAGTAAGCGGTAGACTTCTCGGGTCATATCCCTGCCGCCCAATAAACAGTGAGAAAGGTTCATGTCTCCCGGCAAGAGCAAATAAGTACCGTCTATCTGGCTTGACCTGCCCATGTGTAAACCGCTATTATCTGGGGGCTTGCCCTGTTTTGGAATGAGAATCCCCTTCTCTCGAAATTTTCCATCTTGTTTATATTTTCCTGAGCATTTTTGGGATTGGAGTTCCTTTGGGATTTTCTCGGATTTTGGATGTGAGTAACGAAGCCTGCCATGCCAAGGAACGTTGTACGCTCAAGATTTGCTTTAAGGTATGAGCGGTGTATTCCCGACACTTACAAAGGGCACTAAATTGCAAAGACACAACTCTCACGACCTACCCCGAGTTGGCAGGGCACATAACACATATTTAAACATGCCGCATGGGTAAGATGTCATAAGGTGCATTCATTGCATTTTAGGGCGCATGGAACTCCATTAGTGGAAGGCGCTGATAACAAGTGCGAGGCTAGGGTCCAATCATGGGACCCTTGCTTGGAACCACAAAGGTGCACCAGGAGGCTCCAGCTTGTTGAGTGCGGGGGGTCATCATAACTTGGGAACGTAAGCCACCATCGCTCAAGAAAGTGCGAGGTGCATGCAACATGAGCAAGAATGGTGCATGATCAAGGAGAAGGCAGATCCCAGCGAGCAAGAAATTCAAGGTAGGACCAGCACACCAAACCTCGACAAGCGTATAGTGGATGACTTGGCGAAACTCATCGCAAAGACAAGAACACAAGAAAGTTAAAATGTCATATTAAAGCTTCATCGACATTACATTTGGGAATGCAAAATGCAGGACAAGCCTAAAGGGGTGGCCGATGGCGGGTCATGCATGGAATGCTGCGGTCATAAGGGAAAGAGGCGAACACCTCCTTCACTTAGCTCCAGGCGCAACTACGTCGGTAGCTGACCGCCGTGTGTCACCGGCATCATGATGAGTAATCCCCGGAGCCACCATCCCTAGACGACAAGGGGAAGTAGAGCTGGTAGCACATGGTGTCATCGAAGACCTTCACCGTAAGCTGGCCGTTCCCACGATAGAGGAACCTAAGGACATAGACGTCCTCTAGATCATACCACGCCGTGAAGTCCGGCCATCCTCGGCTCAAGAACATGCCTCCATATTTGTCAAACAATGTCTCCAAGTCCCAGATGGGCTAGCCGCCACATGATTCCCACCATGCAAGGGCGGACATTCATCTCTTCAACCAGCAGCCGTCGGTCGAAGCTCGGCCGTAGGATAATGATGAACTCAACGCCGACAAGGTCAGCCGTGAACTACTCATGCGATTGGGTGGGGAGATGAATGGATCTTGTGACACCCCCGGGATCAGGGCAAAACAAATTCTAGACCTCCATCTGAAATAAGCTTAACCTTGAGCTCAAGAATATCCAGTGAAGAATCGGTAACACGGCAGTGACCCTACGACACAAAATTTATTACAACAAGCTCATAACTGAGCAGAGAACCAAATTATTATAAGCAGATGTCACTAAAGACAAATTATGCTATTAAGTATAGCAAACTTAACAAATGGCCTAAGAAGCCTAAAGCATAACGATGACGTACCAGCCCATAGATTCCAGGCTGCCGGCCGAGAACCCCAAGCTACTCGTCGATGTCGATGTAGAACAGAAATCGTCTTCATTTGAACACTTACTCTGCCAAAAGTATCACCCCCTCGTACCCATGAGGAAGCATCCTTAAGCACAGGTTGATATACCAAGTTTTATGATTAGGTTATAGTTATCTATGATCTTAGAATCTGGTCACCAAGCGTTCATAGTCGTGAAAATGGCTTTTCGAAAAGATTTAACCCTGCAGGGGTGTACAACTTTACCCACACGTACCAACCGACTCTTAATGCCAGATCATTAGCCCTCTTCCTTGGAAGGCCGGCAGAGGGTCTGGTTGGATACGACCTTTACCTTGCTTTCGCCGAGACCATGAGTCACCCAATAAGTATGGTTTCGCCGTAACGGGTCAAATCCCGAAGTTGGTACTTAAAGATGTGAGGCGAGGTTGGTTTACCAGGGGCGCCATCTACCCCAAGCAACCTCGGCCACGCTTACCTACCTGTTATGAATGCACCTGCACCCGACAATCTTTCAAAAAGGTTTTCTATGCATATGTCGAATGGAATGCCCGAACTATGTGACTCATGGAATCTACTAGGCAAGTTAAACAGAAGAGGGGTTCCCAAACCCCGTGTGGCTGTACGCTCGTCTCGGTTCCAAAGGCAAGAACTCAGGTCCTAGTGGTGGCGAGCATGGGACTAGAAAAACCACATCCCACCGTGGCCTCCCATACAAGCCTTAGCATGTTTAACTCATATCACCTCTGATATCATCTCATCATGTTCTCCTGTCATACTAGATTCTCTGCATCTGATACATCATCTGGATGGACCAGACTCAACAGCTATGCATGGCTAAGCAGGACACAGATAAAAGCTCTAGCAGTGCACACAAGCCAAACCTAGTTATGCTAGGAGCAGTGGATCAGGTATTATAAGCTCAAAGGGAGTAATGCAATAGATAGGATACTCTATTTATCGTAAAAAACACAGTAGAATCGTATGCATCATGAAAAGAATTGAAATGCTTTCGAAATCATAGGATTATATCATGGTGGGGCTAGGCTTGCCTTTGCCAGTTGATAATAGATAAGCAGATCTTCGGACATCTTGAACTTGACTTGGTTAGAGTTGGTCAAGTATTGTTCATCGATCTTCGTTCTTCGACGGTGTTGATCTCGGTCTTCGATCTTGATCTCGATCTCGTATTCTACCGAGAAGAACCAAACACCGGAAAGAGAGGGAAACAATCAACACATGGCATCGATGCAATGCTCAAACAATGATTATGATATGACAAGTTAAATTGTATTGAAATGAAACCCTAAAGCATGCTCGACAAATTAATCAGGTTCAGAGGGGTGAAAACCCTAACTCGGGGAAACTCCGGAATCACCTATTAGGGTTACTAGGTTGTTCTAATTAAACTTGCTATGAAAGTTGTTGAACAATGCATGATCATAGCTTAGATAGGTAGTTCTCATTTTTCTAAACATTTTGATATATTATTTGTATTTTTCTGATAATAAATTATGAATTGTACAAGTTTTATTCAAATTCTGAAATTATTAAATCAAATGATTAAACCTTTTACACCACATTAACTGCTAGCCGCAGAGACTGACCGATGGGCCTGTGGCCACCTCAGCAGCCACACATGCAAAGTGGGCTCAGGGGATTTTTACACCGATACTGGATCTAGCCAAAGAGGCTGACGGGTGGGACCTGGCCACGCAGGCACCACGTGGACGCCACGCAGGAGCCACGTAGGCTCCACATGGGCTCGCCGGGGGAGAACGCACTGGAGGCGGCGGCAGACGACGTTGGGGCACAAGCTAGGATGCGCGAGTGCTTGCGTTCGAACCAGCGCTTCACGCTGGACCGAATAGGGACGGCACCGCTAGCGGGAGGTCGTCAAAGCGACGACGACGATGAAGGACAACAGCGGCGGCGGCAGGTGGTTGACGGGGAGGCAAGCCAGAGGAAGAGGAAGGAAGCAGGAGGGTGCCTGAGCACGGGAGGCTCACCACGGTTGCAGGGAAGAGGTCAGCGAGGCCATGGGAGGTCAAGAGCGGCCGGAATCAGCGACGGACGTGGCGTCCGGAGTTCGGGAAGGCGCTGTCTATTGTGGCGTCTTGGGCTTCTCCTGCATGCTCCGTTTGGGGCCAACGATAGAAGAAGGCGAGGCGGTCACGGGGGCATACTCAGCGGAGCTCGGGGTGGCGTGGTACGATGGCGACCGGCAAGACCTGGGTAGCTAGGGTTTGGGTCCGCGAAGGGAACGAGAGAGAGGGGTCACAGGGAAGAGTGGGAGTGGATGTGGACGGGCAGGGCATTGGCGCGGCGATCTTATCACTCCACAGAGTGCGACGGACGGCGGAGCAAAGGTGGCGGAGATCGACAGCGGTGCCGGTGACAGGGAGCTGTGTGCCTGGCTAGAGGAAGACGACGGGGAAAGAGGGCGAAGAGGTACCGGGCTGGAGAGGGCCTCTGCTGGGCCGCGGGTGCTGCGGGGGGATCCACGTGGGCAACAGGGAGAGGAAAGAGAGGAGTGGGCTGGCTGGGCTGCGGCCTGGGCTGCTCTGTTTTTATTTTGCAAATCCCTTTTCTATTTCTGTTTCCATTTCTTCTTTTGAATTTCATTTTGTAATCTGTTTTGAACATTTTCAAAATACAAGAGGCTTTGTAAATATTTAAAATAACAAGGAGACCCTTAATAACCATTTGGGTTCCAATAATTTTGGGGGTTTTCAAAATTCAAACCATTTGAATGTGTTTCAAAGAGAGGGGAGAAAACTAGGGTTTAGAGTTTTTATTTTTTTCACCAATGCACAATTTAAATGATGATGCTCATGATGCACAAAACTAATCCTATTATTGATTAAGTAAAACTAGGGTGTTACAGCTCTATCCCCCTTACTAGAATCTCGACCCGAGATTCCAAAGGTAGGAAGAGAAACAGAGAGAGAAAGAAAGAAACAGGGCCACTATAAAGATAAGAGGGAAACACACTAAACAACACAGAGTATCTCATGGTCAACTCATGGATGGAGTGTTCAAAAACAACTCTGAGGTGACAAACATGAAACAGATCAAGGTAACAAAGGAAACAAGAGGAGAAGGTTTCAATGTCTAAGATAAATGGTCTTCATAAGGATTGAGACCATGGAACTTACAGGAGGTTTTTAAGCTTCTGAAGAAGAAAGCTTCCAACAGAAAGAACATGACCACAGACTTTTATAGGGAACCTCTACTAAACGACTTAAGTAGAGATTTCAGGATGGGAGAGATATGGATCAACAAAACCAAGTTGTTGAACTACTTTTGACACAGAAGGGTCACTTTTTCATCCAACAGGAGGCCAAGACAGAAAGGTGTTTTGGTGGGGAGAACTCATAAGAGTCACAAGGGACATGTAACAAGAGGAACTTCTGATTATCAAAATCATAGTCTCTCTTAAACATGGTTGAGAAAATGAAGGAAACTCTTTATTCATCCAGATTTATCAAAATCTTTGCCAAGATCATGATATCACTTTACACCACTAAGATGAGCGGTTAAGAAGATTCCTGATGACACGAGAAGAAAGAAACTTCATTCTCAGGCTTCAATTTCTTGTCACAACAATTGCCAACATAAAGGGTCTGGAAGATTGACCGAGAGACATTTAGCAACACTACTTTAAATGTTCTCCTTGATGTTCGAGAAGTCAGACACCAAGTAAAGGTCAGACTTCGAAGACCAACGAAACCACAAGCACAACTCCTATGATGAATTATAGAGGAAGCCTCATGAAGAGTGGTTGATATTGCTGAATCAAGAGAATATAACAAAAGGTTTTTCCGGCTAAGTGTGTCAACCATTACATCAATCTTGCCAGATTTACAAAGAGACCTATGTCAAAACCTTGAGAAACACCAACCATCATAGCTGCTTGAGATTCAGCTTTGGTAGGTGGTATGATATTTCAGACTCATCATTGTCCGAATAGAAAGTTTGCAACATTTACCAAAAGGTAAAGTTAATAGATTCTCAAGATATGGACTACAATGTCAAGCTCCAAAAGATGAGCTAAATTGTTAGACCCATGTATTAGCAACTTGTCGAAAGACAACTGCACACACATAAGGTACTGACAATAGAACACACATGTGTCCTTAAGAAAAGAAAGACAACTCTTCTCGAATCCACGGAGACATCTTTCAACAATTGCACGTGAACCATAGAAGGTTACTTCTAACATAAAGAACTCATACCTCGAGATGACTCGAAGATGGTTCTAGAAAGTTTCCAACATTAATGCCAATTGTTCCATATGAATCCAATCTAGCATGGATAGGAAAAGGATGTCATTGATGGGCTCAACAACAAACTTATCAATACAATCCATTAAGATGGACTCATATGTTGTGTGAACAAGGCAAGAATACTGGTCAGGTTAAAGGACATGAAGATGTACTCAAGTGAAACATCACGAGTAAAAACACCATCAAGATGGTCCATGGAACTGAGTTTGATTTGACGATAGCCCAAATCAAATCAAAGGTGGGGAAGATAACATATCCACGAAGGTAATACTATCTTTCTTCAACACGAACAAAACTAGACAACCCTTTAGTAAGGAATAAAGTCGGATAGAACTTTTGTCATACAACTCTCCAAGTTGTTATTTAAGCTCAACCCACTAGTTCAGGGGTATCCAGTACAGATCCTTACAGAAAAGTGCAGTTCAGAGAACTTTCTTGCTCAAGAACTTGACAACACGGTCATGTGGCAACATGAAGATACTTCTAGTAGACATCTAGAACATCGCGAACCACCGATGTGTCGCATAGTTCGAGAGGAAACTTTTTGTAAGGCAAGGAGACGTAGTTTCAGAGCTTTGGCACAAGCCTAACTCTTTGACTGAGGAGAGCGTACCAGAATATCGGACTTGGTAGCAAGATCTTCCTTTGCTTAGTGATAGGATTAACCAATCACGCTAATAATGACTCAATGTCCATGGAGGTCAAAACAATAATAATTTCTAAGAATCTCAGATGGCCACAGTATTACGCACACGCATCATTCACGTGCGCGAAAGCTCGAGGAAGGGCGGGTAAATATGTGTAAGAGCATCACTACATTAAGGGTCATGAAATTCAGCACGACCTCTTAGTATGAAAGAGTGTGATACTTCAAGGTAGAACAGATGGAAGACAATCAATGCCTCTTTATCTATGGATTACAACACTTTGACCGGGTCCTAGAAATGACGAGGTACTAGAGTTTGTTTCTCCTGACATCCCGAAATTGTTTGTCATGACAGACCATAAGAGTATCTTGCTTCGGAAGACACCGATGCACATTTACTACTTGGATACCAACTGGTAGACAAAGGTCAGTAAACAACAAGGGGAGAAGAACATGCTCAGGATGGAATCCCGAGATGTGGATGCATAAGTCAACAACCTTCCGAAAACCAATGCAAAGAAGGAAAGGTGTGGCAGAGTCACAAATATATATATGCGAGACTCTCGAGGAGTACTCTTGTCGTGATCTATTTGGTTCCATTAAAGAACATCTGCCATAGCATGTGGTAGGGGAAGTCCTTAGCTGTCACAATTCAATCGTGGCAAAGACCATAAGTTTGAAGGATATAATTTTAGTACCAGCCATCCTGAGGTAATGTGTGAACATTAACGACAGGGGTCAAAGGAACGGATCTTGGGTTAAAGATCGGCTTCATGTACAAGATTCAAAACACCAGAGTCCAACACAATCGGGAATCTTAGGTTCAAGTCCAAGGTTTAAAACACAAAGGAAGGAGTAACTACTACTTGAGTGATATAGTGTACACTACAAGGTAATAATCACGAGGTAGATTCCAAGAGAGGATAAGACTTCTGAAGTACCCAAACAAATAAAGGAAGGCACACGAGGCAAAAGGAAACCTCGAAGCCTAGAACAGAACACTTTGGAACCAACAATATAGTATTGTGGGTCCAAAAGATAGAGAGATCATGATAGAAAGGAATCTCTCAGATGAAGCAGAGCGAGGGTTATCAAGGAATTCACAAAACACACAACTCTAGAGAATCCAACACTAGGTCAACTGGTTGAGAAACGACATGCCCAGAAGGCACCTAAGCTTTGAAAGACTACAAGAGATATCAAAAATTTTCCAAAATCAACACCAGGTAAGATGACCCAGAGTTAGAGCGAAACTGGATAAGGAGTAAAATAAGCATACTACAATTTTCGCAAATATTTTTCAGCTTTGAAAATAGTTTTCACAAGCACTATACTCAACATCGACCAATATCAAGGTTTTCCTACGGTCGGTACTGCTCTGATACCAAGAACTGTGACACCCCCGGGATCAGGGCTAAACAAATTCCAGACCTCCGTGTGAAATAAACTTAACCTTGAGCTCGAGAATATCCAGTGAAGAATCGGTAACACGACAGTGACCCTACGACACAAAATTTATTACAGCAAGCTCATAACTGAGCAGAGAACCAAATTATTACAAACATTGGTCACTGACCACAAACATCAAACAACGGAAGGCAAATTATGCTATTAAGTATAGAAAACTTAACAAATGGCCTAAGAGGCCTAAAGCATAACGATGTCGTCCCAGCCCATAGATTCTAGGCTGCCGGCCGGGAACCCCAAGCTACTCGTTGATGTCGATGTAGAACGGAACTCGTCTTCAGTTGAACATTTACTCTGCCAAAAGTATCAATGAAGAAAGGGTGAGTACAGGGTATACTCCACAAGACTTCTGGCTGGTGGAGTTGTTTTGCATAAAACCATCTTTGTTTGTAAATCAAGATAGAGAAGAAGCTCGTCTAGTCAGAGTATTTTAAAAGGGGATACGAGAGCAACATCTCCAAAGTATTGATCATCATCTTTTGATATCCACCAAATCGTCATCATCTACCAACTAGGATCACCCACTCGTACCCATGAGGAAGCATCCTTAAGCACACGTTGATCTACCAAGTTTTATGATTAGGTTATAATTCTCTATGATCTTAGAATCTGGTCACCAAGCATTCATAACCTTGAACACGGTTTTTCGAAAAGATTTAACCCTGCAGGGGTGTACAACTTTACCCACACGTACCAACCGACTCTTAATGCCAGATCATTAGCCCTCTTCCTTGGAAGGCCGCCAGAGGGTGTGGTTGGACACGACCTTTACCTTGCTTTCGCCGAGACCATGAGTCACGCAATAAGTATGGTTCCGCCGTAACGGGTCAAATCCCGAAGTTGGTACTTAAGGATGTGAGGCGAGGTTGGTTTACCAGGGGTGCCATCTATCCCAAGCAACCTCGGCCTCGCTTACCTACCTGTTATGAATGCACCTGCACCCGGCGATCTTTCAAAAGGTTTTATATGCATATGTCGAATGGAACGCCCGAACTATGTGACTCATGGAGTCTACTAGGCAAGTTAATTAGGCGAGGGGTTCCCAAGCCCCGTGTGGATGTACGCTCGTCTCGGTTCCAAAGGCAAGAACTCAGGTCCTAGTGGTCGCGAGCATGGGACTAGAAAAACCACACCCCACTGTGGCCTCCCATACAAGCCTTAGCATGTTTAACTCATATCACCTCTGATATCATCTCATCACGTTCTCCTGTCATACTAGATTCTCTGCATCTGATACATCATCTGGATGGACCAGACTCAACAGCTATGCATGGCTAAGTAGGACACAGATAAAAGCTCTAGCGGTGCACACAAGCCAAACCTAGTTATGCTAGGAGAAGTGGATCAGATATTATAAGCTCAAAAGGAGTAATGCAATAGATAGGATACTCTATTTATCGTAAAAGACCACAGTAGAATCGTATGCAGCATGACAAGAATTGAAATTCTTTCGAAATCATAGGATTATATCATGGTGGGGCTAGGCTTGACTTTGCTAGTTGATAACAGATAAGCAGATATTCGGACATCTTGAACATGACTTGGTTAGAGTTGGTCAAGTATTGTCCGTCGATCTTCGATGGTGTTGATATCGGTCTTCGATCTTGATCTCGATCTCGTATTCCACCGAGAAGAACCAAACACCAGAAAGAGAGGGAAACAATCAACACATGGCATCGATGCAATGCTCAAACAAGGATGATGATATGACAAGTTAAATTGTATTTAAATTAAACCCAAAAGCATGCTCGACAACTTAATCAGGGTTCAGAGGGGTGAAAACCCTAACTCGGGGAAACTCCGGAATCACCTATTAGGGTTACTAGGTTGTTCTAATTACACTTGCTATGAAAGTAGTTGAAGAATGCATGATCATACCTTAGATAGGTAGTTCTCATTTTTCTGAATATTTTGATATTTTATTTTTCTGACTTATAAATAATAAGTTATGAATTGTACAAGTTTTATTAAAATTCTTAAATTATTAAATCAAATGATTAAACCTTTTACACCATAGCAACAACTAGCCGCAGAGATGGACCTATGGGCCCGTGGCCACCTCAGCAGCCACACACGCAAAGTGGGCTCAGGGGATTTTTACACCGATACTAGATCTAGCCAAAGAGGGTGATGGGTGGGACCTGGCCACGCAGGAGCCACGTAGGATCCAGATGGGCTCGCCAGGGGAGCACGCACTGGCGGCGTCGGCAGACGATGTTGGGGCACGAGCGGGGATGCGCGAGTGTCTACGTTCGAACCAGCGCTTCACGCTGGATCAAATAGGGGCGGCGCTGCTAGCGGGAGGTCGTCGGAGCAACGGCGGCGATGAAGGACAACGGCAGCGGCGGCAGGTGGTTGACGGGAGGCAAGATAGAGGAAGAGGAAGGAAGCAGGAGGGTGCCTGAGAACGGGAGGCTCACCACGGTTGCAGGGAAGAGGTCAGCGAGGCCAGGGGAGGTCGAGAGCGGCTGGAATCGGCGACGGATGCAGCGGCCGGAGTTCGGGAAGGGCCTGTCGATTGCGGCCTCTCGGGATTCTCCTGCATGCGCCGTTTGGGGCAAAGGATAGAGGAAGGCGAGGCGGTCACGGGGGCATACTCAGCGGAGCTCGGGGTGGCACGGTACGACGGCGACCGGTGAGACCTGGGTAGCTAGGGTTCGGGTCCGCGAGGGGAATGAGAGAGATGGGTCGCGGGGAAGAGTGGGAGTGGATGAGGACGGGTAGGGCGTCGGCGCGACGATCTTATCACTCCACAGAGTGCGACGGACGGCAGAGCGAAGGCAGCGGTGATCGACGGCGGTGCCGGCCACAGGGAGCTGTGTGCCTGGCTAGAGGAATATGACGGGAAAGGAGGGCGAAGAGGTACCAGGCTGGAGAGGGCCTCTGCTTGGCCGCGGGTGCTGCAGGGAGATGCACGTAGGCGACAGGGAGAGGAAAGAGAGGAGTGGGCCGGCTGGGCTGCGGCCTGGGCTGCTCTGTTTTTATTTTGTAAATCCCTTTTCTATTTCTGTTTTCATTTCTTCTTTTGAATTTCATTTTGTAATCTGTTTTGAACATTTTCAAAATACAAGGGGCTTTGTAAATATTTAAAATAACAAGGAGACCATTAATAACCATTTGGGTTCCAATAATTTTGGGGGTTTTCAAAATTCAAACCATTTGAATGTGTTTCAAAGAGAGGGGAGAAAACTAGGGTTTAGAGTTTTGATTTGTTTTCTCCAATGCACAATTTAAATGATGATGCTCATGATGCACAAAACGAACCCTAATATTGATTAAGTAAAACTGGGGTGTTACATGTCTCAACGCCTGGAAGGAATGTAGGCACGTCGCTCTCCATGGCCTCGAACGCACCCGCGCCTGGGAGTGAGAAAGACCCATCCCTGAGTCCCGCCATGTCCCTGATCCCATCCTCGACCTCACCGGCCATGGTGGGCTGGGCCCGTCGGGAAGGGGTGTAAGATCTTCCTCCACCTGGATCGGTCCGCGGAGGGACCGACGACCACGGTGACGCCTATGTCAGGGAGCCTCTAGCGATGGAGGATCGACCTCACTCCTGGGAGAAGGAGGGTTGTCACCGAAGCGGCAACAGCGGCCGTCGGCGCTCTCGGAAGACATCCACAGCAAAATTGTGCTAATGAAGATTAAAAATTGTGGAGGGTGTTGCTGTGGTAACTGTGCCTAATTCCATCTCCCCTTACCCCCTCTTTATAGTTAGGGAGGGAGCTAACGCCTTGCCTTCCTGCTGATGCGGGGGAATAAGGTGATGACTCCCCTCCATAGTTATGCCTCTTTTTGTAGGATCGATGTAACCATGGTCAATGCGGCCAGACAATAGAAGTTGAGACGGGACTTGACGCAATGCATCGCTTCTGTGGCCACTTGAGTGCGCGTGCATGTGCACACCATCTTAATGCGGCCCGGAATGTGCCAAGTGGTCACGTCACGCGCATGTGCAGACAACTTGGGCCCATGCACTATTGTAGGGCAAAGCCCGACATCAGTGTCCAAGCCATCTAGAGTGACACACATGAGGAAGGAAGATGATCAGAAGTGTTGTCGGGCCTTGCCCGGGGGCTTATATCGGTACAATGGAAATAGGCGAGCCCTACTTTGCGCCTCGACTAACTCCCCAGTAAGACCTTCTCCATAAGGAGAATACAAGGGAGTCACTTTCACTGAACTATGTCACTGTATCTATAACATCTCCAGCCTCACGTGGTGAAGAAGGAGCGGAACGCTGCCAATGGTCGTTCCCGCCCCCTCTCGCATGTGGAGACGCTTGAGTGAGGCCACGTTTACTTGCATATGCATTTAACATGTAGGAAAGTAGGTCCGGGAAAAAGTCACGAAGGGGTTAAGTGGCATTGACGGGCGTACCAACCCATTATGCCAAGATGTTATCAAGGATGAAGCATGCTTCGGGCCAGGCGCAGCCCTGGAACGTGGGTCAACTAAGCTTGACTCGATGGCAGCGTCAAAGGCCGCATGGGAGACAAGTGTCACCCTATCCCTGTGCCCCTACAAGGCATTGATGAGGGTGTAGGTGCGGCAGTCCCAACATGAAAGCACATGCATTGTTTTATCTCCTTGTCATCAAGTACCGCAGCGCACCTCCCGCGGCCAAGGAGTGGCCAACATCACCGCCCATGGCTAGGACTGGCGAGGAGCACCACCCTCCTGCTACCAAGACACGTGGCACGACTGTAGTTGATCTCGGGAATGATAGGAAGGTGCACGTGCACCAACCACTGTGGTACACCCTTCAGATATAAAAGGAGGGCCTTGGCCATGGTAGGGGTGGAGATATCTCCAGAGTGATAAGGGAGCTTTACAAGGGAATAGTTAGAGAGCTTGAGAGCTGAAGAGCTCTTGGTAGAGATATCATATTGAAAGCTAGTTGAAAGAGGAATCCTAGTAAGTGTAGAATCTAGTTGAAAGATACTACCTGACACTAGATTGATCATCTCTTTTACATCCATCCATTAGATAATCCACCAAAGTAGGATGTAGGGTTGTTAGCCAAAGGGCTCCTGAATCTGGGTAAAAAACAACATGTGTGCTTGTAGAGGTCCCAACCTAATAAGGTGGAGACCTCTGTGTTTACAGTGCTAGTCCCTGGATAGATTAGCTAGCACCCACAATTTAGGATGTAATATCAAGAAACAGAGGTCATATTACAACTCATAACCAGGAATAATTCATTACAACTTACATAGCTCATATGGCTATCTTATTACAAAGCAACATATATAATTATATAGCATGGAGTCATTCATCTTCATATGCCACAGGAAATCATGTTGGTTGTAGACTTGTAATCCCTACTCAAAAAACTTCACTCACATCAAATAAACCTGCAACATAATAATTTATAGCCACAAGGGTCAATACATTTGAATTGTATTGGCAAGTGATATCATATTGATATGGAAAATTTATCATCTACATGAATATATGGCTAAGTGAAGTTTTGGCTGGTCTTTGCATAAAATAAGCTTTCACTCTCCTTTGAAAATAGTTTTTCTCTTTTCAAAACATTCCATCACACATGGCACACTAGATACACACCAGGTGCTTCCCTTTTTCACCCAACAAGTTTTAACTTAGAGAAATTGGGATGAGGATATCCTTGATCATTTCAATGTCTTGATGCTCAAAATGTCCATTACCGGGGACACGACTAAGTACTTAGGTTTTACCCTCTCGAGAGGTGGTGCACATTTCCCACAAGACTCGACATGCATCTAGACGAGACTTTTCAGAAACAATCCCTCAGATCAACACAGACGCGTTGCATCCTATCATCACTACCACCAACTGTCTGTCCGTATTAGTTCTTGCAACCTAGTTGGTCAAGGCAGAGCCCATATGCCATGTGGTTGCATTTGAAGCTTCTCAACACAAAACATCTCAAATATCTTTCTTCCTGGGTGGCCATCCTCAAGTGAGATACACCAGGGTGAACCATAGAAATGGGCCCTGGGTAACCACTCAACACAAACAATTCTTCACATTCCACCTAGGTGATTCATTCACATAGTTGTTTTATTAATCAAAAACATAGTCATAGACTATGCATAATATCATAGTATGAATATTTCACCCTTGTATTCTAATAGCTAGGCTAAGCATACTAGCATAACTTGTCTCTTGACTTAGGAATATTCCTACCAAGATATATTCTATAGTATCTACTATAGCATAGCAATATATAACAATAATCCTATCATACATACTACAAAAATATCAGTAATGGAATATTGAAAAGATAGGACTTTTGATGACCAAAGTATCACTTGCCTTTTAGTAGAGAATCTGGGTACTCTCCTTGATCTTGCAATTGTCACACTCCTCAAAGTTCACTACAATACATTCAAGCAAAGCACGCATTCAAAACTAGCACGCAAACAATTCAAAACACAAAACAATAAAAACAAAGAAATGGATGCAAGCATGCAAAAGGTTGTTTTATTGAAAAGGTGGTTTCTAACAAGGCTGTAAACATTTCAAAACACCTATTGGTCTACTATAAAAGTGGAATTTCATTTGAAACCAAGTTAGTGAAAATAAGTCATTTTAAATCATTTTTGTTTTACTAGAAATTCTTTTATTCAAAGGAATAATTCTTAGTGTTAACAAAATATATTTTCAAATTCAAATGTTAGTTTTTATGGTCAGAGGGTTCAAACCAAAACCATTTTCAAAAGGTTTCACTCAAAAATATTTTTTAGAACAATTTTTATACTCAAAATAGCCCTAAACATGTTTCTACATAAAACTCTACATTTTTAGAAGCAAAAGACCAAATAAAGGCCACAGTTCCAAAGTACACATTTTTCTGAATCCAATGATATAAAATTTGTAATTTTTGGACAAACGGATCAAAAATTATTGATTTTACAAGTTCAAACATCTAATAGAACAAAATCTGAATTTAAACAGAAAAGCATGGCCATGTGGCGAGTTCCTACTGGTCGGTACCATTTCGTGCGGATCGAGCATCGCGCACCGTTGGATTTAAGTGAAATTGCATGGTGCAGATCAAGCTCTACCCCTTTGTTTAAGTGATATGTCCTAACCTTTGGATCTAGATCCAATGGCCCTAAGCGCACTGGCCAAGAACTGGCGGAGCACCGGTGATTCAGAGGGTAAGGGGGAGGTGCGAGGATGCTACCGTGGTCACGGGGACACGGTGATGCTCAAGGTGGTTGTGGTTGGCTAAGCGGCGCACGGGATCATCGGTAATTCCTCGCTGGAGCTTGCGTCGGCATCGGGTGCGTGATGTCGTCGTCGGAGGCGATCCTACAGATCACGAAAGAGGGAACGACGAGCATCAGAGGACTCACAAGACAATGGCAAACAAGACATCAAGAGATAGAGGACAAGGAACGCACGAGGCTCACCGGGAAAACTCGCCGGAGTTGCAGCAGTCATCGGTGGCTTGCAGAGGAGGTCGTTGCTGAGCGTCCGGGGCATGCACGAGCACACGGGTACTTTTGGAAGGTGCGCACGACAATGGCGAGGAATCCAGCGTGAGCTATGGGCAAGGGGGGTCTGTGCTTGCCGAAATTGGCGTCGGAGTTCTCCGGAGATAGTGGCGGTGCAAGCCAAATTAGGGGCATCCTGGGGGATCTCGGTGTGTGGATCTTGAGGGGAAACAGAGAGGAGGGATAGGATTAAGAGGGCGTGGTCAAGGAGGAGAATCACTGCGGCAGTTAATCGAATTTACGCCGAGAAATTTCGGCAAGAAACGTTAAGGGGAGGGGCGTGTTCATCGCGAGTAAGGACGACGGGGTGACGTGGTGGCGGGGTTGCGTTGTCAGGGAGGGCACATGTGTGGTGCACGATGAGAAAAGATGGTCTAAGGGGAGGGGGATGCCGGGTGGGATGTTGCTGGGCCAGGTTGGGCTAGGGTGCTGGGTTGGGTTTGATTTCTATTTTGTTTCTTCTTATTCTTTTTCCTTTTTCAGTTTCTATTTTATATTCTTATTTGAATTAATTGATTTAAACCTAAATTTGAATTCAAACCATTACCAACCTTTTTAGTAGGTTTTATTCAAAACATGTGTTGATTAATTAGTCCACTTTGGAATAATACAAATATTTTATTATGATTTAATATTCATTTAACTAAGGCTTTTTGTCTTAATTTAAATAAAATTGAATATGGTTCATAAACCCATATAATTTTATTTAAATAATGTTTTATTTTTATTTAATTTACTGTTCTTCCATTAACATATGGATTTTAACCATGATTTAAATTGTCTTTGAAATAATTCTTATTTATTTCTTTCTTTCTTTGTCTTATAAAATGCATATCTTTTTATTTATAGTTCCAAAATTGGTGATTCCAATTTGTATAATTTTATTTAATATTTAATTATCTTTTTTTAAATCCTTTTAGTATTACTTTGTTGACAATTCGGTGTTGATTTTAGTTAGGAGCTTTATTAGCCTTGGGAATACTTTCTATTATCTTATTAAAATAATAAATTTTTATCCATGGCTCCAAATTGAATGAAATCAATTCCCATGGTTTTATAATATTGGTGTTTACCATTATTAGTCATTTTAGGAATGTTTGTTGCTAAATTTTTATATGGAACAAGGCCATAGTCTTAGAGTGATCTTGGAGATGATTTCTTTCATTAGGGTTTAGAGTTGTGGTTTAACTTTTCCAAGTGCTTTAAATTCAAGATACATTCCATGCAGGGATACATTTGCCTTGTTTGAAAATTTGTTTGTTGCCTTTTCATTCAAATTTTATTCAAGTGGGGTTTTGATGTTTCCATTTAGAAGCAAAAAGTTTCTTTTCACCCTAAATTTCAACATTTGTTTCTTTTGTTTGTTTATTTTTTCACATTTCAAAATTTGGAAAATTTTGGGATGTGACAGACTACCTCCCTTAAAAGGAATCTCGTCCCTAGATTTGGGAGGGCTAGAAGCAACAAGTTGGTTTCCAGACAACTAGGGTATTACCACCCTTAAATGATTTTCAACTAGATTGCATCTCGGCTTACTTGGTGTCTTGATGTAACTTCTCTGGATAGTTGTTTGCATAGTGTCCTTTGTTACCACATTTGAAACATGTGACAAGGTTGATGTCCCTCATAGGTTTGCTTGTCTTGTTCTTCTCCTCTTCTGGACAATGTGATGCATAATGGCCTAGATCTTTGCATTTGTGGCACATCACTTGGATAATAATCTCTTTTATCTTTGGTATCATTACCTCTTGTTTGTTTTCTTGGCCTTTCTTCTTTTCTGGACATTCATTGGCATAGTGTCCCATCTCTTTGCAATTGTAACATTGTACATGACTAATGTCTTTCTTTCTGGCGTTGGGGCATTTCTTCTTGTTCTTGAGTTTCTCCAAAGCTAGGAGGGCTCTTAGTTCATGTTCTTCATATTTCACCATAAATGTGGGAACACTTCCTCGGTTCTTAGAACGGTTCCTAGGATAACGTCCATGTTACCTCTTTTGTCCACCATAGTGGGTTACAATGTATGGAGGTGCATACCGAGATTTGACTTTGTCTTCATCATTATTGGTGGAAGTTGTTCCTTCATGGATGTTTCCAAGGACTTGATGTATTCCATATTTAGCTTGATATTTCATCTGTTGAACTATAGGGTAGATGTGGCATTGAATAGGGACATGATCATTTCCTTCACATAAGAAACAAGAAACTTGAGATGTGGGGCATTGTCTAGCTGGATGTTTTTCTTCACAATTAGGGCATTGGTAAATATGCTCTTTATAAGTGTGTCCTATGTCTCCACATATTTTTCGGACTTCAGTTCCTTCTATAATATCATCCTTGATATCATTGTTGTCACAATCTCTTTGGGAAGGGTTGCTTCTCATGTTGATCATCTGATTGGTCATCCTTTGCAACAATTGAGATTGGGATTCCAAGAACTTTAGCATGGCTGGGTCTAACTCAATGTTGTTGGCTAAAAACTGGGTTGTCACTAGATTCAACTGGGCTTGGGTTGCTAGCAGTTGTTCTGTCATGTGCATCTCTAGGTTGTTGTTACCATCCTTCATGTTGGAGTTGTGGTCTCTTGGAGAATTCATCTTCTTGGGTTGGATTGGGATTAGATTAGGCAAAAGATTTCTAGATGAAGAAATCTACTCACACACAAAAGATCACAAAAAGCAAAGTGCAAGCAATCACAATCATGCCTTCCACTCAAACAACAATATTTAAGCATATTTTAGGCAACAACATATTTTTTCTACACCACATAAGTTGGTGTGATCAATAAATCGATTTAAACTAAACACTAGTGTGGTGGTAAAACTATGGGTATCACTTGAGATCATTACATTCTTCTTAGTTGATACATCAGGAACAAGATCATGGTATCCTTGGAAGAAATTCTTGCATCTTGGTCACAAAGTTCAAAGGTGATGACGATTCCTCCTAAGTTGTGTTTCCTTAGTCTCCAAGTCTTGAGTATTATTCTTATCTCACTTGAAGTCCTTAGTGATGTCCAAGTTGAAGTCCTTGGTGAAACTAAAGTTGAATTCATTGGTGATGGTGAAGTCCTTTCTCATGTTGAAGTTTTTCAACAAAATGCTGAGGAAAGAGTTTACAAGATTGTTTGTAAATAAGTTTGAACAAACACAGCTCCTATTTTTCTAAGGGGTTTTGTCCAGTCATAGGGTTACAATCCTACAGGAAACATAGTGCTCTGATACCATCTATGGAGTTCCCAACCTAATAAGGTGCAGATCACTGTGTTTACAATGCTAGTCCCTGGATAGATTAGCTAGCACCCGCAGATAGGATGTAATATCAAGAAACAGAGGTCATAATATAACTCATAACTAGGAATAATTCATTACAACTTACATAGATCACATGGCTATCTTATTACAAAGCAGTGGATATAATTATATAGAATGGAGTCCTTCATCTTCATATGCCACAGGCAATCATGTTGGTTGTAGAATTGTAATCCCTAATCAACAAACTTCACTAACATCAAACAAACCTATAACATAATAAGTTACAGCCACAAGGGTCAATACATTTGAATTGTATTGACAAGTGATATCATATTGATATGGAAAATCTATCATCTACATGAATATATGGCTAAGTGGAGTTTTGGCTGGCCTTTGCATAAAATAAGCTTTCTCTATCCTTTGAAAATATTTTTTCTCTTTTCAAAACATTTCATCATACATGGCACACTGGATACACACCAGGTGCTTACCTTGTTCACCCAACAAGTTTTAACTTAGAGAAATTGGGATGAGGAGATCCTTGATCATTTCAATGTCTTGATGCTCAAAATGTCCATTACTAGGGACACGGCTAAGTACTTAGGTTTTACCCTCTCGAGAGGTGGTGCACTTTTCCGACAAGACTCGACATGCATCGAGACGAGACTTTTCAGAAACAATCCCTTAGATCAGCACAAACGTGTTCCATCCTATCATCACTACCACCAACTGTCTGTCCGTCTTAGTTCTTGCAACCTAGTTGGTCAAGGCAGTGCCCATATGCCATGTGGTTGCACTTGAAGCTTCTCAACACAAAACATCTCAAATCTCTTTCTTCCTGGGTGGCCATCCTCAAGTGAGATACACCAGGGTGAACCATAGAAATGGGCCCTGGGTAACCACTCAACACAAACCATTCTTCCCATTCCACCTAGGTGATTCATTCACATAGTTGTTTTATTAATCAAAAACATAGTCATAGATTATGCATAATATCATAGTATGAATATTTCACCCTTGTATTCTAATATCTAGGCTAAGCATACTAGCATAACTTGTCTATTGACTTAGGAATATTCCTACCAAGATATATTCTATAGTATCTACTATAGCATAGCAATATATAACAATAATCCTATCATACATACTACAAAAATATCAGTAATGGAATATTGAAAAGATAGGACTTTTGATGACCAAAGTATCACTTGCCTTTTAGTAGAGAATCTGGGTACTCTCCTTGATCTTGCAATTGTCACACTCCTCAAAGTTCACTACAATACATTCAAGCAAAGCACGCATTCAAAACTAGCACGCAAACAACTCACAACACAAAACAATAAAAACAAAGAAATGGATGCAAGCATGCAAAAGGTTGTTTTATTGAAAAAAATGGTTTCTAACAAGGCTGTAAACATTTCAAAACACCTATTGGTCTACTATAACAGTGGAATTTCATTTGAAACCAAGTTAGTGAAAATAAGTCATTTTAAATCATTTTTGTTTTACTAGAAATTCTTTTATTCAAAGGAATAATTCTTAGTGTTAAAAAAATATATTTTCAAATTCAAATGTTAGTTTTTATGGTCAGAGGGTTCAAACCAAAACCATTTTCAAAAGGTTTCACTCAAAAATAATTTTTAGAACAATTTTTATACTCAAAATAGCCCTAAACATGTCTCTACATAAAACTCTACATTTTCAGAAGCAAAAGACCAAATAAAGGCCACAGTTCCAAAGTACACATTTTTCTGAATCCAATGATATAAAATTTGTAATTTTTGAACAAACAAATCAAAAGTTATTGATTTTACAAGTTTAAACATCTAATAGAACAAAATCTGAATTTAAACAGAAAAGCCTAGCCACGTGGCGAGTTCCTACTGGCCAGTACAATTTCTTGTGGATCGAGCATCCTGCACCATTGGATTTAAGTGAAATCGCATGGCGCAGATCAAGCTGTACCCCTTTGTTTAAGTGATCTGTCCTAACCTTTGGATCTAGATCCAACGGCCCTAAGCGCACTGGCCAAGAACTGGCACGCTAGCTGGTGACGCACGGTGGCGGCGCACCGGATATTCACAGGATAAGGGGGAGGTGCGAGGATGCTACCGTGGTCGCGGGGACATGGTGATTCTCAAGGTGGTCTTGCTTGGCGAAGTGGCGCACGGGGTCGTTGGGAATTCCTCGTCGGTGCTTGCGTCGGTGTTGGATGCATGCTGTCGTCATCGGAGGTGAGCCTACAGATCACGAGCGAGCGAACAACGAGCATCAGAGGACTCACAAGACGATGGCGAACAAGACAACAAGAGCTAGAGGATGAGGCGCGCAAGGGGCTCACCGGGAAAACTCGCCGGAGTTGTGGTAGTCGTTTGTGGCTTGCAGAGGAGGTCGTTGCTGAGCGTCCGGCTGAACGCGTGAGTACACCAGGAATGCTGGTAGGTGCGCATGATGATGGCGAGCAAGCCTGCGTGAGCTAGGGGCAAAGGGGGGTCTGCGCTTGCCGGAATTTACGTCGGAGTTCGCCGAAGACAGTGGCGGGGCAAGCCAAATTGGGGACAGCCTAGGGGTTCTCGGTGTGTGGATCTTGAGGGGAAACAGAAAGGAGAGGGAGAGGATTAAGAGGGCGTGGTCGAGGGGGAGAATCACTACGGCAGTTAATTGAATTTACGCCAAGAAATTTCGACAAGAAATGGTCAGGGGAGGGGCGTGTTCCTCGCGAGTGAAAACGAAGGGGTGACGTGGCGGTGGGGTCGCGTTGTCAGGGATGGCGTGGGTGTGGTGCACGATGATAAAATATGGTCTGCGGGGGAGGGTGTTGCCAGGTGGGCTCTTGCTGGGCCAGGTTGGGCTGGGGTGTTGGGTTGGGTTTGTTTTCTATTATTATTATTTTCTTCTTATTCCTTTTCCTTTTTCTGTTTCTATTTTCTATTCTTATTTAAATTAATTGATTTAAACCTCAATTTGAATTCAAACCTTTACCAACCTTTTTAGTAGGTTTTATTCAAAACATGTGTTGATTAATTAGTCCACTTTGCAATAATCCAAATATTTTCTTATGATTTAATATTCATTTAAGTGAGGCATTTTTTCTTTATTTAAATAAAACTGAATATGGTTCATAAACCCATATAATTTTATTTAAATAATCTTTTATTCTTTTATTTTTATTTAAATTACATTTCTTCCATTTACCTATGGATTTTAACCATGATTTAAATTGTCTTTGAAATAATTCTTATTTCTTTCTTTCTTTCTTTGTCTTGTAAAATCCATATGTTTTTATTTATAGTTCCAAAATTGGTGATTCCAATTTTTATAATTTTATTTAATATTTATTTATCTTTTTTAAAATCCTTTTAGGATTACTTTGTTCACAATTTGGTGTTGATTTTAGTTAGGAGCTTTATTAGCCTTGGGAATACTTTCTTTTATCTTATTAAAATCATAATTTTTTATCCATGGCTCCAAATTGAATGAAATCAATTCCCATGGTTTTATAATATTGGTGTTTACCATTATTGGCCATTTTAGGAATATTTGTTGCTAAATTTTTATATGGAACAAAGCCATAGTCTTAGAGTGATCATGGAGATGATTTCTTTCATTGGGGTTTAGAGTTTTGGTTCAACTTTTCCAAGTGATTTAAATTCAAGATACATTGCACGTAGGGATGCATTTGACATGTTTGAAAATTTGTTTGTTTCCTTTTCATTAAATATTTTTTCAAGTAGGGTTTTGATGTTTCCATTTAGAAGCAACATTTTTATTTTCACCCTAAATTTCAACATTTGTTTCTTTTGTTTGTTTATTTTTTCACATTTCAAAATTTGGAAAATTTTGGGATGTGACAATGTTGTGTTTGATTTGTGTAGGTGTGAGGTCGTATCACCTTAGTTCCCACAGCCGAACCACTAGGGGGTGTGCGACATCCCTAGTTTCTGTGTTCCGACATGTGACAAAGATCATACAAACTACCACGTGGCAAACTCCGCTATCGGCCAGTTACCACCGTTAATAGACACAAAAACCATGGTAGAATCTAGGTCTAGCCAAAGGTTTGCTAATTATTAAGTGGGCCAACCCACTAGGGGATCCCAATAAGAAGATAGCTTGCTACTATTTCATCCTGCACTATTTAAAGTGGGCCCATAACTACAGCCCGCTATGACCTATAAACTTTCCGGCCCATGACTATTTCAGCCTACACAAGGCCCATATTAGTCCAATATTATGCGTCCCATTACAAGCGTATGCCACATTGGTCTAGTACTGTTAAGGCTTGTGTTAGGCATGTCACTATTCTTAAAGCACATCATGGGCCGCCCACTAACGACCCTTTTGTGATTAGGTCCGCTGCTATTCTAGCATGTTCCTATTCTAGCATGTTACTATTCTGGCCTTTTATTGTTCCGGCCTTTTACTCTTAAGGCCTTATACTATTGTCGCCTTTTACTGTTCAGGCCCATACGTTTTTTGGCCCTTCATGTTTATCCGGCCTGTCATGATTCTGACCTGTTACTATTTTGGCTGTTCTAGCCTGTTACTGTTCTTAGAGCCCGTCTGTGGGTCGGACCATTACTTTTACGATCTTTTGCAGTTTCGGCATTTCTGAGGCCCATGACAATACAATAAAGGTGTATAATCCACGAGCATCTTTTTGTAGGGTTCGCAGCATAGAAAACAAAAAATTTCCTACGTTGGGAACTATGTACCAAGATCTATCTACTAGATACAAACAACGGGCGGATGTATATCCGTAGAGAACATACCCTTGAAGACCGACAAAGCTTAACGAGTTCAACTCGTGGTTGATGCAGACGATCTCTTGCCGATCTCAAGATCGAGAGGAAGTCCTAGCGCCGCAAAGCAGCAGTGCATCCGTGCTCGCACACACGTACAAGACACCGGGCAACCTCCGCCACCTCGTTCCAGCGATGCAGCGGAAGCACAACCCTTTCTTGCCGAATAGCCACCGGGAACATGTATCTCGCTAGTCCAAGACCATGGGGGACAAATTATAGAGGGGGAGATAGATCCTTCACGAGGAGGTGTGAGAGACAAGTGAGGAGGGGGGCTCCTTTTATAGGAGGAGGGGGAACCCCAAGGGGGTGGCCGGCGCATGGGGCTGCCCCCTTGCCCTCCCCTCTTCATGTGGGTGGACACTCCACTAACAAAAGTCCTTTAAATTCCCTCCAATCAAAAGTCCAGTCAAATTCCCATTAAATTTCCACCAAATTTAATGCAAACTCTCATTAAATAAAACTCTTTTATTTTATTCAGAATTTTGTCAATTAATTTAATGACAAACATTCACAAATAACCCCTTGCTAGAATTCCATTTCACATGCATAACCACTTTATGCAATTTCACCCAAAAACCTGTTTCGGTATCTAGTGAAATAAATTCCTGCGCTTGTTTATTCTTTCGGCATGAAACATTTGCTCCAACTGGATGCCAGTGTCCCTTAAGTGTGTCACCCTACGGTTCGCGAATAATGCGGACATGATCGAGAACCTTCTCCGATCAATAATCAGTAGCGGGACCTGGAGATCCATACTGACTCCCACACATTCAACGAAGACTTTTCCTGTGATCGGCGGAACCTTTTACGCTTGTATCTTAATCCCTTTGTTTCATGATATATTACATGTCCGAGATTCGATCATCGGTATCTCCATACCTAATTTGATCTCGTTACTGACATGCACTCTTTTCTCGTTCCCGTGATATAACATTCTAGTGATCAAATCACTTGCTTGCAAGCTAACCAATGTGATATCACCGAGAGGGCCCAGAGCATATCTATCCGTCATCAAGATGAACAAATTCCACTCTTGATCCATGATTCTCAACATAACACTTTAGTATCTTTGAAGCCATCTTTATAATCACCCAGTTACGGAGTGACGTTTGATGTCAACAAGAAACTCTTCCGGTGTTAGTGATTGGCATGATCTCATGGTCTAAGGATTAGGACTACTTCGTAGTTTGTTTATAGAAATATAAACTCAATGACTTTGATCGTAATGATATACTTCGGATGAATGTTCATCACACCATTACACTAATGTTTTGATCTCGTTATTAACAACATCCAATGTCTATGATCAGGAAACCGTGATCATCTTGTTAATCAACGAACTAGTTTATGAGAGAGGCATAACTAGGAACTTTATGTTTGTTTATTAAACACACTTGTATTAACATTTCCGTATTAATACAATTATAGCATGCAAAATAAACATATATCATATACTTGGAATACACATAATAAACATTTTATTATTGCCTCTCAGGGCATATTCCCTTCAGTCTCCCACTTGCACTAGAGACAATAGTCTAGTTACATTGTGATGTATCTAACACCCATGGAGTTCTGGTGTAGATCATGTTTTGCTCTAGGGAGAGTTTTAGTCAATGGATCTGCTACATTGAGATCCGTATGTACTTTACTAATCTTTATATCTCCATCCTTGACATGCTCGCGGATGGAGTGAAACCGGCGCTTAATATGCTTAGAATGCTTGTGAGACCTTGGCTCTTTGGCATTGGCAATGGAACCATTGTTGTCACAATAGATCACCATTGGGTCAAACGCGTTTGCAACCACACCTAGTTCGGATATGAACTCCTTCATCCAAACTGCTTCCTGAGCCGCTTCTGAAGCAGCAACATATTCGGCCTCCGTTGTTGATCCTGCCACCACAGGTTGTTTGGAGCTCCTCCAACTAACCGCTCCGCAATTCATGAGAAATACGTATCCGGATTGAGACTTAGAGTCATCCGGATAGGTGTCAAAGCTAGCGTCGACATAACACTTAGCGACGAGCTCTTCTTCACCTCCGTATACAAGAAACATATCCTTAGTTCTTCGCAAGTACTTAAGGATATTCTTGACCGCTTTCCAGTGTTCTGAACCTGGATCCGATTGGTACCTACTAGTCAAACTAATAGCATGTGCCACATCCGGTCTTGTACATAGCATGGCGTACATTATAGAGCCTATGGCTGAAGCATAGGGGACCTTGTCCATTATCTCTCTTTCTTCCGCCGAAGCCGGACTTTGAGTCTTACTCAATGTCGTGCCTTGTGTCATAGGTAAGAAACCCCTTCTTACTATCTTCCATTTTAAACTTCTTTAAAATCTTATCAAGGTATGTACTTTGCGATAGCCCTATTAGGTGCCTAGATCTATCTCTATAGATCTTTATGCTAATATGTATGACGCTTCACCTAGGTCCTTCATTGAAAATTTGCTGTTTAGATAACTTTTAACACTGTTTAAAAGATCTATATCATTTCCGATCAATAATATGTCATCCACATATAATATCAGAAATGACACATTGCTCCCACTCACTTTCTTGTAAATACAAGCTTCTCCATAAGTTTGGACAAATCCAAACTCTTTGATCACCTCATCAAAGCGGAGATTCCAACTTCTTGATGCTTGCTTATTTCCATAGATGGATCGCTGAAGCTTGCACACCTTGTTAGCATCCTTAGGATCGACAAAACCCTTTGGTTGTATCATATACAACTCTTCTTCAATATTACCATTGAGAAACGCGGTTTTGACATCCATCTGCCATATCTCATAATCGAAATATGCAGCAATTGCTAACATAATCCTAACTGACTTTAGCATCGCTACGGGAGAGAATGTCTCATCATAGTCAACTCCTTGAATTTGTCAAAACCCCTTTGCGACAAGTTGAGCTTTATAGACGGTTACGTTACCATCAGCATCAGTTTTCCTTTTGAAAATCCATTTGTTCTCCACGGCCTTTCGGTCCTGAGGTAAGTCCACCAAGTTCCAAACTTGATTTTCATACATGGATTCCATCTCGTATTTCATGGATTCTAACCATTTGTTGGAATCCGGGCTCATCATCGCTTCTTCATACGTCGCAGGGTCATCATTTTCATCAACCATGAAATTCATGACAGGATTTCCGTATAGCTCGGGAGATGCACGCTTCCTTCTTGACCTGCGAGTTTCGGTAGTACTTTCTTTCGGAGTTTCATGATCATTATCATTAGTTCCCTCTTCAACAGGTGAAGCCAACTCCGGAACAACTTCCGGCGCTGCGCTACTCGCCATACTTTGAAGAGAAGGTTCAATAACCTCTTCAAGTTCTACCTTCCAACTACTCACACGTTTCGCGAGAAACTCTTTCTCTAGAAGGGATCCATTCTTGGCAAAAAAAAACCTTTCCCTCGGATCTGTGATAGAAGGAATACCCAATAGTTTCCTTAGGGTATCCTATGAAGACGCATTTTTCCGCTTTGGGTTCGAGTTTATCCAGTTGAAGTTTCTTCACATAAACATCGCATCCCCAAACATTAAGAAATGACAGCTTAGGTTTGTTTCCAAACCACAATTCATACGGTGTCTTTTCAACGGATTTAGATGGTGCGCGATTTAAAGTGAATGCAGCAGTTTCTAGTGCATAGCCCCAAAATGACAATGGCAAGTCCGTCAGAGACATCATAGATCGAACCATATCTAATAAAGTACGATTACGACGTTCCGACACACCATTTCGCTGTGGTGTTCCGGCAGGTGTGAGTTGTGAAACAATTCCACATTCTTTCATGTGAGTGCTAAACTCGTAACTTAGATACTCACCTCCACGGTCGGACCGTAGAAATTTGATCTTTCTATTACGATGATTTTCCACTTCATTCTGAAATTCCTTGAACTTTTCAAAGGTTTCAGACTTTTGTTTCATCAAGTAGATATAACCGTATCTACTCAAATCATCTGCGAAAGTAACAAAATAACGATATCCACCTCGCGCTGACACACTCATTGGACCACATACATCAGAATGTATGATTTCCAATAAATCTGTCGCCCGTTCCATTGAACCAGAAAAAGGCGTTCTAGTCATCTTGCCCATAAGGCATGGCTCACATGTATCAAATGATTCATAATCAAGTGATTCCAAAAGTCCATCCGAATGGAGCTTCTTCATGCGTTTAACGCCAATATGACCTAGACGGAAGTGCCACATATATGCGGATATATCATCATTTAGTTTAATCCTTTTAGCATCAACATTATGAATATGTGTAACATTATTATCGAGATCCAAAAGAAATAAACCATTCATCATCGGTGCATGACCATAAAAGATTTCATTCATATAAATGGAACAACCATTGTTCTCGGATTTAAATGAATAACCACTTCGCATCAAACACGATCCAGATACAATGTTCATTCTTAGTGCAGGCACCAGATAACAATTATTCAAGTTTATAACTAATCCCGATGGCAAGTGGAGAGGCAGCGTTCCGACGGCGATCACATCAACGCTTGATCCATTGCCGACACGCATCTTGACCTCACCCCTTGCTAGCGGTCGCTTGTTTCGCAGCCCCTGATTCGAGTTACAAATATTAGCAAATGAACCGGTATCAAATACCCAGGTGCTACTGCAAGAACTAGTCAAGTACACATCAATAACATGTATATCATATATACCTTTGTTTGCCTTGCCGGCCTTCTTGTCTGCCAAATACTTGGGGCAGTTGCGCTTCCAGTGGCCAGTCCCCTTACAATAGTAGCACTCGGTATCAGACTTAGGTCCAACTCGGGGTTTCTTTTCAGGCACGGCAACAGGCTTTCCGCCCTTACTTCCCTTCCGTTTTCCCTTCTTGTCTTTCTTGAAACCAGTGTTCCTATTGATCATCAACACTTGATGTTCCTTTTTGATCTCCACTTCTGCAGTTTTAAGCATTGATAGAAGCTCGGGGAGAGACTTCTTCATGCCTTGCATATTATAGTTCATCACGAAGCTCTTATAGCTAGGTGGTAGAGACTGCAGAACATGATGGATGCCTAAGTCAATGGGAATCGATATTCCCAAGGACACAAACTTATCGGCGTACCCGACATCTTGAGTACATGCTCACTAACGGAGTTGTGCTCTTCCATCATGCAGCTAAAGAACTTTTCTGAAGCGTTGTAGCTCTCTACAGCAGCATGTGTGTCGAAAATCATTTTCAACTCACCCATTGTATCAAAAGCATTGCCATTTTTGAAACGCTTTCGAAGTTCCGGCTCTATCCCATACAATATGCCGCAATGAACTAAGTTGTGGTCCTCCTGACGAGTCTGATAGACATTCTTCTCCTCCTCAGGGGCATCATCAAAAGGTGGGGGGCCTAATGGCGCTTCTAGCACATATTGCTTTTGTGCAGCAGAGAGGAGAATCCTCAAATTCATGGCCCATTCGGTAAAGTTGCTACCGTTCGTTGCAAGTTTCTCTTTCTCCATGAACACATTGAAATTAAAAGCAGGTGGTGCCATATACAACAGAATTTGTAAAGTTTAGACTAAGTGTATGATAGATTGAGTTCAACTGATCCATATTACGAATGAACTCCCACTCAAAAACGACATCCCTCGTGCCTTTTTGGTGATTACATGAACCAAATCCACTATACCAAGTCCGATCATCACGTGAGTCGGTGTAGCTTCAAAGGCGAGAATCAAATGGGCATCATATCAACTATATGACTCATGCTTAACCTTTCGGTCCGTGTTTCGAGGCCATGTATGTACATGCTAGGCTCGCCAAGTTAGAACCTTAGTATTCGCGTGTGTAACTGTTTTACACCCGAAATATGGTCGTGGATCCAAGAACACCCGATCATCACGTGATGTCTTGGAGCGACGAAAACATAATCGGTGCATACTAAAGGAAGAACACATTCTTATCTTGATATTTAAAAGAGGGATCATCTTATTATGTTAACAAAGCGCTAAACAAGCAATATAAGATGCATTCAAACATCACATGTTTATTAGTGAAATGATATGGTTCCCCGCATATGATCTCTATCATGTGCACCGTGGCATGATCACTATCATACCTATATGTGTAAGTCCAAGGTATATGGAGATTACACGTTATGTATGTTGTAAGAGTATCATCTCATAATTCTACTTACAACATTACCATATCATAACACTAGCCCAGCAACAATCTAAACTAGACGCCTCTAATTTATCCATTGCAAGTTTTACGTGGCTTAGGGCTTTCGAGATAGAACCGTTCTTACCTACGAACATGAACCACAACGAGGATAACCAAATTGTTGACAACTCGTTGCAAAATAGATATTGACTATAGTAGGAGAGACAGACACCCGCTAGCCACTTATGCAAACTAGTTGCATGTCAAGCGTGGAACAGGTCTCATGTGCGAGGACATGTAAAGTTTGTCCCGGCCGCTTCATCCCACTATGCCACCAATATCCAAAATTACAACTAAGGAGTAACAACATGATCATCATCGCCCACATACTCATATGTGTACTACCCGTGTAAAGTATCTACGCATAGATCCGGCTCTGATACCACTGTAGGGTTCGCAGCATAGAAAACAAAATTTTTCCTACGATGGGAACTATGTACCAAGATCTATCTACTAGATACAAACAACGGGCGGATGTATATCCGTAGATAACATACCCTTGAAGACCGACAAAGATTAACGAGTTCAACTCGTGGTTGATGCAGACGATCTCTTGCCGATCTCAAGATCGAGAGGAAGTCCTAGCGCCGTAAAGCAGCAGCGCATCCGTGCTCGCACACACGTACAAGACACCGGGAAACCTCCGCCTCCTCGCTCCAGCGATGCAGCGGAAGCACAACCCTTTCTTGCCGAATAGCCACCGGGAACATGTATCTCGCTAGTCCGAGACCATGGGGGATAAATTCTAGAGGGGGAGAGAGATCCTTCACGAGGAGGTGTGAGAGACAAGTGAGGAGGGGGGCTCCTTTTATAGGAGGAGGGGGAACCCCAAGGGGGTGCCGGCGCATGGGTCTGCCCCCTTGCCCTCCCCTCTTCATGTGGGTGGACACTCCACTCACAAAAGTCCTTTAAATTCCCTCCACTCAAAAGTCCACTCAAATTCCCATTAAATTTCCACCAAATTTAATGCAAACTCTCATTAAATAAAACTCTTTTATTTTATTCAGAATTTTGTCAATTACTTTAATGACAAACATTCACAAATAACCCCTTGCTATAATTCCATTTCACATGCATAACCACTTTATGCAATTTCACCCGAAAACCTGTTTCGGTATCTAGTGCAATAAATTCCTGCGCTTGTTTATTCTTTCGGCATGAAACATTTGCTCCAACTGGATTCCAGTGTCCCTTAAGTGTGTCACCCTACAGTTCGCGAATAATGCGGACATGATCGAGACCCTTCTCCGATCAATAATCAGTAGCGGGACCTGGAGATCCATACTGACTCCCACACATTCAACGATGAATGTTCCTGTGATCGTCGGAACCTTTTACGCTTGTATCTTAACCCCTTTGTTTCACGATATATTACATGTCCGAGATTCGATCATCGATATCTCCATACCTAGTTTGATCTCGTTACTGACATGCACTCTTTTCTTGTTCCCGTGATATAACATTCTAGTGATCAAATCACTTGCTTGCAAGCTAATCAATGTGATATAACCGAGAGGGCCCAGAGCATATCTATCCGTCATCGGGATGAACAAATTCCACTCTTGATCCATGATTCTCAACATAACACTTTAGTAGCTTTGAAGCCATCTTTATAATCACCCAGTTACGGAGTGACGTTTGATGTCAACAAGAAACTCTTCCGGTGTTAGTGATTGGCATGATCTCATGGTCTAAGGATTAGGACTACTTCATAGTTTGTTTATAGCAATATAAACTCAGTGACTTTGATCGTAATGCTATACTTCAGATGAATGTTCATCACACCATTACACTAATGTTGTGATCTCGTTATTAACAACATCCAATGTCTATGATCAGGAAACAGTGATCATCTTGTTAATCAACGAACTAGTTTATGAGAGAGGCATAACTAGGAACTTTCTGTTTGTTTATTAAACACACATGTATTAACGTTTCCGTATTAATACAATTATAGCATGCAAAATAAACATCTATCATATACTTGGAATACACATAATAAATATTTTATTTTTGCCTCTCAGGACATATTCCCTTCACTTTTATGGTTCATCGTTGGCCCAATACAAGACGTGCCAATAACAAAGCCCGATACATTCCCTAATAAACTTGGTTGTCCCAGTTCTAATACTGCCTACCACCATATGTGGAAAACATCAATTAAATGCCTACATGGACTATCGATTTACCTAGATATTAATTCATATACAAACTTCTTTAAATTATTACATATTATCAACAAACTCAAGTTCGGCATTTGAGTTGACAATCAAGATTGAGCCCATGGATAGTAGAGTTCTGAATTTGGTTTCTCAATCTATCACCTACATCTCTCTTTTCAGTGTGATAGCTACATTGGAAAACCACCTTGAGACATAATCTTGCAGCCCCCTCTTTGGTGGCGATAGCAATACTTGCAGTCTAAAACTAAGTAATAACAATTTAATACATCAAACAAGGCAAACTGCTCATTTGATTGATATGACAGGAGGTATGAACTAGAGTTTAGTATTGGTCAATGGTTAAATTATTGACCAAGACATCAACAAACATGACAAACAAGCATTAAACAAGTGTTCTTACCTGAAACGAGCAATCAAAAAATGTGTGAGTGGCTTAGAATTTTAGCAAATATGAACTATACAGGTCATTTCAAAAAATACAAATGGACGTAGTTGTATATCCTGGAAGGCAAGAGATGTTGGGTGACTCAGAATTTATGGTGAGCAACACAATGGCATGCAGTTACTGTCGTAGCTAATAATGAACTAGATATAAATTATAATGGCCTTATACAAGAACTTGTGGAGTAGGAATGGAAACCACTAATGAACTATATAGTAGAGGATAGCTATGGCGTTGCTTAGGACTAAACAGAACCAGATATGAAATATAACGACATCATTTGTGAACCTGTAGAACAGGACAAGAAAGAGTTAAACAAGTGTGCCCACAATGAAACTAGCAGTCAAACAAAGTTTTTGTTAGAATTTCAAAAAATATAATGTAGCCAGGTAATTTCAACACACATATATATAGAAGCAGTTGTATATCCTGGAATGCAAGAGACGTTGGCTCAATCAAAATTTGCGGTGAGCTACAAAATGGCATGCATTTACAGTCATATCTAAGAATGAGGCAGGTACAAATTATAACGGCATCATATGAGAACTTGTAGAGCAGGAATGGAAACCACAAATGAACTATACAGTAGAGGATAGTTATGTTCTTTCTTAGTATGAACCAGAACCAGATACGAACTATAATTGCATCGCTTGTGAAACGGTAGAATAGGACAAGAAAGAATTAAACATGTGTGCCTACAAATAAATCAGCAATTAAACAAAGTGTTTCTTACAATTTTAGCAAATATAAACTAGTCGGGTCATTTCAAAAAAAATGGAAGCAGTTGTATATCCTAGAATGCAAGAGACATTGGTTGACTCAGAATTTGCGGTGAGCTACACAATGGGCACGTAGTTACTTTCGTAGCTAAGATTCAATCAGACAGAAATTATAATGGCATCATAAGAGAACTTGTAGAGCAGGAATGTGAACCACAAATGAACTACATAGTAGATGATAGTTATGCCGTTGCTTAGGATGAACCAACACCAGATAAGGAAACAATGACATCAAAAAAAGTGTTTCTTACAATTTTAGCAAATATAAACTAGCAAGGTCATTTCAAAAAATATATGAAAGATGTATATCCTGGAATGCAACAGACGTTGGGTGACTCGGAATTTGCGGTGAGCTACACAATGGGCATGCAGTTACTTTCATAGCTAGGATTCAACCGGACAGAAATTATAATGGCATCATAAGAGAACTTGTAGAGAAGGAATGCGAACCACAAATGAAATATATAGTAGAGGATACTTATGTCGTTGCTTAGGATGAACCAACACTAGATAAGGAAACAATGACATGAATGGCATGTAGTAATGTCGTTGCTTCAAATTTGCGGTGCGGTAAGAAATGGCATGTGGTTACTGTTGTAGATAGGAATGAACCAGATAGAAATTATAATTGCATCATACGAGAAATTGTAGAGATGGAATGCAAACCACAAATGAACTACATAGTAGAGGATATTTATGTCGTTTCTAAGGACAAACCAGCACCAGTTACAGAATATAATGGCATCACTTTTGAACCTGTATAAGAGGCTATGCAAAGCAACATGTTTACTGTTCCATTTTGAGATCTATGCAAAGAAAAAGAAAGTAGTTAGTGTTGAAACTTTTGAAGAACCATATGGAAACAACAAAACTATAATTGAATTAGTACAAAGAATTCAAAAATTTAGTGTAGGATCAAGCAACGAGAGGGATAGGTAGGAGCCACAGGAGGTGCATGCCAGCATTATTAAGGAGGAGCTGACTATCCAGAAGTACTAGGAGGAGAAAGAATCAGCAACAAGATAAAGTAGATCAAATATTAAGCTAGGAAGGATTAGTAGTTCAAGTACAATAACTAGGATACTAAGCTGATCAAGAAAAAGCACAACACCAACAAGATTCTGCAACATCCATAGTACTAGGTTAATATCCACCACACAGATCATGCAAATAGTTGTTCTTATTATATGAAACCAATAGAATCAAAGATAGAGATGGTTATGCTGCAAATCAATGATGGGAATATGCCCCGAGAGGCAATAATAAAGTTGTTATTATAAGTATTCCAAGTATATGATATATGTTTATTTTGCATGCTATAATTGTATTAATACGAAAATGTTAATACATGTGTGTTTAATAAAAAAATAGAAAGTTCCTAGTTATGCCTCTCTTATAAACTAGATCATTGATTGACAATATGATCACGGGTTCCTGATCATGGATATTGGATGTTGTTAATAACGAGGTCACAACATTTTTGGAATGATGTAATGAATATTCATCCAAAGTATAGAAATACGATCAAAGTTATTGTGTTTATATTGCTATAACATCATACGAAGTAATCTTAATCCTTAGACCATGAGATCATGTCAAGCACTAATACTGGAAGAGTATCTTGATAACAACAAATGTCACGCCGTAACAAGGTGACAATAAAGGTGGGTTTAGTGCTACGAAGGTGTTATGTACAGGCTCACGGATCAAGAGTGGAATTTGTCCATCCTGATGACAGATAGATATACTCTGGGCCCTCTCGGTGATATCACATTAGTTAGGTTGCAAGCAAGTGATGTGATCACTAGAATGTTATATCATGGGAATGAGAAAAGAGTGCATGTCGGTAACGAGATCAAACTAGGTATGGAGATACCGATGATCGAATCTAGGACATGTAATATATCATGAGACAAAGGAATTAAGTTACTAGCGTAAAAGGTTCTCACGATCACAGAAGCCATCATTGAATGTGTGGGAGTCAGTATGGATCTCCAGGTCCCGCTTCTGATTATTGATCCAAGAGGGGTCTCGATCATGTAGGCATTATTCGCGAATTTTAGGGTGACACACTTAAGGGATATCGACACCATTTGGAGCAAATATGTTCTAGATGAAAGAATTACAAAGCGCCGGAATTATTTCACTAGACGCCAGAATTGTTTTGGGTGAAATTGTTGAAATTGTTTCTGCATGTGAAATTGAATAGTAGCAAGGGGATTTATGTGAATGTTTGTTAATTGATGTAATTTACAAAATTTTGAATAAATAAATAAATGGAGATTTATTTAATGAGAGACTACATTAAATTTTGTGGAAATATAATGGGAATTTGAGTGGGATTTATAGTGGAGAAAATGGAGAGGCAATTTGTGAGTGGGAGTTCCACTCACGTGAATTGAGGGAGGGGTGGGGGCAGCCCCGATGCACTAGCCACCCCCTTGGGGTGCCCACCCTCCTCCTATATAAAGCCCCCCTCTCCCTCTCTCTCTCACTCACACCTTCTTGTGAAGGATCTCTCTCCCCCTCTAGAATTATTCCCCCATGGTCTCGGACTAGCGAGATACATGTTCCCAGTGGATTTTTGTCTGGAAGGATCTGCTTCCGCTGCATCGCTAGAGTGAGGAAGCGGAGGTTGTTCGGTGGCTTGAGCGTGAGTGTGATCACGGATGCACTGCTGATTTGCAGAGCTGGACTTCTTCTCGATCTTGAGATCGGCAAGCGTTTGACTACATCATCCATGAGTACAACCTCGTTAAACTTTGTCGGTCCACAAGGGTATGTTCTCTATGTATGTATATCCACCCGTTACTTGTATCTAGTAGATGGATCTCGGTGCTTAGTAGTTCTCATCATAGAATGTTTTTTGTTTTCTATGCTACGAACCCAACAGTGGTATCAGATCCGGATCTATGCGTAGATGCTTTGCACGGGTAGTACACATATGAGTATGTGGGCGATGATGATAATGTTATTGCTTCTTGTTTGTACTTTGGATATTGGTAGTATAGTGGGATGAAGCGGCCCGGACAAAATTTACATGTCCTCGCACATGAGACCTATTCCATGCTTGACATGCAACTAGTTTTACATAAGGGCCTAGCGGGTGTCTATCTCTCCTACTATAGTCAATATCTGATTTACAACGAGTTGCTAATAACTTAGTTATCATCGTTGTGGTTCCATGTTCATAGGTAAGAATGGTTCTATCGTCGAAAGCCCAAATCCATGTAAAACTTGCAATGGATTAATTAGAAGCGTCTAGTTTAGATTGTTGCTGGGCTATTGTCATAATATGGTAATGTTGTAAGTTGATGTATAGTTGATACTCTTACAGCACACCTAACATGTAAGTTCCATAGACCTTGGCCTTACACACAAAGGACTAATAAAGATCATACCACGATGCACATGATAGTGATCAAGTGCAAGAACCATATCATTTCACTTTTCACATATGATGTTTTTGCATCTTATATTGGTTGTTTGGCGTTTTAGTAGCATTATAAGATGATCCATCATTTAGATATCAAGATAGAAATGTGTTCTCCCTTAAGTATGCATAGATTATGTTTTGCCACTTCAAGAAATCACGTGATGATCGGGTGTAATTGAATCCACGATCACATTTCGGGTCTAAGACAGTTTTACACACGCAAATACTAAGGTTCTTACTTGACGAGCCTAGCATGTAGAGACATGGCCTCGAAACACAGACCTAAATATTAATCATGAGTCATATATTTGATATGATGCCCATATAGATGCTCGCCTTTGAAACTACACCAACTCACGTGATGATCGGACTTGGTGTAGTGGATTTGGTTCATGTAATCAACAAAAAGACACGAGGGATGTTGTCAACACCCGGATTTTTCAATCCTAGATGCCTGTTATGCCATACATCGCAATCCCAGGATTACCATTTTTGTGAGACATAACAGAATTGTATACCATAGTACATCATCCATTACAAACGATACATAAGTTCTTACACGAATAGGGATCTCATGATCTAGTTCTTAATACAACATCAAGCAGCGGAATACGTAATAATAACGGCAGCGTAGGCGAAGCTCCATCTTCGGGGTCACAGGCAATGCTGACGATGGGAGATGATCCTAGTTGTCGTAACCTTCCTGGGGTCCATCTTCCAGGTACTCCTCTTCATAGTCTGGCCATGGGAATAGCCAGGGACAAGCCATGAGTACTCTTTAAGTACTCGCAAACTAATACTAACAGGTAAAGGGGTTTTTGAATAATAGGACACTAGGCTCTAGGGTTGTTTTGCAAAAGCCAGATTTATCTCTACTAAGTTCCAAAGCTAGTCACAATTTTATAACTCCTAAGTTGGATCTTTTAACTCATGTCACAACTCTGTTGTGGTCAAGTCAAAGTCTCAAATCATTTCACAAGTCAATTTTTGAGAAGTCTGACGGGGGAACAGTATGGCCACTCCAACTGTCCATAACCGCAGACGCGGCTATTCGAATAGTTTGACACTCTACAGAGATTGTACACTTTCACCACAACATTCTATACATCTGTCAGGAACAAATCCTGAATTCACCATACTCAGTATGCGGATAATCAATCCTAACCTTTCAATTACACGCCCTAGTATAAGCACCTCTCCTGTGAGTTTGGCCTCCCAACCATGACCAACTATCATCTTGGGTACTGCACAGGTGGACAATCTTCACAAGGTAGCCTCAGCTCAGACCTTGGCCGTGAGGGAGCTAATACTAAGGTACATAAGTTTCCAATCAAGCCCTACCCAATATTCGGGTATTGTGGTTGTACGATAAAATTGTAATGGTATCGCATCCAGACAACCATCAGTTTTATAAAAGGGCTAAGGCTCATGCCTCAACATTTTCATCACCAAAATCATCAGGTGTTCGGAAACACATGTCCAAAACATTTCAATCGAATGATCCATCATTCTAAGGTTTTCATAACCATTTTCTCACCAAGTATTCTCATCTAAAGTTGATCAAGTTTTATGCTTAGCACTAGCATCTACAAGTGGGGTTAAGCACTAATGAGGGGTGGTAAACTAGGGAAGTTTCAACTATGTATAACCTTATATCTCAGGATGAGATCAAGGTGTCTAATCTTAGGCCAAATTTTATGCTCTTTATGCAACCTTCAGATAACTTTATATTATCTACCAAACTCTTAAGTAAACTCTAAGTAAGCTTTGATAAAGAAATAAAGTAAGAAGCTTGCAAATAAAACTAGGATTGGTCTATCAAGTGGGTATGATCATATATTCTTAAAGCATATAGTAGGCATGGTAACAAGCAAGTATTTGCTTACATAGGTAAAGTATCTTGCAAGTGTTAGCTTGCATCAATGTCAATATAAGCTTGTAAATTGCAAGTGTTAGCTTGCCTTGTGCAGAACAGTGGTTGAAGTTCTCCTCGGCTTCTTCTTCGTAGTATCCTCCTTCCTCCTCGTATCCTTGGTCGGTACTAGCGTCTATGAATAAATACGAGGTACACAATCACCAAACAGTACTTAACTACTTGCAATCATCACACACAGGGGTCCTATAGATGATCTAGCATCATCTCTAACATTACAAGGTTAAGGCTTGGTTTAATTCCTTTTATTTTTAGAAAAGTAATTTCTACTCATTGAAAAACTACTTAAGATTTAATATTCTCTAACCCAAACATGGGATCATGTTGACACATGTCATCACCACATATTGTAGTCCAAGGGAATGTGATTTAAAGTGGTGTCACAATTTAATAAGGTTTTATCCTTTTATTTTATTTAAATGTAATGACTAGAAATGCCTATGTAGCATTCTATTTATTACTTGAACATTATTTCTGCAAGTAAACCTATATATTTTTATATCACAATTTAATAAGGTTTTACCCTTTTATTTTATTTAAATGTAATGACTAGAAATGCCTATGTAGCATTCTATTTATTACTTGAACATTATTTCTGCAAGTAAACCTATATATTTTTATATATTCTGAAAGTTATGGTTAAATGTGATTTTTGAGAATTGGAATCAACTCAAAAGCTATTATGTTTTAAATTTGAAAAATGTTTGAATGCAAAAAAGCTTCTGCCTTGTTATTTTTACCATGTATGATCTATAGATCCAAATGACTTGAATCCAACGGGCTTGGATTCAGCATTCACAGACCTTTCCAACAAAATTGGTTTCATTCAAATTGGTGCACTGAATCGATCTGGATTGATTTTTGAAAATGGGTATAGAAGTGTGTTTGAATTAAAAAGAAAAAGATCTAATTCAAATCACTGGGCTGCGCGGGAAAAGTTACTGGGCCGGCCTGCTAAGCGTAGTGCTCCCGCGGGCTGCTTGAGAGGGAGTCCCCACTTGCCAGTGAGACAGGGAGGGGCGAAGCGGTACGGGGAAATGTGGTGCGTTCGATCTGATTCTAATCCAACGGCTGGGAGTCATCGTCGACCGAGACAACGCCGGCGAGAAAGAAACCTAGCGCGGCCAGTGAGGGTTGCTGGGGGCTCACCGGGGTAACTTTCCTTTGAGTTGGAAATGATGCATTCCCTTCAATGGCGACACTTCCAGATAAACAAAATCTCCTATGTTGAAGGCGAGGTCTCTACGTCTCTTGTCGGCGTAACTCTTCTGTCGGGATTGGGCGGTCTTGAGGTTCTCATGAATCTTGTGAACCTTCTCTTCTACTTCTCGTAGGATGTCGGGTCCGAAAATCTGACTCTATCCTACTTCCGACCAGTTCAAAGGGGTACGACACTTCCTTCCGTACATGAACTCAAATGGGGCCATTTGCAAACTGTCTTGGTAACTGTTGTTGTAGGAAAATTCTGCAAATGGCAGACAGTCTTCCCACTTGGATCCATATTCTAACACACATGCTCTCAGCATATCTTCGAGTATTTGATTTACTCGCTCCGTTTGTCCATCGGTCTGAGGGTGATACGCGGTACTAAAATCTAAGCGGGTTCCTAAACCTTCTTGGACTTTCTTCCAAAATCTCGAGGTAAACTGTGTTCCTCGATCTGATACAATGTTCTTAGGGACTCCGTGCAAACTGATGATTCTAGCAATGTATAACTCCGCTAGCTTTGAACTCTGATATGTGGTTTTGACGGGTAAGAAATGGGCGACTTTGGACAATCTGTCCACTATGACCCAGATAGAGTCATTTACCCTACTAGAAGTAGGCAGTCCAGTGATAAAGTCCATTCCTACAGAATCCCATTTCCATTCCGGAATCTGCAAAGGTTGCAACAATCCAGCGGGTCTTTGATGTCCTGCCTTGACTCGCTGGCATATATCACACTTGGCGATGTAGCTTCCGATTTCTCTCTTCATTTTATGCCACCAAAATTGCTCTTTCAAATCTTGATACATCTTATTTCCTCCGAGATGGATAGAATAAAGAGTATCATGAGCCTCCTTCAAAATAACTTCTTTCAACTCAGAATCTGCTGGTATACAAAGGCGTCCTTTGTACCACAGAACTCCTTCTTCGTCTTCGGTGAATCCGGGTACTTTGCCTGTACCGATATGACGCTTGATTCCGTCGATACTGGCATTTCCCTTCTGCGCCTCTTTAATCTGACTGATCAAAGTGGGCTGAAGTTCTATGCTAGCCAAAAATCCTTCACTTACTAATTCCATTCGAAAATCTTCCATCTCTTTGTGCAAACTTGGTTGCTCCTTCAAAATCATGGAGTTCAAGCGGCACGGCAATCTTCTAAGGGCATCGGCTACTACGTTGGCTTTACCAGGGTGGTAGTGAATGTCCAGGTCGTAATCCTTGATTAGCTCAATCCATCTTCTCTGCCTCATATTTAGCTCCTTCTGAGTGAATATATACTTTAGGCTCTTGTGATCCGAATAAATCTCACAACAATTTCCCATCAGGTAATGTCTCCATGTCTTCAGGGCTAGAACTACGGCTGCGAGTTCGAGGTCATGGGTTGGGTAATTTTGCTCATGTTGCTTCAATTGTCGGGATAGATAAGATATAACATTGCCTTCTTGCATTAGCACACATCCGAGACCAATCTTGGATGCGTCACAATACACATCGAAGGGCTTTGTGATATCCGGCATGATTAAGATTGGGGCTGATATCAATCTCCTCTTGAGTTCTTGAAAACTCGCTTCACACTTGTCTGTCCATTCAAACTTCTTGTCCTTCTTCAGCAATTGGGTCATGGATCGGGCGATACTCGATAATCCTTCTACGAATTTGCGATAATATCCCGCCAATCCGAGGAATGCACGAACTTGGGTTTGAGTGGTTGGGGCTTGCCAATCTTCTACATCTTTCACCTTGGAAGGGTCAACGGCAATTCCTCCGGCTGATACAATGTGACCGAGGAATCCTACCTCCTATAACCAGAATTCACATTTGCTAAACTTGGCATACAACTGATGCTCTCTAAGGGTTCCAAGAATGGTCCTTAGGTGTAGCTCATGTTCTTCTTCTGATTTGGAATAAATCATAATGTCATCGATGAAAACAACGACAAACTTATCCAGGAAGTCCATAAAACTCTTATTCATGAGGTTCATGAAATAAGCGGGGGCATTGGTTAATCCGAAAGACATGACTGTATACTCGTATAGTCCATATCTGGTGGTAAAGGCAGTCTTTGGAATATCCTCTGCACGAATTTTGAGTTGATGATAACCAGTCCTAAGATCAATCTTAGAAAATACTTTGGCATCGGTGAACTGATCAAATAAATCTTCTATTTTGGGAAAGGGGTACTTGTTCTTGATGGTGACATCATTCAACTTGCGATAATCCGTACACAAACGGTTACCTCCATCCTTCTTGTCCACAAACAAGACAGGTGATCTCCATGGGGACGCACTTGGTTGAATTAATCCAATTTCCAACATGGAATCCAGTTGCTTCTTCAGTTCTGCGAGCTCTGACGGGTTCATACTATAGGGTCTCTGGGCTATGGGTCCAGTTCCGGGGATTAGTTCAATGATAAACTCGATATCCCGATCTGGGGGCATACCGGGCAAAACATCTGGAAATACATCGGGGTATTCACATACTATCCGGACTTGGTCAATGGTAGGTTGGGTTATACTCTTGTTGCATTTGAATTGACGAGGTAAGGTTTCAGATATATGCTCGACTGGTATTCCGGCGGTACTGGTCATAGTGATGGCTTTCTTGGCACAGTCAATTAATCCTTTTTGTTTGGACATCCAATCCATTCCTAGTACTACTTCCAAACCTATGCCATGGATTCGGATAGGGACGGCTTTGCAAATTTGCCTAGCCTTTGTGGTTGATCCGGGAATTTGCACAATCATCACATGCTTCAATTTGGTTGGTTGAATTTTACTAGTGCATGCAAATTCTTCGGTGACAAATGAATGCGATGCACCAGAGTCAAACAACACTCGTGCAAGTACTGAATTAACAGAAAACATACCTAGCACGACGTCTGGCGCTTCCTGAGCTTCTTCAGCATGCATGAGAAAAAGACGACCATTGCGGTTGAGTGAATTCCCTAGGGTAAATCTTCTTCCGGGCTGAACACGATGCTGCTGCTGAGCTAGGGCATTGGAATTGGGGGCTGTAGCATTCTTCTTGTTGGGGCACTCGTTGGAATAGTGGCCTTTATTTCCACATTCATAACAAGTCACTTGTGACTTGTCCTTGGCTGCGACAGGCACAGCATTACTTCCAGTCCTAGGGGCAGTGTTGGTGTTGGCGGTAGCATTGTTGTTGTTGAACTTGGGTGGGGCACGGTTGAAATTGCTAGAGTTGCCGGGGTTGTTGTGATTTCCTCCGGGTCTAGGGTTTCCACGGTTGGGGTAGGTTGGACGGTTCATCGGGGTTTTGTGGGTTCTAAGGGCAAATCCTGGAGATGGGTTGGGGCGATACTTTGGGATCTGATGGGTTCCTGGCTGATGCATCATGCGACTCTTGCGGTTCTCATTGGCTTGGTTGATCTTTCCTTCCATCTGGATAGCGGAGTCGACAAGGGCTTCAATATCCGCAAAGGGGATATTGACTAACACCGTCTGCATCTCATCATGCAGACCATTCAGGAATCTTTCTTTCTTCTTGGCTTCAGTGTCTAGTTCATCCGGGGCATACCTAGCTAATGACAAAAATTTGTCACGGTATTCCACTACAGTCATCCTTCCTTGCTTTAGCTCTCTGAACTCGTCTCTCATTCTCTTGATCAAACCCGGTGGCACATGAGTTCTGCTAAACTTGACCTTGAATTCCTCCTAGGTCATCATCTGGCCTCCGGTCATTGCACGAACACTGTTCCACCATACCCTGGCATCTTCGGCTAGATAATGGGTGGCAAACAGAACTTTCTCATTGGCTTCCACTCCAGCGACTTCTAGGTTATTTTCCATGGTTTGCAGCCAATCATCGGCATCTAGGGGCTCTTCCGACTTAGTGAAAACATGTGGGTTGGTGTTCTGGAAATTCTTGAGCTTAGATCCATGGTTGTCCTGATTTATGTGGCCTTGGTTGTTGTGGGCTAGCTGGGCTATCTGCTGCAGGGTGGCTAGGTTGGATTGACGTTCCGCTCTTTCAGCTTCGCGGTCAGAAGTCAACATTTGCAGAATCTGCAACATCGGGTCCGGGGCTGAACCACTTCCTCCACGTGGCATCTGAAGATTGAGGTAGATCATGAGAAAAGAGGGAAATTTCTAAGCTTTTTGGTCTTTGAAAAGTTTTTAAAGTTTGACTCAGATTTTTCTAGCAACTTGCTTTTTCATTCATTCATTCATAGCACCCATTACAACACACACCACAACAAAGAAAAACAGATGGTTTTAAGAACCATTCTGAGAACTACGATACAGTGGGACCGAATACTACTCACTACGCTAGTGCTCAAGTGCTACTAATCCTAGGAGTCTGTGGCTTCATCATCTTCATCATCATCGATGAAGGCGAAATCATCCTCATCGGTGAAGAAGTCCATGGCTTGATCCTCCAGAAAATCATCATCATCGCTAAGATAGGAGTAAGGGTCTTCACGAAGATCCTCTCCGGCATTCTCCCTTTCCTCCAACTGCATGTCTCTCTCGTGGATGGTCTCCTCCAAAGATGAGATGCGGTGGCGAAGACGGGCAATGATGCGCTCCTTCTTGTCGAGCTGACGGCGACGAGACTTGCGATCCTTTGCTATCATGGAGATGGTCTAATCCTTCGTCTTGATGATGGCAGACTTGTGGTTGGAGTAGTCACGGCAGTTGTCCAACTCCTGCTGACGATCGTAGATCATGAAGCTAAGGTGGTCCAATTGAGTCTTCAGCTCGGGTGGTATGGGGCTTCCAGGGGTTGTCCATTTGCATCACGCCTTAGGAAAAACTCAAAGAGAGTACCCTTGATCTGATTGATGCTCTCCCCACACAGAAGGGAAAGAGCTTCATGCATTGCTCTGGCAAGTCCATCGAGCCAGTTGTTTTCCCTCAAGGTAAACTGAATTCCCTCCGCAGTGGGAGGTTCAATCTTTCCTCGGAGACTTGCAACAATTAGCCACTGCAGGTCTTTTCCTCCTTGATCATTGAGCTGAGCTCCGAAGAACTCGGGGTGCGGACGCTCCAGAAGTTCTGAAAGCTGGTCCAAATCCCTCTCAAAGATAAGGTCTCCTCCATTCCCAAGTTGGTAAAACTTGCTGTACTTCACGTCCATCTATAAAAATAGAGGATGAGTAGGTTAGCAAAGTGATCAAGTGTGTCAAAATTTTATGTATTTTGCAAGAGTTTTTGAGGAACATGAATTTTTATGAAAGAATCAAAGAGATAAGAATGAGAATAAGTTTTTGTAAATATTTGTTTTCTTTGGTTTTGAAACTATGTTTTTGGTTCAAACGTCCAGTCTAACTAGGGTCTCCTATGGTCAGGATGGCTCTGATACCAACTTGTCAACACCCGGATTTTTCAATCCTAGATGCCTGTTATGCCATACATCGCAATCCCAGGATTACCATTTTTGCGAGACATAATAGAATTGGATACCATACTACATCATCCATTACAAACGATACTACACTAATAGGGATCTCATGATCCAGTTCTTAATACAACATCAAGCAGCAGAATACGTAATAATAACGGTAGCATAGGCGAAGCTCCATCTTCGGGGTCACAGGCAATGCTGACGATGGGAGATGATCCTAGTTGTCGTAACCTTCCTGGGGTCCATCTTCCAGGTACTCCTCTTCATAGTCTGGCCATGGGAATAGCCAGGGACAAGCCATGAGTACTCTTTAAGTACTCGCAAACTAATACTAACAGGTAAAAGGGTTTTTGGATAATAGGACACTAGGCTCTAGGGTTGTTTTGCAAAAGCCAGATTTATCTCTACTAAGTTCCAAAGCTAGTCACAATTTTATAAATCCTAAGTGGGATCTTGTAACTCATGTCACAACTCTGTTGTGGTTAAGTCAAAGTCTCAAATCATTTCACAAGTCAATTTTTGAAAAGTCTGACGGGGGAACAGTATGGCCACTCCAAGTGTCCATAACCGCGGACGCGGCTATTCGAATAGTTTGACACTCTACAGAGATTGTACACTTTCACCACAACATTCGATACATCCGTCAGGAACAAATCCTGAATTCACCATACTCAGTATGCGGATAATCAATCCTAACCTTTCAATTACACGCCCTAGTATAAGCACCTCTCCTGTGAGTTTGGCCTCCCAACCATGACCAACTGTCTTCTTGGGTACTACACAGGTGGACAATCTTCACAAGGTAGCCTCAGCTCAGACCTTGGCCGTGAGGGAGCTAATACTAAGGTACATAAGTTTCCAGTCAAGCCCTACCCAATATTCGGGTATTGTGGTTGTACGATAAAATTGGAATGGTATCGCATCCAGACAACCATCAGTTTTATAAAAGGGCTAAGGTTCATGCCTCAACATTTTCATCACCAAAATCATCAGGTGTTCGGAAACACATGTCCAAAACATTTCAATCGAATGATCCATCATTCTAAGGTTTTCATAACCATTTTCTCACCAAGTATTCCCATCTAAAGTTGATCAAGTTTTATGCTTAGCACTAGCATCTACAAGTGGGGTTAAGCACTAATGAGGGGTGGTAAACTAGGGAAGTTTCAACTATGTATAACCTTATATCTCAGGATGAGATCAAGGTGTCTAATCTTAGGCCAAATTTTATGCTCTTTATGCAACCTTCAGATAACTTTCTAGTATCTACCAAACTCTTAAGTAAACTCTAAGTAAGCTTTGATAAAGAAATAAAGTAAGAAGCTTGCAAATAAAACTAGGATTGGTCTATCAAGTGGGTATGATCATATATGCTTAAAGCATATAGTAGGCATGGTAACAAGCAAGTATTTGCTTGCATAGGTAAAGTATCTTGCAAGTGTTAGCTTGCATCAATGTCAATATAAGAATTAAATTGCAAGTGTTAGCTTGCCTTGTGCAGAGCAGTGGTTGAAGTTCTCCTCGGCTTCTTCTTCGTAGTATCCTCCTTCCTCCTCGTATCCTTGGTCGGTACTAGCGTCTATGAATAAATACGAGGTACACAATCACCAAACAATACTTAACTACTTGCAATCATCACACACAAGGGTCCTATAGATGATCTAGCATCATCTCTAACATTACAAGGTTAAGGCTTGGTTTAATTCCTTTTATTTTTAGAAAAGTAATTTCTACTCATTGAAAAACTACTTAAGATTTGTAACTACCTCGGTGAATTACGCTCCTAGTTACAAGCCTGGATGAGCGAAAATGGTTAAAATAGTACGGTGGGGCCCAAATGCCACTCACGGGTAGAACTTTCGGCCGTCCTAACCATTTCCAAACATCGGGACAAGAACGGGCGGTGTAATCGGCAGGCGAAGGGATCAACTACATACACAAATGAGTATGTATGCAAGCCACCATACAACAGTCCTCAGAGCCATTCCATCTAAAAGAAATAGAAATATTGCAACGCCATACGGCAAGATCCAAATGTCCTAGATAGATAAAATAGTTTAGGATATCTCCTCATACATCAAACATCAGAGTATCAGGCGGAAGCGGCAAACAAGATCCGAGTACGGATAAGAAGCAAATCGGCATAAGATGCCCCATAATAAACACATTCCGCCCACAGATCTCACGGATCCCCGTTCCCGGAATCTCTACACCGAATGATCGTTGCCCACATCGTCCGTATCCTCCACCCAGTATCCATCTTGTGAGGGTACCTGTTCATCTGAATCAATTAATTTATCATGTGAGACCCTAGGGGTACTCAGCAAGTCTTTATGCCTCTAAAGGGGACACAACCTGGGTGACGCAATTGCAGCAAAAGATAATACCTAACAATTCTATAGATACTCGCTAACCATCCGCCTAACCAAAGATAGACGGATGTCCGTGAATTAATAACAACAGTTATAACAGTAATATTAACAGATCCATCCTCCTCCTCGCTTACCAACGAGGAAGCGGACGAACACCCCCATCCGTTGGCAGTTTTATTATCCATTCCATGAGTGTTGCACTATTTACTAGTCAGTTACTTAGTCAAATTAAAAGCGGTACTTTAGTTATACTTGTCTATGATCGAGAAACTGTGCTCCAAGTCGTCCATAACCGCGGACATGGCTTTCAGAAAGTTTTACCCTGTAGGGGTGCACAAATAGCAACACACACTCGATCAACCTCGGAAAAACCAAATCAAAACCCAACGAGGCATTCACGACAAAGCGATCACAGGATTCAGAAATATTTCAGGGGGCCACCCCATTAAGCTACCCGCAACGAAACTGGCCGGCTCCGAGACGGACTCAAGGTTTGTGTGGACGGCTGTAAACGACTGGGAACCCGAAAGTGTGACTGGGCTTGTCGATACAGCGAAAACGTGTCACGATCCTAAACTGTAGGGATCCCAACCTTTAATAAGATTGATCCCTCCTGTGTTTACAATGCTAGTCCCTGAATCAATAGCTAGCATCCAAAGTTTAGATGTAATATCAAGAAACAAGGGTCATAATATAACTTTATAACCAGGAATAACATAATTTTATTACATCAAACATAGCTCATTAGGCTATTACATTACATTGCAGCGGAATAACTATAGTCATGGGTCCTTCATCTTCAAAGTGCCACAGGCAGATGTTGGTTGTAGACTTTGTAATCCTAAACAATCAATCTTCACTAAAATCAATCAAACCTGCAACATACAAGTTACAGCCACAAAGGTCAATACATTTGAATTGTATTGACAAGTGATACTATGGTAGTATAGTGGAATCTATCATCTATATGCATTTGGCTAAGTGGAGTTGAGGCTTGCATTGCTCAAAATAGATTTTTCTTATCATTTTGAAAATACTAAGTTTTTGCTTGACAAAATCATTTTTCTCAAATCAAAGATTTCAAGATCCTTGTACCAAGCCATCTCTCCATCAATGATTGAAGAAATCAAACAACCCTTGTTCAAACCACAAGATTTTAATTTAGAAATTGGAATGATGAGATTCTTGATTGCTTCCATGTCTTGATGCTCAAATTGTCCTTTACCAGGGACATGGCTAAGTACTTAGATTTTACACTCTGCAGAGGTGGTGCACTTTACCCACAAGACTTGGTTTCCCAAGACAAAATCTTTCAGAAGCCTTCCCTTAGACCAAAATGGACGCGCTCCAACCTATCAAACACTACCACCCACTGTCCATTTGGCTAAGTTCTTGCAACCTATATGATCATGGCAGAGCCCATATTGCCAAGTGGTTGCACTTGAAGCTTCTCAACATTTGACATCTCAAATCTCTTTGTTCCTGGGTGGCATACCACAAGTGAGATACACAATCCAAGCCTATGGCATTGTGAACCACTCAACCATTCTCCACCAAGCAAGCCCATTCCACCCAGGTGATTCATTAACTTAGTTGTTTTATTAAACAAAACTTAAGTCCTCAGACTTAGAATATTTTTCCATAGTGTGAATATATATTCCACCCATGTTTTCTATTAGCTAGGCTAAGCTTGGTAGTAGTAGGAATCTTAACTTAGGAAAATCCTACTAAGTATTCATCTACTAGGTATTCCTATAGCAAGATCTATACTTAGCAAATCATGCAAGTTTTACTTAGCAAAATCACTAATGCATAATAAAAGTATTGGGATAGAAAGTATGAAGCATCCCTTGCCTTTTTGGTAGGGAATGGTGGTTCACTCCTTGATCTTTCTAGTCTCACACTTCACTACAAGTCAAACAAGCAAACACTAATTCAATTTACATTCCAAACCAATAATCACTCAAACAACTTCACATACACAAGACAATGGTAACCAATTCATGCATGGGAGCATGCACAAGATAGTTTTTATTTTGCAAAGGGGTCTCCATGGGGTTTCTAAACTTTGTAATATCCAAATTGGTCATCTACCAAAGTGGCAAAGTCATTAGCAAGAGGGTTTTGTCCAAATACTATTTTTAAATCCATTCATCATTTCATGTGGTGAAAAATGTTTTTATTAAGGCAAAACTCTTAAGTTTTTCACCAAATGAGTTGCTATTGCAAAGCTTGGTGTTTTTGGGTCAGTAGGTTTGGTCCAAACCATTTTCTCAAAGTTTTCTTTCCATAAACATTTTTATAATAAAATCAACAATTTTATTTGGCTAGAAATGGACTAAACTAATTAATCCATTCCAAACTTTTCCAAATTTATTTTCCAAACCATGGGTTGGTTCCTAGGGTCAGTAAGGTCACAACAATCCATTTTGCAAAGGTTTTATCCTTAAATTCAATTTTAAACAATTTTTATACTCTAAACAAGCATACAAATGAATCTGCAAAAATGAGCAAACAAACAAATACTATTTGCTAAACCAATTCCACAGTTGGCTAGGGCTTGTTCTCCTGAATCCATTGATACCAAATTTGTAATTTTTGGACGTGTGGTTTGAAAGTTATAAGGGTTTGAAGTTTGCAAACAAATCTGTTTTCAAATTTCTTTTAAACAGATTCTAGTGCCACGCGGCGCTTTCCTATTAGTTAGTACCGTTTCGTCTGGATCACGCAATGAAAGCCGTTGGATTAAGTTACATCGCACGGGTCAGATTGCATACCCCTTCGTGTATAAGTGATTCTATCTACGCCTCAGGATCAAGATCCAACGGTCCGAATCTAATGACCTAGAACTGGCGGCGGTGGATTCTGTCGCGCGGCGGTGGCGGCTCGTCAGTGGCGTCGCCGGCGATACCGGAAGCGAGAAAGAGAGAGAGGGGGCTCACCTGATTCGCTGGATGACGCTGATGCTCGACGTGCTCTTGGGGAGGCAGGGGGCACATGGACGGGTTGGTAATTTCTCGCCGGAGTTGTGCTTCACCTCGGGTGCGGACAGATGTCGTCGGAGGCGAGCGTCTGGTGTGCAAGCGAGAGAAACAACGCATCAGGAAGATGCACATGAGTTCAAGATTCGTGAAAACACCCACCAGTGAGCAAGGGGCGCACGAGGTCGTCGGCTATGGCTCACCGGAGTTGAGCTTATCGTCGGTGGCGCTCAGACGTGGACAGAGTCATGGTTGCAGGTCATGTGCGGGCAAGCTGGCGCTATGCGGAGGTTCGCCTGGAGGTGGGGAGAAAGCTTGGGTGCGCCAGAGATCAAGGGGGCGTGGGCTGGCCGAAATTGCCGTGGTTGTTCGTCGGAGACGGCGGCGGTGTAAGAGGAAATTAGAGCAGCCTGGTGGCTCCTGTGGGGTGAGGTCTGGGGGAGAAGGGAGAGGGAAGTCTGGCGTTTAACGCTGAGTGGTCATGGCGAGGAGTAAATGCAGCAGTAAAGTGTATTGACCGCGAGAAATTAGCGACAGAAATGGTCGCGAGGTGAGGGGAAGAAGGAGTCGCGGGGAGGAAGAAGGGGACGTGGCTGTGAGGGTCCACTGGCAGCGAGAGAGGGTGCGTGAGTGTGGGGTCCAATCGTCATACTCGGTGCAGGTAGATTCCTGAGTGAGAAATTAACGACTCGCTGGGGAGAGGTGGGTTGTTGGGCTGGAATGGGCTGGGCCTTGTTGGGTTGTCCTTTTCCCTATTTTTTTTTTCTGTCTATTTGTTTTATTCTTTTCTAATTCTTTTTCTGTTTTGAATTTCAAACAATTGTTCACACATTCAAACAACACTCAAATTAATTCAAACAAACACTCAACTTTACTCTGAATTTGGTTCTGTTTTTCAACATAATCCAAATCTCTAAACAACATAACAATTTTATTCTTTTTAAGATCCATTCTTTAATTTAAATAAATGGATATTTTAGTTATTTAATAATATAGGGTTTGTTTTAATTGATATAATCTTCATTTAAAATCCAAACACTTTCAAATCTAAAACAGTAGGTTTATTTGGAAATAAATAATATTTTGAAAACTTGTTTAAAATAATATAATCCTTTTACTTTAGGGTCCATTAATAATTAAATAAAATGGTCTTAGTTATGAAATCAAATAGAGTTTGATTTTATTAATAAAATCTTTATTTGAAACCTAAATATTTTCAAAACTAAATCAATAGGTTTTATTTGGAAATATTAAATACTTGGAAACTTGTTTTAAAACAAAATAACATTTTATTTTAGAGTCCATTATTAATTAATATAATAGACTTTCATTATTAGATCAACTTGGGTTTGTTTTATTGAGTTATTTATTTTTGAAATCTAAAATAAAGTCAAAACACTTTAGTAGGTTTTATTAGAGAATATAAATCACTTGGGAAACCCATTTAAAATAATTTATTAAGTTTTGATGTTTTAATTAAAATGGTGAACCCTTTTATTTGAAAAGAGTTTGAATATTAATTCCTTGTTATTTTATTTAAGCAAAACTTTATTATTTTTAAATAACCTTTGCTATTTTATTTAAAACAAAATGTTTTAATTCCCAAAGCTTGGTCAAGGTTTAATTTGGTCTTATAAACAATCCTTATTTATAATCTACCTTTTCTTTTGAATACCAAATCTTTTATTTTAAAAAAAATCCAAAATAGTAATTCCAAAACATTTTTAATTTCCTTTATTAAATGTTTATCTTTATGAATCCCTTTGGGATTTTATTTGATTCAAATGGGTTTGAGGTTCCATTTAAATTCAAAAAGTTTCTTCTGGCTCTGAAAATCAAACAAAGTTTTATTTTATTCATTTATTTTCACATTACAAGATTTGGAAAATCTTGGGATGTGACAGGCTACCACCCTTAAAATAAATCTCGTCCCGAGATTTGGGGAGGATAGGGTTACAAGCAAGTTCAAACAACTAGGGTACTACCACCCTTAAAAAATTTCAAACAAAAATTACATCTTGTCCTTCTTGGAATCCTGGGTAAAACTTCTCTAAGCAAACTTTTGCATGGTGTCCTTGGTTTCCATTCTTGACTCATGGGCCAAGGTTGAGTTTCTCCATAGGCTTGTTTAATTTGTTCTCCATCCTTTCTGGACAATTGTTTGCATAGTGGCCTAGTTCCTTGCATTTGAAACATGTGACAAGGTTGATATCCCTCATAGGCTTGTTTATCTTATGCTTCATCTTTTCTGGACAGTAGTTTGCATAATGTCCTAACTCTTTGCAGTATTTGCACATCACTTGGCTAAAATCCTTCCTTATCTTGGGTTTCACTAGCTTTTGTTTGTATTCTTGGTTTTTCTCCTTTTCTGGACATTCATTAGCATAGTGTCCCATCTCTTTGCATTTGTAACATTGCACTTGTGTAATATCCTTCTTGCTAGTGTTGGGGAATTTCTTCTTCTTGGGTCTTTCCAAAACTAGGAGTTCTTCTAGTTCATGTTCTTCATAGGTTGGAGATTTTTCTCTCTTCTTGGGGTATTGATCTTCATGTTCCTTGGATGCATGATCTTTAAAAATATTGCTATCTTGGGTTCCTTCTAGAATAACATCTTTGTCATCATTGTTGTCATTGGCTCTTGGGAGAAAGTTTTCTCTCATGTTGATCATTTGAGTAATGAGTCCTTGCAACAATTGGGATTGAAGTTTCAAAATCCTTTGTATGGCTGGGTCTATTCCATTGTTGTTGGCTAAAAGCTGAGTTGTCTCTTGTCTCAACTGGTTTTGGGTTGCTATAATGTCTCTCATGTTGTCCTCTTGGTTGTTGTTGTTACCATCCTTGATGTTGGAGTTTCTTGGAGTAGTCATCTGTTTGGGTTGAAGGGAGTTTAGAATAGGTAAAATATTTCTAAGTACTCAATTCTAATCACACACATCACAATTTACACAAACAATGTGCATGCAATCACAATCCAAACATTTCACTCAAACAAGGTTCAAGCACATACTTTAGTCAACAAAATATTTTTTGTTGCACCACATAAGTTGGTGGTTTTGTCTTAACTAAAATATGGTGGTCCATCTATATGGTTCACTTGTGATTCTTCCATTCTTCTTGGTTGATTCTTCTTGTATAAGATCATGGTTTCTTTGAGAAAAACTCTTGGTTACTATTCTTCAAAGTTGTTGATGGTTCCTTCTTATTTTGCATTCCCTGTCTCTAAATCTTGAGTCGGATTTCCTTGTTTCACTTGTAGTCCTTAGTGATATCCAAGTTGGAAGTCCTTGGTGAACATGCTGAAGATGTTGAAGTCATTAGAGTTGAAGATGTTGAAGAAGTCCTTTGCACATGGTGTAGTCTTTGGCCATGGGTAGGTTTTTCCATCAAGTTGAAATAGAAGAGATATAGAGTCGAAACCAAAATGGTTAAGGAAAGAATTTACAAGTGTTTTTGTAAATAAGTTTTTGGAACAAATACACTCCTATTTTTCTAAGGGTTTTTGTCCAATCCTAGGTTTACAAATCCTACAGGCAACACAATGCTCTGATACCATCTGTAGGGATCCCAACCTTTAATAAGATTGATCCCTCCTGTGTTTACAATGCTAGTCCCTGAATCAATAGCTAGCATCCACAGTTTAGATGTAATATCAAGAAACAAGGGTCATAATATAACTTTATAACCAGGAATAACATAATTTTATTACATCAAACATAGCTCATTAGGCTATTACATTACATTGCAGCGGAATAACTATAGTCATGGGTCCTTCATCTTCAAAGTGCCATAGGCAGATGTTGGTTGTAGACTTTGTAATCCTAAACAATCAATCTTCACTAAAATCAATCAAACCTGCAACATACAAGTTACAGCCACAAAGGTCAATACATTTGAATTGTATTGGCAAGTGATACTATGGTAGTATAGTGGAATCTATCATCTATATGCATTTGGCTAAGTGGAGTTGAGGCTTGCATTGCTCAAAATAGATTTTTCTTATCATTTTGAAAATACTAAGTTTTTGCTTGACAAAATCATTTTTCTCAAATCAAAGATTTCAAGATCCTTGTACCAAGCCATCTCTCCATCAATGATTGAAGAAATCAAACAACCCTTGTTCAAACCACAAGATTTTAATTTAGAAATTGGAATGATGAGATTCTTGATTGCTTCCATGTCTTGATGCTCAAATTGTCCTTTACCAGGGACATGGCTAAGTACTTAGATTTTACACTCTGCAGAGGTGGTGCACTTTACCCACAAGACTTGGTTTCCCAAGACAAAATCTTTCAGAAGCTTTCCCTTAGACCAAAATGGACGCGCTCCAACCTATCAAACACTACCACCCACTGTCCATTTGGCTAAGTTCTTGCAACCTATATGATCATGGCAGAGCCCATATTGCCAAGTGGTTGCACTTGAAGCTTCTCAACATTTGACATCTCAAATCTCTTTGTTCCTGGGTGGCATACCACAAGTGAGATACACAATCCAAGCCTATGGCATTGTGAACCACTCAACCATTCTCCACCAAGCAAGCCCATTCCACCCAGGTGATTCATTAACTTAGTTGTTTTATTAAACAAAACTTAAGTCCTCAGACTTAGAATATTTTTCCATAGTGTGAATATATATTCCACCCATGTTTTCTATTAGCTAGGCTAAGCTTGGTAGTAGTAGGAATCTTAACTTAGGAAAATCCTACTAAGGATTCATCTACTAGGTATTCCTATAGCAAGATCTATACTTAGCAAATCATGCAAGTTTTACTTAGCAAAATCACTAATGCATAATAAAAGTATTGGGATAGAAAGTATGAAGCATCCCTTGCCTTTTTGGTAGGGAATGGTGGTTCACTCCTTGATCTTTCTAGTCTCACACTTCACTACAAGTCAAACAAGCAAACACTAATTCAATTTACATTCCAAACCAATAATCACTCAAACAACTTCACATACACAAGACAATGGTAACCAATTCATGCATGGGAGCATGCACAAGATAGTTTTTATTTTGCAAAGGGGTCTCCATGGGGTTTCTAAACTTTGTAATATCCAAATTGGTCATCTACCAAAGTGGCAAAGTCATTAGCAAGAGGGTTTTGTCCAAATACTATTTTTAAATCCATTCATCATTTCATGTGGTGAAAAATGTTTTTATTAAGGCAAAACTCTTAAGTTTTTCACCAAATGAGTTGCTATTGCAAAGCTTGGTGTTTTTGGGTCAGTAGGTTTGGTCCAAACCATTTTCTCAAAGTTTTCTTTCCATAAACATTTTTATAATAAAGTCAACAATTTTATTTGGCTAGAAATGGACTAAACTAATTAATCCATTCCAAACTTTTCCAAATTTATTTTCCAAACCATGGGTTGGTTCCTAGGGTCAGTAAGGTCACAACAATCCAATTTGCAAAGGTTTTATCCTTAAATTCAATTTTAAACAATTTTTATACTCTAAACAAGCATACAAATGAATCTGCAAAAATGAGCAAACAAACAAATACTATTTGCTAAACCAATTCCACAGTTGGCTAGGGCTTGTTCTCCTGAATCCATTGATACCAAATTTGTAATTTTTGGACGTGTGGTTTGAAAGTTATAAGGGTTTGATGTTTGCAAACAAATCTGTTTTCAAATTTCTTTTAAACAGATTCTAGTGCCACGCGGCGCTTTCCTATTAGTTGGTACCGTTTCGTCTGGATCACGCAATGAAAGTCGTTGGATTAAGTTACATCGCACGGGTCAGATTGCATACCCCTTCGCGTATAAGTGATTCTATCTACGCCTCAGGATCAAGATCCAATGGTCCGAATCTAATGACCTAGAACTGGCGGCGGTGGATTCTGTCGCGCGGCAGTGGCGGCTCGGCAGTGGCGTCGCCGGCGATACCGGAAGCGAGAAAGAGAGAGAGGGGGCTCACCTGATTCGCTGGATGACGCTGATGCTCGACGTGCTCTTGGGGAGGCAGGGGGCGCATGGACGGGTTGGTAATTTCTCGTCGGAGTTATGCTTCACCTCGGGTGCGGACAGATGTCGTCGGAGGCGAGCGTCTGGTGTGAAAGCGAGAGAAACAACGCATCAGGAAGATGCACATGAGTTCAAGATTCGTGAAAACACCCACCAGTGAGCAAGGGGCGCACGAGGTCATCGGCTATGGCTCACCGGAGTTGAGCTTATCGTCGGTGGCGCTCAGACGTGGACAGAGTCATGGTTGCAGGTCATGTGCGGGCAAGCTGGCGCTATGCGGAGGTTCGCCTGGAGGTGGGGAGAAAGCTTGGGTGCGCCAGAGAGCAAGGGGGGGCGTGGGCTGGCCGAAATTGCCGTGGTTGTTCGTCGGAGACGGCGGCGGTGTAAGAGGAAATTAGAGCAGCCTGGTGGCTCCTGTGGGGTGAGGTCTAGGGGAGAAGGGAGAGGGAAGTCTGGCGTTTAACACTGAGTAGTCATGGCGAGGAGTAAACGCAGCAGTAAAGTGTATTGACCGCGAGAAATTAGCGACAGAAACGGTCGCGAGGTGAGGGGAAGAAGGAGTCGCGGGGAGGAAGAAGGGGACGTGGCTGTGAGGGTCCACTGGCAGTGAGAGAGGGTGCGTGAGTGTGGGGTCCAATCGTCATACTCGGTGCGGGTAGATTCCTGAGTGAGAAATTAACGACTCGCTGGGGAGAGGTGGGTTGTTGGGCTGGAATGGGCTGGGCCTTGTTGGGTTGTCCTTTTCCCTATTTTTTTTTCTGTCTATTTGTTTTATTCTTTTCTAATTCTTTTTCTGTTTTGAATTTCAAACAATTGTTCACACATTCAAACAACACTCAAATTAATTCAAACAAACACTCAACTTTACTCTGAATTTGGTTCTGTTTTTCAACATAATCCAAATCTCTAAACAACATAACAATTTTATTCTTTTTAAGATCCATTCTTTAATTTAAATAAATGGATATTTTAGTTATTTAATAATATAGGGTTTGTTTTAATTGATATAATCTTCATTTAAAATCCAAACACTTTCAAATCTAAAACAGTAGGTTTATTTGGAAATAAATAATATTTTGAAAACTTGTTTAAAATAATATAATCCTTTTACTTTAGGGTCCATTAATAATTAAATAAAATGGTCTTAGTTATGAAATCAAATAGAGTTTGATTTTATTAATAAAATCTTTATTTGAAACCTAAATATTTTCAAAACTAAATCAATAGGTTTTATTTGGAAATATTAAATACTTGGAAACTTGTTTTAAAACAAAATAACATTTTATTTTAGAGTCCATTATTAATTAATATAATAGACTTTCATTATTAGATCAACTTGGGTTTGTTTTATTGAGTTATTTATTTTTGAAATCTAAAATAAAGTCAAAACACTTTAGTAGGTTTTATTAGAGAATATAAATCACTTGGGAAACCCATTTAAAATAATTTATTAAGTTTTGATGTTTTAATTAAAATGGTGAACCCTTTTATTTTAAAAGAGTTTGAATATTAATTCCTTGTTATTTTATTTAAGCAAAACTTTATTATTTTTAAATAACCTTTGCTATTTTATTTAAAACAAAATGTTTTAATTCCCAAAGCTTGGTCAAGGTTTAATTTGGTCTTATAAACAATCCTTATTTATAATCTACCTTTTCTTTTGAATACCAAATCTTTTATTTTAAAAAAAATCCAAAATAGTAATTCCAAAACATTTTTAATTTCCTTTATTAAATGTTTATCTTTATGAATCCCTTTGGGATTTTATTTGATTCAAATGGGTTTGAGGTTCCATTTAAATTCAAAAAGTTTCTTCTGGCTCTGAAAATCAAACAAAGTTTTATTTTATTCATTTATTTTCACATTACAAGATTTGGAAAATCTTGGGATGTGACATAAACAGTACAGGTGCTCCTCGCATAATCGTAAATAAAGCAGTAAAGCATGGCATAAGTACAGGATAGTAATAAATCCCCAAACTACTTGTGGCCCCAAGAAATAAGAATGAATCAAGCTCTGGCTCAGGGGGGTCCCATAAGCCTCCCTGATGTGGATAGCGCGAATATTCAAGGAACAGGAATCAAGTACTCGGGGTCCTACGGGACACAAGTGAGCATGAAAAACCAAATAGCAGATATTGCTCACCGGTGCCACTTTCATTAGTTATCCCATTACTACTCAGGTTAAGTTGTATAGGTACCTCGTTATCCATCAGACACACACATACCCTACACATGCTGTTCTACGACCCGCATGGCTCAAACAACTCCTGTAGTAATGGCTCATGGGATGGAGGAACAAGCTTTGGTGGGGTTTAAAAGTAAAGGCTATGCAGTACTTGGGATTCAGTTTAATGCGATCGCGACTCAATGATGCAAGAATAAGATAGAGGCATTAGGTACTATATGTATGCAAGCATGTGGTAGTGCTTTCCTGGCAGCTCAGTTGAAGCGAGAGAAGGATCTGGGTAGTGCTCCTGGGTTTCTTGATATATCCCCTGCTCAGCGTCTATTCGAAGAAGAACCAAACAGACAAGGGCCAACATAAATAAAGTGCACAAGCATAAGAATAAAATGCGACAAGCAAACAATCATGCCATGATGAATGATGCACAATTTGCATGGCAATAAAGTAGCATGGCATGGGTGAGGTGTGGAATACAAGGAATAAACATTTTATGGGGTTTTAATCATATTTTATACTCAAATAAGTTGTTGTATACTCTATATTTATATGATGCATGCTGCAATTCAGAACATGGAATGCATAGATAGAACGGGCTCGTCGCGCTGATCGATTTAGACATATTATTTGTCAAATTCGGAGTTATAAAACGAAAGTTATTAATTAATTAAGAAAGAGGGCATTTTGTTGTAATTTTAATCAACTCGAAATTTAAAGTGTTCAAAATATATTTTGAAGGGCATATTTGAATTCCTCACATTTTTCTGATTCCAAAACATATACCATTTGTATTATTTGGATTTGTTAATAAAAAGTTATTAATTTTTGGATATAAAACATAATTAACAATTTCTGAAAACATTTTTATTAAACAGAAAAAGATCAGAGGCTTTTTGTACACAGAGGGAGCTAGCCACAACCACTGACGGGTGGGCCGAGATGATGAGCCAGCGCGGCGGGCAGCGGGGTAATCCTCTAGGCTTTTTGCACCACGACGTTGTCCAGCCCCAGAGACTGACTTGCGGGCCCTGAGGTTGGCGGGGCCACAGCGCGCGCGACCCAGCCAGGGCGTGACACGTGGGCGATCCCGGGCTATGCGGGGTGTTTTCCTAGAAACCGAGGGGCCTCTTCAAAAAAAACACGGCAGCGAAAGACTGGCCGTCTTCCGGCGACGATGGCGACGCGTACGCTGGACGAAACGCGTCGACCCAAAAACGAAAAACGAAGATGGTACTGGGATCTACAACTTTCATTCAGAGATCTAGCATGGAGGAGGGCTACAGCGCGCGGGGCAGGGTGAGGAACAGGGCGGACGGATGCTGCGGTAACTGCTGCAGACACGACGGACCTCGCGGCGGCGACGCCCGGAACTCGCTCGACGGAACGTCCGGCGCGTCTGGGCCGCTAGGAGGAGGACGGGCATGTCTAGGAGCTTGAGAGGCTCACCAGGGGGTCGCCCGTGACGTCGCTGGAGCGAGAGGTGGATCGGATCGGAGCAGAGGCTGGGGTTCCGCGAGCTTCGGATCCCGTGGCTGCGGCGTGTCCGGAGAGCTTCCGAGGACTCCGGCGAGGCGTGGCCGGTGCAGGGTGAGGTAGATGAAGTAGACAACGCTCCTCGTGCTCCTTGTACAGCTTGGCACACTCGGGATCGTCGGCTAGCAAGGCAGGCCGGAGCTTGGGTTTAGAGAAACCATGGCCATGGCCAGGAGGTTGTGGGGAGGAAGGAGAGGGGTCTGGGTCTTTCCTAGATCTCGATCTGGTGGAGGAGTAGGCACGTGGGGGAGCTGGTGCTACAGAAAGAAGAGAGGGGAAGGATCACATGGTTTGATGAGGTGCAACAGAGGGCTCGGGTGGGGCTTCCTTCTCCCTCATCTCTTGTGCTTTAGCTAAAGAGAGGGAAAGAGAGGGACCAGGGGAGGGTAGAGAGGCTGCAGGGTGGGGCCGGCGTGAGGAAGAGAGGAGAGGGAGGGGCTAGCTCGGTTGAGGTTAGAGGGTGGCCTCGGGTTAGGGTTATGTGGTTCCCATGGTATAGAGAGAAAGAGAGAGAGAGGGAGGTGGCTTAGGGCTTAGAGAGAGAGATTAGGTGGAGTGTTCTCTTTTGACAAGACCAAGCATGAAGAGGGGTAGAGATATGGGGATGATCCACTCAAAGATTCAAATCCAAGCCAAAAGACTAGAATGTGGTGGTTCTTGCATGGCCCATGCAAAATAATTAATGCCATGTTTGTTCTTGTGAAAACAATAATATTAACATGGCATTATTCTTATGCATTCCCAAAGTGGATTAAAGCCAAGCAAAAGGATTTAAAGGAAAGTTCCAGATGGAGTAGATGGAGATGATCACATTGGATTATAATTGGGACTTGCTAGTGTGTATATTCCACTAGATGTTTGATAGTCCCCAAAAATATCCCAACATGAGCATAAATCCATGATAATCCATATGAAAGCTAGGAAAAAGGAGCACTACTCATAATGCATGCAAAGGTGGCTCCACATATCAATAATGTGAAAACAACATGATGCTAAGATGAGAGCATGTGGAAATAGAATGGTGGAATAAAGTGCAAAGCTCATATTTAGTTGGATGGTGGAATTATAAGGCTGTGGCAGAGAAAGGTGATGGAGTTGAATAAAAGATATGCCCCCAACTCAACTTGGGCATTTAAACAATATATCAATAACCAAATACAATATCAAGAGGCAAATACAATTAACAATGCATATGAGAGAAGAACCAAACCAAAAAGGCTTTTATATGATGCTCAAATGCAAGGTGGCATGATGACATGAGCATGATATAATTATGATGCAACAATTATATATAGGAAGTAGCATTTATATAGACTAGGCTAGTAGCATTGCAATTGTTAGACAATTGGGATGCTACAAGATTTAATATTATCCAACCCAAACATGGGATCATGTTGACACATGTCATCACCACATATTGTAGTCCAAGGGAATGTGATTTAAAGTGGTGTCACAATTTAATAAGGTTTTACCCTTTTATTTTATTTAAATATAATGACTAGAAATGCCTATGTAGCATTATTTTTATTACTTGAACATTATTTCTGCAAGTAAACCTATATATTTTTATATATTCTGAAAGGTATGGTTAAATGTGATTTTTGAGAGTTGGAATCAACTCAAAAGCTATTATGGTTTAAATTTGAAAAATGTTTGAATGCAGAAAAGCTTATGCCTTGTTATTTTTACCATGGATGATCTATAGATCCAAATGACTTGAATCCAACGGGCTTGGATTCAGCATTCACATACCTTTCCAACAAAATTGGTTTCATTCAAATTGGTGCGCTGAATCGATCTTGATTGATTTTTGAAAATGGGTACAGAAGTGTGTTTGAATTAAAAAGAAAAAGATTTAATTCAAATCACTGGGCTGCGCGGGAAAAGTTACTGGGCCGGCCTGCTAAGCGCAGTGCTCCCGCGGGCTGCTTAAGTGGGTGTCCCCACTTGCCAGTGAGACAGGGAGGGGCGAAGCGGTACGGGGCAATGTGGTGGGTTCGATCTGATTCTAATCCAACGGCTGGTAGTCATCGTCGACGCGAGACAACGCCGGCGAGAAAGAAACCTAGTGTGGCCAGTGAGGGTTGCTGAGGGCTCACCGGGGTGCTGGCGAGGGTCGGCGAGGCGGGCGAACGACGAAGTCGACGACGGCAAACTCAGGGGTGGTCGCGGCAGCTCCTGGGGTGGACGAAATCGATGACTCCCTTCTTCTCCAGAGGCGGCGGGCTCCGGTGAAATTCCAGCGAGGTGGTGCTCGCCTTGCTCCGGGAACGGTGTGGCACAATCAGTGACGAGAGGGGAGTGATATGGTGTGAAGAAATCGAGCGAGGGTGGCCTCTATTTATAGTCGAGCGAGGGGACCGACGGGGCGCACGGTGAGCTCGCTGGGGGCGATGTTACAGGCTGCTATTGGCATGGGCGATGATAGGGTATGGTGCGTTGTTCCCTGGCGATGCTCAACGACATGGTTTCGAGGCGTGGGGCGATGCGGCTTGGTCTGGAACATGCGACGCTCTGAGTGGCAGAGGCGGCGTTTTCGATGGCGAGCGGTGGTTGTGCGTCATAGGGCGGCGAACGGGGATGTCTGGTGGTATCCTGGGTCGGTGGGGATTGTGTATGCACGCGGCGAGGGTGGCGGGCGGTCTGTGGGCTTCGGTCGAGTGTGGCGCTCTGGCGCACGCTCGGCATGGTCGCTGGCGGTCTGGGCGTGGTCCGTGCGCGTGGTCCAGTGGTTGGCAAGGTTCGAGCGGTGGACAGGGAGTGGCGGTGGACGGTGGGCTGCCTCCCAGACATGCTAGCTAGGCTTGTGTCTCCTCCTAGCTTGCTGTCGACATGGGGGTGACATGGGTGTGCTCGGCTGTTCACCATTGATGGCAATGGCAAGCTCACAGTGGTGCTAGTGCTTGGTTAATCTTCCTAGATGATCTACTGAGCTGGTTGTGAGCTAAATAGGGAACAAGTTAGGCAAATTTTACTGCACACTATAGTGTTTGATGTTTGTTTGATTTGTATCTGCAACCTGTTTGATGAAATGGTCGCATGAATTCAAGTTTTGAATTTTGAAAAGATTTTTGGTGGGTTTGCTAGGTTGGTGCTGGTGAGTCTGCAGATGCTTGGGTTTTGAAAGTTGAGCTTGTTTGAGTGGTTTTTGAAAAAGTGGGATCTTCCCATATGACAAAGATTCAATTTTGAATTGTCATTTAAACCATGCATTTGAAAGTTTCTGGATGATCACAAAGTGGGCCTTGATACCTTGTTATGAGTACATTCAAGGGGTGCAAAGATCCAGAAAAGTTTCTGTTAGGTTCTGAAAGTTTGAGACAGCCAAAGTAGGCATGGGAGTTAAATTGGTCAAAGTGACCATTCCTTTAATATATTTGTTTTGATTTACTTGTCTTTAGGAAAAGTGTGGGAAATGTTTTAGATGATGTTTATTTCATCTAAGAAACATTTTACAAGCAATGAAACAATCAAACAAGGTGGTTCCAAAGAATTGCAAAATCCATGCATACAGATATGCATGCATTCATAATTTTATTTAGAAAAGTTTTTGTTAACCCTAAATGTTGATGACTAATGCTTGATGATCCAAGCTTAGTATTTTTTGGATGTTACAGATGTTATTTTTGAGTGGGAGTTCATTCATAATTTGGATTAGTTGAACTCGATCTATCATAAACTTTGTATAGACTTTACAAATTCTGTTGTAGATGGCACCACCTTCTTTTAATTTCAATGTGTTCATGGAGAATGAGAAACTTGCATCGAATGATAGAAACTTTACCAACTGGGTCATGAATTTGAGGATTATCCTTACTGTTGCACAAAAGCAATATGTGCTAGAAGCGCCGCTAGGCCCCCCACCACTCGATGATGCCCCTGATGAAGAAAAGAACATCTATTTGACTCGTCAGGAGGATAATACGTCCAAAACGTTTCTACTTTCTCTAACACTTTTCTATTGTTTCTCCTCTAAACTTATGTGATTTGGATACAACTAACACGGACTGACGTAGTTTTCAGCAGAATTACCTTGGTGTCTTGTTTTTGTGCAGAAAATGAAATATCAGGAAAAATCCCGGAAAATATGCCAAAAACTATTTTTCACCAGAAGATCCACGGATCCAGAAGGGGAGACAGAGAGGAGGCCTGGGGAGCCTAGACCCACCCCAGGCGCCGGTCCCACCTGACCCCGCGCTTGGAGGAGGGTTGGCCACCCTAGGCAGATCCTCGGCCTCCCTCCGCGCTTATAAGTTGCCTTCTGACCTAAAAACTCAGGGGGGGTTCGATAGTTTTTCAGAAAGAGTTCCGCTCCACCGCAGCCACCAGAAACCAAGATTCAGATCTAGAAACTCCGTTCTGGCACCCTGCCGGGACAGGGAATTTGGAGAGGATCATCGCCATTGTCATCACCAACGCATCTCCATCAACCACCAATGTTTCCCTCATCCATGAGTGAGTAATCCCCCACTGTAGGCTTGGGGATGGTAGGGATGGGATGAGTTCTATCATGTAAACGAATAAGATCTGTTAGGGGCATAGTGCCTAGTATCTCTATTAGTGCTATTTGACTTTGTTGCAACTCGTTGTGCTTAATGCTTGTCACTAGGGCCCGAGTGCCATGATCTCAGATCTGAACTTATTATTGAATCATTATGATAGTATTGTTTGTGATCTTATCTGCAAGTTGTGTACACATATCATTGTCCGGATCCAAAGGCCCCAAAGTGACAATAATTGAGGATCACATGTGTTCACGGAGTGTTAATGCTTTGCTCCGGAGCTCTATTAAAAGGAGCACCTTAATTTCATGTAGTTCCCTAGAGGCCCCGCTGCCACGGGCTGGCTGGACAGAAGATGTTGTGAAGGTTCTCAGTGCGAGCACGTATGACTGTATTTGGGGCACATGCCTAGGATTTTTTAGTACTTGGATGCTTGTTATTATTTATCTGCAATGCCCTAGATCTTGAAGTTACATGTTTAGACTCGTACATGCAATGCCCGTCCATCCATCCCTATGCCTACCGCACTCGAATCCTACTGTTACCGTTACTGTTACTTTTGCTCCTGTTGTTGTTGTTACTACCAAACTGTTGCTACTATTAAACTTCTGTGAGCAAGAACTATTTCCAGGTGCAGCTGAACTGACAACTCAGTTGTTAAGGCTTGCAAGTATTCTTTGGCTCTCCTTGTGTCGAATCAATAAATTAGGTAATACTACCCGCGAAGACTGTTGCGATCCCCTATACTTGTGTGTCATCAAGACTATTTTCTTTTGCCATTGCCGGGGAGCATAACTTTATTTGTAAGTTCACTTGGATCTATTATTGTTCACTTCTACTCCTTTCATCTTGGGGAAGTCTCGTGATGGAAAGTTCCCTATTTTACCATCCACTACAAGAAGAGGTACAGTCCTAAACACCTCTACTGCTCTTGATTCACCGTCTGTTATAAGTAAGCTTATCACACCACCACGTACTCATGCTACACACACTGCTACTACTGCTGAATCTGAAACTGCTTTTGATGCTCATGATGTTACTTCTACTGTGCTTGATGCGAGTGGTTCATTAGGTCCTTTTCTAGATGCTACTATGGCTATTCTAGGAAATACCGAAACTCCTAGTGAAGACACTGATACACCTATTAGCTCACCTGAGGCTAGTGAGAGTTATGATATTAATGATGGTTACATTGAGTTCACTGATGAATTTGTTGAAGAGTGCCGAAACACACATGGTACTAGTGCTATAATGAGTCTCCTTGCTAGACGTACTATTATGCCTAAGTTTTCCTCTGATCCTAAGTTTGCCACCTCTCCCATAGATATTAAAGATGAAGATTATGATTTCTCTCTTGATTTGTCTTATTTATATATTGTTGAGAAAGAACCTTTTTGTGGGACTGAAAATGAGATTGATGTGGCTCATATGAATGAGCTTTTTACTATGAGTTCTTTGTTCTCTGATGATTTTAAGATGCGCAAGTACTTTGTTGCTAAGATCTTCCCTTTTTCACTAAAAGGAGAAGCTAGGGCTTGGTTTAATAGATTACCTCCTAGTTCCATTGATAGCCCTGATTGCTTGATTGCTTCTATCTTCCATAAATATTTTCCTCCCAGTGCTAGACATGCTGCCTTGCAGAGACTTTTTGATTTTAAAAAGGGAGAAGAAGAGAAATTGCATGAGTCATGGAAAAGGTTCTGTGCCTTGATTCATGCACATCCTGGATGTCCATTACTTAAAAATGAGCTTCTTGATATTTATTATAATGGCCTAACTGAATAGACCTGAGCCTATTACTCCTGAACCAATTGTTCCTGAACCAGTTCCAACACCAACAACAAAGAAGAGGGGAGTTATTGCATTAAATGATGAAGTGATGAAGGAAGCTAAGAAGTGTCTAAAGGTGAAAGGTATTAGAGTTGAAGATGTGAAGAATCTACCTCCTATAGAAGAATTATGTAAGCCAATTCCCCACTCATCTACTATTGAGATACACTCTCTCCAACACTTTGATGAAGGGGATATTCCTTATGGTAAGCCTCCTGATCAATGCTTAGAGGAACTTGACATTTTTATTGTTAAACAAGGTCATTTTAATAAACAAGTTCAGAATCATTTATTGGAAAACTCTAGAGCTATCCATGAGTTGAAAGATATTGTGGAAAGAACTTCTAATGATATTAAAATGCTTTGTCAACACTTTCAAATGGTTCAAACCCAACTTGATCAACTTGCTAAGGTGCAAAAGGATATCCTAGTTAATGCTTCAGGAGATAAACATGCTTATGGAATTAGAACTAGGAGTGGTATAGCTACTCAAGATCCTTTATATCCTGCAGGACACCCTAAAAGAATAGAGCAGGATTCCCAACAAGGTGAAGATAGTGGTAGTCCTCGTAAGATAAAGAAAAAGAAACATAAGATAGTTGAGGAACCACTTGAACCTGCTGTAGATCCTAATAGTATATTTGTCTCTGATGCTGAAACTAAGAGTGGTAATGATAATAATGAGTCTCCTGATAAGGAGAAGGTGAGGAAGAAAATGATAAGCACACTAAGAACACTAGGTACACAAAGGAAGATTTTATTGCTAATAAACATGGTAAAGAGAGAGAACCTTTGGGTGCAGAAACCTATGCATTTTCCAGGTAAGAAACACAAGTCAAAGGAGGAAGAACACTACAACAAGTTTTGTGAGTGGATGAAACCTTTATTCTTGCAAATTCCTTTGACTGATGCCATTAAATTGCCTCCTTATTCAAAGTATATGAAGGATATTGTCTCTAATAAAAGGAAGATTCCTAATGAGGAGATTTCTACTTTGCTTGCTAATTACTCCTTCAATGATAAGGTTCCAAAGAAACTTGGTGATCCAGGTATACCAACTATTCCTTGCTCCATTAAGAATTATTATGTTAGAACTGATTTATGTGATTTGGGAGCTGGAGTTAGTGTTATGCCTTTTTCTCTCTATAAGAGACTCCAGCTAGAAAAGTTGATACCATCTGATATTTCTTTGCAAATGGCTGATAAGTCAACTACTATCCTTGTTGGTATATGTGAGGATGTTCCTGTTCAAGTTGCTCACAATTGCATGGTCTTAACTGATTTTGTTGTGCTTGAAATGCCTGAAGATGACAATATGTCTAATATTCTTGGGAGACCTTTTCTTAATACTGGAGGTGTTGTTATTAATTGCAATCAAGGAAAGGTAAATTCAATATTAATGACAAAGAGCACACTGTCTATTTCCCCAAGAAGGTTGTTAAGAGCTATTGACTGAATTCCATTGAAAACATTGAGAGCATCAAAGTTGGAGAAATACATTGTCCCATTCCACAAGAAAATTTTGAAACTATTATGATTGGGACCATTGCTATCAAGTATGAGGTAACATAATCACCTTGTGGAATGCAAAGTTTTGATTCATATAAGATTGTTTTGGTAACAAGACTTGATCAACCTTGTCAACAAATGGATTTTAATGAACAAAATAATGTTTTCACAGTGGTTATACTTTCTCACTTTTATTTTTCTCCTTTCCAATCTTTGCCTTTGTCGTGCCTAACTTAAAGGCGTTAAAGAAAAGTACTTGTTGGGAGATAACCCAAGATTTTCCTTGAGTGTTGGAAGATATTCCTTTAGTAATGACCTCTCCTTATAAATTTTGTTTTCTTTTTGTGCCAAGAATGACCTCTAATGAGAGGGAAGTAAGATTTGGGGGGTTGTTGTCCTGAAATAGATTTTTGTCCTCCACCATAAAAATTCGTGAGGAGTCTCTGTAAGTCAGATTGAGCTGAAAATTTACGAATAGATCCCAAAGTATGTTAGCTAACTTCCGTTAGTTCAACACTTCTTTATTGGAGCAACATAAGGTCTTCGGTAAAATAGGTTTCTACCTGTTGGTCTGTTTTGACAGATTTCTGCCATTATTTGCATTTGCTTCTTATTGAATCCTTTTCGGGTTATTTTTGGGAAATTGAGCTTTTTAAAGGAGTTGCTATAGTATCTTGTGTTTTTAATGAGAAGTCTTGTTGTTCCAAATATTTGCTAGAGGTCTAATATCTTTTGAATAAACTAATGTTGCTAATGAAGATTGTGTGAAGTTTTGTATGAAAGAAAATTTTCAGGTGTAGAGAGAGGATGATGTAATGAGCTGAAGTATGGACAAAAGCTCAAGCTTGGGGGGAGACACTATGTTTCACCCCAAGAATTACTCAAGACGTACGAGCGTCAAATCTTGGGGGTGCCCAAGGCATCCCCTTCTCCATCAATAAAAATATCAGATCTTTCTAGACACTTCGTTTTTATTGTTTCATGCACAGTTGTGTTGCTCTTGGAGCGTCTTAGTTTTTGTTTTTTGTTTTATTTTGCTTCATTTGGTTTTGCGTTGGTTTCCTTCTAAAAAATTCGAAAACACCAAAAATATTTGTTGTTCTTCTTTGGTTTTGCAGGGTTCAGCCGTCCTCAGTGGATTTTGCTTTCATGTTAATTATTCAAGTCACACAAGTGAAGGACAATAATGAAGATTAAGACAACTCGAGGTGTCGTAAGAGGCTAGTAACGAACTCTATTTGTTTCATTTTTGTACATATACTCATCATTGTGAGCATGCTTAGCCTGTTTGTGTAAGGTGTATGTCATTATGGATGCTTAGTAGTTCTTGCTTGTCTATGATTAGCTCCATCTTGCTAATAGTTTGTAGCATGTCATATGAATGTTTGCTTGCATTGTTTTATTCATACTTTGGTATGACATTGTGGTATCCTCCTCTGACTGTTCATGTGAATTGACTTGGCACATGTTCACGCATGCATATGACTAATTAATAGTCAGTAAGCCTTGATGATTTATTTTGACTCAGAGTTCTTGTATCACTTTCATGCCATAGTTAGTCATGTTTTGTTGCAAGCATGATTATGACAGTTATTGCTCTCTCGTTTGTCACTCCCTCTATATTGCCAGCCTTCACTTGCACTGAGTATGTGCTCTACCTGTGCTTCCAACTCCCCAAAACCAATATTGCCAGCTGTGTCCACCATACCTACCTATTAGCATCATTTGCTATTTCAGTGCATATTACTTATGCCGTGTTTTCTTCCAAAATAAAATGTTTGTCTGTTTTGAGAGAGTTAGTTAGTAAAGCTCTCACGAACTTGATGGCACACTTTATTCCTTGCCCTTAATAATCCTGAACCATTGTGACTAGTCCATGAAAGTTATATGCTTGATTATTATATATTGGGAGTCAGCAGAACCGTGTTGTCACGGGGAACGCTTTCAACACTTTTTGGATAATTATATCTAGTTGATAGTTTGCTCTTTTGTTTACGGATGTCGATGATGTGAAATAAAAGGGGAAGTTGTTAGTTCATGGAGTTTATACATTGTGTTAGAGAAACGCCTGGGCCGCTAGCCTAATCCATGCTTAATCATGGTGGAAACTTGCAGCATCACTATAATTAGCATCTATGAAGCGTCCTCAATAAAAATCTATGCATATGGTAAATAAAAAATTGCTGAGATGCTCATTGTCTGCTTGCCTTGTCATTTTGGTTATGGGAAAGCTCCTGTACCATATGCAAGGGGTACCCCGTTGGCTATTCTCGATGATATGCATGTATTTATAATGACAAGAACTTTTAGGTGACCAAAGTTGAGTAGCATGTGGAGCGACCCTCGTACTCAAGGGACTTGGGATTTCCAGTCTATGGTCTGTCAAGCATATGATTCATAGTGGACCTCAGTTTCACCTTACCACATGAAGATGCCTATGATAGGGGCAATAAGAGCTCAAAGCTAATGCGTACCTTCCTTTAATCATTGGGAAGCCTTTCAAACCTTCACAAAACCGTTTTCACAAATTTGTTGAGTCACCACTTATTCTATGAGCACCTTCTTGAGAGCATAGTTGTCATTCTTGTGTTTGTTCCAAAACTTGGTTAATTATGTCATGACTTTGATGCTTGTAACTCTGATATCTTTACTTCTAGTCTTCATGTGAACTTCAGAGGTGCCTTGGCATTTATATTATGCTCTTCAAACAAAGGAAACCGAGATACCACTCTATCATACCTTATTATGAGCATTGCAATGTTGCTTATGTTTATGTTTCATGCTACTTTTTATTATTGAGTTGGTTCCTCTTCATAGCTTGTAGTGACTATTGAGTAGACTAAGTTGCATACTCCTTATTACGAATTGTCTAAGCATTGAGTCCAGTGCTGAGAATATTTACATCATATGAAGCAAAGTGTTCGTGAAAGTTCTTTTATCGCACTCAGTTTCCAACTGAATTGCTTGAGGACAAGCAATAATCTAAGCTTGGGGGGAGTTGATACGTCCAAAACGTATCTACTTTCTCGAACACTTTGCTATTGTTTCTCCTCTAAACTTATGTGATTTGGATACAACTAACACGGACTGACGCTGTTTTCAACAGAATTACCTTGGTGTATTATTTTTGTTCAGAAAATGAACTATCAGGAAAAATCCCGGAAAATATGCCAAAAACTATTTTTCACCAGAAGATCCACGGAGCCAGAAGGGGAGATAGAGAGGAGGCCTAGGGGGCCCAGACCTACCCCAAAAGAGGTCCCACCTGACCCCGCGCCTGGAGGGGGTTTGGCCACCCCAGGAAGCTCCTCGGCCTCCCTCCACGCCTATAAGTTGCTTTCTGACCTAAAAACTCAGGGGGGTTCGATAGTTTTTCAGAAAGAGTTCCGCTCCGCCACCGCCACCAGAAATCAAGATTTAGATCCAGAAACTCTGTCCTGGCACCCTGCCGGGATGGGGAATTTGGAGAGGATCATCGCCATCGTCATCACCAACACATCTCCATCAACCACCAATGTTTCCCTCATCCATGAGTGAGTAATCCCCCGATATATGCTTGGGGATGGTAGGGATTTGTGAGACCCCTGGCACATGGCTCAATAGGATTGGTAGGAAACCCATACCAACAAGTTGCAACTTCTTTTCCAGAAGCTCATTCGAAAAGAACTCTAAGTTTAAGCATGCTTGGCCTAGAGCAATTCTAGGATGGGTGACCGACCGGGAAGTGGGTACCAGGTGCGCACGAGTGAGGACGAAGTGCGGAGAAAAGACTAGTGTTGGTCTGTGGGGTTAGTCTAGAGATCCTATTAAGCTGCCAGAAGTGACAGTCGTCGGTCCAGAGTGATCGGGGGTGTTACAGGATTGGATGAGTTCTATCATGTAATCGAATAAGATCAGTTAGGGTCATAGTGCCTAGTATCTCTATTAGTGCTATTTGACTTTGTTGCAACTTGTTGTGCTTAATGCTTGTCACCAGGGCCCGAGTGCCATGATCTTAGATCTGAACTTATTATTGAATCATTATGATAGTATTGTTTGTGATCTTATCTGCAAGTTGTGTACACATATCATTGTCCGGATCCAAAAGCCCCAAAGTGACAATAATTGGGACAACCAGAGGGGATGGCTGTGGTGTGAGGATCACATGTGTTCACGGAATGTTAATGCTTTGCTCTGGTGCTCTATTAAAAGGAGCACTTAATTGCCAGTAGTTCCCTAGAGGCCCCGCTTCCATGGGCTGGCTGGACAGAAGATGTTGTGCATGTTCTCATTGCGAGCACATATGACTATATTTGGAGCACATGCCTAGGATTGTTTAGTACTTCGGTGCATATTATTATTTGCCTTCAATGCCCTAGATCTTGAAGTTACATGTTTAGACTTGTCGTGGGAATGACCACGGCAGATGCTACAATCGGCAGCGAGTAGTAGAACATGGGGCAAGGGCGGCCAGCCATCTGCGGTGCGAGATGAGGGCTGAGACACAAGGGTTTACCCAGGTTCGGCCCCCGGGAAGGTAAAGACCTACTCCTGCTAGATTGTATTATGGTGAGAGTACAATGGGGTGAGCTCGACGGCTAGGTGGCGAGTCGCTTGGGTGTATGATGGAACGTATCCTCTATGCGTCCTCTAGGGAGGTTTATATAGACTCACCTCCCTAGGGTTTACAGATCACAACCGAATTAGTTAAGGATTCGGAGATTCTATGACCTAGTCCGACTGGGCCTAACTACGTTTCTGGGCCTTCAGCTTCCAGTCGCTTGAATCCACGCCAAGTCTTGATCCAGTCGTCGTCCTGCAGGCCCACTCGCTGACGCTTGGGCCAGTAGGAAACGTCCTGCTGGGTATAACCCGGTAGGCATATCCCCATCAGTAGTCCCCGAGGCCGTCGTTGATTTGTCGCAGGTGTTTGCTGGCAGTCGGAGTATGCGGGTCCAATGCGGACGCCTAGTCGAATCGGTGGCGGACTCCTGAACAAAGGAAAGAACTAGTCATTTAGTCACAATAGGGGCGACCAATCGTACCGCAGCTCGGCGATCGGGTCGGCAAATACTTAGTCACTGTTATAGTGATCGGGTCGGCGAGTCGGCGAGTCGCTGGGAGCGACGAGCCAAGTAGTTGAAGTTGGACCGTCAACTGTGGTCAAACTAGCTGTTGGGTAATCCAACGGTAACTTCGGCGTAATTACCGCGTAGTAACGGACCCCGAAACTGGCGGGTAGCAACCGCTATATAAGGGGAATGAAAGGCGAATGGGGAAACGCTTCTCCTTTCTTCCTCCGATTCTGCCCATCTCTGTGTCCCCATTCCGCGCAGCGATCAAAACAATCCAGAGATCCTCGACTTCCCCGAATTTCCAACCGATGGCCCCCTCCACCGAGCCGTGGGGCAGATCCAAGTGCACCAAGGTGCTACTAGCATCCTTCGAGGAGGCTAGAATCCTCCGCACCGGCAGATGGCGCATCCCTATGGCTGGAGAAGTGACTCCGGATCCACGCGAGGTAGAATTCATCTGCTTCACCAGGCACCTAGAGCGGGGGCTGGGCTTCCCGACTTCCCTCTTCTTCCGGCGTTTCTACGCCTACTACGGAATCCAGCCATCGGATCTCGGTCCGCATAGTATCGAGCAGCTCGCCATCTTCGTGGCGTTTTGCGAGTGCTATCTTGGCTACAGGCCCTACTTTCCCCTGTGGCAAGACTTGTTCCACGGGAGAATCATCTGCAAAGATGACAGGCGGCCTGATGCTAGCTGCAGGCGGCCTGACATTTTAGCTGAAGGCGAAGGCGTCGTTCTTCGATCTGATGCTGCCCGCTAAGGCGGCGAACGAGTGGAAAAAGTTCTGGTTCTACAGCACCGAGTCGACTCCAGGCGATGAAGTGGTGCTTCCAAGATACTCCGCCGACCGGCCTGAGCCGCGTCGGCTCCAGGTCGCCAAGCTCCAGCTGGACCAGCGGATGGTTGTTGACGAAATGTTGCAAACCATCCGCGGCCTGAAGAAGAAAGGCCTCCAAACCATCAACCTCTACAACTGCTGGCTCGGGCGGCGGCTCATGCCCTTGGCTAGCCGCGAGCACTATATGTACGAGTATACGGGTAAGAATGCCTCGTTGAGTGGAGAATCAATGACTACACTCTGGCCCTGAAGAAGATCACTCAGGCGGTGTACCTAGATGCGAAGGCCGGGGTCGCCCCTTATACCGCAAGGCGCCCAGCTTCAACGGTACATTTTTATCCTGTTAACACTCGCAGTCGCAGCTTTTGCACTCGCGGTCATGGTAAGTTTGTTTGTTCTTGTTGCAATTGTTCTAAGTGGTGGAAGGGTGGCTTCCACCCGTGGATGATGAGAACTCGAGCTCGTCCGTCTAGGACGGAAGCGAGTCATCTCCTGCCAAAGATGACGCCGATAGCGACGGAGGCGAAAATGACGACAACGGAGAAGACGAGCCCGTCGAAGTTGCTGCCCCCACGGTTCGCAAGACCCGCGGTCAACACCAGCGCGAGCTCGAGGCAAGCAAGAGCCTCGAGCCCCACGATGACGACGACGACGATCTTCCCGAGCACACCTCACATCACGAGTCCACGCCGTCGAAGAAGAAGAAAAAAGCTCCACCGAAGAAGAAGGCGAAGCCTGCAAGGAAGATATCTCTACCCCGATCCGCGAGCAGCTCCGATGCCACTAGCTCGGCTAGGGATGCAGCGGCTCACGCGACCGTGGCACCAGACACTTCCGCCTCCGCGGACGAGGCGCCGCTGGCGTCGTTACCACCTCCATTTTCCCCGATCGTTGGTTTGGGGGCTGCTCCAGCCGCAGGGGCCTCGCCTCCAAGGGAGGCTCCTGCCGCGGCTTCATCTTCGAAGAAGCCGTCAGTGTCTTGGGCACACGATGTGTTCGAGATGGGCCTCACTCGAAAGTTGGAGCCCGAGCTAGAAAAGCCGGCTAGCATCCGCACCGGTCTGCGGTTCATACCAGTCGCCAAGTGAGTGTTGTTCATCTGCTTGTTTCTCGTTGTAGTCGGACAGTCTTGTTCATAACACTGTTTCGCAGGACTGGGGTTAAAAAGATCGGCCATCCTTCTATGGCCAAGGTTCCGCCAGTCGCCACCGAGGCGGACTCCTCGTGGAAGAGGAAAGTCGGCGAAGTCGCTACTCCCGCCGAAGGCGTCAAGAGGACGAAAGGAGACGACATCATCACGATCTCTGATGACCCGGCGGTTGCTCCGAGCGATCCTCCGACTGTAGCGGAAGTGGCCTCGAAGACCAAGGAGGGTGTTGACTCACTCGATGTGGCCGAGCCGGCTCCGAGTGGCGCAGCGACATCTTCAGCGACCTTCCCTCGCTTCATGGCGAAGGCGGACGCAGCGAGTGGCTCGGCGCCGACGAGCCGGATACCTGGGGTCGCCGAGCTGGAGGTCGAGCAGCATCGCGGCCATACTCCGGTCGTGCTTGCATCTGTGGATGCGCTGGAGCTTCACGGCATGCTAGGCGTTGCCATCCAGGTATGTCCAGTCCCCGAGGATCGGTCCACTGAATTTCAGTGGTCGGATTCTTAATGTTTTTATGTCATCCAGTCCCCGAGTGCCTAGTCACTAAATTTCAGCGGGTGGGTACTTAGGATTTTCATTGTCCAGTCCCCGAGTGCCTAGTCACTGAATTTCAGCAGGTGGGCACTTCGGAATTTCATTTTCCAGTCCCCGAGTGCCTAGTCGCTGAATTTCAGCGGGTGGGCACTTAGGAATTTCATTGTCCAGTCCCCGAGTGCCTAGTCGCTGAATTTCAGTGGGTGGGCACTTAGGAATTTCATTGTCCAGTCCCCGAGTGCCTAGTCGTTGAATTTCAGTGGGTGGGCACTTAGGAATTTCATTTTCGTTGACATTGTAGTGTGTGCGCAGGGCCTGCAGCACGAGTCGGCCGAACGGCTTACTACGAAGTGTCGCTTGGAGAAGGAGCTCGTTACCATCCAGGAGACGAACAAGGGGCTTCAAGCAGTTGCAGCCGAGGCGAAGGACGCCCGCCGAGGCCTTGTCCCGGTGGGTGACCTGACGGCGGCTCAGCCTTCTTTGAGCACGGCCGAAAAGCGAATCGCTGACCTGGAGCGTGAGCTCAAGGAGGCGAATGCGGAAGCGAGCTCGGCGGAAGGGCGAGCGAAAGCTGCTGTTACGTCTGCCGCTGAAGAGCGGAAAGTGTCTGACGCGCTTGTTGCTGGGCTGCAGAATGACTTATCTTCTCTTCAAAGCTTCATCACGGGCCTCTGCCGACCGCTAATTGGTAAACCTTCCTTCTTCTTTCCCTCTTCCTGCAACAACTGCATTGTGAAGTCATTGGTGTGGTCACTGCCCGCTTCTGTTCCACAGGTCAGATTACTGATAGCGCGGAGGAGGCGCAGTCATACGACGCGCGGCAATGTGTGACCACCCTGGTCGACTCGGCCGTGTTGTCCGCGACTTGCCTTCGAGCGTATCTTCAGGAGATATCGCCCACGGAGGTAATCCCCAGCGACCTCGTCGAGGTATGGCGCTACCTATAGAAGGCTTCGTCAGTCGTCGAATTCATGACGCGGTCGGCCTTCCGGCGCGGGGCGGCGACGGCGCTCAGCCTTGGGCTTGCCCATTTCCCGGAGGACTTCGACCTCGACGATGTTATGAGCGGCTACCCCTCGTCAACGGGCTCTGTGGAGATTGCCGAGGTGCTGAAGCTGACAGACCGGGCCGTGGTGTATTCCGATCGTGTTTGGTCGATGAGCAACCTCCTCCCCTATCAGGAGACGATTGTCACCCCCAACGATCCCGAACCGAAGCATCGGGACTTCAAGGTCGAGCAGCCGTTCCATGCGGCGATGGCGGGCGATTTGACGACATACCCGTCGAACCCGTACGTGCCCTTTATCCGTAGTCGCAGGGACGGTGGCGCGCATGCGTCAGAACCTGTGGAGTAGAAGTGTTTTTCTTTTGGGCGTTAGTGCAAGATGACTATTGAACTTTTCTTGTATTTTGGAACAACTTTGTGCTGCTACAAAGGAAACTTGTGTTATTTTGTTATTCGCTTTGCGATTTTGGATTTTGATTGGACGAGTCCCCGAGCGCGTCCGCCCTTTTTATGGGGTTTACCTCGTTATTATATGTTTGTTAACTTTTAATGAGTTGAGGTTGACTCGCCATGGCTCGGAAAGCCAGTCGCAAGGCGACTCCTAGGGGTGCTCTTTACTTGACCGTTTTCCTAGGTGCGAACGAGGTCGGGTTGCCGAGTCCCCGAGCGTGGTACTTGGTGGTTCTAGTCGCAGCTCCAAGGTAGGTGAGGACTAAGCGCGTAGTTGTTAGCGCGTCTCTCCTGCCTGATCCGGAGGATCAGTCGCGTGGCGAGTCCTGAGCGCGCTCTCATACTTGGCGTTTTTCCCTAGTCGCTCGTATTTGGCTGGGCGTCGGTCCCCGAACGTGGTACTTGGCCGTTCGAGTCGCTGTGCCAAGGATGCGGAGGACTTGGTCGCTGTGAGGAGCGAATGCAGTTGTCTTGGCTCGGTGAGCCAGTCGGGCTAGGCGACTCCAATGGGGCTCCGGGTTGGCGTTTTTCGTGGATGTTACGAGGCCTGGAGTTTTCCAGTGCCCTCGTGCCGTACTACTTGGCCGTGTCGGTCGCTTTACCAGAGGTTGACTTCTGCAAATAGCATAATGATGTTATTACGAGTGCGAGTGGCACAAGACACAGAGAGTAGACACAATTTTCGGTAACCGATCTGTTTTATTTCATAGCGGGTGGAGAGTACATGTATGGAGTTGTAGGAGTAGAACTTCCGTAGGAGGTTTACATTCCACGGCCGCTTGACGTCGAGTTTTCCCTCACCTCGGACGTCGGTGAGGTAGTAGGCGTTGTTGCCTAGGACTCGCCCGATGGCGAATGGTCCCTCCCATGGGGGGAGAGCTTGTGCATGCCCTTCTTGTCCTGGATTAGGCGCAGTACCAGATCGCCGTCCTGGGAAGTGCGAGTCCTTACTCGCCGTCTATGGTAGCGGCGGAGACCTTGTTGGTAGATGGCGGTGCGGGAGCGAGCTAGATCGCGTGCCTCGTCGAGCTGGTCGACTCCGTCTTGTCGGATGAGTTCGTTTGCGGCCTCCGTGTAGTTGACCACCCTTGGTGAATTGTGCTCGAGGTCGGTGGGCATGACTTCCTCCGCGCCGTACACCATGAAGAAGGGGGTGAATCCTGTCGACCTGTTGACGGAGGTGTGGATTCCCCAGACAACGGAGGGTAGCTCCTCGACCCAGCACCCGGCGGTGCGCTCGAGTGGTACTTGGAGCCGTGGCTTCAGGCCATGGAGGATGCTCTGATTGGCGCGTTCCGCCTGGCCGTTGGACTCCGGGTGAGCGACTGAGGCAAGGTCGAGTCGAATGTGGTGTTCCTCGCAGAACTCGGCCATGGCTCATTTGGCGAAGTTGGTGTCGTTGTCCGTGATGATGCTGTTTGGGAACCCGTAGCGATAGATGAGCTCGCGTAGGAACTTGGTGGCGGTCTTCCCGTCGTATTTGCGGACTGGCTTGGCCTCCACCCATTTTGAGAATTTGTCGACTGCGACTAGGAGGTGGGTGAAGCTGGAGGGGGCCTTCTTGAAGGGGCCTACCATGTCCATGCCCCATACGGCGAACGGCCAGGTGATGGGGATTGTCTTGAGCGCCGAGCTCGGCACGTGGGTCTGTTTGGCGTATTTCTGGCATCCGACGCATCGCTGGACGATGTCGACAGCGTCTGCGTGTGTGGTGAGCCAGTAGAATCCATGTCGCATAGCCTTTGCGACCAGAGAGCGGGCGCCGGCGTGGTGGCCGAAGTCGCCGGAGTGGATGTCTTGGAGGATTTTGCGTCCTTTAGCGGGTTGAACACAGCGTTAGAACACGCTGGTCACGCTGCGCTTGTGGAGCTCACCGTTGATGATGACGAAGGATTTGCAGCGGCGTGCTATCATCCGGGCGTCCATTTCATCCGCGGGCAGGGTGCCTCCCTCCAAGTAGGCGACGTATGGCACGGTCTAGTCGTTTGGCTCGGCGATTAGTACGACCAGGGCTGCCTCTGGCTGCAGCGGGATTCCGATGTCGATCTCCCTTGGGGGAGAGACGGAGGTCTTGGTGATGGTGTCGAGGAAGACTCCGGTGGGTGGTGCGAGTCAGGCCGAGCCGATGCGAGAGAGTGCGTCGGCCTCCTCATTTTTCCGCATGTCGATCCACTCGACAGAGTAGCCTGCGAAGTGTCCACCCAGCCGGTCCACTGCTTGGCGGTATGCCACCATGGTTGGGGAGACGGCGTCACAGGTGCCGGCGAATTTCCCGGTGACGAGGTCGGAGTCTCCGTAGCAGCGCAAGCGATTGACATTCATCTCCTTGGCAGCTCTCATGTCGTGGAGTAGCGCTTCGTACTCGGCCATGTTGTTGGTGCAGGGGGTGAAGTCGAGGTAGAGGACGTAGCGGAGTTTGTCGCCCTTCGGAGATGTTAGCACGATCCCTGCTCCTGCACCGTCCGTGTTCTTGGAGCCGTCGAATCCAGTAATGGAGGTATGGCAGCTTCTCTGGCTGTTGGGTGCGGATGATGTCCTGCAACGGTGCGGAGGAGACGACCATTATCGGGTGCTCCTGGAAGTAGTGTTGCAGTCGCCTCTATGCTCTGAAGACCGCGTATACCAATTTCTGGTACTGCAGGTAACGCTGGCGCGACTCGATTAGGACCTCGCTGATGTAGTACACCGGTCGCTGCACCGGGCGTTCCATTCCTTCCTCTGGCCGTTCGACGACCATGACGCGACTGACAACACGTTCGGAGTCCGCGACATAGACCAGCATGGGTTCCTTGTCGACGGGGGCGGTGAGTAGCAGTGCTGCGAGTAACACCTCCTTGAGGTCATGGAGCGCGTCATCTGCCTCCTTGTCCCACTGGAAGGTGGGGTTCTTGCGCATTAGGCGGTAGAGGGGCATCGCCTTTTCGCCCAACCGGGGGATGAAGCGACTGAGAGCCGTGACTCGCCCGGCCAGCTTCTGGACGTCGCGTAGGCACTCAGGTCTGCCGAGTCGAGCGATCGTGTTGATCTTGGCGGGGTTCGCTTTGATCCCGCGCTTGGAGACAACGTATCCCAGTAGCTGTCTAGTTGGCACACCGAAGGTGCACTTCCCTGGGTTTAGCTTTATCTTGTACTTCCGCAGGTTGGCAAATGTTTCCGCCAGGTCAGCGAGTAGGTCGTTCTGGCGAGCGGATTTCACCACCACGTCGTCTATGTAGACGTGGATATTGTGGCCAATCTGGCTCACAGGGCACTCCTTCATGCACCGCTGGTAGGTCGCCCCGGCGTTCATGAGGCCGAAGGTCATGGCGGTGTAGCAGAAGGCTCCGAATGGCGTGATGAACGCCGTCTTCTCTTCGTCCTCGATGGCCATTTTGATCTGGTTGTACCCAGAGTAGGCATCGAGGAAGCATAGCGCCTCCGAGCCCGCGGTGGAATCGATGATTTGGTCGATCCGCGGGAGGACGAATTGCTCCTTCAGGCAGGCGCTGTTTAGTTTTGTGTAATCGATACACATCCTCCAGGTCGCGTTTTTCTTCTCGACCCGGACTGGGTTTGCCAGCCACTTGGAGTACTTGATTGGCCGGATGAAGCCTACAGTGAGTAGATGCTGCACCTCCTCGGCGATGGCCCGGCAGCGCTCTTTATTGAAGGGCCGCAGCGACTGCTTAAAAAGTCGCACTTTGGGGTCGGTGTTGAGTTTGTGCTCAATGAGTTCCCTAGGGACACCAGGCATGTCGGATGGTTTCCATGCGAAGATGTCCCTGTTCTCACGGAGGAACTCCATGAGCACGCCTTCCTATGCTGGGCTCATGCCCGTCCCGATCGTCACCGTCTGGCTGGTGTCGCCTGGGACCAGCTCGACGGTGTGGGTATGCGTTATTGCCTCGAAGGCGGTGGAGTTGCCGCCCTCCGAGTTGGGATTCTTGAGTATGGTGGGGTTGTCGTTGTTGACCTCGCTTGCGTACTTGGCGAGCTCCTTGGCGTGGTTGTCCGCTGCCGCGATGATGGCGTCAGCGAGTTTGGCCTCTTTGGCCTTGCACTCTGCGGCCATGTCGGGGTCGCCGTGGATCGTGATGACGCCGCACGGCCCGGGTAGCTTCATCGCGTTGTACGAGTAGTGGGGTGCTGCCATGAACTTGGCGAACGCCTGGCGCCCCAGGACGCAGTGGTAGGGGCTGTCGAAGGGCACCAGCTCGAAGACGATCCGCTCGGTGCGGAATTTTGCTGGTGTGCCGAAGGTGACTGGCAGCGTCACCTTGCCGATCGGATACGCCTTCCGACCGGGGACAATGCCGTGGAAAGTGGTGTAGGTCGTATCGATCATCGACTACAGGTGCCGCAGTCGCCTGAAGGTGTCCAGGTACAGGATGTTGATGGAGCTGTCGCCGTCCATCAGTGTTTTGGGGAGCCAGTAGTCCCCCACCTTTGGCTTGACCACCAGGGCGACTCGGCCCGGATACTCGATCCGCGGCGAGTGGTCCTCGTGGCTCCAAGTGATTGGTTGCTCAGACCAGTTGAGGAACTGGGGTATGTCTATCTGGGACACCGCGTTGACGGCGACGACGCGGGCGATGACCTTCTTCTCACGCTTCGTGTTGAAGCCGGTGAAGGTGTGGAGCGAGCCAGCGACGCTGCCGAACTTTCCGCCGTTCGACGGGTTGTTGTCAGGGTCTTCCCGCGCGCGCCGTGCCTTCTCGATCTCCTTGAGAGAGTGGCATTCGACGGTCGTGTTCGTGGCGGGCTTTCCTTCCCTGCTATGAAACACACAGGGTTGGTTGAGAAGGGCCGTGGGATCGAACCTTGGCTTTGCCTTGTAGTTGCCGCCGTCGTGGCGCTGTCCTCCGTCGCGGCGGAAGCTCTTGGGCTCGCGCTGCGCGTATCCGGCGTTGGCGACGAAGTCGACTCGCGTGTCACCTCGGCGTTTGCCGGTGAGGCGAGTGCTGTTGTATCGTAGCTCGGGCCGCCTCCCATTTTCGTGGCCGCTCGTGCGGCGATGTCCTCCCGACTCGTCATCGGTTTCCTGGTTTGGGTCTTCTTCCGCTTACCTTTTTGCGATCTCCAGGAGGTCGGGACTGTTGTCGAGTGTGCGGTATGCTTGTTTGAGCTTGGCGACCAGGGGATCGTAGCGGCACGAGGTCTTGAAGCAGTGGATCGTGGTGTCCGAGTGGATGCCAAACGCGTTGTACCACAGATCTTGCCACCGTTGGACCCAGCTGCGGGTCGACACGCGGGGTCCCTGGACGCACCGTTCCAGGTCCTCGATGGTGGTGGCACGGGTGTATGAACCCTCGAAGTGCCTGACGAAGGCATCGCGCATCTCCTCCCAGGAGACTATGCTATCCGCGGGGAGGGTGTTAATACACTGCCTGCACACCCCCTCCATCATCAGGGGGAGGTAGCGGGCGGCTAGTAGATCGGTGTGTCCGGCGATCCCCATCACCATGAGGTAGGTATCCAGCCACACGGAGGGGTCGTACGAGGGGTCGTACTTCTCTATTTCCTTCGGCGCTTTGAAGTTTGCCGGGTATCTTTCGCCCTGGATCATCGGTCCGAATCACTGGGGCCCGATTCGGCTCAGCGATCCCCTTGGTTCACCGTCACGGTGGTTGGTGAGGGTGTGCCGCAGGTCGTCAGGCTGGCGTGCGCGCCAACTCTGGTTGTTGATGATGTGGGTGCGGGCATCGACGGGTTATCCGTTGGCGGTGACAAAGTTGTTCGCCGGCCGAGGGTCGTTGGTGGAGAGTGCCGCGTTCGCGGGTCGGTGTTGGAGCTGTAGGGGTTCGGGTGGCGGGCAGTTGAGAGTGTTCGCCGCCATGGGGCGACCGCTCGAGGCCGATCTGCTACCTGATGAACGCGAGTACATTCGACCCTGTGAGTCGGCGCCTGCGTTTTGTTGCTCAACCGCTTTGGCGAGTAGGGCCCTGGCGTACTGGATCTGCAGGGTGCCTTCCCCGGTGGATGCAATGTTGTCGACTGCTGCTCGGCCCGCGACGAGGTTGTCCATTGGGGTGGAGAATAGCGTCAGGCCGTTCGCGTCTCGCTCTCGTGAGGAGACTACGATCCTTGGCTGGTCCCTGGGGGGTGCGCGGTTGGGTGGTGGTGGAGCACCATTGGCTGTTGCCCCTGGTGGGGGCCGAGTGCTTCCTCCTGGCGGCGTGTTCTCGCAGATCGCGCGCTCGGCCGCGCGGGCCGGGTCGTTTTCGTCGTCGAAATTCAGGACGCGCCCCTGGACGGTGGGGTTCAGGCGCGACCTGATTCGGAGTTGGGTAGCGCGACAACACCACTGTCGCCTGCGCGAGGCGAAATTTTTCGCGCTCGGCTTGTTCCTTGCGGACTGCCTCCGACAGCTTCAGGCGGAGTTCCTCGACCTCCGATGCCGTCGCGTTTGGTGGGATCGGCGTGGAGAAGGGGTCTTCCGGTGGGTCGGTGCCAGTCGCCATGTAAGTCGCGGCGTGGCGACCGGTTCTGTCGTGGAGGTCGGCGGAGTTCTCCGACCCGGAGTCGAAGTTAAAGATCCCAAAGGATGGAGGGATCCTCGAAGTCTCCGACGTTGGAGACTTGGGTGATGGAGCCCGCGGGTGACGTGGCGGTGATGGATCCGGCAAGTGATGCCGGGGTCGCCGAGTCGGCGTCGTCGTTGAGGGCCGCGTCGTTCGTGGCTGCAGTGGTTTCGGCCACGTTGCTGTGGGCCGAGTCGTACTCGGAAGCGAGGAGGTGAATCGTGCGGACCTGACTCTCAGAGAGCCTGTCGCGTGGCGGCGACTCGCGGATGCGAGCCGGGTCCTCCGAGACGATGACGTCGGTGAGGCCGACGAAGAGGCTGATCGTGCCGACCGGCAGGATCACGCTATGTGTGATGGGTCGCGCCGCCAGGATGTAGCTACTCGGCAAGATCTGGAGCATCTCGCCGATCGCGATCATGCGGCCGGTGGCGACCGACTCGTTGATGGGCAGATTGGATCTCGTCGCAGAAAACCGGCCTGACCGGCCAGGCCCCACGGTGGGCGCCACTGTTGTGGGAATGACCACGGCAGATGCTGCAATCGGCAGCGAGTAGTAGAACATGGGGCAAGGGCGGCCAGCCATCTGCGGTGCGAGATGAGGGCAGAGACACAAGGGTTTACCCAGGTTCGGCCCCCCGGAGGGTAAAGACCTACTCTTGCTAGATTGTATTATGGTGAGAGTACAATGGGGCGAGATTGACGGCTAGGCGGCGAGTCGCTTGGGTGTATGATGGAACGTATCCTCTATGCGTCCTCTAGGGAGGTTTATATAGACTCACCTCCCTAGGGTTTACAGATCACAACCGAATTAGTTAAGGATTCGGAGATTCTTTGACCTAGTCCGACTGGGCCCAACTATGCTTCTGGGCCTTCAGCTTCCAGTCGCTTGAATCCACGCCAAGTCTTGATCCAGTCGCAATGCCCCGGTAGGCATATCCCCATCAAGACTCGTCCATGCAATGCCCGTTCATCCATCCCTATGCCTACCGCACTCGAATCCTAATGTTACCATTACTGTTACTATTGCTCCTGTTGCTGTTGCTACTACCAAACTGTTGCTATTGATAAACTTCTGTGAGCAAGAACTATTTCCAGGTGCAGCTGAACTGACAACTCGGTTGTTAAGGCTTGCAAGTATTGTTTGGCTCCCCTTGTGTCGAATCAATAAATTGGGTAATACTACCCACGAATACTATTGTGATCCCCTATACTTGTGGGTCATCAGAGGACCACAATTTAGTTCATTGCGGCATACTATATGGGCTAGAGCCAGAACTTAGAAAGCATTTGAATAATGGCAATTCCCTTGATACAATGGGTAAATTGAAAATGATTTTTGATACCCATGCTTCCGTAGAGAGTTATAATGCTGCTAAAAAGTTCTTTAGCTGCATGATGGAAGAGAACAGTTCTGTTAGTGAGCACGTACTCAAAATGTCTGGGTACACTGATAAGCTTGTTTCCTTGGGAATAACGATTCCCATTGACTTAGGAATACATAGTGTTCTCCAATCTCTCCCACCTATCTACAAGAGCTTCTTGGTGAACTATAACATGCAGGGCATGAATAAGTCTCTCCCCGAGCTTTTGTCAATGCTTAAGATTGCAGAGGTGGAGATCAAGAAAGAACATCAAGTATTGATGATCAATAAGACCACCTGTTTCAAGAAAGACAAGAAGGGTAAAAAGAAGGGAAAAAGGGCGGCAAATCTGTTGCCGCATCTGAAAATAAATCTTGAGCTGGCCCTAAGTATGATACCGAGTGCTATTATTGTAAGGGGACTGGCCATTGGAAGCGCATATGTCCCAAGTATTTGGCAGACAAGAAGGCCGACAAGGAAAACAAAGGTATATATGATATACATGTTATTGATGTGTACTTGACTAGTACTCGTAGTAGCACTTGGGTATTTGATACTAGATCGGTTGCTAATATATGTAACTTGAATCAGGGGTTGTGGAACAAGCGACCGCTAGCAAGGGGTAAGGTCATGATGCGTTTCTGCAATGGATCAATAGTTGATGTGATCGCCATTGGAACGCTGCCTCTCCACTTACCATCGATATTGGTTATTAACCTGAATAATTGCTATTTGGTGCCTACGCTAAGCATGAATATTGTATCCGGATCGTGTTTGATGTGAAGTGGTTATTCATTTAAATATGAAAACAATAATTGTTCGATTTATATGAATGATATCTTTTATGTTCATGCACCTATGATGAATGGTTTATTTTTGTTGGATCTCGATAATAGTGTTACACATATTCATAATGTTGATGCTAAAAGGATTAAACTTGATGATGATATATATGCATATATGTGGCACTACTGTCTAGGTCATATTGGCATTAAATGCATGAAGTAACTCCATTCAGATGGACTTTTGGAATCACTTGATTTCAAATCATTTGATACATGTGAGCCATGCCTTATGGGCAAGATGACTAGAACGTTGTTTTCCAGTTCAATGGAATGGGCGACAGATTTATTGGAAATCATACAAACTGATGTATATGGTCCAATGAGTGTGTCGACGCGAGGTGGATATTATTATTTTGTTACTTCCACGGATGATTTGATTAGATACGGGTATATCTATTTGATGAAACACAAGTTTGAAACCTTTGAAAAGTTCAAGGATTTTCAGAATGAAGTGGAAAATCATCGTAATAGAAAGATCAAATTTCTGCGATCTGACAATGGAGGTGAGTATCTAAGTTATGAGTTTAGCGCACATATGAAAGAGTGTGGAATAGTTTCACAACTCACACTTGTCGGAACACCATAGTGTAATGGTGTGTCGGAACATCATAATCATACTTTATTAGATATGGTTCGATCTTTGATGTCTCTGACTGACTTGCCACTGTCATTTTGGGGTTGTGCACTAGAAACCGCTGCATTCATTTTAAATTAGGCACCATCTAAATCCATTGAAAAGACACCGTATGAATTATGGTTTGGAAAAAAACCTAAGTTGTCATTTTTTAAAGTTTGGGGATGCGATGTTTATGTGAAGAAACTTCAGCCTGACTCGAACCCAAAGCGGAAAAATGCCTCTTCATAGGATACCCTAAGGAAACTATTGGGTAGTCCTTCTATCACAGATCCGAGGGCAAGGTTTTCGTTGCCAAGAATGGATCCTTTCTAGAGAAATAGTTTCTCGCGAAAGGTGTGTGTAGTGGGAAGGTAGAACTCGAAGAGATTATTGAACCTTCTCGTCATAAGATGGTGAGTAGCGCAGTGCCGGAAAGTGTTCCAGAGTTGACTTCACCGAATGAAGAGGGAACTAATGATAATGATCATGAAACTCTAAAAGAGAATAATACCAAAGCTCGCAGGTCAAGAAGGACACGTGTAGCTCTTGAACTGTACGAAAATCCTATTATGAATTTCCTGGTTGATGAAATAGATGACCCTGCGATGCATGAAGAAGCGACGATGAGCCCGAATTCCAACAAATGGCTAGAAGCCATGAAATCCGAGAAGGAATCTGTCAACACCCAGATTTTTAATCCCAGATGCCTGTTATGCTATACCTTGCAATCCCAGGATTATCATTTTTGCGAGACATAATAGAATTGGTACCACAATACATCATCCATTACAAACCATAATAAAGGTCTTACAAATATAGGATCTCATGATCCAGCTTAATACAATCAACGAAGCGGAAATTAAATGTAGTGGGGCTTCATCTTGAGGGTCACAGGAAATGCTGACGATGGGAGATGATCCTAGTTGTCATAAACCTCTTGCTATCCATATCCTGGTAGTCCTCCTCATAGTCTGGCCATTGGAATAGCGAGAGACAAAGCCATGAGTACTCTTTAAGTACTCGGAAATTATTACTAACAAGTAAAGTAGTTCGAGTAGGAATCCTAAGCTCTAGGTTTATTTGCAAAAAGCCAGGTTTATTTCATACTGAGTTCAGAAGTAAAAAAACTAGTTTGAAGTTCTAAAACACCTAAGTGGGAACATAGTTTTCATGTTCACGACCCTATTGTGGTCAAGTCAAAGTCATAGTTCATTTCACAAGTCATTTTGAAAACATCTAACGACGGAACAGTATGGCCACTCCAACTGTCCATGACCACGGACGCGGCTATTCGAATAGTTTGACAGTCTGCAGAGGTGGTACACTTTCACCACAACATTCGATACATCCGTCAGGGACAACCCTGAATCATCATACTTAGTATGAAGATAATCAATCCTAACCTTTCAATTACACACCCTTGTATAGGCACCTCCCCTATGAGTTTGGCCTCCCAACAATGACCATCTGTCATGTTGGGTACTGTATAGGTGGACAGTCATCACGAGGTAGCCTCGGCTCAACCTCTTCCACAAGGGAACCCATACTAAGACATATAAACTTCCAGTCAAGCCCTACCCAATTCAGGTATTGTGGTTGTACAGTAAAATTGGAATGGTATCGCATCCGAACCCAACCATCAGTTTTTATAAAGGGCTAAGGCTCATGCCTCAACATTTTCATCATCAAATCATCTTGTGTTCATAACACATGTCAAAATATTTCAATAGAATGAATCCTTATTCCAAGGCTTTCATAATCATTTTCACCAAGTATTCCCATCTAAAGTGATCAACTTTTATGCTTAGAACTAGCCACTAAAGTTGAGGTTATTCACTAATGAGGGGTTCTAATCAAGTGTAACTATCCAACTCTAGTTTTATGCCTTTTGATGACATCTAATTCTAACTACTTAGGCCTAGTTTTATGCTGTTGATGCTATCCAACTCTAGTATTGGTTTGGTTGGTTTTTGAGAAATGGCCATCTTAGTACCTATTAAGGATTCAATTTTTGAATGCCTCTCAAATGGATTTGAAAATAGTTTTTGTAAGTTGGTGAGTTTGCTTGGGTTCATTTTTACTTGTTCTAGCAAGGGGTGAAAAGAATTGGATTTGTTTCTATTACAAATCTTTTACAAGGAACACCCAAAGTGGTCTAGTGAACAAGTCTGGCCAAAATGACCATTTGCTTATATTTCTTATATTTGATCTTCTCTTCATTTGATTCTGCTTGGAAATGATCTAGACGATATTATTTTCATCTTTAAACCAATCCTTAACATTTATAGCAATCAAACATGGGAATTGCACTCATTCATGCATTAATCACACACACACATGCATTCAAATAATAAAAGTTTTTGTTAACCCTAAAATTGGGTGATTAGAACTTGATAATCTTGTTTAATATTTTTTGGGATGTTACAGAATCCATGTATGAAAACCAGGTTCAGATCTTGGTGGACTTACCTCACGACCGAAAGGCCGTGGAGAACAAATGTATTTTCAAAAGAAAAAGTCATGCTGATGGTAATATAACCATATATAAAGCTCTACTTGTTTTAAAGGGGTTTCAACAAATTCAAGGAGTTGACTATGATGAGACATTCTCTCCCATAGCAATGCTAAAGTTGGTTAGGATTATGTTAGAAATTGCTGCATATTTCGACTATGAGATATGGTAGATGGATGTTAAAACTGAGTTCCTGAATGGAAACATCGAAGAAGACTTGTATATGATACAACCAAATGGTTTTGTCGATCCTAAGGATGCTGAAAAGGTATGCAAGTTTCAAGGATCCATCTATGGACTAAAGCAAGCATCCCGGAGTTGGAATCTCCGCTTTGATGAGGTGATCAAAGAGTTTGAATTTGTCCAAACATATGGAGAGGCTTGTACTTACAAGAAAGTGAGTGGAAGCAATGTGGCATTTCTGATATTATATGTGCATGACATATTACTGAATGGAAATGATATAAATCTTTTAAACAGTGTTAAAAGTTATCTAAACAGCAAATTTTCGATGAAGGACCTAGGTGAAGCGTCATACATATTAGGCACAAAGATCTATAGATATAGATCAAGCCGCCTAATAGGGATATCACAGAGTACATACCTTGATAATATTTTAAAGAAGTTTAAAATGGACGAAAGTAAGAAGGGGTTCTTACCTATGTTACACGGAAAGACATTGAGTAAGACTCAAAGTCCGGCAATGGCGGAAGAAAGAGAGATAATGGACAAGATCCCCTATGCTTTAGCCATGGGATCTATCATGTACGCCATGCTATGTACAAGACCGGATGTGGCCCATGCTATTAGTTTGAACAGTAGATACCAATATGATCTAGGTACGTAACACTGGATTGCGGTCAAGAATATCCTTAAGTACTTAAGAAGAACTAAGGAAATGTTTCTCGTGTACGGAGGTGAAGAAGAGCTCGTTGCTAAATGTTATGTCGACACTAGCTTCACACCGATCCAGATGACTCTAATTCTCAATTTGGATATGTATTTCTCATGAACGGAGCAACAGTCAGTTGGAGCAGTTCCAAATAACCCGTGGTGGCGGGATCAACAATGGAGGCCGAATATGTTGCTGCTTTGGAAGCAGCTCGGGAAGCAGTTTGGATGAAGGAGTTCATAACCTAACTAGATGTGGTTATTAGTGCCTTGGACCCAATGGTGATCCATTGTGACAACAATGTATCCATAGCCAATGCCAAGGAACTAAGGTCTCACAAGAATTCCAAGCATATTAAGCGCCGATTTCACTCCATCCGAGAAAATGTCAAGGATGGAGATTTAAAGAATTGTAAAGTACACACGAATCTCAATGTAGCAGATCCGTTGACTAAAATTCTCCCTAGGGCAAAACATGATCAACACCAGAACTCCATGGATGTTAGATTTATCACTATGTAACTAGATTATTGTCTCTAGTGCAAGTGGGAGACTGGAGGGAATATGCCCTGAGAGGCAATAATAAAGTTGTTATGATAAGTATTCCAATTATATGACAGATGTTTATTTTGCATGCTATAATTATATTACTACAGAAACATTAATACATGTGTGTTTAATAAACAAATAAAAAGTTCCTAGTTATGCCTCTCTTATAAACTATCTTGTTGATTAACAAGATGATCAAGGTTTCCTGATCATGGACAATGGATGTTGTTAATAACGAACAACATTGTTGGAAGGATGTAAGAACATTGATCCGAAGTATAGCATTACGATCAAAGTCATTGTGTTTATATTTATATAACATCATACAAAGTAATCCTAATCCTTAGACCATGCGATCATGTCAATCACTAATACTGGAAGAGTATATCCAACATCAAACGTCACACCGTAATAGGGTGACTATAAAGGTGGTTCAGTGCTATGAAGGTCTTATGTAGAGGCTCATGGATCAAGAGTGGAATTTGTCCATCTCGATGACGGATATATTTTCTCTGGGCCTTCTGAGTGATATCACATTAGCTAGCTTGCAAGCAAGTGATGTGATCACTAGAATGTCATATCACGGGAACAAGAAAAGAGTGCATGTCAGTAACGAGATCAAACTAGGTATGGAGATAACGATGATTGAATATCGGAATGTAATATATCACGAGACAAAGGGATTAAGTTACTAGTGTAAAAGGTTCTCACGATCACATAAGTCATCGTTGAATGTGTGAGAGTCAGTACGGATCTCCAGGTCCCGCTTTTGATTATTGATTTGAGAGGGGTGTCGATCATGTATGCATTATTCGTGAACCGTAGGGTGACACACTTAAGGGATACCAACACCATTTGGATCAAATATGTTCTAGACGAAATAATTACAAAGTGCATGAATTATTTCACTAGACACCGGAATTGTTTCGGGTGAAATTGCAGAAATTGTTTCTGCATGTGAAATTTAATAGTAGCAAGGGGTTTTATGTGAATTTTTGTTAATTAATGTAATTGAAATAATTATGAATAAATAAATAAAAGGAGTTTTATTTAATGAGAGATTACATCAAATTTGGTGGAAATTTAATGGGAATTTGAGTCGGATTTTAAGTGGAGAAAATGGAGAGGCAATTTTTGAGTGGGAGCACCACTCACATGAATGGAGGGAGGTGTGGGGGAAGAAGCCATGCGCCGGCCACCCCCTTGGGGTGCCCCCTCCCCCTCTCTCTTAGTCACACCTGCTCGTGAAGAATCTCTCTCCCCCTCTAGAATTATTCCCCCATGGTCTCGGACTAGCGAGATACATGTTCCCGGCGGCTTTTCGTCTGGAAGGAGTTGGTGCTTCCGCTGCATCGCTGGAGCGCGGAGGAGGAGGTTGTTCGGTGGTTTGAACGTGTGTGCAATTACGAATGCACTTCTGATTTGCAGCGCTAGACTTCTTCTCGATATTAATATTAGAAAGCATTCAACTACATTATCCACGAGTACAACCTCGTTAAACTTTTTCGGTATACAAGGGTATGTTCTCTATGGATGTATATCCACCCGTTGCTTGTATCTAGTAGATAGATCTTAGCGCTTAGTAGGTCCCATTGTATATTTTTTTTGTTTTCTATACTGCAAACCCAACAATCCATCCAAATCTATGAATCTTTCCACTAAAGCTGTCTAGGAGGATTATAATAAGGAGTTCTCATAGTCTTGCATAGAGATGCCATGCAAAGCTCATCCTAGAGAATAAAAAAGCCACTAAGTGTTATTTGTTCTTATCCAAACAAACACCTCAGCCTTTTGCATCATTGACAAGTGCAAGAATAGTAGATCATGATAACATGGAATTCTACTATGCACACTGAACTAAGGCACCACAGAAGTTGATTCCAAGCAACAAAGACCCCTAAGACTTACACTAGCAACATTAACAACAAATCAACATACTTATATATCATCTATCATCCATCAAGCATTTTGCCTCAGCCTTTGCATCCTAGGCAACTAATCATGATGTATAACTAGTCAAGTAAGCAGCAGATCAATTTAGCAGCAGCAAGATCAATTTAGAAAATCCTCATGATGGATTGACAAGATTCAACATAACAAATTCCTGAATATTAGATTATCTTTCGGAGCCATTCTACTAAAAATCATTACCAAGTGTATCCTAATCCATTACTGAATCAAGAATCAGCAAGCCACTAATTACTTTCCAAGACTCAATAAATCCAACCAAAGCACCACTACATCATAGTTTAGTGGGAATTCACTGAATTTGTCATTCAAGTACATAATAAGTACAAAGTATATTTACTGTAATCATTATAGTAGAGAAACCATGTTAGAATGGGCACATTAGGGTACCAAGCCAAGCTAAACCACTAGCAGGAGATCAAGAATATTATCTAGAGCTTTGAAATTGTACCAAAATTGAGAAATACATGCTCCATAGCAACACAGGAACGAGAGCACCATTAGTTGGTAGCAGCAATGGACTTAGAAATCAATGTGGGAGTATAGTACTGAAGTTAGCACATACATTAGAGAGATATTGCTAGAACAAAAGAGGGGAAACCCTAGTTAGAGTTTGATGCTAAGAGAGAGATGTGAGAAATAAAGAGATCTTGATAAGAGAGATACGGAGAGTAGAGAGTATACTTACTCATTGTCCTCACATAAGCTTAGGGAGAGGAGGCAGAGATGGCCGGCAATAATGACCACATCATAACAGCAGAATGGACACAAGGGTAACCAACACCGCACCATGTTGTGTCAGAACCACTGAGGTAGTGTCACCTCAGTAGGGTCACATGGAGCAGGGGCACCGGGGTTGCAGCTACGCTGCCGTCTTGTCGGCGCTGGTGATGAGTAGGTAGAGGAACCCTAGCCAGAGAACTAGAGGAGGCAAACTCATTAAGATCTTAGAATCAAATCGAGTTGGATAGAGGGTAGGCTAGAGTGTGGCGGTGATGTGGCGGCTGATGGCGAAGGCTAGAAAGGCCGCGCTCACCGGGATCTAGGGCAGCGATGGAGACACTAGGAAGGCATCAATAGAGAGAGGAGAAGGGTGAGCTCTGGGAGAGAAGTGAGGCTGGGTGGACTGGCCTATTGGGTTGGACCCAACCCTATTGGGGCTATTGGTCCGAGTGGGCTGAATAATTGTAGGAAACTCATTAAAATACTTATAATACATGAAAATGTTCATAAAAATATAAAATATCCAATAAAAATAATAAAATTCACTTTTAAGATTATAAATAATTACTTCATGTATGAAAAATATTTTTTTGTATTTAATATAATAAAATTGAAATATGTGGTTAAAAACATTTATTCCTTAAGGAAATTCTAATAAAATAAACATAAGAAATAAAAATAAATAAAAATCTATTTTTGGGTATAAAAATAAATCTATTATTTTATAAAAATGCTAATTGTAAAATTGCAAGTAATTTTAGGAAAAATAAAAAATGAATGTTAAAATTTACTTTATAATCCTTTTATTTTATTAAAATATAAGAGATATATTTTCTCTTATCATTTATAAATCAATATTAGCATTAATTGACTACTTAAATTTATTAAAAATATTAAATGTATTTTCTTTTATCACCTATAGATTCAAATAAATTCTTTTTAACTTTATTTAAGTCTTTAGAATTTATTGTTTAGAATAATTAATGCTCTTTCATTAATAATTATAAAAATGAAGTTTTAATACTTTAAAAATTATTTTTATTTTTAACTAGGATAAACATGTAAAGAAAACTCAAGTATCCATTCTACTTAGATAAATCCATAATTATTATGTTCAACAAAAATGACCTTTAATTATATATTTGTTTATAATACAAATTAAAATGTACTAGTTGATAGACCGTGCATTGCTACAGTAAGTAATTTTGCACAACAACAATTTTCGTATCCCTTACATGGAAAAAGAAATATTTGCCGAGCCATGTGTGACATTATTTTCATTCACATGGTATCATCACTTCCCTTTGACGATTCAACTCTAGGAATCTCAACGTACGTATACTCTAATTTTTCCATGTCAGGTAATGGGATTTTGTGGATTAAACAATCACAAAGAGAGAAGAGACATACATGCCAAAGAGTCACCATACTACTAGTGCCAGAAAGAAAAAAGTGCTCCTACGACTAGGCCGCAGAGGCGAAACAACTCTCGGAAACTTAGTGTTGCTCCTAAAGTTGATGCTGGCCAGAAAACATGGTTCTTCTCCACTATTTTACAACATATATATCGAGGTGTAGAGAAGTCTCAAGGATAGGCTAGTACATTATGGATTTCTAGTCATTAGCAATCAAGATAATTTACTGGGTTCTATAATGATTTTAATGTACTATTGGAAATCAAGAAAGAAATAACTTATATTGTAATGGTTGCTTGCCTCAGGACTTGTATGGACAAATAAACCACCGCAGCAGCAGTACATAGAAGGTCCTCGAATCAGTAGGGTACCAATTACAGCAGCCGCTCCATCTACTTTAAACGACTACCGTTGAACCTCGCCCTACATAAACAATTGCAAATCCATGTTGATGCATTGCAAATCCATGTTGATGCATTACATCGAAAATGTGATGAGCAGCAAGCACCAAATCCTATGTAGACATGTTCACCGCATTATAAACTTCTGACATTATACGTGTTGCGTCGTGCAAGGCATATTGGACAGGCATATTTGCCGGATTCGAATGCGAACATAGGTGAGAGGTGGATCCACACCAAGGAAACCCCTCCGGCTCCTCCCTCTCCACTAGTATGCTCCCCTACGCGCCTACCCCGGCCGTCCCCGCTCAAGCCACTGGAAAGAAGCATGCCTTGCGAATATCGTGGCTAGTTATCCGGTGTTGATGTGTTCTTTGTTAGGTGAGATTCCCTGCCCTCTTCTTCCACCGGTCAGAAGAGTAGACTTGCCGAGATCCGGTGCCTCATCCCCCACGACGACATCATCCGGCTCCGTCGACCGCGAAGCCGCAAGTATTCCAGTCCTAGGCAGTGCCGCCGTGGAGTCAGTAGCGCCGGGTCTGTCCTTGCATCCGCACCTTGGAGGCTAACTTTCATCGTTTTTCAGGGAAACTTTGATCTTGATCGATACTTTTGGTGATTGGATTATAAAGCAATCATATGTACATATTTTATTTGGGAAGTCAAAGAACCATAAATTACAAATATAAACTCAAGAATATATCTTTGAATCTCTTGCTATATCAATTTAATACCTAAATTATTAAACTTGCTTATAAGGTAAGTTCCCACAATTAGCCATAAAAGGTATTCACGTAGAAGATATAATCTAGCACCCTTCATACTAAAGACAAATGATCTTGTAACATTGATTAGGATTAAGAAAAACATAGACCTTGGTGATACCACAAAATGACATGCTTTTAAATTCACTTTTATAGTTAAATTTGGTCTAAAATCCCATAAACATTATATCTTAAGTTTAATCATGATTTTATAGTTAACTTTAATATCTCAACATTAATTGTACTTTGTCAAAGACCATAGTTATAATCTTAACAACCCTTTAGATTGATGAACTTAACATAGACAACATTTTCTTTGAAGATTATTCCTTTTTCCACTTCAAACAACAAGCCTATAATTGTTTCTTTCAACTTTTAACAACCTAAAACACGAAATTTCATCATAGTCACCAGATGACAATTAATCTTAATCATTGGTTGCTATTGTACTCGACTTTTATATCTCGTATATAAGTCCTTAACTCCTGGTAGATATAATCGCTTGTGACATAAACTTTAAGATACACCCAATATTAAATAAACCACCTAAGTTCAACCCACTTATAACATTAGGGATTAACTTCAGGAGTTTTATAAAATACATAGCATTACTTATGCATAATATCATATTGCTTCTTTAAAAAGTCCTTACTGGACCAATGATGTTGTATTTAGATATTAGATCTTATATAGTCTCGAAGAGTGTGATTGCATAATCTTGTAATCACAAAGGCGAGTTCACACTTTCTCATGTCCTTTGGTTATTTTCTATCAAGTATTTGCAAATCCACTATTGTTAGCACCTGCATTTCTAAAAGATCAAAAAACTCTATTTTCATAATTATATGATTATGAGCTATTTAGAAAATGGTAATAACCAATATTATAGTTATGATGGTAAAGGAACATAATATCTAGGACTTAAAAATCCAATATCGCTAGTGATTCTTGCATCATATAATACGCGTTAACCATCAGATCTGGAATGGGACGATGAAGTCAGTTGGATCTTCTTCCTTTCTCATGCCACGGACACTATTCTAGGAGTTTTTTAAGTTGAAGATCGTGGGTAAATCCGTGTATTCGGGAGAAGCCTGTCATGGATCTAGGCGTACAAAAGGCAGATTTCTAATGTTTATGGTTGTCATGCGTATTAGATTAGGGTAAAGCCGTATTACCAGGAGAAGTCTACCTTGAGTCTAATAGTACAACAATTGCGGGTATGGTAGTATAGGACCCACACCAAGGAAGTGTGGACGATAATGCAACTCGGATGTGCAACAAGGCTATGGTCTCTCATGGGTAAATTAATGCACCTCTACAATATGTAAAAAAGTGTGACATGTTACTTCCTGTTCCGGGAAGTAGCTACGAACGTGGCAGGAAAGGAACTCCACGAAGTTCTGGTAAACCTGTGAAGTCTGGCGAACATAGCTATTTAGAATAAAAGCAACTTTTCAAGAAAATTTTACGAAAACCTGCATAACCTATGACCTTGGGTATGTGGTTATAGATAGTGCATCAAACACTCCTTTTTAGTAAACTTGTTGAGTACAGTTGTACTCAACCCTACCTTCTTAACCCTTACTAGTTTTTGAAGCCAAAAAGACGATGTCTACATCACCTTATGCTCATGGGAATCGTCACCAAAATCTCAAGCTCTTCAATGAAGTCCATGGAGTCAACAAATCACTAGTACGAACATGTTACTTAGAGACATCAATTGCCTGTAGGCCTTAGCCTGTTTCTCGTTCCGGTTCAAGTGCCTAGCTTCTAAGAGCACACCACCAGAGCTAGGTTTTCTTTGTGTCTCTAAGATATGCGACCTCAGATGATGCAAAAAGGAAAACGTCTCTAATATGTACGACCTCATATGATGAAAAAAAGGAAAATGCCTCTAATATGTACGACCTAGATACATCTAGTAGTGTTGACCGCTTGCAAGAACTCCTCAACCTCAGATGTCCTATTCTAGGGACCGTCTCCAGTAGTCAGGTGACCCGAGTCAGATTCTAACAAAGACCTTCTCCAGAACTAGTGTGCCTCTAAGTGGCTTGCTAAAGTGACTGTTTCTAGTGTGTGTAAAACATTTTAAATAGTACACATCATGCTAATTCGAAATCAATCATAGATGACATGACACATAATCATGATTCAGCAGCTATATAGACAGATTAACTCATGAACTTATAGCATCTCGTGGTAACATTAGCCAGATAGTTGGGGAAATCCATATAAATTTAGCCATTACACGTTATGGCAGTACATACAAAATGCAGTCCATAAATTATTCATCTAGCATAATTGTTACTCTTTAACAAACCAGCATTGAATTTATAATGTCCCGCCCGGTGGAAGTTGCTGAACCAGAATATATACCTCTCTGTTATCTTTTTCATCAAAGAAAAAAAGGATAATGCTATTCTTCTTTAAGTTGAAGCTTCTCACAACCTTCTCCCATCTAGTCGTCAAGATTGCATTTTACCCATCTCCCATCTTCATCCTAACCAACTTTGTCTTTTTCTCTTCATTTTCCAAACATGGGCATCAATAGGTTCATCCAGGCGATTCTTTAGGTATTTTCTTGTGAACTCAGCTCCAAATGTCTGGGCAAGTACAGAGAATTGAAGAATTAGCATGCTTGTGATTACTAGAATTATTTAAATATCACAAGGTAGCCTGTTGATAACATGATCAAGAATATATCATCTTACCAGCTTGCACTTCTTTTTCATGACAGATGAATATGGAAACATGTAGACATAGTACTTGATTTTTGGTAGAAATTCGGATTCACACTAGTTCAAGAGGAAGTCTACATGAACTTCTTTCAGATACATGTCGTTTCCAAAAAGGCTCTTCTTAGAAAAATCAGTGTCCTCCTTGTGTTGAGGCCCTAATGTAACAACACCTAAAAATGTCAATGTGGTGGAATATTAATGTCTACCGTCCAAATGCATACAACACAAATGACTACGATTTGATGTTATGTTTATACCTCTAAACTCAACCCTCTTAGTGGTATGTTCATATAATGACTGGAATTCAAAACCATCAAAGTTAATGCAAGAACTATCATTGCTAGAAAACGTTATTGCATCGTCACTGTAGGTTCCCATAGGTTAAATAGATACAAACAGAGATCATCTTAATACAATCAATATGCAAGTAGGCTAATGAAGTGACAATTAAAGTAGATACAGACCAATGAAGTGACAATTAAAATAGATACAGACCAATCAAGTGACAATTAAATCTCTATTGCTAGAAGTGACAATTGCAGATTTTGAGATTTATACAAGGGGAAAAGAGTTGGGACATATGTAGGTCGGCTGGGGGAGGCTCTCTCGACAGCCCCGTAGGGTCTTTGTAGATCGGTAACCCCGTGCCTTAATCGAGAAGCAAAATGTCAAATTCCATGGAAAAATCCTAAATCAAAGATGCTGATTTAGTGTTTTTAGGGTTTGGTTTTCATGCATACCTAAATGGATGATGCAGGGGTCCTCGGAGGGGTGGAAGAGCGTCTGTACTGCAGGGGACCTGAGGCGGTGGTGTTGGAGAGGCAGGGGACCAGAGGCGGCTATGGATAGTGGTTTGAGTGGGCGGGGAAGAAAAAAATGTGGCACAAATCTAAAATATTTGTCCAAAAAATGATCAGATATTTGCTGCCAAGTACTAGCCTTAGCTGGATGCAAGTGGAAAACCTCTCTAAGAACATCCATTCTCTGAATATTTCATATTTTTCTCCAATTACTTCCCTAGCTAAGACGACTAGTAATTTGAAAAGAGCTAATATTCGGAACTCTAGATGTATTCGGAACTCCGGCGTTTGATTATCCTAAAATTTGATAATTATTCATAATTTAAAGAATAATAAAGGTGTGTATACATGCTTGCTAGAGTGAAATTGAGTCCCTTAAGACTAAATGATGTTGATAAACTAAAGAAAATAATTGGCATAGTGCAAACCTTGGATCTTTACCCTGAAAGGTATGACGACTCCTAGTGTTCATGTGCTTGCTACAGAGCAATAAGGTGGAATTTTTTTCAATTTGACTTATTCAAATGTTCAATCGTGAAGTGAGATCATTTGGTTACTTAATTATGAATTTTTCACCAATATAACTTTTTTCATGTATTCTTTGAAGGAAGTCTCGTTGAGTGAATATTCGGACATCCAGAGATATTCAAAACTCCGAATTTTGTTAATCCTAAATGTTGAGAATAATTTATAATTTAAAGGCAAAGGAAGTTGTTTACACATGCTTGCTAGAGTGAAATTGAGTCATAAGAGTAAATTTTATGTCTTGGGTAACCTGAAAGGTATGACTGACTCATAGTATCCATTAGCTTGCTGCAGAGCAATAAGGTGCAAGTGTTTTGAATTTGAATAATTCAAATGTTTAATGCCTATGTGAGATCATTTGGTTACTTCCATACGAAATTTCCACCAATTCAAAATCTTTTTTGATGTATTCCTTGACAATTATAATATAATCAGGCACTAGAAATATTTGATAGTGTGAATGAGCATGATTAGTAATATAATTGAACACTAGATAATTGAAGGAAATCCATATAAAGGAGTAGATTAATATATAGATGAGGTACTTATAATTAAAAGTTCGACCACCAGATACACACCAGGGAATATAGCTATTGTCTTATCTTACATGCAACCAGAGGTACGTAATAATTAACGTAAACAAAATATAACACTAGCAGCAGCAGGGGCAGGGACATGGAGACGGCTTACCAGGGGCAACAGCAGGAGCATTCATCAGCCTACTCAAGGGGAAACAAGCCGGTCCTGACATATTCCTAGAGTAATTTGCTGCAGGATACGTGATGTAACTAGGTCTTCGGCTGGTGCCTTCGGCCTTGGCCACTACCAACAGCCACAGCGTGCTTGATTTTGTTGTCGATGTCCAAGTCGATGACCCTACCATAGAATGGGAAAAACAATTTCCCCTTACGATGGAAAGGAATTTTCCAACACCGTAACTGCCGCAGCACCTAGCGTCTCTTGGAGTCCCTGGAGTACTTGCTAGAGTCCACGTCATCAGAATCCTCCTGTTGATTTTTAAGAACATAACTTATAGCTCATACATATGAATGAATTGTATTACAACCCAAGAATAGACAACATATGTAAGACAATGTTAAATTTATGTAAAAGAGAATGTATCTCAGCAATAGTTTGTTCAGTTGATCTATCATTTCATATATCAAAACAAATGATAATTAATTCATCAGATTTATATATGTAGAAGAAAGTCTACAACCTCATAAGTTTCTTCAGGGATGGCTTAAGAGAACCAAGTACCAATTGCATAACCTATTGTTCTTATACATTGCCCCGATTTCGCTAACTCATCCCTGAAAAAATCTGACACTAATATGTCTGCCTCTTTTTTGGGGCAAATTTGAATCATTGTCACAATTTGAAGCAAACAATAATATTTAGGCTTCATTGATGACTTCGCGAACTAGGGCACTCTCCAAGTCAGACACCTGTAGGGCTATGTCATGACTCGGGCCTTCTGTGTTTTGATGTTCCCCTGCTATTCTGAATGTTGCACCCGCATGGAACGTATGTAGGACTATTTATTTAAGACTAGTATTCGGTACTGTAATGGATGTGTACTTTGATACTGAGTCAGTTATGTCCCATGATGCATTGATCTTAGGATCGTGGTGGTTGCACAAAGGTACTCTCAGATAGCTAATCCGGGGGTACAACAAACTTGGTATCAGAACCATCCTAACTTTAGGAGCCCCGAGTTATCCTGGATGTTAGACGAGGACACAAAAACTATTTTCGATAAAAGGAGAATTGTATTTGCAAAAATCATGCTTATATCTCCTCCCCTATATTTTTGAAAACCTACCTGCATTTAAACTAAGTTTTTGCATAATTAAATCTTTGCACACTGAGTACTAACTTAACTATCCTAAAGTTTTGTAGATGGAAGTTGTCTTCACCAAATTCTGTCAGGTAGGAGTAGAACAGCCACTCAAGTTGTTCAAGCCAGACGTGATGAAGTTATCCAAGCTTATGGGACACCCTGTGCCAGTGATTATGGGCGCCCAGATTCCCATGCCCATTGATGGAGAGTTGGCTTGGCTTGTGGTGTTCACTATGAGAGGAGGGATAGTGCCCCCACACTCCATAGAGATATAGGAAGGTCTAATAGAGAAGTATTGTGATGCAACCATACTCAGAGTGACATAGGATGCACTTTGCTCATCTCGCGTACCACCACAGTGAGCAGTTGGGAGATACCCGTTTTCTCTTCTATGGGAGGCGCCACAAGAATGGTTACCCGGTTGATTCACCCCATCAATTCGATTTTGGGAACCATGTGCAGAACATGGAGTATCTCCTGCATCGCACCTAGACCATCATGGAGCGTGCTCGCATGGATGTCGACATCGAAAGGATGCAGCTAGCCAATAAGGAAGAGAGTCTAAAAGTAGCAAAGCTATAGCGCACCCATGCCTTGCAGATCAAGAAGGCTACTGTGACTCGAAATAAGCGCATTCAGAAGAAGGCTAAGGACTTACAGTCACTCCTAGTTACCATGGATGCTAGGATAGAGGAGTTAGAGGAGTAGTGTGTGGAGCTCCACAAGGACAATGAGGATCTACTTGATGGTGATGATGTAGCCAACAAGGGTGATTTCCATATGGAGCCGCAGAGTGACCCTATGGATGATTACCATGTGGACAAAGAAGAGGATGACCCAGAGGAGGTTATTTGGGAGCCTGAGGAGGATGATCCCAAGGAGGATGACACCGAGGTCATCATTGAGGAGGACACCATTGCTCGCCGCGCTAGTCTCATGGACGAGTAGGTTCTACACTAGTTCTCAAGAGTTCATGAGATAGTTGTCGTACCCATTTTGATTGGCAATCTTGTTGTGGAACTTGATTGATGTATTTCTCTAGAATCAAGATGTGATGCGTGAATGATGTGGTGATGTGTCGAACTCATGCCTGAAATTACTCTAAGTATTTGTTTTCATCCTATACATTCTATGCCTTGTCTTATATGCTTGCTTATGTATTGTGAGGTTTCACTCAAAACCCAACCTTTTTTATGATCCATCGTCCTAACCGTATAACTTCAGGATGGTGCACCCCGCTGGCCAAACCAACCTCCACCCCCTCCACCGGAGCCAAGCATGGCCCAACTCATGTGCATGTTCATGGAAGACCGCTAGGGCGCTAGCACTGAACGCCAGGCCAATATCACCGCTCTCTAGCAGCTTGCCCAATCATCTGTAGGGAACGCTAAAAATGAAGGAGAGGGAGAGCAAAGGTCCAAGCTCAAGGACTCCCTCCCGAGTTCACCAAGTGCATTGACCCCTTAGAAGCTGATGACTGGCTTCACACCATTGAGAACTATCTAGAGGTAGCCCATGTAGGTGATGACAAGAAAGTAATCCTTGTTACCCATTTCCTCGCTGGACAGGAAAGAACCTCGCGGATTAGTGTCAAGGACATTCTGTCAGAAGGACAAGTGATTACCTGGTATGACTTCAAGGAAAGGTTCCGCAAGATCCACATCCCTTCGGGTCTGGTCAAGCTAACGAGGGATCAGTTTCGTGCCCTCAGGCAAGGAAGCATGCCAGTGGTGCAGTACCTGGAGAAGTACACTGATTTGGCTAGGTATGCCCCTGATGATACCAATACCAAAGAGAAGAAATTGGAGACTTTCCTGAATGGGATGCATGATGAAATGCAGTGCCATTTGGTGGCCCAAGGATTCCGTGAGCTAGATGCCTTATTGGATGCAGCTTTCATGGTGGAGAGTAAGCACAAATGTTTTATTGAAAACCGTAAGCGCCGTATGATGATGCATCAAGGAGGACCAAGTGGATAGAGGTTGCAAAGCATGCCACCCTCTAGGCCTACGCTCCCACCCTAGAAGACTCAGTCCTATGCTCTGGGTCCCAACAACCCCACCCGCAACTATAACACCTGCCCTAAAGGAGGAAACACAAACCCCACACCGAGAGCACCAGCTAAGTCTAACACCTACCCCACTGATTCAGGTTGCTATACTTGTGGATAAGTTGTACACTTCTCCCGTGGTTCCCTGATAAGAAGAAGGACAACACTTGTCGCCCCAATGCAACATGGCTTAATCATGGTTATGCAAGGGGAGCGCCAGATAAGGGTGCCACGCCCAGGAAGCCCACCAGTGCATCCAGTGGTCACCTGAATCACATAAATGTTAAAGAAGCCCAGGAGTCGCCTGACCTTATTCTGGGTATGTTCCTTGTCAACTCAGTTCCTGCAACAGTGCTATTTGATTCTGGAGCATCACACTCATTTGTTACTGAACAATTTGTTGAAGAGAGTGGGATGAATCTAATCACATGGATAGACTTATGCTAGTGCAAATACCCGAGTCAACGGCCAAAACACAATCCGTTTGCCGGGGTAATCCAGTAGTTATTCATGGAATAACTTTCCAAGATCTTATAGTATTATGGACACAAGGTCTATAAATGATACTAGGAATGGACTGGATGTCTAGATATCATGGGATCATAGACTATGCTAGAAAAGTCATCTCTGTGACCAGTAGTGAAGGACTGGAAGTCGAGTACAGGGCCACTATGCACTCATCTCGAGTCTACTTCCGCAAAAGTTTTTCAGGACCCACTCTAGATCATGTACCTGTGGTTTTTGAATACCCAGATGTGTTTTCCAAAGGAATTACCCGGTATGCCCCCTGACAGGGATATCCAATTTATCATAGAGTTAGTCCCTAGGACTTATCCTATAGCCAAACGTCCATACCGTATGAACCATGAGGAACTAGCTAAGTTAAAAAAAAACTAGATGACATGATCTTTAAATGGCATATTCAGCCAAGTGCATCCCCCTAGGGATCTCCCGTCCTTTTCATGTATAAATAGGATGGAACCACCCGTTTAGTTATAGATTACCGGAAGCTCATTAATTTACCATCAAGAACAAGTACCCCTTGACGAAGATTGAATATCTATTTGATTAGCTGAATAGAGCTAAAGTCTTCCCCAATATAGACCTTTGCAACGAATACCATCAAGTCAAGGTACGAGAGATAAATATCCCTGAGACCGCTTTCACTACCAGATACGGTCTATTTGAGTACACCGTGATGTCCTTTGGACCGACCAATGCCCCGCCAATTTCATGAACCTTATGAATAAGGTATTCATGACATACCTCGATAAGTTCGTCATAGTGTTCATTGATGACATCCTAATCTACTCCAATAACAAGGAGGAACATGAGAAACATCTGAGATTAGTTCTAGGAACCCTTAGGAAGCATAAGATTTATGCTAAATTCAGCAAGTGTGAGTTTTGGCTAAAGGAAGTTGGATTTGTTGGCCATGTCCTTTCTGCTGGGAGAATATCTATGGATCCATCCTATATTAAGTCCATGCTGGACTGGAAGGCTCCCACGAACCCGACAGAAGTAAGGTGTTTTCTAGGATTGGACCACCAGTTCGTTGAAGGTTTATCTAGCATCACAAAACCAATGACCCAACTGTTAAAGAAAGAAAAGAAGTTTTAAAGTACTAAGAAATGTGAAGCAATTTTTCAAGAACTCAAGAAAATATTAGTATCATCCCCTATCATACCATGCCAGATAACACTAAGAGTTTTGATGTATATTGCGATGCCTCCGAGCAAAGTATAGGAAGTGTTCTCATGAAAGAAGGAAAGATCATCGCCTATCTATCCCATCAACTGCGTCCTTATGGTGAAAACTACACCACTTATGATCTAGAGCTTGCAGCGGTGGTGCATGATCTCAAAACTTGGCGTCACTATCTGATGGGAAATAGGTGTGAGATTTACTGAGACCACAAGAGTTTGAAATATATCTTCACCCAGAAGGAGCCTAATATGAGGCAAAGAAGATGGATAGAAGTAATTAAGGTTTATGATGTGAGCATTCATTACCATCCATGCACTAATGTGGTAGTTGATGCCCTTAGCCGGGATCCTTGTTCCCTCAATGCTATAATCAAGAAAGAGAAACCTAAGCCATGTGAAGAGTTTGAAAGGTTCGGATTGGAATTAGTTAGCCACGAATTCCTTGCACACCTTGAGATGAGACTAACCGTTATGGATCAAATCAAAGAATATCAAAAGGGCCATAAAAGCATCAAATGAAACAAGCAAAGGATGGAACTAGAAAATGTTCCAGTCAGAGAATGTGTCCCGTGAAGGAACAAGGGTTCCAATGATCCCTGAGTTTGTGAGGAGGGTGAACACGTGTTCTAATCTTCTCAACGACAATGACAGAGTATGTGCACGACAGAGAGTGGACACAGGGGTTTTTACCCAGGTTCGGGACCCTCGTGAGGACGTAAAGCCCCTACTCCTGCTTTGTTGTATTGCTCGCGTGCCTCGCAAGGATATAATGGTGGATGAATTTCTAGGTTTTTAGATCGCAGGGATCGACCCATTCTAAGGTAGGAAAAGGCCTCCTTATATAGCGTCGCCGGGCCTCTTCCCCCATATATTGGGTGGGAAGGGTCACCACATAGCCGCTCCCCGAAGTCCCGGTCTACAAGACTAATTTACGTGGACTAAGTCATGTTCCATGTGGGGCATCTCCATCCCTCCATAAATCCAGCTCCGTCAGCGATCCTTGTCGTTGCCTAGCACCATCATCTCCCTCTCTTGCACCAAAATGGTAAAGGGGAGAGCTGCTAGTGCTGAGGTCGTCTTTCCTTCTTTTGTACCGAAGGGGCCAGACGGGTTTATATTTACTGAGGAAGTCCGTGTGGTCCTCAAAGCCATGATGCCACTTGTTGGGTTGTGTTGTCCTGGCCACCTTTCCTGCGATATTACGAGTGTGCCCCCGTGGCACGTCCCAAGGTATCCGAGGCCTCGGGTGAGACAAAGTGCCACGAGGGGCTCCTCTCCATAGGTGTCCTCCTAAAGCCGAGTCGGGCTGATCCCAGAGCCTCGCGAGGGATCATCCCCTAGCATTGCTTCCTGAAACGTCGTAGCCTCTTAGGGCATCGCTGCTCAAGCGGTGGCCTGTCGACTGTCGTAGCGTGGCACACTGGTTGCCAGGACCCCAACAGTAGCCCCCGGGCGCTTGCGATGCACGTGTCTCCTGGTGGGCACAATGGGGCAAGGGCCCAAACAGTCGATGCGCCCTAGTTCCCTCTTGGTTAACAAGGGAACTGCCACCATTCTCATCCCGACCATGCATACAAAAGTACTACGCTCTCTCCACCGTCGGATGCAGTAACACATGCCTTGCCTTGAAGGCCATTCACACGATGTGATAGCGCGTGGGGGATCCAGCGGTTAATGTCGCGTGCCCGACGAAGTGATGCGTCCCTTCGTCTTGTCTTGTAAAATTGGTGCATAGGCGTGTTGCCTTCTATTTGACGACATTTCATCTGCTCCCCCACCTCTTTCTTCTTTTTTCATAGAGCCAAGGCCCCGTTCTTCTCCATGGAACCAGAGCGTTTCTCCACCGACAAGAAGGGAAAGTCCGCAATGTTGGAGGTAGAGGAGACCCTGTCGGTGAAACACGGTCGTGGACGACCACATGGAAGTGGTAGTGGGAGGCGCGAAGGTCGTGGAGCCAACCAATTCACCGCTTCTTGTAGAGAAGTCGTGGTGGCTGAAGGGGAGGTGCTAGCCAAGCGTGGAAGTGGGTGGAAGTTACTGTGGGCATCGCGTGCGGCACGGAGGAGGATCGGGAGACAGCCCGGAGCATGCACCGCTCCTTCCTCCGCCTCCTCTAGGTCCTAGACTGGTTTGTAAGGGTGAAGTTTCCCTCACGTTTGGATCTGGGAGTCATGGACGACCTTCCCGAGGAGGTGAAAATGCGTCACTTTGTCGGCAACGAGAGGTGGAGTGTGAGTGTCGAGACCTCTTTGCCGAGCGAGATGTATCTCATCGATGGCTGGAATCGCTTCCTCAACGACCACCACATCCAGTGTGGCTCTATGCTGTGGTTCCACTACACCAGCGGGGGAGGTTTCTCCGTGTCAGTGTTTGACCCCCTAATGTGCCGCATCGACTACCCGTGCCACCTTAGGTAGGTCTAAGCGGGGCCTCTGTCATGGCCTCCGTAGCACCGACGGGGCCGTATGTCTTTTGCCAGTGTAGATGTGATGCCATAGTTCTTGTCAACCTTCTTCCTTGTAAGGATGACTATGATGGACCTCTTATAGAAGACTCTTCTACTAGTTGTCTTCCTTTCTGTAACACCCTCAGAATCGGCCCTATGCAAGTCTTAGCGATTCTCGCCAAACCCGCATAGAAACGATTCAAAGGCGCCCACCAGGCACTTTCGTGCGGGTGGAAAACAAAGTAATATCATTACACAATAGTCCACGATGGAACCGACAAAACAGATATATACAACAACGACTCAAAGAGTCAAGAATATAGATATACAATACAAAGATCGAAATCACCTTGAAAACGATACAACGTCCGACTACGAACAAGATGCAAATGGCGTCCATAACCCTGCCCAGGCTAAGCCGGAAGGGTAACCCTGCTAACGACGTTGATCTCAAAACCTGCTTAAACAAAAGGGGTGCCGACAAAGGGAAAAGGAAAAGAGAGCGGTCAGTACTGAGGCCAGTACACGACGAGACTAGAATTCGGCGGTCCTCGCCTACATAGGTATGGTGGACTGAAGCGGTAGCGCAGCATGCACTAAACAACCTATAGAGACTCAATACAACTGGCGGCTATCAGATAGGGATAAGAAAGACCTATTCGGATCCAACCTGAAAGTATCACCAAGCATACCCATCCTGGTATTTCCCCCTCGAGACCAAACGAGGAAGTCAACCGAGAAACTCACACAGTTGGAAGTTTTAGTCATTCCATAGTTGCAGCAATTACTAGTTAGATATAGATAGCATGAGTCATCCTAATATAATAAGCAGTGGGCAGTTTTAGTTAACTATTCCGTTGTAGTTGTAGTACTTACTAGTCAGCTACATATATCATGAGACATCCCAAAACCCAGCAGTCGTTGGTACTTTTATTTAGCCATTCCGTTGTAGTGAAGCTGAATACTAGTCATTATAAAGTCAAATTTATAGCACTACTTCAGTTATAGTTGTCTATGATCGAGATACTGTGCTTCAAGTCGTCCATAACCGCGTACACGGCTTTCAGAAAGTTTTACCCTGTAGGGGGGCACAAATAGCAACACACGCACGATCAACCTCGGAAAAAACCAAATGAAACCCAACGAGGCATCACGATAGATCAATTGCAAGATTCATATAATATTTCAGGGGGCCACCCCACCAAGCTACCCGCGACGAAGTTGGCCGGCTCCGGAACGGACCCAGAGGTTTGCGTCAATGGCTGTAAATGACTGGGAACCCGAAAGTGTGACTGGGCTTGTCGATACCGCGAAAACACTCTGCTTACCTAAACAGTACAGGCGCTCCACGCGCAATCATAAATAAAGTAGTAAGGCATGGCATAAGTACAGGATAGTAATAAAGCCCCAAACTAGTTTGTGGCCCCAAGAAAAAATATATGACTCAAGCTCTGGCTAGGGAGATTCATGGTCCCACATACGGATAGTGCGAATATTCAAAGAACAGGTATCACTCGGGATCCTATGGGACACAAGTGGTCGGTTAAAAACCAAATAACATCTATTGCCCACCTGTGCCTCTGCATTATTTACCTACTTCAATTTTAGTTATTAAACAATAATTAAAGCCATGATCATCAAAGATAAAACATATGGCAGCCTTCCAACAACTGTGGTACTAGACAACACGCAACAACACTTGAGCAAGTGACTACGACGCGCAAGTCTAACTATCTACCAAACAATAGGTAATAGGATGTGTCCAAGGCAATATAAGGCTGCAAGGGATATCACGGGTACAAAAACTAGAGCATCGCAACACAGATAGCAATAGATCAACAAGAGGGAATAAATACTGTAAAAGTAAGATAGGTAGAAAGGGGAGATTGCTCGCCTGAAAACATTGCCGAAGGTATATCCGAAGAACTTTTCGAAGCTCACAACATCTCATCGTCCTATCCGAGAAGAAGCAAAGCACTAAAAGAAACAAGCAATGCAACAATTACAACTATTGCGAAAGAACCGACATGATCATGATATGATGCATGAAATGTCAAATTAACGATGCAAACCATGTTAAAAAGATGTCATTTGTATAGCACCATGATGTTACAACATTAGAGAGGCATTATTAAAAGTAATCATTTTCCAATTTTATTCATCATTTTTTTCTTGTATAAACAATTCTGATTTTAAAAGTTCTCCATGATGCATGATGCATGATGCAATTGCAAGTAGGGAATGCATAGTTGGAAAGGGCTCATCGTGCTGATCGATTTAGACATATCATTTGACGAATTCGGAATTACATATTGAAAGTTATGAATTTATTTAAAAAATAGGAATTTAATGGCATTTAAATAATTGCGAAATTTTATTTGCCCAGAAATTATTTGGGTAGCATATTATCGATCCTTGCATCTTTCTGATCTCAAAACATATTTTATTTGTCAACTTTGGAGTTATAGATCACAAGTTATTATTTATTGCATTTTATATAGTAAATGGCAATATAGTTAATAGTTTGCATATTTAGGATAATCCAACAAACAGATAAATTTTATATTCAAATTACTCAAACAATTTCATTTACTTTTCATTTGATTTTTTTTGGATTAGAGTCATATTTTACAAGGTAGAAGTATTTGAAAACGTGGTATTGTTTCTGCAGAACCTTCTCAGCTGACACGTTCCTGGAATCTGAATTGTAAAGCTCGGGGCCAATGGAAAGAGCACTTTGGTGGTATCGATAGACTGAACTTTTCCAAAGGCAGAAAAATATATAGCTAGCTTGGATGAACTTTGGAGGTTGATTTCCACTTCATCGGAGCTTCGTTTGCAGTGCGGTTTGAAGCTAGATGGAGCTGGGACAAAGGAGTATTGATGGACATGAAAGGATTCGCTGAAGCGCGCTGAGTTGGACGTGAGCATGCGTCAAACAGAGGGTGCTGTAGATGCTTGAAGCTGGCGGGCTGTCTGCATTTTTGATAGTGTAAACGGCTGATCTTTCGGGAATGGAATCGACTCATCTATGAATATTTTTTAGCGAGGCTTGGCTCTGCGGGTAGCTGGAACATCAAGGGAAAAAATTCTCACAAATCGTTCCGCCGGAGGTGGTTTGTATCGCCGGGGAAAAACCGAGGGAAACAGCAAATCTGCTCTGACGAAACTGAAGGACGCAGACTGAAACTCGACTTGCCTGACGAAGGATTTTCGCGCGACTTCAGATTGTGATTCTGAGTGATCTAGTGCTCCGTTTGCTGCACCGTTCGTTTCTTCTGATGGCTGGAGGTTCCCTCTTTGCGTAAGTGTGCAAATCGGTGATGGGGCAAACCTAAGTGGCCGGTAGATCATGGGAAACAGAGGTACGGCGGGTGGCGAGCTAGCTACAGGCGTGCAAGTGTGCTTGGTGTGCGACATAATATAGGAGCAGAAACAATCGTGTACGCACGTCTATGTAGCTAAGCCCAAGCAGGTGAATCAAAACTCTCAGAGCAAAAAGAGCTAGCTGAACTGATTGGGGATGGGCGGGTCTGGACAGCGAGCGCGGCACGGATGCGGCGGCGCTCCGGGGCAGAGCAACTAGAACGAGAACGGGAGGGAGAAGCTGGAGTTGAGGCTCACCTTGGGCTCGTGTGTGTCCGAGCCAGCCGAGCGGGAGGAGGTAGGCGAGCAGGTGACGACAGTGACGGTGACTGCGGGTACGCGGTGACAAGCTTGGCGACGCAGCGCTGCTTCTTCGTGAACAAGGATGCGAGCAGGAGAGTTAGTCGACGAGGAGACGTCCCCAGTGTCGAGGAGGTAGGCGGCGCGGTGTGATGTCGGAGGCGAGAGGCATGGAGACGTGCTGCCTTGGCGTGTAGCAAAATAAGAAGAGGAGGAGAATACAGAGCCGGGGAAGGCTCGATCCCGATCTGTTGCATAATTCGTAGGGGATAGGAAGGAAGGAGGCAACATGTGGAGGAGAGGGGAGCCAGGGCTGACTAGGATGACGACGGAGTGACGGGCACCTGCTCCACTCTGTCAGAAGCAGAGACAGCAAGCGCGACGAGGAAGAAGAACATGAACGGCGCCGTGTCGCAGGGGTATGGGCCAGGATGGAGAGGGCTTGGGCCGCTGCAAACTATCTTTCCCCTCTCTATTTTCTTAAACAATTCCCTTTTGTCAATTTGTTTTTTTATTATTCTTTTACAATTTCAAACCAGCTTCTAATTTCAAATCCTTTTGAACCTTTTCAGGAGATTTTGAACAGAGGGTTTTACTATGAGAAGAGGCAAGAGAGAACAAGAGATAGAGGGAGAAGGATATGCCCACATACATAATATGTGTATGTGCCAATTTGGGCATTTTACAAGATTAGGGTTTTAGAAAAAGAACCAACGACCCTTTTCAAAATATTGGACCCTGGCAATGGCCCTTGTTTATAGAAAACAAAATAGAGAGATACAAAGAGGGAGAAAGTATTTGTAATAGCCACACCACAAGCAAGAGAAAAAAAACAAGGTTTGATATGATGCTCCAATGCAATGTGACATGATGACATGAGCATGTACTCATGATGATGTACAAAACAAAAACACCAAGCAATTTTCTAGTAGTGGTTTTACCTGGGGTGCTACACTTTCAGTGTGCTTTGTTGAGGTGCCATACCCTGAGCAAGGTCGCATCTAGCATTATCTTAGGAAATCCGATGGGAGCTGCCTGCATGGTCGGCTGATGACCCACAAGTATAGGGGATGTATCGTAGTACTTTCGATAAATAGGAGTGTCGATCCCAATAAGGAGCAGAAGGTGTTGACTAGTGGTGTGGATCCTACACTCCCTTGTGCAAAGGTTTCCTAACGGGGATTCAGGTTTCTGTCTCTCAGGCAACCCCACAATTAGTAGCCAAATACACAATGCATTCCCGTAGGTCCATAAATGGTGAAGTATCATTAGTCGACGTTCACATGACACCACTAGAAGAATAGCACCACAACTTAAATATCAAACCATTGAATATTACTTCAACACAATTCCACTACTAACAACATGACTTCTCCCATGTCCTCAAGAACTAAACGGACTACTCACGGGACATCATATGAATAAAGACAGAGATGATATAATGATAAATAACAATCTGAACATAAACAAAGATTCAAAGGTTCCACTCAAAAGCATCAACTACAAAAGTAATCAACACCGGGAAAGTTTCCCCTAAGAACTATGCAAGATTCAACCCAATTGTTACAACAAGATGGAGTGGTGATGATGGTGCTAGTGGAGATGGGGTGAGAATGATGATGATGATCCCGATAAAGTCTAGCTTGATGACGGTGTTGATGGCGACGATCGGGAACGAATTTCCCCGGCAGAAATCTGCCTACCGGAGATCTCTTTCTCTCTCTGTAGTTTCCGCCCTGCAGAGGCGGCGGAATCTTTCTATGGTCACCCCTGTGTATTAGGGTTTCAGGAGGAAGTGATAGGCGAAGGGGAGAACCAGGAGATGGGCCTGGGTGGCCACACCCCCTGTTGGGGCGGCCCAGGGTTGGCCCACGCTATGGGGTGCCGTGGGCCCCCTGTGGCCCATCTTCGCCTCCCATTCTGGCTTCCTTCGTCTTCTGGAAAAATATGATTTTCCATATATTTTCTGGAATTTTCTGATCTTCGTGAATATTGCATCTGGACACCGCTTTTTCCATCAGAATCCTAACTCTCGTAGTTCATCCTCCAGAAGTCATCCAACATGCAAAAATAGATGAAATAATATAAGTATGACCTCTTAATATGAAATATATCAATGAATAGAAGTAAATTATGATATAAAATAGTGATGCAAAATGGACGTATCAACTCCCCCCAAGCTTAGACCTTGTTTGTCCCCAAGAGAAAACTGAGCTTAGTAAACATGAACACATGTTTATGGAGTGAAGTGTCGATAAAAATAATACGGGCAAGAAGCATCACATTTACCAATACATAGATCATAATAGAAAGCAACTCACCATTATATAACTTAACTTGCAACGAATATGGGAGTCACAATAAAGATGCATAAAGATGGATCATAATTGGTAATGGCAAACTTTGTTCTTGGTCGGAGAACAGTTAACAAATCATAGTTGGTTTTCAAGCAAAGCTTTTTGTAATGGAGTTTATAACAAGAGTCCTTTTAATCAAACATAAAAGTCTTTTCACAATGATAGCTTTCAAAGTAATACTCAGTCAAATAAGAGTTTTGTGAAAAACAAAGAAGATAAGAAACATGATTGAATAAATCATCATATGAATGATCGAAACACAACAACTCAAATGCTTGTTGGAGATATAAAGGAGTAGGTTTACTGGCTCAACTAAGAAGTAAAAGAAAGGCCCTTCGCAGAGTGAAGAAGCGATTTCAAGTTTCATAAAGAGCTTCCAAAAGATTATGGTACTTACTAGCCTTGAGCTCTCATTGCCCCTATCATAAGCATCTTGAAGTGATTAAGTTTAAAGTGAACAAAGATGGAGTATATGCTTGACAAAATATAAGTTGGCAATCTCATGTCCGTTGAGGACGAGGGCTGTTCCTCATGCTACTCAACTTTAGTTGCACGTAAGTTCTTGTCATTGTAAGTGTATGTGTATCATAGAGAACCGCCAACGGGGTACCCCTTGCCCCATGACATAGGAGCTATCCCATATCAAAATGACAAGGCAACAGATAGTGAGCATCTCAGCAATCCTTTATTTACCATAAGAATGGTGCATATATTTTTCTCTTTTCTTTTTTCTGTATGTATTTTTTCAAAGGATGCTTCATAGATTGCTCTCTATGGTGATGCTGCAAGTTTCCACCATGATTAGACATGGCTTAGGCTAGCGGCCCAGGCGTTTCTCTAACACATATACATAACTCCATGGACTTACAAGGTCCCCTTTTATTTCACACGCCGACATCCATAAACAAAAGATCATGATATCAACTAGGTAGATATTTACATGTGTTGAAAGTGTTCCTCGTGGCAGCACGGTTCTGCTATTTCCCAACTTATAAGTGCAAGCATATACAACATAGATGACAAAATGGTTCAAGTTTATTAAGGGTAGGAAAATAAGGTGTGCCATCAAGTTCGTGAGAGCTTTACTAACTAGTTTTCACATAACAAAAGAATTTTTAATTTGAAAGGTAAATGAAACTCGAGAATTTACTTGGAATAGCAATGATGCTAATAGGTAGATATGGTGGACATAAATGGCATAGGTTTAAGTTCAAGGATTGGGTGCACGAGAAGTATTCCCTCTCAGTACAGGTTTTTGGCTAGCAAGGCTGTGTAGCAAGCAAAAGAGTTGAAGGAAACAAGCAAACATACAAGTGATAGAAACAAACATGCAATCTTCCTTGAAAACTCAAAAGATCTTAACTAAAGAATACTAAGCTTATGAGCCAATCAAGAAAGAAGGAAAATAATATAAAATACCTGTAAGTGCTTTTCTCTTTTCCTTTCAAACCTCAAAAAAGGTGTTGCTAGTGACCAGAGCTCGGTTTGGCAAAACCAATTTTGATTTACTTGATGCTCCCAAAGTGATACCAATACTAATCAACAAGATCAATCATATAACAGAAGTTGAAAACTAAAATAAGATGTGCAAAAAGTAAATGACAAAACTTCTCATTAATATTCCATAAAGGCACTCACACTAAGGAATACATAGATAACCAACTAAAGGAGAGATACTTCGACAATGCAAACCATCCTATATGATAACTTCTCTATTCATGATATGACAATACTAAAAAAGGTAAAAAGATGAAAGATAATGATGTAATATCGCGGCACTCCCCCAAGCTTGGAACAAACCAAGGGGATGCCAAAACCTGATGGCGAATCACTCATTCGGTGGTGGTGGTGTTATCTCGATAAGCTTTTCAATCAACTTCCTCAAATCCTCTATCTCAAAGGCTAGAGTACGAATCAATTCCAAATTATGCTCAATGCGGTTCATGATGATGTCGGACCGAGAATCCCAGTCCTTGTGATTCTTTCCCCACTCTTGCTCCTTAGAGTGTTGTTTCCCTACATGGTTAGAACGAGGCATATCCCAACTAGAGGGAAACTTCCCTTTGGGAAACTTTTGGAATTTCTCCTCATGTATAAGAGTATGGAAGGGGTTCTTGGTGCATGGAGGAAGTGAACGTGCTGGAGCTAGGCAATGACACGGAGTTTTCCCTCATGTAGACATCCCTGCCATCCTCTTGAGCTTGGTATGGTTTTCCACCACCCCAATGCTCGCAACAGTGGCGCGGGTGAACGGATGCTTGTCATCCTCCACTTATTCTTCATCCTCAACCAAGATCTCCTCCTCCTTGGGGTCTTGAAGATCATCTTCCACGGGCTTCTTACGCTTTTCATTGGCGGAGCCCATGGTGTCTCTAAACTTGAGAATATTTCCTGACAGAAACAGATCAAAATGAAACCACGATGAGAACACAATATACGGACCTTGGGGGATTCGGGGGGTTATATATTACGAACTTTTATGACATAAGGAAGGTACTGGGCGAAAACGGGACGGAGACGGGCTCCGGGGTGGTCACACCCCCTGGTGGCGCTGCCTGGTGGGGCCCACGCCACTGGGTGGTGTGGACCACCCATGCTCTGTTTCCTTCCCTGTTTCGTCTTGTTATCTTTCGTATGGAATAAAAACTGCAAAAATATAAAAAGAAAAGTTTTCGCAGACCTTTTATTTCCAGCACTTTTACCTATTCGAAAACGGACACTGCAGATCCCTTCTCTCCAACACTTGAAAGTTCCCTTCATATAAAGCTTAACACGATCTTTAATAGCAACATTAGTGTATGCAAGATAAAGAACCTTTGGATTCAAATTTCAACTGAAATCCGTCAAAACATAAGCTACTGTAGCAACTCCTTTCAAAAACCCAAAAAGAATCTAAAAGGAAATCGATTTAAGAGGCAAATGCAAATAATGTCAGAAATCTGTCAAAACGGACCAGCAGGGAAAGATTGATTTTTTCAAAAATCTTCTATTGCTTAAATCAAAAAGTGCAAAACTAACGAAAGTTGGATAACTACTTGGGGCATAAGCATAGAAAATTACAGCTCCATCTGATGTATTGGAACTGTTCACAAATTTTTATAGTGCAACACAAAAAATCTGTTCTAGGACAGCAACTTCCCACAACTCCTCTACTTCTCAAAAGAGGCAAATCTTGACACAAAACCACACAAAAAGGATATGGAGCGGTTATTACAGAGGAAATAACTTCCAAGATTCAAAGAAACAAAAACCAAAAGAAAACTAAAATGGGTTGTCTCCCAAAAGCTCTTTCCTTATAGCCATTAAGATGGGCATGATAATTTCAATGATGCTCTCATAGGAGATATGGTTTTGAAATAAAAGAGATCATCAAGAAGCAAATATCCAACACATTTGACTCTAACCCACTTCCTATGCAAGGGAGTTTTGTAATAAAACAAATTATTGAAACAAAAGGCTACTAGAATAGGAAGACAAAACCAGTGCAACTTCAAAGCTTTCAATATAAAGCGGGGAAACTTTATATTATTGAGATGCATAAAACCATGTTTCCCTCTCTCATAATAACTTTCAGTAGCACTATGAATAAAGTTAACAATATAATTGTCACAAGAAACATTCTTATCATCAGAATGCGCATAATTAAAATCATCAAAAAGAGGTTTAAGTTCACAAACCGGATCAATAGAAGCAAGTTGGTCAACCCTAAAATCCTCATTAGGCATATCATTTTCATAAGGAGCTTTAGCAAATTTGGAAAAATTAAACTCATAAGACTCTCCATCAAACTTATTTAAAATTTTCTCCTTTTTACAATATATAATAGCTCCACAAGTGTTCAATAAAGGTCTACCAAAAATTTTAGGACAAGTTTTACTAGCTGCTAAACCAATCACTAGAAAATCAGTAGGATATTTAGTCTTACCATAAAGAACTTCCACATCTCTTACAATACCAATGGGACAAATTGTTTATTTATTAGCAAGGTGAATAACCACATCAATGTCCTCAAGTTCACAATAACCAATTTCATGCATAATTTCTCTGTAAAGCTCATAAGGAATAGCACTAGAACGTACACCAATACCACATAAACCATAATAGCAATGATCACCCATCCTAGCAGAAAGCATAGGGACTTTCCTAGCTTTAATAGGATGAGAGACAATATTAGAAGAATCTTCACAAAAGATAATGTGCCCATCTTCCACATTTTTAGTGACAAGGTCTTTCACAATGGCTACTACAGGTTCAATATTTATTTGTTCATCAGGTTCTACTGCTTTCTTTGTACTTTTGCTAACCACATTAGCTATAATGGAATGCTCCTTTACCTTAGAAGGAAAAGGTATTTTCCTAATATAAGGTTTAGGCAAAATATGATCAACAGTATAAAATTCAGTATTTCTAGCAGGAACATGATCAACAATATCTTTATAAGGTACATGATACTTGTTCCACTTCTTTTTAGGAATTTCAATATAAGAGGCAAAAGCCTTAAAAAAATTGGCAATACTTTGAGAATCAAGACCATACTCAGTACTAATATCATGAAAGTCATCAGTTCCCATAAAACATTTAATGCATTCACAATCATAATTTATACCTCACTTTCTTCCTTTGTCATTCTCCCATGTTTTAGTATTTTCTTGAATACGGTCTTGAAGATCCCAATTAGCTTCTTCTTTCATACTTGAATGATCCAGCACAAGAAGCATCTAATAAATCTTTATAATGAAGATAAAGCCTTGCATAAAAGTTATTAATAATAATATTATTAGCGAGCTCATGAATAGGACATTTAAGCATTAGTAACTTTAATCTTCCCCAAGATTGGGTTGTACTCTCTCCATCATGAGGCCAACAGTTATATATTTGATTCCTATCCTTATGAATCTTACTAGGAGGATAGAATTTAGAATAAAAGAGAGGAACAATTTCCTTCCATTCCATATATTGTCCATTCTTCAGCAACTTATAACATTCTTCAGCTCTTCCTTTCAATGATATAGAGAGTAACTTTTCCTTAACTTGTTCTGTTGTGATACCTGCACACTTAAAAAACCCACATAATTCATGGATAAAAAAAGTGATCACCAGGATGGACAGTTCCATCTCCAAAATAATAATTATCCATAACACGATCAACAATTCTTGTAGGTATCTTAAAAGGATCTATCTCAGCGGGTGGTCGTTCATCTAGTACCCTAGCAGTGGTAGTAGATTTCCCAAATAGGAAACCAAGTGGGTTATCCATATTGGAAACAAAGTAACATACAGAAATAAAAGCAATACTCACAGTAGAAGTTTCCTTTACCAGTTTCACTCTTTAATAGCGCTTCACTCCCCGGCAACGGCGCTAGAAAATAGTATTGATGAACCACAACTATAGGGGGTGTATCTGTAACACCCTAAGACAATAAGCACTTGAGATGTTACCCATACAATACACATATAAAACTAACTAACGACTTTTAGGAAAATTTGGCAGAGCCCCCTCTGTTTATAAGGACATCCACGACAGGAATATCATAGGAATACCAAAATGCATAAATATATCACCAGATAAAACAAGTTCTTCACCTCAAATAATATACTCAAAAACACTAAACCACTAGGAAATAATATTTTATTAACCACACGCAAGAATATAACCAAAATTGTTTTAAAGTACTATTCAACAGACTCCAAAACCCAACCAGTCAAGGTAATCTTATTATTTAAAAAGGAATCATTGCAAGATAAATGTAATTCGTGATGTGTAGTTGGTGGTGGCTCTACTCCCATTTTCTCCATGCATGACGTCTTCAAGGTTTACCTAAAAACATTAAAGCAACAAGGGTGAGTATAAAATACTCAACAAGCCCATGGAAAAATAACACGCAAGGCATAAAACTCGACACCAATGATTATTCTTAACACAAGTCAAAGCGCAATGATTGCCATGTATGCCTATATGCTCTTTGTCTTTTCTTTTCTTTTGCGTATACCGGTATAGCTTGAGTGGATAACTGTCGGCATCCACCCGCTCCAACTTGTGGAGTTTGCCAACAATGTGGGACTCGTCCCAACACCGATGGTCTCAAGGTGTCTACCTCGCTAGAACACAACACTGTACTTTTTCTGTAAGATGCTATGCATGAATGGAAGTGCAACCATATCATTTGATATACTGTAACCTTTGATGTACCCTTTTCACCTCCATACATATATCCAAAAGCTAGCAGATGGAAATAAGAACAAGTGCTAGAAAATAAAAGCTGAGTAAAGGAAATATGCAAAGTATTATTCCGTCATGCACTTGCCTCAACCGCGAGACAAAAAATGTGAATTGTAGGACTCCGAACTGGGAGTACCAGCACCTACTACAAAACATATTCCTAAATTCAAAAGCATACAAATCAAACATACCATCGCTCCTACGTGCAATAAACCCAAACCAGAACTTCTACTTTTATCATAGAGAAGACCCAAAGGCAGTAATTTCTACAAGAACCTAATGTTGGGAATATGCCCTAGAGGCAATCATGTATTATGAGATTTCCCATTGTATTCATAAAGATATAAAGTTGTCCTTATATAAACATCTGATCTGTATCATTGAATATGTAATTCGGTTGTGGAACTATACATTCATGTTGTTTGTACTAAATATCCTTGGTCATCGTGGTTGTGCTGGACACACAACTTAGACCAATGTGAAAGTCGGCTTGATGACTCGGTTCCACTTTTCATGGGCATGGAGATGCTATTCCAACTTACACAGATTCGACTAAAGAGTTTAGCGAGTCGGATTGACCCATATTGAGGTACAACGAACAAGTTGTCATTTGTATATCTCAATCAATGTAATCCTTAGACCTGAGGTTGTTGCATAGTCCAGGTTGAGGATCACCGACTTAGGTTCTGTAAAATGTTAATCCGTAACTAGGAAATCATAAAGGCAGAGTTCGGGTCGACTGAGAATCAAGCTGCGTGATGTGAATAACCAAGATGGGATTTTGCCCCTCCACTTGGAGAGATATTCTCTGGGACCTCTCGGAAGATATGATTCGGAAAGCATGGCCATGCATGACTCGGTTAAGTGTTAACCGAGGTGATCGATTAAGAGTTAGTTGGATGAATCACTTATCTCGGATCGAGAAGAGAGTCGGACTATTTAAGGGATGACAATTATTCGCCTATAATCTGACAAGGTATATCGTGAGGCAAAAGGGTCTCGGACGCAAGTCGCATTGGAAAGGCAAGGCGTCATGACTCTTTGGTACTTGGGAGTCGGCACGTTCTGCTAGGAGCCGCTACCGACTGATCGATTGAGAGTCGGACTCTAATCGTGTCCAAGTTGCCAAGAGCCTGTGGGGTCACACACTTAAGAGCGGGAGCAAGTTCAGATTGAATCCAAACCGGAAATCTGGTTAGGTTGGATCCGAGCCGGATTTGGACTAAGTCAGTGAGTCGGACTCACGGTGACTAGAATTATATGGGCTTTAGTGAATGGGCCACGTGAGTGAATCCCACGTTCACTCCCTATATATAGTGGAGCACAGTAACCCATAAGGGTTAATCGTTGATCGGTTAGGTCATTCCATGTGTTGGAAACCCCAGCTCCACAACAGTCCTGCTGTCGTAATGAACCTAGCAGTTCGCCGCCGGTGCTCCTGCTTTTACGTGTGGATACCAACAGAGGTGTTGTACGATCAGCACCAAGACGATCGGATCGGATTGCTAAGGACTGCACTGCATCAAATGACGCGCTTCATTAGTAATCCACAACTGCGCGTCTAGTGGTAAACCTCGTGGCCTTCTACCTCAGCTAGTTCTTGGGATCACCACGTTAGAGGGAAAAAGTTTTGTTTTATCTCTACGTGGCCTAACAGTGGTATCAGAGCTATAGCTTCTGGTTTTAGGCTCGAGATCTCGCATATGTGATATGCGGTTGGCTGTAGATGAGATCTATGTGCTGTTTTGGTGGTCGATCTATGAGATAGATCGGTTTTGTACGAGGTTGATTGGATAAACTATACTCGGGGAATGGTAGATCTGATTTCCGTGATCATACTGCTGAGGTCGTGGAACGACATACCCCTACCGGTCGGTTTCCGCCATCGGGGTAGACTGTGCCACGTAAATCCAGATGCGGTGATCGAAGATCAAAGAGTTTGATCAAGTCGGAATAATGGTCGGAATCCGCCATCAGGACCGCCGGCTTCGCCCTGTCGTAGCGCCTTAGATGTCGTTGCGAGTTTCACAACGCCGGTAGATATTGTATATATCCATAACTTGTTTTTGCAGGAAGTTGTGAATGGTATGGTTCATGTGCATGTGATGTATGTGTGTAATCCATACGTGACCTGCGAGTCACGGTTTTGTCAGCAGGCTGGATCCTAGGTGCTGTCATATTATTATATAACGACATGCGTGTCGGATTCTTCTTGTAATTTACTTTACTAATCTAGTGTAGATGTTTAGAGAACCCAGATGGCATGCAAGTCGTTGTACAGGTCGACGACATGGAGTAAGACGGCAAGTGACAAGAGTTGGCACGAGTCGGATTACAGGCTTTGTGGATATGGAGATCGCCATGAAGGGAGCATGCCATTTCACATTATAATTGCTTTATTTTGTGTTATTGTTATGTCTCTGTTTTACCTCTATTACATAGTCGGTAAAATTTAATCCCTCAAAGAAGGTCTAGTCGGTTTTCCCGCCAGTGTTTGCACTATCACAAGTCGGACATTTTTGGTAGTGGGCTCATAAAATTGAGGTGCTGCCAATTCTTTCCGACTAGATGGGTTCGAGTCGAACTCTTACTACAGAAACACTCGCTAAGCTAGACGGGTCTATCACAACGGTTGTGGGGCTCGGGGAAAATTCGGACGGGAGCCGGGGCATGTGATGCCACCCGTCCAACAGGAGTCATATGGGATACGATTGACAAGGAGTTGTCTACCTAGATCACTTGGCAGCTAGCGGTGATGCTAAAACTCACGAGCCGACTTGCTTATTAAGATCCTGAATCACTAAGTAACCATCGGAGGGGTGTTGGTTCTAGTGGGAGCATAAAATTTTAAAGTGTTTAATATGCTTGCTCTTTTATGAATACATGTCTTAAGTGTTTTGCATTTTTTATGTTGTAGATCATCGCACCAAGTAGCAGTCATTCTCAGATATCCGATTTTGCGTTGAGAACTATCCTTGATAAAGATAAACTAAATGACACTAATTTTACCAATTGGTATCGAAATATGAGAATTCTTCTCAAACAAGAAAACAAGGACCATGTCCTGGACAACCCACTTTCAGATGAGCCGAATGAGAATGCGACTGTCGATGCCACCAATGCCTACCATCAGGCTAAGGATGAGTCCACATATATTAGTTGTCTTATGCTTGCTCACATGGAACCAGACTTGCAAAAGCAGTTCGAGAATGTTGAGGCCTACGATATGATCGAATGCCTCAAAAGTATGTTCCAGGCTCAGGCGAAGACTGAGAGGTATCAAGTCTCTCAGGATTTGCTGAGTTGTAAGCTTAAGGATGGTGATCCACTGAGTCTGCATATGATCAAATGGTTGGTTATGTGAAGTCTCTCGAGAGGCTTGGCTACCCCATTAGCGAAGAGTTCGCTACTGATATAATTCTGAACTCTCTTCCTAGTGCATATGGGCAGTTCAATTCGAACTACCACATGCATGGTATGGATAAGAAGCTCACTGAATTGCATGGGATGCTCAAGCAGGAAGAGGCGGATCTCAAGAAGGGCGCCAGTCAAGTGTTGATGGTGCAGAATAAGGCTAAGTTCAAGAAGAGTTCTTGGTCTAAGAAGAAGGCTAAGTTGGGAGGAAAGCAGGCTCAGGACCCGGTCCCAAGCGCTTCCTCAGGGACTAAGTCATCTCCTTCAGCCGAATCCACTTGCTTATATTGCAACGCAGATGGCCACTGGAAGAGGAACTACAGCAAGTATTTGGCTGATAAAGCCAAGAGTGGAGGTATCACTTCCAACTCAGGTACACTTGTTTGCAATGTTATAGACATATATCTTGCTAATGCACCTAATAGTTCTTGGGTATATGATACTGGATCAGTTATTCACATCTGCAACTCGTTGCAGGGACTGGTAAGAACTAGGAGCGTAGCAAGATGCGAGGTTGATATTCGAGTCGGCAACAAAGCAAGAGTTGCTGCGTTGGAAGTCAGCAAGATGCAACTTCATTTACCTTCCAGATTCATTATGGAGCTGAATAATTCTTATTATGTTCCAGTGCTCAGTCGAAACATTATTTCTGCTTCATGTTTGATGAGGCAAGGCTATGAGTCGAATATCAAGAATAATGGTTGTTCTTTGTATTTGAATGATATGTTTCATGGCTTTGCACCCGTCCAGGACAGGTTATTTATTTTGAATCTTGATGGTGAGTCGGTTTATAACATAAATGTTAAAAGGTTGAAACCAAATGATCTGAATATGACTCGCTTTGGGCACTGTCGGCTTGGTCATATAAGTTGGAAAGACATGAAGAATCTCCATGATGATGGACTCCTAACTTCGTTCGACTTGGAGTCATTCGAGACATGCGAATCTTTCCTACTCGGCAAAATGACTAAGACACCTTTTGCAAAGAGTTGCGAAAGGGCGTCCGACTTGTTGGGACTAGTACATAGTGATGTATGTGGACCAATGAGCACGACAGCCAGAGGTGGTTATAAGTACTTCATTACATTCACCGATGATTTGGGTAGGTAAGGTTATATCTATTTGATGAAACATAAGTCGGAAGCCTTTGAGAACTTCAAAGAATTCCAGAATGAAGCATAGAATCAACTCAGCAAGAACATAAAGTTTCTTCGGTCAGACCGAGGAGCCGAGTACATGAGCCATGAGTTTGATGACCATCTGAAAAGTTGTGGAATAGTTCCCCAACTTACTCCACCAGGAACGCCGCAAAGGAACGGTGTTTTGGAAAGGCGGAATCGGACCTTGTTGGACATGGTACGATCAATGATGAGTTGGATAGATATGCCTTTATCATTTTGGGGTTATTGTCTAGAAACAGCGGCGTTCACACTAAACAGGGTACATCAAAATCGGTAGAGAAGACAACGCATGAGATGTGGACAGGCAAAAAGCCGAGTTTATCTTTTCTTAAGATTTGGGGTTGTGAAACATTTGTCAAGCGACTTTAGTCGGACAAGCTTACGGCCAAGTCGGATAAGTGTATTTTCGTGGGGTATCCGAGGGAAACCTTGGGTTACTACTTCTACAACCGAGAAGAGGGCAAAGTGTGTGTCGCTCGAAACAGTGTCTTCCTTGAGAAAGAGTTTCTCAGTTGGCGAGTAAGTGGGAGCACGGTGCAGCTCGAAGAGATTCGAGAGGAACCAGCTAGTAGCGAGTCGGCAAAAACCTTGGAGGTTGAGCCGGTCGTGGTAGCTGAGCCGGTAGCAGCACCTGTACTACGAAGATCGGCGAGATTACAAAGTGTTCGTGATGTATTATTGTTAGACAGTAATGAGCTGGTAAATTATTCGGAAGCGATGGTGGGATATGAGTCATGACTTGGAGCCATGAGATCCGAGTTGAAGTACATGGATGAAAATCAAGTTCGGAACTTGATTGATCTGCTAGACGGTGCAAGACCCGTCGACTGCAAATGGGTCTTTAAGAAGAAAACTGATATGGATGGAAATGTTTCCGTCTATAAAGCACGTCTTGTCGCGAAGGGGTTCCGACAAGTTCAAGGAGTTGATTACGACGAGACTTTCTCTCCCGTAGCGATGCTTAAATCAGTTCGGATTATGTTAGCGATAGCAGCCTATTTCGACTATGAGATATGGCAGATGGATGTCAAAATTAGGGATGCAAGTGGACAATCCAACGGACGTGGCGGACAGTCCGCTGGATGCCTAAAAGAGTACATGCAAAATTAGGAAAGAATATATGATTAGAAGAGGAATTACGATTAGCAAATTCGGCGGACAGGCCAGGATCGTTGGGCGGACGTCCGCCTGCATCTGTAGTCAAAATGGCTTTCCTTAATAGAAATTTAACCGAGGACGTGTATATGATACAGCCTGAGGGTTTTGTCGATCCAGCTAATGCTGACAAAGTGTGCAAACTTCAGAAATCCATTTATGGGTTGAAGCAAGCATCTCGGAGTTGGAATATTCGCTTGGATGAGGTAGTCAAATCGTTTGGCTTCATCAAGAGTGATCATGATTCTTGTTTATACAAGAAGTTTAGTGGGAGCAAAGTCAACTTCCTAATCTTATATGTGGATGACATATTACTGATTGGAAATGATGTCCAGATGTTGCAAGAAACCAAGGAATCATTGGAAAGGAGTTTCTCAATGAAAAACATAGATGAGGCAACATACAACCTCGGAATCCGAATCTACAGAGATAGATCAAGGAGACTCATTGGATTGAGTCAGAGTACTTATTTATACAAGTGTTGAAGAAGTTCAACATGGAATCGGCTAAGAAGGGGTTCTTACCGATGTCCCATGGCGTAAAACTTAGCAAGATTCAGTGTCCTTCGACAACTGATGAGCGAAGTCGGATGAGTGCGATTCCGTATGCTTCTGCAGTCGGATCCATCATGTATGCCATGATTTGTACTAGGCTAGATGTTTCATATGCTCTAAGTGTTGTCAGCAGATACCAGGCTGATCCTAGAGAAATCCACTAGACAGCGGCTAAAAATATCCTAAAGTACTTGAGAAGGACTAAGGATATGTTTTTGGTTTATGGTGGTGAAGATGAACTCAGTGTAAAGGGTTATACGGATGCGAGTTATCTTACCGACTCTGATGATTCTTGTTCGCAGTCCGGATACGTGTTTATTATAAACGGAGGTGCTGTGAGCTGGAAGAGTTCCAAGCAAGATACTGTGTCTGCATCTACAACAGAGGCTGAGTATATTGCCGCCTCAGAGGCAACAAAGGAAGTTGTTAGGATGAGGAATTTCCTCATGGATCTTGGTGTCGTTTAGGGCTCGTCCAATCCGTTAGACGTGTTCAAGCACATAATCATGCAGTACCACCTGATTCGCCAGTTCGTGGGTCAGGGTGATATCAAGTTATGCAAGGTATACACGGATACAAATATTGCGGATCCGTTGAGAAAGTCGTTACCATAGCCAAAGCATGAGGCACACCTGAGAGCCATGGGCATTAGATGCTTAGACATGTGATGTCAGAAGATTGACTCTAGTGCAAGTGGGAGAATGTTGGGAATATGCCCTAGAGGCAATCATGTATGATGAGAATTCTCATTGTATTCATAAAGATATAAAGTTGTCCTTGTATAAACATCTGATATGTATCATTGAATATTTGATTCGGTTGTGAAACTATACATTCATGTTGTTTGTACTAAATATCCTTGGTCATCGAGGTTGTGCTGGACACACAACTTAGACCAATGTGAAATTCGGCTTGATGACTCGGTTCCACTTGTCATGGGCATGGAGATGCCATTCCAACTTGCACAGATTCGGCTAAAGAGTTTAGTGAGTCGGATTGACCCATATTGAGGTACAACGAACAAGTTGTCATTTGTATATCTCAATCAGTGTAATCCTTAGACCTGAGGTTGTTGCATAGTCCGAGTTGAGGATCACCGACTTAGGTTCTGTCAAACGTTCATCCGTAACTGGACAGTCATAAAGGCAGAGTTCGGGTCGACTAAGAATCAAGATGCGTGATGTGAATAACCAAGATGGGATTTTGCCCCTCCACTTGGAGAGATATTCTCTAGGACCTCTCGGAAGATATGATTCGGAAAGCATGGCCATGCACGACTCGGTTAAGTGTTAACCGAGGCGATTGACTAAGATTTAGTCAGATGAATCACTTATATCGGATCGACAAGAGAGTCAGACTATTTAAGGGATGACAATTATTCGTCTATAATTTGACAAGGTATATCATGAGGCAAAAGAGACTCGAACGCAAGTCGCATTGGAAAGACAAGTCATCATGACTCTTTGGTACTTGAGAGTCGACACGTTCTGCTAGGAGCCGCTACCGAATGATCGATTGAGAGTCGGACTCTAATCGTGTCCAAGTTGCCAAGAGCCTGCGGGGTCACACACTTAAGAGAGGGAGCAAGTTTGGATTGAATCTGAACCGAAAATCCGGTAAGGTTGGATCCGAGCGGGATTTGGACTGAGTCAGTGAGTTGGACTCACGGTAACTGGAATTATATGGGCTTTAGTGAATGGGCCACGTGAGTGAAGCCCACATTCACTCCCTATATATAGTGGAGCACAGTAATCGAGAACGGTTAATCGTTGATCAGTTAGGTCATTCCATGTGCTGGAAACCTTAGCTCCACAGCAGTCATGCCGTCGTAACGAACCTAACAGTTCGCCGTCGGTACTCCTCCTTGTACCTGTGGATACCAGCAGAGGTGTTGTACGATCAGCCCCCAGGACGATCGAATCGGATCGCTAAGGACTGCACTGCATCAACTGACGCGCTTCATCAGTAATCCGCAACTGAGCGTTTAGCGGTAAACCTCGTGGCCTTCTACCTCAGCTGATTTTTGGGATCACCACGTTAGAGAAAAAACGTTTTTTTTATCTCTACGTGGCCCAACACCTAAATCGATATTAAACGTTAACGAATAGTAGCATAGAGATGATGGGCTTAATTAATCCCAGCTTACCAAGATTAGCATCTTGTACAGGCGACCAGACATACAATTGTGCCCTGGGCTTTGTTTTGTTTGTAATAATACAAGAAAATCATCTCTGGCACAAGCATAACTCATGATTAGATCATGATGTCAGCAGTATAGATTGGATAACCTCTACGTCCATGTGTAAGAAAATATATGTTCGGGTGCTAATGGTTTCACGACCTGGTTGCTTGGTCGATCAATTTGCAACACAACAACTAGCAGGTCATTAGATATTCCTACAGGTGGTCTGATCCTAGAGTGTTGTGGCAATCAGTTATCGCTCCACATTCCTCTTTGTTTAGTCGTGCCAATTCTCTTGATTAATCCCAGCTGCTGAATGTCCCATATAAAGAAAAAGATAACTGCAGCTATTTCCTAATAATCTAAATCCTTAAATCTTTTATTGTGTTTCCAAAAATACAGAGACCTAGGCAGAAAAATAGATACATAGCATCACTCGGTAGATTTCATCAGGCTCATAAACAGAAAAAAGTAGTCCATCTCTTCTCGTACTAGATCACACTACTAAATTTGAGCATGTGCAGATCGATTCCCTAAGTCACAATAGTTTCTAGTTATTTCCTGAATCTAAACACCTCCGTCTCTTAGATTCCCACATGGAAGAAGATTCCCCTAAAATCAAATCCAAACTGCAGACTAACAAGATCGAAAATTACTGCTAATCAAATCCAACAACGTATACCACTCCAGATATTAAACTGAAGGAGTTTCAAACGAATTGGTACTAACCAACAAAGGTAGAGGTTTGGCTACCAACGGTAGGCTTGACAGAGAGGATTGTCGGGAGCAGCGGCACTGCCACACAACGCAGCCATCGGCGGCACTGCCACACAACGCAGCCAGCCGCGGTGTCGCAAACGGGAGGAACCTAGCGGAGGCGCTTGAGTGCGGCAGCGCTGCGAAAAATTATTTAGGGTAGATATGAGGCGGTGTCCAACTCGACACTACCCCAGGGCAGCGCAAAAAGCAGAACGGGTCCACCTCGAGGTCAAAAGGCCCAGCCCAATTATTTCTCCACAATATAGGAATAATAGAAGCGTTCCTAGCTTTACAACAACAACACTACAAGGAATAGCTGATTAGAACTACCCAATTGCTAAAAGTTGTTTGGAGGCCATGTTTGTCTTTTTCAGCCTCCGTTTTGGAACCGCCCGATCTCATCCATCACCTACCGCGTCCAGACAGATAATATCTGGAACGGTAGCCTCAGACCGCTCCACACCTGGGCATTCAAACCGCCACCCATGTCTCGCTCTGCACGCCCCATCCTTCTCCCCATTATCTCCGCTCCGCACGCCCGCAGTCTTCTCCCCAGCGCGCGCAGTCATCTCCGCTCGTCGCAGGCGAGCCGAGGGAGGCGAGCTCGGACCGCGGCAGAGGGAGACGAGCGCGGCGACGTCGGTCCGCGGCAGAGGGAGGCGAGCTCGGTGTGCGGCAGAGGGAGGCGGGCTCTGTCCGCGGCTGAGGGCGGCGAGCTCTGTCCGCGGCTGAGGGCGGCGAGGTCGGTCCGCGGCTGAGGGCGGCGAGGTAGTGGGTGGGGTGGGGTGGATCTTCATCCTCAAGCTCGCGGCGACACCGTCTGTTGCCTCGCGACCCCATTTTTCTCCCGCGACGTCTGCGCGAATCGGAGGTGGGGGGTGTAGGGGCATCCGCGGCGGGTGGATCTAGCTGGTGGTGGTGGGGCGACGACCTCTTCGGTGAAAGGACCGGCGAGATCCTCGACAAGTGAGGTTCACGGCGAGGTCGTCGAGATCCGCGGCAAGGCAGGTTCATCGAGCTCGCGGCGAGGATTTTGACTTCATCAAGCAACCGGAGGTACTCGTACTGCCTCCCCCTCTAAATGCCATGGCTAAATCCATCTGAAGTACTGGGATAATGCAGCGCGGTGATGATTCCATTTTATTGGGAATTTTTGTCTGTCATGTGTATGTTCTAGGGGGTGTGTATGGGATGTTGTAGGGTGTGCATGTTCTAGGGGTGTATGTTCTGAGGATGATGATTTTCGCCTTTTGTTTTAGTGCGTGCCATGTGTATGATTCCACATCTACTCAATGACCCGTGATCTATCTGCCATGCGTATGTTCTAGGGGGTGTATTGTTGGAACCAACAAGGGCAAGGGCAAGGGCAAGGTGCATAACTCCCCAAGCATAAGTCCCCAAGCCTGTTTGGATGTTTTGTAGTGATGCTTTTTGTTAGTGCGTGCCGATTTATTTTTTGCTATTGCCCTACTCTGTTTTTGTTAATCCAAATTCAAATTAAAATGCAGCATGATTACGCACTAAGTTGTTAATTTAAGTACAGGATGTTTTTTTTTGCATTTTCATGACCCATGTTCTATCACGCGCTTTTTGTTTAGTGTGTGCTGATGGATTTGTTAGTAGCGTCTACTCTTGTGTTTGGCAGTAGTATATATGTGAGTTGTTTCTCTAGCATGGGTTTTTAAGTTGGGCTTTCAGCATGTTTACGCTTTTTTTAGTTGCTTTTTTCTTCATGATGTATAGTTTTGTTTTTCTCCCAACTTTTTCTTAAATTGGTTTCAAACAGGAAGAGGAAGCACTCTGACAAGCACAGTTTGGGATCGTCTCACAAGCGTTTCCATTATGTTGATAGTGGGAATTCTGGATCCCACAATCATGGAAAGTACAACAAACACCACAATCACAACCGTCATCATGACAACAAGCACCACCGTAGTCATGACAATGACAAGTACAGGAATCACAAGAGTGGATATAAGAGCCACCACAATGGAAGTGGAAGTGGTAGTGGAAGCCAGCCTGTCAAGAAGGATCTTAGTCAGGTCGAATGTTTTAAGTGCAAGAAGATGGGGCATTATGCAAATGAGTTCCCAGAAAATAAAGTTGAAGGACCCAACAAGCCCAACCCTTTCCAAAAGGGACAGGTGAACCACATCAATGTGGAAGAAATCTATGAGGAACCTGATGCTGTTGCTGGTAAGTTCAAACTCAATTCTGTTCCAGCATTTGTTCTCTTTGATACTGGTGCATCTCATTCATTCATATCAAGATCATTTGTTGAAAGAAATGAACTACCGGTAGAAACTATTGGTTGTCCTATAAAAGTAAGTTCTCCTGGCGGAGAAATGATAGTGAACTCAGGATGTCATGATCTAGTCATAGAGTTTGGGAAGTATAAGTTTCCCGTTAATTTGATAATCCTAAACTCCCAAGGATTGGTTGTCATTTTGGGAATGGACTAGATGACTAAGCACAAGGGAGTGCTAGATTGTTCCAACCATACTGTCACACTCACCACTCCAGAAAACAAAAGGATTAGATTCAAGACTAACTTTGATTCAAAAGGGAGTAAGCTAAATTCTCTTAAGGGGGTTAGCATAGACAGTGTGCCAATTGTGAGTGAATATCTGGATGTGTTTCCGGAAGAATTACCAGGAATGCCACCAGATAGAGATGTGGAGTTTCTTATTGACTTGCTACCAGGATCAGGACCAATAGCAAAGAGACCATACAAGATGTCAGTTGATGAGTTGAAAGAACTCAAGAAACAACTTGGAGAACATATGTTGTCACATCCCAAGATTTTCCAAATCTTGTAATGTGAAAATAAATTAATAAAATAAAACTTTGTTTGATTTTCAGAGCCAGAAGAAACTTTTTGAATTCAATTGGAACTTCAAACCCATTTGAATCAAATAAATCCTAAAAAGATTTAAAAAGATAAACTTTTATTAAAGGAAAATAAAAATATTTAAAATACTATTTTGGATCTCTTAATAAAAGATTTGGTATTCAAAAGAAAAGATGGATTTATAAATAAAGATTATTTTATTAAGCCAAATTAAAACTTGGCCAAGCTTTTGAATTAAAACATTTTATTTTAAATAAAATAGCAAAGGTTTAATTAAAAATAATAAAGGATTGCTTAAATAAAATAATAAGGAATTAATATCCAAACTCTTTTAAAATAAAAGGTTTTACCAATTTAATTAAAAATTCAAAACTTATTAAATTATTTTAAATAGATTTTCCAAGTATTTACTATTCTCTAATAAAACCCACTAAAGTGTTTTGACTTTATTTTAGATTTTAAAATAAACATTCTCAATAAAACAAACCCTAGTTGATTTAATAATGAAAGTCTATTTTTATTTAATTATTAATAGGACCCTATATAACAAAATGTTATTTTAAAACAAGCTTTCCAAATATTCCTTAAATTCAAATACAACCTACTGAATGATTTAAAATTATTTTCTCAAGAGGAACTTTGAATTAAATCAAACCCTATTTTCTTAAATACCTAATGAACCACTTTTATTTAATTAATGAATGGTCTTAAAAAGAATAAAAATTATTTTATTTTTGGAATTTGGTTTCTATTGATAAACAGAACCAAATTCATATTTGAAAAGCTTGATGATTGTTTGAATCATTTTGAATATGTTTGGTTGTTTGAATTTCAAAACAGGAAAATAGAAATAGAAAAGGAAAAAGAATCAGACAGAAAAAAATAGTGCAAAGACCCAGCCCAACAATCTGGCCCAACAGCCCAGTCCAGCCCACCTGTTCCCACGCCCCCGAAGCGTTTTCTTTACCGCAGAAGCAACCCGCACAGTCACTGATCACTGGACCCCATTTCCTCTCCTTTTCACACTGACCAGAGGACCCCACTGCCACGTCTCTTCTTCCCCACCCCGCGAACTGTTCTTCCCCCTCTCCTCGCCGTTGCAGACTTAATTTCTCGGCTTGATTACGCCTTAACGCGACAATCTTTACTCGCAGTGATCGCACACCTTAAAGCGCCAACCTCCCCTCTTCCGTTTCCCCCAGACGCCCCTCCTCGACACGCCTCCAGGCCGCCACAATCTCTCCTCGACTGCCTCGGCTCCGACCACCGTCTCCGGCCAATTCAGGCCAGTACACGCCACCCCCTACCTTCTAGAGCATCCTAGCAGCTTCCCCACTCCCAGACACTCCTCCCCGTACCACCCGTTCGACCACGGACACCCCTGAGCCTCGCCAACGACAACCTCCAGTACCGCCGCCGTCTGCCTCTACTCCGACGACGCCCACAGGTTAATTCCGACCACCCCGTGTCCTCTAGATCACGCACACATCTTTGCCATGGTCTTGCGCAGCTAACCCCGTCCTCCGTTTGTCTTCCCATGGACCACAGCGTCGTCCTCGACCTCGACCGCACGCGACCGTCGCCAGAACCAACTCCGGCGAGAAATCCTGCCCGTCCCCGTGCGCCCCTTGCCACGACGACCACACGAACAGCATCACCTCATCCTCGCAACCTCGGTGAGCTTGCTCCCTCCCTGTTTCGTTTCCTGCCTCGCCAGCGCCGCCGCTAACTGGTCGCTCCGCCGCTCGCCGATGACCTCGCGCCGCCAGTTCCTGGCAAGCATCTCGTAGCCATCCGATCTTGATCTGACGACTAGGATAGAACAAGAGTGAAGAGGTAAGTAGCATCTCTGGACCGTGCGATGCAACTAAAATCTAACGGCCCATATCTGTCGATCCACGCGAAACATTTTCAGCAAATAAGAACGTGTCGCGTGTCACTGGATGAATTAGAATAGAGTTTGAAATCAGAATTTGATGCCATTTTCAAACCCTTATAACTTTTGATCCACACGTCCAAATTTGGAAAATTTTATATCAATAAAATCAGGAGAACAAGCCCTAGACAACCATGCCCTTAGTTTAGTAAATAGTATCTGTTAGCTTGTTTGAATTTGCAGAAACATTTGTGTACTTGTTTAGATTAGAAAAATTGTTTAAAAATGATTTTTGGATTAAAACCTTTGCAAAATGGTTTGTTGTGATCTTACTGACCCTAGGAACCAACCCTTGGTGTTAGAAATGATTTTTGTAAGATTTAGGTTAGATTACTTGACTTAGTCATTTTCTAGCCAAATAAAAAGAATGGTTTTTGTTATAAAAATGTTTATGAAAAGAAAACTTTAAGGAAATGTTTTGGACCAAACCTACTGACCTAAAAACACCAAGTTTTGCAATAGAAACTCATTTGGTGAACAATTTAAGAGTTTTGCCTTAATAAAAACATTTTTCACCACATAAAATGATGAATGGAATTAAAAACAGTTTTTGGACAAAACCCTCTTGCTAATGACTTTGCCACTTTGGTAAATGACCAAATTGGATCTTACAAAGTTTAGAAACCCCATAGAGACCCTTTGCAAAATAAAACTATCTTGTGCATACTCCCATGCATGAATTGGTTTCCATTATCTTGTGTGTGTGAATTTGTTTGAGTGATTATTGGTTTGGAATGTAAATTGAATTGGTGTTTGCTTGATTGACTTGTAGAGAAGTGTGAGACTAACAAGATCAAGGAATGAACCACCATTCCCTACCAAAAAGGCAAGTGATGCTTCATACTTTTTGTCCCATTACTTTCTCTATGCATTAGTGATTTTGTTAAGTAAACTTGCATGGATTTTGCTAAGTATAGATCTTGCTATAGGAAAACCTAGTAGATGAATCCTTAGTAGGATTTTCCTAAGTTAAGATTCCTACTACTATCAAGCTTAGCCTAGCTAATAGAAAACATGGGTGGAAAATATATTCACACTATGGAAAAATCTCTAAGTCTAAGGACTTATGTTTTTGTTTAATAAAACAACTAAGTTAATGAATCCCCTGGGTGGAATGGGCTTGCTTGGTGGAGATTGGTTGAGTGGTTCACAATGCCATGGACTTGGATTGTGTATCTCACTTGTGGTATGCCACCCAGGAAACAAAGGGATTTGAGATGTCAAATGTTGAGAAGCTTCAAGTGCAACCACTTGGCAATATGGGCTCTGCCATGATCATATAGGTTGCAAGAACTTAGCCATATGGACAGTGGGTGGTAGTGTTTGATAGGTTGGAACGCGTCCATTTTGGTCTAAGGGAAGGCTTCTGAAAGATCTTGTCTTGGGAAACCAAGTCTTGTGGGGAAAGTGCACCACCTCTGCAGAGTGTAAAATCTAAGTACTTAGCCATGTCCCTGGTAAAGGACAATTTGAGCATCAAGACATGGAAACAATCAAGAATCTCATCATTCAAATTTCAAAGTTAAAATCTTGTGGATTGAACAAGGGTTGTTTGAATTCTTCAATCATGGATGGAGAGATGGCTTGGTACAAGGATCTTGAAATCTTTGATTGAGAAAAATGATTTTGTCAAGCAAAAACTTAGTATTTTCAAAATGATAAGAAAAATCTATTTTGAGCAATGCAAGCCTCAACTCCACTTAGCCAAATGCATATAGATGATAGACTCCACTATACTACCATAGTATCACTTGCCAATACAATTCAAATGTATTGACCCTTTGTGGCTGTAACTTGTATGTTGCATGTTTGATTGATTTTAGTGAAGATTGCTTGATTAGGATTACAAAGTCTACAACCAACATCTGCCTGTGGCACTTTGAAGATGAAGGACCCATGACTATATTTATTCCGCTGCAATGTAATGTAATAGCCTAATGAGCTATGTTTGATGTAATAAAATTATGTTATTCCTGGTTATAAAGTTATATTATGACCCTTGTTTCTTGATATTACATCTAAACTGTGGATGCTAGCTATTGATCCAGGGACTAGCATTGTAAAACACAGGAGGGATCAACCTTATTAGGTTGGGACCTCTACAGATGTAGAAAGGATTTATTCAACCAAGTTCTTCATCTTGGGGAGCACCAGTCTTGTTTGTGGAAAATAAGGATAGAAGTCAAAGGTTGTGCATACATTACTGTTCACTCAATGAGGTGACTATCAAGAACAAATACCCTTTGCCTAGAATTAATGACTTGTTTGATCAGCTAGAAGGAGCCTGTGTGTTCTCAAAAATTTATCTCCAATCGGGGTATTTCCAGCTCAAAATAAGAGAACAAGACATACGTAAGACAACTTTCACCACTAGGTATGGATTGTATGAGTATACCGTGATGCCATTCGGTTTAGACAATGCACCAGCATACTTTATGAATATGATGAACAAGGTGTTCATGGAGTTCCTTGACAAGTTTGTTTTCGTATTCATTGATGACATTTTTATCTACTCCAAGAGCAAAGAAGAGCATGAAGGACATTTGCGTTTGATACTTGAGAAACTTAGAGAGCATAAGCTATATGCCAAATTCAGCAAGTGTGAGTTTTGGTTGAATGAAGTTGGATTTCTTGGACACGTTGTGTCAGGAGATGGTGCAGCAGTTGATCCTGCTAAAGTTTCAGCTGTAACTGAATGGGAGTCTCCTAAGTCAGTGAAAGAGGTTCGTAGTTTCCTTGGCTTGGCAGGATACTACAGAAGGTTCATTGAGAATTTCTCCAAGATAGCTAAACCAATGACAGAGTTACTAAAGAAAGACAAGAAATTTGCTTGGTCTGAAGGATGTGAACTCAGTTTCCAAGAGTTAAAGAAGAGGCTAGTGACAGCACCAGTCTTATGTCTGCCAGATTTGGAGAAGGATTTCCAAGTATATTGTGATGCATCTCATCATGGAATAGGTGCAGTACTTATGCAAGAAGGGAAAGTTATGGCTTATGCCTCGAGACAACTCAAAACTCATGAGGTAAACTACCCTACTCATGATTTAGAGTTAGCCTCTGTTGTCCATGCACTCAAAACATGGAGACACTATCTTTTGGGAAAGCGATGTGAAGTGTTCACAGATCACAAAAGTTTGAAGTATATCTTCACCCAGAAAGAAATTAACATGAGACAAAGAAGATGGCTAGAACTCATCAAGGACTATGACTTGAGTTTTCAATACCACCCCGGTAAAGCAAATGTTGTAGCAGATGCTCTAAGCCATAAGGTTTTTGTGAATGGCCTTACTAAGGGAGAATTGCCAGATGATCTGTGTGCCCAATTTAGAGATCTCAGATTGGAGATTGTGCCTGAAGGACATCTCATGTCATTGGATGTTCAACCCACTTTGTTGGACAAAATCAAAGAAGCCCAAAAGACAGATAAGGAAATTGAAGAGATTAAGGAAAATATTGGCAAGGGAAAGGCCAAAGGATTCCATGAAGATGAACATGGTACTTTATGGCATGGAAAACGTATCTGTGTGTAGGGTTCGCAGCATAGAAAACAAAAAATTTCCTACGATGTGAACTATATACCAAGATCTATCTACTAGATACAAACAACGGGCGGATGTATATCCGTAGAGAACATACCCTTGAAGACCGACAAAGCTTAACGAGTTCAACTCGTGGTTGATGTAGACGATCTCTTGCCGATCTCAAGATCGAGAGGAAGTCCTAGCGCCGCAAATCAGTAGCGCATCCGTGCTCGCACACACATTCGAGGCACCGAGCAACCTCCGCCTCTTCGCTCCAGCGATGCAGCGGAAGCATAACTCTTTCTTGCCGAATAGCCACCGGGAACATGTATCTCGCTAGTCCGAGACCATGGGGGATAAATTCTAGAGGGGGAGAGAGATCCTTCACGAGGAGGTGTGAGAGACAAGTGAGGAGGGGGGCTCCTTTTATAGGAGGAGGGGGGCACCCAAGGGGGTGGCCGCCGGCCATGGGGGCTGCCCCCTCCCCTCCTTCATTCATGTGGGTGGACACTCCACTCACAAAATGCCCTTTAAAATCCCTCCACTCAAAAGTCCACTCAAATTCCCATTAAATTTCCACCAAATTTAATGCAAACTCTCATTAAATAAAACTCTTTTATTTTATTCAGAATTTTGTCAATTACTTTAATGACAAACATTCACAAATAACCCCTTCCTAGAATTCTATTTCACATGCATAACCACTTTATGCAATTTCACCCGAAAACCTGTTTCAGTATCTAGTGAAATAAATTCCTGCGCTTGTTCATTCTTTTGGCATGAAACATTTGCTCCAATTGGATGTCAGTGTCTCTTAAGTGTGTCACCCTACGGTTCGTGAATAATGCAGACATGATCGAGACCCCTCTCGGATCAATAATCAGAAGCGGGATCTGGAGACCCATACTGACTCCCACACATTCAACGATGACTTTCTTGTGATCGTCGGAACCTTTTACGCTAGTATCTTAATCCCTTTGTTTCATGATATATTACATGTCCGAGATTTGATCATCGGTATCTCCATACCTAGTTTGATCTCGTTACCGACATGCACTCTTTTCTCGTTCCTGTGATATAACATTCTAGTGATCAAATCACTTGCTTGCAAGCTAATCAATGTGATATCACCGAGAGGGCCCAGAGTATATCTATCCGTCATCGGGATGAACAAATTCCACTCTCGATCCATGAGCCCCAACATAACACTTTATTAGTTCTGAATCCATCTTTATAATCACCCTGTTACGGTGTGATGTTTGATGTTATCAAGAAACTCTTCCGGTGTTAGTGATTGACATGATCTCATGGTCTAAGGATTAGGATCACTTCGTAAGTTGTTATAGTAATATAAACACAATGACTTTGATCGTAATGCTATACTTCGGATGAATGTTCATTACACCATTACACTAATGTTGTGATCCCGTTATTAACAACATCCAATGTCCATGATCAGGAAACCTTGATCATCTTGTTAATCAACGAGCTAGTTTATGAGAGAGGCATAACTAGGAACTTTCTGTTTGTTTATTAAACACACATGTATTAACGTTTCCGTATTAATACAATTATAGCATGCAAAATAAACATCTATCATATACTTGGAATACACATAATAAACACTTTATTATTGCCTCTCAGGGCATATTCCCTTCAGTCTCCCACTTGCACTAGAGACAATAATCTAGTTACATAGTGATAAATCTAACACCCATTGAGTTCTGGTGTTGATCATGTTTTGCTCTAGGGAGAGTTTTAGTCAACGGATCTGCTACATTGAGATCCGTATGTACTTTACAAATCTTTATATCTCCATCCTTGACATGCTCGCGGATGGAGTGAAACCGGCGCTTAATATGCTTGGAATGCTTGTGAGACCTTGGCTCTTTGGCATTGGCAATGGCACCATTGTTGTCACAATAGATCACCATTGGGTCCAACGCGTTTGCCACCACTCCTAGTTCGGATATGAACTCCTTCATCCAAACTGCTTCCTGAGCCGCTTCTGAAGCAGCAACATATTCGGCCTCCGTTGTTGATCCCGCTACCACAGGTTGTTTGGAGCTCCTCCAACTAACCGCTCCGCCATTCATGAGAAATACGTATCCGGATTGAGACTTAGAGTCATCCGGATCGGTGTCAAAGCTAGTGTCGACATAACACTTAGCGACGAGCTCTTCTTCACCTCCGTATACAAGAAACATATCCTTAGTTCTTCGTAAGTACTTAAGGATATTATTGACCGCTATCCAGTGTTCCGAACCTGGATCCGATTGGTACCTACTAGTCAAACTAATAGCATGTGCCACATCCGGTCTTGTACATAGCATGGCGTACATTATAGATCCTATGGCTGAAGCATAGGGGACTTTGTCCATTATCTCTCTTTCTTCCGCCGAAGCCGGACTTTGAGTCTTACTCAATGTCTTGCCTTGCAACATAGGTAAGAACCCCTTCTTACTTCCGTCCATTTTAAACTTCTTTAAAATCTTATCAAGGTATGTACTTTGCGATAGCCCTATTAGGCGCCTAGATCTATCTCTATAGATCTTTATGCCTAATATGTATGATGCTTCACCTAGGTCCTTCATTGAAAATTTGATGTTTAGATAACTTTTAACACTGTTTAAAAGATCTATATCATATCCGATCAATAATATGTCATCCACATATAATATCAGAAATGCCACATTGCTCCCACTCACTTTCTTGTAAATACAAGCTTCTCCATAAGTTTGGACAAATCCAAACTCTTTGATCACCTCATCAAAGCGGAGATTCCAACTTCGTCATGCTTGCTTCAATCCATAGATGGATCGCTGAAGCTTGCACACCTTGTTAGCATCCTTAGGATCGACAAAACCCTTTGGTTGTATCATATACAACTCTTCTTCAATATTACCATTGAGAAACGCGGTTTTGACATCCATATGCCATATCTCATAATCGAAATATGCAGCAATTGCTAACATAATCCTAACTGACTTTAGCATCGCTACGGGAGAGAAAGTCTCATCGTAGTCAACTCCTTGAATTTGTCGAAACCCCTTTGCGACAAGTCGAGCTTTATAGATGGTCACATTACCATCAGCATCAGTTTTCCTTTTGAAAATCCATTTGTTCTCCACGGCCTTTCGGTCGTGAGGTAATTCCACCAAGTTCCAAACTTGATTTTCATACATGGATTCCATCTCGGATTTCATGGCTTCTAACCATTTGTTGGAATCCGGGCTCATCATCGCTTCTTCATACGTCGCAGGGTCATCATTTTCATCAACCATGAAATTCATGACAGGATTTCCGTACAGCTCGGGAGTTGCACGCGTCCTGTTTGACCTGCGAGGTTCGGTAGTACTCTATTTTGGAGTTTCATGATCATTATCATTAGTTCCCTCTTCAACAGGTGGAGCCAACTCCGTAACAACTTCCGGCGCTGCGCTACTCGCCATACTTTGAAGAGAAGGTTCCACAACCTCTTCGAGTTCTACCTTCCGACTACTCACACCTTTCGCGAGAAACTCTTTCTCTAGAAAGGATCCATTCTTGGCAACAAAAACCTTGCCCTCGGATCTGTGATAGAAGGAATACCCAATAGTTTCTTTAGGGTATCCTATGAAGACGCATTTTTCCGCTTTGGGTTCGAGTTTATCCGGTTGAAGTTTCTTCACATAAACATCGCATCCCCAAACTTTAAGAAATGACAGCTTAGTTTTGTTTCCAAACCACAATTCATACGGTGTCTTTTCAACGGATTTAGATGGTGCCTGATTTAAAGTGAATGCGGCAGTTTCTAGTGCATAACCCCAAAATGACAACGGCAAGTCCGTCAGAGACATCATAGATCGAACCATATCTAATAAAGTACGATTACGACGTTTCGACACACCATTTTGCTGTGGTGTTCCGGCAGGTGTGAGTTGTGAAACAATTTCGCACTCTTTCATGTGAGTGCTAAACTCGTAACTTAGATACTCACCTCCACGGTCGGACCGTAGAAATTTGATCTTTCTATTACGATGATTTTCCACTTCATTCTGAAATTCCTTGAACTTTTCAAAGGTTTCAGACTTGTGTTTCATCAAGTAGATATAACCGTATCTACTCAAATCATCCGTGAAAGTAACAAAATAACGATATACACCTTGCGCCGACACACTCATTGGACCACATACATCAGAATGTATGATTTCCAATAAATCTGTCGCCCGTTCCATTGAACCGGAAAACGGCGTTCTAGTCATCTTGCCCATAAGGCATGGCTCACATGTATCAAATGATTCATAATCAAGTGATTCCAAAAGTCCATCCGAATGGAGCTTCTTCATGCATTTAACGCCAATATGACCTAGACGACAGTGCCACATATATGCGGATATATCATCATTAAGTTTAATCCTTTTAGTATCAACATTATGAATATGTGTAACATTATCATCGAGATCTAATAGAAATAAACCATTCATCATCGGTGCATGACCATAAAAGATTTCATTCATATAAATGGAACAACCATTGTTCTCGGATTTAAATGAATAACCACTTCGCATCAAACACGATCCAGATACAATGTTCATGCTCAGTGCAGGCACCAGATAACATTTATTCAAGTTTATAACTAATCCCGACGGTAAGTGGAGAGGCAGCGTTCCGGGGGCGATCACATCAACGCTTGATCCATTGCCGACACGCATCTTGACCTCACCCCTTGCTAGCGGTCGCTTGTTCCGCAGCCCCTGATTCGAGTTACAAATAATAGGAACTGAACCGGTATCAAATACCCAGGTGCTACTGCGAGCACTAGTCAAGTACACATAAATAACATGTATATCATATATACCTTTGTTTGCCTTGCCGGCCTTCTTGTCTGCCAGATACTTGGGGCAGTTGCGCTTCTAGTAGCCAGTCCCCTTACAATAGTAGCACTCGGAATCAGACTTAGGTCCAACTCGGGGTTTCTTTTCAGGCGCGGCAACAGGCTTGCCGCCCTTACTTCCCTTCCGTTTTCCCTTCTTGTCTTTCTTGAAACCAATGTTCCTATTGATCATCAACACTTGATGTTCCTTTTTGATCTCCACTTCTGCAGTTTTAAGCATTGACAGAAGCTCGGGGAGAGACTTCTTCATGCCTTGCATATTATAGTTCATCACGAAGCTCTTATAGCTAGGTGGCAGAGACTGCAGAACAGGATGGATGCCTAAGTCAATGGGAATCGATATTCCCAAGGACACAAGCTTATCGGCGTAACCCGACATCTTGAGTACATGCTCACTAACGGAGCTGTGCTCTTCCATCATGCAGCTAAAGAACTTTTCTGAAGCGTTGTAGCTCTCTACAGCAGCATGTGTGTCGAAAATCATTTTCAACTCACCCATTGTATCAAATGCATTGCCGTTTTCGAAACGCTTTCGAAGTTCCGGCTCTAGCCCATACAGTATGCCGCAATGAACTAAGTTGTGGTCCTCCTGACGAGTCTGATAGACATTCTTCTCCTCGTCAGGGGCATCATCTAAAGGTGGGGGGCCTAACGGCGCTTCTAGCACATATTGCTTTTGTGCAGCAGAGAGGAGAATCCTCAAATTCATGGCCCATTCGGTAAAGTTGCTACCGTTCGTTGCTAGTTTCTCTTTCTCCATGAACACATTGAAATTAAAAGCAGGTGGTGCCATCTACAACAGAATTTGTAAAGTTTAGACTAAGTGTATGATAGATTGAGTTCAACTAATCTATATTACGAATGAACTCCCACTCAAAAACGACATCCCTCGTGCCTTTTTGGTGATTACATGAACCAAATCCACTACACCAAGTCCGATCATCACGTGAGTCGGTATAGCTTCAAAGGCAAGCATCAAATGGGCATCATATCAACTATATGACTCATGCTTAACCTTTCGGTCCGTGTTCCGAGGCCATGTCTGTACATGCTAGGCTCGCCAAGTTAGAACCTTAGTATTCGCGTGTGTAACTGTTTTACACCCGAAATATGGTCGTGGATCCAAGAACACCCGATCATCACGTGATGTCTTGGAGCGACGAAAACATAATCGGTGCATACTAAAGGAAGAACACATTCTTATCTTGATATTTAAATGAGGGATCATCTTATTATGCTAACAAAGCGCTAAACAAGCAATATATGATGCTATCAAACATCATATGTTTATTAGTGAAATTATATGGTTCCCGCAGATGATCTCTATCATGTGCATCGTGGTATGATCACTATCATACCTATATGTGTAAATCCAAGGTCTATGGATTTTACACGCTATGTGTGTTGTAAGAGTATCATCTCATACTTCTACTTACAACACTACCATATCATAACACTAGCCCAACAACAATCTAAACTAGACGCCTCTAATTTATCCATTGCAAGTTTTACGTGGCTTAGGGCTTTCGAGATAGAACCATTCTTACCTACGAACATGAACCACAACGAGGATAATCAAATTGTTGACAACTCGCTTGCAAAATAGATATTGACTATAGTAGGAGAGACAGACACCCGCTAGCCACTTATGCAAACTAGTTGCATGTCAAGCGTGGAACAGGTCTCATGTGCGAGGACATGTAAAGTTTGTCCGGGCCGCTTCATCCCACTATGCCACCAATATCCAAAAATTACAACAAAGGAGCAACAACATGATCATCATCGCCCACATACTCATATGTGTACTACCCGTGTAAAGTATCTACGCATAGATCCGGCTCTGATACCACTATAGGGTTCGCAGCATAGAAAACAAAAATTTTCCTACGATGTGAACTATATACCAAGATCTATCTACTAGATACAAACAACGGGCGGATGTATATCCATAGAGAACATACCCTTGAAGACCGACAAAGCTTAACGAGTTCAACTCGTGGTTGATGTAGACGATCTCTTGCCGATCTCAAGATCGAGAGGAAGTCCTAGCGCCGCAAATCAGCAGCGCATCCGTGCTCGCACACACGTTCGAGGCACCGAGCAACCTCCGCCTCCTCGCTCCAGCGATGCAGCGGAAGCACAACTCTTTCTTGCCAAATAGCCACCGGGAACATGTATCTCGCTAGTCCGAGACCATGGGGGATAAATTCTAGAGGGGGAGAGAGATCCTTCACGAGGAGGTGTGAGAGACAAGTGAGGAGGGGGGCTCCTTTTATAGGAGGAGGGGGGGGCACCCAAGGGGGTGGCCGCCGGCCATGGGGGCTGCCCCCTCCCCTCCTTCATTCATGTGGGTGGACACTCCACTCACAAAATGCCCTTTAAAATCCCTCCACTCAAAAGTCCACTCAAATTCCCATTAAATTTCCACCAAATTTAATGCAAACTCTCATTAAATAAAACTCTTTTATTTTATTCAGAATTTTGTCAATTACTTTAATGACAAACATTCACAAATAACCCCTTGCTAGAATTCTATTTCACATGCATAACCACTTTATGCAATTTCACCCGAAAACCTGTTTCGGTATCTAGTGAAATAAATTCCTGCGCTTGTTCATTCTTTTGGCATGAAACATTTGCTCCAATTGGATGTCGGTGTCTCTTAAGTGTGTCACCCTACGGTTCGTGAATAATGCAGACATGATCGAGACCCCTCTCGGATCAATAATCAGAAGCGGGATGTGGAGACCCATACTGACTCCCACACATTCAACGATGACTTTCTTGTGATCGTCGGAACCTTTTACGCTAGTATCTTAATCCCTTTATTTCACGATATATTACATGTCCGAGATTCGATCATCGGTATATCCATACCTAGTTTGATCTCGTTACCGACATGCACTCTTTTCTCGTTCCTGTGATATAACATTCTAGTGATCAAATCACTTGCTTGCAAGCTAATCAATGTGATATCACCGAGAGGGCCCAGATTATATCTATCCGTCATCGGGATGAACAAATTCCACTCTCGATCCATGAGCCTCAACATAACACTTTATTAGTTCTGAATCCATCTTTATAATCACCCTGTTACGGTGTGACGTTTGATGTTATCAAGAAACTCTTCCGGTGTTAGTGATTGACATGATCTCATGGTCTAAGGATTAGGATCACTTCGTAAGTTGTTATAGCAATATAAACACAATGACTTTGATCGTAATGCTATACTTCGGATGAATGTTCATCACACCATTACACTAATGTTGTGATCCCGTTATTAACAACATCCAATGTCCATGATCAGGAAACCTTGATCATCTTGTTAATCAACGAGCTAGTTTATGAGAGAGGCATAACTAGGAACTTTCTGTTTGTTTATTAAACACACATGTATTAACGTTTCCGTATTAATACAATTATAGCATGCAAAATAAACATCTATCATATACTTGGAATACACATAATAAAAACTTTATTATTGCCTCTCAGGGCATATTCCCTTCACTGTGTTCCACAAGGTCCGGAACTTCGGAAACTGATTTTACAAGAAGCACACAACTCACCGTATTCCATTCATCCGGGTAACACCAAAATGTACATGGATATGAAAGAAAGATTTTGGTGGAATAATCTCAAGAAGGACATCGCCGAACATATTGTGTTGTGTGATGTATGTAGTAGAGTGAAAGCGGAACATCAGAAACCAGCAGGATTGTTACAACCACTACCTATTCCTGATTGGAAGTGGGACAAGATTGGCATGGACTTCATCACCGGATTGCCAAGGACCAGGTCAGGATATGACTCTATTTGGGTAGTAGTGGATCGCCTAACTAAAGTGGCTCATTTTATACCCGTGAAGACAACCTATACAAGTGCTAAGTTAGCCAAAATCTATATGAGCAGGATTGTATGTCTACATGGAGTACCCAAGATTATTGTGTCTGATAGGGGAACTCAATTCACTTCTCATTTTTGGAGACAACTACATGAGTCATTGGGAACGAGGTTAGAATTCAGCACTGCTTTTCATCCTCAGACTGATGGACAAACCGAAAGGACCAACCAGATTCTTGAAGATATGCTGAGGGCATGTGCCCTAGACTATGGAGCCAGTTGGGATGAAAGTCTGCCCTACGCAGAATTCTCTTACAATAACAGCTATCAAGCCAGTATTGAGATGGCACCATTTGAGTTTCTCTATGGGAGAAAGTGTACCACCCCATTACTATGGAATGGTGTGGGAGAAAGAAGTTTGTTCGGACCAGAACTAATTAAAGAGGCTGAAGAGAAAGTCAAGCTAGTTAAGGACAGATTGAAGATAGCACAGTCCCAACAAAAGAGCTACGCAGATGTAACATCCCTAAAACCATGTTTCAAAACTCATGCATATCATCCATGCATCCATAATCATTTAGGGTTCCATTTCAAAACCATTTCAAAAACAGGAGCATATGTTGCTCATTATTTATGTAAGTATGCTCTAGCCTTAGTGCTACTTTCTAATGAGAAGAGTATTTGTTTTGTTCAGTAATGTTTTGAATTCAAACTTATGTACTTTCCAAAGCTTGAGCAAAGTTTTCAAAACAAAGTGTGAAAATAAAACCAATTTTATGCCTATTGTTTATATCACATTAAGGCTTGGTTTTATTTTTATTTTCAAATGATCAAAGTGTGTTTGAGTAAACAGAAGTGTTTAACACACATTTGAGTACAAAGTTCCCTGTACAAAAATCCAGAGAAGTTTTGAAATCAAACTTGTTTGAATTAGAGTTTGAAAACCATTTCTAGAAAATCAAACAGAAAAAGAAAAGGAGTAAAGGAAAAAAATAAGTCAATCAGCCAATCTGGCCCAACCCAGCCCATTCGTCCCATCTAGCCCAGCAACTCCCTCCCGCGAAGCGTTTTCCTTTACCCACAAACACACCCACAGACTCACTGACGCAGGGACCCCACCTCCTCTCTTTTTCCCTCGTTGACAACGCGGCCCACGCAACGGTCATCGTCTCCACCCGGCGACGAGTTCTTCCCCCAAATCACTCGGCCGTTTCCTGTTTGATTCGCGACTTCAATTCCGTTGAATGCCCGAGTAAATCATGCCCATGTCCTCGCCTACTTAAGCACCATGCCGCCCTCCTCCTTTTCCCCCAAACCCCACCCCACCGGAGCCACCAGGCTGCTCGTATTTCTCTCTGGACGCCCCTCTGCTCCGACGAGTTTGCCGTCGAATTCCGGTAAGCCCCGCGTCCCCCTCTGCCTCTGGTTCAGACTAGCTTATTCTACATCTCCGTGCGCATCTACTGATGCCCTCCGTTTGCTCGCGCATGCTTTGTAGCCTTGGCAGCATCGTCGACTGAGCTCCGCCACCGTCTGCTCGAACTCCGGCGACCATTCCCCGTAAGACCCAGCTTCCCCTCTCCCTCTGTTTGATACGTGTGTGATCCCCAGCATCCTACGCATCTAACGGCACCCTTTTCTCGCCTTAGCGTGGCCCAGAACATCGACTTCATCGCCAACAGAGAACACCGTCGCCAGGGACTTCTCCGACGAGCAATCCACGATGACCCCGAGCGCCCCTTCGCCAACCGAGCACACGTCGAGCATCTCCTCGTCACGGCAATTCTGGTGAGCATCCTCACACCTCCCTGCGCGACCTAGTCCGCCGGCTCTGCCGCTGACTGAGCACGCCGCCGCCTGTCGCCGCCGCTAGCGCCGCTCGTTTAGGGTTAGTAGTTTTAGGCCGTTTGATTTAGATCCAGTGGATGCGATAGATCCACTTAAACGAAGAGGTACGATTAGATCTGAGTCGTTAGATGTTAAGTTGATCTGACGGTGCACGAGCGTGATCCAACGCAAAGCGGTACCAGCCAACCAGAGACTGCCGCGTGGCATGTTCTTCGTTTTAAAATTCTGAATTAGATCTATTAGATGTTTGAATTTGTTTAATTCATAACTTTTGAATGCGATGTCCAAATTTGACAAATTTTATATCAATGGAATCAGGAGAGAAAATCCATTCCATTAATGCAATGTGTTTAAAGTTTTGCTTCTGTTAAAATGGTTGTTTTTGCAGAAACATTTGTAGGCTTAATATGGGTATAATAATTATTTGAAAAATGTTTTATTGTTCAAATAAAGTTTATTTGGCAAGTTTTGAACTTGTTTATGATTCAGTACTGTGAACTTGTCTTGTTTGGTGTAGAAAATCATCACATGGAATTATGCATGCATCCATATATTTTTGCTTGTATTTATTATGTATGTGATTTTGGGCTATTATTTTATGTGTAGATTTTGGTGCAAATAGTGATTGTGATTGTGAGGATTGTAGCTACTCTCCAAACTACCAAGGCAAGTGGTACTTCATGATTTTATACCTATGTTTTTCAACTATGCATTAGAATTATTTTGCTAGTCTTGCATGGATATTTTTGATCTATATGCTATGCTTGGGAAATCCTAGTAGTTGTAGAATTGCTAGAAATTTCTAAGTTAAGATTCTTATCAATGCCATGCTTAGCCTAGCTAGTAGCAACCAAGGGGGTTATATATTCTTGCTATGAGAAAATATTTCTAAGTCTTTGGACTTGTATTTTGTTTAATAAAACAACTAAGTGAATGAAACACCTGGGTGGAATGGAAGGAATGGTTTATGTTGAGTGGTTACACAAGGCCCATTTCTATGGTTTACCTTGTGTATCTCACTTGTGGAAAGCCACCCAGGAACAAAGGTATTTGAGAGGCCAAAAGTTAAGAAGCTTTTAGTGCAACCACTTGGCAATATGGGCTCTGCCTGGATCATATAGGTTGCAATAACTTAGCCATTTGGATAGTTTGTGGTAGTGGGATGATAGGTTGGAGCGCGTGCATTTGGTCTAAGGGAAGGCTTCTGAAAGGTCATGTCTTGGTGAAAATCAAGTCTTGTGGGGAAAGTGCACAACCTCTGCAGATGGAAGAATCTAAGTACTTAGCCATGTCCCTGGTATTGGACAATTGAGCATCAAGACATGGAAGCTATCAAGAATCTCCTCATCCCAATTTCTAAGTAAAAACTTGTGGTTGAACAAGGGTGAAGGTTCACCAATTAATATTGGTGGTTCCTTGGGAAAGATTTTGTCAAAGAAAAACTTAGTGTTTTCAACTAATAGGCAAAACCTATTTTGAGCAAAGCAAGCCTAAGCTACACTTAGCCAAATGCATATAGTATCTAGCTACCAATATTATTCTAAGGTATCACTTGCCAATACTATTCCAATGTATTGACCCACTGTGGCTGTAACTTGTGATGTTGCAGGATATTCTGATGGTGATTAGGGGTTATGAGTCTACACTCAACGTGCTTGCCTGTGGCACATGAAGATGAAGACTTATTTATCTTATTACATATTTAAACTCTTGTACTAGGCCTGTGGCCATGGAGTTTGTAAAAGACTATGTTTGTCTCTGGAATGACTTGTAATAATGAACCTTGTTTCTGTGTACTTCATCTTAAACTGTGGATGCTAGCATTGATCCAGGGACTAGCATTGCAATCACATGGATCCTTTTCCTTTATAAAGGAGGGATCTTACAGCAGATCCTAAGCATAGAGAAGTCACCTATGAAGTGGGTGATAGAGCTTATCTTATAGTGTCACCACTTCATGGAGTGAAGAGGTTTGGAGTCAAAGGAAAATTGGCCCCAAGATATGTTGGACCATTCAAGATTCTGAGTCGTAAAGGAGAAGTAGCTTATGAGATTGAATTGCCAGAATCATTGTCTGCCGTTCACAATGTGTTCTATGTGAGTCAGCTTAAGAAATGCCATCCAGAAATGGAAGAGACTTCCTTGAAGGATACTATACCATTGGAAGAAGTCCAATTGGAGAGTGATCTCACTTATGAGGAAAAACCTATCAAGATTCTTGAGACTACAGAAAGAGTTACTCGGACTAAGACTATCAAATTCTTCAAAGTTCAATGGAGCCATCATTCCGAAGAAGAAGCAACATGGGAAAGAGAAGATGATCTTCGGAAAGACCACCCTCACCTATTTGCTAGCCAACCCGAATCTCGAGGGCGAGATTCACCTTAAGGGGGTTAGATTTGTAACATCCCTAAAATCATGTTTTCAAGTTTTGCATATCATCCATGCATGCATACTCATTTAGGGCTCAAATTCAAACTCACTTTGAAGAAACAGAAACTTTGAGTGCTATGATTTTATGTGAGCAAGCTTTAACTCAAATGCCACTCTCTAGTGGAGGAATATTTGTTTTAAAACCATTATTGTAAGTTCATACAATTGGTTTGATTGAGAGCAAGGCTTGGACAAAATTTACAAAACAAATATAGTTTTAAACCATTTTCAAAACCTATTCAAAACAAATACTAAGGCACTGTTTATTTTGATTTTTCAAAAAGACCAAGCTAGTCTAATGAAACAACAAGGTTTTATGTTCAAAATTATGAGGTTTAAACTTTACAAAAATCCAAGAAATATTTGGTTTTCAAATGCATTTGATTTCATTTGAAAATGATTCCTGAAATTCATTAAAGAAAAATAAAAGGCATTTGAAAACCCAACTGGGCCAGGCGCCACCAATTCAGCCCATCAGACGAAGCAGCCCACCCGGGGTCCCTCTTTCTTCTCTGTTTCTCACCGCACCCGCGTGAACCCACCCGCTGACAGCCAGACCCCACCATGCCCCGTCAGCATCGTCCTCGATCAACGCGCGGTCGAGACGCTCCTCCGTTACCTCGCCGCAGTCACTGCCCGCGTTATTGCCATTGATGCAGCGCGTAATCGCCGCCCCCTCCTGGCTATGTAACCCCCTCCGCACCGCCAGCATTTCCCCTCACCTAGCGCCACCACTCCGCCACCAGGCTGCGCGCATTCGAGCTCAGAACCCCGCAGCACCGACGACCTCCGGTGACCGATTCCGGTGAGCTTCGACCGCCCCCTCTCTCTGCTTCAAACAAGCTTGGCCAGCACATTCTGGCGCATCCCCTGATGCTTTTCTTTTTCCTTCTCGTGACCCAGGTCGTCGACTCCGTTAGCATCCGCAACCACCAGAACCGCCGCTCAACTCCGACGGGCAATAGAGGTAAGAATCGAGAGCCCCTTGTCTTCTCCTTGAAACCATCTTGCTCACCGTGACGTTGCGCACCCCCTGATACATTTTGTTTGTGCTAAGACGACACAGAGCCTCGGCAACGTTGATGTCTACAAGCATCTGACGCCGCGCACAACTCCGACGAGCCCCAGCGACCACCTCTGCGCGCCCCTTCGCCAACGAAGAGCACCTCGAGCATTAGCATCGTCACGCGAACTCAGTAGGCTAAACCACGACCTTTATCGCTTCCTGTATCACCGGCAACATCATCGCCTGAGCGCGCCGCCGCCAGCCACCGTCGCGTGCCGCCCATCTTTGGTCAAGCAGTCGTGCACCGTTGGATCTAGATCCAACGTGTAGGATAGATCACTTAACGAAGGGGTATGGAACAGATCTGGCCGTGTGATTTAAGTTAGGTCTAACTGACCTCATTGATCGATCCGCACGAATCGGTATCAACCAATCAGAACACGCCGCGTGTCTGTAGGTTTGATTTAAAATCAGAATTTAGATCTATTATATGTTTAAACTTGTAAAATTCATAACTTTTGATTCCCACCTCCAAATTTGACAAATTTTATATCATTGGAATCAGGAGAGAAAATCCTTTCCATTTATGCAATGTGTTTAATGTTTTGCCTCTGTTAAAATTATTGTTTTTATAGAAACATTTGTAGGCATAATTTGTGTATAGTAATTATTTGAAAAATGTTTTTTTGTTCAAATAAAGTTTAATTGGCAAGTTTTGAACTTGTTTAAAATTCAGTACTGTGCACTTGTCTTGTTTGGTGTAGAAAATCATCACATGAAATTTTGCATGCATTCATATATTTTTGTTTGTATAAATTTTGTATGTGATTTGGTGCCATTATTTTATGTGTAGATTTTGGTGCAAATGTGGTTGTGATTGTGAAGATTGTTGCTACTCCCCAAACTACCAAGGAAAGTGGTGCTTCATGATTATATTCCTATGTTTTTCAACTATGCACTAGAAATATTTTGCTAGACTTGCATGAATATTTTTGATCTATATGCTATGCTTAGGAAATCCTAGTAGTTGTAGAATTGCTAGAAATTTCTAAGTTAAGATGCTTATCAATGCCATGCTTACCCTAGCTAGTAGCAACCATGGGTGGTTATATATTCATGCTATGAGAAAATATTTCTAAGTCTTTGGACTTATGTTTTTGCTTAATAAAACAACTAAGTGAATGAAACACCTGGGTGGAATGGAAAGAATGGTTTATGTTGAGTGGTTACACAAGGCCCATTTCTATGGCTTACCTTGTGTATCTCACTTGTGGAAAGCCACCCAGGAACAAAGGGATTTGAGAGGCCAAATATTAAGAAGCTTCTAGTGCAACCACATGGCAATATGGGCTCTGCCTGGATCACATAGGTTGCATGTAATATCCCAAAATTTGAAGCTAGCTTTTTTGTATTTTTAATAAAAAAAATATAGGACTTTGAGGATTTGTTTTTTTTGACTATGAATTTGAAGATACGAAATTTAAAAAAAGAAAAATAGTGTGTACGATTGTTTGAACTCTAGACCAACTATTTGAAAACCTATAGTAGTAGACGTATTTCTCTTTTGTAACTTTGATAATACAGTGGTGGACAGAATTCTTTTATCCTTTGACGTGAATAAAGGGTCGGGATAGGCTGGGTCGGCCTTGTTCTAACCGAGCCAGACTGGTACTTTCCTACCGTTTAGTAGAATCGAGGGAGGAAAGTCGCCCCCACCTCTGCGCCCTAAACTTTTCCAGCAGAAGTTCGCTGCCGCCGCCAACTCGCGAGCGTGGTGTCACTGCCGTGTTGCTGGCCGTCTCCGTGTGTGAATCTGCGGTACGTGGTGTTGCCCTTGTTTTGCTGGTTACCAGGTCATGGTATGATTGGTTCAGCCGAGGGGATGTGGTCATGGACAAATATCCCCTCTGTAGATTGGTTTTGGATTGGTTTTGGCTTCGTTCTTGATGAATAAATGGTGGTGCGTATCTAGGTTTGAATAATAGCAAGTTCTTTAAACTCTACCAATTGTGCTATTTGGATTAGAGATTAGGATTCACGTCGTTGTGTGATTTCTATTTTTGAGGGTCAGATCGTTCTTATTTTCTTGGATTTTTTAATCTGTATTAGGTTCCCTACAACGGTTAGTATTTTCTTTTATAGTGAACATATTGGTTGAATTCCAACGTAATGGAGCAAGATTCAGTTTGATGATTTTTCTTGGACCTGTTATTTTAGAACTCAGGTTTTGGTTGTGATGTCACTACCTTATACCAGTCTCTACGTTGGGTTCTATAATCTGGCTGACGTACGGGTCCAGATACAAAAAACTCTCAGACCCTAGGAATATATTTTTCAACCCTTTCTACCTCGCTTGATGTGAGCTAATTTATTGGTCTGTATCTAGTTCTTTTGGGTTTTGATTGACTACGGGTTATCTGCATAGCAGTTCTGCTCATACTGGTTATGTCACTTGGTATTTGCAGCTAAACAAAATAGAAAACGGGACCTTATCTCGTCATAGCCGACAGAGTTATTTGTGGTTTGGTTTTATCTTTTCACTACTTAGAGGTTGTCGTATGTTTAGGTTTATGAAATTTAGTGACAAAATCGTATGTGCTGGATCGATGATATATTTATCTTGTATACTGGAAATGCTTACATGTATTGAGTGTGGCATATGTTTCTATAGCAGGAGGTGGTGCCACTTCCGGTTCAGAGTCCTATAATTCATAATTTGTGCGCCGCAGTTGAGGCAAGTGCATGGAGGGATAATACTTTGCATGATTCCCTCGCTTGAGTTTTACTTTCTAGCACTTGTTTTATATTCTGTGGGGAGACAATGTGATTATGATAAAGAATGCAGTCGCGTTTGCATTTTTCATAGCATCATAAAGACAGTGCATAAAGTGGTGTGTCCTACTGAGGTCCCTCACTTGAGGTCCCCACATTGTGGGCTATCTCCACAAGTTGGAGTGAGTGGATGCTGATGGGTGTCTACTCAAGCGGTACCGGTTTACGCAAAAGAAAAGTGAAAGCAAAGAGCATGTAGACATGTAGGGAAAGCATTTGCACCGATCAAGAGTGACAGAATAATTGTTGGATTTGTTTATTATGCTTTTCCCATTATTTCTCTATGTACTTGCTGAGTATTTCATACTCACCCTTGTTGTTCCACTGTTTTTAGGTAATCCTTAAGGACAACATGCATGCGGATTATGGGAGTAGCGTCATCACTTATTCACATCATGACCTACATCTATCTTGGAATTATGTCTTTCGAAATAATGGAATATACATTGTGTAGTTCGGTTATGGAGTCTATGTAAGTATTAAAAGTATCTCTTAAATACTTGTCGATTATCTGGTGGTGCGGAAGGTAGTTGTTGATTGCCTCGTGGTCTAGAAATTTTGGTTATATGTTTGATATTGTTCTGGACATATTTGGTGATAGTTTTCTTGTGTTTTGGTTTCCTTATAAACCTGATTGTCATGGATGTCTTTATAAACGAAGGAAACTCTGTCGAATTTTTCCTAAAATAGTTTAGTTGTTTCCTATGCTAAGTGAAAGTGGTAACACTCCAAGAGTTGGTTGGATTTGGGGTGTTACAGTTGGTATCAGAGCGGGCTTTACGTCCGTGGTATGAAAAGTAATGTAATAACAACCTTAAAATTTGACACACTTGTGCACAGTAGGTTGGGATGGGTCATGCATTGAATTTACGCCTATGTGTTATTATTTGGTATTGATGATAATTATGTTCTAAGTATATGATTGCTTTTTGATAATGTTGTGTATAGTTATGCTGCCGAGGAGAGGTCGAGCTCATGGCCGTGCTCGTGGTCGCAATCCTCGTGGTCGTGGAGGCCACAATAACCATTCCGGTGAATCAGGTCCAGAGGTTGAACAAAGTCAGCATGGGGAGGGTAGCGCAAGCCAAACCGGTAATGACGGTGGACCCGATGGCCAAGGGACGAATCTGAAAAACTGGTTGGAACTGAAGGCTGGCGACTTCCATGGGACTGGGACACCAATGGATGCAGCATCTTGGCTAAGTACCATGGAGAAGTATATGGCAGCTATGGAGTTACCATCGCACAAGCGAGTTCTCTTTGTGGCCTTCAACCTTAAAGGCCTTGCTGATAATTGGTGGTCAGGAGTCCGTGCCGCTTATCCTGGTGAACTCACCTGGGCTGTTTTTGTGCAACAGTTCACTGACAAGTATTATCCAGAAACATTCAAGGAGGAAATGTCAGAAAAACTGAAGACCATTAAGCAAGGCAAGCTATCTATAGATGAGTATGAGGCTGAGTTCAGCAAGATGGTACTGTTTGTTGATCATGTGAAGCATGACGAGGCAGCAAAGGCGAGAGCATTCTTTAGGGGACTTAATTCTAGATATAGAGAGGTGATGAGTGCAAGGCCTGCGAATGATTACTTGTCCATGGTTAAGCAGGCTAGAGGAATGGAGTTGGAAGTTCGACTCACTGCAGCTGAGGAGGGTCGCACAGGAGGTTCTAGTGGCACAGGAGGAGACCAGAAGGGAGGATATCGTGGGGGTAGTGGGTCTACCCAGCGTACTTCTTTTAAGAACAAGGGAAATCACCGTCCTCAACAAACAACAAAGTTCAAGCAAGCGGGATCACAGTCTTCATAGACACCTCGTTCTTTAGTGACTCCACCCATGCGTCCGGTTCTGGGGCAGGGAATGATTTGCTTTAAGTGCGGTGAGGGACACCGTGCTTCAGAGTGGACTTGGATTGGGGAATGTCGCCATTGTGGTCATCAAGGACACAAGGAGCGCGTGTGCCGGAAGAACCCCACTTGTGTTATCAAGTGGGAGACGACACCATCTACACCTGGCCCTGCTACATCTCGAGGATCTGTTCATATGTTAGCATCTGCTCCTACTTCTACTCTACAGATTCCACCATCTTGGGAACCTCCACCTGGTTATGTCTGGCAGGCTGTTCCAGTTGCTCCAGCGCAGTTTCCTGCACCGTCTGCTCAGCTCCAGTTACCTCCACCCCCACAGCATAGCGTTGGACACCCCTCTGCTCCACCACAACCTGGGGTCTATGCCATGCCGACTACTACCTCTTTGGGACGACCAGATGTCGTTACAGGTACACTTCCAGTTGATTCTCATGATGCACTAATTCTCTTTGATTCTGGAGCTACTTATTCATTTGTCTCGCTAGAGTTTGCAAATAAGGCCAATTTATCCCGACAAGAGATTGGACAGTCAGTGGTCGTTAGTTCTCCCGGTGGTCTAATTTCCTCTACCATAGTTTGTCCTGGTTGTGTGGTATCTATAGATGATGAAGATTTTGTAGCTAACCTTATGGTTACCCTGCTGAAGCCATTTGATGTTATTCTTGGCATGGATTAGCTACACTGATATCGCGCTGTGATATCATGTTTTTGGAAGACCGTCTCACTTCAGGCCCCATCCGGAGAGGAGTTGATCTTTCAGGGAACGGCTCCTCCACACTCTCTATTTGTCCTTGCTAGCTTGTTTCCTGGGCAACGACCAGTCAAGACAGGGTTGCTATGGGCTCTTTCTGAAACATCTAGTACCGCACAGTTAATTGATGCTATTCCAGTGGTACGAGACTATCCAGATGTATTTCCCGATGAGTTGCCGGGTATGCCACCAGTGCGGGATGTGGAGTTTCGTATTGATCTTAAACCTGGTACTCAACCTATTTCTATGTCTCCTTACCGATTGTCACGACCATTCCAAGAAGAATTGAAGAAGCAGTTGGATGATTTATTATCCAAGGATTTGATCCGATGGAGTGTCTCACCTTGGGCGGCGCCTGTAATGTTTACATCCAAGAGGGATGGTAGTTGGCGGAAGTGTGTAGATTACCGTGGTCTTAATGCAGTAACCATCAAGAACAAATATACATTGCCTCGCATTGAGGATCTATTTGATCAGCTAAATGGAGCTAAGGTGTTCTCCAAGATTGATCTTCAGTCTGGCTACAATCAGATTCGTGTTCGAGAACAAGACATTGAGAAGACTGCATTCGCCACCAAGTATGGGCATTATGAATATAAAGTTATGTATTTTGGACTAACTAATGCCCCTGCTATATTTATGGAAACAATGAACAATATGCTACACAGGTTCCTTGATAACTTCGTGGTAGTGTTCATTGATGATATCCTCATATATTCAAAGACAGAAGAAGAGCACGAGCGTCATCTTAGACTTGTGCTTGAGACTCTGAGGAAGAATAAATTCTATGCGAAGCTAAAGAAGTGTGAGTTTTGGATTTCGGAAGTGGCTTTCCTAGGTCATGTTGTTAACCAGCGGGGAATACTGGTTGATCCTATCAAGGTATCTACAATTATATATTTGCCAAGACCATCCAATGTCAAGGAAGTAAGGAGTTTCTTGGGCTTGGCGGGTTATTATAGGAAATTTGTGAAGGATTTTTCTATCATTGCCAAGCCAATGACCAAACTAACCCAAAAGGATGTCAAATTCAAGTGGACTAATGAATGTGAGAATAGCTTTTCTACTCTCAAGAATAGTCTGGTGACTGCGCATGTTCTCACTCTTCCCGAGCCAGGGAAGCGCTTCATAGTCTACTCTGATGCTTCTCTAGTTGGACTTGGTTGTGTTCTCATGCAAGACGACAAAGTTATTGCTTATGCTTCGAGGCAATTGAAAAAGCACGAGTAGAATTATCCTACCCATGATCTAGAGCTTGCAGCTATGGTGTTTGCACTCAAGATTTGGAGGCATTATCTTTATGGAGAATCTTGTGATGTTTTCACTGATCATAAAAGTCTCAAATACCTATTCACACAGAAGGATTTGAACCTAAGGCAAAGACGATGGCTAGAGTTGATAAAGGACTACGACCTTACTATCCAGTACAATCCAGGAAAGGCAAATGTGGTTGTAGATGCTCTTAGCTGCAAGTCTATACCTCCCACTGTGGTTTCTCTTGTTGCTGATTTTGAACGGATGGACGTGTCATATTGTTTTGCGGGTGTAGCACAAGAGGAAACACAACTCATCCTTCAGTTAGCTATTCCAGATAGAGTGAGAGAGGCACAACAAAGTGATCGTCTGTTATAGCAAGTGCGAGAGCGCATTCTACAAGGTAGAACCGGAGAGTTTACTATAGATGGGACCGGGGCGGTTCGGTTTCATGGTCATTTGTGTGTGCCACAAAAGTCTCAGGTGAAGGAGGACATTCTTCGAGAGGCACATCGTACCCCCTACACCGTTCATCCTGGGGAGACAAAGATGTATCAGGACCTGAAACAAACTTATTGGTGGAAAAGAATGAAAGTCAACGTGGCCAAGTATGTGTCCTCTTGCAGGGTTTGTCAGAGAGTAAACGCTAAGCGTAAGCGGCCAGCAGGACTGCTACAATCGTTAGAGGTTCCAGAATGGCCATGGGATGACATTGCCATGGATTTTGTGGTTGGTACCTCGTACGCGAAGGGGGAAAGATGCAGTATGGGTGGTTGTGGATCGACTTAGCAAAGTTGCTCACTTTATTCTTATCCGCACAACTGACTCTGCAAGTGACTTGGCACCAATATATGTAAGGGAGATATTAAGGTTACATGGGGCCCCTAAAACAATTACTTCTGATAGGGATGCTAAGTTTGTATCAAAGTTTTGGGAGAGTTTGCAAAGTGTCTTGGGGACACAACTGAGACTTAGCACTGCGTTTCATCCCCAGACAGATGGTCGGTCAAAGCATACAATCCAAACACTCGAAGATATGTTGAGGTGTTGCGTCCTATCTTGGCAAGGGAGTTGGGAGGATCACTTACCCCTTGTGGAGTTTTCTTATAATAACAGTTATCAGGCTAGCATACAGATGGCACCTTACGAGGCTTTGTATGGAAGGAAGTGTAGATCTCCACTATGTTGGGATGCCGTGGGAGAAAAGCAGTGCTAGGGCCAGATTGGGTTCAACAAGCTATGGAGAGGGTAGCTGAGATTAGACAACACATGTTGGCAGCACAGAGTCGGCAGAAGAGCTATGCTGATTCCAAGAGGTCGAATGTGGAATTTCAAGTTGGGGAGGAGGTACTCTTAAGGGTGTCACCCACTAAAGGTGTTATAAGATTTAATATCAAAGGAAAGCTTAGTCCGCGGTACATTGGACCTTTCTTGATATTAGCACGAGTGGGAAAGCTAGCCTACCGACTTGAGTTACCTGACTCAATGAAAGGTGTGCATAATGTGTTCCATGTCTCTATGCTACGGAAGCATTTTCGTGATTCAGAACGACAGATAACCATGGAGCCAATTACGATTGAGCAAGATTTAACCTTTGAGGTTCGCCTTGTGAGGATATTAGAGGAGTCTGAGAGAGTGATGCGGAATAGGACACTAAAGTATGTGAAGGTTCTTTGGTCGCAACAAACTGAGCGTGAGGCGACTTGGAAACTTGAGTCTCGCATGCACGAGAAGTACCCAGAATTATTCATGGCCGGTATGTGATGCATGTTTATGTTTACTTTATATATATATTGGTGCTAATAGAAGAACGAGAAAGAATTCGAGGTCGAATTCGGTTTAAGGGGTTAAGAATGTAATATCCCAAAATTTGAAGCTAGCTTTTTGTGTATTTTCAATAAAAAAATATAGGACTTTGAGGATTTGTGTTTTTGACTATGAAAAATAGTGTGTACGATTGTTTGAACTCTAGACCAACTATTTGAAAACCTATAGTAGTAGCCGTATTTCTCTTTTGTAACTTTGATAATACAGTGGTGGACAGAATTTTTTTATCCTTTGACGTGAAGAAAGGGTCGGGCTAGGCTGGGCCGGCCTTGTTATAACCGAGCCAGGCTGGTACTTTCCTACCGTTTAATAGAATCGAGGGAGGAAAGTCGCCCCCACCTCTGTGCCCTAAACTTTTCCAGCGGAAGTTCGCCGCCACCGCCAACTCGCGAGCGTGGTGTCGCTGCCGTGTTGCTGGCCGTCTCCGTGTGTGAATCTGCAGTACGTGGTGTTTCCCTTGTTTTGCTGGTTACCAGGTCGTGGTCTGATTGGTTCAGCCGAGGGGATGTGGTCATGGACAAATATCCCCTCTGTAGATTGGTTTTGGATTGGTTTTGGCTTCGTTCTTGATGAATAAATGGTGGTGCATATCTAGGTTTGAATAATAGCAAGTTCTTCAAACTCTACCAATTGTGCTATTTGGATTAGAGATTAGGATTCACGTCGTTGTGTGATTTCTATTTTTGAGGGTCAGATCGTTCTTATTTTCTTGGATTTTTTAATCTGTATTAGGTCCCTACAACGGTTAGTATTTTCTTTTATAGTGAACATATTGGTTGAATTCCAACGTAATGGAGCAAGATTTAGTTTTATGAATTTTCTTGGACCTATTATTTTAGAACCCAGGTTTTGGTTGTGATGTCACTACCTTATACCAGTCTCTACGTTGGGTTCTATAATCTGGCTGACGTACGGGTCCAGATACAAAAAATCTCAGACCCTAGGAAAATATTTTTCAACCCTTTCTACCTCGCTTGATGTGAGCTAATTTATTGGTCTGTATCTAGTTCTGTTGGGTTTTGATTGACTACGGGTTATCTGCATAGCATACTGGTTATGTCACTTGGTATTTGCAGCTAAACAAAATAGAAAACGGGACCTTATCTGGTCATAGCCGACAGAGTTATTTGTGGTTTGGTTTTATATTTCACTACTTAGAGGTTGTCGTATGTTTAGATTTATGAAATTTAGTGACAAAATCGTATGTGCTGGACCGATGATATATTTATCTTGTATACTGGAAATGCTTACATGTATTGAGTGTGGCATATGTTTCTATAGCAGGAGGTGGTGCCACTTCCGGTTCAGAGTCCTATAATTCACAATTTGTGTGCCGCAGTTGAGGCAAGTGCATGGAGGGATAATACTTTGCATGATTCCCTCGCTTGAGTTTTACTTTCTAGCACTTGTTTCATATTCTGGTTGCTAGATATTAATTATCTGTGGGGAGACAATGTGATTATGATAAAGAATACAGTCGTGTTTGCATTTTTCATAGCATCATAAAGACAATGCATAAAGTGGTGTGTCCTACTGAGGTGGGCACTTGAGGTCCCCACATTGTGGGCTCTCTCCACAAGTTGGAGTGAGTGGATGCCGACGGGTGTCTACTCAAGCGGTACCGGTTTACACAAAAGAATAGTGAAAGCAAAGAGCATGTAGACATGTAGGGCAATCATTTGCACCGATCGAGAGTGACAGAATAATTGTTGGATTTGTTTATTATGCTTTTCCCATTATTTCTCTATGTACTTGCTAAGTATTTCATACTCACCCTTGTTGTTCCACTGTTTTTAGGTAATCCTTAAGGACAACATGCATGCGGATTATGGGAGTAGCGTCATCACTTATTCACATCACGACCTACATCTATCTTGGAATTATGTCTTTCGAAATAATGGAATATACATTGTGTAGTTCGGTTATGGAGTCTATGGAAATATTAAAAGTATCTCTTAAATACTTGTCGATTATCTGGTGGTGCGGAAGGTAGTTGTTGATTGCCTCGTGGTCTAGAAATTTTGGTTGTATGTTTGATATTGTTCTGGCCATATTTGGTGATATTTTTCTTGTGTTTTGGTTTCCTTATAAACCTGATTGTCGTGGATGTCTTTATAAACAAAGGAAACTCTGTCGAATTTTTCCTAAAATAGTTTAGTTGTTTCCTATGCTAAGTGAAAGTGGTAACACTCCAAGAGTCAGTTGGCTTTGGGGTGTTACGTTGCAATAACTTAGCCATTTGGACAATTGGTGGTAGTGGGATGATAGGTTGGAACGCGTCCATTTGGTCTAAGGGAAGGCTTCTGAATGGTCCTGTCTTGGTGAAAATCATGTCTTGTGGGGAAAGTGCACAACCTCTGCAGATGAAAGAATCTAAGTACTTAGCCATGTCCCTGGTATTGGACAACTTGAGCATCAATACATGGAAGATATCAAGAATCTCCTCATCCCAATTTCTAAATAAAACTTGTGGTTGGACAAGGGTGAAGGTTCACCAATTTCTATTGGTGTTTCCTTGGAAAACATTTTGTCAAAGAAAAACTTAGTATTTTCAACTGATAGGTAAAACCTATTTTGAGCAAAGCAAGCCTAAGCTACACTTAGCCAAAAATGCATATAGTATCTAGTCTATTAAAATTCTACTAAGGTATCACTTGCCAATACTATTCCAATGTATTGACCCACTGTGGGTGTAACTTGTGATGTTGCAGGTTATTCTGATGATGATTAGGGGTTATGAGTCTACACTCAACATGCTTGCCTGTCGCACATGAAGATGAAGACTTATTTATCTTATTATATATTTGAACTCTTGTATTAGGCCTGTGGCCATGGAGTTTGTAATAGACTATGTTGTCTCTGGAATGATATGTAATAATGACCTTTGTTTCTGGGTACTTCTTCTTAAACTGTGGATGCTAGCATTGATCCAGGGACTATCATTGCAATCACAGGGATCCTTACCTTTATAAAGGGAGGGATCTTACAAATACACACACCCTAGGACGATTCGCAGCTGGTAATAATCCGCAATTGGTATTTGATCCATAGCTAGTAACTAATCCACAGTTGGTATTTTGTTCGCAGCTGGTATTTGGTTGAAATAATTAACCTAATCGTATTAAAAGTTGCATAAAGAGCATTAAATTTGGCCGAAGTTAAGTAAGGACTAAAAAAGTTTAACAAATTTAAAGACGATCGCTTGGCAAGATGCTTTGCAAGTCCAGTTTATTCAGCAAGAATGCCCCAATATTAAGTGCGACATTTGGTGCTGGAAGATTTGCTTCGGAGATCCACAACTATGTGGATGCACCGTATAATCTTTCATTGGACCTTGAACCAGTAAAATATAAACTGAACAGGAACCAACATTTTAGTTCAGGAGTCAATAACTTCTATGCATGGAGTTTCAAAACTAATAGTAAAACTTAAGGGGGAGAGTAAACATTAGGAATGAAAGTTGAAGAAAATACTATAAGTAATAAAGAAAGATTATTTTAAAATCTTAAGAAGGTATAAACTTGAGGGTGATAAAGGATACATCTAACAATCAAAATTAAAAAGAAACAACTTTTAAGTAAACCTTAAGAAGTAATATAGAATCCTAATTAAACAAGTGTCGAGAATGAAACATTCCAATGGGTATGGGAAAATTGAGTTCAAATCCAATCTTGAAAGGAATACCAGTATCAACGGTATAATGACAGGAATAGTAAGACAGTCTATTGACTATTAAAATGCGTATACCGAAACTTAAGAACTCATGGTAGTGATAAACTCCAAACTGTACTTAAGATTGTAATGAAGTTTGATGATTCAAGAAAAAGAATTTAATGAGGATATCTAATTAGGTGATGGAATACTCCAATTAATTCCATTAAAGATTATCATGGAATGGAGAGTGTAGCAACCACTACAAAACAATTTCATACTCTAAAACATGAGAGTTGCGAACTTCGAGGACGAAGTTTATTTTAAGGGGGAGACTCTGTAACATCCCAGGATTAGAACCTAGAAATAAGTTGAACCCAAATGTGTGCATTACATTCATGCATAGAAAATCCGAGTAATTTTCGTGCTTTTAAATAAAAACTTGTCAAAGTGATTGAAGCTTCTCTTAGCTTCATGGAATTGAAGTAGATCATCAAGTTGACTGCGATAAGTTTCAATAAGACCTTTGTTAAAATCGCATTTTAGGTAAGAGAGATTTGATCTAAGGGAAGATCAAATGTACTATAAGTTAAACCCTAATATAATGTGAATTATATTGATCATTAGGTGATCATATTATAGTATTCATTATAATCACTCATAAGTACCAAGTTAAGGATATAAAACAAATAATAAGAATGTAACCACTATATCTTGAATCCCATCTGCATACATTCTGAGTATCATGGTAACACCTAATCTTAAAAACTCTCTTGATGAGTTGGAGTTGGAAAGAGATTAAGTCAAGATCATCCACTATATATATGTATATCTTTCTTTCTATAGAATCTTTATAGAACTTATTTCAATATCTGTTGTTCATCAATGTTGGATAATTCCCCATTGATTCACAACTTCTTTAACTATCAGTCTATGATCTATTATTTGATCTTATCAGAACATCTACTCGAATCTTCTAATAAGGGCATAGTCCACTAATAACCTTAATCCAATATAAGATACTAAGAAGATAATTTCTAGACAATAAAAGGTAGGATTGATAAAGCCCTGCCTAGCCAACTAATAACTTCAATAATAAATAATTAAAGAATTATAAAGGTAATGTTTTGGCCACCAACATGGAATGCTTATATTTAGTATGAGTAATACTGGTGGGTAAAACATGATTGGAACCTTAGTACAGATAAGTGATCCTAGAGAAGTCTTTGTAAACCACATATATATAATTCAGGAATTGAAGTGTAAGTCATAAGAGTTAAGTAATTATAAGATGGTGTTACTCAACTAAAGCTAGTGTAGCATAGAGTCATAAAAATGGTGTTATTCATCTTTAAGGATAGTTTACTTTAGAGAAAGATTAGTGATGAAGGAATAAGTAAGATTAGGAGTAGAGTTTGAAGGAACTACTGGTTGAATGGAAGATTACCAACAGTATAATAGTAAATACAATCACACAAGGATATGAGAAAGTTATGAAGTGTCTTTGTACCAAATTCATTGGATTCATTCATGAGCTAGAAGAATGATATAATAATAAGAAGATTTAAATGAGTAAGGCTCATCATGTTAATCATGATGATGGATAGGAAGAAGTATTATATCTAGAAAGGAATTCCTTAATCAGAGATCCAAGATTGTGAAATATAGTTATATGTTATAAATTATTTTTCTATTTAATCTTGGTAAGAAATCAACTCTAAATCTCAAATCAAACTTAATATCCATCTCATACTGTTGATCCATCATTTGATGTTATAACACTTTATAGAAATATTTCCCTATAACAAATTACATAAGTATATCTCTGTTAATTTCAACCATCATTACTATATGTGCCTAAGTATATTTTTATAAGTTCACTTCTATAACACACTCTAAGTATAACTTTTACTAAAAAGAGAGATTTCATCCAATAATATATACATATGGCAATATGCTTAGTTATTAATCCTAACCCTTAAAAGGAATCTAAGCCTATACAAAACCCTAAAGACAAGGGTAGTACTCATAATTCAAAAACCTAAACTTCTTTGTTTATCACATACATTGCTACTTCCCAACTTAATGAGAGTAGTAATTATCATATCAATGACTTTATATTTCATGCATCAATTAATGGTATAGAATCATTATACTTATATATAAAGTTTTAATTCAAGCTATAAGCTCACTAAAAGTTGAGTTATAAACAGATAAGAATATATCATTCAAGAAATCCCTAATTAAAAATAGAAGAGAAAAATAATAAGAAGAAGTTTCTTCCAATTAGTAAAAAAAAGTTCTTAATTGAGTAAATAAAAGAAATATAAAAAGAAGACATAATAAAAGTTCACAAAGGGTACCAAATATATTTTAAATATTGTTGTACATGTCCAGCAAGAAAATTATACAAAGAAAGGTTCAAAATCTAATTCAAATTCAAATCTGAATAGGAAAACAGAAAATAGAAAAGGAATAAAACAAATAAAAATCAAACCTGGCCGCAGCCCAATACCACTACACCTAACTGACGCCCTGTGCAGCCCACAACAGCCCAGTCACCAGCCCAGGTCCTTTTCCCTCTTAGACTGACAAGTGGGGTCAGGTGAGGACCGCGGATTGAGCTAAAAAAAATGCCAGGGGGTTATCTACAAAATGACCATCGTCGTCATCGTCACGCAAATAGACATCTCGCTGGCGGAGCTCGCCGCCGCCCTATGACGTCATCGCCATCTTTGCGCCAAGATACTCACCGCTGCTACCAGGAGGGGATAAGAAGGCCATCGCGGCGCACTACTTCCATACCTATCTCCAATCCCTCCTTATCCTACAGATACGAGCGAGACCGAACCCTAGCTCGCCGGAGCCACTCTTCGCCGTCGAACCACGTCACCCCACACCATTCTGAGCTGTCATGGAGAAGCTCCATCCTCCGTAGATCCTCTGGGTAGAAGTTTGCATCAAGGGGAGCCCTGGAGCGGGTGAATTTGGTCATTTTCCTCCGCGAAAGTTTGTCGGAATCCTCGTCGGGAAGCTCGATTCCGGCCGTGCCTGTCCTCTCCAACCACTCAATCATCATCGGGGTGAGTTCCTGAATCTTCCAGCATCCTCGAATCGTTCGATCTCGTTGTAAATCACCGTTTCACTATAAGCCACCGTCGGCCATCGTCGGAGCTGAAGTTCCGATGACCATTTCCGAGCGGCGCTGCCACTCGTAGGTTCAGTAGCTTGCGCTGATTCGAACTAGACCAATTTTCTTACTGGGGTGCAGTAGATCGTCGCCGGTGACCACTCACCAACGGCGGTGGTGATGCTGACGCCATGCTTTCCTCATGATCGAGCCACGTCAGCCGTTTGACTAGTCTTTGCCTCGCGTGGTGGATGACATGGCCCAGAGCCCGCATGTCATCAACAGTGAGTAGAGAGGAAGTCAGTAGCAAAAAAATTTCTTTCATCTGAAGCTGAGGTAGACAATGTCCCACAGATCAGTGACTGGAGCTAGCTCTGGTCGTGGTGTAAAAAGTATTTTTCTGTTAGGAAATGAATAAAATGTTATAATCCAATTAATATTATCCCAGAAATTTAATAAATGATTAAATCTTGTTTAATTAATAACTTTTGATTTATAATTCAGAAAAATATGTATAATACATTAAAATTCAGAAAAATAAAATCTACAACTTAAATTTATTATCAAATATTATTATGATGATTATTTAAATAAATATTATTTAATAAAAGTTTTATATGTAAACTTTGATAATTCATATTTTATAATAATAAATATTAGTAATAGTAATAAAATACCAAAAATCTTAGGAAAATAAGAATTCTAATCTAAAACTATAATCATGTATTATTATTTCACTTAATTAAATATTTATTATTTATTAAGTAATTATAAAAGTAATAAGAATTATAAAAATCATATCTTATTGTTTATAAATTACAAAAATAAATATGATATACCAAAATAATCATAAAAATATTATCTACATACTAAAAATCTAATAATCTCCTTTTGAGGTAAATAAGAGAATTAAATATTTTAATAATTCAAATTTTAACTTATTTACTTCATTAATAATTCATATAAAAATAAATAAAATTTACTAATATTCCTAAAATGAGTTAAATAAGTCTAATAAATAGTATTAGTCTTAAATATTAATAATCTAATGCCATAATGGTTTAAAACATTATAAATGTTCTTATTTTAGAAGAATCCCCAACCTTAAATAAAAATTATCTCTAAAAAGAATTCCAATAATAATAAAATTCTTAAAGAACTTGTGAACAATAAAATCTTTTCTAAACCATATTAATCACCAAATTACAAAAACTACTACAACACTATATAAATCCATAAGTAGTTAAGTAACCTGATGTTGGGTTCATAAACTATATCCACTTATTGAGAAAAGATAAATGATATTACTCCATACTCACATCAAGAAACCATTACTCAAGTAACAGAATAAACATTCTTAAGTAACTTAAAAAACACATTTCAGATATACAAAATACCAAGATATAAGTACGATACTTTCAAAACTATCTATACTTTAAAGTTAACTTTAGTCTACAAAATCTTAATATAAAGCTATAAGCATTATTATATGTTTTATAGTTAACTCTGGTCTGAAGTAGTTAAACTATAAGGCAACTCAAGCCAAACCATTTGAACAAACAAATGACATCAACCACCACTAACGAATCACAAAGATTGTTTAGACCTTAGAACAGAAACCTTTTCTTCGAACGTTATCCTTTTTGCCAATTCAAATAAGAAACTCTGTATAAGTAATCCTAACTAGTATATCATAAGTATATATACTTTACTCCTACATATGTGATGTTTACAACCACTCATAAACTCTAATAAAAGTACAACTATGAAACTTATCTAAAAAGACCACACATTCCAAAGTAACCATTTTCGGAATCCAAACCCTAGGACAACGTTATTCCTGGGATTTTCGCTTAGAACGTGCATTCACATTACTTATGCATAAAATCATACTGCTTCTTTAAACATTAGTCCTTACCGGACAAATGATGCTGATTTCAGATTTTTGGATCTTATACACTAACTCGAAGACCGTGAGTGCATAATCTTGCAATCACAAAAGGCAAGTTCACACTTGCTCATGTCCTTTGATTATTTTCTGTAAGTATTTTACAAATCTAGTGTTGTCTTCACCTGCATTTAAAAAAGGTCCGAAAACACTATTTTCAATAATAATGAGGACTATTGATTACTGATCCAGGGTGATCATCTAATCTATTAAACCTGACAGTTGGAATACCACTGTTCAGAACTATATCACCTAGGACTTAACAACCAATGTCGCCAGTGATTCTTGCGCCGTATATTATGCGTTGACAATGAGATTGGGAATGGGACGAAGAAGTCAACTGTATCTTCTTCCTCTCGCATGAAGCCGGATGTGCAGGTCATGGCTGTTATCCTCGTAGCGTGCATATTAATTGGTAATTCGTAGAGGATATGCAGCATATGGGTGGGAACCCTCAATGTCCCACGATAGTTCTGACATCTAACGGTTTGTACAAACCATTGCCGTAATTCTTTATGTGGAAATGGTGTACACCAAGGAGGCATGCGGTGGCAACACCCGGATTTTTAATCCCAGATGCCTGTTATGCCATACATCGCAATCCCAGGATTACCATTTTTGCGAGACATAACAGAATTGGATACCACGGTACATCATCCATTACAAACCATACATAAGGTCCTACACAAATAAGGATCTCATGATCCAGTTCTTAATACAACTCAAGCAGCGGAAATACGTAATAATAACGGTAGCGTAGGCTAAGCTCCATCTTCGGGGTCACAGGCAATGCTGACGATGGGAGATGATCCTAGTTGTCGTAACCTTCCTGGGGTCCATCTTCCAGGTACTCCTCTTCATAGTCTGGCCACGGGAATAGCCAGGGACAAAGCCATGAGTACTCTTTAAGTACTCGCAAACTAATACTAGCAAGTGAAGGGGGTTTTTGTAATAGGACACTAAGCTCTAGGGTTGTTTTGCAAAAAGCCAGATTTACCTCTACTAAGTTGAGAAGCAAGAGAAATCTAGTCAAATTTTATAAAACCTAAGTGGGAAATTGTATCTCATGACATAACCCTGTTGTGGTCAAGTCAAAGTCTCAATCCATTTCACAAGTCATTTTGAAAACATCTGACAGGGGAACAGTATGGTCACTCCAACTGTCCCGCGGAGGCGGCTATTCGAATAGTTTGACACTCTGCAGAGATTGTACACTTTCACCACAACATTTGATACATCTGTCAGGAACAAATCCTGAATTCACCATACTTAGTATGCGGATAATCAATCCTAACCTTTCAATTACACGCCCTAGTATAAGCAACTCTCCTATGAGTTTGGCCTCCCAACCATGACCAACTGTCATCTTGGGTACTGCACAGGTGGACAATCTTCACAAGGTAGCCTCAGCTCAGACCTTGGCCGTGAGGGAACTAATACTAAGGTATATAATTTTCCAGTCAAGCCCTGCCCAATTCTCGGGTATTGTGGTTGTACGGTAAAATTGGAATGGTATCGCATCCAGACAACCATCAGTTTTATAAAGGGCTAAGGCTCATGCCACAACATTGTCATCGCCATAAATCCTCTGGTGTTCATAAACACATGTCCAAAACATTTCAATAGAATGATCCATCATTCCAAGGTTTTCATAACCATTTTCCCACCAAGTATTCCCAACTAAGTTGATCAAGTTTTATGCTTAGCACTAGCATCTACAAGTGGGGGTAAGTACTAATGAGGGGTGGTAACTAGTGGAGTTTAACTAAGTTCAATCTCATGCCTTAGGATGACATAAAGATTATCTAGCTTAGGCCAAATTTTATGCTCTTTATGCAACCTTCAATTATCTTTCTAGTATCTACAAGTAACTTAAGTAAACTCTAAGTAATAGCTTTGATAATGAAATAAAGTATAAAGCATGCAAGTAAAACTAGGATTGGTTTATCAAGTCGTTATGATCATATATGCTTAAGGCATATAGTTGGCATGGTAACAAGCAAGTATGTGCTTGCACAATTCAACTAGTGGTATTAGGCTTGCATCATTATCAGGATAAGCTTGCTAAATTGCAAGTGTTAGCTTGCCTTGTGCAGAGCAGTGGTTGAAGTTCTCCTCGGCTTCTTCTTCGTAGTATCCTCCTTCTTCCTCGTATCCTTGGTCGGTACTAGCGTCTATGAATAAATACGAGGTACACAATCACCAAACAATACTTAACTAATTTCAATCATCACACAAAAGGGTCCTATAGATGATCTAGCATCATCACTAACATTACAAGATTAAAGATTGGTTGAATTCCTTTTATTTTTAGAAAAGTAATTTCTACTCATTGAAAAACTACTTAAGATTTAATATTCTCCAAACCAAACATGGGATCATGTTGACACATGTCATCGCCACATATTTTAGTCCATGGGAATGTGATTTAAAGTGGTGTCACAATTTAATAAGATTTAACCTTTTATTATACTTAAATAAAGTGGCTAGAAATGCTTATGTGGCATTCTTTTATTACTTGAACAATATTTCTGTAAGTAAACCCAGATGTTTTTATATATTCTGAAAGGTATGATCAAATGTGATTTTTGAGAGTTGGAATTAACTCAAGAGCTTTTATGGTTTAAATTTGAAAAATGTTTGAATGCAGAAAAGCTTCTGCCTTGTTATTTTTACCAAGGATGATCTACAGATCCAAATGATTTGAATCCAACCGGCTTGGATTCAGCATTTCCAGACCTTTCTAACAAAATTTGTTTCATTCAATTTGGTTCACTGAATCGAGCTGGGTTGATTTTTGAAACTAGGTACAGAACTGTGTTTGAAATAAAATGGAAAAAGTTAAATTGAAACGACTGGGCTGCGCGGGAAACGATACTGGGCCGACCTGCTAAGCACAGCGCTTACACGGGCTGGTTAAGTTGCTGTCCCCACGCGTCAGTGAGACGAGGGGGTGCGAAGCGGTATCGGGCAATATGAGCTGTGGGATCTTGTTCTAATCTAACGGCCCTGGTTCATCGTCCACGTCGGGCAGCGCCGGCGAGACAGAAACCTAACACAGCAGGTGGGGGTCGTCGGGGGATCACAGGGGCTCAGGCGAGGGTCAGCAAGGCGGGCGAACGACGAAGTCGACAACGGTGAACCTCCTGGTACCGGCAGCTTCTCCTGGGGCGGCTCCAATCGCTGGCTCCCTTCTTCTCTAGAGGCGGCCTGCTCCGGTGAAATTCCGGCTGCGCTGCTTGCCTTGCTCTGGTGTGAAGAAATCGAGCGGGGGAAGCCTCTATTTATAGTGGCGAGAGGGGACCGACGGGCGCAAGGTGAGCTTGTCGTGGTCGACGGCACAGAGGGCTATCAGCGTGGGCGACGGTATGGGGGCGGTGCTGTGCTCCCTGGCGAAGCTCAATGACATGGTGGCGAGGCGTGGGGCGGTGCGGATTGGTCGGAACGCGGCAGTGCTCTGCACGTGCCCGACGGAAGTTTTTATGGCGCACAGCGCGCATTGTCCGCGTGGCGGCGAACTAGCGTGTCTGCGGGGTTGCTGGGACGGTGGTGATCACGTATGCACACGGCAAGGGCGGCGCACGGTCTGTGGGCATCTGTCGAGCATGGCGCACGGGGCGCACTCTCGGCATGGTTGCTAGCGAGCTTGGCATTGCCTGTGCGTGTGGTCCAGGGGCTGGCAAGGTTCGAGTGTTGGACAGGGAGTGGCGGTGGGGTGTTACCTTGCTCCTAGATATGTTGGCTAGGCTTGGTGCTTCTCCTAGCTCGCTGTCGACATGTGGGTGGCAAGGGTACACTCGGCCTGCTCACCATTGATGACAATGGCTAGCTTACAGTAGTGCTAGAGATTAGTCTCTAGGTTGTTAGATGATCTACTAAGGCTAGTGGTGTCCAGAGAGGGAACAAGTTAGGCTCAAATCACTGCTCTAAATAGTGTTTAGATTTTGTTTGATTTGTATCTGCAAGGTGTTTGATGAAATGGCCGCATGAATTCAAGTTTTGAATTTTGAAAATATATTTGGTGGGTGTGCTAGGTTGGTGCTGGTGAGTCTGCAGATGCTTGGGTTTTGAAAGTTGAGCTTGTTTGAGTGGTTTTTGAAAAAGTGGGATCTTCCCATCTGATATAGATTCAATTTTAAACCGTCCTTTAAACTATGCATTCAAATGTTTTTGGATGATCACAAAGTGGGCCTTGATACTTTGTTATGAGTACTATCAAGGGCTGCAAATATCCAAACAATTTTCTGTTAAGTTCTGAAAGTTAGAGACAGCCAAAGTAGGCATGGGAGTTAATTTGGGAAAAGTGACCATTCCTTTATTTTGTTTGTTTTGATTTATTTGTCTTTGGGAAAAGTTTGGGAATTGTTTAGATGAGGTTTATTTCACCTAAGAATCCTTTTACAAGCAAAGAAAAACATAAACAAGGCAATTCAAAATAATCCAAATTGGAATGCATACACACATGCATGCTTTCATATTTTTATTTAGAAAAGTTTTTGTTAACCATAATTTTGAAGATTAGAGTTTGATGATCCAAGTTTAGTATTTTTGGGATGTTACATGCGGGGTCGCGAAGGGGGGAGTGATTGGCTTGGATCATCTTATGGGCCCCACATCATGGAATTGTGGACGGGAATAAGCTGCCCGGTTGTGCAACAAAGAGTTGATCTCTCATGGGTAAAGTGACGCACCTCTGCATAGTGTAAGAACTGTAACTTGTTACTCCCTGTTCCGGGAAGGAGCTACGGACGCTGCAGGAAAGGAACCCCATGAAGTGTATTGGGTGTGTTGGGGACACAAGAGACTTCTTGTATCTTGATTGCAGGGTTGCTTGAGAGGGAATACCTTTGACCACTTCCTCCCTGAGTTTGATAAAGCTTGGGTAATCCACTTAAGGGAAACTTGCTGCTGTTCTACAAACCTCTGCACTTGGAGGCCCAACAATTGTCTACAAGAATAGAAGTGCGTCAACATCAAGCTATTTTCTAGCGCCGTTGCCGGGGAGGTAAGGTAAAAGGTACTCACATTCGCCGGTGTGAGTGCTCGAAGTTATTTCCTTTAGATTCTGCAATTTTGTCTTTTTGTTTCTTGTTTTCACTAGTTAGTCTTAATGGAAAACAACAACAAAATTAGAGAGAACTATAGAATTTATCTTGAGCTAGGACATGAAGTGTTTGAAGAGAAAAAAAAACCTATGGAGCTTTATTTGGATGCTAATAGCAATGTTATTAGTATGAATTCTTTGGACACCATTATTGCTAATGCTATGGAAAAGTCTAAGCTTGGGGAAGCTAGTTTTGATGAAAATGATCTTTTTAGTCCCCCAGCTTTGGAAGATAGCTATTCTATTAGGTATGATGATACCAAACCTCTTATATATGATGATTACAATGATGAATATGATATTTTTAGTCCACCTACTATTGACAAGAAAGATAATTGTGATTACAATCTGCCTCCTATATTTTATGATTATCGTGATGAAAATAATAGTGATAGCTATTTTGTTGAATTTGCTCCCACCACAATTAATAAGAATGCCTTTGCTTATGTGGAGAGTAATAATTATTTTATGCATGTGGCTCATGATAAGAATGTTTTATGTGATAGTTATATTGTTAATTTTGTTCATGTTGCTACTGAAAGTTATTATGAGAGAGGGAAACATGGTTTTATGCATCTAAAAAATATTAAGTTTCCCCTCTATGTGCTGAAAGTTTTGAAGTTGCACTTGTTTTGCTTTCCTATGCTTGTTGCTTTGTGCTTTCATGACTTGTTTCTTTACAAGATTCCTATGCATAGGAAGTGGGTTAGACTTAAATGTGTTTTGAATTTGCTTCTTGATGCTCTTTTTTACTTCAATTCATATTTCTTATGTGAGCATTTTCTCAAACTATCAAGCCTAACTTAAAGGCGGTAAAGAAAAGTACTTGTTGGGAGATAACCCAAGAGTTTTCTTGAGTCTTGGAATTTATTACTTAAGTAATGACCTCTCCTTATCCTTTTTGTTTGGTTTTTGTGCCAAGAATGACCTCTAATGAGAGGGAAGTAAGATTTGGGGAGTTGCTGTCCCGAAACAGATTTCTGTCCTCCACCACTACAAGAAATGTGTTAACTTGTGACGTTTTGGTAGTGACCATCTACAAAATCGTCTTAAAATTCCACACCGGATGCTTGGGAGGGCCAAAACCTCAATAAACTGTGACGATTTTGCTCAAAACGTCATAATTTCTTTCGGTGAAATCGTCATAAAAGCTAGAAAGGTCTAAATGCGGAGGATAGCAAGATGGGCCATTGGATGTGTATAGGATGGACGGACAGGATGTTGATCCGTGGGAACTTGACATGGATAGATGACGTGGCAAGGTACCCATCCTATTCACGCGCGCAGACACCAGATATTTCACCATCGCGTGCCCCTCCCAGTGAACGCATCTCCCCTCCGCCAACCCTAATCCTACCGTCCGCCGCCACCGCCCTCTCCCTTCCTTCTGCAGCGAACACCTCTCCCTTCTCCAGCAAGATCCGCGTGCGCCGCCGCCGCCCTCTATTCGGGATCCTCTTCCCTGACACCGCCGCACAGGCCACTCCCTCCTATCTCCGCCGCCACCCCCACCCCCACCCCCATCACTCTCGATCCCATCTGGCTGATCTCCGCTCGCCCCCCTCACTCCCCCAGCACCATAACCTCTCTTTAAGTCTGTCGGTGGTCGGCGACGTGGTCTGGCGGCGGTCAAGCTCTTTCCCCACCTCTGTGTCCTAACGGCTTACGCATCTGGCCCGTGTTTGCAGGTCCCCGATCTGGGGGCTTACACCCGGTCCGTCAGCGGCGGCGGCGGCCCTTGCCGACCCTTCGGTTTTTGTGCTTTCTCGACACGTTCCCGTGGGGGGATTCTCTGATGTGGATGTTGCTGTGGTGGTTTCAGGCGGCGGCGGCGTGGATGACGTGGCGGCGGTGAGTGATGGTGATGGGCGCGATGGCGGCGGTGAAGGTGGAGGAGCGGGACGGGTGCGCGGAGAACCGCCAGCCTCTGGCATCGCCGAGCCCGTCGGCGTACGAGGGAGGGGGCTATGGCGCGCTTGCGCGGATGTCGCCTTTCGGTTCCAGCCCGGTCGAATCCATGTCCGGTCATAGGTACTGCTCCTCCTCCTCATCCTCTGCCAACCGTCTGAGACTCTGCTGTTCGGTGTACTGGATAGTGGTTGCTTGCATGACTCGGATGCTCTCCTCTGCTTGGGTTGGGCTGTGGCTAGGATAGGAAAGGTGAGATTCTCCTGGGGTATTTTTAGTTAGTAGATGCAATTGGGTTGGATTGTGAAATGGTGGGGCAGGCTACTGGGCTCCTGATAAATTTTTTCCATCCTCCCTGATAGAAAACATGGTCCCTGTGCAGCTCTACTTTGCACTGAATTGTGAAAATGAGTCCATTTTATCTTATAAACTCATAGTTGCCTCACTTATCTTACTGTGATTCATGTATTGCTTGTTCTTCTTTTTGACTGTTCTACTGTGATCACTGAAGTAGTTTACTTCATAGAGTTTGTATTCAGTTCTTGAAATTGACTGCTTACATGATAACTGTTTACATGTTACTTTACTAGCTAGTTTGTCATACTTTTAATTCTTGGAGTAACAAATCATACTATGTGCCATTTTTATATTTGACTGTCCAGTTTGTTTTTCTGTTAAAGTATAGGTCGATATGTGGTGCTGACTACTAGTCAAATAGTGTACCCTTTGTGTGCTTTGCTCTCTAAGCTTTTGTATCTTTTCTGGTGGTTAATTACTGATGTATAACTGTGTCTGGTGGAGATATCTTAGCTCTGGTTTGATGCTCAATTGACATGCTCTGGATTCAGAACTTATATGACCATGGAATATTCACTAAAATGATTCCCAGAAACACTTTCTAGGAAAATGCTTTATTCTCTGTCAGATCTGACAGTGAAATAAGGTATAGCTTTGATTCTAGAATTACTGCTAGGAAAATGATAAAGATTATTTGGGTAATATTGGTAAGTGTAAATGGATGATCAATATGATTACTCTGTCCATATGACAACAATAATCTGAATGATTCCTAGCCAAATGGATATGAAGATGATTTCATTTAAAGAGCATGTTTTGTGATGTTGCAAATCCCCTATGGCCTGTATTTTTGTTCAATTGCTGGAGCTATATGAGTTCTAGTTTCCTTGAATCGAACTGTGAAGATGAGCAGTGTGTAATTCAGTTACCTTTGTTTTAAAATATAAAATGATTCTTAGATATTTTTGAATATCTAAGAAAAGGATTTATTATCAAACTTGTTGAAGGGCTGATGTTCTAGTTTTAGAGACTAGAATGAGAGTTTGGTGGGAGTGAGTTTGGGATTGTGCCTGAGGTGCAATTCCAATTCTTTTGGATTTGTGCCCAGCAATCCCTCATGCTTGCTGGTTTGTGCAAAGATGATTTGTATGCTTTTATGGCCTTGGTATGATTAGTAGAAGTGTGCTATAGCCCCTGCCTAGGATGCAAAGGCTGAGGCCAACTCTAAATAAGAACAGAGATTATGGTGTATCTTTTTATTTCTCTATGAGGAACATACATAGCATCTCTATGTAAATTTGAGAGAACACCCTCATCCAATCCTCCTAGATGATCATCTAGTTGAAATGGTATAGGGGTGGATTTGATGGGTATTAGTCTCTTTATTTTCCCAAGATGCTGATGCAAAAGAGAATACATATGCTGAAAATATTGTAAAGTTCTACCTGCTACAAGATATGATTGTTGATCTTGTTATGCTACTAATATAAGCTTCCATGCATCCTGTCCTGGAAATCCTTCTCCTCCTTCTTCCTTGCTGGATCTATTTTGAATCCTATCCTGATACTTGATATGCTGGCTAGTTCTTCTTTGGACTACTAGTGCTTCTTGCCTCCTCCTACCTTGCAACCATGTTGCCTTTGCTGTGAATCCCTCTACTTCTAGCTCCTGGATGGCTCCAAGGAGCAACCAGAGTTGGTTGAGGGTGAGGTATAACACTCTGATGGTAACTTTGTGTGGATGTGCTGTGGAATTTGGCCAGGTAATTGTTAGCTACGGCTGTTCCTTCTTATCTGGTTTCCTGGTCTGCTGTGGTGTTGACAGCAGCTACTTGCATGTTGATGCGCAAGCTGCTTGCAAGTGGGACCTGCTGGTGTGGATGAGATCAAGTGAAAATTTGATATTTGTGGAATCTTTATCTTATTACCTTAGCTGTCATGGTGAAACTTGCCCCTCTCCAGCCTATGATGTTGTACTGAGGAAAAATATACTGATATGAACAGATGCTACTTTTTTTGGTGAAACTTGCCCCTTTCTAAAGTTTAGCTCAATGATGAACTTTTAACAGTGCAACACACTATTCATTTCTGAGAGCAAACTAACCAACTAACCATTCTTCCTTTGGTAATAGTTTCTTGTTTCTTAAAAAATCTGTGTACAGAACTACATTGGCTAAGTAATGGATAAGAATAGCTTATATTCTATGACTTCATACACAAATTATAAGATTTCATCCCCGTGTTTGTATTTTTACCGCTTTCGGTTGTTTTGGGAAGTACAGATTACGACTTTGAGAGTGTATATCCACTCCGAAGCTTTGTTCAGAGTGTACTGTTCAGAGAGTTCCAGGAAGAGGAAGCATGACGAAGTTCTAGAAAGAGAAAGCGTGAAGAAGTTTGGATTTTATTCTTTCTGTAAATTTTTTATTGTATTTGGTAGCTCCACTGATGTGAACTATGTAGAACTGTGTATGATTGTAATGGGCCGATCTCTATGTAGAACTGTGTATGATTGTAATGTGCCGATCATAATGTGCTCTGTTTGAATCAAAATGATTTTGTATATTCTGTTGGTCTTGATTAAATTGTTAGATTTTAATTACTGAGAAAATATATACTGGCAACTGGGACCGTATGAATTATGAAACACCAGGTGTGACCGACCCAAAATAAGAAGGCCCAAAGTAAAAATCTGTCCAAAGAAAAGGCCAATGCAACGAAACAAAAAAAATGCTTGAATGATGGGCTTGGCCCATGTAGCTAACCAGATTTGATGAGAAAATCAATCCAGAATAGTTGGGCTAAGCCCATGTGGAATCCAGAAATGGACTGGGCTGATTTTGATTTAAGACGATTTAATTTCGTCACAATTTTGCCACGTAGGATCAGCCACGTAGGATCTGACTTGGCATGCTAGATGGCCCGTGACGATATTGGATCGTCATAGACGTTATGACGATCCAATATCGTCATAGAAGGTTATGACGATTTTATCAAAAACGTCGTTATAGTTCATTTGCGACGCCTAGCTTTCGACGATCTCAAAATCGTCATAAAATCGTCATAAACATACTATTATGACGATTCTGTGACGAAAATAGAGGGTCATATATTGCCAGATTCCTTGTAGTGCACCATAAAAATTTGTGAGGAGTCTCTGTATGTTGGATTGAGTTGAAAATTTATGAATAAATCCCCCAGTATGTTAGCTAACTTTCATTAGTTCAACACTTTTGATTTGAGCAACAGAAGGTCTTCGAAAAAATCGGTTTCTACCTGTTGATCTGTTTTGACAGATTTCTGCCATTATTTGCATTTGCTTCTTATTGATCCTTTTTGTGTTATTTTTGGGAAATTGAGATTTTTGAAGGAGTTGCTGCAATAGCTTGTGTTTTTAGTGAAATTTTTTTCTGTTCCAAAGATTTGCCTAAGGTCTAATATCTTTTGAATACACTAATCTTGCTAGAAGATTGTGTGAAGTTTTGTATGAAGGAAAATTTGCAGGTGTAGATAAAGAATGATGTAATGAGATGAAGAATGGACAAAGGCTCAAGCTTGGGGATGCCACCCTGTGTCACCCCAAGAAATATTCAAGAGGTACAAGCATCAAAGCTTGGGGATGCCCAAGGCATCCCCTTCTTCATCAATAAAATCTTAGGTCTTTCTAGACACTTCATTTTTATTGTTTCATGCATTGTTGTGTTGTTCTTGGAGCGTCTTAGTTTTCGTTTTTGGTTTTCGTTTGCTTAGTTTGCTTGAATAAGTTGGTTGGTTACACCACACTTCTTTTGGAGAGAGACACACTCTGTTTTCATTGCTTAGAACACTCTAGTTTTCACTCTTATTGTTTTGTGAGTGTTCACTTTTGCTAGCACTGCGTTCAGCCTTAGTTTTCTTGTGCTTTCATCTTAGAACTTTTAGTTCTTATTTGTGGATTTGTGAGACTTGATCACTGATCTTTATTGATTTTTATCTTTGTGAGTTGTTTCAAATAAGTTGATTGGTGTTGGAAAAGAGTAGAAAGCTTCATGCTTAAGTGGTACAAAAGGGAGATTGTTTTGACTGTGGCTTAGACTTTATCATGTCATGCTAGATCTTGTTTTGACCTTATGCTTAGTGATTATTGCTGTAGCATGACTTGTTCCAAAGAATTAGGATTGCTTAATGTGCCTTGAAGGAATCATGCGTTGTTTTAGCATACAAAAGCATAGTATTGCAGTATTCTCCTTTGATGTTTTGTTTGGGTTGACTTGGCACATGCTCACACCATGTTATGACTATGAAAAAGTCACCATAGCCTCTATGATCATTTAGTCCTTGACTTGTAGTACCACTCTATGCTTTGATTAGTAATGTTTTGTTGCTCTGCATGATTATGGCCATTACTGCTCTCTTAGTTGGTTGCTCCCAGTCTTTTGCTAGCCTCCACTTGTATGAGTAAACTCTACTCATGCTTCCAACTCCCAAGAAACCAGGTTATTCCAGTCCACTATAAACTCCTATGCATGGTGTGTTACACCATTCCAAGTATATTGTTGTTTTCAGCTATCTTCCAATTAAAAGTATTTTGTTATGTGAAAACTTAGTGATTAAAGCCCTCACAAACTTGATGGCACACTTTATATTCTTTGCCCCTAATAAACTTGAACCATTGTGTCATATATGTTGTATATGCTTGCACTTATACGTTGGAATTAGCAGAATCATGCTGTCACGGGGAACGTTTTCAACATTGCACTTGTACTTTGTACTCAGTTGATATCATGCTCTTTTGTCTATGGATGTCACAGGTGTGAAATAAAGAGGGAACTTGTAAGTCCATGGAGTATGTATTTTATGTTAGAGAAATGACTGGGCCGCTAGCTTAAGCCATGCCTAATCATGGTGGAAACTTGCAACATCACCATAGTGAGCTATCTATGAAGCATCCTCAATAAAAAGCTATGCATATAATAAATAAAAATATCGCCGAGATGCTCATTGTCTCCTTGCCTTGTCATTTTGGTTATGGGATAGCTCATGTACCATGTTCAAGGGGTACCCCGTTGGCGGTTCTCTATGATATGCATGTACTTACAATGACAAGAACTTATAGGTGACTGAAGTTGAGTAGCATGAGGTGTGTCCCTCGTATTCAAGGGACTTGAGATTGCCAACTTATACTTTGTCAAGCATATACTCCATCTTTGTTCACTTTAACCTTAATCACTTCAAGATGCTTATGATAGAGGCAATGAGGGCTGAAAGCTAACAAGTACCATAATTTTTGGAATATCTTTTTGAAACTTGAAATCCCTGCTTACCTTTGTGAATGGCCTGTCTTCCACTATTATTTGAGTCTCCACCTTCTACTTTTAGGCACCATTAAGAGAGCATAGTTGCCATTCTGTGTGTAGTGTCCCAAAACTTATTGATTGATGCATATTGTGATATTACTTGTTCATGTGCTACTTGTTTCTAGTCACCCTTGTGAACTTTGAAGGTGTCCTATGCATCTATTTGCTACTCTATGAAGGACAAGCTGAATGCCACTATGCCATGTTTTCTGTATGTGAAACAAACAAACGTTTTTCAATGCATGTTATTCATGATCTTTGTTTGTAGCCTTTCATGTTGCATGCATAGTTACTATTTCCTATTGTTAGAACTCCATCTTGCATGCACATGTTTAGAGTTCTTTGATCCTAGCTTTCAATGCTTGCAAATGGTTTGATCATGGTTTTGATGGTGCATGTCACCTCAAATATTATTGTTTTATCACTTACCTACTCGAGGACGAGCAGGAGTTAAGCTTGGGGATGCTTGATACGTCAGAAACGTATCTATAATTTTTGATGCTCCATGCTTGTTTAGTATCTACTTTGCTTTGCTTTGTCTACACTTTGAGGTGTTTTTATATCTTTTCTGGAACTAACCTACTAACAAGTTGCCACAGTGCCAGTTGCCTGTTTTCTTCTGTTTTTGGTTCCAGAAAGGCAGAAAATCAATATTCTCGGAATTGGACGGCACAAAAGCCGAAGTCATTATTTTTCCCGGAGCAACACAGAACCACGAAGCAGAGCCGGAGGGGGGCCATAGGGTATCCACATCCCCCTAGGCGTGGGCAAGCCCTGGAGGCGTGCACAGGGGGTGTGGTCCCCCTGGACCCCCACCGACCTTGATTCCTGCGCCTATAAGAAGCCTCCGACCCAAAACCCTAGGGCATCCAGAAGAAATCCACGAAAACCTCTGTAGCGCTGCCGCCACCGAAAGGGAGATTTGGGGGATAGAAAGTCTATGTTCTGGCACCCTGTCGGGATGGGGAAGTGCCCCCGGAGCCATCTCCATCAATCTCCACTACCTTCTCCATCACCGTTGTTGATTCCCATGATGAGGAGGGAGTAGTTCTTCCTCGAGGCTAAGGGCTCTACCGATAGCTATGTGTTCATCTCTCTCTCTATGCATGATCTTGTGGTCATGAGCTTTGTAATCAAGTAGATCTACCTTGATACTCAAGTGCTTCATTAGATCTCTGCTCTCCCCATGTGTGTGAAAGTGATAGCGTGCACGCCATGGTGGCACTTAGGTTTAAGTCTACATAAATACTCTTTGTGCTTTAATAGATCTATGCTTTTCCCCACGTGTGTGAAAGTGACAGCGTGCATACCGTGTGTGGCACTTTGGCTAGATTGAATATTTGTTATGAGTTATATTTGTAGTTGGATGTCTCTATGAAATTGTGGTGTTTCTTGGAACCATCTAGCGCTCAAGATGATAGTGTGTGGTTATCTAGATTGGGGAAGGCAGACTTTGAGGTGTGCTGTTATAGCCCTACCATGGATTAGAGTGTCCAACCGGAGAGTAGTTAAGAGTAGTATCATGAAGAGAGGATATTTATATGAGAGAGTGTTCACTAGTGAAAGTATGATCCCTAGGCCTTGTTTCTAAGCATTGCAACACCGTTTGCTTCTAGATCTGTTGCATGTTTGCTTTCTTACTTCTTGTTTCCTTTAGTCTTTGCCTCACCGTCAAGCTGTTTTTTGGCACCGTTACCACTTGTATTTCACTATCTCTTCGCTAAACTAGTGCACCTATACACCTAACAAGTGTATTGGGTGTGTTAGGGACACAAGCGACTTCTTGTATCTTGATTGCAGGATTGCTTGAGAGAGAATACCTTTGACCACTTCCTCCCCGAGTTCGATAAACCTTGGGTAACCCACTTAAGGGAAACTTGTTGTTGTTCTACAAACCTGTGCACTTGGAGGCCCAACAACTGTCTACAAGAATAGAAGTGTGTAGACATCAATGTGTTATAATGAGATGGCCCCCATAGCTTTCTCAATTTTTTGGATATTTTGATGATTGACGTGATAAGCATGTTCCCCACTTGCATACTCACCATGCATCTATTTCATACTTGGTTGACACTAATGGTGATATGCATAAGAAGAGATACATCATGATGGATGATGTGTTTCTCTACCTCGCACACATGTTCTTTCTTTTGTGTATGATGTGTGTAGGTACCCGCACAAGAATGTGATGGTGCTAGTTAGCACTTCGTTGGGAACCCCAAGAGGAAGGTGTGAAGCAACACGGCAGCAGTTTTCCCTCAGTAAGAAAGCAAGGTTATCAAACTAGTAGGAGGGAGGAAACGTCACACAGGTGTTGCAAGCAACGCGGAGACCTGCACAACACAAACGCAAGACTTTTCCCCAACTAGACAGTGGGGTTGTCAAGCTCACTGGTTTGCTGTAAAAAAGGATTAAACGTATGGTGTGAAAGGTACTGGTGGATTGCAGCAAGTAAACAAGTAACAGTGGAAGATGTATCAATGGTAAAGATTGGACCGGGGTCAATAGTTCACTAGAGGTGCTCTCCTTAGATAAACAACATGGCATGAAGGGTAAATAAATTACATCAGGGCAATTGACAGGAACTGAGGAAGGCATGACAATGCAATACTAGTCAGAAAGTTCCTATGAGATTCGATTGGGCAATACAACAAGATACATAGAACGCCATCCAACTGCATCTATGACTAGAAGTCCACCTTCGGGTTATCATCCAAACCCCCTCTAGTATTAAGTTGCAAGAAACAGACAATTGCTTTAAGCAAAGTGTGTAAGGTAAACAGTCCACATGTTCCATGAACAAGAGACCATTGTTTTCTCCCTAGTGTCATGTAAGGTTCCCAACCTTTAATAAGGTAGAGATCCCTGTGTTTACAATGCTAGTCCCTGGATCAATAGCTAGCATCCATAGTTAAGATGTAATATCAAGAAACAAAGGTCATAATATAACTTTATAACCAGGAATAAAATAATTCATTACATCTTACATAGCTCATTTGGCTATCTCATTACAATGCAGCAGAATACAACAATAGCATGGGGTCCTTCATCTTCAAAATTCCACAAGCAGACATGTTGGTTGTAGACTTGTAATCCTAAATCAATAAACTTCTCTAACATCAAACAAACCTGCAACATAATAAGTTACAGCCACAAGGGTCGATACATTTGAATTGTATTGGCAAGTGATACTATGGTAGTATAGTGGAGACTATCATCTATATGCATTTGGCTAAGTGGAGCTTAGGCTTGCATTGCTCAAAATTGATTTTCCTTATCATTTGAAAACACTAAGTTTTTGCTTGACAAAAATCACCCAAGGCATCTCCCAATAGAAATTGGTGATCTTTCAACCCTTGTTCAACCACAAGTTTTTAACTTAGAAATTTGGATGAGGAGATTCTTGATAGCTTCCATGTCTTGATGCTCAAATTGTCCTTTGCCAGGGACATGGCTAAGTACTTAGATTTTTCACTCTTCAGAGGTGGTGCAATTTCCCCACAAGACTTGGTTTCACCAAGACAAGATCTTTCAGAAGCCTTCCCTTAGACCAGAATGGACGCGTTCCAACCTATCATCCCCTACCACCAACTGTCCATTTGGCTAAGTTATTGCAACCTATATGATCTAGGCAGAGCCCATAATGCCAAGTGGCTGCACTTGAAGCTTCTCAACATTTGACATCTCAAATCTCTTTGTTCCTTGGTGGCCATCCACAAGTGAGATACACAAGGCAAACCATAGAAATGGGCCTTGTGAACCACTCAACACAAACCATTCCTTCCATTCCACCCAGGTGATTCATTCACTTAGTTGTTTTATTAAACAAAACACAAGTCCACAGACTTAGAAATATTCCATAGCATGAATATATATTCCACCCTTGTTTTCTACTAGCTAAGCTAAGCATGATAGTAGTAGGACTCTTAACTACTAGGATTTCCCATGGCATAGTTTATACTTAGCAAAAATTCCTTGCAAGTCCTACTTAGAAATATCACTAATGCATAGTGAAAATAATGGGACAAAAGTATGAAGCATCACTTGCCTTTTTGGTAGAGAATATAAGTTCACTCCTTGTCTTTGCAATGATCACACTCTTCAAATCACTACAATTCAATCAAGCAAGGGCACAATTTCAATCTACCATTCAAGCAAAACATCACATAAAATGATAGAAACAAAACAATGCATGCAAGCATGCCAAACTTTGTTTTATTTACAGAAGTGGTTTATAATATGTTATAACATTATAAAACACCTTATTGGTCATTTTATAAAGTGGCAAAACTATTTTCAAAAGATTTTACCTATAAACCATTTTTAAACCAAATCATTCTTTTTATGTGGTTGAAAATGTCTTTAGTAAAGCAATAATTTTATAGGGTTCACATAATATGTTTTCTAATCATAAAACTTTGTGTTTAGGGTCAAAGAGTTTAAATAAAAACATTTCCCAAAGGTTTTCTACCAAAAGCATTTTAATCACATAAGCATTATTTTTATTTGACTAGAAATGGTTAAAATCAAAGATTTATTCTTTTACCTCACCAAATATATTTTTGAAACCACAGATTGATTTCTATGGTCAGTAGGTTCAAAACAAACCATTTTCCAAAGGTTTTATCTCAAAAACCATTTTAGAACAATTTTTATATTCCAAATATGCCTACACAAGTTTCTGCAAAAACAACCAATTTAACAGAAGCATTTTATTAAACAAAGTGCATGGTCAGAAATTACTTGTCTTGCTGAATCCATTGATATAAAATTTGCAAAATTTGGACGTGTGGTTTGAAAGTTATGAATTTTTCAAAATTGAACATCTAATAGACAAGTTTCTGTTTTTAAAACAGATTCCAGGCTACGTGTCACATTCTGATTCGTCTATACCTCTTCGTGCGGATCGGCTAACACAGACCGTAGGATTTCACTTGATCGCACGACACAGATTGCATACCCCTTCGCTTTAAGTGAATCTATCTATGTCACAGGATCGAGATCCAACGGTCGCTACGCGTTTGACCAATAAGCAGCGGCGCTGGCGGCGGCGTGTGGCGGCGCGCGGTCAGATGGCGGCGGAGCTGGCGATGCAGGAAGCGAGAGAGTGAAATAAGATGCTCACCAGAATCGCGTGGTCATGGTGGTGCTCGAGGTGGTTTCCTTCTGTCAAGGGGCGCATAGAAGCGACCGGAATTCCTCGCCGGAGTAGCTTGCTGGCTCTGGCACGCACGGCCGTGGTCGAAGGCGAGCCTCTGGAACGCGAACGAGCAAAACAACGAGTCAGGAAGGTGCACACGGGTTCAAGGATCCCGGGAACACTCACCAGTGAGAAAGGGGCGCACGAGGTCGTCGGCTATATCTCGCCGGAGTCAAGTTCATCATTGGTGGCGCTCAGACATGGACAGAGCCGAGGCTGCGGGGCATGCGCGGGCAGGTGGAGGGTACTGGGAGGTGCGCAAGAGTCTGTGGAACACACTCGTGTGGTCGAGGGGGCGAGGGGCGTCGGTGGCTGGCCGGAATCTTCGCGGAGGGCGTCGGAGGCAGGGGCAGTTGATGCAAAAATTTGAGCAGCCTAGTGGCACCGGTGGTGTGGCGTCTGGGGGAAATGGAGAGGGGATGCTGGCGATTAAGAAGGCATGGTCAGGGGGAGGATTAACTGCACCATTTACGCGAATTCATCCAAGCAAATCAACGGCAGAAACTGCCAGGCGTGTTCAACGCGGGGTGAAGAAGATGATGACCTGGCTGTGGGGTCCGTTGTCAGCGTGAGGGAGAGAGGGGGAGTGGGTCCAGGCAGTCAGTGACGCTGTGGGTCTATTCGCGAGTACAAAACGTTTTTCTCGCGGAGAAGGGAGATGGGCTAGACTGGGCTGGGCTGGCTAGATCATATTTTTTTTGTACTGTTTTGCTTTTCTTTTTCTATTCTTATTATTCTGTTTTGATTTTGATTAAACAATTCAAACACTCATTTGAATTCAAACCTTTGCCATATTTTTTGAATAATCAAACACTGTTTATTTCCACATTCTGATGTCAAATTTAGAATAAAACTTTTATTCCTTTAGTGCCTTTTTTTTAATTATTTAAAATAGGTCCTTGTATTAATTTATTCAAGATTTAATAATGTTTTTAATTTCCATTTGAATTCTAAGTCCTTCAAAAACCTTTTAGTAAGTTTTATTTACTTATTAGGGTGTCAAAATATTCACCTAGGATTTATTGGAAAATATTTAATATGATTCATAAATCATCTGAATTGGGTATTTGTTTTAATTCCAATGGAATTAAATATAGTTTTAATTCCCTAATGTTTATTTGGAAAGTTTCTTTAATCTTATTTAAGTTGAATTAAACCACTTTTATTTCACTTGGGTAAATTCCAAAATACTATTTTCCCAAGATTTAATCAATTATTTCTAATAGGGATTTTTATCTTTATTCCAATAAAATAGGATTTGGTCAAAGTCATTTTATTTTATTTGGAGTATTCTTTATCCCTTTATTTTATTTGGATTGGGATTATATTCATTCCATTTGCTTATGGATTAGGCCAAGATTTAATTTGGTCTTTATTCTTTATTTAATATTTCTTTCTTCATCTTATAAAATCCATATCTTTTTATTTAGGGATCCAAACTTGGTGATTCCAATTTGTAAAATCTTGTTTAATATTTGTTTATCACTTTAAATCTTTTTAGGATTAATTGCTCACCATTTTGTTTGGATTTTAGATAAGTGCTTTATTAGTTTTGGAATTTACTTTTCCTTATCTTATTAAATTCATAAGATTTTATTCATGGTTCCAAATTAAGTGAAACCAATTTCTATGGTCTTATAATATTTCTATTTGTCTTTCTTGATCTTTTGTAAATATTTGTTGTCAAAATTTTATATGGATCAAATCCATAGACTTGGAGATAACTTGGAAATGATTTCTATTCCCTTAGGGCTTAGGGTTTGGATTTATTTTCCAAGTGTTTAAATTTCAAGATACATTCATTGAGGAATGCATTTCTCTTGATTTGGATTTTGTTGGATTCAAACTTTAAAGTTTGTTCAAGATGGGATTTTAAGTTTCCATTTAGAAACAAAAGTTTCTTTTCACCCTAAAATTCAACAATTAATTATTTTGTTTATTTGTTTTTCACATTACAAGATTTGGAAAATCTTGGGATGTGACAGGCTACCACCCTTAAAATAAATCTTGTCCCGAGATTTGGGGAGGCTAGGGTTACAAGTTGGCTCAAAGCAACTAGGGTACTACCACCCTTAAAAAATTTCCAACTAAATTACATCTTGGCTTTCTTGGGATCTTGTTGAAACTTCTCTGGACACTTGTCTGCATAATGGCCTAGCTCTTTGCATTTGAAACACATCACTTGGCTGTTATCCTTCTTCTTCTTTGGTATCAATTCCTCTTGTTTATTTCCTTGGTTCTTCTTCTTTTCTGGGCAATCACTGGCATAGTGTCCCATTTCTTTGCAATTGTAACATTGCAACTGGCTTATGTCCTTCTTCTTCTTTTTGGGTCTCTCCAAAGCTAGGAGTTATTCTAGTTCATGATCTTCATACTTCACCACATAGGTGGGAAATCATTCTCTCTTCTTGGGACATTTACTAGAGATATGACCTTCTTCTTCACAAGAGTAGCAACACTTTGTGATCACTTTGGATTTGGCCTTATGGTGCATAGTTTTGACTTTGCCTTCATCCTTCTTGGTAGAAGTTGTTCCTTCATGAGGGTTTACAAATTGTTGTTGCACTCCACCTTGTTTCCTTTGTTGAACTATGGAATAGATGGGGCATTGGATAGGGCCATGATTATTTCCTTCACATAAGTAACAAGTAGCTTGGGTTGTGGGGCATTGATTAGCTGGATGTTTCTCTTCACAATTGGGGCATTAATCTTCATGCTCCTTGGAAGTGTGATCCTTGTCTCCACAAACATTGCAATCTTGGGTTCCTTCTAAAATATCATCCTTGACATCCTTGTTGTCACAAACTCCTTGGGAAAGGTTGTCTCCCATGTTGATCATTTGAGTGGACATCCCTTGCAGCAATTGGGATTGAGTTTGCAAAAACTTTTGCATGGTTGGGTCTAATCCATTATTGTTGGCTAAAAACTGAGTTGTCACTTGGTTCAACTGGGTTTGGTTTGCTAGTAGTTGTTCTCTCATGTGCATCTCTTGGTTTTTGTTGTTGCCATCCTTGATGTTGGAGTTTCTTGGAGCAATCATCTGTTTGGGTTGGGTTGGGATTATAATAGGCAAAATATTTCTAAGGGAATAATTCTAATCACACACATTAAAATTCACACAAGCAAAGTGCAAGAAATCACAAACAAACATTCCACTCAAACAACAAGTTTCAAGCACACTTATAGGCAACAAAATATTTTGTTACACCACATATGTTGGTGGATTTGACTTAAACTAAATATGGTGGTCCAACTATATGGTTCACTTGAAATTATTCCATCCTTTGATTCTTCTTGAATGAGATCATGGTTTCCTTGGGAAAATTCTTGGTCCCAAAACTTCAAAGGTGATGATGATTCCTTCTTAGTTGTGGTTCCTTAGTCTTCTAGTCTTGAGCAAGATTCCTTGTCTCACTTGTAGTCCTTGGTGATATCCAAGGTTGAAGTCCTTGTTGAGAATAAGGTTGAAATCACTTGAAGATGTTGAAGTCATTAGAGTTGATGAAGTCCTTTGCACATGGTGAAGTCTTTGTCCATGGGGTAGGATTTGTCCATCAAGTTGAAATAGAAGAGATGTAGAGTCAAAACCAAAATGGTTGAGGAAAGAGTTTACAAGATTTTTTGTAAATAAGTTTCGGAACAAATACAACTCCTATTTTTCTAAGGGGTTTTGTCCAATCCTAGGGTTACAAATCCTATAGGCAACACAAATCCTACAATCAATCAAGCAAACATAGATTCAACTAGCATTCAAACCAATTTATCACACATAAAATAATGATTTGATTTAAAAATGGTTTATATATATAACCTTTTGCAAATGGTTTTACCACTTTTGTAAATGACCAATGTGAGCTTGAGAATATTTAGAGCCTAGTAGAAACCACTTTTGCAAATAAAACTATCTTTTGCATGCTTGCATGCATGACCTTGTTTCTATTTTTTTATGTGTGATAAATTGGTTTGAATGCTAGTTGAATCTATGTTTGCTTGATTGATTGTAGTGGAATTAGAAGAGTGTGATATTTGCAAGATCAAGAAGTGAACCAACATTCTCTACTAAAAAGGCAAGTGACACTATCATCCAAGTCCTACTATTTTCATTACACTTAGTGGATTTTGTAACATGCATGGAAAGGTTTACTATATTTTATGCTATGCTAAATCCTAATAGGATACCCTTATATATTCCTTAGTGGAAACTTTGTAGTTGTAGTATGCTTAGCCCTGCTATATATATTTGGGATGGGATACATGATATGACTATATGAAGTATTGAAAAGATATATGTTTTATATAATAAAACAAGTATTCAATGAACCACCTGGGTGGACAAGGATACTCAAGTTTTGGACAAGGTGGCAACTAAAGGAACCATGTTTATATGGATATCTCTTTTTGTATGTGCACTAGAAGAAAACCACCTAGGGACTTAGAGATTGTACATGTTTCTCGTACAATGGCTTCCCTGTACAGCCACATGCTAAATGGGATCTAGCTTAGTCAACTACATAGTGGAAGACCCATGCATTGGCATCTTCAGGTTAACTATAATTGTGTAAGGGAACTTGAAACCCTACATTGGTGCCTGGATGACAAGCTAGCATTGTGTATTGGGAGGACTTCTATGGAAAGACTTTGTCACATTCTCAATCTGCCAGTACTCCATCTTGGTGAGTACTTATCTAGCGGCCACTGGTGGCATCAAGATGAGATTGTGTCATTGGGTAAAGTGTACAACTTCTGCAGAAGATCAAATTCTAAGTACTTAGCCGTGTCCCCGGTTATGGACAATACTGAGCAACTAAGGCCTGAAGCTATGGAAGATCTCGACATTCCAATTTCTCAAAGTAAAACTTGATGGTGTCAACAAGGGATTAGAAGCACTTGGAGTTTTCCAAGAAGTTCAAAAAGATTTGACAAAGATCAAAAACTATTTTGAAAAGATAGGATAAAACTATATTGCTTTCTGCAAAAGAGCCTAAACCCTACTTGGCCAAATATGCATGTAAATGATAGGATCCACTTATTTCTACATATTAGTGAAACTTGCCAATACAACTCAAATGTATTGACCCTTGTGGCTGCAACTTATTATGTTGCAGGTTTGTTTGATGTTAGTGAAGTGTGTTGAATAGGATTACAAGTCTACAACCAACATGATTGCCTGTGGCACTTTGAAGATGAAGGACCCCATGCTTATAGATATTCTGCTGCAATGTAATGTGATAGCCAAATGATCTATGTAAGATGTAGTGAAATATTTTATTCCTGGTTATAAAGTTGTATTGTGACCTTTGTTTCTTGATATTACATCTTAATTGTGGATGATAGCTATTGATCCAGGGACTAGCATTGTAAACACAGGGATCTCTACCTTATTAAAGGTTGGGAACCTTACATGTCAACAGCACATCTACAACTGAAGAGATTTCTGTCACTTCTCTAGGAAACTAGAGGCATGAACCCACTAGCGAGCATAAATACCCCCTGTTGGAGTCACTAGCAACTACTTGGCCAAGATAGCTAGTAACAACGGAGAGCATGCAAGATCACAAACAACACAGTCATGATAGAATCATAAAGACAAAACCATTAATCAAACCAACATAATAATCTCAATATCCATCGGATCCCCGCAAACACAACATGCATGATTACAAATAGATTAGATCTTGATCATGAACGGAGCTCATAAGATCTATACATGAAAGCACAAAGGAGGAGCTACAACCATCTAGCTACTACATGGACCCATAGTCCAAGGTGGAACTACTCACGCATCATACCGGAGAGAAGGCCTCCGGGATTATCTCCCCTCCGGCAGGATGCCGGGAAGAACTTCAGATCCCCCCGTTCTAGGGACGATGGTGGTGGCGGCTACAGAATGTTTCGTGGAATATTGATTGGGTACTTAGGGTTTCTACATCGGGGGCTTCTTATAGGCAAAGAGGCAAGGCCAGGAGGCATCCAGGGGCCCCACACCCTACCCAGGCACAAGGCAGAGCCCACCCGCGCCTAGGGGGGTGTGGCCGCCCTGGCTTGCGTCTCCGTCTCGTCTTCTGGATTCTTGTCCCCCACGGAAATTTATTGAATTTGGCTTTTGTCCTGTCCAATTCCGAGAATATTGATTTTCTGCCTTTCTAGAACCAAAAAAACAGAAGAAAACAGGCAGCTGGCACTGTGGCAACTTGTTAATAGGTTAGTTCCAGAAAATATATAAAAACACCTCAAAGTAAGACAAAGCAAAGAAAATTAGATACTAAACAAGCTTGGAGCATCAAAAATTATAGATACGTTTTCGACGTATCAGAATGTCAACCTCGGTTGAGCAAGAGTTGACAAAAAGAGCTCTAGAGAGCATCCCACAAGTGAGTTAGAGATCGAACCCAGCTCTGATACCTTTTGCATGCTTTGCATCTTTCATGTTTAACAATTGCGCTTTCATATGGTTTGATTGCAAGCATGTTGATGGTATTATCTCACCTTGTGACATTCATGTTTCTTCGCTTTTGGATAATGATGCTTTGTGTGTTGCAGCAAAAATGTTGAACATTTTCTCTTTCCGATGTTTTGTGTGCAACCATAATGCCATTAAGAGCATGTATTGTCATGAGAGCTTCCAAGTATCTCATCGTGTTATTGCAACAAACATAAGGACCACTTGCTCTTTCATTTGGTTTGTTTGCAAACATGTTGTTTTTGCTTCCGCTTGGGATACTCATATTCCCATGAAATTTTCTTTTGATGATTTGTGTGTGACATCCAACATATTGAACAATTTCTCTTTCCAATGGTTGGTTGGCACACATAATGATGTTGTTTTGGACATTTTTCCTTGTGTGTTTTTTCCGAATTCTCCAATTCTCGCATCAAGGATGTTGATCAAAATTCTAGTCAAATGCCTTGAGTGTCACACTAATATATTGTATGGAGTTTTTGAGTTCTCACATTTGGATGATTTTGCAACGATTTCCATGCACTTTGACCTTGCATATGCATCCCGTTTTCTATACTTGAGTTGTGCTAATAGTGTTGTGAACAAGAATGGACATGCCACAAATGACATACTCATCTATCACACACAAACATATGTTTCTTGGTCTTTGTTGTATGAAGGTACAAATACATACACGTCAACCTCTACCAACCATGTGTTGACAAGAGAACCGGAGAGAGTTACCTATGGCTACCTTTCATCGAGCTATCTCTACAAGCTAAGGTGACTTCCTTCTACTTGAGGACTCATGCGATAATCTCCATGAATTGGCTATGCTCTGAGTGTTGCTTCGCTTTTGTTGTGAGCTTTGTAGGCTTCATGGAAGGTGAAGGAACGTTGAAGTGTTGTCAAGTCAATCTTTCCGAGGAGGACTATATGGTGAACCCCAGGATCAAGAAGGTCTCTCGACCTCTTCTACTTTGTGATGAGCATGTAGAGTCGGGGACGACTCTTTTTGAAGGGGGGAGCTGATGCAGCCCGACCTACGGTTTTTGCCACATCAAGGTCTCCAACTTATGCCAAGTCGTCATGGACTCCAAAGGTGAATCCTATCCTCTTTGAGATCCCACTTCCTACCCTATTGAATGGTATACTACTTCATTCTCCATCCTATGACCATGGTTGGTTCACACCGACGAGTACAGAGATGAGGGAGGAAGCCCGAGTACTCACGCCCAACAAGACGGAGGCTTGGAAGAGGAGACGGAAGAAAGCTCCAGCTGGAATCAGCGTCAGCACCGGCGAACCGGTTCCACCGCCGAAATCTCCAGCGACAGCACCGGCGAACCGGCGGACCGGTCGACCAGAACCACCGTCGTAAGCGCTTACAGAGAGCCGTTTCGGCGCATGACCGCACATCCAGCAACGACCGGAAATCCCGGCACCAGATCCGGCGCCGCCGGAATCCCCTGCCTGCACGCGAATCTGGGTTTGATGCCCTGGAATATTCCCTTTACTTACCCCTTTGTCTAGTTTATTCCCAAACTACCCCCTTGTTTAGTGGCTGGCCTATAAATAGAGCCCCCACCCCTCATGTATTCCTTAGGCATAGATGATAGACTAAAGACAACCCCCATTCTGGAATCTCTAGTTTTTCCTCATCCCCTTTACCAAGGGGACCGACTATCGTCACCAACTTCGATTGGACTTTGCATCACGCATCCATCGTTGTACACGGCCTTGGAGTTTGGTGTCTCGTCTCCAAGTGTTCAAGACCCTCCCCAAGGTTTTCTTCCCTCCCCGATATGGATTTGAGGGGGCATGTTGACCGATCTTTCCTTGCGAGGATTCTATCGGACCGGTGGCTGTCGTTCGAGGGTAATCGTCCTTGTATCGTGTGAGCTTTGCGTGTGTTCATCATGTTCTTCGCGAGGTGTGTGTTTACTTCCACTACCTTCTCCCTTTCCCCTCGCTTTCCCATCGATTTGACCACGAGATCCATGAAGATCGGGCCACCCAAGATGTTAACCCCTTTATCAGTTCATAGCTACAAGCTAGTTATCTATCATCCACCATCATCGCCAAGTGCTTGTTGAGAATATCGGGCCACCCCATATCATCTTGGTATCAGATTTCCTCGTTTACTCGGTCAGCATCCACAATCCATCCATAGATTAGTTTATTTTTCTTCCTATACAGAAAAAGGCATACAAAAAGATTTGCCCTAGACTAGATTGCATCGTTTTCAAGTCTTAGTTGCTGGTCGTGTCTTCTCGTAGATCCGATCTATAGGTTTTTCTTGTAGGAGTCTAGTTTTCGTTTGTGTTTAAGTTTAGGGTTTGATCTTGTTTTTGCGCCAAGTCCACCATCATCGTTTACTGCAAGTTTTCCATCTACTTTTCCGAGTCCACATAGCGTACCTTTGTTTTCATACCATAGACACAGCCTATCTATAGCATCCGTGCCTAGGAACGTACCCACGAGACTAGTTGCTTTTCTCCGATAGGCTGCTCATTAGGGGTTTGAAGTGCAGAAATGTTTGACAGGCAAAAACTAGACTATCTGGCCCGTATCACCCGGACTATCCGGCGCAACTGGAGTCTCCGGCCGAAACTCATCGGACTATCCGGCCCAGTTTGTTCAGAACTTGCTGCATTCGTTTTGCATTGAGTCATATAGTTGAAAAATTACAAAAAAAAGAAAAAACAAAAAAGGAAAAGGAAAAGAGATTCAGTATAAAAAAAGAGAAAAAGAGCTACAAGCGTGACAAAAAGAGATATCAAAGTGTGCATTATTGGAGGCCTAGTTGATCATAACACTTGTAGATTGAGCAATCTTGTGCCTGTGCCTGTGCCTGTTTAATTTGAGCTATTACTAGCATCTTTATTGTGCATTGCAATATTCCTGTTCATAGGTTGCTTTGCCACGTTTATCTCCACCATGTGTGTTTCTTGGATTATCATACGGTCAGCACTAGGACTTGTTTGCGATGTAGTTAGGATTCCATACCTATAGCTCCTCCATAAATAACCCATGTGCCCTGTGACCGTTCTCTATACCCTTGATATTCACTTCATCACATCAGTGTATTAGTTGTTGATTTCGAATTGGTAAAGCATCTCTATTCACTTTGGAATGGTAAGATCTGATTTCTTGTCAGTTGGAGCGAGTTGTGAGTGTTCCACCATATCAATTTTGCTTTTTGCACTAATCTACTAATCATGTCTACTAGTGATGATGATGTGTCATAGAAAAAGAAGGACGAAGAGCTTGTCAACTGGCGGGAATATGAAGCATTGAAGTCCCATTTGACACGTGTGTTCAACCACACAACAGATGCCATTGACAAGAATATTCAGGACGTGCAAGTGACTTTGGAAGCAAATGTTGAGGCAGTCGCTACCATACAAACACAAGTAACAGCCATCAACACCAATGTCACAGCTTTGCAACGCTCTATTGATGCTTTGACAATAGCAATTGGACAAAGTCAGCAATAACCATATGATGATGCCCATGAAGATGAAGAAGAAAATAATGCCGGTGATGGTCAACACCCAAATCAGGTTGGCCGTGGACGTGATCCTCAGCCTGTTCATGGACGTGGCTTTGCTCCAATTTGGCGTGCTCAGCGTATACCCCAAGTTCTCGAGGATGGTTTGGGTAAGACCGAGTTCTCAATTACCAAGTTTGATGGTTCCATTGATCCTGAAGATTACCTCACATGGGAGTTGAAGATTGAGAAGCTCTGGCGCTTGTATGAGTACACTGAAGAAAAGAAGGTCAAGCTTGCAGCACCAGAATTTGATGGTTATGCTTTGCATTGGTGGGATGCCCTTGTGCAGAATAGAAGGGATGACAATGACCTTCCGTTGATGACTTGGAGAGAGATGAAGCATATCATGAAGGAACGCTTTGTAACCACCAACTACCTAGAGATGGACATGAGTACTACATGGAGATGGAGATGATTATGCAATGTGCTAGAATCAAAGAGTCACTTCAGATGACCATGCAGCGATTTCTCAACAATCTGAAGTTACCAATCAAGAGCATAGTACGTCATCATAGGTATGAGAACATGAACGAGCTATTTCATCATGCTAGGGAGGCCGAGTCACAGCTCGCGGAGGAGGCAAAGGCACGTGCTCATTTTCCAGCTACCAGCCGTTTCTTTAGGGCCACGCCACCACCTACGGCGCCACCTATAGCGGCTGCTAGCCATTAGTCACCAACAGTGCCTAAACATGCTCCTGCGCCATCATTTGGTTCCAATGCAAAGAAGGCAGCTGCTCCTGCTACTAGCTCGGGTTCTAACATGCTCCTGCGCCATCATTTGGTTCCAATGCTTTGTACCCACCAACTACCTATGTGTACTCGCGATGTGGAGTGTCACACTTGCGGAGGTAGTCTAAAGAGAGATTGTCCAAACCGCAAGGTGATGTTTGTTAATGATCAAGGAGAGTATGAGAGTGGAGATGATGTCGATCCTCATGATGATGGCGATGGCTATGATAGTGAGGAAGGTATGGACGCTTTCCCTGAACATGCGCCAACCATAGTGGTTTCTCCATGTATACTTAGTGTGCAGCCCATTGTTGATTCCCAGCGCTGCAACGTATTCCAAACAAAAGCTCTAGTTGGTCCAAACAAAGCTTGCAAAGTAATCATTGATGGAGGTAGCTGCAGAAATCTTGCATGCAAGGAGTTATGTGCCAAGCTAAATTTGACATATTTACCTTATCCCAAGCCATACTACATACAATGGTTGAGTGACAATGGTGAGATGAAGGTAAACCATATGGTACGTGTGAACTTTGAGATAGGGCTATACAAGGATTCTATTGATTTTGATTTGATCCCTATGACTGTTTGCCACTTACTATTGGGTCGGCCTTGGCTCTATGATCACCATGTGCAGCACAATGGCCGAGCCAATACATATCATTTGGAGTTCAAGGGCAAGAAAATCAATTTGCAGCCTATGACACCACAACAGATTGTCAATGAGTCTCGTCAGAATATCGAAGTGAACTTACAAGATGCACCTACTGCTAGGCGAGAGTGTTGAAACTGTGAGTGTTGTAAATGAGCCCCAAAAGAATGATATAACAAAAAGTGAGGGAGTTCCTAATCTATTAATACTAGCCACCAAAAAGGACATGAGAATTTAGTGAGGATCCTACAGCCATGCCGCTTGTGCTCATGTATAAGGGCAAGGTTTTGGTTTCTAACAACATGACCCCTCTTTCTATTGGTGTATCTACTGTTTTGCAGGATTTTGGTGATGTGTTTCTAGAAGATGTGCCAGTTGGATTTCCTCCATTGCGTGGCATTGAGCATCAAATAGATTTGATCCCTGGCGCTACATTACCAAACCGGGCACCATACCGAACCAACCTCGAAGAAACTAAGGAAATACAAAAACAAGTACAAGTGTTGCTCGACAAAGGGTACATTCGTGTCTCTCTTAGCCCTTGTGATATTCCTGTTATTTTAGTGCCTAAGAAAGATGGTACATGGCGCATGTGTGTAGATTGTAGAGATATTAATAACATCACTATTCGATATCGTCATCCTATTCCACGCTTAGAGGATATGTTAGATGAATTGAGTGGTGCTACTATTTTCTCTAAAATTGATTTGCATAGTGGATACCATCAAATTAGGATGAAAGAAGGGGATGAATGGAAAACTGCTTTCAATTTTTTTGATTTGTATGAGTGATTAGTTATGCCTTTTGGTCTTACTAATGCACCTTGTACATTCATGAGATTAATTAATCATGTTTATAGAGAATATATTGGTCATTTTGTGGTTGTTTATTTTGATGATATACTCATATACAGCCACAATGAAACTGACCATTGTGATCATATTAGAAAAGTTGTGAAAGTGTTGCATGATAATAAATTGTATGCTAATCTTGAGAAGTGCACATTTGCAAAACATAAAGTTGTATTCCTTGGATATGTTGTATCTAAGCATGGGGTAGAAGTAGATCAATCTAAAATTGAAGCAATTCAGAATTGACCTATTCCCATGAATGTTAGTCAAGTGCGTAGTTTCCATGGCTTAGCTGATTTCTATAGGCGCTTTGTGAAAGATTTTAGCACTATTGTCGCACCATTGAATGAATTGACTAAGAAAGGTGTGCTATTTGTATGGGAAGCAGCCCAAGATATTGCATTTGATAGATTGAAACGTTTGCTTACGACTGCAACTTTGCTTGCATTACCTGATTTTTCAAAGCAATTTGAAGTTGAATGTGATGCTAGTGGTATAGGAATTGGTGACGTTTTGATGCAAGAGGGTCGTCCTATAGCATATTTTTCTGAGAAACTTGCTGGTGCTAGACTAAATTATCCTGTTTATGATAAAGAATTGTATGCACTTGTTAGAGTTCTTGAGGTTTGGCAACATTATTTGTGGCCAAAAGTATTTATCATACATTCTAATCATGAAGCATTGAAGTATCTTAAAGCTCAATCAAACTTGCATAGACGCTTAGCTAAATGGAAATGAGAATGTGGTTGCTGATGCATTATCTAGGAAGAACATATTATTGACACATCTTGATGTTAAAATTCCTAGATTAGAGAGTATTTCTGTGCTTGATGCAACTGATCATGATTTTGCTGAACCATATCGTTTGTGTGCTTTGAAACATGCTTGGGATAAGTATCATATACATGATGGCTATTTGTTTAGAGCTAACAAACTATGCATTCCAGAATCGTCTTGCGTTTTTTTTCAGTGCAGGAATCACATGCTGGAGGTTTGATGGGTCACTTTGGGTGTGAGAAGACATTGCTCATGCTCACTGATCACTTTTATGGGCCCAAGATGAGGCATGATGTATATTGATTTGTGAGTCACTGCATTACATGCAACAAATCCATGTCAAAGTTCAAGCCTCATGGTTTGTATACACCTCTCTACACCTACTACACCTTTGAAAGATATTAGCATGGACTTTGTGCTAGGTTTACCCAAAACTTAGAGAGGTCATGATTCTATATTTGTGGTAGTGGATAGATTCTCTAAGATGGCTCATTTTATTGCCTGCCACAAAAGCGACTTTAACACCCCAGTTTTAGTTAATCAATAATTAGGGTTGTTTGTGCATTCATGAGCATCATCTAAAAATGCATTAAAGAAAATTCAAGTAAAACCCTAAACCCTAGTTTCCCTCTCTCCTTGGAAAGCATTCAAATAGTTTTGAAATATTTGAAAAATCCCATAATAAAGTGGAGCCCAAACTGAATAAAAGGGCTCTTAAGTATTTTAGATATTTCACAAAGCCTCTTGTATTTTTGAAATGGTCAAAAACAGATTTGAAAATGATTCACAAAAGGAGAAAACAGAAAACTAAATGCAAAAACAGTTTTACAGAAGAAAAAAATGAGCAACCAGCCAACCAGGCCGGCCCAACTCCCTCTTTTCCCTTCCTTCCGCACACTTGCGCAGTAGCCAGCAACCGCCGCAGCCCAGCCGCGGCCCAGCACCTGCCTGTTCTAGCCCATACCTCTTCGTCGTCTTCCTCAGGCAGACACACAACTCGGTGTCGCCGGTGCCGCCGTCGATCCCCGCCGCCTCCTCCCGGCCGTCCGTCGAGCCCTGAGCGTGGATAAGAACGACGCGGCCACGTCCCCGTCGCCCTCATCCACTTTCCCCCTCTCCAGCGACCTCTCTCTTCCCTCCCGTGCGAGCGCTCGTAACCCTGGCCGCAGCAGCCGTTCGCCGTCACCATCTCTGGCCACCCCGGGCAAAGACAAGGCTACAGTTGAGCTCCCCATGTTGTCCTAGGTTGCCTCACCGAAGCAATCGAAGCCCCGCGCCCTTAGTCGAGCTCCCGTCCGCTTCTTCTCCGACGATGGTTGTCATTGTTTCCGACGATTCCTGCCATACCACGCCTTGCCGACCGTACCGTCGCACTCCTGGTGAGCTTTTGAGGCTCAAGGTGGTCTCCGTTTGCTCGCTTGCTTGCCGTAGCCGCCGCGCGCCGTGTCCCTGCAAGCTTCGCCGCCACCGCTCGCCGCAGTTGCGTCTCCGGTGACCGTAAGCTAGCGGCGCCGCCCTTTTTTGGTTCATCTTGTTCCCCCGCGTAGAACCCACCCAACCGCGCAGCCCCTCGAGCCCCCTACCGCTGGCCCCGACGCCGTTCTGCAGCTCACCGCCATTGGTGACATCGCTGTGACGTCACCTGTGCGTCACCGCGCGGGTCAGACCAGGTCAACAGGCTGCTGGACCCACTCGCCCGTGTGGCAGCCGAGTTGGCATGGGGCCCCTCTGTCAGTTGTTGTGGGTAGACTCTGGCTGGGTGTAAAAATTCTAACAAGTTATTTAATAATTTCATAAAAGGTTTTAAATATTCCATAATTTGATATAAACTTATAAAATTCATAACTTATTAATTATAAGTCAGAAAAATATGTATAATATATCAAAATGTTCAAAAAAATAAGATCTAACTATCTAAGCTATAATTATGCATTGTTCAAACAACTTTCATAACAAGTTTAATTAGAAGAACATAGTAACCCCTCTCATATACATCTGGAGTTTCCCCGAGTTAGGGTTTTCACCCCTCGGACCCCCGATTAAATGGTCGAGCATGTCTTAGGGTTACTTTTCAATACAATTTAACTTGTCATATCATCATTCTTGTTTGAGCATTGCATCGATGCCATGTGTTGATTGGTTCCTTTCTTTTTGGTGTTTGGTTGTTCCTCGGTAGAATACGATATCGAGATCGAGATCAAGATCGAAGCCCGAGGACAACACCATCGAAGATTGAAGATCGACGAACAATACTTGACCAACTGTAACCAATTCAAGTACAAGATTCCCGAAGATCTGCTTATTGGTTATCAACTAGCAAAGGCAAGCATAGCCCCACCATGATATAATCCTATGATTTTGAAAGCATTTAAATTCTTGCCATGATACATACGATTCTACTATGGTATTTTATCGATAGATAGAGTATCCTATCTGTTGCATTACTCCCTTTGAGCTTATATTACCTGATCCACTACTCCTAGCATAACTAGGTTTGGCTTGTGTGCACTGCTAGAGCTCTTATTTGTGTCTGCTTAGCCATGCATAGCTGTCAGTTCTGGTCCATCCAGATGATGTATCAGATGTAGAGCATCTAGTATGATAGGAGAACATGATGAGATGATATTAGAGGTGACATGAGTTAAACATGCCAAGGCTTGTATGGGAGGCCACGGTGGGATGTGGTTTTTCTAGTCCCATGCTCGCCACCACTAGGACCCGAGTTCTTGCCTTTGGAACCAAGAAGAGCGTACAACCATACGGGGCCTGGACAACCTCATGACTGATTAACTTGCCTAGTAGATTCCATGAGTCACATAGTTCGGGCGTTCCATTCGACATGCATTCTGGATCTTCTCGAAGGCAGTGAAGGAGGTGCATTCATAATAGGTAGGGAAGCGTGGACCGGGTTGCTTGGGGTAGATAGCGCCCCTGGTAAACCAACCTCGCCTCACATCTTTAAGTACCGGCTTCGGGATTTGACCCGTTATGGCGGAACCATACTTATTGCGTGACTCATGGTCTCGGCGAAAGCAAGGTAAAGGTCATGTCTAACCACCCTCTGTCGGCCTTCCAAGGAAGAGGGCTAATCATTGTGGCATTAAGAGAAGGTTAGTACGTGTGGGTAAAGTTGTACACCCCTGCAGGGTAATAAATCTATTCGAAAAGCCGTGTTCACGGTTATGAACGACTTGGCTACCGGACTCAAGATCATAGAAAACTTTAACCTAATCGTAAAACTTGGCAGATCAACGTGTTCTTAATGATGCTTCCTCATGGGTACGAGGGGGTGATCCTAGTTCAGTTGATGATGATGATTTGGTGGATATATAAAGATGATGATCAATATTTCGGAGATGTCGCTCTCTTATCCCCTTTTAAAATACTCTGATTAGACGAGCTTCTTCTCCCTCTTGTTTTATAAACAAAAGATGGCTTTATGCAAAACAACTCCACCAGCCAGAAGTCTTGCGGAGTACATCCTGTACTCACCCTTGATTTGTTGATACTTTTGGCAGAGTAAGTGTTCACCTGAAGACGAGTTCCGTACTACATCGACATCGACGAGTAGCTTGGGGTTCCCGGCCGGCAGCATAGAATCTATGGGTTGGGACGTCATCGTTATGCTTCAGGCCTCTTAGGCCATTTGTTAAGTTTGCTATACTTAATAGCATAATTTGCCTTCCGTTGTTTGATATTTGTGGTCAGTGACCTTTGCTTGTAATAATTTGGTTCTCTGCTCAGTTATGAGCTTGCTGTAATAAATTTTGTGTCGTAGGGTCACTGTTGTGTTATCGATTCTTCACTGGATATCCGCGAGCTCAAGGTTAAGCTTATGTCAGACGGAGGTATTGTTTAGCCCTAATCCCAGGGGTGTCACAGGTTTTGGTATCAGAGCAGTACCGACCGTAGGAAAACTTTGCTATTGGTCGATGTTGAGTCTAGTGTTTGTGAAAACTATTTTAAATGCTGAAAAGTATTTGCGAAAACTCTAGTATGGTTATTTTTCTACTTATCCAGTTTCGCTCTAACTCTGGGTCATCTTATCTTGTGTTGATTTTGGAAAAGTTTTGATAGCTCTTCTAGTCTTTCAAAGCTTAGGTGCCTTTTTGGCATGCCGTTTCTCTGCCAGTTGACCTACTGTTGAGTTCTCTAGAGTTGTGTGTGTTGTGAATTCCTTGTTTCCCTTTTGCCCTGCTTCATCTGAGAGATTACTTTCCATCATGATCTCTCTATCTTTTGTACCCACAATATAATATTGTTGGATCCATAGTGTCCTGCTCTAGGCTTCGAGGTTTCCTTTCGCCTCGCATCCCTCCTTTTTATTTGTTGGGTACTTCAGAAGTCGTTTCTTCACTTAGAAGCTACCTCGTGATTACTACCTTGCGGTGTACGCTGTGTCACTCAAGTAGTAGTTACTCTTTTCTCGGGTTTTAACCCTTGGACTTGAACCTAAGATCCCGATTGTGCTGGATTCTGGTGTTGCGAATCCTGTACATGATGCTGATCTTTAATCCAAGATCCAATCCTCTGACCCCTGTCGTTAATGTTCACACATTACCTCAGGATGGCTGTACTACAATTCTAGCCTTCAAGCTTGTGGTCTTTGTCGCGATTGAACTGTGACAACTAAGGACTTCCCCTACCACATGCTATGGCAGATGTTCTTTAATGGAACCAAACAGATCACGACAAGAGTACTCCTCGAGAGTCTCGCATCTATACCTGTGACTCTTCCAATCTTTCCTTCTTTGCATTGGTCTTCGGAAGATTGTTGACTTATGCATCCACATCTCGGGATTCTATCCTGAGCATGTTCCTTTTCCCTTGTTGTTTTCCGACCTTTGTCTACCAGTTGGTAGCCAAGTAGTAAACCTGCATCAGTGTCTTCCGATGCAAGATACTCTTGTGGTCCGTCATGACAAACCATTTTGGAATGTCAGGAGAAACAAACTCCAGTACCTTGTCATATCTAGGACCAGGTCAAAGTGTTGTAATCCGCAGATCAAGAGGCATTGATGAAATTCTATCTGTTCCGCCTTAAAGTATCACACTCTTTTATACTAAGAGGTTATGCCAACTTCCATGACCCTTAATGAAGTGATGCTTTTACACATCGTTACCCACCCTTTTCTGAGCTTTCGCGCTCGTGAAAGTTGTGTGTGCGTAATAATGTGTCCATCTGAGCTTCTTAGCAATTATTATTGTTTTGAACTCTAAGGACGTTTTCGTCATTCTTAGTGTGATTGGTTAACCCTATTACTAAGCAAAGAATGATGGTACTATCTAGTTCGTTAGTCTGGTACATATCATCTGTCAAAGAGTTAGTCTTGTACCGAAGCTCTAAGACTATGTCTTCTTGCCTTACCAAGCAAGTTCCCTCTCAAACTAAGTGACATATCAGTGGTTCGTGATATTCTAGATGTCTACTAGAAGTATCGCCATGTTGCCACATGACCGTGTTGTCAAGTTCTTGAGCAAGCAAGTTCTCTGAACTGCACCTTTCTCTAAGGATCCGTACTGGATACCCTGAACCAGTTGGTTGAGCTTAAACAACAACTTGGAGAGTTGTAAGACAAAGGTGTTATCCGACTCAGTTCTTTCTAAAAGGGATGTCTAGTTTTGTTCGTGTTGAAGAAAGATAGTATTTGCTTCGTGGATATGTTATCTTCCTCCACCTTTGATTTGATTTGGGTTATCGTCAAATCAAACTCAGTTCCAAGGACTATCTTGATGATGTCTCCTCTCGTGATGTTTCACTCGAGTGTATCTTCGTGTCTTTGGTCTGACTAATACTCTTGCCTTGTTCATACGACATATGAGTTCATCTTCTTGGAGTGTTCCTGTAAGTTTGTTGTTGAGCCCATCAATGACATCCTTATCTTCTCCATGCTAGACAAGATTCATATGGAACAATTGAAATTAATGTTGGAAATTTTTCGAGAACCGTCTTCGGGTCATTTTGAAGCATGAGTTTTGGATGATAGAAGTAACCTCCTCCGATTCACGTGCAAATGTTGAAAGGTGTCGTCGTGAACTCGAGCAGAGTTATCTCTGTTCCTTAAGGATACACATGTATTTTATTGTTAGTACTTCATGTGTGTATAGTTGTCTTCCGACAAGTTGCTAATGCATAGGTCTAGCAATTTAGCTCAGACTTTTGGAGCTTTACACTATAGTCCATGTCTTTAGAATCTAGTTACTTTACCTTTGCGGTAAATGATGCAAACTTTCTATTCGGACATGCTGAGTCTGAAGTATCATTCCACCTAACCAAAGCTAAATCTCAAGCAGCAATGATGGTTGGTGTTATTTGAGGTTTTGAAATAGGTCTCTTTGTAAATCTGGCAAGACTGATGTAATGGTTGACACACTTAGCCGGAAAGACCTTTTGTCATATTCTCTTAATTCAACAATATCAACCACTCTTCATGAGGCATATTCTATGATTTGTTTTAGGAGTTGTTCTTATGGTTTCCTTTGTATCCGAAGTCCGACCTTCACTTGATGCCTCGTGTCTTGAACATCAAGGAGAACATTTAAAGTAGTGTTGCTAAATGTCTCTCGGTTGATCCTCCAGACCCTTTTATGTTGGCAATCATTTTGTTGTGCAAAATAATTGAAGTCTGAGAATGAAGTTTCTTCCTTCTCGTGTCATCGGGAATCTTCTTATCTATTCATCTTAGTGGTGTAAAGTGATATCATGATCTTTGGCAAAGATCTTGATAGTTCTTGATGAATAAAGAACTTTCCCTCGTTCTTCTCAACCATGTTTCAAGAGTGACTATGATTTTGGTAGTCAACAGTTCCTCCTGCTACATGTTCCTTGTGACTCTTATGAGTCCTCTTCAAAACACCTTTCTATCTAAGCCTCCTGTTGAATGAAAAAAAAACGACCCTCCTGTGTCAAAAGTTGTTCAACAGCTTGGTTTTGTTGATCCGTATCTTTGAAAACCGAAATATCTACTTAAGCCGTTTAGTAGAGGTTCATTTCTTGAAGTCTGTGATCATGTTCTTTCTATTGAAACCTTCCTTTTCAGAAGTTCAAACTCTTTTGTAAGTTCCATGGTCTCAATCCTTATGAAGACCAGTTGTCTAACAACTTGAAACATTCTCCTCTTGTTGTTACCTTGACGTGATTCATGTTGTCATCTCAGAGTTGTTTCTAAACACTCCATCCATGAGTTGACCATGAGATACTCGATGTGTTGTTTAGTGTGTTTCCCTCTTGTCTTTAGAGTGTCCCTGTTTCCTTCTCTCTCTCTCTCTCTCTCTCTCTCTCTCTCTCTCTCTCTCTCTTCCTACCTTTGGAATCTCGGGTCGAGATTCTCGTAAGGGGGATCGAGCTGTAACACCCTAGTTTTAGTTAATCAACAATTAGGGTTGTTTATGCATTCATGAGCATCATCTAAAAAAATGCATTAAAGAAAATTCAAGTAAAACCCTAAACCCTAGTTTCCCTATCTCCTTGGAAAGCATTCAAATGGTTGTGACATATTTGAAAAATCCCAAAATAAAGTGGAGCCCAAACTGAATAAAAGGGCTTTTGAGTATTTTAGATATTTCACAAAGCCTCTTGTATTTTTAAAATGGTCAAATACAGATTTGAAAATGATTCACAAAAGGAGAAAACAGAAAACTAAATGGAAAAACAGTTTTACAGAAAAAATGAGCAACCAGCCAACTAGGCCGGCCCAACTCCCTCTTCTCCCTTCCTTCCACACACCTACGCAGTAGCCAGCAACTGTCGCAGCCCAGCCGTGGCCCAGCACCTGCCCGTTCCGGCCCATACCTCTTCGACATCCCCTGCTCGTCGTCTTCCTTAGGCAGACACGTAGCTCGGTGTCACCGGCGCTGCCATTGATCCCCGCCACCTCCTCCCGGTCGTCCGTCGAGCCCCGAGCGTGGATAAGAACGACGCGGCCACGTCCCCATCGCCCTGATCCACTTTCCCCCTCTCCAGCGAGCTCTCTCTTCCCTCCCGTGCAAGCGCCCGTAACCCTAGCCGCAGCAGCCATTCGCCGTCGCCATCTCCGGCCACCCCGGGCGACGACAAGGCTACAGTCGAGCTCCCCATGTTGTCCTAGGTCGCCTCACTTAAGCAATCGAAGCACCACGCCCTCAATCGAGCTCCCCGTCTGCTTCTTCTCCGACGACGGTCGCCGTCGTTGCCGACGATTCTGGCCACGCCACGCCTCGCCGATCGTATCGTCGCACTCCTGAAGAGCTTCCGAGGCTCAAGGTGGTATCCGTTTGCTCGCTTGCTTGCCGTATCCGCCGCCCGCCGTCTCCCTGCAAGCTTCGTCGTCGCCGCTCGCCGCAGTTGCGTCTCCGGTGATCGTAAGCTAGCGGCGCCGCCCTTTTCTGGTTTGTCTTGTTCCCCCCGCATAGAACCCACCCAACCGTGCAGCCCCTCGAGCCCCCTATCGCCGGCCCCGACGCCGTTCTGCAGCTCACCGCCGACGGTGACGTCACCGTGATGTCACTTGCGCGTCATCGCGCGGGTCAGACCAGGTCAGCAGGCTGCTGGACCCACTCGCCCGCATGGCAGCCGAGGTGGCCTGGGACCCCTCTGTTAGTTGCTGTGGGTAGACTCTGGCTGGGTGTAAAAAGTCTAACAAGTTGTTTAATAATTTCAGAAAAGGTTTTAAATATTCCATAATTTGATAAGCTTGTAAAATTCATAACTTATTAATTATAAGTCAGAAAAATATGTATAATATATCAAAATGTTCAGAAAAATAAGATCTAACTATCTAAGCTATAATCATGCATAGTTCAAAAACTTTCATAACAAGTTTAATAAGAAGAACATAGTAACCCCTCTCATATACATCCAGAGTTTCCCCGAGTTAGGGTTTTCACCCCTCGGAACCCCCGATTAAATGGTCGAGCATGTCTTAGGGTTACTTTTCAATACAATTTAACTTGTCATATCATCATTCTTGTTTGAGCATTGCATCGATGCCATGTGTTGATTGTTTCCTTTCTTTCTGGTGTTTGGTTGTTCCTCGATAGAATACGATATCGAGATCGAGATCAAGATCGAAGCCCGAGGACAACACCATCGAAGATTGAAGATTGACGAACAATACTTGATCAATTGTAACCAAGTCAAGTACAATATTCCCAAAGATCTGCTTATTGGTTATCAACTAGCAAAGGCAAGCATAGCCCCACCATGATATAATCCTATGATTTCGAAAGCATTTCAATTCTTGCCATGATGCATACGATTCTACTATGGTCTTTTTTCGATAGATAGAGTATCCTATCTGTTGCATTACTCCCTTTGAGCTTATATTACCTGATCCACTACTCCTAGCATAACTAGGTTTGGCTTGTGTGCACTGCTAGAGCTCTTATTTGTGTCTTCTTAGCCATGCATAGCTGTTAGTTCTGGTCCATCCAGATGATGTATCAGATGTAGAGCATCTAGTATGATAGGAGAACGTGATGAGATGATATCAGAGGTGACATGAGTTAAACATGCTAAAGCTTGTATGGGAGTCCACGGTGGGATGTGGTTTTTCTAGTCCCATGCTCGCCACCACTAGGACCCGGGTTCTTGCCTTTGGAACCATGACGAGCGTACAACCATACGGGGCCTAGACAACCTCATGACTGACTAACTTGCCTAGTAGATTCCATGAGTCACATAGTTCGGGTGTTCCATTCGACATGCATTCTGGATCTTCTCGAAGGCAGTGAAGGAGGTGCATTCATAACAGGTAGGGAAGCGTGGACCGGGTTGCTTGGGGTAGATAGCGCCCCTGGTAAACCAACCTCGCCTCACATCTTTAAGTAACAGCTTCTGGATTTGACCCGTTATGGCGGAACCATACTTATTGCGTGACTCATGGTCTCGGCGAAAGCAAGGTAAAGGTCGTGTCTAACCACCCTCTGCCGGCCTTCCAAGGAAGAGGGCTAATCATTGTGGCATTAAGAGAAGGTTAGTACGTGTGGTTAAAGTTGTACACCCCTGCAGGGTAATAAATCTTTTTGAAAAGCCATGTTCACGGTTATGAACGAATTGGCGACCGGACTCAAGATCATAGAGAACTTTAACCTAATCGTAAAACTTGGCAGATCAACGTGTGCTTAAGGATGCTTCCTCATGGGTACGAGGCGGTGATCCTAGTTCAGGTGATGATGATGATTTGGTGGATATATAAAGATGATGATCAATATTTCTGAGATGTCGCTCTCTTATCCCCTTTTAAAATACTCTGATTAGACGAGCTTCTTCTCCCTCTTGTTTTATAAACAAAAGATGACTTTATGCAAAACAACTCAACCAGCCAGAAGTCTTGAGGAGTACACCCTGTACTCACCCTTGATTTGTTGACACTTTTGGCAGAGTAAGTGTTCACCTGAAGACGAGTTCCGTACTACATCGACATCGACGAGTAGCTTGGGGTTCCCGGCCGGCAGCCTGGAATCTATGGGCTGGGACGTCATCGTTATGCTTCAGGCCTCTTAGGCCATTTGTTAAGTTTGCTATACTTAATAGCATAATTTGCCTTCCGTTGTTTGATGTTTGTGGTCAGTGACCTCTGCTTGTAATAATTTGGTTCTCTGCTCAGTTATGAGCTTGCTGTAATAAATTTTGTGTCATAGGGTCACTACTGTGTTATCGATTCTTCACTGGATATCCTCGAGCTCAAGGTTAAGCTTATTCAGACGGAGGTCTAGGATTTGTTTAGCCCTAATCCCGGGGGTGTCACAGCGACGATGCGTCGCATATTGCTAACATGTTTTTCAGGGATATCATGAGACTACATGGAGTACCAAAGACGATTGTTTCTGACCATGATGTGAAGTTCATGAGCTACTTTTGGAAGACCTTATGGGGAAATCTTGGAACCAAGTTGCTCTTCAGTACTACATGTCATCTCCAAACAGATGGTCAAACAGAGGTGATGAATAGAACATTGTCACAATTATTGAGGACTATGACTAAGAAGAACCTGCGGGAGTGGGAAGAGTGTTTGCCACATGTCAAATTTGCTTACAACAGGGCTATGCATTCTACTACTCAGATTTGTCCATTTGAGGTGGCATATGGTTTCAAACCATTGACGCCACTTGATTTGTTGCCTCTACCATTGCATGAGAGAGTTGATAAGGAGGCATCAAAACATGCTGATTATGTGAAGAAAATTCATGAGAAGACTCGAGAGGCTATTGAGAAGAAAGGCAAGAATATTGTTGCTGCAAGGAATCAAGCAATTAAGGAGATTTAGTTCAAGCCTGGTGACATGGTTTGGGTGCATCTGCGCAAGGATAGTGTAACACCCTCAGAATCGGTCCTATGCAAGTTTCAGCGATTCCCGCCAAACCCGCATAGAAAAGATTCAAAGGTGCCCACCAGGCACTTTCGTGCGGGTGGGAAACTAAGTAATACCATTACACAATAGTCCACGATGGAACCCACAGAATAGATATATACAACAATGACTCAAAGAGTCAAGAATACAAATATACCATACAAAGATCCAAATCACCTTGAAAATGATACAACATCCGACTACGGACAAGATGCAAATGGGGCTAAGAGCACTGAAGAATAACCAATGGCGTCCATAACCCTGCCTAGGCCAAGCCGGAAGGGTAACCCTGCTAACGACGTCGATCTCAAAACCTGCTTAACAAAAGGGGTGCCGACAAAGGGAAAAGGAAAAAGAGAGCGGTCAATACTGAGGCCAGTACACGGCGAGACTAGAATTCGGCGGTCCTCGCCTACATAGGTATGGTGGACTGAAGCGGTAGCGCAGCATGCACTAAACAACCTATAGAGACTCAATGCAGCTGGCGGCTATCAGATAGGGATAAGAAATACCTATTCGGATCCAACCTGAAACTATCACCAAGCATACCCATCCTGGTATTTCCCCCTCGAGACCAAACGAGGAAGTCAACCGAGGAACTCACACAGTTGGCAGTTTTATTCATTCCATTATAGTTGCGGCAATTACTAGTCAGATATAGATAGCATGAGTCATCCTGATATAATAAGCAGTGGGAAGTTTTAGTTAACCATTCCGTTGTAGTTGTAGTACTTACTAGTCAGATACATATAGCATGAGGCATCCCAAAACCCAGCAGTTGTTGGTACTTTTATTTAGCCATTCCGTTGTAGTTGCAATACTTACTAGTCAGATATAATGGTAACAGGTGACAACCCAAACCAGTAGTTGTTGGCACTTTTATTTAGCCATTCCATTATAGTGAAGTTAATTACTAGTCATTATAAAGTCAAATTTATAGCATTACTTTAGTTATAGTTGTCTATGATCGAGATATTGTGCTCCAAGTCGTCCATAACCGCGGACACGGCTTTCAGAAAGTTTTACCCTGCAGGGGGCACAAATAGCAACACACGCACGATCAACCTCGGAAAAAACCAAATAAAAACCCAACGAGGCATCACGACAGAGCAATTGCAAGATTCATATAATATTTCAGGGAGCCACCCTACTAAGCTACCCGCGACGAAGTTGGTCGGCTCCGAGACGGACCCAGAGGTTTGTGTCGATGGCTGTAAACGACTGGGAACCCAAAAGTGTGACTGGGCTTGTCGATACCGCATAAACGTATCACAGTTCCTAAACAGTACAGGCGCTCCACGCGCAATCGTAAATAAAGCAGTAAAGCATGGCATAAGTACAGGATAGTAATAAAGCCCCAAACTAGTTTGTGGCCCTAAGAAATAATATATGACTCAAGCTCTAGCTAGGGGGATTCATGGTCCCACATGCGGATAGTGCGAATATTCAAAGAACAGTTATCAAGTACTCGGGGTCCTATGGGACACAAGTGGACGGTTAAAAACCAAATAACATCTATTGACCACCTGTGCCTCTGCATTATTTACCTACTTCAATTTTTAGTTATTAAACTATAATTAAACCCATGATCATCTCCAACATAAAGCATATGGCAGTCTTCCAACAACTGTGGTACTTGACGACACGCAACAGCACTTGAGCAAGCAACTATGACACGCAAGTCCAACAATCTACCAAACAACAGGTAATAGGATGTGTTCAAGGCAATATAAGGCTACAAGGGATATCACGGGTACGAAAACTAGAGCATCGCAACACAGATAGCAATAGATCAACATGAGGAAATAAAGACTAGAAATGTAAAATAGGTAGAAAGGGGGAGAATGCTCACCTGAAAAACAATGCCGAAGTTGTTATCGCCATATTTTGGCCAAAGGAGGAGATGGGCCGTGATCAAGATGGGCTTGGAAGATACATATATGCAACATGTTGTTGAATCGGCCTTGTGTGTTGATTTGGGCTAAATTGCCCGTGTATCTTATATTGTAGTAGGTTACGTTTCGGTTTAAGTAAAGAGATAGGATTGCTAGGTTTATTCCAAAGATAGGAAGTCTCCGGACTATAAATATGTACCTAAGGTTATTGAGAAAAGGAGGACGGTCACGTTCACAACAAACACAATCTCGGCGCATCGCCACCCCTTGTTTCTAGGGTTTCTTTCGGGTAAGTGTCATGCTGCCTAGATCGCATCTTGCGATCTAGGCAGTATCTACTTATGCGTTATTTGGTGTTACTCGTGCTGAAGCCTTGTTGATGGCGAGTAATACTTTTATCATAGATTTGTTTAGGCTAGCATCGGTACTTTTTTCTATGATTGCTTAGCTATGCTGCCTTTGCTTATCTCGCTGCCTTTGCACCTGTTCGTGGTGTAAGGGTAGCATCTTGCTTGATCTTTATTCCGTCGATTCGATCTATTATAGTTTTGCCTTGTTTTCCAAGGTTTAGTTTGATATCCACGTGGTCAGGCCTTGCAAACGGGTTGAACGATCCAGTAGTACGTAAAGATATGGTTTGCTAATTCGAGAGGAGTTGTTCCGGGAATTGACTTTACGTCGGTTGTTAGGCCTTCTCTAGGGTTAGTTTTCTATGATCTTTTGTATTTACCAGGCTCAATTACGTGTAGGATGTTCCAATTACGTGGTGAAAACGTTAAACTGTCGTAGATCGATTTAACTTGTATTGATGAAGAAAAACCCCATGTTATCATAGATCTAATGCAGAACCATGGGATAATCGGCTCCAAGAGCCGATTCACAGGGAAACCTGAAAGCCGGTCACGGCTTGAATTTTACGTATGTTTGTTTTCCATGCAGGAAATCAATCGAAGCAATCTTTCACCTTCCTGATCAGGTATAGGTCAGGTGGCACGCCCTCGAACCAGCCAGGACGTGTGCCGGAGTTTTGCGGGCCATTGCCCGAGGGACCAGGGCCCACCAGCAGTTCTGGGAGCCTCCCGGCTCTCCGTGTTGCCCGTCGCTGCTCGCCGGTGGGTTTTGGCAGGCAAAACATTCTGGCACGCCCGGTGGGACCTTCAACAACATCTACATCAACATCCGACGCTGCGATGGAGAACAGACCGGTCACGTACGACGATCTGCCTGAGGAGCACAAGGCGAAGTATGATGACATCAAAGCTCTCTTCGAAGCCGATCTCATCGGCTCTTTTGAGAGGACTCGTAAACATGGTATCAGGTGGAAAGGATTTTCACCTGAAGGTGCTCTTGATGAGGTGGATCTGTCTGTTCCTTCAGAGGAGCGCACCAGAGCTCTGCGACAGGAAGTCAATTACATGGTGGCTCATTCTCTTCATCGCCATTCTGAGAGCCTAGTGAACGCTTTCGAGCGTGTCGCGGTTCGTGTAGTTCAGGAGATCATGAAACATCAGTACTCTCCGTCGGGGCCTACTCTAGGGACTCACCAGGGAGAAAGGCCACTTCAGACTAGGCCACAGCTGCCATTCACGCTTGCAGCTCCGGAGCCGCCAGGGGCACCGGCGTACGTCGTCTACAAGGTTGGAGGTGACCCTGGCGATTACCAATTCCTGTTTGAACCACCTATAGAGATCCCACATGGATATGTGTGCACTTACGTGCCGGACTGCAATAACCTGACGCGCACGAACCAGGTGGCAACTGCACGGATTTCTAGAACAGGAGTTTCTGGAGCAGGGGCTTCGGGAGCAGGTATTTCCGGAGCAGGGATGTCTGGGATGGACGCTGATAAACAGGCATGGCTAGCCAAGTACGCCACCGGAGCGAGTTCTGAGAATTTAGCCCCTGCAGCTCAAACGGTGGAGCAAATCCGTACCATCTTGAGAGACCAGTTCGGCTTCGTGCCGAAGAGAAGGACAATCGGCTACTCCAAGCCGTACCCCAACGAGTTTGATCTGATTCCGCTGCCACCCAAGTATCGGCTCCCTGAGTGCTCAAGGTTTAGCGGATCAGAAGGGTCGAGCTCGATCGAGCATGTGAGCCGATACCTGGCACAGTTAGGCATGATTTCGGCATCGGATCAGTTACGCGTAAGGTTCTTTGCGCAGTCTCTGACAGGACCAGCTTTTGGGTGGTACACCTCGTTGCCACCGGATTCGATCCAGACCTGGAAGCAACTGGAAGAACAGTTCCACATTCAGTATCATTCAGAAGCTACCGAGGCTGGCATTGCAGATCTGGCGCAGGTGCGGCAAAAGCGGGGAGAAACGGTAGCTGAGTACATTCAACGTTTCAGGACTATCAAGAACCGATGTTATTCGGCTCGTTTAACTGAGAAAGAAGCGGTCGAGCTGGCAGTGTTGGGTCTCTCAGAATCTATCAAGGATCTGGCTTTCCAAGTAGAGTACAATTCATTGGCGCACATGGCCCAGAAGCTGACAATGTATGAACAGCGCCACCCTGAGTTGTACCAAGACAAGTTCAAACGTCCGATAAGCCTAGTCGATACAGAAGAAGAGGATCCTACACAAGACCAGGAGGTGGCCGTGGCTGAATGGGCTCGGGGGACAGATCCTGTGTCCTGCAAATGGGTAAAACAGCAAGGGCCTGCAAAACGGTTCGACTTCGACGTGAGCAAAGCTGAGCAGATATTCGATTTACTGCTGAAAGAAAAGCAGCTGAAGTTACCCGAAGGCCACAAAATCCCTACGGCTCAAGAGATGAACGGGAGACCTTACTGCAAGTGGCATCACTCGTTCACCCACACCACCAATGACTGCAAAGAGCTACGTCGCCAGATCCAAACGGCGATAGAACAGGGCCGTCTGATCCTTGGGCAGTTCGCCATGAAAGTAGACACAAACCCATTTCCCGGCGTCAACATGGTAGAACACAGCCAGTCCACGAGGCGTCAGTTGGATTTCTCGTTCGATGTTAATATGGCAGGACCTGTGTACCACCATGGCACATATAAGGAGGAAGACGGTCGCTCTCGGGGCAGAGAAAGAGAGGAGGCCGGTCCACGTGACCGGCCCCGTTATGATGACATGCAGTATTTAACCGAGGAGCAAGTGAGAAGCGTGCGATATCAGAAGCCACACTCCACACATCTCCTTAACAAGTATGAGCATCAGTATGACCGACGTCGCCGGCACGATAGAGATGATGAAGGATATGAGCACCTCGCTAACAAAAAGTCGAAGGAAAAAGAAGGCGTGGATAGACATTGGGATTGTCCTTTCTTCAAGCATTGCTGGGACGCGGGAATGAGCCGATTGCCTACAATCGACAACTGCCCAGAATGTGGACAGCAGAAGGATGACACAGGTCCAGTCTCAGTGTTCAAGCGCCTAGGGCCTCTCCGTTCTCGAGCGAAAGGCTTCGAGGAGCCAACGGGTGGAAAAGAAGAAGACAGATATCACCGGCCAAGGTGGTGCCCCGATGGACTCAGGCACACCCAAAAGCGTCGAGTTCAGCGGCTGCGTAACTTGGAGGAAGCCGAAGCGCAGTACCTCCGCGCTTTAAGGAAGGCACGACCCGATCTGGCCGTGAAAGTGCGGCAGACCTTGGAAACGGAGGCTCACCCGAAAAGAAAAGAATGGCTCCCCAAACCAGTAAAAGCCGATGTGAAGACATCGGCTGGCACAAACATGGTGTTCACACTTCCGTCAGAGTTCTGCGCTCCAAGAGCCAAAGAACTACCAGTGGCACAGTTTGACTGCGGCCCACGACCGATTATCTTTGAAAAGCCACAAGAGAAGGGCTACAAACATCTGAAAGCTCTGTACCTGCGAGGTTATATCAATGGGCAGCCTGTCCGCAAGATGTTGGTTGACACCGGAGCGGCAGTCAATATAATGCCATACTCCATGCTACAGCGTTTGGGACGCTCCACTACAGATCTGATCAAAACCAACGTAACGCTAAGCGACTTCAACGGCCAAACTTCAGAGACGCAAGGCGTTCTGAATGTGGACTTGACCGTGGGCAGAAAAACCATCCCTACGTCATTCTTCATCATCGACAGCAAAAGCACCTACGCTGTCTTGCTGGGGAGGGATTGGATTCACGCCAACTGCTGCATTCCATCCACGATGCACCAGTGCCTGATACAGTGGGATGGAGATGAAGTGGAGGTCATTCATGCAGATGACTCGATTGAGATCTCCATAGCTGGCATGAACATCTGGGAGGCAGGAGACCAAGAGCCGATCTCTGGAGTCAGTCTAGACGGCTGTGAGCGCATTGAAGCTACAAAAAACGGGGTGAGGCTGGTCTTATCCACTGGCCTGACAGAGTAGCAAAGTCCACGATCGTACGTGGTAGGGCCGATCCCTGCGATCGGCCACAAAAAATAAAAAGCAGCAATCTTACGACAAACAGGTCATGCAGTCGTAGTAGGGAGATTCCCTGCCATTGTAGAGCACAGTTAAGTTGCAAACCTTCCTTGACTAATGCAATCGAAAAGGGGGCCGATTCCGGCAATCGGCCCAAATTATCTTTGTTATCCTCACCAACTGCTGGCCCCGTGTTTAGCATCGATTTAACAGGTGACGGAAAGCTAGGGTATGGGTTTACATCCGCTGATGAGCTAGAGGAGATTGACATCGGTCCTGGGGATAAGCCAAGACCAACATTTATCAGCAAGAAGTTAGATCCGAATTTGCGGGGTCCGATGATAACTTTGTTGAAAGAATATCTAGATTGCTTTGCCTGGGACTATACAGAGATGCCCGGGTTAGACAGGAGCATCATTGAGCATCGACTCCCGCTTAAAAAAGGGTTTCGGCCGTTCCAGCAGCGAGCACGACAGATGAAGGCCGAAATTTTGAAAGAAGTCAAGAAGGAGATCGAGAAAATGTTGACAGCCAAGTTAATCAGGCCATGCAGGTATGCTGAGTGGATTTCTAGTATCGTACCTGTAGAGAAGAAGGATGGCCGCTGGCGGGTTGCCATAGATTTTCGGGATCTCAATAGAGCCACTCCGAAGGATGAATATCCGATGCCGGTAGCAGAGACGTTAATCAACGCAGCCGCTGGTCATAAAATCTTGAGCTTCATGGATGGCAATGCCGGTTACAACCAAATTTTTATGGCTCCAGAAGATATACACAAGACTGCATTCAGAGTCCCAGGGTCGGTGGGGTTGTTTGAATATGTAGTCATGACGTTTGGACTGAAGAACGCCGGCACCACATACCAAAGAGCCATGAATTACATCTTCCATGATCTGATCGGCAAGCTGGTGGAAATTTATCGATGACGTGGTGGTCAAGTCAGCTTCAGTACAAGGACACTTGGACGATCTGCGACGCGTCCTGGACCGAACAAGGAAATTCGGCCTACGGATGAATCCAAAGAAGTGTGCCTTTGGTGTGACGGCCGGTCAGTTCTTGGGTTTCTTGGTCCATGAACGAGGAATTGAGATCGGCCTGAAAAGTCAGGAGGCAGCGCGAACAATGAAGCCACCTACCACGAAGAAAGAACTGCAGTCTCTCATCGGCAAGATCAACTTCGTCAGAAGATTCATCTCCAATCTGTCAGGAAGAAGAGTCGTTCATGGGACTGGTGAAAATTAAATCTGATGAAGAATTCCGCTGGGGGACAGAACAACAACGAGCCTTCGACGAGATCAAAGAATATCTAACGAAGCCGCCAGTATTGGTTCCGCCCCAGCCGGATAGGCCGTTCTACATTTACTTATCAGTAGCTGACACGTCCATCGCCTCGGTGGTGGTGCAGGTTTATGATGGTCTGGAGCGAGTTGTGTTTTACATCAGCAGAAGGATGCTCGACGCAGAGACAAGGTACCCTGAGATCGATAAGTTGTGCCTCTGCCTGTTTTTCACCTGCACCAAGCTGCGCCACATCTTGCTCTCGGCAGAGATTATCATTATATGCAAATCAGATGTCATAAAGCACATGCTGTCGGCTCCTATGTTGAAAGGCCGACTCGGCAAATGGATGTTTGCATTATCGGAATTTGACATCCGGTACCAACCTGCGAAAGCGGTTAAGGGTCAGGCATTAGCCGACCTTATTGCTGAAAGGATCAACACTGATATAGCAGCGCTGTCTATACGAGCGTGGGCTGTGTTTTTTGATGGATCGGTTTGTGATGATGGTTGCGGCATTGGCATTCTACTCGTGTCGCCCCGGGGGCAACATATTCCTTCTCCATCAGGCTTGCTACCCCGTGCACCAACAACGTCGCCGAGTACGAGGCGATACGCAAGGGAATGAAGTTGCTCATTGAAGCTGGAGCAGAGGCAGTGGAAATTTTTGGAGACTCCAAATTGGTGATTTCCCAACTCACGGAGGAATACAAGTGTGAGAGCGAGTCGCTCTTCCCATTATGGTTGCAATGCCGTGAGCTCATGGCACAGTTCCGGTACACTTTAACTGGATCCCGCGATCGCAGAATGCAGAGGCGAATGATCTCGCACAAATGGCTTCAGGCTACAAGGACGTAGCAGAAGGAACTGATGTTCAAGTACAGTTCCTGGAGGCGGACGACTGGAGAGCCGATATCTTCAAATACTTGAAAGATTCGGCTCGGGGGGCACCTAAACGGATAAGGTACAAGGCCATGAAGTATGTGCTTATCGGGGACGACATGTTCTACAGGACTCTGGAAGGATTACTGCTCAAATGTCTGGGACCAACCGAGGCCAATCGGCTCCTACACGAGGTACACGAAGGCGCATGTGGAACTCACCAATCGGCTCACAAGATGAAATGGTTGATCAGGCGATTAGGGTTTTATTGGCCCACCATGCTTGAGGACTGTTTTAAGTACTACAAAGGGTGTCAAGCATGTCAGAAATTTGGAAAAATTCAGATGGTGCCCGCGTCAGCAATGAACCCCATCATCAAACCTTGGCCATTCCGAGGTTGGGGCATGGATATGATTGGCAAGATCAATCCTCCATCAAGCAAAGGCCACATGTGGATTTTGGCCATTACGGATTATTTCACTAAATGGGTTGAAGCCGTCCCTATGAAATCAGTGAGCTCAAAGGATGTTATCGATTTTGTGAAAGAACATGTTATTCATAGATTCGGGATCCCCCAAACGATCACGACCGATGGAGGTTCGGTCTTCACTTCTTACGAGTTTAGAGAGTTCTGTGGGGACACGGGAATTATGCTGATCCGATCATCTCCGTACTACGCTCAAGAAAATGGGAAAGCTGAAGCGTCCAACCAGAGCCTTATCAAGTTGATCAAGAGGAAGATCGATGAGCACCCTAGGCGTTGGCACGAGGTTTTGTCAGAGGCTTTATGGGCTTATCGCATGTCATGTCATGGAGCGATAAAAACCTCGCCATACCATCTAGTCTATGGACAAGAAGCCGTATTGCCCTGGAAAATTACGGCTGGATCGAGGCGTGTCACCTTTCAGAACGATCTAACGACTGAAGAATATACGGCCCTGATGAGTGACAGTGTTGAGGATTTAACTGAGCTTAGGCTGTGGTCGCTGGAGAAAATCAAAGAGAACAAGGCCAAGGTAGCTCGTGCATATAATAAGAAGGTGAGACCGAAGGAGTTCCACGTTGCCGATCTGGTATGGGAAGCTGTATTGCCATTGGGAACTAAGGATGCAGCATATGGTAAATGGTCTCCAAATTGGCATGGGCCATACAGGGTCGATCAAGTTTTAAGGGGAAACACGTACATGCTTGAGGAACTGGATGGCGTAAAATTCCCAGTGGCTGTCAACGGGCAACACCTCAAGAAATATTTCCCAAGCATGTGGGATGATGGACACTGAAATATGGGGGCCGATACATGAAATCGGCCAATAAAAAACATACAGCCGATGCACAGCCATCGACTCTAGAGGTTCAAACTGCTACGAGCAGGTGCCAGTTTACGTGAAGAAGCTACTGAAGGAATGCCTCGAAGGCGTGGAGGGCGTCAGCACGGACACGATCCACCTCGATGATCTCGGCTTCGTCGTCTTCGTCCTTGCCCGTCACTAGCTGCTTGTTCAGGGCACGTATTTCCGCCAGATCAGTCTTCAGCTGAGCTTTGAGACCTTCTGCTTCGTCTTGGGAGCGGGCGATGAATGCTTCTTTGTCACGGATGAGCTGTTTAGTCGCCCGGACCTTCTCTTCAAGATCTCCCAGTTCCTTTTTCAAGGATGCGAGCTCGGCGGTGCTGACAGAGGTGTCAGTTTTGGCATCTAGAGACGCCTTTTTCTCGTTGAGCTGCTGACATTTGTCTGCAATGTTGGCCTTCAGTGGGAGTTGGGCGCGGCGCAGATTAATCCTCTCGCGAGCCAACTTCACCCTTGACCCGTAGAAAGACAGAGTTACAACTGGCCAAAGCTTCACCTGCAGTGCTACTGGAAGTTGGTCCTTGATTTCAGCAAGAACACTCTGCACCTCTTCAGAGCCCTCGATCAACTTCTCGATCGGGGAGGACAGCAAGGCTTTGAGACGCTGGAATTGAGGTAGAACAGCCTTTGCTCGTGGTTCATCGTCAGCAGCAGGGAGAGCTGGTTCGATGGTTTCAGGGTCGAACGTTAGCAGACCTGAGATATCACAACCCTGGCAGGCCGAAATGGCGTCAGTATGCGTCCAACACGGAAGGAAGAGCCGAACGAAGCGAACGTACCTCTCCTAAGGTCAAGGGGATAGCAGATGACGAAACCATCGGCTTGTGTGTTGTTGCTGGGGGCTTGGCCAAAATGGTAACCGTTTCAGTTGCACCTTCAGGGATTCCTAGATCCGGCCCTGCGGTAGGCATCGGCACTTTCCCGGCTTTCCCACTAGGAGTGTCAGTCGCCTGCATGGAAGGTGCTTGCCGATATAAATAGTGATGAATCAGCAGATAAAAAAAACAATTGGTAAGAGCATGGAGAGTGATGTTTCGAAACCTCCTGGCTCGACGAAGGAGTTTGCAGTTCCTTGCGAGCCCTTTTGGGGCTCACGACGGGCCCCGCCTCGACTGATGCTCGGGGGGCAGCAGGTTCAGGAGCTGGCCTTTTCCTGGGAGCCGATTGTGGCAAATCTGGCTGGCTCGGTGTGATGGTCCTATCGGAGTCTGTTGGACCCAATTCTCCTCGATTGGATGGTGTGTCCTCGCTGGAGGTGTCTTCGACGGAAGCCTGTAAGAAAGGAGAGCTAGTAAGCACAAACATGTTTGCAAGGATGAAGGAGATCGACCAAGGCATGGGTCAGCATACATGCGAACTTTCTGGAGAAGGGCTCCGGCGCTTCAAAGTCTTCTTGGCAGCTACCTTCCTCATCACTGTTCTTGTTTTAGTGGGAACTCGAGTGGCTTGGATCTTGGAAGCCGATTGTGGTGGTATCGGCTGGTTCTGCATCACGACCTTTTTAAACGGTGGCGAATTTTTGCAGAAAAGGACCACAGGAGCTGGTGGGAAGAATTCGAAGGGGGAACCATCATCGTGTGTAGGTTCAGGACCATCTTGTTGCTGCAAGGAGACAGAGCGGGTTATTAGAAGGATCATTTGGGAGCCGCATCAAGAAAATTTACAAGTAATAGTACCTGTTCTACGGGGATATCGTGGTCAGCATCGAGCTGTGCCAGCAACGGTCCCAGAGCTTTCCTGAAGGCATGAGTCTTCCACATCGCCCACCAGTTCTCAAAACCATCGGTTGATGAGGTAAAGATGAGGTTGTTGGGAATTGGGATGGTTAGAGCATCGAAGAAGGAATAACACCTTTGACTGGTGAGAGGATCGGGCAGGTCAGCTCTGCTCTCTGTAAGATGGTGGAGAAAGAAATGGGGAGGTACTTGCCCAAGGCCAAATTGCCGAGCCACTACGACTGGCTGGTAGAATTCATATCCAGGCTTGATTATTCTATTGGGTGTGCTCATGCCAACTGGAAGAAAGCAGGGACGGATCACAGTAGAAAACAGCTGCCGAGTGCTGGTGTCATCGGCAAAGTTGTCTAGCCTGAAGGAGAGTGGATTTTCAAAATGTTCTGATTCTTCCGTGTAAGGAAAGAAGATAGGATTATCCAGGCCTTGGAAGAAAATGCTGAACCATTTGGATGCTTCCTGAGGGATCAGTTTGCTACCTGGCAGTCTGTACAGAGCTTGGCCATAGCTAGTGCATCGGATCTTCTTCCCTTTGACATTTGGAAAGGTGCAACTCGCCAAAAGGGGGAAGTTTGGGATATGATTTTGGAAATACAGCTGGGCCCATAGTTGAATGAACCACCAAGGACCTCCTGTTTTGACTGCTAGGCCGGAGAATAATTTGACAGACATCAACTGGAGATATCGATAGACTTCTCCAAGGAACAGTTTGCCGATGCCAAGTTGAGTGCCTTTGGCAAGTTCGTGGGCCAAGGAGAGGTAATTCTTGGTTGGAGCCAGGGAAGGGCCACTGAATATGAAATGTTCCAGCCAGAAGTTGAGGAAAGCCGTGTGTTCTTTCTCTGTGACAGGGCCTTTAGTTTTCATGTGTTTTTGAAGATAGGCACCCCAGTTCGTGCAGTCTGTTTTGGAAGAAATCTTGTAGGGGACCTTTGTCAACTTAAAAGCAGAGGGGCTGGGTGATGTAACGTCCAGACCAGTAATCATCACCACGTCTAACAGAGTTGGTGTCATGGGGCCATGACCAAACATGAAGCAGTTCAGAGCATCAGACCAGAAATAGCTGATGGTTTTTAGAAGATTTTCGTGTTTCTCCAGGGGGGACAATGACAAATGCAAGGCATCAGCTATTCCCGTGGTTTCCCATTGAGATTGGTAAGTTTTGGCTACCTTGATGAACCAAGAAACCCAATGTTCAGGAGGATTAGGCCAGGCTCGCAAGCAGTCGGCCCAAGAATTCAAATCTAGGTTTTGGCTTGCGAAGGGAATTCTATTTGCCTCGCAAGAGATCAGATGAGCAGGACTAGATTCTGTCCGGGGGCCAAGACAGAGAGAATTTGGGAGAGAAGGATGCGGCAGCAGGATGTCTGAAACCTAAAAAATTTAATGGTGGAATAAAGCATTAATTCAGGTGTTTGCTATTAATTCTAGCGCCAATGTCAGATTACGAGGAGCAGGCATACCTTCAGACCAGAGACCGCTGTGTTGATATTGGACGATTCCGCCATCTTGTTTGCCGGCGGAGATGGATCTATGCGATTGGGGATCGAGGGTTCTTGTCGCTGTAAGCTCGAGCTATGCGATGAGGAAATTGGAGATATGGTTTAGCCTTTTTGAAGGGGGTCGCAGGTTACCGTTTGAGGTTAGAGAGTGGCCGCTCAGATTTATCTCAATATGCGACCAAAGTTGATTTTGTCAACGATTGTGGGGAAAGTCGATGTGTTACCATCGGCTCGTTGGGCTCTGACTTGGTTGACCATATGAGCTAGCATGGTGAAAGCCGATACATTGCTATCGGCTTCTGGAGTGTTGACTTATTTTGATGATCGGCAAAAGGCGAATTAGAAGAGCAATCTTTGTTGATTCAAAAGACGATTGTTTACAATGGAGCCGATTGCTTACAAAAGGGAATCTACTGCTAAGTACTACTACTAGTAGTTCCTAATCTAGAGGCCGGTGTCGTCGCCGCTGTCCTCGCCGTCGTCGTCCTCGCTGTCATCAGCGCTGCTGCCGACGTCGTCTTCGTCGCTGCTGCTGAGGATGTCAGCGGGGGCCTCCTCATCCTCGTCGTCGTCTTCGGTGTCCTCGCTGGACCCGGCGCGGAAGCGCTTCACCGGCGGGTATTCATCGGAGGAAGTGTCCTCCTCCACTTCCTCCTCCTCGTCGAAGGATTCGACGCCATCCCATGACCAGGCGTCGTCGGAGCTCTCCACCTCCAGTTCCCCGTCGACCAGGAACTGGAGGCCCTCCTCGCCGTCGGTCAGGGACTCGTCGTCCTCCGACCAGGCGGCGAAGTCCCAGCCCCTCTCGTCCCACCAATGTGGGGCGAGAGCCTCGTACGCCGCCATTGGCGGGTGTTCCGGCGTCGGCTCTCGATCGCTCATCGTGTTGGAAGATTGGGAGGAAAGGGCGGATGATTCGCAGGAAGACGAGGAGGCCATGGCGGAGAAAGAGGGTTTTTTCGGCGGAGGAGGAGGGTTTTTTGGCTAAGGGAGGAAGATGAGGGCTGCAAACTGCTTAGATGAATTTAAATAAGGGGAATAGTGGAAGACGGTTCAATGCCATAGCAGTTTCCATAATGTGGTGCCAAAACGGTCAAATCATACACTGCGGAGGAGTTGAGAAGACAGGGCATCATGATGAGGGGGTGGCGTGACGATTCTACAACGCATTCTGCTCTGCAACGCGTAACCCGATACAAAAAAAAAGAGGAGAAAAAACATCAGCAGAGTGGTTTTGGAATTATTATTGCCAAAACCAGGGGGCATGTGTTATCGCCATATTTTGGCCAAAGGAGGAGATGGGCCGTGATCAAGATGGGCTTGGAAGATACATATATGCAACATGTTGTTGAATCGGCCTTGTGCGTTGATTTGGGCTAAATTGCCCGTGTATCTTATATTGTAGTAGGTTACGTTTCGGTTTAAGTAAAGAGATAGGATTGCTAGGTTTATTCCAAAGATAGGAAGTCTCCGGACTATAAATATGTACCTAAGGTTATTGAGAAAAGGAGGACGATCACGTTCACAACAAACACAATCTCGGCGCATCGCCACCCCTTGTTTCTAGGGTTTCTTTCGGGTAAGTGTCATGCTGCCTAGATCGCATCTTGCGATCTAGGCAGTATCTACTTATGCGTTATTTGGTGTTACTCGTGCTGAAGCCTTGTTGATGGCGAGTAATACTTTTATCACAGATTTGTTTAGGCTAGCATCGGTACTTTTTTCTATGATTGCTTAGCTATGCTGCCTTTGCTTATCTCGCTGCCTTTGCACCTGTTCGGGGTGTAAGGGTAGCATCTTGCTTGATCTTTATTCCGTCGATTCGATCTGTTATAGTTTTGCCTTGTTTTCCAAGGTTTAGTTTGATATCCACGTGGTCAGGCCTTGCAAACGGGTTGAACGATCCAGTAGTACGTAAAGATATGGTTTGCTAATTCGAGAGGAGTTGTTCCGGGAATTGACTTTACGTCGGTTGTTAGGCCTTCTCTAGGGTTAGTTTTCTATGATATTTTGTATTTACCAGGCTCAATTACGTGTACGTGTAGGATGTTCCAATTACGTGGTAAAAACGTTAAACTGTCGTAGATCGATTTAACTTGTATTGATGAAGCAAAACCCCATGTTATCATAGATCTAATGCAGAACCATGGGATAATCGGCTCCAAGAGCCGATTCACAGGAAAACCTGAAAGCCGGTCACGGCTTGAATTTTACGTATGTTTGTTTGCCATGCAGGAAATCAATCGAAGCAATCTTTCACCTTCCTGATCAGGTATAGGTCAGGTGGCACGCCCTCGAACCAGCCAGGACGTGTGCCGGAGTTTTGCGGGCCGTTGCCCGAGGGACCAGGGCCCACCAGCAGTTCTGGGAGTCTCCCGGCTCTCCGTGTTGCCCGTCGCTGCTCGCCGGTGGGTTTTGGCAGGCAACGGAAGTTTCATAACCGAAGAACTTGTCGAAGCTCACAACATCTCATCGTCCTATCTGGGAAGAAGCAAAACACTAAAAGAAACAAGCAATGCAACAATTACAACTAATGCAAAAGAGCCGGCATGATCATGATATGATGCATGGCATGGCAAGTTAATGATGCAAACTATGTCGAAAAGGTATTAGGTGCATAGCACATTGATGATATAGCATTCGTGAGGCATTATTAATAAGAAACAATTGGTTCCCAATTTTATTTATCATGTTTTCCTTGCATAAACAATACTGATTATAAAACTGCTCTTAATGCATGATGCAAATGATAACATGGATATCATGGTTGGAGAGGTCTCATCGCGCTGATCGATTTAAAGATATCATTTGTCGAATTCAGAGTTACGGATGTAAAGTTATGCAATTATTAAGAAATGGGCATTTATTAATATTTATTAATTCAAAAAATTTAAATTGATCAAATGATATTATAAATAGCATAAACAGATTCCTCACATTTTTCTGATTCAAAAACATATATTATTTGTGGAAACTGGATTTGGCATTTAAAATATATTGAATATATGGATTTATATCATTATATTCCTTTTCTTGAAAAAGAAAAAAAACATTTAGTACTCTCGGACAAACTGGCTTGAGGCCATCTGCCAAAATGCTGGAACAAGAAATAAAGAATAAAAATGAAAGGATTTAATTGTTGAAGGGATTTGAACACGGCTCTTCTAGATAGAATCGAATGGAGCACACAACTGCAATGATCATCGCATGTTGATAAGACAAAAGGCGTTGTGTTGTTCAGCCATGTCAAGAAAAGATTACAGGAAGTAAAAGACACAAACACGGATGACGTAAAATCCGTCTTTGTGAATTGAGCTCGAGCTAGTGAGTAGACATAAAGATGTAGCCAAAGAGATATTGCTTGATTGGTATAATCACTGCGATGCACGGCCAGTTAAACCTGACCCGGCCGGCTTAAGCTTGACAAACTGAAGCCTGCCGCGATGCTAAACTGGGTTTAGAAAAACAACGAGTTTCAGAGAAGCAAAACAGAGAGACGCCGGCGCGGGACTTGACCCCAGAAACTGCTGGACGATGGACGAGGGACAGGACCAGCTCAGGTGTGTAGCTGATGGATGATTCAAGTAAGGCGCGAGATATTTACTTGGGCCTGCACAATGATTTGACCCGGCAGAAAACGAACACGGAGTCGACGTTCGGAAAGAAATAGCTGAGGTAGACTGTCGCGGCTGAGACTGAATTTGGAACAGTTTGCAGAGGAAAAGGCTGACTTCAGAGGACGATGGCGACAGATATACCGAGAATTCGGAGATGATGTAAAAACAAAATTTATAGATCTCTCCAAGATCTAAAACTTTTATGAAGGAAGTTTCTCCCAAAAAATAACTTACGTGCCGGAAAACGTTGAGGAATTCGACGGGTTCAGTTTGCATCTGGCAGAGTTTTCAGAAGACAGAAAAAATGCCAAGTTCGTCGGAAGATTTCGCCAGTTGTGATCAGCGGTTTGAGGTGGGGTTTTCGCCTACGTGTTTCCTGAAGTACCGGGAATACTCACGTGTGGGTGATTCCGCCGGAGGAGGTCCAGATCGACGGAAAAACCATCAGAAACAGGGGCGCGCGAGGGTTGTGGTGCGTGCGCGAACTGCAGCAGGTGTGCGACTGTCTCGCGTGCGCAGCGAGCGGCGAGGCGGCTGCGCGCGCGTACGAAGATGGAGGTGATCCAGGGATGGATGGGGTGAGACGAGGGCTCACCGAGGTTGCTGGCCGGGCCTGAAGACGAAGATGACGGCGGCGGGACGGTGGTGTAGACGAATGTGGTCGAGGCGTCCGTACGGCGGCGTTCGCGGCAAGGCGTCGACTCCAAGCGTCTCCTCCACGTCCAGGCGTTCCTTGGTACGGCCGCGCACCGGCAGCAGCAGGTCGAAGACGAGGCCAGGAGGTGGCTAGGCTTAGGAGAGTGGCAAAGGCAAGGACATGGCGGCGGCGCGCGGCCTGAAGGGTGGCTGCTTGGCGTGGGAAAGAAGAAGGGAGAACGGGAGATAAGGTTGGAGAGGGGAGGGATTCTGCTGGCTGCTATTTATGCAAAGAGGGAGATGGGCATGTGATTGGCGCTGTCCAGCTCGAGCACGTGATCGCGAGGGGAAGAAAAACAGTAGCGCGGCCGGCGCATGCGGTCCAAAAAGCATGGTCGAACCAGGTAGTGGAGAGGAATCCGGTGCAGAGCTGTGTTGGTGTAGCTAGGCTGGTCGATGGGGTAAGATGCATCAGGGTAGACACACATGGATGAGATTAGAAATGGATAGAGTTTAAATTGCATCGAGAGTAAATAGGAGGGTTTAAGGATAGCTAGATGATCAAATAAATAATAAGTACACATGTGGCTCTATAGGATTAAAAGAGGCCACACGTACCAGATTTGAAAGATTTGAATAGATGGCAATACATGTGTGGTATCCACATGGTACAAAGATGATGGTTTTGATGGGATTTGAACAAATTCAAATAAGACGCAAACTCAACTAAATTTCAGATGAGAAGATATTGCATGTGCCTACTAGAAGAAAATAAAAGGGCAACACATGCTCTTGAAGTAAAATAGAAAGATGGAGACAAGGTAGAATATAGTAAGATCTTGGACAATATTTTGGAATGGATCCACACATAATTATACATGGGCATGAATTTAAGCATGTAGAAATAATGGAACTCATATATGCATGTATGGTGGGGGAATGAGCAAGACCAGCATCACAAGGATCCATGGCAAGGTAAAATAGGTGGAGTGAAATAAAGAGACATGCCCTCAACTCAACTTGGGCATTACATCATATTTCAAAAACCAAATACATGATATCAAGAAGCTAATGCATTTAATGGCAACAAAATATAAGAGGCAAGAAACAAATAAGAACCAAATACAGAATTTAATATAATGCTCAAATGCAAGGTGGCATGGTGACATGAGCATGATGGCCATGATGATGATATCATGATGATGCAGAAAACAAAAACACCAAGCGATTTTCTAGTAGTGGTTTTACCCGGGATGCTGCAGATAGGTTCCACAAGCTTCAACAATTCAAATTGAAGCCCCGTGGTGCTGGTCCTTACAAGGTGTTAGCCAAGATTAATGATAACGCCTACTCGATTGATATTCCTATTTCTGAGTTTGGTGACGTTAGCAACAGCTTCAACGTTGTTGATTTGTCACCATATGAGGGAGAAGACCTTGGAGCGTCGAGGTCGACGCCTTTTGAAGTGGGGAGATGATGAGGATATCCCTAAAATTACACATACCCCAACTACTATTGAAGATGTTCCAGTTGCTCCAAAGAAGGTTCAGTCGAATGATATTAGAATTGGACCTATTACAAGAGCTCGTGCTAAGCTACTAGAACAACATGTGAATTTGTTTCTTAATGAGTCTGATGTTTTAATTAATAAGAACTTTATACTACCTAAGTCATTGTGCTATTGTATGATCAGCTACATTGGAGAAGGCGTAGCACGAAGCGATGAGATGAAGCACATGGAGCACAACATGATGATCGCCCATGTAGAGGTCCCGACCTGATAAGGTAGAGATCCATGTGTTTACAGTGCTAGTCCCTGGATCGAATAGCTAGCAGCCACAGCTTAAGATGTAATATCAAGAAACAAAGGTCATATTATAACTTATAACTAGGAATAAAATAGTTCATCACAACTTACATAGCTCATATGGCTATCTTATTACAAAGCAGCGGATATGTCAATAAACATGGAGTCCTTAATCTTCATGTGCCACAAGTAATCATGTTGGTTGTAGACTTGTAATCCCTACTCAACAAACTTCACTAACATCAAAAAAACCTGCAACATAATAAGTTACAGCCACAAGGGCCAATAGATTTGAATTGTATTGGCAAGTGATATCATATTGATATGGAGAATCTATCATATACATGAATATATGGCTAAGTGGAGTTTTGGCTGGCCTTTGCATAAAATAAGTTTTCCCTATCCTTTGAAATATAGTTTTTATCTTTTTCAAAACATTTCAACACACGATGGCACACTGGATACACACCAGGTGCTTCCCTTGTTCACCCAACAAGTTTTTACTTAGAGAAGTTGGGATGAGGAGATTCTTGATCATTTCAATGTCTTTGATGCTCAAAATGTCCATTACCGGGGACATGGCTAAGTACTTAGGTTTTACCCTCTCGAGAGGTGGTGCACTTTTCCCACAAGACTCGACATTCATCGAGGCGAGACTTTTTAGAAACAATCCCTCATATCAGCACAGACATGTTCCATCCTATCATCACTACCACCAACTATCTATCCGTCTGAGTTCTTGCAACCTAGATCAAGGTAGAGCCCATATGCCATGTGGTTGCACTAGAAGCTTCTCAACACAGAACATCTCAAATATCTTTGTTCATGGGTGTCCATCCACAAGTGTGATACACAAGGTAAACCATAGACATGGGCCTTGTGTAACCACTCAACACAATCCAATCTTCCCATTCCACCCAGGTGATTCATTCACTTAGTTGTTTTATTAATTAAAAACATAGTCATTGCATAATATCATAGCACAAATATTCCACCCTTGTATTCTAATAGCTAGGCTAAGCATACTAGCATAACATGTCTCTTAACTTAGGAAGATTCCTACAAATATATATTCTATAGGATCTACTATAGCATAGCAATATATAAAAAAATAGTCCTATCATGCATACTACAAAAATATCACTAATGCAATATTGAAAATATAGGACTTTGGATGACCAAAGTATCACTTGCCTTTTTAGTAGATAATCTAGGTACTCGCCTTGATATTGCAATTGTCACACTCCTCAAAGTTCACTATAATACATTCAAGCAAAGCACACATTCAAAACTAGCACTCAAACAATTCACAACACAAAACAATAAAAACAAAGAAATGTATGCAAGCATGCAAAAAGGTTTTTTTATTGATAAAGTGGTTTATAACAAGGTTCTAAACATTTCAAAACACCTACTGGTATTTTATAAAAGTGGGAATTTATTTAAAATCCAGTTAGTGAAAATAGCCCTTTTAAATCATTTTGGTTTTACTAGAAATGCTTTTTCAAAGTAATAATTTCTAGTGTCACAAAATATATTTTTAATTCCAATTGTTAGTGTTTAGGGTCAGAGGGTTCAAAACAAAATAATTTTCAAAAGGTTTCATTCAAAAATAATTTTTAGAACAATTTTTATATCCAAAATAGTCCTATTAATGTTTTTGCATAAAAACTAATTTTCTAGAATCAAATGACTAAACTAGGGCCACAGTTGCAAAGTATTCATTTTTCTGAATCCATAGATACCAAATTTGCAATTTTTGGACATACAGATCAAAAGTTATTGATTTTGCAAATTCAAACATCTAATAGAACAAAATATGTTTTTTAAAACAAAAGCCTGGCCACGTGTCTTATTATAATTGGTCCATACCGCTTCGGGTGGATCGAGCATCGCGTACCGTTGGATCTAATTAGCATCACATGGCGAAGATCAACTCGTACCGCTTCGATTAGTGATTCCATCCAAACCTTGCGATCTAGATCTAACGGGCAAAATTGCTCTAGCCAAGAACTGGTGGTGCTAGCTACTGCGTGCGGCGGCGACGCATCTGTCGACGGCGGTCCGACGACGCCAAGGGGCAAGGGAGGGGATGCAGGGAATTACCAGGTTCGCAGTGGCGAGGGGATGCTCAACATGGTCGTGGTTGGAGAAGGGGCGCACGGAGGGGGCTTGTATTCCTCGCCGGAGTTCGCGTCGGCGTCAGTGGCTTGCAGACGGAGAAGTTGCCGAGCCTCTGGAGCTCGAGCAAACAAACGAAACGGTTTATTTGGTGTGCACGAGGATGGCGAACGCGGTAGTGCAAAGCAGGGAACAAGGCGGGGTCGGGGCTCACCGAATTTGGTCGCCACAGTTGTGCCCGTCGTCGGTGCTTGTCGGTGAAGACGGGGGCGAGACCTACAGAGTGTGCATGGACGAAAATAGGGCATCAGGAGAAGCGCGAGGTGATGGTGACCAAGATAGTATCTACCAGAGGCAAAGGGGTGGACGAAGCTCACCGGAATCGGCGCCGAAGTTCGTCGATAGCCGCAGCAGAGCGAGCTCGAATCAAGGCAGCCTAGGGGTGCTCGGGTGTGTAGAATGAGGGGAAATGGAGAGGAGGGGGAGGCGGTTAAGTGAGTGTGGTCAAGGGGGCGAATCACTCGCGGAGTTACTTGAATTTACGCGAATCAAATCGGACCAGAAATGGCAGAGGGAGAGAGGGGCGAGGTCAGCGCGACATGTAGACGATGTTGAGGTGGAGATGGGTCTAGGGAGTCAGTGAGGGAGTGGGGATCCTGCGTGGTGAGAAAGAAACGGGGCAGAGAGGGAGAGTGGCCCGGGTGGGCTTAGTTGGGCTGGCAGTTGGGCCTGGGTTGGGTAGGTTTGCTAGGTTGGGTTTGTTTCCTATTTTTTTCTTCTTATTCTTTTTCCTTTTTCTGTTTCTATTTTCTGTTTTTATTCAAAACATTTGATTCAAGTTTCAATTTGAATTCAAATATTTTCCAAAACTTTTCAGTAGGTTTATACTATTTATTAGTGTGTTATTTAATCCAACTCAAATATTTTTCTTGTGATTTAATATCCATCTAAAATAAGTGAGGCATTTTGTCTTTATTTAATTAAAATTGAATATGGTTCATAAACCCATATAACTTTATTTAAACAATCTTTTATTCTTTTATTTTTATTTTTAATCCATTTACTTAGGGATTTGGCCAATGGTTTAAATTGTCTTTTAAATATTTCTTATTTAATTCTTTCTTTATCTTATAAAATCCATATATTTTTATTTATAGATCCAAAATTGGTGATTCCAATTTGTATAATTTTATTTAATATTTATTTATCCTTTTAAATCATTTAGAAACAAACATTTCTAAATGATCAAAAATGGTAAACAGAAATATAATCAAAGCATGGGAATTGATTTCACTCCATTTGGAGCCATGGATAAAAACTTATGATTTTAATAATATAAAAGAAACTAATTCCCAAGGCTAATAAATCTCCTAACTAAAACCAACAGTGCCAGATGCCTGTTTTCCAAATTTTTGTTTCCCTTTCAAAAAAACAAAAGAAATGTTTGTTTCTAAATTTTTATATGGAACAAGGCCATAGTCTTAAAGTGATCTTGGAGATGATTTCTTTCATTAGGGTTTAGAGTTTTGGTTTAACTTTTACAAGTGTTTTAAATTCAATATATTTTCCTTGCAGGGATGCATTTGATTTGTTTGTTTCTTTTTCAGTCAAATTTTTATTCAAGTAAGGTTTTTGATGTTTCCATTTAGAGACAAAAAGTTTCTTTTCACCCTAAATTTCATCATTTGTTTCTTTTGTAAGTTTATTTTTCATATTTCAAAATTTGGAAAATTTTGGGATGTGACATCCCAAGGATGCGCGAGGGAGATGCGGGAGGAAGGCGTGAGGGAAGATCACCAAGAAGGAGGCAAAATTCACTGCCAAGACCGGAGTGTCCGGCCCAGTCCACCCAGACTGTCCTCCCCCCGGAAGAGGCCCCAAGGCGTGGACGTTCTGTGTCCCCCATCGGACTGTCCGGCCTATATCAACAGGATTGTCCACCCCGACAGAAATCTGGTCCGGGTCGGCTGTATCAGTTTGAGTCGTTTGCGTCTTAGTTTCGTTTTCTGGCCGCCCCAGCCGCCCTTATAAGCCCTGGGACGTCCCCATAGTTAGGGTTATACCACGTTAAAACTAATTTGGAGTTGTTTCTTATAAGAACCTCTAGAATTACCCTGTGATCGAATTACCTACTGCAATTGAGTGTGATCTGTTGTTCCATTGGGAATTAGTGGATTGCAAAATACCGTTCATGGTCGATTGTTACGTGCGCAAGAGCGTGGTGTTGTGAATATCCCATAGAGTTCAAGAGATGTTGCATCGGCATCAGGGTTCGAGCGGGAGAGTTCATAGCTACAGGGTAGTTATCTATCATCCACCATCATCATCGCCAAGTGCTTGCTGAGAAGATCGGGCCACCCATATCAACTTGCACACTCACCATGCATCTATTGTATATTTGATTGACACTAATGGTGATGTGCACAAGACAAGATACATCATGATGGATGATGTGTTTCTCTACCATGCACACATGTTTTTCCTTTTATGTATGATGTGTGTAGGTACCCGCACGAGAATTTCAACCTTGATTGAGCACGAGTTGACAAAAAGAGCTCTCGAGAGCATCCCACAAGTGAGTTCAATATCGAACCCAGCTCTGATACCTTTTGCATGATTTGCATTTTTCATGTTGAAAAATTGCTCTTTCCCATGGTTTGCTTGCAAGCATGTTGATGGTATTATCTCATATTGTGACATTCATGTTTCTTTGCTATTGGATATTGATGCTTTGTGTGTTGCAACAAAAATGTTGAACAATTTCTCTTTCCGATGTTTTGTGTGGAACCATAATGCCATTAAGAGCATGTATTGTCATGAGGGCTGATACGTTGGAAACGTATCTACAATTTTTTATGCTCCATGCTTATTTAGTATCTACTTTGCTTTACTTGTCCACACTTTGAGGTGCTTTTTACATGTTTTCTGGTACTAACCTATTAACAAGTTGCAACAGTGCCAGATGCCTGTTTTCTGCTGTTTTTGGTTTCAGAAAAGTTAGTAAAGAAATATTCTCGGAATTGGACGGGACGAAGGACAAAGTCAATAACTTTCCGTGGGGAACAAGAAGTCCAGAGGGGAGCCGGAGAGGCCGGCCAAAGGGGCCAAACCCCCCAGGCGCGGCCACAGGTGGGACCGTGTCTGGCTAGGGTTTGGGCACCCTGGCCGCCTCCCAGTCTCGCCCCTTCGCCTATAAGAAGCCCCTGATACAGAAACCCTGGGAACCCGATCAGAAATCCACAAAACCGTCTGTAGCCGCCGCCACCATCGTCCCTAGATCGGGGGGATCTGAAGTTCTTCCCGGCACCCTGCCGGAGGGGAGATCATCCCGGAGGCCTTATCTCCGGTATGATTCGTGAGTAGTTCCACCTTGGACTATGGGTCCATGTAGTAGCTAGATGGTTGTATCTCCTCCTTTATGCTTTCATGTATAGATCTTGTGAGCTCCGTTCATGATCAAGATCTAATCTATTTGTAATCATGCATGTTATGTTTGCGGGGATCCGATAGATATTGAGATTATTATGTTGGTTTGATTAATGGTTTTATCTTTATGATTCTATCATGTCTGTGTTGTTTGTGATCTTGCATGCTCTCCGTTGCTAGTGGTTATCTTGGCCAAGTAGTTGCTAGTGACTCCAAGAGGGAGTGTATTTATGTTAGATAGTGGGTTTATGCTTCTAGTTTCCAAGGGAAGTGACAATAATCTCTTAGGTTGTAGATGTGATGTTGCTACTAGGGAGAAAACAACGGTCTCTTGTTCATGGAACATGTGGACTGTTTACCTTACACACTTTGCTTAAATCAGTTGTCTATTGCTTGCAACTTAATACTAGAGGGGGTTCAGATGATAACCTGAAGGTGGACTTCTAGTCCTAGATGCAGTTGAATGGCGGTTTATGTATATTGTTGTATTGCCCAATCGAATCTCATAGGATCTTTCTGGCTAGTAATTGCATTGTTATGCCTTGCTCAGTTCCTGTCAATTGCCCCACTGTAATTTGTTTACCCTTCATGCCATGTTGTTTATCTAATGAGAGCACCTCTAGTGAACTATGGACCCCGGTCCAATCTTTACCATTGATACATCTTCCACTGTTACTTGTTTACTTGCTGCAAACCATTACCTTCCATACCATACATTTAATCCTTTGTTACAACAAACCGGCGAGCTTGACAACCTCACTGATTCGTTGGGGCAAAGTCTTGAGTTTGTGTTGTGCAGGTCTCCACGTTGCTCCCAACACCTGTGTGATGTTTCCTTCCTCCTTCTGGTTCGGTAACCTCGGTCTCTACTGAGGGAAGACTTGCTGCTTCCTGCTTCACACCTTGCTCTTGGGGTTCCCAACGAAGTGCTCTACACAGGCGCATCAACAAGTTTTCTGGTGCCGTTGACAGAGGAATCTACTGCAGCCTCTTCCCCCCGTCAACTTAGCACTACATCCAGGGCTTCCAAGTATCTTGTATTGTTGTTGCAACAAACATAAGGACCACTTGCTCTTTCATATGGTTTTTTTGCAAACATGTTGTTTTTGCTCCTGCTTGGGATAATCTTATTCCCATGATATTTTCTTTCGATGATTTGTGTGTGACATCCAACACGTCGAACAATTTCTCTTTCCCATGGTTGGTTTGCACAAATAATGATGTTGTTTTGGATATTCTTCCTTTTGTGTTTTTGCCAAATTCTCCTAGCTTTGCATCAAATATGTTGATCAGATTTCTATTCAATTGCTTTGAGTGCCACACTAATATGTTGTATGGAGTTTTTGAGTTCCCACATTTGATGATGTTCAAACGATTTCCATGCACTTTGACCTTACATATGCATCCTGTTTCCTATACTTGAGTTATGCTAATAGTGTTGTGATCAAGCATGGACATGCCACAAATGACATGCTCCTCTATCACACACAGACATATGTTGCTTGGTCTTTGTTGCATGAAGGTACAAATGCATATGCGTCAACCTCTATGGACCGTGTGTTGACAAGAAGAACAAAAGAGAGTTACCTATGGCTACCCTTCATCGAGCTATATCTACAAGCTAAGGTGACTTCCTTCTACTTGAGGACTTATGCTATAATCTTCATGAATTGGCTCTGCTTTGAGTGTTGCTTCGCTTTTGTCGTGAGCTTTGTAGGATTCATGGAAGGTGAAGGAACATTGAAGTGTTGTCAAGTCAATCTTCCCGAGGACGACTATATGGTGAACCCCAAGATCAAGAATGTCTCTCGATCTCGTCTACTTTGTGATGAGCATGTAGAGTCGACGACAACTCTTTTTGAAGGGGGGGAGGAGATGATGTAGCCTGACCAACGTTCGTTACCACATCAAGGTCTCCAACACATGCCAAGTCGTCATGGACTCCAAAGGTTAATCCTATCCTCTTTGAGATCCCACTTCCTACCCTATTGAATGGTATACTACTTCATAATCCATCCTATGACCATGACAGGTTCACACTGACAAGCACGGAGACTAGGGAGGAAGCCCGGAACCTCAAGCCTGACAAGACGGAAGATTGGAAGAGGAGGAAGAAGACATACCTGACTGGTACTACCGCCCCTACCCAGTGGTACTACCGGCCCTGATGCATCGATCCCTCACCATCGCCACTGGACTCCACGATACCGGCTTGCGGTACTATCGCCCGTGAGCGGTACTACCGGCCGTCAAGACCGGTACTACCACACGTAGAGCTCGTCAACAGTTGAAGCTCGGAACTACCGCTCTGTCCAAAGACGCTACCGCTTGTGCCCGACTACCGGACCCGAGGACCGGTACTACCGGTCATGATAGTGCCTGCGTGCACCAGTTGGGCCATAGACCATGTATTCCCGTTACTTACCTTTTCGCCTAGTTTATCCCCCAAACTACCCCTTGTTTAGTGGCTGGCCTATAAATAGATCCCCCACCCCTCATGTATCTCTTAGGCATAGATGATAGACTAAAGACAACCCCATTGTGGAATCTCTAGTTTTTCCTCATGCCCTTTACCAAGGGGACCGACTATCGTCACGAACCTCGATTGGACTTTGCATCACGCATCCATCGTAGAACAAGGCCTTGGAGTCAGTGTCTCATCTCCAAGTTGTGAAGAACCTCCCCAAGGTGTTCTTCCCTCTGTGATGTGGATTTGAGGGAGCACGTTGACCGATCTTTCCTTGCGAGATTCTATCGGACCGGTGGCCGCCGTTCTGGAGAAATCGTCCTTGTATCATGTGAGTTTTGCGTGTGTTCGTCGTGTTCTTCATGAGATGTGCGTTCACTTCCGTTACCTTTTCCCTTTCCCCTCGCTTTCCCATCGATTTTACCACAAGATCCGTGAAGATCGGGCCACCCAAGAGGTTAACCCCTATCACACCATCTTCTTCTTCTCAACTGTTGTTGGAACCCATGGTTGCTGAACATGGACCTCCTTTGCACGAACCTTAATAAGATGAGTAATGCCTGTCCCACACAACTGACGAACATGTCCATCCTTGCCTCTATGCATACGCACTGATGTCCCAACAAAACGCCTCACATGTGTGCTAATAAAACTGCTCTTGTTACCCCATTGCCCTGGAACATCAGGAGCACAAATATCATCCGTCTGAACAACTGTGTCAACACAAACAACCTTCTGAAGACATGCTTCAACCTCCTTCCTCTTAGCAATAAGAGAATGCACTTCAATTGTCTTGTCACTAACAAGTTCCACTGGCTTGTCATCTACAGGCATAGTTGAAGCAATATCGACATTGTCACATTATGCATCATGCTCTCCATCCTGCTCCTTAGCTAGCCCAGATTTTGTCTTAGCCTTGCGCACCTTCTCCCTATGTACCACCAACTGCACATCGGACTTTATGTGATCATCCTACATAGGCTTCAAAGTCTGTTGTTTGCAACCATGCACAAAAGAATATGTATTTGCTCTTCAAGAATGTGTAACATTGTGATCATACTTCCAGGGACGACCAAGTAATAGCCCACATACCTCCAATAGAAATACATCGCACTCAATCTCATCAACATAATCACCAACAGTAAATGGCACACGCACCTTATGAGTTATCTTCACCATACCGCAGCTATTTAACCACTGTAGATGCTTAGGTTCAGGAATACGCAATGTGGACAACCCAACACTACCACCATTGCCTTGCTAATGCCATTATTACAGCTTCCTTCATCAATAATCAACTTGCATGCTTTTCCTTTGATCATACACTACGTAATAAATTGCAACGCTGGCCCTTGTCAATTGTCATGCAAGCATCGCCTTGTATTTTTTTGAGTTGAAAATTTAGCCCACTCAAGGGTACAACATCCTCAGAACTAACCACCTTGTCCAGCTCCTTGGACTTCTCCCAAAATCTAGTATGCAGGAATTGCTTCAAATCTGCCCAACTAGATGTTGTTATGCCTTTTGCGGTCCGCTCTTCCTTCCACCAACTAGCCACGGTCTCATCCACACGCCGGTGTGCAAGAACAAATTCAGTGCAATCACCAAACTTAGAATCGATCGAACGACATTTGGCGAAACTATCATCCATGTCAGACCTCCAAGATCTAAACTCCGCATATGTGGCAGAACTGTCTAACTTCCATTTTATGTCTACAGAATTAAGTGACGATCCCATGATAATAGTAGTATAGTTAAAGTACACATCATCCGCTCTGTCTATCTTTGCTATTTCCATATTAATCCTCCGCAAATTTACAACTCAAACTGATCAACAAGTAGGAGTAAAATAAAATTTCCAAACGGCCGAACAGACACACGCTTTGCCGCCTACAACTCGCGAAATGAACCCAAAGTTAAAAGAATTTCACGAAATGAACTTTTGGTGAAAGAATTTCACAGAACTAATCCTGTTGGGTAGCGCCTAACGCAAATACGCTATGCTCAACGGTGTAGCGCCTGACTGTAAGGCGCTACACTAGTCTATATATAAAATGTCCATATCTATTTGATAGAGAATTGTGGTGGTTGAGTTGGTTGAAGTCTTTGTTGCTAGTTCAGTAGGTGGTGAGTTCAACTTCCCAAAACCCCACTTTTTATTTTTATTTTTCAAAGGCTGCAACTTTGGTTTTATTGACGTACGTTTGAAAATATATTAATTCTAGCATACTTATTTATTTTTTTAAAACAGAAACCGAGTATGCAAGTTTATAATCTGTTTAAATTAGTTATTTTTATTTTTCAAAGGCTGCAACTTTGATTTTATTGCCGTACGTTTGAAAATATATTAATTCTAGCATATTTATTTATTTTCTTAAAATAGAAACCGAGTATGCAAGTTCATAATCTGTTAAATTAGAAAAAAATGTTTAAATTTAAAAATCCTAGCGATTGTTTTTCTCATTTTCCACGTTGCTGCATTACTACTTTATTACTACTCCATATTTTTTTCCAGATGGTGTTGTTTTAGAGGTCCTTGTATTGGAGTATTACTCTTCTTAGAATTCTGCTTCTTCCTCGACGTCCTCATCCTCACGTTTGGATTTTGCGCCCAATTCCCGTCTAAAATTAACCTTCATGTATTTGTTTTGCAGTATTTTCTCCTCTTTAGTATTCCAGCATTCTAATTTTTCACCCACTTTCGATGATGCGCTGCCACAAGTCCTCCTATTTGTTTTTCTGTAAAATCCATGCCTCGCTAGGCTTTTAAAATTTAAACCATTTTTCTAATTTAAACAGATTATGAACTTGCATACTCGGTTTCTATTTTAAAAAATAAATAAGTATGCTAGAATTAATATATTTTCAAACGTATGGCAATACAACCAAAGTTGCAGCCTTTGAAAAATAAAAATAAAAAGTGGGGTTTTGAGGAGTTGAACTCACAACCTACTAAGCTAGCAACAAAGACCTCAACCAACTCAGCCACCACAATTCTTTATCAAATGGATATGGACATTTTATATATAGACTAGTGTAGCGTCTTACAGTTAGACGCTATGCTATGTACAGTGACACGCCACGCTGGCAAAGAGTGTAGCGCCTTACCGTTAGACGCTATACCGTTGAGCATAGCGCCTTTGCGTTAGGCGCTACCCAAAAGGGTTAGTTCTATAAAATTCTTTCACCAAGAGTTCATTTTGTGAAATTCTTTTAACTTTGGGTTATTTCTGTCCATTCTGCCATGCTAGGCGGAGCGCGAGGCGCTTCCCTTGACCATGACGGAGGCGGGTGTGATCGCCCCAGAAAAACTTGGTCGCGAGTGCGTGCGGGGGCGGGGCGGGGGGGGGGGGGGGGGGGTGGGGGTGGGGGTTGGATTTCTTTTATTTCACGTACAGGAGCTGTTGGGACTTGGTACCGATCCAAATGTAGCAACGGTTCCTACTTTTTTTTCAACACTCGTTGACCCCAACGATCATTTTCCTTCCTTCCCAAATTTCCTAGAGTCCATGCGACTCCTTCGATTCTTTCCCTATTTTTTTTGTATACTCCACGTACGAAAGTTGGACTCACGTACATACCAAGGCAGTAGCTTCAATCGATCGGAACCGTACCAAGGGATCAACTCCTTGGCAGACTCTTAGTTCCCTCGATCCCGAGTGCTCCAGGAGACGCAGGCGGGTGCGATCGCCCCGGAAAACTTTATCGCGAGGCGTACGGCAGGTGGACTTCCTTTTTTTTAAAACTGGAACCGATCGGATCAAGCAGATGTGAAACGTCCGGACTCAAATCGATCGGATCTGAGAAACGAAACAAGTAGTAGATCGTCAGAATTCTGGCCACGATCGGATCTTGAGGCTTGGATGTTGGCAATTCTGATCGGTCACCACCACACGGCCACAGAAGGAACTCGCCGTGACTGCAACACGCCACGAGATACTCTAGATCTGAAAACCAATCTCTTCTCCTCAACTGATCTGTGAACTGCTGGTAGACAATCTGATGAGGGACCAAGCCTGGAGAATCCGGCTGATTCACCCCGGAATATCCGGCTTATCCGGATAGTCCGGCCTGTGTCGACCGGAGTGTCCAGCGTGTTCGGACCAGACCGAATCGAATGTATCTTGTGATATTTTTCAATGAGGCTCAATATTTCTATCTAGTTCAAACAGTCGAAATCAGCATGATCCATAATTGTATCCTCATCATCCTTCCTTTCTTCAAAAAAAGCCGTCCTTGGCTTTGGGTAAGCTGGAAGTGGAAGGAACAAAAAGAACAACGTGTACGAAAAAAATATATATACATAACATGTTGTATCATTTGTGTTCACGTGAATAATATGTCTACTATTCATCAAGCAATTGAAATTGCAGGTATAAGTGAAGTATAAAGAATCATGATCATGTTGAAAAACAAATAGATATATAGTCTTGTTATTTAATATTAAATTCAGTTTTCTCAGAGAAGATCTATGATCAAATTTGTGATGAACAAGATCAAACCAATTCAAACTATGTGAAAACCGAATTGATTCAGGCTATGCTTCAACTGCGCTACTCTGATTATTATGAACATAATCATTTTGTTCAGTATGTAACATGCAACTCAATTTGCAAATATCTATGAAGTATATAGTAGTAGCACACTTATGCAACACGTTGTGTGACAAACACAAGGGGTATGAATCAAAGCTAGAAAGATTGGAACAATCCAACATAGGTAAAGTTAATTTTGTTGGGTGGACTATATCAACTATATGAGAATTTACTTTCATATTATCACAAATTGTAGTATCTATCCCACCATAAATAAATCTTGACACATAGCATGTATAGATAAACACATCAAGTTCAATTCAGCAATTCTATCACATGTAATGCATACGTGATCCACAAGAAATTTTTCATCCATGCTATATTCACCAATTAGATTAAAGATGAAATAAGGAGAATATGTGCTTGAATTCAGACATGAAATTTTAGAAATCTTATCCAAAGCACAACTCATATTCATAGGTTCATTTAGCATGATGGAATACACAAAATCATTAGGTGGTATTCGAGCAAGTCTTTCCTTATGTGTAATCAGGACCACATGTGTAAATGTTGAATGGAGTAAGCTATCACATGGTGCTGTAACATTAGTACACGGCAAATCACAAGGAGGCAGCAACAAAGGAGTAGACTCACAATATGTTGCGCTTGTTGGCTGTAGCTCCAAATCTGTACTAATATCAATAGTGTTTTTCTCACATATAGTAGGCACTGGTATATCCTCCTCAAGTGACAATGCATAGTTTAGCGATACATGTTGTAACATAGATGGCTTCCTTTCTTCAAAAACAACCTGGATATCACAAGAAACATCACCAGGAGTAGAGATGATTATATTAGTAGAAACCTCATTTGTCTCATCAACTCTCACTCTCAGTTCTTTAACGACAGGATTAACATGTGGTTTTATGTTGGTGGTTATAGCTACACATAGGTTTTGACGCCTAATCTAGTGAAATTGCTTAATACGTGTACGTGCTAACCACATGTGCTTATCATTCCAAACGATAGAAGGATCAGAACACTCATTACCAAACACAACCTGAAATATATCACACCTCCTTTTTCCTAACACGATATGGTAGGAGTTAAACTCTATAGGAACGACAAAACAAGAAATATATCTTCTAGGGCCATAAATGGTGAGTGGAACACATGCGATCTGAGTAACTGGTAGTGCATGATCAGAAGTTGCTAACATAAATGGGTTTGGTAATGCACGTGTGTATAATTGTAGCTTGTCAACAACCTCAACACTAACCAAATTTATGAAAGAACAAGTATCAATGGTAGTAGTAGCATGTCTACCACAAATTTTTGTCGTGAAGTGGAACAAACCCGAAGTAGGCACCACTCCTGACTCCTCCTCCCAGAATGTGTTACTGCAATGGTATTGTAATGGGAAGGGATAATCATCGGCATCCATTTTCTGCATGACAACAACACTACTAGAATACATGATTAGTATATTAGTGCAATACACAAAATCTGTTTGGTTGAACACTCAACTCACTCACAACTGAGAAGAAATTAGATCTTACCATTCCAAAGTGAATAGAGATGCATAACCAAAATGAGATCAAGAATGATGCACTGATGTGGTGAAGTGAATATCAAGGGTATAGAGAATGATCATAGGACACACAGGTTATTTATGGTAGAGCTGTAGGTATAGAATCCTAACTACACAGCAAACAAGTCCTAGTGCTGATTGTACAAACAACCAAGAAACACACACGTGCAGATAAATGTGGCAATGCAACTATGAAGGGTGTTGCACTACGCTGGAGAGACACTAGCAAGGCTCAATGTCACAGGCACAAGATTGCTCAATCTACCGATGCACAAAGAAATCAGTAGGCCTCTTGCACAATTCACTTCTCCTTTTTTTTGATATAATCCTTTTTCTTTTTTCTTTTTTTTGCTATATTCTTTTTTTTGTTATACTATGAAGCACACTTTGATCAGGGCCAATTCACAAACACAACACCACAACCTAGAGCAGCCTGGAGGAGCGGAAACTAGTCTCAATGGGCAAGTTCCTAACACCTTTGTATGAATGGCCGTGGCTAAAGGTTGCAAGAAAACAATGATCAAAAGTTTATGTGTCAAGTTGTCGCGGCAGAAAAACAGGGCAAAAACGTGTCGTGGCAGAAATCTGGCAGCCCTGTCGTGGCAGAAAAAGAGGCCTTTTCTCTGCCGCGGCAGAAAAAATTTCTCGCCTGGGCTAAGAATTGTCTGAGGTCTGGCGGCAGATCCTGTCGCGACAGGAAAACGGGGTTTTTCTATGCCGCGACAGACCAGGACTCCAATTTTTTTGTGAATCCGAATTGGCAAAAGTAATCTAAGAGGACTCTTTGCTCGGATCAGATCTGAGGTGATGGCGGCGGAAAAATAGATGGGAATTACGACTAGAAACAAAAACTAACTATTAGAAGAAATCTAGACTGGATCTAACGGAAGAACACGAGCAGCAACTAAAACTCAAAAGCAATGTAATCTAGTATATGGAGAATCTTTTTGTGAGGATTTTCTGTATAGGACGAAAAATAAACTAATCTATGGATGGATTTGTGGATGCTCACCGAGTAAAACGAGGATCTCTGATACCAAGATGATATGGGGTGGCCCGATCTTCTCAGCAAGCACTTATCGATGATGATGGTGGATGTAAGATAATTAGCATGTAGCTATGAACTCTCCCGCTCGAACCCTGATGCCAATGCAACAGATCTCGAACCCTGTGGGATATTCACAACACCACGCTCTTGCGCATGCAGTAGTCGACCACGAACAGTAGTTTGCAATCTACTGATTCTCAGTGGAACAACAGATCACACTCAATTGTAGTTGGTAGAAATCGATCACAAGTAATTCCAGAGGTTCTAGATAGAAACAAGTCTAACCCTAATTGTGATGGCTGCTGGGGTTTAAATGATGGCTGGGGAGCCCCCCTAAATGGGCCTAAAAATAGCCATAACTTGGCCCAAACTGACTCGGTTCAACTCAAACTGATACATACCGACCCATAGATGGGTTCGGTCTACTTGGCGCGCATGCCATATGTCGTGGTGCACCTCAAACGTGTCCTGGCGCGCCACATATCTCTCTTGATCATGCTTGCTCTCCTTATTTCCTCCTAGTGTGTCTTCCATCTCTCGGTCGCCTTCCTCCCTCTCCTCCCGCTGGCGCTAGTACGATAGATGCCAAATATAGTCAAACAATAACACAATGATTTAGGTAGTATAAATTTCTTATAAATCAAAGTATCATGTCCAACTAGGAATTAATTCACCTTGTGATATTTTTCATTGAGGCTCAATATTTCTTTCTAGTTCAAACAGTCGAAATCAGCATGATCCATGATTGTATCCTCATCACTTTGGCCAGGCCCATGTAATTTTCGTGGGATTTTTAATAGCCACTTTTTAGAGTCCGTATTTGAGGAGCAAAGGCCTTCTGGGGTTGGATTCGGCTACCACCTCTATGGATGTAGAGGTCGCAACCTTTAATAAGGTAGAGATCCCTGTGTTTACAATGCTAGTCCCTGTATCAATAGCTAGCATCCACAGTTAAGATGTAATATCAAGATACAAAGGTCATAATACAACTTTATAACCAGGAATAAAATAATTCATTACATCTTACATAGCTCATTTGGCTATCTCATTACAATGCAGCAGAAATAACTATATAGCATGGAGTCCTTCATCTTCAAAGTGCCACAGGCAATCATGTTGGTTGTAGACTTGTAATCCTAATCAACACACTTCACTAACATCAAACAAACCTGCAACATAATAAGTTACAGCCACAAGGGTCAATACATTTTGTATTGGCAAGTGATACTATGGTAGTATAGTGGTATCTATCATCTATATGCATTTGGCTAAGTGGAGCTTAGGCTTGCTTTGCTCAAAATAGATTTTCCTTATCATTTGAAAACACTAAGCTTTTGTTTGTCAAAATCACCCAAGGCATCTCCCAATAGAAATTGGTGATCCTTTAACCCTTGTTCAACCACAAGTTTTTAAATTAGAAATTGGGATGAGGAGATTCTTGATAGCTTCCATGTCTTGATGCTCAAATTGTCCATTGCCGGGGACACGACTAAGTACTTAGATTTTACTCTCTCGAGAGGTGGTGCACTTTCCCCACAAGACTCGACATGCATCGAGACAAGATCTTTCAGAAGCCTTCCCTTAGACCAAAATGGACGCGCTCCAAACCTATCATCCCCTACCACCAACTGTCCATTTGGCTAAGTTATTGCTGTTGGGGATATGCCCTAGAGGCAGTAATAAATATAGTTATTATTATATCTTTGTGTTTATGATAAATGTTCACATTCATGCTATAATAGTATTAACAAGGAAACATTAATACTTGTGTGATTTGTAAACTTAAATTGAAGTCCCTAGTAAAGCCTCTTTATAATACTAGCTTGTTGGTTAATAAATGATTGTGGTTTCCCTATCATGAACATTGAGATGTTATTAACAACAAGATCATATCGTTAGGAGAATGATATGGTGGACATACTCCTATAGATAAGCGTAGCATAAAGATCAAGTCATTTTATGTCACATCCCAAGATTTTCCAAATCTTGTAATGTGAAAATAAATGAATGAAATAAAACTTTGTTTGATTTTCAGAGCCTGAAGAAACTTTTTGAATTCAATTGGAACTTCAAACCAATTTGGATTAAATAAAAATCCTAAAGGGATTTAAAAAGATAAACATTTTAAATAAAGGAAATAAAATATTTTGGAGATACTATTTTTTTTGATCTTTTAATTAAAGATTTGGTTTTCAAAAGAAAAGGTGGATTCATAAATAAAGATTATTTTATGAAGCCAAATTAAACCTTGACCAAGCTTTGGAATTAAAACATTTTTTTTGAATAAAAATAGCAAAGGTTTATTTAAATAAATTAATAAGGATTTAATATCCATTTTCGTTTGAATAAAAGGTTTTACCATTTTAATTAAAACATCAAAACTTATTAAATTATTTAAAATAAGTTTTCCAAATATTTTATATTCTCAAACAAAACCTACTGAAGTGCTTTAGTTTTATTTTAGATTTCAAAATAAATATTTTAATAAAACAAAACCTATTTGATTTAATAATGAAGGTCTATTGTATTTAATTATTAATGGACCATAAAATAAAAGGCTATTTTGTTTTAAACAAGTTTTCAAGTATTCTTTAATTCCAAATAAAACCTACTGATTTGGTTTTGAAAATATTTGAATTTTAAATGGAGATTTTATTAATAAAATCAAACCCTACTTTATTAAATAACAAAAGATCCATTTTATTAATTAAAGCATGGACCCTAAAAATAATAAAAACTATTATTTTGCATTTTAGTTATGTTACTGAACAGAACCAGGTTCATAGCTGCAAAGATTGATAATGGTTTGAATTGATTTGAACCTTGTTTGATTGTTTTGAAATTTAAAAAAGGAAATAGAATTAGAAAAGGAAAAGGATTCAGAAACAGAAAAAAATAAGAAAAGGGTCGACCCAACCCAGCAGCCCAACAGCCCATTCCAGCCCAGCTCCCCCTCCCCGAAGCATTTTCTTCTCCACTCAGAACCACACCCACACAGAAGCTGAATGGTGGCCCCAAACCCCTCACTCTCCCCCTCACTGCCAGGTAGGCCCCACAAACATTGTCGTCGTCCTCACCCGCGCGACCTCCCTCCCCCAAACCTCGCTGCCGTTGCTGCCTTCAATCCGCGCGATCAATTTGCAGTAATGCTGCGCCATAATCTCGCTGTGACTGCACGCTATTAAGCGCCAGCGCCTTCTCCGCCTTTCCCCTCTGACGCCACTCCCTCTCTGCCCCGAGGCTGCCACGAATCGAGCTAGAACTCCCTCGGCTCCGACCACCATCTCCGACCAATTCAGGCCAGTACACACCACCCCTTGCCTCCCTGTGCAACCTAGCAGCTTCCCCACTCCTAGACGTATCTCCCACTATCACCCATTCGACCGCGGGCGTCCCAGAGCGTCAGCTTTGACAAGCTCTGACAGCGCCGCCGTCTGACTTCAACTCCGTCGAGCTCCTCCAGTAAGTCCAGGCCGCCCCTCTTCTTCTCGTTCACGCACACAACTTAGCCTTGGTCCTGCGCACCTAACTGCGTTTTCGTTATGCCCCACAACATAGCCCACGACGACCACCTGACGCATCCGACGCCGTCCTCCACTCCGGCGAGCAATCCTGCTAAGACCAGAACGCCCCTCGCCCGACCAACACCTCCTCGAGCTTCACCGTGACCTCCTGAACCTGGTGAGCATCTTCACTCCCCTCTTTGCTTCCTGTAACCATCATAGCGCCACCGCCTGGCCGTGCTCCGCCGCTAGCCACCGCCGGCGCCGCTCACGTTTGGTCACCACGATGATAGCCGTAGGATCTGGATCGAACGATTACGATAGATCACTTAAACCGCGAAGAGTTACACCTTCTGAGCCACACGATTCATTTAGATCTAACATTCCACAGAGCCGATCCGGCCGAACCGGTATCGACCAATGAAACGGCGACGCGTGGCCAGTATTAGATCTAAAAACAGATTTGAATCTGATTAATTTGCAAAATTCAAACCCTTGTAACTTTGGATCCACACGTCCAAAAATTACAAATTTTATGTCATTGGATTCAGGAGAGCAAGACCTAGCCAACCATGCCTTTGGTTTAGCCAATAGTATCTGTTAGTTTGCTTGTTTTTGTAGATTCTTTTGTGAGCTTGTTTAGAGTAGAAAAATTGTTTAAAATTGAATTTAGGGTTAAAACTTTTGCAAAATGGTTTGTTGTGACCTTACTGACCCTAGGAACCAACCCATGATTTGCAAAATGGATTTGGAAAAGTTTAGAATGGATTTATTGGTTTAGTCCATTTCTAGCTAAATAAAACTATTGATTTGTTTATGAAAATGATTTTGAATAAAAACTATGGAGAAAATGCTTTTGACCAAACCTACTGACCATAAATACCAAGTTTTGAGAAACAACAACTTATTTAGTGAAACCACTTAAGGTTATGGTATTGAAAATAATAATTTTCACCACATAAAAATGATGAAAAGATTTAAAAATGGTTTATAGATAAAACCCATTTACAAATGACTTTGCCACTTTACAAAATGACCATTAGGTGTTTTCAAATATCCATGACCCATTAGGAACCACTTTTTCAAACAAAACAAAGCTTGGCATGCTTGCATGCATTACTTTGACTTTGTCATTTTATGTGTTGATTTGCTTGATTGGTAGATTGAGTTTGTGCCTTGCTTGATTGAATTGTAGTGACTTGAAGAGTGTGATTGTTGCAAGGACAAGGAGTGAACCTATACCCTCTACCAAAAAGGCAAGTGATGCTTCATACTTCTATCCCATTACTTTCACTATGCATTAGTGATTTTGCTAAGTAAAACTTGCATGGATTTTGCTAAGTATAAACCTTACTATAGGAAAACTAGTAGATGAAACCTTAGAGGAAATCTTCCTAAGTTAAGATTCCTATTACTATCAAGCTTAGCCTAGCTAATAGAAAACATGGGTGGAATATATATTCACACTATGGAAAAATATTCTAAGTCTGAGGACTTGTGATTTTGTCTAATAAAATAACTAAGTTAATGAATCACCTGGGTGGAATGGGCTTGCTTGGTGGTTTTTGGTTGAGTGGTTCACAAGGCCATGGACTTGGCTTGTGTATCTCACTTGTGGTATGCCACCCAGGCACAAAGAGATTTGAGATGTCAAATGTTGAGAAGCTTCAAGTGCAACCACTTGGCAATATGGGCTCTGCCATGATCATATAGGTTGCAAGAACTTAGCCATATGGACAGTTGGTGGTAGTGTTTGATAGGTTGGAACGCTTCCATTTTGGTCTAAGGGAAAGCTTCTGAAAGATCTTGTCTTGGGAAACCAAGTCTTGTGGGGAAAGTGCACCACCTCTGCAGAGTGTAGAATCTAAGTACTTAGCCATGTCCCTGGTAAAGGACAATTTGAGCATCAAGACATGGAAGCAATCAAGAATCTCATCATTCAAATTTCTAAGTTAAAACTTGTGGTTTGAACAAGGGTTGTTTGAAATCTTCAATCTTTGATTGAGAGATGCCTTGTAAAGGATCTTCAATCTTTGATTGATAAGAATGATTTTTGTCAAAACAAAAACTTAGTATTTTCAAATGTTAAGGAAAAATCTATTTTGAGCAATGCAAGCCTCAACTCCACTTAGCCAAATGCATATAGATGATAGACTCCACTATACTATTATAGTATCACTTGCCAATACAATTCAAATGTATTGACCCTTTGTGGCTGTAACTTGTATGTTGTAGGTTTGATTGTTTTTAGTGAAGATTGATTGATTAGGATTACAAAGTCTACAACCAACATCTGCCTGTGGCACTTTGAAGATGAAGGACCCATACTTATAGTTATTCCGCTGCAATGTAATGTAATAGCCAAATGAGCTATGTAATGATGTAATAAAATTATGTTATTCCTGGTTATAAAGTTAAATTATGACCTTTGTTTCTTGATATTACATCTAAACTGTGGATGCTAGCTATTGATCCAGGGACTAGCATTGTAAACACAGGGGGCTCTATCTTATTAAAGATTGGGACCCCTACATTTTAATAGTTCAATTGCTATATGCTTTCTGATACATAGTAACCTAATTCCTTCGACCATGAGATCATGCATATCACCTTTACCGGATGGATGCTTTGATGACATCAAACACCACACCGTAACTGGATGGCTATAAAGGTGGCATTGAGTGTTCGGAAAGTATTGGTTGAGACACATGGATCAAGAGTGGGATTTGTCCATCCATATGACGGATAGATATACTCTGGGCCCTCTCAGTGGAATGTCATCCAATTAGCTTGCAAGCATGTGACTGGCTCACAAGGGAACACATATCACGACGAGAAAAGAGTACTTATCGGTAACGAGGTTGAACTAGGTATGCAGAGATACCGACGATCATAACCTCGGATAAGTAAACTATCGTGAGACAAAGGGAAATTGGTATCGTATGTAAGTGGTTCATTCGATCGCAAAGTAATCATAGAAATATGTGGGAGCCATATGAATTTCCAGATTCCTCTATTGGTTATTGTTCGGAGAAGTGTCTCGATCATGTCCGCATAATTCACGAACCGTAGGGAGACACACTTAAGGATTCGACGTTGTTTGAGTAGTTATGGAATGATGAGAAAGAGACCGAATGTTGTTCAGAGTCTCGGATGGGATCCGGGATATCAGGAGGAGATCCAGAATGGTCCGGAGAATAAGATTCATATAAGGAAAGTCTTGTTTCGGAGTTGGAGAATGGTTCCGATGTTTTCATCGGGAATGTTCTAGAAGGTTCCGGAATGTCTGGCACTCCGAAGGGGAAGGGTACATGAATGTGTTATATCAAGTTGGTATGATTGCATCATGTACTAAGTGTCATCGCTGAACAAAATAGAGGGTTTAATCAAATCCTTGTTTGAAAAAGTCAAACGCCAATTTGAAAGTCAAACGGCTGTTTTTGGGAAGTGGAGAGGGAGGTGGAAACCGAGTTGGGGAGGAGTCCCTCCTCCACCGCCGGCCCACTTGGGATCCGAGTTGGGGAGGTATTCCCCTCCCCTTGGCCGGCGCCTCCCTCCTATAAGAGGAGGGGCAGGGCTCCCCTCCTAGCACACAAGATTGCCCCCTCTAAACCTAACCCTAGCTGCCGCCGCCCACCATAGCCGCCGCCTAGGGTTTCTCCCCTAGCCGCCGACTTGGGAACCTCCAAGACCTAGCCGCCGGCCCTAGCACCTCTTCCTCGGCGTATATAAACCCTAGATCGTCGAGGGCTCTCTCATAGTCCACCATACTCGCTCCGGCTTAAGGCGAAGCCCTGCGAGATCTCCCCTCTACTTCCGGTACCACGCCGTTGTGCTGCCGGAATCGCGAGGAGAGTGCTACAACCTCCGCTGCCTGCTGGAACAAGGGAGAGGAAGGTCTTCGTTGAGTACCGAACGTGTGACCGACTGCGGGAGCGCTGCCGGAACGCAGCGCCGGAAGGATCGTCTACGCAATCTTGAGATCGGGAAGAGTACGACTACATCACCCACGAGAATCTGCTCTCGTTAAACACTTTGGAATCTTCAAGGGTGAGTTTTCCATCGACTCGTTGCTACAATCTAGTAGATAGATCTTGGCTTGTTTGTTTGTATGCGATAGAAATTTTTTGTTTTCCATGCTACGAAACCCTACAGTGGTATCAGAGCCGTGTCTATATGTAGATCTGTTGCACGAGTAGAACACAATGGTCATTGTGGGCGTTGATGCTTTTATTGTCGATTGCTTCTTGTGTACTTTGAATCTTGCGGGATGTTGGGATGAAGCGTCCTGGGATAACCTTACATGACATCGTTCATGAGACTTTCTCCACGCTTGACATGCAACTTGTATTGCATAAGTGGCTTTGCGGGTGCCTGTTTCTCCTAGCATAGTTAAGATCCAATTTACAACGGGTGATTAACAATACTAGTATCAATGTTGTGGTTCATGTTCGTAAGTTAGAACGATACTTATTGAAATCCCCAAACCACGTAAAACATGCAAAGAAAGTAGAGGCGTCTAACTTTGTTTTGCAGGGGTGTGCAGTGATGTGATATGGCCATGATTGTGATTATATTTGATGTATGCAATGTTCCTTATTGTAAGTTGGCAACCGGCAGGAGTCATATGGTTGTCTTTAATTTATGTTAAGACCCGCGTGTCTATTCAAAGTAGTTGTAATAGTTGAAGCCGGTCGACGACAACCATGGAGAAGCGTCATTGACCTTGATGCAATGCCGGTGATGATGGAGATCATGTTCGTGCTTGAAGATGGAGATCGGAAGCACAAAGAAGAAAGGCCATATCATATCACATATTATGAATTGCATGTGATGTTAATCCTTTATGCATCTTGTATTGCTTAGTAGACGACGATAGCATTATAAGATGATCCCTCATGCACATGAATTTCAAGTCATAAACTGTTCACCCTTAGTTAGCACCGTTGCTAAAGCTTGTTGTTTCGAAGAACCACGTGATGATCGGGTGTGTTAGATTCCGCAAGTGTATACAACGTGAGCAAGCCAGATTTGCTCATGCGGAAACTAAGGTTTGATCTTGACGAGCCTAGCATGTACAGACATGGTCTCGGAACACGGATCACCGAAAGGTAAAGCATGAATCATATAATAGATATGATGAACATGTCGATTGTTCGCCATTGAAACTATATCAACTCTCGTGATGATCGGTGTTGATGTGGTGGATTTGGTTCGTGTGATCACTAAAACAATGTGAGGGATATTGTTTTGAGTGGGAGTTCACCTAGATTAATTTAACTATTAATTAGAACTCAATTTGTAATAAACTTAGTCTAAACTATTGCAAATATGTTGTAGATCAATGGCGGCCCCTACCATCAATTTTAATGCGTTCCTAGAGAAAGAAAAGTTGAAAAACAATGAAAGCAACTTCGCGGATTGGTTGGATTGTCCTCACAACTGGTAATTTGACCTATGTGCTGGATGCACCGCTGGGTGACCCGCCTGCAGCTGATGCTGCCGACGAAGTAAAGAATGTTTACCTCGCTCGGAAGACTCAGTACTCCACAGTTCAGTGTGCTATCTTGTATGGTTTAGAATCGGAGCTTCAGAAAAGGTTTGAGAATTCAGACCCACATGATATTGTCCGTGATCTCAAATTGATCTTTGAGACTCACGCGGCAATTGAGAGTTATGAGGCTTCTGAAAAGTTCTTTAACTGCAAGATGGATGAGGGCAGCTCCGTCAGTGAGCATGTGCTTAAGATGTCTGGGCACGCAAACAAACTTCAAAGCTTGGGTATAGTGATTCCTAATGCTTTGGGGATTTACCGTGTCCTCCAATCACTACCACCAAGTTACAAGAACTTTGTGATGAACTACAATATGCAAAACATGAACAAGCAGTTGCCAGAACTGTTTGCTATGTTGAAATCTGCAGAAGTGGAGATCAAGAAAGAGCACCAAGTGTTGATGGTCAATAAGACCACCAAATTCAAGAAAGGCAAGTCTAAGAAAAAGGGAAACTTCAAGAAGGGTGGTAAGAAAGTTACCGCGCCGACGAAGAAGACCAGGGCTGGACCTAAGCCTGAAACTGAGTGCTTTTACTGTAAGGGAGAAGGTCACTGGAAGCGGAATTGCCCAAAGTACTTGGCGGATTTGAAGAACGGCAACATCAAGAAGAAAGGTATATCTGATATACATGTTATTGATGTGTATCTCACTAGTACTCGTAGTAGTGCCTGGGTATTTGATACTGGTTCGGTTGCTCATATTTGTAACTCGAAACAGGTGCTGCAGAATAAACAGAAGCTAGCGAAGAACGAGGTGACGATGCGCGTGGGAAACGGATCAAAGGTTGATGTGATCGCGGTCGGCACGCTACCCCTTCATCTACCATTGGGATTAGTTTTATACTTAAATAATTGTTATTTGGTGCCTACGTTAAGCATGAACATTATATCGGGATCTTGTTTATTGCGAGACGGTTACCTGTTTAAGTCTGAGAATAATGGTTGTTCGATTTATATGAGTAATATGTTTTATGCACATGCACCTTTGATAGATGGTCTATTCTTATTGAATATCGATAGTGGAAATACACATATTAATAACATTGAGGCTAAACATTTGAAATCGAGCGATAACTCGACCTATATGTGGCACTGTCGTCTTGGTCACATTGGAGTGAAGCGTATGAAGAAACTACATTCCGATGGACTTCTTGAATCACTTGATTTCGAATCACTAGATAGATGCGAAGCATGTCTGATGGGTAAAATGACTAAGACTCCATTTTCTGGTATGATGGAGCGAGCTACGGACTTATTGGAAATCATACATACCGATGTGTGTGGTCCAATGAGTGTAGCATCGCGCGGTGGTTATCGTTATGTTCTTACCTTCACGGATGACTTGAGTAGATATGGGTATATCTATTTCATGAAACATAAGTCCGAAACTTTTGAGAAGTTTAAGGAATTTCAAAGTGAGGTAGAGAATCAACGTAACAAGAAGATTAAATTTCTACGTTCTGATCGTGGAGGTGAATATCTAAGTTACGAGTTTGGCGAGCATTTGAAGAAATGCGGAATACTTTCACAATTGACACCGCCGGGAACACCACATCGTAATAGTGTGTCCGAACATCGTAATCGAACTCTCTTAGATATGGTTCGTTCTATGATGTCACTTATAGATTTACCGCTATCATTTTGGGGTTATGCATTAGAAATAGCCGCATTCACTTTAAATAGGGCACCATCTAAATCCGTCGAAACGACACCGTATGAATTATGGTTTGGGAAGAAACCTAGATTGTCGTTCCTTAAAGTTTGGGGTTGCGAAGCCTATGTAAAGAAGTTACATCCGGACAAGCTTGAACCCAAAGCGGAAAAATGCGTCTTCATAGGATACCCGAAGGAAACTATTGGGTATACCTTCTATCATAGATCCGAGGGCAAAATCTTCATTGCCAAGAATGGATCCTTTCTAGAGAAGGAATTTCTCTCGAAAGAAGTGACTGGAAGGAAAGTAGAACTAGACGAGGTTGTCGAACCTTCTCTCGAACTTGCAAGTAGCGCAGCACCGGAAGTAGTTCCTGTGGTGCCTGCACCAATAAGAGAGGAAGCTAATGATGATGATCATGAAACTTCGGTTGTAGTTGCTACAGAGCCTCGCAGGTCAACGAGAACTCGTACCACCCCAGATTGGTATGATCCCGTTATGAATGTCATGTTGGTGGACAACACCGATGACCCTGCGACATATGAGGAAGCAATGATGAGCCCAGATTCCAACAAATGGCAAGAAGCCATGAAATCCGAGATTGGATCCATGTACGAAAACCAAGTATGGACTTTGGTGGACTTACCGGATGGCCGGAAGGCTGTCGAGAACAAATGGATTTTCAAGAAGAAAACAGATGCTGATGGTAATGTTACTGTCTATAAAGCTCGACTTGTCACAAAAGGGTTTCGACAAATTCAAGGAGTTGACTACGATGAGACTTTCTCACCTGTAGCGAAGCTAAAGTCTGTGAGGATTATGTTAGCAATCGCTGCATATTATGATTATGAGATATGGCAGATGGATGTCAAAACAGCATTCCTCAATGGAGACATTGATGAAGAGTTGTATATGATGCAACCCAAAGGTTTTGTCGATCCTAAAGATGCTAACAAGGTATGCCAACTTCAACGGTCCATCTATGGATTGAAGCAAGCATCCCGAAGTTGGAATCAACGTTTTGATAAGGTGATCAAAAGTTTTGGTTTTATACAAACTTATGGAGAAGCTTGTATTTACAAGCAAGTGAGTGGGAGCTCTGTAGCATTATTAATACTATATGTAGATGACATATTGTTGATTGGGAATGATGTAGACCTTCTTAATAGTGTCAAGGAATATTTGAATAATAGTTTTTCAATGAAAGATCTTGGCGAAGCAGCTTACATATTAGGCATAAAGATTTATAGAGATAGATCAAGGCGCCAAATATCATTGTCACAAAGTACATATTTGGACAAAGTTCTAAAGAGGTTTGGAATGGAAGATAGCAAGAAAGGGTTCTTGCCCATGTTGCCCAATACGACCTTGAGTAAAACTCAAAGTACGACATCGGCAGAAGATAGAGAAAGGATGAGTAAGACTCCCTATGCCTCAGCCATAGGATCTCTAATGTATGCCATGCTATGTACTAGACCCGACATTGCATATGCTGTTAGTTTAACTAGCAGATATCAAAGTGATCCAGGAGTGGATCATTGGACAGCGGTCAAAAACATCCTTAAGTACTTGAGAAGAACTAAGGATATGGTTCTTTCTTATGGAGGTGATGAATAACTCGTTGTTAATGGTTACACCGATGCTAGTTGGAACACCGATCCGGATGATTCTAAATCACAATCTGGATACGTGTTTATTTTGAATGGTGCAGCAGTTAGCTGGAGGAGTGCAAAGCAAAGCGTTGTGGCGAGATCTTCAACTGAATCGGAATACATGGCTGCTTCGGAGGATTCACAAGAAGCGATATGGATGAAAGAGTTCATTACAGAGCTGGGTGTGGTTCCTAGTGCGCTGGACCCAATGTCTATCTACTGTGATAACATGGGCGCCATATCCAATGCGCAAGAACCAAGGTCACACAAGAAGCTGAAGCATATCAAGCTACGTTTTCACGCTATTCGAGAACATGTCCAAGATGGGGACATAAAGATTTGCAAAGTACACACAGATCTGAATGTGGCGGATCCGTTGACTAAACCTCTCCCGAGGGCAAAACATGACCAGCACCAAACTGCCATGGGTGTTTGGTATATTACCATGTAATCTAGATTAGATGACTCTAGTGCAAGTGGGAGACTGTGGGAGATATGCCCTAGAGGCAGTAATAAATATAGTTATTATTATATCTTTGTGTTTATGATAAATGTTTACATTCATGCTATAATAGTATTAACAAGGAAACATTAATACTTGTGTGATTTGTAAATTTAAATTGAAGTCCCTAGTAAAGCCTCTTTATAATACTAGCTTGTTGGTTAATAAATGATTGTGGTTTCCCTATCATGAACATTGAGATGTTATTAACAACAAGATCATATCGTTAGGAGAATGATATGGTGGACATACTCCTATAGATAAGCGTAGCATAAAGATCAAGTCATTTTAATAGTTCAATTGCTATATGCTTTCTGATACATAGTAACCTAATTCCCTCGACCATGAGATCATGCATATCACCTTTACCGGATGGATGCTTTGATGACATCAAACACCACACCGTAACTGGATGGCTATAAAGGTGGCATTGAGTGTTCGGAAAGTATTGGTTGAGACACATGGATCAAGAGTGGGATTTGTCCATCCATATGACGGATAGATATACTCTGGGCCCTCTCGGTGGAATGTCATCCAATTAGCTTGCAAGCATGTGACTGGCTCACAAGGGATCACATATCACGGGAACGAGAAAAGAGTACTTATCGGTAACGAGGTTGAACTAGGTATGCAGAGATACCGACGATCATAACCTCGGATAAGTAAACTATCGTGAGACAAAGGGAAATTGGTATCGTATGTAAGTGGTTCATTCGATCGCAAAGTAATCGTAGAAATATGTGGGATCCATATGAATTTCCAGATTCCTCTATTGGTTATTGTTCGGAGAAGTGTCTCAATCATGTCCGCATAATTCACGAACCGTAGGGAGACACACTTAAGGATTCGACATTGTTTGAGTAGTTATAGAATGATGAGAAAGAGACCGAATGTTGTTCGGAGTCTCGGATGGGATCCGGGATATCACGAGGAGATCCGTAATGGTCCGGAGAATAAGATTCATATAAGGAAAGTCTTGTTTCGGAGTTGGAGAATGGTTCCGGTGTTTTCATCAGGAATGTTCTAGAAGGTTCCGGAATGTCCGGCACTCAGAAGGGGAAGGGTACATGAATGTGTTATATCAAGTTGGTATGATTGCATCATGTACTAAGTGTCATCGCTGAACAAAATAGAGGGTTTAATCAAATCCTTGTTTGAAAAAGTCAAACGCCAATTTGAAAGTCAAACGGTTGTTTTTGGGAAGAGGAGAGGGAGGTGGAAACCGAGTTGGGGAGGAGTCCCTCCTCCACCGCCGGCCCACTTGGGATCCGAGTTGGGGAGGGATTCCCCTCCCCTTGGCTGGCGCCTCCCTCCTATAAGAGGAGGGGCAGGGCTCCCCTCCTAGCACACAAGATTGCCCCCTCTAAACCTAACCCTAGCCGCCGCCGCCCACCATAGCCGCCGCCTAGGGTTTCTCCCCTAGCCGCCGACTTGGGCACCTCCAAGCCCTAGCCGCCGGCCCTATCACCTCTTCCTCGGCGTATCTAAACCCTAGATTGTCGAGGGCTCTCTCATAGTCCACCATACTCGCTCCGGCTTAAGGCGAAGCCCTGCGAGATCTCCCCTCTACTTCCGGTACCACGCCGTTGTGCTGCCGGAATCGCGAGGAGAGTGCTACAACCTCCGCTGCCTGCTGGAACAAGGAGAGGAAGGTCTTCGTCGAGTACCGAACGTGTGACCGACTACGGGAGCGCTGCCGGAACGCAGCGCCGGAAGGATCGTCTACGCGATCTTGAGATCGGGAAGAGTACGACTACATCACCCACGAGAATCCGCTCTCGTTAAACACTTTGGAATCTTTGAGGGTGAGTTATTCCATCGACTCGTTGCTACAATCTAGTAGATAGATCTTGGCTTGTTTGTCTGTATGCGATAGAAATTTTTTGTTTTCCATGCTACGAAACCCTACAATTGCAACCTATATGATCCAGGCAGATCCCATAATGCCAAGTGGCTGCAGTTGAAGCTTCTCAACATTTGACATCTCAAATCTCTTTGTTCCTGGGTGGCATTCCACATGTGAGAAACACAAGGTTCACCAGTATCCTGGCCTTGTGTAACCACTCAACAAAAATCCATCCAAGCAATACTATTCCACCCAGGTGATTCATTCATATAGTTGTTTTATTAAACAAAAACACAAGTCCTTGACTTAGAAATATTCCATAGCATGAATATAATCGACCCTTGTTTTCTACTATCTAAGCTAAGCATGATAGTAGTAGGGATCATAACTTAGGAAATTCTTCTAAGGTTTCATCTACTAGGATTTCCCATGGCATAGTTTACACTTAGAAAAATTCCATGCAAGTCCTACTTAGAAATATCACTAATGCATAGTGAAAATAATAGGATAAAAGTATGAAGCACCACTTGCATTTTTGGTAGAGATTATAAGTTCAATCCTTGATCTTGCAATAGTCACACTCTTCAAATTTCACTACAATTCAATCAAGGCACAAATTCAATCTACCATTCACGCAATTCATCACATAGAATAATAAAAACAAAGCAATGCATGCAAGCATGCCAAAGATTATTTTATTTGGATAAGTGGTTTATAATAGGTTATAAACATTTTAAAACACCTATTGGTCATTTATAAAAGTATTAAAGCCATTTGATATTAAGTTAGTGAAAATGGCCATTTAAATCATTTTTGTTTTGCGAAAAATGATTTAAATCCAAGGGATATTTTCTAGTGTTTACCAAATATATTTTTAACACAAATGTTAGTGATTTATGGTCAAGTGTTTAATATTAAAACCATTTGCAAAAGGTTTCACCTATAAACCATTTTTATACCAAAGCAATATTTTATTTTGTTGGAAATGCCTTTTAGCAAAGTAATAATTTTCTAGGGTTCATCAAATATATTTTTAAATCCCAAAACTTGGTGTCTAGGGTCAGAGAGTTTAATTCAAATCATTTTCCAAAGGTTTTACTCAAAAAGCATTTTTAAAACATAACCAATATTTTTATTTAACTAGAAATGCTTTTATTCAAAGATTTGTTCTTTAGCTTCACCAAATACACTTTTAAATCCATAAGTTGGTTTCTATGGTCAGTAGGTTCAAAACAATCCAATTACAAAAGATTTTACCCTAAAAATATTTTTAGAATGAATTTTATACACAAATTATACCTACACATGTTTCTGCAAAAGCAACTAAGTTTACAGAAGCAAATCATTAAACAAAGGGCATGGTTGGATAGAATTCTTCTTGATGATTCCATTGATATAAAATTTGCAAAATTTGGACGTGTAGATTAAAAGTTATGAATTTTACAAAATCAAACATCTAATAGAACCTTTTCTGTTTTTAAAACAAAACTCAGGCCACATGGCGTAATCCTATTGGATGGTACTGCTTCATTTGGATTGAGCTATACTGGCCGCAGGATTACATTTAAATCGCATGGCACAGATCATCGCATACCCCTTCGACTAAGATTCTATCGTATCCACTGGATCATCATCCAACGGTTCACAGTACACCAACCATAGATTGGCGGCACTGGCGGAGGGGAGTTGCGGCGGCGCGGTCAGACGAGGACAGTGCCGGCGATACAGGAAGCGCGGGAGAGGGAGGAATAGCTCACCGAGTTTGCCTCGTCGTGCTGAAGGTCAAGGTGGCCGCAGGATGGACAGGAGCGCACAGAGTCGATGTTGATTGCTCGCCGGAGACGCTCCTGGGATCGGGCACGCTCTGGCGTCGTCGGGGGCGAGGTTGTGGTGCGCGCTAAGACAAACCAGGGGTGCAGTTAGATGCGTGCGAGAGAGGGGGTTATAGGAGTAGCAACCAGTGAGGAGGGGGCAGTCAGGTCTCACCGTGGGAGGTTGCCGGAGTGGAAGCAGACGACGGCAGTGCTCGGGTGTGGTCGTTGTCGAGCCTAGGGAACGCGCGCGGGAAAGGGGAAGGTCCTGGCAGATGCGCACGAGGTCGGCGAACAAGTCTGCGTGATCTAGAGCAAGGGGCGCGGTCTGGGCTCGCCGGAATTTGCCCTGGACCTCGTCGGAGCAGAGGATGGTCTCGGGCAAATTCGGCGCAGCCTGGTGGCGGAGGGAGAGTGGGGTCTGAGGGGAAAGGTAGAGGGAAGGGAAGCGTTTTATCGAGCATGGTCGCAGGGAGTAAAGGTTGTGTCACACGAATTCACGATGGCAATCAACAGCAGGAGACGGCCGAGGTGGTCTTCGCGCGGGTGAAGACGAAGGTGAGCTGGCGGTAGGGTCTAGCGGCAGCGAGAGAGAGAGAGGTGAGGTGGGGTCCAGCGGTCAGTGAGTTTGCGGGTGCGTTAGTGAGTGATAGAAAACGATTCGGGGTAGAGGGAGTGGGCTGCGTTGCTGGGCCAGGTGGGCTAGCTGGGTTGGGCTGGCTGGTTTCCATTTTTTTCTTCTCTATTTATTTTTCTTTTTCTATTTCTTTTATTCAGTTTTGATTTCTTTCAAATGATTTCAAACACCACTTTAATTTATATTCTTACCGAACTTTCAGTAATTTCTATTCTGTTCAAACATGTATTTTTAAAGATCATTTTAGAATATTTTCTTTATTCTTTTATGGTTTTTTATTCTTTATTAAAATAAGCACTTTCCTTTATTCAAATAAGTTTTTATTTATCTTTTCAAATTCTTATTTGAATCTTATTTTTATCAAAACCTTTTTCAGTAGGTTTTATTTATTCAGTGGGGGGTTAAATAATTCATTTTGAATTGTTTGAAGTATTTTAATATGATTATTAATCATTTAAATTGGGCAAATGTCTCCAATGAAATCAAATATGGTTTTAATTCCATAAATTTTATTTAGATGATTCTTTGTTTCCATTTAAGTTAAGTAAATAAATTTTATATCCACCTTGGGAAATTCCACTTTATTATTTTCTCATGATTTAATTAATCATTTCTATTAGGATTTTGTCTTTATTCCAAAGGAACAGAATTTGGGTTAATGCCATATAACTTTATTTGAATATTCTAACCCTTTATTTTATTTGGATTATGTTTATTTCATTTTCTTATGGATTTGGCCAAAATTTAATTTGGCTTTTAAATATTCCCTATTTATTTTCTTTCTTTCTTTTTCTCATCAAATCAATATCTTTTTATTTATAGATCCAAAATTGGTGACTTAAATTTTTATAATTCTATTTAATATTTTTTTATCCTTTTATATCCTTTTAGGATCAATTTCTCACAATTTGGTATAGATTTTTGATAGGTGCTTTATTAGCTTTGGAAATTAATTCCTTTTATCTTAATTAATTCATAAGTTTTTATCTATGGCTCCAAATTAAGTGAAACCAATTTCTATGGTTTTATAATATTTTTTACTTATCAATCTTGATCATTTATAAATTTTTGATGATAAATTTTTAGATGGATCAAATCCATAGTCTGGAAATGATTTTCTTCCATTAAGGTTTTGGGTTTTGGTTTATTTTCCAAGTGTTTAAATTTCAAGATGCATTTATGAAGAATTCATTTCACTTGTTTTGAATTTAGTTGGATTCAAATTTTATTCAAAGTTTGTTCAATGTGGGTTTTTAAGTTTCCATTTAGAAATAAAAAGTTTCTTTTCATCCTAAATTTCAACAATTATTTATTTTGTTTATTTATTTTTCACATTACAAAATTTGGAAAATTTTGGGATGTGACAGGCTACCACCCTTAAAAGAAATCTCGTCCCGAGATTAGGGAAAGCTAGAGGTTACAAGTTGGCTTCAAAACAACTAGGGTACTACCACCCTTAAAATATTTTCAACTAGATTACATCTTGGCTTGCTTGGGATCTTGATGAGACTTCTCTGGGCAAACATCTGCATAGTGTCCTTTGTTTCCACACTTGAAACATGTGAAAAGTCTGAGATCCCTCATAGGCTTGCTTGTCTTGTATCTCATATTTTCTGGACAATTGCTTGCATAATGTCCTTGGTCACCACAATTGTAACATGTGACAAGGTTCATTTCTTCATTTATCTTCTCTGGACAAGGTTATATATAATGGCCTAGCTCTTTGTAGTTGTTGCACCACACTTGGCAAATTTACTTATTCTTCTTTTTCCTGGGTTTCTCCAAAGCTAGGAGTTCTTCTAGTTCATGTTCTTCATATCTCACCTCAAAGGTGGGAAAGTCTCCTCGGTTCCTTAATCGATTCCTTGGATAATACTTACGTTTCCTCTTTTGTCCATCAAGGTGATTCTTAATGTATGGAGGTGCAATCTGAGATTTGCCTTTGTCTTCATCCTTCTTGATAGAAGTTGTTTCCTCATGGGGGTTCCTAAACTTTTGATGCACTCCACCTTGTTTCCTTTGTTGAACTATAGGATAGATGGGGCATTGGATAGGTAAATGATTATTTCCTTCACATAGGAAACAAGTCACTTGAGATGTGGGGCATTGTTTAGTTGGATGTTTCTCTTCACAATTAGGGCATTGATCTTCATGCGCTTTGGAAGTGTGATCCATGTCTCCACAAATATTGCAAGCTTGAGTTCCTTCTATAATATCATCCTTGACATCATTGTTGTCACAATCTCCTTGGGAAAGGTTGTCTTTCATGTTGATCATTTGAGTGGTCATCCCTTGCAACAATTGAGATTGGGTTTCCAAAAACTTTTACAAGGTTGGGTCTAACTCATTGTTGTTGGCTAAAAACTGAGTTGTCACTTGGTTCAAATGGGCTTGGGTTGCTAGAAGTTGTTCTCTCATGTGCATCTCTTGGTTGTTGTTGTTGTCACCATTCTTGATGTTGGAGTTTCTTGGAGAAGTCATCTGTTTGGGTTAGATTGGGATTAGAATAGGCAAAAGATTTCTAAGAAGGAAGTCTAATCACACAAAACAATCTCACACAAGCAATGTGCAGGCAATCACAAACAAACATTCCACTCAAACAACAAGTTTCAAGAACATTTTTAGGCAACAAAATATTTTTGCTACACCACATAAGTTGGTGGTTTGATCTAAACTAAACATGGTGGTCCAACTATATGGTTCACTTGAGATCATTCCATCCTTCTTAGTTGATTCTTGAGATCGTGGCTTCCTTGGAAAAATTCTTGTATCTTGGTCCCAAAGCTTCAAAAGTGATGATGGTTTCTTCTAGGTTGTGTTTCTTTATTCTTCAAGTCTTGAGTAATATTCCTTGTCTCACTTGTAGTCTTTAGTGATTTCCAAGTTGAAGTCCTTGGTGAAACTAAAGTTGAAGTCTTTGATGATGTTGAAGTTGAAGTCATTTGAGTTGGTGAAGTCCTTTTCTCATGTTGAAGTCTTTTCTTATGGTGAAGTATTTGCTCATGTTGAGGCCTTGTCCATCAAGTTGAAATAGAAGTGATGTAGAATTAAAACCAAAATGGTTCAGGAAAGAGTTTACAAGATTGTTTGTAAATAAGTTTTGTAACAAATACAACTCCTATTTTTCTAAGGGGTTTTGTCCAATCCTAGGGTTACAATCCTACAGGCAACACAGTGCTCAGATACCATCTGTAGAGGTCCCAACCTTTAATAAGGTAGAGATCCCTGTGTTTACAATGCTAGTCCCTGTATCAATAGCCAGCATCCACAGTTAAGATGTAATATCAAGAAACAAAGGTCATAATACAACTTTATAACTAGGAATAAAATAATTCATTACATCTTACATAGCTCATTTGGCTATCTCATTACAATGCAGCAAAAATAACTATATAGTATGGAGTCCTTCATCTTCAAAGTGCGACAGGCAATCATGTTGGTTGTAGACTTGTAATCCTAATCAACACACTTCACTAACATCAAACAAACCTGCAACATAATAAGTTACAGCCACAAGGGTCAATACATTTGAAATGTATTGGCGAGTGATACTATGGTAGTATAATTGTATCTATCATCTATATGCATTTGGCTAAGTGGAGCTTAGGCTTGCTTTGCTCAAAATAGATTTTCCTTATCATTTGAAAACACTAAGCTTTTGTTTGTCAAAATCACCCAAGGCATCTCCCAATAGAAATTGGTGATCCTTTAACCCTTGTTCAACCATAAGTTTTTAACTTAGAAATTGGGATGAGGATATTATTGATAGCTTCCATGTCTTGATGCTCAAATTGTCCATTGCCGAGACACGGCTAAGTACTTAGATTTTACTCTCTCGAGAGGTGGTGCACTTTCCCCGCAAGACTCGACATGCATCGAGACAAGATCTTTCAGAAGCCTTCCCTTAGACCAAAATGGACGCACTCCAAACCTATCATCCCCTACCACCAACTGTCCATTTGGCTAAGTTATTGCAACCTATATGATCCAGGCAGAGCCCATAATGCCAAGTGGCTGCACTTGAAGCTTCTCAACATTTGACATCTCAAATCTCTTTGTTCCTAGGTGGAATTCCACAAGTGAGATACACAAGGTTCACCAGTGTCCTGGCCTTGTGTAACCACTCAACAAAAATCCATCCAAGCAATACCATTCCACCCAGGTGATTCATTCACATAGTTGTTTTATTAAACAAAAACACAAGTCCTTGACTTAGAAATATTCCATAGCATGAATATAATCCACCCTTGTTTTCTACTATCTAAGCTTAGCATGATAGTAGTAGGGATCATAACTTAGGAAATTCTACTAAGGTTTCATCTACTAGGATTTCCCATGGCATAGTTTACACTTAGAAAAATTCCATGCAAGTCCTACTTAGAAATATCACTAATGCATAGTGAAAATAATAGGACAAAAGTATGAAGCACCACTTGCCTTTTTTGTAGAGATTATAAGTTCACTACTTGATCTTGCAATAGTCACACTCTTCAAATTTTACTACAATTCAATCAAGGCACAAATTCAATCTACCATTCAAGCAATTCATCACATAGAATAATAAAATCAAAGCAATGCATGCAAGCATGCCAAATATTGTTTTATTTGGAAAAGTGGTTTCTAATAGGTTATAAACATTTTAAAACACCTATTGGTCATTTATAAAAGTAGTAAAGCCATTTGATATTAAGTTAGTGAAAATGGCCATTTAAATCATTTTTGTTTTGCTAATAATGATTTAAATCCAAGGGATATTTTCTAGTGTTTACCAAATATATTTTGAACACAAATGTTAGTGTTTTATGGTCAAGTGTTTAATAATAAAACCATTTGTAAAAGGTTTCACCTATAAACCATTTTTATACCAAAGCAATATTTTATTTTGTTGGAAATGCCTTTTAGCAAAGTAATAATTTTCTAGGGTTCATCAAATATATTTTTAAATCCCAAAACTTGGTGTTTAGGGTCAGAGATTTTAATTCAAATCATTTTCCAAAGGTTTTACTCAAAAAGCATTTTTAAAACATAACCAATATTTTTATTTAACTAGAAATGCTTTAAACCCATAAGTTGGTTTCTATGGTCAGTAGGTTCAAAACAATCCAATTACAAAAGATTTTACCCTAAAAATATTTTTAGAATGAATTTTATACACAAATTATGCCTACACATGTTTCTGGAAAAACAACTAAGTTTACAGAAGCAAATCATTAAACAAAGGGCATGGTTGGATAGAATTGTTCTTGCTGATTCCGTTGATATAAAATTTGCAAAATTTGGACGTGTAGATTAAAAGTTATGAATTTTACAAAATCAAACATCTAATAGAACATTTTCTGTTTTTAAAACAGAACTCATGCCACGTGGCGTAATCCTATTGGACGGTACCGCTTCGTTTGGATTGAGCTATACTGGCCGCAGGATTACATTTAAATCGCATGGCACAGATCATCGCATACCCCTTCGACTAAGATTCTATCGTATCCACTGGATGATCATCCAACAATTCACAATACACCAACCATAGATTGGCGGCGCTGGCGGGGGCGAGTGGCGGTGGCGCGGTCTGACGAGGACGGTGCCAGCGATATAGGAAGCGCGGGAGAGGGAGGAATAGCTCACCGAGTTCGCCTCGTCATGCTGAAGCTCAATATGGCCACAGGATGGACAAGGGCGCACAGAGTCGATGCTGATTGCTCGCCGGAGACGCTCCTGGCGTCGGGCACGCTCTGGCATCGTCGGGGACGAGGTTATGGTGCGCGCTAAGACAAACCAGGGGTGCAGTTAGATGCGTGCGAGAGAGGGGGTTGTAGGAGTAGCAACCAGTGAGGAGGGGGTGGTCAGGTCTCACCGTGGGGTGACACCGGAGTGGAAGAAGACGACGGCGATGCTCGGGTGTGGTTGTTGTCGAGCCTAGGGAACGCGTGCAGGCAAGGGTAAGGTGGTGGCAGATGCGCACGAGGTCGGTGAACAAGTCTGCGTGATCTAGAGCAAGGGGCACGGTCTGGGCTCGCCGGAATTCGCACTGGACCTCGTCGGAGCAGACGGTGGTCTCGGGCAAAATCGGCGCAGCCTGGTGGCGGAGGGAGAGTGGGGTCTGAGGGGAAAGGTAGAGGGAAGGGAGGCGTTTTATCGAGTATGGTCGCAGGGAGTAAAGGTTGCGTTATTGACGCGAATTCATGCCGACAATCAACGGCAGGAAACGGCCGGCGTGGTCTTCGCGCGGGTGAAGACAAAGGTGAGCTTGCGGTGGGGTCTGGCGTCAGCGAGAGAGAGAGAGGTGCGGTGGGGTCCAGCGATCAGTGAGTTTGTGGGTGCGTTAGTGAGTGACAGAAAACGATTTGGGTAGAGGGAGTGGGCTGCGTTGCTGGGCCAGGTGGGCTAGCTGGGTTGGGCTGGCTGGTTTCCATTTTTTTCTTCTCTGTTTATTTTTCTTTTTCTGTTTCTTTTATTCAGTTTTGATTTCTTTCAAATGATTTCAAACAACAATTGAATTTATATTCTTACCAAACTTTCAGTAATTTCTATTCTGTTCAAACATGTATTTTTAAAGATCTTTTAGAATATTTTCTTTAGTCTTTTATGGTTTTATTATTTATTAAAATAAGCACTTGCCTTTATTCAAATAAGTTTTTATTTATCTTTTTAAATTCTTATTTGAATCTTATTTTTATCAAAACCTTTTTCAGTAGGTTTTATTTATTCAGTAGGGTGTTAAATAATTCATTTTGAATTATTTGAAGTATTTTAATATGATTATTAATCATTTAAATTGGGAAAATGTCTTTATTCCAATGAAATCAAATATGGTTTTAATTCCATAAATTTTATTTAGATGATTCTTTGATTCCATTTAAGTTAAGTAAGTAACTTTTATATCCACCTTGGGAAATTCCACTTTATTATTTTCTCATGATTTAATTAATCATTACTATTAGGAATTTTGTCTTTATTCCAAAGGAACAGAATTTGGGTTAATGCCCTATAACTTTATTTGAATATTCTTTATCCCTTTATTTTATTTGGATAATTTTCTTATGGATTTGGCCAAGATTTTATTTGTCTTTTAAATATTCCCTATTTATTTTCTTTGTTTCTTTTTCTCATCAAATCCATATCTTTTTATTTATAGATACAAAATTGATGATTTCAATTTGTATAATTTTATTTAATATTTGTTTATCGTTTTATATCCTTTTAGGATCAATTGCTCACAATTTGGTATAGATTTTTGATAGGTGCTTTATTAGCTTTGGAAATTAATTCCTTTTATCTTAATCAATTGATAAGTTTTTATCTATGGCTCCAAATTAAGTGAAACCAATTTCTATGGTTTTATAATATTTTTTTTATTTATCAATCTTGATCATTTATAAATGTTTGTTGATAAATTTTTATATGGATCAAATCCATAGTCTGGAAATGATTTTCTTCTATTAAGATTTTGGGTTTTAGTTTATTTTCCAAGTGTTTAAATTTCAAGATGCATTTATGAAGAATGCATTTCACTTGTTTTGAATTTAGTTGGATTCAAATTTTATTCAAAGTTTGTTCAAGATGGGTTTTTAAGTTTCCATTTAGAAATAAAAAGTTTCTTTTCATCCTAAATTTCAACAATTATTTATTTTGTTTATTTATTATTCACATTACAAAATTTGGAAAATTTTGGGATGTGACAATGGATGGCCGAAACCCCACCTTTTCCTCCTTAAATACTACCCATAGCCATCACTTTAGACTCGGATTTTGTTTAGACATAGAGTTAGCCATGATAGCAACTTCGCCAAGGCTCGAGCGTCGCAGAGGCCTCTTGTACTTCACACCTATACAGGATCCTACCTTTTCAATAAAGCTTTCATCTTAATCCACAATATCTTGATTGTAATATTAGTTCGTGTTCTCTATTTTAGTTAGGAATTAAGACCCTCGCTGGTCAGGCTGATCGTGTTCCCGCAGGATTGGTAAACTCCAGGAGATTGGCCTAGCGATTGCATTGGCGCTCGTGGTCGCACGTGTAGTTGGATCGTCAAGCCCGAACTCCACCAAATCGACTATCACCATCTCATCGAAAGATCAGACACCTTTTCCCTATCAAGTGGTATCAGATTTCAGGTTGCTCGGTGATATTTACTGTTTTCCTAGATTAGATCTGTTTTTACCTATAACCCACAAAAAAAAAGCCAAAAACACAGTTAGAGTTTAGATCCATCCCATCACCAATCTACGCCTTGCATTATCTTTTCTGTTTTGCATTGTTGAATTTATGTCTGCATCATCGCGTCGAGTTGCTAGTCTTAGTGTCTCATCCATTAGAGTTTCGAGTTCTGGTCACATTCGTCACCGTCGCCACGCTCGCAGATCACATCCATCTACACCCACCACATAAACCCTAGCCACCGCCACCATATTCTGTCGCCATACATACCTCCATATACTCTGCCACATAAAACCCTAGCCGTCGCCACCATATTCTGGCGCCAGACACCCTGCCACCAAAATCCGACTCCGACTCCGCCACCGCCTTCCTACCGCGACACAGATCCGATCACCTTTACTGCCGCGACACGAGTCCGAGTTGAGTTATTGTTTCCTAGTTATTTATTTGTACTTTCCTTACTTGTTTCTGTGTTGAGCTAAAGTCCGGTCGCAGGTCCAAAAGGAGAGCAAAAAAATTGAGTAGGGCTAGTCTAAACTATTCTACTTATGATAAAGAATTATATGTGCTGGTTCAAACATTAGAAACTTGGCAACATTATCTATGGCCTAAAGAATTTATTATACATTCTGATCATGAACCTTTGAAGCATATTCATAGTCAAGCTAAGTTGAATCGTCATCATGCAAAGTGGGTTGAATTTATTGAGTCTTTTTCTTGTGTTATCAAACACAAAAAGGGTAAATATAATGTTATTGATGATGCTTTGTCGTGATGTTATACTTTGCTATCTCAACTTGACTTCAAAATATTTGGATTGGAAACTATTAAGGAACAATATGTGCATGATGCTGAATTTAAAGATGTGTTGCAGAATTGTAGAGATGGTAGAACATGGAACAAGTTCGTCTTCAATGATGGATTTGTGTTCCGTGCTAACAAACTATGCATCCCAGATAGTTTTGTTCGTCTTTGGTTGTTACATGAGGCGCATGGAGGAGGATTGATGGGACACTTTGATGTCAAGAAAATGGAGGATGTTCTTGCTGCACACTTCTTTTGGCCACGCATGTGTCGAGATGTTGAGAGATTCATGGCACGCTGCACTACTTGTCAAAAAGCTAAGTCTCGCCTTAATCCACATGGTTTATATATACCTCTTCCTGTTCCTAGTGTTCCTTGGGAGGATATTTCTATGGACTTTTGTTTTGGGATTGCCTCGTACACAGAAGGGGAGGGATAGCATTTTTATTGTTGTGGATCGGTTTTCTAAGATGGCACACTTTATTCCTTGTCATAAAACGGATGATGCTGCGCATATTGCTGATTTGTTCTTTCGTGAAATTGTTCGTTTACATGGTGTGCCAAATACTATTGTTTCTGATCGTGATACCAAATTTCTAAGCCACTTTTGGAGATGTTTATGGGCTAAGTTGGGGACTAAATTGCTTTTTAGTACTACATGTCATCCCCAAACTGATGGACAAACTGAAGTAGTCAATAGAACTTTGTCTACTATGTTAGAAGAACTTAAAATTATGTGAAGAGTGTTTACCTCATATAGAATTTAGTTATAATCGTTCGCTGCATTCTACCACAAATATGTGCCCAAATGAGATTGTGTATGGTTTTGTTTCTCGTGCACCTATTGATTTATTGCCATTACCTACTTTGGTGCAAAATAATTTGGATGCTACTCAATGCGCTGAAATGATATAAAACTTACATAAGACTACTAAAGATAACATAGAACACATGAATGCTAAGTATAAACTTGCTGGGGATAAAGGTAGAAAGCATGTTGTGTTTGATATTGGAGATATTGTTTGGTTACATTTGCGTAAAGATCGTTTTCCTGAATTGCGCAAGTCTAAGTTAATGCCACGTGCTGCTAGTCCTTTTAAGGTGTTAGAGAAAATAAATGATAATGCATATAAACTTGAGTTGCCTGCAGACTTTGGTACGGTTAGTCCTACGTTTAACATTGCAAATTTGAAGTCTTACTTTGGTGAGGAAGATGAGATTGCATTGAGGACGACTTCAATTCAAGTAGGGGAGCATGATGAGGATATCCCATCTATAGATACAACCGCAGTATCTAAAACTACACACATACAAGGACCTATCACTCAAGCTCGTGCCAAGCAACTTAACTATTAGGAACTTTCGTTTCTTCGAACTATTCCTCATATACATGAGAATATGATGCTGTCTAAATCAGATGTATTTCTTACTCTTAGGAATGATGGACAAAGCATGGATGAGAGGGACAAGCATTGGGGCATGGTCATGCATGGAGTTGGTAGCAAGCATGTGATAATTTAAGAGAAGGCCACGGATGAAGATTTCAGAACTTTGAAGCCACCATAATGAAGAAAGAAGGCTTGGATGAAATATTCAAGAATATTACATCCTAATTTCGTCCATAGCTTAGTTGGGTTCTGTGACACCTTTTATTTTGGGCCAGGCCCATGTAATTTTTGCAGGAATTAAAATAGCCACTTTTTAGAGTCCATATTTGAGGAGAAAAGGACTTTTAGGGGGCCACCACATCTATGGTTGGTCGAAATCCCACATTTTCCTCTTTAAATACTCCCCATAGCCATCACTTTAGACTCGAATTTTGTTTAGACATAAAGTTAGCCATCATAGCAACTTCGCCAAGGCTCGAGCGTCGCAGAGGCCTCTTGTAATTTGCACCTATACATGATCCCACATTTTCAATAAAGCTTTCATCTTAATGCGCAGTATCTTTATTGCAATATTAGTTCTTACTTGTTCCCGATTTTAGGTAGGAATTAAGACCCTCGCTGGTCAGGCTGATTGTGTTCTCGCAGGATCGGTAACCTCCAGGAGATTGGCCTAGGGATTGCATTGACGCTCATGCTCGCACATGTAGTCGAATCGTCAAGCCCGAACTCCACCAAATCGACTATCACCATCTCGTCGAAAGATCAGACACCTTTGCCCTATCAGACTTGTGAGACGATGCATTACATGCCACAAGTCAAAATCTATGGTGAAGCCTCATGGTTTGTATACCCCTTGCTCTGCGCCTACTTCACCATGGGAAGACATTAGTATGGATTTTATGCTAGGTCTACCTAAAACTTAGAGAGGGCATGATTCTATATTTGTGATAGTAGATAGATTCTCTAAGATGGCTCATTTTATTGTCTGCCACAAAAGTGACGATGCATCGCATGTTGCTAACCTGTATTTCAGGGACATCGTGAGATTATATGGAGTACCAAGGATGATTGTTTCTGACCGTGATGTGAAGTTTATGAGCTACTTTTGGAAGACCTTATGGGGGAAGCTGAGAACAAAGCTACTATTCAGTACTATTTGTCATCCCTAGACAGATGGTCAGACAGAGGTGGTGAATAGAACATTGTCACAACTATTGAGGACTATGATAAAGAAGAATCTGAGGGAGTGGGAAGAGTGTTTGCCACATGTGAGTTTGCTTACAATAGGGCAGTGCATTCAACTACTCAGCTTTGTCCTTTTGAGGTCGTGTATGGTTTCAAGCCATTGACGCCACTAGATTTGTTGCCTCTACCATTACATGAGAGAGTTGATATGGAGGCATCAAGATATGCTGAATATGTGAAGAAGATTCATGAGAAGACTCAAGAGGCCATTGATAAGAAAGGCAAGAACATTGCTGCTGCAAGGAATCAAGCAATGAAGGAAGTGTTGTTCAACCCTGGTGATATGGTTTGGGTACATCTGCGCAAGGGCATGTTTCCATTGCTGCACCAATCCAAGTTGAAGCCGCGTGGTGCTAGTACTTACAAGGTGTTAGCCAAGATTAATGATAATGCCTACTCGATTTATATACCTATTGCTGAATTTGGTGGAGCTAGCAATAGTTTGAACGTTGCTGATTTGTCACCATATGATGGAGAAGACCTTGGAGCATCGAGGTCGACGCCTTTTAAAGGGGGGAGATGATGAGGACATCCCTACATTTAAACCTGCCCTAGTTACTATTGATGATGCTCCAGCTGCTGCTAACAAGGATCAGTCCAATAAGATTAGAATTGGACCAATTACAAGAGCTCGTGCTAAGCTAGGTGAATTTGTTTCTTAATGAGCCTGATGTTTTAATTAATGAGAATTTTATACTTCCTAAGTCTTTGCATTATTGTATGATTAGGTACATGGCAAAAGAAGGCATAGCACGGAGCAAGGAGCTGAAGCACGTGGAGCATGTCGTGTTGATCAATGAAGCAAGCGCGAGGGAGGAGAGGGAGGAACCGCAAGGAGCTACAAAGGAGAAGATCAACACTTGGCAGAACCTCTACCACGGCAGAGAAACGACTCCAATTCCTGCCACGGGGGATGCCGTGGCACAGAAAGTGGCTGAATCTCTGCCACGACAGAGTCCTGCCGCGGCACACTTCAGACCCGTTATCCTGCCGCGGCAACGGCCAGGCATGTGTGCCTTTAGGCCAAACCCAAGTGGGTAGGTTTGTATCTTTATTGTAAATGTATGCGTTTTGTACTCTTAGTTCAGGCCGCCCATTAGCTCTTAAATAGATGGCACGCCACATCAAGCTAGTTAGACCATGTTAAAATATTTTGGAGTTGATTCTTTTAAGAACCTCTAGAATTACCTATGATCGAGTTATAGTACTGCAATTGAGTGTGATCTGTTGTTCCATTGGGAATTAGTAGATTGCAAACTACCTGATGCAGCCTGTCCTACGGACGCACCTCCATCTACACCACCTAGTTCCCCAAGTGGACCAATGACTCGCGCTCGAGCCAAGCTCCTGCAAGCTAAGGTTAACTCGCTCCTTTCCTCATGTGACTTTGATATACCTTTGGATGGCTTGCTACTTCATGGAACAACGTTATGTATCCTCAGCTATGAAGCAACCGTGCTGCACCAAGCCCTCAAGGAAGAAGGACCAGGAGAAGACGCAGCTGGAGCCCTGCACACCAGAGTCTCCGGTGTACACCGTAGTCTCTGGTGTACACCGTAGTCTCCGGTCCTGTACACCGGAATCTCCGGACCATCCTCCGGTCCGGCCCCAGGAACCAAGCCAGGGATAGTCAGAAGGCCCCTCCGGAGACGGGTCCGGACATTGACCGGAGTCTCCGGCCCAGACCGGAGTCTCCGGACCCGACACCGGAGTCTCCGGACTGCTCAACACCAGGCATGTCAAGGCCTTTTGGGCCTGGCCCATGTAACCCCCAGTTTCGCCCCAACTTCTAGTTTTATCCCGAAACTACCCCTATTTAAGTGGCTGGCCAATAAATAGCCCCACCCCTCTATTGTAAACCCTAGACTTGGATAATTGTAGTTGAAGACACCCCTTTGAGGATCTATCAACTATTTGTCTCATGCTCCTTGACAAGGTGCACCAAATTATCCACAACCTCTTGGATTTTTCCTCGTACGTTCAAGTTGTACAAGTCCTTGGGATCTCGGTGTCTCGTCCCCAAGTAGTCAAGATCTCATCAAGCCGCTCACCCCCGTTGTTGGCCGTGGGAGAGTGTCTTGCCCAACGCCGATCCTAGGGATTGTGTTGGACCGGTTGCCACCAGCGTGAGCTATCGGCTTGTATCATGTTTTCGCGTGTGTGTGTGTTCATCGAGTTCTTCGCGTGTGTGTTCATGGATTTCATCCCCCTCCTCTTTCCACTCGCTTACCCTCGATTTCCACGGGATTCGTGAAAGATCGGGCCACCCCAAGGGGTCACCCCTAACATATTGGTATCAAGAGCAAGGTTGATCACGAATTTCCCCTCAATTTTTCTTCTATCCACCATAAATTCGAAAATTTCCCAAAAAATAGCCCCAATTTGCCTTTGGATCGATCTATCGTTTTGGAGCGTTATTTTTGGTTTTGATCCGACCAAATCTTGTCTAAGGTGTTGGTCCAACTTTTGCCTGCGTTTCCTAGCCCAATTTTGGACAAATTTTTGCGGATTTGAGGACTCTAGGCTTGAATTTCCGCTCAAGAACACGAGCTGATTTTCCACACTGGAGTCTCCGGCCCGGTGAACCGGAGTCTCCGGCCCAGACCGGAGTCTCCGGCCCTGGACGCCAGTTTTGAATTTTCCACTTGTTCTGCATTGGCTAATCTGTCTGCTTGTTGTTTGTGTTCCGTGTACGTGTCACCAACTAACAGATAGCTTCCGCAACATCGCCCGCGCTCTTCGACACCACGGACCCCAAACTATTTCCCGCTCCATCGACACAAGATCATCATCAAAAACTAAGGTATAACTTGTGTTAACCCTTGTAGCCATATCTTCCTGTGTGTGTACCTATCCTATGAGAGCAACTCATTTTATGTTTGTCTAAGCATTGTGCACTTGACATTGGAAAGTGAGAGTGTGAGGGAAAATACAAAAGTTATCATAGTAGTATAGAAAGGGAGAAAAAGAATCAAAAAAAAAGAAGAAAAAGAAAAATAGAAAGATACATAGTCTCCCAATACAAAGAGAGTATCAAGATTGTAAGCAAACGATAGAGGAAAAAAGCGCGCCAAGGCAAGTGCACAAATCCGTTGCTTACCCTCTTTTGGCAAACGAGTTGTGGCCTCTCCTTGAGTTGGCACGCCAACCGAGTGTAGTCTTCGCTAGGACCTTTTGGGCTCACTTACATAGTCGTGCTAACCCCATTTTTCTCCACGCGTGTGTGTAGTCGTAGGTTCTCGTCACTTTTCGAGTTGACCATCACCTTTTGACTTGAGTTTTGTTGGATATTACCCACTTTTGACTATCCTTTTCGTTTGGTTGGTTCTTTGGCTTTCCACACTCCTTTCCACCAAAAGCTTTTGAGAGTGTAGTTCCTTGTGTGTGAGTCTCTTTGCGATTTCACTTTGCAAGCTCTTAGCTCTCTTGTGTGGCAATTGGTTTGATACAATCTCCAAGGTGAGGTAAAAGGCTAACTCCCCACGTTTATCCTCCATATACAATCCTTGTGGCTTTGCATTATGGACAGGAATGGCGAGTCGTCCCAACCAACGCCACCTCAAGAGGAAGACGCACAATACATGACAAGGTGGGATCATTGGAAGATCCGTGGAGAATTCAACTATCGTTGTGACGCCCTTGAGCGGCGCCAAGATGAACAATTTAGCGAAACCCGAGTGGAGTTCAAGAGCATCGACAACCGCTTCGAGGAGGTCCGAGGACAAATGCATGCTATGCATCATAACCTCGGCCATCAAAATGAAGCTCTTGGTCGCGCCCTCGCCGCAACAGATGAGAATCAATAGATGGGATGTACACATCATGCTCCCCTTCTTGAATTGAAGTCGTACTTGATGCAATCTCATCTTCCTCACCAAAGTAAGGCTTCAAATCTGCAATGTTAAACGTAGGAGTAACCGTACCAAAGTCTGCAGGCAACTCAAGTTTATATGCATTATCATTTATTTTCTCTAACACCTTAAAAGGACCAGGAGCACGTGGCATTAACTTAGACTTGCGCAAATCAGGAAAACGATCTTTACGCAAATGTAACCAAACAAGATCTCCAATATCAAACACAACATGCTTTCTCCCTTTATCCCCAGCAAGTTTATACTTAGCATTCATGTGTTCTTTGTTATCTTTAGTAGTCTTATGTATGTTTAATATCATTTCAGAGCGTTGTGTAGCATCCAAATTATTTTGCACTGAAGAAGGTAATGGCAATAAATCAATAGGTGCACGAGGAACAAAATCATACACAATCTCAAATAGGCACATCTTTGTGGTAGAATGCAGCGAACAATTGTAAGAAAATTCTATATGAGGTAAACACTCTTCCCACAATTTTAAGTTCTTTAAAACAACCTGCAACATAGTAGACAAAGTTTTATTCACTACTTCAGTTTGTCCATCAGTTTGGGGATGCCATGTAGTACTAAACAGCAATTTAGTCCCCAACTTAGCCCATAAACATCTCCAAAAGTGTCAAAGAAATTTAGTATCACGATAAAAAACAATAGTTTTTGGCACACCATGTAAACGAACAATTTCACGAAAGAACAAATCAGCAAGATGCGCAACATCATCCATTTCATGACAAGGAATAAAGTGTGCCATATTAGAGAACCGATTCACAACAACAAAAATACTATCCCTCCTCTTTTGTGTACGTGGCAATCCCAAAACAAAATCCATAGAAATATCCTCCCAAGGAACACTAGGAACAAAAAGAGGCATATATAAACCATGTGGATTAAGGCAAGACTTAGCTTTTTGACAAGTAGTGCAGCGTGCCACGAATCTCTCAACATCTCGACACATACGTGGCCAAAAGAAGTGTGCAGCAAGAGCATCCTCCGTTTTCTTGACACCAAAGTGTCCCATCAATCCTCCTCCATGCGCCTCCTGTAACAACAAAATACGAACGGAACAATCTGAAATGCATAGTTTGTTAGCACGGAACACAAATCCATCATTGAAGACGAACTTGTTCCATGTACTACCATCTCTAAAATTCTGCAACACATCTTTAAATTCAGCATCGTGCACATATTATTCCTTAATAGTTTCCAATCCAAATATTTTGAAGTCAAGTTGAGATAACAAACTATAACGGCGTGACAAAGCATCAGTAATAACATTATCTTTACCCTTTTTGTGTTTGATAACATAAGGAAAAGACTCAATAAATTCAACCCACTTTGCATGGCGACGTCTCAACTTAGCTTGACTATGAATATGCTTCAAATATTCATTATCAGAATATATAACAAATTCTTTAGGCCATAGATAATGTTGCCAAGTTTCTAATTTCCGAACCCACGCATATTATTCTTTATCATAAGTAGAATAGTTCAGGCTATCCCCACTCAGTTTCTCACTAAAAAATGCAACATGTTTTCCCTCTTGTAATAACACACCTCCCAAACCAATTCCACTAGCATCACATTCAAGCTCAAAAGTCTTATTAAAATCAGGAAGTTGGAGTAATGGAGCATGTGTTAACTTATCTTTCAATATCACGAAGGCCTGTTGTTGTGCATCGCCACAAACAAAGGGCACATCCTTCTTGGTAAGTTCATACAGCGGCGCGGAAATTGATCCAAAGTCCTTCACAAAGCGCCTATAAAAACCAGCGAGGCCAAGAAAACTCCTCACTTGTGTGACTGTCTTGGGCTGCGGCAAATTCTCAATAACTTCAATCTTGGCTGGATCCACTTTAATACCCTGTGATGTAACAACAAAACCAAGAAACGCAACTCGATCGGTGCAAAAGGTGCACTTCTCAAGATTACCAAACAAACGTGCATCGCGTAAAGCATTGAAAATAGCACGTAAATGTTCCAAATGATCCTCTAAAGATTTGCTATAAATCAGAATATCATCAAAGTAGACTACCATAAAACGTCCAATGATAGCACGTAAAACTTCATTCATTAATCTCATAAATATGTTGGGTGCATTAGTTAAACCAAATGGCATCACTAACCACTCATATAAATCGAACTTAGTTTTAAATGCAGTTTACCATTCATCTCCCAATTTCATACGAATCTGGTGATAACCACTATGCAAATCAACTTTCGAAAACATGGTAGAGCCACTCAATTCATCAAGCATGTCATCTAAACATGGAATAGGATGATGATATCTAATAGTAATATTATTGATAGCTCTACAATCAGTACACATGCATGAAGAACCATCTTTCTTAGGTACCAAAATAATAGGAACAACACATGGGCTAAGGGACTCACGAATATGATCTATGTCATGTAGTTCCTGAATTTGGCGTGGTATCTCCTTTGTCTCCTCTGGATTGGTTTGATATGGCGCGCGGTTGGGCAACGTAGCACCAGGAATTAGATCAATTTGGTGCTTAATTCCTCTAATAGGAGGTAGTCCTGGTGGCATCTCAGTGGGAAAAACGTCCTCATATTCCTGCAAAAGGTTAGCAACAGCAGGTGGATAAGAAGGAGGCATATCCTCAAATGAAAACAAAACCTCTTTGCAGATAATTGCATAACATTGAGTATTGTTTACATCTAGTTCAACCATATCAATTTTATTTGCAAGCATACATGGACTCTTCAAACGAATTTTAGTAGCATGTTTAGAATCAGATTTAGTGTTCTTTGGTGATACAAAATCTCCAGCAACAATATGATTCTCACTTTTAGTTTTCTCCTCATTTTTAGATCTACTAGCTCTAGCAAGATCATCTTTTAAAATCTGTTCAGGAGTCATAGGTGTTAGACCAATTTTCTTTTCATCATGCATAAGAGAATAGTGATTAGTTTTGCCATTATGAATAGATTCTCTATCAAATTGCCAGGGGAAACCAAGTAACAAAGAACAAGCTTGCATAGGTACAACATCACAATCAACAAAATCAGAATATGTACCAATAGTAAAATGCACGCGTACTGTTCTTGTTACCTTGATCTTGCGAGAACTCTCAAACCATTGGATGTAATATGAATGTGTGCATTGTCTTGTTGGAAGTGCAAGCTTCTCTACCATGTTAACACTAGCCAGATTATTACAACTCCCTCCATCAATGATTATCCTTATAGCTCTTTCCTTGACAATGCCGCATGTTTGGAACAGGTTGTGGCGTTGATCATGCTCAGATTTTCTCAATTGCACACTCAACACACATTCTGCCACTAAGCTCTTGTATTGATCAGCAGTTTCAGCCCCCATTATCTCTGTCACTTCTTCAAAATCAGAATTATCTCCATCTCAAGCAGAAATAAGAGCTAATGTATCTTCACCAAAGTCACTTGTTGAATTATATTCACCATCATCATGCACCATCATAACACGCTGTTTTGTGCACTGTCGCTCAATATGACCATAACCCCAGCACTTGCGGCATTGTATATCCTTTGTTTTGCCTGTGGAAGCCATAGAAGATGCACTACGAGCATGAGCATTGGATGCCGGTGGAGGAGCAGCTGAAGGAAGCCTTGTGGTGGCTTTGGATGTGGTAGAAGCTGGTGGAGTATCACAAGAAGAAGGGGCTGATTGTCAGGATGTCCAAGAGGATGTGCGACCTGTAGAATTATTAGTCCTCTTCCATGGTGTTTGGCGATCCTACACTTCACGTTCAGCTTTGCAAGCAAGATGAAACAAACGAGTGATGGTATTATATTCCTTATAGTCTAATATGTGTTTAATATCCTTGTTTAATCCACCAAAGAAATGTGCAAGCATTTGTCCAGTAGTTTCAAAAAGACCACACCGAACCATCCCCGTTTGCAATTCCTAATAATACTCTTCTACAGAATTTTTCCCTTGTTCTAAACGTGTTAGGTTCTTTAGTAAATCACGTTGATATGTAGGAGGCACAAAACGAACATGCATAGCAGTTTTTAAAGAATTCCAAGTACTAGGAATAGTAGTAGGATTTAAGCGACAATATTCAGACCACCAAAGGGAAGCAAATTTAGTAAATTCATATGTAGTAGCACTAACACGCATATTCTCAGGATATTTTAAACATGCAAAATGTTGTTCTACATCCATCTCCCATGTAAGATATGCATCAGGATTATATTTACCCTCAAAAGATGGAATATTTAATTTAAGCTTTGCAACATGATCATCATCACGTACCAGTGGGCGAGCATTGCGGTGGTAATGTCGGGGTTGGCCAGCAGGATGTGGAGGTTTTTCAACCTCCTCGTCAAACAGATCGTCGTCGTCGAAGTCGTAGTAGTACCTGTTGTCTTCCCCCAAGGTTGCAGCAGCAGCCGTGTTGGAAGCCTGAGGTGCATCAGCTGCAGTAGTAGGAGCCTGAGGTGCGGCGGCAGCTGAACTAGCAGTAAGACCCATGATCGGAATGCGTCGTGCGCCCTGCCGAGATGCAACCGGAGCAGGGGCGGGTGCAGGTGCAGGCAATCTGTCCAAAACCTCCTTGAACCGAGCGTCTAACTTGTCGTTGATGGATTTCTCGAGTCCTTCGATCTTTTCCATGGTGGTGGTGAGCTTGTTGTCAAACTCCTCTAGTCTTGCATCCACATCTTCAGCGCGTCCTACCAACAGACCGGAGAAGTGGGCATGTAGCTCTTGGTTCGTCATCTTTGCGGGGTCACGCGAAGTATCTACCATGATTAGTCGTTTAAAAATCACAGGTGTATATGCCTATAAATACGGAAATATGATGGGAGGCATGTGTAATCCGTCAAGCAATATACAAAGCCCTTACAAGTTCTTACCAAACAGAAGGAAAACGGCGATGTGCAACCGCAAAAATCAGTAGTCTAGGGATTGAACCAAGCGATTACCAGGAGTCGAGACACTGCACGTGGAGAAATCTGTGGTGCTCTAGGAAGGCTTAGCAAAAGGGTTAGGAATTATCAAAACAACAATGCAAAGTTGAAAATATGCTCAACGACGGTACCGTGCTGGTCCTAGGCTAGACCGTATTAGAGACACGAGCCTAGAGCACTAACAATGTCACGACGCGGCACAACTAGCAATGATATGATGATATGGCGCCCTGAAAAGCGAATCAAGATGTCAAAAATCACTATGATGGCGATTGTCTAGAACTGATCTACGGGGTCTAAAAACTGGATAGCCCCGATTTTTCTGTCGAATTTTGTGTGTGCTCTGAAAAGCGCGCAGGTGCCAAAAAATGTCACTATAATGGCCGATGGAGAAAAGTGATCCCCAAGGTAAAAAACTAGTATAGCCAGAATTATTTTTGCTCTCCTTATGGACTTTAGCTCAACACGGAAACAACAAGTAAGGAAAGGAAAACGAAATAACTAGGAAACAATAACTCAACTCGGACTCATTCCGCGGTAGGAAAAGTTATCAGATCCGTGTTGCGGTAGGAAGGCGATGGCAGAGTCGGAGTCGGGTATTGGTGGAAGGATGTATGGAGGCGAAATATGGTGGTGGAGGCTAGGGTTTTATGTGGTAGAGTATATAGAGGTATGTATGGCGGCAGAATATGGTGGCGGTGGCTAGGGTTTTATGTGGTGGGTGTAGATGGCGGTGATCTGCGAGCGTGTTGGTGGTGACTACTGTGATCAGAACTCGAAACTCTAAGGGACGAGACACTAAGACCAACAATTTGACGCGACGATGAAGACACAAATTCAACAATGCAAAAACTGAAAAGATAATGCAAGGCGTAGATTGGTGATGGGATGGATCTAAACTCTAACTGGGTTTTTGGCTTTTAGTGGGTTATAGGTAAAAACAGATCTAATCTACGCAAACAGTAAATCTCACCGAGCAACCTAAAATCTGATACCACTTGATAGGTTAAAGGTGTCCGATCTTTCGATGAGATGGTGATAGTCGATTTGGTGGAGTTCAGGCTTGACGATCTGATGTAGCCCGTCCTACGAACCCTACTACATCTACTCCTACTGACATGGTTATACCCCACGGGTACATGATCTCAGCATACCTGGTCCACCCCAAGGAAGGCCCACGGCAACTATATGCCAGCCCATGAAGATTTTCGGGTGGCCAAGGCCCATGACGCTTTTGGATCCTTGGAGAGCAAGACTAGAGTAGATAGGAAATTCAAAGGGGTAAAACCCTAGAACCTGTAACCGACTAGGTTTCTGCCCGGGACCTGCCCGAGTCTATATAAAGGCTAGGAGGGCACGACCTAGATCTCTCCTCATACTTTCGCATACACACCTCCACTCCAGATTGCATCTACGCACCCTGTAACCTTCGGTTTCGCCGTAATCAAGAGCAGACAAGCAGGAGTAGGGTTTTCCCTCCGGGGGCCTGAATCTGGGTAAACCTTGTGTCCCCGTGTTGCTTGTTTGCTAACCGTTCCACGATCTTCAGCATCCCCATCTTCTCCAAAACCCAAGTCCATAACAATGGGCATTGATGAGATCAAACCTCGTCAATTGACGCCGTCTGTGGGAACCGGGGGCGCTGATTGTGCGATCGTGACAGTCCCAACCCGATCGATCTAAAACTCTGTGGCGACGGAGAGTCACCTCCTCTTCGGCGCTTTTGACTTCACCGCCCACTCACCGGCCACCATGAAGGACTTCGAGCCCATAGGCGACGGACTCGAGATCCTGTTCGGGAGCTTCTGCTTCCAGGTGGGGCAAACTGGCACCCTCCGCCTCCCTGAGCGGGTGCCCCTACCATCAATCAGTCCCGCTTCATGGACCCCGCACCCGTGCTACGGACAACATCATCAACAGATGATTCCTACGACAGCAGTAGCTACAACTCCGACCTGTGTGATCCGCCATTGGATGAAGGGACCTACGGTTCTGGATCCGAAAGCTATGGCAGCAGCAGACCAATCTACGAGCGCTACCAATGCGCCGTAGTCATCTAGAGCGACGTGGACCAGCAGGCGCCCAACCCGCCGCCCAACCCGACACCTAACCCGCCAGATCGAAACGGCGGGAATAGAAGAAGCAAGTCCCCCCCACCCGAAGGGGAAAACAACGGCCATGTCATCCGCCTTAGCAAAGAAGGATGGGCTCAGGCACGCAACGCCGTGGCAGGCAACATAGTCCTGCCTGCAGACTCCTCCCGGGATCTGCTGATGGCCTACCATTTGCTCCTGATCAAGGAGCACAAGAAGCAGGTCAAGATGCAGGAAGTGTTTGACAAACGCAAGCAGGCTGCCTCAGAGTCCAGCGCGTGACGAGCCGCGCTCTCCGCCATGGGCATCGGCTCCAGCTCAAACGGCAACCAAGGCAACAAGCATCGCTCTCGGATGGAGAACATGGATCCCAAGGAGCGCCGTGAGGTGACCTGAACCCTCCACACATCCTTCATGGAGATGGACGCCGACGGCAACGTCATCCCAAAAACGCCGCAGGCTGCGATCATGGCAGCAACTGCGTACCTCGCGGCCCACCCACCACCGGAGGGGGACCGGAAAAGAGCCATGCACAAGTCCACACTTACCGGACTCAGACTCGTCAGAGCTGCGCTCCACCAGGAAGCTCCCACGAAGCCGAAGAATAAAGCTCCGGTCAGGTTCGACCGCAGCCCCACCCCTTCATCCGAAGAAGAGGAACATGACCTTCCTCGAAGGAAGAAGAGTTCACGTCACCGCAACCGCGACTACGACGCCAGAGACGCGCTCACACAGCGCAAGATCGACAAAGCGCGAGCCAAGCGCGCATGCTCGTCTGAATCCGAGATGGACGAAAGACGAAGGAGAACTCTGCGGGGCCCGATGCTTCAGCAGATCTGTTCGACGAACAAAGATGCCGCGCAATTTCAAGCTTCCTTCGGATACTCCGAAGTTCGACGGCACACAGGATCCAAAGGCATGGCTCAGAGACCACCTGTCATCCGTCAAATTGCACGGCGGAAACAAGGAAACCGCCATGCAATGCCTTCAGCTGCAGCTGACAGAGCGCTCCGGATCTGGCTCAGCAGCCTATCTTCAGGGTCCATACGAAGTTGGGATGAGCTAGCTTACAGCTTCATCCGAAACTTCAAGGGCACCAGCAAGAGGCCCGCCTTAATCGAGGAGTTGCAGGCCTGCACTCAACAAACGGGCGAATCCATTCGCTCGTACATACTATGCTGGTCCAACACCAAGAACTCCACAACGCACATCTCCGAAGAGAGGGCCATCGACGCCTTCAGGGACGGCTTCAAGCGCCAAGACTTCAAGGAGGAACTCGGGCGCGTCAAGCCCAAAACACTCGACCACCTCATGGACATCGCCAACAGGTGGGCTGACGGCGAAGATTCCATTCACCGAGCACAATCGGAAGAAGAGGACGACTACGGCCGACGACGAGAGCGCCGTAGCAAGAGAAGATCGCGCGTCTATGATGATCGCGATGGACCCGACATGGTCGCGGCCGGCTACGCCGATCGCCGCAACGATGCCAACCGCAACAGCGGAGGATACCGCGGAGGAAACTTCCACGATGGAGGACGCCCGGCGCAGTCGTGGCAGCGCCGCGACCGCGAGAACGGACCCTCCGCATACGAAAAACTTTCAGGTCCATGCACCATCCACTTCTACATCGACAAGCAGGATGGCAAGAAGAAGGCAAGCCACATGCTCAAGGACTGCCGCGAGTTCCAGAAACTCAGCGAGAGCATGGTCCAGATGAGGCAGCAAGCTCCACTTCCTGGATTCGGGAACGCACCCGCGCCAGGTGAGATAGCGCATGGAGCTCCCCCACCGCCACCTGTAGGAGGCCCGAACCAACCAGTCGCACCAGCGTAGAACAACGCTGGGAACGGGTATCCCCCGCCGAAAGGAGCACTGATGATCCAGAAGGGGCGCCCCACGAATAGGGTGCAGAAGAAAATCACCCGACAGATCAACCTGGCCGTGGCAACTCCACCCGCCATCCCTGAGTACCTCACCGGATCAGAGTCCTGCATCACGTTCAGTCGTTCGGATCACCCTTGCCAGATCCCTCGCGCAGGTCATGCTGCCCTGGTGCTGGAGGCACAGATCGGAGGTTTCGAGATGAGCCGCGTCTTCATGGACGGCGGCAGCGGCATCAACCTGATTTTCGCAAGTACTCTAGCAGCAATGCGGATCCCGCAGTGCAGCCTGGAACAGTCAGACACAACGTTCCACGGCATCGTCCCAGGAAAGGGCATATTCCCCCTGGGCAAAATATGGCTCGACGTCATCTTCGGCAAGCCGGACAACTTCCGACTCGAGCGACTCAAATTCGAAGTGGTGGACTGGCCATCACAGTACCACGCCATCCTCGGGCGTGTAGCATTCGCAAGGTTCTTGGCTGTCCCACACTATGCATACCTGCTACTCAAGATGCCAGGGCCGAAGGGAATCATCACAATCCACGGGAGCTTCACCCGATCGGACCAATGCGACAGGGATTTCAACAGAATCTCCCAATCATTCGGCATGCAGGAGGAACTCGTAAGGCTCCGCGAGGTGACGGACAATGGGGCACCCCCAGTCGCACGACAAAACACACCTCACATGTCCTTCGACTCCACCGTCAGCACAAAGAAGGTGCAGGTCCATCCGACGGATGCCTCCAAGATGGCGCTGATCGCCAACGACCTCAGCCCTGCATAGGAAAGCGCGCTCGTCGAATTCCTCCATGACCGCTGGGAAATCTTCGCCTGGTGTCTTGCGAACATGCCAGGAGTTCCCAGGGAATTCGCCGAGCATGCACTCAACGTCTTTCCAGACACCAAGCCCGTCAAGCAGTCCATCCGGAGACTGTCCGAGCCACGGGCCGAAGCCATCGGGAAGGAAATAAACAGGCTACTCGCCGCAGACTTCATTAGGGAGATCAAAGAAAGCGAGTGGCTCGCAAATATAGTGATGGTTCCCAAGAAGGACACGGATATCCTGCGGATGTGCATGGACTTCACGTAGCTGAACAAGCATTGCCCAAAGGACCACTTCCCTCTTCCTCGGATCGACCAGATCATCGATTCGACCGCAGGATGTGAGAAACTCTCCTTCCTCGACGCCTACTCAGGCTACAACCAAATTCGACTCAAGGTCGAAGATCAAGAGAAAACAGCGTTTATCACACCGTTCGGAGTGTTCTGCTACAACAAAATGCCCTTCGGGCTAAATAACGCAGGTGCCACGTACCAGCGATGCATGCATGCATGCCTCAAGGACCAGATCGGTCGCAACGTCCAAGTCTATGTCGATGACATAGTCATCAAAACCAGGGAGGCGAGAACGCTCATCGACGATCTCCGCGAGACGTTCGATAACCTCGATCGCTACAGGATCAAGCTCAACCCCGAAAATTGCGCCTTCGGCGTCCCATCGGGTCAGCTGCTTGGGTACTTCATCTCTCAGCGAGGGATTGAGGCGAACCCGAAGAAAATCAGGGCCATCATGGCGATGGAGAAGCCGAAAAACCTCAAGGGCGTCCAGCAGCTCGCATGACGAATAGCGGCGTTGAGCAGATTCATCAGCCGCATGGGCGAGAAGGCCCTGCCATTCTACCAGCTGCTACGCAAGGCAGATAAATTCGAATGGACGCCCGAAGCCGACGATGCGTTCAAAAGCCTCAAACGGCTACTCTCCACCTCGCCCGTTTTGGTCACGCCAAAGGAGCACGAGCCTCTGCTGCTGTACATAGCAGCCACACACCAGGTGGTTAGCACCGTGCTAGTGGTCGAACGACCCGAAGAAGGCAAGACCCATGGGGTCCAACGCCCAATCTACTACCTCAGCAAGGTACTGACGCCAACAAAACAGAGGTACCCTCACTACCAGAAACTCGCATACGGCGTGTTCATGACGGCTCGACGGCTGAGCCATTACTTCCAGGAGCACCAGGTGATGGTCGTCAACGAAGCACCCCTGAACAGCATCCTGAATAACCCAGAGGCCACAGGACACGTGTCCCTGTGGGGCATCGAGCTGTCACCCCTGGACATCGTCTACGAAAAGCGACTCGCAATCAAATCTCAAGTCCTCCCAGACTTCCTTGTACATTGGATGGAGCTGCAGCTGCCAGACACCCCAGACATGTCGCAGTCATGGACGATGCACTTCGACGGCTCCAAGCGTGAGGCTGGAGCAGGAGCCGGGGTCATACTGACCTCCCCGCAGGGCGACCAGATGAAGTACGTCCTCCGGATGAAATTCCAAGCTTCCAACAACGAGGCCGAATACGAAGCCCTCATCCACGGCATGAGGATGGCAAATATCTACGGCGCAACGCGCCTGGTCATCTACGGTGACTCCAACCTCGTCGTCCAGCAGACGATGAACGAGTGCGACACACACGCCGAAAACATGATCGCGTACCGCGCACTCTACAACGCACTCGAAGGAGAATTCGACGGCTGCGAGCTTCGGCACGTTGGAAGAGAAAGCAACGAGGAAGCCGACAGACTCGCCACCATCGGCTCCACCTGCGCAAAGGTGCCACCGGGTGTGTTCCTCAAACAGATCTGCGTGCCATCCATCAAGCGGAAATTCCCCAAGGGATCACCCGAAGAAGCAGAACACTCGGGGGCTACGTTTCCCGAAGGACACGAAGGACCCGGGAAACTGGACACAGAGGTCACTATGGTCAACCTGATGCAGGTCATGGCAGTCGAAGAAACTTGGACGCGACCATACCTCCAGTTCTTGATAAACGGAGAACTGCCTGACAGCCCGACGGATGCCCGGCGCATATCTCGTCGGTCAAAAGCCTTCACCATCATCAATGGCGAGCTGTACAAGCGCAGTATTACGGGTGTACTACAAAGGTGCGTCACCATCGGTGACGGGAAAACCATCCTCCAAGACATCCACGAGGGCATTTGCGGCCATCACGCAGGCAGTCGCTCCCTTGTCGCCAAAGCTCTACGAGCTGGATTCTACTGGCCAACGGCCATGAGCGATGCAAAGGACATCGTCCGAAGATGCAACGGGTGTCAAAGGTTTGTCGACAAACCGCACGCACCCGGGTCAGAGCTCCGAACCATACCTATAGCCTGGTCCTTTGCTCAGTGGGGCCTCGACATGATCGGCAAACTGCAAAAGTCCTCGAAAGGGGGGCACGTTTACCTCCTGGTTGCAGTCGATAAATTCACCAAGTGGGTCGAAGCCATGCCGGTTACCAACCAAAAGGGCAAGACCGCCGTCAATTTCTTCGAATCCATTGTCTACAGGTTCGGCGTACCGCACAACATTATCACTGACAATGGATCGAACTTCATCTCCAAAGAATTCCAAGACTTCTGCGAAGGACTAGGGATCAACATCACATACGCCTCAGTGGCCCACCCGCAAATGAATGGGCAGGTCGAAAAGGCCAACGGCCTAATCGGCGCTGGCATCAAGAAGAGCCTCATGAGCCCACTCGAACGAAAGGCCGGAGCCTGGACGGAAGAGCTACCATCCGTCCTATGGAGTTTGCGGACTACGCTAAACAGCTCCACCGGCTACACGCCGTTCTTCATGGTGCATGGAGCCGAAGCCGTACTACCAGCCGAAGTACGCCACCAGTCCCCCCGGGTCATCGCTTACAGCGAAGCCGAATCCACGGCTGCACTCGAAGACGCCGTCGACACACTCGACGAAGCAAGAGACGTAGCAGCAGCTTGATCAGCGGTGTACCAGCAGAGTCTCCGCAACTACCACATCCGCTGGCTGCGCCCAAGGTCCTTCATCGAAGGAGACCTCGTCTTGCGACTCAAGCAAGAGCGACCGAAGAAATTCGAGTCACCATGGGAAGGACCCTACATCATCACCGAAGTCATCCCAGGTGGCGCCTATCGCCTCAAGCACGTGGAGTCTGGAGTCGCATACTCCAACCCATGGAACATCGCGCACTTGCGACGATTCTACCCCTAGCTATCTACCCCTTTACTTTCAATAAGGCTATTCAGCCAAGGCTACTCAGCCGAACAATGTACTTCCTCCATTACGATATAAATAAAGCTAAGTGTCTCGCCCCAAAAATTTCGTTTTACTATTTACACCTTTACTACATGCTACAAACGCACTCGGGGGCTCCCCCCACCTCACGATCTCATCGACTGAGGATAAAACGTGTATACCTGAGTAGCTGATCACGTCAGGCTAACAAAAAGGACACGTGCGCAAACAAAGCACTACGTGCTCAAACAAACAATTGCATCTTTATAACAAAGGGGCAAAACGCGCCCAGACACGTACATACAAATTTTACATCTATCTCTTTTACAGGTACTACCTATTCAAAAGAATAACTTGAGAACGCTGCTCCAACAAATCTACGACCTGTTCGGCATACTGCCTTACAGCCGCATAATGCGGACGCATGTCCCACTCACCACCATCCGGCCGAAGAGGCGGCCCAGCCGCTACAACAGACAAATCTACATCAGGGCGATGCAGCCTCACAAGGGACAACACAGCCTTCACTCCTGCGACGAGCTATTGCCGCACCAACTCCTTGACATTATTCACATTCCGAAACTTCGACAGAAGACCAGCAAGGTTCGTTGGCACGGCATCCAAAGGAAACATAACATGCAGCACCGACGCAAGCGACGTCTGCACCTGACGAAGCACCCGCGAAACTTGGTGCACACGATCTTGCACCGTCGCAAGGACCATAGCACGGTCACGATCCATCCAGAAGAACCCGCCGGTTTCCATGTCTTGCTGAGTCAAGCAATTGACCCGAACAACGACACGCTCTTTTTCCTCCCTTGGAGCAAGATTAGCACCTGCGACACTCGCACCAAAATAAGACACAAGGTCAGAAGGCACATCCGAAGAACTGAGCTGCAGCTCGAAACAAAGAAACAACTTACGTTGCAGCTGCTCAGACAGTCGAAGCAGTTCCGCCATCAAATACTCCTCTCTGGCTGCACCGCGATCTGCCTTGGACTTCCAAACATCGGTGTGACCATGCACCCCAAGCAACTCCTTCTCAAGACTACGAACACGGTCTCGAAGAAAAGCAAGTTGTGACGAGTCATCCAAAGATGGCCGCAGCCACGCTGCAGGCGAGGTGTCAACGGGATTAGCACCCGAAGGAACCTAGAGCAGCAGAAAAGAAAAGGACATAAACACTCAGACGGCAAAGAACACAACTCAACAAAATTCATTAAGTGGATAAATGCCACTACGTGGCACAGGGATTTTGTTTCTTCAACATAATTACAGCAAAAAAAATTACAAACTATCCTACAGCTACAGCGCCTAAGACACGGCGCCCTGAGTCGCCTCGGAGCCGGATTGCCTCGCCTTGGCTTCCCCCTGCTGCCGTAGCGCGTACTCGGCCAGCAGATCAATCAGCTTGGGCCCATATCGCTTGCAGTGAGCAGAATAGGTAGCGAAGGCTACCTCGGATCCATCCGCGGTCGTCGGCATCCGGGAGGTGATCTAAGGAAGGTCCAGCTCCGCTCCAGCAGCCAAGGCCATCGCCAGCCCGATGGACGCGCCGATGCCCTTCTGCTTGCGCTTGTATGCCGCAGGCGCTTCGGCTGACAATGCCTCCGCCAAGGCATCAACATCATCAAGAGCCGCGCCCTTGGGGACAAGCTCCTTGTAGAAGCGGCCAAGGACCTCCTTGGCCTTGGCAAGTGAGCTGACGATGGTGCTACAGCGATCTTCGACCTCTGCAGTAGCATCATCTAGAGCACTCCCGTGCTCCAGAGCGCTGCGGTCAAACTCGATGCCTGCGGCATCTGAGACAATAAAGAAAAGGAATGAAGAAAGCACCCAGAAGAAATACAAGAAAAAAAAGGGGCAAAAGAAGATACTCACCCGAAACAGCCTTGGCAGCAGCCATGAGCTTGCCCGCCACCTCTCTTTCACGCGCAGTCGTAGCAGTGGCAAGCTGCTCCTCGCGGTCTGTGGCCTCCCACTGCAGGCGCTCCTTAGCCTCCGCTGCAGAGGCCAGCTCCAGCTCGAGGAGCTCTTTCGCACCAGTAGCAACCTCGGCCTTCTTCTCCACTTGACCGAGGCTCTTTTTGAGAGCATCGATCTCACGAAGGGAGGTATTATGCTCCTCTGCATCCAAAAAGTACAAGCGTTAGATAACAGGACAAGAATACATGAAGAAGCAAACATCAAGGGCATAATGGTACCTTGAAGCCGTTTGAGGCTGGCCTCCAGCACCAGGTGCTCCTGCACCAGTCGCTTGGCATCCTGCACAAAAGGCTGCAGGAAGAAGACCTACCAGTTAGGACTCTGGGGCTACGCCCAACAGAGAAGAATAGAAGCAAAATACACACGAAAACGCTCGGGGGCTCCCCCCGAGACTCAAATAAAAAAACAAGAAAACCTTTTTATAGATGCTCGGGGGCTCCCCCCGTGGCAGGAGACAGAAATACTTACATGGTCCGATGGCGACATCGAAGGTCCGCTAGCAAAATTCTGAGGCGCAACCACCTGAACCTCCTGCGGAGGAGGGTTCGGAGCAGCGCCCTCAGAAGTTGCCACCGTCTGAGGAGGAGGAGACGCGACTTTCGACTCCCCCATCATCTCCCAAGCACCGTCGCTAGAGGAGTCATTGGAAGAGTTCCTGCACACGAACAAATTAGTACAAGAACAAAGTAAAAAAAAGGCAGTGCAGAGGAAACTTACGAGTCAAGCTCGCTCAGGTTGAAGACAGGAGGGGTCCTTCGGACCCTCTTCTCCTCTTTCTTCTCCTCCTTCTTCTCTTCCTTCTTTTCTTCCTTCTTCCGCTTCGCTGGCGGGTGCGGCGCTACAGCCCGCACAGGAAAAGCAGGAATAGGGGAGGAATAGCCTCCATGCCCATCACTATGGCACTCAAGACACAGAGGATTCCTAGGAGTCGGAGGAGTCGAAATATCCGAAGACTCGCTGGAGCTCCGCGATCGTTTGCGAGTGTGGTCTTCGCTTGACTCGTTGGCATCTTCAGCCGGAGATCGCGCCGACGGCAGCTCGGACATGGAATCCACCAAATCATTATCCGGAGCATCCGGATATACTTAGGGTAATGGAGGCGACATACCCGGCACTTTGAAGCTCTGCACAGGAGAAGAACAATTTGTTAGCAAACAAACACAAAACAATGCAGTCGTAAAATAGCGCTACCGGTTATGATCTCCCCGAGATATCCTCTCCGGCCTTGAACTTCAGCAGCAAGCGAAGGGCCCTGTCGAGATCTCCCTGGGAGATTTTCTCAGCCGAAACCCTCGTCGGATCACGCCGGCCAGCATAAAGGAACATCGGGTGCGCCCTAGCCTGGAGTGGCTGCACCCGACGCTCGAGAAAGGTGCGGATGCTATCCACACCGTTCACTTCCTTCTCCGGAATCAACTGGAGATCCTCCACCCGACGATATAGAGCCTCTATCCCCGCCACCTCTCCATCCAAGATCTTGTTTTTCCAAGACCTTTTCGGCTCAATCTCCTGGGAGGGGTCGAAAGGAACAAGACCAAAATCTTGCCCAGGTACTACGGAGTCGCGGATATAAAACCATCGCCTCCGCCAGTACTGGACAGATTCGGAAATGGAAAAAGAAAAGAAAAGTAGATTGGGCCTGAGGGAAATGATGCAACCCCCAATGGGATAAACACCATCCGAACCAGATTGCCTCCTCACGGAATAAAGTTTCCGGAATAGGCCAAAGTGCGGCTCAATACCGAGGAAGCACTCGCAGAAAGTGATAAAACAAGCAATGTGAAGAAGAGAATTGGGGGAAAGATGGTGCAATTGGACACCGTACAGAAAAAGCAGTCCACGAAGGAAGTCGTGGACTGGGAAGGAAAATCCGCGCAAGACAAAGGCAAGGAACATAACCCGATACGCAACGGGGGGACGGGGGATTACCTCATTGCCTGGGAGTTTAACGGCCTCCCTATCCTGCAGGATTAGGCCCCGCTCGTGAAGCCTGCGGAGATCACTCTCCCGCGTCTCCGATCGCCGCCAGCCACCGTTGGTGACACGGGTAGCGGCGGCACTTCTCTTCCCTCCAGCGGCGCTGGTGCCAACCACAGACAACGACTTCTTCGGTTTCCCCATCGCGGTACGGCGGCGCCGGCGGCGAGAGCGCAGGATGGAAGAAGGAAATGTGAAGGAATATTCCAGCGCGTCGCAAGATCTCTCAGAACACAAGGAAGCAGTGAAAGCAAGAAACGATGCGGTGAAAACAAACTGAGGTTTTCCCCAATGGTTATAAAGACGAAGACGATGCACGACAGCCATCCATCGAGAAGACCTAACGCCAACGGCAGGATCTGGCCATACACGTTTCAGCATCACAACGAACCGTCGCTAACACGCCGTCCACTACGCGCGAAAATCGAGGCGACGCCGTAATTATCTGCACGCCGCGCGTGACCGGTCAATTCAAGGTTAGATAGTGGGACCCATGTTCGTCCAGTCAAGTCATCTCTGGCGCAGCAGACGCTTGAGGTCATCGATCGTCAGCACTGACGTCATCAAAAGCTACACTAACAACAGCTACAATTTCTTCGGCTTCAAAGCAAAGAGTACTCACTCGAATCTACAATTCGACCAATTACTCGGGGGCTACTCCTATCAGGAGCGCTGGCCGCGCACCCGAAAGATGAATAGCAGCGAACTATTACTTCAAGTCCTCCGTCGAGTCTACGACTCCACTACGGACTCGGGGGGCTACTCCCATAGGGAGGACGGATTTAATCATCCGAAAAAATTTGTGTCCTACGGACTTACAACTGAACAACGTCTAAATTAAAGTCTCCGCTCGAGTCTACGACTCGAACAGACACTCGGGGGCTACTCCCATAGGGAGCGCTGGTCGCGCACCCTATGAATTCTTCGACTGTGATCCTTCGGGTCAGCATGCAAAAACTTTTCGGAAACTCTGCCCTAATTAACGCTAAGTGAGCAACGTCCTCCTTGGCCACCCGAAACACCTCCACGGTGATAAACATTCGGATGCTGTGTCTGCGACACAAAGATAAGACCTACAGATATCATCTGATGGCCTGGCAACGCACACGACTGCGCTCTGCTAGTAAAAACCCATGCTAACAGGTGTGATGAAAAATCCCGACGGACGCATTGGGTACATCAGTTAAATTCACTGCAATTCCACTCCTGTAAGTCCTCCGCGGCCTGAGTCAAATTACGCCATCATTTGTTCCAGGTTCGAGTGGAGGGACTCGAACCTGAAGAAGATCGTGTTGTCTCGTCCTAAGATAGTTAACTGACCCTGATCCGTCGGGTGAGTCAGGCACGCGCATCAACAATCCCTACACATGAACTATTGAAATACATAGTTGCACCCGAAAGATTGTAGAGTCCTCAGCCGAATCTACGATTCGACTGAACACTCGGGGGCTACTGACATGGTTATACCCCACGGGTACATGATCTCAGCATACCTAGTCCATCCCAAGGAAGGCCCACGACAACTATATGCCGGCCCATGAAGATTTTCGGGTGGCCAAGGCCCATGACGCTTTCGGATCCTTGGAGAGCAAGACTAGAGTAGATAGGAAATTCAAAGGGGTAAAACCCTAGAACCTATAACCGACTAGGTTTCTGCCCGGGACCTGCCTAAGTCTATATAAAGGCTAGGAGGGCACGACCTAGATCTCTCCTCATACTTTCTCATACACACCTCCACGCCATATTGCATCTGCGCACCCTGTAACCTTCGACTCCGCCGTAATCAAGAGCAGACAAGCAGGAGTAGGGTTTTCCCTCTGGGGGCCTGAACCTGGGTAAACCTTGTGTCCCCGTGTTGCTTGTTTGCTAACCGTTCCACGATCACCAGCATCCCCATCTTCTCCAAAACCCAAGTCCATAACAATGGGCATTGATGAGATCAAACCTCGTCACCTACTAGTTCCCCAAGTGTACCAATTACTCGCGCTCGAGCCAAACTTCTACAAGCTAAGGTTAACTCGCTCCTTTCCTCGTGTGATGTTGATATGCCCCTGGATGGCTTGCTACTTCATACGCCTACTCTTTGCATCCTCAGGTATGAAGAGAAGGACCCACAAAACGGAGCAACCATGGCGGAAGAGACCAACAGCATCCAGGCCCAAGCGGTACTACCGGATCCCAACACCGGTCCTACCGGTGCGAGCGGCACTACTGGTCCCTACTACCGCGCACTCCAGAAGGAACCCATCCAAGACCCAGACCTCGATGGTACTACCGGACGCATGAACCGGTACTACCGGTCAGTGGCACTACCGCCTCTGCTAACGCTCACTACTGATGTCCCCAACTGAAGCTTCCGGACCGCAAGCGGTACTACCGGTACCAAAGCGGTACTACAGGTTATGACCGGTACTGCCGGTCGCCTCTGAACCGGCTCGCGCCAACTCGGGCCAGCGCCTTGTACCCCCTTACTATCTTTTACCATTTCGTTCCCAAACTACCCCTGTTTATGTGGCTAGCCTATAAATAGCCCCCACCCACTATTGTAATGCTCAGACTTGGATAATGGTAATTCAAGACACCCCTTGAGGATCTATCAATTGCTAGTCTCATGCTCCTTGACCAGGAGCACCAATTATCCCCCGCCTCTTAGATTTTGCCTTGTGCATTCAAGTTGTACAACTCCTTGGAGTTTGGTGTCTCGTCTCCAAGTAGTCAAGATCTCATCAAGCCTCTCACCCCCGCTGTTGGCTGTGGGAGAGTGTCTTACCAAATGCCGATCCTAGGGATTGTGTTGGACCGGTTGCCACCCGCGTGAGCTATCGTCTTGTATCGTGCTTTCATGTGTGTGTGTTCATCGAGTTCTTCGTGTGTGAGTTTGTGGTTTCCATCCCCCTCCTCCGTTCACTCGCTTCCACCTCGATTTCCACGGGATTCGTGAAAGATCGGGCCACCCTAAGGGGTAACCCCTAACATATTGGTATCAAGAGCAAGGTTGATCACAAATTTCCCCACAATTTTTCTTCTATCCATCATATATTCGAAAATTACCAAAAAGAGCCCCAACTTGCCTTCGGATCGATCTCTGATTTTGGTGAGTTTTTCGTGGTTTTGGACCATAGAACTACTACTTTGGGAGTCGATCTACCTTCTTCATGTGTTTCTAGCCCAACTTTTCGGTCAGATTATCACGAATTTGAGGGTTTCCATGTTGATTGCGTGCCCAGGTCCGCGCTCGGCGGTACTACCGGTCACAACTTGCGGTACTACCGCAAATCACCGGTACTACCTGTCGTGGGTGGCAGTACTACCGCCCGCAACTGCAGTTTTCTTTTCCTTTTGCGCCTCAAATTTGTTTTCTGATTGTCCTATTTTGTTTGTTCGTGTTTCGCGTGTTTGTCTAGTTTCTAACAAAAGCTTCCGCAATAACGTTCATCCTGCGCTCGTCGACACCGCGACACCCGAACATCTTCTACACCACCGGTTGCAAGTCGTCAACAATACCGAAGGTATAACTTGCGCCACTTTGACAGCCCATATATTCCTTTGTGTGTATCTATCCTATGAGAGCGGCTCATTTTATGTTTGTCTAAGCATTATGCACTTGCCATTGGAAAGTGAGAGTGTGAGGGCAAATACAAAAGTTAACATAGTAGTATAGAAAGGGAGAAAAAGAATAAAGAAAAGCAAAAGAAAAATAGAAAGATACATAGTCTCCCAATACAAAGAGAGTATCAAGCTTGTAAGCAAAGAGAGAGGAAAAAGCGCGCCAAGGCAAGTGCAGAAATCCATTGCTTAACCCTCTTTTGGCAAACAAGTTGCGGTCTCTCCTTGCATTGGCACGACACCGAGCTTAGTCTACGTTAGGACATTTTGTCCTTAGTTTCATAGTCGTGCTAACCCCATTTATCTCCACGTTTGTGTTTTCTCGTGTTTTTGTAGATCGTATCCGTTTTGCTTTTGATCTTTGGTTCTTTACCACCTAGAACAATAACCTTTGTCTTTGATTGTTTCGTTTGATTTTCCACAATCCTAACCTTCCACCAAAAGCTTTTGCGAGTTGTAAGTTCCTTGTGTGTGAGTTTCTTTGCGATTTCACTTTGCAAGCTCTTAGATCTCTTGTGTGACAATTGGTTTGATACAATCTCCAAGGTGAGGTAAAAGGATAACTCCCCACGTATTCTCCTCTATATACAATCCTTGTTCACTTTGCATCATGGACAGGAACAGTGAGTCGTCCCAACCAATGCCACCTCAAGAGGGAGACGCACAATACATGACAAGGTTGGATCATTGGAAGATCCGAGGAGAATTCAACTACCGTTGTGACGCACTTGAGCAGCGCCAAGACGAAAAATTTAGTGAAACACGAGTGGAGTTCAAGAGCATCGACAACCGCTTCGAGGAGGTCCGAGGACAAATGTATGCCATGCAACACAACCTCGGCCATCAAAATGAAGCTCTTGGTCACACCCTCGCCGCAACAGATGAGAAGCTTCAACGTCTCATTGATGGGCTAGCAAGGCGGTGACATCGTGACTCAAGCTCGTCGCGGCACTCCTCAAGTGAATCAAGCTCTTCATGCCATCGCGCTTCAAGGCACAACGACGGACCCGTCCTTCACTCCATGAGCTCGTCGCAAGCGGTACCATCTCTACGACATGCCACAACGTCATGCTATGATGGTGACCTCTTCGGAAGACCTTCAAGACGTGAAGCGCACCGTCCACAACCAAGAGCACTAGTGATACAACTAGAGCAACCTCAAGTGGACCCCAAGCCCCTCGTCACCAACACATTTCTCCAATGACAAGTGAAGCCTCCGAGTTGGACGAACAAGATCGCCGTCGACGTGAAGCACTCGAAGATCCACCAAGGCGTCATCATCTCCATGAACGTCAATGTAGACAACATGATCACCATGACGACCCCCTCCACATCATGAGGAAACGGAGCGGTCCATTGCACATGCGGCACGCCGTCCTCCTAGCCACATGGATCCAGACAATGCCCGTCATCATGATGGCCAAAGGCCAAACCAACCCTGTGAGGACCAAGCGCCTCCTCCTCAACAACCATGCCAAGAAAAAGAGCAAGCTTCCCAAGCTCGTCGTGGAGACCAACCTCCACCACCAAATGCGGCACAACAACAAGCGCAAGGGCAACACCACAATCACCAAGCAAGACGTGAGATCTCGGATGATGAAGATGGCCACCAAAATAATGGCAACCACCAATACCAGAACCGCAATGAAGAGGAAACTTTCGGCAAGCTCAAATTCACCATTCCCAATTTCACCGGTTCCAATGAACCCAAAGAATATCTCTCGTGGGAACTCAAGGTTGACAAGATCTTCCGCATGCACAACTATAGCAACAAGAAGATGATGGCCATGGCGTCCCTCATGTTTGATGATTATGCCAACCTTTGGTGGGAACAAGTCCAACTTGCTCGTGAAGCAAAAGAAGAGCCTCCAATCACCAGTTGGCAAGATATGAAGGCTCATATGAGATCCCGCTTTGTTCCTTCGCACTACACGCGTGACCTATTCAACAAGCTTCAAACGCTTAGTCAAGGGACCAAGAACATGGACGAGTACTTCAAGCAAATGGGGCTCAACATGATCCGTGCAAACATTGAAGAGCGTGATGAGCAAACAATGGCACATTTCGTCAATGTCTTAAACCACCAAATCAAGCGCATCACCGAGTTCCAAAAGTACAACAACATGGTTGAGCTTGTGCACATAGCAACAAAAGCCGAACGTCAAGTGCAAGAGGACATCAAATACAACAAGCCAAAGACGTACTTCACCTACAAAAAAGCGCCAACCACTACATCAACAACACCAAATGGAAGCTCATCAAGTACCACCAAGTTTCCCTTCAAGCCAACACTTCCTCAAGGAAAACCGCCCCCAAGTGGCAAGTACCCAAAGGATGATCAACCATTCAATGGTGAATGCTACAAGTGTGGAGGCAAAGGACACAAGTCGTCCACATGTGGAAACAAGAAAGTTTTGTTCATCCACGACAATGGCGATGAAGAATACATGAGTAAAGATGAGTTTGATGCAAGGGTCAAGGAAGCTTTGTCAAGGCAACATTTGGAAAATGACCAAGAACTACTTGTGTGCGAGCATGAAGCAAGTCCATCACTTGTTGTCACAAGGGTCTTAACTACTCAAGTCAATGAGAATGAAGACCAAAGATCAAACATCTTTCAAGCACGTGCCGGTATCAATGGGAAATCCATCAAAGTTGTCATCGATGGAGGGAGTTGCCACAATCTTGCAAGCACGGAATTGTGTGAGAAGCTCAACCTCATCCTCCATCTACACAAGCACCCCTACCATATACAATGGCTAAGTGACCAAGGGTCCATCAAGATCAAGCACACAGTCTTGGTAACGTTCTCAATTGGACCATACAAGGACACAGTGGAGTGTGATGTGGTTCCCATGACGGTTTGCCATATGTTGCTAGGTAGGCCGTGGAAACATGACAAGCGTGATTTGCATGCTGGTCACACAAACACTTATACCTTCAAATGGCTTGACAAGACATGTGTTTTGCAACCAATGACTCCTAGCCAAATAATTGCGGACAATGCAAAGGCTTTAGCGAGAGCACAAAGCCCAACACCATCTTGTGAGAAGAGAAGTGAGCGAGAGAACCACACTATAGTGAGTGAGAGCCACAAGCCTAACTCGAGTGGACAAACTAAGAGTGTTCTTCTTGCCACCAAAAGTGAGATGAGTGAAGTGTGGAACAACCCATCCATATTGCACTATGTCGTTATATGCAAGGGACTAGCGCAACGAACTAATGACTTGAAAAATGTTCCTCCTTCTTTGATGACTATTTTGCAGGAACTCCAAGATGTGTTCCCCGAAGAGCTTCCTCATGGACTACCCCCTCTTCGTGGAATCGAGCACCGCATCGACATCATACCTGGCGCACCTCTTCCAAACCGCGCTGCATACCGCACAAAACTGGAAGAGACGAAAGAGATAGAACGACAAATCAACCAACTCGTCTCCAAAGGTTTGATCCAAGTAAGCACTAGCCCAAGCGCGGTACCCGTGATTCTTGTCCCAAAGACGGATGACATGTTGCGGTTATCCATGGACCGCCGTCCAATCAATGATATCACCGTACGTTATCGACATCCTATACCACATCTTGATGACATGCTTGATGAGTTGTGTGGAGCCACTATATTTTCGAAAATTGGTCTTCGTAGTGGTTACCATCAAATACGCATGGCCGAGGGTGATGAGTGGAAACCGCATTCAAGACCAAACTTGGTCTCTATGAATGTTTGGTTATTCCTTTTGGCTTATCTAATGCCCCATCCAACTTCATGCGCCTTATGAACCATATTTTTAGATCTCTCATTGGCAAGAGTGTCGTTGTTTACTTTGATGATATTCTTGTCTATAGCAAGTCACTAGAGGAGCATGTTACACATGTTAAGGAGGTCCTTCAAATCCTTCGTCATGAAAAGCTATACGCTAATCTCCCAAAGTCTACTTTTGTGAAAGACAAAATGATTTTCCTTGGTTTTGTTGTTTCTTCTAATGGCATTGAAGTTGATGTCTCAAAATTTAAGGACATACGTGATTGGCCCGTCGCTACCAATGTTAGTGAACTTCATAGTTTTCATGGGTTGGCCGATTTCTACCGTCAATTTGTGAAAGACTTTTCTAGCATTGTTTGCCCTCTCAACGGGTTGACCAAGAGAAATGTCACATTCGTTTGGGGCAAAGCACAACAAAAGGCATTTGATGAGCTCAAAAAGAGGCTCACAAAAGCACCACTCCTTGCTTTACCGGATTTCACAAAAAAAATTGATATCGAGTGTGACGCTAGTGGTATTGGCATTGGAGACGTCCTTATGCAAAATGGGTGTCCTATTGCATACCATAGCGAGAAACTTGATGGTGCACGCCTTAACTGTCCAATTTATGACAAAGAGCTTTTTGCCGTAATTCGTGTCCTTTAAGTGTGGCAACACTACCTTTGGCCCAAAGAATTTATCATACATTCCGACCATGAGTCGTTGAAATATCTTAAGGGTCAAGCCAATTTGAGTAAAAGGCACGCCAAGTGGGTTGAGTTCATGAGTCTTTTCCTTACATTGTCAAGTACAAGAAGGGCAACGAAAATGGAAAATGTAGTAGCGGACGCCTTGTCTCGCAAAAATACATGCCTTCTTACGCGACTCGAAGTAAATGTTTTGGGTCTTGATGACATCAAATCTTTGTACGCTTCCGACCCATTCTTTGGATCAATTTTGGCAAAGTATTCAATAGACAAAGGGGTTGATGATTTCTATTTGCATAAGGGTTTTCTATTCAAACAAAACAAGCTTTGCATTCCGAAGTCATCTCTCCAAATTTTGATTCTTCAAGAGTCCCATGGTGGAGGCCTTATGTGTCACTTTGGCCGTGACAAGACATATGACATGCTCTCCACTCACTACTTTTGGCCAAAGATTAAGTGCGACGTGGAGCGCCATGTCCAGCGATGCACTACATGTGTCCAAGCTAAGTCTAAGTCTAACCCTTTTGGTCTTTACATGCCATTTCCTATTCCTCATGCACCTTGGTTAGACATTAGCATGGACTTTGTGTTAGGATTACCTAGATCTAAACATGGCCACGATTCTATATTTGTTGTCGTAGTGGATCGTTTTTCCAAAATGGCACACTTCTTTCCGTGCCATAAGACCGATGATGCTTCACATGTAGCAAATCTGTTTTTCAGGGTGATAATTCGGCTACACGGTGTACCTCAAATGATCATCTTCGACCGCGACATTAAGTTCATGAGCTACTTTTGGAAGACACTCATGGCAAAGCTCCAGATCAAGCTGCTATTCTCGTCTGCATCACATCCCCAAACTGATGGAAAAACCGAGGTTGTCAACCGGAGCCTCGGAACACTACTCTGCGTGTTGATCAAGAAGAACCTTAAGGATTGGGAAGAATGCATTCCCCACGCCGAGTTCTCCTACAACCGCGCCAAACACTCCACCACCATGAGGAGCCCGTTCATGATCATCTATGGGTTCGAGCCTCTCACCGCGCTCGACATCCTACCTCTTCCTCTCATGACCGCACCAACATGGACGTCGACAAGTGCTCTCAAGAAATGAAGAAACTCCATGAAGACACAAGAGCTACATTTGAGCAACAAGTACTTTGCTAAGCATCAAGGCTCAACAAGAACAAGAAGGAGATAATCTTCGAAGAAGGCGACCTTGTGTGGATACACTTGAGTAAAGACCCCTTTCCCAAGGATCGCGACTCCAATCTCAAGCCAAGGGGAGAAGGACCTTTCAAAGTCCTCAAGAGGATCAATAACAACCTACATCATCGACATTCCCACATCAAAGTACCTAGTGAGCCCGACGTTCAATGTCAAGGTCCTCTCACCATTCCATGGAGAAGATGAAGTTGAGAAGGTTGAAGAGTCAAGGACGACTCTTTCCCAAGGGGGGAGAGCTGATGCAGCCTGTCCTACGAACGCTACTACATCTACTCCTACTAGTTCCCCAAGTGGACCAATGACTCGCGCTCGAGCCAAATTTCTACAAGCTAAGGTTAACTCGCTCCTTTCCTCGTGTGATTTCGATACGCCCCTGGATGGCTTGATACTTCATATGCCTACTGTTTGCATCCTCAAGTATGAAGAGACGGACCCATGGAATGGAGCAACCACGGCGAAAGAGACCAACAGCATCCAGGACCCAGCGGTACTACCGAATCCCAACAACGGTCCTACCGGTGCGAGCAGCACTACCGGTCCCTACTACAGCGCACTCCAGAAGGAACCCATCCAAGCCCCAGACCTCGGCAGTACTATCGGACACATGAACCAGTACTACCGGTCAGCGGCACTACCGCCTCTGCTACCGCTCACTACTGATGACCCCAACTGAAGCTTCAGGACCGCAAGCGGTACTACCGGTACCGGAGCGGTACTACCGGTCGCCTCTGAACTGGCTCACGCCAACTCGGCCCATCGCCTTGTACCCCCTTACTATATTTTCCTGTTTCGTTCCCAAACTACCCCTGTTTATGTGGCTGGCCTATAAATAGCCCCCACCCACTATTGTAATGCTCAGACATAGATAATGGTAATTGAAGGCACCCCTTGAGGATCTATCAATTGCTAGTCTCATGCTCCTTGACCAGGAGCACCAATTATCCCCCGCCTCTTGGATTTTGCCTCGTCCGTTCAAGTTGTACAAGTCCTTGGAGTTTGGTGTCTCGTCTCCAAGTAGTCAAGATCTCATCAAGCGTCTCACCCCTGTTTTTGGCCGTGGGAGAGTGTCTTCCCCAATGCCAATCCTAGGGATTGTGTTGAACCGGTAGCCACCGGCGTGAGATATCGGCTTGTATCGTGCTTTCGTGTGTGTGTTCATCGAGTTCTTCCCGTGTGAGTTCGTGGTTTCCATCCCCCTCCTCTGTTCACTAGCTTCCACCTCGATTTCCACGGGATTCGTGAAAGATCGGGCCACCCTAAGGGGTAACCCCTAACACTATCCGACTACACGTGCAAGCACAAGCGCCAATGCAATCGCTAGGATAATCTCCTGGAGGTTAACGATCCTGCGGAAGCAGGATCAGCCAGACCAGCGAGGCTGTTAATTCCTACTTGAAACCGAGAACAAGTAAGAACTAATATTGCAATAAAGATATTGCGTATTAAGATGAAAGCTTTATTGAAGGCGGGATCATGTATAGGTGCGAAGTACAATAGGCCTCTGTGACGCTCGAGCCTTGGCGAAGTTGCTATGATGGCTAACTTTATGTCTAAACAAAATCCGAGTCTAAAGTGACAACCATGGGGTGTATTTAAGGTGGGAAAGGTGGGGTTTCGGCCATCCATAGAGGTGGTGGCCAAATCCAACCCTAGAAGTCCTTTTCTCCTCAAATACTACCTCTAAAAATTGGCTATTTTAAAACCTGCGAAAATTACATGGGCCTGGCCCAAAATAAAGGCGTCGCATCACCATATTAAGCTATGGACAAACTTGTGAAGTACCAATCTTCGTCCAAGCCTTCAATCTTCATTATGGTGGCTTTAAATTTCTGAAATCTCCACTCATGGCGTCCTCTTCAATCGTCACATGCTTGCTGCCATCTCCATGCATGATCATGCTCCAATGCTTATCCTTCTCATCCTTGCTAGGTCCATCATTCCTAAGAGTAACAAACATATCTGATTTAGGCAGCATCATATTCTCATGTATATAAGGAATTGTTCTAAAAAAGTACCTGATAATTAATTTGCTTGGCACGAGCTCGAGTGAAATAGGTCCTTGTATGTGTGTAGATGTAGGTACAATGGTTGTATCAATAGATGGGATGTCCATATCAGGGTACATACCATTGTCGACAAGAGGATGAATACCACCTCACATCAAGCTCTCCACATCAGAAACCACATAGCTTGAGGGAGAGGTGAAATACAACGGCGACAGAGGCCAGACGGCTGCAGCGGCACTGAATAGAAGGACACAACGACGACAACATGACAAATACGACAACAGGACATGGGGCGAATCAGATTTCTAGGTCAAGAGAGTTTGCGGCGGCCCTCACCGCAATGCCCTGGAATAGACAGACAACGTAGCTCGACGGCCCGAAACATACCCATTTACAAGAAGCCCAACCCAGCCAAGGTGTTCATTTATCTCGTGCTAGGTCCATCTAAGCTAGAAGCAAATTGCTTTTCAGCTAATAACACCACATAGATCAAGTGGTATGTCCCATTTGTTTTCAATGATAGTTTGCCAATTCAAGACTTGGCACTCTCCTTTATTTTTACTTTATTGTTTTGTCTTTCAAACCAACATTCCTATTACGAGGCCATATAAAATAGCATCAAGGTCCTATTTTATTTAGTTCTAAAGCTAAACAAGCACAAATGATTAGCATCATAATTTGAGGTATTACATTACCGCTCTGATGCCACAATTGCTGAATTTTCCTGTAGTATTTTTGTCGGTCCAAGAAATCCATCTCGGCATCTTCTCACCGCATAAACACAACATCTCGGGGTAGTAATCATAGGGCGTATTTTGGTACCTGATGGGGGCACCCGCTTGGCGGCATTGAGCCGATCCTGATTCTGCCCTAGACGAACTGCATGAGCTGCGAGCCATGGGCTAGGGGAGCGAGGGCATAGAAAAGAGGGGATGGCGGAGGATCCTTGGATGTTAGAGCAGGGGAATGGTGAAGCAAGTTTTATCCCACATAGTAACTCGAGGATAATCCTACCGTTCACTTTGGGCTGACAGGTGGGGCTCCTCCAAAGCTCGCACCTTCGTTGTTTAAAGGCCCTTTCGCGTGCATTGATCAAAAAAAATTTGGCCTCATGCCCTCCTACATATCGTTGGGAGCCCTTGCCGAGTAGCCAGACATGCCTGGTCCCACAATTTTGATGAGTACATCCCTACAATTACACCTACCCCAACTACTACTGAAGATGTTCCAGTTGCTGCAAAGAAGGTTCAGTCCAAAGAGATTAGAATTGGACCTATTACAAGATCTCGTGCTAAGCTACTAGAATAATAGGTGAATTTGTTTCTTAATGAGACTCATGTTTTAATTAATGAGAACTTCATACTACCTAACTCATTGTGCTATTGTATGATCAGGTATATTGAAGAAGAAGGCGTAGCATGGAGCGAGGAGCTGAAGCAGATGGAGCACATGGAGCACAACATGATGATCGCCCAAGGATGTGTGAGGGAGGAGCGGGAGGAAGGCGCGAGGGAACATCATCAAGACGAGGGAAAAAACACCTGTCAAGACCGGAGTGTCTGACCCCCTGGAGAAGCCCCGAGGTGTGGACGTTATGTATCCTAGTTCGGAAACTACCCGGACACCACCCAGAAATTTCAAAGTTTCCGCCCAGACCTGACTGTCCGGCCAATATGAACCGGAGTGTCCGCCCACTGGACTGTCAGGCCTATACGAACCGAACTGTCCGCCCCGACAGCAACCTGGTCTGAGACAGATGTATCAGTTTGAGTCGTTTGCGTCTTAGTTTCGGTTTCTGGCCGCCCCAGCCGCCCTTATAAGCCCTGGGACATCCCCATAGTTAGAGTTATACAACATTTAAACTATTTTGGAGTTGTTTCTTATTAAGAATGTCACATCCCAAGATTTTCCAAAACTTGTAATGTGAAAAATAAATGAATAAAATAAAACTTTGTTGATTTTCAGGGTGAGAAGAAACTTGTTGAATCCATTTGGAAACTTTCAAAACCTATTTGGATCAAATAAAATCCTAAAGGGATTTAAAAAGATAAATAAAAAATAAAGTAAAAATATTTGAAATTACTATTTTTGGATCTTTTAATAAAAGATTTGGTTTTCAAAAGAAAAGGTGGATTTATAAATAAGAATTATTTTATGGAGCCAAAATAAACCTTGGGCAAGCTTTTTGAAATAAAACATTTTGTTTTGATAATAGTAAAGGTTTGTTTAAATAAAATAATAAGGATTTAATATCCAATTTTATTTAAATAAAAGGTTTTACCATTTTAATTAAAACATCAAAACTTATTAAATTATTTTAAATAAGTTTTCCAAGTATTTTATATTCCCAATCAAAACCTACTGAAGTGTTTTTGGTTTATTTTAGATTTCAAAATAAAGTTTTTAATAAAACAAATCCTATTTGATTTAAATGACTAAGGTCCATTTTTTTTAATAATTAATGGACCCTAAAATAAAAAATGTTATTTTATTTTAAACAAGATTTCCAAGTATCTTCTATTTTCAAATAAAACCTACTGATTTGGTTTTTAAAAATATTTAGATTTCAAATGGAGATTTTATTAAATAAATCAAAACCTATTTGAAATATTAATTAAGGACTATTTTATTTAATTATAAAATAGATCCTAAAAAGAATAAAATTATTTTATTTTGATCCTTGGACTTTGGTTTATGTTGTTAAACAGAACCAAATTCAATTGCATTGTGTGGTGAAAATCTGATTTGATTGGAATGTATGAATGTTGTTTGAATTTCAAAACAGTAAATAGAAATAGAAAAGGATAAATCAATCAGACAGAAAAAAAATGAAACGGCCCAGCCCAACTATCCTAGCCCACTAAGCCCAGCAGCCCACCTCCTCTTTCCCCCTGAAGCGTTTTCCCTCACTCGCGAAACGACCCGCACAGTCACTGAACACTGGGCCCCACCTCCACTCCCTTTCTTTCGCTGACGAGCAGGCCCCACAGCCAGCTCAGCATCGTCTTCACCCGCGACGACCACGCCGGCCGTTTCCTGCCACTAACGCCGCGGTTGAATTCGCTTCAATGCCGCGCCTTAACCTCGCTGCGACCACGCCTCCTTAAACGCGTCCCTCTCCTCCCCAGTTCCCCTCTGTTCCCAGCTCCTCTCCGCCCCAGGGCTGCTCGAATTGCTCGTGGGAAGCCCACTGGCTCCGACAAGGTCCGGTGCAAATTCCGGCGACCCTGCGCCGCCCCTTGCCTCATCAACCACGCACACATACTCCCCACCTCCTGGCACATCTGTCCATGCCTTTCGTTCAACTGCGGGCGCCCCAGAACGTCGTCTTCGACAAGCTCCGAGCGTCGCCGCGTCTGGTTCTTCTCCGACGACCTCCCCCTAGTAAGCTAGACCACCCCGACCCTTCTCGATCATGCTCGCGTGTACACCGCACCCTCCCGCGTTTAACCATGTACTTATTTTCCTTCGGCACGAATCGTAGCCTCGCCCCCAACGTCGACCAGAGCGTGCCCGACGCCGAGCGAACTCCGGTGAGCAATCCACCTCGTTCCCGTGCGCCCCTCGACGAGATACTGCCACATTGAGCTTCCCAGGCATCTGCGAACACGGTGAGCATATTCTTTTCCTCCCTCGCTTCCTGTAGCATCGACTCCACCATCGTCTGACCGTCGCCGCCGTGCGCAGCCGTCGAGCGCCTCCCGTCCTTGGTCTAGATGCTTTGAGCCATAGGATGCGAAACATCTGGCTAGGATTAGATCCAATCGAAAAGGTACGCGTCCATCTGTGCCGCACATTTTCAGTTAGATCCAACACACCCCGTAGCCGATCCAGGCGAACCGTTATTGTCCAATCAGAAACAGCCACGTGGACTGGATTCGATTTAAAACAGATTTTTGATCTGATTAGAATGCAAATTTGTAATTGGTATAAATTTTGATCCACACGTCCAAAAATTACAAACTTTATATCAATGGAATCAGTGGAACAAGCCCTAGCCAACCATGCCTTTTGTTTAGCAAAAAGCTTCTGTTAAAATGTTTGTTTTTGCAGAAACATTTGAATGCTTGTTAAGGATGTAAAAATTGTTCCAAAATGTTTTTGGGGATAAAATCTTTGGCAAATGGTGTATTTTTAACCTACTGACCATAGGAATCACTTTGTGGTTTCAAAAATGTATTTGGTGAAACAAAAGAATGATTCTTTGATTTAAAACCATTTCTAGTCAAATAAAAATATAGTTTATTCATTAAAAATGGTTTTGGAAGAAAACTTTTGGGAAATGTTTTGTTTTAGACTCTCTAACCCCAAACACCAAGTTTTATGGTTTGAAAACATATTTGGTGAACCCTATAGATTAATGCCTTAGCAAAAATATTTCTACCCCACATAAAATTAAACCATGTTTTGAAATTGGTTTATAAAGTGAAACCTTTTGCAAATGACTTTGCCATTTTATAAAATGACCATTAGGTGTACCCAAATGTCTATGACCCATTAGGAACCACTTTTCCAAATAAAACAGTCCTTAGCATGCCTGCATGCATTATCTTAGTTCTATGATTTTATGTGATGTTTTGCTTGATTGGTAGATTGAGATTGTGCCTTGCTTGATTGATTTGTAGTGACTTGAAGAGTGTGATTGTTGCAAGGACAAGGAGTGCACTTATACCCTCTACCAAAAAGGCAAGTGATGCTTCATACTTTTGTCCCATTACTTTCACTATGCATTAGTGATTTTCTCTAAGTAAAACTTGCATGGAATTTTGCTAAGTATAAACCTTGCTATAGGAAAACCTAGTAGATGAAACCTTAGTAGAAATTTTATTAAGTTAAGATTCCTACTACTATCAAGATTAGCCTAGCTAATAGAAAACAAGGGTGGAATATATATCCATACTATGGAAAATTTCTATGTCTGAGGACTTGTGCTTTGTTTAATAAAACAACTAAGTTAATGAATCACCTGGGTGGAATGGTAATTGCTTGGTGGATTTTGGTTGAGTGGTTCACAAGGCCCATGTCTATGGTTGACCTTGTGTATCTCACTTGTGGATTGCCACCCAGGAACAAAGAGATTTGAGATGTCAAATGTTGAGAAGCTTCAAGTGCAGCCACTTGGCATTATGGGCTCTGCCTGGATCATATAGGTTGCAGGAACTTAGCCATATGGACAGTTGGTGGTAGAGTTTGATAGGTTGGAACGCGTCCATTTTGGTCTAAGGGAAGGCTTCTGAAAGATCTTGTCTTGGGAAACCAAGTCTTGTGGGGAAAGTGCACCACCTCTGCAGAGTGTAAAATCTAAGTACTTAGCCATGTCCCTGGTAAAGGACAATTTGAGCATCAAGACATGGAAGCAATCAAGAATCTCATCATTCAAATTTCTAAGTTAAAACTTGTGGTTGAACAAGCGTTAAAGGATCTTCAATCTTGATTGAGAAAAATGATTTTGTCAAGCAAAAACTTAGTGTTTTCAATGTTAAGGAAAAATCTATTTTGAGCAATGCAAGCTTAAACTCCACTTAGCCAAATGCATATAGATGATAGACTCCACCATACTACCATAGTATCACTTGCCAATACAATTCAAATGTATTGACCCTTGTGGCTGTAACTTGTTATGTTGCAGGTTTGATTGTTTTAGTGAAGTGTGTTGATTAGGATTACAAAGTCTACAACCAACATGTCTGCCTGTGGCACTTTGAAGATGAAGGACCCCATGCTTATAGATATTCCGCTGCAATGTAATGTAATAGCCAAATGAGCTATGTATGATGTAATAAAACTATGTTACTCCTGGTTATAAAGTTATATTATGACCTTTGTTTCTTGATATTACATCTTAACTGTGGATGCTAGCTATTGATCTAGGGACTAGCATTGCAATCACAGGGATCCTTTTTCCTTTACAAAGGAGGGATCTTACAAAGAACCTCTGGAATTACCCTGTGATCGAATTATCTACTGCAATTGAGTGTGATATGTTGTTCCATTGGGAATTAGTGGATTGCAAACTACCATTCATGGTCGACGGCTACATGCACAAGAGCATGGTGTTGTGAATATCCCATAAGGTTTAAGAGTTGTTGCATTGGCATCAGGGTTCGAGCGGGAGATTTCATAGCTACAGGCTATTTATCTATCATCCACCATCATCATTGACAAGTTCTTGCTGAGAAGATCGGGCCACCCCATATCATCTTGGTATCAGATTTCCTCGTTTACTCGGTGAGCATCCAAAAATCGATCCATAGATTAGTTCTTTTTTTAGTCCTATATAGAAAAAGACACACAAAAAGATTTTCCCTAGCCTAGATTGCATCGTTTTTCAAGTTTTAGTTGTTGGTCGTGTCTTCTCGTAGATCCGATCTGCAGGTTTTTCTCGTAGGAGTCTAGTTTTCGTTTGTGTTTAAGTTTAGGGTTTGATCTTGTTTTTCTGCCGAGTCCACCATCACCGTTTTCCGCAAGTTTCCATCTACTTTTTCGAGTCCACATAGCGTACCTTTGTTTTCATACCATAGACACAACCTATATACAGCATCCGTGCCTAGGAACGTATCCACGAGACTAGTTGCTTTTCTCCGACAGGCTGCTCATTAGGGTTTTGAAGTGTAGAAATTTTCGGCAGGCAAAACCGGACTATCCGGCCCGTATCACCCGGACTATCCGGCCCAACCGGAGTCTCCGGCCAAAACTCACCGGACTATCCGGCCCAATTTGTTCATAAGTTGCTACATTCTTTTTGCATTGAGTCATATAGTTGAAAAATAAAAAAACAGAAAAGGAAAAGGAAAAGAGATTCAGTATAAAAAAGAGAAAAGAGCTACAAGTGTGACAAAAAGAGATATCAAAGTGTGCATTATTGCAGGCCTAGTTGGTTATAGCACTAGTAGATTGAGCAATCTTGTGCCTGTTTATTTTGAGCTATTACTAGCGTCTCTCTTGTGCATTGCAATATTCCTATTCATAAGTTGCTTTGCGGCGCTTATCTCCACCGTGTGTGTTTCTTGGGTTATCATAATGATCAGCACTTGGACATGTTTGCGGTGTAGTTAGGATTCCATACCTACAGCTCTACCATAAATAACCAGTGTGCTCTGTGATCGTTCTCCATACCCTTGATATTCACTTCATCACATCAACACATTAGTTGTTGATTTCGAATTGGTAAAGCATCTCTATTTACTTTGGAATGGTAAGATCTACTGTCTTGTCAGTTGGAGTGAGTTGTGAGTGTTCCAACATATTGATTTTGCTTTTTTGCACTAATCTACTAATCATGTCTACTAGTGATGATGTTGTGTCACACAAAAAGAAGGACGAAGAGCTTGTCAACTGGCGGGAATATGAAGCATTGAAGTCCCATTTGACACGTGTGTTCAACCACACAACAGATGCCATTGACAAGAATATTCAGGACGTGCAAGTGACTTTTGAAGCAAATGTTGAGGCAGTCGCTACCATACAGACACAAGTAAAAAGTATCAACACCAATGTCACAACTTTGCAACGTTCTCTTGATGCTCTGACAATAGCAATTGGACAAAGGTAGCAATATGATGATGCCCATGAAGATGAAAATGCAAGTAATGCTGGGGATGGTCAACACCCAAATTAGGTTGGCCGTGGCCGTGCTCCTCAACCTATTCATGGACGTGGCTTTTCTCCAATTGGGCCTGCTTGGCGTATACCTCACCAGCCGGTTGATGATGTATTCTACAAGCCCAAGTTCTCAATTCCAAAGTTTGATGGCTCATTGATCCTGAAGATTACCTCACATGGGAGTTGAAGATTGAGAATCTCTGGCGCTTGTATGAGTACACTGAAGAAAAGAAGGTCAAGCTTGCAGCGTTAGAATTTGATGGTTATGCTTTGCGTTGGTGGGATGCCCTTGTGCAGAATAGAAGGGATGACAATGACCTTACGGTGATGACTTAGCGAGAGATGAAGCGTATCTTGAAGGAACGCTTTGTACCCACCAACTACCTGCGCTCAGTTTTTGATAAGTTGACAAACTTGAGACAAGGAACCATGTCGGTTGATGAGTACTACATGGAGATGGAGATGCTTATGCAGCGTGCTAGAGTTCATGAATCTCTTGAGATGACCATGCAGCGATTTCTTAATAATTTTAAGCTACCAATCAAGAGCATTGTTCGTCATCATAGGTATGCGACTATGAATGAATTGCTGCATCATGCAAGGGAGGCCGAATCAGATCTTGCTGAAGAGGCAAAGGCGCGTGCAAGATACCCTTTGACAAGCCGTTTTTCAGCAAGGTCTACACTGCCGCCACATGCTCCTACATCTGCTGCGGCTGCTGGTGACACTACTACACCATCTTCCAAGCCTACACCTCAGTCATCCTATGGTTCACAAGAAAAGAAGCCCGCGGCTCCTGCTACTAGCTCGGGTTATGGAGTGTCACACTTGCGGAGGTAGAGGTCACTACAAGAGAGATTATCCAAATCGCAGGTGATGTTTGTTAACGATCAATGAGAGTATGAGAGTGGAGATGATGTTGATCCTGATGATCATGGCGCTGATTATGAGGAGGAAGGTATGGATGCCTTTCCTGAGCATGTGCCTACTATAGTGGTCTCTCCATGCATTCTTAGTGTGCAGCCCGTTGTTGACCCTCAGCGCTGCAACTTGTTCCAAACAAAAGCTCTAGTTGGCCCAAACAAAGCTTGCAAAGTGAGTATTGATGGAGGTAGCTGCAGAAATCTTGCAAGCAAAGAGTTATGTGCCAAGGTTAATTATTCTTATTTGCCTCATCCCAAGCCATACTACATACAATGGTTGAGTGACAGTGGTGAGATGAAGGTAAACTATATGGTACGAGTGAACTTTGAAATAGGGCCATACAAGGATTCTATTGATTTTGATGTGGTTCCTATGACTATGTGCCATTTACTATTGGGTCGGCCTTGGATTTATGATCGCCATGTACAACACAATGGCCGAGCCAATACATATCATTTGGAGTTCGAGGGCAAGAAAATCAATTTGCAGCCTATGACACCACATTAGATTGTTAATGAGTCTCGTCAGAAGATTGATGTGAACTTGCTTCATGCACCTAGGCGAGAGAGTGTTGAAACTGTGAGTGTTGTAAATGAGCCCCAAAAGAATGATATAACAAAAAGTGAGAGAGTGCCTAATATATTAATACTAGCCACCAAAGAGGACATGAGAGAATTTAGGGAGGATCCTACAGCCATGCCACTTGTGCTCATGTATAACGGCGAGGTTTTTGTTTCTAACGACATGACCCCTATTTCTCTTGGTGTATCTACTGTTTTGCAGGATTTTGGTGATGTGTTTCCAGAAGATGTGCCAGCTGGATTGCTAGCATTGCGTGGCCTTGAGCTACAAATAGACTTGATCCCTGGCGCCACATTACCAAACCGGGCACCATACCGAACCAACCCCGAAGAAACTAAGGAGATACAAAAACAAGTATAGGCATTGCTCGACAAAGGGTACATTTCTGTCTCTCTTAGCCCTTGTGGTATTCCTTTTATTTTAGTACCTAAGAAAGATGGTACATGGCACATGTGTGTAGATTTTAGAGTTATTAATAACATCACTATTCGATATCGTCCTCCTATTCCACGCTTAGAGGATATGTTAGATGAATTGAGTGGTGTTGCTATTTTCTCTAAAATTGATTTGCGTAGTGGGTACCATCATATTAGGATGAAAGAAGGGCATGAATGGAAAACTGCTTTCAAAACAAAATTTGGTTTGTATGAGTGGTTAGTTATGCCTTTTGGTCTTACTAATGCACCTAGTACATTCATGCGATTAATGAATCATGTTTTGAGAGAATATATTGGTCGTTTTGTGGTTGTTTATTTCGATGATATACTCATATACAACCGCAATGAAACTGAACATTGTGATCATATTAGACAAGTTTTGCAAGTGTTGTGTGATAATCAATTATATGCTAATCTTGAGAATCGCACATTTGCAAGATATAAGGTCATATTTCTGGGATATGTTGTATCTACTCATGGGGGTAGAACTAGATCAATCTAAAATTGAAGCAATTCAAAATTGGCCTATTCCCATGAATGTGAGTCAAGTGCGTAGTTTTCATGGTTTAGCTTGTTTCTATAGGCGCTTTGTGAAGGATTTTAGCACTATTTCTGCACCATTGAATGAATTGACTAAGAAAGGTGTGCCATTTGTATCGGGCGTAGCCCAAGATATTGCATTTGATACATTGAAACATTTGCTTACTACTGCATCTTTGCTTGCATTACCTGATTTTTCATAGCAATTTGAAGTTGAATGTGATGCTAGTGGTGACATGGTTATACCCCACGGGTACATGATCTCAGCATACCTGGTCTAGCCCAAGGAAGGCCCACGGCAATTATACGCCGGCCCATGAAGATTTTCGGGTGGCCAAGGCCCATGACGCTTTCGGATCCTTGGAGAGCAAGACTAGAGTAGATAGGAAATTCAAAGGGGTAAAACCCTAGAACCTGTAACCGACTAGGTATATGCCCGGGACCTGCCTAAGTCTATATAAAGGCTAGGAGGGCACGACCTAGATCTTCTCCTAAAACTTTTGCATACACACCTCCACGCTAGATTGCATCTGCGCACCCATGTAACCTGCGGTTCCGCCGTAATCAAGAGCAGACAAGCAGGAGTAGGGTTTTCCCTCCGGGGGCCTGAACCTGGGTAAAACCTTGTGTCCCCGTGTTGCTTGTTTTCTAACCGTTCCGCGATCTCCAGCATCCCCATCTTCTCCAAAACCCAAGTCCATAACAATGTGCATTGATGAGATCAAACCTCGTCAATTGGCGCCGTCTGTGGGAACTGGGGACGCTGATTATGCGATCGTGATGGTCCCAACCCGATCGATCTACAACTATGCGGCGACGGAGAGTCACCTCCTCTTCGGCGCTTTCGACTTCACCGCCCACTCACCGTCCACCATGAAGGACTTCGAGCCCGTAGGCGACGGACTCGAGATCCTGTTCGGGAGCTTCTGCTTCCAGGTGGGGCAAACTGGCACCCTCCGCCTCCCTGAGCGGGTGCCCCTACCATCAACCAGGCCTCCTTCATGGACCCCACACCCTGTGCTACTCACAACATCATCAACAGATGATTCCTACGACAGCAGCAGCTGCAACTCCGATCTGTGCGATCCGCCATCGGATGAAGGGACCTATGGTTCCAGATCTAAAAGCTGCGGTAGCAGCGGACCAATCTACGAGCGCTACCAATGCGCCGTAGTCATCCAGGGTGACGTGGATCAGCAAACACCCAACCCACCGCCCAACCCGACACCTAACCCGCCAGATTGAAACGACGGGAACAGAAGAAACTTGTTGGTGGCGTTTTGATGCAAGAGGGTCGTCCTATAGCATATTTTTCTGAGAAACTTGCTGGTGCTAGAGTGAATTATCCTGTTTATGATAAAGAATTGTATGCACTTGTTAGAGTTCTTGAGGTTTGGCAACATTATTTGTGGCCAAAAGAATTTATCATACATTCCGATCATGAAGCATTGAGGTATCTTAAAGCTCAATCAAACTTGCATAGACGCTTAGCTAAATGGGTTGAGTTTATTGAGTCGTTTCCTTACATCATTAAATATAAGAAAGGAAATGAGAATGTGGTTGTTGATGCATTATCTAGGAAGAACATGTTATTGACACATCTTGATGTTAAAATTCCTAGATTAGAGAGTATTTCTACGCTTTATGCAACTGATCATGATTTTGCTGAACCATATCGTTTGTGTGCTTTGAAACATGCTTGGGATAAGTATCATATACATGATGGCTATTTGTTTAGAGCTAACAAACTATGCAATCATGAATCGTCTTTGCGGTTGTTTTTAGTGGAGGAGGTTTGATGGGTCACTTTGGGCGTGAGAAGACATTGCTCATGCTAGCTGATCACTTTTATTAGCAACAAGTCCAAATCAAAGTTGAAGCCTCATGGTTTGTATACACCTCTGTCTGCACCTACTACACCTCGGGAAGATATTAGCATGAAGTTTTGTTAGGTTTACCCAAAACTCAGAGAGGTCATGATTCTACATTTGTGGTAGTGGATAGATTCTTTAAGACGGCTCATTTTATTGCCTGCCACAAAAGCAACGATGAGTCGCATATTGCTAACATATTTTTCAGGGACATCGTGAGACTACATAGAGTACCAAATACGATTGTTTCTGACCGTGATGTGAAGTTCATGAGCTACTTTTGCAAGACCTTATGAGGGGATGCTTGGAATGAAGTTGCTTTTCAGTACTACTTTTCATCCCCAAATAGATGGTCGGACAGAGGTGGTGAATAGAACATTGTCACAATTGTTGAGGACTATGATCAAGAAGAATCCGCGGGAGTGGGAAGAGTGTTTGTCACAATTTGCTTACAACATGGTTGTGCATTCTACTACTCAGTTTTGTCCTTTTGAGGTGGTGTATGGGTTCAAGCCATTGACGCCACTTTATTTGTTGCCTCTACCATTGCATGAGAGAGTTGATATGGAGGCTTCAAAACGTGTTGAATGTGTGAAGAAAATACATGAGAAGACTTGCGAGGCTATTCAGAAGAAAGGCAAGAACATTGCTGCTGCAAGGAATCAAGTAAGAAAGGAGATTTTGTTCAAGCCTGGAGACATGGAATGGGTGCATCTGCGCAATGATAGGTTTCCCAAGCTTTGACAATCCAAATTAAAGCCCCGTGGTGCTGGTCCTTACAAGGTGTTAGCCAAGATTAATGATAATGCCTACTCGATTGATATTCCTATTGCTGAGTTTGGTGGCATTAGCAATAGCTTCAACGTTGCTGATTTGTCACCATATGATGGAGAAGACCTTGGAGCGTCGAGGTCGACGCCTTTTGAAGGGGGGAGATGATGAGTACATCCCTACAATTACACCTACCGCAACTACTACTGAAGATGTTCCAGTTTCTGCAAAGAAGGTTCAGTCCAATGAGATTAGAATTGGACCTATTACAAGAGCTCGTGCTAAGCTACTAGAACAACAGGTGAATTTGTTTCTTAATGAGCCTGATGTTTTAATTAATGAGAACTTTATACTACATAGGTCATTGTGCTATTGTATGATCAGGTATATTGGAGAAGAAGGCGTAGCACGGAGTGTGGAGCTAAAGCACATGGAGCACAACATGATGATCGCCCAAGGATGCGCGAGGGAGGAGCGGGAGGAAGACGCGAGGGAAGATCATCAAGACGAGGGCAAAAACACCTGTCAAGACCGGAGTGTCCGGCCCACTCCAACCGGAGTGTCCGGCCCCCTAGAGAATCCCCGAGGAGTGGACGTTTTGTGTCCTAGTTCGGACACTCCCCGGAGACCACCCGGAAACTTCGAAGTTTCCGGCGGACCGGACTGTCCGGCCTATATGAACCGGAGTGTCTGTCCCACCGGACTGTCCGGCCAATATCCACTCCAGCGCTCATGGTTGGGCTCGTCGCGTCGGATCCACCCCTAGATCCTACCGTTGTAGTATAAAATGGCCATGGTTTCTTGAGTCGAACGGCTGCGCTGCGTCTCCAAGCTCGGCCCCTCCTATCTGTAGAAGCACTGTTGCAGCGTCGATCTCGAGCAGGAGCCGCTAGGTGCAATAGGGCTTGATCGTTGCCACCCTATCCCCTTCATCATTGTTGATTCCAACAAGGAGGAGGACAGTGAAGAAGCAATGCAGAATGCCATTGAAGCCTCCTTGGCGAAGGGCAAGCCACATGCAGGACTGGATGTCGCTGGGAAGGGCATGGATGGGTCACTAATCGAGGTGGACTCTGACGAGAGTGGTGTGATCTGGTTCTAGATGTTTTTTAGGTTGGTTGCAATTTTGGTTCTATTATAATGGGTTTGGCAAGCTACAATGGGAATTATGGACAGCTGTGTTCAGCGCAATAACAGATGTTTATGCTGTCAAAATCAAAATTATGTCTATGCCCTTTGCATGCGACGGAATAAACATAGATTTCTTTGAACAAACCAGCAAATTTAGATTACAACCATCGAACAAAATGAAGAAAGGAAGTCATAACATAGAAGAATAGACGCCCAATTTGTTCCGAGCATACCTACTATTTCGGACTTCAGAACACTTGGTCGACATATACTATTACAATTTTTTCCAAGCATTCCCACACACAACTCTGAATCCACAAACATGCTTCAGCTTGGGCTACTACTAGTTCAGACTTCAGACCACTTGGTCGATGAATACTATTACAATTAATAGTAGGGAGCTCAATCTAAACAAACCTAGTTTTCACACATATCCATTATCTTCCTAACCTTAGCCCGATGCCCTTCATTCTGCCACTCCATGCTTTTAATTGTTGGTGCCATTTTTTTGGCATCCTCCTTGCACTTGCTCATATCTTTCTCTTCCTTAATCCTCATGAACATCTCCATATTGGTAGTTTTGACATCGTGGACTTTCTTCTCGTGCACTTCAATCCTCGATGTACTCAGGTATTTCTCTGCTTTAGCCTTTAGGGCTAGCGCCACGTCCATCTCCTTCACGACTTTTCTAACCTTGTATGGCAACTTCTGGATATCACGGTGAAGCATTGGTGTATCATCAAGGCCCATTAAACTCATATCAACACTCTCAAGAACTGAGCTGACTAAGGCTTCTTTCAACTTAATATTTTTCTCCCACAGTTTATCTAGCGATTTCTGCATAGATAGTGGCCACTCCGGATCTACCCATTTGACGACGCTGCAAGTTTTAGCTGGCCATGCTTCAACCTTCCCTTGACACCCTAAAACCTCCTTCCTGCGTTGCGTCCCTCGAATTCTACAAATTTAGTGGCCATAAGATCATGTCTTTTACAACAGGGAGGACTCTCTCCCTCCGCTAAACCGTGATAATTGGAGTCGTACAACGTCTCGACGGCCTAACACCACAACTACATGAGTAATCAGTGTACATCTAGTTCAAAATACAGAAATCCCCATAAAATGTAAGGTATGAGAAGTCTCACATCGCTTTCACCGTTATGTGATATTTACGCGTTTCCTTGCCATCTCCCCATGAAGCCATGACAAAAAGGAGGTGGAGGAGTGAGGTGGTGGCAGGAGGGGTCGCTGGTGGCATGCCTCCTGCTAGCTGCTAAGGCAGTGGAGTGAAGACAGTGGCTTCAAGGGGAAGCAAGGGAACTAAAGAACGCCAACTGTACAACAAAATCCATCAGCTGTTATATCACGAAAAGATCTAACATCTTCTGCACGGGGCACACGGAACACGTGACACTGGCAGGTGGGAGCACACACGATTATTAAGGAATATTACAGAACTACGATTACCATACATTCGCCCCGACAAGTATGATTTCCACACCAGAGTAGTATTGATTATGGCTTACATTTAAGGACATTATAAGTTCTACAACTCCCTGTCGGTCTTCTCGATGTGATTGCAGAAATTGATCTGCTTGGCCAATCCAACACCGACAAGGTACTTGGATGGCACACAAAGGACCGACCTCGGGTCCATAAACTCCACCTCACCCGATGTTGGGCAGCTCGGCACCACGACTATCACATGCATTGCATCGGACGATGGCAGCTGCGCGTGCAACCACATCCTCACCGTATACATCGGCCAGGCACATGAGACCGACCTGACGCATACCGCAGACACGATGGTGGGCCCAACAATGCTTCCTGTAATGCTAGCGGTGATGGTCGGCCTAGCGACGGTTCCTGGAACGCCAGTGGTGATGGTCATGACAAAAACAGAGCCCCCTGCAAAAAGAGCCAGCGGCGCGCTGACTTAGGGAACGACACTTGCTCTTGGAGAATAATGGAATAGCCATAAGAGAGCCTAGTCACTTAGATCGAGTGATCCGTCGAAAGGTGGACCATGAGATTTGCCGGCAGGCCGGTATAGTTGCAGCCGGGCTCCGTGTAGTCGCACACGCCGTGCCGGCACGCGAGCTCGTGCCCTGGGAGCACATAGTAGGGGGTAACGACGAAAGCATCCAGGGTGGGAGCACACGATTAGGTACATCGCTAGGAATTTTGCGTGTGAGGATCTCCTCTAGATTCATGGCGTTGTGATCTGAGTACTCCTTGATGCGTAGCCCCCACATCTGAAGTTCATGGAGAAATCAGAGAAAATATGTGCAGTTAGTTAAGCCGATAGCATGAATTTGTAAGATAAATTCAAATGGTAGTCAAATGTTTTCCTACCTTATGGTTCAAGTCAGTTGCTTTCATCCGGGAATGTATTGCTAAAGCCAGTGGCATCGTCCTGCACGTCGAGTTGAGTGGAGGATGGGTATGGCTGTGAAATTGTGGTGTCAGATTGTACCCTAGAAATTCAAGCCAGTCAATGAGGTTATCCTGTGTTTAACCAGTTTTCAAATTACCATTACTCGTTTAAAAAAATACCAACCTTCCCGGAATGGCCATCCACTGTGATGTAGCATGCGTGTAAATTGCCTCGGGGCCTTGGGCGCACTCAATTCTTGCACCTCCTTTGCAAAATCGCCGTTTTTTGGAGCCGGTAAATGGAAACTCTAGATTTCTTCATGGAACCCTGATATCTCTAGTTGGAGAAGTTGCTTAGAATGCCGAGAGGGAGGTAGGTGTCGGGTTTGGGCTCAATACACGAAGTGAATCCATGTTTTGGGCAGTGAGGAGGAGGTCTAGGGTTGAAAGTCATGTTAACTCCTACTCAATAGCCATCCTGGGGTGTACCGTGTGCCAAAAGTCCCGATTTGTCATGTTTATGATTTTATAATGGAACTAGGTGACATGCAAGGGCTACTCGAGCTAGTTTTATGTTTTATTTTTATTTTTTATGAATTTTCTTTTGCCGGGGTTCGGGAGGTGGACAAAATCGGCATACCCGCCGGTGTGCACAGGCACGCGAGGGCCAGTGCAATCCTGAACCTAGGCACGTATCTAGCCTAGGTACCCCATGGGGCACCCCAAAACATTTTTCCTGAAATTTGAGGGTGTTTTCTAGGGTACCTATAGTTAGAAACTGCCATTATCTGGTCGTAAGTCAGGACAAAAAATAGTATATGCTTGCACCATAGATAAATACCAACCTCTCGAAAATGGCCATCCATCATCATGTAGCATGCGTGTAAATTGCCTTGGGGCCTAGGGCGCACTCAATGATTGCACCTCCTTTGCAAAATCGCCTATTTTTTGGAACCGGTAAATGGAAAATCTGGATTTCTCCATGGAACCCTGAAATCTCTAGTTGGAGAAGTTGCTTAGAATGCCGAGAGGAAGATAGGTGCCGGGTTTAGGCTCAATCCACGTAGTGGATCCATGTACTAGGCAGTGAGGGGGAGGTCTAGGTTTAAAAGCCATGTTAACTCCTACTCGATAGCCATTCCGGGGGTGCACCTTGTGCGAAAAGTCCCGGTTTGTCTTGTTTATGGCTTTATGATGGTAGTGGGTGACATGCAAGGGCTACTCGAGCTGTTTTCATTTTTTTGATTTTTTATGAATTTTCTTTTGCTGGGTTCGGGAGGTGGGAAGAATCCGCAAACCCGCGGGCGTGCGTGGGCACACGAGGGACTGTGCAATCCTGAACCTAGGCATGAACCTAGCCTAGGTACCCCATGGGAAACCCCTATAGCACCTCGGGAAAACCACTACTAGAAAACTGCATGTTGTTTTAGTTTTTTGCATCATCATGACGGCATGCGCATGTCATCATGCCCTATTGCAATTTAGCATCCTCGTGAATGCATGCATTTGTTTGCCAAAAATTATTTCCAAAAGCTTATCTTTGTTTTCTATTGTCTCCCTCTTTATTTCAAATGATAAAACCCCGGTCGTCCGGATATTTTGTTTTGTCTAAAAATTATTACAAAATATCTTTAAAATAAAAATAGGACACAATAAATAATAAAACTGTTTCTTCGGGGGAGGCAGCCATCGGCCAGGCCCAAAAGGCCCAACCGGCAGCCACCTACCACCCCTGACCTAAAAAATCTAACACTAATTCCTTATCCCCACCTATCCCAGACTCTTCCCCTGTCTCACCCTACACCTGCCGCCGACACACACCGTACCACTCACGAAAACACACACTTTGTCCCATAACACCACTCACAACAACCTCGACCCAACCTGCATGTAACACGCACACACGCACGCACCGCAATGGCAGAAACGCAATGCGTACAGCCCCGCGCCGCTCCCGCACATCCCCACCTCACACTATCCCCAGCTCACTCCCATTGAGAGAAACACGCCCCGAACATGGTACCACCTCCTTCGCTCCCTCTCGCAACCCCTCCCTAACCCCGATGCTCCCCGCCGCTCGAATCCTGCAACGCCGCCTCCCCCCAAGCATCGCCACCTCTCCCTCCTCTCTCGTTCGCTCGTCGCCAGCATCCTCTCCCTGGTCGTGAACCTCTGGCCTCGCCACTCCTCTTCGCTAGTCATTGCCGCCTCTCTAGTATGCGATCGCGCCCGCGTGAACCTCCGAGCGCTGCCATGACCTCGCTATCCCGAGCCGGTCGCCGCTAGCGACGCCCTCTACCTGGCCACCTCCCCGCTGTTGCAATTTTCCTAAATAGTCCAGCCCATTTTCTATTCCAATAATTACTGAAAATCCTAGAGGCCCATGTGGCACATTCATGCATGGCAAGAGGTGGGACAAATGTTTAGTCCCGCATTGCTAGTTGAAGGAGGTTTCACCAACTTATAAGGGAGGCTCTCCTAACACTTGGTAAAAGGATGAGAAGAATAAGGAGAGAGTTCCACACGCGCGCTCCTCCCTCCTCCGCCGCTCGCCTCGCCACACCACGCCTCGCCTCGCCTTGCCTCGTCACGACGTGCGCGCGCTGCAGGTTGCGGGAATCTCGCCGAGCTGAGTTCTTTTTTGCCACGCATGACTGGTATATGAACGAGTGTGTAGAATTGGAACAGTCTGCGCTAATGGGTTTTAAATACGAACTTAGTGGAGGTTTAATTCGAACTTAGTGGAGGCTATTTGGCTTCAGTCATTGCCTGTTCGTTTCCTCTTTCGACACCGCCTGTTCGCCTGTCTACCCATGCCTATAAGAGCAGAAGGTCGCTCCTCTCCTCAAACACACTATTAGAATCAACGCCTCCAAGTTCCAGAGCACTGAGCTGCCACCAGTTCTTCCCCATCCCATCTTGCGGCGTGCACCGCGAGCCGGGACAGTAGGCCTCCGGAACCCCGCCTCTTCGAGTCCTATACGAGAGAAGGGCGATAAGGTTTTTGGGGCGCGACTATTGGTTTCATCACAGACTCCTTCACCGACGCCGATGACATCTTTCCCAACAATGACTTCTTCCCCGCCATCGAGAACCTCTTCCTCGACGACATGGGTGACAACTCCAACTCCAACGCCGGCGCACCGTTGTATGCTTTCTTTCTTCATCCTTTTTAGATTACTTCGATCTCTCTGCACACTTTCTATCAGATTACTTGGCTAGTTTTATTTTGATCATTCTACTCATGTTATACCTACTGTTTATTTCACATAAATTGCTCATATTTCCAACACCCGCTGCCTTGAACCACTGCGATCATATCTCACACGACCTCGTACCGGCCAACAGCATCACCAGCCACCGCCGCGATGGACCAGCTCATGAGCTTCCTCACCGCGATTCGCCTCGTCGGCCACGCCACGCGTACTCCTACCTCCGAGCTTGCCACCGGCACCCTCCTGCAATCTCCCTCTATGCCTGAGCTCCTCCCTCCGGCCGCCTTCATTGAGTTCTCGCTGCTGTCGATCCACCGCGAGGCCGCTGCGTCCACTCTGCCGGTTCATTGCTTCCCTGCAGCAGACCGTGCTTGTTGCTGCTCATCCTCGCTAAACGCGCATGTTCCCAGTCTGGAGACAAGGCACCCTTGGTCCCTGCTTTTCCTATTGCCGTCCTCCGCGTCGCCCCTGTGGTCCAGTCCGTTTCGACTTGGTCCTGGTGCCTCAGTGTTTGTTGCCTATCCGTTTCGACTTGGTCGTGTTGATCCCCTCCGCGTCCAAGGATGATTCCAAACCGGCCCCTTGCTTTGATGTGGGGTCTGTGTGAAGTTGGACCCGATGCACGACGAGGGATCCAAGAGATACATAGACGATACTTGGAAATCAACGATGATGATTCAAGTTCTCCACCGCCAACCGAAGCGGGAACCTGGAGGACTTCTTCACGGGCTCAATACCACACTTCCCGGAACAACTCCATCATCTACAACAAATCAGAAACCCCAAGATCGACAAGGCCATCCGATGACATGGATCACAATGAACCCGAACCCTCCAGACCATCAAGATCTTAACGAAACCCGAAGACCGACCCCGCCGAGCCCGGACCTAATCCCTCGAAACCCAATATCGTCGAACCTCTCATGTGTGATCCCAGTTCGAGCCCTATTTTCTATATTGATATATACTTGTTGCCTTTTAATTGTCATGCTTGCACACATACCATGTGGTTTGGGGGATTTTACCGATTCATCTAATAATTAAATATGAGACCATATGCGGCTATTCTAGACTTATATTGGATCCATTACAAATTTTTGTAGCGAATTGGTGCCACTATTTGCCTTGTTAATACAACATTTCAATTGCAGGGTATCTAACCAACATAAACAACTTAACTAATTGTCAAGACCCTTGTTCCGCTTAATATTGCCTATTTGCATCGCACATTAGTCATGTCATACATCATACATGCATCATGCCTGATCTTCCGTCATAGTATTGAATGGTGCATCCAGTGGTTCTTTTTAGTGATCTTCTTCTTCATAGATTAGTCTGATGAGTCGATGCGAGTGTCGGCCCAATCTTTGGATGAACCTTCGGCTCTATTTCCCAGGCGAGCATTCTCCCCCTTTCTAACTATTTTAAATTTATAGTCTTTACTTCCTCCTGTCGATCTATTGCTATCTGTGTTATGATGTTTTAGTCTTCTCATACCAGTTATATCCCTTGCAGCCTATATTGCCTAGTACATCATCCTATTACATGTTGTTTGATAGATAGTCAACCTTGCGAGTCGTAGTTGTTTGCTCAGGTGCTACTTTGCGTTGTCGATGTTCCATCGATGTTGCGGTTTGGCATATTCTTAATGGTGGAGATAATCATGCCTTTAATTACAGTTTAATAACTAATACTAAAAGTAGATAAAAAATGCAGAGGCATAGAGGGGTAATAGTTGAGATCTGGTTATTATCCCGCCCCCCGGTGTCCACCTAGGACCCGAGTTCTTGACACTTGTTCCGAGAATGAGCGCGCTAACCACATGTGGGATGTATGGTCACCCCTATCGGTTTAGTACCTGATTTCAAAGTACGGCTCTAGGGGCCACAAACTAGTTTGGGCTTTATACATTACTAATGTACCTATGCCATGTATGATATGTTTATTACATGTTGCTCGATGATCGTTTATTACTGTTGTGTAGGTGCGGCACTCTCACGGGAATATATTGTCTATGGCCTATGCTCGCGTGACAAGTGCATGCAACTTCAGAGTTCGTACGAGGAGGATTAGCTATACCTCGTATGGGTAGCTCTTTCGGATGGCCCCCATGTACTTTGAAAGGGCATGTATGCCCCATGTGTGGTTTTGGTAATTAATGACAATCTCTATGGACTAATGTGTAAATTGAGTTTCACTTGTAGGTTTGTCCATTGACATCGCTTGGGCCATATGTTGGAAGAAATGTCCAAGGGCTTTGTGCCCATTGGAATCATGAAGAAAGAAGGATCTTGAAGGTTGATCAAGACAAGTGCATGATGCGTTCAGATCAATGTAGAGCTTCGTTCGGAGACCCCAAGAGGAAGGTATGATGAGCACAGCAGCAAGTCTTCCCTCAGAAAGAAACCAAGGTTATAGAACCAATAGGAGGAATGAAACGACTCAGAGGTGTTTCTAGCAAGATGGAAACCTACAGAACACAAACTCAAGACTTTGCCCCAACGAACAGTGAGGTTGTCAATCTCACCGGTTTGCTAAAAACAAAGGATTAACTGTATGGTGTGGAAGGTAATAGTGGTTTGCAGAAAGTAAACAGTAACAGTGGAAGATGTATCACTGGTAAAGATTGGACTGGGGTCCATAGTTCACTAGACGTGTTCTCCTTAGATAAACAAACATGGCATGTTGGGTAAACAAATTACAGCAGGGAAATTGACAGGACTGGGCAAGGCATAACAATGCAATACTACACATTCATGATCCTATGAGATTCAATTGGCAATACAACAAGATACATAGACCACCATCCAACTGCATATATGACTAGTAATCCACCTTCAGGTTATCATCCGAACCCCCTCCAGTATTAAGTTGCAAGCAACGGATAACTGCTTTAAGAAAAGTGTGTAAGGTAAACAATCCACTTGTTCCATGAACAAGAGACCATTGTTTTATCCCTAGTAGCAACAACACATCTACAACCTTAGAGATTTATATCACTTCCCTTAGATTAAATAGAGGCATGAAACCACTATCGAGCATAAATACCCCCTCTTGGAGTCACTAGCATCTACTTGGACAAGATAGCTACTAGAAACGGAGAGCATGCAAGATCTCAAACAATACAGACATGATAGAATCAATAAGACAAAACCATTAATCAATCTGACATAGTAATCTCAATATCCATTGGATCCCCGCAAACAAAACATGCATGATTACAAATAGATGATCTTGATCATGAACGGAGCTTACAAGATCTAAACATGGTAGCACAAAGGAGGAGATACAACCATCTAGCAACTACATGGACCCGTAGTCCAAGGTGGAACTACTCACAGTTCACACCGGAGGCTGGCATGATGAAGAAGAAGGCCTTCGGGATGATCTCCGCTCCGACAGGGTGCCGGGAAGAGCTTCAGATCCCCCCGATATAGGGATGATGGTGGTGGCGGCTACAGACGGTTTCATGGAATATTGATCGGGTCTTAGGGTTTTGGTATCCAGGGCGGCCGCACCCCCCAGGCGTGGGCTAGGCCCAGCCGAACGGCTAGGGGGTGTGGCCCCCTGGTGGCTCCCCTCCGTCTCGTATTTAGGCTCCGTGTTCCCCACGGTAAAATATTGACTTTGGATTTTTTTCAGAATACTGATTTTCAGCCTTTTCTGGAACCAAAAACAGAAGAAAATAGGCAACTGGCATTGTGGCATCTTGTTAATAGGTTAGTCCAGAAAAACATATGAAAACACCTCAAAGTGTACACAAAGCAAAGCAAAGTAGATAATAAACAAGCATGGAACATCAAAAATTATAGATACGTTTCCGACGTATCAAGCATTCCCAAGCTTATCTTCTGCTCGTCCTCGAGTAGGTAAGTGATAAAAAGAATAATTTTTGAGGTGACATGCACCATCAAAATCAAGATCAAACCATTTGCAAGCATTGAAAGCTGGGATCAAAGAACTCTAAACATGAGCATGAAAGATGGAGTTCTAACAATAAGACAAAGTAACTATGCATGCAACATGAAAGATTACAAACAAAGATCATGAATAACATGCATTGAAAAACGTTTGTTTGTTTCACATACAGAAAACATAGCATAGTGGCATTCAGCTTGTCCCTCATGGAGTAGCAAATAGATGCATAGGACACCTTCGAATTTCATAAGAGTGACTAGATAAAAATAGCACAAGAACAAGTAATATAAACAATATGCATCAATCACTAAATTTTGGGACAATGCACATAGAACTAAGAATGGCAACTATGCTCTCTTAATTGTTGCCCAAGGATAGAAGGTGGAGACTCAATATAATGGTGGAAGAAAGGACCTTCATAAAGGGAAGCAGGGATTTCAAGTCTCAAAAAGAGCTTCCAAAAATTATGGTACTTGTTACCTTTCAGCCCTCATTGCCCCTATCATAAGCATCTTGAAGTGATTAAGGTTAAAGTGAACAATCTATGGAGTATATGCTTGACAAAGTATAAGTTGGCAATCTCATGTCCCTTGAATACGAGGGCCGCTCCTCATGCTACTCAAGTTCAGTTACTTGCAAGTTCTTTTCATAGTAAGTAGATGTGTATGATAAAGAACCGCCAACGGGATACCCCTTGCACATGATACAGGAGCTACCCCATAATCAAAATGACAAGGCAAGCGGACAATGAGCATCTCATCAATCTTCTTATTTACCATGGGAAAATGGTGCTTTTTTCTCTCTTTCCTCTTTTCTCATATTTTTTTATTTTTCTCAATCTCTTTTTTCTATCTCTTTTTTATAAGAAGAATGCTTCATAGATTGCTCATTATGGTGATGCTGCAAGTGTCCACCATGATTAGGCATGGCTTAGGCTAGTGGCCCAGGCGTTTCTCTAACACACATACATAACTCCATGGACTTACAAGCTCCCCTTTCATTTCACACCGATGACATCCACAAACAAAAGAGCATGATATCAACTGAGTACAAAGTACAAGTGCAATGTTCAAAGCGTTCCCCATGACAACATGGTTCCGCTAATTCCAACGTATAAGTGCAAGCATGTACAACATAGGTGACACAATGGTTCAAGTTTATTAGGGGCAAGAAAAATAAAGTGTGCCATCAAGTTTGTGAGAGCTTTAATCACTAAGTTTTCACATAAAAAAACTTTTTAATTGGAAAATAGATGAAAACAAGAATATACTTGGAATGGTGTAACACACCATGCATAGTAATTTATAGTGGACACTTTGGAATAACTTGGTTCTTAGGATTTGGATGCATGAGTAGAGCTTACTCATACAAGTGGAGGCTAGCAAAAGACTGGGAGCGACCAACTAAGAGAGCAATAATGGCCATAATCATGTAGAGCGAAAAAACATTACTAATCAAAGCATAAAGTGGCCCTACAAGTCAAGTACTAAATGATCATCGAGGATATGGTGACTTGTTCATAGTCATAACATGGCCTGAGCATGTGCCAAGTCAACCCAAAAAAGCATCAGAGAAGAATACCACAATACTATGCTTTTGTATGCTAAAACAAAGCATGATTCCTTCAAGGCACACTAAGCAATCCCAATTGTTTGGAAAAATTCATGCTACATAAATAATCACTAAGCATAAGGTCAAAACAACATCTAGCATGACATGCTAAAGTCTAAGTCTCAGTTAAAGCAAGCTCCTCTTGCACTATTCAAGCAAGAACTATCTACTCCTCTCCAACACCAATCAACTTATTTGAAACAACAAGTGAGAACGAGGGTCCAAACTAATTTATTCAAGCAAGCAAACAAAACGAAAACTAAGACGCTCCAAGAAGAACACAATAGTGCATGAAACAATAAAAACGAAGTGTTTAGAAAGACCTGAGATTTTTATTGATGAAGAAGGGGATGCCTTGAGCATCCCCAAGCTTTGATGCTTGTAGCTGTGGAATATTTCTTGGGGTGACAAGGGGTGGCATCCCCAAGATTGAGCTTTTGTCCATTATTCATCTCATTACATCATTCTTTCTCTACACCAGAAAATTTTCCTTCATACAAAACTTAACACAATCTTCATTAGCAACATTAGTGTATTTAAAAGATAATAGACCTTTGGGTTTAGCTTTAGAACAGAAAAACTTTCACTAAAAACACAATATACTGTATAAATTCCCTCAAAAAGCTCAATTTCCCAAAAAGAACCCCAAAAAGGAATCAATAAGAAGCAAATGCAAATAATGGTGGAAATCTGTCAAAACAGATCAGCAGGTAGAAACTGATATTTTTGAAGACCTTCTGTTGCTCAAATCAAAAAGTGTTGAACTGACGAAAGTTAGCTAACATACTGGGGGATTTATTCAGAAAATATCAGATCAATAGGACTTATGGAGATTTTACACGAATTTTTACGGTGGAGCACAAAAATCTGCTTCGGGACAGCAACTCCCCAAATCTTACTTCCCTCTCATTAGAGGTTATTCTTGGCACAAAAAGCAAATAAAAAGGATAAGGAGAGGTCATTACAGAAGTAGTAACTTCCAAGACTAAAGAAAACTTTTGGGTTATCTCCCGATAAGTACTTTTCTTTAACGCCTTTATGTTAGGCATTGATAATTGAGAAGATTCTCACATAATAACTATGAGTTAAAGTAAAAGAGAGCATCAATAATCAAATTCAAAACACATTTGAGTCTAATACACTTCCTATGCATAGGAATCTTGTAAGAAAATAAATCAAAGAAGAACAAAGCAACAAGAATAGGAAAGCAAAACAAGTGCAACTTCAAGATTTTCAACATAAAGAGGGGAAACTTAATATTGTTGAGATACATAAGACCATGTTTCCCTCTCTCATAATAACTTTCAGTAGCACCATGAATAAAATTAACAATATAGCTATCACATAAAACATTCTTATCATGATCCACATGCATAAAATGATTATTACTCTCCACATAAGCATAGTCATTATTATTAATTGTAGTGGGAGCAAATTCAACAAAATAGATATCATTATTATTCTCATCACCATAATCATAAAATATAGGAGGAATATTGTAATCACAATTAATTTTCTCCTCAATAGTAGGTGGACTGAAAATATCATATTGATCATTGTAATCATCATAAATTGGAGGTAAAGTATCATCATAGGCAATAGAATTTTCAGAATTGGTACCAAAGAGATTTTCAATATCAAAAGTAGTGTGCTTTTCCCAATCATGATCACTACTATAGGTAATAGGCATATGAACATCATCACAAGTTTTACCCATAGTAGATATTTGAAAAGAATCCACAGGAGCATAACATTCATCCTCCTCTTTTTCATCTAATGAGCTTCCTGTTTCAGCAATTTCTTCTTCCATAGGCTCCTGCAAGGCATTAGTCTCTTCCATTTGTGGAAATCACCTATTAAAATATTCAAGAATATAGCCATTTTCTTCCTTGTAATTATCAAAGAAAAATTTAAGTATCTCATAAGCCTCATATTCATAAGGTGCATCATCAGTATTTTCAAGCAAACTGGCAAGTTCAAATGCATCCTTGAAAGCAATAAATTCTTCTATTTGTTCCACATCATAAAAGTCAAAATTTCCTTTAACATAAAAATATATGGTAACATTATCATTATACTCACATTGAAAAGGGAGGTTTTTATACCTCCTACAACAACAAGCTTTATCAAAGCAATAAGTAACATTATAAGTAGAGCACACCTCGCTAGCAATAATATTCAATTTATCAATTTGTGCCCATAAGTGTTTCCCTTTTTGTGACAAACAATGTTCCTTATAACAGTACTTTTGTTCTTCCGTGAACCCACCTTGCCAATAAGAACTAGTTTCAAAGTAACCATCCATTGATAGAAAGCATGACCAAGGAAGGCAATAACAGACCAGCAACTAGAGCAGGAACTAATTTTTTGTGTTTTTTTATAAGAGAAAGAAAACCAAACTAAACTAATTTTTTTTGGAGTTTTCATAAAAAGAGGCAAACAAAACCAAGCAAAAGAAACTAACCAAAACAGAAACAAAGTAAAGAGAAAGGTTGTGAAGAACTCCCCTTGTTAAGAAGTCCTTAGCCTCCCTGGCAACGGCGCCAGAAAACAGCTTGATGTGCTCAGATCAATGTAGAGCTTCGTTGGGAGAACCCAAGAGGAAGGTATGATGAGCGTAGCAGCAAGTTCTTACCTCAGTAAGAAACCAAAGTTATCAAACCAGTAGGAGGAAGGAAACAACTGAAAGGTGTTGCTAGCAACTTGGAAACCTACAGAACACAAACTCAAGACTTTGCCCCAACGAACAGTGAGGTTGTCAATCTCACCGGTTTGCTGAAAACAAAGGATTAACTGTATGGTGTCGAAGGTAATAGTGGTTTGCAGAAAGTAAACAATAAATCTGGAAGATGTATCAATGGTAATGATTGGACCGAGGTCGATAGTTCACTAGAGGTATTCTCCTTTGAAAAACAAACATGGCATGCTAGAAGATACATAGACCTCCATCCAACTACATCTATGAATAGTAATCCACCTTCAGGTTATCATCCGAACCCCCTCTAGTATTAAGTTGCAAGCAATGGATAACTGCTTTAAGCAAAGTGTGTAAGGTAAACAATCCACTTGTTCCATGAACAAGAGACCGTTGTTTTCTCCCTAGTAGCAACAACACATCTACAACCTTAGAGATTTTTGTTACTTCCCTTAGATTAAATAGAGGCATGAACCCACTATCGAGCATAAATACCCCCTCTTGGAGTCACTAGCATCTACTTGGACAAGATAGCTACTAGAAACGGAGAGCATGCAAGATCTCAAACAACACAGACATGATAGAATCAATAAGACAAAACCATTGATCAATCTGACATAGTAATCTTAATATCCATCGGATCCCCGCAAACACAACATAGATGATCTTGATCATGAACGGAGCTCACAAGATCTAAACATGGTAACACAAAGGAGGAGATACAACCATCTATCTACTACATGGACCCGTAGTCCAAGGTGGAAATACTCACACTTCATACTAGAGGCTGGCATGATGAAGAAGAAGGCCTTTGGGATGATCTCTGTACCAACAGGGTGCCTGGAAGATCTTTAGATCCCCCTGATCCAGGGATGATGGTGGTGAATATTGATCGGGTCTTAGGTTTTTGGTATCGGGGGGTCTTTATAGGTGAAGAGGTGAGGCAGGGGGCATCCAGGGCAGCCGCACCCCCCAGCCGCGCGGCCAGGGGTGTGGCCCCTTGGTGGCTCCCCTTCGTCTCGTATTCAGGCTCCGTGTTCCCCACGGTAAAATATTGACTTTGGCTTTTGTCCCGCCCAATTCCAAGAATATTGATTTTCTGCTTTTTCTAGAACCAAAAACAGAAGAAAACAGGCAACTGCCACTTTGGCATCTTGTTAATAGGTTTGTCCAGAAAAACATATAAAAACACCTCAAAGTGTAGACAAAGCAAAGTAGATACTAAACAAGCATGGAACATCAAAAATTATAGATACGTTTCCGACGTATCAGTGCGCAGAGTTGCATCAAGATGGATGAAGAAGGGCAATCTCAAGATGCGCCATCTCTAGAAGATCTCATGCTTGAAGCCTGCCATCCTCGTGATCATGGAGTGATGAAGACAAGTTCAAAGAAGAGGTTTCCCCATGGAGTATGGGGAAGCATTTTGCAAGTCTTCATCAAGCAAAAGAAAACAAGAAAGGTGTTCCCACTTGAGAAGAACAAGACGGTCTACATCAAGTTCAAGTGGAATGCTCAAGGCAAAGGTATGATCTTGATAGGGCTTCTCTTTTGCTGGTCTTGTGTTGTTAGTTGGGAGACTGGGTTTAGGATAGATAGCTGTTCTATCAAGAGGGGCTCTCAAGCGGGTGTCTTGATCACATCGTTCGGAGAGAGCTCAAACCTTTGTATTCATAGCATCATCTTTCTTGTTATTAGTTGGTTCTTGTCCATGAGAGGATCTAGAGCTTGTGGTTATCATCATAACAAGCTCTAGTTCTTCATCTAACGATTTCCCTTGCATATCTTATTGCGGTTTTTGATCTTGCGAGTTTTCCAGCTCCACACATTGGGAGATACATCACATATATATTCATGGTATTTTCTCCCTAGGTGATACCCAATATTTCGATTCTACACCTTCGGAGATACATCACATATCTTATTGTTGGATTCTACATGTCTTTATTTTTCAACAAAATTGGTTTCATCTTGTTTGGAGTTTGGACGCAAAAGTTATTGCAGTTTTTGTTTCTGAAGTTTTTCTGACCGAAAGTTTCGGGTACCCACCGGAAGTTCCGCTAGCCTTTTCCTTCCACACAGGCCAGAGCTCAATTTACCTTTGCCACAACTCTAAAATAAGGAGAATCAGCTCAATATAAAAGGGCTCACACTCAATTGATCTGGGTCAATACTTCACATATCTTGTTTCGGCTTGATTTTGACTCCTTTCTCTCTTGCATCTCTTTCATAGCAATGGCCTTTATGTTTGGAGGCTAACCTAGGCATCCATCACTATCCTCCCAAAGGAAAAAGATGCCAATGAATTCAAGGCCTTAGGAAAATAAGTATCATCCGTCGACAGTTCCGGTGGAAGTTCCAGTTCTTCTTCTGCTCACGCACTGTATCTTCTCTATCTAGTTTGGTGTTTTGGCAGAATTTGCATCGGAAGTTTTAGCGGTAATACCGCCCCCGCCGGAAGTTCTGGCCAGGGACCGGATGTACCGCTCGGGCATAAATGCCACCAGTAGTACCGAGTGAAATTCCAGCTCTTGTTCCGCCCATGTTCTGTATCCTCAGTATTTTGTATGCTCTATTTGTCGGAAATCCGGTCGGATTTTCCACCAGTAGTTCCGCTCCCACCAGAATTTCCAGTGGACCGGCGGAAGTTTCGGTCAGGCTCGTGTTTTCAGTCTCTCGCATCGCAGTTTTCTGACCATTGGCTGTGTGCACCGGAATTTCTGGCCTCCCACGGAAGTTCCGGCCAGGGTCGTGAATGCCCATAACGGGCAGATCTAGGAGCCCTTGAAAAGGGGCAACTCTTACCCTTCGTGGGCACCAGCTCTTTTCTTGGCTCTTGGCTTTCTTTCTCTCCTCCATTGTTGACCTTGAAGAGCTTTCCCTCTCCCCTTTTCCTTCCTATGATTATTGCATCTTTTTGACGGATTTGAGAGAGGAGATGATATGGGGTGGCTCGATCTTCTCAGCAAGCACTTGTCGATGATGATTGTGGATGATAGATAACTAGCCTGTAGCTATGAACTCTCCCGCTCGAACCCTGATGCCAACAAAACAGCTCTCGAACCCTATGGGATATTCACAACACCACGCTCTTGCGCACGTAGCCATCGACCACAAACAGTAGTTTGCAATCCACTAATTCCTAATGGAACAACATATCGCACTCAATTGCAGTAGATCATTCGATCACAGGGTAATTATAGAGGTTCTTAATAAGAACAACTCCAAAAACTTTTAACATGGTCTAACCCTAACTATGGGGACGTCCCAGGGCTTATAAGGGCGGCTGGGGCGGCCAGAAACTGAAACTAAGACGCAAACGACTCAAACTGATACATCTGACTTGGACCAGGTTTCTGTTAGGGCGGACAGTCTGGTTCATATAGGCCGGACAGTCCGGTTCATATAGGCCGGACAGTCCGGTGGGGCGGACACTCCGGTCCGTAGGACAGTCCGGTTCATATAGGCCGGACAGTTCGGTGGGGCGGACACTCCGGCCCGTAGGACAGTCCGGTCTGGCCGGAAACTTTAAAGCTTCCGGGCAATGTCCGTGTAGTTTCCGAACTGGGACACAAAACGTCCACACCTTGGGGCTTCTCCAGGGGGCCGGACACTCCAGTTGGAGTGGGCCGGACACTCCGGTTTTGACAAGTGTTTTTGCCCTCATCTTGATGATCTTCCCTTGCGCATTCCTCCCGCTCCTCCCTCGAGCATCCTTGGGCGATCATCATGTTGTTCTCCATGTGCTTCATCTCCTCGCTCCGTGCTACGCCTTCTTATCCAATATACCTGATCAAATAGCACAATGACTAAAGCAGTATAAAGTTCTCATTAATTAAAACATCAGGCTCATTAAGAAACAAATACACCTGTTGTTTTAGTAGCTTAGCACGAGCTCTTGTAATAGGTCCAATTATAATCTCATTGGACTGAACCTTCTTTGCAGCAATTGGAACATCTTAAGTAGTAGTTGGGGTAGGTGTAATTGTAGGGATGTCCTCAACATCTCCCTCCTTCAAAAGGCGTCGACCTCGATGCTCCATCATATGGTGACAAATCTGCAACGTTGAAGCTGGTGCTAACTCCACCAAACTCAGCAATAGGAATATCAATCGAGTAGGCATTATCATTAATCTTGGCTAACACCTTGTACGGACCAGCACCACCGGGCTTCAATTTGTATTGTCGAAGCTTGGGGAACCTATCCTTGCGTAGATCCACCCATACCATGTCTCCAGGCTTGAACAAAATCTCCTTTCTTGCTTGATTCCTTGCAGCAACAATGTTCTTGCCTTTCTTCTCAATAGCCTCTTGGGTCTTCTCATGAATTTTCTTAACATATTCAGCATGTTTTGATGCCTCCATATCAACTCTATCATGTAATGATAGAGGCAACAAATCTAGTGGCGTCAATGGCTTGAAACCATACACCACCTCAAAAGGACAAAGCTGAGTAGTTGAATGCACTGCCCTATTGTAAGAAAACTCGACATGTGGCAAACATTCTTCCCACTCCCTAAGATTCTTCTTTATCATAGTCTGTGACTGTGTTCTATTCACCACCTCTGTCTGACCATCTGTCTGGGGATGACAAGTAGTACTGAACAGCAACTTCGTTCCAAGCTTCCCCAATAAGGTCTTCCAAAAGTAGCTCATTAACTTCACATCACGGTAAAAAACAATCGTCTTTGGTACTACACGTAATCTCACGATGTCCCTGAAAAACAGGTTAGCAATATGCGACACATCGTTGCTTTTTTGGCAGGCAATAAAATGAGCCATCTTAAAGAATCTATCCACTACCACAAATATAGAATCATGACCTCTCTGAGTTTTTGATGCTTCCCAACACATGGCATTCACCATTGGTCCACATCATGCTACATCAACCATACCCACAAAGGTGAATTCGTTCCATACATCTCCCTCCTTTTGTTATTATGTGAACGGGATCCTACTAGAGACAAGTGCCAATGCTATGACTAGGCCCATGACCATGACGCCAAGAGGAGACGACAAGAAGACCCCAGGAACCAAGACCCCCAAGCAAGTGGCATGGAAGCAAAGGAGGAAGAGGACTTCCGGCGCCAGGTCCGGCGCCACCGGAATCCACGCCGGAACTTCTGGCACCCAGCCTAGCGAACCGGAACCTCCACCGGAATGCTTGGCGACACAACCGCCAAACCGACCTCCCCGCCAAAACAGTGTACTATAAGCCCTTCAGGCAGACGACCGAGAAAACCTGTCTCCACCAAAAATATCGGCGCCAACTCCGGTGTTGCCGGACCTATCGCCGAAATGCCCAGTCTGCGTGCAGTAGCGGGTTTGATGCCCAGAATATGCCCTCCCACCTACCCCTTCTCCCCTAGTACTATAAATATCCCCTTGTGGCTCAGATCTAGTTGGAGTTGATGATGAATGAAGGCTTGTGCCTAACCCTAGATGGGAACCCCTCTCTATAGTTAATCTATGAGTTGTACATGGCCTTGGAGTTCGGTATTCGTCTCCAAGTTGTCAAGACCCTCCTCAAGTGTTTGGTCTCTCCTCATCAAGGATTCTAGTAGTGCTAGGTATCTCCCCTTTGGGATTCTACTTGGTTGTTACTCTCTCCTTTGATTTGGATTCTATCATCCGCTTGCCGATCTCTCCTTTGGTGATTCTACCTAACGGTCTCTCGCCAAGGATTCTATTGGATTGGTTGTTCGAACCAATGGGAGCAAATCTAATCAGGTTGTGTTTGCGTGCGTTTGTATCTTTACCTTGCGTTTGTGTTGCGTTCATCGTGTTCATCGGGTTTCCCCTCACTCCTCGCCTCAAATACGTGAAGATAGGGCCACCCTAGGGCCAATCCCATATGGGAACCCATATCAGTTTTGGGTAAACCTAGCACAAAGTCCATGCTAACATCTTCCCAAGGTGTAGTAGGTGCAAGAGAGAGGTGTATACAAACCATGAGGCTTCAACTTTGATTTGGACTTGTTGGATGTAATGCAGCAACTCACAAATCGATAGATATCACGCCTCATCTTGGGCCAATAAAAGTGATCAGCTAGCATGAGCAATGTCTTCTCACGCCCAAAGTGACCCATCAAACCTCCATCATGTGATTCCTGCACTAAAAACAAACGCAAATACGATTCTGGAATGCTTAGTTTGTTAGCTCTAAACAAATAGCCATCATGTATATGATACTTATCCCAAGCATGTTTCAAAGCACACAAACGATATGATTTAGCAAAATCTTGATCAGTTGCATAAAGTGCAGAAATACTCTCGAATCCAGGAATTTTAACATCAAGATGTATCAATAACATGGTCTTCCTAGACAATGCATTAGCAACCACATTCTCATTTCCTTTCTTATATTTAATGATGTAAGGAAACGACTCAATAAACTCAACCCATTTAGCTAAGCGACTATGCAAGTTTGATTGAGCTTTAAGATACTTCAATGCTTCATGATCAGAATGTATGATAAATTCTTTTTGCCACAAATAATGTTGCCAAACCTCAAGGACTCGAACAAGTGCATACAATTCTTTATCATAAATAGGATAATTTAGTCTAGCACCAGCAAGTTTCTCATAATCATATGCTATAGGACGACCCTCTTGCATCAAAACGTAACCAATTCCTATACCACTAGCATCACACTCAACTTCAAATTGCTTTGAAAAATCAGGTAATGCAAGCAAAGGTGCAGTAGTAAGCAAACATTTCAATGTAACAAATGCAATGTCTTGGGCTGCACCCCATACAAATGGCACACCTTTCTTAGTCAATTCATTCAATGGTGCATCAATAGTCCTAAAATCTTTCACAAAGTGCCAATAGAAACCAGCTAAGCCATGGAAACTACGCACTTGACTAACATTCATGGGAATAGGCCAATTCTGAATTGTTTCAATTTTAGATTGATCTACTTATACCCATGCTTAGATACAACATATCCAAGAAATATGACCTTTTCTTTTGCAAATGTGCACTTCTCAAGATTAGCATATAATTGATTATCACACAACACTTGCAAAACTTGTCTAATATGATCACAATGTTCAGTTTCATTGAGGCTATATATGAGTATATCATCAAAATAGACAACCACAAAACAACCAATATATTCTCTCAAAACATGATTCATTAATCTCATGAATGTACTAGGTGCATTAGTAAGACCAAAAGGCATAACTAACCACTCATGCAAACCAAATTTTGTTTTGAAAGAAGTTTTCCATTCATCCCCTTCTTTCATCCTAATTTGATGGTATCCACTATGCAAATCAATTTTAGAGAAATAGCAGCAGCACTCAATTCATCTAACATATCCTCTAAGCGTGGAATAGGATGACGATATCGAATAGTGATGTTATTAATAGCTCTACAATCTACACACATGCGCCATGTACCATCTTTCTTAGGCACTAAAATAACAGGAACAACACAAGGGCTAAGAGAGACACGAAAGTACCCTTTGTCCAGCAACTCTTATACTTGTTTCTGTATTTCCTTAGTTTCTTCTGGGTTGGTTCGGTATGGTGCCCGGTTTGGTAATGCAGCGCAAGGGATCCACTACCACAAATGTAGAATCACGACCTCTCTGAGTTTTGGGTAAACCTAACAAAAAGTTCATGCTAATATCTTCCCAAGGTGTAGTAGGTGCAGACAGAGGTGTATACAAACCATGAGGCTTCAACTTTGATTTGGACTTGTTGCTAATAAAAGTGATCAGCTAGCATGAGCAATGTCTTCTCACGCCCAAAGTGACCCATCAAACCTCCTCCACTAAAAACAACCGCAAAGACGATTCAGGATTGCATAGTTTGTTAGCTCTAAACAAATAGCCATCATGTATATGATACTTATCCCAAGCATGTTTCAAAGCACACAAACGATATGGTTCAGCAAAATCATGATCATTTGCATAAAGCGCAGAAATACTCTCTAATCTAGGAATTTTAACATCAAGATGTGTCAATAACATGTTCTTCCTAGATAATGCATCAACAACCACATTCTCATTTCCTTTCTTATATTTAATGATGTAAGGAAACGACTCAATAAACTCAACCCATTTAGCTAAGCGTCTATGCAAGTTTGATTGAGCTTTAAGATACCTCAATGCTTCATGATCAGAATGTATGATAAATTCTTTTGGCCATAAATAATGTTGCCAAACCTCAAGAACTCTAACAAGTGCATACAATTCTTTATCATAAACAGGATAATTCACTCTAGCACCAGCAAGTTTCTCAGAAAAATATGCTATAGGACGACCCTCTTGCATCAAAACGCCACCAACAAGTTTCTTCTGTTCCCGCCGTTTCAATCTGGCGGGTTAGGTGTCGGGTTGGGCGGTGGGTTGGGTGTTTGCTGATCCACGTCACCCTGGATGACTACGGCGCATTGGTAGTTCTCGTAGATTGGTCCGCTGCTACCACAGCTTTTAGATCTGGAACCATAGGTCCCTTCATCCGATGGCGGATCGCATAGATCGGAGTTGCAACTGCTGCTGTCGTAGGAATCATCTGTTGATGATGTTGTGAGTAGCACAGGGTGTGGGGTCCATGAAGCAGGCCTGATTGATGGTAGGGGCACCCGCTCAGGGAGGCGGAGGGTGCCAGTTTGCCCCACCTGGAAGCAGAAGCTCCCAAACAGGATCTCGAGTCCGTCGCCTACGGGCTCGAGGTCCTTCATGGTGGACGGTGAGTGGGCGGTGAAGTCGAAAGCGCCGAAGAGGAGGTGACTCTCCGTCGCCGCATAGTTGTAGATCGATCGGGTTGGGACCATCACGATCGCATAATCAGCGTCCCCAGTTCCCACAGACGGCGCCAATTGACGAGGTTTGATCTCATCAATGCCCATTGTTATGGACTTGGGTTTTGGAGAAGATGGGGATGCTGGAGATCGCGGAACGGTTAGAAAACAAGCAACACGGGGACACAAGGTTTTACCCAGGTTCAGGCCCCCGGAGGGAAAACCCTACTCCTGCTTGTCTGCTCTTGATTACGGCGGAACCGAAGGTTACATGGGTGCGCAGATACAATCTAGCATGGAGGTGTGTATGCAAAAGTTTTAGGAGAAGATCTAGGTCGTGCCCTCCTAGCCTTTATATAGACTCAGGCAGGTCCCGGGCATAGACCTAGTCGGTTACAGGTTCTAGGGTTTTACCCCTTTGAATTTCCTATCTACTCTAGTCTTGCTCTCCAAGGATCCGAAAGCGTCATGGGCCTTGGCCACCCGAAAATCTTCATGGGCCGGCGTATAATTGCCGTGGGCCTTCCTTGGGCTGGACCAGGTATGCTGAGATCATGTACCCGTGGGGTATAACCATGTCACCACTAGCATCACATTCAACTTCAAATTTCTATGAAAAATCAGGTAATGCAAGCAAAGATGCATTAGTAAGCAAATGTTTCAATGTATCAAATGCAATATCTTGGGCTACACCCCATACAAATGGCACACCTTTCTTAGTCAATTCATTCAATGGTGCAGAAATAGTGCTAAAATCCTTCACAAAGCGCCTATAGAAACACGCTAAACCATGGAAACTACGCACTTGACTCACATTTATGGGAATAGGCCAATTTTGAATTGCTTCAATTTTAGATTGATCTAGTTCTACCCCCATGAGTAGATACAACATATCCCAGAAATATGACCTTATATTTTGCAAATGTGCGATTCTCAAGATTAGCATGTAATTGGTTATCACACAACACTTGCAAAACTTGTCTAATATGATCACAATGTTCAGTTTCATTGCGGCTGTATATGAGTATATCATCGAAATAAACAACCACAAAACGACCAATATATTCTCTCAAAACATGATTCATTAATCGCATGAATGTACTAGGTGCATTAGTAAGACCAAAAGGCATAACTAACCACTCATACAAACCAAATTTTGTTTTGAAAGCAGTTGTCCATTCATGCCCTTCTTTCATCCTAATATGATGGTACCCACTACGCAAATCAATTTTAGAGAAAATAGCAGCACCACTCAATTCATCTAACATATCCTCTAAGCGTGGAATAGGAGGACGATATCGAATAGTGATGTTATTAATAACTCTAAAATCTACACACATGTGCCATGTACCATCTTTCTTAGGTACTAAAATAACAGGAATACCACAAGGGCTAAGAGAGACAGAAATGTACCCTTTGTCGAGCAATGCCTATACTTATTTTTGTATCTCCTTAGTTTCTTAGGGGTTGGTTCGGTATGGTGCCCGGTTTGGTAATGTGGCGCCAGGGATCAAGTCTATTTGATGCTCAAGGCCACGCAATGCTGGCAATCCAGCTGGCACATCTTCTGGAAACACATCACCAAAATCATGCAAAATAGTAGATACACCAAGAGAAATAGGGGTCATGTCGTTAGAAACCAAAACCTCGCCCTTATACATGAGCACAAGTGGCATGGCTGTAGGATCCTCACTAAATTATCCCATGTCCTCTTTGGTGGCTAGTATTAATAGATTTGGCACTCTCTCACTTTTTGTTATATCATTCTTTTGGGGCTCATTTACAACACTCACAGTTTCAACACTCTCTCGCCTAGGTGCATATTGCAAGCTCACTTGAATCTTTTGACGAGACTCATTGACAATGTGCTGTGGTGTCATAGGCTGCAAATTGATTTTCTTGCCCTTGAACTCCAAATGATATGTATTGGCTCGGCCATTGTGTTGCACATGGCGATCATAAAGACAAGGCGGATCCAATAGTAAATGGCACACAGTCATAGGAAACACATCAAAATCAATAGAATCATTGTATGGCCCTATTTCAAAGTTCACACATACCATATGGTTTACCTTCATCTCACCACTGTCACTCAACCATTGTATGTAGTATGGATTGGGATGAGGTAAATATGTCAAATTCAGCATGACACACAACTCCTTGTGATACGGATCATCCCGATGATCCTACCATTTTGTCCCAATCTTTCACAGCGAGTCAACTAGGTAGCTAATCTCCCAATTATGCGATGAACGCAACCTGAAGAATAGGAATCAATCCGCCTAGTAACATGATGAAGATCACCATGCCTCAAACCTGAGAACGACAATCCTTGATGAACACAAGAACCTCCGCAGCAATCTCTATAAGAATCTGATAACGGTATCGTCGTCCCCAGAGAGATGATACACGGTGGAGAACAATATAGTTTTTGGACTAAACAGTTGAACTCCCTAAACCCTAACTTGTCTAGCTCCTTATATGAGGGCTAGGGCGCCCCACTAATGGCCCATGACTTGACTTGGTTGGACAAACCCAAACCAAGTCCCCACACACATAATATAACCTAATTGGCCCGAAACATGACCATGAATAATAAAACCTATTTATTAAATTATAAAGACATGCCTAGCTTGGTGGAGCCGTGGCTGCACCTGCTCCGTCGTGCCCATATCATCCTCCCCCCTTGAAGAAGTGTTGTCCCCAACGTGTGCGGGTCAGGTCAGAAAGGTGGCGTGATATGAACACAATCATCACGCGGCTTCGCCGTCTTCAAGTATTGCCTGCCTTCCACACCACATCCTCCCACTTGGCCTGCTCGACTTGATACAACCCTGGGTGGCTGAACCTCCTTGCGTCTCCATACGAGCTTGGACCTAGGTGCCACCGTCTTCTTATTCTCAACTCTTGCTGGAACATTGTGGTGTTGAACATGAACCTGCATTGCACGACCCCGCAAAAGATCAGTAATGCCCGGGCCACACAACTGGAGAACAGGTCCATCCTGGCCTCTATGCATCCACACTGTTGCTCCAACAAAATGCCTAACATGTGTGCTAATATAACGTCAATGATCATCAATCCGTGGCACCACATGCACTAGAACTGGATCAACACAACTATCATCGGTCTGAACACCTGTGTCAACACAAACTGTAGGACATGCTGCAATATCCTTCTTCCCGTCAACCAGAGGCTTAACTTCAACCGACTTGTCACTAACAACTGGCTTGTCATCTATAGGCATGGCTGAAACAATATCAATACTGATGCTCCTCGCATCATGCTCCTCATGTTGCGGCGTAGCTAGACCAGATATTGGCTTAGCCTTGCGCAACTTCTCCTTACATACCACCAGAACCACATCAAACTATATTTGATCATCCTGCATAGGCTTCAAAGTCTACTGTTTGCCACCATACAAAAAGAATATGTATTTGCTCTTCCAGCATGAGTAACATTGCGATCATACTGCAATGAACATCCAAGTAGCAGTCCACATACCTCCAATGGCAACACATCGTACTCCACCTCATCAACATAGTTACCAACTATAAATGGCACACGCACCTTGTGAGTAATCTTTATCATACTACAGCTATTGACCCACTCATGCCTTGGTTCTGGAATACGCCATTTGGATAAATCCAACGCTTCCACAACTGCCTTGCTAATGCCATTACAGTAGCTACCACTGTCAATCATCAACTTGCATGCTTTGCCCTTGATCATGCACTACGCCTGAAATAAATTCCATCGCTGACCTATATAAACTGTCATGCAAGCATCGCCTTGTACTTTCTTGAGTTGCAAATTCAGCCCACTCAATGGTACGTCATTCTCAGAACTAACCACCTTGTCTAGCTCCTTGGACTTCTCCCAAAATCTGTTGTGCAGAAATTGCTATGGATCGTCCCGATGACCCTATCGATTTGTCCCGATCTTTCACGGCGAGTCAACCAGGTAGCTAATCTCCCAATTACACGATGAATGAACCCTGAAGAAGAGGAATCAATTCGGCTAGTAACATGATGAAGATCACCACGCCTCAAACCTGAGCACGACAATCCTTAATGAACACAAGAACCTCCGCTGTAATCTCTATAAGAATCTGATAATGGTATCGCCGTCCCCGGAGGGATGATACACGGTGGAGCACAATATATTTTTTAGACTAAATAGTTGAAATCCCTAAACCCTAACTCGGGCATCTCCTTATATGAGGACTGGGGCACCCCACTAATGGGCCACGACTTGACTTGGTTGGACAATCCCAAACCAAGCCCACACACATAATAAAACCTAATTGGCCCAAAACATGACCATGAATGATAAAACCTATTTATTAAATTACAAATACACACCTAGCTTGGTTGTTAGGGGGTGACCCCTTAGGGTGGCCCGATCTTCATGGATCTCGTGGTCAAATCGATGGGAAAGTGAGGGGAAAGGGAGAAGGTAGCAGAAGCGAACACACACCTCGCGAAGAACACGATGAACACACGCAAAACTCACACGATACAAGGCCGATTGCTCCCGAATGGCGGCCACCAGTCCGATAGAATCCTCGCAAGGAAAGATTGGTCAACGTGCTCCCTCAAATCCACATCGGAGAGGGAAGAACACCTTGGGTAGGGTCTTGACAACTTGGAGACAAGACACGGAACTCCAAGGCCTTGTTCAACGATGGATGCGTGACGCAAAGTCCAATCGAGGTTGGTGACGATAGTCGGTCCCCTTGGTAAAGGGGATGAGGCAAAACTAGAGATTCCACACAAGAGGGTTGTCTTTAATCTATCATCTATGCCTAAGGGATACATGAAGGGGTGGGGGCTCTATTTATAGGCCAGCCACATAAAAAGGGGTAGTTTATGGATAAAAATACGGTTTGGACGAGCTAGAGGGGTACATGGACCGAAGGCCCAGCTGGCGGAGCGCAGGCCCATTGCGCAGGCTGGAGACTCCAGTGTAGGGGCCGGAGAATCCTGTGTGGGCTGGAGATTCCGGTCTATCTCCGGTGTCGTCTTCGGAGGGGCATACAGATTGTCCCCGGGTCGGTTGCTGGGGTCGGTCCAGAGACTCCGGTGGTTCAGCCGTGGCTTCTTCCGTCTCCTCTTCCAAGCCTCCGTCTTTTTGGGCTTGCTGTTCCGGGCTTCCTACCTTTCCTCCATACTTGTCGGTGTGAAGCTATCATGCATATGGCACGGAGTATGAAGTAGTATACCATTCAATAGGGTAGGAAGTGGGCACGAAGAGAGGAACGGATTCACCTTTGGAGTCGTTGACGACTTGGCGTAAGTTGGAGACCATGATGTGGTAACGACCGTAGGTCGGGCTACATCGGCTCCCCCTTCAAAAAGAGTCGTCCTTGACTCTACTTGCTCATCACAAAGTAGAAGAGGTCGCGAGACTTTATTGATCTCGGGGTTCACCATATAGTCGTCCTCGGGAAGATTGACTTGACAACACTTCAATCTTCCTTCACTTTTCGTGAAGCCTACACTCAAAGAGTTTCCAATTCATGAAGATACCTCGAAGAAGCGCATCCATAGGTAACTCTCTTCGGTTCTTCTTGTCAACATATAGTTGGTAGAGGTTGACGTGTATGCATTTGTACCTTCACACAACAAATACCAAGCAACATATGTTTGCGTGTGATTGAGGAGCATGTCATTTGTGGCATGTCCATTCTTGTTCACAACACTATTAGCACAACACAAGTATAGCAAATGGAATGCATATGGAAGGTCAATGTGCATGGAAATCATTTGAACATCATCCAAATGCGGGAACTCAAAAACTCCATATAACATAGTAGGGTGGCACGCAAAGCAATTGACTAACATATATATCAACACCTTTGATGCAAGAATAGGAGTATTTTGCAAAAACACACGAGGAAGCATATCCAAAACAAAAGCATTATGTGTGCAAACCAACCATTGGAATGAGAAATTGTTCAATATGTTGGATGCCACACATAAATCATCCAAAGAAAATATCACGGGACTATGAATATCCCAAGCGGAAGCAAAAACAACATGTTTGCAAACAAACCATATGAAAGAGCAAGTGGTCCTTATGGTTGTTATAACAACAAGACGAGATACTTGGAAGCTCTCATGACAATACATGCTCTTAATGGCATTATGGTTGCACACAAAACATCGGAAAGAGAAAATGTTCAACATTTTTGTTGCAACACATAAAGCATCATTATCCAAAAGCGAAGAAACATGAATGTCACAAGGTGAGATAATACCATCAACATGCTTGCAATCAAACCATATGAAAGTGCAATTGTTCAGCATGAAAGATGCAAAGCATGCAAAAGGTATCAGAGCTGGGTTCGATCTTGAACTCGCTTGTGGGATGCTCTCTAGAGCTCTTTTTGTCAACTCGTTCTCAACCGAGGTTGACATTCCTGTGCGGGTACCTACACACATCATACACCAAAGGAAGAATGTGTGTGCATGGTAGAGAAACACATCATCCATCATGATGTATCTCTTCTTGTGCATATCACCATTAGTGTCAAGATAGTATGAAATAGATGCATGGTGAGTATTCAAGTGGGGAACATGCTTATCATGTCAATCATAAAAATCTCCAAAAACTGAGAAAGTTATGGGGGCCATATCATTATAACGCAAATGATCAATATTGTTGCAAGCAAAACAAGTGGAATAGCAAGCATCAATCTTATCGCAAGCAATGGGAAAAATTGAATGACTAGCATGACAAGGAAAGTCCAGCAATTGGAGGATACACACAAGATGCATAGCATGGCATGATTATGGAAATAATATCACAATCAAACAATTCTACATGATCAATATTATGCAAAGGCAAAGCATCACATGGGAATATGAGTGAAGCATATGTAATGTCACAAGTATCATCCATAGCATGAAAATCCTCACAATTCATAATGTCCACTAGTGGGATCATGGCATCATCAACACCCTTATTTTTACCTTGTTCATACCTCTCATATGAAGTGGGTGTTGTGGTAGTAGTGGCCTCCTTGTGGACGACTTGCTCTTCTTGATGTAGCCATGGCATAGCATCCTCTTCATCCACCATGTACATCTTCTCCATTTGAGGCATCATGCTTCATGGCTTGGCGCGTCTTCATCCATGGAACCTAGCACAACATAAGAGAACACACTAGAGGTAGAGGGTATGTTGTTAGAAATCGAAATGGTCTCACTTGACCTATCAACTACCACTCTCAACTCACTAGGAGTATCACTCATGCCCTCCAAGTGTAAAGCACTCAATCTCACATAAGGTGGAGTCACTCATATCACTCTTGTTCTCACTCAAGTGGGCTAAGTGGCTCTCATACTCACATGGGATTGGTACCACATCATCACTCAAGAATATGGGGATAGGCTCGGTTTCCTCAACTCCATGCGCCTCCGTTGGTGAAGGGAAAATCCCATGCACACCATTCTTGACCTTGTCGCCTTCAAGGTTGGATACCATAAGATGGGCATCATCGCTCTCCTCCATGGTCGAAGGTAAAATCCCATGCTCGACCGTCTTGTGGCCATCTTGTAGTAGTGGTGGAAGTAGGCTCATGGTGTTGTCGAGAGAGGTGCTCGGATCGACTTCATCACATATGTGGCCTTGGCTTCCTCCATCTTGGAGTGTAGACATCCTCTTGCCATACTCATCCAACTTGGCGAAGTAGAGGGCTTCATTTTCCTTGTTCTTGAGGTCGTGGAAGTCAAGCGTAGGCGTGGACGAAGGCTTGCTCTTATTGCCCATTTGGTGGTGGCACTAGTAGTTGAAGGTGCCTTGTTATGGTATCGACGGATGTAATTGGAGTGCCTTGCCGATAGTTGATGTAGGTGGCGCACTTGGTCATCCATATGACGCTCACGACGATGGCCCCTGACCTTGGCACGCTTTCTTATAAGTTCTTCTAATGAGCGCAAAGCATCATTAGTCATGGCGACCATGCTCATGTTTTTGTCGAAGTCATTGTCCATGTCCTTCTTGAAGTTGTGGAGGTCGCTCTTGAACTTTTCCATTTGATGGTGGACCTTGGCGCACTCGAGTTGGAGGCTCCGTCTTGGTCGGTGCGATGTGAGGAGCTTGGCATTGTCGTTCTTGAAGTCGTCCATGCTTGGGGAGTCGTTGTTGTTGTAGTACTCCATGTCACCCAAGCATGTGGAGCCATTGTTGGTGTAGTGCTCCATCATGCTATCCATGCTTGTGGAGACATATGCATGGTGGCTCATCGTGGATTCTTCTTAGAAATCATCCTCGATTCCGGAGTCCCTAGACATGATTCACAAGACCAAGTGTTGTATATGGAAGTGGTAGAGGGTGTTGGGGATGCATCGTCAAACCTTACTTTACCTTGGAAGATCGTATCGTGCAAGTGGCGACACTTGAGAGCAATAAACCAAGCAAAGTGAAGTTCAGGCGGAACACCAAAACCAACTACTAACCAAAAAACACACACACAAGGCCTATGGTGGATAGGTATGGATGATGGCATGCCAAGAACCAATCCGAAATCGAGATGTTGTATTGGCAAGTAAAGAACCACAATGTTCACAAAGCAAACAAGTCAATCCACAAGATAGGAAATATGTACAAGGAAACACACACGGTGGGATAAATGGGACTTGTGCGACGGAGAAAGTGAGATAAGAACCAAATGATTACCTAGCGAAGACTATAAGCTCGTGTCACACACGTACAAGGAGAGACGCTAGTTCGCTTACACAAAATTGGTGGGCTAAAAGATATGCACAGTAAGTACCACCTATATGATGTTCATCTAGCTTGCACTTCCTATTCTACGAGGCACTTGTTTGTTTCTTTCTTTTCTTTTTTCTTTTTCTATATTTTTTTCCTTTTTCTTTTTCACTTGCCTCTTCCTTGTGCCAACAACTATACAAGATAACTATACGAGATAGCGCTCACAACGTTTGCTCGGAATCTACAAGGTATCAAACGTGCATAGCCCAAGCAATCATAAGAGGAACTAGTCTCAATAGGTGTTTGTTTCTCGCAAACATAGTGGGGTTCACAAAGGAATGCAAGTGGGGAAAAGTCGCGGAATGTTTAGACCTTTCATCAACGATCTCCACCCTTTATTGTTGGATTCTGCCTTGCTCACGGAATTTGGATGTAGTAGATAGCATGAACAATGTGGATGATGATGTAGAGCTCCTTCTCCTCTCCGAAACGAGCTAAAGAACACCAAAATTCGAGTTCAAGTGCAAAAGTTATGCTCAAAACCGTGCTACAGTTTTTCTGTATGCGGGAAGGGGCGGAAACTCCGGTCTGGAGCTCAAAAACTCCGGAAACTCTGTGCCAGAGACTGGTCTGGGAGATTCCAGAATGTCCAGAACTCGAACGGGACATGATTTGGGCGAAAAAACTCGAACCAATACCCCAAATTGATGGGGGGAATAAAGAAATTAGGCCATGAGAACGCAGGGGAAGGTAGATCAACAAGTTTAGCAAGTAATCCATGGATCAAAACCTACCAAAACTCACTCAAATCATAGATCGATCCAAAACATGAATTGGGGATCTTTTTGGTGGAATTTTCGAATTTATGGGGAAAAGACCAAATCGAAGAGAAATTTGTGGCAACCAAAAGCTGCTGATACCAATATGTTAAGGGTGACCCCTTAGGGTGGCCCGATCTTCACGGATCTCATGGTCAAATCGATGGATAAGTGAGGGGAAAGGGAGAAGGTAGCGGAAGCGAACACACACCTCACGAAGAACATGATGAACATACGCAAAACTCACACGATACAAGGCCGATTGCTCCCGAACGGCGGCCACCGGTCCGATAGAATCCTCGCAAGGAAAGATCGGTCAATGTGCTCCCTCAAATCCACATCGGAGAGGGAAGAACACCTTGAGGAGGGTCTTGACAACTTGGAGACGAGACACCAAACTCCAAGGCCTTGTTCAACGATGGATGGGTGATGCAAAGTCCAATCAAGGTTGGTGACGATAGTCGGTCCCCTTGGTAAAGGGGATGAGGCAAAACTAGAGATTCCACATAAGGGGGTTGTCTTTAATCTATCATCTATGCCTAAGGGATACATGAAGGGGTGGGGCTCTATTTATAGGCCAGCCACATAAAAAGGGGTAGTTTATGGATAAAACTATGGGTTTGGACGAGCTAGAGGGGTACATGGGCCGAAGGCCCAGCTGGTGGCGCGCAGACCGGAGACTCCGGTGTGGGCCGGAGATTCCTGGTCTATCTCCGGTGTCGTCTCCGGAGGGCCATACAGACTGTCCCTGGGTCGGTTGCTGGGGTCGGTCCGGAGGTCGGTCCGGAGACTCCGGTGTAGGCCGAAGACTCCGGTGGTTCAGCCGTGGCTTCTTCCGTCTCCTCTTCCAAGCCTCCGTCTTGTCGGGCTTGCTGTTCCGGGCTTCCTCCCTTGCCTCCGTACTTGTCGGTGTGAACCTATCATGCATATGGGACGGAGTATGAAGTAGTATACCATTCAATAGGGTAGGAAGTGGGCACGCATAGAGGAACAGATTCACCTTTGGAGTCCATGACGACTTGGCGTAAGTTGGAGACCATGATGTGGTAACGACCGTAGGTCGGGCTACATCATTGGTGGAGTCCTGAAATTGGGCTGCACCTCCTCCGTCGTGCCCATATCACCTTGCTTGCAAGATTTCTGTAGCTACCTCCATCAATGATTACTTTGCAAGCTTTGTTTGGGACAAGTAGAGCTTTTGTTTGGAACAAGTTGTAGTGCTGAGAGTCAACAACGGGCTGCACACGAAGAATATGTGGAGAGACCACTATAGTAGGCGCATGCTCAGGAAAGGCATCCGTACCTTCCTCCTCATAATCAACGCCATGATCATCAGGATCAACATCATCTCCACTCTCATACTCGCCTTGATCATTAACAAACATCACCTTGTGGTTTGGACAATCTCTCTTGTAGTGACCTCTACCTCCGCAAGTGTGACACTCCACATCGCGAGTACGCACAGTTGACATATTAGAACCCGAGCTAGTAGCAGGAGCCACGGGCTTCTTTGCTTGTGAACCATATGATGACTGAGGTGTAGGCTTGGAAGATGGTGTAGTAGTGTTACCAGCAGCCGCAACAGATGTAGGATCATGTGGCGGCGGTGTAGACCTTACGGAAAAACGGCTTGTGTAAGGGTATCTTCGCGCCTTTTCATCTTCAGCAAGCTGTGATTCGTCCTCCCTTGCATGATGAAGCAATTCATTCATAGTCTCATACTTATGATGATAAACAATGCTATTGATTGGTAGCTTCAAATTATTGAGAAATCACTGCATGGTCATCTCAAGAGATTCACGAACTCTAGCACGCTTCATAAGCATCTCCATCTATGAGGGGTGACCCCTTGGGAGGCCCGATCTTTCACAAATCCTGTGGAAATCGAGGAGGGAGTGAGGGGGATGAAATCGACGAACAAGAACTCGATGAACACACACACACGAAAACATGATACAAGCCGATAGGTCACGCCGGTGGGAACCGGTCCAACACAATCCCTAGGATCAGTGTTGGGCAAGACACTCTCCCACGGCCAACAACGGGGGTGAGAGGCTTGATGAGATCTTGACTACTTGGAGACGAAACACCAAACTCCAAGGACTTGTACAACTTGAATGCACGAGGAAAAATCCAAGAGGCGGGGGATAATTGGTGCTCCTTGTCAAGGAGCATGAGACTAGTAATTGATATATCCTCAAGGGGTGTCTTCAATTACAATTATCCAAGTCTAGGGTTTACAATAGAGGGTGGGGGCTATTTATTGGCCAGCCACATAAACAGGGGTAGTTTGGGTATGAAAAGGTAAATTTTAGGCGAAATAAAGGATTACATGGGCCAAGCCTGAAAGTTGACTTGAAGCTGGGGATTTCTGGCGAGAGGTCCAGTGGCGCCAGAGTTGGTGCCAGAAATTCCAGTGGCCGCCAGTATTTCCGGTCGCGAACCGGAAAGCCTTACAGAACATGTTATCGGTCGCTGCCGGGGGATTCTGGTCTTGCCGGGTTTATCGGCGAGGGGGTCGGTCGACTGGGCCTGCCTCCAGAAGTTCCGACGAGGGAACCGGTTCGCCGAGCCTGGCGCCGGTTTGCTCTTGAGTGTCTACTTGTGCTGCCTTTGGTCCCTCCCTTGACGGTGCTTCATTGGGTTCATAGCTGAGGATGCACAAAGTATGGGCATGAAGTAGCAAGCCATCCAAGGGTGTATCGAAATCACACGAGAAGAGGAGCGAGTTAACCTTAGCTTGTACGAGCTTGGCTCGAGCGCGGGTCATTGGTCCACTTGGGGGACTAGTAGGCGGAGACGTAGAAGTGTCTGTAGGACGGGCTGCATCAGCTCCCCCCCTTGGGAAAGAGTCGTCCTCGACTCTTCAACCTTCTCAACTTTATATTCTCCATGGAAGGGTGAAAGATCCTTGACATTGAACGTCGGGATTACAAGGTACTTTGATGTTGGGATGTCAATGATGTAGACGTTGTTGTTAATCCTCTTGAGTACTTTGAACAGCCCATCACCTCTTGGATTGAGCTTGGAGTCGCGATCCTTGGGGAAGCGGTCTTTACTCAAGTGTATCCACACATGGTCGCCTTCTTCGAAGATCATCTCTTTCTTGTTCTTGTTTAGCCTTGAGGCTTGGTGAAGGACTTTCTACTTGATCGTAGCTCTTGTTTCTTGATGGAGTTTTTTCATTGCTTGGGCATGCTTGTCAACGTCCATGTTGGTGCGGTCGTGGAGAGGAAGAGGTACTATGTCGAGCGCGGTGAGAGGCTCGAATCCATAGACGATCATGAACGGGATCCTCATGGTGGTGGAGTGATTTGCGCGATTGTAGGCGAACTCGTCGTGTGGGATACATTCCTCCCAATCTTTAAGATTCTTCTTTATCAACACGCGGAGAAGTGTGCCAAGGCTTCGGTTGACGACCTTGGTTTGGCCATCGTTTGAGGATGCGAGGCGGACGAGAATAGGAGCTTGATGCCGAGCTTGGCCATGAGTGTCTTCCAAATATAGCTCATGAATTTGATGTCGCGGTCGGAGACGATTGTTCGTGGATCTCCATGAAGGCGAATTATTTCCCTAAAAAATAGATGCAACATGTGAAGCATCATCGGTCTTATGGCACGGAATGAAGTGTGCCATTTTTGAAAAACGATCCACTAGAACAAAAATATAGAATCATGACCATGTATAGACCTAGGAAAACCTAACACAAAGTCCATGCTAATATCCGACCAAGGTTCATGAGGAATAGGCAATGGCATATAAAGACCAAAAGGGTTAGACTTAGACTTAGCTTGGGCACATGTAGTGCAACGTTGGACGTGGCGCTCCATGTCGCGCTTCATCTTGGGCCAATAGTAGTGAGGGGAGAGCATGTCATATGTCTTGTCACGGCCAAAGTGACCCATAAGGCCTCCACCATGGGACTATTGAAGAAGCAAAATTTGGAGAGACGACTTCAGAATAAAAAAAGCTTGTTTTGTTTGAATAGAAAACCCTTATGCAAATAGAAATCATCAACCCCATTTTCTATTGAACACTTTGCGAAATTTGATCCAAAGAATGGGTCGAAAGCGTAAAATAATTTGATGTCATCAAGACCCAACAAATTGACTTCGAGGCGCGTAAGAAGGCTAGTATTTTTGCGAGACAAAACATCCGCTACTACATTTTCTTTGCCCTTCTTGTACTCGATAATGTATGGGAAAGACTCCATGAACTCAACCCACTTGGCGTGTCTTTTGCTCAAATTAGGTTGAACCTTAAGATACTTCAACGAATCATGGTCGGAATGTATGATAAATTCTTTGGGCCAAAGGTAGTGTTTCCACACTTGAAGGACACAAACTAAGGCAAAAAGCTCTTTGTCATAAATTGGATAGTTAAGCCGTGCGCTATCAAGTTTCTCGCTATGGTATGCAATAGGACGCCCATTTTGCATAAGTACGCCTCCAATGCCAATACCACTAGCGTCACACTCGATCTCAAAAGTTTTTGTGAAATCCGGTAAAGCAAGGAGTGCTGCTTCGGTGAGCCTCTTTTTGAGCTCATCAAATGCCTTTTGTTGTGCTTTGCCCCAAACGAATGTGACATTTTTCTTGGTCAACTCGTTGAGAGGGCAAGTAATGGTAGAAAAGTCTTTCACAAAGCGACGGTAGAAACCGGCCAACCCATGAAAATTACGAAGTTCACTAACATTGGTAGGGACGGGCCAATCTCGTATGTCCTTAACTTTTGAGACATCGACTTCAATTCCATTAGAAGAAACAAAAAACCAAGGAAAATCAGTTTGTCTTTCGCAAAAGCACACTTCAGGAGATTAGCGTATATCTTTTCATGACGAAGGATTTCAAGGACCTCCTTAACATGTGTAACATGCTCCTTTAGTGACTTGCTATAGACAAGAATATCATCAAAGTAAACAACAAAACTCTTTCCAATGAGAGATCGCTAGATATGGTTCATAAGGCGCATGAAGGTGGATGGGGCATTAGATAAGCCAAAAGGCATAACCAACCATTCATAGAGACCAAGTTTCATCTTGAATGCGGTTTTCCAATCATCACCCTCGGCCATGCGTATTTGATGGTAACCACTACGAAGATCAATTTTTGAAAATACAGTGGCTCCACACAACTCATCAAGCATGTCATCAAGACGCGGTATAGGATGTCGATAACGCACGATGATAGCATTGTTTGGATGGCAGTCCATGCATAACCGCAACGTATCATCCGTCTTTGGTACAAGAATCACGGTTACCGTGCTTGGGCTAGTGCTTACTTGGATCAAACCTTTGGAGATGAGTTGGTTGATTTGTCGTTCTATCTCCTTCATATCTTCTGGGTTCGTGCAATATGCGGCGTGGTTTGGAAGAGGTGCGCTGGGTATGAGGTCGATGCGGTGCTCAATTCCACGAAGAGGGGGTAGTCCATGAGGAAGATCTTCGAGGAACACGTCTTGGAATTCCTTTAAAATAATCATCAAAGAAGGAGGAACATTTGTCAAGTCATTAGTTCCTTGGGCTAGTGCATATAAGGACATAGTGCAAGATGGATGGGTTGTTCTGCACTTCTCTCATCTCACTTTTGGTGGCAAGAAGAACACTCTTAGTTTTCCACTCGAGTTTGGCTTATGGCTCTCACTCACTATAGTGTGGTTCTCTCGCTCACCGCTCTTCTCACAAGATGGTGTTGTGCTTTGCACCCTTGCTAAAGCCTTTGCATTATCCGCAATTATTTGGCTAGGAGTCATTGGTTGCAAAACACAAGTCTTGTCAAGCCATTTGAAGGTATAAGCGTTTGCGTGACCATCATGCAAAGCACGCTTTTCATATTGCCACGGCCTACCTAGCAACATATGGCAAACCATCATGGGGACCACATCACACTCCACCGTGTCCTTGTATGGTCCAATTGAGAAAGTTACCGATACGGTGTTCTTGATGTTGACGGACCCTTGGTCACTTAGCCATTGTATATGGTAGGGGTGCTTGTGTCGATGGAGGGTGAGGTTGAGCTTCTCACACAATTCCGTGCTTAGAAGATTGTGGCAACTCCCTCCATCGATGACAACTTTGATTGATCTCCCATTGATACCGGCACGTGTTTAAAAGATGTTTGATCTTTGGTATTCATTCTCATTGACTTGAGTAGTTAAGACCCTTGTGACAACAAGCGATGGACTTGCGTCGTGCTTACACACAAGTAGTTCTTGGTCATCTTCCAAATGTTGCCTTGCCAAAGCTTCCTTGACCCTTGCATCAAACTCATCTTTACTCAAGTATTCTTCATCGCCATTATCGTGGATGAAAAAAACTTTCTTGTTTCCACACGTGGCCGACTTGTGTCCTTTGTGAAGGGATACAGATGTCGCCTAGAGGGGGTGAATAGGCAATTAAAACTTTTCCTAGAGTGGCTCAACAAAGGCGGAATAAAACTAGTGTTTACTTTGTTAAGCACAACCTAGAACAACTAAGGTTCACCTATGTTCACCAACAACTTATGATAAGCAATACAAGCAACAAAGTGATAGCAAGATATATAGTACTTCAAGCACGAAGGCTATCACAATGTAAAGTGCATAAGTAAAGAGCTCGGGTATAGAGATAACCGAGGCACGCGGGGACACCGATATTTTACCGAGTTCCTCCCAAGATGGAGTACGTCTCGTTTGGAGAGGGGGTGGTATCAAACCACCAACGCCACAAAAGGCCTCCCTTATTCTCCAGTGGATCTCACCCCAACGGGATCGATCCACGCTTCCACTATCGGTGCACTTGTCGGTGGCATCCGGAACCTCTCACAATTTTGGGGCACTTATCCACAACTTAATTGGAGGCTCCCAACAAATGCCACAAAAGGCCTCAACAAATGTGTAACATCCCAAAAATACTAAACTTGGATCATGAAAATCTAATCATCAAAATTAGGGTTAACAAAAACTTTCTAAAGAAAATCATGAATGCATGCATATGTGTATGCATGGATTTTGAAATCCTTTAAAACCACGTTGTTTGTTTGTTCCATTGCTTGTAAAATGTTTCTTAGGTGAAATAAACATCATCTAAAACATTTCCCACACTTTTTCTAAAGACAAGTAAATCAAATCACATATATGAAATGAATGGTCGCTTTGACCAATTTAACTCACATGCCTACTTTGGTTGTCTCAAACTTTCAGAACCTAATAGAAACTTTTTTGGATCTTTGCACCCCTTGAATGTACTCATAACAAAGTATCAAGGCCCACTTTGTGATCATCCAAAAACTTTCAAATGCATAGTTTAAATGACAATTCAAAATTGAATCTTTATCATATGGGAAGATCCCACTTTTTCAAAAACTATTCAAACAAGCTCAATTTTCAAAACCCAAGCATCTGCAGACTCACCAGCACCAATCTAGCAAACCCACCAAAAATCAATTCAAAATTCAAAACTTGATTTCATGCGGCCATTTCATCAAACAGGTTGCAGACACAAATCAAACAAACATCAAACACTATTGTGAGCAGTGATTCTTGCCTAACTGGTTCCCCATTTAGCTCACACACAACTCAGTAGATCATCTAGGAAGATTAGCCAGGCACTAGCACCACTGTGAGCTTGCCATTGTCATCAATGGTGAATAGCCGAGAACCCTCTTGCCACCCATAGTCGACAACAAGCTAGGAGCAGCAGCAAGCCTAGCCAACATGTCTGGGAGGCAGCCCACCGTCTACTGCCACTCACTGTCCCAGCCGCGAGCGTTGCCAAGCCCTGGACCACGCGCACAAGCCGCGCCCAGACCGTGCCGAGCGTGCGCCAGAGCGCCACCCTCGACCATCACCCACAGACCGCGCGCCGCCCTCGCCGCATGCATACACAATCCCCACCGACCCAGGAGGCCGCCAGACATCCCCGTTTGCCGCCCCGTGACGTACAGCCACTGCCCGCCATCGAAGACGCCGCCTCTGCTGTGCAGAGCACCGCCCGTTCCAGACCAAACCACACTGCCCCATGCCTCGAGACCATGTCATTGAGCATCGCCAGGAGACACTGCACCATCCCCTACCCTTGCCCATGCCTTTTGCCGCCTGTAACCTCGCCCCCGACGAGCTCACCGTGTGCCCCGACGGTCCCCTCGCTCGACTATAAATAGAGACCACCCCAGCCCGATTTCTTCACACCATCTCACTCCCCTCTCCTCACTAATCGTGCCACACCATTCTCAGAGCAAGGAGAGCACCACCTCGCCGGAATTTCACTGGAGCCTGCCGCTGCCGGAGAAGAAGGGAGCCAGCGATTGGATCCGCCCCAAGAGCTGCCGCGACCACCCCTGAGTTCGCCGTCGTCGACTTCGTCGTTCGCCCGCCTCGCCGACCCTCGCCAGTACCCCGGTGAGCCCCCAGCGACCCTCACTGGCCGCACTAGGTTTCGTTCTCACCGGAGTTGTCTCGCATCGACGATGACTCCCAGCCGTTAGATTAGAACTAGATCGAACGATCCACGTCATCCCATACCGCTTTTCCCAGCCCCGTGTCACTGACGAGTGGGGACACCCACTTAAGCAGCCCGCAGGAGCACTGCGCTTAGCAGGCCGGCCCAGTAACTTTTTCCGCGCAGCCCAGTTATTCAAATTAAACCTTTTTCTATTTCAATTCAAACACACTTCTGTACCCAACTTCAAAAATCAACCCGGATCGATTCAGTGCACCAAATTGAATGAAACCAATTTTGTTGGAAAGGTCTGTGAATGCTGAATCCAAGCCCGTTGGATTCAAGTGATTTGGATCTATAGATCACCCATGGTAAAAATAACAAGGAAGAAGCTTTTCTGCATTCAAACATTTTTCAAATTTAAACCATAATAGCTTTTGAGTTGATTCCAACTCTCAAAAATCACATTTAACCATACCTTTCAGAATATATAAAAATATATAGGTTTACTTGCAGAAATAATGTTCATGGAATAAAAGAATGCTACATAAGCATTTCTAGCCACTTTAATTAATTAAAATAAAAGGGTAAAACCTTGTTAAATTGTGACACCACTTTAAATCACATTCCCATGGACTACAATATGTGGTGATGACATGTGTCAACATGATACCATGTTGGGTTTGGAGAATATTAAATATTAAGTAGTTTTTCAATGAGTAGAAATTACTTTTCTAAAAATCAAAGGAAGTAAATCTAGCCTTAATCTTGTAATGTTAGAGATGATGCTAGATCATCCATAGGACCCTTGTGTGTGATGATTGCAAGTAGTTAAGTATTGTTTGGTGATTGTGTACCTAGTATTTATTTATAGACGCTAGTACCGACCAAGGAAACGAGGAGGAAGGAGGATACTACGAAGAAGAAGCCGAGGAGAACTTCAACCACTGCTCTACACAAGGCAAGCTAAAACTTGCAAGACACTCTACTTTATAAAGCTAGTAACTTTGCAAGTCTAAGACTACTAGTGAATGTGCAAGCTAACACTTGCAAGATACTTTACCTATGCAAGCCCATACTTGTTACTACACCTACTATATGCCTTAAGCATAAGTGATCACCCCCACTTGATAAACCAATCCTAGTTTTACTTGCAAGCTTCTTACCTTATTTCTTTATTAAAGCTTACTTAGAGTTTATTTAAGTGACTAGTAGATTTTGGAAATATGCTGAAGGTTGCATAAAGAGCATAAAACTTGGCCTAAGTTAGAAACCTTGACATCAGCCTAAGACATGAGGTTATACTTAGTTGAAACTCCACTAGTTACCACCCCTCATCATTACTACCCCCACCTGTAGATGCTAGTGCTAAGCATAAAACTTGATCAACTTTTAGATGGGAATACTTGGTGGAAAAATGGTTATGAAAACCTTGGAATGATGGATCATTCTATTGAAATGTTTTGGACATGAGTTTCCAAACACTTGAGAACTTTGGTGATAAAAATGTTGAGGCATGAGCCTTAGCCCTTTATAAAACTGATGGTTGTCTGGATGCGATACCATTCCAATTTTATCGTACAACCACAATACCCGAATATTGGGTAGGGCTTGACTGGAAACTTATATTCCTTAGTATTAGTTCCCTCACGGCCAAGGTTTGAGCTGAGGCTACCTTGTGAAGATTGTCCACCTGTGCAGTACCCAAGATGACAGTTGGTCATGGTTGGGAGGCCAAACTCATAGGAGAGGTGCTTATACTAGGGCGTGTAATCGAAAGGTTAGGATTGATTATCCGCATGCTGAGTATGGTGAATTCAGGATTTGTTCCTGACGGATGTATCGAATATTGTGGTGAAAGTGTACAATCTCTACAGAGTGTCAAACTATTCGAAGAGCCGCGTCCGCGGTTATGGACAGTTGGAGTGGCCATACTGTTCCCCCGTCAGACTTTTCAAAATGACCTTTGAAATGAACTAAGATTTTGACTTGACCACAAAAGAGTTGTGATATGAAATACAAGTTCCAGGCTAGGAATTATAAAATTGTGACTAGCTTTAGAACTCAGTAGAGATAAATCTGGCTTTTGCAAAAACAACCCTAGAGCCTAGTGTCCTATTATCCAAAAACCCCCTTTACCTATTAGTATTAGTTTGCGAGAACTTAAAGAGTACTCATGGCTTTGTCCCTGGCTATTCCCATGGCCAGACTATGAAGAGGAGTACCTGGAAGATGGACCCCAGGAAGGTTACGACAACTAGGATCATCTCCCATCGCCAGCATTGCCTGTGACCCCGAAGATGGAGCTTCGCCTATGCTACCTTTATTATTACGTATTCCGTTTCTTGATGTTGTATTAAGAACTGGATCATGAGATCCCTATTTGTGTAAGAACTTATGTATCGTTTGTAATGGATGATGTACTATGGTATCCAATTCTGTTATGTCTCGCAAAAATGGTAATCCTGGGATTGCGAGGTATGGCATAACAGGCATCTAGGATTGAAAAATCAGGGTGTTGCCAAAATGCCACCAAGGCCACAAAACCGTCTAGGGTTCCAAGAACCCAAGAGGGACAAGCTACAAAGAGTCACACGGACCAAATCCTCCGAGGAGAACTCAAACCGATGCACCAAATGCAAATGGCAAGAACACCACAAAGGTGCTCAAATCCCTCACTCTCAAATTCCAACAAAGCTACTAAAGCTATTGGGGGAACAAGAGAGGAGGAATCAAAGAGAGACACAAAATCCCCCAAAATCTAGATCCCCAAAGATGCACTCACAAAGAGATGAATCGGTTAGGTCAAAACGTGGATCTAGATCTCCTCACTCTTCCACTCAAATATGGGCAAGAATCATCGGAGGGAAAAGATTAGGCAAGCTTCAAGATCTAGAGCAAGTGTGGACAAAGTTTAGCCTAATAGATAAGAGAGAAGCTAACTAAACTGAAAACGGACAAAGCCTATAAATAGTGGCCCAGGAAAACTAGCCGTTTGGGGCATTTTTCAGAACGGTCCGGTACTACTGGACCACTACCGCATGTGCCAGGAAATCGAGCTGAGAAGAAACGCATGCGAGCAGCAGCGCATGCGAGCGGGACCCAGCGGAGCAGCAGCAGCAGCACAGCGCAGGAAGCAGCAGCAGGCGCGTGGGGCCGGCAGCAGCAGCAGCAGCGCAGCGGCAGCAGCAGCAGCTAGCGCGCACGGGGGGATGGGGCAGGGCGGCAGCGGGGCCAGCAGCCAGGCGCGTGAGCCGCATCACGCGCGTGGGTCAACGCGCAGGGCGCGGGAGTGGGACCTGCGAGCGACACACGCGCAGGGGATCGGCGGTGGGGCGAGTGGGGCCGCATGGCACTGCGGGCCCGTGCCAGCAACGCAAGCAGCACAGGAGAGGCAGCACGGGTCAACGCGGGACGCGGGCGCAATAGAGGAAAAACTGGGCCTGGCGCAGGGGATTTCTTTTCAGGGCCGGCCGGTAGTGCTGGCCCACCCGGGCGGTACTACCGGGCCGGCCGGTACTACCAGAAAATGATACCGGACCAGGCATCGAATAGTTGGGGGATGCTCATATGCGAGCGGTAGTACCAGCCCGCCCGAGCGGTACTACCGCTCGGCCCAGAAAATAGGTTTTTCCTTTTCTTTTTAAATAAGACCGGCAAATATTCAAACGGGTGTAACTTTTGTTTGGTAACTCCGATCAATCCGATTCCAATTGCGTTGGAAAGAGAACGACAATTGTGTTGAAAATATTGGTTATAACCAAGTGAGAAAGTATCAAGTAGAATAATGTGATATACCTCACTTTGTGAGAAACCGAAAAGCCTCATAAATCAAAATCGCGACAAGATACAAACGGAAGATCCGATTTTGATGACCAAGAACTTGTTATGGAGATTAACACAAGCTCTATATCCTCACATGAATAAGACCAAATAACAACCAAATATGATGATGCAAGTATGCAAAGGTTTGAGCTCTCTCCGAACGATGTGACCGAATTACTCATTCGAGAGCCCCTCTTGATAGTACGGTTATCTATTCTAAACCCGGTCTCCCACACATAACATGAGACTGGAAAAAGGGAAAACCTATCAAGATTATACCTTTTCCTTGAGCTTTCCACTTGAGATTGATGTAGACGTCTTGCCCTTCTCAAGATGGAACTCCTTTCTTAATTCCTCATCATCGATCCATGATCACGGAGGATGGCAAGCATCAAACATGATATCTTCTATAGATGGCGCATTTTGAGCTTGCACAACATATCTTCTTCTCATTTCATCGACCTTGAAGCCGACACAAGCTCCAAGCGATGCCAATGGACAATTCCTACAAGTATAACTTAATACACACATTAGTCCATAAAGATTGTCATTAATTACCAAAACCACACATGGGGCCCCAAAATGTTCTTTCACTTTGCCTCCGCACTTGTAGCATTCACCATTGAATGGTTGATCATCCTTTGTGTATTTGCCACTCGGGGTTGATTTTCCTTTAGGAAGTGTTGGATTGAAGGGAATCTTGGTGGTACTTGATGAGCTTCCATTTGGGGTTGTTAATGTAGTGGTTGGCGTTTTCTTGTAGGTGAAGTACGTCTTTGGCTTGTTGTACTTGATGTCCTCTTGCACTTGACGTTCAGCTTTTGTTTCTATGTGCACAAGCTCAACCATGTTGTTATACTTTTGGAACTCGGTGATGCACTTCATTGGGTGGTTCAAGCCATTAAGGAAGCGTGCCATTGTTTGTTCATCACGCTCTTCAATGTTGGCATGTATCATGTTGAGCTCCATTTGCTTGAAGTACTCTTCCACAGTCTTTGTTCCTTGACTAAGCGTTTCGAGCTTGTTGAAGAGGTCACGAGTGTAGTGTGAAGGAACAAAGCGGGATCTCATATGAGCCTTCATGTAACATCCCAAAAATCATGATTTCAAAGTTTCCATATCATTCATGCATTCATAATCATTTGAGGATCATTTTTCAAAAACAGAAGCATTTGTTGTCTATTATTTTATGTAAGCAAGGCAATGGCCTTATTGCTACCTTCTAAGAAGAAAATACTTGTTTTAATCAGTAAAGAATTGAACATAGGTTTGTTTGATATTTCTAAAGCTTGGTCAAAGTTTTCAAAACAAAAATATGAATTCAAACCATTCATATGCCTATTATAAATAAATAATTAAAGCTTAGTTTATTTCTAAAATTCAATGGGACAATGTATTTCTAAGTGAACAACTTTGTTTTGTAGTCAAATGTGTGTATGGTCCACTTTACAAAATTTCAGAACAAGTTTGAATTCAAACCCATATGAAAAGCATTTGAAAATTATTTCAGAAAATCAAAATAGAAATGGAAAAGAATAAAAGAAATCAGAAAGGGCCGGAGCCACCTTTTCGGCCCAGAAATAGAATCGGCCCACCCGGGTTTGACCTCTCCTCTCTGTTTCTCACTCTACCCGCGCACACCCACTCACTGACGCCCCGGACACACCGCCACATCAGCGTCATCGTCAATCTCGCGCCGGAAGACCTGTGCCTCTCTGCCGTTTCTTCCCCGAATGAATTCGCTTGATTACGCTTGATTCCCGGCGTAATTGCCCCGCTCAGCCTCGCTAATTAAACCCCCTCTGCCCCTCTCCATTTCCCCCCAAACCCCAAGCCCTGAGTGCCCCCAGGCTGCGAGAATTCCTCACCGCGACCCCGCTGCTCCGACGAGCTGCGGCGCCAATTCCGGCCAACCCCGACACCCTCTGCCCCTGGTTCAAACGAGCACACTCCACTCCACCTTGCGCACCTTCCAGTACCACTAGCTCGTTCGCGCATGCCTCAGAGAGTCGGCAACGCAATCGACTGAGCGCAACCGTCTTCGGCTTCAACTCCGACGACCTCCCGTGGTAATTTCCGACCGCCCCTTTTCCCCTCGTTGACACTCGCGTGACTGGAATCGTCTTGCGCATGTGACCTACTGCTTCTCTTGCCTTGGCATGATCTGCACCCTCGCCAACAATGACGAACAGAAGCACCCGTCGCCAGAAGGAACTCCGGCGAGCAATCTACGCCAACCCCGTGCGCCCCTGTCCCTGCAAAGACCACCTCGAGCACCAGCACGTCGTCACGAACCTGGTGAGCAACGTCCCCCTATCCCTCGCTTCCTGTATCGCCGGCAGCATCACCGCCCGAGCGCGCCGCCGCCAGCCACCGTCACAGTGCCGCTCGATTTTGGTCTGTTAGTTTTGGGCCATTAGATCTAGATCCAACATGTACGATAGATGACTTAAGTGAAGTGGTACGATTAGATCTGGGCCGTGCGCAGTCACTTTAATCCAACGGGCCTCATCGATTGATCCGTGCGAATCGTTATCAGCGAATCAAAACATGACGCGTGGCCTGTAGTTCGATTTAAAAACAGAATCATTTCTATTAGATGTTCAAACTTGCAAAATTCATAACTTTTGATCCACAGATTAATATTTTGCAAATTTTATATCAATGGAATCAGGAAGAAGAATTCTATCCAACCATGTACTAATTTAATGAATTGCTTCTGTAAAATTAGTTGTTTTTGCAGAGACATTTGTAGGCTTATTTTGTGTATAAAAATTAATTGGAAAATATTTTAAAGGCCAAATAAAGTTTATTTTATGTATAAATGTTTAGTTTATTGATCATTATTGTTTTACTTGTCTTTTTTGGTTTAGAAAAATCATCACATAGCATTTGCATGCATTCATATATTTTTGCTTGTCTATTTGATATGTGAATTTGGTGCTATCATTTTATGTGTAGATTTTGGTGCTAGTGGTGATTGTGACTGTGAGTATTGTTGTTACTCCCCCAACTACCAAGGCAAGTGGTGCTTCATACTTTTGTCCCAATATTTTGGCTATGCATTAGAAATATTTTGTATAGGGCTTGCATGATAATTTTTGCTAGGTATCTATATGCTATGCTTGGGAAATCCTAGTAGTTGTAGAATTGTTAGAATTTTCTCTAAGTTAAGATACTTGCTATTTCCATTCTTAGCCTAGATAGTAGCAACCAAGGGTGGATTATATACACATGCTATGGAAAATATTTCTAAGTCTTTGACTTATGTTTTGCTTAATAAAATAACTAAGTGAATGAAACACCTGGGTGGAATGATGGATTCGTTTATGTTGAGTGGTTACACAAGGCCCATTTCTATGGTTTACCTTGTGTATCACACTTGTGGAATGCCACCCAGGAACAAAGGGATTTGAGATGCCATATGTTAAGAAGCTTCTAGTGCAGCCACATGGCATTATGGGCTCTGCCTGGATCATATAGGTTGCAATAACTTAGCCATTTGGACAGTTGCTGGTAGTGGGTGATAGGTTGGAACGCGTCCATTTGGTCTAAGGGAAGGCTTCTAAAAGGTCCTATCTTGGTGAAAATCAAGTCTTGTGGGGAAAGTGCACCACCTCTGCAGAGGGAAGAAACTAAGTACTTAGTCGTGTCCCCGGTAATGGACAATTTGAGCATCAAGACATGGAAGCTATCAAGAATCTCCTCATCACAATTTCTAAGTTAAAACTTGTTTTTGAACAAGGGTGAAGGTTCACCAATGTCAATTGGTGGTTACTTGGGAGTTTTTGCCAAACAAAAACTTAGTGTTTTTCAACTGATAGGTAAAACCTATTTTGAGCAAAGCAAGCCTAAGCTACACTTAGCCAAATTCATGTAGAAGCTAGATACTATTATTCTACTAAGGTATCACTTGCCAATACTATTCCAATGTATTGACCCACTGTGGCTGTAACTTGTGATGTTGCCGGTTACTCTGATGAGGATTAGGGTTATGAGTCTACACTCAACATGCTTGCCTATGGCACATGAAGATGAAGACTTTTATTTATATTGTTATGATAAACTCTTTTACTAGCCTATGGCTATGGAGTTGTAAAAGACTATGTTATCTCTGGAATGACGATGTAATAATGACCTTTATTTCTGTGTACTTCATCTTAAACTGTGGATGCTCGCAATTGATCCAGGGACTAGCATTGCAATCACAAGGACCTTTACCTTTATAAAGGTGGGGTCTTACAGATGGTATCAGAGCACTGTGTTGCCTGTAGGATTATGACCCTAGGATTGGATTAGAAACCACTAAGGAAAGATTTTCAACACTTTGAAAAATTTCCACGCTTTTCTTTTTATTCTCGTAAACTTTTCTAATCTTCTTTCTCATCTCTATTTGTAGATGAACTCCATCAACGAAGCCGTAAGGAAGGGACCACTCATGACCATGACTTTGGAGTGTGAGACTGAATTTCCCAAGGCCCTCAAGAACCTTATGGTTACCATGGGGATACATGGTGCAGCTGTGTACAAAGGATTCCCTGTGATGGATGAAGGAGAGGAGTATTGGTGGGTGCAACTTCACTTGTACAAAAACAAGGAAGACAACCACAAGGAGTCAGGATTCTGCATGGTCACCAACTTAGAAATGCACACAACATTCTTTTACTCTGCAAGGAATGCAGCTTGGAATGCTATCAAGGAGCTTGGTGATAGACTCAAGTGCAGAATGCTCAACACCCAAAATGACCTTAGAGAAGAAAATAAGCATACCCAAGAGTTAGAGGCTGCCAACCAACAACTAAGGGAAGACATCATAGATTTAATATGGGAGTCTTGTGAACAAGATAGACAGATGGCTACTAAGGATGCCCTAATAGCTATTTTGTCTAGTGAGTGAGAGTTGTAACGTATTTTGTTAGTTGGACCACCACACTTATCATTTTTACTTCCAAAAATTTGTCTAAGTTATGTTGAACCTTTGATGCTTGTAATGGATTTGTGTATGCCATGACTTGTGTGCTTGTTGTAAAAGATATGCCTGTGATATTTTGTCTTGTGATTTTTCTCTATTTGATTTTGATTCTAACTTTTCACTATCTTATAAAAATAGATGCCTAATGTTATTATCAACACGGCCTAGGAGTTCAAGGGAACTCGTTTTGGTACTCGTATCATTGAGCTCACTAGTGTGCTCAACCTTCCACTTCCTAGCATCATGACACTTCCACTCACCAAGTTTGAGAGGAAGGACCTTTGGGGCTTCAGAGTCACTCAGCCGGGACGCTAGACAGAGCCAACCACGGAGACCATCACTTTCAAGATGATGCATGACGACAAGGAGAAAGGCCTAGATGTAGTCATGCAGGAGTTACTTGGGCGCCTCGTAGGGAGACACTCCACAGATCTTAGAGGTCTTTACTTTCAACCCGTCGGGACACGCAACGAGGAGGGTGAAGCTATAGAGTACGAAGATGCCGCTAGAGAGACGATGGAGCCGATTCGTCTATACCTCCATGACCTAGATGCTGTTATTAGACACCTAGATACTGATAGGACCAACGTCATGCTTAGCAATGACGAGCTCCAGGTTCAGCTTCGTGAGAAGGACAAGCTCTTCGCGGAGCAAAACGAGATAGTCAAGGAAATGGAGGCCAAGTTTGAAAGCCAGGACAAGAAGTTCAAGAGCCAGGAGAAAAGAGTCCAAGACAGGAACAAGAAGATCCGGGAGATGAAGGAAGAGCTAGAGGCCAAGGACTTGGAGCTTGAGCATCAGCAGGGTGTGATAAGGAGGCTTCGCTCACAGAAGAGGGCTCTTAGGGCCAAGATTGAGGCTTTGACTACCAATGTTGAGGAGTACAAGACCACTATGGAGAATGCAGGTCTTACACTTATTGATGTGGATATTTATGTGGAGGAGTAGTGTAGACTACTCATTTATCTTTCATCTACCGTACTTTGATTATTGAGTCGCAATGACCATCCAGCATGTGGGTGGCTTGCTATGGTGTGATTTGCATTCCAAAGTTGTTGTTTATGTCATTCAAACTCTTTGTTATTTTGATGCTTGGTTATTGTGATTGTCTATGTGATGAATTGTGCATGTTAAGCATCTATGGTTATCTCATTCTTATCCTTATTAAAACCACAAATGCCTCCTCGACGTGCCAACCCCAACCCAAACAACAACAATGTCACTCCCGAGATGCAGAAGTTGATGACAGCACAAGCACAACTAATACAGATGATGACCACTTTCATGCAGAACCAGAATCAAAATAACAAAAACAACAACAATAACAATAAAAATAACAACAACAACCAGAATAATCCGCCAGGGTTTGACATGCTCACCAGATTCCTAAGACTGAGGCCTACAAAGTTATCAGGAACCACTCATCGAATGGTGGCAATGATTGGTTACGTTCAGTGAACAAGGATTTAGTGACTGTCGGCTGCATCGACGAAGAGAAGGTCAGGTTTGTAGCACATCTGTTGGAAGGGCCAGCAGCAACCTGGTGGGACAACTTTCAGATCACCACTCCCATTGAGGATGTGACATGGGCTATCTTTGAGGCCGGATTCCGTACAGCTCACATCTCATCCGGGATGATGAATTTGAACAAGGAGTTCCACAATCTGAAGCAGCGTCACCGCAGCGTGGCTGGATATATTGAGGAATTCAACAATCTGGCACGTTATGCACCGGATGAAGTTGATACTGATGCCAAGAGGAAGGAGAAATTCCTCGAAGGACTGAATGATGAACTGAATCTGCAGCTGTCTGTTGCCTATGTCCCAACCTACCAATCACTTTGTGACAAGGCTACCATCTTGGAGAACAAGATGAAACAGGTTGAAAGGAGAAAGAAGAAGCATAGCTTTGACAAGCACAGCTCGGGATCGTCTCACAAGCGTTCCCATCATGATGACAGTGGGAATTCTGGATCCCACAAACATGGAAAGTATAACAACCACCACAGCCACAACCGTCATCATGACAACAAGCATCACCGCAGTCATGATAACGACAAGTATAAGAACCACAAGAGTGGATACAAGAGCCACCACAATGGAGGTGGAAGTCAGCCTGTCAAGAAAGATCTCAGCCAGGTTGAATGCTTCAAGTGTAAGAAGATGGGGCACTATGCTAATGAGTGCCCAGAAAAGAAAGTTGAAGGTGCCAACAAGCCCAATCCCTTCCAAAATGGACAAGTGAACCACATCAATGTGGAAGAAATTTATGAGGAACCTGATGCTGTGGCTGGTAAGTTCAAACTCAATTCCGTTCCACCACTTGTTCTTTTTGATACTGGCGCATCGCATTCATTCATATCAACAGCATTTGTTGATAGACATGGACTTCCAATTGAAACTATTGGGTGTCCTAAAAAGTAAGTTCTCCTGGTGGAGAAATGATAGTGAACTCGGGATGTCATGACCTAGTGATAGAATTTGGGAAGTATAAGTTTCCCGTGAACTTGATAATCCTAAATTCCCAAGGATTTGATGTCATTTTGGGAATGGATTGGATGACTAAGTATAAGGGATTGCTAGATTGTGCAAATCATATTGTCACACTCACAACCCCAGATAATAAAAATATTAGATTCAAGACTAACTTTGAATCAAAAGGAAGTAAGATAAATTCTCTTAAGGGGGTTAGCATAGACAGTGTGCTAATTGTGAGAGAATATCTAGATGTGTTTCCGGAGGAAGTGCCGGGAATGCCACTAGATAGAGATGTAGAATTTCTGATTGACTTGCTGCCAGGACCTGGACCAATAGCAAAGAGACCTTACAAGATGTCAGTTGATGAGTTGAAAGAACTCAAGAAACAACTTGGAGAGCAGTTGCAGAAAGGATTTATTCAACCAAGTTCTTCATCTTGGGGAGCACCAGTCTTGTTTGTTGAAAAGAAGGTTATGCATAGATTATCGTTCACTCAATGAGGTGACTATCAAGAACAAATATCCTTTGCCCGGAATCAATGACTTGTTTGATCAGTTAGAAGGAGCCCGTGTGTTCTCAGAGATTGATCTCCGGCCAGGCTATTTTCAGCTTAAGATAAGGGAACAAGACATACCTAAGACTGCTTTCACCACTAGGTATGGATTGTATGAGTACACAGTGATGCCATTTGGTTTGACCAATGCACCAGCCTACTTCATGAATATGATGAACAAGGTGTTCATGGAGTTTCTTGACAAGTTTGTTGTCGTCTTCATCGATGACATTTTGATCTACTCCAAGAGTAACGAAGAGAATGAAGAACATTTGCGTTTGATACTTGAGAAGCTTAGAGAGCATAAACTGTATGCCAAATTCAGCAATTGTGAATTCTGGCTGAATGAGGTTGGATTTCTTGGACACATTGTGTCAGGAGATGGTGTAGCAGTTGATCCCGCAAAAGTACCAGTTGTAACTGAGTGGGAATCTCCTAAGTCAGTGAAAGAAGTCTGTAGTTTCCTTGGCTTGGCAGGATACTATAGAAGGTTTATTGAGAATTTCTCAAAGGTAGCTAAACCAATGACGGGGTTACTAAAGAAAGACAAGAAATTTGATTGGACTAAAGGATGTGAACTCAGTTTCCAAGAGTTAAAGAAGAGACTAGTGACAACACCAGTCTTATGTCTGCCAAATTTGGAGAAGGATCTCCAAGTTTATTGTGATGCATCTCACCAAGGATTGGGTGTAGTTCTGATGCAAGAAGGGAAAGTTGTGGATTATGCCTCGAGACAACTCAAGACTCATGAAGTAAATTATCCTACTCATGATTTAGAGTTAGACTCTGTTGTCCATGCACTCAAAATATGGAGACATTATCTTTTGGGTAAGCGATGTGAGGTGTTCACAGATCACAAAAGTTTGAAGTATATCTTCACTCAGAAAGAAATCAACATGAGACAAATAAGATGGCTAGAACTCATCAAAGACTATGACTTGAGTTTGCAATAACACCCCGGTAAAGCAAATGTTGTAGCGGATGCATTAAGCCTTAAGGTTTATGTGAATGGCCTTACTAAGGGAGAGTTGCCAGATGATCTGTGTGCCCAATTCAAAGATCTCAGATTGGAGATAGTGCCTGAAGGACATCTCATGTCATTGGATGTTCAACCCACCCTGTTGGACAAAATCAAGGAAGCCCAAAATACGGACAAGGAAATTGAAGAGATTAAGGAAAAGATTGGCAAGGGAAAAGCCAAAGGATTCCATGAAGACGAACAGGGTACCTTATGGTATGGAAAACGTATCTGCATTCCGCAAGATCCAGAGCTTTGGAAACTGATTTTACAGGAAGAACACAACTCACCATATTCCATTCATCCAGGTAACACCAAAATGTACATGGATGTGAAGGAAAGATTTTGGTGGAATAGTCTCAAGACGGACATCGCCGAACATATTGCTTTATGTGATGTATGTAGTAGAGTGAAAGCGGAACACCTGAAGCCAGCAAGATTGTGACAACCACTACCTATTCCTGATTGGAAGTGGTACAAGATTGGCATGGATTTCATCATTGGATTGCCAAGGACTAGATCGGGATATAATTCTATTTGGGTCGTAGTGGATCGCCTAACTAAAGTGGCTCATTTCATACCCGTAAAGACAATCTATACAAGCGCTAAGTTAGCCAAGATATATATGAATAGGATTGTGTGTCTGCATGGTATACCTAAGAGTATTGTGTCTGATAGGGGAACTCAATTCAATTCCCATTTTTGGAGGCAACTGCATGAGTCATTGGGAACGAGATTGGAATTCAGTACTGCATTTCATCCCCAGACTGATGGTTAGACAGAAAGTACCAACCAGATTTTAGAGGATATGTTGAGGGCATGTGCTCTAGATTATGGAGCTAGTTGGGATGAAAGTCTGCCTTAAACAGAATTCTCTTACAACAACAGCTATCAAGCCAGTATTGAGATGGCACTGTTTGAATTTCTCTATGGGAGAAAGTGTACTACACCATTGTTATGGAATGGTGTTGCATAAAGGAACTTGTTCGGGCCAGAACTAATCATGGAAGCTGAAGAGAAAGTCAAGTTAGTAAAGGACAGATTGAAGATAGCACAGTCCCGACAAAAGAGCTACGCAGATCCAAAGCGTAGAGAAGTCATCTATGAGGTGGGTGATAGAGCATATCTTAAAGTATCACCACTTCGTGGAGTGAAGAGATTTGGAGTCAAAGGAAAATTGGCCCCAAGATATGTTGGACCATTCAAAATTCTGAGCCGTAAAGGAGAAGTAGCATATGAGATTGAATTGCCTGAATCATTGTCTGTCGTTCACAATGTGTTTCATGTGAGTCAGCTAAATAAATGCCATCCGGAGATGGAGGAGAATTCTTTGAAGGATACTATACCTTTGGAGGAGGTCCAATTGGAAAGTGATCTCACTTATGAGGAAAAACCTATCAGGATTCTTGAAACTGCAGAAAGAGTTACTCGGACAAAGACTATCAAATTCTGCAAAGTTTAGTGGAACCATCATTCCGAGGAAGAAGCAGCATGGGAAAGAGAAGATGATCTTAGGAAAGACCACCCTCACCTATTTGCTAGCCAATCCGAATCTCGAGGGCGAGATTCACCTTAAGGGGGTTAGATTTGTAACATCCCAAAAAACTGTCACATCCCAAGATTTTCCAAATCTTGTAATGTGAAAAATAAATGAATAAAATAAAACTTTATTGATTTTCAGGGTGAGAAGAAACTTTTTTTTTAAATTCAAATGGGAACCTTCAAACCTATTTTGATCAAACAAATTCTAAAGGGATTTGAAAAGACAAAACATTAAAATGAGGAAAAATAAAAATATTTGGAATTACTATTTTGGATCTTTTAAATGAAAAGATTTGGTTTTCAAAGGAAATAGAAGTTTTACAAATAAGGATTATTTTGTAAGCCAAATTAAAACTTGGCCAAGCCTTTGAAATAAAATATTTCTATTTGATATCCAAGTTTATTAAAAATAAAGGTTTTGCTATTTTAATTAAAAACATCAAAACTTATTTATTTATTTTAAACAAGTTTTCCAAGTGTTTTATATCTTCAAATAAAACCTACTGATTTGGTTTTGATAATATTTTAGATTTCAAAATGGAGTTTTGAATAAATCAAAATCTATTTGATTTAATAACAATGGTCTATTTATTTAATTAATAATGGACCCTAAAATAAAAATATTATTTTGATCTTTGGACTTTGGTTTATGTTGTTAAACAGAACCAAATTCAATTGCAATGTTTAGTGAGTGTTTGAATTGATTTGAATGTTGATTTGTTGTTTAAAAATTCAAAACAGAAAATAGATTTGGAAAAAGATAAAACTTTCAGGAAGAAAAAAAATAGAATCTGGACTCAGCCCAACTGGCCAAGCCCAACGAGCCCAGCTAGCCCAACTTCTCTCCCCCACGCCGAAGCGTTTTCTACCTAAACGCACACCCGCAGAGCGACTGACCAGTGGACCTCTTTTCCCTCTCCTCTCTCTCGCTGACGCACAGGACCCACACGCCAGCTCACCTCCTTCTTCCTCGCGCAGACGACGCCTGCCGTTTCCTGGCCTTAACGCCGGTGATCAATTCACGCTGTTAACGACCATTACTCCCCCTGCGACCACGCGGTATTAAACGCCTCGCCCTCCTCTCCATTTCCCCTCAGACCCCACGCCCTGAACGCCACCAGGCTGTCCTAAATCGAGCTCGCCCTCTCACTGCTCCGACCACCGTCCCTCCTCAATTCCGGCCGAGCTTCGCCACCCCTTGCTTTTCCAAGCACAAGGGAACATTCCCCAACCTCTGACGCTTCTGCCTGTATCCTCCGTTCGACCGCGGGCGCCCCAGAACGTCGTCTTCGACAAGCTCTGAGTGCCGCCGTGTCTGTCTTCCACTCCGGCGAACTCCATAGGTAAACTCCGTTCGCCCCAGCACTCCTCGATGATGCTCCCACACTCGCCTCGCTCTTGTACATCTAACCATGCTCTTATCCTGCCTTAGGGCGATCTGCAACGTCGTTCCCCACTCCGGCGAGGAATTGCTGCCGTTCCTGAGCACCCCTTGCCACGTCGACCACACGTTGAGCACCACCTCGACCTCACAAACACGGTGAGCACCTCCCCTTCCCTCCTTGCTTCCTAGAACTGCCGTAGCGCCACCGCCTGGACGTCGCCGCCGTCTGCCGCCGCGCAGCGCCGCCAGCTTTTGGTCAAGCACGCGAGAGCCGTTAGATCCCCATCCTGTGGCGTAGACAGAACGACTTAAGCGAACAGGTATGGGAGCATCTGAGCCGTGCGATCTGTTTAGATCCAACGCACCAGAGAGCGCAATCTGCGCGAACCGGTACCGCCCAATAGGAACATGACGCGTGGCCCAGACTTCGTTTTAAAAACAGATTTGAATCTGTTAGAGATTCAATTTTGAAACCTTTGTAACTTTTGATCCACACGTCCAAAAATTACAAACTTTATATCAATAGAATCAGTGGAACAAGCCCTAGCCAACCATGCAATTTGTTTAGTAAATAGTATCTGTTATATTTTTTGTTTTTGCAGAAACATTTGTATGCTTGTTTAGATTAGAAAAATTGTTCAAAAATGTTTTTGATGTTGAAATCTTGGAAAATTAGTTTGTGGTGAACTTACTGACCCTATGAACAACCCCATGGTTTTAAAAATGGATTTGGTGAAGTTCAGGATGGATTAATTGATTTAGCCCATTTCTAGCCAAATAAAAATATTGGTTTTATTATGAAAATGTTTTTGAAGTAAAAACCTTGGGAAAATGATTTGAAACAAACCTACTGACCCTAAAATACCAAGTTTTGAGAAACAACAACTTATTTGGTGAACAACTTAAAGTTGTTGCTTTGATAAAAATATTTTCCACCACATAAAATAATGATTGGATTTAAAAATGGTTTATAAACAAAACCCTTTTGCAAATGACTTGGCCACTTTGGAAAATGACCACTTTTTGAACCTTACAGATGTTTAGAAGTATAGTGGAGACCACCTTTGCAAATAAACCTATCTTTGCTTGCTTGCATGACTTAGATCCCATTGTTTTATGTGTGTGAATTGTTTGATAGATTATTGGTTTGGAATGCTAGTTGATATTGTGTTTTACTTGATTGATTATAGTGAAGTTAGAAAAGTGTGAGACTAGCAAGATCAAAGGAGTGAACCAACATTCCCTACCAAAAGAAAGGCAAGTGACACTATCATCTAAAGTCCTACTATTTTCATTATACTTAGTGGATTTTGAAGCATGCATGAAAAGAATTTCTATACTTATGCTATGCTAAATCCTAGTAGGATACCCTATACATTCCTTAGTGAAAACAATGTAGTTGTTACATGCTTAGCCATGCTATATTTTGAAAAGAGATACATGTGGAGATTTTATGAAGTTGAGAAAAGGACTTGTGTTTTATATAATAAAACAAGGACTCAATAAATCACCTGGGTGGACAAGGATACTTTGGGTTTTGGAGAAAGTGGCAACAAAAGGAACCATGTCTATGGCAATCTCTTTGTGTTGTGCTCCAAGGAAAACCACCCAGGAAACTTAGAGATTGAACATGTTTCTCCAATTGTGGCTTTCGTGTGCAACCACATGCTATTTATGGCTCTGGCTTAGTCAACTACATTGGGAAGACCCATGCATTGTCTTCAAGTTACTGGACATGAGGACCTGGAATCCTACATGGGTACTGAAGACAAGCTAGCAATGGTGCATGGGAGGACCCTCTGGAAAGACTTCGTCACATTCTCAATCTGCCGATACTCCATCTTGGTGAGCACAAATCCAGTGGCCACTGGTGGCAAAAGGATGGGATTGTGACATGTGGGTAAAGTGTACTACTTCTGCAGAAGATAATAAAATCTAAGTACTTAGCCGTGTCCCCGGTTATGGACAATACTGAGCAACTAAAGTTTGAAGCTATGGGAAATCTCGACATTCCAATTTCTAAAAGAAAACTTTCTAAGTGACAGCAAAAGACTTGATGCACTTGGGGTTACCAAGGAGCTCAAGAGATTTGATAAAACTTGAAGTACTTGGGGGTACCAAGGATCTCAAGAGATTTTGACAAAGACACTTGGTGGATTCCAAGGAGTTCAGAAAATATTTGACAAAGGAACAAAACCAATTTTGAAAAGATAGTATAATGTATTGCTTTCTGCAAATGAGCCTAAAACCCTACTTAGCCAAATATGCATGTAATGATATATCCACCTATATTCTACATAGTAGTGAAACTTGCCAATACAATTCAAATGTATTGACCCTTTGTGGCTGTAACTTGTAATGTTGCAGGTTTGATTGATTTTAGTGAAGGTTGATTGATTAGGATTACAAAGTCTACAACCAACATGTCTGCCTGTGGAACTTTGAAGATGAAGGACCCCATGAGTATAGTTATTCCGCTGCAATGTAATGTAATAGCCAAATGAGCTATGTATGATGTAATAAAACTATGTTACTCCTGGTTATAAAGTTATATTATGACCTTTGTTTCTTGATATTACATCTTAACTATGGATGCTAGCTATTGATCCAGGGACTAGCATTGTAAACACAGGGGACTCTACCTTATTCAAAGGTTGGGATCCCTTACAAAAACATTCTTTCAAAGTTTGCATATCATTCATGCATTCATAATCATTTTAGGATCATTTTTCAAAAACAGAAGCATTTGTTGTCTATTATTTTATGTAAGCAAAGCAATGGCCTTATTGCTACCTTCTAATAAGAAAATACTTGTTTTAATCAGTAAAGAATTGAACTTAGGTTTGTTTGATATTTCTAAAGCTTGGTCAAAGTTTTCAAAAAAAAATATGAATTCAAACCATTCATATGCCTATTATAAATAAAAAATTAAATCTTGGTTTACTTCTAAAATTCAATGGGACAATGTTAATAAGTTAACAACTTTGTTCTGTAGTCAAATATGTGTATGGTCCACTTTACAAAATTTCAGAACAAGTTTGAATTCAAACCCATATGAAAAGCATTTGAAAATGATTTCAAAAAGTCAAAATAGAAATGGAAAAGAATAAAAGAAATTAGAAAGGGCTGGCGCCACCTTTTCGGGCCAGTAACAGAATCGGCCCACCCGGGTTTGCCCTCTCCTCTCTGTTTCTCACTCTGCCCGCGCACACCCACTCACTGATGCCCCGGACCCACCGCCACATTAGTGTGGTCATCAATCTCGCGCCGGAAGACCTGCGCCTCTCCGACATTTCTTCCCTGAATGAATTCGCTTGATTACGCTTGATTCCCGTCGCCAGCCACCATGGCAGCGCCGCTCGATTTTGGTCTGTTAGTTTTGGGCCGTTAGATCTAGATCCAACGCGTACGATAGATGACTTAAGTGAAGCGGTACGATTAGATCTGTGCCATGCGTAGTCACTTTAATCCAACGGCCCTTATCGATCGATCCGTGCGAATCGGTATCAGCAAATCAGAACATGACGCGTGGCCTGTAGTTCGATTTAAAAACAGAATCATGTTTATTAGATGTTCAAACTTGCAAAATTCATAACTTTTGATCCACATGTCCAAATTTTGCAAATTTTATATCAATGGAATCAGGAAGAAGAATTCTATCCAACCATGTGCTTTTGTTAATGAATTGCTTCTATAAAATAAGTTGTTTTTGCAGAGACATTTGTAGGCTTATTTTGTATATAAAAATTAATTGGAAAATATTTTAAAGGCCAAATAAATTTTATTTGATGTATAAAAGTTTAGTTTATTGATCAGTATTGTTTTACTTGTCTTGTTTGGTTTAGAAAAATCATCACATAACATTTGCATGCATTCATATATTTTTGCTTGTCTATTTGATATGTGAATTTGGTGCTATCGTTTTATGTGTAGATTTTGGTGCTAGTGGTGATTGTGACTGTAAGGATTGTTGTTACTCCCCCAACTACCAAGGCAAGTGGTGCTTCATACTTTTGTCCCAATATTTTGGCTATGCATTAGAAATATTTTGTATAGGGCTTGCATGATAATTTTTGCTAAGTATCTATATGCTATGCTTGGGATATCCTAGTAGTTGTAGAATTGTTAGAATTTTCTCTAAGTTAAGATACTTGCTATTGCCATGCTTAGCCTAGCTAGTAGCAACCAAGGGTGGATTATATACACATGCTATGGAAAATATTTCTAAGTCTTTGACTTATGTTTTTCTTAATAAAACAACTAAGTGAATGAAACACCTGGGTGGAATGATGGATTCGTTTATGTTGAGTGGTTACACAAGGCCCATTTCTATGGTTTACCTTGTGTATCACACTTGTGGAATGCCACCCAGGAACAAAGGGATTTGAGATGCCATATGTTAAGAAGCTTCTAGTGCAGCCACATGGCATTATGGGCTCTGCCTGGATCATATAGGTTGCAATAACTTAGCCATTTGGACAGTTGCTGGTAGTGGGTGATAGGTTGGAACGCGTCCATTTGGTCTAAGGGAAGGCTTCTAAAAGGTCCTATCTTGGTGAAAATCAAGTCTTGTGGGGAAAGTGCACCACCTCTGCAGAAGGAAGAAACTAAGTACTTAGCCGTGTCCCCGGTAATGGACAATTTGAGCATCAAGACATGCAAGCTATCAAGAACCTCCTCATCCCAATTTCTAAGTTAAAACTTGTGGTTGAACAAGGTTGAAGGTTCACCAATGTCAATTGGTGGTTCCTTGGGAGTTTTTGCCAAACAAAAACTTAGTGTTTTTCAACTGATAGGTAAAACCTATTTTGAGCAAAGCAATCCTAAGCCACACTTAGCCAAATTCATGTAGAAGCTAGATACTATTATTCTACTAAGGTATCACTTTCCAATACTATTCCAATGTATTGACCCACTGTGGCTGTAACATGTGATGTTGCAGGTTACTCTGATGAGGATTAGGGTTATGAGTCTACACACAACATGCTTGCATGTGGCACATGAAGATGAAGCCTTTTATTTATATTGTTATGATAACTCTTGTACTAGCCTATGGCTATGGAGTTGTAAAAGACTATGTTATCTCTGGAATGACGATGTAATAATGACCTTTGGTTCTATGTACTTCATCTTAAACTTTGGATCCTAGCAATTGATCCACGGACTAGCATTGCAATCACAGGGACCTTTACCTTTATAAAGGTGGGGTCTTACACTTCATATCTTGCCAAGTTGTAATTGGAGGTTCTTCTTTTGCTTCACGAGCGAGTTGGACTTATTCCCACCAAAGGTTGGCGTAGTCATCAAACTCTAGGGACGCCACGACCATCATCTTCTCATTGCTATAGTTGTGCATACGGAAGATCTTGTCAACCTTGAGTTCCCACGAGAGATATTCCTCGGTTTCATTGGAACCGGAGAACTTGGGCATGGTGAATTTGAGCTTGCCGCAAAGTTTCCTCTTAATTGTGGTTTCGGGGTTGGCTGTTTCCATGATGTTGGTGGCCATCCTCATCATCCAAGCTCTCATGTCTTTTTTGGTGATGATGGTGTGCCCTTGCGGTTGCTGTGGTGCTGCATTTGGTGGTGGAACTTGGTCATCACGACGATCTAGGGGAGCTTTCTCTTGTTCTTGCCACGGTTGTTGACGAGGAGGCGACGCTTGGTCCTCACGAGGTTGGGTCGGCCTTTGTCCATCATGACAATGCGGATTGCCTTGAGCCATGTGGCGAGGAGGACGGCATGTCGCATGTGCATTGGGCTGTTCCCTTTCCTCATGATGCGGGGGAGGCTCGTCATCGTGATCATGTTGTCGACGTTGACGTTCATGTCGATGATGACTCCTTGGTGGGTATTCGAGTGCTTCACATCGACGGCGATCTTGTTCGTCCAATTTGGAGGCTTCACTTGTTGTTGAAGGAATGTGTCGTTGGCGAGGAGCTTGGGGATCCACTTGAGATTGCTCTTGTTGAATCACAAGTGCTCTTGGTTGTGGACGGTTTGCTTCACGTCTTGGAGGTCTTGCAGAGAGTTCACCACCATAGCTTGATGCTGCGGCGTGTCGCGGAGATGGTACCGCTTGAGAGGAGCTCATGGAGTGAAGGACGGGTCCGTCGTTGTGCCTTGAAGCGCGATGGCGTGAAGAGCTTGATTCACTTGAAGAGTGCCGAGACGAGCTTGTGGCACGAGAGCACGACCAAGTTTTATGCTCTTTATGCAACTTTTAAAATGATCTGATTAACTATTTTAACCGATACCTGCTGTCGTCAAAATACCGACCGTGCTTCAAATACCAGCTGAGGATCATTCTAGGTTATAGTTTCCACCCTATGGTTTATAACATAATACTGATATTCACTATGAATTATCTTAGTTGGATTACCACCATGTTCTAAAACCTTTTTAGTTATACTTATTCATGATACTTCCATGAATATGGTATAACCGCTCTATTAACTTCTGAGCAACATTTACAATTTCAGGTGAGGTAAATTTCACTACTGCTTGTTGCTTTATTCTTCATGTAAACCTCCTTCTTGGTATACGGAACTCGTCACTCCCTTACATGGGTTCCCATTCCTATCTATGTCTATAGCATCAAGTAATGACTTGGTGTTACATCATGCATTTGCATACCAAGTCAAACTTCATGTACAGATCTAGTAAATCAAGAAGATTCAAAAAAAAATCCAAAAATCGACAAACAACAAAACATATACCATGTATTATACATAGGTTTTGGATAATTTACAGATGACTGACCGCTCCAACAGTTTGCCTCTCATATACATTACACAACTATCTTACAAGAACTTCTTGTTCTTGTGAGTATATCCTCACTTATTTCAGCAAACCCTTCAAACTACAATACGCATTACCCTCTATGTACATTATTCAAGCACTCATCCCTAAGGACTTTGTTCCATACTTACTTTCACCTTCCTCTAGTGCTTCCTGGAGTTCCGTACATCATGACGTGAAGTCCTAGGACTGCATTCTGGAGCGTAAGAGCATCCAGGAGGTGCGTATTCTTGAGTAGAAGTACCTAGATTGAGATTAATCATTGAAAAATGACTAGAGTTGGCGTACTCTTCTACAGGATGTACCTGTGTTTCCGGCAACGCTTCCCCAAAGTAAGAGGGTTCTTTCGCCTTTTCTTGGATCCATTCGTACATATTGGTATAGTAGCTACCTGAATACTCTTCTAAGTTGATTATATTGGTATTACCCCCATATGGTCCATAGGGCTCTCTATGGTTATAGTTGGTCTCTTCTCTGGTACCTGTATCACAAGGTATAGGATTTCCTATAGTTCCACCTTGAGATTCTACTCCCCGTCCATACTGGTTTTGCTAAGGGTGACTTGGAATAGCTCCCGCTAATTCCTTTTGTTCGGAGATATACTTGGTCCATAGATTTTCAAGTGGCTGGGGTTTATTTTGGTAGTAGGCATAGTTTTCTGACTGTGGATCATCAAACTCGGTTTCCTCATACACTTATCCTGAAGAGATATGTTTGGGATGCCTAGCTTCTTTATCTAACTTCTTCCTACGTGCCATTGCTTTATCAGGATCTGTAAAATCCTCAATGACCGTATCCAGTTTCTGAACTAAGACTTGGTGAGTGTTATGGTAAGTGTTTAGCAAAGACCGATAACGATCCATATACTCTACGGTTAGAGTGGGTTCAGTTTGGACTAGAGTAGAGTGATCTAACTCATGCTCCAGGCTTGAGGTTTCATGGGGTATAACAGTGTGGGTACTACCTTCTAGAGCTTGGGATTTCTGTTCTCGGATCATGGTTATGGCTGCTGCTACGGCAATCTGATATGATGATGCCATGCACCTTGCCTCTCCTAATGGCATTTCTCCCTTAAGTCCTAACTTCTTGGGTAACATGATCATGACACGGTATTTAGCTAATACCTGCCCATCATAGTAACTGTAAATCTTGACCAAAAGTCTTGATTCACAGTCCAAACTCCATAGAATTTGTTGGAGATTATCCGTCCAATCCTCTCCGTAGTCATTTAGCGTCCTGTTCATCACTTGAACATTCCGGGGTGGATATCGAGGTGCCATATGGAACTGTAGATAAGAAATTATCATCAGTCACATAGAGTTAAAACTCGTGGTATTGTTTGGATTTGCAATTCTACTAAATAATTATCGCACTAGCAACATGATAGGATTATTCTCAGTTGAATATCCATCATATCACTAGAGAATTATTTATTATTGCAGATCTGTGTCCTACAGGTTCTACCCATTTACTAGGTTTCCAACCTAAGGTCAAAGCATATGATCTGATACCAACTGTGGTGACCCATCATACCACTACATGATGTAGTATACTATAGTCATAGACATAACACCAATGAAACACTGTTCACTAGTATTGCATCCCTCAGAGTGGTACAACAGAAACACATCGGCTCCAAGACATGGCTAAAGGTTACAACTCAACTATTTACATAAGATCTAATGAACATTTTAGGTTAAAGAGTGTCACATCCCAAAATTCTCCTAATTTTGGAATGTGAAATAAATAAATAATTTTGATTGGTTGTTTGACTATGTTGAAAATTCTCAAAGAGAAGAAACTTTTTGAATAGAAAATCCTCTCAACCTTGAATTCAAAATCTTATATTCTTTTGTTATGAACTAAGTAGCCATATAGGAAAAAGGGCATGGATTGATTATGGATTGTAGAATTGGTGTGCAATATTTCAAAATGAAAATCATGAAGCATTCATAAGCATTTCATTACATCCATGCAAAGATCTCACAAACTGAATCCAAATCCTGGTATCTAAATCCTATAGTTGATTTGCCCAAATGTTTCTAAAGGAATTAAATTGACTTTATAAAACCCACTATTGCTAAGACAGCGATTATTGCTAAATTATAGCCTAAAAATATCCAATTAATATTACAAAATTTTAGAAACAAAATTGAGCTCATTTGGAGCTAGTATGAAAAAGTTATGGAACAAATACAAACACATAAAGATATAAATAAAATGGAATATACAAGGATTTATAAATCCACTACTTCCAAACTAGTAAAAAGATTACAAATTTGATCCTATAATGATCTATTCGATTTTAGAAAAATTTAGAAACAAGAATCGTGTCATTTGGAGTTCGCATGCAAAAGATATGAGGGAAACAAGTAAATAGAAAAAAGAAAAAGAAAAAATAAAGAAAAACAAAATTTCTAACGGGCCGGCCCACCCGGACTGGACCGAGCCAACCGACCGAGCCAGCACGGGAAGGAGGATCAATCCAACTGCTTTAAAAAGCGTGTGAAAACTGATTTTCTATACCTATCTCTACTCAAACTCTTATAACTTTTTATCTACAACTCCGAATCAACTTCCGTTTGTTTCTACTTGTTCCCTACTACAATACCTATCTCTAAACCATCCTAAATCTCCATATAAACTCGTGGAGCCACAGCTGTACGAGTTTTTCTTCTCGAAATCCTGAATCTACATATGCCCGAATCTTATTTCGCTTTTTAACCCATCTAGACTTTGTCGTTTGCCTTCGGTCAAAAAACGAAAGTTGTAGGAATCGTTGAAATCTTTCAATCCCTACAAAACTCACCTCTTTTCAGCCACCACAGCCGGATAATTTCGTATCACAATATTTCAGATCTTACGATGTAAATCCAAGATCTACTTGCGCTCGTTTCTTCAAATCCAAATTCCTTTGGTGAGAAGGTAGGAATGATGATTCCTCACAACTTTCATGTTTTGAGTTTTTCAATTTGACCTACGGATTTGTCTCTCTAACACAGATCTATTTCTTGTCTATTCTGAGTCTAAATCGGGTCAATCTCTTCTTCTAGCCACCGGATCCTGTCTAGACGGTCGAGATCCAATCAAACCGGTGCGTGCCATGTCGTCATCCCGGTTATCTTCCTCATCAACGCCACTTCAACGTAAGGTCAACATCTAGTCCCAGTCAGCATGCAAAGTCAACCTGTCCAGTCAGCGGAATATTCCCTGAAATATTCCGTTCGAATTTAAAATTGCATATTATAGATCTAACTTGTAAAGTTCATTAGAAATTCATACGACGTCCAAAAATTGCGTATAATATACCAAATTGAAGATAATTTTATGTAGAATCATCTTATCAGAATAGATCCAACTTTTACTGTACGTGGTTACTGAAGTAATTTAATTACTTTTAATGGTCTTTTAGGTTAATAAATTCATAAGAAATTATCTGTAACTCCGAAAAATATGAACAATATATCAAATTGAAGCTACTATAATGTACATTAATAATATCTGGTTGGATCTAGCCTTTGCCAATTATTTAACCCGTAGCAATTTAATTAGTTTTAATGGATTTATAAATCATTAAATTCATTAAAAATTAATTGCTTGTCACAAAAATATAAATGATATACCGATGGAAAGCTGGTTCCATGTAGATCATCAATATGCAATTAGTTCAGCCTTTGACTATAAGGTTTTGCCGTGCAGATTTAAATAGTTTAATGGCCTATTTAGAGTAATAAATTTATAAGAAAATAAATACTATTCAGAAAATTACAAATAATATGTCCCTGAAATCACAATTTCGTGGAGATTACATATATAATTTTAGTCTTATTTTTAGACAAAAGAAACTATATGAATCATTTAAAACCATTAAACACTATTTAAATCATACAAAAAGATCTATAACTCCGATTAGGGTGAATCCAAGTGCTAAGGCTTTGTATTGATAATATCTATGCAGAGAAATTGCATGACAAATTATTTGGCACTGTTAAAACAGAAACTCATACAGAAATATTTAAACCCATTGAAATAGTGTTTTAATCATAGGAAAATATCTATAACTCTTTTTTTGGTGATTCAAATTGCCACTATCTCTAAATTGCATTATCTATCCAGTAGCATCTAGTTCACAATTTAATACGACATAAACATATTTAGTTCAATTAAAGTGGTATACACCATATTAAATCGATACAACTTTAGTAATAAAAGATTTAGTGCATTAAATGACTTTCCACATGCATCATGTAATCTAACTATGTTCAGAACACTAAATGCAACTATTGTGACTCATTAAATCGTCATGCATGCATCTGTTCATCATTGTTTTCTTGTAATGTTGCATTGTTGTATTTTGCAATGTTTTGAATGGTGTTTATTGTGTTTGCTTCAAACGCTAGATTGCGAGGAGTGCAACGTGCGCGATTGCAACTACTACGATTGCAAGTATTGTGTTTATGACGAGTGCAACCATTATATATATGAGGATTGTGAGGATTATCTAATCGACTACATCTACAACAAAGGCAAGTGGTGCTATCTTGGTCATAAATGTCGTATTGTTTTCCTATGCATTGTAGATGCTTTTGTAGAATTGCATCTGTAGGAATTTATGTGTATATGCTATGCTATATCCCATATTATTCCCTAGTATTCCTTGTTTATGAGCCATCGTATTGCTAGATTGCTTAGCTATGCTATTTAGACGAGGAAGGGAATCACATCATGAAAAGTTATATGTTTTAAAAGGCTTATGTTTTGCTAAATGACAAACCAACATGTTTTAATGAACCACCTAGGCGGAATGGCATTGATTGGGTCATCGAGTGTGGATTTTGGTGGGGAATGCCGCCTAGGACACCGAGAAATGATTGGTTTCTTTGTTTGGAAGCTTTCGTGTGCAACCATGTGCCAATAATGAAATGGGCGGTTGGTTGAACTCAGTAGGTTGTGGTAACTCGAACCCGCGTATCCAGAGATGTAGATAGTGTAGGTTGGACCGGTGCGCGTCGGGAATGGGAGCTACTTCCCGAACGGTTCCTTCTTGGACTTCTCCCTATCATCACCCAATATGAGAGTGGTGGTACGAGCTGGGCTGGCCAAGTCACATGGGTAAAGTGTACTAACCCCTGCAGGGTGTATAAACTAATCGATTAGCTGTGTCCCCGGTTATGGACAATTTGAGCGACCTGATACTGATGCTATGATATTTCTCACTCATCCTTATTTCTTAATTACTTAAAACTTGTTGGGTAAACATAATTGGGTAGGAGCACCTGGGAGTGAACCAGAGTGTCCTATTTATCGTATTGGAAAACTACTATGTTACAAATGTTAGGATAAAACTGTTGCTTTATGCAAATGAGCATGAACTCCACTTGGCCAAATAAGCATGTAGTTGATAGACCTGTTGTTAACCACTTTAGCCTACTTGCCATACATTCAATGTATTGACCATTCGTGGCTGCAACTTTTCATGTTGCAGGTTATATCGTATCATAGTGATCGTTCATAGGTCGCGAGACTCCACTAAACAATTGTTCGCCTGTGGCACATTTGAAGGATGGAGATCTACCTTGTATTCGTTTTCCGCTGTGTACTTGAATAAATAATGTAAATTCTGGATCATATTCATTGTATTTATGATGCACAGTTATATTTGGTATCATTTTGTATTGTGTGTGCCAGTGAACCGATCCAGGGATTGGCACTATACACATGAACTCAGCCTTATCAGGCGAGGGTGTTACAAGATCGTATCAGAGCTGTGTGTTGACTGTAGGATCGTGACCTTAGAAATGGATTAGCAATAGAAGGCCCCTATTAGGAGAACTATCATATTTTATACTTATTAGAGTTCTTATATTCCTTGTCTATCATTTTCCAACACCTCTCCTTGTTCAAACTTGTAGATGTCCATTCATTTGATTAGTAGAAGAAGTGATCTACCATAAAAACTACAAGAATTGGAAAATGTTATTAGTAGTTTTCTATAAAGCAAATCACTATATGAGAGTTGGCGTACAAGTAAAGAACAAATAGTATGACATAAATAAACATCTCATCAAGTTTGGTTAGGTCTAGACCACCATGTTCTATCTCTTTAGGAGATCATCGCTATCGTGTTAGCATATTGTTCTTACCAACTTATGTGGTATGACAATATAGGTTGTTTGCTTGGTTGTATTGAGATATTTTGTGTGATGCTTTGTTTAGGATCAGTTAGTTTTGAACTCTAATGTTTCTGAAATTGTGATGAGATTTTTAAATTATTTTAATGGTGTGAACTGATTGAAATTCGTGGGATTACTGCTGCAGTTTTCTGCCTGACCTGTTATACCACAAGAATTTTCATATTTTACTGGTAACTAAGAAAAATCCAAAAAACAAGGATATGGAGCGTAATTACCTGTAGTACATGCACAAAAATTGGCTAAAATTCCTGACGAGTTTAAGTCGGTCAGAAAAAATTCGTGAAACCTGTTGTATTGTTTTGACAGATTTAGTTTATTGCTCATATGTTACTCTATTTTACTCTGGTATTGTTCCCAATGCTTTCAAACTATTTTATGGTTATATACTAATAAGTTTATACCCCTGTAATGTTATTAGACAAGTGTTTGATTATGTGTTGATCGCCTATGATTATTTCCTTATTTGTGACATTGATTGCTTCATATAGTTATGGGTAGGATTATTTCCTTAGTCGTTTCTTTCCTATAAAATCTATTCTCCCCTATCTTGAACCCTTGGAGATATAATAATATGGTAAGTGGAAGGTTTGACAACACAATGCATTTAGAAAGAAGAATGCTTTATCTAAATGGAAAAAAATGTGGGAGTATGAAGTTTTGAAATGATGTTATGTAGTAGATTACCCAACCTGAAAGTTGAAGTATCGATAGCTTAGTTTTAGTAGTAGCTTTGTTGATTGGATACATGGGAGTATACATAGAGCATTAGCTCGTGCCCATGGAAACATTCTTCAAGGCAAGTGAGAATGCCCGAGTGATAGAAAAACGTGATTCACCTATCCTCATACAGGGTAATGATTTGGGTGCAGGATGGATTGATCACCATTCCTACTACTCTTATTATTCGCTCTTGTACTATTCGCTTTGTGAATCTTGAGTGCCTTTCAGGCTTAGCAGAGAGCCGGCGTTGAGCCTAAACCTTAGAATGGTAGATTGTTCCACCTCTATAAAAGCATTCATTGCTAAGCGTAGGAATGTTGGGTAAGGATGAATCCCAACCGTGAATTATGGGCACCGTGAAGTAAACGTTCCCTATTTTCCCACCATGAGAGTTTCGCTAGTTTAAGAAGTGCTTTCTCGAAAACTATCAATCATGATGTTTAGAATGTGCTTGAGACATTGTGCAAATAAAAGTCTAAAGGAGAAACCAATTAAGCTAAGTGAATCCTCGAGAAATGACCTAGTCAATTTTATTTTAAGGGTGGTAGCATCCTAATGGATCCCGAACCTTTCTTTCTTTCTAGCCTTCCCAAATCTCGGGACGAGATTTATTTTAAGGGTGGTAGTCTGTCACATCCCAAAATTCTCCTAATTTTGGATGTGAAATAAATAAATAAGTTTTATTGATTGTTTGACTATGTTGAAAATTCTCAAAGAGAGGAAACTTTTTGAATAGAAAATCCTCTCAACCTTGAATTCAAAATCTTATATTCTTTTGTTATGACCTAAGTAGCCATATAGGCAAAAGGGCATGGATTTATTATGGATTGTAGAATTTGTGTGCAAGATTTCAAAATAAAAATCATGAAGCATTCATAAGCATTTCATTACATCCATGCAAAGATCTCACAAACTGAATCCAAATCCTGGTATCTAAATCCTATAGTTGATTTGCCCAAATGTTTCTAAAGGAATTAAATTGACTTTATAAAACCCATTATTGCTAAGACAGGGATTATTGCTAAATTATAGGCTAAAAATATCCAATTAATATTACAAAATTTTAGAAACAAAATTGAGCTCATTTGGAGCTAGTATGAAAAAGTTATGGAACAAATACAAACACATAAAGATATAAATAAAATGGAATATACAAGGATTTATAAATACACTACTTCCAAACTAGTAAAAAGATTACAAATTTGATCCTATAATGATCTATTCGATTTTAGAAAAATTTAGAAACAAGAATCGTGTCATTTGGAGTTCGCATGCAAAAGATATGAGGGAAACAAGTAAATAGAAAAAAGAAAAAGAAAAAATAAAGAAAAAAAATTTCTAACGGGCCGGCCCACCCGGACCGGACCGAGCCAGCCGACCGAGCCAGCACGGGAAGGAGGATCGATCTGACTGCTTTAAAAAGCGTGCGAAAACTGATTTTCTATAGCTATCTCTACTCAAACTCTTATAACTTTTTATCTACAACTCCGAATCAACTTCCGTTTGTTTCTACTTGTTCCCTACTCCAATACCTATCTCTAAACCATCCTAAACCTCCATATAAACTCGTGGAGCCACAGCTGTATGAGTTTTTCTTCTCGAAATCTTAAATCTACATATGCCCGAATCTTATTTCGCTTTTTAACCCATCTAGACTTCGTCGTTTGCCTTCGGTCAAAAAACAAAAGTTGTAGGAATCGTCGAAATCTTTCAATCCCGACAAACGTCACCTCTTTTCATCCACCACAGCCGGAGAATTTCGTATCGCAATATTTCAGATCTTACGATGTAAATCCAAGATCTACTCGCGCTCGTTTCTTCAAATCCAAATTCCTTTGGTGAGAAGGTAGGAATAATGATTCCTCACAACTTTCATGTTTTGAGTTTTTCAATTTGACCTACGGATTTGTCTCTCTAACATAGATCTATTTCTTGTCTATTCTGAGCCTAAATCGGGTCAATCTCTTCTTCTAGCCACCGGATCCTGTCCAGACGGTCGAGATCCAATCAAACCGGTGCGTGCCATGTCGTCATCCCGGTTATCTTCCTCATCAATGCCACGTCAACGTAAGGTCAACATCTAGTCCCAGTCAGCATGCAAAGTCAACCTGTCCAGTCAGCGGAATATTCCCTGAAATATTCCGTTCGAATTTAAAATTGCATATTATAGATCTAGCTTGTAAAATTCATTAGAAATTCATACCATGTCCAAAAATTGTGTATAATATACCAAATTGAAGATAATTTTACGTAGAATCATCTTATCATAATAGATCCAACTTTTACTGTACGTGGTTACTGCAGTAATTTAATTAGTTTTAATGGTCTTTTAGGTTAATAAATTCATAAGAAATTATCTGTAACTCCAAAAAATATGAACAATATATCAAATTGAAGCTATTGTAATGTACATTAATAATATCTGGTTGGATCTAGCCTTTGCCGACTATTTAACCCGTAGCAATTTAATTAGTTTTAATGGCTTTAAAATCATTAAATTCATTAAAAATTAATTGCTTGTCACAAAAATATAAATGATATACCGATGGAAAGCTGGTTCCATGTAGATCATCAATATGCAATTAGTTCAGCCTTTGACTGTAAGGTTTTGCCGTGAAGTTTTAAATAGTTTAATGGCCTATTTAGAGTAACAAATTCATAAGAAAATAAATACTATTCAGAAAATTACAAATAATATGTCCCTGAAATCACAATTCCGTGGAGATTACATATATAATTTTAGTTTGATTTTTAGACAACAGAAACTATATGAATCATTTAAAACCATTAAACACTATTTAAATCATACAAAAAGATCTATAACTCCGATTAGGGTGAATCCAAGTGCTAAGGCTTTGTATTGACAATATCTATGCAGAGAAATTGCATGACAAATTATTTGGCACAGTTAAAACAGAAACTCATACAGAAATATTTAAACCCATTGAAATAGTGTTTTAATCATAGGAAAATATCTATAACTCTTTTTTAGGTGATTCAAATTGCCACTGTCTCTAAATTGCATTATCTATCCAGTAGCATCTAGTTCACAATTTAATACGACATAAACATATTTAGTTCAATTAAAGTGGTATACACCATATTAAATCGATACAACTTTAGTAATAAAAGCTTTAGTGCCTTAAATGACTTTCCACATGCATCATGTAATCTAACTATGTTCAGAACACTAAATGCAACTATTGTGACTCATTAAATCGTCATGCATGCATCTGTTCATCATTGTTTTCTTGTAATGTTGCACTGTTGTATTTTGGAATGTTTTGAATGGTGTTTGTTGTGTTTGCTTCAAACGCTAGATTGCGAGGAGTGCAACGTGTGCGATTGCAACTACTATGATTGCAAGTATTATGGTTATGACGAGTGCAACCATTATATATATGAGGATTGTGAGGATTATCTAATCGACTACATCTACAACAAAGGCAAGTGGTGCTATCCTGGTCATAAATGTCCTATTGTTTTCCTATGCATTGTAGATGCTTTTGTAGAATTGCATCTGTAGGAATTGATGTGTATATGCTATGCTATATCCCATATTATTCCCTAGTATTCCTTGTTTATGAGCCATCGTATTGGTAGATTGCTTAGCTATGCTATTTAGACGAGGAAGGGAATCACATCATGAAAAGTTATATGTTTTGAAAGGCTTATGTTTTGCTAAATGACAAACCAACATGTTTTGATGAACCACCTAGGCGGAATGGCATTGATTGGGTCATCGAGTGTGGATTTTGGTGCGGAATGCCGCCCAGGACACTGAGAAATGATTGGTTTCTTTGTTTGGAAGTTTTCGTGTGCAACCATGTGCCAATAATGAAATGGGCGGTTGGTTGAACTCAGTAGGTTGTGGTAACTCGAACCCGCGTATCCAGAGATGTAGATAGTGTAGGTTGGACCGGTGCGCGTCGGGATTGGGGAGCTACTTCCCGAATGGTTCCTTCTTGGACTCCTCCCTATCATCACCCAATATGAGAGTGGTGGTACGAGCTGGGCTGGCCAAGTCACATGGGTAAAGTGTACTAACCCCTGCAGGGTGTATAAACTAATTGATTAGCCGTGTCCCCGGTTATGGACAATTTGAGCGACCTGATACTGATGCTATGATATTTCTCACTCATCCTTATTTCTTAATTACTTAAAACTTGTTGGGTAAAAATAATTGGGTAGGAGCACCTGGGAGTGAACCAGAGTGTCCTATTTATCGTATTGGAAAACTACTATGTTAAAAATGTTAGGATAAACCTGTTGCGTTATGCAAATGAGCCTGAACTCCACTTGGCCAAATAAACATGTAGTTGATAGACCTGTTGTTAACCACTTTAGCCTACTTGCCATACATTCAATGTATTGACCATTCGTGGCTGCAACGTTTCATGTTGCAGGTTATATCGTATCTGAGTGATCGTTCATAGGTCGCGAGGCTCCACTCAACAATTGTTCGCCTGTGGCACATTTGAGGGATGGAGATCTACCTTGTATTCGTTGTCCGCTATGTACTTGAATAAATAATGTAAATTCTGGATCATATTCGTTGTATTTATGATGCACAGTTATATTTGGTATCATTTTGTACTGTGTGTGCCAGTGAACCGATCCTGGGATTGGCACTAGACACATGAACTCAGCCTTATCAGGCGATGGTGTTACAAAGAGAGAGAAATAAACTTCTTCCAAAGAAGAATCAGAAATAAACTACTCAAAACTATCATACTAATCAGACTAGTATCTGCAGTATTGGTCTGGCATTGCTGCTATTGCAATACACTACAGAAATAGGTTCGATGGCTAGAGATTTTAATCCTAACTAATCAGTAACTTCGTCTTCACTTGAGTCGATGTATATGTTGACTTTCTTGACTTTATTGAAGACTTGAGTTGTTGATGAAGACTTCCTCGAGTAGAAGTTTATCTATACGTCGTTTGTATTGGCTTCAGAATATAGCAAGGGTTAAGAAGATATGTTGAGTATGAGCGTACTCAGCAAGTTCACTAAAAAGGAGTGTTTGATGCACTATAACTACAGCCACAGACCTGAGGTCGTAGGCAATGCAAGATTTTGTAAAAATTTCTTCAAAGGTTGCTTTTATTCTGAAAAGCTAAGTCCGTCAGCCTTCACGAGTTTTCCAGAACTTTCATGGAGTTGCTTTACCGCCGCGTTCGCAGCTCCTTCCTGGAATAGGGAGTAACAAGTTATAGTTCTTACACTCTGCAGAGGTGCGTTACTTTACCCATGAGAGATCTTAGCTTTGTTGCACATCCGGGCCACGAACCCATTCACACTTCCTTGGTGTGAGGCCCAGACTAAGATCCAAGCCAATCACTGCCTTCTCTGCGACCCCGCACGTCTCCTTGGTGTACGTCAGCCCACCTATTGAATTACGACAATTGGCAGTACATACCGTTCAAATGCCGGAATTATCGTAGGACGTTGAGGGTTCCCACCCATATGCTGCATATCCTCTACGAATTACCAATTCAATGCACGCTACGAGGATAACAACCATGACCCGCACATCCGGCTCCATGCGAGAGGGAAAATATATAACTGACTTCTCTGTCCCATTCCAAATCTCATGGTCAATGCGTGATATATGGCGCAAGAATCACTGGCGATATTGGTTGTTAAGTCCTAGATAATATGTTCCTTTACCACCGGAACTTTCGTAGTAGGTTATTACCTCATGGTAAATAACCTATAATCATATTATTATGAAAATAGTGTTTTTTGACCTTTTTGAAATGCATGTGATGACAACACTAGATTTGCAAAATACTTTACAAAAAATAATCAAAGGACATGAGCAAGTGTGAACTTGCCTTTTGTGATTGCAAGATTATGCACTCACGGTCTTCGGGATTAATATAAAAGATCCAATATCTGAAATCAGCATCATTGGTCCGGTAAGGACTAATGTTTAAAGAAGCAAGATGCTATTATGCATAAGTAATGTAATGCATTTGATAAACTCGAATCCCGTGGATAACATTGATCTAAGGTTCGGAAACTGGAAATGGTTTCTTTAGAATGTGTTGTCCTTTTAGATAAGTTTCACACTTATGCTTCTTATTAAGGCTTGTGAGTGTGTGTGAAACAACATGTAATTATAATAACATAAAACAATGAGATACACACCAATGTGAAATGTTACTCAAGATTGCTTACATTATAATTGTTTATCTTCAAATTTTACTTTACAAGTAATGGCATTAATAAGGAACTTAAGTGTTTACAATCCTAAGTATACAAGTAAATTTTGAAGCAATGTGATTGTGATTTATTGTCATCTGTTCATTATGATGAGAGTCCTTGAATTTAATTTGCTAAGAGTTGGAAATATTATTATATGATTTGTTGATTGAAGTGGCAAAACGAATAACTTTTGAAGAAAATATTCCTTTATGAAGGTGTAAATAATGATAACTTTTGGAATATGATTGATGTTGTTTATACTTGCTTAACTGGTTTGGACTTGAGATGTTCTACGACTTTATTATAACATACCAAAGTTAACTATAAAACATATAACAAGGTTTTTTGCATTATACCTAAAGTCTTATAGACTAAAGTTAACTTTAAGAACATATAAGATTTCAAGATGTAATGCTTATGACAATTGTACCTTGTTCATCTTATAAGGGTTCCTTTAGAGTTAACTAGGAACGATACTACTATTCTTTGAGTAGTGGTTTTTCCAACATTATAATGGAATAGAGTCATTTACCCTTTTATATATGAGTGGTTATAGTTTGTACACAAGGAAATAACATTACTTAATTACTTATGGTTGAATGATAATTCACTAAGATTGTATTTAAAATGTATTGAACCATTTTTACTTCATATTATCAACATTTAAGACTAATACTATTTATTAGTCTATATTAGCTAATTTTTAGAATTATTACCATGTTTATTTACCCTTATATAAATTATCAACTAAGGAAATAGATTAAATTCATGTTATTAAAGTGTTGTAAATTTTTATTTACCTTAAAAGTGGAATGTTATATTTTTTAACATGTAGGTATTATTCTTGTGATCATTTTGGTATATTACATTTATGTTTGTGATTTATAAATAATAAGATATGATTTTTATAAGATTTATTACTTTATAAACACTTAATAAATAACAGATATTTAATTAAGTGAAATAATAATATATGATTATAATCTTAAATTATAGTTCTTATTTTTCTGAGATTTTTGGTATTTTATTTATATTTTTAACATTTATTAATATTAAAATATTAATTTTCAAGGTTTTAAAACTTATAAAATCTTTATTAAATAATATTTTTTTAAATGATTAATATAATAATGTTGATAATAGTTTTAGGTTACAATTTTTATTTTTCTGAAAATTTTCATATATTATAAATATTTTTTGAATTACAAAACTAAAGTTATTGAATTTCTAGGATTTAATTATTTTCTAAATTATTTTTTAAATAATCATTTTACTTTTTATACCCAGACTAACTCTAGACACAAACACTGACTAGTGGGGTCAGTACCACGTCATCAGCCACCTAAGCAGAAGACTAGTCAACATTGGACCAGGTCAAGATGGCGACATGGCGAGGGATGACGTGAGCATGACCTCATGATGACGTCATCATAGAACAATCTCTCAGATCGAAGATTGATCGCTCGCTAGGGTGCTTGCGCGAGGCTGTAGTTAGTTTTATGGGAAAGAGGGCGTCACGAGGATCCTGGCTGTGGTTACGTCACCCGCTTTTGGTCACCGGAGCTACTCTGGCGATCACCTACTGCGGCGGCCGACGATGGTGCATGGTGCGACGGCGATTTACGGTGGGATAAAATAATTGGAGGGTACTAGAAGATCCAGGAGCTCACCCTGATGCTGTTGAGCTGGTTGATGATGATGGTGGCGCTCTGATGCAGCTTGATTTCTCTGAACTCCGACGATAACTGGCGAAAGGGAATGGTGAAATTTCCCCAATTCCGAATGCCCCTTGCTTCATGGCTACTACTCACATGACGAGGACGACGAGACGCTTGTCCCCGACTACCCCATGGACTCTGGGGTGGTTTCTATCAGCGACAAGGTGTGGCTTCGGTGAGCTAGGGTTTTGGCCCTTTTCTAAACAGAGAGGATAAGGAGGAGTCAGGTTGAGCAAGTGCGATGATGAGGACGAGCAGACGACGTCGTGGCGTTCTTATCACCTCCTCCAGGAGCGGCTACATGCATCGCAGTGTGACGGTCGATCAACGGGAGAGCTCCGGCTAGCAAGCTGCTTCCAGTAAGCGAGGAAGACGACGATGCAACATTTGCGGATAACCCCCTGGAACTTTTCCTGTCTCGATCCGCATTCTTTCCCGCTGGCCCACTCGTCAGTCACTGTGGGGACAAGATGGGCTTGCCAATGGGCCGAAATGGCCTGCACATGGGCAGTAGATAATGAGAAAAGGAATACTGGGCTTGGCCAGAAACTTTTTTCTTTTTATATTCTTTTCTATTTCTGTTTTGTTTTTAGTTTTCTATTTACACATTTGATTGGAATTTTCTTTATAAGATTTATTTGCTAAATACTTATAGCATCAATTAATATTTATTGATATTTATTTTGTGACCTTTTTGATATATATTTTCTTGATATACCCATACACCTTTCCATTTATTATTTGTAAGGGCTTATGATATGAATTTTAATTTACCTAATATCCATAAACTCATTAAAGAATGCATTACTATTAACTCAAGGGATTTGATTCTTATTAACTTATATTATTAAATGAATTTTTATATGGTGACCTTTCATTTTTATATGATAAATAAAGTTCTAGGGAATTAATATGATTAATATTATTCTCATGAATTTAGGAAATAGCAATGTAAACATTTTATTATAACTAACATAAGGGTTAGGATTTGAATTGTGAATGCTTACCCTATGGCTTAGGGTACTTATTATAGTTACATTCTTAAGGAAAATATTTGATAAAGATAACTCCTAAGCACATATGGTTATGATAATTGGAAATGTCAAAGATGTGCTTAAGTGATTTGCTATAGGAAAATATTCCTATAAACCATTGACAAAAAGGATGATAAATCAACAGATGAAATGGTTATTAAGTTGTGATGCAGCCCAACACATGGCATTCACCATTGGTCCACACCATGCTACATCAACCACACCCTCAAAGGTGAACTCATTCCATATCTCACCCTCTTTGGTTATCATGTGAATGGAATCCTACTTGAGACAAGTGCCCATGCTATGACCAGGCCCATGACCATGACACCAAGACGAGATGACAAGAGGACCCCAGAAACCAAGACCCCCAAGCAAGAGGCCTGGAAGATAAGACGTAAGAAGTTGCTGAAGCCAGACCGGAGTCTCCGGACTACACCGGAGTTTCCGGACCGTCCTCCGGTCCGGACCCAGGAACCAAGCCCGGGACAGTCTGATGCCCCCTCCGGAGACGGGTCCGGAGATTGAACGGAGTCTCTAGTCCAGACCGGAGTCTCCGGACCCAACACCGGAGTCTCCGGCCTTCTCGACGCCATGCATGTTAAGACCTTTTGGGCCTGGCCCATGTAACGCCCAGAACTCCCTTTTTATGTCTATTTTGCCCCTAGCTCGTGGCTGGCCTATATATAAGCCCCCACCCCCTCCTTGAAACCATAGAGTTGATGATGAATGAAGGCTTGTGCCTAACCCTAGATGGGAACCCCTCTCTATAGTTAATCTATGAGTTGTACAAGGACTTGGAGTTCGGTTGTTCGTCTCCAAGTCGTCAAGACCCTCCTCAAGTGTTTAGTCTCTCATCATCAAGGATTCTAGTAGTGCTAGGTCTCTCCCCTTTGGGATTCTACTTGGTTGCTACTCTCTCCTTTGATTTCGATTCTATCATCCGCTTGCCGATCTCTCCTTTGGTGATTCTACCTAACGGTCTCTCACCGAGGATTCTATTGGATTGGTTGTTCGAGCCAACGGGAGCAAATCGAATCGGGTTGTGATTGCGTGTGTTTGTATCTTTACCTTGCGTTTGTGTTGCGTTCATCGTGTTCATCGGGTATCCCCTTACTTCCCGCCTCAAATCCGTGAAGATCGGCCACCCTAGGGTCAATCCCACAAGGGATCCCATCTCAACTTGTATCAGAGCCTTTGGTTGCCACGGATTTGACTTCGTTTCCCCATATCCACCATAAATTCGAAAATACCAAAAATATTAGCCCCAAATTTCTTTTGGATCGATCTCTTGATTTGGTGAGTTAATTGTGGTTTTGGTCCATTAGAAACTTATCCTTGGATTTGGTCTACCTTTGCCCTGCGTTTCCCAGCCCAATTTGGTCAAAATTTCTGGATTTGAGGGTTAAAGGGCCGAATTTCTGCTCACGAACTTGAGCTGTTCGTCGTGCTGGAACCATACCGGAGTCTCCGGGCCACACCAGAGTCTCTGGACCAAACACATCGGAGTCTCCAGCCCTAAACAAAAATTTTGACCCCTCTTCCTTTTTTGACTAATTTCGTTTGTGTGTTTGTGTTCTATGATGTCACTTACAGATTTACCGCTATCATTTTGGGGTTATGCATTAGAAACAGCCGCATTCACTTTAAATAGGGCACCATCTAAATCCGTTGAAACGACACCGTATGAATTATGGTTTGGGAAGAAACCTAAATTGTCATTCCTTAAAGTTTGGGGTTGCGAAGCCTATGTAAAGAAGTTACAGTCGGACAAGCTTGAACCCAAAGTGGAAAAATGCGTCTTCATAGGATACCCGAAGGAAACTATTGGGTATACCTTCTATCATAGATCCGAAGGCAAAATCTTCGTTGCCAAGAATGGATCCTTTCTAGAGAAGGAATTTCTCTCGAAAGAAGTGACTGGAAGGAAAGTAGAACTCGACGAGGTTGTCGAACCTTCTCTCGAAATTGCAAGTAGGGCAGCACCGGAAGAAGTTCATGTGGTGCCTGCACCAATAAGAGAGGAAGCTAATGATGATGATCATGAAACTTCGGTTGTAGTTGCTACAGAGACTCGCAGGTCAACGAGAACTCGTACCACTCCTGATTGGTATGATCCCGTTATGAGTGTCATGTTGGTGGACAACACCGATGACCCTGCGACATATGAGGAAGCGATGATGAGCCCAGATTCCAATAAATGGCAAGAAGCCATGAAATCCAAGATTGGATCCATGTACGATAACCAAGTATGGACTTTAGTGGACTTACCGGATGGCCGGAAGGCTGTCGAGAACAAATGGATTTTCAAGAAGAAAACAGATGCTGATGGTAATGTTACTGTCTACAAAGCTCGACTTGTCGCAAAAGGGTTTCGACAAATTCAAGGAGTTGACTACGATGAGACTTTCTCACCAGTAGCGAAGCTAAAGTCTGTGAGGATTATGTTAGCAATCGCTGCATATTATGATTATGAGATATGGCAGGTGGATGTCAAAACAGCGTTCCTCAATGGAGACATTGATGAAGAGTTGTATATGATGCAACCCAAAGGTTTTGTCGATCCTAAATATGCTAACAAGGTATGCAAACTTCAATGGTCCATCTATGGATTGAAGCAAGCATCCCGAAGTTGGAATCAACATTTTTATAAGGTGATCAAAAGTTTTGGTTTTATACAGACTTATGGAGAAGCTTGTATTTACAAGAAAGTGAGTGGGAGCTCTGTAGCATTCTTAATACTGTATGTGGATGACATATTGTTGATTGGGAATGATGTAGACCTTCTTAATAGTGTCAAGGAATATTTGAATAATAGTTTTTCAATGAAGGATCTTGGCGAAGAAGCTTACATATTAGGCATAAAGATTTATAGAGATAGATCGAGACGCCTAATATCATTGTCACAAAGTACATATTTGGACAAAGTTCTAAAGAGGTTTGGAATGGAAGATAGCAAGAAAGGGTTCTTGCCCATGTTGCCCAATACGACCTTGAGTAAAACTCAAAGTCCGACAACGACAGAAGATAGAGAAAGGATGAGTAAGACTCCCTATGCCTCAGCCATAGGATCTCTAATGTATGCCATGCTATGTACTAGACCCGACATTGCATATGCTGTTAGTTCAACTAGCAGATATCAAAGTGATCCAGGAGTGGATCATTGGACAGCGGTCAAAAACATCCTTAAGTACTTGAGAAGAACTAAGGATATGGTTCTTTATTATGGAGGTGATGAACAACTCGTTGTTAATGGTTACACCGACGCTAGTTGGAACACCGATCCGGATGATTCTAAATCACAATCTGGATACGTATTTACTTTGAATGGTGCATCGGTTAGCTGGAGGAGTGCAAAGCAAAGCGTTGTGGCGAGATCTTCAACTGAATCGGAATACATGGCTGCTTCAGAGGCTTCACAAGAAGCGATATGGATGAAAGAGTTCATTACAGAGCTGGGTGTGGTTCCTAGTGCGCTGGACCCAATGTCTATCTACTTTGATAACATGGGCTCCATAGCCAATGCGCAAGAACCAAGGTCACACAAGAAGCTGAAGCACATCAAGCTACGTTTTCACGCTATTCGAGAACATGTCCAAGATGGGGACATAGAGATTTGCAAAGTACACACAGATCTGAATGTGGCGGATCCGTTGACTAAACCTCTCCCGAGGGCAAAACATGACCAGCACCAAACTGCCATGGGTGTTCGGTATATTACCATGTAATCTAGATTAGATGACTCTAGTGCAAGTGGGAGACTGTTGGAGATATGCCCTAGAGGCAATAATAAATGTAGTTATTATTATATCTTTGTGCTTATGATAAATGTTTACATTCATGCTATAATAGTATTAACAAGGGAAACATTAATACTTGTGTGATTAGTAAACTTAAATAGAGTCCCTAGTAAAGCCTCTTTATAATACTAGCTTGTTGATTAATAAATGATTGTGGTTTCCCTATCATGAACATTGAGATGTTATTAACAACAAGATCATATCGTTAGGAGAATGATATGGTGGACATACTCCTATAGATAAGCGTAGCATAAAGATCAAGTCATTTTAATAGTTCAATTGCAATATGCTTTCTGATACATAGTAACCTAATTCCTTCGACCATGAGATCATGCATATCACCTTCACCGGAAGGATGCTTTGATGACATCAAACACCACACCGTAACTGGGTGTCTATAAAGGTGGCATTGAGTGTTCGGAAAGTATTGGTTGAGACACATGGATCAAGAGTGGGATTTGTCCATCCATATGACGGATAGATATACTCTGGGCCCTCTCGGTGAAATGTCATCCAATTAGCTTGCAAGCATGTGACTGGCTCACAAGGGATCACATATCACGGGAACGAGAAAAGAGTACTTATCAGTAACGAGGTTGAACTAGGTATGTAGAGATACCGACGATCATAACCTCGGATAAGTAAACTATCGTGAGACAAAGGGAAATTGGTATCGTATATAAGTGGTTCATTCGATCGCAAAGTAATCGTAGAAATATGTGGGAGCCATATTAATTTCCAGATTCCTCTATTGGTTATTGTTCGGAGAAGTGTCTCGATCATGTCCGCATAATTCACGAACCGTAGGGAGACACACTTAAGGATTCGACGCTGTTTGAGTAGTTATGGAATGATGAGAAAGAGACCGCCTATTGTTCGGAGTCTCGAATGGGATCCGGGATATCACGAGGAGATCCGGAATGGTCCGAAGAATAAGATTCATATAAGGAAAGTCCTATTTCGGGGTTGGAGAATGGTTCCGGTGTTTTCATCGGGAATGTTCTAGAAGGTTCCGGAATGTCCGGCACTCCGAAGGGGAAGGGTACATGAATGTGTCATACCAAGTTGGAATGATTGCATCATGTACTAGGTGTCATCGCTGAACAAAATAAAGGGTTTAATCAAATCCTAGTTTGAAAAGTCAAACGCCAATTTGAAAAGTCAAACGGCTATTTTGGGAAGTGGAGGGGAAGGTGGAAACCGAGTTAGGGAGGAGTTCCTCCCCTCCACCGCCGGCCCCCTTGGGAAACCGAGTTGGGGAGGGACTCCCCTCCCCTGGCGCGGCCCCTCCACCTATATAAGGAGGGGCAGGGCTGCCCCTCCTAGCACCAAACACCACCACCCCGCAAACCCTAGCCCTAGCCGCCAGCTCCTTCTGCAGCCGCCGCTGCCTAGCTAACCCTAGCCGCCGGCCAAGCCTCCTCCTTGGTGTGTCTAAACCCTAGATCGCCGAGGAGCTCTCCCATAGTCCACCATACTCGCTCCGTCTTAAGGCGAAGCCCTGCGAGATGTCCCCTCTACTTCCGGTACCACGCCGTTGTGCTGCCGGAATCGCGAGGAGAGTGCTACAACCTCTGCTGCCTGCTGGAACAAGGGAGAGGAAGGTCTTCGTCGAGTACCGAACGTGTGACCAACTGCGGGAGCGCTGCCGGAACGCAGCGCCGGAAGGATCGTCTACGCGATCTTGAGATCGGGAAGAGTACGACTACATCACCCACGAGAATCCGCTCTCGTTAAACACTTTGGAATCTTCGAGGGTGAGTTATTCCATCGACTCATTGCTACAATCTAGTAGATAGATCTTGGCTTGTTTGTTTGTATGCGGTAGAATTTTTTTGTTTTCCATGCTACGAAACCCTACAAAAAGCCAGATTTACCTCTACTAAGTTCAGAAGCAAAGAAAGATAGTTGAAATTTTATAACACCTAAGTGGGAACTTGAATTTCATATCACAAATCTGTTGTGGTCAAGTCAAAGTCTCAATTCATTTCAAAAGTCATTTTGAAAACATCTGACGGGGGAACAGTATGGCCACTCCAACTGTCCATAACCATGGACGCGGCTATTCGAATAGTTTGACACTCTGCAGAGATTGTACACTTTCACCACAACATTCGATACATCCGTCAGGAACAAATCCTGAATTCACCATACTCAGTATGCGGATAATCAATCCTAACATTTCAATTACACGCCCTAGTATAGGCACCTCTCCTGTGAGTTTGGCCTCCCAACCATGACCAACTGTCATCTTGGGTACTGCACAGGTGGACAATCTTCACAAGGTAGCCTCAGCTTAGACCTTGGCCGTGAGGGAACCCATACTAAGGTATATAAGTTTACAGTCAAGCCCTACCCAATTTTCGGGTATTGTGGTTGTACGGAAAAATTAGAATGGTATCGCATCCAGACAACCATCAGTTTTATAAAGGGCTAAGGCTCATGGCTCAACATTTTCATGATTAAAATCATCTGGTGTTCGGAAACACATGTCAAAACATTTCAGTACAATGACTCATCATTCCAAGTTTTTCATAACCATTTTCACCAAGTATTCCCATCTAAAGTTGATCAAGTTTTATGCTTAGCACTAGCATCTACAAGTGGGGTTAAGTACTAAAGAAGGGTGTTAAACAAGTGGGGATTAATGAAGCTCAATCTCATGCCTTAGGATGACATCAAGATTATCTACTTAGGCCAAATTTAATGCTCTTTATGCAACCTTCAATTATCTTTCTAGAATCTACAAGTCATTTAAGTAAACTCTAAGAAAAAGCTTTAATAAGGAAATAAAGTATAAAGCTTGCAAGTAAAACTAGGATTGGGTTATCAAGTGGGTATGATCACATATGCTAAAGGCATATAGTTGGCATGGTAACAAGCAAGTATTAGCTTGCATAGGTCAACTTGGTTAGTAAGGCTTGCCTTGTGTAGAGCAGTGGTTGAAGTTCTCCTCGGCTTCTTGCTCGTAGTATCCTCCTTCCTCCTCGTATCCTTGGTCGGTACTAGAGTCTATAAATAAGTACGAGGTACACAATCAACAAACAATACTTAACTATTTTCAATCATCACACAAAGGTGCACTATATATGATCTAGCATCACCACTTAACATTACAAGATTAAAGCATTTGTCTTATTTATTTTAATTTGAGAAAAGTAATTTCTAGTCATTGAAAAACTACTTAATATTTAATATCCTCCAACTCAACATGGGATCATGTTGACACATGTCATCACCACATATTTCAGTACATGGGAATGTGATTTAAAGTGGTGTCACAATTTAATAAGGTTTAACCTTTTTATTTTAAATAAATAAAGTGACTAGAAATGCCTATGTGGCATTCTTTTGTTACTTCAACATTATTTCTGTAAGTAAACCCAAATGTTTTTTATATATTCTGAAAGGTATGATCAAATGTGATTTTTGAGAGTTGGAATCAACTCAAAAGCTATTATGGTCGAATTTTGAAAAAAATTTGAATGCAAAAAAGCTTATTCCTTGTTATTTTTACCAAGGTTGATCTACAGATCCAAATGATTTGAATCCAGCGGGCTTGGATTAAGCATTTCAGTACCTTTCTAACAAAATTAGTTTCATGCATCTTGGTTCACTGAATCGAGCTGGGTTGATTTTTGAATATAGGTATAGAACTGAGTTTGAATTAAAATAGAAAAATCTAAATTCAAACGATTGGGTCACGCGGGAGAGGTTAATGGGCCGGTCCAGTGTAACTCCGTGGCGTGGGGATCAGATGACAGGGGGTTCCACCAGTCAGTGGCTCATAACACGCGAAGTGGTACGGGGCTGTGTGGTTCGTTGGATTAGAAGGGAGATCGACGGCTGGGGATCGTCATCGACGATGAACATGTCACCGGCGAGCTCGAACCCTAGCGGCTCAGTGGGGGTGCATAGGGGGTATACCAGGGCTCCAGCGACAACAGCGAGGCAGGCAAACGAACGAGTGGTCGACGACGAGCTCAGGGACGGTCGAGGCAGCTCCGGGGGTGGTCGAAATCAACGGCCCCCTTCTTCTCCAAAGGTGGCCTGCTCCGGCCCAATTCCGGCGAGCGGCTGCTCCTCGTGCTCCGGCTAGAGGGTGGAACGATTATTGAGGTGAGGGGAGTGGAATGGTGTGCTTCAAATGGCTGGGGGTGGCCTCCTTTTATAGGATCGGCGGCGAGACCGAGAGGGATGGGCAGGCGACGGTGGCGACATGGCTACGGCTGCTAGAGGCATGGTTGAGGTTGGCGATCGACGGGGGGTCTCCTGGCGATGCTCTAGAGTTTAAATGCGTGCTTAGGGGCGGTGGCAATCAGTCGGGAACGTACGGTGCTCTGCGCGGCAGAGGCGGCGTCTTCGACGACGAGCGGTGGCTGTGAGGCACGGGGCAGTGAACGGGGTTGTCTGGCGTGTTCCTGGGATCATGGCGAAGCGGTGGGCACGGGCTGCGGCCGAGGGGCGGCGTGTGCACGCGTGCCAGGTGCGGCGCTCTGGGGCGGGCTCGGAATGTCATAGTGGCACTGGGCGCGCAGCGTTCCTGGTGGTCCATGGCTTGCACTGGCTTGGGGAGGGGACAGTGGGCGGCGGTGAGGTGTTGGCTACTTCCTAAACAAGGTGGGCACGGCTAGTTCTTCCTCTAGCTTGCTTTCCACCTTGGGGTGGCATGGTGAGGCTCGGCCTGCTCACCATTGATGGCAAGTCAAGCTTACAGTGGTGCTAGAGGTTAGTTAAAGGAGCTAGATGATCTACTAAGGGCTAGTTGCAACCAGAGGGGGAACAAGTTAGGCCAAATTTACTGCACACTATAGTGTTTGTGATTTGTTTGATTTGAATCTGCAAGATGTTTGATGAAATGGCCGTAAGAAACTTACTTTTGAATTTTTAAAAGATTTTTGGTGGGTGTGCTAGGGATGTGCTGGGGATTCTGTGGGTGCTTGGGTTTTGAAAATTGAGTTTGTTTGAGTGGTTTTTGAAATAGTGGGATCTTCCCATATGAGATAGATTCAATTTTAAACTGTCCTTTAAACATAGTATTTGAATGTTTTTGGATGATCAAAAAGTAGGCCTTGTTACCTTATTATGAGTACTAACAAGGGGTGCAAAGATCCACAAATGTTTCTGTTAAGTTTTGAAAACTAGGGATAGCCAAAGTAGGAATGAGAGTTAATTTGGCAAAAATGACCATTCACTTCATTTGTTTATTTTGAGTTGTTTGTCTTTGGGAAAAGTTTGGGGATTGTTTAGACGATGTTTATTTCACCTAAGAATCATTTTACAAGCAAAGAAAGACAGAACCATGGCAATTCAAAAGAATCCAAATTTTGAATACACACTCATATGAATGCTTTCATATTTTTAGTTCGGAAAGTTTTTGTTAATCTTAATTTTGATGATTAGAGTTTGATGATCCAAGTTTAATATTTTTGGGATGTTACAGAAATCGCAAAGAAACTCACACACAAGGAAACTACAATTCTCAAAAGCTTTTGATGGAAGGTTAGGATTGCGGAAAACCAACGAAACGATCCAAGAAAACGTTATTGTTCTAGGTGGTAGCGAACCAAAGATCGAAAGCAAAAAGGATACGATCTACAAAAACATGAGAAAACACACACGTGGAGATGAATGGGGTTAGCACGACTATGAAAAAGAGCATAAATTGTTCTAACGTAGACTAAGCTCGGTGTCGTGCCAACGTAAGTGATATGGGATCCCTTGTGGGATTGACCCTAGGGTGGCCCGATCTTCACGGATTTGATGCGGGGAGTGAGGGGAAACCCGATGAACACGATGAACGCAACACAAATGCAAGGTAAAGATACAAACACACGCAAACACAACCCGATTCGATTTGCTCCCGTTGGCTCGAACAACCAATCCAATAGAATCCTCGGCGAGAGACCGTTAGGTAGAATCACCAAAGGAGAGATCGGCAAGCGGATGATAGAATCCAAATCAAAGGAGAGAGTAGCAACAAAGTAGAATCCCAACGGGAGAGACCTAGCACTACTAGAATCCTTGATGAGGAGAGACCAAACACTTGAGGAGGGTCTTGACGACTTGGAGACGAACAACCGAACTCCAAGGCCTTGTACAACTCATAGATTAACTATAGAGAGGGGTTCCCATCTAGGATTAGGCACAAGCCTTCATTCATCATCAACTCTACGGGTTCAAGGAGGGGGTGGGGGCTTATATATAGGCCAGCCACGACCTAAGGGTAAAACAGGCATAAATGGGAAGTTCTGGGCGTTACATGGGCCAGGCCCAACCCGAGGCGCGCAGGCCCGATACACCTGGTCCGGAGACTCCGGTGTGCTGGCCGGAGACTCCGGTCTGGACCGGAGACTCCGGTCAATCTCCGGTGTCGTCTCCGGAGGCGCCTTCTGACTGTCCTGGGCGCTGGTTTGGAGGTCGGTCCGGAGATGGACCGGAGACTCCGGTGTGGTAGACCGGAGACTCCGGTCTGGACCGGAGACTCCTGTCAAGCTTCAGCAGCTTCTTGCATCTTCTCTTCCATGCCTCTTGCTTGGGGGTCTTGATCACTAGGGTCCTCTTGTCATCTCCTCTTGGTGTCATGGTCATGGTCATAGCATTGGCACGTGTCTCAAGTAGGATTCCATTCACATGATAGCCAAGGGAGGGTGGGGTATGGAATGAGTTCACCTTTGAGGGTGTGGTTGATGTAGCATGGTGTGGACCAATGGTGAATGCCATGTGTTGGGCTGCAACATCTCCCCCCGCTTCAAAACGAGTCGTCCTCGACAAAGTTCCATCATCATATAGGGAGGAAGGTGTGCGCAAGGTCTTGAACTTGTATGTTGTGGGATCTCGGGTGTCGTAGCCTTGTTCAAATTGGTCGAAGATCTTGAAGTTGAGCTTGTCATCAAGGTGTGGTTGGAGATCTTGTATCGTGTTCCTTGTAGGTGGTAGGTGAGGTTGTGTATCCTGCAAAACCGACAACAAGGAGAAAGAGTTGTATGAAGGAGTGTTAGTATTGGGTACGCTCAAATCACTCTTCTCACGTGTGGTGGCTTGCGACGTGGCACTCATGATTTTTCGACTCATGTGGGGCTGGTAGCTCTCACTCACGTGTTGGTGGATCACTCTCTCACCACTCATCTCACAAGGGTCCTTAGCTTGCTTTATCTTGGGCAGCGACGTCATGTTGGAAGTGATAATTTGGCTTGGCGTCATAGGTTGTAGCACCAATGTCTTGTCATTCCACTTAAAGGAGTATTGGTTGGAGGTACCATCATGTAGTGCACCCTTGTCGTATTGCCATGGTCTTCCAAGGAGCATGTGACACACGGTCATAGGCACGACATCACACTCGACGGTGTCGTGATATGGACCAATCTTGAAGGAGACGTTGACCTTGTGTTTGATTTGAATGGTGCCATTGTCATCAAGCCATTTGACATGATAGGGTTGAGGGTGCTCCACGTATTGTAACTTGAGTTTCTCACAAAGGTCGATTCTCGCAAGGTTGTGACAACTTCCTCCATCAATGATAACTTTTATGGACTTGCCATCAATTCCGGCTCGGGTTTGGAAGATGTTGAGTCGTTGATCCTCTCTAGGGATGGAGTTGGTCGTCAAAACTTGGGCGATGACGAGTGAGGGGCTTGAATCATGTTCACAGAGAAGCATGACCTCATCTTGCATTGCGGCATCCTTTGTGATAGCGGCTTGGGTCATAGCTTCAAATTCATCTTCGCTCACGGAGTATGTTGCGCCGTTCTCATCCGTTAGCATGACTCTTGTGTTGATGCACTCATAAGACTTGTGGCCCTTTCCTCCACACTTGTAGCAAACTACTTGAATTTCCGTTGTTGTGTTGGAGGAGGGTGCCATAGGTGTCTTGGATTGCTTGGAGGAGCTTGTTGTTTGGTTTGTTGGCTTGGAGGGGCTACTCGAGTTGAGTGAAGCGAAGTACGCTCTTTGCTTCTCATAAGCATGTTCCTTTTGCAAGTGGCGCTCGGCTTTGGTTGCTTGGTGAAGAAGGTTCACGAGAGTCTTGTAAGGTTGGAAATCGACTATCTTGCGTATTGGGCGGCTCAAACCGTTGAGGAACCGTGCTATTGTTTGCTCTTCGAGTTCCTTCACATCGGCTCTCATCATAGTCATCTCCATCTCCTTATAGAACTCTTCAATTGTCTTTGTGCCTTGCTGCAAGTTTTGTAGCTTGTCGAAGAGGTCTTGGCGATAGTGCTCGGGGACAAATCTTGCATACATCACATTCTTCATCTCGGTCCAAGTGCTGACCGGTGGCTCTTCTTGCTTCTCACGATTGCTTTGGTAGTCTTCCCACCAAACATTGGCATAGTCCTCAAACTCAAGGGATGCCATTGCCACTTTCTTCTCTTCGGAAAAAAGTTGTGGACTCGGAAGTTCTTTTCGACTTTGAGCTCCCATTCAAGGTATGCATCGGCATTTTCTCTCCTTTGAACTTGGGCATAACGAACTTGAGCTTCCCAAACTTGCCATCATAATGCTCATGGTGGTTGTTGCGACGTTCTTGGTGCATACTTGCGTCACTTGGAGGGCGTGGCGGCGGAGGAGGAGGCTCTTGATTGCCTTGAGGTTGTTGTGGGGGGTTTTCTTGATGATGCTCGAAGTCTCTTCTTCGCCGTTGGTCGGCATCATTGACGTTCATAGCTTGACGGTGTCGGTGGTGGTGTTGTGCATGTCGGTTATTGCGTCGAGCTCGGCGTTCATCCTAATCATCATCACTTGTGTCCCATACCGGTTCTTTATTTTGTTGACATTGCTCGTGGTGGTCATGAGGAGGATGACGACGCCGATCATTATGGTTAGCTTCATCTTGGCGTTCTTGAGGTTGGTGCACATCGATGATTGCTTGGTGTGGTGGTGGACCATGCTCTTGTCGTTGTTGTTGAGGTTGGGGAGCATTTGGGTCCACCGCTTGAGGGCGACGATGACGAGCTTGTGGGTTCCCAGTATGGTGGTTGGGTTCTCCGCGGCGGGAGTGTGACCTTGAAGACTCGCCATGTCGACTTGAGGAGCGTGTGCGGGATGAACTTGACGAGCTTGAGCGATGACCGTGTCGGTTGCCAAGGTTGGCAATATCTTGGTGAAGATCTTGGAATTGAGCATGGTTCTCCTCTTGACGTTGCCGCTCACGGTACTCAAATTCTCGAAAAGTATCATCAAGACGGTGCTCAAGTCGCTCAAATTGATTGTTGAATTCTTGGTGTTGCGCCCATAAGTTGTGGCGCGTGGCAAAGCCATCTTGGTTGTTGAAATTGCTATCTCCACTAGCTCCACTTGCCCTAGACATGGTGCACAAACACACTTGATAGATATTGTGAGATTGGTGGAATGGTAATTGCTACCTTGCCTCACCGGAGTCAACGATTGGAAAGATTGTTGTTGCCGAGAGCAAAGCGAATAGCGGGTACACAAGACACACACACACAAAGGCCTATGGTGGTAGGTTATAAAGGTGGATAGCAAATGGAAAAACCAAAAGAAAAGGATATTGTCAAAAGTGGGTAAAATCCAACAAAAACAAAGTCAAAGGAAAAGGTCAAAAAGGGTGACGAGAACCTACGACTATACACACACGGTGGAGATTAATGTGGCTAGCACGACTATGAAAAATGAGCAAAGAACAAAATTGGACCTAACGAAGACTAATGCTCGGTGTCGTGCCAACACTAGGAGAGCCCGTAGCCCGTTCGCACAAGATTGAGAAGAAACGGATTTGTACGCTTGCCTTGCTCTTCCTCGCACTCTTGCTTAGAAGCTTTGGACTCTCTTTAGCTATTGGTATCTTTCTTTTGTTTATTTTGCTTAGAAGCTTTTTTTTTATACTATGGAGTCAATTTTGTTATTGCCTCTATTTCATGACTATGCAAGAGCAAGCGCACAATGCTTCGGCAAACATAGGAGGGCTACTCTCGATAGGTTAGGTAACACACACAAGAAGAAGGGGGTTAACAATGGTTCGAGTTTCGCGGTGTCGATGTCGAGAACGAGGTGTTGTTGGCGTTGCGGAAGCTTGTTAGTTGATAGACACTCAGGCGAAACACAAACACACAAGGGGGGGTTAGTCGAAAAAAGGAAAAGGGGGGAAAATTTTGATCAGGGCCGGAGACTCCGGTGTGTTGGGGCCAGAGATTCCGGTGTGGTCCGAAGACTCCGGTGTGATGACCGGAGACTCCGGTCTGGTTCCAGCACGACGAACAGCTCGCGTTCGTGAGCGGAAATTCGGCCATTTAACTCTCAAATCCAGAAAATTTCGAATTTATGGTGGATATGGGGGAACGAAGTCAAATCCGTGGCAACCAAAAGCTGCTGATACCAGTTGATATGGGATCCCTTGTGGGATTGACCCTAGGGTGGCCCGATCTTCACGGTTTTGATGCGGGGAGTGAGGGGAAACCCGATGAACACGATGAACGCAACACAAATGCAAGGTAAAGATACAAACACACGCAAACACAACCCGATTCGATTTGCTCTCGTTGGCTCGAACAACCAATCCAATAGAATCCTTGGCGAGAGACCGTTAGGTAGAATCACCAAAGGAGAGATCGGCAAGCGGATGATAGAATCCAAATCAAAGGAGAGAGTAGCAACCAAGTAGAATCCCAAAGGGAGAGACCTAGCACTACTAGAATCCTTGATGAGGAGAGACCAAACACTTGAGGAGGGTCTTGACGACTTGGAGACGAACAACCGAACTCCAAGGCCTTATACAACTCATAGATTAACTATAGAGAGGGGTTCCCATCTAGGGTTAGGCGCAAGCCTTCATTCATCATCAACTCTAGGGTTTCAAGGAGGGGGTGGGGGCTTATATATAGGCCAGCCACGACCTAAGGGTAAAACAGGCATAAATGGGAAGTTCTGGGCGTTACATGGGCCAGGCCCAACCCGAGGCGCACAGGCCCGATACACCTGGTCCGGAGACTCCGGTGTGCTGGCCGGAGACTCCGGTCTGGACCGGAGACTCCGGTCTGGACCGGAGACTCCGGTCAATCTCCGGTGTCGTCTCCGGAGGGGCCTTCTGACTGTCCTGGGCGCTGGTTTGGAGGTCGGTCCAGAGATGGACCGGAGACTCCGGTGTGGTAGACCGGGGACTCCGGTCTGGACCGGAGACTCCGGTCAAGCTTCAGTAGCTTCTTGCGTCTTCTCTTCCAGGCCTCTTGCTTGGGGGTCTTGATCACTGGGGTCCTCTTGTCATCTCCTCTTGGTGTCATGGTCATGGTCCTGGTCATAGCATTGGCACGTGTCTCAAGTAGGATTCCATTCACATGATAGCCAAGGGAGGGTGGGGTATGGAATGAGTTCACCTTTGAGGGTGTGGTTGATGTAGCATGGTGTGGACCAATGGTGAATGCCATGTGTTGGGATGCAACAGTAAGGAGAGACCACAACTCGTTTGCCAAAAGAGGGTTAAGCAATGGATTTGTGCACTTTCCTTGGCACGCTTTTTCCTCTCTCTTTGCGATGTATCTTTCTATTTTTCTTTTGCTTTTTCTCTTTTTTTATTCTTTTATCCCTTTTCTATACTACGATGTTAACTTTTGTATTTGCCCTCACGCTCTCACTTTCTAATGACAAGTGCACAATGCTTAGAAAAACACAAAATGAGTTTCCCTCATAGGATAGATACACACAAAGGAAGATATGGGGTTGTCAAAGTAGTGCAAGTTATACCTTTGGTATTGTTGACGACTTGCAACCGGTGTTGGGGAAGATGCTCGGGTATCGCGGTGTCGAGGAGCGTGTGATTTACTGATTTGCGGAAGCTTGTCGTTAGTTTTGGGCGACACGCATGCGATACACGAACAAACAAGAGAAACTGTCAAAATTTGGAATCTGAAAAATTTTCGGCGCAGGAACCGGCGGAGCCGAGGCTACCACTGGAATTTCCGATTGTCGGTCCGGTGGTGCCGGAGCTGTCGCCGGAAATTCCGGTTGTAGAACCGGTTCGCCAGATCTGGTGCCAAAACCTGCTCATGCCGAACTCTATAAAGTCAAAACGGAAAATCTGTCGAAAATCCGTCAAAATTGGGCTGGGGGAAGGTCAAGGAACTTAGATCAATACCCAAAGCAACAGATCCATGGACCAAAACCACGAAAAACTCACCAAATCCAGAGATCAATCCGAAGGCAACTTGGGGCTCTTTTTTGGGAATTTTCGATTTTATGGTGGATAGAAGAAAAATTGAGGGGAATTCGTGATCAACCTTGCTCTTGATACCAATATGTTAGGGGTGACCCCTTGGGAGGCCCGATCTTTCACGAATCCCGTGGAAATCGAGGAGGGGGTGAGGGGGATGAGGAGGGGGGATGAAATCCACGAACTCACAAGAGAAGAACTCGATGAACACACAAGCCGATAGCTCAGGCCAGTGGCAACCGGTCCAACACAATCCCTAGGATCGGCGTTGGGCAAGACACTCTCCCATGGCCAACAATGGGGGTGAGATGCTTGATGAGATCTTGACTACTTGGAGATGAAACACCGAACTCCAAGGACTTGTACAACTTGAACGCACGAGGCAAAATCCAAGAGGCGGGGGATAATTGGTGCTCCTTGTCAAGGAGCATGAGACTAGTAATTGATAGATCCTCAAGGGGTGTCTTCAATTACAATTATCCAAGTCTAGGGTTTACAATAGAGGGTCGGGGATATTTATAGGTCAGCCACATAAACAGGGGCAGTTTGGGTATGAAAAGGTAAAGTTAGGCGAAATAAGGGATTATACGGGCCAAGCCCGAAAGTTGACTTGAAGATGGGGATTTCTGGTGAGAGGTCCGGTGGCGCCGGAGTTGGTGCCAGAAATTCTGGTGGCCGCCATTATTTCCGGTCGTGAACCGGAAAGCCTTACGGAACATGTTATCGGTCGTTGCCGGGGGATTCTGGTCGTTTCCGGGATTTTCGGCAAGGGGGCCGGTCGACCGGGCCTGCCGCCGGAAGTTCCGGCGAGGGAACCGGTTCGCCGAGCCTGGCACCGGTTTGCTCTGGAGTGTCTACTCGTGCTGCCTTTGGTCCCTCCCTTGACGGTTCTTCATTGGGTGCATAGATGAGGATGCACAAAGTATGGGCATGAAGTAGCAAGCAATCCAAGGGTGTATTGAAATCACACGAGGAGAGGAGCAAGTTAAGCTTAGCTTGTAGGAGCTTGGCTCGAGCGCGGGTCATTAGTCCACCTGGGGTACTAGTAGGCGGAGATGTAGATGTGTCCGTAGGACGGGCTGCATCACCATATCCATGTAGTACTCATAAACCGACATGGTTCCTTGTCTCAAGTTTATCAACTTATCAAAAACTGAGCGCAGGTAGTTGGTGGGTACAAAGCGTTCCTTCATGATATGCTTCATCTCTCGCCAAGTCATCACCGGAAGTTCATTGTCATCCCTTCTATTCTGCACAAGGGCATCCCACCAACGCAAAGAATAACCATCAAATTCTGACGCTGCAAGCTTGACCTTCTTTTCTTTAGTGTACTCATACAAGTGTCATAGCTTCTCAATCTTCAACACCCATGTGCAGTAATCTTCAGGATCAATGGTGCCATCAAACTTGGGAATTAAGAAATTGGGCTTGCCCAATCCATCATCAACTGGCAAGTGAGGTATACGCTGAGCACGCCCAATTGGATCAAAGCCACATCCATGAATATGTTGAGGAGCACGGCCACGGCCAACCTGATTTGTATGTTGACCATCCCCGACATTACTTGCTTCTTCGTCTTCATGGGCATCATCATATTGCTACCTTTGTCCAATTGCTAGTGTTAGAGCATCAAGAGAACGTTGCAAAGAGGTGATATTGGTGTTGATAGCTGTTACTTGTGTCTGTATGGTAGCGATTGCCTCAACATTTGCTTCCAAAGTCACTTGCACGTCTTGAATATTCTTGTCAATGGCATCTGTTGTGTGGTTAAACACATGTGTCAAATGGGACTTCACTGCTTCATATTCCCGCCAGTTGACAAGCTTGTCGTCCTTCTTTTTCTGGGACACAACATCATCACTAGTAGACATGATTAGTAGATTAGTGCAAAAAGCAAAATCAATATGGTGGAACACTCACAACTCACTCCAACTGACAAGATAGCAGATCTTACCGTTCTAATGCACTAATGTGATGAAGTGAATATCAAAGGTATGGAGAACGATCATAGAGCACATAGGTTATTTATGGTGGAGTTGTAGGTATGGAATCCTAACTACACTACAAACAAGTCCTAGTGCTGATCGTTATGATAACCCAAGAAACACACACGGTGGAGATAAGCGTGGCAAAGCAACATATGAACAGGAATATTGCAATGCACAAGAGAGACGCTAGTAATAGCTCAAAATAAACAGACACAAGATTGCTCAATATACAAGTTCTATGATCAACTAGGCCTCCAATAATGCACACTTTGATATCTCTTTTGTCACGCTTGTATGTCTTTTCTCTTTTTTTCAACTAAATCTCTTTTCCTTTTCTGTTTTTTATTTTTCAACTATATTACTCAATGCAAAACTAATGCAGCAACTTTTGAACAAACTCGGCCGGATAGTATGGAGAGTTTCGACCGGAGACTCTGATTGCGCCGGATAGTCTGGTTTTCTCCTGTCGAAAATATCTGCACTTCAACCCCTAATCAGTAGCTATCGGAGCAAAGCAACTAGTCTCGTGGCTATGTTCCTAGGCTCGGATACTATAGATAGGCTATGTCTATGGTATGAAAACAAAGGTACGCTATGTGGACTTGGAAAAGTAGATGAAAAACGTGCGAAAAACGGTGATGGTAGACTCAGCGGAAAAACAAGATCGAACCCTAAACTGAAACACAAACGAAAACTAGACTCCTACGAGAAAAACCTGCAGATCGGATCTACGAGAAGACACGACCAGCAACTAAAACTTGAAAAACGATGCAATCTAGGATAGGGCAAATCTTTTTGTATGACTTTTTCTGTATAGGACTAAAACAAGAACTAATCTATGGATGGATTTGTGGATCACTACTAGGAAAACGGCTATAGGTAATCAGCACATCCGTGGCTCACATGGTTGAAGTGCCCCACGGCTAAAACAGGCGTGGCTCACCTGTGGGCAGTGCCCTAATAATAACTAGAACAACCGTGGCGCACATGACTATAGTGCGCCACAGATGTGTGTGGGCCAGGGCCCTGTTGGCCACACGCCAAACATCTGTAGCGCACTATAGTCATGTGCGCCACGGTTGTTAGGGTCATCTGTGGCGCACGTGTGACTGGTGCGCTACGCCTAAGCGCATGCCCCTCTCTGCTCTGAAACGGCCACAAACTTCTGTGGCGCACTCCGCCTAGTGCGCCACAGGGACTAGGAACATCTGTGGCGCACTCGGCCTAGTGCGCCATAGAAGTTTGTACTCCCTGTGGCGCACTAGGGCCGTGTGCGCCACGGATGTGTCGATTCTTTTAGGACAGCACTTTATGTGCACATGTGTGCCCACACATCCACCACCCACACTTCACTTTCCCCTTCTTCTTCCTCCTTAGATCTAGTCGGGATCTTCTCCTTCCCACCTCAATTTCTCCATACATTCACCATTTTTAGCATGTAAAACTTGCTTTGGATGTTACATAAGTAATAGAGGAGGTCTCCGGTCTCTCATCTATCCGTCTCCGGTCGACGCGCGCACCTCTCCTTTCCATCTTTCTCGCGATCGGTCTCTCATCTCGGTAAGTTGTCCATGTAAGGATGTGTTCATGTGTATATGGATGATGCATGTGCTCATATGTATGTAGATGATCGATGCTCATGATGTGTGTATGTGTGGAGAGGATCGATGGTCATATGTGTGTGTATATGGAGAGTATCGATGATGCTCATGCATGTGTGTATGGAGAGGATAATGATATGTTCATGTGTGTATGGATCGGTCTCTCTCTCTCTTGTGTTTGTATGTGAACAAGTTGCCATTTGTTTTGCCAAAATGTTGATTCATTTGCATTTTGGCAAGACTTTGGCATTTCGCAAAGGTCCTAATTTTAGGATAGGTCATGCCGAAATTTTCTATCGACCATTGCATGCATGCATTCATTATGTGGTTCTAATAGACTTCAAAATTGTACCGTGTACATCGTGTAGGCAAAAATGGTACGCATAATGAGCGAAGGCATTGTGGCTAGATTTTTGAAATGTGCGACGGCCGACATGATACGAAATAACAAGACAGATATAAGATGTCCGTGCAGAAGATGCAAACTCAACTGGGTGATCGACCCAGATTCCGGGAATCTGCAGGCGCACCTGCTCCGCCATGGTTTCATGGATGGATACACTCGTTGGATAAGCGATGGCGTAGATGATGGAGACGGTGAAGAAGGTGGCCAACATGACGATGATCATCATCACGGCGAGAACGGGCGAGATGATGAAGAGGCTCCTGGAGATGGTGAAGGTGCGGAAGCAGACCGGGATGATGATGATCTAGATGCCGGAGGAGCAGACGACGATGGAACAACGTCAGGCTGGGTGCGGGACCCTTATGTGCAAGAGCTGCTTCTCAAGCAGACGAGTAACGCCAGGGCTGCTGCTAGAGAGAAAGCCAAGCTTGCGCAACTTGAGAAAGACGCGGTTACTCCATTGTATGAAGGATGCAGTCCCGATGATACCCGGTTGAATGTAACGCTCAAGGCTATGGAGATGAAGGCAAAGCACAAATTGAGCGACGCAAGCTTCGACGATATGATGGCATTCTGGCACGATCGTCTCCCGGAGGGGAACACATGTCCAACTAGTATCGAGGATGCCAAGAAAATCGTCTGTCCTCTCGATCTACCGCACGTTAGATATCACGTATGCATCAACGATTGCATCATTTATCGGGGCGAGGACGCGGAGAAAACCACATGTCCGGTGTGCGGCGTGAGTCGATACAAGAAAGGGAAGAAAGCACCTCGAAAAGTGGTATGGTACTTTCCTATCACCCCTCGTCTGCAGCGCTATTTCGCGGACCCTAAGGAAGCGAAGCTCATGCGATGGCATGCGGAAAGGAAGAAGCCAGGAGATGATGATGACCCCAAAAAGGATGAGCTGCTGACGCACCCTTCAGATGCTAGCCAGTGGAAAGCATTGGACCTCGAATTCCCAGAATTCGGTGGAGATTCGAGGAACATCAGGCTTGGTGCGAGCACCGATGGACTCAATCCGTTCGGTAGCCAGAGCAGCACGCACAGCACTTGGCCCGTGTTTGTATGGATGTACGACCTCCCTCCATGGTTGTGCATGAAGAAGAAGTACATACAAATGAGTATGCTAATTCAAGGGCCGAAACAACCTGGTACCAACATCAATCTGTATCTCGGGCTGTTGAAAGAGGAGCTAGCCACGTTATGGGAATCTGGAGCTAATACTTACGACGCCGTCGCACAAGATTATTTCACTATGAGAGCCGCGTTGGTCACTACGGTGCAAGACTATCCAGGTTGCGGGTATATCTCGGGGCAGGTTATCCAAGGATTCTGCGCATGCGTTAGGTGCATGGATAACACAAGCTATCTCCAACTAGAGAAAGATCCAGGGTCATCGAAAACCGTGTTCATGGCGCACCGGAGGTGGCTCGGCAAGAATGATCCATGGAGAAAACGTGGAGACCTGTTCGATGGCAAATCCCAGAGCGTAGGAGCAGCGAAGAAGTGGAAGAGTTGCTGAAAAACTGGAAAGATTGTCCTAAGCCTGGAAAGAAGCGAAAGAGGCAGCAACAAGACAAGCCGTTGATGAAGGTATGGAAAACAAGGTCTGTTTTCTGGGAGTTGCCATACTGGAAGTTTCTCCGCACGCCTCATAGCCTCGACATCATGCATATCACGAAAAACGTGTGCGAGAGTCTGGTCGCCACCATAATCAACATGCCAGATAGGACGAAAGATGGTCCGAAAGCAAGGCACGACCTGATATGCTTGGGTATCCGGAAGGAGCTTCACGGAGGACGCACTACTCCTGATGATCAGGAAGATGACGATGATCATGAGTCGGAGACGACACAAGGTCGTCGGAAGGGTAAAAAGTTCAAGAAGAACGAATATTACTGCCCTCCTTCTTGCTTCACTCTAAGCCAGGATGAGATCAAACAGTTTTTCAAGTGCCTTCTAGGAGTCAAATTTCCTTACGGCTACGCGGGCAAGATAAGCAGATACCTAGACGAGGCGAAGCAGAGGTTCAGTGGCATGAAGTCTCACGACTGTGCCGTGCTAATGACGCAGGTACTTCCGGTCGCACTAAGAGGGATAATGGACGAGCACGTCCGTGAAACGTTATTTGGCCTATGCAAGTTTTTCGACGTCATCTCTAGGAAGTCGATTGGCTTGAATCAGCTCGGAAGGCTACAGGAGGAGATCGTGGTGATACTATGTGAGCTTGAGGTCTACTTCCCACCCGCATTCTTCGACATTATGGTGCATCTGCTGGTCCATGTCGTGGAGGACATCGTACAACTCGGGCCGATGTTCCTCCGCAGCATGATGGCGTTCGAAAGGATGAACGGACACATCAAAGGATACGTTCGCAACAGGTCCCGTCTAGATGGAAGCATAGCCAAGGGCTTTCTGGCCGAAGAGTGCATCTCTTTCTGCACGAATTATCTAGACATCGAGAACCCTGTCGGTCTTCCCGTCAACAGACACCTTGGCAAGCTCGACGGATCTGGTCACCGAGAGGGTCGTCGCATACTGCATGCAGACTTCGATTTTCGACGCGCAGACTTTGATCGAGCAAACCTCGTCGCGCTACAGCATTTAGAACTGGTCGATCCTTGGGTACAGAAGCACAAAAGGTTAATCGAGAAGAAGTACAGTGACCGGGGCATACAGAGGACGCAGGGAGAAATAATCAAAGAGCACAACTCAGATTTCACGCGTTGGTTTAGGCAGACGCTCCTTGATAATCCCCCGCGCTTGCATTCTTCTGACACGGAAAAGATCATATTCACCTTGTCGCAAGGACCGATGCAAAACCTGGTGACCTATCAGGCGTATGATATCAACGGCTACACATTCTACACGGAGGAAAAGGACAACAAGTGTGATTATCAGAACTCAGGCGTAACGTCGGAATTCTACACCGATGACAACATGAAGGAAAGATTCTACGGAAGAATCGAGGAGATCTAGGAGCTCGACTACTGTGGAGAAAAGGTGTCGATGTTCCGTGTCAGATGGGCAAAGAGCGTCAAAAGAGAAGACCGGTATTTCACAACCATGGTTATACCCGAAGCAGCCAAATCCAAGGCCGCCGGTGCAAACGTGGCCGCGAAAAATGAACCGTGGGTACTGGCTACCAAAGTGGACCAATGTTTTTTCATTACCGACCCGACAAAGCCTAGCCGTGTTGTCGTGAGGAGAGGAAAAAGAAACATCATCGGAATGGATGGAGTCGCCAACGAGTAAGACTTCGACTAGTACGGCGATCCAAAGATTGAAGATGACGAGGACTACGATGCAGCAACATACATCACAAGAAGAAAAAGGACAATCCTACCCAAAAAAGGTAGCCCGTTCAAAAGAAGAAACATTAAAGTGCCGGGGCTAAATTATTCAACCGCGACAAAGAAGGGAAAAAAGATTGTAAAACGCTAGCTCAAAAAATATTGTAAAACGCGTGGTCGAAAAAGATTGTAATATTCATGGACAAAGTATTATGAAATTTAGTTATACTTTGAATCATATTTGTAACACTTTTATGACATATATTATCACTTTTGGGCATTTTTGGAATATTTAAAAGTATTTTAAAAACAAAACAAAATTTGTATGGCATGTATCACCACTTTTGGAACATTTTAAAGTATTTTTTGGAACATTTTAAAGTATTTTTAAAGTAAAAATAAAAAAGTGGAGCACCAGGATTCGAACCTGGGTGCTCATCGTTTAGAATAGAGCTAAAGGCAGAACCAGTGGGGTAAGACAGTACTAGTGTTAACTAGTGGGACGGCCGCCCTCTTATCTGATAGTCCAACCCACACACGCGTAGCGCACCCTGGCCAAGTGTGCTACGGATAACCGTAGCGCACTTGGTCAGGGTGCGCTACGCGTGTGTGGGTTGGACTAGTCAACTGCGCGCGTGAGCCAGCCCTCCCATCGTCGTCCTCAGACACATCGTCCCCATCCCGGCCCATCCCCATCCCCGCACGAGGCGCCGCCGCCGCCGCATCCCAAGAGGAGGAGGCCGCCACGCCAGGAGGAGGAGGCCTCCACGCTAGGAGGAGGAGGAGGCCGCCTTGCCCGCGCGCTTGTTCCGTGGAGGAGGAGGTCGGTGGCGGCGAGGTTCCTGCAGAGTCGGCTCCGCTCCTCCGACGGCAAGGCGCTCTGCCGCTCCCTCCCCCTCGTTACCTCGTCCGCCAGCCCTCGTCGTCGTCATCTCCCCCTCTCTCCTCGAGCAATCTCAGAGGTGAGCTCTGCCCCTCCCCTCTATCCTTCTCCCCCTCTCTCTCCTCAGAGGGTTAGGGTTAGGCTATTGTACTTTGGTGTTTGCATCTGGTTAGGGTTAGGCTATTTTCTTCCTGAATCCATTGCATCTGGTTAGGGTTAGGCTATTGTACTTTGGTGTTTGCAGAATGTTAGACAAAAATGTGCTAGTGCTTGCAGAATGTTAGACAAAAATGTAGTTTGGTGCTTGCAGGCTGCCTCGAGAAAGCATCTGTAATTATTGACAAAGATGGCATGTATATCTTTCTATATACATACTGCTAGTGACCTGATGAGCGATGCTAGTTAAGTGAAGATGGCATGTATATCTTTGTATGTGTAAGACAGAGAAACCAAATGGACCGTTGATGTGCCAATTTGGTCATTTTTTTGCGAGTAATTTGGTCATTTAGTCCATGCACAATGCAAATGCTTAGCAAAACACAATGCAATGCTGAATTGATGCCACCTCTTTTAATCTCTGTTGCACTGCTTGCTCTTCTGAACATATAGTATGTGGATTTAGTACTGTTGTGCTTGCAGTTTGCATATATACTATATGTCCACCCTATAAATCCACATACTGTTCAGCATACTATAGATCAATCACTCATAGGGTGGCATCAATTCAGCATTCAGAATCTATAGGGTTGATTCAGTATATATGTCACATACTGATTAATGCCACATATAGTATGTTGATTTATAGGGTTCAGAATCTATAGAATGATTTGATCCTTTTGTTAGTTTTGTTACTATGATAGTTCATCAGTAAAAATATTCACATTATTTTACTTATTTGCATATGGAAGGACTAAAAGCATGTGATGGTCTTGGGCCTCTTAGTGCTCAAGAGTTCATGATCATCGGTTTAGAAGCATATGGTTTAGAAGCCTCTTAGTGCTCAAGACTAAAAGCATATGGTTTAGAAGCCCTGAGATACTGTAACAGTCCCATTTTTTCCTTAGCCTAGCTTGGAATATCTAGGTTTAGTATTGCCCCTATCTCATAACTTGAGATAGTTGTTGAGTAAGTGACAGATGTAAAATATTTTGCGGCTAATATTATCTGTACTTGGAAGTATTGTTCGTTTTGGGCCCCTACTCTCACCTTCATGAATCTGGAATCATAATAGAGGTATCATGGATAGCAGAGGGTTGTTCAGTGATCACTAATTTAATCTGTACTTGCAAGTATTACTTGCTTGTTTAAGGTGCTGCTCTCGGCTTCACAAATCTGGATTGTTAATAGATTGTTCAGTGATCATTCTTGTGGTTACCATTTATGCTTGATGTACTGTTTGTGTGTTGGCCATTTATTCTAGTTGTGCTCCATTTTTGCATGAAACAGATTTATTGTGTGCTGGTTGTGCAGTTGTGCTGGCTATAGGTTGCTCTGGCTACTACTATTTGTGGTTGTGCTGGCCTTATATCCATCCTAGTGTTGCTCTGGCTACTACTATCTGTGGTGCTACTCATGTGCTTCTACTACTATCTGTGCTGGGACAACAGCACCTTGAAATTGTGCTTGTGCTTGTATATGAAGCACTTTATTATGTGTGTATGCAGGTTCTTTTATGAAATGAGTCCCGATTTTTGCCGGAATGTTGATTAACTTCCGTTTTGGCAGAAATCGGGCACTCCTAGTTTAAGAAAATTAGCAAAGGTCATGCCGGATTTTTCCGTGCATTTAACCAATTATTTGTTTTTATTAGTGCAAAGATGTGTGACAACGACGAGGCTGGATGTTCTAAGCGCATCAGCGCTGAAGGAGAACTCAGACCTCCGAATAAACAATTGACATTCTGGGAGGCGGCCCAGCGTCTAGAAGACGATGAAGAATACCATCCTTCGGAGAGCGAGGATGATGAGATGGAAGACGCGGAGGAAGAAGCCGAAGGAACGGCGGACGATGAAACCACTGATGGCGGCGAGGGCACAGGGAGTGGTAGCAACCCTCCTAAGAAGAAGAAGAAGCCGAAGGACCGGCGCCCGAACACGGTCGGCACGGTCAGGGAGGAAATTACCGAAGTGAGCCCATCAGGGGTTCCTTTGGAGCCCGCCCTTGTCGTCAAAGGGTACGGTGGGCAAGTGGCGGCGATCACCCGGACAACCATCTCGATCAACACCGAGAATCTCCGGCATAAAGATAATGGCCACTTGCGCACACTCCTCTTCGAGAAGCTGCACGCAAGATACAAGTTCCCCGCTAAGTATCAGAACACAAATTATCATGGGAACGAAGTAAACAAATCCGCCCTCACAAAGATGAGCACCGCCCTGGCCAGCTGGAGAACCCGGATAAAGAAGAAGATCTATAAAGAAGGCAAAAGTCTCGAGGAGATCCAGAAGATTGACCCGCAGATCACCGAAGATCAGTTCCGGGAGTTCAAGGAGAGGTGTGAATCCGAAAGAGCCCTGGCCAATAGTAATCGGGGAAAGGTGCTGCAGGCGATGAATATAGGTCATCACCATCTCGGATCTGGTGGATACAGAGCCGCGGAGGCCAAATGGAATAAGGAGGACGAAGAGTATAGATCCAAGGGGATAGAAAACCCCTTTGCTAAATTCGAACCCGGGCAGGTTCGAAACTTCATCAGGGCCCGTTACCATGTGGACCCAAAAACCAAACAACTCACCGCGGATCCTGCGGTGAAGGAATTCGAGGAAATTGTGGTAAGTATAATCTAATTACCGCGGATCAACACGATTGCAATCTAATCGATGATCTAAATGATTCACTGTTACTTCTTCTGCAGGAGGAGGAAATTGTTGCTAGTCATGGATCCCAGGGTTCCTCATCCCATGGGTCGACGGCGGCCACCCGGTGGGATAACCCTTTTAATAGGGCGATGAACCGGGCCAAGAAAATAGAGCCGGTTACGAAGAAGCCATCGTCGGCTGGCCGTCTGGCCGGCCTCGGGGTAAAGAATTGGGTGGATCATTTTGGTCCACCGCCGAGGACGCATGTGGCGCCGTCGGGAAGGAGCGAGGAGGAAAACAGAGAGGTTCAAGAACTTAAGGCACAAGTGGCGCGGATCCCGCAGATCGTCCAAGACAACCTGGCAATCACCCTTACGTCCTTCCTGCCTACCTTGGTGGAGTCAATAGCGAACTGGAGTGCGGGTGGTCGAGTAGGGCCGTGCCCGATTCCAAGCATGGTCAGCAGCCACTCGAACAACGCGGCGCCGACGAATCAGGCGAACTACGTGTTCGTGACTCCGCCCGCTAGCACCGCGGTGCCGCAAGTGTTGGTGACTCCCCCTGCCATCACCGCGGCGCCAGAGTACATGTTGGTGCCCCCCCTGCCATCGTCGCGGCGGCACCGGAGCTCCAAGCACCCGTCGGTAGGGAGAATACACCGGCGGCCAGCACCGCGCCATCAAGCAGCCCTTCCGTCTCTTGCACGCCCGTCGCCGTATGCGGTGCGTCGACATTAGCCGATCTCGACGCCATCACGGTAAACAAATTGCTTTAATTACCGCCTTTCATGCCATCTATATATTACTCTTGTGGCATCTCGCTCTGACGACGCCATACATGTTTTCTGCAGACGGATGTTCCTTGCACTCTCTTATGCTACGTGAACAACGAGCTGAGGGATGTTGCCAAGGGTACCATCGTTCAACCCTTGCAGCGCACGTTCCACTCAAAACCGATGCCAGATAGCGTGCACAGGGTTAAAATTAGTCGGGTGCTAAGGGGCTGCGACGACCTGGAACCTCCCATTCAACCCCCAGGAGCGGATGAAGAAGAGTCGTCTGTCCTCAGAAGTTGCTTCGGCTTGTTCTTGCTATGGCCAAAGAGCATGATCCGTTTGGGGACGGCGGGGGCCATCATGCCACAGACAACAGCACCGCCTGTCGTGCCAGCGACAAGCGGTGGCAAGGCCCCCTTACCGCCCTCGCCGTCACCTCCACGCGGTGGGTCGGATGATCATGTTGATGATATGCACATGGCGCAGGATCCGGCCGAGGACTTCGAAGACTGGAATGATCACTTCTTCAGCACTCAGTTTGGCAACGAAGAAGACCTAGCTGGTGGCCCCACAGAGAAAGCCACTATCACCAAGCGTCTGTTTGGTTCTCAGGAGACGCCTCCAGCTTGCGCCTTTACAGAGCCAGCTGATACAACCAACCGGCCCTTTATTCTAAGCCCTGACACACTACATAGGGCGGCCGGTGCTCAGATTGCGGTTCCTGCCCGCTCTCCAAAAGGAAAAAAGGGCAGGAAAAGAAAATCTAGCAGCTCGAGCCAGCCGGTGGCGTCAACAACTGCGAATCCGATCAGGTTTCGGGACGGGCCACCAAGACCCGAGGGTATTATGTGGAGGATTCATGTGGCGGGTGAGCCCATGCTACCTAAGAATTTGCGGAAGCTCGCCAGTTCGGAACTGCAGAGTGTGCATGACGGCGTGCTGACGATAGAGAGACGCCTTCTATCGGAGAAAGATCCCTCGCACCCGGTATTCGTAGTTAAGGTGCCACCAGGCTTGGGCTTCGTCGACACTGCCCCCGCGGATTTGTTCTTCCTGCGGTTCGAGGACATCTTCAATATGTTCCACCTATACCCGCTGCACTATACCATGGTCCGTCTCTTTTCTCTCAGCCTGGCCACGCAGATCATTAGAGAGAACACACCGGGCATCGCTATAGTGGACCCCTACTACATGCGTGACGGCTGCTTGGGTTCCCCAGCCGAACGACGTATCGTGGCCTCGTACCTAAAAAGAATCCTCGTGGCTAACAAGACAAAGGAATACATTCTCGTGCCTTACTTTCCCGAGTAAGTCGTTATTCAGTCGCCATCGTCGATTGGCTTTATTAGATCATCATCATTCTTTTTTCAACACATTCCATTTGAATTTTTTGCGTAGAGATGAACACTGCACGCTCATCTCCTTATCGCCGAAGCATTCCCATGCCACGTATTTTGACTCGGGGAGTCTAGAAAAGAAGAAAAACTACGACAAGATCAAGGAAGTTCTGGATGATGCTCTCACTGGCTTTGCCTCGACGGAAGGCACCAGCTTCGTGCGTAAGAAGGTCAAGTTCGGCAGGCACGTCTTCAACCACGTAACAGAGTTCCCCTGCGTGAAGCAGCCGGAAAACAGTAAGAAGGAAGCCTACTACGCACTCCATCACATGAGGGCGTTCCTACTTGACCAGCAGAATTCTACGCTGCCAGATCATATCAAACAGTGGGCCGAAGCAAAGGCCAAGACCAATGATTCGGATATTAGACAAGAGATGTATCGCATCCAGCAGCAGTTTGGGGCAATCATCTTTCGTGATGTCATGACTTCGGGGGGGATCTTCTACGGAGGAAATATCCCGAATAATCGTGACATAGAAGATCGCCTAGAGATGCAGGGTGACTATAGGAAGTTCATGAAGAGACAGGGCGTCCTCCCGTTCCCTAAGCCGAGCCAGAAGGCTTGATGTTGGCCTAGTTGTAGTTGCAAACTATAGATGACCTTTGTGTGTGTGTGTGGACGACAAGTGTACTTATCTTATTAGGTTTATGAATCACCGCTTACTTATTTTGCTTATTATTATTATATATCAATCAATGCTTGTTTTTTTTGCTTACTCTTTGGTTTTTTTGCTTACTCTTTGGTTCTCGGACGACAAGTGTGAGTTATTTTTGTCTTTTTCGAGAATATGTCGATGATTGAAATGTCGTGGCACAATATATATGTGAATGAGCTATGACGGGATTGTTAGCCTTGTGATATGCACAAGTCCAGGAATTGTGCATCCTACTTGGCTAACAGTCCCGTCATAAGCATATTCCTGTGTCCAACAACCTAGTTATATATGAGGCATGCTTTTCGAGTTATTTTTGTCTTTTTCGAGAATATGCCGATGATTGAAATGTCGTGGCACAATATATATGTGAATGTGCTATGATGGGATTGTTAGCCTTGTGATATGCACAAGTCCAGGAATTGTGCATCCTACTTGGCTAACAGTCCCGTCATAAGCATATTCCTGTGTCCAACAACCTAGTTATATATGAGGCATGCTTTTCGAGTTATTTTTTTCTTTTTCGAGAATATGCCGATGATTGAAATGTCGTGGCACAATATATATGTGAATGTGCTATGACGGGATTGTTAGCCTTGTGATATGCACAAGTCCAGGAATTGTGCATCCTACTTGGCTAACAGTCCCGTCATAAGCATATTCCTGTGTCCAACAACCTAGTTATATATGAGGCATGCTTTTCGAGTTATTTTTGTCTTTTTCGAGAATATGCCGATGATTGAAATGTCGTGGCACAATATATATGTGAATGTGCTATGACGGGATTGTTAGCCTTGTGATATGCACAAGTCCAGGAATTGTGCATCCTACTTGGCTAACAGTCCCGTCATAAGCATATTCCTGTGTCCAACAACCTAGTTATATATGAGGCATGCTTTTTGAGTTTGCTCTTTTTGATTTAAGAGTACTTTCTATAAGTGTATCTTCATATGCGACTTTAATTATACATGTTATTTCAATCACCGGTTAGTTATTATTGTCAACTTGTAGATGACGTGGTACGTCGTGTACAAGGGACGGGTTCCCGGAGTCTACGATGATTGGGAAGACTGCCGGAGACAGGTGCACCGTTTCAGCGGCAATAGCTACAAAGGGTACAACACTATGGCGGAGGCGGAAGCTAGATACACGCGCTATCTAGCGGTAGTTAGGACAAGGAACCGGATGAAGACCTACACCTTCATCGCGGCGGTGATCATGCTTATCTTCTTTGGTTATTTATCCCGCGTTTGTGTCTAGCTAGCTAGTTTAGATGTCTAGGCGAGCTTCCGAGCTCTAACTTGTTCGATCGACACATGTATTCACATGTCACCAACTACTACTTTGTAACATGATCAAAACAATGTAACTTGGACTATGTATTCATGTATGAGACTTATCTATATGTATTTGTTTCAATCTTGTTTTTCATATTGAGTATTTATATATATAATTGTATATCTTGTATCTGTGTGTGTATATCTGCTGTAATATTGTATATAATCTGTATTGCATATAATCTGGCTTGGAAATTAAAAAAAAACAAAAAATACATCTGTGGCGGACATGGTCTACCTTCTGTGGCGCACTACACCTAAAGCGCACCATGGATGTTTAGTGGCGCACTAGGTAGTGCGCCACAGAAGATCCAAGGGGTAGCGCACCACGCCAAACTTCTGTGGCGCACTAGGAGGTGCGCTACGCCTATCTCTACACAACCGTGGCGCACTAGGCAGTGCGCCACGGCTGAGAGATAGACGTAGCGCAAGGCCCGTGGCGCACTACAGGTGCGCCACAGATGATGGTTTCAGGTGCGCCACTAAAGGCCGTTTTCCTAGTAGTGGATGCTCACCGAGTAAACGAGGAAATATGATACCAAGATGATATGGGGTGGCCCCATCTTCTCAGCAAGCACTTGCCAATGATGATGGTGGATGATACATAACTAGCCTGTAGCTATGAACTCTCCCACCCGAACCCTGATGCCAATGTAATAGATCTCGAACCCTATGGGATATTCACAACACCACGCTCTTGCGCAGTAGCCGTCGACCACGAATGGTAGTTTGCAATCCACTAATTCCCAATGGAACAACAGATCACACTCAACTTCAGTAGATAATTTGATCACAGGGTAATTCCAGAGGTTCTTAATAAGAAACAACTCCAAAATAGTTTAAACATGGTCTAACTCTAACTATGGGGACGTCGCAGGGCTTATAAGGGCCGCTGGGGCGGCCAGAAACCAAAACTAAGATGCAAACAAATCAAACTGATAGATCTGACTAGGACCAGGTTTCTGTCGGGCGGACAATCCAGTTCATATAGGCCGGACAGTACGGTGGGCGGACACTTCGGTCCGTATTGGCCGGACAGTCCGGTCTGGCTAGAAATTTTGAAGTTTCCAGGCAATGTCTCGGTAGTTTCCAAACTAGGAGGCAGAACATCCACACCTCGGGGCTTCTCCAGGGGGTCGGACAGTCCGGTTGGAGTGGGCCGAACACTCTAGTCTTGGCAGGTTTTTTTGCCCTCGCCTTGATGATCTTCCCTCGCGCCTTCCTCCCGCTCCTCCCTCGCGCATCCTTGGGCGATCATCATGTTGTGCTCCATGTGCTTCATATCCTTGCTCTGTGCTACACCTTCTTCTCCAATATACCTGATCATACAATAGCACAATGACTTAGTCAATATAAAGTTCTCATTAATTAAAACATCATGCTCATTAAGAAACTAATTCACCTGTTGTTCTAGTAGCTTAGCACGAGGTCTGGTACTCGGTCCAATTCAAATCTCATTGGACTGAACCTTCTTTGCAGCAACTGGAACATCTTCAGTAGTAGTTGGGGTAGGTGTAATTGTAGGGATGTCCTCATCATCATCTTGGGCCAATAAAAGTGATCAACTAGCATGAGCAATGTCTTCTCATGCCCAAAGTGACCCATCAAACCTCCAGCATGTGATTACCACAGTAAAAACAAACGCAAAGACAATTCTGGAATGCATAGTTTGTTAGCTCTAAACAAATAGCCATCATGTAGATGATACTTATCCCAGGCATTTTTCAAAACACACAAACGATACGCAGCAAAATATGATAAGTTGCATAAAGTGCAGAAATACTCTCTAATCCAGGAATTTTAACATCAAGATGTGTCAATAACATGTTCTTCCTAGACAATGCATCAGCAACCACATTCTCATTTCCTTTCTTATATTTAATGATATAAGGAAACGACTCAATAAAGTCAAACCATTTAGCTAAGCGTCTATGCAAGTTTGATTGAGCTGTAAGATACTTCAATGCTTCATGATCAGAATGTATGATAAATTATTTTGGCCACAAATAATGTTGCCAAACCTCAAGAACTCTAAAAAGTGCATACAATTCTTTATCATAAACATGATAATTCGGTCTATCACCAGCAAGTTTCTCAGAAAAATATTCTATAGGACAACCCTCTTGCATTAAAACGCCTCTAATTCCTATAACACTAGCATCGCATTCAACTTCAAATTGCTTTGAAAAATCAGGTAATGCAAGCAAAGGGGCAGTTGTAAGCAAACATTTCAATGTATCAAATGCAATATCTTGGGTTGTGTCCCATACAAATGGCACGCCTTTCTTAGTTAATTCATTCAATGGTGCAGCAATAGTGCTAAAATATTTCACAAAGCGCCTATAGAAACCAGCTAAACCATTGAAACTATGCACTTGACTAACATTCATGGGAATAGTGAATTGCTTCAATTTTAGATTTATCTACTTCTACCCCATGCTTAGATACAATATATCCAAGAAATATGACCTTATCTTTTGCAAATGTGCACTTGTCAAGATTAGCATGTAATTGATTATCACGCAACACTTACAAAACTTGTCTAATATGATCACAATGTTCAGTTTCATTGCGGCTGTATATGAGTATATCATCAAATAAACAACAACAAAACAACCAATATATTATCTCAAAACATGATCCATTAATCTCATGAATGTACTAGGTGCATCCCGTTCTTTAATTCTAATTTGATGGTATCTACTATGCAAATATATTTTAGAGAAAATAGCAACACCACTCAATTCAGCTAACATATCCTCTAAGCGTGGAATAGGATGACGATATCGAATAGTGATGTTCTTAATAGCTCTATAATCTACACACATGCTCCATGTACCATCTTTCTTAGGCACTAAAATAACAGGAATCGCACAAGGGCTAAGAGAGACACGAATGTACCCTTTGTCGAGCAACGCTTGTACTTGTTTCTGTATTTCCTTAGTTTCTTCAGGGTTGGTTCGGTATGGTGCCCGGTTTGGTAATGTGGCGCCATGGATCAAGTCTATATAGTGCTCAATGCCACGCAATGGAGGCAATCCAGCTGGCACATCTTCTAGAAACACATCACCAAAATCCTGCAAAACAGTAGATACACCAAGTGAAATAGGGGTCATGTCGTTAGAAACCAAAACCTCGCCCTTATACATGAGCACAAGTGGCATGGCTGTAGGATCCTCACTAAATTCTCTCATGTCCTCTTTGGTGGCTAGTATTAATAGATTAGGCACTCTCTTACTTTTCATTATATCATTCTTTTGGGCCTCATTTACAACACTCACAGTTTCAACACTCTTTCGCCTAGGTGCATCTTGCAAGTTCACTTCAATCTGTTGACGAGATTCATTCACAATCTGTTGTGGTTTCATAGGCTGCAAATTGATTGTCCTGCCCTTGAACTCCAAATGATATGTATTGGATCGGCCATTGTGTTGCACATGGATATCATGAAGCCAAGTCCGAACCAATAGTAAATGGCACACAGTCATAGGAACCACCTCAAAATCAATAGAATCCTTATATGGCCCTATTTCATAGTTCACACGTAGTATGGCTTGGGATGAGGTAAATATGTCAAATTTAGCTTGGCAAACAACTCCTTGCTTGCAAGATTTCTGCAGCTAGCTCCATCAACAATAACTTTGCAAGCTTTGTTGGGCCAACTAGAGCTTTTGTTTGGAACAAGTTGCAGCGCTGGGAATCAACAATAGGATGCATACTAAGTATATGTGGAGATACCACAATGGTAGGTGCATGTGCTGGAAAAGCATCTAGACCTTCTTCACTATCATAACCATTGTCTTCATGAGCAAATTCAACCTCATCTCCACTCTCTTACTCACCATTGTCATTGATAAACATCACCTTGCGGTTTGGGCAATCCTTCTTGAAATGTCCCCTACCTCCACATGTATGGCACTCTACATCACGAGTACGAGCCGTTGACATATTGGATCCCGTGCTAGCAGTAGGAGCAGCCGGTTTCCTAGCTAGAGACCCATAGGATGACTGAGGTGTAGGCTTGGAAGATGGTGTAGTAGTGTGACCAGTAGCCGCAGTAGATGTAGGAACATGTGGCAGCGGTGTAGATCTTGCTGAAAAGCGGCTTGTGGAAGGGTATCTTGCACGCGCCTTCGCCTCTTCAGCAAGCTGTGATTCGGCCTCCCTTGCATGATGCAGCAATTCATTCATAGTCTCATACCTATGATGACGAACAATGATCTTGATTGGTAGCTTCAAATTATTAATAAATCGCTGCATGGTCATCTCAAGAGATTCATGAACTCTAGCATGCTGCATAAGCATCTCCATCTCCATGTAGTACTGATAAAACGACATGGTTCCTTGTCTCAAGTCTGTCAACTTACCAAAAATTGAGCGCAAATAGTTAGTGGGCACAAAACGGTCATGCATGATGCGCTTCATCTCTCTCCATGATTGCACATGCACCTCATGGTCGTCCCGTCTATTTTGCACAATAGCATCCCACCAACACAATGCATATACATCGAATTCTGATGCTACAAGTTTTACCTTCTTATCTTCTGTATACTCATGCTAACGCCACAATTTCTCAATCTTCAACTCCCATGTGAGATGATCTTCAGGATCAAGCAAACCATCAAACTTGGTAATTGAGAATTCGGGCTTACCCAGACCATCGTCAGGGACTTGGGGTATACGTAAGCACGCCCAATTGGAGCAAAGCCATGTCCATGAATAGGAGGAGTAGCACGGCCATGGCGAACCTAATTTGTATGTTGACCATCGCCGGCATTACTTGCTTCCTCATCTTCATGGGCATCATCATATGGTTGTTGCTGCCTTTGTCCAATTGCTATTGTCAGAGCATCAATAGAGCGTTATAAAGTTGTGACATTGGTGTTGATGGCTGTTACTTGTGTCTATATGGTAGCGACTTCCTCAACATTTTCTTCCAAAGTCACTTGCACATCCTGAATATTCTTGTCAATGGCATATGTTGTGTGGTTGAACACACGTGTCAAATGGGACTTCAATGCTTCATATTCCCGCCAGTTGACAAGCTCCTCATCCTTCTTTTTCTGCATAACAAGATCATAACTAGTAGACATGATTAGTAGATTAGTGCAAAAAGCAAAATCGATATGGTGGAACACTCACAACTCACTCCAACTGACAAGACAGCAGATCTTACCATTCCAAAGTGAATAGAGATGTTGTACCAATTCAAAATCAGCAACTAATGCACTGATGTGATCAAGTGAATATCAAGGGTATGGAGAACGATCATAGGGCACACAGGTTATTTATAGTGGAGCTGTAGGTATGGAATCCTAACTACACCGCAAATAAGTCCTAGTGCTGATCATTATGATAACCCAAGAAACACACACGGTGGAGATAAGCATGGCAAAGCAACTTATGAACATGAATATGATCAACTAGGCCTCCAATTTATGATTGCTTAAACAAGAGAGACACTAGTAATAGCTTAAAATAAACAGGCACAAGATTGCTTAATCTACGAGGGATATGATCAACTAGGCCTCCAATTTATGCACACTTTGATATTTCTTTTTGTCACGCTTGTAGCTTTTTTCTCTTTTTTCTTTTTTTACTGAATCTCTCTTCCTTTTCTGTTTTTATTTTTATTTTTCAACTATCTGACTCAATGCAAAACGAATGCAGCAACTTTTGAACAAACTGAGGTGGATAGTCCGGTGAGTATAGGCAATAAAACAATCAACTCCGGTTGCACCGTATAATCCGGGTTGTATGAGCCCGGATAGTCCGGTTTTCGCATGTCGAATTTTTCTGCACTTCAAAACCCTAATGAGCATCCTGTCGGAGCAAAGCAACTATTCTCGGGGCTATGTTCCTAGGCACGTATGTTGTAGATAGGTTATGTCTATGGTATGAAAACAAAGGGACGCTATGTGGACTCAGAAAAGTAGATGGAAAACTTGCGAAAAACGGTTATGGTGGACTCGGCGGAAAAAACAAGATCAAACCCTAAACTTAAACACAAACGAAAACTAGACTCCTAAGAGAAAAACTTGCAGATCGGATCTACGAGAAGACACGACTAGCAACTAAAACTTGAAAAATGATGCAATCTAGGCTAGGGCAAATCTTTTTGTATGGATTTTTCTTTATAGGACTAAAACAAGAACTAATCTATGGATGGTTTTGTGGATGATCATCGAGTAAACAAGGAAATCTGATACCAAGATGATATGGGGTGGCCCGATCTTCTTAGCAAGCACTTGTCGATGATGATTGTGGATGATAGATAACTAGCCTGTAGCTATGAACTCTCCCGCTTGGACCCTGATGCCAATGCAAAAGGTCTCGAACCCTATGGGATATTCACAACACCACGCTCTTGCGCACGTAGCCGTCAACCACGAACGGTAGTTTGCAATCCACTAATTCACAATGGAACAACAGATCACACTCAATTGTAGTAGATAATTAGATCATAGGGTAATTCTAGAGGTTCTTAATAAGAAACAACTCCAAAATAGTTTTAACGTGGTCTAACCCTAACTATGGGGACGTCCCAGGGCTTATAAGGGCGGCTGGGGAGGCCAGAAACCAAAACTAAGACGCAAACGACTCAAACTGATACATCCTACTCGGACCCAATTTCTGTCAGGGCGGACAATCCGGTTGATATAGGACGGACAGTCCGGTGGGGCGGACACTCCAGTTCATATAGGCCGAACAGTCTAGTCCAGCCGGAAACTTTGAAGTTTTTGGGTCGTGTCCGGGTAGTGTCCAATCTAGGACACAATACATCCACACCTCGGGGCTTCTTGGGGGGTGGGACAGTCCTGGTGGACTGGCCGGACACTCCGGTCTTGGCTGTGAATTTGTCCTCCTTCTTGGTGATCTTCCCTCGCGTCTTCCTCCTACTCCTCCCTCGCGCATCGTTGGGCGACATGTTGTGCTCCATGTGCTTCAGCTCCTCGCTCCTTTCTACGCCTTCTTCTCCAATATACTTGATCATACAATAGCACAATGACTTAGTGTCACATCCCAAAATTTTCCAAATTTTGTAATGTGAAAAATAAATAAACAAAATAAATAATTGTTGAAATTAGGGTGAAAAGAAACTTTTTGTTTTGAAATGAATTCATCAAAACCCATCTTGAACAAACTTGGAATAAAATCCAACTAAATTCAAATCAAGTGAAATACATTCTTCATAAATGCATCTTGAAATTTAAACACTTGGAAAATAAACCAAAACCTCTAAGACCCTAATGGAAGATAAACATTTCCAAATTATCTCAAGGACTAAGGAGTTGATCCATATAAAAATTTATCAACAAACATTTATAAATGATCAAGATTGATAAATTAAAAATATTATAAAACCATAGAAATTGATTTCACTTAATTTGGAGCCATAGATAAAATCTTATGAATTTAGTAAGATAAGGAAATTGAATTTCCAAAGCTAATAAAGCACATATCTAAAAATCCATACCAAATGGTGAGCAAACAATCCTAAAGATATTTAGAAGGATAAACAAATATAAAATAAGATTTTACAAATTGGAATCACCAACTTTGGGTCTATAAATAAAAAGATATGGATTTTATAAGATAAAGAAAGAAATATTAAATGAGGAGTATTTTAAAAGCCAAATAAAATCTTAACCAAATCCATAAATGGAATAATAATAATCCAAATCCAAATAAAATAAAAGGATAGAGAATTTTTAAATAAAATAAAATGGCATTAACCAAATTCTATTCCTATTTGAATAAAGACAAAATTACCCAAATTAAATGATTAAAATCATATTAAAATATTTTCAATAATTCAAAGTGAAATTATTTTGAATAAATAAAACCTACTGAAAAAGGTTTGGTAAAAATTTAGAATTCAAATAGAGTTTGGAAACATTAATAAAATCCTATTTGAATTAAAACAAGGGACTATTTTAAATAATTAATATACCCTAAAAGGAATAAAAGAAATATTCTAAATTTGACTTTAGAATGTGTTAATAAATAGTATTAAAATATACACAAAATTTGGCAAAGGTTTGAATTCAATTAGTGTTTGAAATATTGAATAGAAATCAAAACAGGATAATAGAAAAGGAAAAAAGAAAAATAAATAGAACAAAAAAACGGAAGAACCCAGCCCAGCCCAACTAACCTATCTGGCCCAGCATCTAGCCCACTCCCTCTCCCACAGGAAAACGGTTCACACCTGCGAACTTACTCGCACAGTCACTGACTGCTGGCCCCCACCACTCCTCTCTCTCTCTCGCTGATGCCCAGACCCCACCTCCTAGTCTTCTTCCTCACCCACCGCGGTGACCACGCCCCCTCCCCGCCGTTACCGGTAGTTGCAGAATCGATTCATTGCGAGTTATTGGCTCAGTTAATCACACCCGCGACCACGCTCGTTTAACCACCTCCCTCTCCCCTCCATTTTCCCTTAGACACTGCTTCAAGAGAGCCCCCAGGACGTCCCCAATTCCACTTGCACCGTCGCTGCCTCCGACGAGCATCCGCGACGATTCCGGCGAACCCAGACCGCGCCTTGACCCCTCGACCACTCGAGCCTGCTCCTCTCTCCCGTGTGCACCTGCCAGCACCCTTAGTTCACTCGTGCGCGCCCCAGAACCTTGGCAACGATGACAGCCGAGCGTCGCTGTCCACTGCCTCGACTCCGGCGAGTCTCCCTGGTGAGCACAGACCCCCCTTGCCCTCCTTTTGGTGCTCACTTGTCTGTAACTCGTGTACAAAGCTAACAGTACCCTCCGTTTGTCTTCCCGTGCTTTGTAGCCTCGCCATCGATAACACCAGAGCGAGACCGTCGATAGAGACAACTCCAACGAGCGATTAAGGTCGACACCGTGCGCCCCTGGCCTGCCCACGACGACCTTGAGCTTCACCACACCTTTGATATATTGGTAATCCCTTCCCCTCTCTCTAGCCTCCTGTATCGCCGACAACCTTGCTTGCCGAGCGCGCCGCCGCCACTCGCCTCCGCTAGTGCCGCCACTTGATGGCCAGTAGATGTGAACCGTAGGATCTCGATCTAAGGGATGCGATAGAAAGTCAAGCGAAGGGGTAAGTTAGCCTCTGCACCATGCGATTTAAGTTAGATCCAATAGCCCACGTGCTCGATCCAGACAAAGCGGTACAGACCAATTGCAATAAGACACGTGGCCTGTAATTTGTTTTAAAAACAGAAACTTGTCTATTAGTTGTTTGGTTTTGTAAAAATCATAACTTTTGATCCACACGTCCAAATTTTGCAAATTTTATATCAATGGAATTAGAAAAACAAACTCTATCCAACCATGCACTTTGTTTAGTAAATTTATTCCGTTAAATTGGTTATTTTTACAGAATCTTGTATAGGCATATTTTGTGTATGAAATTTATTCTAGAAATGTTTTTAGGATAAAATATTTTACAAATGGTTTGTTTTGAACCTACTAACCATATAAAACAACTTGTGGAATTAAAAGTGTATTTTGTGAAGTTAAAAAATGAATCTTTGTATTGAAACATTTCTAGTCAAATAAAAATATTGTTTATATGTTAAAAATGCTTTTTGGAGAAAAACCTTTGGGAAATGATTTGAATTAAACTCTCTGACCCTAAAAACAAAGTTTATGATTTAAAACTATATTTGGTGAACCCTATAAAAATTATTACTTTACTAAAGGCATTTCCAACAACATAAAATATTGTTTTGGTATAAAAATGGTTATAGGTAAAACCTTTTGCAAATAGGTTCAATATTGAACACTTGACCATAAAACACTAACATTTGTGTTTAAAAATGTATTTGTCAAACACTAGAAGATATTACTTTGGTTTGAACCACTTCTAGCAAAACAAAAAAGATTTAAAGTGGCCATTTTTCACTAACTTAATATCAAATGGTTTTACCACTTTTGTAAATGAAAAATAGGTGTTTTCAAAAGTTTATAACCTATTAGAAACCACTTTTCCAAATAAAACAATCTTTGGCATGCTTGCATGCATAGCTTTGTTTTATTATTCTATGTGATGATTGCTTGAATGGTAGATTGAATACTTGCTTGTTTGATTGAATTGTAGTGGAATTTTAAGAGTGTGAATATTGCAAGATCAAGGAGTGAACTTATAATCTCTACCAAAAAAAGGCAAGTGATGCTTCATACTTTTGTCCCATTATTTTCACTATGCATTAGTGATATTTCTAAGTAGGACTTGCATGGAGTTTTTGCTATGTATAAACTATGCCATGGGAAATCCTAGTAGATGAAGCCTTAGTAGAATTTTCCTAATTTAAGATTCCTACTACTATCATGCTTAGCCTAGCTAGTAGAAAACAAGGGTGGATTATATTCATGCTATGGAATATTTCTAATTCAATGACTTGTGTTTTGTTTAATAAAACAACTAAGTGAATGAATCACCTGGGTGGAATGGAAAGAATGATTTGTGTTGAGTGGTTACACAAGTCCAGTATGCTGGGGAAAACGTGGGCATCACCAAGTCCAGTATACTGGGTAAAACTTGGTATCTCACTTGTGGAATGCCACCCAGGAACAAAGAGATTTGAGATGTCAAATGTTGAGAAGCTTCAAGTGCATACACATGGCATTATGGGCTCTGCCTGGATCATATAGGTTGCAATAACTTAGCCAAATGGACAGTTGGTGGTAGGGGATGATAAGTTGGAATGCGTCCATTCTGGTCTAAGGGAAGGCTTCTGAAACATCTTGTCTTGGTGAAACCAAGTCTTGTCGGGAAGTGCACCACCTCTACAGAGTGTAAAATCTAAGTACTTAGCCATGTCCCTGGCAAAGGACTATTTGAGCATCAAGACATGGAAGCTACCAAGAATCTCCTCATCCCAATTTCTAAGTTAAAAACTTGTGGTTGAACAAGGGTGGAGGTTCACCAATTTCTATTGGTGGTTCCTTGGGTGATTTTGACAAACAATAACTTAGTGTTTTCAAATGATAAGGAAAATCTATTTTGAGCAAAGCAAGCCTAAGCTCCACTTAGCCAAATGCATATAGATGACAGACTCCACTATACTACCATAGTATCACTTGCCAATACAATTCAAATGTATTGACCCTTGTGGATGTAACTTATTATGTTGCAGGTTTGTTTGATGTTAGTAAAGTGTGTTGATTAGGATTACAAGGCTACAACCAACATGATTGCCTGTGGTAATTTGAAGATGAAGGACCCCATTTTATAGTTATTTCTGTTGCATTGTAATGATATAGCCACATGAGCTATGTAAGATGTAATGAATTATTTTATTCCTAGTTATAAAGTTGTACTATGACCTTTGTTTCCTGATATTACATCTTAACTGTGGATGCTAGCTATTGATCCAGGGACTAGCATTGTAAACACAGGGATTTGTACCTTATTAAAGGTTGGGACTTCTACAGATGGTATCAGAGCACTGTGTTGCCTGTAGGATTGTAATCCTAGGATTGGACAAAACCCCTTAGAAAAATAGGACTTGTATTTGTTCAAAACTTATTTACAAACAATCTTGTAAACTCTTTCCTCAACCATTTTGGTTTTGATTCTACATCTATTCCTTTTCAAACTTGATAGACAAAGCCTCAACATGAGCAAAGGACTTCACCAACTCAAATGAATTCAACTTTAACATCACCAATGACTTCAACTTTAGTTTCATCTAGGACTTCAACTTGGACATCACTAAGGACTACAAGTGAGACAAGAAATATTACTCAAGACTTGAAGACTAAGGAAACACAACTTAGAAGGAACCATCATCACCTTTGAAGGCTGTGACCAAGACACAAGAATTTTCTCAAGGAAACCATGATCTCATCCAAGAAGAAACAACAAAGAAGAATGGAATGATCTCAAGTGAAACCATATAGTTGGACCACCATATTAGTTTAGATCAAAACCACCAACTTATGTGGTGTAGCAAAAATATTTTGTTGCCTAAAAATGTGCTTGAACCTTGTTGTTTGAGTGAAATGTTTGTTGTGATTGCTTGCACATTGCTTGTGTGAATTGTTATGTGTGTGATTAGAATTCTTCCTATAGAAATCTTTTATATATTCTAATCCCAATCCAACCCAAACAGATGACTTCCTCAAGAGACTCCAACATCAAGAATGGTGACAACAACAATAACCAAGAGATGCACATGAGAGAACTCATAGTAACCCAAACCCAGTTAAAACAACTGACAAGTCAATTTTGGGCCAACAACAATGAGTTAGACCCAACCATGCAAAGGTTTATGGAAACCCAAACCCAATTGTTGGAAAGGGTGACAAATCAAATGATCAACATGGGAGACAACCCTTCCCAAGGAGTTTGTCACAACAATGATGTCAAGGATGATATTATAGAAGGAACTCAAGCTTGCAATATTTGTGGAGACATGGATCACACTTCCAAAGAGCATGAAAATCAATGCCCTAATTGTGAAGATAAACATCCAACTAATAAATTCCCTACATCTCAAGCTACATGCTTCCTATGTGAAGGAAATAATCATGTCCCTATCCAATGCCCCATCTATTCCATAGTTCAACAAAGTAAACAAGGTGGAGTGCATCAAGAGTTTGTAAACCCCCATGACAAAACAACTTCTACCAAGAAGGGTGAAGAAAAGGAAAATCTCAGCTTGCACCTCCATGCAATATGACTCACCTTGATGGACAAAAGAAGACACATATGTATTATCCAATAAAAAGATTAAGGAGACAAGGATACTTTCCCACCTTTGAGGTGAGATATGAAGAGCATGAACTAGAAGAACTCCTAGCTTTGGAGAAACCCAAGAAGAAGAAGGACAAAAGCCAAGTGCAGTGTTGCCATTGCAAAGAGATGGGACACTATGCCAATGAATTTCCACAGAAGAATAAGAAGTATAAGGAAATTAGCCAAGTGTAGTGCAACAACTGCAAAGAGCTAGGCCATTATGTATCAACTTGTCCACAGAAGATACGTGAAGAACTCAACCTTGTCACATGTTACAATTGTGGTAACCAAGGACATTATGCAAGCAATTGTCCAGAAAAGATGAAGTATAAGACCAACAATCCTATGAAGGATCTCAGCCTTGTCACATGTTTCAAGTGTGGAAACAAAGGACACTATGCAGATGTCTGCCCAGAGAAGATTCATCAAGACCCCAAGCAAGCCAAGATGTAATCTAGTTGGAAAATTTAAGGGTGGTAGTACCCTAGTTGCTTTGAGCCAACTTGTAACCCCTAGCCTCCCCAAATCTCGGGACGACATTTCTTTTAAGGGTGGTAGCCTGTCACATCCCAAAAATTTCCAAATTTTGTAATGTAAAAAATAAATAATTGTTGAAATTTAGGGTGAAAAGAAACTTTTTCTTTTGAAATGAATTCATCAAAACCCATCTTGAACAAACTTGGAATAAAATCCAACTAAATTCAAATCAAGTGAAATGCATTGTTCATAAATGCATCTTGAAATTTAAACACTTGGAAAATAAAGCAAAACCTCTAAGACCCTAATGGAAGATAAACATTTCCAAATTATCTCAAGGACTAAGGATTTGATCCATATAAAAATTTATCAACAAACATTTATAAATGGTCAAGATTGATAAATTAAAAATATTATAAAATCATAGAAATTGATTTCACTTAATTTGGAGCCATAGATAAAATCTTATGAATTTAGTAAGATAAGGAAATTGAATTTCCAAAGCTAATAAAGCACCTATCTAAAAATCCATACCAAATGGTGAGCAAACAATCCTAAAGATATTTAAAAAGATAAACAAATATTAAATAAGATTTTACAAATTGGAATCACCAACTTTGGGTCTATAAATAAAAAGATATGGATTTTATAAGATAAAGAAAGAAATATTAAATGAGGAGTATTTTAAAAGCCAAATTAAATCTTAACCAAATCCATAAATGGAATAATTATAATCCAAATCTAAATAAAATAAAAGGATAGAGAATTTTTAAATAAAATCAAATGGCATTAACCAAATTCTATTCCTATTTGAATAAAGACAAAATTGCCAAAATTAAATGATTAAAATCATATTAAAATATTTTAAATAATTCAAAGTGAAATTATTTTGAATAAATAAAACGTACTGAAAAAGGTTTGGTAAAAATTTAGAATTCAACTAGAGTTTGGAAACATTAATAAAATCCTATTTCAATTAAAACAAGGGCCTATTTTAGATAATTAATATACCCTAAAAGGAATAAAAGAAATATTCTAAATTTGACTTTACAATGTGTTAATAAACAGTATTAAAATATACACAAAATTTGGAAAAGGTTTGAATTCAATTAGTGTTTGAAATATTTGAATAGAAATCAAAACAGAATAATAGAAAAGGAAAAAGAAAAATAAACAGAATAAAAAAACAGAAGAACCCAGCCCAGCCCAACTAACCTATCTGGCCCAGCATCCAGCCCACTCCCTCTCCCGCAGGAAAACGGTTCACACCTGCGAACTTACCCGTACAGTCACTGACTGCTGGCCCCCACCACTCCTCTCTCTCTCTCGCTGACCCCCAGACCCCACCTCAAAGTCTTCTTTCTCACCCGCCGCGGTGACCACGCCCCCTCCTTGTCGTTACCGGCCGTTGTAGAATCGATTCATTGCGAGTTATTGGCTCAGTTAATTACACCCGCGACCAAGCTCGTTTAATCACCTCCCTCTCCCCTCCCTTTTCCCTCAGACACCGCTGCAAGAGATCCCCCAGGCCGTCCCCAATTCCACTTGCATCATCGCTGCCTCCGACGAGCATCCGCGACGATTCCGGCGAACCCAGACTGCGCCTTGCCCCCTCGACCACTCGAGCCTACTCCCCTCTCCCGTGCGCACCTGCCAACACCCTCAATTCACTCGTGCGCGCCCCAGAACCTCGGCAACGACGACAGCCGAGCGTCGCCGTCCACTGCCTCGACTCCGGTGAGTCTCCCTGGTGAGCACAGACCCCCCTTGCCCTCCTTTTGATGCTCACTTGTCTGTAACTCGCGTACGAAGCTAACAGTACCCTTCGTTTGTCTTCCGGTGCTTTGTAGCCTCGCCATGGATAACACCAGAGCGAGCCCGTCGACAGAGACAACTCCGGCGAGCGATTAAGGTCAACACCGTGCGCCCCTGGCCTCCCCACGACGACCTTGAGCTTCACCACACCTCTGCGATCTTGGTAAGCCCTTCCCCTCTCTCTCTAGCCTCTTGTATCGCCGGCAACCTCGCTTGCCGAGCGTGCCGCCGCCACTCGCCGTCGCCAGCGCCGCCACTCGACGGCCAGTAGATGTGAACCGTAGGATCTCGATCTAATGGATGCGATAGAAAGTCAAGCGAAGGGGTAAGTTAGCCTCTGCACCATGCAATTTAAGTTAGATCCAACAGCCCACGATGCTCGATCCAGACGAAGCGGTATAGACCAATTGCAACAAGACACGTGGCATGTAATTTGTTTTAAAAACAGAAACTTGTCTAATAGTTGTTTGGCTTTGTAAAATTCATCACTTTTGATCCACACGTCCAAATTTTGCAAATTTTATATCAATGGAATCAGCAAAAAAAAACTCTATCCAACCGTGCACTTTGTTTAGTAAATTTATTCTTTTAAATTGGTTGTTTTTACAGAAACTTGTATAGGCATATTTTGTGTATACAATTTATTCTAGAAATGTTTTTAGGATAAAATCTTTGAAAAATGGTTTGTTTTGAACCTACTGACCATATAAAACAACTTGTGGAATTAAAAGTGTATTTTCTGAAGTTAAAAAATGAATCTTTGTATTGAAACATTTCTAGTCAAATAAAAATATTGTTTATATGTTAAAAATGCTTTTTGGAGAAAAACCTTTGGGAAATGATTTGAATTAAACTCTCTGACCCTAAACACAAAGTTTATGATATAAAACTATATTTGGTGAACCCTATAAAAATTATTACTTTACTAAAGGCATTTCCAACAACATAAAATATTGTTTTGGTATACAAATGGTTATAGGTAAAACCTTTTGCAAATGGGTTCAATATTGAACACTTGACCATAAAACACTAACATTTGTGTTTAAAAATGTATTTGTCAAAAACTAGAAGATATTACTTTGGTTTGAACCACTTCTAGCAAAACAAAAATGATTTAAAGTGGCCATTTTTCACTAACTTAATATCAAATGGTTTTACCACTTTTGTAAATGAAAAATAGGTGTTTTCAAAAGTTTATAACCTATTAGAAACCACTTTTCCAAATAAAACAATCTTTGGCATGCTTGCATGCATAGCTTTGTTTTTATTATTCTATGTGATGATTGCTTGAATGGTAGATTGAATACTTGCTTGTTTGATTGAATTGTAGTGGAATTTGAAGAGTGTGAATATTGCAAGATCAAGGAGTGAACTTATAATCTCTACCAAAAAAAGGCAAGTGATGCTTCATACTTTTGTCCCATTATTTTCACTATGCATTAGTGATATTTCCAAGTAGGACTTGCATGGAATTTTTGCTATGTATAAACTATGCCATGGGAAATCCTAGTAGATGAAACCTTAGTAGAATTTTCATAATTTAAGATCCTACTACTATCATGCTTAGCCTAGCTAGTAGAAAACAAGGGTGGATTATATTCATGCTATGGAATATTTCTAAGTCAATGACTTGTGTTTTCTTTAATAAAACAACTAAGTGAATGAATCACCTGGGTGGAATGGAAAGAATGGTTTGTGTTGAGTGGTTACGCAAGTCCAGTATGCTGGGGAAAACTTGGGCATCACCAAGTCTAGTATACTAGGGAAAACTGGGTATCTCACTTGTGGAATGCCACCCAAAAACAAAGAGATTTGAGATGTCAAATGTTGAGCAGCTTCAAGTGCACCCACATGGAATTATGGGCTCTGCCTGGATCATATAGGTTGCAATAACTTAGCCAAATGGACAGTTGGTGGTAGGGGATGATAGGTTGGAACGCGTCCATTCTGGTCTAAGGGAAGGCTTTTGAAAGATCTTGTCTTGGTGAAACCAAGTCTTGTGGGGAAAGTGTACCACCTCTCTAGAGTGTAAAATCTAAGTACTTAGCCATGTCCCTGGCAAAGGACAATTTGAGCATCAAGACATGGAAGCTACCAAGAATCTCCTCATTCCAATTTCTAAGTTAAAAACTTGTGGTTGAACAAGGGTGGAGGTTCACCAATTTATATTGGTGGTTCCTTGGGTGATTTTGACAAACAAAAACTTAGTGTTTTCAAATGACAAGGAAAATCTATTTTGAGCAAAGCAAGCCTAAGCTCCACTTATCCAAATGCATATAGATGACAGACTCCACTATACTACCATAGTATCACTTGCCAATACAATTCAAATGTATTGACCCTTGTGGCTGTAACTTATTATGTTGCAGGTTTGTTTGATGTTAGTAAAGTGTGTTGATTAGGATTACAAGGCTACAACCAACATGATTGCCTGTGGTACTTTGAAGATGAAGGACCCCATGCTATAGTTATTTCTACTGCATTGTAATGATATAGCCAAATGAGCTATGTAAGATGTAATGAATTATTTTATTCCTGGTTATAAAGTTGTAATATGACCTTTGTTTCCTGATATTACATCTTAACTGTGGATGCTAGCTATTGATCCAGGGACTAGCATTGTAAACACAGGGATCTCTACCTTATTAAAGGTTGGGACCTCTACACTTAAGTAGTATAAAGTTGTCATTAATTAAAACATCATGCGCATTAAGAAACAAATTCACCTGTTGTTCTAGTTGTAATAGGTCCAATCCTAATCTCATTGGGATGAACCTTATTTGCAGCAACTAGAACATCTTCAGTAGTAGTTGGGGTAGGTGTAGTTGTAGGGATGTCCTCATCAGGAGATCTAGATCTACACTCCCACCAAGCCAAATCCCTTATTTGTGAAGGAATCATTGGGATCTAGATCTTGCAGAGTTTTGTGTTCTCCTCTTGTGTTCTTCCTCCATTATTCTCCCATTAAGCTTTTGTAGTTTTGTTTAACTTTGGGAGAGAAGGACTTGCCATTGCATTTGGTGCATATGTTTGAGTTCTCCTCGGAGATTCGGCGAGTTCAAGCTTGTGGGCTTGTTACTCTTGGGTTCTTGGAACCCTAGATGGTTGTGTGGTTGGGTTGTTGACTTCTTGTGATATTTTGTGGTATTGTAGCCTTTTGTGGCTTTGTTGTCCTTTTGTGGCGTTGTAGACTTTTATGGCTTTGTTGTTGGGAGACTCCAATTGAATTGTGGAGATAGCCCCAATATTGTACCGATTTTGGTGACCGCCCTCATGTGTCCCTTAGTGGATCGTGAGTAGACTTTGTGGCAAGCTCACGGGAGAATAGGGTGAGTCTTTTGTGGGGCCGATGAGTTGTGTGCCTTTGCATCCGAGGTGAGGCCTTGTGTGGTCTTGGGGGAGCATCAAGCCACCACACCTTGAGGTGATCCATCTATGGAATTCGGAGAGCATTGCGCCATCGCACCTCTCCAACAGAGACGTAGCTTCTTTGGAAGTGAACTTCGGGATAAAAATCTTCGTCTCTGTGTCCATCGGTTTTCTCCCAACCGAGCCCTTTACTTATGCACTTTACTTTGTGATAGCCATCATGCTTGAAGTATTTATATCTTGCTATCACCTTGTTACTTGTATTTCTTAGCATAGGTTGTTGGTGCACTTAGGTGAACATAGTGGTTAGGTTTTGTGATCAATAAATTAAACGTTAGTTTTATTCCGCATTTATTTGAGCCTAAACCGTAATAATTTTAAAATCTTATTCACCCCCTCTAGGTGACGTCCATTGCACTTTCATACTTGTTTTGGGTCTGGGAAAGCGTCGTGTCCAAGGCCCCGCCAACATATCGATGGGTGTAAGTTAAATGATATGGCAAAAAGATTGAAGTGTGTGTGGAAACTTTGGTGCACCCCTACATGTTTAAATCTTTTCGAAAAGCCATGTCCATGGTTATGGACGACTTCGAGCATAGTTTCTCGATCATATATAACTATAACTAAAGTTTACTATTATAATTTGACTTGTATGTGATATGACTAGTAAGTTGTATAACCACCATGGAAAGAATGAATAAAACTGACAATTGTGTGAGTTTCCTCGGAATGTCTTCCTCGTTTGGTCTCGAGGGGGAAATACCAGGATGAGTATGTTTGGTGTTAGAATCGGGTTGGTTCTGAATAGGTCTTTCTTATATCTCTTTGATAGCCGACAGTTGCATCAAGTCTCTATAGGCCTTTTAATGCATGTTGTGATGCCTCTTCAGTCCACCATACATTGGTTGTAGGCGAGAGCCGCCGAATTCTAAGTCTCGCTGTGTACTGGACTTAGTATTGACCGCTCTCTTTTTCTTTTGACCTTTGTCGGCACCCCCTTTTGTTGTATTAGTTTTGAGATCGACGTCATTATCAGGGTTACCCTTCCGCCTTGGCCTAGGCAGGGCTATTTTGCCATTGGTTATTTTTAGGGCTCTTAGCCCCATTTGCTTCTTATCCGTACTCAGATGTTGTATTGTTTTCAAGGTGATTTGGATCTGTGTATTGTATATATGTATTATTGACTCATGAAGTCGTTCTTGTATATATTTGTTCTCTTGGTTCCATCGTGGACTAATGTGTAATGGTATTACTTCGTTTCTACCCGCACAAAAGTGCCTGGTGGGCCTCTTTGAATCGTTTCTATGGGGGTTTGGAGGGAATCGCTAAAACTTTCATATGGCTGATTCGTGGGTGTTACAATCCAAAAAAAAATCCCCAAATTTGAGGGTGTTTTCTAGGATACCTATAGTTAGAAACCACCATTACCGGTTCGTAACTCAGGAAAAAATAGTATATGCTTGCACCACAAGATAAATACCAACCTCCCAGGAATGGCCATCCACCATGATGTAGCATGCGTGTAAATTGCCTCGGGGCCTAGTGCGCACTCAATTCTTGCACCTCCTTTGCAAAATCGTCGGTTTTTTAGAGACGGTAAATGGAAACTCTAGATTTCTTCATAGAACACTAAAATATCTAGTTGGAGAAGTTTCTTAGAATGCCGAGAGGGAGCTTGATAGGGCAAAGGTGTCCGATCTTTTGATGAGATGATGATAGTGGATTTGGGTGGAGTTTGGACTTGACGATCTGACTACACGTTCGAGCATGAGCGCCAATGCAATTGCTAGGCCAATCTCTTGGAGGTTACCGATCTTGTAGAAGCACGATCAGCCTGACCAACGAGGGTCTTAATTCCTACCTGAAATCGAGAACAAGTGAGAACTAATATTGCAATAAAGATATTGCGGATGAACATGAAAGCTTTATTGAAAAGGTGGGATCCTGTATAAGTGCAAAGTACATGAGGTGATGCAACCCAACACATGGCATTCACCATTGGTCCACATCATGCTACATCAAACATACCCACAAAGGTGAATTCGTTCCATACATCGCCCTCCACTTTGAAGACCATACATCTGACAACTTGAAATCTTCTCCTCTTGTTCTCTCAATTACCTTGACGTGTTTCATGTTCGTCATCACAAAGTTGTTTTTGAAAACACGCCATCCATGAGTTGAGCATGAGATATGAAGTGTTGTTTAGTGTGTTCCCATCTTATCCTTAGTGTGACCATGTTACCTTCTCTCTCTTCCTATCTTAGGAATCTCGGGTCGAGATCCTCGTAAGGGGGGTAGAGCTGTAACACCCCAATTTTAGTCAAATAGTAATTAGGATTTGTTTGTGCCTTCATGAGCATCATATTTAAAAATTCATGTAAGCAAAGAAAAAATAGAACCCTAAACCCTAATTTCTTCCTCCCTTTGAAAACTTATTCAAAATGGTGGTTTTGAAAATATTTGACAAATCCAAATGTTTGGAGCCCAAATGGATTACAAGGGCCTCTTAGTGTTTTCATATATTTTATAAAATCCTCTGGTATTTTAAAATTATTCCAAAAAAGTGTTGAAATTGAAAATACAAACAGAAAATAGAAAACAGAAATGGAAAAACGTTCCTGCTAAAAAAATCAGCCGAGCTAAACTGGCCGAAGCCCAGCTACCCTTCCTTTCCCTGCCGCTCGGTGCGCCACAGCGTGGCACACCTCGGCCCGGCCAGCCCGTACCCCTTTGCCATCCTTCTTATTTATTCCTCATCATGTTGAGGCCAACCAACTCGGTGGCGACGCTGCCGCTGTCCGCCTGCGCGCTGTGATCCGTGCTGACGTCCGCCTCCCTAGGGAGAGGATAAGACCACTCTGAGACGTGCTTCTCTTCCCTGCCTCCCTCTCACTCTCCCCTAGCACCCTCCTCCTCGCTCTCTGTTGTGAGCCGCACCCTATCTCACTGGCAGCCGTGTCGCGCCGCTGTCTCTGACCGTCCCGTGTCTAGCCGAGGATTCTGGAAGAACCGCCTCGCCGCCCTCTACTCCCCTGCCAAAGGAATCGAGGAGTGGAGCCTCGAATCGAGCTTGCCGACCGCCCCTTACCTGCCTTTGTCCAAGCGCCGCTGTCGACATCTTCATTGCTCCCAATCTCTCCTGTCCTTCCCAAGCCATCCATCAGCACCAGGGTGAGCATACGGTGCTTAGGCACCCCTCCGAACCCCCCTCTCGCTTTGTGCCTCGCCCGTGTTGTAGCTTGTCGTGCGCCGCCGCTAGACATGTTTGCTGGTGAAGCTCCGGTGACCCAAAAGGGGTGGCTCCGCCTCTAGGTGGTTTTCTTAGAACATGCGAGTTGAACACGCTTAGTCTCGCAGCCCTGCGTGCACACAGTCGCCGGCCCCGTTGCCGATCTATAGACCACCACCGTGATGGCGTAAGCATGACGTGAGCGAGCGTGGGTCAGCTCTGGTCAAACCAGGGTGGGTCTCGTTCCTGCCCGCGTGGTAGCTGAGGTGGCTCGGGGCCCTCTGTCAGCTACTGTGGCTAGGGGTTGCCCTGGTGTAAAAAGTAATCGCCTTTTGTTTTAAATTCCAGAAATTGTTATAAACTTGTAAAATTCTTATCTAATTATTTATATGTCATAAAAATACAAATAATTTATCAAAATGTTCAGAAAAATGATATCTACCTACTTAAGCTATAATCATGCATTGTTCAACAACTTCCATGACAAGTTTAAATAGAAGAACATAGTAACCTCTCATAGGTGATTCCGAGGTTTTCCTGAATTAGGGTTTATACCCCTCGGAACCCCAATTAAATTGTCGAGCATGCCTTAGGGTTACATTGCAGTACTAATAAACTTGTCATTTCATCATCCTTGATTGAGCATTGCATCGATGCCATGTGATGATTGTTTCATTTCTTTCTAGTATTTGGTTCTTCCCTGTTAGAATACGATACCGAGATCGAGATTGAGATCAAAGACCGAGGTCAACACTGTAGAAGATCGAAGAACAATACTTGACCAACTATAATCAAGTCAAGCCCAAGGCTTCTGAAGATCTGCTTATTGGTTATCAACGGGCAAAGGCAAGAATAGCCCCACCATGATATAATCCTATGATTTCAAAAGCATTTCAATTCCTACCATGATGCATACGATTCTACTATGGTGTTTTTTCGATAAATAGAGTATCCTATCTATTGCATTACTCCCTTTGAGCTTATATTACCTAATCCACTGCTCCTAGCATAACTAGGGTTGTCTTCTGTGCACTTCTAGAGATTATATGTGTGTTTTGCTTTGCCATGCATAGCTGTCAGTGCTGGTTCATCCAGATGATGTATCAGACACAAATAATCTATTCTGATAGGAGATCGAGATATACTGATGAGGTGAGATCAGTGGTAAAGGTTAAACATGCTAAGGCTTGTATGGGAGGCCACGGTGGGATGTGGTTTTTGTAGTCCCATGCTCGCCACCACTAGGAATCGAGTTCTTGCCTTTGGAACCTGATATGGGGTGGCCCGATCTTCTCAGCAAGCACTTGTCGATGATGATGGTGGATGATAGATAACTAGCCTGTAGCTATGAACTCTCCGCTAGAACCCTGATGCCAATGTAACATGTCTCGAACACATTGGGATATTCACAACACCACGCTCTTGCGCATGTAGCCATTGACCATGAATGGTAGTTTGCAATCGACTAATTCCCAATGGAACAACAGATCACACTCAATTGCAATAGGTAATTTGATCACAGGGTAATTCCATAGGTTCTTAATAAGAAACAACTCCAAATATTTTTCACGTGGTCTAACCCTAACTATGGAGATGTCCCAGGGCTTATAAGGCCGGCTGGGGCGGCTAGAAACCGAAGCTAAGACGCAAATGACTCAAACTGATACAACCGACACAGACCAGGTCTCTTTCGGGGTGGACACTCTGGTTCATATGAGCCGGACAGTCCGGTGGGGCGGACACTCCGGTCCGTATGGGACGGATAGTCCGGTCTAGCCGGAAACATTGAAGTTTCCGGGTGGTGTCCGGGTAGTGTCCGATGTAGGACAAAGGACGTCCACACCTCGGGGCTTCACCAGGGGGTCGGACACTCCGGTAGGAGTGGGCCGGACACTATGGTCTTCACAGATGTTTTTGCTCTGGTCTTGATGATCTTGCCTCGCGCCTTCCTCCCGCTCCACCCTCGCGCATCCTTGGGCAATCATCATGTCGTGCTCCACGTGCTTCATCTCCTCGCTCCGTGCTTCGCCTTCTTATCCAATGTACTTGATCATAAAATAGCATAATGACTTAGGAAGTATAATGTTCTCATTAAGTAAAACATCAGGCTCATTAAGAACAAATTCACCTGTTGTTCTAGTAGCTTAGCACGAGATCTTGTAATAGGTCCAATACTAATCTCATTGGACTGAACCTTCTTTGCAGTGACTAGAACATCTTCAGTAGTAGTTGGGGTAGGTGTAATTGTAGGGATGTCCTCATCATCTCCCCCCTTCAAAAGGCGTCGACCTCGACGCTCCAAGGTCTTCTCCATCATATGGTGACAAATCACAATGTTGAAGTTGTTCCTAACTCCAGCAAACTCAGCAATAGGAATATCAATTGAGTAGGCGTTATCATTAATCTTGGTTAACACCTTGTAAGGACCAGCACCACGGGGCTTCAATTTGGATTGTCCAAGCTTGGGCAACCTATCCTTGCGCAGATGCAACCATACCATGTCTCCAGGCTTGAACAAAATCTCCTTTCTTGCTTGATTCCTTGCAGTAGCAATGTTCTTGCCTCTCTTCTCAATATCCTCTCGAGTCTTCTCATGTATTTTCTTCACATAATCAGCACGTTTTGATGCCTCCATATCAACTCTCTCATGTTATGGTAGATGCAACAAATCAAGTGGCGTCAATGGCTTGAAACCATACACCACCTCAAAATGACAAAGCTGAGTAGTAGAATGCACATCCCAGTTGTAAGCAAATTCGACATGTGGCAAACACTCTTCCCACTCCCATAGATTCTTCTTGATCATAGTCCTCAACAAATGTGACAATGTTCTATTCACCACCTCTGTCTTACCATCTTTTTGGGGATGACAAGTAGTACTGAACAACAACTTCATTCCAATCTTTCCCCATAAGGTCTTCCAAAAGTAGCTCATGAACTTCACATCACGGTCAGAAACAATCATCTTTGGTACTCCATGTAGTCTCACGATGTCCCTAAAAAACAGGTTAGCAATATGCGACGCATCGTCGCTTTTGTGCCAGGCAATAAAATGAGCCATCTTAGAGAATCTATCCACTACCACGAATATAGAATCATGACCTCTCCGAGTTTTGGGTAAACCTAGCACAAAGTCCATGCTAATATCTTCCCAAGGTGTAGTAGGTGTAGAGAGAGGTGTATACAAACCATGAGGGTTCAACTTTGATTTGGACTTATTGCATGTAATGCAGCGACTCACAAATTGATAGACGTCACGCCTCATCTTGGGCCAATAAAAGTGATCAGCTAGCATGAGCAATGTCTTCTCACGCCCAAAGTGACCCATCTAACCTCCAGCATGTGATTACTGCACTAAAAGCAAACGCAAAGATGATTATGGAATGCATAGTTTGTTAGTTCTAAACAAATAGCCATCATGTATATGATACTTATCCTAGGCATTTTTCAAAGCACGCAAACGATATGGTTCAGCAAAATCATGGTCAGTTGCATAAAGCGCAGAAATACTCTCTAATCCAGGAATTTTAACATCAAGATATGTCAATAACATGTTCTTCCTAGATAATGCATCAACAACCACATTATCATTTCCTTTCTTATATTTAATGATGTTAGGAAATGACTCAATAAACTGAACCCATTTAGCTAAGCATCTATGCAAGTTTCATTGAGCTTTAAGATACTTCAATGCTTCATGATCAGAATGTATGATAAATTCTTTTAGCCACAAATAATGTTGCCAAACCTCAAGAACTCTAACAAGTGCATACAATTCTTTATCATAAATAGGATAATTCAGTCAGCACCAGCAAGTTTCTCGAAAAAATATGCTATAGGACGACCCTCTTGCATCAAAATGCCACCAATTCCTATACCACTAGCATCACACTCAACTTCAAATTGCTTTGAAAAATCAGGTAATGCAAGCAAAGGTGCAGTAGTAAGCAAACGTTTCATTGTATCAAATGCAATATCTTGGGTTGCGCCCCATACAAATGGCACACCTTTCTTATTCAATTCATTTAATGGTGCAGCAATAGTGCTAAAATCTTTCACAAAGAGCCTATAGAGACCAGCTAAGCCATGGAAACTACGCACTTGACTCACATTCATGGGAATAGGCCAATTCTGAATTGCTTCAATTTTAGATTGATCCACCTCTACCCCATGATTAGATACAACATATCCAAGAAATATGACCTTATATTCTACAAATGTGCACTTCTCAAGGTTAGCATATAATTGATTATCACACAACACTTGCAAAACTTATCTAAGATGATCACAATGTTCAGTTTCATTGCGGCTGTATTGAGTATATGATCAAAATAAAAAACCACAAAACGACCAATATATTCTCTCAAAACGTGATGCATTAATCTCATGAATGTACTAGGTGCATTAGTAGGACCAAAAGGCATAACTAACCACTCATACAAACCAAATTTTGTTTTAAAAGCATTTTTCCATTCACCCCCTTCTTTCATCCTAATTTGATGGTATCCACTATGCAAATCAATTTTAGAGAAAATAGCAGCACTACTCAGTTCATCTAACATATCCTCTAAGCGTGGAATAGGATGACGATATCGAATAGTGATGTTATTAATAACTCTATAATCGACACACAAGCGCCATCTACCATCTTTCTTAGGCACTAAAATAACAGGAACAACACAAGGGCTAAGAGAGACATGAATGTATCCTTTGTCGAGCAACGCTTGTACTTGATTATGTATTTCCTTAGTTTCTTCGGGGTTGGTTCGGTATGGTGCCCGGTTTGGTAATGTAGTGCCATGAATCAAATCAATTTGATGCTCAACGCCACGCATTGGAGGCAATCCAGCTGGCACATCTTCTGGAAACACATCACCAAAATCCTGCAAAACAGAAGATACACTAAGAGAAATAGGGGTCATGTCGTTAGAAACCAAAACCTCGCCCTTATACATGAGCACAAGTGGAATGCTGTAGGATCCTCACTAAATTCTCTCATGTCCTCTTTGGTGGCTAGTATTAATAGATTAGGCACTCTCTCAGTTTTCGTTATATCATTCTTTTGGGGCTCATTTACAACACTCATAGTTGCAACACTCTCTCGCTGAGGTGCATCTTGCAAGTTCACTTCAATCTTTTGACGAGACTCATTGACAATCTGCTGTGGTGTCATAGGCTGCAAATTGAATTTCTTGCCCTTAAACTCCAAATGATATGTATTAGCTTGGCCATTGTGTTGCACATGGCGATCATAAAGCCATGGCCACCCAATAGTAAATGGCACACAGTCATAGGAACCACATCAAAATCAATAGAATCCTTGTATGGCCCTATTTCAAAGTTCGCACGTACCATATGGTTTACCTTCATCTCACCACTTTCACTCAACCATTGTATGTAATATGGCTTGGGATGAGGTAAATATGTGAAATTCAGCTTGGCATGCAACTCCTTGCTTCCAAGATTTCTGCAGGTACCTCCATCAATAATCACTTCGCAAGCTTTGTTTGGGCCAACTAGAGCTTTTGTTTGGAACAAATTGCAGTGATGAGATTCAACAACGGGCTGCACACTAAGAATACGTGGAGAGACCACTATAGTAGGCGCATGCTCAGGAAAGGCATCCATACCTTCCTCCTCATAATCAGCGCCATGAACATTAGGGTCAGCATCATCTCCACTCTCATACTCACCTTGGTCATTAACAAAGATCACCTTGCGGTTTGGGAAATCCTTCTTGAAATGTCCCCTTCCTCCACAAGTATGGCACTCCACATCACGAGTACGAGCTGTTGACATATTGGAACCCGTTCTAGCAGCAGGAGCAGTAGGTTTCCTATCTTGGGAACCATAGGATGATTGAGGTGTAGGCTTGGAAGATGGTGTAGTAGTGTGACCAGCAACCGTATTAGGTGTAGGAACATGTGGTGGCGGTGTAGACCGTGCTGAAAAGCGTCTTGTGGAAGGGTTTCTTGCACGCGCCTTTGCCTCTTAAGCAAGCTGTGATTCGGCCTCCCTTGCATGATGCAGCAATTCATTCATAGTCTAATACCTATGATGACGAACAATGCTCTTGATTGGTAGCTTCAAATTATTAAGAAATCGCTGCATGGTCATCTCAAGAGATTCACGAACTCTAGCACGCTGCATAAGCATCTCCATCTCCATGTAGTACTAATCAATCGAGAAGGTTCATTGTCTCAAGTTTGTCAACTTATCAAAAACTGAGCGCAGGTAGTTGGTGGGTACAGAGCGTTCCTTCATGATACGCTTCATCTCTCGCCAAGTCATCACCGGAAGATCATTGGCATCCCTTATATTATGCATTTAAGATCCCTCCTTTATAAAGGAAAAGATCCATGTGATTGCAATGCTAGTCCCTGGATCAATGCTAGCATCCACAGTTTAAGATGAAGTACACAGAAACAAAGGTCATTATTACAAGTCATTCTAGAGACAAACATAGTCTTTTACAAACTCCATGGCCATAGGCCTAGTACAAGATTTCAAATATGTAATAAGATAAATAAGTCTTCATCTTCATGTGCCACAGGCAAGCATGTTGAGTGTAGACTCATAACCCCTAATCATCATCAGAATAACCTGCAACATCGCAAGTTACAGCCACAGTGGGTCAATACATTGGAATAGTATTGGCAAGTGATACCTTAGTAGAATATTGGTAGACTAAATACTATATGCTTTTTGGCTAAGTGTAGCTTAGGCTTGCTTTGCTCAAAATAGGTTTACCTATTAGTTGAAAACACTAAGTTTTTATTTGTCAAAATCTTTCCCAAGGAACCATCAATAGACATTGGGGAACCTTTACCCTTGTTCAACCACAAGTTTTTACTTAGAAATTGGGATGAGGAGATTCTTGATAGCTTTCATGTCTTGATGCTCAAGTTGTCCAATACTAGGGACATGGCTAAGTACTTAGATTCTTCCATCGGCGGAGGTTGTGCACTTTCCCCACAAGACTTGATTTTCACCAAGACATGACCTTTCAGAAGCCTTCCCTTAGACCAAATGGACGCGTTCAACCTATCATCCCACTACCACCAACTGTCCAAATGGCTAAGTTATTGCAACCTATGTGATCCAGGCAGAGCCCATATTGCCAAGTGGCTGCACTAGAAGCTTCTTAACATATGACATCTCAAATTCCTTTGTTCCTGGGTGGCAAACCACAAGTGAGATACACTAGGGTAGTCCATAGATATGGGCCCTGTGTAACCACTCAACATAACCCATTCACATCCATTCCACCCAGGTGTTTCATTCACTTAGTTGTTTTATTAAGCAAAACACAAGTCCAAAGACTTAGAAATATTTTCTCATAGCATGAATATATAACCACCCTTGGTTGCTACTAGCTAGGCTAAGCATGGCATTGATAATAATCTTAACTTAGAAATTTCTAGCAATTCTACAACTACTGTGAATTCCCAAGCATAGCATATAGACCAAAATATTCATGCAAGGCTAGTAAAATACTTCTAATGCATAGTTGAAAAACATAGGAATAAATCATGAGGCACCACTTGCCTTGGTAGTTTGGAGAGTAGCTACAATCCTCACAATCACAATCACTATTTGCACCAAAATCTACACATGAAATAATGGCACAAAATCACATACACAATTAATACAAGCAAAAATACATGAATGTATGCAATATGCCATGTGATGATTTTCTACACCAAACAAGACAAGTGCACTGTACTGAATCATAAACAAGTACAAAACAAGCTAAATAAACTTTATTTGAATTACAAAACATTTTCCAAATAATTACCATACTCAATTTATGCCTACAAATGATTCTGTGAAAACAATCATTTTAACAGAAGCAAAACATTAAACACATTGCATAAATGGAAAGTATTTTCTCTCCTGATTCCATTGATATACAATTTGTCAAATTTGGACGTGGGAATCAAAAGTTATGAATTATTCAAGTTTAAACATCTAATAGATCTAATTCCTGGTTTTTATTAAACAGACATGCCACGTGGCGTGATTTCATTGGACAAAAATGGTTCGTGTGGATCGTGTTTTGTGAGGCGTTGGATCTAACTGAATCGTGCGGCACAGATCGCTACTTACCCCTTTGACTATGTTCTATCGCGTTCGTCTAATCTACATCGCATGGCTCACAGCGACTGACCATCGAGTGGCGACGCTGGCGGCGGCGGGTGGCGGCAGCGTGCTCTGGCGGTGAAGTTGACGGAGTTACAGGAGGCGAGAGGGGTAGGGTAGAAGCTCACCAGAATCGCCGTGGCGAGGGGATGCTCGTCGTGTGCTCGGTTGGCGAAGGGGCGTACGGAGTCGATGTTGATTGCTCGTCGGAGATCGAGACATCATCGGTTGTTCTCGATTGGTGACGGAGACGATGTTCTGGGCCACGCTAAGATGAGAAAAGGGCGCCGTTAAATGCGTAGGGTGCTGGGGATCACACGTGTATCAAACAGAGGGAGAGGAGAAGCTAGGGCTTACGAGGAATGGTCGCTGGAGTTCTTGCAGACGGTGGCGGACCTCAGTCGATGACGCTGCCGAGGATACAGAGCATGCGCGGGCGAGAGGAAGGTACCCAGAGATGTGCCTGGTGATGGTGGGTGTGCTCGTGTGGTCGAGGAGGCGAGGGGCGACGGGGTTTGGCCGGAATCGTCGCCGGAAGGCGTCAGAGCAGAGGGAGGTTCTGAGAGAATTCCGAGCAGCCTGGTGGCTCCGGTGGGGTGGGGTTTGGGAGAAAAGGGGAATGGGAGAATGGTGCTTAAGTAGGCGTGGTCGTGGGCGAGATTTAATCGAGCATTCAACGGGATTGAAGCCGCAGAATTAAATAGGAAACGCCCGGAGGAAATTGGGGAAGAACTGGTTGCTGGGGGTGGAGACGATGACTGACGTGTGGGCCTCTGTTGTCAGTGAGAGAAAAAGAGAGGAGGTGGGGTCCCTGCGTCAGTGACTCTGTGGGTGTGGTTGCGAGTAAAAGAAAACGTTTCGCGGGAGGGGATAGTTGGGCTAGATGGGTTGAACTGGGCTGGGTTGTGCCAGATTGGCTGTTTTCTTTATTTTTTCCCACCTTTCACTTTTCTTTTTCTGTTTGATTTTCTAGAAATTATTTTCAACTCTAATTCAAATAAGTTTGATTTCAAATCTTCTCTAGATTTTTACACAGTGAACTTTGTACTGAACTGTGTGTCAAACACTTCTGTTTACTCAAACACACTTTGATCATTTGAAAAATAAAATAAAACCAAGCCTTAATGAGATATAAATAATAGGTATAAAATTGGTTTTATATTCATACTTTGTTTTGAAAACTATGCCCAAGCTTTGGAAAACACTTAAGTTTGAACTCAAAACATTTCTGAATAAAATAAGTACCTTTCTCATTAGAAGGTAGCAATAAGGCTATAGCATGCTTACATAAAATAATGAGCAACATATGCTCCTGTTTTTGAAATGGTTTTGAAAAAGAACCTTAAATGATCATGGATGCATGGATGATATGCATGAGTTTTGAAACATGATTTTAGGGATGTTACAAATCTTACCCCCTTAAGGTGAATCTCGCCCTCGAGATTCGGATTGGCTAGCAAATAGGTGAGGGTGGTCTTTCCGAAGATCATCTTCTCTTTCCTATGTTGCTTCTTCTTCGGAATGATGGTTCCATTGAACTTTGCAGAATTTAATAGTCTTAGTCCGAGTAAATCTTTCTACAGTCTCAAGAATCTTGATAGGTTTCTCCTCATAAGTGAGATCACTTTCCAATTGGACCTCCTCCAAAGGTATGGTATCCTTCAAAGAAGTCTCTTCCATTTCTGGATGGCACTTCTTAAGCTGACTCACATGAAACACATTGTAAACGGCAGACAATGATTCTGGCAGTTCAATCTCATAAGCTACTTCTCCTTTACGATTCAGAATCTTGAATGGTCCAACATATCTTGGGGCTAGTTTGCCTTTGACACCAAATCTCTTCACTCCACGAAGTGGTGACACTCTAAGATAAGCTCTATCACCTACTTCATAGGTGACTTCTCTACGCTTACGATTTGTGTAACTCTTCTGTCGGGACTGTGTTATCTTCAATCTGTCCTTAACTAGCTTGACTTTATCTTCAGCCTCTTTGATTAGTTCTGGTCCGAACAAGCTTCTTTCTCCCACACCATTCCATAGCAATGGGGTGGTACACTTTCTCCCATAGAGAAAATCAAATGGTGCCATCTCAATATTGGCTTGATAGCTGTTATTGTAAGAGAATTCTGCGTAAGGAAGACTTTCATCCCAACTGGCTCCATAGTCTAGGGAACATGCCCTCAACATATCTTCAAGAATCTGATTAGTCCTTTCTGTCTGTCCATCAGTTTGAGGATGAAAAGCAGTGCTGAATTCCAACCTTGTTCCCAATGACTCATGTAATTGCCTCCAAAAATGAGAAGTGAATTGAGTTCCCCTATCAGACACAATACTCTTGGGTACTCCATGTAGACATACAATTCTACTCATATAGATTTTGGCTAACTTAGCACTGGTGTAGGTTGTCTTCACATGTATGAAATGAGCCACTTTAGTTAGGAGATCCACGACTACCCAAATAGAATCATATCCTGACCTGGTCCTTAGCAATACGGTGATGAAATCCATACCAATCTTGTCCCACTTCCAATCAGGAATAGGTAGTGGTTGTAACAATCCTGCTGGTTTCTGATGTTCTGCTTTCACTCTACTACATACATCACACAAAGCAATATGTTCGGCGATGTCCTTCTTGAGATCATTCCACCAAAATCTTTCCTTCATATCCATGTACATTTTGGTGTTACCCGGATGAATGGAATATGCTGAGTTGTGTGCTTCTTGTAAAATTAGTTTCCGAAGTTACGGATCTTGTGGAACACAGATACGTTTTCCATGCCATAAAGTACCCTATTCGTCTTCATGGAATCCTTTGGCTTTTCCCTTGCCAATCTTTTCCTTAATCTCTTCAATTTCCTTATTTGTCTTCTGGGCTTCTTTGATCTTGTCCAACAAAGTGGGTTGAACATCCAAAGTCATGAGATGTCCCTCAGGCACAATCTCCAACCTGAGATTTCTGAATTGGGTACACAGATCATCTGGCAATTCTCCCTTAGTAAGGCCATTCACAAAGACCTTACGGCTTGGAGCATCCGCTACAACATTCGCTTTTCCGGGGTGGTATTGCAAACTCAAGTCATAGTCCTTGATGAGTTCTAGCCATCTTCTTTGTCTCATATTAATTTCTTTCTGGGTGAAGATATACTTCAAACTTTTGTGATCTGTGAACACTTCACATCGTTTTCCCAAAAGATAATGTCTCCATGTTTTGAGTGCATGGACAACAGAGGCTAACTCTAAATCATGAGTAGGGTAGTTTACTTCATGAGTTCTGAGTTGTCTCGAGGCATAAGCCACAACTTTCCCTTCTTGCATAAGTACTGCACCTAATCCATGATGAGATGCATCACAATATACTTGGAAATCTTTCTCCAAATCTGGCAAACATAAGACAGGTGTTGTCACTAGTCTCTTCTTCAATTCTTGGAAACTGAGTTCACATCCTTCAGACCAAGCAAATTTCTTGTCTTTCTTTAGTAACTCTGTCATAGGCTTAGCTACCTTGGAAAAATTCTCGATAAATCTTCTTTAGTATCCTGCCAAGCCAAGGAAACTATGAACCTCTTTCACTGACTTAGGAGATTCCCATTCAGTTACAGCTGAAACTTTAGCAGGATCAACTGCTACACCATCTCATGACACAATGTGTCCAAGAAAACCAACTTCATTTAACCAAAATTCACACTTGCTGAATTTGGCATACAGCTTATGCTCTCTAAGCTTTTCAAGTATCAAATGTAGATGTCCTTCATGCTCTTCTTTGCTCTTGGAATATATCAAAATGTCATCGATGAAAACGACAACAAACTTATCAAGGAACTGCATGAACACCTTGTTCATCATATTCATGAAGTATGCTGGTGCTTTGGTCAAACCAAATGGCATCACGGTATACTCATACAATCCATACCTTGTGGTTAAAGCTGTCTTAGGTGTGTCTTGTTCCCTTATCTTGAGCTGGAAATAACCTGACCGGAGATCAATCTTTGAGAACACACAAGCTCCTTCTAACTGACCAAACAAGTCATTGATTCTAGGCAAAGGGTATTTGTTCTTGATGGTCACCTCATTGAGTGAACGGTAATCTATGCATAACCTTTGACTTCTATCCGTCTTTTCCACAAACAAGACTAGTGCTCCCCAAGATGAAGAACTTGGTTGAATAAATCCTTTCTGCAACTGTTCTCCAAGTTGTTTCTTGAGTTATTTTAGTTCATCCACTGACATCTTGTATGGTCTTTTTGCTATAGGTCCAGATCCTGGTAGCAAATCGATGAGAAACTCTACATCTCTCTCTGGTGGCATTCCCGGCAATTTCTTCCGGAAACACATCCGGATACTCACTCACAATTGGCACACTGTCTATGCTAACCCCCTTAAGAGAATTTAGCTTATTCCTTTTCGATTCAAAGTTGGTATTGAATCTGATCCTTTTGTTTTCTGGAGTTGTGAGTGAGACAGTATGGTTGGCACAATCTATTACTCCCTTGTGCTTAGTAATCCAGTCCATTCCCAAAATAACATCCAATCCTTGGGAGTTTAGGATTATCAAGTTAACGGGAAACTTATACTTCCCAAACTCTATGACTAGATCATGACATCCTGAATTCACTATCATTTCTCCGCCAGGAGAACTTACTTTTATAGGACACCCAATAGTTTCTACCGGTAGTTCATTTATTTCAACAAATGCTCTTGATATGAAGGAATGAGATGCACCAGTATCAAAGAGAACAAATGCTGGAACAGAATTGAGTTTGAACTTACTAGCAACAACATCAGGTTCCTCATAGATTTCCTCCACATTGATATGGTTCACTTGTCCCTTTTGAAAAGGGTTGGGCTTGTTGGGTCCTTCAACTTTCTTTTCCGGGCATTCATTTGCATAATGCCCCATCTTCTTGCACTTGAAACATTCAACCTGACTAAGGATTGGATGTTATATCCACTGCCACTTCCACTTCCATTGTGGTGGCTCTTATATCCACCCTTGTGATTCTTGTACTTATCGTTGTCATGACTACGGTGGTGCTTGTTGTCATGATAACGGTTGTGGTTGTGGTGCTTGTTGAACTTCCCATGCTTTTGGGATCCAGAATTCCCACTGTCATCATAATGGGAACGCTTGTGAGACGATCCCGAGTTATGCTTGTCAGAGTGCTTTCTCTTCCTGCTTTCAACTTGTTTCATATTGCTCTCCAAGATGGCAGCCTTGTCACAAAGAGACTGATATGTGGGGACATAGGCCACAGCTAGCTTCCGGTTCAATTCATTGTTCAATCCCTCAAGGAACTTTTCTTTCCTCTTAGAATCGGTGTACCTTCATCCGGTGCATAACGCGCCAGATTTTTGAACTCCTCAATATACTCTGCCACGCTGCGGTGGCGCTGCTTCAAGTTATGGAACTCTTTCTTCTTCAAACTCATCACTCCGGATGAGATGTGAATGGTACGGAAACCATCTTCAAAGATAGCCCATGTCACATCCGCAATGGGAGTGGTTATCTGGAAGTTATCCCACCAAGTGGCTGCTGGTCATTCCAACAAGTGTGCTGCAAATCTGACCTTCTCTTCATCAGTACATCCAACAGTTACCAAATCCTTGTTCACAGAGCGTAGCCAATCATTGGCCACCATAGGATCAGTAGTTCCTGAGAACTTTGCTGGCCTCAGTCTTAAGAACCTGGTAAGCATGTCAAAATCCGGTGGGTTGTTCTGATTGTTGTTGTTGTTGTTATTACTGTTGTTGTTGTGATTCTGGATGAACGTGGTCATCATTTTCATCAACTGAGTCTGAGCTGTCATCATCTGCTGCATCTCAGGGGTGATGTTGTTGTTGTTGGGGTTGGGATTGGCACGTCGGGGAGGCATCTGTGGTTGTTCAATGGAGATAAGAATGAGATACCCATAGATGCTAACATGCACAATACATCACATAAACAATCACCAAACATGCATCATAATAATAAAAGTTCAACAACATAGACAACAAGTTCTGAAAAGTAAACACACCAATAGCAAGCCATCCACATGTTGGATGGTCATTGCGACTCAATAATCAAAGGCATGATCAATAAAGTTAAATGAGTAGTCATCACTACTCCTCTGCATCAACCTCCTCATCAACGAGTGTAAGACCTGCATTCTCCATAGCGGTCTTGTATTCCTCGACCTTGGTGGTCAAGGTCTCCACTTTGGCTTTGAGAGCCCTCTTATGTGCACGAAGCCTCTCAATCACACCTTGATGATTCTCGAGCTCGAAGTCCTTGGCCTCTAGTTCTGCAGTCATGTCTCGAATCCTCTTGTTCCTATCTTGGACTCTCTTCTCTTGACTCTTGAACTTTCTATCCTGACTCTCAAACTTGGCCTCCATTTCTTTGACTATCTCATCTTGCTCCGCGAAGATCTTGTCCTTCTCACGTAGCTGCACCTGGAGTTCGTCATTGCTGAGCATGACGTTGGTCCTATCAGTATCTATGTGTCTAAGAAGAACCTCTAAGTCCTGGAGGTATAGACGAATCAGCTCTGTTGTCTCTCTCGAAGCATCCTCGAAGTCAATGGCCTCACCATCCTCATCACGTCTACCGAAGGCGTGGAAGTGAGTACCTCTAATATCTCGAGAGTGTCTCCCTAGTAAACGTCCAAGCAAATCCTGCATGACTACCTCTAGGCCTCTCTCCTTGTCATCATGCATGAGCTTGAAGACGATTGCCTCCGTGGTAGGCTCAGTCTGGCGTCCTGGTTGATTAACCTTGAAGCCCCAAAGGTCTTTCCTCTCAAACTTGGTGAGGGGAAGCATCATGATGGTAGGAAGTGGGAGATTGAGCAAACTAGTGAGCTCAATAATACGAGTGCCAAAATGAGTTCCCTTGAACTCTTCAGCCGTGCTGATGGTAACATTAGGCATCTATTTAATAAGATAGGAAAAGTTAGAATCAACATACATAGAGATGAATCACAAGACAAGGCATCACATGCATATCTTTGGAAATCAAAACACACAAGTCATGGCATATATATAACCATTACAAGCTTCCAAGGTTCAACTTATTTTAAACAACATTTGGAAATAAAATGAAAGTGGTGGTCCAACTAACGAAGTATGTTACAATTCCATCTCACTTGCCAAGTTGGCTAACAGGGCATCCCTAGAGGCAATCTGTCTATCTAGATCACATGACTCCATTGCTAAGTGTATGATGTCTTTCCTTAAACTTTGGTTGGTAGCCTCTAACTCTTGGGTATGCTTCTTTTCTTCCCTAAGGTCATTCTGGGTGTTGAGCATTCCGCACTTGATTCTATCACCAAGTTCTTTGATGGCCTTCCAAGCTGCATCCCTTGTTGAATCAAAGAATGTAGTGTGCATCACTGAGTTGGTGACCATGCAGAATCCTGAGTCCTTGTGGTTGTCTTCCTTGTTTTTATACAATTGAAGTTGCACCCACCAGTACTCAACTCCTTCATCCATCACAGGAAAACCTTTGTACACAGCTGCACCTTGTATTCCCATGGCAACCATGAGGTCCTTGAGAGCCTTGGGGAATTCTGTCTCACACTCCAAAGTCATAGTCATGAGTGGTCCCTTCCTCACGGATTCGTTGATGGAGTTCATCTACAAATAGAGATGAGAAATAAGATTAGAAAAGTTTACGAGAAGAAAAGACAAGTGTGGAGGTTTGTTAAATTTTTTCCTTAGTGGATTCCAATCCTAGGGTCATAATCCTACAGGAAACACAGTGCTCTGATACCATCTGTAAGATCCCTCCTTTATAAAGGAAAAGATCCCTGTGATTGCAATGCTAGTCCCTAGATCAATGCTAGAATCCATAGTTTAAGATGAAGTACACAGAAACAAAGGTCATTATTACAAGTCATTCCAGAGACAAACATAGTCTTTTACAAACTCCATGGCCCTAGGCCTAGTACAAGAGTTCAAATATGTAATAAGATAAATAAGTCTTCATCTTCATGTGCCACAGGCAAGCATGTTGAGTGTAGACTCATAACCCCTAATAATCATCAGAATAACCTGCAACATCACAAGTTACAGCCACAGTGGGTCAATACATTGGAATAGTATTGGCCAGTGATACCTTAGTAGAATATTGGTAGACTAAATACTATATGCTTTTTGGCTAAGTGTAGCTTAGGCTTGCTTTGCTCAAAATAGGTTTACCTATTAGTTGAAAACACTAAGTTTTTAATTGTCAAAATCTTTCCCAAGGAACCATCAATAGACATTGGGGAACCTTTACCCTTGTTCAACCACAAGTTTTTACTTAGAAATTGGGATGAGGAGATTATTGATAGCTTCCATGTCTTGATGCTCAAGTTGTCCAATACCAGGGACATGGATAAGTACTTAGATTCTTCCATCTGCAGAGGTTGTGCACTTTCCCCACAAGACTTTATTTTCACCAAGACAGGACCTTTCAGAAGCCTTCCCTTAGACCAAATGGACGCGTTCCAACCTATCATCCCACTACCACCAACTATCCAAATGGCTAAGTTATTGCAACCTATGTGATCCAGGTAGAGCCCATATTGCCAAGTGGCTGCACTAGAAGCTTCTTAACATATGGCATCTCAAATCCCTTTGTTCCTGGGCGGCAAACCACAAGTGAGATACACTAGGGTAGTCCATAGATATGGGCCTTGTGTAACCACTCAACATAACCCATTCACATCCATTCCACCCAGGTGTTTCATTCACTTAGTTGTTTTATTAAGCAAAACACAAGTCCAAAGACTTAGAAATATTTTCTCATAGCATGAATATATAACCACCCTTGGTTGCTACTAGCTAGGCTAAGCATGGCATTGATAATAATCTTAACTTAGAAATTTCTAGCAATTCTACAACTACTGTGATTTCCCAAGCATAGCATATAGACCAAAATATTCATGCAAGGCTAGTAAAATACTTCTAATGCATAGTTGAAAAACATAGGAATAAATCATGAAGCACCACTTGCCTTGGTAGTTTGGAGAGTAGCTACAATCCTCACAATCACAATCACTATTTGCACCAAAATCTACACATAAAATAATGGCACAAAATCACATACACAATTAATACAAGCAAAAATACATGAATGTATGCAATATGCCATGTGATGATTTTCTACACCAAACAAGACAAGTGCATTGTACTGAATCATAAACAAGTACAAAACAAGCTAAATAAACTTATTTGAATTACAAAACATTTTCCAAATAATTACCATACTCAATTTATGCCTACAAATGATTCTGTGAAAAAAATAATTTTAACAGAAGCAAAACATTAAACACATTGCATAAATGGAAAGGATTTTCTCTCCTGATTCCATTTATATAAAATTTGTCAAATTTGGACGTGGGAATCAAAACTTATGAATTATTCAAGTTTAAACATCTAATAGATCTAATTCCTGGTTTTTATTAAACAGACAGGCCACATGGCATGATTTCATTGGACAAAAATGGTTCCGTGGATCGCGTGCTGTGAGGAGTTGGATCTAACTGAATCGTGCGGCATAGATCGCTACTTACCCCTTCGACTATGTTCTATCGCGTTCGTCCGATCTACATCGCACGACTCACAACGACTGACCATCGAGTGGCGGCGCTGGCGGCAGCGGGTGGCGACGGCGTGCTCTGGCGGTGAAGTTGACGGAGTTACAAGAGGCGAGAGGGGTAGGGGAGAAGCTCACCAGAATCGCCGTGGCGAGGGGATGCTCGTCGTGTGCTCGGTTGGCGAAGGGGCGTACAGAGTCGATGTTGATTGCTCGTCGGAGATCGAGACGGCGTCGGTTGTTCTCGGTTGGCGACGGAGACGATGTTCTGGGCCACGCTAAGACGAGAAAAGGGTGCCGTTAAGTGCGTAGGATGCTGGGGATCACACGCGTATCAAACAAAGGGAGAGGAGAAGCTGGGGCTTACGGGGAATGGTCACCGGAGTTCGAGCAGATGGTGGCGGAGCTCAGTCGATGACGCTGCCGAGGATACAGAGCATGCGCGGGCGAGAGGAAGGTACTGAGAGATGCGCCTGGTGATGGTGGGTGTGCTCGTGTGGTCGAGGAGGCGAGGGGCGACGAGGTTTGGCCGGAATCGTCGCCGGAAGGCGTCAGAGCAGAGGGAGGTTCTGAGAGAATTCCGAGCAGCCTGGTGGCTCCGGTGGGGTGGGGTTTGGGAGAAAAGGGGAAGGGGAGCATGGTGCTTAAGTAGGCGTAGTCGTGGGCAAGATTTAATCGAGCATTCAATGGAATTGAAGTCGCGGAATTAAACAGGAAACGCCCGGAGGAAATTGGGGAAGAACTGGTCGCTGGGGGTGGAGACGATGACTGACGTGTGGGCCTCTGTTGTCAGCGAGAGAAAAAGAGAGGAGGTGGGGTCCCTGCGTCAGTGACTCTGTGGGTGTGGTTGCGAGTAAAATAAAACGTTTTGCGGGAGGGGATAGTTGGGCTAGATGGGTCGAACTGGGCTGGGTTGGGCCAGATTGGCTGTGTGCTTTATTTTTTTCCCACCTTTCACTTTTCTTTTTCTGTTTGATTTTCTAAAAATGATTTTCAACTCTAATTCAAATAAGTTTGATTTCAAATCTTCTCTAGATTTTTACAGAGTGAACTTTATACTCAAATGTGTGTCAAACACTTCTGTTTACTCAAACACACTTTGATCATTTGAAAAATAAAATAAAACCAAGCCTTAGTGAGATATAAATAATAGGCATAAAATTGGTTTTATATTCATACTTTGTTTTGAAAACTATGCCCAAGCTTTGGAAAACACTTATTTTGAACTCAAAACATTACTGAATAAAATAATTACCTTTCTCATTAGAAGGTAGCAATAAGGCTATAGCATGCTTACATAAAATAATGAGCAACATATGCTCCTGTTTTTGAAATGGTTTTGAAAAAGAACCCTAAATGATCATGGATGCATGGATGATATGCATGAGTTTTGAAACATGATTTTAGGGATGTTACAATGCACAAGGGCATCCCACCAACGCAAAGCATAACCATCAAATTCTGACGCTGCAAGCTTGACCTTCTTTTCTTCAGTGTACTCATACAAGTGCTAGAGCTTCTCAATCTTCAACTCCCATGTGAGGTAATCTTCAGGATCAATGGAACCATCAAATTTGGGAATTGAGAACTTGGGCTTGCCCAATCCATCATCAACCGGCTGGTGAGGTATACGCTGAGCAAGCCCAATTGGAGCAAAGCCACGTCCATGAACATGCTCAAGACAACGGCCATGGCCAACCTGATTTGGTTGTTGACCATCACCGGCATTACTTGCTTCTTCATCTTCATGGGCATCATCACATGGTTGTGGTTGCCTTTGTCCAATTGCTATTGTCAAAGCATCAATAGAACATTGCAAAGCTGTGACATTGGTGTTGATAGCTGTTACTTGTGTCTGTATGGTAGCGACTACCTCAAGATTTTCTTCGAAAGTCACTTTTACGTCCTGAATATTCTTGTCAATGGCATCTGTCGTGTGGTTGAACACACATGTCAAATGGGACTTTAATGCCTCATATTCCCGCCAGTTGACAAACTCGCCGTCCTTATTTTTCTGTGACACAACATCATCACTAGTAGACATGATTAGTAGATTAGTGCAAAAAGAAAATCGATATGGTGGAACACTCCCAACTCACTCCAACTGACAAGAAAGCAGATCTTATCATTCCAAAGTGAATAGAGATGCTTTACCAATTCGAAATAAAACAACTAATGCACTGATGTGATGAAGTGAATTCAAGGGTATGTAGAATGATCATAGGGCACACATGTTATTTATGGTGGAGCTTTAGGTATGGAATCCTAACTACACCGCAAACAAGTCCTAGTGCTGATCATTATGATAACCCAAGAAACACACACGATGGAGATAAGCGTGGCAAAGCAACTGATGAACAGGAATATTGCAATGCACAAGAGAGACGCTAGTAATAGCTCAAAATAAACAGGCACAAAGATTTCTCAATCTACAAGTGCTATGATCAACTAGGCCTCCAATAATGCACACTATGATATCTCTTTTGTCACGCTTGTTGCTCTTTTCTCTTTTTTTATACTGAATCTCTGTTCCTTTGCTATTTTTTTTATTTTTCAACTATATGACTAAAAGTAAAATGAATGCAGAAACTTCTAAACAAACTAGGCCGGATAGTCCGGTTTTCGCCTGTCGAAAATTTCTGCACTTCAAACCCTAATGAGAAGCTAGTCTCGTGGGTACGTTCCTAGGCACGGATGTTGTAGATAGGCTGTGTCTATGGTATGAAAACAAAGGTACGCTATGTCGACTCAAAAAATTAGATGGAAACTTGCGGAAAACGGTGATGGTGGATTCGACGGAATAATAAGAACAAACCCTAAACTTAAACACAAACGAAAACTAGACTCCTATGAGAAAAACCTGTAGCTCGGATCTACGAGAAGACACGACCAACAACTAAAACTTGAAAAACGATGCAATCTAGGCTAGGGCAAATATTTTTGTATGGTTTTTTCTGTATAGGACTAAAACAAGAACTAATCTATGGATGGATTTGTGGATGCTCACCAAGTAAACGAGGAAATATGATACCAAGATGATATGGGGTGGCCCGATATTCTCAGGAAGCACTTGTCGATGATGATGGTGGATGATAGATAACTAGCCTATAGCTATGAACTCTCCCGCTCAAACCCTGATGCCAATGCAACAGGTCTCGAACCCTGTGGGATATTCACAACATCACGCTGTTGTGCATGTAGACGTCGACCACGAACGGTAGTTTGCAATCCACTAATTCCCAATGGAACAACATATCACACTCAATTGCAGTAGGTAATTCGATCACAGGGTAATTTTACGAGGTTCTTAATAAGAAAAAACTCCAAAATAGTTTTAACATGGTCTAACCCTAACTATGGAGACGTCCCAGGGCTTATAAGGGTGGCCGGGGTGGCCAGAAACCGAAACTAAGATGCAAAGGACTCAAACTGATACAACCGACTCGGACCAGGTCTGTGTCGGGGCGGACACTCCGGTTCATATGAGCTAGACAGTCCGGTGGGGCGGACACTCCGGTCCGTATGGGCCGGACAGTCCGGTCCATCTGGAAACTTTGAAGTTTCTGGGGTGGTGTCCGGGTAGTTTCCGATGTAGGACACAGGACGGCCACACCTCGGGGCTTCTCCAGGGGCCGGACACTCTGGTTGGAGTGGGCCCGACACTCCGGTCTTCACAGATGTTTTTGCCATTGTCTTGATGATCTTCCCTCGCGCCTTCCTCCCGCTCCTCCCTCGCGCATCCTTGGGCGATCATCATGTTGTGCTCCACGTGCTTCATCTCCTCGCTCTGTGCTTCGCCTTCTTCTCTAATGTACCTGATCATACAATAGCATAATGACTTAGGTAGTATAAAGTTCTCATTAAGTAAAACATCAGGCTCATTAAGAAACAAATTCACCTGTTGTTCTAGTAGCTTAGCAGGAGCTCTTTTAATAGATCCAATTCTAATCTCGTTGGACTGAACCTTCTTTGGAGCAACTGGAACATCTTCAGTAGTAGTTTGGGTAGGTGTAATTCTAGGGATGTCCTCATCAGAACCGAGACGAGCGTACAACCACACGGGGCTTGGGAACCCCTCGATTGGCTAACTTGCCTAGTAGATTCCATTAGTCACATAGTTTGGGCATTCCATTCGACATGCATTCTGGATCTTCTCGAAGGCGGTGAAGGAAGTGCATTCATAACAGGTAGGGAAGCGTGGTCGGGGTTGCTTGGGGTAGATAGCGCCCCTGGTAAACCAACCTCTCCCCACATCTCTAGGGACCGGCTTCGGGATTTGACCTGTTACGGTGGAACCATCCTTAGGGCGTGACTCATGGTATCAGTGAAAGAAAGGTAAAGGTCATGGTTAACCACCCTCCGCCGGCCTTCCAAGGAAGAGGGCTAATGATCTGGCATTAAGAGTCGGTTGGTACGTGTGGGTAAAGTTGTACACCCCTGTAGGGTTAAATATTTTCGAAAATCCGTTTTCACGGTTATGAACGCTTGGTGACCGAATTCTAAGATCATAGAGAACACGAACCTAATCGTAAAACTTGGCAGATCAACGTGTGCATAAGGATGCTTCCTCATGGGTATGAGGGGGTGATCCTAGTTGGTAATGGTGATGACTTGGTGGATATCAAAGATGATGATCAATATTTCGGAGATGTCTCTCTCTTATCCCCTTTTAAAATATTCTGATTAGATGAGCCTCTTCTCTCTCTCTCTCTCTCTATCTCTTTCTCTCTATCTTGTTTTAGAAACAAAGATGGCTTTATGCAAAACAGCTCCACCAACCATAAGTCTTGTGGTGTACGCCCTTTACTCATGATTGCTTTGTTGATACTTTTGGCAGGGTAAGAGATACCCTGAATGCAAGTTTCGTATGACATCGACATCGACAAGTAGACTGGGGTTCCCGGCCGGCAGCCTGGAATCTATGGGTTGGGACGTCATCGTTATGCTTGAGGCCTCTTAGGCCATTTGTTAAGTTTTCTATACTTAATAGCATAATTTGCCTTCCGTTGTTTGATGTTTGTGGTCAGTGACCTCTTCTTGTAATATTTGTTTCTTTGCTCCATTATGAGCTTGCTGTAATAATTTTGTGTCGTAGGGTCACTGCTGTGTTACCGATTCTTCACTGGATATCCTCGAGCTCAAGGTTAAGCTTATGTCAAATAAAGGTCTGGGATTTGTTTAGCCGTGATCCTGAGGGTGTCACATTTCATGGAGGTTTAGAGCGAGATTATGCATCCCCTCCATAGTCCCTCCAAGTTCTTGGAAGTCTTGGTATGTAGCGAACTGGTTTGGTGGATGCTCCTCTTGATAAGGAACTTCTTGCTCCTCTTCTTGTATTCCTCATCCGGAATCTCCTCCTCGGGTTGATGTTGTTCAACCTGCACATAATATAGAAAACTTCCCTCGTCGATAGAGAAGAGACCATTAGGCAAAGGAGCGGGTAGAGACGCCCAGTTCCTGCAATATGCAAGTAAAAACCACCTCCTCTCCGAGTGAGCATACCACAAGCTTTTAAATTAGAGAAACCAACACGTCGCTCACCTAGCATTGGTTGCAACTCACCTAGGTCGATGCCTAGGGAAATGGAAAGCACGTTGATGATGCCTCCACCTGTGAGGGGTCCATGGCTTTGGGAGGACTGGTGCTCCAAATAGTGCACAAGAATTGTGCCCAATGTTGAGTGACAAGTTGTTGAAAGCAGCTTTTGCAAGGACCAAGAAGACGTCTTCATTGAGTCTTGGAAACTCATTTCGTACCTACAAGGTGTTAGCAATAACATAGAACAAATAGTGTATAGCAGGATGCTGAAAATTCTTCCCCCTATTGATTCTTAAAGTATAACTCATTCTATTGTAATAGTGATCTGGGAAGGGTCCATGTCAGTATAAGATGCACGGAGAGCATTGGCATCATTTTTTGGTAAACTAAGGCAATTGCCCCATTCATCAAGTGTTAATGTATAATTGTTGTTCATAAGTCAGAAATAAATAGTGTCCTCTCCTTGCCATGTTTTAACGGTGCTTTGCAATGAACTTAAAAAATAAAGAGTTAACCGGCGATAAGTAGGCACATCATGAAATACAAAGTTTTGCAGGCCAACCTATTGCAAAGTAAATTGAAGTCATTAGAAATACCGAGTTGGTTCAATATGCAGGGACGATCCCACTTGGTTGCCTTCACTTCTCGGTTCTTGATCTTATTGAAGCAATCACGTTGGAGCTCATTCCTGAACTGTATCCCCATTCGGTCTTGGGCTGCAGCAGTGGCCTGAGAAGAACTCGCAGCGGCACGAGCACGCGTTTGGCTCCTTATCTTCATCTTCTAAAAATAAATAAGTAAGACAAAAATAAAACTTTTTGATCCAACAATAATAAGCATAGCATATTCGTCATCATAGCACACTAAAGAATCTCCTCAAAATAATTATCTAGGCAAGCAAATCAGGGCAATTAGTTCAAAGTAGGTCTCACCCTAGATTGATAATGACAATAGATCAGAGATGAATTAGCAAAAAGTAATTGGAGGATCAGAGGAGAAACATACCATAGATCACTTGTGTGCAAGGAAATCGAACAAAATTGAGTAGAGATGAAGATCCCCTTGAGGTTTTGAGGGAGTTTGGAGGTAAAAGAGAGGAAAAGGATTGAAGTTTTGGTGTTTTGGCTACCTTCCCGTGCGTTTAAGTGGTCGGACGCAACTATGGATCGTAAATATACGGCCAGAACATTTTGTTCCCGCCGTATAGTTGGTATAACGACAAAAATTAGGGTTTCCAGGGTTTCTTTCCTAACGGTCGTATCTATATGGCCAGAAAAATACGGCCGAACAAAAATGGTCCCGCCGTATAGTTGGTCGTTAAACCTTCTGTAGACGCAGAAGAAAATTTGTCGATGGATCAAAAAAATATTGATGTGGACATCCCATCTATTGATACAACCGTTGTAGCTACAACTACACACATATAAGGACCTATCACTCGAACTCGTGCCAAGCAACTTAATTATCAGGTACTTTCGTTTCTAGGAATTATTCCTTATATTCATGAGAATATGATGCTGCCTAAATCAGATATGTTTGTTTCTCTTAGGAATGATGAACCTAGCAAGGATGAGAAGGACAAGCATTGGAGCATGATCATGCATGGAGATGGCTGCAAGCATGTGAGGATTGAAGAGGACGCCACGAGTGGAGATTTCAGAACTTTAAAGCCACCATAATGGAGATTGAAGGCTTGGACGAAATATTTAAGATTAATACTTCACAAATTCGTACATAACTTAATATGGTGCTGCGACACCTTTATTTTAGGCCAGGCCCATGTAATTTTCACAGGATTTTAATTAGCCACTTTTTAGAGTCTGTATTTGAGGAGAAAATGACTTCTAGGGTTGGATTCGGCCACCACCTCTATGGCTGGCCGAAACTTTCCTCCTTAAATACTTCCCATAGCCATCACTTTAGACTCAGATTTTGCTTAGACATAAAGTTAGCCATCATAGCAACTTCGCCAAGGCTCGAGCGTCGCACCTATATAGGATACCACCTATATAAGATACCACCTTTTCAATAAAGCTATATAGGATACCACCTTTTCAATAAAGCTTTAAACTTAATCCGCAATATCTTGATTGCAATATTAGTTCTTACTTGATCTCGATTTCAGGTAGGAATTAAGACCCTTGCTGGTTAGGCTGATCGTGTTCCCACAAGATCGGTGAACTCTAGGAGATTGGCGTAGCGATTCCATTGGCACTCGTGTACGCACATGTAGTCGGATCGTCAAGCCCGAACTCCACCAAATCGACTATCACCATCTCATCGAAAGATCGGACACCTTTGCTCTATCAAATGGTATCAGATTTTAGGTTGCTCGGTGAGATTTACTATTTTCGTAGATTAGATCTGTTTTTACCTATAACCCATGAAAAAGCCAAAAACACAGTTAGAGTTTAGATCCATCCCATCACTAATCTACGCCTTGCATTATCTTTTCAGATTTTGCATTGTTGAATTTGTGTCTGCATCGTCGCGTCAAGTTGCTGGTCTTAGTGTGTCGTCCCTTAGAGTTTCGAGTTCTGGTCACATTAGTCACCGCCGCCACGCTGGCAGATCACCTCCACCTACACCCACCACATAAACCCTAGCCACCGCCACCATATTCCGCCGCCATACATACCTCCATATACTCTGCCACATAAAACCCTAGCCGCCACCACCATATTACGCCGACATACACCCTGCCATCAAAACCGACTCCGACTCCGCCACCTCCTTCCTACCGCAACATGGATCCGATCTCCTTTCCTGCCGCAGCAACGAGTTCGAGTTGAGTTATTGTTTCCTAGTTCTTTATTTTTCCTTTCCTTACTTGTTGTTTCCGTGTTGAGATAAAGACCAGTCGCAAGTCCAGAAGGAGAGAAATAAAAGTCTGGAACTACCTCCAAAAACGTTTCTGGCTATACTAGTTTTCGACCTTAGGGATCACTTTTCTCCTCGGCCGTTATAGCGACATTTTTTTGGCACCTGCGCACTTTCCGGAGCACATAAAAAAATTTCGACAATTTTTTGGGGCTATGCTATTTTTAGACCCCGTAGATCAGTTCTAGACACTCGCCATCATAGTGATTTTTGACATCTTGGTTCGCTTTTCAGGGCGCCATATCATCATACCATTGCTAGTTGTGCCGCGTCGTGACATTGCTAGTGCTCTAGGCTCGCGTCTCTAGTACGGTCTAGCCTAGGACCAGCACGGTACCGTCGTTGAGGATATTTTTCAACTTTGCATTGTTGTTTTGATAATTGCTAACCCTTTTGCTAAGACTTCCCAGAGCTCCACATATTTCTCCACGTGTAGTGTCTCGACTCCTGGTAATTGCTTGGTTTAATCTCTAGACCCACTGATCCTTGTGGTTGCACATCGCCGTTTTCCTGTTGTTTGGTAAGAACTTGTAAGAGCTTTGTATATTGCTTGACGGATTACGCGTGTTGCCACCCGATTTCCATACTATTGGCATATATACCTGTTCTTTTGAGGACTAACCATGGCGGATACTTCGCGTGACCCCGCAAAGATGACGAACCAAGAGCTACATGCCCACTTCTCCGAGTTGTTGGTAGGACGCGCTGAAGATGTGGATGCAAGAGTAGAGGAGTTTGACAACAAGCTCACCAACGCCATGGACAAGATTGAAGGACTCGATAAATCCTTCAACGATAAGCTAGCCGCTCAGTTCAAGAAGGTTTTGGACAGATTGTCTGCACCTGCACCCGCACCTGCCCCGGTCGCACCTCGGCAGGGAGCACAACGCATTCCGATCACGGGTTGTACTGCTGGTTCAGCTGCCGCTACTGCAGCTGATGTACCTCGGGCTTCCAACGCGCCTGCTTTTACAACCTTGGGGGAAGACGCAGGGTACTACTATGACTTCGATGACGATGATATGTTTGACGAGGAGGTTGAACAACCGCCACATCCCGCTGGTCGTCCTTGACATTACCACCACAACGCTCTGTAACATCCCAATATTGAAAATTGGGAAATAAAAAAAAACTTTTGTATGTTGTTCGTGAGCATTGCATCATATGCACTTTTGCAAATCTTTCAAAATTTCATAACTTACCCTATGCCTAAGTTATATATATTTGTTTTTGTAAATGTTCCTATGAGGGACAAAAGGGGATTTTATTAATCCAATATTTTTGAACTAGAGAAATGACTACAAAAATGATTCTATGTTTATATGCTGAATTTTACAAAAATTTAGAAACAAAAATCATCCCTTTTGGAATTCATTTGGAAAAGATATGGGGGAATTAGTAAAACAGAAAAAAAGACTAAGGAACAAAAAAAATCTAACCTAACTGGACAGGCTGGCCCAGCCCGAGCGCCCACCTCCTCCTCTTATCTCTGCCTGCCGGAGCGGCAGCAGTAGCCCAGCAACAGCCCAGCAGAAGCCACACCCGTCTTCTTTCCCTTTGTTTTTTTCCGCTGTGGCTGACAAACGGGACCCACTTGTCATCCCCAACCTTCATCACAGACTCGTCGATCCCGATCAAATCCTCCCCAATTCGGTTTGATTTGTTTGCCCCCTTTACACGAAATCCACTCCATATAATCCCCTATCTCTTCCCCAGGAGATTCTTCGCGAGTTTCCAAACCCTAGCCGCCACTGATATTTCCGAACCCGCCGACGTCGGAGCTCCAGATCGACGGATCGAAACAGAAGGTTTACGTCGCCCCTCTCCCTCTTATACCTATCATCGAGTTCCCCTTGCCTTTTCTTATCGTCTCACCCTTCTCTCCCCTGCTTCAGCATGCCACACCGCACTGGATAGCTCGCCAGAGTGCGCTGCGGCCCGTGTCCGTCCAGCCACGCCGCACCGCCTCCGCACGAGACGAAGGACGACAAAGATATGACGAGGAGGATCTGCACGACGCGGCGAGTTTCGTACTCTACTTCACTGACATCAAAGACCGCCGAAGCCACCGTCACCATCGCAACCTGATCACCCTCCACCGCCGGCCACCGACTGTCGTCGAGGAGTGCAAGCTTCCGTTCCCCTCCGTCCGATCGCCCATCAACGATCCAGATTAGAATCGACATCGAAGGGGTATCTGCCAACCAGACCGTGACACGTGTGACCATCGTCGGCAAGCTCGTTAGCGCACCACATCATCACTTTGTCATCTGCCAGGTCAGCGGGTCAAAGCCCAGTCAGCATCAGTCAATTGCTTTAATATTTATTATTTAAGAAATAGCCAAAATTTACCCAATCTTGTAAAATTCATATAAAAACATTTACATATCCAAATTCAGCATATAATATATCGTTGGATTCATAAAAATATGAATCATATTATTATGCTATTAGATCTAACTTTAACAGTATATAATTACTATAATAATTTAAATGGTTTTAACGGGATTTTAGATTAATAAATTCGTAGTAAATTATTTATAGATCGGAAAATTATGAATAATATGTTCCTGGTTTCACAATCTTGTGTTGATTACAAATATGATTTTAGATCTAATATTTGACAATACAAATTATTTTATATATTTAAACTCTATAAAGTACTAAATATATCATAAGAAAAGATCTACAACTTCGATTAGGGTGAATCCAATTTCTACTGGTTCGTATTAATTCCCTCTATGTATTGAACTTCAGATACAAATTTAATTCAAAAATGAGAATATGAATTACAATAGATCTGATAAAAACCCCATTAATGGCCATCAATTATTAAAACAAATACTCTATTGCATTAAAACACTTCTGCATGCATTTGTGCATTTATTTATGATTGTGTGATTTCTTATGTTGGATGCAATTGTTTGATCGATAGATTGCGAGGAGTGCATCGTCTGTGATTGCAACGAGTGTTTGAACGACTTCAACAACTATTAATGAAAGTTACACCTTTGTTCATATCGTTGTCCCAGTTTTACTACTATGCATGTTTTGATTTGATCCTCAAAATAAGTAGTATGCATGTGTAGGATGTTTTTAGTAGAAGATAAATATTTTACAAGTGCTATGCTATTTTGTAGTATGCCATGAGTAGCTTTATACTTAGGAATATTTCCACTCCTACTAGTTTTATGCTTGTGATATGCTATGTATATGAAAAACCCAATGGGGGTTCGAAAGACATAATTCTTTTCTAAGTATAAGAGCTCTGTGTATGAGCACAAGTTTTCCTCCTCAAATCTACTTCAAAACAAAACTATGTTTTTCTCTGCGCGAAGTGGTATGTCTGGATCGAATAGTAGGGGAAGTACCCTGGATTGGCTCTGCTTGTGCCCTCAACCGCCTAGGATCAAAGAAGTCTGCCATGATTCAGAATTCAGAACCTTCCAGTGCAACCACAATACATATGGACTCTGTCTTGGCCTAGTACTTAGTGGGAAACCTCACATGAGTACCACAGTTTTGGCTCCCGTGGAACCGGGTAGAGGGGCTACTAAGGGAAAGCTTCACCATGGTCTTGTTTGTAAAAGGACTTGATCATGGATTGTGGGTAAAGTGTACAAACTCTCGAGAGTATCAACCTGATCGATCAGCCATGTTCACGAAAAAGAACAACTTTGAACGTCTGAAGGATAGACCCTCTAAAGGATTTCCTCTCTCTTTTCTTAAACTAAAAAACTATGGCCATTGAATCGTCCATAGATGGGATTTTGAATTGCATAGTGTTCTCCATGTGTTGGGTTGAAAGATGGTAGCCTGGTGGAATCCAGTGCGATCCACTTGACCATATTTTACTTATCAAATGTTTACAAAGTAGGATAAAAGATTTTCTCTTTTCTTCTTGACTTAAGAAAAATTGGCTTTATGCAAATGAAACTCAAACCTTTTGTCATCCTATGCTTGTAGAGATAGCCAAGTCTTTTCCTTCATGGTGTAATTTGCCAATACATTCAAAGTATTGACCAACTCGTTTGTTTGCACGTTTCATGTGCAGAATTTGGAGGTCGCTGAAAGGTGCGCTAGGATCGCGGGTCTTCACTCAACCTGCCTGTCGCATTGATGGGACTCCAAGTTATATATATTTTCTTCTGTTGTAATAATGTAAACTCTGGATTATTCGATTCATGTAATAAAGACTTGTGTTTTACATGATATTTCATCGACTGTGAGTGCTGGCTAATGATCTAGGGACTAGCATGTTAATCACAGGGACTTAGGATCTTTCTCAATCTGAGGTCACTACACGCTCGACCAAAGGTATGTGATGATGATCATGTTGCAAAGCTTAAATTAAATATTCCATCTTTTGAGGGAAAATATAATCCTGATGCATATCTTACATGGGAGATGGAAGTAGAACAACATTTTGCATGTTTAAAATATCCTAAGAATAAGCGTGTTAGTGATGCTACATGTGAATTTACTAAATTTTCTTCCCTTTGGTGGTCTGAATATTATCGGTTAAATCCAACTACTATTCCTAGTACTGGGTCTGCTTTTAAAATTGCTATGCGTGTTCGTTTTGTGCCTCCTACTTATCAACGTGATTTACTAAAGAACCTGGCACGTTTAGAATAAGGGAAAAATTCTGTAGAAGAGTATTTTTAGGAATTGCAAACGGGGATGGTTCGGTGTGGTCTTGTTGAAACTACTGAACAAATTCTCGCACATTTCTACTGAAAAAACTGAAACAAGGATACTCAACACATATTAGATTATAAATAATATAACACCATCACTCATTTGTTTCATCTTGCTTGCAAAGCTGAACGTAAAGTGCGGGATCGCCAAACACCATGGAGGAGGACTAATAATTCTGCAGGTCACATATCCTCTTGGACATCCCGACAATCAGCGCATTTTTCTCGTGATACTTCACCAGCTTATACCACATCCAAAGCCACCATAAGGCTTCCTTCAGCTCCTCCTCCATCGTCACCCAATGCTCCTGCTCGTAGTGCATCTTCTATGGCTTCCACAGGCAAAACAAAGGATATACAATGTCGCAAGTGCTGGGGTTACGGTCATATTGAGCGACAGTGCACAACATAGCATGTTATGATGGTGCATGATGATGGTGAATATGATTCAGCAAGTGACTTTGATGAAGAGACATTAGCTCTTATTTCTGCTCGAGATGGAGATAATTCTGATTTTGAATAAGAGACAGAGATAATGGAAGCTGAAACTGCTGATCAATACATGAGCTTAGTGGCACAACGTGTGTTGAGTGTGCAATTGAGCAAATCTGAGCATGATCAATGCCACAACCTGTTCCAAACAGGCGGCGTTGTCAAGGAAAGACCTATAACGATAATCATTGATGGAGGAAGTTGTAATAATCTGGCTTGTGTTGACATGGTAGAGAAGCTTGTTCCAACAAGACAACACACACATTCATATTACATCCAATGGTTTGAGAGTTCTCGCAAGATCAAGGTAACAAGAACAGTACGCATGCATTTTACTATTGGTACATATTCTGATTTTGTTGATTGTGATGTTGTACCTATGCAAGCTTGTTCTTTGTTACTTGGTAGACCATGGCAATTTGATAGAGAATCTGTTCATAATGGAAAAAATAATCACTATTCTCTTATGCATGATGGAAAGAAAATTGGTCTCAAACCTATGACTCCCGAACAGATTTTAAAAGATGATCTTACTAGAGCTAGTAGAGCTAAAACAGAGGAGAAAACTAAAAGTGAGAATCAGATTGTTGCTGCAGATTTTGTACCACCAAAGAACACTAAATCTGATTCTAAACATGCTATTGAAATTCGTTTGAAGAGTCCATGTATGCTTGCAAATAAAATTGATATTGCTAAACTTTATGTAAACAATACTCAATGTTATGCAATTGTCTCTAAAGTGGTTTAGTTTTCATTTGAGGATATGCCTCTTTCTCTGCCAGCTGTTGTTGCTAACCTTTTGTAGGAATATGAGGATGTTTTCTAGCTGAGATGCCACTAGGACTACCTCCTATTAGAGGAATTGAGCACCAAATTGATCTAATTCCTGGTGCTATGTTGCCCAACCGCGCGCCATATCAAACAAATCTAGAGGAGACAAAGGAGATACAACGCTAAATTTAAGAACTACTCGACATAGATCATATTCGTGAGTCCCTTAGCCCATGTGCTGTTACTATTATTTTGGTACCTAAGAAAGATGGTTCTTCGCGCATATGTACTGATTGTAGAGCTATCAATAATATTACTATTAGATATCGTCATCCTATTCCATGTTTATATGACATGCTTGATGAATTGAGTGGCTCTACCATGTTTTCTAAAGTTGATTTGTGTAGTGGTTACCACCAGATTCATATGAAATTGGGAGATGAATGGAAAACTGCATTTAAAACTAAGTTCGGTTTATATAAGTGGTTAGTGATGCCGTTTGGTTTAACTAATGCACCCAACACATTTATGAGATTAATGAACAAAGTTTTACGTCCTTTCATTGGATGTTTTGTGGTAGTCTACTTTGATGATATTCCGATTTATAGCAAATATTTAGAGGATCATTTGGAATATTTACGTGCTATTTTCAATGCTTTACGTGATGCACGTTTGTTTGGTAATCTTGAGAAGTGCACCTTTTGCACCGATCGAGTTGCGTTTATTGGCTATGTTGTTACATCACAGGGTATTGAAGTGGATCCAGCCAAGATTAAAGCTATTGAGAATTGGCCGCAGCCCAAGACGGTCACACAAGTGAGGAGTTTTCTTGGTCTCGCTAGTTTTTGTAGGCGCTTTGTGAAGGACTTTGGATCAATTGCCACGCCGCTGAATGAACTTACCAAGAAGGATGTGCCCTTTGTTTGGGGCGATGCACGACAACAGGCCTTTGTGATATTAAAAATAAGTTAACACATGCACCATTACTCCAACTTCCTGATTTTAATAAGACTTTTGAGCTTGAATATGATGCTAGTGGAATTGGTTTGGGAGGTGTGTTATTACAAGAGGGAAAACCTGTTGCATATTTTAGTGAGTAATTGAGTGGGGCTAGTCTGATATATTCTACTTATGATAAAGAATTATATGCGCTGGTTCGGACATTAGAAACTTGGCAACATTATCTATGGCCTAAAGAATTTGTTATACATTTTGATCATGAATCTTTGAAGCATATTTGTAGTCAAGATAAGTTGAATCATCGCCATGCAAAGTGGGTTGAATTTATTGAGTCTTTTCCTTATGTTATCAAACACAAAAAGGGTAAAGATAATATTATTGCTGATGCTTTGTCATGCCGTTATACTTTGTTATGTCAACTTGACTTCAAAATATTTGGATTGGAAACTATTAAGGAACAATATGTGCATGATGCTGAATTTAAAGATGTGTTGCAGAATTGTAGATATGGTAGAACACGGAACAAGTTCGTCTTCAATGATGGATTTGTGTTCCGTGCTAACAAACTATGCATTCCAGATAGTTTCGTTCGTCTTTTGTTGTTATAGGAGGCGCATGGAGGAGGATTGATGGGACACTTTGGTGCCAAGAAAACGGAGAATGTTCTTGCTGCACACTTCTTTTGGCCATGTATGCGTCGAGATGTTGAGAGATTTGTGGCACGCTGCACTAATTGTCAAAAAGCTAAGTCTCGCCTTAATCCACATGGTTTATATATGCCTATTCCTGTTCCTAGTGTTCCTTGGGATGATATTTCTATGAACTTTGTTTTGGGATTTCCTCGTACACAGAAGGGGAGGGATAGCAATTTTGTTTTTGTGTATCATTTTTCTAAGATGGCACACTTTATTCCTTGTCAAACAATGGATGATGCTGCGCATATTGATGATTTGTTCTTTCGTGAAATTGTTCGTTTACATGGTGTGCCAAATACTATTGTTTCTGATCGTGATACTAAATTTCTTAACCACTTTTGGAGATGTTTATGGGCTAAGTTGGGGACTAAATTGCTGTTTAGTACTACATGTCATCCCCAAACTGATGGAAAAACTGAAGTATTAAATAGAACTTTGTCTACTATGTTGCGGGTTGTTTTAAAGAAGAACTTAAAATTGTGGGAAGAGTGTTTACCTCATATAGAATTTGCTTATAATTGTTCGCTGCATTCTACCACAAAGATGTGCCCATTTGAGATTGTGTATGGTTTTGTTCCTCGTGCACCTATTGATTTATTGCCATTACCTTCTTCGGTGCAAACTAATTTGGATGCTACACAACATGCTGAAATGATATTAAACTTACATAAGACTACTAAAGATAACATTGAACACATGAATGCTAAGTATAAACTTGTTGGTGATAAAGGGAGAAAGCATGTTGTGATTGATGTTGGTGATCTTGTTTGGCTACATTTGCGTAAAGATTGTTTTCCTGATTTGCGCAAGTCTAATTTAATGCCACGTGCTGCTGGTCCTTTTAAGGTGTTAGAGAAAATAAATGATAATGCATATAAACTTGAGTTACCAGCAGCTTTTAGTTCGGTTAGTCCTACGTTTAACATTACATATTTGAGGCCTTACTTTGGTGAGGAAGATTGAGATCGCGTCGAGCAAGACTTCAATTCAAGAAGGGGTGCATGATGTGGATATCGCATCTATTTATACAACCGTTGTACCTACAGCTACACACATACAAGGACCTATCCGTCGAGCTCGTGCCAAGCAACTTAATTATCAGGTACTTTCCTTTCTTGGAACTATTCCTTATATACATGAGAATATGATGTTGCCTAAATCAGATATGTTTGTTACTCTTAGGAATGATGGACCTAGCAAGGATGAGATGGACAAGCATTGGAGCATGATCATGCATGGAGATGGCAGCAAGCATGTGTGGATTGAAGAGGACGTCACGAGTGGAGATTTCAGAACTTTGAAGCCACCATAACGGAGAGTGAAGGCTTGGACGAAATATTCAATATTAATACTTCACAAATTTGTCCATGGCTTAACATGGTGCTGTGACACCTCTATTTTGGGCCAGGCCCATGTAATTTTCGCAGGATTTTAATTAGCCACTTTTTAGAGTCCGTATTTGAGGAGAAAAGGACTTCTAGGGTTGGATTCGGCCACCACCTCTATGGCTGGCAGAAACCCCACCTTTTCCTCCTTAAATACTCCCCATGGCCATCAATTTAGACTCGGATTTTGTTTAGACATAAAGTTAGCCATCATAGCAACTTCGCCAAGGCTCGAGCGTCATAGAGGCCTCTTGTACTTCGCACCTATACAGGATCCCACCTTTTTAATAAAGCTTTCATCTTAATCCGCAATATCTTGATTGCAATATTAGTTCTCGATTTTAGGTAGGAATTAAGACCCTCGCTAGTCAGGCTGATCGTGTTCCCGCAGGATCGGTAATCTCCAGGAGATTGGCCGAGCAATTGCATTGGCGCTCGTGCTCGCATGTGTAGTCGGATCGTCAAGCCCGAACTCCACCAAATCGATTATCTCATCGAAAGATCGGACACCTTTGCTCTATCAACTATACGGTCGGAACTATACAGCTGGAATTTTAGTTCCAGCCGTATAGTTGGTCGTTAAAGGTACTGTATATGTCAAAAAAATTCTATTTCTTCAAAAATTACTTTTTAGACTAAAACTTAGCGAAACACCATGTTTTGATAGAAAAATGACAAACTAAATTTTCAACCAACATTAGCATGTATAAAACATAAATTTTAGTACCACTGAATCTCTCCTTCTCAACTGCAGTTTTCTAGCACTCTTTATTCAACACAAAACTTAAACTAAAACTAAAGACTTTACTGAAACATTTATTTCACATGGGTTGCCTCCCATGGATCGCTCTTTTATGGTCAAATAGCTTGTCCTTGATGTTGCTCACTTAGGCCATATGAGTGGAACACCCACTCTAAAATAGTTGGCCTTCAAAGTGATGGCCTCCTTCTCATCTTGCTTTTCTTTCTTTTTCTTGGAAAACTGAAAAACAAAAGGATCCCGTGAAGGAAATTGGAGCTTCACGTTCCCTTCATGTAGATTAATCAAACCTTTAATATTTCTTAAGAAAGGACGACCTAATATGATAGGAGCAGTACCATCTTCAGGCATGTCAACAATAACAAAATGAATAAGAGAAGGACAACCTTTAATGTATACTAAATGAATAAGAGAAGTACATCCTTTAATCTGCTACATGTAATTTTTACTTGGTGATTTCAAAAGAGCCAAGATTCAACTTATTAAAAAGACATTTTGAAATTGCTGAAACACTTGCACCTAAATCACAAAGTGCAGCTATTTCATTAGGCCCAATTTTAATCTTAATAGAAGGCTCAAATTTATCATCAAGCTCACATACCTTTATAGCTACCTGATTAACAAAGTGTTGATACATGGCTTCCTCATTTCCTTTAGTTATCGGAATCTTGATATTGATCCTTTTTACAAAATCTCCAACTGTGTAATTCGGTGAAGGAGCATTGCTATAGTTAAGTTCTTCAGGCTCATCCCTTTGGATTCTTATCATCTTGAGGTCTTCAACTGGATTGGGCTCAGCTTACCTGCAAATTTTGCTAGAATGAGAGTTTGACTCTTGGTTATGTTACCTAGATGTGCCTCAAAAATCCATGTTCTTTCTTGGAGGGCCTGCAAATCATTCCTCAAACGTACAGCTTGGTTAGATAGTTTACCAAGCATAGCATCATGGTTCTCTGTTATTTTAACAAGGATAATATTTTTCTCATTTTGCGAATCCATAAAATATTTAAGAGTTTCTTGGAGACTACCATTACTTGATGCCATATTATTATTAGAGTTACCTGCGGGACTAGAATAGTGTTTCTGAAAATTTGGATTATAATTCTTCTTCCAAGAAGGGTTATAATCATTACAAGCTATGAAGTCTATTTCTTCAATATTTGATTCTAGGATAGCTGTTACCTGGGTTTCCTTACCTTGAAGGCTAATATGAGCTCATCCAACTTAGCATTAAGTTCTTCATTTTCTTGAGGTGTGATGGAGTTCACCTTCTTTGTGTTTGATATTTCCACATGCCATTGGGCATGGTTGTCTTGCATATTGTCTAGAAGCTGCTTTGATTCGGTTATTTGTTTACCCATAAATGTTCCTCCAGCTACAGTATCATGCATAGACTTAGACAAGGTTAAGAGCATTATAAAATAAATGGAGAATTAACCAATCTTCCATCCCATGGCTAGGACAGTTTCTCATGCGTTCTTTCATTCTCTCCCATTCAAGCGCTAGTGGCTCACGATCTTCCTGTCTAAAACCAGTAATATTAGATCTTAGTTGCATAGTCTTTGCAGGTGAAAAGAATTTGTCATAAATAAAGAAGTACAGTCCACCCATGATGCAATAGTATTTCGAGGCAAAGATAGCAACCATTCTTTTGCTCTTCCTCTAAGATAAAAAGTACATAAGCGCAACTTGAACGCATCGGGGTCAACATCTTTAATGCGCATCATATCACATATTTAAGTGAAAGTATTTAAGTCCATACTGATATGTCAAAAACGTATCTATAATTTTTGATGTTCCATGCTTGTTTACTATGTACTTTGCTTTTCTTTGTCCACACTTTGAGGTGCTTCTCTTTGTCCACACTTTGATTCTGGTACTAACCTATTAACAAGTTGCCACAGTGCCAGTTGCCTATTTTCTTCTGTTTTTGGTTCCAGAAAGGCAGAAAATCAATGTTCTTGGAATTGGACGGGACAAAAGCCAAAGTCAATTTTTTACCGTGGGGAACACAAAGCCGGAATACGAGACGGAGGAGACTCACCAGGGGGCCACACCCCCTGGCCGTGCGGGTGGGCCCACCCCGCGCCTGGGGGGTGTAGCCGCCCTGGTGGCCCCCCTGCCTCGCCTCTTCGCCTATAAGAAGCCCCTGACGCCTAAACCCTAAGGACCCGATCAATATTCCACGAAACTTTCTGTAGCCGCCGCCACCATCGTTCCTAGATCGGGGGGATCTGAAGCTCTTCCCGGCACCCTACCGGAAAAGAGATCATCCCTGAGGCCTTCTTCCTCTTCATGCCAGCCTCCGGTATGAAGCATGAGTAGTTCCACCTTGGACTACGGGTCCATGTAGTAGCTAGATGGTTGTATCTCCTCCTTGTGCTTTCATGTCTAGATCTTGTGAGATCCGTTCATGATCAAGTTCTCATCTATTTGTAATGATGCATGTTGTGTTTGTGGGGATCCGATAGATATTGAGATTACTATGTCAGATTGATTAATGGTTTTGTCTTATTGATTCTATCATGTCTGTGTTGTTTGTGATCTTGCATGCTCTCCGTTGTTAGTAGCTATCTTGGCCAAGTAGTTGCTAGTGACTCCAAGAGGGGTTATTTATGCTCGATAGTGGGTTCCTGGCTCTACTTAATCAAGGGAAGTGACAAAAATTTCTACGATTGTAGATGTGTTGTTTCCACTAGGGAGAAAACAACGGTCTCTTGTTCATGGCACAAGTGGATTGTTTACCTTACACACTTTGCTTAAAGCAGTTGTCTGTTGCTTGCAACTTAATACTGGAGGGGGTTCGGATGATAACCCAAAGGTGGACTTCTAGTCATAGATGCAGTTGGATGGCGGTATATGTATCTTATTGTATTGCCCAATCGAATCTCATAGGATCTTTATGTCTAGTATTGCATTCTTATGCCTTGCTCAGTTCTGTCAATTTCCCTACTGTAATTTGTTTACCCAACATGCCATGTTTCTTTATCGGAGAACACCTCTAGTGAACTATGGACCTCGGTAAAATCTTTACCATTGATACATCTTCCATTGTTACTGTTTACTTGCTGCAAACCATCATCACCTTCCACACCATACAATTAATCATTTGTTACAGCAACCGGTGAGATTTACAACCTCACTGGTAGTTGGGGAAAAGTCTTGATTTTGTGTTGTGCAGATTTCCATGTTGCTTGCAACACCTTTGAGACGTTTCCTTCCTCCTATTGGTTTGATAATCTCGGTTTCTTACTGAGGGAAGACTTGCTGCTGTGCTGCATCATACCTTGCTCTTGGGGTTTCCCGATGAAGCGCTCTCAGGCGCCATCAACAAGTTTTTTGGCGCCGTTGCCGGGGAGGCTAAGGACGTCTTCACAAGGGGGGTCCTTCTCAACCTTTCTCTTTACTTTGTTTTTAGTTTTCTTAGTTTCTTCTACTTGGTTTTGTTTGCCTCTTTTTATCAAAAACTCCAAAAAAATAGTTTAGTTTGGTTTGCTTTCTCTTATCAAAAAACACAAAAAATTAGTTCCTGCTCTAGCTGCTGCTGCTATTTTTGGCTTGCTCCACATTTGGCAAAATGAATTCTGCTGAGAACACCAAGTTGTGTGACTTCACTAGAATAAAAAACAATGATTTCCTTAGCACTCCTATTGCTCCACCTGCTCCTGATGCTACCTTTTATGAAATTAAGCCTCCTTTGTTGAATCTTGTGATGAGAGAGCAATTTTCCAGTGCTAGTTGTGATGATGCTGCTACCCATCTCAATAACTTTGTTGAACTTTGTGAGATGCAGAAGTATAACGTTGTGGATGGAGATATTTTTAAGCTCAAGTTGTTTCCTTTCTCCTTGAGAGGAAAAGCTAAAGAATGGTTGCTATCCTTGCCTAGAAATAGTATTGATTCTTGGATTAAGTGCAAAGATGCTTTTATTGGAAAGTACTACCCTCCTGCTAAGATTATATCTATGAGAAGTGATATTATGAAATTTAAACAACTTGATAATGAACATGTTGCTCAAGCTTGGGAAAGAATGAAATCTTTGGTTAAGAATTGTCCCACTCATGGACTTACTGCTTGGATGATTATCCAGACTTTTTATGCAGGTTTGAACTTCTCTTCAAGAAACCTGTTGGATTCAGCTGCTGGAGGTACCTTTATGACCATCACCTTGAGTGCTGCAACAAAACTCCTTGATAATATGATGGTTAACTATTCTAAATGGCACACTGAGAGAGCTCCACATGGTAAGAAGGTAAATTCTGTTGAAGAAACCTCCTCTTTGAGTGATAAGATTGATGTTATTATGGCTATGCTTGTTAATGAGAAAGCTCCTTTAGATCCAAATAATGTTCCCTTATCCTCTTTGGTTGCTCAATAAGAGCAAGTTGATGTGAACTTCATTAGAAACAATAATTTCAACAACAATGCCTATAGGAATAATTTTGGTGGTAACAAAAATTATAGGCCTTATCCTCCTAATAATGGCAATACCTTTGGAAACTCCTGCAACAATGCTAGAAGTGCCCCCTTTGAACTTGAAGTCATGCTCAAAGACTTTATTAGTAAACAAACCACTTTCAACAAGACTGTCGAGGAAAATCTTTTAAATGTTGAGAAAAATATTTCCTCTTTGTCTGAAGCGCAGTCCTCCTTCATTAATAAAATGGCTGCTAAACCTGAAACCATGCAAAGTACCTTTGCTACTACTCAGGCCATATAAGTTACTATTGATGAAAATGTTAAACTGTTAGATCAACTTCATGCTAAGTGGGAAAGGGAAGCTGAAATTCATAGAAACAATAGTGTGTGCACCATCACCACTAGAATGGATACCACTAAACCACAAGCAGTCCCTATTCCTCCACCAACAATGCCTAAGCCTAATGAGTCTAGTACTAGTGATGCTAAGTTTGATTTTGATCTTGATGTTTGCAGTATTTCTAAAGTGATTTTGTTCCTGCAAAAACTAGCTAGAAGTCCTGATGCTAGTGATATGCATGTTGCTTTCACCAAACACATTACAGATGCTCTTGTTAAGATTAAGGAAGAGAAGTTAAAACACAAAGCTTCTATTCCTAGGAAAGTAGAAGATAGTTTGGAACCCATTATTAATATGCAAGTGAATGACTTTGATCTCAAAGCTTCATGTGACCTTGGTTCTAGTGTCTCTATTATGCCTAGGAATATTTATGAAATGCTTGATTTGCCACCTTTGGAAGATTGTTATTTGGATGTCCCACTTAATGATAATGCTAACAAGAAACTCATGGGGAGTGTTAATGATGTTCTCATTATGGTTAACAATGCTTATGTACCTGTTGATTTCTATGTTTTGGATGTTGGATACAATGCTTCTTGTCCTATTACTTTGGGAAGACCTTTTCTTAGAACTGTTGGTGTCATCATTGATATGAAAGAAGGCACCATTAAATATCAATTTCCATTCAAGAAAGGTATTGAACACTTCCCTATGAGGATAGATAAGTTGCTTTTTTCTCCTCCTTTGAAAGCAAGGTTTGATGTTAATGCTTCTTCATTTGAAAATACTTGATTTCTTGCTTATTGTGCCTAACTTAAACGCGTTAAAGAAAAGTACTTGTTGGGAGATAAACCAAGAGTTTCCTTGAGTCTTGGAAGTTATTACTTCAGTAAAGACCTCTCCTTATCCTTTTTGTGCCAAGAATGTCCTCTAACGAGAGGGAAGTAAGATTTGGGGAGTTGATGTCCCGAAACAGATTTCTGTTCTCCACCATAAAAATTCGTGAGGAGTCTCTGTAAGTCGGATTGAGCTGAAAATTTACGAATAAATCACCCAGTATGTTATATAACTTTAGTTAGTTAAATACTTTTAGATTTGAGTAACAGAAGGTCTTAGAAAAAATCGGTTTCTACCTACTGGTCTGTTTTGACAGATTTCTGCCATTATTTCCATTTGCTTCTTATTGATTTCTTTTTAGGTTCTTTTTGGGAAATTGAGCTTTTTGAAGGAGTTACTACAGTAGATTGTGTATTTAGTGAAAGTTTTGCTGTTCTAAAGCTAAACCCAAGGGTCTATTATCTTTTGAATACACTAATGTTGCTAATGGAGATTGTGTGAAGTTTTGTATGAAGGAAACTTTCAGGTGTAGAGAAAGAATGATGTAATGAGATGAAGAATGGAAAAAAGCTCAAGCTTGGGGATTCCACCCCGGTGTCACCCCAAGAAATATCCAAGAGGTACAAGCGTCAAAGCTTGGGGATGCCCAAGGCATCCCCTTCTTCATCAATAAAAAGCTTAGGTCTTTCTAAACACTTCATTTTTATTGTTTCATGCACTGTTGTGTTGTTCTTGGAGCGTCTTAGTTTTCGTTTGCTTTGCTTAGTTTGTTTAGTTTGCTTGAACAAAATAGTTTTGTACCCCCATTCTCGCCGTGTTGTTTCAAATAAGTCGTTTGGTGTTGGAAAGGATTAGAAAGTTCTTGCTTGAAAGTGCAAGAGGAGATTGCATTGACTGTGACTTAGACTTTAGTATGCCATGCTAGGTGTTGTTTTGACATTACGCTTAGTGATTATTGCTATAGCATGAATTGTTCCAAACAATTGGGATTGCCTAGTGTGCCTTGAAGGAATCATGCGTTGCTTTAGCATGCAAAAGCATAGTATTGTGGGTATTCTCCTTTGATGTTTTGTTTGGGTTGACTTGGCACATGCTCACACCATGTTATGGCTATGAACAAGTCACCATAGCCACTATGATCATTTAGTCCTTGACTTGTAGTTCCACTCTATGCTTTGATTAGTAATGTTTTGTCACTCTGCATGATTATGGTCATTATTTCTCTCTTAGTCGGTTGCTCCCAGTCTTTTGCTAGCCTCCACTTGTATGAGTAAGCTCTACTCATGCTTCCAACTCCTAAGAAACCAAGTTATTCCAAAGTGTCCACTATAAATTCCTATGCATGGTGTGTTACACCATTTCCAAGTATATTCTTGTTTTCATCTATCTTCCAATTAAAAGTATTTTGTTATGTGAAAACTTAGTGATTAAAGCTCTCACGAACTTGATGGCACAGTTTATATTCCTTGACCCTAATAAACTTGAATCATTTTGTCATCTATGTTGTATATGCTTGCACTTACACATTGGAATTAGCAGAACCATGTTGTCATGGGTAACATTTTCAACATTGCACTTGTACTTTGTACATAGTTGATATCATGCTCTTTTGTCTATGGATGTTGCCGGTGTGAAATAAAAAGGTAGCTTGTAAGTCCATGGAGTTATGTATTTTGTGTTAGAGAAATGCCTGGGCCACTAGCCTAAGCCATGACTAATCATGGTGTAAACTTGCAGCATCACCATAATGAGCAATCTTTGAAGCATACTCAATAAAAACCTATGCAAATAGAAAATAAAAAGATCGCTGCGATGCTCATTGTCTGCTTTCCTTGTAATTTTGGTTATCGGATAGCTCCTGTACCATGTGCAAGGGGTACCCCATTGGCGCTTCTCTATGATACACATGTACTTACTATGACAAGAACTTATAGGTGACTAAAGTTGAGTAGCATGAGGTGCGGCCCCTGTATTCAAGGGACATGAGATTGCCAACTTATACTTTGTCAAGCATATACTCCGTAGTTTGTTCACTTTAACCTTAATCACTTCAAGATGCCTATGATAGGGGCAATGAGGGTTGAAATCTAACAAGTACCATAATTTTTGGAATCTCTTTTTGAAACATGAAATCCCTGCTTCCCTTTATGAAGGGCTTTTCTTCCACTATTATATTGAGTCTCCACCTTCTACCTTTAGGCACCGGTTAAGAGAGCATAGTTTCCATTCGTAGTTCTATGTGCAGTGTCCCAAAACTTACTGATTGATGCATATTGTTGATATTGCTTGTTCTTGTGCTATTTGTATCTAGTCACTCTTATGAACTTTGAAGGTGTCCTATGCATATATTTGATACTCCATGAGGGACAAGCTGAATACCACTATGCCATGTTTTCTGTATGTGAAACAAACAAACGTTTTTCAATGCATGTTATTCATGATCTTTGTTTGTAGCCTTTCATGTTGCATGCATAGTTACTTTGTATTATTGTTATAACTCCATCTTTCATGCACATGTTTAGAGTTCTTTGATCCCATCTTTCAATGCTTGAAAATGGTTTGTTCTTGGTTTTGATGGTGCATGTCACCTAAAAAATTATTCTTGTATCACTTACCTACTCGAGGACGAGCATGAGTTAAGCTTGGGGATGCTTGATACGTCGGAAACATATCTACAATTTTGATGTTCCATGCGTGTTTAGTATCTACTTTGCTTTGCTTTGTCGACAATTTGAGGTGCTTTTCATATGTTTTCTGGTACTAACCTATTAACAAGTTGCCACAATGCCAGTTTCCTATTTTCTTCTGTTTTTTGTTCCAGAAAGGCAGAAAATCAATATTCTCGAAATTGGACGGGACAAAAGCCAAAGTCAATATTTTACCGTGGGGAACACGAAGCTGGAATACGAGACAGAGGAGACTCACCAGGGGGCCACACCCCCTGGCGGCGCGGGTGGGCCTACCTCGCGCCTAGGGGGTGTAGCCGCCCTGGTGGCCCCCTGCCTCGCCTCTTCGCCTATAAGAAGCCCCCGATGCCTAAACCCAAAGGACCCGATCAATATTCCATGAAAGAGTCTGTAGCCGCCGCCACCATCGTCCCTAGATCGGGGGGATCTGAAGATCTTCCCGGCACCCTACCGGAGGGGAGATCATCCTGGAGGCCTTCTTCTTCATCATGCCAGCCTCCGGTACGAAGCGTGAGTTGTTCCACCTTGGACTACGGGTCCATGTAGTAGCTAGATGGTTGTATCTCCTCCTTGTTCTTTCATGTCTAGATTTGTGAGATCCGTTCATGATCAAGATCTCATCTATTTATAATCCTGCATATTGTGTTTGCGGGGATCCGAAGGATATTGAGATTACTATGTCATATTGATTAATGGTTTTGTCTTATTGATTCTATCATGTTTGTGTTGTTTGTGATCTTGCATGCTCTTTGTTGTTAGTAGATATCTTGGCCAAGTAGTTGCTAGTGACTCCAAGAGGGGGTATTTATGCTCGATAGTGGGTTCATGTCTCTACTTAATCTAGGCAAGTGACAAAAATCTCTACGGTTGTAGATGTGTTGTTGCCACTAGGGAAAAAACAACGGACTCTTGTTCATGGAACAAGTGGATTGTTTACGTTACACACTTTGCTTAAAACATTTGTCTGTTGCTTGCAACTTAATACTGGAGGGGGTTCAGATGATAACCCAAAGGTGGACTTCTAGTCACAGATGCAGTTGGATGGAGGTCTATGTATCTTGTTGTATTGCCCAATCGAATCTCATAGGATCTTTATGTCTAGTATTGCATTGTTATGCCTTTCTCAGTCCTGTCAATTGCCCTGCTGTAATTTGTTTACCCAGCATGCCATATTTGTTTATCTAAGGAGAACACCTCTAGTGAACTATGGACCTCGGTCCAATATTTACCATTGATACATCGTCCATTGTTACTGTTTACTTTTTGCAAACCATCATCACCTTTCACACCATACAGTTAATCCTTTGTTACATCAAACGGTGAGATTGACAACCTCACTATTAGTTGGGGCAAAGTCTTGAGTTTGTGTTGTGCAGGTTTCCACATTGCTTGCAACACCTTTGAGACGTTTCCTTCCTCCTACTGGTTTGATAACCTCGGTTTCTTACTGAGGGAAGACTTGCTGCTGTGCTGCATCATACCTTGCTCTTGGGGTTTCCCGACGAAGCTCTCTCGAGCGCCATCAACAAGTTTTCGGGTACCGTTGCCGGGGAACGAAGAAGAAGAAGAAACTCCCACGTCAACAAAGCACCAACACATACCTGCATCCTCAACAGCGGAGTCTCCAAATTGATTATGTTGAACTAAACTTAAATAATGGCGCTTAATTTCATAATCTTCAGTAGTAATTGTTGGCTGAGTAATAGGAGTACGCAAATAATCATTGTTGGGACTTGCAAACTCCCAAGCTTCTTTTCAGCCATATTTCCTATGTTTTTAGATTTTCTTAAATAAATACTAGTGATAGTAAAAATAAGAATTAAAAGACTAACTATTTTTTTGGGTTTTTCAAATAAATTCTGAAAGCACACTAACAAAATTAAAAACAAAAATTAAAACTAGCAAGGCTCCTACTAACCTCACCGGGGTAGCTATTGCTTCCCAGGTAACGGTGCTAGAAAAAGGTTGATAGCTTCGATCCGAATTACGGATGTAGTATAGTTTTTTCCCTAGTAGACCTAGGTTTTTCAAATCCTCGGGAAGCAGAAAGCATAGTAAGGTTACTTAAACAGACCTTCGGGAGTTTTAGAATTCCTTTTGTGTTTTCACTGGACCAAGAGTTTGTGATATTTTTGTTGTTGTTGACGATGGAGAGAGAGAGGGCCTGTGGCTTTCGGTTTCACCAGTAGCTGTGCAAAACATCTGATGAGAATAAAATATAATAATAAAGTATGCATGTAATTGTTAGAGCAAGATAATTATATGTGGGTAGTGCATCCATAATTGCTATTGCCTCCGCAACTGCTTATAGCAATAACCTCCTAGTCTCATTCATAGAAGAAAGAGAACTAATGATATGCATAGTGATGTCACCGTTAATCCCAAGTAAATCCCTCACATACAGCCGTACCACCCCTTCTGTCACTGGGGTTCCCAACCTGCAGATCAGTCATTACTCATACTCCATATACCTGGATCAATCCTTGGGGTCTTGGGTACCTGAAAAGTCCTTAGATTGAGGCAAGAGAGGGTACAATAATCATCATGTCATATAAACTAACACATGATCCCATCTATGATAAATAACATGCACAAAAGCTACATGGCTAGGCCGAAGCCCTTAGCCCAAGGAGAGTTACTCACGCATAGAAATGAAATCAACAACCAAAAACATTGTAATAGAAATCATGAGACCGATAGCAAATAGTCTTACAATGTCGCCAATTAGAGATGAGATCTACTATTAGAAGTGGTGGAATATGGCTATGGTGGTGGAGAAGGGTTTGGAGATTAGATCTAGATCTATTCTTACGGCGTGGCGGCTTCTGGTGGCAGGGAGAGTTGAGGTCGAAAAATAAGCGCTATTTCTCGTCGCCCGAAGACTCTTTATATAGGGGTCCCTTCACAAAAGTTGTTATGTTTGACCTGGCGATGCCGGTGCCAACTATACGGCCGGAATAAAATTCCCGCCATATAGTTGGTCGTTAAAGGCACTGTCTCCGCTTCACGGCTCTAGGTTTCTTTGATATGTTGGAAATCCCGTATCTTTGATTTTAATGTAGTGGTTCCTATCATCGAACATCATTATATGCATAGGGAAAATAGAAAGATAGGATTGCATGCCCCTTTGATCATTAGGAATTGGTGGCAGAATTTACAGAGATATTTCCTCAAAATATGAATAATATCTAGTTTAAATGAGGACGTGGATGGCTATATTTCGTAGCCATTAGTGCATGTGAAATCTACGGAGATGCACTAACAGTACCAATCCCAACTGCTTTAGATCTTACTCTAGAGGAGCTGGAGAAAAAGGGCGAGGATCTGGAGAAGCATCACTTGCTTTTGCTCGATGACGCTACGTGCATCATCGAAATTAAGCAGCAGATAGACAGCAACCCCGCATAGTATCAGTCATAATTCAAGCGACTGGCAAATAAAACAAGAGGTGGCCTAGTTCTTGTTAATAGGAAACCAGATATCCACAGGGATTTATTTGACAATAAAACTGGAGAGAAGATCTAACTATATAGCACACTAGTGGTGAATGCTGTAGCTGCTTGAGCTATCCTCGCCAATAATTCGCCTCTAGAATAGGTCCAACAGTGTGTAGCATTGCTCGACAAAGGTCTGCAGCAGCAGAAAACTACCGCGTCATTTAGCAGGAAACTGGTGTCAAAGTCGGAGTAGGGCCGCACTGACACAGACGCTGATGTAAGACCCCGAAGGGATACCGACTCACGTCATCGTGCCACCCCTAGGGATTAAGAAAACTCAAGGACTGGATCAAACGGTCATCATCGCAGGCCCGCACATGGCTGGTCGGACATTGTTCCGGCTGCCTCGTAGGACGCCATCCGAGCATTGGCTCATCACCAACCCCATCGTCAGCAGAATAATCACCATAGGGATGAAGAAGAAGCATGGCTCCAAAAAGAACGGGATCGGCAAAGGATGTCGTCTCGCAGGCACACTAGCTGTCTGGCTGAACCTCATCGTAATAACGATTATGCTGGATGAAGGAACGACGAGGATCGTCATGGAATGAGTCGGGACGGCGTGAAGACCCACCTTGGAGCCAGCATAACAAAGCTCTTGGACCCTGTTGCTCAGCCGAAAATAACCCACCAGAGCCACCATCACCACCTAGCAGTGACCATGAGGGATCTTATTGCAGCCATGAAAGCCGCAGAGGCGGAGGGGACAATGGCGGAAGAAGGAGCAGGAATCTGACTCCACCACCACGTAGGAAGAACAAGCACCCGAGGCACTGATCGCTCTCTCCCAATGATGCTCGCCATCGCATCGAATCTAACATAGAAGCATAGAGGTATTAGGAGGAAGATGTGTACGTGGGAACCAAGTGCTTTGGTCCACGTATCCGACGAACAAAGTTTCTAGTTGACTTCGACATTGCTGAACACATTTAACCCTACGACGGCGTGGCTCGGCCATATACTTGGCTCCAGGATTTTTTCCAGGCCTGTTGCATCGCCAAAAGAGGAAACAGCCTGGTTGCAGTTTAGTATCTCCCACTTATGCTGAGGAAGACAACTCGATCATGGCTCAGTTCACTACCAGAGAACTCGATTCACAACTGGTATGATATGCAAATCGTGTTCTTTTTGAACTTCGAGGGTACATGCAGGAGGCCCTGCATAGTCGGAGACTTGCAGCATTGCACTCAAAGACCCGAAGAAACTTGCCGGGATTACCTCAAATGATGGATCGACATGAAGAACTCCTTTTGAAGGAGTAAATGAGAAAACCTCGATCGAAGCTTTCATTGCAGTGCTCCCAGTCAGACTACCGCGTCATAGGCTGAAGCATGACAAAGTTACAAACTTGGGAGAGATGATAGAAATAGCGAGCAAGTATGCTGACGACAATAATGATTCAGATCGATTGCTGAATATTCTTGCCAACACAAATGCGGCCAAGCAGCCAAAGCAGCTGTTGGAGATATGCCCTAGAGGCAATAATAAAAGTAGTTATTATTATATCTTTGTGTTTATGATAAATGTTTGCATTCATGCTATAATTGTATTAACCGAAAACATTAATACTTGTGTGATTTGTAAACTTATTAGAGTCCCTAGTAAAGCCTCTTTATAATACTAGCTTGTTGGTTGATAGATGATCATGGTTTCCTGATCATGAATATTGAGATGTTATTAATAATACGATCATATCATTAGGAGAATGGTGTGATGGACATACTTCTATAGATAAGCGTAGCATAAAGATCAAGTCATTTCAATAGTTTGTTTGTTATAAGCTTTCAGATACATAGTAACCTAATTCCTTCGACCATGAGATCATGCTAATCACCATCACCGGATGGATGCTTTGATCATATCAGACACCACTTCGTAACTGGATGGTTATACAGGTGGCATTGAGTGTTCGGAAATTATGTTTTGAGGCACATGGATCAAGAGTGGGATTTGTCCATCCATATGTGGATAGATATACTCTAGGCCCCCTCGGTGGAATGTCATCCAATTAGCTTGCAAGCATGTGACTGGCTCACAAGGGATCTGATACGTCATAAACGTATCTATAATTTTTTATGCTCCATGCTTGTTTTGTACCAACTCTCTTATGTTTTGTCTACACTTTGAGGCATTTTTATATATTTTCTGGAACTAACCTATTGACAAGATGCCGCAGTGCTAGTTGCCTGTTTTTAGCTATTTTTGGTTTCAGAAAAGCTAGTAAAGAAATATTCTCAGAATTGGACGAAACAAAAGCCGAAGTTCATATTTTTCCAGACCCAACACGGAGCACGAAGGAGAGACAAAGTGGAGCCACGAGGTGGCCACACCTAGGGCTAGCGCGGGTCCACCCTAGGCCGCGCCGCCCTATGGTGTGGGCCCCTCGGGCGTCCACCAACCTTTCCCTTTCGCATATATATATACATCTCCTCGAGACGAAAACCCTAACCAGATCAGAAATCCACGAGAAGTTCCGCAGCGCCGCCACCACCGAAGAGGATATTCGGGGGATAGAAGTCTCTGTTCCGGCACCCTGCCGAGATGGGGAATTGCCCCCGGAGCCATATCCATCGACTCCACCACCATCTCCATCACCATTGCTGACTCCCATGATGAGGAGGGATTAGTTCTCCCTCGAGGCTAAGGGCTCTACCGGTAGGTATGTGTTCATCTCTCTCTATGCGTGATCTTATTGTGATCATGAGATTTATAATCAAGTAGATCTACTTTGCTACTCAAGTGCTTTAATTAATCTCTGCTTGTCCCCACGTGTGTGAAGTTGACAGTGTGCACACCGTGTGGCACTTCGGCTAAAGATTACAAAAATACTTATCATGAGTTATAATTTGAGTTGGATGTCTCTATGAGTTTGTGATGTTTGTTGGAACCATCTAGTGCTCGAGGTGACCATGGGGTTATCTAGATGGGGAGTGCAAACTTCAAGGTGTGTTGTTATAGCCCTACACTGTCCAACCGGAGAGTAGTTCAGGGTAGTATAATGAAAAGAAGATATTTATATGAGAGTGACCACTAGTGAAAGTATGATCCCTAGGCCTTGTTTCTAAGCATTGAAACACCGTTTACAATCAGTCCTGCTACATGTTTGCTTTCTGCCATTTTTATTTCAGATTGCAATTACCACTTATAATCATCCATATCACTTCTATTTCACTATCTCTTCGCCGAACTAGTGCACCTATTGATAAGGGACCAAGCCCGGAGAATCCGTCTGATTCACCCCGGAATGTCGGCTACCTGTGCCAACCGGATAGTCCAGCCGTGTTTGGACCAGTTCGAACCGGATATATCCTGTTTAGAGTCCAGTTTGTTTAGATGTCGTTTAAGGCTTGTCCAACCGACTAAGTCGAGTCTGACTGCCCCAACCTTCATATAAGGAGCTGTCCGGTCTAGGGTTTAGATTAGCTTTGAGTTTATTTAGAATAATGTAGAACTTTAAGTTCATATTATCACCATCCCTCTGGGATCGGCGTGTGTGACGGCGTCTCGGACGTTCGTCCAGTTATCCATAATAAAGACATGAGGGTTCTTGAATTTTCAAGAGTAATCGTGTGGGTGCGAAGGTCCTCGAATTATCAAGGGTTGTCGAGCTTTGGCGTGTATATTCCGGCGTGAGGTTTGTCATTCATCGTCGAGTTGCTCGCAGGATTGGCGTTTTCCAATCTCCAGATTACGTGTTCCGCTCACGTGATTGGGAGATCTATCAGATCCATTGGATCAGGAGGTGCATCGTGAAAGATCGGGCCAACAATTCGTATCATCTTGATTTCAGAGCCCTAGGTTGATCACGGTGCAAGTTGTGTTATTGGTGGTGGTCTTGTCGTTGTTTGGATCTTCAATTTTCGAGTTGATTTGATCTGCAGAGGCGGCGAGAGCATCTGGCAGCTTGTCGGTTTCACGTCAGGTCGGTTCAGATAAAAAAAATTCATAGAGATAACAAGCAGTTGGCCGTTTACATCGCCGGAGTTTGCGCGACGAACGTTGTCAGGGAGTCTCACGTAAATCCTGCTCGTGACCATATTGGTTATAGCATAGAGGAAGAGGAAACTGAAAAAGTTGGTACGTCAGCTTTATTGCGAGCGTTCTTTGAAAAAGGAAAGGTTCGATTTGGACTGATACCGTGTGGACAAGTATTTCTTTAGCATCAGGTCAGAAAAGGAAATAAAGAATCGACCAGGGCGACGCGTTTCCTGCGGAACTCGGTTTGCAAGGCGAGCGTTGGGCTGCACGGACATGTTGGCATAGCATGGAGTATGGATTAGACTATGGCGAGTGGTGCGTATACTTCGGATCATATTGCTCGCAGATTTCAATTCCAACTTCTGTGTCAAGTGGATTTTCTGGTGCAAGACGCACTTGTAGAAGCAATTTAATCATGTCTGGTCGCTTTGTTTTCCTTGACCGCGTGGAGTTTTGATCAGAAATTGTGCCTGCAAAAGGAAGACAAAATTGAGACATTGGTTTGTTAGTTTTCAGAGGAGGTAGACTATGTTCATTTGCATCCATGGCATGCAGAAGTTTGTTCTGTTTGTTTTGGGTGATGTGCTTGGGTTGCATCCAAAATTCAGATTACGTTCGTTAAACAGTCTACGAATATCGTCAAATAGTCTACAGACACTTGTTTCAGTTGAGTGCAAACTCAGGTGTATTCAGCTTATTGGATCTATGGTGTACAGAAATTGTTCTGTGTGTCTCGGTCAGGTTGATGGTGTCGAAGTCCAAAGAGCGACAAGGGAAGTATCAAGTCAAGCAAGCCGAGAGAGAGGATGAGCCGTGGAAGGCAAGCAAGACTTGATGACAGCTAGTCGAGCGGGATGATGAGGTGTGGAAGACTGGCGAAGCTTGAAGATGGAGAGTGGCGATGTTGCTGATCTGACGCCACGTTCTGGAGACTACCATCTAGCATTGAGGAAAACTCGTTTTGAAGAACGGGAGGATGATGAGGGACCAAGCCCGAAGAATCCGACAGATTCACCCCGGAATGTCCGGTTACCTCGGAAAGTCCGGCCTGTGCCAACCAGATAGTCCGGCCGTGTTCGGACTAGTCCGAACCGAATGTATCCTGTTTAGAGTCCAGTTAGTTTAGATGTCGTTTTCGGCTTGTCCAACTGACTAAGTCGAGTATGACCGCCCCAGCCCTCATATAAGGAGCTGGCCGGTCTAGGGTTTAGATTAGCTTTGAGTTTATTAAGAATAATGTAGAACTTAAAGTTCATATTATCACCGCCCCTCTGGGATCGGCGTGTGTGACGGCGTCTCGGACGTTCGTCTAGTTATCCATAATAAAGACACGAGGGTTCTTGAATTGTCAAGAGTAATCGTGTGGGCACGAAGGTCCTTGAATTATCGAGGATTGTCGAGCTTTGGCGTGTCTATTCCGGCGCGAGGTCCATCGTTTATCGTCGAGTTGCTCGCAGGATTGGCGTTCCCCAATCTCCAGGTTACGTGTTCTGCTCACGTGATTGGGAGATCTATCAGATCCATTGGATAAGGAAGTGCATCGTGAAAGATCAGGACAACAATTCGTATCACCTATACACCTGCCAAGTGTATTGGGTGTGTTGGAGACACAAGAGACTTCTTGTATCTTAATTGCAGTGTTGCTTGAGAGGGATACCTTTGACCTCTTCCTCCCCGAGTTCGATAAACCTTGGGTGATCCACTTAAGGGAAACTTGCTGCTGTTCTACAAACCTCTGCACTTGGAGTCCCAACAATGTCTACAAGAATAGAAGCATGCATAGACATCAAGCTCTTTTCTAGCGCCATTTTCGGGGAGGTAAGGTAAAAGGTACTCACATCCTCTGGCTACTAAGCTATCTTCTACTATTGTTGGTGTGTGAGTGCTCAAAGTTACTTCCTTTATATTCTGCAATTATATCTTTTTGTTTCTTGTTTTTATTTTCACTAATTAAGCTTAATAGAAAACAACAATAAAATTAGAGAGCTTTTTAGTATTTTTCCTAAGTTAGACCATAAATGGTTTGGAGAGAAAATAAAAAAAACCAATGGAACTTTCTTTGCATGCCAATAGCAATGTTATTAGTATGAATTTTTTGAACACCTTTGTTACTAATGTTATGGAAACGTCTAAGCTTGGGGAAGCTAGTTTTTATGAAAATGATCATTTTAGTTCCCTAGCTTTAGAGGAGAAAATTTGCTCTGATGATACTTTATCTCCCATATGTGGTAATTCTAATGATACTTGTGATATTTTAAATCCACATACTGAAAGTGTCCCTTTTAAAATACCTATGGAAATTGTTAAACGTGTTATGAATAACTGCTATTTTGGAGATGGAACTGTCCATCCTGGTCATCATTTACTCTTTATACATGAATTATGCGAGTTGTTCAAATGTGCAGGTATTTCAATGGACCAAGTTAAGAGGAAGATATTATCTTTATCACTTAAGGGCAAAGCAAGGGAGTGGTATGAGCTACTAGATGATCATCATCATTTGGAGTGGAAGGAACTTAAATCTCTCTTTTACTCTAGATTTTATCCTCCTCATGAAATTCATAAACATAGGAATTATATTTATAATTTGCATCCTCATGGTGGATAAATTATTGCCCAAGCATGGGGGAGATTGAAGTCACTAATGATCAAATGTTCCATTCATGAGCTCCCCAGTAATATTATTATTAATATTTTTTATGCAAGGCTTTTAGGACAATACAAGGATTATCTAGATACCTGTTTAGAGGGATCTTTCACAAGTAACGAGGTCAAAGCTAAGTGGGATCTTCTTGAAACAATTCAAAGCAATACCGAAGATTGGGATAACGAAAAATGTAGAGAACCAGGTATAAACTATTAGTATGATTGCATTAAGTCTTTCGCTGAAACTGCTGATTTTCAAGAGCTTAGTGCTAAATATGGTCTTGATACTCAAATTTTTGTTGATTGTTGTAGAGCCTTAGCTTCTCATATTAATGCTCCTAAAGAAAATTGAAACATGTATCATGAAACTTTTAAGGACACTTGCATGAAAAATGAAATTGCTATTAATGATTGCAATAAACATGCTCAAACTTCTGAAAGTACTATTTCTTATAAGCAGTTAATTTTTGTGGAGTACTTAGACCTTGTGAAAAGAATCAAATCGAAGAAGAATATTGTATCCACCACGGGAATGAAAAAACTAGAGCGTGGATTAGGGCTCTAAATGATCTTGGTAAAACGTTTGTGCCCTCTATCCTTTTATATGTGAACTTTGGCATAAAGTGGGTCATTTCAATTTTCAATGCCCAGGACAATACTAGCCTTTCTAATCAAATGAGTACTACAAGTTTGTATTGTGATAACATGATCACTCTTAATCAGCATGATGAACTTACATTATTTTTGGGGTGTGAAGAGCTATCAAGAAAAACTTCTTTGGTAGATATGAGTGCTTTTGATATGAATAGCATGGTTGTCATATTTACTGTGTTGATAATTGCCACGCAAATACTTATATACAAAATATTATAAAAGATGATATTTTACCAAAATATGACAGGACTAATATGTGTTTTATTCTAATTAATGAAAGGGAGGAATCCTCCAAAGTTTCTTCTATTGTCTCTAACAATAAACCAGAGTATGTGGAGAAGCTCCCTTTCAAGCCTCTCCCTCCTAAAGAGGGGAAGAATAAGAAGAAAATGAGGAGTAAAAGGAGAGAGGAAACGGTATTTTTCCCTAAGCATGTTGCTCCTATTATAGTTTTTGCTGATGAGTCTGAACTGGATGATGTTCCTATGCCTGTTACCTATAGTAGTGATCATGATTGGGAAAAGCACACTACTTTTGATATTGAAAATCTCCTTGGTACCAATTCTGAAAATGATGATATTAATAATTGTTGTACTATTAGTACTATCCATGTTCCTTCAAATGATAATATGTTTACAAATGAATACACTTTGAAGATAATTATTCTATTGTTTATGATGATACTATACCTCCAATAAATGATGATTACAATGATGAATATGATATTTTCAGTCCACCTACTATTGAGGAGAAAATTAATTATGATTACAATATGCCTCCTATATTTGATGAAATGGTGATGAGAATAGTAATGATAGCTATTTTGTTGAATTTGCTCCCACTATAATTAATGAGAATGACTATGCTTATATGGAGAGTAATAATTATTATATGCATGTGGCTCATGATAAGAATGTTTTATGTGATAGTTATATTGTTAATTTTATTCATGATGCTACTGAAAGTTATTATGAGAGAGAGAAACATAGTTTTATGCATCTCAATAATATTAAGTTTCCCCTCTTTATGTTGAAAGTTTTGATGGTGCACTTGTTTTACCTTCCTATGCTAGTAGCCTCTTGTTTCAATAATTTGTTTTCTTACAAAATTACTTTGCATAGGAAGTGGTTTAGACTTAAATTTGTTTTATATTTGCTTCTTGCTGCTCTATTTTACTTCAATTCATATTTCCTATGAGAGCATCATTTAAATTATCATGCCTATCTTGATGGCTATAAAGAAAGAGCTTTTGGGAGACAACCCATATATTTTTTCTTTTGGTTTATTTTTGTTTTGTTGAGTCTTGGAAGTTATTGCCTCTATAATAACCTCTCCTTATCCTTTTTGTGTGGTTTTTGTGCCAAAAATAGCCTCTAATGAGAGGGAAGTAAGATTTGGGGAAGTTGTTGTCCCGAAAAAGATTTTTGTGCTTCGCTGTAAAAAATCATGAAAAATCCCAGAACGTCGTACTTGTTGGAATTTTTGCCTAAATAGGCCCAGCACATTTATTATATGCCAATAAATAGATGAAATCCTAGAGGCCCATTTGGCCCAATCATGCAAGGAAAGAGCTGGGACAAATGTTTAGTCCCACATTGCTAGTTGAGTGGAAGTTGGACCAGCTTATAAGGTGAGCTCTCCAACCACGTGCTAAAAAGGATGATAAGGAGAAGGAGAGAGTTCCACACGCGCGCTCCTCCTCCTCGCTCGCCTCGCCACGCAACGCCTCGCCTTGCCTCACCTCGTCACGTCACGTCACGTCACGTCATGATGCGCGCGCGCCGCGGGTTGCGGGAATCTCGCCGAGCCGAGCTTTAGTTTGCCACGCATGAATGGTATATGAAAAGTCGTACAGAAGTTGAAATTTTTTGCTCGAGTGGAATTTTAATACGAGCTAAATAAATATGAACTGAGTGGAGGCTGTCCGGTGGGCTGCCGCCTGTTTGCTTCAACTTCTGTCCGTTCGTTTCATCTTCTGCGCAGCCTGTCTGCCTACCCCTCTATGACTATATAAGATAGGTCGCGCCTCCTCTCAAACACACTGCCACACATCCTTTACGCCCGCGAGCCGGGCCAGTAGGCCTCCGAGATCCTGCAGCTTCGAGTCCTGTTCGGGAGAAGGGCGATAAGGTTTTTGGGGAGTGCTATGGGCGCGACTACTGGCTTCATCACGGACTCCCTCACAGATAGCGACTGAGGCGACGTCTTCCTCGACGAGGACTTCTTCCCCGACATCAGCACCCTCTTCCTCGACGACATGGCCAACGACGGTGCCAACACCGGCGGTTCCTCTTCTTCTACTACCGTGTATATCTTCTTTCTCAATCTTGTTCTGATCGTATCTAAAGTTTTACGCCTTCCAGTTTGTTTGGTTATATGCCTTAATATGTATTCGCTATTTCACATGATTAGTATATTGCCTATTATTCTAATCATGTTTTATCTACCGTTTATTATGGATAATTCACTTGGTAAATTGCTCTTTTATTCAACAATCCAAAAACCTTATTTCAGGCAATTTGCCCCAAGTGGCTCTGTTGCTTCTATGAAGCCACCCGTGTTCGAAGGTGTGAATTACAAACGATGGCGTGCGAGATCAGTGCTCTGGTTTCAGACCATGAGCTGCTATAACGCCATCTATGGCGCACCTAAGGGAGAACTTCATCCCGCTCAGGAAGAGGCGTTCCAAAAACTTGATACCACTTTCAAGGCTGCCTTGATCAGCATTCTTGGCGACAATATTGTCGATTCATATCTGTCATTTAGCAATGTTAAGGATATGTGGGATGCGCTCGAAAGAAAATTTGGAGTCTCCGATGCTGGCAGTGAACTGTATGTCATGGAATAATTCTATGACTATAACATGGTTGAGGACCGCCCCATTGTGGAGCAGGATCATGAGATACAGTCACTTGCCAGGGAGCTTGAGCACTTCACTTGTGTGTTACCGGACAAGTTTGTTGCCGGAGGCATTATTGCCAAACTTCCCAAGTCATGGAGGAATTTTGCTACTTCTCTGAAGAACAAGAGACAAGAGTTCTCCGTGACGGATCTCATTGGGACTCTTGATGTGGAAGAGAAGGAGAGAGCAAAAGACACACGTGCTCGAGGTATCGAGGGAGGTTTTAATGCCAATCTGGTATAGAAAAGGAACTTCCAGCCTCACAAGTTCAAGAACAAAGGCAAGTTTGATGACAAAGGAAAGTTCGATGGAAAGAACAAGGCCTCACAGTCCACCAGCTTCAATAAGAAGACTGATAAGAGCAAAGGTGCTTGTCATGTGTGTGGTGATCCTAATCATTGGGCTCCTGCTTGTCCCAACCGCTTTGACAAGCGCCAGCATGGGAAGGGCAGCAAGACTACTAATGTTATCATGGGCGACGTTGAGATGAAAGATGTTGGGTATGGTATATTACCTAATGTTTTTTTCATTATGTCATTCTCCTGATTGGTGGATTGACACGGGCGCTAATGTACATGTCTGTTCTGATATTTTCATGTTTTCTTCATATCAGGTCAGAGGGACTCAAACCATGCTGATGGGGAACGGCTCGCATGCTTCTGTTCATGGTGTTGGTACGGTCGATCTTAAGTTCACTTCGGGAAAGACCGTGCGCCTGAAGAACGTGCATCATGTTCCCTCAATAAATAAAAATCTTGTTAGCGGATCTCTTCTGTGTCGAGATGGCTACAAGATTGTATTCGAGTCCAATAAATTTGTAATTTCGAAGTATGGAACCTTTGTTGGTAAAGGCTATGAGTGCGGAGGCTTGTTCCGCTTATCTCTGTCAGACATTTATAATAAAGTTGTTAATCATATTTACACGAATTTTGAATCAAATGTCTGGCACTCTCGTCTTTGTCATATTAATTTTGGTTGTATGACGTGGCTAGCCAAAATGAATTTAATCCCTGATTTCACAACTGTTAAGGGATCTAAGTGCCAAGTCTGCGTGCAAGCTAAACAACCTCGCAAGTCACATACGACTGCAGAAGTGAGAAATTTAACACCACTAGAGCTCATACATTCTGATCTTTGTGAGATGAATGGTGTGTTGACAAAATGTGGAAAGAAATATTTCATGACTTTGATCGATGACTCTACGAGATATTGTCATGTGTATCTTCTGAATTCGAAAGATGAGGCTTTCAGTTTCTTCAAAATCTATAAAGCTCAGGCAGAAAATCAACTTGATCGAAAGATTAAGAGGCTTAGGTCAGATCGTGGTGGAGAGTATTTTTCAAACAACTTTGATTCTTTTTGTGCCAAACATGGCATAATTCATGAGAGGACGCCTCCCTACTCACCCCATTCAAATGGAGTAGCCGAAAGAAAGAACCGCACTCTAACAGATTTGGTTAACGCCATGTTAGACACATCGGGTCTTTCTAAGGAATGGTGGGGGAGGCACTATTGAATGCATGTCATGTCCTAAACCGAGTTCCCACAAAGAACAAAGAAATTACTCCATTCGAAGAATGGGATAAGAAAAGATTAAAACTCTCTTACTTACGTACTTGGGGTTGTTTAGCAAAGGTTAATGTACCAATCCCCAAGAAGCGCAAGCTTGGACCAAAAACCATTGATTGTGTTTTTCTGGGCTATGCTTTTCATAGCATTGGTTATAGATTCTTGATAGTAAAATCTGAAGTGCCTGACATTCATGTCGATACAATCATGGAGTCAACTGATGCGATTTTCTTTGAGGATATCTTTCCAATGAAGGATAAACCTAACTCATCAAATCTGGAGACACCTAGTTCATCTAATCAGGAATTTGCTACATTGTCTGAACCTACCATTCCAATTGAACACTCTGAAAGTCCTAAGGAGGATGATAATGAAATTCCTAAAAGGAGCAAGAGACATAGGACTGCAAAGTCCTTTGGTGATGATTTCATTGTGTACCTTGTGGATGACACTCCTACTTCCATTTCAGAAGCATATGCATCTCCTGATGCTGACTACTGGAAAGAAGCCGTCCATAGTGAGATGAATTCCATCTTAGCTAATGGAACATGGGAGATCACTGATTTCCCTTATGGGTGCAAACCTGTTGGGTGCAAGTGGGTGTTTAAGAAAAAGCTTAGACCTGATGGTACTATTGATAAGTACAAGGCACGTCTTGTAGCCAAGGGATATACTCAAAAAGAAGGTGAAGACTTCTTTGACACTTACTCACCTGTTGCCAGATTGACCACCATTCGAGTATTACTCTCATTGGCTGCCTCTCATGGTCTTCTCGTTCATCAAATGGACGTTAAGACAACTTTCCCTAATGGAGAGTTGGATGAGGAAATTTACGTGGATCAGCCAGATGGCTTTGTGGTAAATGGTCAAGAAGGAAAGGTGTGCAAGTTGTTGAAGTCTTTATATGGCCTAAAACAAGCCCCTAAGCAATGGCATGAGAAGTTCGAAAGAACTTTATCTGCTGCAGGCTTTGTTGTAAATGAAGCTGATAAATGTGTGTACCATCGCCATGGTGGGGGTGAGGGAGTCATCCTTTGTTTGTATGTTGATGACATACTGATTTTCGGAACCAACCTTAATGCAATTAAGGAGGTCAAAGATTTATTATCTCGTTCCTTTAAGATGAAGGATCTAGGAGTAGCTGATGTCATCCTGAACATCAAGCTATTGAGAGATGATGATGGTGGGATTACACTACTTCAGTCCCACTATGTGGAAAAGATCTTGAGTCGTTTCGGGTATAGCGACTTCATGTTTTGTCCTACACCGTATGATCCTAGTGTGTTGCTTCGAAAGAATAGAGGAAATGCTAGAGACCAACTGAGATACTCTCAAATCATTGTCTCACTTATGTATTTAGCTAGTGCCACGAGGCCTGACATCGCCTTTGCTATAAGCAAACACAGTCGATTTGTTTCAAATCCAGGATATGATCACTGGCATGCTCTTGAGAGAGTTATGCGATATCTAAAAGGCACTGCGAGCTATGGCATACACTATACCGGGTATCCGAGGGTACTAGAAGGTTATAGTGATTCAAATTGGATATCTGATGCTGACGAGATAAAGGCCACGAGTGGATATGTATTCACACTTGCTGGTGGCGCTATTTCTTGGAAGTCTTGCAAGAAGACCATCTTAACAAGGTCAACTATGGAAGCAGAACTCACAGCATTAGACACATCCACTGTTGAAGAGAGTGGCTTCGTGAACTCTTGATGAACTTGCCTGTGGTTGAAAAACTAATACCCGTAATCCTTATGAACTGCGATAATCAAACTGTGATTTTCAAGGTAAATAGTTCTAAGGATAATATGAAGTCATCAAGACATGTGAAGAGACTGAAATCTGTCAGTAAAATGAGAAACTCCGGAGTTATTGCATTGAATTATATCCAAACATCTAAAAACTTGGCAGATCCCTTCACAAAGGGTCTATCACACAACATGATAGAAAATGCATCAAAGGAGATGGGTATGAGACCCACAATTTGAGATTTCCACAGTGGTAAACCACTCTATGTGATCGGAGATCCCATGAATTAGAATTGGGAGACAAGTTGTTGGTTAGCTTAGAGGAAAGTATCCCTACTTTAATAAACACCACTCCATAAAGATGCAATACTTTCCTATTCTGCATGGCAGGTTAATTTATTATCTTAATGTGTTCTATGTGGCTTATCCTAAGCAAAGATGTTGTCCTGCAGAACATCTTTTGAATACCACACCTATATGAGTCTGACTGTTAAAACGTCGCAATCTATGAGAGTAGGGTGTTCTCTAATAAACTCATGAAAGGTCATGGAGTATGACGTATACGCTCTACCCGCGGGGGAAGTCCCACGGTAGCCTAGCATCGGTCAAGACTTTTTGTGAAGCTAGGTTCGTAGCAAACTTGCAGTTCAAGGCATAGTCCACTTTACAAGTTGCAGCCTAGTATAACATAAATCTCTAGGTGGAATTTCAACTTAACAGTCTCCACTATAGTACCGGTATATAAACAATGTTTTGGAACCAAATGCAAACTTCATGTGCCTCTTGAATCTGGTGGGGGATTGTTGGAATATTTGTCTAAATAGGCCCAGCCCATTTATTATATGCCAATAAATTCCTGAAACCCTAGAGGCCCATTTGGCCCATTCATGCAAGGCAAGAGCTGGGACAAATGTTTAGTCCCACATTGCTAGTTGAGTGGAAGTTGGACCAGCTTATAAGGTGAGCTCTCCTACCACTTGGTAAAAAAGATGAGAAGGAGAAGGAGAGAGTTCACACGCGCGCTCCTCCTCCTCCTCGCTTGCCTCGCCACGCCACGCCTCCGACTCGCTTGCCTCGCCTCGTCACGTCACGACGCGCGCGTGCCGCGGGTTGCAATCTCGCCGAGCCGAGCTTTATTTTGGCACGCATGAATGGTATATGAAAATTCGTACAGAAGTTGGAACGTTTTTCTCGAGTGGACTTTTAATACGAGTTAAATAAATATGAACTGAGTGGAGGCTGTCCGGTGGGCTGCCGCTTGTTCGCTTCAACTTCTGTCCATTCGTTTCATCTTCTGCGCAGCCTGTCTGCCTACCCCTCTATGTCTATATAAGAGAGAGTTCGCGCCTCCTCTCAGACACACTGCCACACATACTTGCGCCCGCGAGCCGGGACAATGGGCCTCCGAGACCCCGCTGCTTCGAGTCCTGTACGGGAGAAGGGCGATAAGGTTTTTGGGGAGCGCTATCGGCGCGACTACTGGCTTCATCACGGACTCCCTCATGGATAGCGACTGCGGCGACGTCTTCCCCGACGAGGACTTCTTCCCCGACATCAGCTCCCTCTTCCTCGACGACATGGCCAACGACGGTGCCAACACCGGCGCTTCCTCTTCTTCTACTACCGTGTATATCTTCTTTCTCAATCTTGTTCTGATTGTATCTAAAGTTTTACGCCTTGCAGTTTGTTTGGTTATATTCCTTAATATGTATTCGCTATTTCACATGATTAGTATATTGCCTATTATTCTAATCATGTTTTATCTACCGTTTATTATGGATCATTCGCTTGGTAAATTGCTCTTTTATTCAACAGTACTAATTTGTAATGTTTTGTGTGCATGCACCTTGTATTTACCTAACTTTTATTAGTTTTGCACTTTTCTATTTGAGCAACAGAAGATTTTCGAAAAAATCGGTCTTTACCTGTAGGTCTGTTTTGACAGTTTTCTGCCATTATTTGCATTTGCCTCTTAATCGATTTCTTTTGAGTTCTTTTTTATCACTTGAGATTTTAAAAGTGTAGAGGTCCCAACCTTTAATAAGGTAGAGATCCCTGTGTTTACAATGCTAGTCCCTGGATCAATAGCTAGCATCCACAGTTAAGATGTAATATCAAGAAACAAAGGTCATAATACAACTTTATAACCAGGAATAAAATAATTCATTACATCTTACATAGCTCATTTGGCTATCTCATTAGAATGCAGCAGAAATAACTATAGCATGGAGTCCTTCATCTTCAAAGTGCCACAGGCAATCATGTTGGTTGTAGGCTTGTAATCCTAATCAACACACTTCACTAACATCAAACGAACTTGCAACATAATAAGTTGTAGCCACAAGGGTCAATACATTTAAATTGTATTGGCAAGTTTCACTACTATGTAAAAATAAGTGGATCCTATCAATACCTGCATATTTGGCTAAGTAGGGTTTATGCTCATTTGTAGAAAGCAATATAGTTTTATCCTATCTTTTCAGAAATAGCTTTTGATCTTTTAACAATCTTTCTGAACTCCTTGGAAAACTCCAAGTGCTTCTAATCCCTTGTTGACACCATCAAGTTTTACTTTGAGAAATTGGAATGTCGAGATCTTCCATAGCTTCAGGCCTTAGTTGCTCAAAGTTGTCCATAACCAGGGACACGGCTAAGTACTTAGAATTTGATCCTCTGCAGAAGTTGTAAACTTTACCCACATGACACAATATCGTCTTGACGCCACCAGTGGCCGCTGGATAAGTACACACCAAATGGAGTATCGGCAGATCGAGAATGTGACAAAGTCTTTCCATAGAAGTCCTCCCAATACACAATGCTAGCTTGTCTACCAGGCACCAATGTAAGGATATATTTCCAATACACAATTCTAATTAACCTGAAGATGCTAATGCAAGGGTCTTCCACTATGTAGTTGACTAAGCGAGAGCCCATTTAGCACGTGGCTGTACACAGAAGCCACTGTACGAGAAACATGTTCAATCTCTAAGTCCCTGGGTGGTTTTCTTCTAGTGCACATACAAAAAGATAGCCATATAAACATGGTTCCCTTTGTTTCCATCTTGTCCAAAATTGAGTATCCTCATTCCACCTAGGTGGTTCGTTGAGTACTTGTTTTATTATATAAAATATTTATTTTTCCAACACTTCATATAATCATATCATGTATTCCATGCTAAATCTATAGCAGGGCTAGGCATACTACAACTATGATGTTTTCACTAAGGAAGATGGATTTCCTAATAGGACATAGTATAGCATAATAACATAGTATCCCTATCATGCATACTACAAAAATACCACTAAGTGTAGTGAAAATAGTAGGAAATGGATGATAGTGTCACTTGCCTTTTTAGTAGATAATATTGGGTCACTCCTTGATCTTGCAACAATCACACTCTTCAATTTTTACTACAATTCAATCAAGCAAGCACATATTCAAACCAACATTCAAACAATTCATCACATAAAACAATAACATCAAGTAATGCATGCAAGCATGCAAAAGATGGTTTTATTTGGAAAAGTGGTTTCTATTAGGCTCTAATCATTTTAAATTTCCTATTGGTCATTTACAAAAGTGGTAAAATCATTTAAATTCAAGTTGGTGAAAATGGCCATTTAAATCATTTTTGTTTTGCCAAAATGTTTTATATCAAAGTAATATTTTGTAGTGTTGGTCAAATATATTTTTAAACACAAATGTTAGTGTTTATGGTCAAAGTGTTTAATACTAATCCATTTGCAAAAGGTTTCATCTAAACTCCATTTTTAAATCAACCAATATTTTTATTTGCTAGAAATGCCTTTAACAAAGTAATAATTTACTAAGGTTCATCAAATATGTTTTCAAATCTCAAAACTTGGTGTTTAGGGTCAGAGAGTTTAAATCAATTCATTTACCAAAGGTTTTAATCAAAAAACATTTTTAAACCTTAATCAATATTTTTATTTAGCTAGAAATACTTTTATTCAAAGATTTAATTCCTAAGTGTCACTAAATATACTTTTAAATATACAAGTTGGTTTCTATGGTCAGTAGGTTCAAAACAATCCATTTAAAAAAAATTACCCTAAAAACATTTTTAGAATAAATTTTATACTCAAAATAAGCCTAATTATGTTTCTGCATAAACAACCTATTTTATAGAAGCAAAATATTGAACTAACGGCACGGTTGGAAATTTTGCATTTTTCTGAATCCAGTGATATAAAATTTGGCCAAGCAGAACAATAGTTATTAATTTCACAAGTTTAAACAATCTAAAATCATTTCTGGAATTTTAATCAAATAGGACAGCCACGTGTCCTAATCTTACTGGCATGTAGCGGTTTGTGTGGATTGCGCTCTGTGGATCGTTGGATCTAAGTAAGATCGTGCGGAACAGATCATAACTTACCACTTCGTCTAAATCTAATCTTAGCCAAACAATATAGATCTAATGGCTATAGCGCAATTACCAGAAACTGGCGGCGCTCGACGGCAGCTGTGCGGCGGCGGCGTTCTGGCGGTGGCGTTGCCGATGAACTAGGAAGTGCGAGAGAGAGTGAAGATGCTCACCAGACTCGCCGTAGCATGGGGAAGCTCAACGTAGTGGTTGTTCGTCAAGGGGCGCACGGGAATAATGGCTATTGATCGCCGGAGTTCGTGGCGTTGTCGGGTCCGTCTACTCGTTGTCGGAGGCGAGGTTGCAGGCCATGCCCAAGCAAAATAATGACGCCGTTAGATGCGCGCAAAGATTCTGAACACGGGAGCATCAAAGCTAGGGAAAGGGGAGGTAGGGTTTTACCAGGGGGCTTCGCCGGAGAAGTGGCAGGCGACGGCGGCGTTCAGAGGTCGTTCTTGCCGACGACTCGGAGCGCGCGCGAGCGAGTGAGTGGTATAGGGAGATGCGCAAGAGGATGGGGAGTAGTCTCGTGGGTATTGGGAGGCAAGGGGAGGATCTACGTCATTGGAATCAGCCAGAGTTGCTCGTCGAGGACAGTGTGTTCGCGAGAGAAATTTGTGCAGCCTGGTGGCGGAGGGGAAGGGAGAGTGAGGGGAAATGGAGAGGGAAGCAAGGCGCCTTTATCTTGCGTGATGGCTGGGAGAATTATGCTTGTATCAATGCGAATTTCAAGCCACGAATTAACGTTAGAAACGGCAGAGATGAACTGGGCGTGCTCGTCGCGGGGTAGACGATGATGACGGGGCAGTGGGGTCCAGCGGTCAGCGAAGAGAGGTAAAACACGTGGGGCGCAGCGTCAGTGACTGAGTGGGTGAGCGCGTGGGTGGAAAATGTTTCGCGAGAGGGGAAAGAGTGGGCTGCGCTACTGGGCTTTAGTTGGGCCAGATGGGTTGGTTTGCTTCTTTCCTCCTTTTTTTTATTCTGAATCTTTTTTTCTATTTTTCTGTTTTGATTTTTGTCCAAATAATTCAAACACTATTTGAATTCAATCCTGTACCAAACTTTGAGTATATTTTTAATATTGTTTATTAACATATTCTAAAGTCCATTTTAGAATATTTCTTTTATTCTTTTAGGGTCTATTATTTATTTAAAATAGACATTTGTCTTTATTTCAAATAAGTTTTAAATATGTTTTCAAACTCTATTTTAATTCTAAATTTTACCAAACCTTTTTCAGTAGGTTTTATTATTCTTTAGTGCAAATAATTCACTTTGAATTATTATTTAAAATACTTTAATATGATTTAATGTTCATCTAAATTGAGAATTGTCTTTATTTAAATAAAATTGGATATTAATAAATCCTTATGATTTTATTTAAATAATCCTTTACTCTTTTTATTAATCAATAATATTTCATATTATTTGTTTGGCTAAGATTTAATTTGATTTTTAAATATTCCTTATTTATTTATTTCTTCCTTTGCCTTATAAAATCCATATCTTTTTATTTAAAGATCCAAAATTGGTGATTCCAATTTGCATAACTTTATTTAATATTTGTTAATATATTTAAATCCCTTTAGGATTTATTTACTCAAGATTTGGCATGGATTTTAGATAGGGCTTTATTAGCTTTGGAAATTAATTCCTTTTATCTTAATAAATTCATAAGTTTTTATCTATGACTCCAAATTGAGTGAAACCAATTCCTATGGTTTTATATTATTTTTATTTATCATTCTTGATCATTTATAAATGTTTGTTGACAAATTTTTATATGGATCAAATCCATGGTCTTAGAGAGATCTTGGAAATGAATTATTCCATTAGGGTTTTAGGGTTTTGATGTTTCTTTTTAGAAACAAAAAGTTTCTTTTCACCCTAAATTTCAACAATCATTTCTTTTGTTTATTTATTTTTCACATTTCAAAATTTGGAAAATTTTGGGACGTGATAGGCTACCACCCTTAAAAGAAATCTCGTCCCGAGATTTGGGAAGGCTAGAGGTTACAAGTTGGCTTGAAGACAACTAGGGTACTACCACCCTTAAAAGAAAGTCTTATAGGGTTACGATGGTTCACTTGACTATGGGTTCAATAATTGATATCCAAACAAGGAATCCTTATTTGACTCAACTGAGTTAACTAATTCCTTTCATCCACATCATCTAATTCTTCAAGGTTTCCATACATGTCGATGTGGTTCACATGTCCTTTCTGGGCCACATTGGAGTCATTTCCATTGGAGTTTCTAGCATCCTTTTTCTTTTTATTCTCAGGAAAGTCTGATGCATAGTGTCCAAGTTCCTTATAATTATAGCACTGCACCTGGCTAATGTCTTTCTTCCTGGATTTGCTATGTTGGTTCTGACCAATGTCATCTCCATTGTCAGTATCATTCCCATTATTATCACTTCCATTGTTGTTGTGGTGATGCTGATGTGGTCCAGAATCTTCATTGCTCTTTTTTAATGAACGCTTGTTTTGTGATGATCCTGAGTGATACTTGAGGCTATGCTTCCTCTTTATTTTCTCAACTTGATTCATCTTGTTTTCCAAGATGGTGGCTTTGTCACAGAGTGATTGATAAGTTGGAACATAGGCAACAGACAGCTGCAGGTTCAACTCCTCATTAAGTCCTTCGATGAATTTCTCTTTCCTCTTAGCATCTGTATCAACTTCATCCGGTGCATAGCGTGCCAGATTGTTGAACTCCTCGATGTACTCAGCCACACTAAGGTGACGTTGTTTTAGATTGTGGAAATCCTTTTTCTTCAAGTTCATCACTCCAGATGAGATGTGAGATGTACGGAAACCATCCTCACAAATAGCCCAAGTCACATCCTTAAGGGGAGTGGTGATCTGAAAGTTGTCCCACCATGTTGCTGCTGGTCCTTCGAGCAGAGATGCTGCAAACCTAACTTTTTCCTCGTCGGTGCAGCCAACAGTCACTAAGTCATTGTTCACCGAACGTAACCAGTCATTGGCTACCATTGGGTCAGTTGTTCCAGAGAACCTTGCATGCCTCAGTTTCAGAAATCTGGTGAGCATGTCATGTGCTGGAGGATTATTCTGATTGTTGTTGTTGTCATTGGCTACCATTGGGTCAGTTGTTCCAGAGAACCTTGCATGCCTCAGTTTCAGAAATCTGGTGAGCATGTCATGTGCTGGAGGATTATTCTGGTTGTTGTTGTTGTTGTTGTTGTTGTTGTTCTGATTTTGATTTTGCATAAACTGCGCCATCATCTGCATCATTTGAGCTTGAGATGTCATCAACTGCTGCATCTCGGGAGTGATGTTGTTTTTGTTGTTGTTGTTGTTGTTTTGGTTGGGGTTGGCACGACGGGGAGGCATCTATTGGTTTGATAGGGATAAGTAATGATAGATAGATCTACAGAAGTTCTAACACACAACCCAAAACAATCAAGTTCAATCAAACAATCAACAAGCAACTATTCACTTGACAACTTATGAGCTTAACTCATGAGTGGAAGGAAACAACAAGTTTTCTTGAAACAATCAACCTAGTATAGTCATACCTCATAGGTCAATATGATCCATACACTAACATGATATCAATGTTTTTGGTAGGCAATATAATGTCTCTTGGTTCAAGTTAAGCGTAGCATAAAGATCAAGTCATTTCAATAGTTCGTTTTCGATAAGTTTCAGATACATAGTAACCTAATTCCTTCGACCATGAGATCATACTAATCACCATGATGGATGCTTTGATGACATCAAACACCACTTCCTAGTTGGGTGGTTATAAAGGTGGCATTGAGTGTACGGAAGTATGTGTTGAGGCACATGGATCAAGAGTGGGATTTTTTCATCCATATGACGGATAGATATACTCTGGGCCCTCTCGGTGAAATGTCATTCAATTAGCTTGCAAGCATGTGACTTTCTCACAAGGGATCACATATTAAAGGAACAAGTAAAGAGTACTTATTGGTAACGAGGTTGAACAAGGTATGTAGATATACCGACGATCAAACCTCAGATAAGTAAAATACCACGAGACAAAGGGAAATTAGTATCGTATATAAATGGTTCATTTGATCGCAAAGTAATCATAGAAATATGTGGGATCCATATGAATTTCTAGATTCCTCTATTGGTTATTGATCGGAGAAGAGTCTCGGTCATGTCTGCATAATTCACGAACCGTAGGGAGACACACTTAAGGATTCGATGTTGTTTAGTAGATATGGAATGTGAGTAAGAAGATCGAATGTTGTTCGGAGTCTAGGATGGGATCCGTGATATCATGAGGAGATCTAGAATGGTCCGGAGAATAAGATTAATATAAGGAAAGTCCAATTCTGGAGTTCGGGAATGATTCTGGTGTTTTCACCGGAATGATCTAGAAGGGTCTAGAAGGTTCATCAAACCGAAAGGGGAAGGGTACATGAATGTGTCATGACTAAGTGGAATGATTGCATCATCCTAGGTCACTTGGCTATGCGTTTAAAATAAATAAATTAAACTCCAAAATTGAAAGTCAAAAGGCAAGTTTGAATAGTCAAACTGGGACAATGGTTCTTGGTGGAGGGAGGAGAGGAAACCTCCTCTCGCTCCATCGCGTGTGCCAAGGAGAGGGAGTGGGGGGAGGATACGGCCCCCCTCCCCTAGCTGCTCCTCCCTATAATAAATCGAGGGGAGGGTTCTGCCCCAAAGATCTACACCACAACCACCCCAACCCCACTCATCGCCGTGCTGCCGCCGCCGCCACCTTGCCGCCGACGCTGCGTTGCACCGCCGTGCAGCCGCCATCGCCCTTGCCGCAGCCGGCCCACCTCCTCCTCTCCGACCTCTATACCCTAGACGCCGGGGAACCCCTCTACTCCATCCTACCCGCTCAGGCTTAAGGCGAAGCCCTACGGGATCTCCCCTTTAATCTCTGACACCTCGCCATCATGCTGCCGGAATCACGAGGAGAGAGCTACTACCTCCGCTGCCTGCCAGAACAAGGGAGAGGAAGGTACTCATTGAGTACCGAACTTGTTTCCAACTGCGGGAGCGCTGTCGGAACGCGGCGCGATCCTAAGATCGGCAAGTGAACGACTACATCACCCACAAGAATATGCTCTCGTTAACCGCTTTGGAATCTTCGAGGGTGAGTACTCTACCGACTCATTGCTACAATCTAGTAGATAGATCTTGGCTTTTGTGTGTTCATGCGGTAGAAATTTTTGGTTTTCCATGCTACGAACCCCTACAGCAGCAAACGCATAAGCGCAAGAATACCTCGGAAGAGAAACCTAATCCGGATAATGCAGCAGTTAACGCAACTTTCGGATCTAGAGGACGAGGAGGGCGTAGAGGCGGCCGGGGATGAGGCCACGGAACTTCCCGAATGCAGGGTACAGGAGATCAACAGCCCAGAAAAACTTATTGCTGGGCCGACATTGCCAACAACCCTTGTGTGCATCACCTAGATGGGAACGGGGGTTCTACCCACACAAATGTTGAGTGTCGTTTCAATGATGACATCAAGAGAGGGAAATCCGCTGGCTATATGGCCAAGAAAGGAAAAGGAAAGAAAAATTCTAAGAAAGGCAAAAAGGCCAAGCAAGATTCCGACATGGAAGAAGAGGATGCCGCACAACCCAAGTCGGATGGATATGAAGATTATCCTACAAAGAAAGACCCTTATGTCCGCTTCCTTGGAACTCATCCAACTAAGGTCAGAAAGGCGGTTCTCCATGAGCTCAGTGACACGGTTCTGGCTGTCCCCTTGTTTTTGGATTGGTCGGACATAACCATCACCTTTGACTGAAGCGATCACCCAAAGAAAACACATCATTGAGGAAAGTACCCTCTGGTCGTCAATCCTCTTATTGATAGCTATGAATTCTATAAAACTCTCATGGATGGTGGAAACATCATCAATATCCTCTACATCGAGACGCTCCATTGCATGAAGATCCATGAAAACCAGTTAAATCATAGCAATGTGATATTTCCTGGCATTGTACCAGGAAGACATGACAATTCATTGTGTGAGATCACACTAGAGATGACATTCAGAACTCCGGACAACTTTTGGACCGAGTCACTCTCTTTTGAGGTGGCACCATTCAAAAGTGCCTACCACACCATCTTCGGACATCTGGCTTACTAGGCGTTCATGGCTCTTCCTTGCTACATCTACAATATGATGAAACATCTAGGTCCCAATGGCTTCATCATCATCTAGGGAAACCCAAAGAAAGAACAAGACTGCAAAGACGGATCTGCCGCCTTTGCCGAAGCCATGCTGCACGTCCAGGAGTATCAGGAGATCAAGAAAAAAATGACCCTTTCGAGATGCCTACTATGAAGGACGAGGTGCTGAAACCAAGTCTGCAATTCAAGGAATCAGAAGAGATAAAGAAGACGCAGTAGAAGGAAGATGATCCCTTCAAGGCGACCAATGTAGGGATAGGCTTAGATCCCAAATAGGAAAGCGCACACGTCGAGTTCCTCAAAGCTAATAAAGATATCTTTGCATGGCAACCTTCTGACATGACTGGAGTACATAGGGAACTTACCGAGCACTCTCTCGATGTTTATCCTTATGCTAGACCCATCAAATAGTCCTTACAACAGTTTAGTGATGAAAAGCGCAAAGCTATAGCTAAGGAATTAGCCCGACTAGAATTAGCCAGATTTATTGCATAGGTCATCCATAAAGTGTGGGTGGCAAATCCTGTAATTGTCCCTAAAAAGGACACTATTGATTTAAGGATGTGTGTTGATTATACCGCCTTGAACAAGGCTTGTCCTAAAGATACATTCCCTTTGCCAAGAATCGATCAAGTTATCGACTCCATGGCAGGGTCGGAATTACTCTGTTTTCTCGACGCATATTCCGGATATCACCAAATACTGATGAAAAAATGGGATCAAATCAAGACATCTTTTGTCACTCCTTTCAGAACCTTCTGCTACAAAACTATGCCTTTTGGATTAAAGAACGCAGAAGCAACTTATCAACGTACTATGCAGCGTTGTCTCAATGACCAGATCAGACGCAACGTCGATGTATACGTGGATGACAAAGCAGTTATGTCCAAAAAGAAGGAAACACTGATTTCCAACTTGGAGGAAACATTTGCTATCCTACAAAAATTCAATATGATGTTTAACCCAAAGAAGTGCTTCTTTGGAATCCCAGCCAGAAAATTGGATTTCATCATGTCTGAAAGAGGCATAGAGTTGAACTGGGACAAAATCAAGGCTATACTAAACAATACCAGGCCGACTCGCCTGAAGGACATGTAATGACTCACTGGTTGTATCGCAGTAGTGAGTCGGTTTGTCAGCCGGCTCGGAGAAAGAGCCGCACCTTTATACAAGCCCTTGAACATAATCGACGGATTTTTCTAGACCAAGGAAGCCGATGTTGCCCTACAATGTTTGAAAGATATACTTGAAATCCACTAATCCTTGCTGCACCTGAGCCACAAGAGCCTATGTTACTTTACATTGCAGCGATAGACAGAGTTGTTAATGTTGTAACATCAGTAGAGCACGAGGAGGAAAATCATGAGCATAAAGTGCAACGTCAAACCTACTATCTCAGCTAGGTCCCGACAGGGTCGAAGCAAAGGTATACATATTACCAGAAGCTAGCCTATGGAGTATTCTTTGCTTCCAGAAATCTACGACATTATTTTCAAGAGCACAAGATCACAGCGGTGTGCACCACTCCACTTCGAGATATAATAAACAATCACGACGCCACAAGATGTGTTGCAAAGTGGGGAATAGAGCTTGCAGCTTTCGACATTGAGTACAAGCCACATACATCAATAAAGTCCTAAATGCTTCCTAAATTTGTCGCCGATTGGACCGAAACAACATAAAATATGGATCAAAAGCACGGGGGGGGGGGGTGGCTTGGGGGTTGGCGTGGTGCTCAAATCACCTCAAGGAGATAAGTTGTTCTACCTGTTACAGATTCACTTCACGGCAACCAATAATATTGCCGAATATGTAGCACTATTGCATGGAATACACATGGCCAAAGACATTTGCATTACTCGACTCATGTGTTATGGAGACTCAGATTTAGTTGCAACAGCAAGTATCCGATATCTGTAATGCAAATAAATACATGGCAGCATACAAGCTATCATGGATGAACTATCTAAATCGTTCGAGGGTTTTGAGGTTCAACACATCCCTTGACTAGAAAACGAGGAAGCAGATGTTCTATCAAGAATTGGCTCTACACGGAAACAAGTCCAGGATGGTGCTTTTCTAGAGCACTTAAAAGTCCCCTCCATTGTAGGAGTTGATGAGGACTATCCAACAAAATCCGACTCACCTTTAGTAGTATTTCTGGCTATAATTCCTAGCTGGAGACAACCCTATCTAGATTTCCTAATAGATGGAAAATTACCCGAAGATGAAGTTATGGGCTGACAGATCATCAAACGAGCAATAGACTATACGATTATCAATGGTGAGCTCTAGCGGAGTGTTTCTGGGGTTTTCCTGTGTTGTATTTCTCTGGAAGAAGGAGTGGAGATCTTACAAGAGATCCACGAAGGTGAATACAGTCATCACGCTACAGCCAAATCTTTAGTGCACAAGATTTTCGACACGGATTCTTTTGTCTCATAACTAAGGAAGATGCCGAGAAACTGGTCAAATCGTGCAAAGGCTGCCAAATGAATGCCCGTCAAGAAATGTTTCGGCTGATCTGGTACAAACAATCCCTATTACATGGCCATTTGCGGTCCGGGGGCTTGATATGGTAGGGCCGTTTAGGATGGCAAACTGTGGATTTACCCATCTCCTAGTGATGGTGGATAAATTTACCAAATGGATTAAGGCTAAACCCGTAACAAATTGCGATGGAGCCACAACCAGAAAGTTTGTTGTGGACTTAATCATCCGATTTGGATATCCACATAGTATTATTACCGATAAAGGGAGCAACTTTTCCAGGGGAGAATTAGTCGAATTCTGCGAATTAAGGGATCCGACTCTATATTGCATCAGTCGCATATCCACAAGCCAATGGACAAGTCAAAAGGTAAAATGGTCTCATTTTACAAGGAATCTGACCTCGTCTCAAGGCACCACTTCATCGTGCTACGGCGGCTTGGGGGAAGAATTACCCTCTGTTATATGGAGCTTATGAACAACTCCTAACAGGTCAATCGAATATACTCATTTCTTCTTGGTCTATGGTGCAGAAGCAGTTCTTCCGAGTGATTTAATCCATCAATCTCCCTGAGTCAAAGCGTATATCGAAGAAGATACAGAAGTTTCTCGACAAGATGATCTCGATATAATCAAAGAAATTTATGTTATTGCCGAGCAGAGATCTACAGCCGATCAGTAGAAGTAGCGCAAGTACCATAGTCATAGAGTTCAAAATCGTTCTTTCAGAAAGGGTAATTTGGTTCTCCGACTCGTGAAAAAACGCAAACTTTCCCTGATTTGGGAAGGACCTTTTATGATCAGTCATGTTCTGCATAATGGGTCATATTATTTAATCAATATGAGACCAATCAAGGAAAGACCTGATACTCATAAGAGAAAGAGTTCTGGTGGTAGTACAGACTCTAATGAATTAGACCGTCCTTGGAATATTGCATAGTTACGTCCCTTCTATTCTTAGTTATATTTCCTTGTAATCATATCTACATGTTCAAAATGAACTAAAGTATTTGTTCCCTCATATATTTTCTATGATGTTTCTTACCATCTTATTTCCAAAAGATCATGTCAATTTCAAAAAATCCCAAGATGCTTGAAAGTACTTTATGCTCTTGTTCGTTCTGGTTATGATTTTTGAAAATCTATAAAAATGTTACCTTCGGGTGTAAATCTCATTTTATGTTGATACTTTGGTTTTTAATCTAATTGCTTAGACGCGGGCATTTTCCCAGTAATGAATTGTTGTACTGGAAGACAACTTTGTTTCTAAGTTTTACTGGTTTAGCAATTGCGCTCCGTTGCTCGACAAAGTTTCCATGATGAAGGTTGGACAACTCATGAAAGGGACGAGGCAGAGAGCCAGATAAAACGACAAGTGTAAACACGAAGTGCTTAAGTAATTTTCAAGCACACACCAAATATCTACAAAGTGCTAAGTAGTAAAGTATTAAGTTCTTACATACCAGCACATATAGAAACACAAAATATAGTACCCATCATTACAAACCATATGTATGCTTTAGGATAATGCATTAAAATGTTTATGCTGCAAATTCAGGTGGAGGTGGTGGAGACCTTGGAGCGCTGGAGTCGATATCGTCGCCGTCCTACTTAAGAGACTTGGAAGTTTCTTCATCTTTAATGAGACTCTCTTCCGGCTCTTTTGGCGTGGGAGGCATATCGACAGATTAGAAGAATGGAGTCGAGTAGTTCGTCATATCCACCACGCGACAAGCATAGCCTACACAAGACTCTTGGATGGCCTTGATGTCTTGCATCTTACCCTCATCGTCTTCAGTAGCGATGCCCTTGGTGACTTGCCAAATTTGCATCTCTCTATGGTGACTCATCACCATAGTGAGGGCAGTTTGCGCTGTAGTCCGGGCGTACGACATCTTCTAACCCTCGATAAGCTTTGGAATCTCCTTTGCTCTGTCCCTCATTTCGAGTATTGGCAGCTTGTCCAAATCGGAAAGTTCTACTGGCTTGCCAGATTCTTGAAGAATCTGGCAGAAGTTGTATGCAACATCTCTAACTGATTTGATGCGCTCGGAACAAGAGTCGGAGGAAGTGGAGTCTGACAATTTTAGGGGATCTGGAAAAGAACAAAGTCAAAAAACTGACAAAAAGTTGGAAATGGAAAGGGAAAAAATAAATGTCGGGAAATTTACCAAGCACAAAGTTGTTCCACTATGAATGCTCTTCTCAAAGAGAGTTGAACTCTGCTTCAGTGGTTTGGGCAAGATCCTGCTGGCTGTCAAAATCCCTCTTCAGATCATCAAGTTGTTTATCTCAGAGGGCTTCCAAGCCTCTTGGTCTCCGTATTGCTCGACTCTAGGAGGTTGTTCATGGATCTCTTGTGTTCATCCTTAAGCTTCTTCAGCTCCTGGCGAAGTTCTTCATTTTCCATCTGGCAGACCTCATATTCTCGGCCTCCTCAACCATCTTGCTGGACTGCTATAGCAATTCTGCAAAAGACAAAATATCAGTCAAAAGAAATATCCGACTAAGAAATAATTGCGATTGAGTGTCAGAAAAGTTTACCTTCTGCCTCATCCTTGTGAATCTGTAACTTGGAACTTTCAAGATGCAAAGTTTTGATCTCTTTGCGCTTGTTGCAAATATTCTTGAGCAATTCCTGGTTAGAAGATACAACTTTCTGTAAGTTAAAGACAGAACACCGTCAGACCGCTACTAAGACTCGGGATGCAACTTTAACTAAGTTAAATTCTAGCACAAGCCTTGGGGCTACACTACATCGTTCTTTTTCATCCTATAAGAATCAATTCAGATCTTATGCTATGATCTTTATCTGACTTTATGCTTGGGGCTAGAGGATATGATAGTAAATATTGCAAACGATAGTCGGAAAACTTACAATATGCTCCAAGTGCAGCTTCTCGAATCCGATCTTTGTGTTATGGAAGACCTTCTTGGAAAGGGAGAGAGGAGAGGCAGTAGTCGCTGGAACTTCTCTGGCTTGACATCCTCCGTCTCCTATCTTGCTGATTCCGAAGTTAGGAATTGTTCTCAACATAGGTTTGGGCCAGCTTGAGAAAATCTTCCTTCTTCTTCCTGTTTAGGTCGGGAGCAGCAGAACCGGCACCCTTCACCACCTTCGCTGGAGACGCATCCATGGGATCATTAGCCTTAGCGAGTTCACCCTTGTCAATGGTTTGCCTACCAGTGGTAACCAGAGCTTGTGAGGCTGTGGGAGCATCAGGGATTGTAGTGCCAGCACGCGGAGAGGTTGGAACCTCTGGTGTTTGATACGTCCAAAACGTATCTAATTTCCCAAACACTTTTGCTATTGTTTGTCCTCTAAACTTGTGTGATTTGGATACAACTAACATGGACTGACACTGTTTTCAGCAGAATTAACTTGGTGTCTAGTTTTTGTGCAGAAAATCAACTATCAGGAAAAATCCCAGAAAATATGCCAAAAATCCTATTTCACCAGAAGAGTCATGGAGCCATAGTACGATACGGAGGGGAGGCCTGAGGGGCCCACACCCCCTGCCGCACGGCTGGGCCCAGCCCGCGCCTAGAGGGGGTGTGGCTGCCCCAGGCACCCCTCGGCTTCCCTCTTCGCCTATATGATGCCTTCTGACCTAAAAACTCAGGGGGTTCGACGTTTTTCCAGAAAGAGTTCCGTTGGACCGCCACCACCAGAAACCGCGATCCAGAACCAGAAACTCCGTTCTGGCACCCTAATAGGACATTGAATTTGTAGAGGATCATTGCCATCGTCATCACCAACGCCTCTCCATCAACCATCCATGTTTCCCTCATTCATGAGTGAGTAATTCCCCGTTGTAGGCTATGGGGATGGTAGGGATTGGATGAGTTCTATCATGTAATCGAATAAGATTGTTCGGGCATGGTACCTAGTATCTCTATTAGTTCTATTTGACTTTGTTGCAACATGTTGTGCTTAATGCTTGTCACTAGGGCCCGAGTGCCATAATCTCAAATCTGAACTTATTATTGAATCATTATGATAGTATTGTTTGTGATCTTATCTACAAGTTGTGTACACATATCATTGTCCGGATCCAAAGGCCCCGAAGTGACAGAAATTGGGACAACCAGAGGGGATGGCTGTGATGTGAGGATCACATGTGTTCACGGAGTGTTAATGCTTTCCTCCGGTGCTCTATTAAAAGGAGTGTCTTAATTGCCAGTAGTTCCCTTGAGGCCCCACTCCAACGGGCTGGCAGGACAAAAGATGTTGTGCAAGTTCTCATTGCGAGCACGTATGACTATATATGGAGCACATGCCTATGATTGTTTAGTACTTGGATGCTTTATCTCATTTATCTGCAATTTCCCTAGATCTTGAAGTTACATGTTTAGACTCGTCCATGCAACGCCTGTCCATCCATCCCTGTGCCTACCACGCTCATATCCTACCATTTGCTACTACTCTTACTATTGCTCTTGTTTCACTGCTGCTATTGCTTTGTTATTGCTACTACAAACTGTTGCTACTGATAAACTTATGTGAGCAAGAACTATTTCCAGGTGCAGCTGAATTGACAACTCAGTTGTTAAGGCTTGCAAGTATTCTTTGGCTCCCCTTGTGTCGAATCAATAAACTGGGTAATACTACCCTCGAAGACTGTTGCGATCCCCTATACTTATGGGTCATCAGTGTTGAAGACTGAGTAGTGGTTGGAGTTCAAGGGGGCATGATTGGGGAAATTGCAAGCTTCTGCTTGGCACAGTTGCTTGACTGGTTTGCTCTCAGGCTTTTACTTGCTCTTGAAAACAGTTTTAGCTCTAAATCACATAAAGAAAAAATGTCAGATGTGACTCGGAAAGAATAACACGAGTACTAGAAGATACAAGGTACTTAATTTTTAACCACTGGCAGCACTTGTGCGCCACCGGTGATAACAACTTCCTTGGACTTACGCTTCTTGGAAGCAGGGCCATAAATTTCTATCACCTCGTCATCCTATGTCTCTTTCGAGTCTTCTGGAGGATAACCCTCAAGACGAGCTAACTCAGACTCGGGAAGAACCTTCAGCTGATAAGTCATAAAAACATCATCACAACTACAGTTGGAGAACAAGGTAATGAACAAAAATAAAATACAAGTCGAAAGGCTTATCAGAGTCAGGGGCGGTCAACTGTGAACATGGGCATGGAGATCTCGGGAACTTTCTTGTTCACCCTCTCCTTGATCAGTAACTGCATTCGGTATTTGTAGTCCTTCGCACCAATGCGCATCGAACAAACCTTCATGTTGTCCTTCCGGTATTCAGTGACCATGTGCATTGATGACTACAAGTACATAGATCAATTGTAGCTAGTTTTGAAGTAAAGATATCGAACCCACAAAGAGCTATTGGGAAAGGTCTTAATGCCCCTCATCACTATCTACCAAAGGATACTTGTAAGCTACCTTTGATCTCAAGTAAAGAGTGTTTGAAATGTTTTTAGTTGTGTGCAGTAAAGTAATTAAAACGATTAATGAAAGCAAGTAACAAGATTGTATCAAAGCGTGGTTGAACTCAATATGGCTAAAATGTTCTCGAGGATGTAGGATACACCTCTAGCATGGTATTGTTATTATTAATAATTTAAGATAACATACTTCTTGTGTCCTGAGATGTGTGGAAAGAGCTCCATAATAAGATGTTAACTACTAGGCTAGTAGGAGGCAACTTTGTTAAGCCAAGAGTGAGGTCACCTCTAAATAACCACTATGATGTCTGAGAGCAGTAACCCATACAAACCACCGCGATTAAGGGTTTCCTCATGGATATCATAATTAGCTTAGAGTCCCTCTTATTCCTCCTTTGACCGCGTAGGTCATGAGCCGACGCCAATCTGTCACGGGGCCATTCCGGGTATGATCCCAAAGCCCGTACAAAGGATTTCTCCCTCCCTTTAGTCCCAAGGGCAAATGGTATGTGGTTGACTACACATACCATCTAAAGAGAGAGATCAGGCAGAAATCATAAATCATAGACTGGCAAGTCATATGGACACAAGAATAGATCATCTTTATTCAAAATTCATAATAGTGATATGTTTTCTCCATCTCCCCAAGAACCAAGCACGTACTCACACATGGAAGCAATCAACAACATCATCATAATCAAATGTATGGATAAAAGTACGGGAATATATCTAGTGCAAACCACAATTGAATTAGGAATTACAACAAGATCTAATAGATAAAGATGGGGGTAATGGTGGTGATGTAGATAAAGTGGTTGATGATGAAGGGGATCATGTGTTGTCCTCCAATTATCCTTGAATCAGCAAGGATTTTGCCCCAGCCAAGTATCTCCTTCAAATCCCTTTCAGATGTGGTTTTTCGTAGTTTTTGGTGGCTGTGAATGTTGGATCCTTCTTCCGTCTTTGCCAAGAGAAAGTATTTGACGAGGCGAACCAGGTGGCACATGGTACGGGCGGACGGTAAGGGCGGGCCCCGCCCTTACCACTCTTCGTTAATGACACTGGTTGCTTCCATTTGTTGGCATTTTCCCCAGGTGCGAAGGAAAATCCATAAAATGACTTTTATCACTTAAAAATATCATATTATATCATAAATGCCAGCTCTAATTGATATTTCATATAGAACTTAATGATTTGAGATCCAGTTGAAATAAAGACAAAAAGGTGCGTGCAGACATAGTGAAATACAAAGGCCCGTACTTTATTTATGCAAAAAGAAAAAGGTAAATATGTTTCAATTTTGTACTCATCAACTCCACCAAGCTAGGCTCTTACTCGTCTCTGAACAAGATGGTGGCTTATGGACAAGATCATCATGTTCATGAGACACAATTCGTTACAATAAATGAGGTAGAAATTTAAACAGGAATACAACATCAGATGTGAAGAAATTTCAGGGGTATAACCATACCCTTGCACATTACATGACTTAGAGGCTTCCACACCTTTTCTAGTATTAATGAAATTATAAGAAGCTTCTAGTGATTCAACATATCATATAATCATTGAGTTTAGAGGTATCTAGCACTTAGTGTAGTAATGAATATTCATGATCATTCTTTTTCTTCTACACTTAACTCTTTTGATAGATGTTTTTTCTCGTATCTTTTCTATCTTTGTATATATACGTATATATTTTTACTCTTTCTTCCTTTCTGTGTTTTTAGTACATCTATTTGATCATGCTTACTACTTTGATGGATTCAAAAACTCTTAATTATATTATGCTACCAAAATTCTTCTTCTCATGGCCTAATCAATACTTTTATTGGTGTGGAACTCCCTAAAATCATGACAGTTGTACAAGTATTATAACACTCAACCTAGTTCAATCATCTAATATAATAATGATGAATCATAACACAACTTCAAATATTATAAAGTCTCGCAATCCAACTGATCTAAATCTTCTCTTGAATAAAGGGAACTAGAAGTTTTTTGAAACCTGTTCTCACGGTAGGGGACCCCCCTAGCTCTTTATTCAAAGCTTAAGCAACGTCTAGTCCAGTCCAGGACAACAGAAATACAAGGAGAATAAACAGAAAGTAAAACTATGTAACTATGTAACTATATAAAATAATGAAAGAATCAGGGCAAGTTGTCAAGCCATGATGACAATCGATCCCTCAACTTTTGCTTTAACCTGTACTTTAGCAGAGTCATATCATAAATAAGCCACATTTCCAACCCCTGAATGTTGTCCTCGGATGCTTGAAAATCCAATTACTTCTTTGTTTCCATATATTCTAGCAAGCCAAAGTAACTACTTCAGCAAAGCATGGACCAACAAAATATCTCTGAGCCGTCATGAAAGAGTTAGATATTGATGAATCCAACCACTGAATCTGAAGATAATTCCAAACCTGAGAGCTAAAGAGACACTGGAAAAACATATGCCTCCAATCCTCCCTAACCTGTGCTTGACAAAGCACACAATCATGGTCATCAGTGACCTTCCAGTGTCTCCTGATCAGCATATATTTTGTATTGATCATGTCATGAAGAATCAACAATAAAAAGAAGTGATGCTTTGACATACATCTGGTTTTCCATATTAATTTCGAAATAGTGTTATCTTGGATATGCTTGAAACTATGCAAGTAGTATGCTTTTGCTCTATACACTCCCTGATTCATTTGACTCACCCATTTATCGCTCTCTACAGTAATGTGTGTACTTCTAGTAAGATCCTGAAGCTCCAACTACTCCAGATAGGCCTCAGCGGACAAAGGTAAGTTGAACGCCTCATGCAGATTCTGTAATGTACAAATATCATTTACATAAGCCAATTTGTCCCTTGCAAAAGAGTATAACCTTGAGAATTTGGCTGATAGAAGAGTGTTAGTCCACAGATCGTCCCAAAATAAAATGGTGAATCATGTACCCACTATACACTTGGATAAATCCCTCCATTCAGTTGCCAAACTCAGCACACCACGCCACTAGAAAGATCCACTCAAAGTCATAGCTGTCGTCTGATTATCGACAAGTACGCCATAGGGGGTCCTGACGGCGTTGAGAAGATGGGGTGTGAGACGTCGGATGTTCTGGTTATGGTGAACACAAGTTTACCCAGGTTTTGATCCGACTGTGGTGATCGGATCCTACTCCTTCTAGCAACCTAGTAATATATCGGCGAGAGCCAAATGTTACAATGGATTACAAGAGAGGTTCACATGTGCGAGTAGGTTATGGTGTTGTTAGATTGGTTGTGCCCTAAAGGCTCTCATAGGGCCGGTTTATATAGTCACCGGGACCTAGGGTTACAGGACAGACCTATCCGGTTATGTTACAGAATCAGTAACTAGATATAGCTTGAACTACAAGTAATACTATAGGCCTAAGTCGGTAACTCTTCTGGGCATTGTCGTAGCCTGAAGTGGCTCCTCCTCTTTATCTGATTGGGCCACATGTGAAGGAAATCTCTAAACCATTGGTGGGCCACCCTGGTCAGTGAGTCCTGTGGGTATACCCGGAAAGTATATCGCCAACAGTAGCCCCCGGAAGTCTCCAATATCCAAAGTCGGATAAATCGTCTAGCTTGATGGTTTCATCGTCTTGAGAATCTTGAAGGGTTCCCGAAAACTTCTTTAAGTAGTGTAGGATTCCGAGTCATTTGAGTCGGATATGTTTTTTTCAGACCTTTAGTCTTTCACCTTGCTCGGTTTAAAACATGAGCCGGATTTTAAACATCGGCACGCTATCTGACAACTTTTCAGACCAGGTCCTGTCACTAATAGGAGTCTCGTCAACACGACCGTTGGTGGGTTCTCTCTATACGGAACATAGCACCGTTTTAATGCTCACGTGAGAATCGAGGGGACAGAGGAGTCGCGAGGAAGCCACATCCCTCTCTCCTTTACGCATGGCGCAAATTGCGCGGTTTGAACGCGAGTCTTGGCGCAGAGGTAAATAAAAGAGAGAAGAAACCCTTCTCCCCAGATTCATCTCTCCATCATTTCACTTATTGCCTCCTCGTACTCGTCGAGCTATCCGCACCCATTCTCATCTACACGCCGCGAGAAAACCCCAACCTCCACTATTCTTTCATCTTCCCCAAGCGCGATGGCGACAACATCTAGCTTCGGGTCGGTGGCAGAAGAAAGGAAGATGCAGGGCCTATGGGTCCCGAGCGTCGTGGACAACACCGAGCTCTAGGTTATGGAGGACGAGGGTTACCTCATCGCCGGTGCATGGCAGAGTGCCGCTGGAAAATCCACTCCCACATCGCGTGACGGCAAACGAGTTACAGATTCAAGAAGGTTTCGGACTTCGTCGAGGTTTTGGCCTTCGTCGAGGGTTCGGGTCATCTTGTACAATAAGGATATCCTGGGCTTTCGTCGAGGGTTCCGCTCCCCACCAAGAATCATGGGACGCGGAGGTGCCAGAACTTTCAGATATCTTGATCCTCGCCAAGAGGTGGATTGAGTTTCCGATGAAGCATAAGGGCCTCCGTGGATCCGACTTGATCCACTGCTGGCTGGATCACCGGATCCAGCCTCTGCAGTATCACGGATATTGCCTCATGCACACATTCACCGGCGACAAGAAGGACAACCTGCGGGTCAGCCCACATCGTATTCGACGAAGGATTACAAGACCCGCATGTAATTTTTGATCAAGGAGAGAGTGGCAAGAAAAGTTCCAGGTGTCTCCCTGAAGATATTTACGTCTACTCGTCCTCTGACTTCAGTAAATATTTTGATTCTGCATTTGTGTTTTGTCATTCTTTTCTGTCTTTTCCTCCGACTCTATTTTCATCGATGCTTTTCGACTTTATCAGCTCGAGAAACTCCCCGAGTCTGAGCTAGCTCCACTAGAGGGCTATCTTTCAAATGATCTGGAGGCGACGGAGGATGATGATATGGTTATACCCTATGGGTACACGACATCAGCATACCTGGTCTGGCCCAAGAAAGGCCCATGAAAATATACGCGGCCCATGAAGACTTTCGGTGGCCCAAGCCCATAACGTCTTCAAATCCTTGGAGAACAAGACTAGATTAGATAGAATATTCAAAGGGGCAAACCCTAAACCTGTAACTGACTCGATCTGTCCCCGGGACCTGCCTACCTCTATATAAAGGCTAGGAGGGCACAACGAGGAGGGATATCTCATACCACCGCATACACACCTCCATGCCAGATTGCATCTGCGCACCCCTATAACTTTTGGTTCCACCGTAATCAAGAGCAGACAAGCAGGAGTAGGGTTTTTCCTCCGGGGGCCAAAACCTGGGTAAATCTCGTGTCCCCTGGTTGCTTGTCTGTTAACCATTCCGCGATCTCTAGCATCCCCATCTTCTCCAAAACCCAAGCTCATAACAATAGGCATTGAAGAGATCGATCCTCGACAATTGGCGCCGTCTGTGGGAACTGGGGGCGCCGATTGTGCGATCGTGACGGTCCCAACCAAAGCGATTTACAATTCTTCGGTGACGGAGAGCCATCTCCTCTTTGGCGCTTTTGACTTCACCGCCCACTCGCCAGCCACCATGAAGGACTTCGAGCCTGTAGGGGACGGACTCGAGATCCTGTTCGGGAGCTTCTGCTTCTAGGTGGGAGAGACCGGCACTCTCCGCCTCCTAGAGCAGGTGCCACTGCCATCAATCAGGCCCGCCTCATGGGCTCCGCATCCCGTGCTACGCACATCACCATCGATAGATGAGTCCTATGACAGCAGGTGCTGCAACTTAGATCTGTGCGATCTGCCATCAGATGAGGGGACCTACGGTTCCGGATCTGAAAGCTGCGACAGCAGCATCCGACCTACGGACGCTACCAATGCACCGTGGTCATCCAGAGCGACGTGGATCAGCAACAACCCAACCCGCCAGCCAACCCGTAGGGTAGAAATGGCGAAAATAGGAGGAACCAATCCCTCCCGCCCAACAAGGATGACACCGATGACAATCGGGTAATCCACCTCAGCAAAGGAGGGATGGAACCAAGCACGCGAAGCCATGGCGGGCAACAAGATCCTGCCTGTGGGTGCCTCACGGGATCTACTGATGGCATACCACCTGCTTCTCATCGAAGAGCACAAAAGGCAGGTGAAGATGCAAGAGGTGCTTGACAAACGCAAGCAAGCGGCCTCAGAGTCCAGTGCGCGGCGAGCTGCGCTCTCTGCCGTTAGCAGCTCCAGCTCGCACAGCAACCACGCCAATAAGCATCGTTCTCGCGTAGAGAACATGGACCCCGTCGCGCGTCGTGAGGTGACCCGAACCCTCAACACATCCTTCATGGAGATGGACGCCAACAACAACGTCATCCCGAAGACGCCGCAAGCTGCGATCATGGCAGCCACCACATACCTCGCGTCCCATCCACCTCCGGTGTTGGACCCGAAGAGGGCCATGCACAACTCCGCACTAGCTGGACTCGGACTCGTTGGAGCTGCTCTCCATGGGGAAGCTCCTGAGGAGCCGAAGAAGAAGGCTGCGGTTATGTTCAACCGCATTCCCACACCTTCATCCGACGAGGAAGAACACGATCTACCTCGACGACACAAGAGCTCGCGACATCGCAACCGCGACTACGATGCTCGAAGCGAACTCACCCAACGCAAGATCGACAAGGCATGCGCCAAACGCGTGTGCTCATCCTAATCCGAAGAGGATGACGATGAAGGAGAACTCTGCGGGGCTCGATGCTTCAGCAGATCTGTTCGGCGGACGCAGATGCCGAGGAAATTCAAGCTTCCTTCGGACACTCCGAAGTTTGACGGCACGCAGGACCCCAAGGCGTGGCTCAGCGACCACCTGTCGTCCGTCAAACTGCATGGCGGCAACAAAAACACCGCCCTACAATACCTTCAGCTGCAGCTGACAGGCGCAACCCGGATCTTGCTCAGCAGCCTATCCTCGGGATCCATCCGAAGCTAGGAGGATCTGGCATACAGTTTCATCCGAAACTTCAAGGGCACTAGCAAGAGGCCAGCCTCGATCGAAGAGATGCGAGCCTGCACCCAACAAACAGGCGAATCCATTCGCTCGTATATACTACGCTGGTCCAACATCAAGAACTCCACGGTGCACATCTCTGAGGAGAGAACAATCGACGCCTTCAAGGATGGCGTGAAACGCCAAGACTTCAAGGAAGAACTTGGGCGCGTCAAGCCCAAGACACACGACCACCTCATGGACATCGCCAATAGGTGGGCAGATGGTGAGGACTCCGTCCACCGAGCACATTCGGAGAAGGAAGATGACTACAGCCACCGACGCGAGCGCCGTAGCAAACGAAGATCACGCGTCTACGACGATCGCGACGGACCCGACATGGTCACGGCTGGGTACGCCGACCGCCGCAACGAAGGCAACCACGCAGTGGCGGATACCGTGGAAACAACTTCCGCGATGGAGGATGACCAGCGCAATCGTGGCAACGCCGCAGCCGCGACGATGAGCCCTCGGCATACGACAAGTTGTCAGGCCCATGCACCATCCACTTCTACATCGACAAGAAGGATGGCAAAAAGAAGGCAAGCCACATGCTCAAAGACTGCCACGAGTTCTAGAAACTCAGCGAGAGCATGTCCCAGATGAGGCAGCAAGCCCCGAACCCTGGGTACGGGCACGCACCCGCACCAGGTGATATCGCCCACGGAGCTCCTCCACCACCACCCGTGGGACCTTCGAATCACCCAATCGCACCCGCGCAGAACAACAGTGGAAACGGGTACCCCGCGCCGAAGGGGTCATTGATGATCCAAAAGGGACGCCCAACAAACAGGGTGCAAAAGAAAATCACCCGCCAAGTTAGTGTGGCGGTGACCGCTCCACCCGCCATCCCTGACTACCTCAGTGCTTCGGAGTCCTGCATCACGTTCAACCTTTCGGATCACCCCCGCCAGATCCCTCGCCCAGGTCATGCTTCCCTGGTGCTCGAGGCACATATCGAAGGGTTCGAGATGAGTCGCGTCTTCATTGACAGCGGCAGCGGCATCAATCTGATGTTCGCTAGCACCTTGGAAGCAATGTGGATCCCGCTGTGCATCCTGGAACAATACGACACAACGTTCCATGACATCGTCCCAGGGAAGGGCATATTCCCCCTGGGAAAGATATGGCTCGACGTCATCTTCGGCAAGCCCGATAACTTTCGGAGCGAGCGGCTCGAGTTTGAAGTGGTGGATTGGCCATCACAATACCACGCCATCCTTGGGCGCATGGCATTCGCACGGTTCCTGGCAGTACCGCACTACGCGTACCTGCTACTCAAGATGCCAGGACCTAGGGGCGTCATCACAGTCCACGGGAGATTCACCCGATCGGATCACTATGATAGGGACTTCAACAGAATCTCCCAGTCATTCGGCATGCAGGAGGAGCTCATAAGGCTCCGAGAGGTGACAGACAATGGGGCACCCCCAGTCTCAAGGCAAAATGCACCTGACATGTCGTTCGACTAAACAGTAAACACAAAGAAGTTGCAGGTTCACCCGACGGACGCCTCCAAGACGGCGCTGATCGCCAACGACCTCAGCCCCGCATAGGAAAGCGCGCTCGTCGAATTCCACCGTGAGCGCTGGGAAATCTTCGCCTGGTGTCCTACGGACATGCCAGGAGTTCCCATGGAATTTGCCGAGCACGCACTCAACGTGTTTCAAGATGCCAAGCCCGTGAAACAGTCCATCCGATGACTGTCCGAGCCATGGGCCGAAGCCATCGGAGTCGAAGTCAACAGACTACATGACGCCGATTTCATCAAGGAGATTAAAGAAAGCGAGTGGTTGGCCAACACCGTGATGGTCCCTAAAAAGGACACGGACATCCTGCGGATGTGCGTGGACTTCACCTCGCTAAACAAGCACTGCCCGAAGGATCACTTCGCTCTCCCTCGGATCGATAAGATCATCGATTCAACTGCAGGATGCGAGAAACTCTCCTCCCTCGACGCCTATTCAGGCTACAACCAGATTCTATTGAAGGTCAAAGATTGGGAGAAAACGGCGTTCATCACGCCGTTCAGAGTGTTCTGCTACAACACAATGCCTTTCGGGCTGAAGAACGCAGGTGCTACGTACCAGCGGTGCATGCAAGCATGCCTGAAGAGCCAGATCATCCGCAACATACAAGTCTATGTTGACGACATAGTAATCAAAATAAGGGAGGCCAAGACACTGATCGACGATCTCCGCGAGACGTTCGACAACCTTGATCGATACAAGATCAAGCTAAATCCAGAAAAGTGCACCTTCGGCATCCCATCTGGCCAATTGCTTGGCTACTTCATCTCCCAGCGAGGGATTGAGGCAAACCCGAAGAAAATCCGGGCCATAATGGCCATGGAGAAATCGAAGAACCTCAAGGGCGTCCAACAACTAGTTGGACGCATCACGGCGCTGAGCAGGTTCATCAGCCGCATAGGCGAAAAGGCCCTGCCTTTCTATCAGCTGCTGCGCAAAGCAGACAAATTCGAGTGGACACCCGAAGCGGACGACGCATTCGAAGATCTGAAGCGGTTACTCTCCACCTCGCCCATCCTGGTCACGCCAAAGGAACGCGAGCCTCTACTGTTATACATAGAAGCCACACACTAGGTGGTAAGCATCGTGCTCGTGGTCGAACGACCCGAAGATGGCAAGACCCATGGGGTCCAGCGCCCAATCTACTATCTCAGCGAGGTATTGATGCCGACAAAACAGAGGTACCCTCACTATCAGAAACTCGCCTATGACGTGTTCATGACGGCTCATCGGCTGAGCCACTACTTGCAGGAGCACCAGGTGATGGTCATCAACGAGGCACCCCTGAATAGCATCCTGAATAACCCGGATGCCACAAGACTTGTGGCCGTGTGGGGCATCGAGCTGTCCCCTCTAGACATAGTCTACGAGAAGTGCCATGAGATCAAATCGCAGGTCCTACCGGACTTCCTCGTCCACTGGATGGAGCTGCAGATGCCGGACACCCCGTACATGACACAGTCATGGGCGATGCACTTCGATGGCTCCAAGCACGAGGCAGGAGCAGGAGCCGGGGTCATACTTACATCCCCGCAGGGCGACAAGATGAAGTGCGTCCTGCTGTTGGAATTTCGATCTTCCAACAACGAAGCCGAATACGAGGCCCTCATCCACGGCATGAGGATGGACAAGATCTGCGGTGCAACGCGCCTGGTCATCTACGGTGACTCAAACCTCGTCGTCCAGAAGACGATGAATGAGTGCGACGCGCATGCTGCCAACATGGTCGCGTATCGCGCGCTCTACAGTTCACTCGAAGGAGACTTCGACGGCTGCGAGCTTAGGAACGTTGGAAGAGAAAGCAACGAAGAGGCCGACAGACTCGCCAACATCGGCTCCACCTGCACACGGGTGCCACCAGGTGTGTTCCTCGAACAGATCTGCGTGCCATCTATCAAAAGGAAATTCCTCAAGGGATCACCCGAAGAGGCATAGCACTCGGGGGCTGCACTACCCGAAGGACAGGAAGGACCCGAAAAGCTCGACACAGAGGTCGCAGTGGTCAACTTGATGTAGGTCATGGCGGTCGAAAAAACATGGACGTAGCCATACCTGTAGTACCTGATAAACAGGGAACTGCCTGATGAACCGAGAGATGCCCGGCGCATATCTCGCCGGTCCAAAGCCTTCACCATCATCAATGGCGAGTTGTACAAGCGCAGCATTTCGGGTGTGCTCCAAAGGTGCGTCACCATCGGTGACGGCAAAACTATCCTCCAAGACAAGTGCCAGAGGTTCGCAGAAAAACCGCACGCACCTGGATCGGAGCTCAGGCCCATACCCCTGGCCTGGCCCTTCGCCCAATGGGGCCTCGACATGATAGGCAAACTGCCCAAGTCCTCTAAAAGAGGCCACGTCTACCTCCTTGTCACAGTCGACAAATGCACCAAGTGGATCGAAGCCATGCCTGTTACCAACCAAAAGGGTAAAACGGCCGTAAAGTTCTTCCAATCCATCGTCTATAGGTTCGGCGTGCCGCATAGCATCATCACCGACAACGGGTCGAAATTCATCTCCAAAGAATTCCAGGACTTCTGCGAAGGCCTCGGGATCAACATATCATAAGCCTCCGTGGCGCACCCGCAAACAAACGGGTAGGTCAAAAAGGCCAATGGCCTTGTCGGCAGTGGCATCAAGAAGTGCCTAATGGTCCCACTCGAGCGGCTCACGGGAGCATGGGCAAAAGAGCTACCCTCCGTCCTCTGGAGCTTGCGCACAACACCAAATAGCTCAACTGGCTACACGTCCTTCTTCATGGTGCACGGAGCCGAAGCCGTGTTTCCTACAGAGGTACACCATAAGGCCCCACGGGTCGTCGCCTACAGCGAAGACGAATCGACGGCCGCACTCGAAGATGTCGTCGACACAATCGATGAGGCAAGCGACATCGCCGCGGCCTGATCGGCGGTCTACCAGCAGAGCCTCCGCAACTATCACAGCCGTCGGCTGTGACCAAGGTCCTTCTTCGAAGGAGACCTAGTCTTACAACTCAAGCAAGAATGACTGAAGAAGCTCGAATCACCCTGGGAAGGACCCTACGTCATCACCGAAGTCATCCCAGGTGGCGCCTATCGCCTCAAGCACGTGGAGTCTGGAGTCGGATACTCCAACCCATGGAACGTCGCACAACTACGACGCTTCTACCCCTAGCTATCTCCCCTTTACTTTCAATAAGGCTATTCAGCCAAGGCTACTCAGCCGAACAATGTACCTCCTCATTACAATATGAATAAAATCTAAGTGTCTCGCCCCAAAATTTATCTTTCACTCGCATCTCTTTATGCTACAACACACTCGGGGGCTCCCCCTCACCTCACGACTTCGTCGATCGAGAATAACGCATGTGCACCTGAGTAGCTGATCACGTCAGGCTAACGAAAAGGGCATGCTTACAAACAAAGCACATGTGCTAAAAACAACCAACCTTTATATCAAAGGGCATAACACGCCCCTTCGAATATATACAAATTTTATTATCTATCTTTTTATAAGTCCTACCAATTTTGAAGGATCGCCTGCGCGGTGCTCAAAGAGATCTACAACTTCCTCGGCATACTGCCGCACAGCCGCATAGTGCGGGCGCATGTCCCATAGGCCACCATCTGGTCGAGGAGGTGGCCCAGCCGCCATAGCCGCATGATTTCCGTTAGGGCGATGCAGCCGCACAAGGGAAAGAGAGGCCTTCACACCCGCAACTAATTGGTGCCGCACCAACTCCCTGATATGGTGCACATCTTGAAACTTCGCCAGCAAGCCCCACAGAGTCGATGGCGCTTCATCCAAAGGAAACATGATGTGAAGAATGGATGCCAGGAAGTCTTCACTTGCTGCAGCACCCGCGACACTTGGTGGGCACGATCCTGCATAGTCGCAAGGCTACGGACGCGGTCACGAAGAAATACAAGCTGCGACGCATCATCCAAGGATGGTCGCGACTGCGGAGTAGACGAGGTATCGATGGAGTCATCACCCGAAGGAACCTAGAGGAAAACACACAAGAATATGAAAAACACACGAATGGGCAACAACTCGAAGATTCATTATATACAACAAAAGCCACTGCGTGGCACAAGAAGTGTTCATAAAGATATTATAACAAAAGAAGACGACAACTATCCTACAACTACAAGGTCTAAGCAGCTACGTCCTGAGTGGCCTCGGAGCTAGATTGCATGCTCGTGACCTCTTCCTGCTGCCTCACCGCGTACTCCGCCAGCATGTCAATCAACTTCGGCCCATAGCGTTTACAGCAGGCAGCATAGAGGGCAAATGCTACCTCGGATCCGTCGGGGGCCGTCGGCATCTGGGAGGTGACCTGATGAAGATACAGCTCCGCCCCAGACGCCATGGCCATCGCCAGCCCCATGGACGCACCGATGCCCTTCTGCTTGCGCTTGTACGCCGCGGGCGCCTCGGCTGACAGAGCATCCACCAGCAAGTCAACATCCTCAAGGGCAACGCCCTTGGGGATGAGCTCCTTGTAGAAGCGCCCGAGGACCTCCTTGGCTTTGGCAAGAGAACCAACCACAGTGCTGCAGCGGTCTTCGACCGCCGCAGTAGCATCATCCAGAGCACTACCATGCTCTAGAGCACTGCGGTCAAACTCAATGCCCGCGGCATCTAGATAAACGGAAAGAGCAAAGTGAGAATCAAACAACACCAGAGAGACAAGGCAGCCAAAATGGAACAAGTACAGACGAAATTACTCACCTGAAATAGCCTTGGCAGCAGCCATCAGCTTGTCGGCTACCTCCTTCTCACGCGAAGCCGCGGCGGTGGCGAGCTGCTCCTCGCGGTCCGTAGCCTCCTGCTTCAGGTGCTCCTTGGCCGCAGCTGCGTCGGATAACGCCTGCTCGAGGCGCTCCTTAGCGCCAACGGCGTCCTCTCTCTGCTCGCCCGAGGCTCTATTTGAGAGAATCAAGCTCGCGGAGGGCAGTGTTATTTTCATCTGCAAAAAGAAACAAGAGCACGCATGAACTTTGCAGCTTGGCAAGCAGACGAAGAAGTAGAAGACCTAGTTGAGGATGTACCTTGAAGCCGCTGCAGGATGGCTTCCAACGCCGAGTGCTGCTTCACAAGCTGATTGGCGCCCTGCACAAAAGGCTGCACGCCCAAGAAATGAGAAAAGAACAAGTAAGCACACGAAAAGCGCTCGGGGGCTCCCCCCGAGATAGGCACAAAACAGAAACTATGATCACCAAATCATACGAAAAACGCTCGGGGGCCTCCCCCACGGCAAGAACGAAAACACTTACATGATCAGACAGAGACTCCGAAGGTCTGACAGTAGTCTTCTAGGAGATGATCACCCGAGCCTCCCGCGGAGAGGGGTTCGGAGCAACGCCCCCAGAGTTGGCCACCATCTGCAAAGGAGGAGGCGCCATCTTCGACTCCCCTACTAACGCCTGAGTGCCATTGCTAAATGAGCCCTCAGAGGAGTGGTTGCAAACGAAAACACCAGTCAAAGACAAGCAAAGCAACAAGGAAAGACAGCAAAAGGCATCCGAAGAAACTTACGAGTCCATATCGCTCAGGTTGAAGACATGCAAGGTCCTCTTGCCCTTCTTCTCTTCCTTCTTCTGCTTCGCTACAACCCGCACAGGCACGGCCGGAATAGGGGAGTAAGAGACACCATCACCTCCACTATGACGCACAAGGCATGGCGGGTCCCTAGGCGTCGGCGGAGTCGAAGCATCCGACGATTCTCTCGAGCTCCGCACCCGCTTTTGGGTCTGCTCCTCGCTCGACTTAGCGGTCTCTTCAACCAGTGATTGTGCCAAGGGAAGCTCAGACATGGAGTCCACTACCTCGTTTTCCGGCGCACCCGGAAAATGTTCGGGTAGTGGAGGGACCATGCCAGGTACCTTGACCTCCTACACAATGGAAACAAACTTTCAGAATAAGGAAGTACACGAAAACGCAGTTGGAAAAAGCGCTATGCGCATGTCCCAGATCTACACTTGTGGCACCGGCCGAGAGGCACTGAACGGAGGGGTCTGTGATCTCCCCGGAAGGTCCTCGTCAGCTTTGAACTTCAGCAGCGGCCGAAGGACTCTGTCGAGGTCCCCCTTGGAGAGATCCTCAGCCGTAACTCTCGTCGGGTCATGGCGGCCAGAGTAAAGAAACATCGGGTGCGCCCTAGCCTGGAGCGGCTGCACCCGACATTTGAGGAAGGTGCGGATAATATCCACACCGTTCACCTCCTTCTCCAGAATCACCTGGAGGTCCTCCACCCAATGGTAGAGATCCTCTATCTCCTCCACCTCACCCTCCAGGATGTGGTTCTTCCAGGACCTCTTCGGCTGGATTGTCTGGGTGGAGTCGAAAGGGGCAAGGCCAAAGTTTTTCCCGCCCACTGTGGAATCGCGGATATAAAACCACCTCCTCCGCCAGTATTGGACGGACTCAGACATCGAAAACGAAAAGAAGAGAAAATTGGATCGAAGGGAAATAATGCAGGCGCTGATCGGATAAAATCCGTCGGAGCTGGATTGCCTCTTCACGGAATAGAGTTTCTGGAAAATGCCAAAGTGCGGCTCGATACCGAGCTAGCACTCGCATAAGGTGATGGAACAGGCGATGTGGAGAAGAGAATTTGGCGAGAGATGATGGAGTTGGATGCCATAGAAAAAAGTAGTCCACGGAGAAAATCGTGGACTGGGAGAGAGAGGCCCCGAAGGACAAAAGAAATAAACATGACCCGAAACCCTATGGGTGGATGGGGAATTACCTCATCACCGGGAATCTTTACGGCCTCCTTGTCCTACGGGATTAGACCCCGCTCACGAAGCTTGCACAGGTCGCCCTCGCGCGTCTCCGTCTGTCGCCACCCACCATCGGTGACGCGAGTGGCGGCGGTGCCTTTTTGCCACTGCCAGCAGCGCTGGTGCCCACCATGGTGGAGGCTTTCTTCGGCTTCCCCACCAGTCAACTCTAGTCAGAAAGTGGGACCCACGTGTGGCATCCCGCAAAACCACTACTAGAAAATCGCGTTGAATTTGTGCATTGCATCGTCATCATCATGCATTGTTTGCATAAAACTATTTTTCGCAACGCCCGATTTGTTTTCCAAACGCCTCATCTTAATTCAAACGCAAAGCCCGGTTCTCCGGATTAATTATTTTGGCCGCTACCGGTTTGCATACGGCCCGTTTTAAACAAATAAAATGTTTAAGTTATTTTAGCGGGGGCAGTCGAACGGGCCGTTTCGACCCGAACGACCACCCCCAGAGAAATACAAACGGTCCACCTACACCCGCCCTTCTAAATCCTACACCTACCAGACAATCTACCCACACACCCCAGCCACATCACCCGGACCAATCCCGAAACGCCACCTCACCCTCTCTCCCCCTCTACCCAATCCTAAACTGCCACCTAATCCCCCCTCTCTCCTCTTCCCTCTCTCTCTCCTAAAACCCACCCAGCCGGCTACTCCCACGCAGCCCCACACCCGCCAGCCCCCAACCCACTGACCCTGGGCCCGTCCCCACTCCCTCACACCACACGCGCGCGCCTGCACGCTCCCCTGCCTCCCCTGGGACCCACCCCCTGCAGGCCCCACCCTCTGGCCCCGCTCTCCTCCCTTCTCCTCTTTCCCCGACCCCCGACCCCGCTCCTCCCCTGCATCGCACGCGTGCTCCGCCGCCCAGGCCCCCGCCGGCGCGCCCGCCCCTTCTCCCCTCCGGCTGCGCGCCTCCACCTTCCGCAACCTCCCTCCTCGCCCTAGCTCGCTCGCCCGCTCGACCCCCCCACGAGCCCCGGCCCCGACCACCTCCGCGTGCGGCCCTGCAGCCTCCACCGCCTCCCCGCCGGCGACGCCGCCCGCGACGCCGCCCCCGTCGCCGCCAGTGCCGCCCTCGCCGGCGAGCCGCGTCGAGCTCGCCCACGAGCCCCTATCCCCGTGGGCCTCCTCTCTCCCCCGGCCCCCGCGTGCTCCGGCCGTGTCCGCGCCGCCGCAGGGCCCCCTCCGCCGCGCCTCACCGCCCCTGGCCCGGCCGTCCCCCTCCACCCCGCTCGAGTCCGGCGCCGCCTCTCCGCCACGCCGGCGCGTCCCCAGCGGCCCCGCGCCGCCCGCTCGCCCCCGAGCACCGCAGCTCCACCGCCGGCTCGAGCTCTGCTCCCTCCTCCGCGCCCGAGCCCCGCGCCGCCGGACCCGCTCCGCCCCGCTGCCTGCGGCCTCCGCCCGCGCGCCGTCCGTCGCCCTGTTCGCCGGCGCGCGCCCGAGCCAGCCCCCCCCGCGCCCTTCCGAGCTCGTCCGCCTCCTCCGCCGTCTGCCGGAGCCGCGCCGGGCCCGCCTCGTCGGTTGCCTGCCTCGTCCGCCCCCCTCGCCTTCCCTGTCCGCACGCAGCAGCTGGACCCACCTGCCCGCGGGACCCGCCCCGCCGTCGCCGCTCGCCCCGAGCCCCGTCGCCGCCGATGTCACCCGCCTCCAACCGTGCAGGTCCCTGTGTAGTACCAAGTTGGAGCCAAGTTGGTGGGTGTGGAAACAACGAGCTCGACACCGACAAACGAGTGGAACCCCGAGTACTTCGTCGTGGAAATTAGGGGCGATGACGCCGAATCGACAAGATCTCCTCCACGGAATTCGAGAAGCCTGTTCGGATGCCTGAAGACCAAACTCCGTCGAGACCCTGAAGACCCCGAAGCCGGAGGTCACCTACAAGGGACGCCAAGGACTCCCCCTGAAGCCGCCACGACCGTCTACATGAGGCCGCTGCCCTGAAGACCGATCTAGAGCGCCAAGGCCTTCGACACGAAACACCGAACCCCGACGAACTCCCCGGACGCTAAGACCGACTCGACGGCGCGGACCCGACAAGAGCTTCACGACGACAAGACCGACAACATGGCCGACCACCGCGGATGCGACAAGATCTACCCCGATATCCGGAGACCCTAACCCCGGAGCCCGAGAATGTTCCCGTCGGATCCCGAACCCCAGATCCGAACCCCGAGACCAACCCCGAACCTCGGAACCCAAGATCTGCCGAACCCTAATGTGTGAACCCCTTATCCGAACCCCTATTTTTATAAATGTCAAACATAAAACTTGTTGCATATTGAATTGTCATACTCGCATGCATATTATCATGCGGTTTGGGGGCCTTAGGCCGATCCACCTCTTAATTAAATATGGGGCCCATATGCGGGCAAATCTAGTCTCATATTGGCCTCATTTAAATTGGTGTAGCGAACCGTTGATATATTTTTGCCTTGTTAAAACAACATTTAATTGCGGGGTAGCTAAACAACTTGAACCATCTAATTAATTGTCGGGACCCCGGTTCCGCTTAATATGACCTAATTGCATTGCACCTTTGCCATGCCATACATCATACATGCATCATGCCGATCTTCTGTCGTGTATTAAATATTGCATCCGGTGTTTCTTCTAGTGTTTTGCCTCTTCGCGGATAAGGCCGTTGAGTTGATGCGAGTGTCGACCCGATCTTCGGGGAAAACCTTCGACAATGTTTTCAGGCGAGCATCTCCCCCTTTCTACCTATCTTACTTTATAGTCTTCATTTCCTCCTGTTGATCTATTGCTATCTATGTTGCGATGCTCTAGATTCCGTACCCTTGATATCCCATGCAGCCATATATTGCCTTGGACACATCCTATTACTTGTGGTTTGGTAGATAGTTGGACTTGCGCGTCGTACTCGCTTGCTCAAGTGCTGTTGCGTGTCGTCAAGTGCCACAGTTGTTGGAGTATTGCCGCATGTTGATGTTGGAGATGAACTTAGTTTTACTTTTCGTTCACTAGAATTCCGGTTTAACAACTAAAATTGAAGTAAGAAGAGGCATCGGTGGGTGATAGATAATATTTGTTTTCCGAACGCCCACTTGTGTCCCGTAGGACCCCGAGTACTTGATACCTGTTCCTTGATTTATCGCGCTATCCACATATGGGGAATTATGGCCCCCCCTTAGCCAGAGCTTGATTCCGTCTTATTTCTTGGGGCCACAAACTAGTTTGAGGTTTTATTTACGATCCCGAACTTATGCCATGCTACTTATGTATTTAAATTGTGCGAGGAGCACACTGTACTGTTTAGGATCGTGGCACGATTCCGCGGTGTCAACAAGCCCAGCCACACTTTCGGGTTCCCAGTCGTTCACAGCCGTCCCCACAACCTTAAGTCCGTCTCGGAGCCGGCCGGCTTCGTTGCGGGTCTACTTTAAGGGGTGGCCCCCTGAAATATTTCTGAATCTTGTGATTGCTCTGTCGTGAAGACCTCGTTGGGTTTTGATTTGGTTTTTTCGAGGTTGATCGTGTGTGTGTTGCTATTTGTGCACCCCGGCCGGGTTAAAACTTTCTGAAAGCCGTGTCCGCGGTTATGGACGACTTGGAGCACAGTATCTCGACCATAGACAAGCATAACTAAAGTTTACTGCTATAAATTTGACTTTATAATGACTAGTAATCAGCTTCACTATAACGGAATGGCTAAATAATACTGCCCACAATTGCTTGTTTGGATTGTCGCTTGCGACCATTGTATCTGACTAGTAAGTATTGCAACTACCACGGAATGGCTGAATTAAAAGCACCAACAACTGCTGGGTTTTGGGTTATCTCATGCTATCTGTATCTGAGTAGTAAGTGCCGTAACTATAACGGAATGGTTAACTAAAATTGCCCACTGCTTATTTTATCAGGATGATTATCTACACCTGACTAGTAATTGCTGCAACAATAACTGAATAAATAAAACTGCCAACTGTGTGAGTTCCTCGGTTGACTTCCTCGTTTGGTCTCGAGGGGGAAACACCAGGATGGGTTTTGTTTGGTGTTAGCTTCAGGTTGGATCCGGATAGGTCACTCTTATCCCTCTCTGATTACCGCTAGTTGTACCGAGTCTCTATAGGTTGTTTAGTGCATGCTGCCGCTGCCGCTTCAGTCCACCATACCTTTGTAGGCGAGGACCGCCGAATTCTAGTCTCGCCGTGTACTGGCCTCAGTACTGACGCTCCTCTTTTTCCTTTGCCCTTTGTCGGCACCCCTTTTGTTTAAGCAGGTTTTGAGGTCGACGTCGTTAGCAGGGTTACCCTTCCGGCCTGGCCTGGGCAGGGTTATAGACGCCATTGGTTATTCTTCAGGGCTCTTAGCCCCATTTGCATCTTGTCCGTAGTCGGACGCTCTATCATTTTCAAGGTGATTTGGATCTTTGTATATTATATCTGTATTCTTGACTCTTTGAATCGCTGTTGTATATATATCTGTTCTGTGGGTCCCATCGAGGACTGTTGTGTAATGTTATTACTTCGTTTTCCACCCGCACGAAAGTGCCTGGTGGGCACCTTTAAATCGTTTCTATGCGGGTTTGGCGGGAATCGCTAAAACTTGCATAGGGTCGATTCTGAGGGTGTTACAACAACTGAAGTACTCACTCGAATCTACAATTCGAGCAACTCTACTCGGGGGGCTACTCCTATCAGGAGGCGCTGGCCGCGCACCCGAAGGATGAATAGTGTACTACGCCAATGAACTATTTTCTTCGAGTCTAGGACTCCACTACGGACTCGGGTGCTACTCCCATAGGGAGGATTGATTCAAGCATCCGAAAAAATTGTGTCCTATGGACCTAAAGCAAACAATGGCTGAATTAAAGTCTCTACTCGAGTCTATGACTCGAACAGACACTCGGGGGCTACTCCCATAGGGAGCGCTGGTCACGCACCCTATGAATTCCTCGACTGCGATCCTTCGGATCAGAATGCAAAAACTTTTCGACAACTTTGCCCGGATTAACGCTAAGTGAGAAGCATCCTCCTTGGCCACCTGAAACACCTCCGCGGTGATAAAGTTTTGGATGTTGTGTCTACGACGCAAAGATAAGACCTACAGATACCATCTGATGGCCTGGTAACGCACACGACTGCGCTCTGCTAGTAATAATCCGTGCCAACAGGCGCGATGAAAATCCCGACGGGCGCGTTGGGTACATCAGTCGAAAATTACTGGAATTCTACTCCTGTAAGTCCTCAACGGCCTGAGTTGAATTACGCCAGCATTTGTTCCGGGTTCGAGTCGAGGGACTCGAATCTGAAGAAGATCGTGTTGTTTTGTCCTAAGACAGTTAACTGGCCCTGATCCATCGGGAGAGTCGGGCACATGCATCAATAATCCATACACACTAAAATCATTCTCTAATGAACAGAAAATAGATGCACCCAAAAGATTGAAGAATCCTCAGCCGAATCTACGATTCGACTGAACCCTCGGGGGCGACTGACATGGTTATACCCTATGGGTACACGACATCCTCATACCTGGTCCGGCCCAAGGAAGGCCCATGAAAATATACGTGACCCATGAAGACTTTTGGGTGGCACAAGCCCATGACGTCTTCGAATCCTTGGAGAACAAGACTAGATTAGATAGAATATTCAAAGGGACAAACCCTAAACCTGTAACCGACTCGATCTGTGCTCGGGACCTGCCTACCTCTATATAAATGCTAGGAGGGCACGACGAGGAGGGATATCTCATACCACCGCATACACACCTCCACGCCAGATTGCATCTACGCACCCCTGTAACTTTCGGTTCCACCGTAATCAAGAGCAGATAAGAAGGAGTAGGGTTTTCCCTCCGGTGGCCTAAACCTGGGTAAATATCGTGTCACCTGGTTGCTTGTCTGTTAACTGTTCCGCTATCTCGAACATCCTCATCTTCTCCAAAACCCAAGCTCATAACAATGGGCATTGACGAGATCGATCCTCGTCAGATGATGAGGTGCAAGAAGTTCCTTCCTCCGTTTCCGAGAAGAACAGGGCTAAGGAGGTTGTTGTCACTGCTGTCAGCCAAGTGTTTCCAATAGTTAAAAGGTAAGCACCTTGTCAATATATGTAGTACTTTGTGCATTTCTTTCTTTCTGAAGCACACCTGATATTTGGATTTATGTGTTTCAGAGCAAAAGCAATTTTGAAGAGCAAGTTGAAGCCAGATAGCAAGCCGGGCAAGAAGCTACGCCAGCAGAAGCTTGTCATCTCCCCAGTTATGTCACCGCCAACTCCAAGAAGTGCCCCGTCATTAGCACCAGAGGTTTCTGCCTCTCCTGATGTCAGTTCTGCCATCCCGCTGCCAAAACCACGTCGAGAGTCCTGGTTACCGTTGGTAGCCAGGCAACTAACAAGGGTGCACCCGCCAAGGGTAATGATCCCACGGTAATGTGTACAGGATAGATGGGCTCTTCCGCCTCTGGCTGAAGCGGAAGAAAAAGGAAGAGACCCTCAAGTTGGCTCAGTCTGGTCTTGAGAAACATATCCTCACTCTGGAGGCAGCGAGCCAGGAGATGGAGGACATGAATCTAGTCAGCCTCCTAGACCAAATTTTGGTCCTGGATGCAAATATTGAGTCTATCAAACTCCCAACGACGGACGTTCCCTCCCTCTCCCTTGCCGAGAAAGTATTTCACAACACTAAACTCGGATTTGAGAAGCTGCATCTGGAACATATCGTAAGTTTTCTGAATCTTATTTGCAGTGTTTATTGTCATATCCTCTAGACCCCAAGCATATAGTCGGATAAACATCATAGCATTGTATCTGAGTTGATGCTTATAGGATGCAAAAGAACGATGTAGTGTATCCCCCAAGGCTCATGTTGTATTTTTACTTGTTAAATTTGCAGTCCGAGTTTTAGTAACCGTCTGAAGGTATTCTGTCTTTAAACTTATAGAAAATTGCATCTTCCAACCAGGAATTGCTCAAGAATATATGCAATAAGCACAAGGAGATTAAGGCTCTGCACCTTGAGAATTCAATGTTGAAGATTGAGTGATTGCCATAGTCAAACTTTTCCGACTTCCTCTTTTTCATTTAGTGATTGCCATAGTCAAACTGTTCTGTTCGACTGATATTTTTCCCTTTGCAGAATTACTTGGTGAATCCAACAAAATGGTGGAGCAAGCCGAGAACTTCAAGGTTTTGGAGATGGAGAATGCTGAACTCTGGGACGAGCTCGAGAAGCTAACGGCTGAATCGGAGAAATCCGTAAATGCCGTCCTGGAGTCAAGTAACATGGAGACCTAGAGGCTCGAGAGGCTGTTAGCCCTCCGAGATAAACAAATTGATGATCTCCAGAAGGACTTCGAGAGCCAGAGGGATCTAGCCCAGGCCAAAGACAAGGAACTAAATAGTGTCTGAAATGAGTATGCGTAGTGGAACCAGTCCGTTCTAGGTAAGATTTCCGACTTTCTATCTTCGACTAATTTTTCAACTTTCTTTTACTTAGTTTTGATCTTTGGTTCTTTCCCAGATCCTCTAAACATTTCTGACTCTTCTTCCTCTGAACCCCGCCTCGAGCGCATAAAGCTCGTCGGAGATCTTCTTTTCGACTTCTGCCAGACTCTTGAAGAGGCTAGCGAGTCGGTCAGACTTTCTGACTTGCACAAAATGCCAGTGCTCGAGGTGAGGGACAGAGCCAAGGAGATTCCAAAGCTCATCAATGACTAGAAGATCTCCTATGCTTGGACCGCTGCACAGACCGCCCTTACCATGGTGATGAGCCACCATGGCGATATGGAGATCTGGCACGTCACCAAGGGCATCGTCAACGAGGACGATGAGGGTAAACTGTAGAACATCAAGGCTATCCAAGAATCCTACATAGGTTATGCTTGCCGTGTGGTGGAGATGACCAATTATACGATGCCATTCTTTGAATCTGTCGCCGTGCCTCCCTCGCTGCAAGAGCCGCAAGATATCCTCGTAGAAGGAGCTTCCAAGTCCTAGGTCCAGGGCGACTATGATGTTGACTCCTGCGCTCCACGTTCTTCATCACCACCGCCTGATTCTGCAGCATAAACATTTATAATGCATTATTCTAACTTTATCATTTGGCATGTAATGATGGATACAATATTTTGTTGTTGTATGTGCTAGTCTGTAAGAACTAATGCCTTTACTATCTTAGCACTTGTTTGTATACATTTTATGCATGTGCCCGAAAATTTCTTAAGAACATTTTTATGTTTACACTTACCGTTTTATCTGGCTTTCTGCCTCGTCCCTTTCATGAGCCGGCCAACCTTTAGCACGGAAACTTTGCCGAGCAATGGAGCTCAATTGCTAAACCAGTTTAAACTCGGAAACAAAGACGACTTCTAGTACCAACAATTCATTACTCGGAAGATACCCGAGTTTGAGCAATCAGATAAAAAACCAAAGTGTAAACAATAAATTAAATTTTTTACCCTAAGGTAATTATTTTTTAAATACTCAAAAATCATAACCAGAACGAAATAAGAATAAAGTACTTTCAAGCATTCTGGGATTTTTGAAAATGACATGCTCACTTGGAAATAAGATGGTAAAATACTTCTCAAAATATCATATGAGGAAACTAATAATTTATTTCACTTTGAACATGTACATATATGATTACAAGGAAATATAACTAAGAATAGAAGGGATGTAGTTGTGCAATATTCCATGGACGGTCTATCTCATCCGGGGCTGTACTACCGCCGGCTCTCTTTCTCTTCCGAGTGTCCGGTCTTACCTTGACTAGTCTCATATCGGTTAAATAATATGACCCATTATGCAGAACTCTACTGATCATAAAAGGTCCTTCCCAAATCGGGGAAAGTTTGTGCTTTATTTTTTGCACAAGTCGGAGAACCAAATGGCCCTTCCTAAAAGAACGGTTCTGTACTCTCTAACTATGATACTTGTGCAACTTCTGCTGATAGGCTGTAGATCTCTGCTCAGCAACATCACGAACTTCTTCGATTATATCGAGATCATCTTGTCGAGAAACTTATGCATCCTCTTCGATATACTCTTTGACTTGAGGAGATTGGGGAATGAAATCACTTGGAAGAACTGCTTCAGCACTGTAGATCAAGAAGAAAGGAGTATATCCGGTTGATCTGTTAGGAGTTGTTCATAAGCTCCATATCGCAGACGGTAATTCTTCCGCCCAAGCCCCTACGGCACGACGAAGTGGTACCTCGAGACAAGGTCAGAGTCCTTGTAAAATAAGAACATTAGTTCTTTTGACTTGTCCATTAGCCTATGGATGTGCAAATGATGCAATATCCAGTCGGATCCCTTGCTCCTCGCAGAATTCGGCAAGTTCCCCCATGGAAAAGTTGCTCCCGTTGTCAGTAATTATACAGTGTGGATATCCGAATTAGATGATTACGTCCTCGACGAAATTTTTGGCTGTGGCTCCATCGCAACTTGTTACGGGTTTAGCCTCTATCCAATTTTTAAATTTATACACCATCTCTAGTAGGTGAGTAAATCCACACTTTGCCGTGCCAAATGGTCCTACCATATCAAGCCCCAAGACCACAAATGGCCATGTAATAGGGATTGTTCACAGCTAACCAGTCGGAACATGTGCCTGATGGGCGTACTTTTGGCAGCCTTTGCACGATTTGACTAGTTTGTCGGCATCCTCCTTAGTTGTATGCCAAAAGAATCTGTGTCTAAAAGCTTTTGCCACTAAAGATTTGGCTGTAGCATGGTGACCACACTCGCCTTCATGGATTTATTGCAAGATTTCCACTCCTTTTTTTGGGAGAAATACATTGCTAAAAAACCCCAGAAACACTCCGCTTATAGATCTCACCATTTATTATTATGTAGGCTTTTGCTCGTCGGACGATCTGCCGGCTCAGGACTTCATCTTCAGGTAATTTTTGTCTATCAGGAAATCCAGATACGGTTTTGTCCAGCTAGGAATTACAACCAGAACTCCTATTAAAGGTGAGGAGGATTTTGTCGGATAGTCCTCATCAACTCCAGTGATGGAGGGGACCTTTAAATGCTCTAAAAGTGCGCCATGCGGGACTTGTTTCCACGCAGAGCATATCCTTGATAAAGCATCTACTTCCTCATTTTCTACTCGAGGGATGTGTTGAACCTCAAAACCGTCGAACTATTTAGATAATTCATCCACAACAGCTTTGTAGGCTGCCATGTGCTTGTTTGCATTACAGATATCGGATATTTGCTGAGCAACTAAATCCGAGTCTCTGTAACACATGAGTCTTGTTACGCGAATGTTTTTGGACATGCGTATTCCATGTAACAATGCTTCATACTCAGCAATATTATTGGTTGCCATGAAGTGTATTTGTAACACATAGAACAACTTGTCTCCTTCGGGTGACTTGAGCACCACGCCAGCCCTCGAGCCTCCTCGTGCTTTTGAACCGTGAAAGTGAAGGGTCCAAAATTCTGAGTCTAGAGGACTTGTATTTTCTGCTGTCTCCGTCCAGTCAACAACGAAATCGACCAGTATTTGGGACTTGATTGTTGTACGCAGCTCGAAATAAATGTCGAAAGCTGCAATCTCTATTCCCCATTTTGCAACACATCCTGTGGAGTCGCGATTGTTGATTATGTCTCGCAGGGGAGCAGTACTCACCACTGTCATCTTGTGCTCTTGAAAATAGTGTCGTAGCTTTATGGAGGCGAAGAACAATCCATAGGCTAGCTTTTGATGGTGTGGATACCATTGTTTCGACTCTGTCAGAACCTCACTCAGGTAGTAAGTTGGATGCTGCACCTTATGCGCATGGCCTTCCTCTTTGTTCTCTACTACTGTTACGACACTTATGACTTTATTAGTCACTGCACTGTAAAGTAACATAAGCTCCTGAGGCTCTAGCGCTGCGAGAACTGGTGGATTTGAATGTAGGTATTTCAAACTTCGTAGGGCAACATCGACTTCCTGGGTCCAGAAAAATTTGTCGATTTTCTTCAAGAGTTTGTATAAAGGTGCGACTCTTTCTTTGAGCCAGCTGATGAACCGACTCATTGTTGCGATGCAACCAGTGAGCCGTTGTACGTCCTTTAGGCGAGTCGGCCTGGTAATGCTGAGTAATCTTAATTTTGTCCCGGTTTACCTCTATAACTCTTTTAGACAAAATGAAACCTAACAATTTTTTGGCTGGAATTCTAAAGAAACACTTATTCGAATTTAGCATCATATTGAATTTTCGTAGGCTAGCAAATGTTTCCTCCTAGTCGTAAATTAAAGTTTCCTTCTTTTTGGACATAACTGCTATATCATCTACGTATACGTGGAAGTTACGTCTGATTTTGTTGTTAAGACAACGTCGCATAGTACATTGATATGTTGCTCCTACATTGTTTAAGCCAAAAGGCATAGTTTTGTAGCAGAAGGTTCCAAAAGGAGTGACGAAAGACGTCTTGGTTTGATCCAATTTGATCATTGGTATTTGGTGATATTCGGAATATGCATCGAGAAAACAGATTAATTCCGACCCTACCGTTGAGTCGATAACTTGATCGATTATTGGCAAAGGGAACGGGTCTTTTGGATAGGATTTGTTCAAAGTGGTATAATCAACACACATCCTTAATTCAATAGTGTCCTTTTTAGGGATGAGTACAGGATTTGCCACCCAATCTGTGTGGATGACCTCTGTTATGAATCCGGCTAATTCTAGTCAAGCTAATTCCTTGGCTATTGCTTTGCGCTTTTCATCAGCAAACTGTCGTAGGGACTGTTTGATGGGTGTAGCATCATGGTACACATTAAGAGAGTGCTCGACAAGTTCCCTAGGTACTCCGGTCATGTAAGAAGGCTGACATGCAAAGATATCACTATTAGCTTTGAGGAACTCGACGAGCGTGCTTTCCTATGCGCGGTCTAAGCCTACCCCTATGTTCTTCGTCTTGGAGGGATCATCTTCCTTCAGCGATGTTTTCTTGGTCTCTTCCGACACCTTGAACTACATGCCAGGCTTTAGCACCTTGTTCTTCGTAGCAGGCATCTCAGACGGATCAATGGTCTTCTTAATCTCCTAGTACTCCTGGGCGTGCAGCACGGCTTCGGCCAAGGCGGCAGATCCTTTGTCACACTCTCGCGCTTTCTTCGGATTTCCCCGAATGCCGATGACGCCCTTTGGACCTGAAAGTTTTATCATGTTGTAAATGTAATAGGGGCGATCCATGAACGCCCAGTAAGCTGGACGCCCGTAGATGGCGTGGTAAGCACTTTTGAACAGTACCACCTCAAAAGAGAGTGGTTCGGTCCGATAATTGTCTCGGGTTCCGAATGTCACGTCCAGTGTGATCTCACTTCGAGAATCCGCATGTCTCCCTGGTACAATGCCATGAAAAGTTACATTGCTGTAACTCAACTGGCTCTCGTGGATTTTCATGCGGTGGAGCATTTCAATGTAGAGGATATTAATGTTGCTTCCACTGTCCATGAGAGTTTTAGAGAACTCATAGCCATCAATAAGAGGATTGACGACCAGAGGGTACTTTCCCTGATTATGTGTTTTCCTCGGGTGATCTGAGCGGTCAAAGGTGACGGTGACATCCGACCAATACAGGAACTAGGGGACAGCCGGAACAGTGGCATTGAGCTCACGAAGAACCGCCTACCTGACCTTAGCCAGCTGAGTCCCAAGGAAGAAGACGTATGTGTCTTTCTTTGTGGGATAATCCTTATTTCCATCTGACTTGGGCTGTGCGATGTCCGCTTCTTCCATGTCAGAATCTTCCTTGGGCTCCTTGCCTTTCTCGAAAATTTTCTTTCCTTTTTGTCGCTTGGCCCTGGAGCCAGCGTATTCGTCTTTTTTGATGTCGTCATTGAAACGACGCTCGACATTTGTGTGGGTAGATTCTCCGTTACTATCCAAGTGGTGGACATAGGGATTGTTGGCAACGTCGGCCCAGGTATAGGTTCTTCCGGGTTGCTGCTCTCCTTGGCCCTGGATTCGGGAAGTTCCGCAGCCTCGACCCCGGCCACCTCCGCACCATCCTCGTCCTCCGGATCCGAATGTTGCGTTGACGGCTGTGTTATCCGGAGCCAGTTTGTCTTCTAAGGTGTTCTTGCGCTTCTGAGTTTGATGTTTTGGTTGTTTGGCCGCATTAGGATTGGCCAGAATATTTAGCAGCCCTTCTGGATCATCATAGACGTCTGCATACTTTCTCACCATTTCTATCATCTCTCCCAAATCTGTGACATGTTCACGCTTCAGTCTATGACGCAAAAGTCCGACTACGAGTCCTGCAATGAAAGCCCCAATTGCAGTTTGCTCGTTTACTCCCTCACAGGAGTTTTTCGTGTCGATCCAGTGTCCGAGGTAATCCCGGCAAGTTTCTTTGGGTCTTTGAGTGCAACGCTGCAGGTATCCTACTATGCAGGCCCTCCTATATGTTCCCTCAAAGTTTGAAAAGAATGCATTTCACATATCATACCAGTTATGAGTTGAATTCTCTGGCAGTTCATTGAGCCATGATCGAGTCGTCTTCCTCAGTATAAGCGGGAGATATCGGAGTGCGACCAAGCTGTTTCCTCCTTTGGAGATGCAGGAAGCATGGAAAAAATCTTGAAGCCAAGTATCTAGCGGAGACATGCCGTTGTAGGGTTGGATGTGTTTGGCAATACCAAAGTCAACCAGAAATTTGGTTTGACAGATGCGTGGGCCAAAGCACTTGGGTCCCACTTATACATCTTCTTACTCATACCGTCGCGCTTCTATGGTTGACTCAATGCGGTGGCGAGCGTCATTTGGCGAGAGAGACCTGTCCCTTGGAGGCTCGCGGCTTCTGCACTACGGAGTCGGATTTCTGCTTCTCCTCTCACCATTGCCGCCTCTGCCCCTGCGGCTTCCATGGCTGCGATGAGATCCTTCATGGTTGCTGCCTGGAGGCGATGGTGGCCCTGGTGGATTGTTTCCGGCTGAGTTACACGGTGGTGGTGGAGGCTCATTAAGCTGACTCCAAGGTTGGTTTCTTCGGGCTCCGTTCCTACTTGTTTCAGGACGATCCAGATCATCTCTTCATCCGTCGTTACCAGCCGGATGGCTCGGTGGTGGCATTCTTAGACGATCCTGTTCTCGCTGGCGGCGCACTTCCGGGTCTTCTCTTTAGCGGTTGTTTTGTCAATGATGGCCCTGATGAGGTACCATTGCCCTGATGGAATCTTCAGACGCAGCCGGAATAACTCTCGCGTAGTCACATGTGGGCCTGCAATGATGACCATTTGATCCGGTCCTTGAATTTTCTTCTTCTCCCCTGGGATGATAGCGTTGATCTGTATCCTTGTGGCGTCTTTCGTCAGCACTTTGGTCAGCATCAGTGTGGCAAAATTCCGACTTTGAGGCCAGCTTGCCACTAAATGACGCGGCCGTCTTCTACTGTTTCAAACATTTGTCTAGCAACACAACTCATTGCTGGACTTGCTCGGGAGATGGATTATTGGCGAGTATAGCCCGAGCCGCTGCAGCGATCTCTAAAGGCATGCTGTAGACTCGGATCTTCTCTCCAGATTTATCGTTGAATAGATCTCTGTTGATATCCGGGTTCCTATTAGCAAGAACCGAACATCCCCTTGTCTTGTTTGGTAGTCGCTTGAAATCTGACTGGTATTTGGCAGGATCACTGTCTAACTGCTATTTAAGCTCGACGATGCGCGCAGCTTCTTCGAGTAAAAACAAGCGGTGCTTTTCCAGGTCCTCGGCCCTTTTCTCCAGCGCATCCGGAGTAAGATCCAAAGCAGTTGGGATTGGTATTTTGAGAGTATCTCCATAAATTTCTCGTGCACCCTTGGTGACAACGTCTCCATCTACAGGAGGTTCGATCAGTGTGGGTTTAATCGGATCTCCATCCTGATTCTCCATCTCGATCTCTTCTTCAACTTTTTCTTCGTTGGTTTCCTCGACGTCCGGCTCTGCCGGTGTTGGATTTTTATTCTTCTTATTCTTTGACCGCCCAGTAACCTTAACGTACGTACTGGTGGCAAAGACGGATTTTGGTCCGGTACCGAGGATAAACTTCCGTCGGTACTTTCCGTAGTTGTTGGCTTCTGGACCTTGGACGAGTCTCCAGTGTCCATGTCATCTTGTGGGGTGTAGTTTTCGTCCATGCTATCGTACGGACTCGGAGGTGTCTCCGGGTCACCTTGCGCTAGTTTGGAGGCGTAGTCTTCTTCATACTCCTCCATCTCCTTCTCGATGTCTCGAAGTTCATGCAATGTTAATGACTCCTGAGGGGAACCAGGTAAGTCGGTGTTTTCTTCGATTGCGTCGAGAACTGAATCGTTTCCGACTCTAGCATCGACAGAATCAGATCGAGAGCTTACGTTGTATACGAATCATTGCTTCTTCTTGTTCATATTCTGAAGGTAGCGGCACAATTGTGTTTTTGCCTCTGCCATCTCAAAGCTTTCCCTTCTGTCGGTGATTGCTTCGTAATCGATGTAGGGGAATTTCGTCATCTTGTTTATCCTGTGCCTCAAGAGTGTTTTTTCTGATACGTCATCGGTAGGACCGGATCCGAAGCGGATATATTCCTCATCCATGTATCTGATCTCAATGTGGAGATTAGATCCGGATTTTTCTTCCACCGCTTGTTCCACTTCAGGAGCGGGTTGGGTGGGTTCGAGTTTTTCTGGGATCTTGGACTCTTCCGCCTCTACGGACAGAAAAGATCTGGATTGTTCTTCCGCCATGGTCATCACCTCAAGGGTGGGTTGGGCGGGTTTAGCGATACCGAGGTAAATATCGATCTCGCCGATGGACATGATTGTGTAGGTTGTCATGGGCTTACTAGCCGGAATCCAAGTCTCGTCGAGAAGAACGAGAGGGACATCACTGGAATAGACCAGGCGACCCATAGCAATTGTTTCGCTGATTCCTGTACATGCAGATTCTGCCTGGAATGAAGCTCCAAAAGTCGCCCGCCCCATGGTGGGCACCAACTGTTATCGGATTGTCGACAAGTACGCCATAGGGGGTCCTTATGACGTTGAGAACATGGGGTGTGAGACATCGGATGTTCCGGGAACGGTGAACACAAGTTTACCCAGGTTCAGATCCGACTGTGGTGATCTGATCCTACTCCTACTAGCAACCCAGTAATATATCGGCCAGAGCTGGATGTTACAATGGATTACAAGAGAGGTTGGCCTATGCGAGTAGGTTGAGGTGTTGTTAGATTGGTTGTGCCCTAAAGGATCCCAAAGGGCCGGTTTATATAGTCACTAGGACCTAGGGTTACAGGAGAGACCTATTCGACTATGTTAGAGTCGGTAACTAGATACAGCTTGGACTAGAAGTAATACTACAGGGCTAAGTCGGTAACTCTTCTGGGCCTTGTCGTAGCCGGAATTAGCTCCTCCTCTTTCTCTAACTGGGCCACCCGTGAAGAAAATCTATAACCCGTTGGTGGGCCACCCTAGTCAGTGAGTCCTGTGGGTATACCTGAAAGTATATCCCCCAAAACAACATGTGGAATAGATCCATAATAATATGTGTTCCTAATTAGCTTTACCCATGCCAGATCAGCATCATTATAGAACTTATCTAAATTCTTTAGTAGAAGTGCTCTATTGTGCACCTTTAGATCAATAACACCAGGACCTCCCTTATCTTTAGGTTTACATACCATGTCCCATGCAGCTAGGGAATTTACCTTTTCTTGGTGCTTGTATTTCATCCATAAGCATCTTCTCCTAGCCTTATCAATTACCTCAATTGCACCTAGGGGAATTGGGAGAGTGCACATGAAAAAGGTAGGAAGGGAAGAAAGCACCGAGTTGACCAGAACAGGACTGTCTCCATAAGAAATAAAGGATGCAGTATCATATAATCTCCTCTCCACTCTAGCAATGATAGGAGAGAAATCTTTCACTTGAGGTTTAGTTGTGCCCATGGGTAAGCCCAAGTATGTAAAAGGCATGGTCCCAAGCTGGCACTGAAACACCTCTGCCATGTGCTCTGCTTCACTAACAATGAGATTAATGGGAATCAAATAAGATTTGTGGTAATTGACCTTTAAACTAGTGAACGCTGCATATTGTTCAAGAAATCCTTTGAAAACTAGAAGCTGGTCATCCTCAGCAGGCAATACTATGTAAGTGTCATCTGCATACTGTAATATAGGAAATTTCCCTTCTCTATCAATTGGCAATTTTAGCCTGCCAGCAGCATGAGAAAAGTTCACAAATACTCTGAAGAAGATCACCTCCAAAACATACAGAAGAGGGGACAGGGGAACTCGAAGTTTATGCAACTAATGCAAACTCTAGAATTAAAGTCTAACATGCATGCACGAAAGTAAACATGCTAAAAACTATAAGATAGATTACAAGGCTCTTACAGATCCCCTGATAAAGGGGTTAACCTCTTGGGTGGCCCGATCTTCACGGATCTCGTGGTCAAATCGATGGGAATGCGAGGGGAAAGGGAGAAGGTAGCCGAAGCGAACACACACCTCACAAAGAACACGATGAACACACACAAAACTCACACGATACAAGGCTGATTGCTCCCAAATGGCGGCCACCTGTCCGATAGAATCCTCGCAAGGAAAGATCGATCAATGTGCTCCCTCAAATCCACATCGAAGAGGGAAGAACACCTTGGGGAGGGTCTTGACAACTTGGAGACGAGACACTGAAATCCAAGGCGTTGTTCATGTAGGGTTTCGTAGCATGGAAAACAAAAAATTTCTACCGCATACAAACAAACAAGCCAAGATCTATCTACTAGATTGTAGCAACGAGTCGATGGAATAACTCACCCTCGAAGATTCCAAAGTGTTTAACGAGAGCGGATTCTCGTGGGTGATGTAGTCGTACTCTTTCCGATCTCAAGATCGCGTAGACGATCCTTCCGGCGCTGCGTTCCGGCAGCACTCCCACAGTCGGTCACACGTTCGGTACTCGACGAAGACCTTCCTCTCCCTTGTTCCAGCAGGCAGTGGAGGTTGTAGCACTCTCCTCACGATTCCGGCAGCACAACGGCGTGGTACCGGTAGTAGAGGGGATATCTCGCAGGGCTTCGCCTTAAGCCGGAGCGAGTATGGTGGAGTATGAGAGAGTTCCTCGACGATCTAGGGTTTAGACACGCCGAGGAGGAAGCTTGGCCAGCGGCTAGGGTTGCTAGGCGGCGGCGGCGGCTTGACCTAGGTCGGCGGCGGCGGCAGTGGAGGTGGCGGCGCCGGCGGCTAGGGTTTGGAGGAGAGGATCTTGTGTGTCTCTAGGAGGGAGCCCTGCCCCTCCTTATATAGGTGGAGGGGCCGGCCGGCCAAGGGGAGGGAGAGGAGTCCCTCCCCAACTCGGCTTGGAGGTGGGCCGGCGGTTGGAGGAGGGAACTCCTCCCCAACTTGGTTTCCCACTCCTCCTCCTCTTTCCAAAAACTGCCGTTTGACTTTCAAACTAGCCGTTTGACTTTTCAAACTAGGATTTGAATAAACCCTCTATTTTTGTTCAGCGATGACACCGAGTACATGATGCAATCATACCAACTTGATATAACACATTCATGTACCCTTCCCCCCTGGAGTGCCGGACATTTCGGAACCTTCTAGAACATTCCCGATGAAAACACCGGAACCATTCTCCAACTCCGAAACGGGACTTTCCTTATATGAATCTTATTCTCCGGACTATTCCGGATCTCCTCGTGATATCCCGAATCCCATTCGAGACTCCGAACACCATTCGGACTCTTTCTCATCATTCCATAACTACTCAAACAACGTCGAATCCTTAAGTGTGTCTCCCTACGGTTCGTGAATTATGCGGATATGATCGAGACACTTCTCCGAGCAATAACCAATAGAGGAATCTGGAAATTCATATGGCTCCCACATATTTCTACGATTACTTTGCGATCGAATGAACCACTTACATACGATATCAATTTCCCTTTGTCTCACGATAGTTTACTTATCCGAGGTTATGATCGTCGGTATCTCTGCATACCTAGTTCAACCTCGTTACCGATAAGTACTCTTTTCCTGTTCCCGTGATATGTGATCCCTTGTGAGCCAGTCACATGCTTGCAAGCTAATTGGATGACATTTCATCGAGAGGGCCCAGAGTATATCTATCCGTCATATGGATGGACAAATCCCACTCTTGATCCATGTGTTTCAACCAATACTTTCCGAACACTCAATGCCACCTTTATAGCCACCCAGTTACGGTGTGGTGTTTGATGTCATCAAAGCATCCATCCGGTAAAGATGATATGCATGATCTCATGGTCGAAGGAATTAGATTACTATGTATCAGAAAGCATATAGCAATTGAACTATTAAAATGACTTGATCTTTATGCTACGCTTATCTATAGGAGTATGTCCACCATATCATTCTCCTAACGATATGATCTTGTTGTTAATAACATCTCAATGTTCATGATAGGGAAACCACAATCATCTATTAACCAACAAGCTAGTATTATATAGAGGCTTTACTAGGGACTTCAAATTAAGTTTACAAATCACACAAGTATTAATGTTTCCTTGTTAATACTATTATAGCATGAATGTAAACATTTATCATAAACACAAAGATATAATAATAACTACATTTATTATTGCCTCTAGGGCATATCTCCAACAGTTCAATGATGGATGCGTGATGAAAAGTCCAATCGAGGTTTGGTGACGATAGTCGGTCCCCTGGTAAGGGGATGAGGCTAAACTAGAGATTCCACACAAGGGGGTTGTCTTTAGTCTATAATCTACGCCTAAGGGGTACATGAGGGGTGGGGGCTCTATTTATAGGCCAGCCAGTAAACAAGGAGTAGTTTGGGGATAAAATAGGCGAATAGGTAAGTAAAGGGAATACATGGGCTATGGCCCAACTGGTGCACGCAGGCACAGACATGACCGGTAGTACCGATCCTCGGATCTGGTAGTACCGGGAATAAGCGGTAGTACCGGGGTGTGCGACCGGTAGTACCGCTTGGGTCTGGCGGCTGTGGACGACCCCTTATGGCTTGTGCGGTAGTATCTCGGCAGTAGTACCGCTTGACCGGTAGTACAGCTTGACCGGTAGTACCGGTTCCGACGACTGATAGTACCGCTTGGACCTGGCAGCTGTTGATATGTCTTCTTCCTCCTCCTCCTCTTCCAAGCTTCCGTCTTTTCGGGCTTGATGCTCTGGGCTTCCTCCCTTGCCTCCGTACTTTTCAATGTGAACCTATCATGGCCATACGACGGAGTATGAAGTAGTATACCATTCAATAGGGTAGGAAGTGGGCTCGCATAGAGGAACGGATTCACCTTTGGAGTCCATGATGACTTGGCATAAGTTGGGGACCTTGATGTAGTAACGACCGTAGCTCCGGCTGCATCATCTCCCCCCTTCAAAAAGAGTCTTCCTCGACTCTACATGCTGATCACAAAGTAGACGAGTTTGAGAGACATTCTTGATCCTGGGGTTCACCATATAGTCGTCCTCGGAAAGATTGACTTGACAACACTTCAATGTTCCTTCACCTTCTGTGAAGCCTACAAAGCTCACAACAAAAGCGAAGCAACACTCAAAGCGTAGCCAATTCATGAAGATTATCGCGTGAGTCCTCAAGTAAAAGGAAGTCACCTTAGCTTGTAGAGATATCTCAAACCAACCATTATTAGAATTCAAAGAATAGGAGAATTTGGAAAAGCATAGCCAATTCAAAGAATAGGAGAATTTGGCAAAAACACATGAGGAAGCATATCCAAAACAATATCATTATGTGTGCAAACCAACCATTGCTAAGATAAATTGTTCAACATGTTGGATATCACAAATCATCAAAAGAAAATTTCATGGGAATATGAGTATCCCAAGCGGAGGCAAAAACAACATGTTTGTAGACAAACCATATGAAAGAGCAAATGGTATGTATGTTTGTTGCAACAACAAGACGAGATAATTTAAAGCTCTCATGACAATACATGCTCTTAATGGCATTATGGTTGCACACAAAACATCTGAAAGAGAAATTTTTCAACATTTTTGTTGCAACACAAAAAGCATCAATATACAATAGCAAAGAGACATGAATGTCAAAAGGTGAGATAATAGCGTCAACATGCTTGCAATAAAACCATATGAAATAGCAATTTGTCAACATGAAATATGCAAATCATGCAAAAGGTATCAGAGTTGGGTTTGATCTTGAACTCACTTGTGGGATGCTCTCAAGAGCTCTTTTTGTCAACTCGTGCTCAACCGAGATTGACATGATAGTGCGGGTACCTACACACATCATACACAAAAGGAAGAACGTGTGTGCATGGTAGAGATACACATCATCCATCATGACATATCTCTTCTTGTGCACATCACCATTAGTGTCAATAAAGTATGAAAGAGATGCATGGTGAGTATGCAAGTGGGGGAACATGCTTATCATGGCAATCATCAAAATCTCCAAAAATTGAGAAAGCTATGGGTGCCATCTCATTATAATGCATATGATCAATATTGTTGCAAGCAAAACAATTTATAGACAAATTATTCAACTTATTTAAAGCAATAGGAGAAATTAAATAACTACCATGGCAAAGCATGTCCAAAGCAATTGGAGGATACACAAAATATGTATAGCATGGCATGTGTATGGAAATGGTATCGCAAACAATTACACATGAGAAATATTATGCAAAGGCAAATCATCACATGGGAATATGAATGAAGCATATGTAATGTCACAAGTATCATCCATAACATCCATATCCTCACAATTCATCATGTCCACTAGTGGGATCATGGCATCATCAACACCCTTATTTTTACCTTGTTCATACCTCTCATATGAAGTGGGTGTTGTGGTAGTAGTGGAGTCCATGTGGACAACTTCGTCTTCTTGATTTAGCCTTGGCGTAGCATCCTCTTCATCCACCATGTACATATTCTCCATTTGAGGCATCATTGCTTCATGGCTTGGTGCGTCGTCATCCATGGAACCTAGCACAACATAAGAGAACACACTAGAGGTAGAGGGTAAGTCGTTAGAAATAGAAATGGTCTCACTTGATATATCAACTACCACTCTCAACTCAATCGGTGTATCACTCATGCCCTCAAAGTGGAAGCACTCAATCTCACCTAAGGTGGAGTCACTGATCTCACTCTTTTTCTCACTCAAGCGGGCTAAGTGGCTCTCATACTCACATGGGATTGGTACCACATCATCACTCAAGCATATAGGGGTAGGCTCGGTTTCCTCAACTCTATGCACCTCCTTTGGTGAAGGCAAAACCCATGCTCACCATTCTTGACCTTGTCATCTCCAAAGTTGCATGCCATAAGATGGGCATCATCGCTCACCTCCATGGTCAAACGGAAAATCCCATGCTCGACCGTCTTGTGGCCATCTTGTAGTAGTGGTGGAGGTAGGCTCATGCTATCCAACTTAGCGAAGTAAAGGTCTTCATTTTCCTTGTTCACGAGGTCTTGTAAGTCAAGTGAAGACATTGAAGCTTGATGTCAGGCTTGATCTTGGTGCCATTATGGTGGTGGCACTAGTAGTTGAAGGTGCCTTAGGATGGTGTTGATGTAGGTCATTGGCGTGCCTTGACGACGGTTTATGTTGGTGAAGCACTTGTTCATCCACATGACGCTCACGATGGTGATCATTTGCCTTGGCACTCTTCTTGTGCTTGTGGTGCCTTCTTGAGCTTGATTGAGCATTATGGTTGGTGCTCATCACGAATTCTTCGTCTTGGTGGCGAAGATGTCTTTGACGATGTCTTGTATCCTCTTTATGGTGGCGATGCTCATGAGAGGATGTTTGTCGATGATGATTCTTATTTCTTGGCGCCTCTTGTTGTCTATGATGTTTGTACGCCACTCTTCTTTGGGTAGGTGGTGCTTGGCACCTTGGAGGTGATGGTTCTTTGCGCCTTGGAGGTGGTGGAGCTTGACACCTTGGAGATAGTGGCGCTTGACGCCTTGTACGTGGTGGCGCTTGATTCCTTGGAGGTGGATCATCGAAGTAGGTGGTGCCCTTTGTTGTGGCACGCTTGGCCTTGAAGGTCATGGATTCTTGATGATGCGCCTCCTCTTGCTTGGCGTAGTGGTCTTCCATCTCCAAGCGGTGGAGGAATTCTTCATGGCTCATGGAGGAGCCACCAAAGTCGATGAAGTTCTCCGTTTCCTCCATGCTTGGTGAGGCATCGTCGAAGTCGTCCATGCTTGGGGAGCAATTGTTGTTGTAGTACTCCAAATCACCCAAGCATGTGGAGCCATTGTCGGTGGTTGTTCTCCATAGTCTCCAAGCATGAGGAGCCATTGTCAATGTAGATCTCCAAGTCTTCCATGCTTGAGGAGCCATAGTTAATATCATGCTTCATGTCTTCCATGCATGTGGAGTCATCGTCGGTGTAGTTCTCCGGGTCCTCAAAGCATGCGGAGCCATTGTCGGTGTAGTCCCCCGTCATGTCCTCTATACTTGTGGAATCGTAATCATGGTGGATCATCATGGATTCTTCATAGATATCATCCTCGGTTCCGGAGTCCCTAGACATGATTCACAAGACCAAGCAGTGTATACGGAAGTGGTAGTGGGAGTTAGGGATACAATGTCAAACCTTACTTTACCTTGGAAGATCGTATCGTGCAAGTGGCCACACTTGAGAGCAATGAACCAAGCAAAGTGAAGTTCACGTGGAACATGAAAACCAACTAACTAGTAAAAAACATACACACACAAAGCTTATGGTGGATAGGTATGGAAAGTGGCATGTCAAGAACCAATCTGAAATCAAGATGTTGTAGGGGCAAGTAAAGAACCGCAATGATCACAAAGCAAACAAGTCAATCCACAAGATAGGAAATATGTTCAAGGAAACACACACGGTGGGATAAATGGGACTTGTGCGACGGATAAAGTGATCTAAGAACCAAATGATTACCTAGCGAAGACTATAAGCTCGTGTCACACAAGTACAAGGAGAGACTCTAGTTCGATTGCACAAAATTGGTGGGCTACAAGATATGCACAATAAGTACCACCTATGTTCATTGAGCCTGCTCTTCCTATTCTATGAGGCACATGTATATTTTTTTTCTTTCTATGTATTTTTTTCACTCTTTTTGTTTCTTTTTCTTTTTCACTTGCCTCTTCCTTGTGCCAACAACATTACAAGGTAACTATATGAGATAGAGCTCACAACGTTTGCTCGGAATTCTACAAGGTATCAAATGTGCATAGCCCAAGCACTCATAAGAGGAACTAGTCTTAATAGGTTTTTGTTGGTCGCAAAGATATTGTAGCTCACAAAGAAATGCAAGTGGGGAGAAGTCGCAGAATGTTTATACCTTTCTTCGACGATCTTCACCCTTCATTGTTCGATTCCTCCTTGCTCACGGAATTTGGATGGAGTAGATAGCATGAACAACATGGATGATGACGTAGAGCTCCTTCTCCTCTTCGAAACGAGCTAAATAATACCAAAATCCGAGTTCGAATGCAAAAGTTATGCTCAAAACGGTGAGAAGCTGAAATCTGGGAACCTGGTGTTTTTGTTCAATACCGGGCGGTAGTATCGGGTTCTGGAGCGATAGTACCGGGTTTTCAGGGGGCCGGTAGTACCGTTTAGGTACCGGGGAGGTGCGGTAGTACCGGGTTTTGAGCCCGGTAGTACCGGTTGGTCCTGGGACGCCCAGATTTACCGCGTGTTCGCGATTTTGGGGCGATTTCGACGAAAAATCTTCAAAAAAAACACCAAATCGAAGGGGTAAATCAAGGAATTAGGCTATGGGAATGCAGAGGAAGGTAGATCAACAAGCTTTGCAAGTAATCCATGGATCAAAACCTACCAAAACGCACTCAAATCACAGATTGATCCAAAACAAGAATTGGGGCTATTTTTGTGGAATTTTTGAATTTTATGGGGAAAGGACCAAATCGAAGAGAAATCCGTGGCAACCAAAAGCTGCTCATACCATATGATAAAGGGGTTAACCTCTTGGGTGGCCCGATCTTCACGGATCTCGTGGTCAAATCGATGGGAAAGCGATGGGAAAGGGAGAAGGTAGCGGAAGCAAACATACACCTCGCGAAGATCACGATGAACACTTGCAAAACTCACACGATACAAGGCCGATTGCTCCCGAATGATGGCCACCGGTCCTATAGAATCCTCATGTAATATCCCACCCTTATAAAGGTAAGGATCCATGTGATTGCAATGCTAATCCCTGGATCAAATGCTAGCATCCATAGTTTAAGATGAAGTACACAGAAACAAAGGTCATTATTACATCGTCATTCCAGAGATAACATAGTCTTTTACAACTCCATGGCCATAGGCCAAATACAAGAGTTTATTCATAACAATATAAGTAAAGTATTCATCTTCATGTGCCACAGGCAAGCATGTTGAGTGTAGACTCATAACCCCTAATCATCATCAGAGTAACCTGCAACATCACAAGTTATAGCCACAGTGGGTCAATACATTGGAATAGTATTGGAAAGTGATACCTTAGTAGAATATTAACATCTAGTTACTACATGAATTTGGCTAAGTGTATCTTAGGCTTGCTTTGCTCAAAATAGGTTTTTCCTATCAGTTGAAAACACTAAGTTTTTCTTTGACAAAACTTTCCCAAGGAACCACCAATAGACATTGGTGAACCTTCACCCTTGTACAACCACAAGTTTTAACTTAGAAAATTGGGATGAGGAGATTCTTGATAGCTTCCATGTCTTGATGCTCAAATTGTCCTATACCAGGGACATGGCTAAGTACTTAGATTTCTTCCATCTGCAGAAGTTGTGCACTTTCCCCACAAGACTTGATTTTCACCAAGACAGGACCTTTTAGAAGTCTTCCCTTAGACCAAAATGGACGCGCTCCAAACCTATCATTCCCCTACCACCAACTGTCCATTTGGCTAAGTTATTGCAACCTATATGATCCAGGCAGAGCCCATAATGCCATGTGGCTGCACTTTGAAGCTTCTTAACATTTGGCATCTCAAATCCCTTTGTTCCTGGGTGGCAATCCACAAGTGAGATACACAAGGTAAACCATAGAAATGGGACTTGTGTAACCACTCAACCAAAAATCCACCAATCAATTACCATTCCACCCAGGTGTTTCATTCACCTAGTTGTTTTATTAAACAAAACCATAAGTCAAAGACTTAACAATATTTTCTATAGCATGATTATATTCCACCCTTGGTTGCTATTAGCTAGGCTAAGCTTGTCAATAACAAGTATCCTAACTTAAAGGAAATTCTAACATTTCTACAACTACTAGGATTTCCCAAGCATAGCATATAGATAATTAACAAAATAATCATGCAAATCCTATACAAAATATTTCTAATGCATAGGTAAAAATATTCGGATAAAACATGAAGCACCACTTGCCTTGGTAGTTTGGGGGAGTAGCAACAATCTTCACAATCACAATCACTATTAGCACCAAAATCTACACATAAAATAATGGCACCCAAAATCACATATCAAAATATACAAGCAAAAATATATGAATACATGCAAATGCCATGTGATGATTTTCTACACAAAATAAGACAAGTATACAGTACTGAATCATAAACAAGACCAAGACACACTAAATAAACTTTATTTGATCTTTAAATCATTTTTGAAATAATTTCTATACTCAAAATAAGCCTATAAATGTCTCTGCAAAAATAACCAATTTTACAGAAGCAAAACATTAAACACATTGCATAAATGGATAGAATTCTTTCTCCTGATTCCAATGATATAAAATTTGCAAAATTTGAACGTGTGGATCAAAAGTTATGAATTTTGCAAGTTTGAGTCACTAATAGATCTAATTCAGATTTTTAAAACGAATAACAGGCCACACGGCAGTGTCTGATTGGACGATACCGCTTCGCACGGGATCACGCTCGCGCACCGTTGGATCTAACTAACTGCGCACGGCTCCAGATCAAAATGTACCCCTTCGCTACAGATCTAATCCTAAGCGTTGGATTCAGATCTGACGGCTATCGAGCATGCGACCACGAATGGGTGGCGCTAGCGACGGCGGCGCGGCTCTGCCAGTGATGTTCCGGTGGCTACGGAGTGGGCTGGGGTCAGCAGAAGGGCTTACCAGACTCGCGATGTCATGAGGAAGCTCAACGTGCAGACGGGCAGGGTCGGGGCGTGCTGTAGAGGTTGCTGGGACTCGTCGGACTTGCGGATGATGTCGGGTGCTTGAAGATGAAGACGTTGTCGACGAAATAGACTGCCCTAGCACGAACCAGTTGTGTTAGGAGGTGCGCAAGGTTGTGGCGAACACGACAGGGTCAAAGGGGAAGCAAGGGGCGCTCGAAGATTACCATTATTTCTCGTCGGAGTTGGGCGGCGGCACTGATGGTTGCGGGCACGCATGGGGATGGCGACCTGGGTCACGAGAAAGCAAATGAAAGGCGTCAGGGGATGCACCAGAACATGCTGGTCACGCTCGTTCGAAGCAGAGGCAAAGGGGCGGTCGAGTCTCACCGGAATCAGTCGCCGGTGGTCGTCGGAATAGCGACGGTCTGAGCTCTATTGCGCGCAGCCTAGGGGCGACTGGGTGTGGGTGTTTGGGGGGAAAGGAGCGCAGCGAGGTGGTGACTAAATAGCCAGAGCAGGGGCGAAGATTACGCGCTGCATCAATGCAATTGATCGAGGCAGTGAAGAGGATGAAACGGCCGGTGACGATGTGTTCTCGCGCGGGATTTGGGGAAGATGACGATGACGTGGAGAGGGCCCATCGATCAGTGGCTGCGGGGGTAGGTTCTGCGCGGGTGAAACAAGGGCAGATGGAAATGGCCCCGGGTGGGCTTAGTGGGCTGGGTTCTGTGCTGGGCCAATTTGGCAGCGCCGGCCTTTTCTGCTTTCTTTAATCTTTTTCTATTTCTATTTTGATTTTCAGGGAACATTTTCAAATGATTTCAAATGTGTTTGTAAGGTGAAATTTGTACACCACTGGTTGCAGAACAATGTTGTACACTTGAAAATAATTTGGCACCTTGGAATTTTAAAATAAACAATGCCTTTAATAATTGTTTAGTAAAGGCATAAAAATGGCTTTATATTTACAATTTGTTTTGAAATCCATGTCCAAGCTTTGGAAAACATCATTCAAACTTAGGTTCAAACATCCTTGGTTTAAAACAAATAATCTCTTACAAGAGAGTAGCATTGGGTCAAAGTCTTGCTTACATAAAATAATAGGCATTCAAATGCTCCTGTTTTGTAATAACTTTGCAAATGATCCTAAGATGACTATGAATGTATGGATGATGTGCAAGCTTTGAAAACATGATTTTAGGGATGTTACAAATCTAACCCCCTTAAGGTGAATCTCGCCCTCGAGATTCGGATTGGCTAGAAAATAGGTGAGGGTGGTCTTTCCGAAGGTCATCCTCTCTTTCCCATGTTGCTTCTTCCTCGGAATGATGGTTTCATTGAACTTTGCAGAATTTGATAGTCTTTGTCCGAGTAACTCTTTCTGCAGTCTCGAGAATCTTGATAGGTTTTTCCTCATAAGTGAGATCACTTTACAATTGAACCTCTTCCAAAGGTATAGTATCCTTCAAAGAAGTCTCTTCCATCTCTGGATGGCATTTCTTTAGCTGACTCACATGAAACACATTATGAACGGCAGACAGTGATTTAGGCAGTTCAATCTCATAAGCTACTTCTCCTTTATGACTCATAATCTTGAATGGTCCAATATATTTTGGGACCAATTTTCCTTTGACTCCAAATCTCTTCACTCCATGAAGTGGTGACACTCTAAGATAAGCTCTATCACCCACTTCATAGGCGACTTCTCTACGCTTAGGATCTGCGTAGCTCTTCTGTCGGGACTGTGCTATCTTCAATCTGTCCTTTACTAACTTGACTTTCTCTTCAGCCTCTTTGATTAGTTCTATTCCGAACAAGTTTCTTTCTCCCACACCATTCCATAGCAATGGGGTAGTACACTTTATCCCATACAGAAACTCAAACGGTGCCATCTCAATACTGGCTTGATAGCTGTTATTGTAAGAGAATTCTGCGTAAGGCGGACTTTCATCCCAACTGGCTCCATAGTCTAGATCACATGCCCTCAACATATCTTCTAGAATCTGGTTTGTCCTTTCTGTCTGTCCATCAGTCTGAGGATGAAAAGTAGTACTAAATTCCAATCTCGTTCCCAATGACTCATGCAGTTGCCTCCGGAAATGAGAAGTGAATTGAGTTCCTGTATCAGACACAATACTCTTGGGTACTCCATGCAGACACACAATCCTATTCATATAGATCTTAGCCAACTTAGCACTTGTGTAGGTTGTCTTCACGGGTATGAAATGAGCCACTTTAGTGAGGCGATCCACTACTACCCAAATAGAATCATATCCAGACCTGGTCCTTGGCAATCCGGTGATGAAATCCATGCCAATCTTGTCGCACTTCCAATCAGGAATAGGTAGTGGTTGTAACAATCCTGCTGGTTTCTGATGTTCCGCTTTTACTCTACTACATACATCACACAAAGTAATATGTTCGGCAATGTCTTTCTTGAGATTATTCCACCAAAATCTTTCCTTCATGTCCATGTACATTTTGGTGTTACCCGGATGAATGGAATATGGTGAGTTGTGTGCTTCTTGTAAAATCAGTTTCCGAAGCTCCGGATCTTGCGGAACGTAGATACGTTTCCCATACCATAAAGTACCTTGTTCGTCTTCATGGAATCCTTTGGCTTTTCCTTTGTCAATCTTTTCCTTAATATCTTCAATTTCCTTGTCTGTCTTTTGGGCTTCCTTGATCTTTTCCAACAGAGTGCGTTGAACATCCAATGACATGAGATGTCCTTCAGGCACAATCTCCAATCCGAGGTCTCTAAATTGGGCACACAAATCATCTGGCAATTCTCCCTTAGTAAGGCCATTCAAAAATACTTTACGGCTTAGTGCATCCGCTACAACATTTGCTTTACCGGGGTGGTATTGCAAACTTAATTCATAGTCCTTGATGAGTTCTAGCAATCTTCTTTGTCTCATGTTGATTTCTTTCTGAGTGAAGATATACTTCAAACTTTTGTGATCTATGAACACTTCACATCGCTTACCCAAAAGATAGTGTCTCCACGTTTTGAGTGCATGCACAACAGAGGCTAACTCCAAATCATGAGTAGGGTAATTTACCTCATGGGTTTTGAGTTGTCTCGAGGCATAAGCCACAACTTTCCCTTCTTGCATTAGAACTGCACCTAATCCATGATGAGATGCATCACAATACACTTGGAAATCTTTCTCCAAATCTGGCAGACATAGAACTGGTGTTGTCACTAGTCTCTTCTTCAATTCTTGGAAACTGAGTTCACATCCTTCAGACCAAGCAAATTTCTTGTCTTTCTTTAGTAAATCCGTCATTGGCTTAGCTACCTTGGAGAAATTCTCAATGAATCTTCTGTAGTAATCTTCCAAGCCAAGGAAACTACGAACTTCCTTCACTGACTTAGGAGATTCCCATTCAGTTACAGCTGACACTTTTGCGGGATCAACTGCTACACCATCTCCTGACACAACGTGTCCAAGAAATCCAACCTCATTCAACCAGAATTCACACTTGCTGAATTTGGCGTACAGCTTATGCTCTCTAAGTTTCTCAAGTATCAAACGCAAATGTCCTTCATGTTCTTCTTTGCTCTTGGAGTAGATCAAAATGTCATCAATGAACACGACAACAAACTTGTCAAGGAAATTCATTAACACCTTGTTCATCATATTCATGAAGTAAGCTGGTGCATTGGTCAAACCAAGTGGCATCACTGTATACTCATACAATCCATACCTAGTGGTGAAAGTTGTCTTAGGTATGTCTTGTTCCCTTAACTTAAGCTGAAAATAACCTGACTGGAGATCAATCTTTGAGAACACACAGGCTCCTTCTAGCTGATCAAACAAGTCATTTATTCTAGGCAAAGGATACTTGTTCTTGATGGTCACCTCATTGAGTGAACGATAATCTATGCAAAACCTTTGACTTCTATCTTTCTTTTCCACAAACAAGACTGGTGCTCCCCAAGATCAAGAACTTGGTTGAATAAATCCTTTCTGCAACTGTTCTCCAAGTTTTTTCTTGAGTTCTTTCAACTCATCAACTGACATCTTGTAAGGTCTCTTTGCTATTGGTCCTGATCCTGGTAGCAACTCAATCAGAAATTCGACATCTCTATCTGGGGGCATTCCCGGCAATTCTTCCGGAAACACATCCGGATATTCACTCACAATTGGTACACTGTCTAAGCTAACCCCCTTAAGAGAATTTAGCTTACTCCCTTTTGGTTCAAAGTTAGACTTGAATCTTATTCGTTTCTTTTCCGTGGTTGTGAGTGCGACAGTACGCTTGGCACAATCTAGTACTCCTTCATACTTGGTCATCCAGTCCATTCCCAAAATTATATCTAGTCCTTGGGAATCGAGGATTATCAGACTCACTGGAAACTTATGCTTTCCAAATTCTATCACTAGATCACGACATCCAAGACTTACTATCATATCTCCATCGGGAGAGCTTACCTTTATTGGACACCCAATGTTTTCAGTTGGAAACCCATTTGTATCAACAAATGCTTTTGATATGAATGAATGTGATGCACCAGTATCAAAAAGAACAAGTGCTGGAATAGAATTGAGTTTGAACTTACCAGCCACAGCATTAGACTCCTCATAAATCTCTTACACATTGATGTGGTTCACTTGTCCCTTCTGGAAAGGGTTGGGATTAGTGGCTCCTTCAACTTTCTTCTCTGGGCACTCATTTGCATAATGCCCCAGCTTCTTACACTTGAAACATTCAACCTGACTGATATCTCTCTTTGCAGGCTGACTGCCACTTCCACTTCCACCTCCACTGTGGTGACTCTTGTGTCCACCCTTGTGGTTCTTGTACTTGTCACTATCATGACTACGGTGATGCTTGTTGTCATGATGGCGGTTGTGGCTGTGGTGGTTGTTGTATTTTCCATGCTTGTGGAACCGGAACTCCTACTATCATCATAATGGGAACGCTTGTGAGATGATCCCGAGCTGTGCTTGTCAGAGTTGTGCTTCCTCTTTCTACTTTCAACCTGTTTCATCTTATTCTCTAAGATGGTAGCCTTGTCACAAAGGGACTGATAGGTGGGGACATAGGCCACAGATAACTTCAGGTTCAGTTCATCATTCAGTCGTTCGAGGAACTTCTCTTTCCTCTTGGCATCAGTATCAACTTCATCTGGTGCATAACGTGCCAGATTATTAAAATCCTCAATATATTCAGCCATGTTGCGGTGGCGCTGCTTCAGGTTATGAAACTCCTTCTTCAAATTCATCACTCCGGATGAGATGTGAGCTATACGGAAACCATCTTCAAAGATAGCCCATGTCACATCCTCAATGGGAGTGGTGATCTGGAAGTTATCCCACCAAGTAGCTGCTGGTCCTTCCAACAGGTGTGCTGCAAACCTGACTTTCTCCTCGTCGGTGCAGCCGACAGTTACCAAATCCTTGTTTACTGAACGTAGCCAATCATTGGCCACCATGGGATCAGTGGTTCCTGAGAACTTTGCTGGCCTCAGTCTTAGGAATCTGGAGAGCATGTCAAATCATGGTGGATTGTTCTGATTGTTGTTGTTGTTATTCTGATTCTGCATGAAAGTGGTCATCGTTTGCATCAGCTGTGCCTATGCTGTCATCAGCTGCTGCATCTTGGGGGTGACATTGTTGTTGTTCGGGTTGGGGTTGGCACGTCGAGGAGGCATTTGTGGTTTTCAATAAGGATAAGAATGAGATACCCATAGATGCTTAACATGCACAATACATCACATAGACAATCACCAAAACAAGCATCAAAATAACATAAAGTTCAACGACATAAACAACAAGTTTGAAAAACAAACACACCAATAGCAAGCCATCCACATGTTGGATGGTCATTCCGACTCAATAATCATAAGCATGGTAAATGATAGATAAATGAGTAGTCATCACTACTCCTCTGCATCAACCTCCTCATCAACAAGTGTAAGACCTGCATTCGCCATAGCGGTCTTGTATTCCTCGACATTGGTAGTCAAGGCCTCTATCTTGGCTTTGAGAGCCCTCTTCTGTGAACGAAGTCTCTCAATCACACCCTGCTGATGCTCGAGCTCGAAGTCCTTGGCCTCTAGTTCTGCATTGATCTCTCGAATCCTCTTGTTCCTATCTTGGACTCTTTTATCTTGGCTCTTGAACTTCCTGTCCTGGCTCTCAAACTTAGCCTCCATTTCCTTGATTATCTCGTCTTGCTCCGCGAAGAGCTTGTCCTTCTCATGAAGCTGAGCTCGTCATTGCTAAGCATGACGTTGGTCCTATCAGTATCTAGGTGCCTAAGAAGAACCTCTAGGTCCTGAAGGTACAGACGAATTGGCTCCGCCGTCTCTCTAGCAGCATCCTCGAACTCAATAGCCTCACCCTCCTCGTTGCGTCTTCCGAAGGCGTGGAAGTGAGTACCTCTAAGCTCCCTGGAGTGCCCCCCTAACAGATGCCCAAGTAAATCCTGCATGACTACCTCTAAGCCTCTCTCCTTATCATCATGCATTAGCTTGAAAGTGATAGCCTCCGTGGCTGGCTCAGTCTGGCGTCCTGGCTGGGTAACTTTGAATCCCCAAAGGTATTTCCTCTCAAACTTGGTGAGGGGAAGCATCATGATGCTAGGAAGCGGAAGATTGGGCACACTAGTGAGATCAATAAGACGAGTGCCAAAACGAGTTCCCTTGAACTCTTTAGCCATGCTGATAGTAACATTAGGCATCTATTTTATAAGATAGAGAAAAGTTAGAATCAACTTCAATAGAGATAATTTACAAGGCAAAGCATCAGATGCATATCTTTGGCAATCAAACACACAAGTCACGGCATACATAAATCCATTACAAGCATCCAAGGTTCAACATAACTTAGACAAAATTTTGGAAATAAAACGATAAGTGTGGTGGTCCAACTAACGAGGTACACTACAACTATCACTCACTAGACAAAATGGCTATCAAAGCATCCTTAGTAGCCATCTATCTATCTTGTTCACAAGATTCCCAAATCAAGTCTATGATGTCTCCCCTTAGTTGTTGGTTGGTAGTCTCCAACTCTTGGGTATGCTTCTTTTCTTCCATAAGGTCATTTTGGGTGTTGAGCATTCTGCACTTGAGTCTATCACCAATCTCCTTGATGGCCTTCCAAGCTGCATCTCTTGCAGAGTCAAAGAATGTGGTGTGCATCACTGAGTTGGTGAGCATGCAGAATCCTGATTCCTTGTGGTTGTCTTCCTTGTTTTTGTACAAGTGAAGTTGCACCCACCAGTACTCCACTCCTTCATCCATCACGGGAAAACCTTTGTACATAGCTGCACCATGTATCCCCATGGTAACCATAAGGTTCTTGAGAGCTTTTGGAAATTCAGACTCACACTCTAAAGTCATGGTCATGAGTGGTCCCTTCCTTACGGCTTCGTTGATGGATTTCATCTACAAATAGAGATGAGAAAGAAGATTAGAAAAGTTTACGAGAAGAAAAATACAAGTGTGGAAATTGTTGAAAAAATTTCCTTAGTGGTTTTTAATCCAATCCTAGGGTCATAATCCTACAGGCAACACAGTGCTCTGATACCATCTGTAAGATCCCACCCTTATAAAGGTAAGGATCCATGTGATTGCAATGCTAGTCCCTGGATCAAATGCTAGCATCCATAGTTTAAGATGAAGTACACAGAAACAAAGGTCATTATTACATCGTCATTCCAGAGATAACATAGTCTTTTACAACTCCATGGCCATAGGCCAAATACAAGAGTTTATTCATAACAATATAAGTAAAGTATTCATCTTCATGTGCCACAGGGAAGCATGTTGAGTGTAGACTCATAAACCCTAATCATCATCAGAGTAACCTGCAACATCACAAGTTATAGCCACAGTGGGTCAATACATTGGAATAGTATTGGCAAGTGATACCTTAGTAGAATATTAACATCTAGTTACTACATGAATTTGGCTAAGTGTAGCTTAGGCTTGCTTTGCTCAAAATAGGTTTTTCCTATCAGTTGAAAACACTAAGTTTTTCTTTGACAAAACTTTCCCAAGGAACCACCCATAGACATTGGTGAACCTTCACCCTTGTACAACCACAAGTTTTAACTTAGAAAATTGGGATGAGGAGATTCTTGATAGCTTCCATGTCTTGATGCTCAAATTGCCCAATACCAGGGACATGGCGAAGTACTTAGATTTCTTCCATCTGCAGAGGTTGTGCACTTTCCCCACAAGACTTGATTTTCACCAAGACAGGACCTTTCAGAAGCCTTACCTTATACAAAAATGGACGCGCTCCAAACCTATCATTCCCCTACCACCAACTGTCCATTTGGCTAAGTTATTGCAACCTATATGATCCAGGCAGAGCCCATAATGCCATGTGGCTGCACTAGAAGCTTCTTAACATTTGGCATCTCAAATCCCTTTGTTCCTGGGTGGCAATCCACAAGTGAGATACACAAGGTAAACCATAGAAATGGGACTTGTGTAACCACTCAACCAAAAATCCACCAAGCAATTACCATTCCACCCAGGTGTTTCATTCACTTAGTTGTTTTATTAAACAAAACCATAAGTCAAAGACTTCACAATATTTTTTATAGCATGATTATATTCCACCCTTGGTTGCTATTAGCTAGGCTAAGCTTGGCAATAACAAGTATCCTAACTTAAAGGAAATTCTAAAATTTCTACAACTACTAGGATTTCCCAAGCATAGCATATAGATACTTAGCAAAATAATCATGCAAATCCTATACAAAATATTTCTAATGCATAGGTAAAAATATTGGGATAAAACATGAAGCACCACTTGCCTTGGTAGTTTGGGGAGTAGCAACAATCTTCACAACCACAATCACTATTAGCACAAAAATCTACGCATAAAATAATGGCACCCAAAATCACATATAAAAATATACAAGCAAAAATATATGAATACATGCAAATGCCATGTGATGATTTTCTACACCAAATAAGACAAGTATACAATACTGAATCATAAACAAGACCAAGACACACTAAATAAACTTTATTTGATCTTTAAATCATTTTTCAAATAATTTCTATACTCAAAATAAGCCTATAAATGTCTCTGCCAAAATAACCAACTTTACAGAAGCAAAACATTAAAAACATTTCATAAATGGATATAATTCTTTCTCCTGATTCCAATGATATAAAATTTTCAAAATTTGAACGTGTGGATCATAAGTTATGAATTTTGCAAGTTGAATCACTAATAGATCTAATTCAGATTTTTAAAACGAATAACAGGCCACGCGGCAGTGTCTGATTGGATGATACCGCTTCGCACGGGATCACGCTCACGCACCGTTGTATCTAACTAACTGCGCACAGTCCAGATCAAAACGTACCCCTTCGCTATAGATCTAATCCTAAGCGCTGGATTCAGATCTGATGGTTGTCGAGCACGCGACCACGAATGGGCGGCGCTAGCGACGGCGGGGCGGCTCTAGCAGTGATGTTCCGGTGGCTACGGAGGGGGCTGGGGTCAGCAGAGGGGCTTACCAGACTCACGATGTCATGAGGAAGCTCAACGTGCAGACGGGCAGGGTCGGGGTGCGCTGTAGAGGTTGTTGGGGCTCGTCGGACTTGTGGACGACGTCGGGTGCTTGCAGATGAAGATGTTGCCGACGAAATAGACCGCCCTATCACGAACCAATTGTGTCAGGAGGTGCGCAAGGTTGTGGAGAACACGACAGGGTCAAAGGGGAAGCAAGGGGCGCTCGAAGATTACCAGTATTTCTCGTCGGAGTTGGGCGGTGGCACTGATGGTTGTGGGCACAAACGGGGATGGTGACCTGGGTCACGAGAAAGCAAACGAAAGGCATCAGGGGATGTGCCAGAACATGCTGGTCACGCTCGTTTGAAGAAGAGGCAAAGGGGCGGTCGAGTCTCATCCGAATCAGTCGTCGAAACAGCGACGGTCTAAGCTCGATTGCGCGCAGCCTGGGGGCAACTGGGTGTGGGTGTTTGGGGGAAAGGACCGCGGCGAGGTGGTGATTAAATAGCCAGAGCAGGGGCGAAGATTACGCGCTGCATCAATGCAATTGATCAAGGCAGTGAAGAGGAGGAAACGGCCGGCGACGACGTGTTCTCACGCGGGATTTGGGGAAGATGACGATGACGTGGAGAGGGCCCATCGATCAGTGGCTGCGGGGGTAGGTTCTGCGCGAGTGAAATAAGGGCAGAGGGAAATGGCCCCGGGTGGGCTTAGTGGGCTGGGTTTTGTGCTGGGCCAAATTGGCAGCGCCGGCCTTTTCTGCTTTCTTTAATCTTTTTCTATTTCTATTTTGATTTTCAGGGAACATTTTCAAATGATTTCAAATGTGTTTGAATTCAAACTTATATTGGATTTTTGTAAGGTGAAATTTGTACACCACTGGTTGCAGAACAATGTTGTACACTTGAAAATAATTTGGCACCTTGGAATTTTAAAATAAACAATGCCTTTAATAATTTTTTAGTAAAGGCATAAAAATGGATTTATATTTACAATTTGTTTTGAAATCCATGTCCCAGCTTTGGAAAACATCACTCAAACTTAGGTTCAAACATCCTTGGTTTAAAACAAATAATCTCTTACAAGAGAGTAGCAGTGGGTCAAAGTCTTGCTTACATAAAATAATAGGCATTCAAATGCTCCTGTTTTTTAATAACTTTGCAAATGATCCTAAGATGATTATGGATGTATAGATGATGTGCATTCTTTGAAAACATTATTTTAGGGATGTTACACCTCACAAGAAAATATCAGTCAACGTGCTCCCTCAAATCCACATCGGAGAGGGAAGAACACCTTGGGGAGGATCTTGACAACTTGGAGACGAGACACCAAACTCCAAGGCCTTTTTCAACGATGGATGTGTGATACAAAGTCCAATCGAGGTTGCCGACGATAGTCGGTCACCTTGTAAGGGGATGAGGCAAAACTAGATATCCCACACAAGGGGGTTGTCTTTAGTCTATCATCTATGCCTAAGGGGTAGATGAGGGTTGGGGGCTCTATTTATAGGCCCGGCACTAAACAAGGGGTAGTTTGGGGATAAACTAGGCGAATAGGTAAGTAAAGGGAATACATGGGCTATGGCCCAACTAGTGCACGCAGGCATAGACATGACCGTTAGTACCCGTCCTCGGGTCTGGTAGTACCGGGCACAAGCGGTAGTACTGGGGCGTGCGACCGGTAGTACCGGTTGGGTCTGGCGGTTGTGGACGACCCCTTCTGGCTCGTGCGATAGTAGCTCGGCCGTAGTACCGCTTGACCGGTAGTACCGGTTCCGACGACCGGTAGTACCGCTTGGACCTGGAAGTTATTGATATGTCTTCTTCCTCCTCCTCTTCCAAGATTCCGTCTTGTCGGGCTTGATGCTTCGGGATTCCTCCCTTGCCTCCGTACTTGTCAATGTGAACCTATCATGGCCATAGGACGGAGTATGAAGTAGTATACCATTCAATATGGTAGGAAGTGGGCTCGCATAGAGGAACGGATTCACCTTTGGAGTCCATGACAACTTGGCGTAAGTTGGGGACCTTGATATAGTAATGACTGTAGGTCGCGATGCATCACCCCTTAATCTTGGAATCAAACTGGCTGGATCAAATAATTCCTTGCGTTTATTTGATACCGTGGCTGGCCCTTTAGTCTTTAGAGGTATTTCTAGAAATTGCCGCCTTAATCCTCTTGTTTGTTACCTCCAAGGAAGATATGCATCACAGGCACTTCTGCATATCCGAGCACAAGAGGAACATCCCGTCAGCGACTTTATTCATCACGTCATTGAGTTCCTTCTTGCCTTCAAGATCCAGGGGGCGTTTGCGCACAATCTCATTATGGATGAGTTCTTCCTTTTGAAACTTCTCCAATTTACGAAGGCGACATTCAGTGTCCGAGATGTGTGCATGAACGGGTACATCTAGAAGATTGATCCCCCGATCCTCTTGAGACTTCACGCTCATATGTGCGTTCATGGTGATCTTATTCATTGTTGAAGTGTGCTCCGTGTTCTCATTGTAAGTTCTTGCATAGGGATGGTTAGACTTCTTATGCTTTGGCGAGGAGTAGTCGACGGCGATGAGGTTGAATGACTCCATGCAGCCCTTCCCATGAGGCCTTTTGGCTTCCTCTTCGTCCTCGGGCGTCACCTTAACCAAGTAGGGTGGCTGCTGCCACCCCTCTTTGTTTGCTCCATGAAGGTCACGTACTCTTCATCATCAGAATCATACGCATACCACTTGTTCTGGAATCATACGTATACCGCTTGGGCTTCACGGTCGTCGGCTTTAATGGATGAATTTTGGAAGCTATCCCATGAAGGAGCCATGAGGTTTAGACGCTTACCTTTGCCTTGAACAGGGTAGCGCATCAGGTAGATTAGATCTGTTGATATGAGAGGGAGGAAGACCTCTATGGAGGCTTATTAAGGGTAAGAAATAATAAGAAATTCATGCTGGAAGGAAAATGGTCGGCCAAGAAAAGAATCACAACAAATATGGAAAGAAATAAGGATAAAGGGATGAAATCGCAATCGTAGCGACCACCCGGTACGGGCGGACGCCCATACGGAACACCCATACTAGGTCGTTTCCATGTAAACTCGGCTTCCGAAGACGGTAACCACTCAACCGACTAAGCAGTATAGGCGGGTCCCGCCCGCACTGTTTGTCCGAACTGGCTTTACCGAATTCAGTTTTTTTGACACATCAAACAAAGAACAAGCGATGGATACAATATCGGTGATAACCGACCATATGGGTGGGTGCGCACGTACTAAGTAGTCGTACCGAAACGCTAAAAAACAAAGCAAGGGTACTACATGATTTACGATCAGCGGTACGGGTGGATATGGTCATAGCTCCCGCCCGCACAAACCTCGCAAGACCGGAAGAAAGTTAAAAAAAGTAAAAGGAAAACAGAAATGCAAAAAGAAACAACAAAAAATCATCTAGAATAAAGGTATGTTCAAATTTCACATACCTGGATTATCTAGAGAGAACGAGTTCAATTGAGTACCTTCTCCTTTCTGGATCATCTTTTTATTTTTCTCTTCAAACAAAGTTGGTTCCCACAGGTATGTAAATGGAGGACACTTCTTTTGGTGGAGCAATTGCTTGAATGTCCATGGATGTCTCTTCCATCTCCTCTTTTCTTTGTAGAATCTACAAATCAAATTCTTCCAAAAGTAGAGTCCAATGGATCATCCTTGGTTTAACGTTAGTCCTTTCTAGGATTTCCTTTAAGTCAATACGATCAGTATGCACTCTCACTTTTGAGTTATTGATATAAGATCTAAATTTATTACAAGAGAAAACCACAGTGAAAAAAAACCTTTTCTAGGCCTCGTTTAAGGTGCGGCTAGCATGATGAATGATATTAAGATCATGTAACACCGCGGTTCTGAAAAGACCATGGCTTCTATGTGACATGCCAATCCCTGGATCGGTTCATTGGCCCACAATAGAATAAGATGAATAACATAGCAAAATATCCGTGCATTATAAATAACGAAGATCCAGAGTACCATTATTACAATAAAAGCTTAGCTCAAGGCTAGCTCAAATTATTCAGGTAGCAACATAAATAAAGTAAACCCTCCATTCTTCAAATTGCCCACAAGTGAACAAGTGCCGAGTGGAGTACCGTGGCCTATATCGATTACTCAGAACCGGAATAACCTGCAACATGAAACGTAGCAGCCCCGAAGGGTCAATACATGGAATGTATGGCAAGTAGAGCTAGTAAAGGAAACAATAGTGCTAACATCTACATGCATATTTGGCAAGTGGAGCTGTGTTTGGCTTGCATTTGCAAATACCTTTGTCCTACTTTCATAAACAGTTTTTGGTTTTCTTTGAAAAGATCCCAATTAAGTTAACCCAACAATGTTAAAGCAATTATGAAATTTGAATGAGCGAGAAACATGTCATGGAATCAATATCAAGCACCTTAGTTGTCCATAACCGGGGACACGACTAATCGATTAGATTATACACCCTGCAGGGGTTAGTACACTTTTCCCATGTGACTTGGCCAGCCCAGCTCCTAACATCACTCTCATTATGGGTGATGATAGGGAGAAGTCCAAGAAGAGACTGTTCGGGAAGTAGCTCCCCAATACCATCGCGCACCGGTCCAACCTACCAAAATTCTACATCTCTGGATATGCGGGTTCGAGTTACCACAACCTACTAAGTCCAACCAATCACCCATTTCATTATTGGCACATGGTTGTACACGTAAGCTACAAAATAAAGAAGCCAATCATTTTCTCTCGATACCTGGGTGCCTTTCCGCAATGAAACCACCAAAATTATCAATCCCATCACACCCAGGAGATTCATTGATTAGGTTGTTTTAGTTTTCACAAACCAATACTTTTAGAAACAAGATTCAGTGATGTAACCCAGCCCTCGTACATCATAGCATGGCTAAGCACATCTACCAATGGTGGTTCATCTACAAGGAAGGCCCTACCACATAATAGCACATAGCATAGCGATAGTATCATCCTACACATGCGTCTACAAAATACATGACAATGCATAGAAAATAGTAGGACAATATCAAGAACAAAATAGCATCTACTTGCCTTGGTTGTAGCGGTCGGAAGAACAATCCACACACGAGCAAGCGTTGCACTCGTCACACTCTACACGATACAATTGCAATCATAAACAAACAATCCACAAGCATATGCAACAAACATGATGCATGAATGCATGCGTGACAAGGGGGTGACGCTATAGCAACGCCACATAATAGTAATCAGTAGAGGTACTGATTGCATGCATGGAAAATAGTTTTAGCGCAAGGAAAACTTATTATGCAAAGTATAATAGTCAAAACTAGAGCTAGAACCCAATTAATTCACTACCAGTAGTATACTGTTTGTAAACTCTTGGGAAAATTCTACTGTATAGGAATTGCTATTTAGGAGCAGTACCAATTGGAATTACTCAAAAAGGAATTATAAAATTTTCTGAATAATTAAAACACTGCAGAAAGCCACTAGACAGTTTCTGCCGAAGTTTTTACTGTAAGCCTATCCTTTTAATTAACGATGAGATTCCCCTCGTCCTACTGAATCCAGGGACATATTATACGCATTTTTTGGAGTTACAGATCTTTTTCTACGAATTAATTACTCTAAAAAGGCCATTAACTCATTTGATTAAACTGTACTAAATCTTCCTGCAAAAGTGTGAAACAATGGTACAGCAAGATTCTACACGACTTACTGAATCTACACACATTTTATTTGCAATTTTTTGCCCATCGGATTAATTTCTACGCAATTTACAAGTTTCTACAAGATTCTGCAATTTCTAAAACGATTTAAATCAAAAGGGAATATTCCCTGCTGACTCAGCGCTAACTCAGCGCGGGTTGACTGGCCGTTGACCAGTCAACCGCGCGGTCTCCGGTCGATCTGGGCCGCAGATCTTAGATCCGACGGCTGAGAGGAGGCGGCGGCGGCTTACCGGCGGCTCGGGACAGCGGCGGGACAGCGGCGGTCGGCGGCGGGTCCTGCGCGGAGAGGGAGAGACGGTCAGCGCGGGACGGTGGCGGTCGGCGCGTGGTGGCGGCGGCGACGTGGACGGCGAGCGGCGGCGCGGGGCGGCGCGGCGCGTGCGGGGCGCCGCGGCGCAGCGACGGAGGCGGCGCGCGCGGGGTGCACGCGCGGGCGGCCCGCGTGGGTGGCGGCGAGCGGCTTACCTGGCGGCGGCGCGCGTGAGGTGCGGCGGCGGCGGCTTACCTGACGGCGATAGTGGCGCGGTTCCCGAGGCGGCGGCGGCGCGCGGATCGAGGCGGAAGGCGGCGGGGTCCGGGCGCGTGGGGAGAGGGAGGCGGTGGGGTCCGCGGCTTTATGTGGGGCCCCCCATGCGGGGTCCTAGCCGGACTCGGTCCCACCTGTCGGTGGGCCGTCGCTGGGGCGGCGGTGGATTCTATCCGCCGCGCGGGCGGTGCGGTGCTGGCTGGCTGGGCCGGCGCCGATTATTTTTTGACCTTTCTTTTTCCCTTTTTCTATTTTAGTAAAATCTCCGTAACTCCTTCATACGAACTCCAAATCGGGCGATTCTTGTTCCTAAATTTTTGTAAAATCAAGGGGAACAACCTAGGGTCAGGGGTGAGTGGATTCCACTTGTCTACAATGGTGGAAAACACAAGTCCTAGTAAAACCTCCCGCAGGAGCATTTTAGTAAAGTAAAATAGGATTTTGAAAATAGCAATTTGTCGAATCACTTCAATCGATGGTTTTGCATGGAAGAGTATGATGCAATGATATGAATGATATGCAGAACCAAATCTAAAATTTGGGATGTGACAAGACTAACCCCCTTAAGATGAATCTCGTCCCCGAGATTCGGCACGGCTAGCAAATAGGTGTGGGTAGTCCTCTCGGATGTCATCCTCACGCTCCCAAGTGGCTTCCTCTTCGGTGTGGTGGCTCCACTGCACCTTGCAAAACCTGATTGTCTTGGTACGGGTAATCCTCTCCGCTGTCTCCAGAATCTTGACCGGCTTCTCCTCATAGGTCAAGTCATTCTCAAGGTGAACCTCCTCTAGCGGTACAGTGTCTCTTAATGGTGTATCCACCATCTCCGGATGGCACCTCTTCAGCTGGGATACGTGGAACACATTGTGAATAGCGGACAGAGCCTCTGGCAACTCCAACTGATAAGAAATTTCTCCTTTGCGTGCTAAGACCCGATACGGTCCAATAAACCGAGGTGCCAGCTTACCCTTGATTCCAAATCTCTTGATTCCACGAAGTGGCGACACTCTGAGGTATGCTCTATCACCTATCTCATACACCACTTCCTTGCGCTTGGCGTCCGCGTAGCTCTTCTGCCTTGATTGTGCTACCTTCAGCCTGTCCCTAATCAAGGCGACCTTCTCCTCAGCATCCTTGATCAAATCAGGCCCAAACAACTGACGTTCTCCCACTCCATCCCATAGCAATGGTGTCCGGCACCGTTTCCCATACAATACATCAAACGGTGACGTCTTGATGCTGGTTTGATAGCTGTTGTTGTAGGAAAACTCAGCATAAGGCAAATTCTCATCCCAACTAGAACCATGAGCCAAAGCGCAAGCTCTCAGCATGTCTTCCAAAATCTGATTCACCCTCTCGGTCTGTCCGTCGGTCTGTGGGTGAAACGTTGTGCTAAACTCCAATCTAGTACCAAGTGACTCGTGGAGCTAGCGCCAGAAATGTGAGGTAAATTGGGTGCCTCTATCAGATACGATACTCTTGGGAACTCCATGTAGGCACACAATCCTGTCCATATAGATCTTGGCCAACTTTGCACTCGTATAGGTCGTCTTCACCGGTATAAAGTGGGCTACCTTGGTAAAATGGTCGACCACTACCCAAATGGAGTCATATCCTGACCTGGTCCTGGGCAATCCTGTGATAAAATCCATTCCCACTCTATCCCACTTCCAATCCGGCACGGGCAATGGCTGTAGCAATCCTACGGGCTTCTGGTGTTCCGCCTTTACTCGGCTACATACATCACATAGGGAAATATGCTCAGCGATGTCTCCTTTCATGTTGTTCCACCAGAATCTGTCCTTTAGGTCCATATACATCTTCGTATTGCCCGGATGTATGGAATACGGCGAGTCATGAGCTTCCTGCAGGATCAACTTCCTTATCTCGGGATCGTTGGGGACGCACAAATGATCTCCATACCACAAGGTTCCTTGCTCATCCTCGCGGAATTCCCTCGCTCGATCCTCCTTCATATTTTCCTTTACTTCATCTATCTCTTTGTCTCCCGCTTGAGCCTTCCTGATTCTGTCCTGTAGCGTTGGTTGGACTTCCATTGCTGCCAAGTATCCTTCAGACACTACCTCCAGTCTAAGGTCCTTGAACTGCCTGCACAAATCTTCAGGCAATTCCCCAATTGTCAATCCATTGGCATAAACCTTCCGTCTCAGAGCATCTGCTACTACATTGGCCTTTCCTGGGTGGTATTGCAGATTCATATCATAGTCCTTGATAAGTTCCAACCATCTCCTTTGTCTCATGTTCAGTTCCTTCTGTGTAAATATGTACTTCAGGCTCTTGTGGTCGGTGTACACATCACAGTGTTTTCCCATTAAGTAATGCCTCCATACCTCGAGCGCATGAACCACTGACGCTAACTCCAAGTCGTGTGTGGGGTAATTCCGCTCATGGTGCTTGAGTTGTCGCGAGGCATATGACACTACTCTCCCATCTTGCATCAGCACACTCCCAAGTCACTATCGAGAAGCATCGCAGTACACTTGGAAATCCTTCTGAAGGTCTAGTAAACACAGAACAGGTGGAGTCACTAATCGACGCTTCAGTTCCTGAAAGCCGGCTTCACATACGTCTGACCATTCAAACTTCCTCTCCTTCTTCAGAAGTTCGGTCATCGGCTTAGAAATCTTGGAGAAGTTTTCAATGAACCTCCTGTAATATCCAGCAAGTCCCAAAAAGCTTCGTATCTCTCCTGCATTCTTGGGCGCTTCCCATTCTGTCACTGCAGTCACTTTGCTAGGATCAACATCGACTCCTTCTCCTGACACCACGTGTCCAAGAAATCCAACAGTGTTGAGCCAGAATTCACACTTGCTGAATTTGGCATACAACTTGTGTTCCCTCAGCTTCTTCATAATCAGTCGCAGATGTTTCTCATGCTCAGCATCATCCTTGGAATATTTCAGTATGTCATCAATAAACACCACCACGAATTTGTCCAAGTACTCCATAAATACCTTGTTCATCATGGTCATGAAGTATGCCGGGGCATTCGTTAGTCCGAAAGACATAACTGTATACTCATATAAACCATACCTAGTGGTGAAAGCGGTCTTTGGTATGTCTTCCTCCCGTATCTTTAATTGGAAGTAGCCTGATCGCAGGTCAATCTTGCTGAACACCTTCGCTCCTTCCAGTTGATCAAACAAATCATTTATGTTCAGCAGGGGGTATTTGTTCTTGATGGTTACTTCATTCAGCGAGCGATAGTCCACCACTAATCTCTTTCTGCTGTCTTTCTTCTCCACAAACAGAACATGTACTCCCCATGATGACGAACTAGGCTGAATGAATCCCTTGTCCAACTGCTCTTTCAGCTGCTTCTTCAATTCCTTCAGCTCATCCACATCCATCTTATATGGTCTCTTTGCTATAGGTCCTGTTCCCGGCATCAGGTCGATGAGAAACTCTACCTCCCTGTCAGGTGGCATTCCTGGCAGCTCTTCCGGAAACACATCGGGGTAATCCTTAATCACAGGCACAGTATCCATGCTAACCACCTTAAGAGAATTCAGCTTACACCTTCCCGGTCACACTGCCGACTTGAACCTAATTCTCTTACCACCCGGGGTTTTGAGTGAAACAGCTCGCTGTGCACAATCTATGTGTCCCCCATGCATAGACATCCAATCCATGCCCAGAATAACATCTAACCCCTGTGATTCCAACAATACCAGATGTGCACTGAAGTTGTGTGTTCCAATCCTCACAGTTAAGTCGCGGCATCCCGCGCTAGCTATCATATCTCCTCCAGGTGAACTCACTCTAATAGACCCTTTCATAGACTCAATAGGTAGCTTATATTTATCCACAAATGCCCTTGATATGAATGAATGAGATGCACCAGTATCGAAAAGTATGAAAGCTGGGTGAGTGTTGATTGGGAACTTACCAATCACATGGTCAGGCTCATCTGGAATCTCCTCCACATTCATGTGGTTCACTGTGGCCTTCTTGTTGTTGGTTGGCTTCAGTCCTTTCCTCTCCGGATAGTTGTCAGCATAGTGTCCCTTCTGTTTACACTTGAAGCATGTCACCTCACTCAGATCCTTCTTCACAAAGCTGCGATCGCGGTTGCGGTCATGTCCACCGTGTCCTCCAGAGTGGTGAGAGTGTCCTCCCTTGTGGCTATGGTGGGTGCTCTTGTGGTTGTCATGGCGATGTCCATCGCTCCCATGGCGGTTGCGATCATGGCTCCCATGGTCACTCCCTCCATGCTTGGAGTATCCATCATATGAAGTGCGAGACTTGTGGTGTGAACCAGAGTGGTGATTGTTACTCTTCCTCTTGCGGTTCTCCACCTGCTTGTGCTTCCCTTCCAAGATCCTGGCCTTGTCCATAAGCTCCTGGAAAGTGGGGCAATAAACCACCAGTAGCTGCACTGAAAGCTCATCACTGAGGCCATCCAGGAATCTCTCCCTCCTTTTTGCATCAGTGTCAACATCCTCAGGTGCATAACGGGACAGGTTGTTGAACTCCTCAATGTACTCAGCCATGGTCCGATTGGTTTGGCGCAAGTTGCGGAACTGTAACACCCTCAGAATCGGACCTATGCAAGTTTTAGCGAAACCCGCCAAACCCGCATAGAAAAGATTCAAAGGTGCCCACCAGGCACTTTAGTGCGGGTGGAAAACGAAGTAATAACATTACACAACAGTCCTCGATGGGACCCACAGAACAGATATATACAACAGCGACTGAAAGAGTCAAGAATACAGATATAGCATACAAAGATCCAAATCACCTTGAAAACGATAGAGCGTCCGACTACGGACAAGATGCAAATGGGGCTAAGAGCCCTGAAGAATAACCAATGGCGTCCATAACCCTGCCCAGGCCAAGCCGGAAGGGTAACCCTGCTAACGACGTCGATCTCAAAACCTGCTTAAACAAAAGGGGTGCAGACAAAGGGCAAAGGAAAAAGAGGAGCGTCAGTACTGAGGCCAGTACACGGCGAGACTAGAATTCGGCGGTCCTCTCCTACATAGGTATGGTGGACTGAAGCGGTAGCGGCAGCATGCACTAAACAATCTATAGAGACTCGATACAACTGACGGCTATTAGAGAGGGGTAAGAAAGACCTACTCGGAACCAAGCTGATACTACCATCAAACAAACCCATCCTGGTGTTTCCCCCTCGAGACCAACGAGGAAGTCAACCGAGGAACTCACACAGTTGGCAATTTTATTTATTCGGTTATCGTTGCAGCAATTACTAGTCAGGTATAGATAATCATCCTGATAAAATAAGCAGTGGGCACTTTTAATTAATCATTCCGTTGTAGTTGCAACACTTACTAATCAGATAGAGATAGCATGAGATAACCCAAAACCCAGCAGTTGTTGGTACTTTTATTTAGCCATTCCTTTGTAGTTGCAATATTTACTAGTCAGGTACAATGGTCGCAAGCGACACTCCAAACAAGCAATTGTGGGCAGTATTAATTAGCCATTCCATTATAGTGAAGCTGATTACTAGTCATTATAAAGTCAAATTTATAACGATAAACTTTAGTTATGCTTGTCTATGGTCGAGATACTGTGCTCCAAGTCGTCCATAACCGCGGACACGGCTTTTAGAAAGTTTTACCCGGCCGGGGTGCACCAATAGCAACACACACTCGATCAACCTCGGAAAAACCAAATCAAAACCCAACGAGGCCTTCACGACAAAGCAATCACAGGATTCAGAAATATTTCAGGGGGCCACCCCATTGAGTAGACCCGCAACGAAGTAAGCTAGCTCCGAGACGGACTCAAGGTCTGCGACAATGGTTGTAAACGACTGGGAACCCCAAACGGGGCTTGTCGATACCGCGAAAACATTCCGCTTACCTAAACAGTACAGTGTGCTATCCATCGCACAATCGTAAATAAAGCAGTAAAGCATGGCATAAGTACAGGATCATATATAAAACCTCAAACTAGTTTATGGCCCCAAGAAATAAGACTGAATCAAGCTCTGGCTAAGGGGGGTCCCATATACCTCCCGGATGTGGATAACGCGATAAATCAAGGAACAGGTATCAAGTACTCGGGGTCCTACGGGACACAAGTGGGTGTTCGGAAACCAAATATTATCTATCACCCACCGATGCCTCTGCTTACTTACTTCAATTTTTAGTTGTTAAACAGGAATTAAAGTGCATAATAAGTAAAGCCATGATCATATCCAACATCAACATGCGGCAATACATCAACAACTGTGGCACTGGACGACACGCAACAGCACTTGAGCAAGCGACTACGACGCGCAAGTCCATCTATCTACCAAACAACAGGTAATAGGATGTGTCCAAGGCAATATAGGGCTGCACGGTATATCACGGGTACGGATACTAGAGCAACGCAACACAGATAGCAAAAGATCAACAGGAGGGAATAAATACTATAAAATAAGATAGGTAGAAAGGGGGGGAGATGCTCGCCTGAAAACATTGCCGAAGGTTCAACCGAAGATCGGGGCGAAGCTCACATCATCTCAACGGCCTTATCCGCGAAGAAGCAAAACACTAGAAGAAACACCGAATGCAATGTTTAATACAACGGCAGAAGATCGGCATGATGCATGTATGATGCATGGCATGGCAAGGTGCGATGCAATTAGGTCAATATTAAGTGGAACCGGGGTCCCGACAATTAATTAAATGGTTCATGTTATTTATCTACCCCGCAAATTAAATGTTGTTTAACAAGGCAGATTATATCGGTTTGATGCACAAATTTAAATGAGGCCAATATGAGACCAGATTTGCCCGCATATGGACCCCATATTCAATTATTAGGTGAACCGACATAAGGCCCCCAAACCACAGACAATATGCATGCATGAACATTTAATATGCGAAAAGTTGTATATATTATAAAATAGGGTTTTCGGGAAGGGATTCACACATTAGGGGGTCTCGACGAACTTGGTCTGAGGGTTCGGGGCCGGTCTCGGGGTTCAGGGTTCGACGGAACGTTCTCGGACTCCGGGATCGTTCTCGGATATCGGGGGTAGTTCTTGGCGTTCCGCGAGGAAGGGCTTGGTGGTTCTGACTTTACTTGTCGGTGCCGGACTCGGTTGCGGTAGATCTTGGCCATGTCGAAGTTCTTGCCGGAGGTTCGTCGAGGGTCACCGGTTCGGTACGGTCTTCATGTGGTAGATCTTGTCGAGTTCACTGCAACGGCCTTATGGTTCCGATGACGATCTTGGCGGTTATCTAGTGGCACCATGTACACCCCTCGAGCCCATCGGCATTGAGCCGGTCTTGTCAGTGAGTGTCCATGTATGAAGGTCTTGGTGTCTCCAAGGTACTAGTGTCCATCTTCGAGCATGAGCATCAGGATCTTGTTCGAATTCCAGGTAATCGGCCATCGAAGACGCGATATTCCATCGATACCCCACTCCTTCACCACATCTCACACACAAGCAGGGACGTACCACCAGGAGCAACACAAGAGCCACTTGTTTTGGAGCCCAGGGATGTAGCACGCCCACAGGTACAGAGGAAGCACTGGCGCACATGCCGCTAGCAGGGGACGGCCAGACAGCGGGAGAGCTCTCGGCAGAGGTCGCCATGGCGGCTCACTGCAGCGGGGGGGCGAGGGGGACGCAGCAGGTGGAGGCCCGGCGGCGGCTGGGACTGACGACGGAGGGCCTCGCCGGCCGGGCGACGCAGGCGAGAGGGCCGGACGCAGGCGGGCGGGCTTGGCCGGCGAGCACGGGCCGGGGCGGCGCAGCTCGAGGAGCGGGAACCGGCGACGCGCGGCCGGCCGGAGGAGGGCCGTGGGCGGCGAGGTCGGCGAGAAGAGGGCGGGGCAGGGACCCGCGGCGGCGACGACTTGGAAGTGAGCGGAATGGCGCGGAGGTTGGAGGAGGGCCAGGGGCGACGGCGAGGTGGCGCGGGGAGGTGGGAGGTCGCAGGCGGCGCGGAGGAGGCTTGGGGAGGGAACGCCGGCGCGGCAGGCCGGCTGCGGGGCAGGGGCGAGGGAGCGAGCCGGACGTGGGAAGAGGGAGGCGGTTGGGCGAGGGGGGAGAGGCGAGCGGGGATGGTGGCTGCGCGGCGGGGGAGTTGCGCCGGCGGGTTCGCGGGGAGCGCCGCAGGCGGCGCCAGTCCGAGCGGCGGCTGCCGGCGATGAGGTGAGGACCGTGGCGGCGGCGTCGGGTAGGTGGGGGGAAGCGGGGCGAGAGGAGGGGTGAGGACGCGTCGGGGGAGAGAGGAGCCAGACGGGGTGCGGTGCGGGAGGCCTGCGAGGTGGGGCCAGAGGGCATTGGGTGGGGACGCGTGGTGGCTCTGCGTGCGTGTAGTGCGTGTGTGGGGGCAGACGCGGGGTGTGGAGCGTGGCCAGGGTGGAGTTGTCTGGTGTGGCGTGGTGTGATAGAGGGAATGGGTCCAGGTGGCACAAGGCTATTGGGTGGGGTTTGGCCAGGGATGATGTGGCGAGGTAGGATAGGCTGGGGTGAGGTGGAGGGGGGTTGGGTAGGTTAGTTTCGGTAGAAAAGGGTTTGGTGGACCGTTTTAAAATCCTGGGGGTGGTCGTTCGGGTCTATCCGGCCCGTTCGACTGCCCCACTAAAAATAATTAAATCTTTTATTTAATTTGCAATGAACTTTTGCAAATAGTTTTTAGACAAACAAAGTATCCGGCAGCACCCAGGGTTTTGTGTTTGAACAAAGTCGGGGCGTTTAGAAAACAAAACTGGGTTTTTCCGAAATAGTTTTAGAAAAACAACATATGATGATGACGATGCAATGCACAAATTCAACGCGATTTTTTTAGTAGTGGTTTTTGCGGGATGCCACAATTCGACACCACTAACAATGGATCTCGCCCTTGAGATCCGCCTCATGGTACCGGAAAGAAGGTCGGCTATCTGCATCTTCTCGCTTCGTGTAGATCCTCGCGACACCACCAACGAGGGTTCCTTCTTCATCTGGAGATCGGCGACACCACCAACAAAGGGTCGTTGTCCGTGATCGTCGAGGGAACACTCCGGGAACAAAAAGGTCGAAGGTAGGGGTATCAACAATTAAGCCACCCCTAACTTCGATGGAAAGAGGGAACCGATGCATTCTCGTCCACTTCAACGTACAAAAGCGAATAGAATGGGTAGTCGGCATGGGGGCCAATCCATCACGCACCCAAACTATTACTCCGCACAATCAGTAGAAAAGAGTGCAACCATTCTCGGAACCAGACTGAAGATCTCGACAAGCGAGGTTCGGAACAACGGAGTGATGCAGACTCTGCATCGGATCTGGCGTAGATGAGGTCATCGCGTCGGAAAACACCGGAAGGCACAAACAAGGAGCAAAGAATGGTAACACCGTAGACGGATTCATCAGGCAGCTTGAACACCGGATGGGAGAACACCGTTATCAGAGGAGGAAGCGAAACCCTGAAGGTACGACGGAAAACCCAACCACGAGAAATCCTGGACTCGAAGAAAGAGACGAGAGCGGATTCGAAACACGTAGGGGTAAGAGGAGAATAGCAGAGGGGTAAGGAGTAAAATCAGACCTAATCAGAACTATCCAACCGGTTTTACAAAATAGTTTTGGCACTCTACTTCGGCCGTTAGCTAGGTTATCCTACAGGCTGGACTTGTGGGGTATTGCAACTGCTGAGCTCTGATACCACTCTGTAACACCCTCAGAATCGGACCTATGCAAGTTTTAGCGAAACCCGCCAAACCCGCATAGAAACGATTCAAAGGTGCCCACCAGGCACTTTCATGCGGGTGGAAAACGAAGTAATAACATTACACAACAGTCCTCGATGGGACCCACAGAACAGATATATACAACAGCGACTGAAAGAGTCAAGAATACAGATATAATATACAAAGATCCAAATCACCTTGAAAACGATAGAGCGTCCGACTACGGACAAGATGCAAATGGGGCTAAGAGCCCTGAAGAATAACCAATGGCGTCCATAACCCTGCCCAGGCCAAGCCGGAAGGGTAACCCTGCTAACGACGTCGATCTCAAAACCTGCTTAAACAAAAGGGGTGCCGACAAAGGGCAAAGGAAAAAGAGGAGCGTCAGTACTGAGGCCAGTACACGGCGAGACTAGAATTCGGCGGTCCTCGCCTACATAGGTATGGTGGACTGAAGCGGCAGCGGCAGCATGCACTAAACAATCTATAGAGACTCGATACAACTGACGGCTATTAGAGAGGGGTAAGAAAGACCTACTCGGAACCAAGCTGATACTACCATCAAACAAACCCATCCTGGTGTTTCCCCCTCGAGACCAACGAGGAAGTCAACCGAGGAACTCACACAGTTGGCAATTTTATTTATTCGGTTATCGTTGCAGCAATTACTAGTCAGGTATAGATAATCATCCTGATAAAATAAGCAGTGGGCACTTTTAATTAATCATTCCGTTGTAGTTGCAACACTTACTAATCAGATAGAGATAGCATGAGATAACCCAAAACCCAGCAGTTGTTGGTACTTTTATTTAGCCATTCCGTTGTAGTTGCAATATTTACTAGTCAGGTACAATGGTCGCAAGCGACACTCCAAACAAGCATTTGTGGGCAGTATTAATTAGCCATTCCATTATAGTGAAGCTGATTACTAGTCATTATAAAGTCAAATTTATAGCGATAAACTTTAGTTATGCTTGTCTATGGTCGAGATACTGTGCTCCAAGTCGTCCATAACCGCGGACACGGCTTTCAGAAAGTTTTACCCGGCCAGGGTGCACCAATAGCAACACACACTCGATCAACCTCGGAAAAACCAAATCAAAACCCAACGAGGCCTTCACGACAAAGCAATCACAGGATTCAGAAATATTTCAGGGGGCCACCCCATTGAGTAGACCCGCGACTAAGTAAGCTAGCTCCGAGACGGACTCAAGGTCTGCGACAATGGCTGTAAACGACTGGGAACCCCAAACGGGGCTTGTCGATACCGCGAAAACATTCCGCTTACCTAAACAGTACAGTGTGCTATCCATCGCACAATCGTAAATAAAGCAGTAAAGCATGGCATAAGTACAGGATCGTATATAAAACCTCAAACTAGTTTATGGCCCCAAGAAATAAGACTGAATCAATCTCTGGCTAAGGGGGGTCCCATATACCTCCCGGATGTGGATAGCGCGATAAATCAAGGAACAGGTATCAAGTACTCGGGGTCCTACGGGACACAAGTGGGCGTTCGGAAACCAAATATTATCTATCACCCACCGATGCCTCTGCTTACTTACTTCAATTTTTAGTTGTTAAACAGGAATTAAAGTGCATAATAAATAAAGCCATGATCATATCCAACATCAACATGCGGCAATACATCAACAACTGTGGCACTGGACGACACGCAACAGCACTTGAGCAAGCGACTACGACGCGCAAGTCCATCTATCTACCAAACAACAGGTAATAGGATGTGTCCAAGGCAATATAGGGCTGCACGGTATATCACGGGTACGGATACTAGAGCAACGCAACACAGATAGCAAAAGATCAACAGGAGGGAATAAATACTATAAAATAAGATAGGTAGAAAGGGGGGGAGATGCTCGCCTGAAAACATTGCCGAAGGTTCAACCGAAGATCGGGGCGAAGCTCACATCAACTCAACGGCCTTATCCGCGAAGAAGCAAAACACTAGAAGAAACACCGGATGCAATGTTTAATACAACGGCAGAAGATCGGCATGATGCATGTATGATGCATGGCATGGCAAGGTGCGATGCAATTAGGTCAATATTAAGTGGAACCGGGGTCCCGACAATTAATTAAATGGTTCATGTTATTTATCTACCCCGCAAATTAAATGTTGTTTAACAAGGCAGATTATATCGGTTTGATGCACAAATTTAAATGAGGCCAATATGAGACCAGATTTGCCCGCATATGGACCCCATATTCAATTATTAGGTGAACCGACATAAGGCCCCCAAACCACAGACAATATGCATGCATGAACATTTAATATGCGACAAGTTGTATATATTATAAAATAGGGTTTTCGGGAAGGGATTCACACATTAGGGGGTCTCGATGAACTTGGTCCGAGGGTTCGGGGCCGGTCTCGGGGTTCAGGGTTCGACGGAACGTTCTCGGACTCCGGGATCGTTCTTGGATATCGGGGGTAGTTCTTGGCGTTCCGCGAGGAAGGGCTTGGTGGTTCTGACTTTACTTGTCGGTGCCGGACTCGGTTATGGTAGATCTTGGCCATGTCGAAGTTCTTGCCGGAGGTTCGTCGAGGGTCACCGGTTCGGTACGGTCTTCATGTGGTAGATCTTGTCGAGTTCACTGCAACGGCCTTGTGGTTCCGATGACGATCTTGGCGGTTATCTAGTGGCACCATGTACACCCCTCGAGCCCATCGGCATTGAGCCGGTCTTGTCGGTGAGTGTCCATGTATGAAGGTCTTGGTGTCTCCAAGGTACTAGTGTCCATCTTCGAGCATGAGCATCAGGATCTTGTTCGAATTCCAGGTAATCGGCCATCGAAGACGCGATATTCCATCGATACCCCACTCCTTCACCACATCTCACACACAAGCAGGGACGTACCACCAGGAGCAACACAAGAGCCACTTGTTTTGGAGCCCAGGGATGTAGCACGCCCACAGGTACAGAGGAAGCACTGGCGCACATGCCGCTAGCAGGGGACGGCCAGACAGCGGGAGAGCTCTCGGCAGAGGTCGCCATGGCGGCTCGCTGCAGCGGGGGGGGGGGGGGGGCGAGGGGGACGCAGCAGGTGGAGGCCCGGCGGCGGCTGGGACTGACGACGGAGGGCCTCGCCAGCCGGGCGACGCAGGCGAGAGGGCCGGACGCAGGCGGGCGGGCTTGGCCGGCGAGCACGGGCCGGGGTGGCGCAGCTCGAGGAGGGGGAACCGGCGACGCGCGGCCGGCCGGAGGAGGGCCGTGGGCGGCGAGGTCGGCGAGCAGAGGGCGGGGCAGGGACCCGCGGCGGCGACGACTTGGAAGTGAGCGGAATGGCGCGGAGGTTGGAGGAGGGCCAGGGGCGACGGTGAGGTGGCGCAGGGAGGTGGGAGGTCGCAGGCGGCACGGAGGAGGCTCGGGGAGGGAACGCCGGTGCGGCAGGCCAGCTGCGGGGCAGGGGCGAGGGAGCGAGCCGGACGTGGGAAGAGGGAGGCGGTTGGGCGAGGGGGAGAGGCGAGCGGGGATGGTGGCTGCGCGGCGGGGGAGTTGCGCCGGCGGGTTCGCGGGGAGCGCCGCAGGCGGCGCCGGTCCGAGCGGCGGCTGCCGGCGATGAGGTGAGGACCGTGGCGGCGGCGTCGGGTAGGTGGGAGGGAAGCGGGGCGAGAGGAGGGGTGAGGACGCGTCGGGGGAGGGGAGAGCCAGACGGGGTGCGGTGCGGGAGGCCTGCGAGGTGGGGCCGGAGGGCATTGGGTGGGGACGCGTGGTGGCTCTGCGTGCGTGTAGTGCGTGTGTGGGGGCAGACGCGGGGTGTGGAGCGTGGCCAGGGTGGAGTTGTCTGGTGTGGCGTGGTGTGATAGAGGGAATGGGTCCAGGTGGCACAAGGCTATTGGGTGGGGTTTGGCCAGGGATGATGTGGCGAGGTAGGATAGGCTGGGGTGAGGTGGAGGGGGGTTGGGTAGGTTAGGTTGGGTAGAAAAGGGTTTGGTGGACCGTTTTAAAATCCTGGGGGTGGTCGTTCGGGTCTATCCGGCCCGTTCGACTGCCCCACTAAAAATAATTAAATCTTTTATTTAATTTGCAATGAACTTTTGCAAATAGTTTTTAGACAAACAAAGTATCCGGCAGCACCCGGGGTTTTGTGTTTGAACAAAGTCGGGGCGTTTAGAAAACAAAACTGGGTTTTTCCGAAATAGTTTTAGACAAACAACATATGATGATGACGATGCAATGCACAAATTCAACGCGATTTTTTTAGTAGTGGTTTTTGCGGGATGCCACAGGAACTCCTTCCTCTTCAGGCTCAGAACTCCTGAAGACACGTGGTTGGTCCTGAAACCTTCCTCAAACATTGCCCAAGTCACAGTATCCAGCGGGTGGGTGATCTGAAAAGTGTCCCACCAAGAAGCGGCTGGTCCCTCCAGTAGGTGAGCGGCAAACCTCACCTTCTCAGCATCCGTGCATCCAACAGTTACCAGATCCTTGTTGACTGAACGCAACCAGTCGAGAGCAACCATTGGATCCGTTGCAGTAGAGAACTTAGCTGGCCTTAGCCTCAGAAATCTGGTGAGAGCATCTCCCTGGGGCTGGTTGTTTCCATTGTTGTTGTTGTTCTGAGCTTCCATGAACTGAGTCATAACTTGGGTCAGCTATGCCTGAGCTGCCATGAGCTTCTCCAACTCAGTGGGTTGTCGGCGGGGAGGCATCTGCGGTTCAGCACAGGTAAGCTTAGAAAGAATCAACTACGATAACAGGATTCTACCCATGCATTATGATCAAACAACAACAAACAATAGCAGACAATCTCAAGCAAGCAACACATCAACAAACAAGTGATCCAGCAACATCCCAAGGGTTATCCTAGCAGTATATACCTACTGAAATAGTTTTACAAGAGTTGGCAATGGTTAACCAAATAGTTGATCAACTAACCAACAAAACAGCAATCTGCCAGAACAGTCCAGCAGCGTTCACAAATTTTTCTACCTGACTTAGACTCGTCATAAAAATTAGCTGATTTTTGCACATACAGTACAGAGAGATTTTCACCTGCCCTATTTGTTTCAGATTTTTTCCAGTTACCAGAAAAATATGAAAAATCGTACAGTACTTCTGTATCAGCAGAAAACTGCAGCGAAAATAACACAGATGTTAACCAAACTTGCCATAACTCTTTCATAAAATTCGCACAAATAATTCCTGGGATATTGGAGTACACAAATAAGCAACTAAACACTCTTAAACTAACAGTAATTAAGTTTCACATCGATCAAGACTAATCCTAACGGTTTTGCCTAATGAGGACTAATTGGTGGGCTTCTATCTACTTCTTGAAGAGGTTGCGGTAGGTCCTTGCACTCATGCGTTGGCGCTTCGGTCCACGTTTCAACCATGGCGGCGGAGTGTACACTTCTCCTGAATCATCACTTGAGATCTCAAACTCCACCTCTTCTGGATCCTCCTCTTCTTCTTCACTCTCAGCTGCAACTGCAACAGCTTCATCTCCTCCACCATCATCGTCTCCATCATCATCTTCGTCCTCATCATCATCATCATCATCATCGTTCCCACTGTCATCATCATCCCCATTGTTGCCACCATCTCCATTGTCGTCATCAGAGGGTGGATTCAGCTGTGCTTGGAGAGCGGCAATCTGGGCTGTCATAGCTTCAATAGTTTGATCCCTTTCCTGGACGGTCCCTTGCAACTGTTGTATGTTCTGGGTGTTCTCCTGCACAGTACCATGAAGATGAGCTATGGTTGCATCTCTGGCTATCAGGACATTCTCCAGAACTCCCACAGCTTCATGCAAGGTGTCAATCTCCTATCCTTGGACCACCATACCATTGCTAGCAAAGTCTGCAATCTCCTTTATCATCATCACTTTCTCAGCTAGAGCTCCATTCTCCCTTTCCATGTCCTCTATGTGTCTTCGACGGGGCGGCATGTTGTTCCTGTCGCTCGGGTAACCACAATGTGCCCATCTTCATCACGCCTCCCATAATCACGGTAGGGTGAATCTGCTGGCAGTAGGTGTCGGACATGATGGCACTGGCGAGACAGGGCTTCATGTATGGCCAAGTTAATTCCAAGTCCCCAGTTGCAGTATGTCTTGGTGTAGATCAGGTGCACAGGGTTTGGCAAGGCGGCATCTCTGAAGATGAAGGTGGTGATCTCCCATGCATCCTCACCATATCCATAGGTGTAGATCCTTCTTCCCTTGAACATGGGCAGTGGCAATCCCAATGTCTGCGAGAGCTGTGCTAACTGCCTTGCAAAGGGCCTTGGTGACTCCATGGTGGCATACTCACTCCTGACTTCTCCCATCTATCAGTTTAAAGAGGAAAATGTGAGAATAGCATATGATAAGAATTTACGAGAGTGAAAGGCATAAGATGAAAGACAGAGTTAATATATACTCTAATAGTTCTATGGCTTCCTAATCCAATCCTAGGCCACGATCCTACAGTCGACACATGGGCTCTGATACCATCTTGTAACACCGTGGTTCTGAAAATACCGTGGCTTCTATGTGACATGCCAATCCCTGGACCAGTTCATTGGCCCACAATAGAATAAGATGAATAACATAGCAAAATATCCGTGCATCATAAATAACGAAGATCCAGAGTACCATTATTACAATAAAAGCTTAGCTCAAGGCTAGCTCAAATTATCCAGGTAGCAACATATATAAAGTAAACCCTCCATTCTTCAAATTGCCCACAAGTGAACAAGTGCCGAGTGGAGTACCGTGGCCTATATCGATTACTCAGAATCGGAATAACCTGCAACATGAAACGTAGCAGCCCCGAAGGGTCAATACATGGAATGTATGGCAAGTAGAGCTAGTAAAGGAGACAATAGTGCTAACATCTACATGCATATTTGGCAAGTGGAGTTGTGTCTGGCTTGCATTTGCAAATACCTTTGTCCTACTTTCATAAACAGTTTTTGGTTTTCTTTGAAAAGATCCCAATTAAGTTAACCCAACAATGTTAAAGAAATTATGAAATTTGAATGAGCAAGAAACATGTCATGGAATCAATATCAAGCACCTTAGTTGTCCATAACCGGGGACACGGCTAATCGATTAGATTATACACCCTGCAGGGGTTAGTACACTTTTCCCATGTGACTTGGCCAGCCCAGCTCGTACCATCACTCTCATTATGGGTGATGATAGGGAGAAGTCCAAGAAGAGACTGTTCGGGAAGTAGCTCCCCAATCCCGACGCACACCGGTCCAACCTACCAAAATTCTACATCTCTAGATACGCGGGTTCGAGTTACCACAACCTACTAAGTCCAACCAACCGCCCATTTCATTATTGGCACATGGTATTACACGTAAGCTACAAAATAAAGAAGCCAATCATTTTCTCTCGATACCTGGGTGCCTTTCCGCAATGAAACCACCAAAATTATTAATCCCATCACACCCAGGAGATTCATTGATTATGTTGTTTTAGTTTTCACAAACCAATACTTTTAGAAACAAGATTCATTGATGTAACCCAGCCCTCGTACATCATAGCATGGCTAAGCACATCTACCAATGGTGGTTCATCTACAAGGAAGGTCCTACCACATAATAGGACATAGCATAGCGATAGTATCATCGTACACAGGCGTCTACAAAATACACGACAATGCATAGAAAATAGTAGGACAATATCATGAACAAAATAGCATCTATTTGCCTTGGTTGTAGCGGTCGGTAGAACAATCCACAAACGAGCAAGCGTTGCACTCGTCACAATCTACACGATACAATTGCAATCATAAACAAATAATCCACAAGCATATGCAACAAAGTTGATGCATGAATGCATGCGTGACAAGGGGGTGACGCTATAGCAACACCACATAATAGTAATCAGTAGAGGTACTGATTGCATGCATGGAAAATAGTTTTAGCGCAAGGAAAACTTATTATGCAAAGTATAATACTCAAAACTAGAGCTAAAACCCAATTAATTCACTACCGGTAGTATACTGTTTGTAAAATCTTGGGAAATTTCTATTGTATAGGCATTGCTATTTAGGAGCAGTACCAATTGGAATTACTTAAAAAGGAATTATAAAATTCCCTGAATAATTAAAACACTACATAAAGCCACTAGACAGTTTCTGCAGAAGTTTTTACTATAAGCCTATCCTTTTAATTCACGATGAGTTTCCCCTCGTCCTACTGAATCCAGGGACATATTATACGCAATTTTTGGAGTTACATATCTTTTTCTACGAATTAATTACTCCAAAAAGGCCATTAACTCATTTGATTAAACTGTACTAAATCTTGCTGCAAAAGTGTGAAACAATGGTACAGCAAGATTCTACACGACTTATTGAATCTACACATATTTTATTTGCAATTTTTGGCCCAGCGGATTAATTTCTACACAATTTACAACTTTCTACAAGATTCTGCAATTTCTAAAACGATTTAAATCAAAAGGGAATATTCCGGGAATATTCCCTGCTGACTCAGCGCTGACTCAGCGCGGGTTGACTGGCCGTTGACCAGTCAACCGCGCGGTCTCCGGTCGATCTGGGCCGCAGATCTTAGATCCGACGGCCGAGAGGAGGTGGCGGCGGCGGCTTACCGGCGGCGGCGGTCGGCGGCGGGACGGCGGCGGTCGGCGGCGGGTCCTGCGCGGAGAGGGAGAGACGGTCAGCGCGGGACGGCGGCGGTCGGCGCGGCGGCGGCGGCGCGGACGGCACAGCGGCGCGCGTGGATCGGCGCGGCGGTGGCGCGGGGCGGCGCAGCGGCGGAGGTGGCGCGCGCGGGCGGCGGCGCGGGCGGCGGCGGCGGCTTACCTGGCGGCGGCGGCGCGCGGATCGAGGCGGAAGGCGGCGGGGTCCGGGCGCGTGGGGAGAGGGAGGCGGTGGGGTCCGCGGCTTATGTGAGGCCCCCCACGCGGGGTCCTAGCCAGACTCGGTCCCACCTGTCGGTGGGCCGTCGCTGGGGCGGCGGCGGATTCTATCCGCCACGCGGGCGGTGCGGTGCTGGCTGGCTGGGCCGGCGCCGATTTTTTTTGACCTTTCTTTTTCCCTTTTTCTATTTTAGTAAAACCTCTGTAACTCCTTCATACGAACTCCGAATCGGGCGATTCTTGTTCCTAAATTTTTGTAAAATCAAGGGGAACAACCTAGGGTCAGGAGTGAGTGGATTCCACTTGTCTACAATGGTGGAAAACATAATTCCTAGTAAAACCTCCCGCAGGAGCATTTTAGTAAAGTAAAATAGGATTTTGAAAATAGCGATTTATCGAATCACTTCAATCGATGGTTTTGCATGGAAGAGTATGATGCAATGAGATGAATGATATTCAGAACCAAATCTAAAATTTGGGATGTGACAGATCATCACCATCATACTATCAAAGAATTGTTCCCACAACTTCATGACTAGGCTCACAAAATAGCTCAAAAGATTTCCTCCAATTAGGTGGTTTTATAGTGGGAGCTTCAAGGTGAGCTCATTTTAATATGTTGATGGCGGTTAGACATTTTTCACAAAAATTGAAAACAATCCCTTTTTGAAGAAGATTAGTTAAAGGTCTAGCAGTTTTTGAAAGAACTAATGAACCTCCTATAAAATCTAGCATGACCTAGGAAACTCCTTATACCTTTCACATACCGAGGAGGGGGAAGTCTTTCTATAGCTTCAATCTTTGTTGTATCAACTTCTACACCCTTACCTGAGATTGTGTGACCAAGCATTATACCTTCTTGAACCATGAAATGACATTTCTCCCAGTTCAATACTAGGTTAGTGTCTTCACATCCCTGCAAAACTTTATGAATATTACGGAGACGATGATTAAAGGAAGTTCCATAAATAGAGAAATCATCCATGAAGACTTCCATAATACTTTCAACATAATCGGCAAATATAACAGTCATACATCTCTAGAAAGTAGCAGGAGCATTGTAGAGACCGAAAGGCATACGACAATAAGCATAAATACCATAGGGACAAATAGAAGTAGTCTTAAGTTGATCATCCGGATGAACAGTAATTTGAGAAAAACCAGAATAACCGTTTAAGTAACAAAAATGAGAGTGCATAGCAAGCCTCTCTAATGTTTGGTCTATAAATGGTAAAGGATAGTGATCTTTCCTGTTTTCTTTGTTAAGTTTTATGTAGTCAATGCACATCCTGTGTCCAACAACAGTCCTTATAGGTATCATCTCATTATGTTCATTTTCAACAACAGTAAATCCACCTTTCTTAGGAACACAATGAATAGGACTTACCCATTCACTCTCTTCTACATGAAAGATTATTCTTGCATCTAGCAAACATATTATTTCTTTTCTTACCTCCTATTTCATGTGAGGTTTGAGTCATTGCTGAAAGTCTGCGACCTTCTGACCTCCTTCTTCCTTGAATATTCTATGGGTGGCTATGGAAGGATTGATCCCCTTCAAGTCACTCATCGAATACCCAAGAGCATTTCTATGCATCTGAATAACCTTCATTAAATTCTCCTCCTCTTTTCTACAAGCTGAGAACTTATAGTAACAGGAAATCTATCTCCCTCATCAAGAAACCTATATTTTAATTCTTTTGGTAATGTTTTGAGAGTAGGAGGGGGAGGAGCTTCATCTCCCTTTCTTATGGGTTCTTAATATTCTTGATTAATCTCGGCGCCCACCTTGGGTGTGGAATCAAGATAATCATCCATTTCTATGTTTTTCTATGTCCTGGAGGATATTATTAGTATTGACTAAGCTTCTTGCTAAATCATCGTCAAGAGTCTCAATAACCACTGAGGCTAAATTAACAATATTACCTTCTTCCTCATGTTCATACTCATCATCATCTAGTTCTTCAATAGTCGGCTTATGGTCAAATTTGGAGAAATGAAAATCCATTTTCTCTTCACCAAACTTGAGAGACATAGTTTATCTCTTACAATCTATGTTGGCTCCTACGGTATTTAGAAAAGTTCTTCCAAAAATGATAGTACAATAAACATCAGTAGGCATATCAATAAGCACAAATTTAATGGGGTATTTGTGTGGTCCAACGCAAATTAGAACATCTCTAATTATTCCCATAGGGACCCTGAGTGTTTTATCCACAAGCATAATAGTCATGTCCATATCCTGTAGTTCGGCCGGTGCTAGTTCATTTTGAATTTTTAAACAAAAGTTAAAAGGATCACGTTAATAGTTATCCCAATGTCACAAAGGCCATAATAGGAAGTTCCTCCAAAGGTACAAGGGAGAATAGGCTTACCAACTTCTTTAGCATTTACCTTTCCTTCGACGAATTTTGAAGCTTCAGTATCGAGCTCAATCACGTTGCTGTGAGAAAACATGGTTAGAATATCTTCCTTCATTAATTCCCATGTCTCATGTACATTTTCCTCTTTAGTTTCCCTTACTTGTGCCTCTTCCTCCAGCTTCTTGAGGAATAACTCTTATTCTTCACTTTGATCCTTTAACTACTGAGCCATCATATGTTTCCTCGCCATCCTTGGAAAAGGAAGGTGTTCAACATATGGGGATACCTCCCTAAATGTTTCAATAGGAGTTGTGATTATTGGATCATCTTCTGCAGATGGCTCAGGTGAAGGAGTGTAATGAAGCAAGTCCTTCTTGGGAGCCTCAATATGTTCTGTAAAATACTAAAGGATTTGCAAAAAAATATCATCATCAAGTTTAAGTTCATCAGCAGTTTCTTTCACTTTACCGGGCTCTTTATAAGCATTAAGACAATCATATTCAATTTCTATACCTCCTTCTCCGCCTAAATCAAATCCCCATGTTTCTCTATTGCGGCAAATTGGTTATACAAGTTCCCAAGCTTTAAATATAGTTATGTCCAGAAAGGAGCCTCCGAAATTTTTGTCAAGCTCATGTTTAATTTCTTGATAAAGTCCTCCATAGAAAATGTGTAAAACGTACCATTTGGGTAAATCATGATGAGGACATTTATGAAGTAGAGTCGTATACCTTTTGAAGGCCCTTACCAAGCCTTCACCTGGGTAGTTCTTGAAGTTTGTAGTTGCCCTTCTTAATTCAGCAGTGTTTACCTTGGGAAAGAATCGAAACACAAATTCTACTTTAAGTTTTTCCCAATTATATATTTTCTCTATAGGGCAAATTCTATACCAAGCCAAAGCAGTGTTGTTTAGAGATTGGATAAAAAGTTTAATTTTCAATTCATCATCAGAATAGCCTCTCAGTTTAAGAGTCCAACATAGCTCGGTAAAATGCATTAAATGAGTGTAAGGATCCTCATCTGGATCATCTCCTGCAAAAGTCTTTTCTTTAATGATAGCGATAAAGTGAGGATTGACCTCATATTCTGGTTCGCTCCCACTCGGGAATTCCTTGACAAGTCCTCTATTGAACTTCCTGAGGTATTTAGTAGCATCGAGCTGATTCATCAGTCCGAGTGCAGTCATGGTGCTTACCTCAAACTAGTAAGCAACTTTAGTAAAAAAATTAGTAATATAAGCAACTAAGAACAAACACCAAAAGCGCTTAGCACCTCGGCAAAAACGCCAGAAAATAGCTTGATGACTGCAAGTGCATAGATTAATTGTAGCTAGTTTCGAAGGAAAGATATCAAACCCACAGAGAGATATTGGTAAATGTCTTAATGCCCCTCATCACTATCTACTAAAGGATACTTGTAAGATGCCTTTGATATCAAGTAAAGAGTGTTCGAAAGGTTTTTAGTTGTGTGCAGAAAAGTAATTAAAATGATTAAAGAAAGCAAGTAACAATATTGTTGAAAGCGTGGTTGAACTCAATAGGGCTAAAACGTTCTCGAGGATGTAGGATACACCTCTAGCATGGTATTTTTATTAATAATAATTCAATATAACATAATTCTTGTGTCATGAGATGTGTGGAGAGAGCTCCATAATAAGATCTTCACTACAAGGCTCATAGGAGGCAACTTTGTTGAGCCAAGATTGAGGTCACCTCTAAATAACCACTGCCATGTCTGAGAGAAGTCACCCATACAAACCACCGCTATTAAGGGTTTCCCCATGGATATCATAATTAGCTTAGGGAGTCCTCTTTATTCCTCCTTTGACCGTGTAGGTCACGAGCCAGTGCTAATCTGTCATGGGGCTATTCCGGGTACGATCCCAAAGCACGTCCAAAGGATTTCTCCCTCCCTTTAGTCCCAATGGAAAATGTTATGTGGTCGACTACACATACCATCTAAAGAGAGAGATCAAACACAAATCATAAATCTATCATAGACCAGAAAGTCATATGGACACAAGAATATATCATATTTATTGCAAATTCATAATAGTGCTAGGGTTTCTCCATCTCCCCAAAAACAAAGGAACTACTCACACATGGAGCAATCAATAACATCATCATAATCAAATGGATGGATAAGAGTACCGAAATAGATATAGTGCAAACCATAATTGAATTTGGAATTACAAGAAGATGTAATAGATGAAATATGGGGGGTAATGGTGGTGATGTAGATGCAGCGGTTGATGATGAAGGGGATGATGCATTGTCCTCCAATGACCCGTGAATCAGCAGGGATTTTTCCCCAGCCAAGCTCCTCCTTCAGATCCCTTTTATATGTGTTTTTTCGTGGTTTCTTGTGGATGTGAATGTGTGTTCCCTCTTCCGTCTTTGATAGGAGAAAGTATTTGATGAGGCAAACCCGGTGGCACATGGTACGGGCGGACGGTACGGGCGGGCCCCGCCCGTACCACCGGTCGTTATCAACACTGGTTGCTTCCCTCGGTTGGCATTTCCCCAGGTGCGAAGGCAAATCAATAAAATGACTTTTATCACTTAGAAATATCATAGTATAGCATAATATGACATATCTAATTGATATGTTCATATAGGACTTAATGATTTGGGATCATGTTGAAATAAAGAAAAAAAGGTGTATGCAAACGTAGTGAAATACAAAGGTCCCTACTCTATTTATACAAAAAAGGTAAATATGCTTCAATTTTGGACTCACCATGCATCAGCTAACCACCGTGGTACTGCAGCGGCTGAATCCGCCGATCTATCCAACAGTGAATTAAGTCGGAACCATGGAGGCCTCGGTGCTTCATCAAAAATTCGATTCTCCTCTTGGCTATGATCAAATATTTGGGAAGTTTCGGCGCCTCTACGGCCCATGCATCGTTCTGAGGGGTAGCGCCATCGATGAAAGCCGGAAGACCTTCCTTATTTTTTGGAGCCAGCATGTATTTGTTGTAAAAGAATGTCGCGGCCCATTTTCTAACCGACTCACCAGCGAAGATCCTTGGGTAGACTCGTTCTCTCCTAACAACTAAGCTAAGAGTGCCGGTAATATAAGGAAATCCGACACTGATAGAGTATTTCCAAGTACCATAATAGTACCGGAAAAGGGTGAGGTTCGTCCTAATGCGAAGGAATCCCTCACTAAGAGCTTCGTGGGCATGAAGCTAAAGCAAAGAATTGGGAGGAAGGTTATTGAATTGCACACTGTGATGATGGAGTACCTCAGTGAGGAACTCTGATGGCGGAAAACTAAGACCATAATCGACGTGAGTCCCAAAAAGAACTCGCTCCTCATTGCGGCGTGCGGGGACAAGCTTGTGGAAGCCACTCCGCCAGGCGCTGGTGGTGAGGTAGCCCTAGTTCTCCATGGACTTGATTTTCTCGTCGTCCAGCGCACTAGGGACCCAGATTCCTTGGTGACTCCTGTCGTCCACCACCACGAAGCCGCCGCTACCGCTGCGCCAGAGCTAGATGTTGCCTCCGCCATCTTGTCGGCGAGGGTCAAGAAGTGGTGGCGCTAAGGGTGTTTTTGGGTATGTAGGAAGATGGGAACACGAGGAGTACAAGGAGGCAACAAAAGTGGTGAGGAATGAATCTGGGATGAACAGAGAAATCTCAAACTTAATAACCTCTACACCAAGATTCGCGCTGGATGCACTCGATTTGCGCCATATGTATACGTGAGAGAGAGATGGCTTCCTCGTGATGACTCCGACCACTCGATCTCCGTGCGTGAACTGAAACATTGCCTTGGTCCTGTGCAATGTAGACCTACCAACAGTCATACTGACAGGTTATTTTTCAGTGATGTGACAGAACCTGAAAAGTTGTCAAGCAAACGTCACTATTTAAATTCCGTCTCAAGTTTAAAATCAAGCGTGGAAATAACTCAATTCAATAAGACATATCCGACTCATATGAGACTCGGAATCCTACACTATTGAATGAATTTTTCGGGAATCCTTCAAGATTCTCAAGACGGAGAAACCATCAAGCTAGACAATCATTCTGACTCTGGATACTTCCGGGGGCTACTGTTGGGGATATACTTTCCGGGTATACCCACAGGACTCGGTGATCAGGGTGACCCACCAATGGGTTAGATATTTGCTTCACGGGCGGCCCAGTCCGGGAAAGAGGATGGAGTCAATTCCAGCTACGACAAGGCCTAGAAAACTTACCGACTTAGGCCTATAGATTATTTTTAGTCCAAGATGTACTTAGTTACCCAATCTATAACATAGCCGGGTCGGTCTCTCCTGTAACCCTAGGTCTTGGTGCCTATATAAACCAGGCCCGAGGGAGCCTTTAGGGCACAATCACTAGGACAACCACAACCAACTCACATAGGCTAACCTCTCTTGTAATCCGCTGTAATATCCGGCTTTCGCCGATATATTACTGGGTTGTTAGTAGGAGTAGGATCCGATAACCGCAGTTGGATCTGAACTTGGATAAACTTGTGCTCACCGCTCCCGGAACACCGTATAGCTCACAACCCATCTTCTCAACACCTTCAGGACCCCCTATGGCGTACTTGTCATCAATCCGACGTCAACCATGTAATTGTGCATCATTCCATGAGGGCATACCTTTTTAGTTTGTTGCATATTTTTCATATTATTGGCACTTTATTTATTTTGGCCCTTGTGTGTTTGGTTTTTATCTGGGTATACGCCAAGCAAGGGACTTATCAGGATACTCAAGAGTACTACCCGAATCCCGGCTACCCTTTCATTGAGCTACCAGGTAAGCAATTCCCCATGCTTGCACTACATATAGTACCTGTTGCATCTATCTTATTCTTGCATCATAAGTCGCATTACGAATTAAATTGCAATCCCAAGTACTGCATAGACTTTAATTTTAAACCCCACCTACGCTTGTACCCTCCATCCTATCAGCCATTACTATAGGAGTTGTTTGAGCCATGCGAGTCATAGAACTACATGTGTAGGGATTGTGAGAGTCTTTGAATAACGAGGTACCTAAACAACTGAATTGTGTAGTAATGAAAAACGAAGGAAAGAGGCACCAGTGGGCAATAGCTGTTATTTGGGTTTTACCAGCTCACTTGTGTCTCGTAGGATCCCAGTACTTCATTCTTGTTCCTTCACTATCACACTATCCGCATGTGGGACCATGAATCCCCTTAGTTTGATCTCGATTCACATCTTATTTCTTGGGGCCAAAACTAGTTTGGGGTGTTATTACTATCATGTACTTATGACATGCTTTACTACTTTACTTACTACTGTCGTTCGAGGGGCGTTTACTCCTATACTGTTTTGGAACAAATGCAGAATGTTTACATGATATCGACAAGACCAGTCACACTTTTGGGTTCCCAGTAATTTATAACCATTATCGTGAACCCCTTGGTCCCTCGCGGAGCTCGGCCGACTTCGTAGCAGGTATCTTACTAGGGTGGCCCCCTAAAATGAGTTTTGAAACTTGCTAATGCTTTTTCGTGATACCTCATTGCGTTTTATTTGGTTCTTCCGAGGGTTGATCGTGATTCTGTTACTATTTGTGCACCCCTGTAGGGTAAATCTTTCTGAAAGAAGTGTCCACAGTTATGGAGTACTTGGACCAAAGTTTCTTAATCATAAACAGCTATAACTAAAGTACCATATTTAACTTGACTAAACATGATTAGTAATTAGTACGATATTCATGGAATGATTAATAAAACTACTAACGGGTGGGATGTTCTTTCGCCTTCTCATTTCGTAAATGGGGAGGTGGGGGAGCGATGTTTATTTATGTTGTTATATCTATTGGGTAATTAATTGTTGGTCATTTAATGAACGTTCTTCTATCTAGTTGTAGTGTGTCTCTATAGAACTATTAGGCTTTATCTTTCGCTGCAATTGCGTCACCCCCAGGTTATCCCTTTATATGCATAAAGAGTTGCCAAGTCCCTTATGGTCTCACATGATAAATATTGTTCAGATTGTCAGGTATATCCATCAGGTTACTGGGTCGATGAGGTTGATGATGGTGGCAACGATCCACTTGTGTAGATATTCCGGGGATGGAGATCACTAAGATATGTGGGCAGGAATGTCGTTATTTATGGGCATATTTTACCAATTTGCTTCTTAATTTGTACTCATATCTTTGTCTTCCGTTTCTGCTTGATACTTTAATGATTGATGTATGAGGAGATATCATAAAATATTATATCTATCTAGGATATTTGGATCGTGCGGTATGGTGTTGCAATATTTCTATTTCTTTTAGATGGTGTGGCTCTGATGTACTTGTTGGGGATATGCTAAATGGGTGTCACCATTGCAAGTCTCTAATCCAGATAACCGGGTGGCCGACAGTTGGTAGCAAGGCACATGGCCTGCTGGGCGGCCAAGTTTGATGGATCCAGAAGGGAGGCCCATGCCGGATAAAGGAAGTCTACGAGGGAGTCACCGACGTACCCGGAGCCTTGGAGTGCAAGACATGTAAGACTAGTTGTATTCTGTGTAGGACTATGTAACCTGTCTGGCTAGGACTTTCCCTGTAACCCTAGAATCTGGCATCTTTATAAGCCGGACCTAGAGGAGCCTTTAGGGCATCAATCATCTCATATTGCGCATAGCGAAGCGATCCTTGTAACTCGACGTATTGCCATTATAGTGATTTATAGCAGTAGTAGGATTCCACCACCGTCGTGGGATCTGAACCTGGGTAAGCTATGTTACCTCGTACCCGCCAACTTGCCGCCTTCCCCCACCTCTCTAAACACGCTCTGTGAGGACACCTCCATAGCGTACTCTTCGGCAATACCACGATATTTGGTGCCCACCATTGGGCAAGAGGCTCTTCAAGGTCTACAACGGGCGAGGTCCAAGCTCTTCGTAGGAATCGGCGAAACCGTAGCCATTGGTCGCGTTCTCTTCTCCGGCAATGTTCCGATCGTCCCTCCCGACGAGTTCTGGATCCCGGCGAAGATGAAACCCACCCATTGCTCGATTGTTCCAATCGGGGACATCCAGCTCTTCATCAGCGAAACTAACTCGGTCTCTAGTTCCCTGGAAGTCGGAGGATCGTCATGGACCGCACGGACCGCCTACGGGCAGGATACGTTCGCGGAAGGATCAAAGTCGTATCTCTCTTTGGTGTTTGTCGGCTTAGATCGGAAAATTCAAGGCCCACCCAAACCGCCCCTGTGCAGGAAATAATGGTGGAAGATCACAACAAATCCGCTGGCTTCGCCCAAGCGTCTAGAAAGCAGCGATCACACTTCGTCGGCATGGTCACTATCTTCGATCTGGCGTGATGTGTCTAGAGAGTGGGTGAAAGCCCCCACGATTACCTTGCCAGATGGCTCTGAATACGAGCCGATCTGGATAATTACCTCGATGATGATGCTATTTATCACTTCGTGGAAGGGCTGGACCGTAGCACACTTCTCTAGCATACCCTAAGGCGGCAGCATGCGACGGGTCTCCTCAGTTTGGAGGGAATGATTAGCACCGTCAACAGCTTCACTGCTGCGGACGGAGTTGTCGTGGAGCCGCCCATCGCTTTACCCGGCCTACCACCGCCACCGCCACCACCGCCGCCTCTATCCAAAAATCTCGCTGCCTCATCCTCCTCCTCTATCATCAAGAAAGCCCCCACACCCTCTGACTCCGTTCTGGATGCGCTTTACGCCGACATCAGCATGGACTCGGAGGAGATGGATATCAACTCGGAAGAAATCGACTCAGCCATGAAAGAGATGGAGGAGGAGATCAATCGTGAGGAGCAGGCCGACAAGGCTGTCACATTCCGACAGGTGTTTGTCGCCATTGAGAGTGTGATGGAAGCTAAGCCGTGGGACAACGGGAAGGAACCCGACGATGACGCCGAGAATGATCGTGTGAAGGCCATGCCTCCTCTGGCTAACCCAGTGCAGCAGCCACAAGAACTTCACACTGGTCCGAGTAACGCCAACACTGCAAATTCGCCGCCACCAGCATCTACGTATGCGGCCACCCAAATCACTTGAGCTGGTAGAGTGATGTAAGGCAATTTGCTCGTCGAGCCTATGACTGTGGCCCATATATGGAACATGGTCCATCTTGATGAGTAGCGCCAGCAGCTGATACGTCCAATTTGCATCACCATTCTATATCATAATTTGCCTCTATTCATTGATATATGTCTTATTATGAGGTATCACTTATGTATTTTCCACTGTTTTTGCATGTTGGATGATTCTTGGAGGATGGACTACAATAGTCTGGATTCTGATGGAAAAGGAGGTGTTATGATGCAATTTCGCGAAGATCAGAAAAAATACCAGAAAAATATGGGAAAATTATATTTTCCCGAAAGACTGAGGAAGCTAGAAGGGGAGGCGAAGAAGGGCCACAGGGGTCCCACACCCCTAGGCACGGGCCCACCTTGCCTCGTGCCTAGGGCAGGTGTGGCCCACCTGGCCGGCCTCCGACTCCACCCTCTCGCCTATAACTTCCCTACGGAACCCTAACACCAGGGAGCAACCATAGATAGATTTCCATCGCCTCTGCGGGGCGGAAAACACCAAGAGAGAAAGATCTCTCTGGCAGACAGATTTCTGCTGGGGAAATTCCTTTCCGGAGAGGGGAGATCGTCACCATCAACACCATCATCAAGCTATGCTTCATTGGGATCATCATCATCATCCACACCATCATCTCCACCAGCACCATCATCACCACTCCGTCCCTCTATAACAATTGTGTTGGATATTTCTTTAGTTCTTAGGGGAAACTTTCCCGGTGTTAATTACTATTGTAGTTGATGCTTGTTAGTGGAACCATTGGATTATTGTTTATGTTCAGATTGTTATTCATCACCATATCATCTTTGATCTTGATCCATATGATGTCTTGTGAGTAGTTCGTTTAGTTCTTGAAGACATGGGAGAAGTCATGTTGTTAGTAGTGGATTTGTGTTGAGTTATTATTCAATGGTTTAGTATTTAAGTTGTGGTGCTATTCTTCTATTGGTGTCATGTGAACGTCGACTACATGATACGTCACCATTTATGGGCCTAGGAGAATGCATTGTGTAATTGGCTACTAATTGTGGGGTTGCCGGAGTGACAGAAACCTGAACCCCCGTTAGGACACCTTTGCACAAGGGAGTGTAGGATCTCAGAGTTTAAGGCTGTGGTTAGGTTTATATCTTAATTACTTTCCTGTAGTTGCGGATACTTGCAAGGGGTTTAATCAAAAGTATGCATTAGTCCAAGTAAGGTCGGTACATTAGCATAGGTTCACCCACACAACACTTACAACACCAAAGAAGAGTACTCAGCTATATGAAGCGAAAGCACTTGACAGAATTCACATGTGACCTCGAGAACGTTTGGTCCTTATAAGTATTTCCACTGGCTTTTCCTTTGCTAAGAAAGGATTGGGTCACTTGCTGTGTTTGTTCTTTATTACTTGCACTTTGTTTTGTTGCTTTATCATAAAAACCCTAAAAATCCGTTTGTTAAGTATTTGCAGAGATTTCCTGCTCCATACCACTAGTCAACACCTTCTGCTCCTCGTTGGGATCGACACTCCTATTTATCGAAAGTACTGCGATACACCCCCTATACTTGTGGGTCATCAAGACTATTTTCTGGCGCCGTTGCCGGGGAGTGAAGCGCTATTGAAGAGTGGAACTGGTAAAGGAAACTTCTATTGTGAGTATTTCTTTTTGTTTGTGTTTGTTAATTTGTTTCCAATATGGATAACCCACTTGGTTTTCTGTTTGGGAAAACTACTACCACTGCTAGGGTAGTAGATGAACCACCACCAGTTGAGATAGATCCTTTTAAGATACCTACAAGTATTGTTAATCGTGTTATGGATAATTATTATTTTGATTATTTTGAGGATGAAACTGTCCATCCTGGTGATCACTCACTTTTTATCCATGAATTATGCGGGTTGTTTTAGTGTGCAGGTATCACAACTGAACAGGTGAAGAAGAAGTTACTCTCCATATCATTGAAAGGGAGACCTGAAGAATGGTATAAGCTGCTGAAGAATGGACAATACATGGAATGGGAGGAAATGACATCTCTCTTTTATTCTAAATTCTATCCTCCTAGTGAGATCCATAAGGATAGAAATCTGATATATAACTTTTGGCCTCGTGATGGAGAGAGTACATCTCAGGCTTGGGGGAGATTGAAGTTACTAATTCTTAAATGTCCTATTCATGAACTCCCTAACAATATTATTATCAATAACTTTTATGCTAGGCCTTCTCTTCATGATAAAGATTTACTGGATACTTCTTGTGGTGGATCATTCACACATATGAAGGAAGAAGCTAAATGGGATCTCTTAGACCATATTCAAGAGAACACTGAAGCTTGGGAGAAGAACAAAGGAAGAAAGTCAGGTATAAACTATGATTATGAATGTATTAAATCTTTTATGGGAACTAATGACTTCCGTGATATTAGTAATGAGTTTGGTCTTGATTCCCAAAGTATTGCCAACTGTTTTAAGGCCTTTGCCTCTTACATAGAAATTCCCAAGAAGAAGTGGAACAAGTACCATGCTCCTTATAAAGATGTTGTTAATCATGTTCCTGTTAGAAGTGCTAAAGTTTGTACTACTAATCATATTGTGCCTAAACCTTATGTTGAGAAAATACCTTTCCCATCTAAGGTAAAGGAGTAATCTATGATGATTAGTGCAAATAATAAAGGTACTAAGAAAACTGTCGAGCCTGTTGAGCAATTGAATATTGAACCTGTGGTAGCTATTGTGAAAGATCTTGACGCTAGAAATATAGAGGATGAGCACATTGTATTCTGTGAAGACGCTTCTAATATTATCTCTCATCCTAGTAAGGCTAGAAAAGCTAGTGTTCCTGTGCTTTCTGTTAAAATTGGTGATCATTGCTATTATGGTTTATGTGATATTGGTGCTAGTTCTAGTGTTATTCCTTATGAGCTTTACAGGGAAATTATGCATGAAATTGGTCCTTGTGAGCTTGAGGATATTGATGGGGTTATTCACCTTGCTAATAAGGAAACCATTTGCTCTATTGGTATTGTAAGAGATGTGGAGGTTCTTTGTGGTAAGATTAAATATCCTGCTGATTTTCTAGTGCTTAATTCAGCAGCTAGCAAAACTTGTCCTATAATTTTTGGTAGACCTTTCTTGAACACTTGTGGAGCTATTATAGATTGTAGGAAGGAGAAAGTTTTAACTAAGTTTGATGGAGATTCTTATGAGTTTAACTTTTCCAAATTTGCTAAAGATCCTTGTGAAAATAGTTTGCCTAATAAAGATTTCAGGATGAAACAACTTGCTTCTATTGATCCAGTTTATCACCTTGGACCTCTTTTTGATGACTGTAAGTATGCTTATTCTTATGACAAACTTGTTGCCAGTGATAAATATATTGTAAACTTTATCAAAGTGCTACTGAAAGTTATTGAGGGAAACATGGTTTTATGCTTCTCAATAATGTTAAGTTTCCCCGTTTTATGTTGAAAGCTTTGAAGTTGCATTTGTTTTATCATCCTATGCTAGTGTCTTTTTGTTTCAACAATTCATTTTCTCATGATACCCCCATGCATAGGAAGTTGGTTAGACTCAAATGTGTTGGTTATTTGCTTCTTGATGCTCTCTTTCAATCCATTATTGACAGATTTCTAGCCTATGTATATATCCTATGTGAGCATGTTTGAAACTTTCAAGCCTAACTTGAAGGCAATAAAGAAAAGTACTTTTTGGGAGATAACCCAAGAGTATGGTCGAGTCTTGGAAGTTATTACTTCAGTAATAACCACTCCTTATCCTTTTTGTTTTGGTCAGTACGTCGGATGGAGCTGCATTTTTCTGAGCTTGTTCACCAAGTTGTTACACAACTTTCATTAGTTCTGCACTTTTTTATTTGAGCAACAGAAGGTTTTCAAAAAAATTAATATTTACCTGCTGGTCTGGTTTGACAGATTTCTGCTATCATTTGCATTTGCCTCTTTCAGAAGCCTTTGTTTTGATGGATTTTAGTTGAAATGTGAACCTAAAGGTTTGTTGTTTTGCTTACACTAATGTTGCCATTGAAGTTTGTGTATTACCTTGTGAGGAAAGGAAATTCCAGGAGAAGGAGAAAAGGAGTCTGCAGATTTCGTCTTTGAATAGGTAAAAGAGGTGAAAATAGAAGGTTCGTGAAATCCTAATATTTTTAAATTTTTGATGTTTTTTATACATAAGGGAAGTTATGAGACGAAACAAGAGGAGGAACCGGAGGCCGGGGTGGCCAAACCTGTAACACTACGGTTCTGAAAAGACCATAGCTTCTATGTGACATGCCAATCCCTGGATTGGTTCATTGGCTCACAATAGAATAAGATGAATATCATAGCAAAATATCCGTGTATCATAAATAACGAAGATCCAGAGTATCATTATTACAAATAAAAGCTTAGATCAAGGCTAGCTCAACTTATTCAAGTAGCAACATAAAAGAAATAAATCCTCCATTCTTTAAATTGCCCACAAGTGAACAAGTGCTGACTGGAGTACCGTGGCCTAAATCGATCACTCAGAATCAGAATATCCTGCAACATGAAACGTAGCACCCCCGAAGGATCAATACATGGAATGTATGGAAAGTAGAGCTATTAAAGGAGACAATAGGGATAACAACTACATGCATATTTGGCAAGTGGAGATGTGGCTAGCTTGCATTTGCAAATACCTTTGTCCTACTTTCACAAATAGTTTTTGATTTTCTTTGAAAAGATCCCAGTTAAGTTAACCCATCAACATTAAAGCAATTAAGAAATTGGAATGAGCGAGAAACATGTCATGAAATCAATATCAAGAAACTCACATGTCCATAACCAGGGACACGGCTAATCGATTAGTCTATACACCCTGCAGGGGTTAGTACACTTTACCCATGTGACTTGGCCAGCCCAGCTCGTACCACCACTCTCATATTGAGTGATGATAGGGAGAAGTCCAAGAAGGAACCGTTCTAGAAGTATCTTCCCAAACCCGACACGCACCGGTCCAACCTACCAAAATTCTACATCTCTGGATACGTGGGTTCGAGTTACCACAACCTACTGAGTCCAACCAACTGCCCATTCCATTATTGACACATGGTTGTACACGTAAGCTACAAAATAAAGAAGCCAACAATTTCCTCTTGATACTTGGGTGCCTTTCCGCAATGATACCACCAAAAATTATCAATCCCATCACACCCAAGAGATTCGTTGATTAAGTTGTTTTTAGTTTTCACAAACCAACACATTTAGAAACAACTCCAGTGATGTAACCCAGCCCTCGATCAATACAGCATGGCTAAGCACATCTACCAACGGTGGTTCATCTACAGGACAACCCTACCATATAATAGGACATAGCATAGCGATAGTAATATACTACACATGCATCTACAAAATACACGACAATGCATTGAAATTAGTAGGACAACATCATGAACAAGGTAGCATCTACTTTCCTTGGCTGTAGCGGTCGAACGAACAATCCACACACGAGCAAGCGTTGCACTCGTCACAATCTACACGATACAATTGCAAGCACATAATCAAACCATACACAATCATATTCAAACGATGGCAATGCAAGATGCATGCATGACAAGTTAAACATTGCTACAGTAGCATCACATATTCTTATTTAGTATACTTACTGTATGCATTGGAAAATATTTTAAGTGCATAGAAAACAAGGCATGCAAAACTAGATGCCCAAACAATAGAGCTAGAATCTAAATAATTAGCCACTACTAATATACTGATTGTAAAATCTTGGAAAAATATCCACTGTGTAGGCAACCTAAAATAGAGCCAGTACCAATTGGAATTACTCAAAAAGGATTTATACAATTCCCTGAGTAATTAAAATACTCCAGTAAGCCTTTTTATAGATTATGCTAAATCCAATACTGTAAGTCTAACTTTTTAATTCACTAGAAGATTCCTCTTGTTCTACTGATTCCAGAGACATCTTATTTGCAATTTTTGGAATTACAAAACTTCTTCTATGAATTTAATACTCTAAAAAGAGCATTAATTCATTTAATTAACCAAGACTAAACCTTGCGGCAAATGCATAATACAACTGTACAGCAGTATTCTACGTGAGATACTGAATCCATACATATTTTATTTGTAATTTTTGGCCCAGTATATTATTTTATATTGAATTTACAAGATTGAAACTAAATCTGCCAATTAAATCGTTTTAATTAAATCAAAATTCCTGCTGACCACTCAAACGCTGAGTCAGCGCTGACGAGGCAGTTGACCGGTCTCCAGTCAACTGTTGACTGGTCAGCGGCCGATCTGGGCCGTCCATCTGTGATCGAAGGGCGGGGGACAAGGCGGCGAGGTGGCTCACCGGAGCAGACGATGGGCGGCGACGGCGAGGTCGTGGCGGCGGCGATGGCAGTCCTCGGTGGGGACGGAAGGTGGGGCAGCGTCGGGGGTGAGGCGGCGAGGCTCGGGGAGGTGGTGGCGACGGGCGGCGTGGTCGGCGGCGACGGCGATTGGCGGATGGAGCGCGGCAGCGAGGTTGTGCTCCGGCGACGGCGAGCTCTAGGGAGGGGGGAAAAGCGGCGGCGCGGGTCAATGGAGCGGCGCGATGCTCGCGGGGAAGGAAAGAGGGCGAGGGACGGTGGCCCTTTACCTCGCCTGCGAGGTCGGCGGTGGCGAAGGCGACTGTCGGCGGCGGCGAAGCTCGGAGCGAGCTAGGGTTCGAGAGGGGGGAAAGGGTCGCGGTTAGAGGTTTAAGGGGGGGGCTCGGGCGGAGTTCTTCACGAAAACGGCCGCCCGAAAATCGGGCGGCGATGGCACTGTCCGCGTCCGGTACGGGCAGCGGCGGCGCGCTGACAGGTGGGCCCCGCCTGGCGGTGGCGGGCTGCGGCTGACAGGCAGGTCCCGCGCGTCAGCGGGGCTGGCGTGGCGACGGTGACGGTTAATACGCGCCGTGCGGGCGCGCGCTGCTGCCGCGGCTGCTGGCGGGCTGCCGCTGCCGCGGGCCTGGCAGGCCCCGGCTGGGCTGCTGGGTCGGCGGCCCAGCTGGCTGGTTTCCCTTTTTTTTATTCTTTTTTTTTCTTTTTCCCTGACGATTTTCTTATCTGAAAAATTGTCTGAACTGACCAGAAAATAAACAGAAATTCAGTTTGCCATAAATTTTGCTACGAAGCTCCGATTGAGGCGATTCAAAGTGCTACGGGTTCGTGACGGAATCCTCGATGCACCTGTGCCTTCCTTACAACCAAAATATAATGTTTTTAACAGAAGCATGGTAAAACCGAGCATTCATGTATAGGTGTCAAAACGCAAATGCAAGTGATTTATTTTGCCAAAACCTTTTCAAACTGAAATTTTGCAAGAATGATCATGATGCAATGACATGAATGCTATGCAGTACCAAATCTAAAATTTAGGATGTGACAAGACTAGCCCCCTTAAGATGAATCTCGTCCCCGAGATTCGGCGTGGCTAGAAAATAGGTGTGGGTGGTCCTCTCGGATGTCATCCTCACGCTCCCAAGTGGCTTCCTCTTCGGTGTGATGGCTCCATTGCACCTTGCAAAACCTGATCTTCTTGGTACGAGTAATTATCTCTGTTGTCTCTAGTATCTTGACCGGCTTCTCCTCATAGGTCAAATCATTCTCAAGCTGAACTTCCTTTAGTGGCACTGTGTCTCTCAATGGTGTATCCACCATCTCCGGATGGCACTTCTTCAGCTGGGACACGTGGAACACATTGTGGATGGCGGACAGAGCCTCTGGCAACTCCAACTGATAAGCAACCTCTCCTTTGCAGGCTAAGACCCGATATGGTCCAATAAACCGACGTGCCAGCTTATCCTTGATTCCAAATCTCTTAATTCCACGCAGTGGCGACACTCTGAGGTATGCTCTATCACCTATCTCATACACCACTTCCTTGCGCTTGGCGTCAGCGTAGCTCTTCTGCCTTGATTGTGCTACCTTCAGTCTGTCCCTGATCAAAGCAACCTTCTCCTCGGCATCCTTGATCAAATCAGGTCCAAATAGCTGACGTTCCCCTACTCCATCCCATAGCAATGGTGTCCGACATCTTTTCCCATATAGCACATCGAACGGTGACATCTTGATGCTGGTTTGGTAGCTTTTGTTGTAGGAAAACTTAGCATACGGCAGATTCTCATCCCAACTAGAACCATGAGCCAAGGCGCAAGCTCTCAACATATCCTCCAAAATCTGATTTACCCTCTCGGTCTGTCCATCAGTCTGTGGGTGGAACGCTGTGCTAAACTCCAACCTAGTCCCCAATGACTCGTGCAGCTGGCGCCAAAAGTGCGATGTAAATTGGGTGCCTCTATCTGATACAATGCTCTTGGCAACTCCATGCAGGCACACAATTCTGTCCATATAAATCTTGGCCAACCTTGCACTCGTGTTGGTCGTCTTCACCGGTATAAAGTGGGCTACCTTGGTCAAATGGTCGACCACTACCCAAATAGAGTCATATCCCGACCTAGTCCTGGGCAATCCTGTGATAAAATCCATTCCCACTCTATCCCACTTCCAATCCGGCACGGGCAACGGCTGTAGCAGTCCTGCTGGCTTCTGGTGTTCCGCCTTCACTCGGATACATACATCACATAGGGAAATATGCTTGGCGATGTCTCCCTTCACGTTGTTCCACCAAAATCTGCCCTTCAAATCCATATACATCTTTGTATTGCCCGGATGTATGGAGTATGGCGAGTCATGAGCTTCCTGCAGAATCAGCTTTCTTATCTCCGGGTCGCTGGGCACACACAAACGATCTCCATACCACAGGGTACCTTGCTCATCCTCACGAATATCTTTTTCTCGATTCTCCTTCATCTTTTCCTTTATCTCCTCTATCTCCTTGTCTCCTACCTGAGCCTTCCTGATCATGTCCTGTAGCGTTGGTTGGACCTCCATTGCTGCCAAATATCCTTCTGACACTACCTCCAGTCTAAGGTCCTTGAATTGCTTGCACAAATCCTCGGGAAATTCCCCAACAGTCAATCCATTGGCATAGACCTTCCGGCTTAGAGCATCCGCTACTACATTGGCTTTTCCTGGGTGGTATTGCAGATTCATATCATAATCCTTGATAAGCTCCAACCATCTCATTTGCCTCGTGTTCAGTTGCTTCTGTGTAAATATGTACTTCAGGCTCTTGTGGTTAGTGTACACATCACAGTGTTTCCCCATTAGGTAGTGCCTCCATACTTTGAGCGCATCCACAACCGATGCTAATTCCAAGTCATGCGTGGGATAATTTCTCTCATGGTGTTTAAGTTGTCGCGAGGCATATGACACCACTCTCCCATCTTGCATCAGCACACTTCCAAGTCCCTGTCAAGAAGCATCACAGTACACTTGGAAATCCTTCTGAAGATCAGGTAAACATAGAACATGTGCGGTCACTATTCGACGCTTCAGTTCCTGAAAGCTGGCTTCACACGCATCTGTCCACTCAAACTTCCTCTCCTTCTTCAGAAGTTCCGTCATCGGCTTAGCAATCTTGGAGAAATTCTCAATGAACCTCCGGTAATATCCAGCAAGTCCCAAGAAGCTACGAATATCGCCCACATTCTTGGGCGCTTGCCACTCAGTTACTGCAGTCACTTTGCTTGGATCAACAGTGAATCCTTCTCCTGACACCACGTGTCCAAGAAACCCAACAGTGTTAAGCCAGAATTCACACTTACTGAATTTGGTGTACAGCTTGTGTTCTCTCAGCTTCTCCATAATTAGTCGCAGATGTTTCTCATGCTCCGCATCATCCTTGGAATATATCAGTATGTCATCGATGAACACAACCACGAACTAGTCCAAATACTCCATGAATACCTTATTCATCATGGTCATGAAATATGCCGGAGCATTCATTAGTCCAAAAGACATAATTGTATACTCATATAAACCATACCTAGTAGTGAACGCAGTTTTTGGTATGTCCTCCTCCCGGATCTTCAATTGGAAATAGCTTGATCGCAGATCAATTTTGCTAAACACCTTTGCTCCTTCTAGTTGATCAAACAAATCATTTATGTTCGGCAGGGGGTATTTGTTCTTGATGGCCACTTCATTCAGCGAGCGATAGTCCACCACTAACCTCTTGTTGCTATCTTTCTTCTCCATAAATAGAATAGGTGCACCCCATGACGACGAACTAGGCTGAATGAATCCCTTGTCCAACTGCTCCTTTAGCTGTTTCTTTAATTCCTTCAGCTCATCCACATCCATCTTATATGGTCTCTTTGCTATAGGTCCTGTTCCCGGCATCAGATCGATGAGAAACTCCACATCCCTGTCAGGTGGCATCCCTGGCAGATCTTCCGGAAACACGTCGGGGTACTCCTTAATCACAGGCATAGTATCCATGCTAACCCCCTTAAGAGAATTCAGCTTACACCTTCCCGGTCGCACAGCCGACTTGAACCTAATCCTCTTACCATCCGGGGTTTTGAGCGATACCGCTCGTTGTGCACAATCTATGTGTCCCCCATGCATAGACATCCAATACATGCCCAACATTACATCTAAACCTTGTGACTCCAATACTACCATATGTGCAACTAAATTGTGTGCTCTAATCCTCACAGTTAAGTCGCGGCATCCCGCGCTAGCTATCATATCCCCTCCAGGTGAGCTTACCCTAATAGACCCTTTCAGAGACTCCATGGGTAACTTATACTTATCCACAAATGCTCTTCATATGAATGAATGCGATGCACCAGTATCGAAAAGTATACGTGCAGGGTGAGTGTTGATTGGAAACTTACCAACCACAAGGTCAGGCTCATCTGGGATCTCCTCCACATTCATGTGGTTCACTGTGGCCTTCTGGTTGTTGCTTGGCTTCAGTCCCTTCTTCTCCGGACAGTTGTCTGCATAATGTCCCTTCTGGCCACACTTGAAGCATGTCACCTCACTCAGATCCTTCTTCACAAAGTTGCGATCACGGTTGCGGTCATGTCCACTGTGTCCTCCAGAATGGTGGGTGTGTCCTCCCTTGTGGCTGTGGCGGTTGCTCTTGTAGCTATCATGGCGATGTCCATCGCCTCCATGGTTGTGGCGGTCATGGCTTCGATGGTGCCCCTGGTCACTCCCTCCATGCTTGGAGTATCCATCATAAGATGTGCGAGATTTGTGGTGAGAACCAGAGTGGTGATTGTTACTCTTTCTCTTGCGGCTTTCCACCTTCTTGTGCTTCCCTTCTAAGATTCTGGCCTTGTCCATAAGCTCCTGGAAAGTGGGACAGTAAACCACCAGCAGCTGCACTGAAAGCTCATCACTGAGGCCATCCAGGAACCTCTCTCTCCTCTTGGCATCAGTGTCAACATCCTCAGGTGCATAACGAGACAAGTTATTGAACTCCTCAATATACTCAGCCACGGTGCGGTTGGTTTGGTGCAAGTTGCGGAATTCCTTCCTCTTTAGGCTCAGAACTCCTGAAGATATGTGGTTGGTCCTGAAACCTTCCTCAAACATTGCCCAAGTCACGGTGTCCAGCGGGTGGGTGATCTGAAAAGTGTCCCACCACGAAGCGGCTGGTCCCTCCAGTAGGTGAGAGGCAAATCTCACCTTCTCAGCATCCGTGCACCCAACAGTTACCAGATCCTTATTGACTGAACGCAGCCAGTCGAGAGCAACCATTGGCTCCGCTGCAGTTGAGAACATTGCTAGCCTTAGCCTCAGGAACCTTGTGAGTGCATCTCCCTGAGGCTGGTTGTTCCCATTGTTGTTGTTGTTGTTGTTCTGAGCTTCCATGAACTCGGTCATAACTTGGGTCAGTTGTGCCTGAGCTGCCATGAGCTTCTCCAACTTAGTTGGTTGACGATGGGGAGGCATCTGCGGTTCATCACAGGTAAGCTTAGAAAGAATCGATTACGAAACAGGATTCTACCCATGCATTATAATCAAACAACAACAAAACAATCACAAACAATCTCAAGCAAGCAGAACATCAGCAAACAAACGATACAGCAACGTCCCAGGGGTTATCCTTGCAGTATATAGCTACTGAAGTAGTTTTTAGAAGAGTTGGCAACATATATCAACACAAAAGGTCAACAAAGCATTAGAAATAGGAATCTGCCAGAACAGTCCAGCAGTGTTCACAAATTTTTCTACCTGACTTAAACTCGTCAGGAATTTTTTCTGATTTTTGTGTATACAGTACAGAGAGTTTCGAACCATCCCTATGTTTTTCAGATTTTTCCCAGTTACCAATAAAATATGAAAATTCGTGCAGTACAGCTGTGTCAGCAAAAACTGCATCAGGAAAAACTCAGATATCAACTAAAACTTGTCATAACTCTTCTATTAAATTCGCACAAATAATCCTGGGACATTGGAGCACACCTAGGAGCAACTAAACACTATTAAACTAACAGAAATCAAGTTTTACATCGATCGAGACTAAATCTAACGATTTTACCTAACGACTAGTTGGTGGGCATCTATCTACTTCATGAAGAGGTTGCAGTAGGTCCCCGCACTCATGAGTTGGCGCTTTTGTCCAAGAACCAACCATGGCGGCGGGGTATACACCTATCCTGAGTCATCACTTGAAACTTCAAATTCCATCTCTTCTGGATCCTCCTCTTCTTCTTCATTCTCTGCTGCGGCTGCAACAGCTTCATCTCCTCCACCATCATCGTCTCCATCATCATCATCCTCGTACTCATCATCATCATCGTTCCCACTGTCATCATCATCATCATTGTTGCCATCATCTCCATTGTTATCATCAGAGGGTGGATTCAGCTGTGCTTGGAGAGCGGCAATCTGGGCTGCCATATCTTCAATAGTCTGGTCCCTTTCCTGGATGGTACCTTGCAGCTGTTGTATGGCCTGGTTGTTTTCCTGCACGGTCCCATTAAGTTGTGCTATGGTTGCATCCCTGCCTATCAGGGCATTCTTCAGAACATCCACAGCTTCATGCAAGGTCTCTATCTTCTGTCCCTGGACCACCATACCATTGCTAGCAAAATCTGCTATCTCCTTTACCATCATCACTTTCTCAGCTAGAGCTCCATTCTCCATTTCCATGTCCTCTATGTGCCTTCGATGGGGCGGCATGTTGTTCCTGTCGCCCGGGGTAACCACAACATTCCCATCCTCATCACGCCTTCCGTAGTCACGGTAGGGCGAGTCTTCTGGCAGCAGGTGTCAGACAAGATGGCACTGGCGTGACAGGGCTTCATGCAGGGCCAAGTTTATTCCAAGTCCCTAGTTGCAGTATGCCTTGGTGTAGACCAGATGCACAGGATATGGCGAGTGGAGTACCGTGGCCTAAATCGATCACTCAGAATCGGAATATCCTGCAACATGAAACGTAGCAGCCCCGAAGGGTCAATACATGGAATGTATGGCAAGTAGAGCTATTGAAGGAGACAATAGGGGTAACAACTACATGCATATTTGGCAAGTGGAGCTGTGGCTAGCTTGCATTTGCAAATACCTGTGTCCTACTTTCACAAATAGTTTTTGATTTTCTTTGAAAAGATCCCAGTTAAGTTAGCCCATCAACATTAAAGCAATTAAGAAATTGGAATGAGCGAGAAACATGTCATGAAATAAATATCAAGCAACTCAGATGTCCATAACCGGGGAAACGGCTAATCGGTTAGTTTATACACCCTGCAGGGGTTAGTACACTTTACCCATGTGACTTGGCCAGCCCAACTCGTACCACCACTCTCATATTGAGTGATGATAGGGAGAAGTCCAAGAAGGAACCGTTCGGAAAGTAGCTCCCCAAACCCGACACGCACCGGTCCAACCTACCAAAATTCTACATCTCTGGATACGTGGGTTCGAGTTACCATAATCTACTAAGTCCAACCAACCGCCCATTCCATTATTGGCACATGGTTGTACACGTAAGCTATAAAATAAAGAAGCCAATCATTTTCTCTTGATACCTGGGTGCCTTTCCGCAATGATACCACCAAAAATTATCAATCCCATAACTCCCATGAGATTCGTTGATTAAGTTATTTTTAGTTTTCACAAACCAACACATTTAGAAACAACTCCAGTGATGTAACCCATCCCTCGATCAACACAGCATGGCTAAGCACATCTACCAACGGTGGTTCATCTACAGGACAACCCTACCACATAATAGGACATAGCATAGCGATAGTAATATACTACACATGCATCTACAAAATACACGACAATGCATTGAAAATAGTAGGACAACATCATGAACAAGGTAGCATCTACTTTCCTTGGCTGTAGCGGTCGAACGAACAATCCACACACGAGCAAGCGTTGCACTCGTCACAATCTACACGATATAATTGCAAGCACATAAACAAACCATACACAATCATATTCAAACGATGGCAATGCAAGATGCATATTAAACATTGCTACAGTAGCATCACATATTCTTATTCAGTATACTTACTGTATGCATTGGAAAATATTTTAAGTGCATAGAAAACAAGGCATGCAAAACTAGATGCCCAAACAATAGAGCTAGAATCTAAATAATTAGCCACTGCTAATATACTGTTTGTAAAATCTTGGAAAAATATCCACTGTGTAGACAACCTAAAATAGAGCCAGTAACAATTGGAATTACTCAAAAACGATTTATACAATTCCATGAGTAATTAACATACTCCAGTAAGACTTTTTATAGATTCAGCTAAATCCAATACTGTAAGTCTAACTTTTTAATTCACTGTAAGATTCCTCTTGTCTAATGATTCCAGGGACATCTTATTTGCAATTTTTGGAATTAGAAAACTTTTTCTATGAATTTAATACTCTAAAAAGAGCACTAACTCATTTAATTAACCAAGGCTAAACCTTGCTGCAAAAGCATAATATAACTGTACAGCAATATTCTACGTGAGATACTGAATCCATACAAATTTTATTTGTAATTTTTGGCCCAGTAGATTATTTTATATTGAATTTACAAGATTCAAACTAAATCTGCCAATTAAATCGTTTTAATTAAATCAAAATTCCTGATGACCAGTCAAACGCTGAGTCAGCGCTGACGAGGCAGTTGACCGGTCTCCAGTCAACTGTTGACTGGTCAGCGGCCGATCTGGGCCGTCCATCTGTGATCGAAGGGCAGGGGACAAGGCGGCGAGGTGGCTCACCGGAGCAGACGACGGGCGGCGGCGGCGAGGTCGTGGTGGTGGCGGTCCTCGGCGGCGACGGAAGGCGGGACGGCGTCGGGTGTGAGGCGGCGAGGCTCGGGGAGGTGGTGGCGACGGTCGGCGTTGACGGTGATTGGCGGCTGGAGCGCGGCGGCGAGGTCGTGCCCCGGCGACGGCAAGCTCTGCGGAGGGGGAAAAAGCGGCTGCGCGGGTCAGTGGGGCGGCACGATGCTCGCGGGGAAGGAAAGAGGGTGAGGGGAGGTGGCCCTTTACCTCCCATGCGAGGTCGGCGACGGCGAAGGCGACTGTTGGTGGCGGCAGAGATCGGAGCGAGCTAGGGTTCGAGAGGGGGGAGAAAGGGTCGCGGTTAGAGGTTTAAGGGGGAGGGCTCGGGCGGAGTTCTTCACGAAAATGGCCGCGTGAAAATCGGGCGGCGACGACGCTGTCCGCGTCCGGTACGGGCGGCGGCGGTGCGCTGACAGGTGGGCCCCGCCTGGCGGTGGCGGGCTGCGGCTGATGGGCGGGTCCCGCGCGTCAGCGGGGCTGGCGTGGCCGCGGCGACGGTTAATACGCACCGTGCGGGCGCGCGCTGCTGCTCGTGGGCTGTCGCTGCCGCGGGCCTGGCAGGCCCCGGCTGGGCTGCTGGGTCGGCGGCCCAGCTGGCTGGTTTCCCCTTTTTTTTGATTCTTTTTCTTTTCGTTTTCCCTGACGATTTTCTTATCTGAAAAAATGTCTGAACTGTCCAGAAAATAAACAGAAATTTAGTTTGCCATAACTTTTGCTACAAAGCTCCGATTGAGGCGATTCAAAGTGCTACGGGTTCGTGACGGAACCCTCTATGCACATGTTCCTTCCTTACAATGAAAATATAATGTTTTTAACAAAAGAATGGTAAACCGGGCATTCATACGTAGGTGTCAAAATGCAAATGCAAGTGATTTGTTTTGCCAAAACCTTTTCAAACTGAAGTTTTGCAAGGATGATCATGATGCAATGACATGAATGCTATGCAGTACCAAATCTAAAATTTGGGATGTGACAAAACCCACCCCAGGCGCGGGCCAACCTTGCCCCACGCCTGGAGGGGGTGAGACCACCCCAAGCTCTGTCTCCGCCTCCTTTTTGTATCAAACCTTCCTTATGCTTTGAAACTTCATAATATATAACCCCCCCGGATCACCTGAGGTTCATGCATCGTGTTGTCGTCGTGTTTTTGTTTCGATCTATTTCTTCCAGGAAATCTTCTTAAGTTTAGAGCACCATGGTCTCCGCCAGCGACAAAGGCAAGAAACCTAAGGAAGACGATCCTCGCAAACCCAAGGAGGAGGAGATTTTGGTAGGTTATGAGACATGGAGGAGGAAAAACATCCGGACACCCGCACTACCGTCATAAGCATTGGAGTGGTGGCAAAACCTACCAAGATTAAGAGGACAGCACAGATGTCTACAGGAGGGAAACCTTTGTGTCATATCCTCTCTCCACGGTCACCTCCTTCTCGTACCACTCATTCTAACGATGCAGGTAAGGAACACTCTAAGAAGGAAGAGTGGAGAAAGAATAACAAGGACTGGGATCCTCGGTCCGAATTGATCATGAGCTGCATTGAGCATAATTCGGAGTTGATTCATACTCTGACCTTCGATATTGAGGATTGGAAGAAACTAGTTGAGGAGCTTATCAAGAAAACACCACCACCACCGAAGAAGTAATTCGTCATCTGGTTTGGCATACCCTTGGCTTGTTCCAAGCTTGGGGGGAGTGTCGCGGTATCACCATCATTATCTTTCAACTTTTACCTTTTTAGTGGATTCATATCTTTGGTAGAGGTGTTATCTTATAGTTTGGTTTGCATGTGGAAGTATCTCTACTTTAGTTGATTATCTATGTATCCGTTGGTGTGAGTGCCTTTATGGAATATTAATGAGAAGCTTCATCTTTTACTTTTTGCACTTCTTATTTTTAGTTTGCAATCTCTATTATATGATGGATATTGTTGATCAGTATTTGGCACCACTTTGGGAGCATCAAGTGGATATAAATTGGTTTTGGCAAACCGATTTCTGGTCAGTAGCAATACTTTTTGAGGTTTGAAAGAAAAAGATAAAAAGCTTACAGGTATTTTATATCATTTATTTTTAGTTCTTGTTCGCTCATGAGCTTAGTATTCTTTATTTAAGATCTTTTGTGTCTTCAAGGAAGATTGCATGTTTGGCTTTATTACTTGTATGTTTTCTTGTTTCTTTCAACTCTCTTTCTTGCTACCCAGCCTTGCTAGCCAAAAACCTGTTTTAAGAAGGCATACTTCTCATGTTTCCAATCCCTTTGAACCAAAACCTTTGCCATTTGTGTCCACCATATCTACCTAGTAGCTTTTGCTATTCCAAGAAAATTCTCAAGCTTCATCTACCTTTCGAATTAAAACTATTTTGTTATGTGAAAACTAGTTAGTAAATCTCTCACGAACTTGATGGCACACCTTATTCTTTGCCCCTAATAGACTTGAACCATTGTGTAATCGAAGTTGTATATGCTTGCATATATACATTGGAATTAGCAGAACCGTGCTGTCACGGGGAACGCTTTCAACATTGCACTTGTACCTTGTACACAGTTGATGTCGTGCTCTTTTGTCTATGGATGTCAAAAGTGTGAAATAGGGAACTTGTAAGTCCATGGAATCTGTATTTTGTGTTAGAGAAACGCCTGGGCCGCTAGCCTAAGCCATGCCTAATCATGGTGGAAACTTGCAGCATCACTATAGTGAGCTATCTAAGAAGCATCCTCAATAAAAATCTATGCACATAGTAAATAAAAAGATCGCTGAGATGCTCATTGTCTGCTTGCCTTGTCATTTTGGTTATGGGATAGCTCCTGTACCATGTGCAAGTGGTACCCGTTGGCGGTTCTCTATGATACGCATGTACTTACAATGACAAGAATTAAATTGTAACTGAAGTTGAGTAGCATGAGGAGTGGCCCTCATATTCAAGGGACATGAGATTGCCAACTTATATTTCGTCAAGCATATACTCCATCTTTGTGCACTTTAACCTTAATTATCTCAAGATGCCTGTGATAGGGGCAATGAGGGATCAAAGCTAGTAAGTACCATAATCTTTTGGAAGCTCTTTATGACTTGTAATCCCTGCTTCCCTCTATGAAGGGACATTTCTCCTATTTTCCATGTTGAGTTAGTAAACCTATTTCCTCACTATCTCTAGCAAGCATTTGAGTTGTTGTGTTTCAAGCATTTATATGGTGATTTATTCAATCATGTTCTTTATTCTTCCTTGTTTGCACAAAACTCTTATCTATTGAGTATTACTTTAAAATCCTTCATTTAAAAACCTTTTTGAGCAAAGAGTGCTCCTGTTATAAAACTTCTACAAAAAGCTTTTTGTGAAACTGTTTGCCAGCTGTTCTTTGACCAAGAACAAGAGTTTGCCAATTCCAATTATGATTTATCTTTATGCCTCTCTATTGTGAATCTTGTACTTGTTGCAAGCTAATTTATATAATGGTGAGTTGCTTTCTTCTATGAGTTGTGTAATGGTAAGTGTGATGCTTCTTTTATGTATTCTTTTATCGACACTTCACTCCATAAACTTGTGGACATGTTTACTGATATCCGTTTTCGCTTGGGGACAAGCAAAGGTCTAAGCTTGGGGGGAGTTGATACGTCCAATTTTCATCACCATTCTATATCATAATTTGCCTCTATTCATTGATATATGTCTTATTATGAGGTATCACTTATGTCTTTTCCACTGTTTTTGCATGTTGGATGATTCTTGGAGGATGGACTGCCGGAGTCTGGATTCTGATGGAAAAGGAGGTGTTATGATGCAATTTCACGAAGATCAGAAAAATACCAGAAAAATATGGGAAAATTATATTTTTCCGAAAGACTGAGGAAGCCAGAAGGGGATGCGAAGAAGGGCCACAGGGGGCCCACACCCCTAGGCGCGGGCCCACCTTGCCCCGTGCTTAGGGAAGGTGTGGCCCACCTGGCCGGCCTCCGACTCCGCCCTCTCGCCTATATCTTCCTTACGGAACCCTAACACCAGGGGGGGCGACCACAGATAGATTTCCTCCGCCTCTACGAGGCGGAAAACACTTAGAGAGAAAGATCTCTCCGGTAGACAGATTTCTGCCGGGGAAATTCCTTCCCGGAGAGGGGAGATCGTCGCCATCAACACCGTCATCAAGCTAGGCTTCATCGGGATCATCATCATCCACACCATCATCTCCACCAGCACCATCATCACCACTCCATCCCGCTGTAACAATTGTGTTGGATATTGCTTTAGTTCTTAGGGGAAACTTTCCCGGTGTTAATTACTATAGTAGTTGATGCGTGTGAGTGGAAGCATTGGATTATTGTTTATGTTCAAATTGTTATTCATCACCATATCATCTTTGATCTTGATCCATATGATGTCTTATGAGTAGTTCGTTTAGTTCTTGAGGACATGGGAGAAGTCATGTTGTTAGAAGTGGATTTGTGTTGATTTATTATTCAATGGTTTAATATTTAAGTTGTGGTCCTATTCTTCTAGTGGTGTCATGTGAATGTTGACTACATGATACTTCACCATTTATGGGCCTAGGGTAATGCATTGTGTATTTGGATACTAATTGTGGGGTTGCTGGAGTGACAGAAACCTGAACCCCGTTAGGACACCTTTTGCAGAAGGGAGCGTAGGATCTCAGAGTTTAAGGCTGTGGTTAGGTTTATATCTTAATTACTATCCTGTAGTTGCGGATGCTTGCAGGGGGTTTAATCACAAGTATGTATTAGTCCAAGTAAGGTCGGTACATTAGCACAGGTTCACCCACACAACACTTACAATACCAAAGAAGAGTACTCAGCTATATGAAGCGAAAGCACTTGACAGAATTCCCATGTGTCCTCGAGAATGTTTGGTCCTTATAAGAATTTCCATCGGCTTGTCCTTTGCTAAGAAAGGATTGGGCCACTTGCTACATTTGTTCTTTATTACTTGCACTTTGTTTTGTTGGTTTATCAGAAAACCCCTAAAAATCCGTTTGCTAAGTATTTGCAGAGATTTCTTGCTCCATACCACTAGTCAACACCTTCTGCTCCTCGTTGGGATCGACAATCCTATTTATCGAAAGTTTTGCGATACATCGCCTATACTTGTGGGTCATCAGCAGCTACTGGAGGAAGCACAAGCCATCATGGAGCAAGGCGCCAAGTTTGATCGAGATCTGGCCAAGGCGCGTAAATCGATTGAGACGGCTAGAGCACTGGAGGCCGAGTACAAGACTCTGCTCAAGCAGTAGAAGGCTAAGAAAGCTCCGGCTCACATTGTCAATGACCCTGGTGTATGGCGCAACTTGGGGTGGGCTCCCTCGAAGCCAGCACAAGCTATGCCATACATTGATAGTGAAGGAAGTTAAGTAATGCCCACACCCATCCTCAATTTGTTCATCGCCAAGACTCTACTGGAGAAGGATAGATCACCCGCGGTTGTGGAACAGGTCTATGACCTTGTCTCGAAGGCTGTCAAACAGTAGGAAAAGGACACCTCTCAGAGGCTTGAGCCTGATCCAACATATTGCTAGTCTAGCAATCCCAGAAGGCCAAGGGAAATATCTCCTCATGATGTTGGGTCCCAGATAATTTCATCAGAACAAAGACTGAAGGACGCGCGCGCAACAGAAAGGACGCTATCCCCATATGATCTGACCATGGAGGCAAGGCTCACCCTCGTCGCCCATCTCCATCGCCCCGGTCCCCCCAATATCACTAAGACCCAAAGGCTCACCACAGTATGATCATGCCTCCGCCTAGACGCCCTCAGGGTGGCATCATTATTCGCGACAACGTGGAGCAGCCTTGTCATGGCGGGGAGCATAGTGGCAATCGTGGACACAATAGCAGGTCGCACCATGACCATCCATGTCCGACAAGCAACCACGGCAGATGTGAGGAGTCACAGGAAGGGAATAACAAGAAAGCTAACCCACCGCCACCTCCGCCTCCGTCGCCCCCTAGTAGCCACCATGAAAGAGGAGGGTTGTGTAGATCACGCAGCACTTCCCCTGATGGCAAGAAGAAAAAAAGCAAACCTGGAGCCATACAACACGCGTTGACGCTTGGACAAGATTCAGGAGGCCTGGGAAGGATAGTACCTGGGACCACATTTCTTTGGACCTGTGATATGGACCGCAACCTACCCCAAGGTTTTCCAGATTGACAGGACGATCAAGCCCTATGAAGGCACCGCCAAGCCAGCTACGTGGTTGTAGGATTACAACAACACGATCGAGATCGCCGGCGGACACCTCAATGTTTATGTCAAGTACCTCCTACTAATGTTGACGGGATAGGCCCACCATTGAATCGATGACTTGCCGAAGAAATCCATATGCAATTGGCTAGACATGCAATAAGCGTTCACCAAGAATTTCGATTGTACATAAAAATGTCCCTGCACTGTCGGTGATCTACAGCGGTGCATCCTAGAGAAGGACGAGACATATCGAGCCTACCTCTCCCGCTGGCTGGATATGAAAAATTCATGTGCAGGAGTGCACAATCAGACCGCTATGGCCGCCTACATTGATGGTTTGGAAAAGGGCACCTTGCTCTGACATAATTTGAAGCTCCTGCAGGACAATCATAGGCTGGATCTCAATCAGAAGATCTCCCGGGGCAGTGAGTTCGCGGCTGCCGATGACGATGCTCGCGGCTCTTTGCCGACAATTACCATTCCAACCCAAGCTAAGAGGAACAACCGCACTAAGTGGAAGAGTCTTCCATAAGAAAATCCAACCTCTGACATGGTCGCAATGAAGTTTGCAGGAAGAGGTGATGGCGGACAACGCGACCGAGGCCGGGGGCTTGGTCGTGGGCAGCAGCGGGGTAGTGAAACTATCCCAGCAGCGCCCCGCGTTCCCCAAACGTACGAGGAATACCGTGATATGTTGTGCCCCGTGCATCTCGACACCAATGGCAAAGCTACCCACACCAATCACCATTGCAAGTTTGTCTACAATCTCAAAGATGACCCGGAGAAGAAGGCCCCCATCTACCACAATTTCCTTGGCACCCCAACTGTTCGGGATCATAAGACCTCTCTAAGGATTCTGATGGCCACCCTACCCTCAGTTCCCCAGTACATGCGCTAGTCAGAAGTTCCAATCACATGGGACAGGAAGGATCACCCCGACCTCGTTCTAATGGAGAACCAATACGCCATGGTCATCAAACCATTGATTGACGGCAACGAGTTCACCAAGTGCATGTGGATAGCGGAATCAGCATCAACATTATGTACCTGGATACACTGCACAAGATGAACTTGACAGAGACAAACCTAAGGTGGACCAGCACCGTGTTCCATGGCATAGTTCCTGGTCGGGAGGCTCGGTACCTTGGGTGCATCACGCTTCCGGTCGCTTTTGGAGATGTTAACAACTACCGCTAAGAACGCATGACCTTTGAAGTCTTCCCCTTCAAAAGCGTGTACCACGTCATATTCGGACGCAACATCTTCCACTCCTTCATGGCCAAGCCATGCTTCGTCTACAACAAGCTCAAGATACCCGGACCAAACGGTGTCATCACCGTATCTGGAAGCTTTTGAAAGGCAGGGGACTGCAAGATTGGAGAAGAAGCCTTTGTAGAAGCTATCCTCTACAGCGAAGAATTCAAGGAGATCCAGAGAAAGGTTGATGCCTCAGAGATGCCGGCATCGAAGAAGTAGATTTTTACTGCGATCCCGCCTTCGAGGCCGCCATCGAGACCAACCCAATGGAACTTGTGGTAGGTGATGCCTCCAAGGTTACCGCCATTTGGACGAACCTGAATCCCAAATAGGAAAGTATGCTCGTCGAGTTCCTCCATAAGAATAGGGACATCTTTGCCTGGCAACCTGTTGACATGAAAGGTGTACCGAGGGAACTTGCCAAGCATAGCTTGAATATTTATCCAAAATGTGAACCAGTGAAACAACCTCTACAACGCTTTGGGGACGAGAAGAGATGCGCCATAGGCACAGAGATAGCTAGGTTACTTAAGGCTAGTTTTATCCGAGAAGTCCTTCACACCCAATGGGTGGCCAATCCTGTACTTGTGCCCAAAAAGAGGACCAAAGAATTAAGAATGTGCGTTGATTACACTGGCTCGAACAAAGCATGTCCGAAGGATCCGTTTGCTTTGCCTCGCATTAACCAAGTCATTGACTCGACGGCTGGCTCGGAACTTCTGTGTTTTCTAGATGCATACTCAATATACCACCAGATCAAGATGAGGAAGGAAGACTAATTGGCCACTTCATTCACCACACCTTACGGCACGTGATGCTATGTCACGATGCCCTTTGGGCTGAAAATGCAGGTGCCACATCCCTGCGGACTATGCAGTGTTGCCTACACGACCAAATTGGCTGGAATGTTCACGATATTGCGGTGATGTCTAAAAAATCAAATGAATTAATCTCCAGCTTAAGGGAAACCTTTGATAATCTCTAGAAGTACAAAATGATGCTTAAAGAAGTGTGTCTTCAGGGTTCCAGGCGGCAAATTGTTGGGCTTCATCGTTTCCCAATGATAAATCGAGGTAAATTTGGAGAAGATCAAGGCCATCCTAAACATCAACCATCTGACATGCCTGAAGGACATCCAACTGCTCACAGGCTACATTGCAGCGGTAAGCCGGTTCGTCAGTCGACTTGGAGAGAAGGCTCTGCCGCTATACAAGTTGCTAAAGAAGGCGGACAAATTCGTATGGATAGACGAGGTGGACGCTGCACTTAAGGGGCTAAAAAGGATTCTTTCTTCCGCACCTATAGTTGTAGAACCTGAGCCAATGGAGCCTATGTTGATCTACATGGAAGCCACTAACCGGGTTATCAACATTGTCGTTGTGGTGGAGCGGAAGGAACAACGCATGAATACGGAGTACCGGTTTACTATGTAAGCAAGGTCTTGATGTAGTCCAAGCAGCGGTACCGGCACTACCAAAAGCTAGCTTATGGAGTGTTCCTTGCTTCTCGGAAGCTAAGGCACTACTTCTAGGAGCACCCTATCACAGTAGTGAGCAAGGATCCACTGTCCGACATCATTAACAACAACGACGCTACGGGACGAGTCGCAAAGTGGGGCATTGAGCTTGCCTCCTTCAAGATCACGTACAAGAGACGCGACACTATCAAGTCACCTATCTTAACGAATTTTATTGCAGATTTTACGGAGATGTCTGATTCTACTCCTATACCAGAGCCATAATATTGGGTGCTACTAGAGTCACCAACAGGAGAAAAACTGCATTATGTCCTGCAAATCCACTTTGAAGCTACAAAAAAATGGTGGAATATGAAGCACGCATTCACAGACTTCGCATAGCCAAGGATATTGGCATCAAGCGCATAGTTTTCTGTGGAGATTCTGACTTGGTTGTCCAGCAGGTGGCTGGCACCTGGAACATGCGGAACTCTATGATGGCGGCATATCAAGACGAAGTAGACGAGATAGCCAAGTGCTTTGAAGGCTACAAAGTCAAGTATGTCAAGAGGGAGGAAAATGAGGCGGCTGATCTGCTGTCAAAGCTTGGATCAGGACTGATGCGCTCAGATCAATGTAGAGCTTCGTTGGGAGACCCCAAGAGGAAGGTATGATGAGCACAGCAGCAAGTCTTCCCTCAGAAAGAAACCAAGGTTATCGAACCAGTAGGTGGAAGTAAACGACTCAAAGGTGTTGCTAGGAACTTGGAAACCTGCACAACACAAACTCAAGACTTTGCCCCAACAAATAGTGAGGTTGTCAATGCTAAAGATTGCAGAAAGTAATACTAGTTTGCAGAAAGTATGGTGTGGAAGGTAATACTGGTTTGCAGAAAGTAAACAGTAACAGTGAAAGGTGTATCAATGGTAAAGATTGGACCGGCGTCCATAGTTCACTAGAGGTGTTCTCCTTAGATAAACAAACATGGCATGCTGGGTAAACAAATTACAGCAGGGCAATTGACAGGACTGAGCAAAGCATAACAATGCAATACTAGACATTCATGATCCTATGAGATTCCATTGGTGAAAGGATACGGATGTCGCCTAGAGGGGGGTGAATAGGCGATTAAAACTTTTCCTAGAGTGGTTCAACAAAGGCGGAATAAAACTAGTGTTTACTTTGTTAAGCACAACCTAGAACAACTAAGGTTCACCTATGTGCACCAACAACTTATGATAAGCAATACAAGCAACAAAGTGATAGCAAGATAAATATTACTTCAAGCACGAAGGCTATCACAATGTAAAGTGCATAAGTAAAGAGCTCGGGTATAGAGATAACCGAGGCACGCGGGGACACCGATATTTTACCGAGTTCCTCCCAACATGGAGTATGTCTCGTTTGGAGAGGGGGTGGTATCAAACCACCAACGCCACAAAAGGCCTCCCATATTCTCCGGTGAATCTCACCCCAACGGGATCGATCCACGCTTCCACTATCGGTGCACTTGTCGGTGGCAACCGGAACCTCTCACAAGGTTGGGGCACTTCTCCACAACTTAATTGGAGGCTCCCAACAAACGCCACAAAAGGCCTCAACAAATTCCACCAAGGCCACAATGCCACCAAGGCCACAAAACCGTCTAGGGTTCCAAGAACCCAAGAGGGACAAGCTCCAATGAGAAACTCAAACCAAATCCTCCGAGAGAACTCAAACCGATGCACCAAAAGCAAATGGCAAGAACACCACAAAGATGCTCAAATCCCTCACTCTGAAGTTCCAACAAAGCTACCAAAGCTATTGGGGGAACAAGAGAGGAGGAATCAAAGAGAGACACAAAATCCCCCAAAATCTAGATCCCCAAAGACACACAGAGAGATGAATCGGTTAGGTCAAAACGCGGATCTAGATATCCTCTCTCTTCCACTCAAAAATGGGCAAGAATCATCGGAGGGAAAAGATTAGGCAGGCATCAAGATCTAGAGCAAGTGTGGACAAAGCTTAGCCTAATAGAAGAGGAAGAAGCAACTTAAACTCAAAACGGGCAAAGCCTTAAATAGGGCCCCCAAAGAAACTAGCCGTTTGGGGCTTTTTCTGAACGGTCCGGTACTACCGGATTTAACATGTAGTACCGCAGGGCTCCAGGAAAAAAGAGCAGCGGCGGCAGATCTGGGGCCACGGGATCCTGGATTCCTGGGCGAGTGAGCGAGCCAGGCTCGAGGGCGCGCGCATGCGAGAAGATGGGGAGGCACGCGCGAGAGAAGCTGCAGCTAGCGCTGGTCAACGCAGTGGGGCGGGCAGAAGCAAATCGGCAGCAGCAGGCAAGCGCACGTGCGTGCCCAGCGGCCAGCGCAGCGCGGGCGGGCGGCAGGAGCGCGCAGAGGGGCCTTCAGGGTGGCAGGCGTGCGTCAGCGGGCCCACACGGTAGCGACGGGCCATGCAGGGCGAGCGGTGCGAGCCAGCCCAGCGGAGAAACGCACAGCGGGCAAGGCGAGAGAATGCGGGGGCTGCGGACGCACCTGGGAAAACAAACTGGGCTGGCCGGTAGTACCGGCCCACCCGGGCGGTACTACCGGGCTGGCCGGTACTACCGCGAATAGGTACTGGGTCAGGCAGAGAGATATTATGGGGCGCCCAGGGGCGGGCGGTAGTATCGGCCCGCCTGGGCAGTACTACCATTCGGCCGAGAGAGCAGATTTCCTTTTTTCTTTTTAGAATATAATCGGCGAATATTCAAACGGTCATAACTTTTGACTGGAAGCTCCGATTGACCCGATTCAAATTGCGTTGGATAGAGGCTCCGATTATCACCAAGTGAGAGTGTATCAATTAATATAATGTGAGATACCTCACTTGGTGAGAAACCGAAAAGCCGCATAAATCAAAACCGCAACAAGATACATATGGGAGATCCGATTTTGATGAACAAGAGCTTGTTATGGAGATTACCACAAGGTCTATATCCTCACATTGATAAGACCAAATAACAACCAAATATGATGATGCAAGTATGCAAAGGTTTGAGCTCTCTCCAAACGATGTGACCGAATTACTCATTCGAGAGCCCCTCTTGATAGTACGGTTGTCTATCCTAAACCCGGTCTCACACACAAAACGTGAGACCGCAAAAGGGAAAACCTATCAACATTATACCTTTGCCTTTAGAATTTCACTTGAGCTCAATGTAGACGATCTTGCCCTTCTCAAGATGGAACGCCTTTCTTGATTCTTCATCATCGATCCATGATCACCGAGGATGGCAAGCATCAAACATGAGATCTTCTATAGATGGCGCATTTTGATATTGCACATCACATCTTCTTATCATTTCATCGCCCTTGAAGCCAACACATGCTCCAAGTGATGCCAAAGGACAAATCCTACAAGTACAACTTAATACACACATTAGTCCATAAAGATTGTCATTAATTACCAAAACCACACATGGCGGCCTCACATGTTCTTTCAATTGGGCAATACAACAAGATACATAGACCGCCATCCAGATGCATCTATCACTAGTAATCCACCTTCAGGTTATCATCTGAACCCCCTCTAGTATTAAGTTGCAAGCAACGGATAACTGCTTTAAGCAAATTGTGTAAGGTAAACAATCCACTTGTTCCATGAACAAGAGACAATTGTTTTCTCCCTAGTGGCAACAGCACATCTACAACCTTAGAGATTTTTGTCACTTCCCTTAGATTAAATAGAGACATGAACCCACTATCGAGCATAAATAACCCCTCTTGGAGTCACTAGCATCTAGAAACGGAGAGCATGCAAGATCTCAAACAACACAGACATGATAGAATCAATAAGACAAAACCATTAATCAATCTAATATAGTAATATCAATATCCATCGGATTCCCGCAAAAACAACATGCATGATTACAAGTAGATGATCTTGATCATGAACGGAGCTCACAAGATCTAAACATGGTACCACAAAGGAGGAGAGACAACCATCTAGCTACTACATGGACCAATAGTCCAAGGTGGAACTACTCACACTTCATACCGGAGGTTGGCATGATGAATAAGAAGGCCTTTGGGATGACCTCCCCTCTGGCAGGGTGCCGGGAAGAGCTTCAGATCCACTCGATCTAGGGACAATGGTGGCGGCGGCTACAGACGCCTTCGTGGAATATTGATCGGGTCTTTAGGGTTTTGGTATCGGGGGGTCTTTATAGGCGAAGAGGCGAGGAAGGGGGTAGCCAGGGCTGCCACACCCCCCAGGCGCGGGCTAGGTCTAGCCGTACTCTGGCTCCGTGTTCCCCATGGTAAAATATTGACTTTGGCTTTTGTCTTGTCCAATTCCGAGAATATTGATTTTCTACCTTTTCTGGAACCAAAAACAGAAGAAAACAGGCAACTGGCACTATGGCATCTTTTTAATAGGTTAGTCCAGAAAACATATAAAAACACCTCAAAGTGTAGACAAAGCAAAGCAAAGTAGGTACTAAACAAGCATAGAACATCAAAAATTACAGATACATTTCCGACGTATCAAGCATCCCCAAGCTTAACTCCTGCTCGTCCTCGAGTAGGTAAGTGATAAAAAGAATAATTTTTGAGGTGACATGCACCATCAAAATCATGATCAAACCATTTGCAAGCATTGAAAGCTGGGATCAAAGAACTCTAAACATGAGCATGAAAGATGGAGTTCTAACAATAAGACAAAGTAACTATGCATGCAACATGAAAGGTTACAAACAATGATCATGAATAACATGCATTGAAAAATGTTTGTTTGTTTCACATACAGAAAACATAGCATAGTGGAATTCAGCTTGTCCCTCATGGATTAGAAAATATATGCATAGGACAGCTTCAAGTTCATAAAAATGACTAGATACAAATAGCACAAGAACAAGTAATATCAACAATATGCATCAATCAATAAGTTTTGTGACAATGCACATAGAACTAAGAATGGCAACTATGCTCTCTTAATTGGTGCCTAAGGATAGAAGGTGAAGACTCAATATAATGGTGGAAGAAAGGCCCTTCATAAAGGGAAGCAGGGATTTCAAGTCTCAAAAAGAGCTTCCAAAAATTATGTTACTTGTTAGCTTTGAACCCTCATTGCCCCTATCATAAGAAATTTGAAGTGATTAAGGTTCAAATGAACAAACTATGGAGTATATGCTTGACAAAGTATAAGTTGGCAATCTCATGTCCCTTGAATACGAGGGCCACTCCTCATGCTACTCAAATTTAGTTACCGATAAGTTCTTGTCATAGTAAGTACATGTGTATCATAGAGAACCACCCACGAGGTACCCCTTGCACATGATATAGGAGCTATCGCATAATCAAAATGACAAGGCAATCAGACAATAAGCATCTCATCAATATTCTTATTTACCATGGTAATATGGTGCTTTTTTCACTCTTTCCTCTTTTCTCATATTTTTTTTCTTTTTGTCAATCTCTTTTTTTATAAGAAGAATGCTTCATATATTGCTCACTATGGTGATGCCGCAAGTTTCCACCATGATTAGGCATGGCTTAGGATAGCGGTCCAGGCGTTTATCTAACACACATACATAACTCCATGGACTTACAAGCTCTCCTTTCATTTCACACCGATGACATCCATAGACAAAAGAGCATGATATCAGCTGAGTACAATGTACAAGTGCAATGTTGAAAGCGTTCCCCATGACAACATGGTTCTTCTAATTCCAACGTATAAGTGCAAGCATATACAACATAGATGACACAATGGTTCAAGTTTATTAGGGTCAGGAAAAATAAAGTGTGCCATCAAGTTTGTGAGAGCATTAATCACTAAGTTTTCACATAACAAAGAGACTTTTTAATTGGAAGATAGATGAAAAAAGAATATACTTGGAATGGTGTAACACACCATGCATAGGAATTTATAGTGGACACTTTGGAATAACTTGGTTTCTTGGGAGTTGGATGCATGAGTAGAGCTTACTCATACAAGTGGAGGCTAGCAAATGACTGTGAGTGACCAACTAAGAGAGCAATAATGGCCATAATCATGCAAAGCGACAAAACATTACTAATGAAAGCATAAAGTGGTACCACAAGTCAAGGACTAAATGATCATAGAGGCTATGGTGACTTGTTCATAGTCATAACATGGTGCGAGCATGTGCCAAGTCAACCCAAACAAAGCATCAAAGGAGAATACCACAATACTATGCTTTTGTATGCTAAAACAATGCATGATTCCTTCAAGGCACACTAAGCAATCCCATTCGTTTGGAACAAGTCATGCTACATCAATAATAACTAACCATAAGGTCAAAATAACATCTAGCATGGCATGCTAAAGTCTAAGTCACAGTCAAAGCAAGCTCCTCTTGCACTATTCAAGCAAGAACTTTCTACTCCTATCCAACACCAATCAACTTATTTGAAACAACACAGTGAGAACGGGGGTCCTAACTACTTTATTCAAGCAAACTAAGCAAACTAAACGAAAACTAAGACGCTGCAAGAACAACACAACAGTGCATGAAACAATAAAAACATAGTGTCTAGAAAGACCTGAGATTTTTATTGTGAAGAAGAAGTTGCCTTGGGCATCCCCAAGCTTTGACGCTTGTACCTCTTGAATATTTCTTGGGGTGACATGGGGTGGCATCCCCAAGCTTGAGCTTTTGTCCACTCTTCATCTCATTACATCATTCTTTCTCTAAACCTGAAAATTTTCCTTCATGCAAAATTTCACACAATCTTCATTAGCAACAGTAGTGTATTAAAAAGATAATATGTCGTCGGATTGTCGACAAGTACGCCATAGGGGGTCCTAGTGGCATTGGAAGGATGGGATGTGAGACGTAGGATGTTCCAGGAGCGGTGAGCACATGTTTACCGAGGTTCAGATCCGACTACGGCAATCAAATCCTACTCCTGCTAGCAACCCAGTAATATATCGGCGTAATCCGGATGTTATAGCGGCTTACAAGAGAGGTTCACCTATGCGAGTTGATTGTGGTGTTACGATTGGTTGTGTTGCCCTAAAGGCTCCCATAGGGCCAGTTTAGATAGTCACTGGGGCCTAGGGTTATAGGAGAGACCTATCCGGCTACGTTACAGAGGTTGTAACTAGATACAACTTGGACTACAAGTAATACTACGGGCCTAAGTCGGTAATTCTTCTGGGCCTTATCATAGCCGTAACTGGCTCCTCATCTTTCTCTTGACTGGGCCGCCCATGAATCAAAGCTCTAACCCGTTGGTGGGCCACCCTGGTCAGCGAGTCCTGTGGGTATACCCGGAAAGTATATCCGCAACAGTAGCCCCCGGAAGTCTCCAAGATCCAAAGTCGGATAAATTGTCTAGCTTGATCGTTTCTTCATCTTAAGAATTTGTGGCATCCCGCAAAAACCACTACTAGAAAATCGCGTTGATTTTGTGCATTGCATCGTCATCATCATGCATTGTTTGTCTGAAACTATTTCGAAACGCCTAGTTTTGTTTTCTAAATAGCCCCCGTCTTATTTCAAATTAAAACTTTGGTCTGTTCAGATCTTTTATTTGTCTAAAAACTATTTACAAAATTTATTTAAAGAAAGACCCTAGTCTAAAATTTCTAGTCCTAAATTTACCCAATCCTAGTCTACCCACCAACCCCAGCACACCACCTCACCTTTCCCTCCACCTCATCACACCCACCGCCACCTCACCAATCCACACCCCATCCCCTCTCTCTCTCTTCCTCATAGCCAACCCCATCCCCACTTCCTCTCTCTCACCCGCCTGCTCCCCCTCTCCCTTACACCCCGGCCCCACCTCCTGGACCGACCCCACCCGCAGCCCTCACTCCCTCTCTCCTCTGCCCCACTCCCTCACACAGCCCCAACTACCCCCTCTCTCTCTCCCTCGCCGACCGCCTGGTCCCACCCCGCCTGGGCCCGGTCCCACCACTCCCCACTCCCCCTGGCCGCCTCCCCCGTTCCCTCTCTCTCTCCCCTGGCGCCCCACGCAACCACCCCGACCCGCTCCTCTCCCCTTCCTCTTCCTCCCCTCCGGCCACCTCTCCTCTGCCTCTCTCTCCCCGTGTCGGCCGCCCGTCTCCGGTGCCCCGCCCCGCCTCTCTCCGCCTTCCTCCCGATCCCGCGGTGCCGCCTCCTCCGCGTCGGCCCGCCCGAGCTCGCCCCGGCCAGGAGCTCACCGGCGACCACCCTCCCCGCTCGCCCGGCCCCACCTGCTGACCCGCGTCCCCCCACGTTTCCCCGCGCCTCCTCGTCGCCACCAGACCCCCCCTCTGCTCGTCGCCGAGCCGCGACCTCCTCTCTGCCGCCCCTTCCTCCTCGGCTTCCCGGCGACCCCACCCCGCGGCGCCGCCTCCTCCGCGTCGGCCCGCCCAAGGCCGCCCCGAGCCATCGGCGACCGGCAGAATCTCTCCTGAGGCCTCCTTGTCCCTGCCCGCGTCCTGCCTCTGACATCGCCTTCGAGCACCGTACGCGATGACCTCCGTCCCGTGTGTGCACGTCATTGGTGGCGGCCCCATCAGGATCACCAAGTTCGTCTGCTGCCGTGAAGGACAACATGAGCTCGTCAAGTTGACTTCTGCTTGTGTCTACGATGGCTTTTGTTTTCCCGAAGTGATGTTGGGGTATGATGTTAGGGGTGCTCAAGCGCAATCTAGAGAACTGTCGCAGACCCAAGTTAATCTCGGCAAGATCTTCGTCGCCACCCAAGTTGGAGACCGAACCCGCGGCATCCCAAGTACTCCTTCCCGGACGCCAAGTTCGCCGAGAACCCGAACCCCGTGGACCGACATGATCTTCTTCACGGATACGACAAGTATTCCCTCGAGGACGCCGAGTACTTCACCCCGGACACCGAGACCCTGGACGACAAGTTCTCCTTCCCGGAAGCATTGACGCTCGTGCGACAAGATCTACTTCCCCGATCCGAAGACCCTAAATCCCGGAGTCCGAGAACGATCCCGTCGAACCCTGAGACCCGACCCCGAACCCTCGGAGCCCAAGATCGACAAACCCTAATGTGATTCCCTTCCCGAGCCCTATTTTACAAAATGAAATATAAACTTGTTGCATATTGAATTGTCATATTCGCATGCATATTGTCATGTGGTTTGGGGGCCTTATGCCGATTCACCTCATAATTAAATATGGGGCCCATATGCGGGCAAATCTAGTCTCATATTGTCCTCATTTAAATTTGTGTAGCGAACCGGTAACTTATCTTGCCTCGTTATTACAACATTTAATTGCAGGGTATCTAAATAACATGAACCATTTAATTAATTGTCGGGACCCCGGTTCCGTTTAATATTGCCTAAATGCATCGCACCTTTGCCATGTCATACATCATACATGCATCATGCCCGATCTTTTCCCGTAGTATTAAATAGTGCCTCCGGTGTTTCTTCTAGTGTTTTGGTTCTTCGCGGATAAGACCGTTGAGTTGATGTGAGCTTCGCCCCGTTCTTCGGATAAATCTTCGGCAATGTTTTCAGGCGAGCATCTCCCCCTTTCTACATATCTTACTTTTATAGTATTTATTGCCTCCTGTTGATCTATTGCTATCTGTGTTACGTTGCTCTAGCTTTCGTTCCTGTGATATCCCTTGCAGCCTTATATTGCCTTGGACACATCCTATTACATGTTGTTTGGTAGATAGTTGGACCTGCGCGTCGTAGTCGCTTGCTCAAGTGCTGTTGCGTGTCGTCAAGTACCACAGTTGTTGGAGTATTGCCGTGTGTTTATTGTTGGAGATGATCAAGACTTTACTTATTGTTTAACAACTAAAATTGAAGTAGGTAAGCATAGGCACAGGTGGGCAATAGATGTTATTTGGTTGTTAACCGTCCACTTGTGTCCCGTAGGACCCCGAGTACTTGATACCTGTTCCTTGAATATTCGCGCTATCCACATCCGGGAGGCTTATGGGACCCCCCTGAGCCAGAGCTTGATTCAGTCTTATTCCTTGGGGCCACAAACTAGTTTGAGGTTTTATTTACTATCCTGTACTTATGCCATGCTTTACTGCTTTATTTACGATTGTGCGAGGAGCACCTGTACTATTTAGGTAAGCGGAGTGTTTTCGCGGTATCGACAAGCCCAGTTTTGGGTTCCCAGTCGTTTACAGCCATTGTCGCAAACCTTGAGTCTGTCTCGGAGTCAGCTAGCTTTGTTGCGGGTGTACTCAATGGGGTGGCCCCCTGAAATATTTCTGAATCCTGTGATTGCTTTGTCGTGAAAGCCTCGTTGGGTTTTGATTTGGTTTTTCCGAGGTTGATCGAGTGTGTGTTGCTATTTGTGCACCCCTGCAGGGTAAAAACTTTCTGAAAGCCGTGTCCGCGGTTATGGACGACTTGGAGCACAGTATCTCGATCATAGACAACTATAACTAAAGTAGTGCTATAAATTTGACTTTATAATGACTAGTAATCAGCTTCACTATAATGGAATGGCTAAATAAAAGTGCCAACAATTACTTGTTTGGGTTGTCGCTTGCGACCATTGTACCTGACTAGTAAGTATTGAAACTACAACGGAATGGCTAAATAAAAGTTCCAACACTGCTGGGTTTTGGGTTATCTCATGCTAATTGTATCTGACTAGTAAGTGTGCAACTGCAATGGAATAGTTAACTAAAAGTGCCCACTGCTTATTTTTATCAGGATGATTATCTATACTTGACTAGTAATTACTGCAACTATAACTGAATAAATAAAATTGCCAACGGTGTGAGTTCCTCGGTTGACTTCCTCGTTTGGTCTCGAGGGGGAAATACCAGGATGGGTATGTTTGGTGGTAGCATCAGGTTGGTTCCGAATAGGTCTTTCTTACCCCTCTCTGATAGCCGCTAGATGTATCGAGTCTCTATAGGTTGTTTAGTGCATGCTGCGCTGCCGCCCAGTCCACCATACCTATGTAGGCGAGGACCGCCGAATTCTAGCCTCGCCGTGTACTGGCCTCAGTACTGACGCTCCTCTTTTTCCTTTGCCCTTTGTCGGCACCCCTTTTGTTTTAGCAGGTTTCGACGTCGTTAGCAGGGTTACCCTTCCGGCTTGGCCTGGGCAGGGTTATGGACGCCATTGGTTATTCTTCAGGGCTCTTAGCCCCATTTACATCTTGTCCGTAGTCGTACGCTCTATCATTTTCAAGGTGATTTGGATCTTTGTATATTGTATCTGTATTCTTGACTCCTTGAGTCGCCGTTGTATATATCTGTTCTGTGGGTCCCATCGAGGACTGTTGTGTAATGTTATTACTTCGTTTTCCACCCGCACGCAAGTGCCTGGTGGGCACCTTTGAATCGTTTCTATGCGGGTTTGGCGGAATCGCTAAAACTTGCATAGGGTCGATTCTGAGGGTGTTACAGAGTGGTATCAGAGCTCAGCAGTTGCGATACCCCACAAGTCCAGCCTGTAGGATAACCTAGCTAACGGCCGCAGTAGAGTGTCAAACTATTTTTGCAAAATCGGATGGATAGTTCTGATTAGGTCTGATTTTACTCCTTACCCCTCTGCTGCTCTCCTCTCACCTTTGCGAGTTTTGAAATCTACCTCTTATCTTTTCTTCGAGTGCAGGATTTCTCGTGGTGGGGTTTCCGTCGTACCTTCAGGGTTCCGCTTTCTCCCTTTTATAATGGCGGTGCTACGATCATCAAATCTGCAACTTGTCTGTTGTACCCTTCATCCAATCTTTGTGTTCTTGAACTCTTTATCTATATGTGCCTTGCTGGATATCCGTATCGTTGAAAAACATATGAGAAGGACGAGCATTGGTGAAGTTGGAGTATACCTTGAGCATGTGTTGTTCATGCCTATGGAACCATCGCGGAACCTAATCATTGTGTCTTTCATACGATTTCTGTTGTATCTTCCGGTGTTTTCCGATGTGATGATCTCATCTACATCAGATCCAATGCAGAGCTGGCATCACCCTTTGTTCCGGATACCGCTTATGAAGATCTTCATTCTAAATTTCGAGAGTTGAGTTGCCTGATTTTCCTATGCATGTATATAGTTGATAGTTTGGGTACGGGATGGACTGATCACCCTACCCGACTCTTACTGTTCACTCTTATACATCGGACTGGTGGATCAATGTAACTTTTCCTCTTCTCATAGAAGTTAGAGGTGGCCTTATTTTTCGATACCTCTACCTTCGTCCTTTGTTTCTCCGGAGTGCTCTCGTAACGAGCGTGAGCACCAACATTGTTGGTGGTGTCACCGATTTCAAGATGGAGAAGGAATCATTTGTTAGTGGTGTCGCGATGATCTACCCGAAGCAAGAAGATCCGGACCGTCGGCTTTCTTTCCGGTACCATGAGGCGGATCTCGAGGGCGAGATCCATTGTTAGTGGTGTCGAATTGTGGCATCCCGCAAAAACCACTACTAGAAAATCGCGTTGATTTTGTGCATTGCATCGTCATCATCATGCATTGTTTGTCTGAAACTATTTCGAAACGCCTAGTTTTGTTTTCTAAATAGCCCCCGTCTTATTTCAAATTAAAACTTTGGTTTGTTCAGATCTTTTATTTGTCTAAAAACTATTTACAAAATTTATTTAAAGAAAGACCCTAGTCTAAAATTTCTAGTCCTAAATTTACCCAATCCTAGTCTACCCACCAACCCCAGCACGCCACCTCACCTTTCCCTCCACCTCATCACACCCACCGCCACCTCACCAATCCACACCACATCCCCTCTCTCTCTTCCTCACAGCCAACCCCATCCCCACTTCCTCTCTCTCACCCGCCTGCTCCCCCTCTCCCTTACACCCCGGCCCCACCTCCTGGACCGACCCCACCCGCAGCCCTCACTCCCTCTCTCCTCTGCCCCACTCCCTCACACAACCCCACCTACCCCCTCTCTCTCTCCCTCGCCGCCGCCTGGTCCCACCCCGCCTGGGCCCGGTCCCACCACTCCCCACTCCCCCTGGCCGCCTCCCCCGTCCCCTCTCTCTCTCCCCTGGCGCCCCACGCAACCACCCCGACCCGCTCCTCTCCCCTTCCTCTTCCTCCCCTCCGGCCACCTCTCCTATGCCTCTCTCTCCCCGCGCCGGCCGCCCGTCTCCGGTGCCCCGCCCCGCCTCTCTCCACCTTCCTCCCGAGCCCGCGGCGCCGCCTCCTCCGCGTCGGCCCGCCCGAGATCGCCCCGGCCAGGAGCTCACCGGCGACCACCCTCCCCGCTCGCCCGGCCCCACCTGCTGACCCGCGTCCCCCCCGTTTCCCCGCGCCTCCTCGTCACCACCGGACCCCCCCCTCTGCTCGTCGCTGAGCCGCGACCTCCTCTCTGCCGCCCCTTCCTCCTCGGCTTCCCGGCGACCCCACCCCGCGGCGCCGCCTCCTCCGCGTCGGCCCGCCCGAGGCCGCCCCGAGCCATCGGCGACCGGCAGCATCTCTCCCGAGGCCTCCTTGTCCCTACCCGCGTCCCGCCTCTGACATCGCCTCCGAGCACCGTACACAATGACCTCCGTCCCGTGTGTGCACGTCTTTGGTGGCGGCCCCATCAGGATCACCAAGTTCGTCTGCTGCCGTGAAGGACAACATGAGCTCGTCAAGTTGACTTCTGCTTGTGTCTACGATGGCTTTTGTTTTCCCGAAGTGATGTTGGGGTATGATGTTAGGGGTGCCCAAGCGCAATCTAGAGAACTGTCGCAGACCCAAGTTAATCTCGGCAAGATCTTCGTCGCCACCCAAGTTGGAGACCGAACCCGCGGCATCCCAAGTACTCCTTCCCGGACGCCAAGTTCGCCGAGAACCCGAACACCGTGGACCGACATGATCTTCTTCACGGATACGACAAGTATTCCCTCGAGGACGCCGAGTACTTCACCCCGGACACCGAGACCCTGGACGACAAGTTCTCCTTCCCGGAAGCATTGACACTCGTGCGACAAGATCTACTTCCCCGATCCGAAGACCCTAAATCCCGGAGTCCGAGAACGATCCCGTCGAACCCTGACACTCGACCCCGAACCCTCGGAGCCCAAGATCGACAAACCCTAATGTGATTCCCTTCCCGAGCCCTATTTTACAAAATGAAATATAAACTTGTTGCATATTGAATTGTCATATTCGCATGCATATTGTCATGTGGTTTGGGGGCCTTATGCCGATTCACCTCATAATTAAATATGGGGCCCATATGCGGGCAAATCTAGTCTCATATTGGCCTCATTTAAATTTGTGTAGCGAACCGGTAACTTATCTTGCCTCGTTATTACAACATTTAATTGAAGGGTATCTAAATAACATGAACCATTTAATTAATTGTCGGGACCCCGGTTCCGTTTAATATTGCCTAAATGCATCGCACCTTTGCCATGTCATACATCATACATGCATCATGCCCGATCTTTTGCCGTAGTATTAAATAGTGCCTCCGGCGTTTCTTCTAGTGTTTTGGTTCTTCGCGGATAAGACCGTTGAGTTGATGTGAGCTTCGTCCCGTTCTTCGGATAAATCTTCGGCAATGTTTTCAGGCGAGCATCTCCCCCTTTCTACCTATCTTACTTTTATAGTATTTATTCCCTCCTGTTGATCTATTGCTATCTGTGTTACGTTGCTCTAGCTTTCGTTCCCGTGATATCCCTTGCAGCCTTATATTGCCTTGGACACATCCTATTACATGTTGTTTGGTAGATAGTTGGACCTGCGCGTCGTAGTCGCTTGCTCAAGTGCTGTTGCGTGTCGTCAAGTACCACAGTTGTTGGAGTAAAATTGAAGTAGGTAAGCATAGGCACAGGTGGGCAATAGATGTTATTTGGTTGTTAACCGTCCACTTGTGTCCCGTAGGACCCTGAGTACTTGATACATGTTCCTTGAATATTCGCGCTATCCACATCCGGGAGGCTTATGGGACCCCCCTGAGCCAGAGCTTGATTCAGTCTTATTCCTTGGGGCCACAAACTAGTTTGAGGTTTTATTTACGATCCTGTACTTATGCCATGCTTTACTGCTTTATTTACGATTGTGCGAGGAGCACCTGTACTGTTTAGGTAAGCGGAGTGTTTTCGCGGTATCGACAAGCCCAGTTTTGGGTTCCCAGTCGTTTACAGCCATTGACGCAAACCTTGAGTCCGTCTCGGAGTCAGCTAGCTTCGTTGCGGGTGTACTCAATGGGGTGGCCCCCTGAAATATTTCTGAATCCTGTGATTGCTTTGTCGTGAAAGCCTCGTTGGGTTTTGATTTGGTTTTTCTGAGGTTGATCAAGTGTGTGTTGCTATTTGTGCACCCCTGCAGGGTAAAAACTTTCTGAAAGCCGTGTCCGCGGTTATGGACGACTTGGAGCACAGTATCTCGATCATAGACAACTATAATTAAAGTAGTGCTATAAATTTGACTTTATAATGACTAGTAATCGGCTTCACTATAATGGAATGGCTAAATAAAAGTGCCAACAATTGCTTGTTTGGGTTGTCGCTTGCGACCATTGTACCTGACTAGTAAGTATCGCAACTACAATGGAATGGCTAAATAAAACTGCCAACACTGCTGGGTTTTGGGTTATCTCATGCTAATTGTATCTGACTAGTAAGTGTGCAACTGCAATGGAATGGTTAACTAAAAGTGCCCACTGCTTATTTTTATCAGGATGATTATCTATACTTGACTAGTAATTACTGCAACTATAACTGAATAAATAAAATTGCCAACGGTGTGAGTTCCTCGGTTGACTTCCTCGTTTGGTCTCGAGGGGGAAATACCAGGATGGGTATGTTTGGTGGTAGCATCAGGTTGGTTCCGAATAGGTCTTTCTTACCCCTCTCTGATAGCCGCTAGATGTATCGAGTCTCTATAGGTTGTTTAGTGCATGTTGCGCTGCCGCCCAGTCCACCATACCTATGTAGGCGAGGACCGCCGAATTCTAGCCTCGCCGTGTACTGGCCTCAGTACTGACGCTCCTCTTTTTCCTTTGCCCTTTGTCGGCACCCCATTTGTTTTAGCAGGTTTCGACGTCATTAGCAGGGTTACCCTTCCGGCTTGGCCTGGGCAGGGTTATGGACGCCATTGGTTATTCTTCAGGGCTCTTAGCCCCATTTACATCTTGTCCGTAGTCGGACGCTCTATCATTTTCAAGGTGATTTGGATCTTTGTATATTGTATCTGTATTCTTGACTCCTTGAGTCGCCGTTGTATATATCTGTTCTGTGGGTCCCATCGAGGACTGTTGTGTAATGTTATTACTTTGTTTTCCACCCGCACGCAAGTGCCTGGTGGGCACCTTTGAATCGTTTCTATGCGGGTTTGGCGGAATCACTAAAACTTGCATAGGGTCGATTCTGAGGGTGTTACAGAATCTTGAAGGGTTCCCGAAAACTTCTTCCAGCAATGTAGGATTCCAAATCAATTGAGTCAGATATGTTTTGTTTTGAATTTAGTCTTTTCCTTGCTTAGTTTGAAACATAAGCCGGATTTTTCAGCGGCGTGCGGACTGTCAACTTTTCAGACCAGGTCCTATCACTGACTGGAGTCGTATCAGCACGATCGTTGGTGGGTCCGATCCTTATGGAACAGAACGCCGTTTCAATGCCTATGCGAAAATCGAGGGGGCGGAAGAGTCGTGAGGAAGCTACCTCGCTCTCTCCTATATGCGTGGCGCTAATCGCGCGTGTTGACGCACGAATCTTGACACAGAGACAAATATAAGAGAGGAGAAAACCCTTTCTCTCAGATTTATCTCTCAATCGATTCATTCATTGCCTCCTCGTACTCCTCGAGCACTCCGCCGTCGTTCCTATCTGCACACGTGAGAAAAATTCTCTCCCCCACTAGTCCTTTTCCTCCAAGATCCATGGCGTCTGCCTCGACCTCAGGAGCAGCGGCGGGTTCATCGACGGCGGATGAAAGGAAGATGCGGGGCCTCTGGATTCCCAGCGCCATGGACAACGCTGAACTCAAAGTCATGGAGGACGAAGTATTCATCGTCTCCGGTGCGTGGCAGAGCGCCTCAAGGAACGCCGTTCCTACGCTGCGCAACGGCAAAAGGGTGCTATTCGGAACGCACGTCGACCATCGCCTCAGCTTGCCACCGTCGGACTTCCTTGTCGAGGCCCTCAACTACTACGGTGTGCAACTTCATAATCTTCCTCCCAACTCTCTGCTCGAGCTTAGTACTCATGCAGCTTTGTGCGAGGGGTTTCTTGGCATTAGTCCAAGTCTCACCCTTTTCCGGTACTACTATGGTACTCGAAAGAACTCCATTAGTGATGGTGTGCCTTACATTACCGGCACCCTTATCTTAGTCCTTAGGAGAAACCGCGTCTATCCTAGGATTAATGCTAGTGAATCCATCAAACGCTGAGCCGGAACCTTCTTTTATCACAAGGATATTCCGGCTCCTGGAAAGGCAGAAGGTCTTCTTGCATTCACCGACGACGCCGCACCCCACCAGAATTCATGGGACGCGGAGGCGTCGGAGCTGTCGGATATCTTGATCCTCGCCAAGAGGCAGATTGAGTTTCTGATGAAGCACGAGGGCCTCCGCGGATCCTACTTCATCCACTGCTGGTTGGAGCGCCAGATTCAGCCTCTCCAGCACCATGGAGATCGCCTCATGCACCAGATCACCAGCGACAAGAAGGACAAGATGCGGGTCAGTCTGAGCTGGATTCTGGCGAAGGACTACAGGACCCTTATGCAATATTTGATCTAGGAGAGAGTGGAATGAAAGGTTCCAGAAGTCTCCATGAAGATGTATACGTCCAACCGTCCTCTGACTCCTATAAATTTTTTGACTCTGCTTTTTGTGTTTCGTCGTTCTTTTCTGTTCTTTCTCCGACTCTATTTTCATCGATGCCTTTTGACTTTGTTAGCTCAATAAACTCTTCGAGGCTGAGCTAGCTCCACTAGAGGGCTATCCTTCAGACGATCCGGAGGATATGGAGGATGATGAAGTGCAGGAAGTTGCCGCCCCCGCCTCTAATAAGCATAAGGCGAAGGAAGTTGTTATCACTGCTGGTAGCCAAGTGCTGCCAGTAGTTAAAAAGTAAGCACCCTGTCTTTAATTTTTAGTACTTTATTGCTTTCTTTTTTCTAGAACACACCTGATATTTGGATTTTCGTGTTCTAGAGCTAAATCAGCTTTGAATAGTAAGACCAAGCCGGACAGCAAGCCGGGCAAGCAGATGTGTCAGCAAAAGCTTGTTGTTTCGCCTGCCATGCCACCACCAACTCCATCCAGTACTCCATCAGCACAGGGACCTTCTGCCTCTCCTGATGCTGGCAACATCTTGCAAGCCCTGGTCACCATTGATGATCAGGCAACTAACAAGGGTGAACACGTCAAGGGTAATGATCCCATGGTAACATCTACATGAACGTTCGATAAAGTGGCTGTCTCCGCTATCTCTGGCCTGAAGAGGAAAGAGAAGGAAGAAATCCTCAGGCTGGCTCAATTCGGTCTTGAGAAGCAAACCTTGACCCCAGAGGCAGCAAGCTAGGAGTAGGAGGATGTCAAGCTGGTCAGCCTCCTAGACCAAATTGTGGTCCGGGATGCTAAAATCATGTTAGGGGTGATCCCTTAGGGAGGCCCGATATTTCACGAATCCCAAGGAAATCGAGGAGGGAGTGAGGGGGATGAGGAGGGAGGCAAAATCCACGAACTCACACGCGAAGAACTCGATGAACTCACACACGCGAAAACATGATACAAGCCGATAGCTCATGCCGAGGGCAACCGGTCCAACACAATCTCTAGGATCGGTGTTGGGCAAGACACTCTCCCATGGCAAACAACATGGGTGAGAGGCTTGATGAGATCTTGACTACTTGGAGACGAACACCGAACTCCAAGGACTTGTACAACTTGAACGCACGAGGCAAAATCCAAGAGGAGGTGGGAGATAATTGGTTCTCCTTGTCAAGGAGTATGAGACTAGTAATTGATAGATCCTCTAGGGGTGTCTTCAATTACAATTATCCAAGTCTAGGGTTTACAATAGAGGGTGGGAGCTATTTATAGGCAAGCCACATAAACAGGGGTAGTTTGGGTACGAAACGGTAAAGTCTAGGCGAAATAAGGGGTTACACGGGTCAATCCCGAAAGTTGACTTGTCTCTGGGGATTTCTGGTGAGAGGCCCGGCGGCGCCGGAGTGGTAGCCAGAAATTCCGGTGGCCACCAAAATTTCTGGTCGCGAACCAGAAAGCCTTACAGAACATGTTTTCGGTCATCGCCGGAAGTTTCCGGTCGTTGCCGGGATTGTCGGCGAGGGGGTCGGTCGACCGGGCCTGTCGCCGGAAGTTCTGGCGAGGGAACTGGTTCACCGAGCCTGTTGCCGGTTTGCTCTGGCGTATCTCCTCGGGTTGCCTTTGGTCCCTCCCTTGACGATGCTTCATTGGGTTCATAGCTGAGAATGCACAAAGTTTGGGAATGAAGTAGCAGTCCATCCAAGGGTTTATCGAAGTCACACGAGGAAAGGAGCGAGTTAACCTTAGCTTGTAGGAGCTTGGCTCGAGCGCGGGTCATCGGTCCACTTGGGGGACTAGTTGGCAGGATGTATGGGCATCCGTAGGACAGGCTGCATCAGCTCCCCCCCTTGGTAAAGAGTCGTCCTCGACTCTTCAACCTTCTCAACTTGATCTTCTCCATGGAAGGGTGAAAGGTCCTTGACATTGAACGCCGGGCTCACAAGGTACTTTGATGTTGGGATGTCGATGATGTAGGCGTGTTGTTGATCCTCTTGAGTACTTTGAACGGTCCATCACCTCTTGGCTTGAGTTTGGAGTCGCGATCCTTGAGGAAGCGGTCTTTACTCAAGTGTATCCACACAAGGTCGCCTTCTTCGAAGATCATCTCTTTCTTGTTCTTGTTTAGCCTTGATGCGTGGCGAAGGACTTGTTGCTCGATCATATCTCTTGTGTCTTCATGTAGCTTTTTCATTGCTTGGGCATGCTTGTCAACGTCCATGTTGGTGCGGTTGTGTAGAGGAAGAGGTAATATGTCGAGCGCAGTGAGAGGCTCGAATCCATAGACGATCATGAACGGGCTCATCATGGTAGTGGAGTGCTTTGCGCGATTGTAGGAGAACTCGGCGTGTGGGATACATTCCTCCCAATCTTTAAGATTCTTCTTTATAACCACACACGGAGAAGTGTGCCAAGGCTTCAGTTGACGACCTCAGTTGGGCCATCGGTTTGAGGATGTGAGGCGAACGAGAATAGGAGCTTGATGCCGGTCTTGGCCATGAGTGTCTTCCAAAAGTGTCTTCCACAATTGTTCGTGGTACACCGTGAAGACGGATTATTTCCCTGAAAACAAATTTGCCACATGTGAAGCATCATCGGTCTTGTGGCACGGAATGAAATGTGCCATTTTGGAAAAACGATCCACTACCATAAATATAGAATCATGACCATGTTTAGATCTAGGTAAACCTAACACAAAGTCCATGATAATGTCCGACCAAGGTGCACGAGGAATAGGAAATGGCATATAAAGACCAAAAGGGTTAGACTTAGACTTAGCTTGGACACAAGTAATGCATCATTGGACGTGGCATTCCACGCCGCGCTTCATCTTGGGCCAATAGTAGTGAGTGGAGAGCATGTCATATGTCTTATCACGGCCAAAGTGACCGATAAGGCCTCCACCATGGGATTCTTGAAGAAGCAAAATTTGGAGAGACGACTTCAAAATGCAAACCTTGTTTTGTTTGTATAGAAAAACCTTATGCAAATAGAAATCATCAAATCCTTTCTTTATTGAACACTTTGCCAAAATTGGTCCAAAGAACGGGTCGGAAGCACACAAAGATTTCATGTCATCAAGACCCAAAACATTTACTTCGAGTCGCATAAGAAGGCTTGTATTTTTGCGAGACAAGGCGTCCGCTACTATATTTTCTTTGCCTTTCTTGTACTTGACAATGTAAGGAAAAGACTCCATGAATTCAACCCATTTGGCATGCCTTTTGCTCAAATTGGCTTGACCCTTAAGCTATTTCAATGACTCATGGTCGGAATGGATGATAAATTCTTTGGGCCAAAGCTAATGTTGCCACACTTGAAGGACACGAGCCAAGGCAAAAAGCTCTTTGTCATAAATTGGATAGTTAAGGCGTGCGCCATCAAGTTTCTCGCTATGGTATGCAATAGGACGCCCATTTTGCATAAGGACGCCTCCAATGCCAATTCCACTAGCGTCACACTCGATCTCAAAAGTTTTTGTGAAATCTGGTAAGTGAGGAGTGGTGCTTCGGTTAGCCTCTTTTTGAGCTCATCAAACGCTTTTTGTTGTGCTTTGCCCCAAAAGAATGTGACATTTTTCTTGGTCAACTCGTAGAGAGGGAAAGCAATGGTATAAAAGTCTTTCACAAAGCGACGGTAGAAACTGGCCAACCCATGAAAACTACGAAGTTCACTAACATTGGTAGGTATGGGCCAATCTCGTATGTCCTTAACTTTTGAGACATCAACTTCAATGCCATTAGAAGACACAACAAAACCAAGGAAAATCAGTTTGGCTTTTGCAAAAGTGCACTTTGGGAGATTAGCATAGAGCTTTTCATGACGAAGGATTTGGAGAACCTCCTTAACATGAGTAACATGCTCCTCTAGTGACTTGCTATAGACAAGAATATCATCAAAGTAAACAACGACACTCTTCCCAATGAGAGATCTCAAAATATGGTTCATAAGGAGCATGAAGGTGGATGTGGCATTAGATAAGCCAAAAGGCATAACCAACCATTCATAGAGGCCAAGTTTGGTCTTGAAGGCGGTTTTACACTCATCACCCTCGGCCATGCGTATTTGATGGTAACCACTACGAAGATCAATTTTTGAAAATATAGTGGCTCCGCACAACTCATCAAGCATATCATCAAGACGCGTTATATGATGTCGATAACGCACGGTGATAGCATTGATTGGACGGCAGTCCATGCATAACTGCAACGTATCATCCGTCTTTGGGACTAGAATCACGGGTACCGCGCTTGGGCTAGTGCTTACTTGGATCTAACCTTTGGAGACGAGGTGGTTGATTTGTCATTCTATCTCCTTCGTCTCTTCCGGGTTCGTGCGATACGCGACACGGTTTGGAAGGGGTGCGCCAGGTATGAGGTCGATGCGGTGCTCGATTCCACGAAGAGGGGGTAGTCCATGAGGAAGCTCTTCGGGAAACACATCTTGGAATTCCTGCAAAATAGTCATCAAAGAAGTAGGAACGTTTGTCAAGTCATTAGTTCCTTGCGCTAGTCCCTTGCATATAAGGACATAGTGCAAGATGGATGGGTTGTTCCGCACTTCTCTCATCTCACTTTTGGTGGCAAGAAGAACACTCTTAGTTTTTCCACTCGAGTTTGGCTTGTGGCTCTCACTCACTATAGTGTGGTTCTCTCGCTCACCGCTCTTCTCACAAGATGATGTTGTGCCTTGCGCCCTCGCTAGAGCCTTTGCATTGTCCGCAATTATTTTTCTAGGAGTCATTGGTTGCAAAACGCAAGTCTTGTCAAGCCATTTGAAGGTATAAGCGTTTGTGTGATCATTATGCAAAGCACGCTTGTCATATTGCCACGGCCTACCTAGCAACATATGGCAAATCGTCATGGGGACCACATCACACTCCACCGTGTCTTTGTATGGTACAGTTGAGAAAGTTACCGAGACGGTGTGCTTGATCTTCACGGACCCTTGGTCACTTAACCATTGTATATGGTAGGGATGCTTATGTGTATGGAGGGTGAGGTTGAGCTTCTCACACAATTCCGTGCTTGCAAGATTGTGGCAACTCCCTCCATCGATGACAACTTTGGTGGACTTCCCATTGATACCGGCACGAGTTTGGAAGATGTTTGATCTTTGGTCTTCATTCTCATTGATTTGAGTAGTTAAGACCCTTGTGACCACAAGCGATGGACTTGCGTCATGCTCACACACAAGTAGTTCTTGGTCATCTTCCAAATGTTGCCTAGCCAATGCTTCCTTTACCCTTGTATCAAACTCATCTTCACTCAAGTATTCTTCACCACCATTGTCATGGATGAACAAAACTTTCTTGTTTCCACATGCTGCCGACTTGTGTCCTTTGCCTCCACACTTGTAGCATTCACCATTGAATGGTTGATCATCCTTTGTGTATTTTCCACTTGGGGCGGTTTTCCTTGAGGAAGTGTTGGCTTGAAGGGAAGCTTGGTGGTACTTTATGAGCTTCCATTGGTGTTGTTGATGTAGTGGTTGGCGCTTGCTTGTAGGTGAAGTACGTCTTTGGCTTGTTGTACTTGATGTCCTCTTGCACTTGACGTTCGTCTTTTGTTGCTAAGTGCACAAGCTCAACCATGTTGTTGTACTTTTGGAACTCGGTGATGCGCTTGATTTGGTGGTTCAAGCCATTGAGGAAACGTGCCATTGTTTGTTCATCATGCTCTTTAATGTTGGCACAGATCATGTTGAGCTCCATTTGCTTGAAGTACTCATCCACGGTCTTTGTCCCTTGACTAAGCGTTTGAAGCTTGTTGAAGAGGTCACGCGTGTAGTGCGAAGGAACAAAGCGGGATCTCATATGAGACTTCATATCTTGCCAAGTTGTAATTGGAGGTTCTTCTTTTTCTTCACGAGCGAGTTGGACTTGTTCCCACCAAAGGTTGGCATAATCATCAAACTCAAGGTATGCCATGGCCATCATCTTCTCATTGCCATAGTTATGCATACGGAAGATCTTGTCAACCTTGAGTTCCCACGAGAGATATTCTTCGGGTTCATTGGAACCGGTGAACTTGGGCATGGTGAATTTGAGCTTGCAGAAAGTTTCTTCTTCATTGCGGTTCCGATATCGGCGGTGTCACATCCCAAGATTTTCCAAATCTTGTAATGTGAAAAAATAAATGAATAAAATAAAACTTTGTTGATTTTCAGGGTGAGAAGAAACTTTTTGATTCCAATTGGAAACTTTCAAAAAAACCTATTTGGATCAAATAAAATCCTAAAGGGATTTAAAAAGGTAACTAAACAATAAATTTAAAATATTTGGAAATACTATTTTTGATCTTTTAATAAAAAGATTTGGTTTCAAAAGAAAAGGATAGAATTATAAATAAGGATTATTTTATAGAGCCAAAATTAAACCTTGGCCAACATTTTAAAATAAAATGTTTGCTTGATTAAAAGATTAAAGGTTTATTTAAATAAAATAATGAGGATTTATTAATGTCCCAATTTATTAAAGTAAGGACTTTTTCCATTTTAATTAAACACAAAAACTTGTTATTTTATTTTAAATGAGTTTTCCAAGTGTTTTATATTTTCAAATAAAACTTACTGAAATGATTTTGGGATTATTTAGATTTCAAATGGAGTTTTAAATAAATCAAATCCTATTTGATTTATTAACTAAGGACTATTTTATTTAATAAATAAATGGATCCTAAAAAGAATAAAAATTATTATTTTATTTTGGGACTTGGAATTGTGTTGTTAAACAGAACCAAAACTCAATGCAAAGTTTGGAGGAGTTTTTGAATTGATTTGTTTGATTGAATTTCAAAACAGAAAATCAAAATAGAAAAAGATAAAGCAATCAGAAAGAAAAAAATAGAATCAGACAGCAGCCCAACTGGCCAGCCCAACGAGCCCAGTTAGCCCAGTCCCTCTCTCCCCGCAGAAAACGATTCGCACCTACTTACTGACCAACAGAGACACCGACCGGTGGACCCAACTCCCCACTCCTCTCTCTCGCTGACCAACCGACCCCACAGCACTGTTCGTCGTTTCCACCCGCCGCGACTTCTTCTCCCCCAAACCTCGTCGCCGTTTCTGCCAATGTATTGCGCGTTTGATTCCTCATTAACCACGCATTGATTCAGCCCGTGACCGCGTGCACTTAAGCATCCCTCTCCCCTCTCTGATCTCCCCCACTCGCCAGACCCTCTTCGCCCCCAGGCCGTCGTAATTTCGAGCTCGCGCATCACTGCTCCGACGAGCTCGCCGACAAATTCCGACAAACTCGAACCACCCCACCATCCCTGCTTCACAATGTCTTGCTCACCAGATTCTTGCGCACCTGCCCGTGTCATCCGTTCGCCCGCGCTCGCCCCAGAGCCTCGGCTTCGACAACCTCTGAGCACCGCCGCGTCTGCTTCTTTTTCCGGTGACCTCCCCTGGTAAGTATCGACCGCCCCGGAACCTCCTATTGATGCTCACTTCATCAGCAGATCAAACCGCGTCTAACCATGCCCTTATTCTTCCTCGGGGTGATCTACAACATCGCTCCTGACGACCTCCAGAACCGCCTGACGCCGCCATCGTCTCTGGCGAGCAATTCCCTCCACTCCAGTGCGCCCCTCGACGAACCGACCACGCCTTGAGCTTCACCGCAACCCTGCGAGCCTGGTAAGCCTCGCCAACCTCTTCCTCGCTTCCTCTAGCACCAGCTCCACCGTATCCAGACACACGCCGCCGCCTGCCGCCGCCAGCGCCGCCCGTCTATGGCTAGCGCGCTGTGCGTCGTGCGATTAAGATCATGCGGCTGCGATTAGATCACTTAACGCTGAAGGGGTACGCAACCAGTGCCGTGCGATTTAACTTGATCCAACGCCTCATGTTTCTGATCCGGCCGAAGCGGTACCGACGAATAGGAAAGCGCCGCGTGGCCCAGCTTTTGATTTAAAACAGAATTAGAATCAGATTTGTTTGCAAATTTGAAAAATCCATAACTTTAGTTCTACACGTCCAAATTTTGCAAATTTTATATCAATGGAATCAGTGGAACAAACCCTAGCCAACCATGCAATTTGTTTAGTAAAAAATTTCTGTTAAATTGTGTGTTTTTGCAGAAACTTGTGTATGCTTGTTTAGGATATAAAATTTATTTCAAAATGATTTTTGGGTTGAAATCTTTGAAAAAATGGTTTGTTGTGAACCTACTGACCCTAGGAAACAACTCATGGATTTTAAAATGTATTTTGTGAAGTTTAAGATTGAATAATTGAATTAGCTCATATCTAGTCAAATAAAAATATTGATTTTGTTATGGAAATGATTTTTGAGAAAAACCTTTGGAAAATGTTTTGATTCAAATCTACTGACCCAAAACACCAAGTTTTGTGAATTAACAACTTATTTGGTGAACAATATAAAATTGTTGCTCTACTAAAAACATTTTCCACCACATAAAATAATGATTGGATTTAAAAATGGTTTATAGATAAAACCCTTTTGCAAATGACTTTGCCACTTTGGAAAATGACCACTTTGAACCTTACAATGTTTAGAGCCTAGTAGAAACCACCTTTGCAAATAAAACTACCTTTTGCATGCTTGCATGCATGACTTAGTTTCTATTATTTTATGTGTGTTAAATTGTTTGTATATTGGTTGGAATACTAGTTGAACCTATGTTTGCTTGATTGATTTGTAGTGAAGTTAGAAGGGTGTGATATTAGCTAGATCAAGAAGTGAACCAACATTCCCTACCAAAAAGGCAAGTGACACTATCATCCAAAGTCCTACTCTTTTCATTATACTTAGTGGATTTTTGAAACATGCATGAAAAGGATTTCTATACTTTATGCTATGCTAAATCCTAATAGGATACCCTTATACACTCCTTAGTGAAAACAATGTAGTTGTAATATGCTTAGCCCTGCTATATATTTTGAGAAAGGATACATGTTGATATTTTGAAGTATTGAAAAGACTTGTGTTTTATATAATAAAACAAGTACTCAATGAACCACCTGGGTGGACAAGGATACTCAAGTTTTGGACAAGGTGGCAACAAGAGGAACCATGTTTATATGGCAACCTTTTTTTGTTGTGCACCAGATGAAAACCACCCAGGGACTTAGAGATTGAACATGTTTCAGGTTAACTAAATGAGGGAACTTGGAACCCTACATTGGTGCCTGGTAGACAAGCTAGATTGGGAGGACCCTATGGAAAGACTTCGTCACATTCTCAATCTGCCGGTACTCCATGTTGGTGAGTACTTATCCAGCGGCCACTGGTGGCAACAAGATGAGAGTGTGTCATGTGGGTAAAGTGTACAACTTCTGCAGAAGATAAATTCTAAGTACTTAGCCGTGTCCCCGGTTATGGACAATACTGAGCAAACAAGGCCTGAAACTATGGGAAATCTCGACATTCCAATTTCTAAAAGAAAAAATTGAAAGTGACAACAAAAGACTTGAAGCACTCGGGGTGTACCAAGGAGCTCAAAAAGATTTTAACAAAGACTTGAAGCACTTGGGGTGTACCAAGGAGCTCAAAAAGATTTTAACAAAGACTTGAAGCACTTGGGGTGTACCAAGGAGCTCAAAAAGATTTTAACAAAGACTTGAAGCACTTGGGGTGTACCAAGGAGCTCAGAAATATTTTGACAAAAGATCAAAACTGTTTTGAAAAGATAGGATAAATTATTGCTTTCTGCAAATGAGCCTAAAACCCTACTTAGCCAAATATGCATGTAATGGTAGGATCCACTTATTTCTACATAGTAGTGAAACTTGCCAATACAATTCAAATGTATTGACCCTTGTGGCTGTAACTTTAATGTTGCAGGTTGGTTTGGTGTTAGTGAAGTTTATTGATTAGGATTACAAGTCTACAACCAACATGTTTGCCTGTGGCAATTTAAAGATGAAGGGCCCCATGCTTATAGATATTCTGCTGCAATGTAATGTAATAGCCAAATGAGCTATGTAAGATGTAATAAAATTATGTTATTCCTGGTTATAAAATTGTATTATGACCTTTGTTTCTTGATATTACATCTTAACTGTGGATGCTACCTATTGATCCAGGGACTAGCATTGTAAACACAGGGATCTCTACCTTATTAAAGGTTGGGACCTCTACAGATGGTATCAGAGCATTGTGTTGCCTGTAGGATTTGTAAACCTAGGATTGGACAAAAACCCTTAGAAAAATAGGAGTTGTATTTGTTCCAAAACTTATTTACAAACAATCTTGTAAACTCTTTCCTCAACCATTTTGGTGTCAACTCTACATCTCTTCTACTTCAACTTGATGGAAAAACCTACCCCATGGCCAAAGACTTCACCATGTGCAAAGGACTCCATCTACTCTAATGACTTCAACATCTTCTACTCTAATGACTTCAACATCTTCAACTCTAATGACTTCAACATCTTCAACATATTCGCCAAGGATTTCAACCTTGGATTTCACTAAGGACAAGTGAGACAAGAAATCTTGCTCAAGATTTGGAGACTTAGGAAACACAACATAGAAGGAGCCATCATCACCTTTGAAGTTCTATGACCAAGATTTTTCCAAGGAAACCATGATCTCATGCAAGAAGAATCAACCAAGAAGGATGGAAAGATCACAAGTGAACCATATAGATGGACCACCATATTTAGTTAAGTTAAACACACCAACTTATGTGGTGTAACAAAAATATTTTTGGTTGCCTAAGTATATGCTTGAAACTTGTGGTTTGAGTGAAATGTTTGATTGTGATTGCTTGCACATTGTTTGTGTGAATTGTGAAAGTGTGTGATTAGAATTATTCCCTTAGAGATATTTTGCCTATTCTAATCTCAATTCAACCCAAACAGATGACTACTCCAAGAGACTCCAACATCAAGGTTGATGACAACAACACCAACCAAGAGGACAACATGAGAGAACTCATAGCAACCCAAAACCAGTTGAACCAAATGACAGCTCAATTCATAGCCAACACCAGTGGGGAAGATCCAACCCTGCAAAAGTTTTTGGAAAACCAAGCCCAAATGTTGCATAAGGTGACAGATCAAATGCTCAACATGGAAAGCAACTCTTCCAAAGGAGTTTGTGACAACAAGGATGACAAAGATGTTATTCTAGAAGGAACCAAAGCTTGCAATATTTGTGGAGACAAGGATCACACTTCCAAGGAGCATGGAGATCAATGCCCCAACTTTGAAGAGAAACACCCAGTTGGTCAATGTCCCACCTCTCAAGCTACTTGTTACCTATGTGAAGGAAATAAACATGTCCCTATTCAATGCCCCATCTATTCCATAGTTGAACAAAGGAAACAAGGTGGAGTGCAACAAATGATTGCAAACTATCAAGAAGGAGCTAAGTCTACCAAGAAGAATGAGGACAAAGGAAAATCTCCACTTATACCTCCATGCAATACAACCCAATTTAAAGGACCAAAGAAGAGGCATATGAATTATCCAAGGAGCAATAGAAGGTCAAAGAAACCAGTAGACATTCCAACCTATGAGATAACATATGAACAACATGAACTAGATGCACTCCTAGCTTTGGAGAAACCCAAGAAAAAGAAGGACAAAAGCCATGTGCAATGTTATCATTGTAAAGAAATGGGACACTATTCCAGTGAATGTCCAGAGAAACAGAAGTATAAGGAGATTGGCCAAGTATGGTGCAACAACTGCAAAGAGCTAGGCCATTATGCAGCAACTTGTCCACAAGAGACACGTGAAGAACTCAAACTTATCACATGTTACAATTGTGGTAACCAAGGGCATTATGCAAACAACTGTCCAGAAAAGATGAAGCACAAGATAAACAAGCCTATGAAGGATCTCAGTCTTCTCACATGTTCCAAGTGTGGAAACAAAGGACACTATGCAGATGTTTGCCCAGAGAAGCTTCCCCAAGATCCCAAGAAGGCCAATGTGTAATTTAGTTGGAAAATTTTTAAGGGTGGTAGTGCCCTAGATGCTTTGAGCCTACTTGTAACCCTAGCCTTCCCAAATCTCGGGACGAGATTTATTTTAAGGGTGGTAGCCTGTCACATCCCAAGATTTTCCAAATCTTGTAATGTGAAAAAATAAATGAATAAAATAAAACTTTGTTGATTTTCAGGGTGAGAAGAAACTTTTTGATTCCAATTGGAAACTTTCAAAAAAACCTATTTGGATCAAATAAAATCCTAAAGGGATTTAAAAAGGTAAATAAACAATAAATTTAAAATATTTGGAAATACTATTTTTGATCTTTTAATAAAAAGATTTGGTTTCAAAAGAAAAGGATAGAATTATAAATAAGGATTATTTTATAGAGCCAAAATTAAACCTTGGCCAACATTTTGAAATAAAATGTTTGCTTTGATTAAAAGAGTAAAGGTTTATTTAAATTAAATAATGAGGATTTATTAATGTCCCAATTTATTAAAGTAAGGACTTTTTCCATTTTAATTAAACACAAAAACTTGTTATTTTATTTTAAATGAGTTTTCCAAGTGTTTTATATTTTCAAATAAAACTTACTGAAATGATTTTGGGATTATTTAGATTTCAAATGGAGTTTTAAATAAATCAAATCCTATTTGATTTATTAACTAAGGACTATTTTATTTAATAAATAAATGGATCCTAAAAAGAATAAAAATTATTATTTTATTTTGGGACTTGGAATTGTGTTGTTAAACAGAACCAAAACTCAATGCAAAGTTTGGAGGAGTTTTTGAATTGATTTGTTTGATTGAATTTCAAAACAGAAAATCAAAATAGAAAAAGATAAAGCAATCAGAAAGAAAAAAAATAGAATCAGACAGCAGCCCAACTGGCCAGCCCAACGAGCCCAGTTAGACGAGTCCCTCTCTCCCCGCAGAAAACGATTCGCACCTACTTACTGACCCACAGAGACACCGACCGGTGGACCCAACTCCCCACTCCTCTCTCTCGCTGACCAACCGACCCCACAGCACTATTCGTCGTTTCCACCCGCCGCGACTTCTTCTCCCCCAAACCTCGTCGCCGTTTCTGCCGATTGATTGCGCGTTTGATTCCTCATTAACCACGCATTGATTCAGCCCGTGACCGCGTGCACTTAAGCATCCCTCTCCCCTCTCTGATCTCCCCCACTCGCCAGACCCTCTTCGCCCCCAGGCCATCGTAATTTCGAGCTCGCGCATCACTGCTCCGACGAGCTCGCCGACAAATTCCGACAAACTCGAACCACCCCACCATCCCTGCTTCACAATGTCTTGCTCACTAGATTCTTGCGCACCTGCCCGTGTCATCCGTTCGCCCGCGCTCGCCCCAGAGCCTCGGCTTCGACAACCTCTGAGCACCGTCGCGTCTGCTTCTTTTTCCGGTGACCTCCCCTGGTAAGTATCGACCGCCCCGGCACCTCCTATTGATGCTCACTTCATCAGCAGATCAAACCGCGTCTAACCATGCCCTTATTCTTCCTCGGGGTGATCTACAACATCGCTCCTGACGACCTCCAGAACCGCCTGACGCCGCCATCGTCTCCGTCGAGCAATTCCCTCCACTCCAGTGCGCCCCTCGACGAACAGACCACGCCTTGAGCTTCACCGCAACCCTGCGAGCTTGGTAAGCCTCGCCAACCTCTTCCATGCTTCCTCTAGCACCAGCTCCACCGTATCCAGACACACGCCGCCGCCTGCCGCCGCCAGCGCCGCCCGTCTATGGCTAGCGCGCTGTGCGTCGTGCGATTAAGATCATGCGGCTGCGATTAGATCACTTACGCTGAAGGGGTACGCAACCAGTGCCGTGCGATTTAACTTGATCCAACGCCTCACGTTGCTGATCCGGCCGAAGCGGTACCGACGAATAGGAAAGCGCCGCGTAGCCCAGCTTTTGATTTAAAACAGAATTAGAATCAGATTTGTTTGCAAATTTGAAAAATCCATAACTTTAGTTCTACACGTCCAAATTTTGCAAATTTTATATCAATGGAATCAGTGGAACAAACCCTAGCCAACCATGCAATTTTTTTAGTAAAAAGTTTCTGTTAAATTGTGTGTTTTTGCAGAAACTTGTGTATGCTTGTTTAGGATATAAAATTTATTTCAAAATGATTTTTGGGATGAAATCTTTGCAAAAACGGTTTGTTGTGAACCTACTGACCCTAGGAAACAACTCATGGATTTAAAAATGTATTTTGTGAAGTTTAAGATTGAATAATTGAATTAGCTCATATCTAGTCAAATAATAATAATGATTTTGTTATGGAAATGATTTTTGAGAAAAACCTTTGGAAAATGTTTTGAGTCAAACCTACTGACCCAAAACACCAAGTTTTGTGAATTAACAACTTATTTGGTGAACAATATAAAATTGTTGCTTTACTAAAAACATTTTCCACCACATAAAATAATGATTGGATTTAAAAATGGTTTATAGATAAAACCTTTTGCAAATGACTTTGCCACTTTGGAAAATGACCACTTTGAACCTTAAAATGTTTAGAGCCTAGTAGAAACCACCTTAGCAAATAAAACTACCTTTTGCATGCTTGCATGCATGACTTAGTTTCTATTATTTTATGTGTGTTAAATTGTTTGTATATTAGTTGGAATACTAGTTGAACCTATGTTTGCTTGATTGATTTGTAGTGAAGTTAGAAGGGTGTGATATTAGAAAGATCAAGAAGTGAACCAACATTCCCTACCAAAAAGGCAAGTGACACTATCATCCAAAGTCCTACTATTTTCATTATACTTAGTGGATTTTTGAAACATGCATGAAAAGGATTTCTATATTTTATGCTATGCTAAATCCTAATAGGATACCCTTATACACTCCTTAGTGAAAACAATGTAGTTGTAATATGCTTAGCCCTGCTATATATTTTGAGAAAGGATACATGTTGAGATTTTGAAGTATTGAAAAGACTTGTGATTTACATAATAAAACAAGTACTCAATGCACCACCTGGGTGGACAAGGATACTCAAGTTTTGGACAAGGTGGCAACAAGAGGAACCATGTTTATATGGCAATATCTTTTTGTTGTGCACCAGATGAAAACCACCCAGGGACTTAGAGATTGAACATGTTTCTTGTACAGTGGCTTCCGTGTACAGCCACATGCTAAATGGGCACTGGCTTAGTCAATTACATTGTGGAAGACCCATGCATTGGCCTCTTCAGGTTAACTAAATGAGGGAACTTGGAACCCTACATTTGTGCCTGGTAGACAAGCTAGATTGGGAGGACCCTATGGAAAGACTTCATCACATTCTCAATCTGCCGGTACTCCATCTTGGTGAGTACTTATCCAGCGGCCACTGGTGGCAACAAGATGAGAGTGTGTCATGTGGGTAAAGTGTACAACTTCTGCAGAAGATAAAATTCTAAGTACTTAGCCGTGTCCCCGGTTATGGACAATACTGAGCAACAAGGCCTGAAGCTATGGGAAATCTCGACATTCCAATTACTAAAAGAAAAACTTGAAAGTGACAACAAAAGACTTGAAGCACTTGGGGTGTACCAAGGAGCTCAAAAAGATTTTAACAATGACTTGAAGCACTTGGGGTGTACCAAGGAGCTCAAAAAGATTTTAACAAAGACTTGAAGCACTTGGGGTGTACCAAGGAGCTCAAAAAGATTTTAACAAAGACTTGAAGCACTTGGGGTGTACCAAGGAGCTCAGAAAGATTTTGACAAAAGATCAAAACTGTTTTGAAAAGATAGGACAAATTATTGCTTTCTGCAAATGAGCCTAAAACCCTACTTAGCCAAATATGCATGTAATGGTAGGATCCACTTATTTCTACATAGTAGTGAAACTTGCCAATACAATTCAAATGTATTGACCCTTGTGGCTATAACTTTAATGTTGCAGGTTGGTTTGGTGTTAGTGAAGTTTATTGATTAGGATTACAAGTCTACAACCAACATGTTTGCCTGTGGCACTTTGAAGATGAAGGACCCCATGCTTATAGATATTCTGCTGCAATGTAATGTAATAGCCAAATGAGCTATGTAAGATGTAATAAAATTATGTTATTCCTGGTTATAAAATTGTATTATGACCTTTGTTTCTTGATATTACATCTTAACTGTGGATGCTAGCTATTGATCCAGGGACTAGCATTATAAACACAGGGATCTCTACCTTATTAAAGGTTGGGACCTCTACAGGCAGTTGCCATGATTTTGGTGTCCATCTTCATCATCTGAGCTCTCATGTCTGGCTTGGTGATGGTTGCATTGCCCTTGCGGTTGTTGTGGTGCCGCGTTTGGTGGTGGAACTTGATTTTGACGACGAGCTTGGGGAGCTTGCTCGTGTTGTTTTCGCGGTTGAGGACGAGGTGGAGGCGCTTGGTCCTCACAACGAGCTTGGGGAGCTTGCTCTTGGTCATGGCGTTGTTGATGATGATGAGCATTGTCTTGTGCCATGTGGCGAGGAGGACGATGAGCCGCATGTACAATGGCCTGCTCCCTCTCTTCATGATGTGGAGGAGGCTCGTCATGGTTCTCATGTTGTCAACGTTGACGTTCATGTCGATGATGACGCCTTGGTGGGTCTTAGAGTGCTTCACGTCGATGGCGGCCTTGTTCGTCCAATTCGGAGGCTTCACTTTTTGTTGAAGGGATGTGTCGTTGACAATGGGCTTGGGGGTCCACGTGAGGTTGCTCTTGTTGAATCACGAGTGCCCTTGGTTATGGACGGTCCGCTTCATGTCTTGGAGGTCTTGCGGATAGGTCACCGTCATAGCTTGATGTTGCGGCGTGTCGCGGAGATGGTACCGCTTGAGAAGAGCTCATGGAGTGAAGGATGGGTCCATCTTGGTGCCTTGGAGCGTGATGGCGTGACGAACTTGATTCACTTGAGGAGTGCCGTTACGAGCTTGAGTCGCGAGATCACGGTCTTGCGAGCCCATCAATGAGGCGTTGAAGCTTTTCATCCATTGCTGCGAGAGCACGACCAAGAGCTTCATTTCGATGGTCGAGGTTATGTTGCATAGCATGCATTTGTCCTCGGACCTCTTCGAAGCGGTTTTCGATGTTCTTGAATTCCACCAGGGTTTCACTAAATTGTTCATCTTGGCGCCGCTCAAGGGCTTCACAACGGTAGTTGAATTCTCCTCGGACCTTCCAATGATCCCATCTTGTCATGTATTGTGTTTCTTCCTCTTGAGGTTGCGTTGGTTGGGATGACTCGCCATTCCTATCCATGATGCAAAGCCGACAAGAGTTGTATATGGAGAAGAAAACGTGGGAAGTTAGCCTTTTACCTCACCTTGGAGATGGTATCAAACCAATTGCCACAAAAGAGAGCTAAGATCTTGCAAAGTGAAACCGCAAAGAAACTCACACACAAATAAACTACAACTCTCAAAAGCTTTTGGTGGAAGGCTAGGATTGTGGAAAACCAAACGAAACGATCCAAGCCAAAGGTTATTGTTCTAGGTGGTAAAGACCCAAAGATGAAGCAAAAAGGACACGATCTACAAAAACACGAGGAAACACACACATGGAGATGAAAGGGGTTAACACGACTATGAAAGTGAGCACCAAAATGTCCTAGTGTAGACTAAGCTCGGTGTCGTGCCAACGCAAGGTGAGACCGCAACTCGTTTGCCAAAAGAGGGTTAAGCAACGGATTTGTGCACTTGCCTTGGCGCGCTTTTTCCTCTCTCTTTGCTTACAAGCTTGATACTCTCTTTTGTATTGGGAGACTTTATCTTTCTAAAAAAAAATTATTCTTTTTCACCCTTTCTATACTACTATGTTAACTTTTCTATCTTCCCTCACACTCTCACTTTCAATGGCAAGTGCACAATGCTTAGACAAACACAAAAAGAGTTTCTCTCATAGGATAGATACACACAAAGGAAGATATGGGGTTGTCAAAGTGGCGCAAGTTATACCTTTGGTATTGTAGACGACTTGCAACCGGTGTTGGGCAAGATGTCACGGTGTCAAGGAGCGTGTGGTTTATTGACTTGCGGAAGCTTGTTGTTAGTTTTGGGCGACACGCACACAAAACACGAACAAACAAATTAAAACTGGCAAAATTTGTGATCTGCAAAATTTTCGGCGTAGGAACCGGCGGAGCCAGGTTAGCTGCCGGAATTTACGGGCATCTGTCTGGTCATGCCAGAGCTGTTGCCGAAAATTCCGGTTGCAGAGCCGGTTCGCCGTATCTGGTGCTAAAACATGTTCGTGACGAACTCCTGAGAGTCAAACTGAGAAATCCGTCAAAATTTTGACAAATTTGGGCTAGGGAAAGGTTAAGGGATGTAGATCAAGACCCAAAGCAACAGATCCATGGACCAAAAACACGAAAAACTCACCAAATACAGAGATCAATACGAAGGCAATTTGGGGCTCTTTTTGGGGAATTTTCGATTTTATGGTGGATAGAAGAAAAAATTGAGGGGGAATTCATGATCAACCTGGCTCTTGATACCAATATGTTAGGGGTGATCCCTTAGGGAGGACCGATCTTTCACGAATCCCAAGGAAATCAAGGAGGGAGTGAGGGGATGAGGAGGGAGGCAAAATCCATGAACTCACACGCGAAGAACTCGATGAACTCACACACGCGAAAACACGATACAAGCCGATAGCTCACGCCGGGGGCAACCTGTCCAATACAATCTCTAGGATCGGCGTTGGGCAAGACACTCTCCCACGGCCAACAACGGGGGTGAGAGGCTTGATGAGATCTTGACTACTTGGAGACGAACACCTAACTCCAAGGACTTGTACAACTTGAACGCACGAGGAAAAATCCAAGAGGAGGTGGGGGATAATTGGTGCTCCTTGTCAAGGAGCATGAGACTAGTAATTGATAGATCCTCTAGGGGTGTCTTCAATTACAATTATCCAAGTCTAGGGTTTACAATAGAGGGTGGGGGCTATTTATAGGCCAGCCACATAAACAGGTGTAGTTTGGATATGAAACGGTAAAGTCTAGGCGAAATAAGGGGTTACACGGGTCAAGCCCGAAAGTTGACTTGTCTCTGGGGATTTCCGGCGAGAGGCCCGGCGGCGCCGGAGTGGTAGCCGAAAATTCCAGTGGTCGCCGACATTTCCGGTTGCGAACCGGAAAGGCTTACAAAACATGTGTTCGGTCGTCGCCGGAAGTTTCCGTTCATTGTCGGGATTGTCGGCGAGGGGGTCGGTCGACCGGGCCTGTTGCCGGAAGTTCCGGCCAGGGAACCGGTTCGCCGAGCTTGGCGCCGGTTTGCTCTGGCGTATCTCCTCGGGCTGCCTTTGGTCCCTCCCTTGACGATGCTTCATTGGGTTCATAGCTGAGAATGCACAAAGTTTGGGAATGAAGTAGCAGGCCATCCAAGGGTGTATCTAAGTCACACGAGGAAAGGAGCGAGTTAACCTTAGCTTGTAGGAGCTTGGCTCGAGCGCGGGTCATCGGTCCACTTGGGGGACTAGTTGGCGGGAAGTAGGCGCATCCGTAGGACGGCCTGTATCAAGTCGAGTCTGGCAAACTCCCAACAACGGATGTCCCTTCCCTCTCCCTTACCGAGAAGGTGTTTCACAACACCAATCTCGGATTTCAAAAGTTGCACCTGGAACACATTGTAAGTTTCCGATTCTTATTTGAATTTATTATCATATCCTCTATCCCCCAAGCATAAAGCCGGATAAACATCGTTGGGTCCGAGTTGATGCTTTTTGGTTGCAAAAAAACGATGTAGTGTAGCCCCCAAGGCTCGTGCTATAATTTTACTTAGTTAAATTTGTAGCTCGAATCTTAGTAGCCGTCTGACGGTATTTCGTCTCTAAACTTACAGAAAATTGCCTCTTCCAACTAGGAATTGCTCAAGAACATTTGCAATTAACGTAAATAGATAAAAGCCTTGCGTCTTGAGAATTCGAAGTTGAAAATTGAGAAAGATGAAGCAGATGGTAAACTTTTCCATCTTCCTCTTTCTCAGTTAACTTTTTTCATAGTCAAACTTTGTTTGTCCGACTGATATTTTTCCTTTGCAGAATTGATGTGCCAGTCCAGCAAGATGGTGGAGCAATCCGAGAACTTCAAGGTCTTAGAAATGGAGAATGCTGAGCTCTGGGACAAGCTTGAAAAACTAACTTTAGAATTGGATAAATCCGTAGCTGTTGTCCTCGAGTCAAGCAACCATGAGACCGTGAGGCTCGAGAAGCTAATAGCCCTCCGAGATAAAGAACTAGCTGATCTCAAGAAGGACTTCAATATTCAGAGGGATCTTGCCCAGGCCACAGCCAGTGAACTGAACAGCCTCCGCAAGGAGCATGCTCAGTGGAATCACTCTGTGCTAGGTAAGATTTCCAACTTTTTCTTTTTGTTGATTTTTCGACTTCCTTTTAAGTCAAATTTTGAATTTTTGGTTCTTTCCCAGCCCCCCTGAATCTTTTCGACTCCCCTACCTCCGAACTTCGCCTTGAGCACATCAAGCTCGTCGGAGATATCTTGTACGACTTTCGCCAAACTCTTGAAGAGGCTGGCGAGTCCGTCAAGCTTTCCGACTTGCATACAATGTTAGTGCACGAGGTGAAGGAAAAGGTCAAGGAGATTCCAAAGCTTATCGAGGACAGGAAGATCTCCTATTCTCGGACTGCTGCTTAGACTGCTCTTACCATGGTGATGAGCCACCACAGCAAGATGGAAATCTGGCATGTCACCAAGGGTATTGCCGAGGAGGATGATGAGGGTAACCCACAAGACATCAAGGCCATCCAAGAGTCTTGTGCAGGTTATGCTTGTGTGGCGGAGATGACCAATTATACGACTCCGTTCTTCGGATCCGTCTCCATGCCTCCCTCGCCCCAAAATCCAGAAGGCAGCATTGCAGCTTCCGAGTCTGAGATCGAGGGCGACAATACTGTCGACTCCAGTGCTCCACCTTCTTCATCACCTCTGCCTAACTCTGCAGCATAAACAGTTTTTATGCATTATGCTGAACTTCTAGCAATGTAATGATTGAAACAATGTTTTATTTGTGTTGTTCTTGTAAAAACTAATGTTTTTACTATCGTAGCACTTATGCTTATTAATTTCTTATGCTTGTGCTTGAAAATTTCTGAAGAACTTTGTGTTTTATGCTTATACTTATCATTTTATCTGGCTCTCTGCCTCGTCCCTTTCATGGGTCGGCCAACATTTAGCACGGAAACTTTGCCGAGCAATGGAGGGCAATTGTTAAACCAGTTTAAACTCGGAAACAAAGATGGCTTCCAGTACCAACAACTCATTACTGGAAAATGTCCGCGTCTAAGCAATCAGATAAAAAAATCAAAGTATAGATCATAAATTAAATTTTGTACCCTAAGGTAACACTTTTTAGATATTCAAAAATCGTAAATAGAACAAACATGAGCATAAAGTACTTTCAAGCATTCTGGGATTTTTGAAAAATTGACATGCTCTTTTGGAAATAAGATGGCAAGAACTTCTCAAAGATAACATATGAGGAAACCAATACTTTATTTCACTTTGAACATGTACATATATGATTACAAGGAAATATAACTAAGAATAGAAGGGACGTAGTTGTGCAATATTCCATGGACGGTCTATTTCATCTGGGTCTGTGCTGCCACCAGCTCTCTTTCTCTTCCGAGTATCAGGTCTTTCCTTGACTGGTCTCATATCGGTTAAATAATATGATCCATTATGCATAACTCTGCTAATCATAAAAGGTCCTTCCCACATCAGGGAAAGTTTGTGCTTTCTCTTTTGCACAAGTCGAAGAACCAGATCGCCTTTTCTGAAAGAACGGTTTTGCACTCTTTGACTATGATAGTTGCGCAACTTCTGCTGATAGGCTGTAGATCTCTACTCAGCAATGACGCATACTTCTTCGATTATATCGAGATCATCTTGTCGAGAAACTTCTGCATCTTCTTTGATATACGCTTTGACTCATGGAGACTGATGAATTAGATCACTTGGAAGAACTGCTTCTGCACCATAGACCAAGAAGTGATGCTGGTTGATTTGTTAGGAGTTGTACGTAAACTCCATATTACAGATGGTAATTCTTCCGCCCAAGCCCCCACGGCCCGTCGAAGTGATACCTCGAGGCAAGGTCGGATTCCTTGTAAAATAAGGCCATTAGTTTTTTCAACTTGTCCATTAGCTTGTGGATGTGCGACTGATGCAATATCGATCCGAGGTTATCCCTTGTTCTTCGCAGAATTCGGCAAGTTCACCCATGGAAAATTTGCTCCCATTGTGAGTAATTATACTGTGGGGATATCCGAATTAGATGATTACGTCTTCGATGAACTTTCTGGATGTGGCTCCATCGGAACTTGTTACGGGTTTATCCTTAATCCACTTTGTAAATTTATCCACCATCACTAGTAGGTGGGCAAATCCACATTTTGCTGTGCGAAACATCCCTACCATATCAAGCCCCTAGACCGCGAACGACCATGTAATAGGGATTGTTCGCAGCTGTTCAGCCGGAACATGTGTCTGATGAGCGTACTTTTGGCAGCCTCTGCATGTTTTGACCAGTTTATCGGCATCTGCCATAGTTGTAAGGCAAAATAATCCGTGTCGAAAAGCTTTTGCCATTAAGGATCTGGCTGCAGCGTGATGACCACACTCGCCTTCGTGGATTTCTCTTAAGATTTCCACTCCTTCTTCTGAAGAAATACATCGCTGAAACACGCCAGAAACACTCCGTTTATAGAGCTCACCATTTATTGTAGTGTAATCTTTTGCTCGTCGGACAATCTGTCGGCTCAAGACTTTGTATTCGGGTAATTTTCTATTTATCAGGAAATCCAGATAGGGTTTTGTCCAGCTCGGAATTACATCCATAACTGCTATTAAAAGTGAGTCGGATTTCGTCGGATAGTCCTCATCAACTCCAACTATGGAGGGGACCCTTAAATGTTCTAAGAAAGCGCCATCCGGTACTTGTTTCCGCGCAGAGCATATCCTTGATAGAGCGTCTGCTTCCTCATTTTCTGCTCGAGGGATGTGTTGAACCTCAAAACCCTCAAACGATTTAGATAATTCATCCACAACAGTCTTGTATGTTGCCATGTGTTTGTTTGCATTGCAGATATCGGATACTTGCTGAGCAACTAAATCTGAGTCTCCGTAACACATGAGTCTTGATATGACAATGTTTTTGGCCATGCGTATTTCATGCAGCAGTGCTTCATACTCGGCAATGTTGTTGGTTGTCGTGAAGTGTATTTGCAACACATAGAACATCTTATCTCCTTAGGGTGATTTGAGCACCACGCCAGCCCCCGAGCCTCCTCGTGCTTTTGATCCGTCAAAGTGAAGGGTCCAAAATTCTGAGTCTAGAGCACTTGTGTTTTCTGCCGTCTCTGTCCAATCAACAACAAAGTCGGCCAGTATTTGGGACTTGATTGATGTACGTGGTTTGTATTCAATGTTGAAAGCTGCAAGCTCTATTCCCCACTTTGCGACACGTCCTATGACATTGCGGTTATTGATTATATCCCTCAGGGGAGCGGTGCTCACCACTGTGATCTTGTGCTCTTGAAAATAATGGCGTAACTTTCTGGATGCGAAGAACAATCCATAGGCTTGCTTTTGATGATGTGGGTACCGTTTTTTTGATTCTGTCAGGACCTCACTCAGATAATAAGTTGGCCGCTTCACCTTATGCTCGTGGCCTTCTTCCTCGCGCTCGACTACTGTTACCACGCTTATGACCTTATTGGTCGCTGCAATGTAGAGTAACATAAGTTCCTGAGGTTCTGGCGCTGCGAGAACTGGTGGGTTTGAAAGTAGATCTTTCAAACTTTTTAGGGCAGTTTCGGCTTCCTGGGTCCAGACAAATTTATCGGTTTTCTTCAAGATTTTGTACAAAGGTGCGGCTCTTTCGCCGAGCCGGCTGATGAACCGACTCACTGCCGCAATGCAACCAGTGAGACACTACACATCATTCAGGCGAGTTGGCCTGGTAATATTTAGTATAGCCTTGATTTTGTCCCGTTTCACCTCTATGCCTCACTCAGAGACGATGAAACCTTACAATTTTCTGACTGGAATTTCAAAGAAACACTTCTTCGGATTTAGCATCATATTGAATTTTCGTATACTAACAAAAGTTTCATCCAAGTCGGAAATTAAAGTTTCCTTCTTTTTGGACATAACTGCTATGTCGTCTATATATACGTGGACGTTGTGTCCGATTTGGTCATTGAGACAACGTTGCATAGTACGTTCATATGTTGCTCCTGCGTTCTTTAAGCCAAAAGGCATAGTTCTATAGCAGAAGGTTCCAAAAGGAGTGACGAAATACGTCTTTATTTGATCCGACTTTTTCATCGGTATTTGGTGATATCCAGAATATGCGTCGAGAAAACAGAGTAGTTCCGACCCTGCCATTGAGTCGATAACTTGTCGATTCGTGGTAAAGGAAACGAATCTTTTGGACATGCCTTGTTCAAAGCGGTATAATCAACACACATCCTTAAATCAATGGTGTCCTTTTTAGGTACGAGTACAGGATTTGCCACCCAATCTGTATGGATGACCTCTGTTATAAAATCTGCTAATTGTAGTCGGGCTAGTTCCTTAGCTATTGCTTTGTGCTTTTCATCACCAAACCTTCGTAAGGACTGTTTGACAGGTTTAGCATCAGGGTACACATTAAGAGAGTGCTCGGCAAGTTCCCTAGGTACTCCGGTCATGTTAGATGGCTTCCATGCGAAGATATCACTATTAGCTTTGAGGAACTCGACGAGCCTACTTTCCTATGCGTGGCCTAAGCCTACCCCTATGTTCGTCGTATTGGAGGGATCATCTTCCTTCAGCGACGTTCTCTTCGTCTCTTCTGAAGCCTTGAACTACAAACTTGGCTTTAGCTCCTCGTTCTTCGTAGCGGTCATCTCGGACAGATTGATGGTCTTCTTGATCTCCTGGTACTCCTGGGCATGCAGCATGGCTTCGGCGAAGGCATCAGATCCTTTGTCGCACTCTCGCGCCTTCCTCGGATTTCCCCGTACGTTGATTATGCCCTTTGGACCTGGAAGTTTAATCATGTTGTAGACGTAACAGGGACGAGCCATGAACGCCCAGTAAGCCAGACGTCCGAAGATGGCGTGGTAAGCAATTTTCAACGGTACCACCTCAAAAGAGAGTGTCTCGGTCCGATAATTGTCTCGAGTTCCGAATGTCACGTCTAGAGTGATCTCACCCAGAGAATCCGCCTGTCTCCCTGGTACAATGCCATGGAAAGTTACACTGCTATAACTCAACTGGCTCTCGTGTAGTTTCATGCGATGGCGTGTCTCGATGTAGAGGATGTTAATGCTGCTTCCAGCGTCCATGAGTGTTTTAGATAACTCATAGCCATCAATAAGAGGATTGACGACCAGAGGGTACTTCCCCGACGATGTGTTTTCCTCGGGTGATTTGAGCGATCAAAGGTGATGGTTACCTCCGACCAGTCCAAAAACTATGGAACAGTCGGAACCATGGCATTCAGCTCACGGACTTCTTGTCTTTAGCAGGTTGGCATCCAAGGAAGCAGACGTATGCACCTTTCTTAGTCGGAAAAGTCTTCTTTCCATCCAACTTGGGCTCTGCAGCGATTTCCACTACTTTCATGTCAGAATCTTCCTTGGGATCCTTTCCTTTATCGGAATTTTTATTTCCTTTTTGTCGCTTGGCCCTGTAGCCAATGAATTCGTCTTTCTTGATGTCGTCATTGAAACGGCAATCGATATTTGTGTGGGTAGATCCTTCGTTACTATCCAAGTGGTGGACACAGGGATTATTGGCAATGTCGGCCCAGGTATAGGTTCTTCCGGGTTGCTGATCTCCTCTGCCCTGGATTCGGGATTTTCCACAGCCTCTACCCCGGCCGCCTTCGTGCCCTCCTCGTCCTCTAGAACTGAAACTTGCGTTAACAGCTGCGTTTTCCGGAGCTGGCTTTTTGTCCAAGGTGTTCTTGCGCTTTTGAGCTTGTTTTCGCTGTTTGGCCGCATTGGGATTGGCCAGAATATTTAGCAGCCCTTCTGAATCATCATCGGCATCAGCATATTTGCTTGTTGTTTCTATCATTTCTCCCAAATCTGTGACATGGTCACGTGTCAACACCCGGATTTTTCAATCCTAGATGCCTGTTATGCCATACCTCGCAATCCCAGGATTACCATTTTTGCGAGACACAACAGAATTGGATACCATAGTACATCATCCATTACAAACGATACATAAGTTCTTACACAAATAGGGATCTCATGATCCAGTTCTTAATACAACATCAAGCACCGGAATACGTAATAATAACGGTAGCGTAGGAGAAGCTCCATCTTCGGGGTCACAGGCAATGCTGACGATGGGAGATGATCCTAGTTGTCGTAACCTTTCTGGGGTCCATCTTCCAGGTACTCCTCTTCATAGTCTGGCCATGGGAATAGCCAGGGACAAAGCCATGAGTACTCTTTAAGTACTCACAAACTAATACTAATAGGTAAAGGGGGGTTTTGGATAATAGGACACTAGGCTCTAGGGTTGTTTTTGCAAAAGCCAGATTTATCTCTACTGAGTTCTAAAGCTAGTCACAATTTTATAATTCCTAGCCGGGAACTTGTATTTCATATCACAACTCTGTTGTGGTCAAGTCAAAATCTTAGTTCATTTCAAAGGTCATTTTGAAAAGTCTGACGGGGGAACAGTATGGCCACTCCAACTGTCCATAACCGCGGACGCGGCTATTCGAATAGTTTGACACTCTGCAGAGATTGTACACTTTCACCACAATATTCGATACATCTGTCAGGAACAAATCCTGAATTCACCATACTCAGTATGCGGATAATCAATCCTAACCTTTCGATTACACGCCCTAGTATAAGCACCTCTCCTGTGAGTTTGGCCTCCCAACCATGACCAACTGTCATCTTGGGTACTGCATAGGTGGACAATCTTCACAAGGTAGCCTCAGCTCAAACCTTGGCCATGAGGGAACTAATACTAAGGAATATAAGTTTCCAGTCAAGCCCTACCCAATATTCGGGTATTGTGGTTGTACGATAAAATTGGAATGGTATCGCATCCAGACAACCATCAGTTTTATAAAGGGCTAAGGCTCATGCCTCAACATTTTTATCACTAAAGTTCTCAAGTGTTTGGAAACTCATGTCCAAAACATTTCAATAGAATGATCCATCATTCCAAGGTTTTCATAACCATTTTTCCACCAAGTATTCCCATCTAGAGTTGATCAAGTTTTATGCTTAGCACTAGCATCTACAGGTGGGGGTAGTAATTATGAGGGGTGGTAACTAGTGGAGTTTCAACTAAGTACAACCTCATGTCTTAGGCTGATGTCAAGGTTTCTAACTTAGGCCAAGTTTTATGCTCTTTATGCAACCTTCAGCATCTTTCCAAAATCTACTAGTCACTTAAATAAACTCTAAGTAAGTTTTGATAAAGAAATAAGGTAAGAAGCTTGCAAGTAAAACTAGGATTGGTTTATCAAGTGGGGGTGATCACTTATGCTTAAGGCATATAGTAGGTGTAGTAACAAGTATGGGCTTGCATAGGTAAAGTATCTTGCAAGTGTTAGCTTGCACATTCACTAGTAGTCTTAGACTTGCATAGTTACTAGCTTGCTAAAGTAGAGTGTCTTGCAAGTTTTAGCTTGCCTTGTGCAGAGCAGTGGTTGAAGTTCTCCTCGGCTTCTTCTTCGTAGTATCCTCCTTCCTCCTCGTATCCTTGGTCGGTACTAGCGTCTATAAATAAATACGAGGTACACAATCACCAAACAATACTTAACTACTTGCAATCATCACAGACAAGGGTCCTATGGATGATCTAGCATCATCTCTAACATTACAAGGTTAAGGCTTGATTTACTTCCTTTGATTTTTAGAAAAGTAATTTCTACTCATTGAAAAACTACTTAAGATTTAATATTCTCCAAACCCAACATGGGATCATGTTCACACATGTCATCACCACATATTGTAGTCCATGGGAATGTGATTTAAAGTGGTGTCACAATTTAACAAGGTTTTACCCTTTTATTTTAATTACTTAAAGTGGCTAGAAATGCTTATGTAGCATTCTTTTATTCCTTGAACATTATTTCTGCAAGTAAACCTATATATTTTTATATATTCTGAAAGGTATGTTTAAATGTGATTTTTGAGAGTTGGAATCAACTCAAAAGCTATTATGGTTTAAATTTGAAAAATGTTTGAATGCAGAAAAGCTTCTGCCTTGTTATTTTTACCAAGGGTGATCTATAGATCCAAATGACTTGAATCCAACGGTCTTGGATTCAGCATTCACAGACCTTTCCAAAAAAATTGGTTTCATCCAATTTGGTGCAATGAATCGATCTGGGTTGATTTTTGAAGTTGGGTACAGAAGTGTGTTTGAATTGAAATAGAAAAAGGTTTAATTTGAATAACTAGGCTGCGCGGGAAAAGTTAACGGGCCGGCCTGCTAAACGCAGTGCTCCTGTGGGCTGCTTAAGTGGGTGTCCCCACTCGTCAGTGACACGGGGCTGGGCGAAGCGGTATGGGACGACGTGGATTGTTCGATCTAGTTCTAATCTAACGGCTGGGAGTCATCGTCGACGCGAGACAACTCCGGCGAGAACGAAACCTAGCGCGGCCAGTGAGGGTTGCTGGGGGCTCACCGGGGTACTGGCGAGGGTCGGCGAGGCGGGCGAACGGCGAAGTCGACGACAGCGAACTCAGGGGTGGTCGCGGCAGCTCTTGGGATGGCTCCAATCGCTGGCTCCCTTCTTCTCCGGCAGCGGCAGGCTCCAGTGAAATTCCGGCGAGGTGGTGCTCACCTTGCTCTGAGAATGGTGTGGCACGATCAGTGAGGAGAGGGGAGTGAGATGGTGTGAAGAAATCGGGCTGGGGTGGTCTCTATTTATAGTCGAGCGAGGGGACCGTCGGGGCGCACGGTGAGCTCGTCGGGAGCGATGTTACAGGCGGCTAAAGGCATGGGCAAGGGTAGGGGACGGTGCAGTGTCTCCTGGCGATGCTCAACGACATGGTATCGAGGCATGGGGCAGTGTGGTTTGGTCTGGAACAGGTGGTGCTCTGCGCGGCAGAGGCGGCATATTCGACGGCGGGCGGTGGCTATACGTCACGGGGCGGCAAACGGGGATGTCTGGCGGCCTCCTGGGTCGGTGGGGATTGTGTATGCACGCGGCGAGGGCGGCGCGCGGTCTGTGGGTGATGGTCGAGGGTGGCGCTCTGGCGCACGCTCGACATGGTCTGGGCGCGGCTTGTGCGCGTGGTCCAGGGCTTGGCAACGCTCGCGGCTGGTACAGTGAGTGGCGGTGGATGGTGGGCTGCCTCCCAGACATGCTGGCTAGGCTTGTTGCTGCTCCTAGCTTGCTGTCGACTATGGGGTGGCAAGAGGGTGCTCGGCTATTCACCATTGATGACAATGGGAAGCTCACAGTGGTGCTAGTGCCTGGCTAATCTTCCTAGATGATCTACTGAGTTGTGTGTGAGCTAAATGGGGAACCAGTTAGGCAAGAATCACTGCTCACAATAGTGTTTGATGTTTGTTTGATTTGTGTCTGCAACCTGTTTGATGAAATGGCCGCATGAAATCAAGTTTTGAATTTTGAATTGATTTTTGGTGGGTTTGCTAGATTGGTGCTGGTGAGTCTGCAGATGCTTGGGTTTTGAAAATTGAGCTTGTTTGAATAGTTTTTGAAAAAGTGGGATATTCCCATATGATAAAGATTCAATTTTGAATTGTCAGTTAAACTATGCATTTGAAAGTTTTTGGATGATCACAAAGTGGGCCTTGATACTTTGTTATGAGTACATTCAAGGGGTGCAAAGATCCAGAAAAGTTTCTCTTAGGTTCTGAAAGTTTGAGACAGCCAAAGTAGGCATGTGAGTTCAATTGGTCAAAGTGACCATTCATTTCATATATGTGTTTTGATTTACTTGTCTTTAGGAAAAGTGTGGGAAATGTTTTAGATTATGTTTATTTCACCTAAGAAACATTTTACAAGCAATGGAACAAACAAACAAGGTGGTTTTAAAGGATTTCAAAATCCATGCATACACATATGCATGCATTCATGATTTCCTTTAGAAAGTTTTTGTTAACCCTAATTTTGATGATTAGATTTTCATGATCCAAGTTTAGTATTTTTGGGATGTTACATCACGCTTTAGTCTGTGACGCAAGAGTCCGACTGGAAGTCCTGCAATAAAAGCTTCTATTGCAGTTTGCTCGTTTACTCCTTTGCAGGAGTTCTTCGTGTCGATCCATCGTCTGAGGTAATCTCGGCAGGTTTCTCCGGGTCTTTGTGTGCAACGCTGCAAGTCTCCTACTGTGCAGGGCCTCCTGTATGTTCCATCGAAGTTTGAAAAGAACGCACTTTGCATATCATACCAGTTGTGAATTGAATTCTCTAGCAGTTCATTGAGCCATGCTCGAGCCGTCTTCCTCAGCATGAGTGGGAGATATCGGACTATAACCAGGCTGTTTCCTCCTTTGGCGATGCAGCAGGCCTGGAAGAAATCCTGGAGCTAGGTATCTGGCCAAGCTGCGTCGTCATAGGGCTGAATGTGTTTGGCAATTCCAAAGTCAACCGGAAATTTGGTCTGACGTATGCATGGTCCGAAACACTTGGGTCCCACATACACGTCTTCTTCCTCGTACCACTGCGCTTCTATGTTTGATTCAATACGATGGTGAGCGTCATTTGGCAAGAGATATCTGTGCCTTGGAGGCTCACGGCTCCTGCGTAATGGAGTCGTATTTCTGCTTCTCCTTTCACCATTGTTGCCTCCACCCCTGCGGCTTCCATGGCTATGTCGGGATCCTTCATGGTCGCTGCTAGGAGGCGATGGTGGCCCTGGTGGATTATTTCCGGCTAGATTATGCGATGGTGGCGGTGGAGCCTCATTATGTCGACTCTGATGCCTGCTTCTTCGGGCATCGTCCCTACTTGACTCAGGACGATCCGGATCATCTCTTCGTCCGGCATTGCAATCCGGATGGCTCGGTGGTGGCATCCTTAGCTGATCTTGCTCCTCTCGCTGGTGGCATGTTTCCGGGTCTTCTCTATAGCGGTTGTTTTGTCGATGATGGTTCTGATGAGGAACCATTGTCCTGATGGCGTCTTCGGACGTAGCCGGAATAAGTCTTGCCCAGTCACATGCCGGTCGGCGGGAGTGGCCATTTGAGCCGGTTCTTGAATTCTCTTCTTCTCCACGGGGACGATAACATTGATCTGTATCCCTGCGAAGCCTTACGTCAGTGCTTTGGTCAACACCAGTGTGGAAAAACTCGGAATTTGAGGCCAGTTTGCCACTAAATGATGCGGCCGTTTTCTGCTGTTTTAATCCTTTTTCCAGCAACACGACGCACTACTGGACCTGCTGTGGAGACGGATTGTTGGGGAGGATAGCTCGAGCTGCAGCAGCGTTTGCCAACGGCGTGCTGTAGACTCAGATATTCTCTCCATCCTTTCCATCCAATAGATCTTTGTGGATATCCGGGATCTTGTTAGCAAGAAACGGACCTCCCTTGGTTTGTTTGGATGTCGCTTGAAATCTAACTGATATTTTGCAGGATCACTGTCTAACTGCTGTCTCATCTCGACGATGCGTGCGGCCTCTTCGAGCAGAAATAGACGGTGCTTTTCCAGGTCGTCGGCCCTTTTCTCCAGTGCCTCCAGTGTAAGATCTGAAGCCGTTGGGATTGGAATCATGAGAGCATCTCCATAAATTTCATGTGCACCCTTGGTGACAACGTGTCCATTCACTGGAGGGTCGATCGGGGTGGTATTAATTGGATCTCCGTCCTGATTCTCCATCTCGATCTCTTCATCAACTTTTTCTTCGTTGGTTTCCTCGATGTCCGGCTCTGCCGGTGTCATATTTTTGTTCTTCTTCTTCTTCTTTGACCGCCCAGTAGCCTTAACGTGCGTACCAGTGGCAAAGACAGTTTTGGTCTGGTACTGGGGGATAAACTTCCATCGGTACTTTCCATCATGGTTGGCTTGTGGACCTCGGAGGAATCTCCAGTATCCATATCATCCTGCAAGGTGTAGCTTTCATCCATGCTATCATATGGACTAGGAGGATTTTCGGCTCACCTTGCATTTGCTTGGAGACATGATCTTGTTCATACTCCTCCATATCTTTTTCGAAGTCTCGAAGTTCATGTGACGTTATTGACTCCTGGGGGGAGCCGGGTAAGTCAGCGTTTTCTTCGATTGCGTCTAGGATCGAATCGCTACCATCTCTAGTATCGACCGAGTCAGATCCAGAGCTTATGTGGTACACGAAACAGTGCTTCTTCTTGTTCATGTTCTGGAAGTAGTGGCACAGCTCGGTTTCCACCTCCTCCATCTCAAAGTTCTCCTTGATGTCGGCGATTGCTTCGTAATCGATGTAGGGGCGTTTCATCATCTCCTTTATCCTATGCTTCAAGGGTAGTTTTTCTGCTACGACGTCCGGGAGGACGGGTCCATAGCGGATATACTCCTCGTCCGTGTATCCGAACTCATCAAGGAGATCAGATCCAGATTCTTCTTCCACCTCTTCTTCCACTTCAGGAGTGGGCTGGGTGGGTTTGATTTTCTCCGGGACCTTGAACTCTTTCGCCTCTGCGGACAAAGTAGATCCGGATTTTTCTTCCGCCATGGTCATCACCTCAAGGGTGGGTTGGGCGGGTTCAGCGAAACCGAGATAGATATCGATCTCTCCGATGGACATGATTGTGTAGTTCCTCACGGGTTTCGAAGCTGGAATCCAGGTCTCTTCGAGAAGGACGAGAGGGACATCACTGGCGTAGACCACGCGACCCATGGAGATAGTTTATTCGATTCCTGCACGCGCAGATTCCGCCTGGAACGAAGCTCCAAAGGTCACCTGCCACACTGTGGGCGGCAACTATCATTGGATTGTCGACAAGTACGCCATAGGGGGTCCTAGTGGCGTTGGAAGGATGGGGTGTGAGACGTCGGATGTTCTAGGAGCGGTGAGCACAAGTTTACCCAGGTTCAGATCCGACTGCGGTGATCGGATCCTACTCCTTCTAGCAACCTAGTAATATATCAGCGGAAGCCAGATGTTACAGCGGACTACAAGAGAGGTTCGCCTGTGCGAGTTGATTGTGGTGTTACGATTGGTTGTGTTACCCTAAAGGCTCCCATAGGGCCGGTTTATATAGTCACTGGGGCCTAGTGTTACAGGAGAGACCTATCTGGCTACGTTACAGAGTCGGTAACTAGATACAGCTTGGACTACAAGTAATACTACAGGCCTAAGTCGCTAATTCTTCTAGGCCTTGTCATAGCCGGACCTGGCTCCTCCTCTTTCTCTTGAATGGGCCGCCCGTGAAGCAAAGCTCTAACCCGTTGGTGGGCCACCCTGGTCAGCGAGTCCTGTGGGTATACCCGGAAAGTATATCCCCAACATAATAGACCTTTGGGTTTAGCTTTAGAACAACAAAACTTTCACTAAAAGCACAAGATACTGTAGAAATTCCCTCAAAAATCTCAATTTCCCATAAAGAACCCCAAAAGGAATCAATAAGAAGCAAATGCAAATAATGGCAGAAATCTATCAAAACAAACCAGCAGGTAGAAACCGATTTTTTTGAAGACCTTCTATTGATGAAATCAAAAAGTGTTGAACTAACGAAAGTTAGCTAACATATTGGGGGATTTATTCAGAAAATATCAGCTCAATCCGACTTACAGAGATTTTAAACGATTTTTTATGGTGGAGCACAAAAATCTGTTTTGGGACAGCAACTCCCCAAATCTTACTTCCCTCTCATTACAGGTTAATCTTGGCACAAAAAGAAAATAAAAAGGATAAGGAGAGGTCATTACTGAAGTAATAACTTTCAAGACCCAAGAAAACTTTTTGTTTATCTCCCAATAATTACATTTCTTTAACGCCTTTAAGTTAGACACAAGAAGCAAGAATCAAGTATTTTCAAATGAAGAAGCATTAACATCAAACCTTGCTTTCAAAGGAGGAGCAAAAAGAAACTTCTATATCCTCATAGGGAAGTGTTCAATACCTTTCTTGAATGGAAATTGATATTTAATGGTGCCTTCTTTCATATCAATGATGGCACCAACAGTTTAAAGAAAAGGTCTTCCCAAAGTAATAGAATAAGAAGCATTGTATTCAACATCCAAAACATAGAAATAAACAGGGACATAGGCATTATTAACCATAATAAGAACATCATTAACACTCCCCATGAGTTTCTTTTTAGCATTATCATTAAGTGGGACATCAAAATAACAATCTTCTAAATGTGGTAAATCAAGCATTTCAAAAATCTTTCTAGGCATAATAGAGACACTAGAACCAAGGTCACATGAAGCTTTGAGATCAAAGTCATTCACTTGCATATTAATGATGGGTTCCCAATTATCTTCTACTTTCCTAGGAATAGAGGCTTTGTGTTTCAACTTTTCTTCCTTAATTTTAATAAGAGTATCATTAATGTGTTTGGTGAAAGCTACATTCATATCACTAGCATCAGGACTTCTAGCAAGCTTTTGTAGGAACATAATCATCTCAGAAATATTGCAACCATCAAGATCAAAATCAAACTTAGCATCACTAGTAGTAGACTCATTGGGTTTAGGCATTGTGGTAGGAGGAATAGGGACTCCGTGTGGTTTAGTGGTATCCATATTGGTGGTGGTGATAGTGCACACACTATTGTTTCTAGCAATTTCAGCTTCTCTTTCCCACTTAGCATGTAGTTTGGCTAACAGTCTAACATTTTCATCAATAGTAACCTTTATGGCATAAGTAGCAACAAAGGTACTTTCCAAAGTAACAGGTTTAGCAGCCATTTTATTAATCAATGAGTATTGTGCTTCAGACAAAGAGGAAATATTTTTCTCAACATTCAAAATCTTTTCCTCCACAGTCTTATTGAAAGTGGTTTGCTTACTAATAAATTCTTTGAGCATGACTTCGAGTTCGGAGGGGGCACTTCTAGTATTGTTGTAGCAGTTTCCATAGGTATTGCCATTATTAGGAGGATAAGGCCTATAATTGTTGTTACTACCAAAATTATTCCTATAGGCATTGTTGTTGAAATTGTTGTTTCTAATGAAATTCACATCAACTTGCTCTTCTTGAGCAACCAAAGAGGCTAAGGTAACATTATTAGGATCTATAGGAGCTTTTCCATTAACAAACATAGCCATTATGACATCAATCTTATCACTCAAAGAGGAGGTTTCTTCAACAGAATTTACCTTCTTACCATGTGGACCTCTCTCAGTGTGCCATTCATAATAATTGATCATCTTATTATCAAGGAGCTTTATTGCAGCACCCAAGGTAATGGTCATAAAGGTGCCTCCAGCAGCTGAATCCAACAGGTTTCTTGAAGAGAAGTTCAAACCTGCATAAAAAGTCTGGATAATCATCCAAGCAGTAAATCCATGAGTGGGACAATTCTTAACCAAAGATTTCATTCTTTCCCAAGCTTGAGAAACATGTTCATTATCAAGTTGTTTAAATTTCATTATTTCATTTCTCATAGATATAATCTTAGCAGGAGGATAGTATTTTCCAATAAAAGCATCTTTGCACTTAATCCAAGAATCAATACTATTTCTAGGCAAGGATAGCAACCATTCTTTAGCTTTTCCTCTCAAGGAGAAAGGAAACAACTTTATCTTAATAATATCTCCATCTACATCTTATATTTTTTGCATCTCACAAAGTTCATTATTGAGGTGGGCAGCAACATCATCAGAACTAGCACCAGAAAATTGCTCTCTTATCACAAGATTCAACAAAGCAGGCTTAATTTCATAAAAGGTAGCATCAGGAGCCGGTGGAGAAATAGGAGTACTTAGGAAATAATTGTTGTTTGTGCTAGTGAAGTCACACAACTTGGTTTTCTCAGCAGAGTTCATTTTGGCAAAAGTGGAGCAAGCCAACAGCAGCAGCAACTACAACAGGAACTAATTTTTTTGTGTTTTTGATAAGAGAAAGCAAACCAAACTAAACTAATTTTTTTTGGAGTTTTTGATAAAAAGAGGCAAACAAAACCAAGCAAAAGAAACTAAGAAAAACAAAAACAAAGTAAAGACAAAGGTTGTGAAGGACTCCCCTTGTGAAGACGTCCTTAGCCTCCCCGCAAACGGTGCCAGAAAATAGCTTCATGCTCTCAAATCAATGTAGAGCTTTGTTGGGAGACCCCAAGAGGAATGTATGATGAGCACAGCAGCAAGTCTTCTCTCAGAAAGAAACCAAGGTTATCGAAACTGTAGGAGGCAGGAAACGAATCAAAGGTGCTGCTAGCAACTTGGAAACCTACACAACACAAAATCAAGACTTTGCCCCAACGAACAGTGAGGTTGTCAATCTCACCGGTTTGCTGAAAACAAAGGATTAACTGTATGGTGTGGAAAGTAATATTGGTTTGCAGAAAGTAAACATTAACAGTGGAAGATGTATCAATGGTAAAGATTGGACATGGGTCCATATTTTACTAGAGGTGTTCTCCCTAAACAAACATGGCATGCTGGGTAAAAAAATTACAGTAGGGAAATTGATAGGACTGAGCAAGGCATAAAAATGCAATACTAGACATTCATGATCCTATGAGATTCAATTGGGCAATACAGCAATATACATAGACTGCCATCCAACTGCATCTATGACTAGTAATCCACCTTTAGGTTATCATCTGAACCCCCTCCAGTATTAAGTTGCAAGCAACGGATAACTGCTTTAAGCAAAGTGTGTAAGGTAAACAATCCACTTGTTCCATGAACAAGAGACCGTTGTTTTGTCCCTAGTGGCAAAGCACATCTACAACCTTATAGATTTCTGTCACTTCCCTTAGATTATATAGAGGCATGAACCCACTATCGAGCATAAATACCCCCTCTTGGAGTCACTAGCATCTACTTGGCCAAGATAGCTACTAGAAACGGAGAGCATGCAAGATCTCAAACAACACAGATTTGATAGAATCAATAAGATAAAACCATTAATCAATCTGACATAGTAATCTCAATATCCATCGGATCCCTGCAAACACAACATGCATGATTACAAATAGATGATCTTGATCATGAACGGAGCTCACAAGATCTAAACATGGTAGCACAAAGGAGGAGAGACAACCATCTAGCTACTACATGGACCCGTAGTCCAAGGTGGAACTACTCAAACTTCATACCGGAGGCTGGCATGATGAAGAAGAAGGCCTCCAGGATGATCTCCCCTCCGGCAAGGTGCTGGGAAGAGCTTCGGATTCCCCCTGATCTAGGGACGATGGTTGTGGCGGCTATAGACGGTTCCGTGGAATATTGATCGGGTCTTTAGGGTTTTGGTATTGGGGGGTCTTTATAGGTGAAGAGGCGAGGCAGGGGGCAGCTAGGGTGGCCCCACCCCCCTAGGCACGGGCGGCGAGGGGTGTGGCCGCCTGGTGGCTCCCCTCCGTCTCATACTCTGGCTCCGTGTTCCCCACGGTAATATATTGACTTTGGCTTTTGTCCCGTCCAATTCCAAGAATATTGATTTTCTGCCTTTTCTAGAACCAAAAAAAGAAGTAAACAGGCAACTGGCACAGTGGCATCTTGTTAATAGGTTAGTCTAGAAAAACATATAAAAACACCTCAAAGTGTAGACAAAGCAAAGAAAATCAAAGTAAATACTAAACAAGCATGGAACATCAAAAATTATAGATACGTTTCCGACGTATCAAGGACGCAAACCAATTCCGCCTACGTTTTACTGGAGAATCTACGTACCCCATCCATGAAGGGAGCGGACCCCGAAAACCCGGATAGAGTTGACTCATTTGTTAATGCAGTAACAATAGTCCCTCCGGCTTGGACATAACCGTTCATGGAGTATCTCGTACACGGAACTTTTCCCATCGACAAGGTCGAAAGTCGTCAAATAGTACGTCGAGCAAAAGGCTATACCATAATTAAAGGGAAGCTCTACAAAAGAAGTACCACTGGTGTATACCTAATTTTTTTCCTAGCAAGAAGGTATTGATATCCTTCGTGAGATCCACCTCGAAGATTGCGGTCATCACGCCGCTCCTTGATCTTTGGTCTCCAAAGCCTTCCGGCAAGGATTCTACTAGCTGACCGTGAAGGCGGACGCCGACAAGCTGGTCGAAACATGCATAGGATGTCAATATTATGCACGACAACCACATGTACCAGCTCAAGAATTGCGAACTATACCAATAATTTGGCTATATGCAGTCTTGGGGCTTTACATGGTTGGACCATTACAGACGGCACCTTGTGGGTTTACACATCTTCTAGTAGCAGTTGATAAATTCACAAAATGGATAGAAGCTAAACCCATTAGAAAGCTTGATGGGGCAACTGGCCTTAGGTTTGTCCAGGATCTAGTGGTGAGATTTGGTCTCCCACATAGCATCATCACCGACAACGGCATCGACTTATCACTCGGTGAAGTAGAGTCTTATTGTTGGGAGAAGGGCGTCTGACTTGACCTAGCATCTGTGGCACATCCACAATCCAATGTTCAAGCTGAGTGGGCCAATGGATTAATTCTAGAGGGAATAAAGCCACGTCTAGAAGCACCGCTACATAGAGCAGCTAGAGCCTTGGCGGAGGGGTTGCCATCTTTTTTATGGAGTTTACAAACTACTCCCAACAGATCCACCTACTACACCCCTTTCTTCATGGTATATGGATCATAAGCAATTCTACCCTCCGACATCCTCCACGATTCACCAAGGGTTGCCGCCTATGATGTAGATGACGCTGAAGAATCCAGACGTCTAGATGTACACCTTCTCAAGGAAGAGCGCGTACTTGCATGCCAGAGGTCCGCCATCTACCAGCAAAACCTACGCAGCTACCATAGTCACTGCATCCGGCATCACTCGTTTAAAGAGGGGGATTTGGTGCTCTGACTTAACAAGAAGAAGTCACACAAATTATCCCCACCATCGGAAGGACTGTTCATCATAAGCAAGGCACTACTCAATGGTTCCTATTACCTCGTTGACAATCCTGAATTAGCGGATAGGCCAAACGAGGATCATAAGTGTAAGCATCGTGACTCGGATGATGACTACCCGGAGCTTGATCGGCCATGGAACATAGCACAACTACGTCCTTTCTACACTTAGTTTACTTTATTAACTATTGTGTACTTATAGGATCAATGAAATATTTTTTTTTGGTTCACTCATAGGCTTGAGTCTTTTACCTTCTTTAGTGTTCATGTTTGGATCATATAAAACCTTTAAGAGCAAGCTTTGCATTTGCACTTGTGAAAATTCTGCCTATGGGTGTTAGCTTAAGTTTTCTGGTCTACATGTTCTTTGTTGTTTTTATGTGGATTCTGGAGTAGTGACTTTTGGCACTCGAAGTCGGAGATTTTGTGCTTAGGATTTTTACGGTGCCATTGGGTATCATCGTTTGAGCACATAGTTTTGACTAAGGGTCTTCCGACTAACAAAAATTCAAGCATAAAAACCAGAGTAATGGATAATCCAGCACTTGCTTAAAAAATATATACAAGCTGCGATTAGTTCTTAAGTAGCCGGAAACTTATAGCCATAGTTTTCCGCCTTAAGATAAACAACATTGTTTTTCCGCATACATAAATCAACCAGAGGTGACAAATATTACAAAGTGTTTTCACTTCTCTGGTGTAGGGGACTTCGAGAACTCATCATCGGCTATAGGAGAGCCATCTTGATCATCAACAAAGTCGGCAGTCCTCAAGGACTCGGATCTAGCCTGGTCAGCATCAAGCACCTCAAGGGGCAAAAAGGTGTCCGACTTGACCAATTTGGCGACCCTGGTGTCGTAGCCGGTGAGCGAAGACCAGATTGCATCATGGTAGATTTTCTAGCCGTCTTCATCCACGTCGGGGAGACAAGAGGTCACGGCCGTGTCAATGTGTGGCATCCCGCTAAAACCACTACTAGAAAATCGCGTCGTTTTGTGCATTGCATCATCATGACCGCATGCTCATGTCATCATGCCACATTGCATTTGAGCATCGTCATCATCTTGCATTTGCTTGCATAAAACTAATTTCGGAAAAACCTATTTTTGTTTTCTAAACGCCCCATCTTTGTTCAACACGCAAAACCCGGGTCTCCGGATTATTTTGTTTTGTCTGCTATCGGTTTGCAAAAGCCCTGTTTGAAATAAATAAAATATTTAATTATTTTAGGGGGGGGCAGTCGAACGGGCCGATTCGACCCAGACGACCACCCCCAGAATAAAATCGGTCCACCTAAACTAAACCTAATCCCTAATTCACCCAATCCTAGTCTACCCACCAATCTCAGCTCGCCACCTCACCCCTCCCCCTTTTCCCTACCCACCTAGCCACCTCATCAATCCCCCTCTTTTCCCCCCCTCCCTCTCTCTTTCTCACACAGCCCCACCTACCCCCCTCTCTCTTACACCCTGGCCCCACGGCCCCACTCAGCCACCCTCTCTCTGTCCCCAGCCCCATCCCCTGCAGCCCCACGCCCTGGCCCCACCCCTGGGCCCGCGCCTCACCAACCCCGCGTCCCCTTCCTCCCGCTCGCGAGCCGCCCCGTTCCCCCGCTTCTTCCTCCTCTGCCTCGCTAGCGCGCCCCCTTCCCCCTCTGCCTCTCCGGCGAGCGTGCTGCCCACACCCGCCGCCCGCGCCCTTCTCCCCACACCCGCCGGCGACCAACCCCCCCCCGTCGTCTCGCCCCTCTCTCTCCCTCGTCTGCCTCTCCCCGCTCGCCCCTCCTCCCCCCCCCCCCCCCGAGCTCGCCTCCGGCCGCGGCTGCGTGCCCGCCGCCGACGCGCCCTCCCTGGCTCTCCACCTCGCCGTCCACCCCTCCTTTCCTCATCGCGCTCGCTCCACCTTCTCTCCTCCCTCCGGCGCCGCCGCGGCCCCTCCGCCTCGCCCTCCTCGCCGTACACCCCGCCGGCCGCCCGTCCACGCGCCGCCAGGGCCTCCTCCCGCTCGGCCGCGTCAACCCCGCCGTCGGTGCCTCCTTCCCGGCGCTCCCCGCATCGCCAGTACCTCGCGACCACGCCCTCTGCCCCTCCCCGTCGCCCCCTCGCCGCGCTCCCTCCCCATCGCCTCGCCGGAGCCGCCCTCACCTCGGCCTCCCGAGCGCCACCCGCCGGACCCCACCTCGTTTCCCACCGCCTAGAGCTTCATGGCCCGCCACCTCTCTGCAGGCCGCGCTCGCGAGCCCTCCCTGTCAAGCACCCCCCAAGCTCCGTCGACCTCCGCCTGCGAGCACCCGCGTTTCCGCTCAGCGGTGAAGCTATCCTGACCGTGTAAGACGTGGTCCTGTTCTTCGTGTGGTGATGCTCTGATGGTGGCAAGTTGTTGATGTGGCAATGGTGTTCTGTTGGCATGGTTGTGATAACCCAATGAGTATGCAGCGAGGCCACCATAAGACCGACCCGACAACGAACCCGCCGGTACCTCAAGATCTTCCTCGCGGCGTCCGAAGACCCGAACCCTGTCAAATCCCTCTCGGTGAACGCCAAGATCGCCTCACGGACGCCATGACCTCCTTCAAGGATCCAATGGCCGAGACCTGAAGACCGATCTAGAGCGCCGAGGCCTTCGCATGGAGTCGGCAAGATCATCCGGGAACACCAAGATCAACTGCGCGGGCCCGACAAGATCGACACCAACCGGGGCGAATCCGATGCCCCGACGCCAGACCAAGTACTTCCTCCCGGAATGCCAAGATCTACTCCGCTATCCGAGAATGTTTCCGTCGAACCCTGAACCCTGAGCCCGGAACCCCGAACCCCCCGGAACCAAGACCGTCGAACCCTAATGTGTGACCGTGATCCGAGCCTCTATTTTCTAAATGCTATCTAAATAAATTGTTGCATATTAATTGTTCATCTCGCATTCATATCATGTGGTTTGGGGGCCTTAAGTCGATTCACCTCATAATTAAATATGGGGCCATATGCGGGCAAATCTAGTCTCGTATTGGCCTCATTTAAATTTTGTGCATCGAACCGTTGTCATATCTTGCCTTGTTAAACAACATTTAAATTGCAGGGTGTCTAAACAACTTGAACCGTTTAATTAAATGTCGGGACCCCGGTTCCGCTTAATCTGGCCTAATTGCATCGCATCTTTTCCTTGCCATACATCATACATGCATCATGCCCGATCTTTTGCCGTAGTATTAAATATTGCATCCGGTGTTTATTCTAGTGTTTTGCTTCTTCGCGGATAAGGCTGTTGAGTTGATGTGAGCTTCGCCCCGATCTTCGGATGAACCTTCGGCAATGTTTTCAGGCGAGCATCTTCCCCTTTCTACCTATCTTACTTTTATAGTATTTATTCCCTCCTGTTGATCTATTGCTATCTATGTTGCGATGCTCTAGTTTTCGTACCCGTGATATCCCTTGCAGCCCTATATTGCCTTGGACACATCCTATTACCTGTTGTTTGGTATATAGTTGGACTTGCGCGTCGTAGTCGCTTGCTCAAGTGCTGTTGCGTGTCGTCAAGTGCCACAGTTGTTGGTGTATTGCCGCATGTTTGATGTTGGAGATGATCATGGTTTTACTTATCGTTCACTTTAATTCCTGTTTAACAACTAAAATTGAAGTAAGTAAGCAGAGGCACAGGTGGGCAATAGATGTTATTTGGTTGTTAACCGTCCACTTGTGTCCCGTAGGACCCCGAGTACTTGATAGCTGTTCCTTGAATATTCGCGCTATCCACATCCGGGAGGCTTATGGGACCCCCCTGAGCCAGAGCTTGATTCCGTCTTATTTCTTGGGGCCACAAACTAGTTTGAGGTTTTATTTACGATCCTGTACTTATGTCATGCTTTACTGCTTTATTTAAATTGTGCGATGGATAGCACACTGTACTGTTTAGGAAAGCGGAGTGTTTTCGCGGTATCGACAAGCCCGAGTTTTCGGGTTCCCAGTCGTTTACAGCCATTGACGCAAACCTTGAGTCCGTCTCGGAGTCAGCTAGCTTCGTTGCGGGTGTACTCAATGGGGTGGCCCCCTGAAATATTTCTGAATCCTGTGATTGCTTTGTCGTGAAGGCCTCGTTGGGTTTTGATTTGGTTTTTCCGAGGTTGATCGAGTGTGTGTTGCTATTTGTGCACCCCGGCCGGGTAAAACTTTCTGAAAGTCGTGTCCGCGGTTATGGATGACTTGGAGCACAGTATCTCGATCATAGACAACTATAACTAAAGTAGTGCTATAAATTTGACTTTATAATGACTAGTAATCAGCTTCACTATAATGGAATGGCTACATAAAACTGTCCACAATTGCTTGTTTGGGATGTCGCTTGCGACCATTGTATCTGACTAGTAAGTATTACAACTACAACGGAATGGCTAAATAAAAGTACCAACAACTGCTGGGTTTTGGGGTTATCTCATGCTATTTGTACCTGATTAGTAAGTGTTGCAACTATGACGGAATGGTTAACTAAAATTGCCCACTGCTTGTTTTATCAGGATGACTATCTATATTTGACTAGTAATTGCTGCAACGATAACTGAATAAATAAAACTGCCAACTGTGTGCGTTCCTCGGTTGACTTCCTCGTTTGGTCTCGAGGGGGAAACATCAGGACGGGTTTGATTGATGGTAGTATCAGGATGGGTCCGAATAGGTCTTTCTTAACCCTCTCTGATAGCCGCCAGTTGTATCGAGTCTCTATAGGTTGTTTAGCGCAAGCTGCCGCTGCCGCTTCAGTCCACCATACCTATGTAGGCGAGGACGGCCGAATTCTAGTCTCGCCGTGTACTGGCCTCAGTACTGACGCTCCTCTTTTTCCTTTGCCCTTTGTCGGCACCCCTTTTTGGTTAAGCAGGTTTTGAGATCGACGTCGTTAGCAGGGTTACCCTTCCGGCTTGGCCTGGGCAGGGTTATGGACGCCATTGGTTATTCTTCAGGGCTCTTAGCCCCATTTGCATCTTGTCCGTAGTCGGACGCTCTATCATTTTCAAGGTGATTTGGATCTTTGTACTGTATATCTGTATTCTTGACTCATGGAGTCGTGTTGGATATATATCTGTTCTGTGGGTCCCATCGAGGACTGTTGTGTAATGTTATTACTTCGTTTTCCACCCGCACGAAAGTGCCTGGTGGGCACCTTTGAATCGTTTCTATGCGGGTTTGGCGGGAATCGCTGAAACTTGCATAGGTCCGATTCTGAGGGTGTTACACAATGTCGTTGTTGTCATAATGGGCCTTGACCATGGCTAGGGTTATACTAGCGCCAGCCCGGGTACATGAAGCTTTCCAGTTTACGATACGCTCGGGGGCTCAGCGAAGGTTCTCTGAGTACTTCATGACAGAGTCTACTGCCTTGATGTCTATGTCCAAGGGCTTGGCAATCTCTTTGGCCTAGGTGATTGTGGTTCCGATGAAGTTGCCAGCAAGAACCATGCATTCCTGGCGGAGGAGCATTATTGGCCAGGACAATGGAAGCTGCATTTCCGGCCAAGTTGTTTGAGTGCATGAGTTCAACACAATAAGATCAAAATTACCCAATTTATAGAAGTACAAGACGGAGAATGTTTACCAAAGACGCTACTTTCCGCTTTCTGGAGAACCTCCGCCATGGAGTCCCGTTCCTTTCGGAGGGTCTTGTATGCCTCAAGGTTCCAATCATTTTCCTCGTTAGCAGATTCCTTCTGCTCCTTGAGAATTACAATTTCCTCCTTAAGGCGGTTGATCTCCGTTTTTGCAGATTCTTGCACGGGAGCTAGTGCATCTTAATGCATCTTCAGCGAGTCAGCCCTCTCCTGCTTCAAGATTTTGTTTTTGCTATCCAGCTCTTGTATGTGCTTGGATTGCTCAACAATATCTTTGGCCTTGGCAATAGCTTCTGCAAGTTAGAGAAATGATAGAGCACAATGAGTAGTCAGAAGATAACAACATAAGACCAAGTTGAGAATGAAACTGAAAATATAACAGACTCTTGCCCTTGGCGATCTGTTCCTTCAAGAAGGCGGTTTTACCCTTTTCAGCTTCAAGATCCTTGCGCATCTTGTGGAACTTGTTGTTTGCGAAACCCTCTGAGCATTCTCGTTCTGCAAACAACAAAAAGGTTACTTAGTCTACTTGGAGCATCTAGCTAGATAAATTTCTACCTAGAGGCTCGGGGGCTACAGTGCGAGTTTTTAACTCAAAGCTATGCTTAATCTTTCTTTAAGCATCTAGTCGAAACTAATTTTGTTTCAACTAGAGACTTGGGGATACAATATTGAAATTTACAAATACTACGTATGCTACTCTAAAAGTATCTAGTCGGAGTAATTCATTCAAACTACATACTTGGGGGATACAGTACAAAGTTTCTTGCTTAGTTACTCTTAGAGCATTCAGACCAAAAGACCTATGGTTTTCCGTCTAAATCCTCAGGGGCTACAGTGGGATATTATGTATGAAATACAAAATGGATATGAACCTTACAAGTGCAATGATCTTGAGGTTGCTGGCACTCAGCAAATAGTTTGCCCAATGCAATTGTGTTAACTCGAACAATTTCCGCTTGCATGACCAACTCCTCAAGACCGCACGAAGGAGAAGTCGGCGCAGCACCAAGAGCCAGGGCAGAGCTGCTCGGAGTAAGCACCGGGAAGATAATATTCGGAAGCTCAGTCTAGATCATGGGCGCAGCAGTTCCTCCTTCCACTCAAGTTCCGCCTTCCACCATCAATTCCTTACTGATTCTAGTGGCATCCTTAGCTGGAGCTTCAGCCACTTTGGATAAAGTGTTCTCCTGCATCGCATGTTTGCCGGCAACATGGACCACTGTGGTAGCATCTAGGACCTCATGAGAAGGAATGTTGTCCATTTCCATGGCGGAAGGTTCAGATGCTACCATTGTTAGAGATCAAATGGGTGCGGTGGAGGGTTGGACGACAGGAGTGGGAGGAGCGACGGCGGGAGAAGATTGGACAAGAATATCTCTAACGTTTTTAGAAGCCCCCAATGTCTTGGAGGTCTTCTTCAAACTCAGGCTAGCTTTCTTCCTGAAACATGCAAAAGTATAAGTACAAGAATAAGATGAGGAATATGATGATGTCGGAGGAAAATAGGATTACACAGCATTTGGTGCATTGTTTACAGGGATACTGTTTAATCTTCTTTTCTCTGCCTCTAGGGAGGCAGTGGATCTCTTGGAGGCTCCACCCTCCATCTTCTTTTTCTTGACTCCGTTAGTAGCATCAGAGGTGGATCCCTTTCTCTTTCGCACTAACGGTACCTCATCGTCGAACACGATAGTAACTTCCTTCATCTTGGAGTCGTAGAGTTGGGGTGCCATGCAGGTCTCCTCCAAATCCCCCAACTGTTATGTGAATCCTAAGTGTAAGATACAAAGGTACGTGCAAGACAGAAGAACTGGAGTATATGTCAGAAAAATAAACAATAAATAAATGAATACCTTTGGGCACTTTACACCCACAAACATGTAGTAGGTGATGGTGAAGCAACACTTCCGATCCTTCACCTTGACTATGTCTTTAAGGCGAAGCTTGATGGAGTCACTGGAGAAATTGTCCTCAGAAATCCGGAGGCTATCTTTTCTATCTTTGGTGTACTAGTGCATGATCTTCACATGGTGTTGCAAAGGTTGGATCTTCCTGACGAACCAGGAGATGGCTAGGTCCAAGATGGTCAGACCCATCGCTAAGAATCAATCAATCCGCCTTACGACACAAGAGGTTTCATCGTCAGAGGGGAGGAGGGCTTGTGATCTTCATGGCGGGGCATTAGCGGTAGCCCCGTCAACGAAGTCTAGGTACGAATCTTCTCGGCCGACCAGAGGGATATATAGGCCGTAGAAGTACATCTGTTTCCAGTTCTTGCAGGACTCATATCCTATGATGCCGGGGAATCGCCGGCCGGGCCGGATCTTGAAGCTAAACGTTCTGTAGTTTTTGAGCTCCTGTTTGCTCACTATGGCTTCCCTCTTCATGGTGAATAACTAAAAAACAGATCTAACCTTAGCCTAATCCCTAGGTATCCCTCGCATAACACTGCGTAATTGCTAAGCGCGAGGATGCTATTCAGAGACAGGTTCTGAGGTTGAACCCATAAGTGCTTAAGGACTTGGATGTAGAAGTCGGATAATGGAAGGGAGATGCCGCGCACAAATTGTGCCTTAAGGTATACCTTTTCTCCGGGTTGGGGAGAAGGGATGACCTTTCCAGCCGGTGTCGCCCGCCAGACCAGGCCCTCCATCGCAGTGAGGTACCCTTCGAAGATCATCTCCTTGATGTCGCTCTCGAATATGTCCGAGCCTCGCCAATCTCCCTTGTGGGAGTCTGCTTCCTCCTCCAAAGGCTCCAGCGCCGATGGGACATGGTCGCTGCCGGTGGACTCAACCACTGCAGAGTGTGGCACCACCACACCCTCCGGTAGAACATGGACCGTGTCGGATGGCTAGACCGACGCCTCGCTAGACCCCGCCATTGCTGGTGTGCTGCTGCTTGCCATTGGGGCAAAGGGAGATGGGTTCGAGATTGGAAAGATTTAGAGTTTTTCTCTGTGTGCGCGATGAGCTCAAAGAGAGGCTTGGGCTGGAGGAATACAGTGACGCAAGGGGGAATGAGCTGAAAAGATAAAATGCCACCACGGTTAAAATATATAGTCCTTGGCGTCATGATTCGTGCAAGTTGATCCAACGGCTAATGAATGGACAGCGCGTACGTGAACGTGTGCGGGAACTTTACCATTTTCCCACCACGGCAGCCAAAGTTTCGGATCCTTCATGCGATAATGGAGGCACCATTCGAGACTCCACATTAATTATAGAAAAACATGATAAAAATAGCCACTAGATCTAAAATCTACGCTTAGGATCATAGGAGAACCGTGGAATTTACCTAGAGTCCTAGAAGCTCACAAACCGGTAGTCTCAACGTGGTTCTCTTTGCCAGTAACAATAACTGCCCTCACGGTTTGTTTGCCCCAATACGTCACCCACAACATTTAAAAATCAAACAATTCCTGCAGGCTTATCCGCTCCCATATTCATCAAGATGCATGTCAAAAGAAATCTCATACTTGCGGAATGACGTAACTATTTTGCCACGCCGGCCACGAAGTATGAATCCATGAAGGTCAATACGGCCGGTTTGATTTTCAAGCTAATGCATCGATATATGCTCCGACGTCATATGTGTGGACATCAGTATTTCCATACGGTCAGAAAAAATGGTGAGCCAATTTTGACCTCTTTCTTATTTCAATTTTTGATGATACATATATATGCACGCGAGTTTGACATGGACTACACTACAACTAGGCTCTACAGGAACCAGGTACTCGAATAAGCAAAACTGTGGTTTGTGATAATAGAGTCCAGGTCAAGGAAAAATGATTGCCGCTACATCCTATAAAGACATCTCCTACCTTCCTCTATCTATTTTACTAAACTACTAGCGGTGATAATAGAGTAAATTTTACTAAACTACTATATACTACAACAAATCATCCGTGTGTGATATTCATGCTTTTTGGTCACGGAACATGCACTATATATCACTAAATTATAAACTACACCAACCAATTTACAGAACTGCTTAAGTTTGTCTCGACAAGCGTTGGCCTGGTCTGATACCGTTCTTCATGCAGCTGGCAACTACTCCTATATCGCAAACAAAAAAGTGAGCTATTCATTAAATTTTGACAACACAATGTATCTTGGGTCCTGTCCTTGCATGCACGAAATTCCATTGGTATGTGATCATATTTCTGTTATTATATTGTCTTTGTACTTAAGAATTAGTGTTAATAAATTAGAAAAAACTCTTATAATTACAATCCTACGGTCTATCTACTTCATAAATTAGTATTACTTATTTTAAAGAGTTCTTACCAATATATTATTTTTTTACTCAACGCAAGGAATCTCAACATCAACAAAAGAATTTCATAGAATATACAAGCATCTGTCTAAGTTATAAATTTGTTTAAATAACATAATAGATCCATCCGTAAATAGATGACAACCTAGAATATTTGAAATACTATTTTATTAAAAAATCATGAAAATAGTTCATGACAATAAAACTATATAATTTTCTGTTAGATTATTCATGAAAAATTCATAGTTGATGATGCATTATATGAGTTCATGTGGATGTACCATCTTATTTGCCTTAGATTCATGATTATAATTAATAATGTCATAGCCATTTGAAACGAAAGTGGTGCAAAACACTTAAACATGATGACCCTAATATAAACAAAATTGTACACATAAAACTACCTAATGATGCTTGATTAATTGCAGATGATGACATATGTATTTTAAAAAATGTTCATTATTGGTAAAATTAATGTGTAATTTTTTAAAAAATAGTTAGCCCGTGCAAATGCACGAGTAATCACTAGTGGCTCTAATTATGTTCTCTACATGTGTGAGTTACAAGGCGTCACTGACCTATGGTCTACGATATCTCACTGACACGTGCAGGTGAACAGTCCCATCTGAAGATTATGGCATGGATGGATCATGTCCGGCTATGAGAAGAGTATAATGGAAAGCTCAGTGATTCTCTGACTTACGTATCGAAGACTGGGAATATTTCAAGGTTCTTGGAAGGTCTACAAGATGTTTCTTGACGATTTTCCGACATTTACCAAGACGGAGCATTCAATCTAAAAAAGCAAGATGGCGCAAAATCTTAGAGTTCTCCGGGGGCTACTGTTGGAGATATGCTAAATGGGTGTCACCATTGCATGTCTCTAATCTGGATAACTCGGGTGGCCCACAGTTGGTAGCAAGGTGACGAGGGTTTGACTCGTCAATGCCAATTGTTATGGACTTGGGTTTTGGAGAGGATGGGGATGCTGGAAGTCGCGAAACGGTTAACAGACAAGCAATACAGGGACACGAGATTTACCCAGGTTCAAGCCCCCGGAGGGAAAACCCTACTGCTTGTCTTCTCTTGATTACGGCAAAACCGAAGATTATAGGGGTGCGCAGATGCAATCTGGCATGAGGTGTGTGTATGGGGGTGATTGTCCTTCTCACCGTGCCCTCCTGGCCTTTATATAGACAGGCCAGGTCTCAGGATAGGTCGAGTCGATTACAGATTAGGGTTGATACCCTTTGAAATTCTATCTAATATAGACTTGTCTTCCAAGGAGTCAAAACCTCCATGGTCTTTGGGCCACCCGAAACCTTCATGGGATACGTGTTCTTGCGTGGGCCTTCCTTGGGATAGACCGGGTATGCCAAGGTTGTGCACCCGTAGGGTATATCTATGCCAGTATCCCCCGAGTGTTCAGTCGAATCGTAGATTCGGCTGGAGACTCTTCAATCTTTCGGGTGCTATGTAATTGAGCCTATTTTACAAGGAGAAATGTTTAGTTCATAGGGATTGTTGATGTGTGTGCCTGGCTCACCTGACGGATCAGGGCTAGTTAACTGTCATAGGACAAAACAACACGATCTTCATCAAACTTGAGTCCCCGGACTCGAATTCGGAATGATTGCTGGTGTGATTCGACTCAGGCCATTGCGGTCTTACAGGAGTCGAATCCTAGTGATTTTCAAGTGATGTACCCAACGCGTCCGTTTGGATTTTCATCGTGCATGTTGACACAGGAGTTTACTGGCAGAGCACAGTCAGGTGCGTTACCAGGCCATCAGATGATATCTGTAGGACTTATCTTTGCGTCGTATACGCATCATCCGAATTTTTATCACCTCGGAGGTGTTTCGGGTGGCCAAGGAGACTTCTTCTCACTTAGCGTTGGTTTGGGCAAAGTTGCCAAAAAAGATTTTGTCGTATTTGATCCGAAGGATCACAGTCGAATAATTCATAGGGTGCACGACTAGAGCTTCCTATGGAAGTAGCCCCCGAGTGTCTATTCGAGTCATAGAGGCGAGCAGAGACTTTAGTTCAGTCATTTTCAGCATAAGTCCGAAGGACACAATTTTTTCGGATGCGCAACCAGTGCTCCCTATGGGAGTAGCCCCTGAGGCCGTAGTGGAGTCGCAGACTCGACGTAGGAGTCAAAGATAATTTCGAGGTGACGTTACCTCTGCAATTTTTCAGGTGCGCGACCAGCGCTCCTGATAGGAGTAACCCCCGAGTAGTTTCTCGAATCATAAATTTGAATAAGTACTTGGATGATCAGTCGAAATCTTCGAGCCATTGCTGACTTTGCCTTGATGATGTTATTGCTGACGATTGGTGATCTCAACCGTCTGCGGCAGCATAGATGATGCGACGATATGATCGTGGGTCCCACCGCCTGACTTGACGTTGACTAGTCACGCGTAGGCGTGGAAAAAATTACGGCGTCTCCTCGGTTTCCACGCATAGTGGACGGCGTGCTGGCGACGGTTCGTTTTGGTGTTATCACGTGTATGATGACATTTGAGTTGCACGCTAGGGCTTCTCAATCGACGGTTCCAGTGCATCGTCTTTGTCCTTTTATACCGCGGGGAAACAGTGATTTTCTTTTACCCGTTGCCATTTTCTCTTGCCTCATCTCCGTTGCCACCATGATAGGGGTTAACCTCTTGGGTGGCCCGATCTTCACGGATCTCATGGTCAAATCGATGGGAAAGAAAGGGGAAAAGGAGAAGGTAGCGGAAGCAAACATACACCTCGCGAAGAACACGACGAACACACGCAAAACTCACACGATACAAGGCCGATTGCTCCCGAACGGCGGCCACCGGTCCGATAGAATCCTCGCAAAGAAAGATCAGTCTACGTGCTCCCTCAAATACACATTAGAGAGGGAAGAACACCTTAGGGAGGGTCTTGACAACTTGGAGACGAGACACCGAAATCCAAGGCCTTGTTCAACGATGGATGTGTGATGCAAAGTCCAATCGAGGTTGGTGACGATAGTCGGTCCCATTGTAAGGGGATGAGTCAAAACTAGAGATTCCACACAAGGGGGTTGTCTTTAGTCTATCATCTGTGCCTAATGGATACATGAGGGGTGGGGGATCTATTTATAGGCCAGCCACTAAACAAGGAGTAGCTTGGGCAAAAAGGTAAGTAAAGGGAATACATGGGCTATGGCCCAACTGGTGCGCGTAGGCACTGTCATGACCGGTAGTACCGGTCCTCGGGTCCGGTAGTACCGGGCACAAGCGGTAGTACCGGGGCCTGCGACCGGTAGTACCGCTTGGGTCTGGCGGCTATTGGACGACCCCTTGTGGCTCGTGCGGTAGTAGCTCGGTGGTAGTACCGCCTGACCAGTAGTACCGGTTCCGACGGCCGGTAGGACCGCTTGGACCTGGCAGCTTCTGATCTGTCTTCTTCCTCCTCCTCTTCCAAGCTTCCGTCTTGTCGGACTTGAGGTTCCGGGCTTCCTCCCTTGTATCTGTGCTTGTCAGTGTGAACATATCATGGTCATAGGATGTAGTATGAATTAGTATACCATTCAATAGGGTAGGAAGTGGGATGAGATCTCAAAGAGGATAGGATTCACCTTTGGAGTCCATGACGACGTGGCATGTGTTGGAGACCTTGATGTGGTAATGACCATAGGTCGGGCTGCATCATCTCCCTCCTCTTCAAAAAGAGTCATCCTCGACTCTACATCCTCATCACAAAGTAGACAAAGTCGAGAGGACATTCTTGATCCTGGGGTTCACCATATAGTCGTCCTCAGGAAGATTGACTTGACAACACTTCAATGTTCCTTCACCTTCTATCAAGCCTACAAAGCTCACGACAAAAGCGAAGCAACACTCAAAGCATAGCCAATTCATGAATATTATAGCAAGAGACCTCAAGTAGAAGGAAATTACCTTAGCATGTAGAGATGGCTCGATCAAGGGTAGCCATAGGTAACTCTCTTCGGTTCTTCTTGTCAACACGTGGTTGGTAGAGGTTGACGTGTATGCACTTGTACCTTCACACAACAAAGACCAAGCAAAATATTTTTGTGCATGGTAGAGGATCATGTCAAATGTGGCATGTCCATTCTTGTTCACAACCCTATTAGCACAATACATGTATAGCAAATGGAATGCATATGCAAGGTCAATGTGCATGGAGATTGTTTTAACATCATCCAAATGTGGGAACTCAAAAACTCCATACAATGTTTTAGTGTGGCACTCAAGGCAATTGACTACAATTTTGATCAACGTCCTTGATGCGAGAATAGGAGAATTCGGCAAAAACACACGAGGAAGAATGTCCAAAGAAACATCATTATGTGTGCGAACCAACCATTGGAAAGAGAAATTGCTCAATATGTTGGATTCCATACACGTATCATCAAAACCAAATATCAAGGGAATATGAGTATCCCAAGTGGAAGAAAAAACAACATGTTTGCAAACAAACCATATGAAAGAGAAAGTGATCCTTATGTTTGTTGCAACGACAAGACGAGATACTTGAAAGCTCTCATGACAATACATGCTCTTAACGGCATTATGGTTGCACACAAAACATCGGAAAGAGAAATTGTTCAACATTTTTGTTGCAACACAGAAAGCATCAAAATCCAATAGCAAAGAGATATGATTGTCACAAGGTGAGATAATACCATCAACATGCTTGCAAGCAAACCATAGGAAAGAGAAATTTGTCAACATGAAAGATGCAAAGCATGAAAAAGGTATAATAGTGGGTTCGATCTTGAACTCACTTGTGGGATACTCTCAAGAGCTCTTTTTGTCAACTCGTGCTCAACCGAGGTTGACACGATAGTTCGGGTACCTACATACATCATACACAAAAGGAAAATGTGTGTGCATGGTAGAGAAACACATCATCCATCATGACGTACCTCTTCTTGTGCACATCAACATTAATGTCAATCAAGTATGAAATAGTTGCATGGTGAGTATGCAAGTGGGGAACATGCTTATCATGGCAATCATCAAAATCTCCAAAAATTGAGAAATCTATGCGGGCCATCTCATTATAACGCATATGATCAATATTGTTGCAAGAAAAACAAGTGAAATAGCAAGCATTCATCTTATTGCAAGCAACGGGAGAAATTGAATGACTAGCATGACAAAGCATGTACAAAGTAATTGGAGGATAGACAAAAGATGTATAGCATGGCATGTGTATGGAAAATGTATCGCAATCAAACAACTCCACATGATCAATATTATGCAAAGGCAAAGCATCACATGGTAATGTGAATGAAGCATATGTAATGTCACAAGTATCATCCATAGCATGCATATCCTCACAATTCATCATGTCCACTAGTGGGATCATGGCATCATCAACACCCTTATTGTTACCTTGTTCATACCTCTCATATGAAGTGGGTGTTGTGGTTGTAATGGCCTCCATGTGGACGAATTCGTCTTCTTGATGTAGCCATGGCGTAGCATCCTCTTCATCCACCATGTACATCTTATCCATTTGAGGCATCATTGCTTCATGGCTTGGCGCGTCTTCATCCATGGAACCTAGCACAACATAAGAGAACACACTAGAGGTAGAGGGTAAGTCGTTAGACATCGAAATGGTCTCACTTGACCTATCAACTACCACTCTCAACTCACTAGGAGTATCACTCATTCCCTCAAAGTGGAAGCACTCAATCTCACATATAGTGGAGTCACTCATCTCACTCTTGTTATCACTCAAGTGGGCTAAGTGGCTCTCATACTCACATGGGATTGATACCACATCATCACTCAAGCATATAGGGATAGGCTCGGTTTCCTCAACTCCATGCGCCTCCTTTGGTGAAGGGAAAATCACATGCTCACCATTCTTGACCTTGTCGCCTTCAAGGTTGGATGCCATAAGATGGGCATCATCGCTCGCCTCCATGGTCGAAGGGAAAATCCCATGCTCGACCATGTTATGGCCATCTAGTAGTGGTGGTAGTAGGCTCATGTTGTTGTCGAGAGCGGTGCTCGGATGGACTTCATCACATATGTGGCCTTGTATTCCTCCATCTTGGAGTGTAGACATCCTCTTGCCATACTCATCCAACTTGGTGAAGTAGAGGGCTTCATTTTGCTTGTTCGTGAGGTCGTGGAAGTCAAGCGTAGGCGTTGAAGCTTGATGGTGTGGACGAAGGCTTTCTCTTGGTGCCCTTTTGGTGGTGGCACTAGTAGTTGAAGGTGCCTTGTGATGGTGTCGACGGAGGTCATTGGCGTGCCTTGCCGATGGTTGATGTAGGTGGCGCACTTGGTCATCCATATGACAATCGCAACGATGGCCAATGACCTTGGCACTCTTCCTTGTAAGTTTTTCTAATGAGAACAAAGCATCATTAGTCTTAACGACCATGCTCATGGTTTTGTCGAAGTCGTTGTCCATTTCCTTCTTGAAGTTGTGGAGGTCGCTCTTGAACTTTTCCATTTGATGGTGGACCTTGGCGCACTCGAGTTGGATGTCCATCTTGGTCGGTGTGACCTGAGGTGCTTGTCGTTGTCGTTCTTGAAGTCGTTCATGCTTGGGGATTTATTGTTGTTGTAATACTCCATATCACCCAAGCATGTGGAGCCATTGTAGGTGTAGTGCTCCATCATGTTATCCATGCTTGTGGAGTCATAGGCATGGTGGCTCATTGTGGATTCTTCATAGAAATCATCCTCGATTCCGGATTCCCTAGACATGATTCACAAGACCAAGTGTTGTATATGGAAGTGGTAGAGGGTGTTGGGGATGAAACTTCAAACCTTACTTTACCTTGGAAGATCGTATCATGCAAGTGGCCACACTTGAGAGCAATAAACCAAGCAAAGTGAAGTTCATGCGGAACACCAAAACCAACTATCAACTAAAATACACACACACAAGGCCTATTGGTGGATAGGTATGGAAAGTGGCATGTCAAGAACCAATCCAAAATCAAGATATTGTAATGGCAAGTAAAGAACCACAATGATCACAAAGCAAACAAGTCAATCCACAAGACATGAAATATGTACAAGGAAACACACACGGTGGGATAAATGGGACTTGTGCGACGGAGAAAGTGAGCTAAAAACCAAATGGTTTCCTAGCGAAGACTATAAGCTCGTGTCACACAAGTATAAGGAGAGACGCTAGTTCGATTGCAACAAAATTGGTGGGCTACAAGATATGCACAATAAGTACCACCTATATGATGTTCATCGAGCTTGCACTTCCTATTCTATGAGGCACATGTATATTAATTTTTTCTCTTTCTTTTTCTTTTTCTTTTTCTCTTTCTTTTTCTATTTTTTTTCCTTTTACTTTTCCTTTTTCTTTTTCACTTGCCTCTTCCTTTTGCCAACAACTATACAATATAACTATATGAGATAGCGCTCACAACGTTTGCTCGGAATTCTATAAGGTATCAAATGTGCATATCCCAAGCAATCATAAGAGGAACTAGTCTCAATAGGTGTTTCTTGTTCGCAAAGATAGTGGAGTTCACAAAGGAATGCAAGTGGGGAAAAGTCGTGGAATGTTTATACCTTTCGTTGACGATCTTCACCCTTTACTGTTGGATTCCGCCTTTCTCACGGAATTTGGATCGAGTAGATAGCATGGACAACGTGGATGATAATGTATATCTCTTTCTCCTCTTCGAAACGAGCTAAAGAACACCAAAATCCGAGTTTGAATGCAAAAGTTATACTCAAAACGGTGAGAAGCTAAAACCTGGGAATCTGTTGTCTCTGTTCTGTACTGGGCGGTAGTACCGGGTTTTTGAGCGGTAGTACCCGGTTTCTGAAAGCCCGGTAGTACCGTTTAGGTACCGGGGAGATGTGGTAGTACCGCGTTTTGAGCCTAGTAGTACCGGTTGTTCCAGGAACTCCCCGATTTGACGCGTTTTCGTGATTTTGGGGCAATTTGGACGGAAAATCTTCAAGAAAACACCAAATTGAAGGGGGATACAAAGGAATTAGGCTATGGGAACGCAGGGGAATGTATATCAACAAGTTTAGCAAGTAATTTACAGATTAAATCCTACCAAAACTCACTCAACTCACAGATCGATCCAAAACACGAATTGGGGCTATTTTTGGTGGAATATTTGAATTTATGGGGAAAAGACCAAATCAAAGAGAAATCTGTGGCAACCAAAAGCTGCCGATACCAGATGATAGGGGTTAACCTCTTGGGTGGCCCGATCTTCACGGATCTCATGGTCAAATCGATGGGAAATCGAGGGGAAATGGAGAAGGTAGCGGAAGCGAACACACACCTCGCGAAGAACACGATGAACACATGCAAAATTCACATGATACAAGGCCGATTGCTCCCGAACGGCGGCCACCGGTCCGATAGAATCCTCGCAGGGAAAGATCGGTCAACATGCTCCCTCAAATCCACAACGGAGAGGGAAGAACACCTTGGGGAGGGTCTTGACAACTTGGAGACGAGACACCGAACTCCAAGGCCTTGTTCAACGATGAATGTTGATGCAAAGTCCAATCGAGGTTGGTGACGATAGTCGGTCCCCTTGTAAGGGGATGAGACAAAACAAGAGATTCCACACAAGGGGGTTGTATTTAGTCTATCATCTATGTCTAAGGGATACATGAGGGGTGGGGGCTCTATTTATAGGCCAGCCACTAAACAAGGGGTAGTTTGGGGACAAACTAGGCGAAAAGGTAAGTAAAGGGAATACATGGGCTATGGCCCAACTGTTGCGCGTAGGCACTATCATGACCAGTAGTACCGGTCCTCGGGTCCGGTAGTACTGGGCACAAGCGGTAGTATCGGGGCCTGCGACCGGTAGTACCGCTTGGGTCTGGCGGTTGTTGGACGACCCCTTCTGGCTCATGCAGTAGTAGCTCGGCGGTAGTACCGCTTGACCGGTAGTACCGGTTCCGATGGCCGGTAGTACCGCTTGAACCTGGTAGCTGCTGATCTGTCTTGTTCCTCATCCTCTTCCAAGCTTCCGTCTTGTCGGCCTTGAGGTTCCGGGCTTCCTCCCTTGTATCCATGCTTGTCAGTGTGAACATATCATGGTCATAGGATGGAGTATGAAGTAGTGTACCATTCAATAGGGTAGGAAGTGGGATCTCAAAGAGGATAGGATTCACCTTTGGAGTCCATGACGATGTGGCATGTGTTGGACACCTTGATGTGGTAATGACTGTAGGTCGGGCTGCATCACACCATTTCCTTAAGCTCTATGCTTGTCTTCGCGCACTGGATGTTCTCCGCACCTTTCCTTTCGCATTCCTCCGTTCGCATCGCCGTACCTGCCGCTCTAAGATGGGCAAACCAAAGAAGACCGGAGCTGCTGGAGCGGGATCGTGCACCACCGATGATGGAGGGGTTAACCTCTTGGGTGCCCGATCTCCACGGATCTCGTGGTCAAATCGATGGGAAAGCGAGGGGAAAGGGAGAAGGTAGCGGAAGCGAACACACACCTCGCGAAGAACACGATGAACACACGCAAAAACTCACACGATACAAGGCCGATTGCTCCCGAACGGCGGCCACCAGTCCGATAGAATCCTCGCAAGGAAAGATCGGTCAACGTGCTCCCTCAAATCCACATCGGAGAGGGAAGAACACCTTGGGGAGGGTTTTGACAACTTGGAGACGAGACGTCGAACTCCAAGGCCTTGTTCAACGATGGATGCATGATGCAAAGTCGAATCGAGGTTGGTGACGATAGTCGGTCCCCTTGGTAAAGGAGATGAGGCAAAACTAGAGATTCCACAATGGGGGTTTTCTTTAGTATATCATCTATGCCTAAGGGATACATGAGGGGTGGAGGCTCTATTTATAGGCCAGCCACTAAACAAGGAGTAGCTTGGGCAAAAAGGTAAGTAAAGGGAATACATGGGCTATGGCCCAACTGGTGCGCGTAGGCACTGTCATGACCGGTAGTACCGGTCCTCGGGTCCGATAGTACCGGGCACAAGCGGTAGTACCGGGGCCTGCGACCGGTAGTACCGCTTGGGTCTGGCGGCTATTGGACGACCCCTTGTGGCTCGTGCGGTAGTAGCTCGGTGGTAGTACCGCCTGACCAGTAGTACCGGTTCCGACGGCCGGTAGGACCGCTTGGACCTGGCAGCTTCTGATCTGTCTTCTTCCTCCTCCTCTTCCAAGCTTCCGTCTTGTCGGACTTGAGGTTCCGGGCTTCCTCCCTTGTATCTGTGCTTGTCAGTGTGAACGTATCATGGTCATAGGATGTAGTATGAATTAGTATACCATTCAATAGGGTAGGAAGTGGGATGAGATCTCAAAGAGGATAGGATTCACCTTTGGAGTCCATGACGACGTGGCATGTGTTGGAGACCTTGATGTGGTAATGACCATAGGTCGGGCTGCATCATCTCTCTCCTCTTCAAAAAGAGTCATCCTCGACTCTACATCCTCATCACAAAGTAGACAAGGTCGAGAGGACATTCTTGATCCTGGGGTTCACCATATAGTCGTCCTCAGGAAGATTGACTTGACAACACTTCAATGTTCCTTCACCTTCTATCAAGCCTACAAATCTCACGACAAAAGCGAAGCAACACTCAAAGCATAGCCAATTCATGAATATTATAGCAAGAGACCTCAAGTAGAAGGAAATTACCTTAGCATGTAGAGATGGCTCGATCAAGGGTAGCCATAGGTAACTCTCTTCGGTTCTTCTTGTCAACACGTGGTTGGTAGAGGTTGACGTGTATGCACTTGTACCTTCACACAACAAAGACCAAGCAAAATATTTTTGTGCATGGTAGAGGATCATGTCAAATGTGGCATGTCCATTCTTGTTCACAACCCTATTAGCACAATACATGTATAGCAAATGGAATGCATATGCAAGGTCAATGTGCATGGAGATTGTTTTAACATCATCCAAATGTGGGAACTCAAAAACTCCATACAATGTTTTAGTGTGGAACTCAAGGCAATTGACTACAATTTTGATCAACGTCCTTGATGCGAGAATAGGAGAATTCGGCAAAAACACACGAGGAAGAATGTCCAAAGAAACATCATTATGTGTGCGAACCAACCATTGGAAAGAGAAATTGCTCAATATGTTGGATTCCATACACGTATCATCAAAACCAAATATCAAGGGAATATGAGTATCCCAAGTGGAAGAAAAAACAACATGTTTGCAAATAAACCATATGAAAGAGAAAGTGATCCTTATGTTTGTTGCAACGACAAGACGAGATACTTGAAAGCTCTCATGACAATACATGCTCTTAACGGCATTATGGTTGCACACAAAACATCGGAAAGAGAAATTGTTCAACATTTTTGTTGCAACACAGAAAGCATCAAAATCCAATAGCAAAGAGATATGATTGTCACAAGGTGAGATAATACCATCAACATGCTTGCAAGCAAACCATAGGAAAGAGAAATTTGTCAACATGAAAGATGCAAAGCATGAAAAAGGTATAAGAGTGGGTTCGATCTTGAACTCACTTGTGGGATACTCTCAAGAGCTCTTTTTGTCAACTCGTGCTCAACCGAGGTTGACACGATAGTTCGGGTACCTACATACATCATACACAAAAGGAAAATGTGTGTGCATGGTAGAGAAACACATCATCCATCATGACGTACCTCTTCTTGTGCACATCAACATTAATGTCAATCAAGTATGAAATAGTTGCATGGTGAGTATGCAAGTGGGGAACATGCTTATCATGGCAATCATCAAAATCTCCAAAAATTGAGAAATCTATGCGGGCCATCTCATTATAACGCATATGATCAATATTTTTGCAAGAAAAACAAGTGAAATAGCAAGCATTCATCTTATTGCAAGCAACGGGAGAAATTGAATGACTAGCATGACAAAGCATGTACAAAGTAATTGGAGGATAGACAAAAGATGTATAGCATGGCATGTGTATGGAAAATGTATCGCAATCAAACAACTCCACATGATCAATATTATGCAAAGGCAAAGCATCGCATGGTAATGTGAATGAAGCATATGTAATGTCACAAGTATCATCCATAGCATGCATATCCTCACAATTCATCATGTCCACTAGTGGGATCATGGCATCATCAACACCCTTATTGTTACCTTGTTCATACCTCTCATATGAAGTGGGTGTTGTGGTTGTAATGGCCTCCATGTGGCCGAATTCGTCTTCTTGATGTAGCCATGCCGTAGCATCCTCTTCATCCACCATGTACATCTTATCCATTTGAGGCATCATTGCTTCATGGCTTGGCGCGTCTTCATCCATGGAACCTAGCACAACATAAGAGAACACACTAGAGGTAGAGGGTAAGTCGTTAGACATCGAAATGGTCTCACTTGACCTATCAACTACCACTCTCAACTCACTAGGAGTATCACTCATTCCCTCAAAGTGGAGGCACTCAATCTCACATATAGTGGAGTCACTCATCTCACTCTTGTTATCACTCAAGTGGGCTAAGTGGCTCTCATACTCACATGGGATTGATACCACATCATCACTCAAGCATATAGGGATAGGCTCGGTTTCCTCAACTCCATGCGCCTCCTTTGGTGAAGGGAAAATCACATGCTCACCATTCTTGACCTTGTCGCCTTCAAGGTTGGATGCCATAAGATGGGCATCATCGCTCGCCTCCATGGTCGAAGGGAAAATCCCATGCTCGACCATGTTATGGCCATCTAGTAGTGGTGGTAGTAGGCTCATGTTGTTGTCGAGAGCGGTGCTCGGATGGACTTCATCACATATGTGGCCTTGTATTCCTCCATCTTGGAGTGTAGACATCCTCTTGCCATACTCATCCAACTTGGTGAAGTAGAGGGCTTCATTTTGCTTGTTCGTGAGGTCGTGGAAGTCAAGCGTAGGCGTTGAAGCTTGATGGCGTGGACGAAGGCTTTCTCTTGGTGCCCTTTTGGTGGTGGCACTAGTAGTTGAAGGTGCCTTGTGATGGTGTCGACGGACGTCATTAGCGTGCCTTGCCGATGGTTGATGTAGGTGGCGCACTTGGTCATCCATATGACAATCGCAACGATGGCCAATGAACTTGGCACTCTTCCTTGTAAGTTTTTCTAATGAGCACAAAGCATCATTAGTCTTAACGACCATGCTCATGGTTTTGTCGAAGTCGTTGTCCATTTCCTTCTTGAAGTTGTGGAGGTCGCTCTTGAACTTTTCCATTTGATGGTGGACCTTGGCGCACTCGAGTTGGATGTCCATCTTGGTCGGTGTGACTTGAGGTGCTTGTCGTTGTCGTTCTTGAAGTCGTTCATGCTTGGGGAGTTATTGTTGTTGTAGTACTCCATATCACCCAAGCATGTGGAGCCATTGTAGGTGTAGTGCTCCATCATGTTATCCATGCTTGTGGAGTCATAGGCATGGTGGCTCATTGTGGATTCTTCATAGAAATCATCCTCGATTCCGGATTCCCTAGACATGATTCACAAGACCAAGTGTTGTATATGGAAGTGGTAGAGGGTGTTGGGGATGAAACTTCAAACCTTACTTTACCTTGGAAGATCGTATCATGCAAGTGGCCACACTTGAGAGCAATAAACCAAGCAAAGTGAAGTTCATGCGGAACACCAAAACCAACTATCAACTAAATACACACACACAAGGCCTATTGGTGGATAGGTATGGAAAGTGGCATGTCAAGAACCAATCCAAAATCAAGATACTGTAATGGCAAGTAAAGAACCACAATGATCACAAAGCAAACAAGTCAATCCACAAGACATGAAATATGTACAAGGAAACACACACGGTGGGATAAATGGGACTTGTGCGACGGAGAAAGTGAGATAAAAACCAAATGATTTCCTAGCGAAGACTATAAGCTCGTGTCACACAAGTATAAGGAGAGACGCTAGTTCGATTGCAACAAAATTGGTGGGCTACAAGATATGCACAATAAGTACCACCTATATGATGTTCATCGAGCTTGCACTTCCTATTCTATGAGGCACATGTATATTAATTTTTTCTCTTTCTTTTTCTTTTTCTTTTTCTCTTTCTTTTTCTATTTTTTTCCTTTTACTTTTACTTTTTCTTTTTCACTTGCCTCTTCCTTTTGCCAACAACTATACAATATAACTATATGAGATAGCGCTCACAACGTTTGCTCGGAATTCTATAAGGTATCAAATGTGCATATCCCAAGCAATCATAAGAGGAACTAGTCTCAATAGGTGTTTCTTGTTCGCAAAGATAGTGGAGTTCACAAAGGAATGCAAGTGGGGAAAAGTCGTGGAATGTTTATACCTTTCGTTGACGATCTTCACCCTTTACTGTTGGATTCCGCCTTGCTCACGGAATTTGGATCGAGTAGATAGCATGGACAACGTAGATGATAATGTAGATCTCTTTCTCCTCTTCGAAACGAGCTAAAGAACACCAAAATCCGAGTTTGAATGCAAAAGTTATACGCAAAACGGTGAGAAGCTAAAAACCTGGGAATCTGTTGTCTCTGTTCTGTACTGGGCGGTAGTACCGGGTTTTTGAGCAGTAGTACCCGGTTTCTGAAAGCCCGGTAGTACCGTTTAGGTACCGGGGAGATGTGGTAGTACCGCGTTTTGAGCCTAGTAGTACCGGTTGTTCCAGGAACTCCCCGATTTGACGCGTTTTAGTGATTTTGGGGAAATTTGGACGGAAAATCTTCAAGAAAACACCAAATTGAAGGGGGATACAAAGGAATTAGGCTATGGGAACGCAGGGGAATGTATATCAACAAGTTTAGCAAGTAATTTACAGATTAAATCCTACCAAAACTCACTCAACTCACAGATCGATCCAAAACACGAATTGGGGCTATTTTTGGTGGAATATTTGAATTTATGGGGAAAAGACCAAATCAAAGAGAAATCTGTGGCAACCAAAAGCTGCCGATACCAGATGATAGGGGTTAACCTCTTGGGTGGCCCGATCTTCACGGATCTCATGGTCAAATCGATGGGAAATCGAGGGGAAATGGAGAAGGTAGCGGAAGCGAACACACACCTCGCGAAGAACACGATGAACACATGCAAAACTCACATGATACAAGGCCGATTGCTCCCGAACGGCGGCCACCGGTCCGATAGAATCCTCGCAGGGAAAGATCGGTCAACATGCTCCCTCAAATCCACATCGGAGAGGGAAGAACACCTTGGGGAGGGTCTTGACAACTTGGAGACGAGACACCGAACTCCAAGGCCTTGTTCAACGATGAATGTTGATGCAAAGTCCAATCGAGGTTGGTGACGATAGTCGGTCCCCTTGTAAGGGGATGAGACAAAACAAGAGATTCCACACAAGGGGGTTGTATTTAGTCTATCATCTATGCCTAAGGGATACATGAGGGGTGGGGGCTCTATTTATAGGCCAGCCACTAAACAAGGGGTAGTTTAGGGACAAACTAGGCGAAAAGGTAAGTAAAGGGAATACATGGGCTATGGCCCAACTGTTGCGCGTAGGCACTATCATGACCAGTAGTACCGGTCCTCGGGTCCGGTAGTACTGGGCACAAGCGGTAGTATCGGGGCCTGCGACCAGTAGTACCGCTTGGGTCTGGCGGTTGTTGGACGACCCCTTCTGGCTCATGCAGTAGTAGCTCGGCGGTAGTACCGCTTGACCGGTAGTACCGGTTCCGATGGCCGGTAGTACCGCTTGGACCTGGTAGCTGCTGATCTGTCTTGTTCCTCATCCTCTTCCAAGCTTCCGTCTTGTCGGCCTTGAGGTTCCGGGCTTCCTCCCTTGTATCCATGCTTGTCAGTGTGAACATATCATGGTCATAGGATGGAGTATGAAGTAGTGTACCATTCAATAGGGTAGGAAGTGGGATCTCAAAGAGGATAGGATTCACCTTTGGAGTCCATGACGATGTGGCATGTGTTGGACACCTTGATGTGGTAATGACTGTAGGTCGGGCTGCATCACACCATTTCCTTAAGCTCTCTGCTTGTCTTCGCGCACTGGATGTTCTCCGCACCTTTCCTTTCGCATTCCTCCGTCCGCATCGCCGTACCTGCCGCTCTAAGATGGGCAAACCAAAGAAGACCGCAGCTGCTGGAGCGGGATCGTGCACCACCGATGATGGAGGGGTTAACCTCTTGGGTGCCCGATCTCCACGGATCTCGTGGTCAAATCGATGGGAAAGCGAGGGGAAAGGGAGAAGGTAGCGGAAGCGAACACACACCTCGCTAATAACACGATGAACACACGCAAAAACTCACACGATACAAGGCCGATTGCTCCCGAACGGCGGCCACCGGTCCGATAGAATCCTCGCAAGGAAAGATCGGTCAACGTGCTCCCTCAAATCCACATCGGATAGGGAAGAACACCTTGGGGAGGGTCTTGACAACTTGGAGACGAGACGTCGAACTCCAAGGCCTTGTTCAACGATGGATGCGTGATGCAAAGTCGAATCAAGGTTGGTGACGATAGTCGGTCCCCTTGGTAAAGGAGATGAGGCAAAACTAGAGATTCCACAATGGGGGTTTTCTTTAGTCTATCATCTATGCCTAAGGGATACATGAGGGGTGGAGGCTCTATTTATAGGCCAACCACATAAACAAGGGTAGTTTGGGGATAAACTAGGCGAATAGGTAAGTAAAGGGGGATATATGGGCTGTGGCCCAACTAGTGCGCGCAGGCACTGCCAGGAGCGGTAATACCGGATTGGGACCGGTAGTACCGCTTGGTCCGGTAGTGCCGCTCTGGGACCGGTAGTACCGCTTGCGGTCCTGGAGCGTCAGCTGGAGCCTTCTGTAGCCAGCGGTATCAGGGGACGGTAGTACCGCTGACCGGTAGTACCGGGTCCAGAACCGGTAGTACCGCCGGAGACAGAGAGTATTTGGCTTCTGTTGGCATCGTCTGTTGGTGGCGGTAGCAGGGGGCGGTAGTGCCGCCGGGCGGTAGTACCGGTCGCTAGGTCTGGTAGTACCGCTGGCGAGAGAGCATTTGGCGATCTGTCTTCTTCCGCCTCCTCTTCCAAGCCTCCGTCTTGTCGGGCTTGATGCTCAGAGCTTCCTCCCTTGCCTCCGTACTTGTCAATGTGAACCTATCATGCATATGTGACGGAGTATGAAGTAGCATACCATTCAATAGGGTAGGAAGGGGGCTCGCATAGAGGAATGGATTCACCTTTGGAGTCCATGACGACTTGGCATAAGTTGGAGACCAAGACGTGGTAACGACCATAGGTCGGGCTACATCAGCTCCCCCCCCCCTTCAAAAAGAGTCGTCCTCGACTCTACATGCTCATCACAAAGTAGAAGCGGTCGAGAGACCTTCTTGATCCTGGGGTTCACCATATAGTCGTCCTCGTGAAGATTGACTTGACAACACTTCAATGTTCCTTCACCTTCCTTGAAGCCTACAAAGCTCACAACAAAAGCAAAGCAACACTCAAAGCGTAGCCAATTCATGAAGATTATAGCATGAGTCCTCAAGTAGAAGGAAGTCACCTTAGCTTGTAGAGATAGCTCGATGAAGGGTAGCCATAGGTAACTCTCTTCGGTTCTTCTTGTCAACATATAGTCCATAGAGGTTGACGTGTATGCATTTGTACCTTCATACAACAAAGACCAAGAAACATATTTTTGTGTGTGATAGAGGAGCATGTCATTTGTGGCATGTCCATTCTTGTTTACAACACGATTAGCACAACTCAAGTATAGCAAACGGGATGCATATGCAAGGTCAATGTGCATGGAAATCGTTTGAACATCATCCAAATGTGGAAACTCAAAAACTCCATATAACATATAAGTGGGGCATTCAAAGCATTGGATCCAAATTTCAAACAACATCTTTGATGCAAGACTAGGAGAATTTGGCAAAAACACACAAGGAAGCATATCCAAAACAAAAATATTATGTTTGCAAACAAACCAAATGAAAGAGCAAGTGGTCCTTATGTTTGTTGCAACAACAAGACGAGATTCTTGGAAGCTCTCATGACAATACATGTTCTTAAAGGAATTGTGGTTGCACACCAAACATCGAGAAGGTAAATTGTTCAACATTTTTGTTGCAACACACAAAGCATCATTATCTAAAAGCAAAGAAACATGAATGTAACAAGGGGAGATAATACCATTAACATGCTTGCAATCAAACCATAGGAAAGAGCAATTTGCCAACATGAAAGATGCAAAGCATGCAAAAGGTATCAGAGCTGGGCACGATCTTGAACTCACTTGTGGGATGCTCTCTAGAGCTCTTTTTGTCAACTCGTGCTCAACCGAGGTTGACATTCTCGTGTGGGTACCTACACACATCATATGTAAAAGGAAGAACGTGTGTGCATGGTAGAGATACATATCATCCATCATGACGTATCTCTTCTTGTGCACATCACCATTAATGTCAATCAAGTACGACATAGATGCATGGTGAGTACGCAAGTGGGGAACATGCTTATCATGGCAATCATCAAAATCTCCAAAAATTGAGAAAGCTATGGGGGGCATCTCATTATAACGCATATGATCAATATTGTTGCAAGAAAAACAAGTGAAATAGCAAGTATTCATCTTATCGCAAGCAACGGGAGAAATTGAATGACTAGCATGACAAGGCAAGTCCAAAGCAATTGGACGATACACACAAGATGCATAGCATGGCATGTTTATGGCAATGAGTTCGCAATCAAACAATTCCACATGATCAATATTATGCAGAGGCAAATCATCACATGGGAAAGTGGATGAAGCATATGTAATGTCACAAGTATCATCCATAGCATGCATATCCTCACAATTCATCATGTCCACTAGTGGGATCATGGCATCATCAACACCCTTATTGTTACCTTGTTCATACCTATCATATGAAGTTGGTGTTGTGGAAGTAGTGGCCTCCTTGTGGACGACTTCATTTTCTTGATGTAGCCATGGCGTAGCATCATCTTCGTGCACCATGTAAATCTTCTCCAATTGAGGCATCGTTGCTTCATGGCTTGGCGCGTCTTCATCCATGGAACCTAGCACAACACAAGAGAACACACTAGGGGTAGAGGGTAAGTTGTTAGAATTCTAAATGGTCTCACTTGACCTATCAACTACCACTCTCAACTCACTAGGAGTATCGCTCATGCCCTCCAAGTGGAAGCACTCAATCTCACATAAGGTGGAGTCACTCGTATCACTCTTGTTCTCACTCAAGTGGGCTAAGTGGCTCTCATACTCACATGGGATTGGTACCACATCATCACTCAAGCATATGGGGATAGGCTCGGTTTTCTCAACTCCATGCGCCTCCTTTGGTGAAGGGAAAATCCCATGCTCACCATTCTTGACCTTGTTGCCTTCAAAGTTGGATGCCATAAGATGGGCATCATCGCTCTCCTCCATGGTCGAAGGGAAAATCCCATGCTCGACCGTCTTGTGGCCATCGCGTAGTAGTGGTGGAGGTAGGCTCATGCTATCCAACTTGGCGAAGTAGAGGTCTACATTTTCCTCGTTGGCGAGGTTGTGGAAGTCAAGCGTAGGCATTGAAGCTTGATGGCGTGGAGGAAGGCTTGCTCTTGGTGCCATTGTGGTGGTGGCACGAGTAGTTGAAGGTTCCCTATGATGGTGTCGACAGAGGTCATTGGCGTGCCTTGCCGATGGTTGATGTAGGTGGCGCACTTGGTCGTCCACATGACACTCGCGACGATGATCATTTTCCTTGGCACTCTTCTTATGCTTGTGGTGCCTTCTTGAGCTTGCTTGAGCATTATGGTTGGTGCTCATCATGAATTCTTCGTCTTTATGGCGAAGATGCCTTTGACGATGTCTTGTATCCTCTTTATGGTGGCGATGCTCATGAGAGGATGTTTGTCGATGAAGAGTCTTGTTTCTTGGCGCCTCTTGATGCATATGATGTTTGGACGCCACTCTTGTTTGGATAGGAGTTGGAGCTTGGCGCCTTGGCGGTGATGAAGCTTGGAGCCTTAGAGATGGTAGAGCTTGACGCCTTGGAGGTGATGGAGCTTGGTGCCTTGGAGATGGTGGCGCTTGACGCCATCTAGGTGGTGGCACATGTCGCCTTGGAGGTGGATCATCGAAGTAGGTGGTGCCCTTTGGTGTGGCATGCTTTGCCTTGAAGGTCATGGAATCTTGATGATGCGCCTCCTCTTGCTTGGCGTAGTAGGCTTCCATCTCCACGCGGTGGAGGAATTCTTCATGGCTCGTGGAGGAGCCATCAAACTCGATGAAGTTCTCCGTGTCCTCCATGCTTGGCGAGGCGTCGTCGATGTCGCACTCGAAGTCATCCATGCTTGGGGAGTAATTGTTGGTGTAGTACTCCATATCACCCAAGCATGTGGAGCCATTGTCGGTGTAGTGCTCCATAGGCTCCGTGCATGAGGATCCATTGTCGACGTAGAGCTCCATGTCTTCCATGCATGTGGAGTCGTCGTAGGTGTAGTGCTCCGGGTCCTCAAAGCATGCGGAGCCATTGTCGGTGTTGTGCTCCGTCATGTCCTCTATACTTGTGGAGTCGTAGTCATGGTGGCTCATCATGGATTCTTCATAGATATCATCCTCGGTTCCGGAGTCCCTAGACATGATGCACAAGACCAAGCGGTGTATATGGAAGTGGTAGTGGGAGTTAGGGATACAACGTCAAACCTTACTTTACCTTGGAAGATCGTATCGTACAAGTGGCCACACTTGAGAGCAATAAACCAAGCAAAGTGAAGTTCACGCGGAACACCAAAACCAACTACCAACATAAAAACACACACACACAAGGCCTATGGTGGATAGGTATGGAAAGCGGCATGTCAAGAATCGATCCGAAATCAAGATGTTGTAATGGCAAGTAAAGAACCACAATGATCACAAAGCAAAACAAGTCAATCCACAAGATAGGAAATATATACAAGGAAACACACATGGTGGGATAAATGGGACTTGTGCGACGGAGAAAGTGAGCGAAGAACCAAATGATTACCTAGCGAAGACTATAAGCTCGTGTCACACAAGTACAAGGAGAGACGCTAGTTCGATTGCACAAAATTGGTGGGTTACAAGATATGCACAATAAGTACCACCTATATGATGTTCATCGAGCTTGCGATTCCTATTCTATAAAGCACATGTATAATTCTTTCTTTTTCTTTTTATTTTTCTTTTTCGATATTTTATTTTCTTATTTTCTCTCTTTTCTTTTTCTTTTCACTTGCCTCTTCCTTGTGCCAGCAACTATACAAGATAAGTATATGAGATAGCGCTCACAATGTTTGCTCAGAATCTACAAGGTATCAAATGTACATAGCCCAAGCAATCATAAGAGGAACTAGTCTCAATAGGTGTTTGTTGCTCGCAAAGATAGTGGGGTTCACAAAGGAATGCAAGTGGGGAGAAGTCGCGGAATGTTTATACCTTTCGTCGACGATCTTCACCCTTTATTGTTGGATTCCGCCTTGCTCACGGAATTTGGATGGAGTAGATAGCATGAACCACGTGGATGATGATGTAGAGCTCCTTCTCCTCTTCGAAACGAGCTAAAGAACACCAAAATCCGAGTTCGAATATAAAAGTTATGCTCAAAACGGTGAGGGGCTGAAATCTGGAACTTGCTGTTTTCTTTCTGTCTTGGGCGGTAGTACCGTATTTTGGGCCCGGTAGTACCGGTGGGCGGTAGTACCGTAGATTTGGAGCGGTAGTACCGCTCGAGACAGAGAAATCCAGATCTGACGCGATTTCGCGAGTTTGGGGCGATTTGGGCGGAAAATCTTCAAGAAAAACACCAAATCGACAGGGGAAATCAAGGAATTAGGCTATGGGAACGCAAAGGAAGGTAGATCAACAAGTTTAGCAAGTAATCCACGGATCAAAACCTACCAAAACGCACTCAAATCACAGATCGATCCAAAACACGAATTGGGGCTATTTTTGGTGGAATTTTCGAATTTATGGCGAAAAGACCAAATCGATGAGAAATCTGTGGCAACCAAAAGCTACTGATACCGGATGATGGAGGGGTTAACCTCTTGGGTGCCCGATCTCCACGGATCTCGTGGTCAAATCGATGGGAAAGCGAGGGGAAAGGGAGAAGGTAGTGGAAGCGAACACACACCTCGCGAAGAACACGATGAACATACGCAAAAACTCACACGATACAAGGCCGATTGCTCCCGAACGGCGGCCACCGGTCCGATAGAATCCTCGCAAGGAAAGATCGGTCAACGTGCTCCCTCAAATCCACATCGGAGAGGGAAGAACACCTTGGGGAGGGTCTTGACAACTTGGAGACGAGACGTCGAACTCCAAGGCCTTGTTCACGATGGATGCGTGATGCAAAGTCCAATCGAGGTTGGTGACGATAGTCGGTCCCCTTGGTAAAGGGGATGAGGCAAAACTAGAGATTCCACAATGGGGGTTTTCTTTAGTCTATCATCTATGCCTAAGGGATACATGAGGGGTGGAGGCTCTATTTATAGGCCAACCACATAAACAAGGGTAGTTTGGGGATAAACTAGGCGAATAGGTAAGTAAAGGGGGATACATGGGTTGTGGCCCAACTAGTGCGCGCAGGCACTGCCAGGAGCGGTAGTACCGGATTGGGAACGGTAGTACCGCTTGGTCCGGTAGTGCCGCTCTGGGACCGGTAGTACCGCTTGCGGTCCTGGAGCGTCAGCTGGAGCCGTCTATAGCGAGCGGTATCAGGGGACGGTAGTACCGCTGACCGGTAGTACCGGGTCCAGAACCAGTAGTACCGCCGGAGACAGAGAGTATTTGGCTTCTGTTGGCGTCATCTGTTGGTGGCGGTAGCAGGGGGCGGTAGTGCCGCCGGGCGGTAGTACCGGTCGCCAGGTCCGGTAGTACCGCTAGGGAGAGAGCATTTGGCGATCTGTCTTCTTCCGCCTCCTCTTCCAAGCCTCCGTCTTGTCGGGCTTGATGCTCCGAGCTTCCTCCCTTGCCTCCGTACTTGTCAATGTGAACCTATCATGCATATGTGACGGAGTATGAAGTAGCATACCATTCAATAGGGTAGGAAGGGGGCTCGCATAGAGGAATGGATTCACCTTTGGAGTCCATGACGACTTGGCATAAGTTGGAGACCAAGATGTGGTAACGACCGTAGGTCGGGCTACATCAGCCGGCGCTTGCAAGAAGGTTGCCTCTACGGCCCGCGCCATTGACGGCGGGTGGAAGCGCACGGACATGTGCGAGGCGAACTTGCGCAAGCTGCGTGATTCCGGCCTTGTCTCTAAGGAGAAAGACGACGTCGTCCTCCCCGACCAAGAGGTAATTCCTCGCCCACCCGAAGGGTTTCGGGTGATGTTTTATGCCTTCGTTGTCTGGGGTCTCTCTCTTCCCATCCACGAATTCCTTCATGGACTCCTTTTTTTCTACGAGATTCAGTTACATCATTTGTCTCCCAACTCTCTTCTTCATATTGCTTGTTTTTTCACTTTGTGCGAGTGCTGGCTCGATATTGAGCCACACTTTGGCCTCTTTCGGAAACTCTATTCCCTAAAGAGGCAGTCCGGCGCCGACGGTGTTTATCCGCTCGGCGGCTACATCATCTCCATTCGCTCCTCTATCCAATTCTTCTCCTTCTCCATTTGTGAGTCCGTCCAATACTGGCGGTACGAGTGGTTCTATATCCACGACATCAAGTTGGACGGACATCATTTTCGTCTTGCCCATTTTGACTCTGCCCAGAAGATCACCCCAAAGAGGTCGTGGAAGAACAACATCTTAGAGGGTGAAACGATGGAGGTGGAGAAGCTCTACAAGCGGGTGGAGGCACTCCAGCTGGTGTCCGGCAAGGAGGTCAATTGTGTCGACATAATCCGCACCTTCCTCAAGCGCCGGGTACAGCCGGTCAAAGCGAGGGCGCACCCGATGTTCCTGTATGCTGGCCGCAGCGATCCGATAAGGGTTTCGTCTGAGGAGTTGTCTTTGGGTGACCTTGATAGAGCTCTTCGGCCCCTGCTGAAGCTTAAGGCCGACGAGGACCTCCCGGGGAACTCCTTGACCTCCCCGTTCAGTCTAAAGAAAGTAGTCCCGCAGGTGAAAACTTGTAGTTGCGCGTAGCGCTATTTCGAGTGCTAACTATTTGCTATTTGTACTGACAGTCTGTCATCTTCTTGTCTTTGATTTGAAGGGTTTGAAGGTAGCAGGGATGACGCCCCCTCTACCTGAAATTTCCCAGTTGCGCCGGATAATGAAGTGGCGGAGTCCGAATACGAGCTTCCTCCGGCGCAGTCTCCTACCACGGAAGTCCGCGAGCCAAGCGAAGGGCGGACCCGAAAACATCCCCGAAGTCAATCTTCGGATGGGATGACTCTACCAACGCCAAAGGATCCGTCCTTCCTCGAGCAGAACGGTGCGGATGATGGTGCTTCATATGCACCTTTTCGTGCCATGCCCATTCGGGCAGTAGCCCCGCAGCTGTCGGCCAAGAAGAAGAAGAAGGAGAAGGTGGCTCCTGTCTTCAATTTGTCGGACATTGAATTGTAAGTCATTTTGCTTGAGCTTTGTTACCATGTTTGTAGTTTTAGCTTGTTGTTGATCTGATAAGTATTAGCAGTAATCCTTCGGAGGAGTCCCTTGGCGAGGACACCGAAGAGATGATCACGGAATCGAAGCCAACAGCTTCGTTTCCCTATGTGGTGGCCAACTCTGAGGACAAGGATTCGAGCTCCACGAAGCAGGAGGCTCATGCACTCGTCACTCGAAAGGCGATATGCAAACCTTCGGAGTCCACACCTGAGCACGTCATTGTTGTTCTTTTACTGCGTGGGGGGAGCCTCCGAGCTCTTTATTCATCGGGTTTGTTTGCTTCTTCTGTAGCCTTTTGTCCACGGCGCCAACCTCCTCATCCAGCAGCATCTGTCACTGGAGGGTGAGGTCAAGCAGCTCCGAGGTGCATAGCTTTCGTCTTGTTTATTTTTTGAGTGCAACAAGTTTGTTTTTTTTCTATTTACCCAATGTTTCTTCATGCTGCAGATGAGAACAATGCTGCTCTCCGAAGGCTGAACGCTCTCGAAAAGAGCATCGGCCAGGCGGAGAAGAAGGCATCGGATGTTGCGGATGCCAAGGAGCGTCAGCAGAAAGAGGCCGAAGACCGTGAGAAACAGCTCGCCGCTATTGCAGCTGCTCGGGAGAAGGCCGTGGATGACAAGCTCATGGATGTTGCCAAGGATGTCTCTGGTAAGCTGCTCTCGCCTCCTTTTTATGTCTTCTGTATCTTGGGGTTCTTCTTGCTTTTACTCACTCGAATTTCCTCTTCTGATATTTACGCCAGATGATTCTGGCGTCGCGTTTGACTGTGACATGCTGGAGCATGGGGATTCCTTGGCAGATGCTACCACAGCGATCGAGGATCGCTTCTCTTCTGTCATGAGATCCCTGGTCAAGGCCAAGAAGGTGCTCGTGCACTTCTATAAGGAGGTCAACCCCAAGGGCGTTTCCCTCGAGGACATCGACTCGCTTGCGGATCCTTTGTCGGAGGATGCTCCAGCGAAGTACAAACGCAAGCAGAAGGGCATCGGTGCCTCCATGGGGCTGGCCACCGCGATGGCATTCAAAGCCGAGCTAGACCTGACCCAGGTCACGTCCAGGATGCCGACGGCGGCAGATCGATCTGAGGTAGATTTCGCCCCTTTTGCTTCTCGCTGTAAGCATTATGGGCCTAAGCTCATCGACCTCCTAGCCGATTATGCGGCAAAGCAGCAGCGAGAGGACAAGGTCAGGCAGTCTGGCTCCATGGCTGCTCCAGGTGCTGGTGCTTAGGCCCTTGCATTGTAGCTAGTGTAGCTTTTGCTATCTTTTGTAACATCTTTTGGATGAACAAGTCCCACTTTGCCACGAGGTGGCTTTATTTATGTGTATAAGTCTGACTTTTAACTGTTGTCAAAAAGTGTTTGTGATATTCATTTCTGCATGTTTACCCTTAGGGTCCTTTGGGTGAGGCTCTAGTGATTACTCTTCCTGCGCCTGATCCTCGCCCATCATTGGATGAGGCGTCGCAGTTGACCTTCTTGCGTGATTGCGTCCGTAGCTTGGAAAAAGACATCATCAGCATCCGAGGTCCTGCGGATGTGTGGAAGTCGAAGGCTGAGCGAGCCTCCTCTAGGGAGGAGTTTTTGCTTGGAGAATTTCGGCAGATGGGTGAGCAAATCCAATGTGAGTCCTCGTGAACCGATGTTCTATAGAGTGCGCCTTTATTTTTATGCTGGCTCACCCCATGCTTGTGCAGTTGTGAATCTCATTCCGAGGGAAGTGAAGGAGCGCGTCGCAATTTGGATGAATTGCCTGACGCAACAAGAGCTGGAGGCCGGTGGATTCTTTTGGATGGATCATGATCGAGAAATCGTCCTTGCGACGATGCAAGACCGTGTACACCAGGTCCTTCGGGTGATGAAGCAGGCGAGGTCATCACTTGCGGCTGTTTGGTCCGTCATGTTTCCTATAAACACTGCACCCTCTAGATTTTTGGGTCTTCTTGGGAATTTTTGGAATGTAGGCCATGTCAAGGAGTTGGTGCGCCATCAGCTGATTGCGGGGGTAAAGGCAGCCTTGTCTCTTGTTCGACTTCATAATCTCAATGTCAATCTTGCGGAGATAGCGGCTGGGCCACCTCCTCCTCCAGGTGGCAATCTATGGGATATGCGCCCTCATTACGTAGCTGTGGCGCAGTATGCCAAGGAGATTGTAGATTTGTTTGAGGAGCGGACGAATGTTATGCTCCAGAATAATTAGGTCCTATAAAGAAAATGAGATAATGTAAAATTTGTATTTGTTCGAGTGGGCTTGTAATGCCAGTTGTAAAGTTTGTATGTATTGGCACGTGGTGCGTTTGTAATGTGCATGTCCTTTTCGTTAGCCTGACATGGTCAGCTACTCAGGTTGTATGCACTGTTTTCAGTCGACGGAGTTGTAAGGTGAGGCACAGCCCCCGAGCGTGTTTAGCAATAAATAATGTAAGGAGAAAATATATTGGGGCCAAGGAACTTAGCTTTTTATTCATTGTAAACGAGGAGGTACATTGTTCGGCTGAGTAGCCTGGGTGAATAGCCTTACTGAAAGTAAAGGGTAACTAAGGGTAGAAGTGTCGCAGTCATGCGATGTTCCAGGTGTTGCAGTATTTAACTCCTGATGCGACGTCCATGTAGGGTCCTTCCCAGGGTGACTCGAGCTTTTTGTGTCCTTCTTGCTTGAGTCGTAGGACGAGGTCTCCTTCGACGAAAGACCTTGGGCGCAGCCGGCGACTGTGGTAGTTGCGGAGGCTCTACTGTTAGACCACTAAGCGAGCCGCGGCGATGTCGCGTGCCTCGTCAAGTGTGTCGATGACGTCTTCGAGTGCGGCCGCTGATTCGGCCTCGCTGTAAGCAATGACCCGTGGGGCCTTGTGGCGTACCTCAGCGGGTAGCACAGCTTTGGCTCCGTGCACCATGAAGAAGGGCGTGTAGCTAGTTGAGCTATTTGGATTTGTGCGAAGGCTCCAGAGAACCGAAGGTAGCTCTTCTGCCTAGGCTCCCGCAAGCCTTTCGAGTGGGCATAGTAGGCACTTCTTGATGTTGTTGCCTATGAGGTTGTTGGCCTGTTCGACCTGCCCGCTGGTCTATGGGTGCGCCACAGAGGCGTATGATATGTTGATTCCGAGGTTCCCGCAGAAGTCTCGAAATTCCTTCGAGATGAAGTTCAAGCCATTGTCCGTTTATGATGCTATAGGTGATACGTCGTAAACGTATCTATAATTTTTGATGTTCCATGCTTCTTTAGTATCTACTTTGTTTTGTTTTGTCCACACTTTGAGGTATTTTTATATGTTTTCTGGTACTAACCTATTAACAAGATGCCACTATGCCATTTGCATGTTTTCTTCAATTTTTGGTTCCATAAAGGCAGAAAAAATCAATATTCTCAGAATTGGATGGGACAAAAGCCAAAGTCAATAATTTACCGTGGGGAACACGGAGCCAGAATATGAGGCGGAGGGGAGCCACTAGGGGCCAAACCCCCTCTCCGCGCGGCTAACCCTAGCCCGCGCCTAGGGGGTGCGGCCGCCCCGGGTGCCCCCTTCCTCGCCTCTTCGCCTATAAAGACCCCCCCAATACCAAAACCCTAAGTACCCGATCAATCCCACGAAACAGTCCGTAGCCACCACCACCATCGTCCCTAGATCCGGGGGATCTGAAGCTCTTCCCGGCACCCTACCAGAGGGGAGATCATCCCAGAGGCCTTCATCATCATCACGCCAGCCTCCGGTATGAAGCGTGAGTAGTTCCACCTTGGACTAAGGGTCCATGTAGTAGCTAGATGGTTGTCTCTCCTCCTTTGTGCTACCATGTTTAGATCTTATGAGCTCCGTTCATGATCAAGATCATCTATATGTAATCATGCATGTTGTGTTTGCGGGGATCCGATGGATATTGAGATTACTATGTCAGATTGATTAATGGTTTTGTCTTATTGATTATATCATGTCTATGTTGTTTGTGATCTTGCATGCTCTCCATTTCTAGTAGCTATCTTGGCCAAGTAGATGCTAGTGACTCCAAGAGGGAGTATTTATGCTCGATAGTGGGTTCATGCCCTATTTAATCTAAGGGAAGTGACAGAAATCTCTAAGGTTATAGATGTGTTGTTTCTACTAGGGAGAAAACAACGGTCTCTTGTTCATGGAACAAGTGGATTGTTTACCTTACACAATTTTCTTAAAGCAGTTATCCGTTGGTTGCAACTTAATACTAGAGGGGGTTCGGATGATAACCTGAAGGTGGATTACTAGTCATAGATGCAGTTGGATGGCGGTCTATGTATCTTGTTGTATTGCCCAAGCAAATCTCATAGAATCATGAATGTCTAGTATTGCATTGTTATGCCTTGCTCAGTCCTATCAATTGCCCTACTGTAATTTGTTTACCCAGCATGACATGTTTGTTTATCTTAAAGAGATCACCTCTAGTGAACTATGGACCCCGGTCCAATCTTTACCATTGATACATCTTCACTGTTACTGTTTACTTTCTGCAAACCACCATTACCTTCCACACCATATAGTTAATCATTTATTTTCAGCAAACCGGTGAGATTGACAACCACACTGTTCGTTGGGGCAAAGTCTTGAGTTTGTCTTGAGCAGGTTTCCAAGTTACTAGCAACACCTTTGAGTCATTTCCTTCCTCCTACTAGTTCGATAACCTTGGTTTCTTACTAAGGGAAGAACTTGTTGTTGTACTCATCATACCTTCGTCTTGGGGTTTCCCAACGAAGCTCTATAGTGATCTAAGCCGCATCAAGCTTTTTCTGGCGTCATTGCCAGGGAGGCTAAGGATGGATTCACAAGGGGAGTCCTTCACAACCGTTTACTTTGTTTTTGTTTTTCTTAGTTACTTTTGCCTTGTTTTGTTTGCCTCTTTTATCAAAACCTCCAAAAAAAATAGTTTAGTTTAGTTTAGTTTGATTTCTCTTATCAAAAACACAAAAAAATTAGTTCCTACTCTAGTTTTCACCTTGCTCTATCTCATCATGTTGATCCCCAAGTTCACTCTGAAAGACCTTTCAATAGGTAGTGGCTCTATAATTGGGAAAGAAAATATTGAAGAATTCTTTAATCATGTTAGCAAACATGAGGATATTGAGGATAGATCCTTAGCAAAACTTGCTCCTAATTATGAAATTTCTGCAGCTTCTTTAGTTCACATGTTGGAGGCTAGGTTTGTTAACCTTAACCCCATGATGCAAATTTTGTTTCTTAAACTAAAAGAAGAAGAGGATCCTGAAAAGAGAGAATTTATCCTAGAAACTTTACTAAAAGAGTTCAATGATGTTGCTAAGGAAGCCAAAAAGGTATTTGAACGTTTTAATATGCTAGGCTTATGTGTAGATGTTATGGGTACTTTAGATAAGACCAAACCTAGAGAGGAAATTAAGATACCCATACCTTTTAAACTTATAGGAATGCATGAAGCCTTAGAAAAGAATTTTGATTGGATTGTTCCTTAAAACCCATTTGATGAAAGTAATGAACCTAAGAGAGATGAGAAAGTATCCTCTAAAACTCATTTGGATGAGATACCTTTCCTAGTTGAAGAGATTTCGAGTATTGATGTTAATGCTTCTTCATTTGAAAATACTTGATTCTTGATTCTTGTGCCTAACTTAAAGGCGTTAAAGAAAAGTACTTATTGGGAAATAACCCAAAAGTTTTCTTGAGTCTTGGAAGTTATTACTTTAGTAATCACCTCTCATTATCCTTTTTTATTTGATTTTTGTGCCAAGAATAACCTCTAATGAGAGGGAAGTAAGATTTGGAGAGTTGCTGTTCCGAAACAGATTTTTGTGCTCCACCGTAAAAATTCGTGTAAAATCTATGTAAGTCAGATTAAGCTGTAATTTTCCTAATAAATCCCCCAGTATGTAAGCTAACTTTCATTAGTTCAACCCTTTTTTATTTGAGAAACAGAAGGTCTTAGAAAAAATCGGTTTCTACCTGCTAGTCTGTTTTGACAGATTTCTGCTATTATTTGCATTTGCTTCTTATTGATTCCTTTTTCGGTTCTTTTTGGGAAATTGAGATTGTTGAGGAAATTGCTATAGTATCTTGTGTTTTTAGTGAAAGATTTTCTGTTTTAAAACTAAACCCCAAGGGTCTATTATCTTTTGAATACACTAATGTTGCTAATGAAGATTGTGTGAAGTTTTGTATGAAGGAAAATTTGCAGGTGTAGAGAAAGAATGATGTAATGAGATGAAGAATGGACAAAAGCTCAAGATTGGGAATGCCACCCCGTGTCACCCTAAGAAATATTCAAGAGGTACAACCGTCAAAGTTCGGGAATGCCCAAGGCATCCCCTTCTTCATCAATAAAAATCGCAGGTCCTTTGTAGACACTTCGTTTTTATTGTTTCATGCACTGTTGTGTTGTTCTTGGAGCGTATTAGTTGTTGTTTTTGGTTTTTGGTTTTCTTAGTTTGCTTTAATAAAGTAGTTTTGACCCCCGTTCTCGCCGTGTTGTTTCAAATAAGTTGATTGGTGTTGGAAAGGAGTAGAAAGTTCTTGCTTGAGAAGTACAAGAGGAGCTTGTTGTGATTGTGACATAGACTTTATCATGTCATGCTAAATGTTGTTTTGACATTATGCTTAGTGATTATTTCTGTAGCATGACTTGTTCCAAACAATTGGGATTGCTTAATGTGCCTTGAAGGAATCATGCGTTGTTTTAGCATACAAAAGCATAATATTATTGTATTCTCCTTTGATACTTTGTTTGGGTTGACTTGGTACATGCTCACACCATGTTATGACTATGAACAAGTCACCATAGCCTCTATGATAATTTAGTCCTTGACTTGTAGTACCACTTTATACTTTGATTAGTAATGTTTTGTCGCTCTGCATGATTATGGCCATTATTGCTCTCTTATTTTGTCGCTCCCAGTCTTTTGCTAGCCTCCACTTGTATGAGTAAGCTCTACTCATGCATCCAACTCCCAATAAACCAAATTATTCAAAAGTGCCCACTATAAATTCCTATGCATGGTGTGTTACACCATTCCAAGTATATTCTTGTTTTTATCTATCTTTCAATTAAAAATTATTTTGTTATGTGAAAACTTAGTGATTAAAGCTCTCACAAACTTCATGGCACACTCTATTTTTCTTGCCCATAATAAACTTGAACCATTGTGTCATATATGTTGTATATGCTTGCACTTATACGTTGGAATTAGCAGAACCATGTTGTCATGGGGAACACTTTCAATATTGCACTTGTACATTGTACACATTTGATATCATGCTCTTTTGTCTATGGATGTCGTCGGTGTGAAATGAAAGGGGAGCTTGTAAGTCCATGGAGTTATGTATGTGTGTTAGAGAAACGCCTGGGCCGCTAGCCTAAGCCATGCCTAATCATGATGGAAACTTGCAGCATCACCATAGTGAGCAATCTATGAAGCATTCTTCTTATAAAAAAAGAGATAGAAAAAGAGATTGAGAAAATGAAAAAAAAAGATGAGAAAAGAGGAAAGAGAGAAAAAAGAACCATATTCCCATGGTAAATAAGGAGATTGTCGAGATGCTCATTGTCTGCTTGCCTTGTCATTTTGATTATGGGATAGCTCCTGTATCATGTACAAGGGGTACCCCGTTGGCGGTTCTCTATGATACACATGTACTTACTATGACAAGAACTTACCGATAACTAAACTTGAATAGTATGAGGAGCGGCCCTTGTATTCAAGGGACATGAGATTGCCAACTTATACTTTGTCAAGCATATACTCCATAGTTTGTTCACTTTAACCTTAATCACTTCAAGATGCTTATGATAGAGGCAATGAGGGCTAAAAGCTAACAAGTACCATAATTTTTGGAAGCTCTTTTTGAGACTTGAAATCCCTGCTTCCCTTTATGAAGGTCCTTTCTTCCACCATTATATTGAGTCTTCACCTTCTATCCTTAGGCACCAATTAAGAGAGCATAGTTGCCATTCTTAGTTCTATGTGCATTGTCCCAAAACTTTTTGATTGATGCATATTGTTGATATTACTTGTTCTTGTGCTATTTGTATCTAGTCACTCTTATGAACTTTGAAGGTGTCCTATGCATCTATTTGCTACTCCATGAGGGAGAAGCTGAATGCCACTATGCTATATTTTCTGTATGTGAAACAAACAAACATTTTTCAATGCATGTTATTCATGATCTTTGTTTGTAATATTTTATGTTGCATGGATAGTTACTTTGTCTTATTGTTAGAACTCCATCTTTCATGCCCATGTTTAGAGTTCTTTGATCCCAGCTTTCAATGCTTGCAAATGGTTTGATCTTGATTTTGATGCTGCATGTCACCTCAAAAATTATTGTTTTTATCACTTACCTACTCGAGGACGAGAAGGTGTTAAGCTTGGGGATGCTTGATACGTCGGAACGTATCTATAATTTTTTATGTTCCATGCTTGTTTAGTATATACTTTGCTTTGCTTAGTTTACACTTTGATGTGTTTTTATATGTTTTTCTGGATTAACCTATTAACAAGATGCCATAGTGCCAGTTGGCTGTTTTATTCTGTTTTTGGTTCCACAAAAGGCAGAAAATCAATATTCTCGGAATTGGACAAGACAAAATCCAAAATCAATATTTTGCCGTGGGGGACACGGAGCCAGAGTACGATACGGAGGGGAGCCACACCCCTGGCCACGCGGCTAGCCCTAGCTGGCTCCTAGGGGGGTGTGGCCGCCTTGACTACCCCCTACCTCGCCTCTTCGCCTATAAAGACCTCCCGATACCAAAACCCTAAGTACCCGATCAATATTCCATGAAACCGTTTGTAGCCGCCGCCACCATTGTCCCTAGATTGGGGAGGGGATCTGAAGCTCTTCCCGGCACCCTGCAAGAGGGGAGATCATCCCAGAGGCCTTCTTCTTCATCATGCCAGACTCCAGTATGAAGTGTGAGTAGTTCCACCTTGGACTATGGGTCCATGTAGTAGCTAGATGGTTGTCTCTCCTCCTTTGTGCTACCATGTTTAGATCTTGTGAGCTCTGTTCATGATCAAGATCTTCTATTTGTAATCATGCATGTTGTGTTTGCGGGGATTCGATGGATATTGAGATTACTATGTCAGATTGATTAATGATTTTGTCTTATTGATTCTATCATGTCTGTGTTGTTTGAGATCTTGCATGCCCTCCGTTTCTAGTAGCTATTTTGGCCAAGTAGATGCTAGTGACTCCAAGAGGGGTATTTATGCTCGATAGTGGGTTCATGCCTCTATTTAATCTAAGGGAAGTGATAGAAATCTCTAAGGTTGTAGATGTGTTGTTGCTACTAGGGAGAAAACAACGGTCTCTTGTTCATGGAACAAGTGGATTGTTTACCTTACACACTTTGCTTAAAGCAGTTATCCGTTGCTTGCAACATAATACTGGAGGAGGTTCGGATGATAACCTGAAGGTGGATTACTAGTCATAGATGCATTTGGATGGCGGTCTATGTATCTTGTTATATTGCCCAATCAAATCTCATAGGATCATGAATGTTTAGTATTGCATTGTTATGCCTTGCTCGGTCCTATCAATTTCCCTGCTGTAATTTGTTTACCCAGCATGCCATGTTTTTTTATCTTAAAGAGAGCACCTCTAGTGAACTATGGACCCCGGTCCACCCTTTACCATTGATACATCTTCCACTGTTACTGTTTACTTTCTGCAAACCACCATTACCTTCCACACCATATAGTTATTACTTTGTTTTTAGCAAACCGGTGAGATTGACAACCTCATTGTTCGTTGGGACAAAGTCTTGAGTTTGTGTTATGCAGGTTTCCAAGTAGCTAGCAACACATTTGAGTCGTTTCCTTCCTCCTACTGGTTTGATAACATTGGTTACTTACCGAGGGAATAACTTTCTGTCGTACTCATCATACCTTCATCTTAGGGTTTCCCAACGAAGCTCTACAGTGATCTGAGCCGCATCAAGCTTTTTTTGGCACCGTTGCCGGGGAGGCTAAGGACGGCTTCACAAGGGGATTCCTTCACAACCTTTCTCTTTACTTTGTTTTTTGTTTTGCTTAGTTTCTTTTGCCTTGTTTTGTTTGTCTCTTTTATCAAAAACTCCAAAAAACTAGTTTAGTTTGGTTTGCTTTCTCTTATCAAAAACAAAAAAAAATATTAATTCCTACTCTAGTTGTCACCTTGCTCTAGCTCACCATGTTGATCCCCAAGTTCACTCTAAAAGACCTTTCAATAGGTAGTGGCTCTATAATTGGGAAAGAAAATATTGAAGAATTCTTTAATCATGTTAGCAAACATGAGGATATTGAGGATAGATCCTTAGCAGAATTTGCTCCTAATTATGAAATTGTTGTAGCTTCTTTAGTTCACATGTTGTAGGCTAGGTTTGTTAACCTTAACCCCATGATGCAAATTTTGTTTCTTAAACTAAAAGAAGAAGAGGAACCTGAAAAGAGAGAATTTATCCTAGAAACTTTACTAAAAGAGTTCAATGATGTTGCTAGGGAAGCCAAAAAGGTCTTTGAATGTTTCAATATGCTAGGCTCATGTGTAGATGTTATGGGTACTTTAGATAAAACAAAATCTAGAGAGGAAATTAAGATACCCATACCTTTTAAACTTGTAGGAATGCATGAAGTCTTGGAAAAGAATTTTGATTGGATTGTTCCTAAAAACCCATTTGATGAAAGTAGTGAACCTAAGAGGGATGAGAAAGGATCATGTAAAACTAATTTGGATGAGATACCTTTCCTAGTTGAAGAGATTTCGAGTATTGATGTTAATGCTTCTTCATTTGAAAATACTTGATTCTTGATTCTTGTGCCTAACTTAAAGGCGTTAAAGAAAAGTACGTGTTGGGAGATAACCCAAGAGTTTACTTGAGTCTTGGAAGTTATTAATTCAGTAATTACCTCTCCTTATCCTTTTTTATTTACTATTTGTGCCAAGAATAGCCTCTAATGAGAGGGAAGTAAGATTTGGGGAGTTGCGGTCCCGAAACAGATATTTGTGCTCCACCGAAAAAATACGTGTAAAATCTCTGTAAGTCAGATTGAGCTGTAATTTTCCGAATAAATCCCTCAGTATGTTATCTAACTTTAGTTAGTTCAACACTTTTTGTTTTGAGCAACAGAAAATCTTAGAAAAAATCGGTTTCCACCTGCTGGTCTGTTTTGACAGATTTCTGCCATTATTTGCATTTGCTTCTTATTTATTCCTTTTGGGGTTCTTTTTGAGAATTTGAGATTTTTGAGGGAAATGCTACAATAGATTGTGTTTTTAGTGAATTTTTTTCTGTTTTAAAACTAAACCCCCAGCTTCTATTATCTTTTGAATACACTAATGTTGCTAATTAATATTGTGTGAAGTTTTGTATGAAGGAAAATGTGCATGTGTAGAGAAAGAATGATGTAATGAGATGAAGAATGGACAAAATCTCAATCTTGGGTATGCCACGCCGTGTCACCCCAAGAAATATTCAAGAGGTACAAGCGTCAAAGCTTGGGGATGCCTAAGGCATCCCCTTCTTCATCAATAAAAATCTCAGGTCCTTTCTAGACACTTCATTTTTATTGTTTCATGCACTATTGTGTTGTTCTGGCGCGTCTTAGTTTTTGTTTTTGGTTTTTTGTTTCCTTAGTTTGCTTGAATAAAGTAGTTTGGGCCCTCGTTCTTGCCGTGTTGTTTCAAATAAGTTGATTGGTGTTGGAAAGGAGTAGAAAGTTCTTGCTTGAGAAGTACAAGAGGAGCTTGCTTTGACTCGGACTTAGACTTTATCATGTCATGCTAGATGTTGTTTTGACCTTATTCTTAGTGATTATTGTTGTAGCATGACTTGTTCCAAACAATTGGGATTGCTTAATGTGTCTTGAAGGAATCATGCGTTGTTTTAGCATACAAAAGCATAGCATTGTGGTATTCTCCTTTGATGCTTTGTTTGGGTTGACTTGGCACATGCTCAGACCATGTTATGACTATGAACAAGTCACCATAGCCTCTATGATCATTTAGTCGTTGACTTGTAGTACCACTTTATGCTTTGATCAGTAAGTTTTGTTGCTCTGCATGATTATGTCCATTATTGCTCTCTTAGTTGGTCGCTACCAGTCTTTTGCTAGCCTCCACTTGTATGAGTAAACTCTACTCATGCATCCAACTCCCAATAAATCAAGTGATTCAAAAGTGTTCACTATAAATTCCTATGCATGGTGTGTTACACCATTCCAAGTATATTCTTGTTTTCATCTATCTTCCAATTAAAAAGCATTTTGTTATGTGAAAACTTAGTGATTAAAGCTCTCACAAACTTGATGGCACACTTTATTTTTCCTGCCCCTAATAAACCTTAACCATTGTGTCATCTATGTTGTATATTCTTGCACTTATACGTTGGAATTAGCAGAACCATGCTGTCATGGGGAACACTTTCAACATTGCACTTGTACATTGTACTCAGTTGATATCATGCTCTTTTGTCTATGGATGTCATCAGTGTGAAATGAAAGGGGAGCTTGTAAGTCCATGGAGTTATGTATGTGTGTTAGAGAAACGCCTAGTCCGCTAGCCTAAGCCATGCCTAATCATGGTGAAAACTTGCAGCATCACCATAGTGAGCAATCTATGAAGCATTCTTCTTATAAAAAAAGAGATAGAGAAAAAGAAAAAATATATGAGAAAAGAGGAAAGAGAGAAAAAAGCACCATATTCGCATGGTAAATAAGAAGATTGCTGAGATGCTCATTGTCTGCTTGCCTTGTCATTTTGATTATGGGATAGCTCATGTATCATGTTCAAGGGGTACCCTGTTGGCGGTTCTCTATGATACACATGTACTTACTATGACAAGAACTTACCGGTAACTAAACTTGAGTAGCATGAGGAGCGGCCCTCGTATTCAAGGGACATGAGGTTGCCAACTTATACTTTGTCAAGCATATACTCCATAGTTTGTTTACTTTAACCTTAATCACTTCATGATGCTTATGATAGGGGTAATGAGAGCTGAAAGCTAACAAGTACCATAATTTTTTAAAGCTCTTTTTGAGAATTGAAATTCCTGCTTCCCTTTTATGAAGGGACTTTCTTCCACCATTATATTGAGTCTCCACCTTCTATGCTTAGGCACCAATTAAGAGACTATGGTTTCCATTCTTAGTACTATGTGCATTGTCCCAAAACTTATTGATTGATGCATATTTATGATATTGCTTGTTCTTGTGCTATTTGTATCTAGTCACTCTTTTAAACTTTGAAGGTGTCATATGCATTTATTTTCTACTCTGAGGGACAAGCTGAATGCCACTATGCTATGTTTTCTTTGTCTTATTCAAAGCATTGGTATTCATGATCTTTGTTTGTAACCTTTCATGTTGCATGCATAGTTACTTTGTCTTACTGTTAGAAATCCATCTTTCATGCTCATCTTTAGAGTTCTTTATCCCAGCTTTCAATGCTTGCAAATGGTTTGATCTTGATTTTGATGGTGCATGTCACCTCAACAATTATTCTTTTTATCACTTACCTACTCGAGGACGAGAAGCAGTTAAGCTTGGGGATGCTTGATACGTCGTAAACGTATCTATAATTTTTTATGTTCCATGCTTGTTTAGTATCTACTTTGCTTTGCTTTGTCTACTCTTTGAGGTATTTTTATATGTTTTCTAGTACTAACCTACTAACAACATGCAACAGTGCCAGTTGCATGTTTTCTTCTATTATTGGTTCTAGAAAAGGCAAATAAATCAATATTCTCGGAATTGGACGGGACAAAAGCTAAAGTCAATATTTTACCGTGGGGAACACGGAGCCAGAATACGAGACGGAGCGGAGCCACCAGGGGGCCACACCCCCTGGCCGTGCGGCTAACCCTAGCCCGCGCCTAGCGATGCGGCCACCCTGGGTGCCCCTGCCTTGCCTCTTCGCCTATAAAGACCCCCCAATACCAAAACCCTAAGTACCAGATCAATCTTCCATGAAATAGTACGTAGCCGCCGCCACCATCGTCCCTAGATCGAGGGGATCTGAAGATCTTCCTGGCACCCTGTCGGAGGAGAGATCATCCCGTAGGCCTTCTTCATCATCATGCCAGCATCCGGTATGAATCGTGAGTAGTTCCAACTTGGACTACGGGTCCATGTAGTACCTAGATGGTTGTCTCTCCTCCTTTGTGCTACCATGTTTAGATCTTGTGAGCTCCGTTCATGATCAAGATCATCTATTTGTAATGATGCATGTTGTGTTTGCGTGGATCCGATGGATATTGAGATTACTATGTCAGATTGATTAATGGTTTTGTCTTATTGATTCTATCATGTATGTGTTGTTTGTGATCTTGCATGCTCTCCGTTTCTAGTAGCTATCTTGGCCAAGTAGATACTAGTGACTCCAAGAGGGAGTATTTATGCTCGATAGTGGGTTCATGCCTCTATTTAATCTAAGGGAAGTGACAGAAATCTCTAAGGTTATAGATGTGCTGTTGCTACTAGGGAGAAAACAACGGTCTCTTGTTCATGGAACAAGTGGATTGTTTACCTTACACAATTTGCTTAAAGCAGTTATCCGTTGGTTGCAACTTAATACTAGAGGGGGTTCGGATGATAACCTGAAGGTGGATTACTAGTCATAGATGTAGTTGGATGGCGGTCTATGTATCTTGTTGTATTGCCCAATCAAATCTCATAGGATCATGAATGTATAGTATTGCATTGTTATGCCTTGCTCAGTCTTGTCAATTGCCCTGCTATAATTTTTTTACCCAGCATGCCATGTTTGTTTATCTTAAAGAGAACACCTCTAGTGAACTATGGACCCCGGTCCAATCTTTACCATTGATACATCTTCCACTGTTACTGTTTACTTTCTGCAAACTACCATTACCTTCCACACCATACAGTTAATCTTTGTTTTCAGCAAACCGGTGAGATTGACAACCTCATTGTTCATTGGGGCCAAGTCTTGAGTTTGTGTTGTGCAGGTTTCCAAGTTGCTAGCAACACCTTCGAGTCGTTTCCTTCCTCCTACTGGTTCGATAACCTTGGTTTATTACTGAGGGAAGAACTTGTTGTTGTACTCATCATACCTTCCTCTTGGGGTTTCCCAACAAAGCTCTACAGTGATCTAAGACGCATCAATGGGGCACGCCAAACTGGTAGACGATGGACTCGAAAAACTTGACAGCAGTTTTGCCGCTCAGATTGGTGACAGGCATGGCCTCGATCCATTTGGAGAATTTGTCGACTGCCACCAGGAGGAAGACGTGGCCTCCTGGCGAGGACTTTGGCAGCTTGACGATCATGTCGAGGCCCCACTGAGCGAAGGGATAGGCCAGCGGTATAGGCCTTTGCTCGGATACTGGTGTGTGTGGCTTGTCCGCGTACCTCTGACAGGCGTTGCACCTCTGGACGATGTCCTTGCCATAGTTCATTGCGGTTGGCCAGTAGAACCCAGCTCGTAGAGCTTTGGCGACTAGGGCGCGGCTGCCTGCGTGATGGCCGCAGATACCCTCATGGATGTCTTGGAGGATGCTTTTGCCGTCACCGATGGTGGCTCATTGTTGGAGCACACTCAAAATGATGTGCTTGTATAGCTCGCCATTGATGATGGTGAAGGTTTTTGATCGGCGAGATATGCGTCGGGCATCTATTAGGTCATCGGGCCGTTGATTGTTTATCAGGTACCGAAGGTACGGTTGCGATCATGTTTCTTCAACCGCCATGACCTGCATCAGGCTGACCAGCTAGGCCTCTATGTCCAGCTTTCTGGGTCCTTCTTGTCCTTCGGGTAGCGCATCCCCCGAGTGTTCTTCCTCTTCGGCCGAGCCTTTTGGGAAATTCCTCTTGATGGAGGGTATGCAGATTTGTTCGAGGAACACTCCTGGTGGTACCCGTGCGCAGGTGGAGCCAATGTTGGCGATCATGTCAGCCTCTTCATTGCTTTCCCTACCGACGTGCCAAAGCTCGCAGCCGTTGAAGTCCCCTTTGAGTGAGTTGTAGAGTGCGCGTTACGCGATCATTTGGCGCTATGGGCATCGCACTCGTTCATTGTCTACTGCACGACAAGGTTCGAGTCGCCGTAAATGACGACGCATGTTGCGCCGCACACCTTGGTCATCCTCATGTTGTGGATGAGGGTCTTGTATTGGGCCTCGTTGTTGGAGGCGCGAAATTTCATCTGAACGACGTACTTCATCTTGTCGCCTTGAGGGGACGTCAGTATGACGCTGGCCCCTGCTCCAGCCTCGCGCTTGGAGTTGTCGAAGTGCATCGTACAGGACTGCAACATGTCCGGAGTATTCAGCAGCTGGAGTTCCATCAGTGGACGAGGAAGTCAGGGAGGACCTGGGAATTGATGGCGGTGCGTCGCTCGTAGATTATGTCTTGAGGAGACAACTCGATGCCCCATAATGCTACGCGTCCCGTGGCTTCGGGGTTGTTTATGATGTTCTATAGCGGGGCGTCATTGACAACCACGATCTGATGCTCTTGGAAGTTGTGGCTCAGCCGAAGCGCCATCATGAATACGCCGTAGGCGAGATTCTGGTAGTGAGGGTACCTCTGCTTTGTGGGGGTCAATACCTCGCTAAGGTAGTACATTGGGTGTTGGACCCTGTGGGTCTTGCCATCTTCGGGTCGCTCGACCACGAGTATGGTGCTGACCAACTGATGTGTGGATGCAATGTATAGCAGCAAAGGCTCCCGTTCCTTCTGCGTGACTAGGACATATGATTTGGAGAGCAGGCGCTTGAGGTCCTCGAACGCATCATCTGCTTCAGGTGTCCACTCGAATTTGTTCGTCTTGTGCAGCAGATGGTAAAATGGGAGGGCCTTCTCACCCATTCGGCTTATGAATTTTCTCAGCGCCGCGATTTTCTCAGCTAGCTACTGGATGCCCTTGAGGTTTTTTGGCTTCTCCATGGCTAGTATGACCCTGATTTTCTTTGGGTTCGCCTCGATGCCCCGTTGGGAGATGAAGTACCCGAGTAATTGACCAGACTGGACGCTGAAGGCGCACTTGTCTAGGTTCATCTTGATCTTGTAGTGATCAAGGTTATCAAACGTCTCGCAGAGATCGTCGATTAGAGTCCTGGCCTCCCTGGTCTTGATTACTATGTTGTTGACATAGACCTGGATGTTGTGGCCGATCTGGTCCTTCAGACATGCTTTCATGCGCCTTTGGTATGTGGCACCTACGTTCTTTAGCCCGAAGGGCACGGTGTTGTAGCAGAATACCCCGAACGGCGTAATGAATGTCGTTTTCTCCTGATCTTCGACCTTCAGCCAAATTTGGTTGTAGCTTGAGTAGGCGTCAAGGAAGGAGAGCTTATCGCAACCTTCAGTGGATTCGATGATTTGATCGTTCCTTGGTAGTGGGAAGTGGTCCTTAGGACAGTGCTTGTTGAGCAATGTGAAATCCACGCACATCCGCAGGATGTTCGTGTCCTTTTTGGGGACCATCACAGTGGTGGCCAGCCACTCACTTTCTTTGATTTCCCTGATGAAGTTGGCATCGATCAGTCTGTTCACTTCGATTCCAACGGCCTCGGCTCTTGGCTCAGACAGTCGACGCATCTACTACTTGACTGGCTTCACATCTGGAAACACATTGAGTGCATGCTCGGCGAATTCCCTGGGAACTCCTGGCCTGTCCGTAGGACACCGGGCGAAAATTTCCCAGCGCTCACGGAGGAATTCGACGACCGCGCTTTCCTATGCAGGACTCAGGTCATTCACAATCAACACCGTCTTGGAGGCATCCGTCGGGTGAACCTGCACCTTCTTTGTATTGATTGTGGTGTCGAACGACATGTCGGGTGTGTTTTTCCTAGCGACTAGGGTGCTCACGTTGTCTATCACCTCTCAGAGTCTTGTGATCTCCTCCTACATGTCGAACGACTAAGAGATTCTGTTGAAGTCTCTGTCGCAGCTGTCTAGCCTGGTGAAGCTTCCTTGGACGATGATGACGCCCCTAGGTCCTGGCATCTTTAGTAGCAGGTACGCATAATGCGGTACTACCAGAAATCTTGCGAATGCCACGCGGCCGAGGATGGCATGCTATTGTGATGGCCAGTCCACCACTTCGAACTCTAGTCGCTTGCGTATGAAGTTTTCGGGCTACCCGAAGATGACATCGAACCATATCTTGCCCAGGGGGTATATGCCCTTCACTGGGACTATGTCGTGGAACGTCGTGTCTAACTGCTCCAGGCTGCACAGCGGGATCCACATCGGTGCGAGTGTTCTGGCGAACATCAGGTTGATGCCGCTGCCGCCATCCATGAAGACGCGGCTCATTCCAAATCCTCCGATCTGTGCCTCGAGCACCAGGGCAGCATGACCTGGGCGAGGTACTTGGCGTGGGTGATCCAAACGGTCGAACGTGATGCAGGATTCCGAGCCACTGAGGTACTCAGGTATGGCTGGTGAGGAGGTCATGGCCATGCTGACTTTGCGGGTGATATTCTTCTGCACCCTGTTGGTTGGGCGCCCCTTCTGGATCATCAGTGCTCCTTTCAGCTGAGGGTACCCGTCTGCACCGTTGTTTGGTGCTGGTGTGACCAGCGGCTGCGATGGTCCACCGGGTGGTGGTGGAGGAGCTCTGTGGGCGATGGAACCTGGTGCTGTTCCGAATATAGGGTTCACGGTTTGACGCCGCATTTGGGCCAGGCCCTCGCTGAGCTTCTAGAACTCTCGGCAGTCCTTGAGCATGTGGCTGGCCTTCGTCTTACCATCTTGTTTGTCGATGTAGAAGTGGATGGTGCAGGGACCAGACAGCTTGTCTTATGCCGAAGGCTCGTCTTACCATCTTGTTTGTCGATGTAGAAGTGGATGGTGCAGGGACCAGACAACTTGTCTTATGCCGAAGGCTCATCGTCGCGGTTGCGACGTTGCCACATTTGTGTGGGTCGTCCGCCATCGCGGTAGTTGCTGCTGCGGTATTCGCTATTACGGTTGCCATCATCGCGTCGATCGGCGTATCCAGCCGCAAGCATGTCGACTCCATTGCGATCGTCATAGACGCGCGATCTTCTTTTGCTGCAGCGTTCGCGCCTGTGGCCGTAGTGATCTTCGTCATCCGAATGCGCTTGGTTGATGGAATCCTCGCCATCTTCCCATCGTTTGGCGTTGTCCATGAGGTAGTCAAGTATCTTGGGCTTGACGCACCCGAGCTCCTCCTTGAAATCTAGGCGCCTGGCACCATCCTTGAAGGCGTCGATTTATCTTTCCTCAGAGAAGTGTGAGGAGGAGTTCTTTATGTGGGACCAGCATAGTATGTACGAGCGGATGGACTCGTTGGCCCATTGGGTGCAGGCCCGCACCTCTTCGATAGATGCTGGCCTCTTGTTGGTCCCCTTGAAGTTGCGGATGAAGTTGTACGCCAGCTCTTCCCATCTTCGGATGGAGCCGGAGGATAGGCTGCTGAGCCAAACCCAGGCGTCTGTCAGCTGCAGCTGAAGGCACTATAAGGCGATGTTCTTGTTTTCGCCGTGGAGCTTGACCGGCGCCAGGTGATCGTTGAGCCAAGCCTTTGGCTCTTGCGTGTCGTCGAACTTCGGATTGTCCAAAGGGAGCTTGAAATTTTTCGGCATCCGTGTTTGCCGAACGGATCTGCTGAAGCATCTGGCTCCGCATAGCTCTCTGTCGTCCTCCTCTTCAGACTCAGTTGAGCATGCGCGTTTAGTACGTGATTTGTAGATCTTGCGTTGGGTGAGCTCGTCGTGAGCGTCGTAGTTGCTGTTGTGGCGCCGTGGGCTCCGGCGGCGCTAGGGCAGGTCGTGCTCCTCTTCCTCAGATGAGGGTGTACGGCTTCGAGTGAACTTGACCGCAGCTTTTTTCTTTGGCTCCGCATGAGCTTTGTCATGGAGCGCAGCTCCGACGAGTCCGAGGCCTACTGGTGCAGACTTATGCATTGCATTTTTCGGGTCGCCCGTCGGAGGCGGGTTAGACGCGAGATAGGTAGTGGTTGCCATGATTGCATCCTATGGCGTTTTTGGCATGACGTTGTCGTGTGAGTCCATCGTCATGAAGGACGTGTTGAGGGCCCTGCTGACCTCGCGTCGTGTGGCGGGGTCCATGCGCTCCATGCGGGAGCGGTACTTGTTGGCGTTGTTACATGTGAAGTGGAGCCACCAGCGGCGGAGAGCGCAACTCGCCGCGCGTTGGACTCCGCATCTGCCTGCTTACGCTTTTCGAGCTCCTCCATCAGCTTCACCTGCCGATTGTGCTCATCGATTAGGAGGAGGTGGTAGGCCATCAGCAGATCTCGGGAGGCATCCACATGTAGGATTTTGTTGCCTACCATGGCTTCACGTGCTTGGCGCCAGCCTTCCTCATTAAGGTTGATCTGTTCATAGCCGCTATTGTCGCCTTCGTTGGCTCTGTTAGCCGGGTTTCCCCCGTTTCCTCCGTTCCCAGCTTGCAGGTTGGGGGATTGGGTGGTGGATTGGCACTCAAACCTAGAGGTGGGTCTACTCCATTGTTGATGACGGTGCATAGGTAGCGCTCTCGGAGTGGGTTGTTTCTGCTGCAACTTTCAGATCCGGAACCATAGGTTCCTTCATCCGAAGAGGGACGCACAAATTGGAGTTGCAACTGCTGCTATCATCTGAATCGCATGTTAGTGTCGACGCATAAAACGCGCTGATGGGTGGGACCCACGAAGCGGGTAAAACGCGTTGCTATCAGGCCGGAGACTCCGGTGGTTCAGTCGTGGCTTCTTTCGTCTCCTCTTCCAAGCCTCCGTCTTGTCGGGCTTGATGTTCCGGGCTTCCTCCCTTGCCTCCGTACTTGTCGGTGTGAACCTATCATGCATATGGGACGAAGTAGTATACCATTCAATAGGGTAGGAAGTGGGCTCGCATATAGGAACGGATTCACCTTTGGAGTCCATGACGACTTGGCGTAAGTTGGAGACCATGATGTGGTAACGACCGTAGGTCGGGCTACATCACATATCCTCCTCGTCGAGCTCCTGCCCCCGTCGTCTCCTCAGTGCGCCACCATCTGGCTGTCCACACCAAGCAGCGCTGCCCATTGCTTCTTGCCAGCGCTGCCCTCCTCCTACACCTCGCCCCACGCGCCATTCTTCCCTTCTCCGCCACTACCGGTTGCTCCTCCGCCATCGGGACCCGTTATCCTCCACCGCTGGCTAGCCCCTGTCCAGCCACGACACCGGTTGTTCCCTCTGCCTCCAGCAAACACAGGCAGGGCCTTGTGCTGTCCTTTGTCTTTGTTTTTTAAGCTTCAACATCAATTTTTGTTTCCCTGATGGTGTTTTGGTGGACAGTTTGGTGTTGTGGTCCTGCTGTGCTGTGAATATGGTGTGGCACTACCTCTCGGCCTACAAGTGGAACAAGGGCCTCGGTGATTTGATGATGAACAACTACTTCATGATGACGATCGTCGGCAAGGAACTAGAGGCCAACAAGGACCAAGTTCTTCATCATTGATCCGTAGTCCATGCCCTGAAGACAGATCCAATGCCACACCTTTGTGGTCTTCTACACTGAGCGCCAAAATCTCCTCAGGGATTTCGAAGCTCGTTCCTGATGTCCGAAGAACGATACCGTCGAGCCGAACCCCGTCAAAACCCTAACCAAGACCGTCGGGACCATGTGTGACCCTAAGCCCCTATATTTTTACAACATACTCAAATTGTCACATATTAAATCATTCACGCTTGCATACATATCATGTGGGTTGCGGTATTTTGTCGGCTCACCTAATAATTAAATATGGAGACCATATGCGGGCTTTTCTACTCTTATATTGTCTCCATTTAAATTTTTGTAGCGAATCGATGCCATATTTTGCCTTGTTAAGCCAACATTTAAATTGCGGAGTATCTAAGACACATAAACCAATTGATTAATTGTCGAGACCCCGGTTCCGCTTAATATTGCCTAATTGCATTGCACCTTTGCCATGTTATGCATCGTACATGCATCATGCTCGATCTTTTGCCATAGTATTAAATGGTGCATCCGGTGTTTCTTCTAGTGTTTTGCTTCTTCATGGACTAGACCGATAAGTTGATGCGAGTGTCGACCCGATCTTTGGATGAACCTTCGGCAATGTTTTCAAGCGAGCATTCTCCCCCTTTCTACCTATCTTACTTTTATAGTCTTTATTTCCTCCTGTTATTGCTATATGTGTTGCGATGCTCTAGTTTTTGTACCCGTGATATCGTTTGTATCCACTATGGGTGTGTTCGGTAGTAGCCCAGCTTCGCCAGATCCTCAAATCCAGCTCTACAAACCCAAATCCGGCGTCTCGTTTGGAGCAGAAAACGTTCGGCACAACTTCTCCTATTTCGAGTGGACTAGGAGACCGTTCCAAGGCGAGTCAGGCCAATATCTTGCACCAAGTCGAAATAGTCCACTCTCTGCCTCGCAATTTCCAAATACTCCCCAAAAAATAGAGTACTACTTTCCCCAAAAAAATATAGAGGAAACTATATAACATCGGCAGTGCTCAACGGAGGATCTCGCCGGTGGCCACCAATTGCTGAAATTGGAAGCGGAAAACAATCATACGGAAGGAGGGGATCCTTCCTACACGAGTAATTGAATCTGGGCTCATAGAGGACGACAGATCGAGCCGATTTGAGTTCGTACCTTTGTTTTTTGGAACAGAAATCAATCAGCCTGAGGTGGAAGGGGACGACAACGACCAGTAAACCCTGAAGGAACCTTCATAGTCCAGACAGTTTGCTGCATGTAGCCGAGATGTCCCTCGTCGCTGCCTGCAGAAGCTCTCCTCGCGGCCACGTTCGCCTTGTGCTCGCTAGCGTGCTGCCGGGGATGCGGTTGGAGCTGGGGACGCCAGGATCCAATAGTGGGGAGAGGAAGGACCCAGCAGCGGCGGTAGGAGGGGGTAGAGCGAACAACAGCAGTCGGAGGAGGCAAGGTCGCGTCGGGGAGGATGGTACCTGCGGTCGTAGAAGGACGAACCAGAAATTCTAATGGAACCAGTTTTTTTCACTTGGCGGTGGCAACAGGTCGTGAATACACGCTGCTCCGCGTTTTGCTGTTCCGGGAATCGGCAAAAGACCAGCTTCACGGTTTGTGCATGAAAACAACCCAGCTTCGCGGATCTAGCTTCCCGAAGCTGAAGTGTTCGGTGCAACTCCGTCAGAAAATTGGAGAAGCCTGAAGCCGGAGAACTACCGAACACACTCTATATTGTCTTGGAAACCTCCTATTACCTGTTGTTTGGTAGGTAGTTGGCTTTGCGAGTCGTAGTTGCTTGCTCAGGTGTTGTTTTGATGTCGTCAAGTACCACAGTTGTTGGGACGTCGCCATATGCTTTATGTTGGATATGATCATGACCTAAATTACAACTTGATATTAAAATACTGGGAATAGTTATAACTAATTCAGAGGCACGGGTGGGAAATAGATGTGATTTGGTTTTTAACCGCTCACTGGTGTCCTGTAGGATTCCGAGTACTTGATACTTGTTCTTTGACTATCGCACTATCCGTATGTGGGACCATGAATCCCCTTAATCCTATCTTGAGTCATAATTAATTTCTTGGGGCCACAAGTAGTTTGGGACGTTATCACTAGCTTGTACTAATGTCATGCTTAACTGCTTTATAAACTACTATAGCTCGAGGAGAGTTTACTACTGTCTGGTTTTGGAACAAATGTGAAATGTTTACGTGGTATCGACAAGCCCAGTCACACTTTCGAATTCCCAGTAGTTTACAGCCATTTTCGCAAACCCCTCGGTCTGTCGTGGAGCCGGCCAACTTCGTAGCGGGTAGCTTAGAGGCATGGCCCCCTGAAATAATGTATGAATCTTGGGAATGCTTTGTCGTGATGCCTCGTTGGGTTTTCATTTAGTTTTTCCGAGGTTGATCATGCGTGTGTTTCTATTTGTGCACCCCTACAGGGTAAATATTTCTGAAAGCTTTGTTCGCGGTTATGGACGACTTGGAGCACAGTATCTCAATCATAGACAACTATAACTAAAGTAGTGCTATAAATTTTACTTTGTGATGACTAGTAATAAATTTCACTATAATGGAATGCAAATAAAAAGTGCCAATAAATACTTGTTTTGGGGAGATATCTGACTAGTAAGTATTGCAACTGCAACAAAATGGTTAACTAAAACTGCCCAGTGCTTATGATATCAGGATGACTCATGCTATCTATATTTGACTAGTATGTGCTACAACTATAATGGAATGAATAAAATTTCCAACTGTGTGAGTTTCCTTGGTATGACATCTTCATTGGTCTCGAAGGGGAATACCAGGATGGGTATGTTTGGTGTTAGTATCAGGTTGGTTCTGAATAGGTCTTTCTCATCTCTCTCTGATAGCCGACAGTTGTATTGAGTCTCTATAGGTTGTTTAGTATATGTTGTGATGCTGCTTCAGTCCACCATACCTATGTAGGCTACGACTGCCGAATTCTAAGACTCGTCGTGTACTGGCCTCAGTACTAACCGCTCTCTTTTCCTTTGCCCTTTGTCGGCACCCCTTTTGTTTAAGTAGGTTTTGAGATCGACATCATTAGCAGGGTTACCCTTCCGGCTTGGCCTGGGCAGGGTTATGGACGGCATTGGTTATTCTTCAGGGCTCTTAGCCCAAATTGCATCTTGTCCGTACTCGGATATTGTATCGTTTTCAAGGTGATTTGGATCTTTATACTGTATCTCTGTATTCTTGACTCATGGAGTCGTGTTGTATATACCTATTCTGTGGGTTCCATTGTGGACTAACGTGTAATGGTATTACTTCGTTTTCCACCCGCTCGAAAGTGCCTGGTGGGCACCTTTGAATCGTTTATATGCGGGTTTGGCGAGAATCGCTAAGACTTGGATAGGACCGATCCGACGGTGTTATAGAGTGGTATCAGAGCTCAGCAGTTATGGTATCCCACTGGTCCAGCCTGTAGGATAACCTAGCTAACGGCCGATGTAGAGTATCAAAACTATTTTGAAAAATTGGTTGGATAGATCTAATTAGGTCTGCTTTTACTCCTTACCCCTCTGCTATTCTCCTCTTACCTCTGCGTGTTTTGAATCTTCTCTCTTATTTTTTCTTTGAGTCCAGGAATTCTCGTGGTTGGGTTTTCGTCGTACCTTCAGGGTTTCGCTTCCATCCTCTTGTAACGATGCTTCGACATCCGGACTTCTTGCTATCTGCGGAACTTTCCTCTATTGTACCATTCAGTGGACCGAAAATTCACTCAAAAATTCTTTGCATCTTCCGATGTTCTCCAACGCAACGACATCATCTATGTCAGATCCGATGAAGAGTCTGCATCATTCTTTTGTTTCCAAACATCGCTTGTCAAGATCTTCAGTCTGAATTCCGAGAGTTGGTTGCATAATTCTCCTATTCATGTGTAAAGTAATGCTTTGGGTGCGCGATGGACTGATCACCATCCGACTACTCTTATCATTCGCTTTTGTACATTGAATGGTGGACCGATGCAATTTTACTCCTTCCATAGAAGTTAGAGGTGGGCAGATCTTTTGAGACCTCGACCTTCTTCTTTGTTTCTCCGGAGTGTTCTCTCGACGATCATGGACAATGACCCCTTGTTGGTGTTGTCGCTGTTTTCAAGACGAAGAAAGAACCCTTGTTATTGGTGTTGCGAGGATCTACATGAAGGGAAAAGATTAATATCACCGGCCTTCTTCCCCGTACCATGAGGCGGATCTCGAGAGCAAGATCCATTATTAGTGGTGTCGAATTGTAGCACCCCAGATAAAACTACTACCAGAAAATCGCTTGTCTTTGAGCATAATCATGTCTGCATGCATTTTTTCGGCTAAAACTATCTTCTAAAGCCTATTTTGTTTTCTAGATATTCCCCTCTTTGTTTAAATTAAAACACTAGATCTGTCCGGATCTTTTATTTGTCTAAAACCCTTTTACAAATGTTTTACTTAAAATAAAAAATAATAATAAATATAGAACTATTTTTTTTAGTGGGGAGGCAGCCCAGTTGGCCAGGCCCAAAGGCCCGGCCAACAGGCCACCTACTACCCGACTAGACCAAACCCTAGCCTAACCTTAACCCTAACCAGATCCTACCCATCCCTCTAACCCGGCCGCCACCACTCACCGTACACACGCACTCAACGCACCTGGTACACCTACACGTCTCATGCGACGCACGCCAGCAGCACGCACACCACGCCACCACCCGCGAGCCCCGACCTAGCGTACAAAGAACGCCCGCAGCCGCCTACCCGTAAGGCGTCTGCGCCCCTGACCCACTCCCGACCAAACCACACCAGCGCGGCAGCGCCCACCTCCCTCTCGTTTTTGTCCTCGCGGACCCCAACCTGTAGACCCACCCCGAGACCCACCACTCCTCGGTCGCATGCCCCACCCCATGACCCCGCGTTCCCCATCGATCTCCTCCTCCGTCCTCGCATTCTCTCCCCCTCGCAGCGAGTGCCTCCTTCGTCGCCTTTCGCCTTCACCGGCCGCCCTCCTCTCCACCCTGCTTCCTCTTTCCCGCGGCCGCTGCCCACGCGCCTCTCACCTCGCTCCTCTCCTTAGCCCCGCGTCCCCCGTCTCCGCCTACAAGCTCCAGCGCAGCGCCTCCGCCGGACCTCTCTTCCTGGCCGCGCTCGGCCCTGAGGATCCTCATCGCCACCACCGCGGGCCTCCTCCATGACGTCCCTGGACCGGCCCTCCTCTCCCGCCGCGTAGCTCCTCTTTGTCGCGAGCCTCCCGCCACCGACCGGACGACCCGCCTCTGATTGCTGCCGACCCTCCCCCTGCCTCATCTCCTCCTCGTCGAGCCCTTGCCCCCGTCGTCTCCTCAGTGCGCCACCGTCTGGCCGTCCACACCAAGTAACGCCGCCCATTGCTTCTCTGCAGCGCCGCCCTCCTCCTACACCTCGCCCAACGCGTCGTTCTTCCCTTCTCCGCCACCGCCAGGTGCACCTCCGCCGTCGGGACCTGTTCTCCTCCACCGCTGGCTACCCCCTGGCCGCGCACGACGCCGGTTGTTCCCTCTGCCTCCAGCCAATGCAGGCAGGGCCTTGTGCTGTCCTTTGTCTCTGTTTTTTAAGCTTCAACATCAAGTTTTGTTTCCCCGATGGTGTTTTGGTGGATAGTTTGGTGCTGTGGTCCTGCTGTGCTGTGAATATGGTGTGGCACTACCTCTCGGCCTACAAGTGGGACAAGGGCCTCGGTGATTTGATGATGAACAACTACTTCATGATGACGATCGTCGAGAAGGAACCAGAGGCCAACAAGGACCAAGTTCTTCATCATTGATCCGTAGTCCGTGCCCTGAAGACCGATCCAATGCCACACCTTCGTGGTCTTCTACACTGAGCGCCAAGATCTCCTCAGGGATTTCGAAGCCCGTTCCTGATGTCCGCAAAACGATCCCGTCGAGCCGAACCCGTCAAAACCCTAACCAAGACCGTTGGGACCATGTGTGGCCCTAAGCCCCCTATATTTTTATAACATATTCAACTTATCACATATTAAATCATTCACGCTTGCATACGTATCATATGGGTTGGGGTATTTTGTCGTCTCACCTAATAATTAAATATGAAGATTATATGTGGGCCTTTTTTAGTCTAATATTGTCTCCATTTAAATTTATGTAGCGAATCGATGCCATATTTTGCCTTGTTAAGCCAATATTTAAATTGCAGGGTATCTAAGCCATATAAACCACTTAATTAATTGTCTATACCCCGGTTTCGCTTAATATTGCCTAATTGCATCGCACCTTTGCCATGTCATGCTTCAAATCATGTCCGATCTTCTGTCATAGTATTAAATGGTGCATCTGGTGTTTCTTCTAGTGTTTTGCTTCTTCACGGACTAGGCCGATGAGTTGATACGAGTGTTGACCCGATCTTCGAATGAAATTTAGGAAATGTTTTCAAGCGAGCATTCTCCCCCTTTCTACCTATCTTACTTTTATAGTCTTTATTTCCTCCTGTTATTACTATATGTGTTGCGATTCTCTAGTTTTTGTATCCATGATATCCCTTGCAGCCACTATATTGCCTTGGACACCTCCTATTACCTGTCGTTTAGTAGATAGTTGGCCTTGCGAGTCGTAGTTGCTTGCTTAGGTGTTGTTTTGATGTCGTCAAGTACCACAGTTGTTGGGACGTTGCCATATGCTTTATGTTGGAGATGATCATGATTTAACTTATAACTTGATATTAAAATGCTATGAATAGTTATAACTAATTCAGAGGCACCGGTGGGCAATAGATGTGATTTGATTTTTAACCCCTCACTGGTGTCCTACCGGACCCCGAGTACTTGATACCTGTTCTTTGACTATCGCACTATCCGCATGTGGGACCATGAATCTCCTTAAACCTTGCTTGAGTCATAATTAATTTCTTGGGGCCACAAGTAGTTTGGGACATTATTACTATCCTATACTTATGACATGCTTTACTGCTTTATTTACAACTGTTGCTCAAGGAGAGTTTACTACTATCTGGTTTTGGAACAAATGCGGAATGTTTACGCGGTATCGACAAGCCCAGTCACGCTTTCGGTTTCCCATTCGTTTACAGCCATTGTCGCAAATCCCTCGGTCCGTCGCGGAGCCGGCCAACTTCGTAGCGGGTAGCTTAGCGGGGTGGCCCCCTGAAATCAATTATGAATCTTGCGAATGCTTTGTCGTGATGCCTCGTTGGGTTTTCATTTGGTTTTTCCGAGGTTGATCGTGCGTTTGTTGCTATTTGTGCACCCCTATAGGGTAAATCTTTATGAAAGCCATGTCTGCGGTTATGGACAACTTGGAGCACAATATCTCGATCATAGACAACTATAACTAAAGTAGTGCTATAAAATTTGACTCCGTGATGACTAGTAATCAGCTTCACTATAATGGAATGCAAATAAAAGTGCCAACAACTGTTGGTTTTGGGGAGATCTCTGACTAGTAAGTATTGCAACTACAACGGAATGGTTAACTAAAACTGCCCACTGCTTATGATATCAGGATGACTCATGCTATCTATATTTGATTAGTAAGTGTTGCAACTACAATGGAATGAATAAAATTGCCAACTGTGTGAGTTTTCTTGGTATGACTTCTTCATTGGTCTCGAAGGGGAATACCAGGATGGGTATGTTTGGTATTAGTACCAGGTTGGTTTCGAATAGGTCTTTATCATCTCTCTCTGATAGACGACAGTTGTATCGAGTCTCTATAGGTAGTTTAGTGCATGCCGTGCTGCCGCTTTAGTCCACCATACCTATGTAAGCAAGGACCGCCAAATTCTAAGACTCACCGTGTACTGGCCTTAGTATCGACCGCTCTCTTTTCCTTTGCCCTTTGTCGGCACCCCTTTTGTTTAAGCAGGTTTTGAGATCAACGTCGTTAGTAGGGTTACCCTTCTGGCTTGGCCTGGGCAGGGTTATGGACGCCATTGGTTATTCTTCAGGGCTCTTAGCCCAAATTGCATATTGTCCATACTCGGATATTGTATCGTTTTCAAGGTGATTTGGATCTTTGTACTGTATCTCTGTATTCTTGACTCATGGAGTCGTGTAGTATATATCTGTTATGTGGGTTCCATGGACTAATGTGTAATGATATTACTTTGTTTTCCACCCGCACGAAAGTGCCTGGTGGGCACCTTTGAATTGTTTCTATGCGGGTTTGCGTGAATCATTAAGACTTGCATAGGGCTGATCCGAGGGTGTTACATCAGTTATAAAACTGCCATTGTATTTTAAAGATTAAAGCTTTAGTGACTACCGCTTTTAAACTGAAAAGAGCTCCATCGCGATCCGTTGAAATGACATCATATAAAGTTATGGTTTGGGATAAAACCCAAGTTGTCCTTTCTTAAACACTGGTATGCTAGGCATATGTAAAATGTTTTACAACCAAAGTCTGATGAGCATGTCTTTGAAGATTATTTCAAATAACTGTTGGGTATTACTCCAAAACACCGAAGACAAAAGTGTTTGTCGCTTAGAACGTCAAGTTACTTTAGAAGGATTTTTTCGTGAAAATTTAAGTGGAAGGACAATAGATCTTTGATAAGGTTATTGAACCTTATCTATATGTGCGGAGTTGCGCAGCGCTGGAAACTGTCCCGGAAGCAGCAACAATGCTCATGACTCACGTGGTCCAAAGGTTGTGGTCACAGAGGTCTACGTTCATGTTGAACTGAGTAGGTTGGGTAAACAATCAAATAATAAGATTTGAGAGTAAAAAATTATTGTTTGACAATGATGAACCGACTATATGAAAAGAAGCGATGATGGGACCTGACTTTGTTAAATGGTTTGACGCCATAAAATCCATGATAGTTCTATACACGATAAATCAAGTTTATGAACTTGGAAGACCCTCTAGAAAGGTGTAAAATCTTTGAGTCGTATTTGGATCTATAAAGAAATAGACATGGATGTTTCAGATCTATGCAATTGTCGACATGTTGGGAAAGAGTTTACCACAATGTTCAAGGATTTTACTATGACAAGATTTGATCTTTCATAGCAATATTTAGTCTGGGCGTATTAATGTATGGTAGTTGAACAAACAAAACAAAGTTCTTCTAATAGAATGGTTACCTAGGACATGTACATGACACGATCTAAAGGGTTTTGTTAATTCAAAGGATGCTAAAAGCATATGCAAACTTCAATGGTTGAAGTAAGCATCACGGAGTTGGAATCTTCACCATGATGAAACTGTTAAAAGAGTTTAATTTCATCGGGGACGATGAAGATGCTTGCATTTGCAAGAAATTAAGTGGGTGCGCTAAGACATATTTGTAATACATTATGTGGAGGACATCTTGTTGATTGGAAATGATGTATCTTTTATTGTCACAAGTTAAGAATTTCATTTCGATGAAAGACTTAAGCAAAAGCAGAATATTATATATCTATATGGATAGATTGAGACACTAATATGGTTGTGCCAAATGTACATAGATGAGATATTGAATGAGGTCAATATAGAAACGACAAGAAAGTTACTTGTCACATATGAAGGATTGAATCAAGATTCAAGTGTATTGACACTTGATAAGTGAAACGAGATTCAAGTGTATTGACACTTGGTGAGTGAAATCACAAGAATATTTTGATCAATCATACTGTGATATGTACACATCCAGATATGTCCTATGCTCTAAATGTTATGAGCATATACCAGAATGAAGCATAAGATAATCATTGGACGATAGTAAGGATATTCTTATGATCTTTGGAAGAACTAAGAATTTTTTATTTTTGTAGAGATGACAAATAGATAGATAGTTCATTGTAAAATGTTACATTGATACTAGTTTTCTCATAAGATACAAATTAAGTTTATCTAAATTTAAACTACGGGTGTCACAATGTAATGGAAAGAAAAGTTTCATGACGTATTTGGATGATTTCCAAAGTTAAGCCATTGTGATGGATACTATAACAAAATGATAGTATATGACTGCTGTTGTAGCAGAAAAAGAGGGAATTTATTTCAAGTAGTTTGTTAGCAAATTGGTGTGGTTGAAAGTGGCTAGTACTATGAAGATATACTGTACGACAATTATATCGACATATTTTAACTCCAAGAAACTAGAGGTCTCCTCAAAGGACCAAATTTTGCCCCTCTCTACTTGAGATAGATATCTCCGGGCCCCTCTCTACTTGAGAGAGATGGGATTTGCCCCTCTCTTTTTCTGGTCAATCAAGATGGGATTTGCCCCTCTCTACTTGAGAGAGATATCTCCGGGCCCCTCGAGTGATCGGATCCAGAAATGCATGGCCGTTCTACATAAGGTTAAGAGTTAACATAGTAAAGGGATTCCGAATCACAGTATCGAGAAAGGGAGGTCATCTTGGAGCTAGACCAACTATCGTGAGGAAAAGGGAAAGACATGTACTAAACCTTGTGATGGTTTGTCCGATATGATCTTTGTATGCGTTTAGGAGTTGGCACGTCTTGCTAGAGGCCGCTACCAACTATTGACAGAATAAGTGTATTCGTGTTATGTCTATACATATATGAACCTATAGGGTCACACACTTAAGGGGCTGGAAGTCTAATGAGGATTAGATCCGAATTAGACCAGGCTTAGGCTACTAATGGGCTGCTAATGTAGAAGCCACTAGGGACGCTTATATAAGAGAGGGTGCGGTGAGCTGACCAGGGTTAGACCATTCCACACAGCCGCTACTCCTCACGCCCGTGTTGCACGCGTGGACCAAGCAGTCCGGTGTCTGACGCTTCCACCCCGCATGTGTGGATACCTCGAAGGTCCTGCATCTGTGGAACTTGGACGAGCCGCGCAAGGGGAGCTACTCGTGGGACGACGAGGAGGAGGAGACGTAGAACATCTACACTGCCTCGACGCGCTCCATCAAATTTTGCAACCGCGCGTCTGGTGGTAATCCCGTGATCTATGACAATAGTAATCCTGGTTTACGCGGTAGAAATTTTTGATTTGTGCTAGTGTAGCCTACCCGTATCCCTTCAGTGGTACCAGAGCCGATGTTGTTCAGTTATAGGTTCGGGATGTTTGCATATGGTGATATGCAGATTGATATGAATGATGTGATCGTTTGTATTGTGGTGGTTCAGGATTGATCTATGATCTTGCTTTCCATGATCGTGATTCTGAGGTTGTCGAACGACTTGCCCCTACCGGTCGGTTTCCTCCATCAGGGTAGACAGTGACACATAAATCCTGTTGAATCACGCGAAGATCAATATGATTGATCGAATCGGAACCTAGATCTAAAATCGATGTACCGTGATCAAAGGAGTTTGATCATATCAGAATAGACGGTTTATGGTAAATTTGATTTGCTGATCAAAATCCTTAAAGAAAGATTCGATCTCTCATTTTTCACAAATACCGCGAGGGGCGCTCCCCCTTCGAACCCCGCAGGGGGAGACCCCCTAGACCCCCCTTTATTGTAGCCCCTTTTGTATCTCATTAAGGTAACTAGGTGTTGCGAGTTCACATGATGCGGTAGAATGCGATTCTATGCATAACTTGTTTTTGCAGGATGTGTGTGATCAGTATGGCCCATAAATGTATGTGATGCATGTATGAAATTTTTCATGACCTGCGTGTCGTGAGTACGGCAACATGGCTGGAGCCAAATGTGTTGTCAATTATTGTAATCCCGCGTGCCAACTTGTGATGATCCCAATACTATGTAATTTTGATTACTAGCTGTTAGGAGTAATAGCTTGTATTAGTTCTTGGAGGACTCATCACTTGGAGGATGGCTCACATAGAATATGAAGATGGAGATCACCATGGTGGATAGGTTCTATGGCGATGGAGATCACCATGAGAAAATGGGCCATACTATGTCACATCTATGTGAATGCTATTCTTATGCGTTTTACTACTATGCATGCTTAGATGATAGAAGTATAACGATCCCTCACAAAGTTTAAGTTAAACCATGCCCTCCCAACCAAACCTTTCACCATCCTATGCCCTGTACAATCGTTGGTGGCCCTATGAAATTAGGGTGCCGTGGTTTTCCATGGCTGGATGGGTTTGTATCGGATACCTATACACATAAGGGTTGGTGATCTTGACAAGGTTATCTTAAAAGTTAAAGACCTTGGGGCATAAAGGTTGGGCGCCTAGTTTTGAAATAGAGATGTCACCCAACAACAAGAGTCATATGTGATATGATTAGCAAGTGTTGCTTACCGATTTACCTTGTCTTCTAGCAGTGATGCTAAAGCTCACTAGTCGACTTGTTAATTGTGGATCTTGAATCACTTAGTATCAATAGAGGGATATTGATTTAAGTGGGAGTATATGCTATTAAATTGTTTAATATGTTTTACTCTTTCATGGTTACATGGCTTAGTGTTTTGCATGTTTTCTGTTGTAGATCAATGGCACCGAACACTGCATCACCTTTTTCTTTGCGTTCGATTGTTGACAAAGATAAACTAAATGGTACAAACTATTCGGACTAGGTCCGTAACCTGAGAATTGTTCTCAGGTCTGATAAAAAGGAAACGATCCTAGATACCCCAATCCCCAATGAACCCGCTAATAATGCATCTGCTGCCCTCAAGAATGCCTACAAGAGAGCATGTGATGATTCTCTTGAGGTTAGCTGTCTTATGCTTGCATGCATGGACCCGTATTCCAAAAGAAGTTTGAGGATCAGGAAGCATACAATATGATCATCGCGCTTAGGGACATGTTCCAGACTCAGGCCAGGACTGAGAGGTACTATGTCGCCAAGTCCTTTGTGGAATGCAAGCTGGCAGAGGGAGCAGGTGTAGGCCCCATGTGATCAAAATGGTTGGTTACAGTCAGACTTTGGAAAAGCTTGGTTTTCCACTAGGCCAAGAGTTGGCTACTGATTTCATTTTGGTGTCTCTTCCATCTAGATATGGGAAGTTCATTTCGAACTACCATATGCATGGGATGGAGAAGGGCCTTAATGAGTTATGCGGGATGCTAAAAATAGGAGAAAGTGACATGAAGAAGTGTGCAGGGCATAGCCATGTGATGGCTGTGAAGAATAAGCCTAGCTTCAAGAAAAAGGGTACTTCTTGGAAGAAGAAGGGCAAGGCTAAGGATATGATCCCTAAGCCTGCACCCAAGCAAAAGGCTGGACCTGCAGATGACACTGAGTGCTTCTTTTGTCATGAACATGGCCACTGGAAGAGAAAATGCAGCAAGTACCAAGCTTCTTCGAAGAAGAGTGGGAGTAAGAGTACTTCCAACTCATGTACGCTAGTTGTAATTGTTGTGGACATTCTTCTTGCTGATTCCTATGTTAACTCTTGGGTATTTGATGCCGGATCGGTTGCTCATATTTGAAATTCAATGCAGGGGCTAATAAGAACTAGAGAAGTGCAGAAAGGCGAAGTGGATTTTTGCGTCGGAAATAAAAGCAAGGGTTGCTGCATTGTTCGTCGGCATCATGCAACTTTAGCTTCCGTCATGATTTATTATGGAGTTGAATAATTGTTAGTACATTCCTAGTATGGGTCGAAACATGATGACCTTCATGTTTGATGAGGGATGGTTATTCATTCGCGAGTGCAAACAATGGTTGTGTAATCTCTAAGAATGCTATGTTTATGGCTGATGCTCCCATTGTGAATGGGTTATTTATTTTAAATCTTGATGATGCATCTGTTTACAATGTTAGTGTTAAAAGGCTTCGGCCTAATGATTTGAGTCCTACCTATTTATGGCATTGTTGTTTGGGGCATATAAGTGAAAAGCGCATGAAGAAGATCCATGGTGATGGTTTTCTAACTTCGTTTGATTTTAAATCATACGAGACATGTCAAGCTTGTTTACTTGGAAAGATGACCAAGTCGCCTTTTTCGGGTTTACCCGAGAGAGCCACAGACTTGTTGGAACTCATACATACTGATGTATGTGGAACAATGAGCACGACAGCTAGAGGAGGATATCACTACTTCATTACTTTCACTGATGATTTCAGTAGATACGGTTAGGTCTACTTAATAAAGCATCAGTCTAAAACTTTTGAAAGCTTCAAGGAGTTTCAGAGTGAGGTAGAGAATCAACGTGGCAAGAAAATAAAGGCCTTGCGATCTGATCGTGGAGGTGAATATTTGAGTCACGAATTTAGCAATCACCTTAAGAGTTATGGAATCGTTCCACAACTCACGCTGCCCGGAACACCTCAAACAAACGGAGTCTTCGAACGACGCAATCGAACTTTGTTGGACATGGTTCGATCTATGATGAGCTAGTCGTATTTACCATTATCATTTTGTGGTTACGCTCTAGAAACGACAGCTTTCACACTTAATGGGGTACCATCTAAATCCGTAGTTAAGACACCATATGAGATGTGGACTAGAAAGAATCCCAGTTTGTCTTTTCTAAAGATTTGGGGTTGTGATGCATTTGTCAAGCGACTTCAGTCGGACAAGCTAACACCCAAATCGGATAAGTGCATTTTCGTGGGATATCCGAGGGAAACCTTAGGGTATTACTTCTACAAGCGAGAAGAGGGCAAAGTGTTTGTCGCTCGTAGCAGTGTTTTCCTAGAGAAAGAGTTTCTCACAAGGGAACGAGTGGAAGGTCGGTGCGACTTGAAGAAGTTCAAGATGAGCCAGTCGTGGATGCTTCTACGAGTGATGCTATTGTAGTAGAACAAGTTGAGGAACCCGTGGCAATTGAAGCACCACAACCACAAAGGTCGGTGAGGCTCCGCGAAGCACGGGAATTATTATTCTTAGACAATGATGAGCCTGCGACCTATGCAGAAGCGATGGTGGGCCCAGACTCTAAGAAATGGCTAATCGCCATGAGATCCGAGATAGAGTCCATGGGAGACAATCAAGTTTGGAACTTGGTTGACCTACCTGATGGTTTTAAAGACATCGAGTGCAAATGGATCTATAAGAAGAAGATTGATATGGATGGAAATTTTCACATCCAAAAAGCTCGACTTGTTGCAAAAGGTTTTCGACAAGTTCAAGAAGTTGACTACGGCGAGACATTCTCGCCCGTAGAGATGCTTAAATCTATACGAATCATTCTAGCCATTGCTGTACATTTCGACTATGAAATATGGAAGATGGATGTCAAGACGGCTTTCCTAAATGGAATCCTAACTGAGGATGTGTATATGATGCAGCCCGAAGGTTTTGTCGATCCAAACAATGCCGGAAAGGTATGCAAACTTCTAAAGTCTATTTATGGTCTGAAGCAAGCATCTCGGAGTTGGAACATTTGATTTGATGAAGTTGTAAAGGAGTTTGGCTTCATCAAAAACGAACAAGAACCTTGTGTTTACAAGAAGGAAAGTGGGAGAGCACTTGTATTTCTAATCTTATATGTAGATGACATATTGCTAATTGTAAATGACATTCCTATGCTCGAGTCTGCTAAGACCTTGTTGAAAAATAGTTTTTCGATGAAGGACTTAGGAGAAGCGGCATATATTCTAGGCATCAAGATCTATAGAGATAGATCAAGGAGGCTAATTGGATTAAGCCAGAGTACATACTTTGACAAAGTGTTGAAACGGTTTAGCATGGAAGAGGCTAAGAAGGGGTTCTTTCCCATATCTCATGGCATTAAACTCAGCAAGACTCAGTGTCCTTCGACTACTAATGAGCTTGAGCGCGTGAGCAGGATTCCATATGCTTCAGCTATTGGATCCATCATGTATGCCATGATATGTACTCGCCCAGATGTTTCCTATGCTCTAAGTGTTACGAGCAGATACCAGGCTGATCCCGGTGAAGGTCACTAGACAGCGGTAAAGAATATCCTTAAGTACTTGAGAAGGACTAAGGATTTATTCCTAGTTTATGGAGGTGAGGATGAACTCAGTGTAAGGGGTTACACAGATGCGAGTTACCTTAACAACTCAGATGACTCCAGTTCGCAATCTGGTTATGTGTTTGTCATGAATGGTGGTGCTGTGAGTTGGAAAAGTTCCAAGCAAGATACGGTGGCCTCCTCTTCAACAAAAGATGAATATTGCCGCCTCGGAGGCTGCAAAGGAAGCTATTTGGATTAGGAATTTCCTGATTGCTCTTGGTGTGGTGTAGGGCGCGTCCAATCCAATGGACGTTTATTGTGACAACAATGGTGCTATTGCACAAGCCAAGGAGCCTAGACAGCACCAGAAGAAAAAACATATTTGCATGCGTTACCATCTGATTCGAGAGTTCGTTGAGGATGGTAGTGTCATGATATGCAAAATACATACGGACTCAAATGTTGCTGATCCTTTTACAAAGCCACTCCCGCAGCCTGCGCATGAGGCGCACACAAGAGCAATAGGTATTAGATACAATCTAGATTGACTCTAGTGCAAGTGGGAGACTGAAGGAAATATGCCCTAGAGGCAATCATAGAGATGATTATATTTCTTATGTATCCATGAGTTATTGTAATGTTCCTTGAATATCGATATCAGGCAACTTGTATTGATTGGCAATTATGTGAATTGTTTGTGAAACTCTATACTTGTATGGTTATCTAATAGTTGTCCCTAGTTGGAGTTCATGTGAGGACACACTTGAATATTAGACTAGCACATCGATTGGTTGATGACTATGTTTCGCAAGTCATAGACATGGAGATGTCAAACCAATGATGTGAACACATGTTATGAACATGGGGTTGGACTGACCCAACTTGAGACTGGCAATTATACTTGCAGCTCTCTCTACACATCGTGTACGTTTTGTCCTTAGACCTGAGATTGTTGCATCTACTTGAGATGTGGATCGACCACTTTGGGGTTATCAACCACTACTCCGTAACTGGGTAGTCATAAAGGTAGCTTTCGGGTTTGTCCTGAAGCATGCTGCAAGGCATGGTCAATCAAGATGGGATTTGCCCCTCTCTACTTGAGAGAGATATCTCTGGGCCCCTCGAGTGATCGGATCGAGAAATGCATGGCCGTGCTACATAAGGTTAAGAGTTAACTAGTAAATGGATTCCGAATCACAGTATCGAGAAAGGAAGGTCAGCTTGGACCTACACCAAATACCGTGAGGCAAAGGGAAAGACATGTACTAAACCTTGTGATGGTTCGTCCGATATGATCTTTGTATGCGTTTAGGAGTTGGCACGTCTTGCTAGAGGCCGCTACCAACTATTGACAGAATAAGTGTATTCGTGTCATGTCTATATGTATATGAACCTATAGCGTCACACACTTAAGGGGCTGGAAGCCTAATGAGGATTAGATCCGAATTAGACCAGGCTTAGGCTACTAATGGGATGCTAATGTAGAAGCCCACTAGGGACGCCTATATAAGAGATGGTGGGGCGAACTGACCAGGGTTAGACCATTCCACCCAGCTGCCACTACTCACGCCTGTGTTGCACGCTCAGACCTAGCAGTCCGGTGTCTGACGCTTCCACCCCGCACGTGTGGATACGTCGGAGGTGCTGCATCTGTGGAACTTGGACGAGCCGCGCAAGGGGAGATGCTCGTGGGACGAGGATGAGGAGGAGACGTATAACATCTACACTGCCTCGACGCGCTTCATCAAGTTCCGCAACCGCGCGTCTAGTGGTAATCGCGTGATCTATGACAACAGTAATCCTGGTTTACGCGGTAGAAAATTTTGATTTGCGCTAGTGTATCCTACCCGTATCCCTTCACATTAGACATTCTTCGCATCTTTCCTTCGTCTTTCCTCCGCTCTCATCATAGTGCACGCTGCACCGCCAATATGGGCAAGGCGAAGAAGAGCTCCTCCGCTGCGGTGATATCGAGTGCTGCTGGCACCACCAAGAAGGCCGTCGCTGCCAGCCGTGTCACTGATGGTGGGTAGCGGCGCTCCTAGATGAGGGATGCGGACCTAAATTGCCCACGTGAAGCTGGTCTCATCTCCAAGAACAAGAGTGATGCCTTCCTTCCAAAGGAAGAGGTAATTCCAGACCCACCCAAAGGGTTTGAAGTTAAGTTCTATGCCTTCATTCTTCGTGGCCTTTCTTTGCCTTCCCACAAATTTCTTCGTGGGCTTATTTTTCTTTATGTGCTACAAATATACCAGTTGTCGCCTAATTTTCGTCTTCACATCATGTGTTTCATCACGCTTTGCGAGTGCTGGCTCGGTATCAAGCCACACTTCGGCCTCTTCAGGAGACTCTATTCTCTGAAGAGGCAATCTGGCACCGATGGTGTCTATCCACTGGGTGGGTGTGGGATTTCCATCCGCCCCACTATCCAATTTTTCTCCTTCTATCTCTGCGAGTCCGTCCAACAATGGTGGAACAAATGGTTCTACATCGGCGACGTCAAGCTTGACGGCCAACACTACGGGCTTGCTCCCTTCGACTCCAGCAAGAATATCATCCAAATACGCTCACGGTCAAACGACATCATGGAGGGTGAATCCGAGGAGGTGGAGAAGCTGTACTAGCGGGTGTAGGCACTCCAGCTGGTGCGAGGCAAAGAGGTTAGTGGCGTTGATATCATCCGCACTTTCCTAAAACATCAGGTGCAGCCACTCCAAGCGAGGGCGCATCCAATGTTCCTGTACTCTGACGCCAACGACCCGACCAGAGTGCTGGCAGAGGAGATGTCCTCGACTGACCTCGTCTGGGCGCTTCGACCTCTGCTGAAACACAAGGCCGACGAGGAGCTGTTGGGGAAGTCTCGGACTTCCCCTTACACGCCAAGAAGAAAGTCCCTCAGGTGAAACCTGGAGTTACATGTAATGCCTTTTCGAGTGCTTTTGCCTGTTCTTTTATTTGAAAGGACTTTGCATTTGTCTTGTTCAGTTCAAGGTGGCGAGCATGATGCCACCTCTTCCTGATAAGTTTGAGGCTGCACTAGATGGTGGGGACATGGAGTCTGACTCCAAACTCCCCCCTGCTCATTCGCCTACTATCGAAGCCCCCGAGCAAAGCGAAGGGATGTCTCGCAAGAGGTCCCGGAGTGAAAGTTCGAATGGAGCAACATCGCCGATGCCAAGGGGTCCTGCCTTCCTTGAGCGTCATGCTGGGGACGAGGGTGCGGCCTCCCCTATTCCTGTTGTGCCAGCTCAGGCCATAGCTCCTCAGCCGCCAACCAAGAAGAAGAAGGAAAAGGAGGCACCAACTTTCAACCTCTTTGACATTCTGTCGTAAGTTTTCTGTTGCCTTTGCATTTGTAATGTGCTAAGTATGTCACGTCCCAAAATTTTCCAAATTTTGTAATGTGAAAAATAAATAAACAAAATAAATATTGCTGAAATTTAGGGTGAAAAGAAACTTTTGTTTCTAGAGGGAAACTTAAAATCCCATCTTGAACTTGAATAATGTTTGAATCCAACTAAATTCAATCAAGTGAAATGCATTCTTCATAAATGCATCTGGAAATTTAAACACTTGGAAGATAAACCAAAAGTCTAAAATCCTAATGGAAGAAAAATATTTCCAAGATATCTCTAAGACCATGGAAATTGGTATTACTTAATTTGGAGCCATAGGGAAAATCTTATGAATTTAATAAGATAAGGAAATTGAATTTTCAAAGCTAATAAAGCACTTATCTAAAAATCCATACCAAATGGTGAGCAAATAATCCTAAAGAGATTTAAAAGGATAAACAAATATTGAATAAAATTTTACAGTTGGAATCACCATTTTTGGATCTTTAAATAAAAAGATATGGATTTTATAAAATAAAGGAAGGGATGAATAAACAAAGACTATTTTCAAGAGCCAAACTAAAACTTGGCCAAGCAAATAAAATAAAATATTTTTATTAAATAAAAAGAGTAAAAGATTATTTAATCATGAGGATTTATTAGTATCCAATTTCATTTAAGTAAAGACATTTCCCAAATTAAATGAACATTAAAACTTATTAAATTTTAATTCAAAGTGAATTATTTAAATAAAACCTACTGAAAAATGTTTGGTAAAATTTAGAATTCAATTAGAGTTTTAAAAACATAATTAAATCCTATTTGATATAAAGACAAATATCTATTTTTAAAATTAATAATAGACCCTAAAAGAATAAAAATATTGTTCTAAAATGGACTTTAGAATATGTTAATAAACAGTGCTAGATTATATACAAAGTTTGGCAAAAGTTTGAACTCAATTAGGGTTTGAATTATTTAAATAAAAATCAAAACAGAATAATGGAAATAGAAATAGAAAAAGATTCTGTATAAAAAAAATGAAACAAAGCCAGCCCAGCCTGCAAGCCCAACCCACTGGCCCAACTAGCCCGCTCTCCCTCTCTCTACGCGAAACGTTTTCACCTGCGAACTTACCCGCACAGCCGCTGACTACTGGACCCCACCTCTTCCCTCTCTCTCTCGCCGACGAAACGACCCCACGCTGTCAGCTTTCTTCCTCACCCCGCGATGACCACGCCCCTCTCCTCGCCGTTTTTGGCCATTGAAGACAGCATCAATTCGCGTTATTGCCTCTGTTAATCCTCCCCCGCGACCACGCGTACTTAATCGCCTATCCTCTCTGCTCCTTTTCCCTCAATCCCCAGCTTCTTCCCACCCCTAGGCTGCTCAGATTCTTCCACACACCGCCATTGCCTCCGACGCCCTCTAGAGAAGATTCCGGCCAGTCCTCATCGCCCCTTGCCTTCCAGACCCCACTAGCGTGCTCGCCAGCACCAGGCGTACCTGCCAGTATCTTTGGCTCGCCCGTGCGAGCACCGTAGCCTCGACTACGACCACGACAACACACCGCCGCCGTCTGCCTCCACTACGGCGATCTACTAACGTCGACCCTGAGCGCCCCTCGTGTCCTGGTGAGCATTCCTGCAAACCTCGAGACCATGTGCACCTCTCTGACCTGCTGCCTTGCCTTCTTGCGCCCCAGGAGCTCATCCCCGTCAACAAACAGAACGTGCCCGACGCCGCGATGACTCCGGCGAGAAATTACGAACATCCTCGAGCGCCCCTCGGCAAAAGGTGGACACGTTGAGCATCAGCACGAACCGGCGACCTCGGTGAGCCTCTACCCTGTCTCTTTTGCTTCCTGTATCACCGGCTCCGCCATCGTCTGACCGCGCCGCCGCCAACCACCGCCGCCAGCGCCGCCCATTTAGGGTTAGTCGTTTTAGACCGTTGGATATTGATCCAGTGGCTATGATAGAACATAACCCGAAGGGGTATCCTTTGATCTGTGCCATGCGTTGTAACTTAGATCTAGCGGCCAGTATCTGTTGATCCGAACAAAATGGTATCGCCCAATCAAAACATTCCACGTGGCACTGACTCTGTTATAAAAACGAGAAAATGTTCTATTAGATATTTAAACTTGCAAAATTCATAACTTTTGATCCACACGTCCAAATTTTGCAAATTTTATATCAATGTAATCAGCAAAATAAGTACTTTCCAACTATGCACTTTGTTTAATAAATTTCTTCTGTTAAATTGGTTGTTTTTACAGAAACTTGTATAGGCATATTTTGTGTATAAAGTTTATTCTAGAAATGTTTTTAGAATAAAATCTTTGACAAATGATTTGTTTTGAACCTACTGGCCATATAAACAACCCGTGGAATTAAAAGTGTATTTGGTGAAGCCAAAGAATAAATCTTTGAATTAGAACATTTCTAGTCAAACAAAAATATTGTTTATGTATTAAAATGCTTTTTGAGTAAAAACCTTTGGGAAACGATTCGATTTAAACTCTCTGACCCTAAACACCAAGTTTTAGGATCTAAAAATATATTTGATGAACCATATAAATCATTACTTTGCTAAAAAGCATTTTCAACAACATAAAATACTGATGTGGTATAAAAATGGTTTATAGGTAAAATCTTTTGCAAATGGTTTCAATATTGAACACTTGACCATAAAACACTAAAATTCGTGTTTAAAAACTATATTTGTCAAACACTATAAGATATTACTTTGGTTTGAACCATTTCTAGCAAAACAAAAATGATTAAAATGGCCTTTTCACTAACTTAATATCAAATGGTTTTACCACATTTATAAATGACCAATAGGTGTTTTAAAATGATTATAACCTACTAGAAACCACTTTTCCGAATAAAACAATCTTTGGCATGCTTGCATACATTACTTTGTTTTTATTATTCTATGTGATGATTGTTTGAATGGAAGATTGAATTTGTGCCTTGATTGAATTGTAGTGATATTTGAAGAGTGTGATTATTGCAAGATCAAGGAGTGAAAATATATTCTCTACCAAAAAGGCAAGTGATGCTTCATACTTTTGTCCCATTATTTTCACTATGCATTAGTGATATTTCTAAGTAGGACTTGCATGGAAATTTTGCTAGGTATAAACCATGCCATGGGAAATCCTAGTAGATGAAACCTTAGTAGAATTATCCTAAGTTAACATTCCTACTACTATCATGCTTAGATTAGCTAGTAGAAAACAAGGGTAGTTTATATTCATTCTATGGAATATTTCTAAGTCAAGGACTTGAGTTTTGTTTAATAAAACAACTAAGTGAATGAATCACCTGGGTGGAAAGGGACTTTCTTGGTGGTTTTTGGTTGAGTGGTTACACAAGGCCCATTTCTATGGTTTACCTTGTGTATCTCACTTGTGGAATGCCACCCAGGAACAAAGAGATTTGAGATGTCAAATGTTGAGAAGCTTCAAGTGCAACCACATGGCATTATGGGCTCTGCCTGAATCATATAGGTTGCAATAACTTAGCCAAATGGAAAGTTTGTGGTAGGGGGTGATAGGTTGGAACGCGTCCATTCTGGTCTAAGGGAAGACTTCTAAAAGATCTTGTCTTGGTGAAACCAAGTCTTGTGGGGAAAGTGCACCACCTCTGTAGAGTGTAAAATCTAAGTACTTAGCCATGTCCCTGGAAAAGGACAATTTAAGCATCAAGACATGGAAGCTATCAAGAATCTCCTCATCCCAATTTCTAAGTTAAAAACTTGTGGTTGAACAAGGGTTTAAGGATCACCAATTTCTATTGGGAGATGCCTTGGGTGATTTTTGTCAAACAAAAACTTAGTCTTTTCAAATGATAAGGAAAATCTATTTTGAGCAAAGCAAGCCTAATCTACACCTAGCCAAATGCATATAGATGATAGACTCCACTATACTACCATAGTATCACTTACCAATACAATTCAAATGTATTGACGCTTGTGGCTGTAACTTATTATGTTGCAGGTTTGTTTGATGTTAGTGAAGTGTGTTGATTAGGATTACAAGTCTACAACCAACATGTTTGCCTGTGGCACTTTGGAGATGAAGGACACCATGCTATAATTAATCTGCTGCATTGTAATGTGATAGCCAAATGAGCTATGTAAGATGTAATAAATTATTTTATTCCTGGTTATAAAGTTGTAATATGACCTTTGTTTCTTGATATTACATATTAACTATGGATGCTAGCTATTGATCCAGGGACTAGCATTGTAAACACAGGGATCTCTACCTTATTAAAGGATGGGACCTCTACAGATGGTATCAGAGCACTGTGTTGCCTGTAGGATTTGTAAACCTAGGATTGGATAAAACCCCTTAGAAAAATAGGAGTTGTATTTGTTCCAAAACTTATTTACAAACAATCTTGTAAACTCTTTCCTCAACCATTTTTGGTTTTGATTCTTCATCTCTTCTATTTCAAACTTAATGAACAAAGACCTCAACCATGGGCAAGGACCTCAACCATGAGCAAAGGACTTCACCAACTCAAATGACTTCAACTTCAACATCATCAAAGACTTCAACTTTATTTTCACCAAGGACTTCAACTTGGATATCACTAAGGACTACAAGTGAGACAAGAAATATTACTCAAGACTTGAAGACTAAGGAAACACAACTTAGAAGGAACCATCATCACCTTTGAAGTTGTGACTAAGACACAAAATTTCCCCAAGGATACAATGATCTCATTCAAGAAGAAACACCTAAGAAGGATGGAATGATCTCAAGTGAACCATATAGTTGGACCACCATATTAAGTTTAGATCAAACCCACCAACTTATGTGGTGTAGCTAAAATATTTTGTTGCCTAAAATTGTGCTTGAAACTTGTTGTTTGAGTGGAATGTTTGTTTGTGATTGCTTGCTCATTGCTTGTGTGAATTGTGATGTGTGTGATTAGAATTATTTCCTTAGAAATCTTTTGCCTATTCTAATCCCAATCCAACCCAAACAGATGACTACTCCAAGAAACTCCAACATCAAGAATGGTGACAACAAAAACCAAGAGATGCACATGAGAGAACAACTACTAGCAAACCAAACCAAGTTGAATCAGTTGACAACTCGGTTTTTATCCAACAACAATGAGTTAGACCCAACCATGCAAAAGTTTTTGGAAATTCAATCGCAATTGTTGCAAGGGATGACCACTCAAATGATCAACATGAAAGACAGCCTTTCCCAAGGAGATGGTGACAACAATGATGTCAAGAATGATATTATAGAAGGAACTCAAGCTTGCAATATTTGTGGAGACATGGATCACACTTCCAAAGAGCATGAAGGTCAATGCCCTAATTGTGAAGAGAAACATCCAACTAATCAATGCCCCACATCTCAAGCTACTTTTTTTCTATGTGAAGGAAATAATCATGTCCCTATCCAATGCCCCATCTATTCCATAGTTCAAAAAAGGAAACAAGGTGGAGTGCATAAACAGTTAGTAAACCCCTAGGAGGGAACAACTTCTACCAATAAGGATGAAGAAAAAGGAAAATCTCAGCTTGCACCTCCATGCAATATGACTCAACTTGATGGACAAAAGAGGAAACATATGTATTATCCAAGGAAACGATTAAGGAGACCAGGAGACTTTCCCACCTTTGAGGTGAGATATGAAGAGCATGAACTAGAAGAACTCCTAGCTTTGGAGAAACCCAAGAAGAAGAAGGACAAAAGCCAAGTGCAATGTTGCCATTGGAAGAGATGGGATACTATGCCAATGAATGTCCAGAGAAGAAGAAGAAGTATAAGGAAATTAGCCAAGTGTGGTGCAACAACTGCAAAGAGCTAGGCCATTATGTATCAACTTGTCCACAGAAGATATGTGAAGAACTCAATCTTGTCACATGTTACAATTGTGGTAACCAAGGACATTATGCAAGCAATTGTCCAGAAAAGATGAAGTACAAGACAAACAAGCCTATGAAGGATCTCAGCCTTGTCACTTGTTTCAAGTGTGGAAACAAAGGACACTATGCAGATGTCTGCCCAGAGAAGTTTCATCAAGACCCCAAGCAAGCCAAGATGTAATCTAGTTGGTAATTTTTAAGGGTGGTAGTACCCTAGTTTCCTTGAAGCCAATTTGTAACCCTATCTTTCCCAAATCTCGGGACGAGATTTCTTTTAAGGGTGGTAGCCTGTCACATCCCAAAATTTTCCAAATTTTGTAACGTGAAAAATAAATAAACAAAATAAATAATTGCTGAAATTTAGGGTGAAAAGAAACTTTTGTTTCTAGAGGGAAACTTAAAATGCCATCTTGAACAAACTTGAATAATGTTTGAATCCAACTAAATTCAATCAAGTGAAATGCATTCTTCATAAATGCATCTGGAAATTTAAACACTTGGAAGATAAACCAAAACTCTAAAACCCTAATGGAAGAAAAGCATTTCCAAGATATCTCTAAGACCATGGAAATTGGTACTACTTAATTTGGAGCCATAGGGAAAATCTTATGAATTTAATAAGATAAGGAAATTGAATTTTCAAAGCTAATAAAGCACCTATCTAAAAATCCATACCAAATGGTGAGCAAATAATCCTAAAGAGATTTAAAAGGATAAACAAATATTGAATAAAATTTTACAAGTTGGAATCACCATTTTTGGATCTTTAAATAAAAAGATATGGATTTTATAAAATACAGGAAGGGATAAATAAACAAAGACTATTTTAAAGATCCAAACTGAAACTTGGCCAAGTGTAACACCCTCAGAATCGGACCTATGCAAGTTTTAGCGAAAACCCGCCAAACCCGCATAGAAACGATTCAAAGGTGCCCACCAGGCACTTTCGTGCGGGTGGAAAACGAAGTAATAACATTACACAACAGTCCTCGATGGGACCCACAGAACAGATATATATAACAACGACTCAATGAGTCAAGAATACAGATATAATATACAAAGATCCAAATCACCTTGGAAAGGATAGAGCGTCCAGCTATGGACAAGAGGCAAATGGGGCTAAGAGCCCTGAAGAATAACCAATGGCGTCCATAACCCTGCCCAGGCCAAGCCGGAAGGGTAACCCTGCTAACGACGTCGATCTCAAAACCTGCTTAAACAAAAGGGGTGCCGACAAAGGGCAAAGGAAAAGAGGAGCGTCAGTACTGAGGCCAGTACACGGCGAGACTAGAATTCGGCGGTCCTCGCCTACACAGGTATGGTGGACTGAAGCGGCAGCGGCAGCATGCACTATACAACCTATAGAGACTCGATACATCTGGCGATGATCAGAGAGGGGTAAGAAAGACCTATTCGGATCCAACCTGATGCTACCATCAAACAAACCCATCCTGGTGTTTCCCCCTCGAGACCAAACGAGGAAGTCAACCGAGGAACTCACACAGTTGGCAGTTTTATTTATTCAGTTGTCGTTGCAGCAATTACTAGTCAGGTATAGATATTCATCCTGATAAAGTAAGCAGTGGGCCATTTTAGTTAATCATTCCGTTGTAGTGGCAACACTTACTAGTCAGATACAATTAGCATGAGATATCCCAAAAACCCAGCAGTTGTTGGTACTTTTATTTAGCCATTCCGTTGTAGTTGCAATACTTACTAGTCAGATACAATGGTCGCAAGCGACAACTCAAACAAGCAATTGTGGGCAGTTTTATGTAGCCATTCCATTATAGTAAAGCTGATTACTAGTCATTATAAAGTCAAATTTATAGCACTACTTTAGTTATAGTTGTCTATGATCGAGATACTGTGCTCCAAGTCGTCCATAACCGCGGACACGGCTTTCAGAAAGTTTTACCCGGCCGGGGTGCACCAATAGATACACACACTCGATCAACCTCGGAAAAACCAAATCAAAACCCAACGAGGCTTTCACGACAAAGCAATCACAGGATTCAGAAATATTTCAGGGGGCCACCCCTTAAAGTAGACCCGCAACGAAGCCGGCCGGCTCCGAGACGGACTCAAGGTTGTGGGGACGGCTGTGAACGACTGGGAACCCAAAACTGGGCTTGTCGACACCGCGGAATCGTGCCACGATCCTAAACAGTACAGTGTGCTCCTCGCACAATCGTAAATAAAGCAGTAAAGCATGGCATAAGTACAGGATAGTAATAAAACCCCAAACTAGTTTGTGGCCCCAAGAAATAAGAATGAATCAAGCTCTGGCTAAGGGGGGTCCCATAAGCCTCCCGGATGTGGATAGCGCGATAAATCAAGGAACAGGTATCAAGCACTCGGGGTCCTACGGGACACAAGTGGACGGTTAACAACCAAATAACATCTATTGCCCACCTGTGCCTCTGCTTACCTACTTCAATTTTAGTTGTTAAACAATATTTAAAGTGAACAATAAATAAAGCCATGCTCATCTCCATCGTTCAACATGCGGCAATGCTCCAACAACTGTGGTTCTGGACGACACGCAACAGCACTTGAGCAAGCGACTACGACGCGCAAGTCCAACTATCTACCAAACAACAGGTAATAGGAGGTGTCCAAGGCAATATAAGGCTGCAAGGGATATCCCGGGCACGAAAACTAGAGCATCGCAACACAGATAGCAATAGATCAACAGGAGGGAATAAATACTATAAAAGTAAGATAGGTAGAAAGGGGGAGATGCTCGCCTGAAAACATTGCCGAAGGTTCAACCGAAGATCGGGTCGACACTCGCATCAACTCAACGGCCTTATCCGCGAAGAAGCAAAACACTAGAAGAAACACCGGATGTACTATTTAACACAACAGCAGAAGATCGGGCATGATGCATGCATGATGTATGACATGGCCAATGTGCGATGCAATTAGGCAAGATTAAGCGGAACCGGGGTCCCGACAATTAATTAAATGGTTCAAGTTATTTAGCTACCCCGCAAATTAAATGTTGTAATAACAAGGCAAGATATGACAACGATTCGATGCACAAATTTAAATGAGGCCAATATGAGATTAGATTTGTCCGCATATGGGCCCCATATTTAATTATAAGGTGAATCGACATAAGGCCCCCAACCACAGACAAGCATGCATGCATGAACAGTTTGATATGCAACAATTATATATCATTTAATAAAATAAGGTCTCGGGTTCGGGTTCACACATAGGGTTCGGCAGATCTTGGGGTTCCGGGGTTCGGGGTCGGGTCTCGGGGTCCAGGGTTCGACGGGTTCGGTCTCGGACAACAGAAGTAGATCTTGTCGCATCCGCGGTGGTCGAGCCATGTTGTCGGTCTTGACGTCTCACGCGGAGTTCTTGGCGTCCCGGAAGGAAGTACTTGTTCTGGCGTCGGGGCATCGGATTCGCCCCGATTAGTGTCGATCTTGTCGGGCCTGCGCAGTAGATCTTGGTGTTTCCGGATGATCTTGCCGACTCCATGCGAAGGCGTTGGCGCTCTAGATCGGTCTTCAGGGTCTCGGCCCTCAAATCCGTGGGGAAGAGCTTGATGTTCGTGAAGAAGATCTTGCGTGGCTTCTCGAAATCCCTTGATACTTCTTCAAGCGTTGAGTATCTTCGGGTGGCACCATGTACATCCCTAAGAACCATCGGCATCGGGCCAGTTTTGGCAAGGAGGATCTTGTCGTTCTGGTTTTTCTTCGATCAAAGACGAACGGACTTATCAAACACGTGCCACAAGCCGGTGGTAGAACCATCAGCACACACCCACACTTATCCATCACCACGTCTCCACCACTACTCCAGGAGCAACAGGAAGGGGGCAACAGCAGCGGGCGCGCTGCAGGCGAGGACGACGGGGAAGCCCGCAGAGGAGAGGGTCGGTCCTGGGACAGGACGAAGGCTGAAGGGAAAACGGCGGGATCCGCGTCCCTGGGACTCGCCGGCCGGGAGGACGATGACGACGGGCGGGCTCGGCAGGAGGTGCAGAGGGGGCAGCGCAGGGCGGAGCCGCGGGGCAGGGTCCACTCGGGAGGAGCTCGGCGGGGACGGCCATGGCGGGGAGGCGACGAGGAGCCGGCGAGACGAAGGGGCCGCGGGTCGGCGACGACGCGCGGGAGGATCCGGCGGCGACGAACACAGCGGCGGGGAGGCGACGAGGTTGGCGACGCGGCCGGAGGGGGGAGGCCGGGCGGCGCCGCGGCGAGGAGGCGCTCGGAGGCGGGGTCCCGCGGCCGGAGGAGGGCCGGCGGTGGCGGGGAGACGCGGGCGCGCCGCGACGGGGGAGAGGAGGGGACGCCGGCGCGAGGCGGAGCGGAGGGAGGGCGAGGCGGCGTGCAGACGAGGGGTACTCGGGGCAGGGCGGCGCTCGAGGGGGCGGCGCCGCGGGGCCGGCCGGAGCGGGACAGGGGAGCGAGGAGGGTGGACGCGAGGGGAGACGCGGCGGGGTGAGGCGAGGCAGGGGGGCGGCGTCGGGGTCGCCGGCGAGGGGGCGGTCCGGCGCCGGAGAGGGAGGAGGCGGCGCGCGTCGGGCAGAGGGCGGACGCGGCTAGAGGAGGGAGAAGATGGGGGAGGGAGAGAGGTGGGCCGCGCGGGTCAGGGAGAGGAGTGGGGAATGGGTCGGCGGTGGAGAGGTTTGACCAGGGGAGGTGGGTCTGCGGGTGGGGCCCGGGGAGTGGGTGTGGAAGTGGTGGGCGCGGCCTGGCAGGTGGACCAGGTCGGTGGGGTGGTGGTGGGTCGGTCTGGGTGAGGTGGAAGAGGGAGGGAGTGGGGTGGCTGCTGTGGCAGGGGGGAATTGGGTGGTGGAGAGAGGAGAGGTGAGGTGGCGAGAGGGCATTGGTGAGGGTGAGGTGGAGGGGGTTTGGGTAGACTAGGACTGGGTAGGAAAAGAATATAGGTGGACCGTTTTTGCACTGGGGGTGGCCGACTGGGTCGGTTCGGCCCGGTTTGGCTACCCCCATTAAAATAATTTAATATTTTATTTGTTTTAAACGGACCGTTTGCAAACCGACAACAGACAAAACAAAATAATCCGGAGACCCGGGTTTTGCATTTGAATAAAGACGGGGCGTTTAGAAAACAAATTAGGTTTTTCCGAAAATAGTTTTATGCAAGCACATGCAAGATGATGACGATGCTCAAATGCAATGTGGCATGATGACATGAGCATGCGGTCATGATGATGCAATGCACAAAATCAACGCGATTTTCTAGTAGTGGTATTTGCGGGATGCCACAATTCGACACCACTAACTATGGATCTCGCCCTCGAGATCCGCCTCATGGTACCGGAAGGAAGGTCGGTGATCTGCATCTTCTCGCTTCGTGTAGACCTTCGCGACACCACTAACAAGAGGTCGTTGTCCGTGATCGTCGAGAGAACACTCCGGGAACAAAGAGCGAAGGTAGAGATATCCACAAATAAAGCCACCTCTAACTTCGAAAGAAGGAGAGAAAAGATGCGGCCTATCCCACTGCAATTTACAAGAGCGAATAGAAAGGGTAGTCGGCATGGGGGCCAATCCATCACGCACCCAAACTATTACTCCGCACAATCAGTGGAAAAACATGCAACCATTCTCGGAATTAGACTGAAGATCTCGACAAGCGAGGTTCAGGAACAAAGGAGTGATGCAGACTCTGCATCGGATCTGGCGTGGATGATGTCGTCGCGTCGGAAAACACCGGAAGGCACGAGAAGGAGCAAAGAGAAGTCCACCAGACGAAGGATTCCTCGGATAGCTTGAAGACCAGATGTAGCAACACCGTTACCAAAGGAGGAAGCGAAACCCTGAAGGTACGACGGAACCCAACCACGAGAAATCCTGGACTCGAAGAGAGAGGCGAGAGCGGATTCAAAACACGCAGAGGTAAGAGGATAATAGCAGAGGGGTAAGGAGTAAAAGCAGACCTAATCAGAACTATCCAACCTATTTTTCAAAAATAGTTTTGACACTCTACTTCGGCCGTTAGCTAGGTTATCCTACAGGCTGGACTTGTGGGGTATCGCAACTGCTGAGCTCTGATACCACTCTGTAACACCCTCAGAATCGGACCTATGCAAGTTTTAGCGAAAACCCGCCAAACCCGCATAGAAACGATTCAAAGGTGCCCACCAGGCACTTTCGTGCGGGTGGAAAACGAAGTAATAACATTACACAACAGTCCTCGATGGGACCCACAGAACAGATATATATAACAACGACTCAATGAGTCAAGAATACAGATATAATATACAAAGATCCAGATCACCTTGGAAAGGATAGAGCGTCCAGCTACGGACAAGAGGCAAATGGGGCTAAGAGCCCTGAAGAATAACCAATGGCGTCCATAACCCTGCCCAGGCCAAGACGGAAGGGTAACCCTGCTAACGACGTCGATCTCAAAACCTGCTTAAACAAAAGGGGTGCCGACAAAGGGCAAAGGAAAAGAGGAGCGTCAGTACTGAGGCCAGTACACGGCGAGACTAGAATTCGGCGGTCCTCGCCTACACAGGTATGGTGGACTGAAGCGGCAGCAGCAGCATGCACTATACAACCTATAGAGACTCGATACATCTCGCGACGATCAGAGAGGGGTAAGAAAGACCTATTCGGATCCAACCTGATGCTACCATCAAACAAACCCATCCTGGTGTTTCCTCCTCGAGACCAAACGAGGAAGTCAACCGAGGAACTCACACAGTTGGCAGTTTTATTTATTCAGTTGTCGTTGCAGCAATTACTAGTCAGGTATAGATATTCATCCTGATAAAGTAAGCAGTGGGCCATTTTAGTTAATCATTCCGTTGTAGTGGCAACACTTACTAGTCAGATACAATTAGCATGAGATATCCCAAAAACCCAGCAGTTGTTGGTACTTTTATTTAGCCATTCCGTTGTAGTTGCAATACTTACTAGTCAGATACAATGGTCGCAAGCGACAACTCAAACAAGCAATTGTGGGCAGTTTTATGTAGCCATTCCATTATAGTAAAGCTGATTACTAGTCATTATAAAGTCAAATTTATAGCACTACTTTAGTTATAGTTGTCTATGATCGAGATACTGTGCTCCAAGTCGTCCATAACCACGGACACGGCTTTCAGAAAGTTTTACCCGGCCGGGGTGCACCAATAGCAACACACACTCGATCAACCTCGGAAAAACCAAATCAAAACCCAACGAGGCTTTCACGACAAAGCAATCACAGGATTCAGAAATATTTCAGGGGGCCACCCCTTAAAGTAGACCCGCAACGAAGCCGGCCGGCTCCGAGACGGACTCAAGGTTGTGGGGATGGCTGTGAACGACTGGGAACCCAAAACTGGGCTTGTCGACACCGCGGAATCGTGCCACGATCCTAAACAGTACAGTGTGCTCCTCGCACAATCGTAAATAAAGTAGTAAAGCATGGCATAAGTACAGGATAGTAATAAAACCCCAAACTAGTTTGTGGCCCCAAGAAATAAGAATGAATCAAGCTCTTGCTAAGGGGGGTCCCATAAGCCTCCCGGATGTGGATAGCGCGATAAATCAAGGAACAGGTATCAAGCACTCGGGGTCCTACGGGACACAAGTGGACAGTTAACAACCAAATAACATCTATTGCCCACCTGTGCCTCTGCTTACCTACTTCAATTTTAGTTGTTAAACAATATTTAAAGTGAACAATAAATAAAGCCATGCTCATCTCCATCGTTCAACATGCGGCAATGCTCCAACAACTGTGGTTCTGGACGACACGCAACAGCACTTGAGCAAGCGACTACGACGCGCAAGTCCAACTATCTACCAAACAACAGGTAATAGGAGGTGTCCAAGGCAATATAAGGCTGCAAGGGATATCCCGGGCACGAAAACTAGAGCATCGCAACACAAATAGCAATAGATCAACAGGAGGGAATAAATACTATAAAAGTAAGATAGGTAGAAAGGGGGAGATGCTCGCCTGAAAACATTGCCGAAGGTTCAACCGAAGATCGGGTCGACACTCGCATCAACTCAACGGCCTTATCCGCGAAGAAGCAAAACACTAGAAGAAACACCGGATGTACTATTTAACACAACAGCAGAAGATCGGGCATGATGCATGCATGATGTATGACATGGCCAATGTGCGATGCAATTAGGCAAGATTAAGCGGAACCGGGGTCCCGACAATTAATTAAATGGTTCAAGTTATTTAGCTACCCCGCAAATTAAATGTTGTAATAACAAGGCAAGATATGACAACGATTCGATGCACAAATTTAAATGAGGCCAATATGAGATTAGATTTGTTCGCATATGGGCCCCATATTTAATTATAAGGTGAATCGACATAAGGCCCCCAACCACAGACAAGCATGCATGCATGAACAGTTTGATATGCAACAATTATATATCATTTAATAAAATAAGGTCTCGGGTTCGGGTTCACACATAGGGTTCGACAGATCTTGGGGTTCCGGGGTTCGGGGTCGGGTCTCGGGGTCTAGGGTTCGACGGGTTCGGTCTCGGACAACAGAAGTAGATCTTGTCGCATCCGCGATGGTCGGGCCATGTTGTCGGTCTTGACGTCTCACGCGGAGTTCTTGGCGTCCCGGAAGGAAGTACTTGTTCTGGCGTCGGGGCATCGGATTCGCCCCGATTGGTGTCGATCTTGTCGGGCCCGCGCAGTAAATTTTGGTGTTTCCGGATGATCTTGCCGACTCCATGCGAAGGCGTTGGCGCTCTAGATCGGTCTTCAGGGTCTCGGCCATCAAATTCGTGGGGAAGAGCTTGATGTTCGTGAAGAAGATCTTGCGTGGCTTCTCGAAATCCCTTGATACTTCTTCAAGCGTTGAGTATCTTCGGGTGGCACCATGTACATCCCTAAGAACCATCGGCATCGGGCCAGTTTTGGCGAGGAGGATCTTGTCGTTCTGGTTTTTCTTCGATCAAAGACGGACGGACTTATCAAACACGTGCCACAAGCCGGTGGTAGAACCATCAGCACACACGCACACTTATCCATCACCACGTCTCCACCACTACTCCAGGAGCAACAGGAAGGGGGCAACAGCAGCGGGCGCGCTGCAGGCGAGGACGACGGGGAAGCCCGCAGAGGAGAGGGTCGGTCCTGGGACAGGACGAAGGCTGAAGGGAAAACGGCGGGATCCGCGTCCCTGGGACTCGCCGGCCGGGAGGACGATGACGGCGGGCAGGCTCGGCAGGAGGTGCAGAGGGGGCAGCGCAGGGCGGAGCCGCGGGGCAGGGTCCACTCGGGAGGAGCTCGGCGGGGACGGCCATGGCGGGGAGGCGACGAGGAGCCGGCGAGACGAAGGGGCCGCGGGTCGGCGACAACGCGCGGGAGGATCCGGCGGCGAGGAACACAGCGGCGGGGAGGCGATGAGGTTGGCGACGCGACCGGAGGGGGGGAGGCCGGGCGGCGCCGCGGCGAGGAGGCGCTCGGAGGCGGGGCCCCGCGGCCGGAGGAGGGTCGGCGGTGGCGGGGAGACGTGGGCGCGCCGCATCGGGGAAGAGGAGGGGACGCCGGCGCGAGGCGGAGCGGAGGGAGGGCGAGGCGGCGCGCAGACGAGGGGTACTCGGGGCGGGGCGGCGCTCGAGGGGGCGGTGCCGTGGGGCCGGCCGGAGCGGGACAGGGGAGCGAGGAGGGTGGACGCGAGGGGAGACGCGGCGGGGTGAGGCGAGGCAGGGGGGCGGCATCGGGGTCGCCGGCGAGGGGGCGGTCCGGCGCCGGAGAGGGAGGAGGCGGCGTGCGTCGGGCAGAGGGCGGACGCGGCTAGAGGAGGGAGAAGATGGGGGAGGGAGAGAGGTGGGCCGCGCGGGTCAGGGAGAGGAGTGGGGAATGGGTCGGTGGTGGAGAGGTTTGACCAGGGGAGGTGGGTCTGCGGGTGGGGCCCGGGGAGTGGGTGTGGAAGTGGTGGGCGTGGCCTGGCAGGTGGGCCAGGTCGGTGGGGTGGTGGTGGGTCGGTCTGGGTGAGGTGGAAGAGGGAGGGAGTGGGGTGGCTGCTGTGGTAGGGGGGAATTGGGTGGTGGAGAGAGGAGAGGTGAGGTGGCGAGAGGGCATTAGTGAGGGTGAGGTGGAGGGGGTTTGGATAGACTAGGACTGGGTAGGAAAAGAATATAGGTGGACCGTTTTTGCACTGGGGGTGGCCGACTGGGTCGGTTCGGCCCGGTTTGGCTGCCCCCATTAAAATAATTTAATATTTTATTTGTTTTAAACGGACCGTTTGCAAACCGACAACAGACAAAACAAAATAATCCGGAGACCCGGGTTTTGCGTTTGAATAAAGACGGGGCGTTTAGAAAACAAATTAGGTTTTTCCGAAAATAGTTTTATGCAAGCACATGCAAGATGATGACGATGCTCAAATGCAATGTGGCATGATGACATGAGCATGCGGTCATGATGATGCAATGCACAAAATCAACGCGATTTTCTAGTAGTGGTATTTGCGGGATGCCACACCAAGCAAATAAAATAAAATATTTTTATTAAATAAAAAGAGTAAAAGATTATTTAATCATGAGGATTTATTATTATCCAATTTCATTTAAGTAAAGACATTTTCCAAATTAAATGATCATTAAAACTTATTAAATTTTAATTCAAAGTGAATTATTTAAATAAAACCTACTGAAAAATGTTTGGTAAAATTTAGAATTCAAATAGAGTTTTAAAAACATAATTAAATCCTATTTGAGATAAAGACAAATATCTATTTTTAAAATTAATAATAGACCCTAAAAGAATAAAAATATTGTACTAAAATGGACTTTAGAATATGTTAATAAACAGTGCTAGAATATACACAAAGTTTGGCAAAATTTTGAATTCAATTAGGGTTTGAATTATTTAAATAAAAATCAAAACAGAATAATGGAAATAGAAAAAGAAAAAGATTCTGTATAAAAAAATGAAACAAAGCCAGCCCAGCCTGCAAGCCCAGCCCACTGGCCCAACTAGCCCGCTCTCCCTCTCTCTACGCGAAATGTTTTCACCTGCGAACTTACGCACATAGCCGCTGACTGCTGGACCCCACCTCTTCCCTCTCTCTCTCTCTCGCCGACGAAACGACCCCACGCTGTCAGCCTTCTTCCTCACCCCGCGACGACCACGCCCCTCTCCTTGCCGTTTCTGGCCATTGAAGACAACATCAATTCGCGTTATTGCCTCTGTTAATCCTCCCCCGCGACCACGCGTACTTAATCACCTCTCCTCTCTGCTCCTTTTCCCTTAATCCCAGCTTCTTCCCGCCCCTAGGCTGCTCGGATTCTTCCACACACTGCCACTGCCTCCGACGCCCTCCGGTGAAGATTCCGGCCAGTCCTCATTGCCCCTTGCCTTCCAGACCCCACTAGCATGCTCGCCAGCACCAGGCGTACCCGCCAGTATCTTTGGCTCGCCCACGCGAGCACCGTAGCCTCGACTACAACCACGACAACACACGCCGCCGTCTGCCTCCACTACGGCGAGCTACTAACATCGACCCCGAGCGCCCGTCGTGTCCTGGTGAGCATTCTTGCAAACCTCGAGACCATGTGCACCTCTCTGACCTGCTGCGTTGCCTTATTGTGCCCCAGGAGCTCGTCCCCGTCAACAAACAGAACGTGCCCGACACCGCGACGACTCCGACGAGAAATTACGAACATCCTCAAGCGCCCCTCGGCAAAAGGTGGACACATTGAGCATCAGCACGAACCGGCGACCTCGGTGAGCCTCTACCCTGTCTCTTTTGCTTCCTGTATCGCCGGCTCCGCCATCGTCTGACCGCGCCGCTGCCAACCACCGCCACCAGCGCCGCCCGTTTAGGTTTAGTCGTTTTAGACCATTGGATATTGATCCAGTGGCTACATAACCCGAAGGGGTATCCTTTGATCTGTGACGTGCGTTGTAACTTAGATCTAGCGGCCAGTATCTGTTGATCCGAACGAAACGGTATCGCCCAATCAAAACATTCCACGTGGCACTGACTCTGTTATAAAAACCAGAAAATGTTCTATTAGATATTTAAACTTGCAAAATTCATAACTTTTGATCCACACGTCCAAATTTTGCAAATTTTATATCAATGGAATCAGCAAAACAAGTACTTTCCAACTATGCACTTTGTTTAATAAATTTCTTCTGTTAAATTAGTTGTTTTTACATAAACTTGTATAGGCATATTTTGTGTATAAAGTTTATTCTAGAAATGTATTTAGGATAAAATCTTTGACAAATGATTTGTTTTGAACCTACTGACCATATAAAACAACCTGTGGAATAAAAAGAGTATTTGGTGAAGCCAAAGAATAAATCTTTGAATTAGAACATTTCTAGTCAAACAAAAATATTGTTTATGTATTAAAATGCTTTTTGAGTAAAAACCTTTGGGAAGCGATTCGATTTAAACTCTCTGACCCTAAACACCAAGTTTTAGGATCTAAAAATATATTTTATGAACCCTATAAATCATTAGTTTGCTAAAAAGCATTTTCAACAACATAAAATATTGATTTGGTATAAAAATGGTTTATAGGTAAAACCTTTTGCAAATGGTTTCAATATTGAACACTTGACCATAAAACACTAACATTTGTGTTTAAAAATGTATTTGTCAAACACTAGAAGATATTACTTTGGTTTGAACCATTTCTAGCAAAACAAAAATGATTAAAATGGCCTTTTCACTAACTTAATATCAAATGGTTTTACCACATTTATAAATGACCAATAGGTGTTTTAAAATGATTATAACCTACTAGAAACCACTTTTCCGAATAAAACAATCTTTGGCATGCTTGCATACATTACTTTGTTTTTATTATTCTATGTGATGATTGCTTGAATGGTAGATTGAATTTGTGCCTTGATTGAATTGTAGTGATATTTGAAGAGTGTGACTATTGCAAAATCAAGGAGTGAAATTATATTCTCTACCAAAAAGGCAAGTGATGCTTCATACTTTTGTCCCATTATTTTCACTATGCATTAGTGATATTTCTAAGTAGGACTTGCATGGAAATTTTGCTAGGTATAAACCATGCCATGGGAAATCCTAGTAGATTAAACCTTAGTAGAATTACCCTAAGTTAAGATTCCTACTACTATCATGCTTAGCTTAGCTAGTAGAAAACAAGGGTGGTTTATATTCATGCTATGGAATATTTCTAAGTCTAGGACTTGAGTTTTGTTTAATAAAACAACTAAGTGAATGAATCGCCTGGGTGGAAAGGGACTTGCTTGGTGGTTTTTGGTTTAGTGGTTACACAAGGCCCATTTCTATGGTTTACCTTGTGTATCTCACTTGTGGAATGCCACCCAGGAACAAAGAGATTTGAGATGTCAAATGTTAAGAAGCTTCAAGCGCAACCACATGGCATTATGGGCTCCGCCTGGATCATATAGGTTGCAATAACTTAGCCAAATGGACAGTTGGTGGTAGGGGATGATAGGTTGGAACGCGTCCATTCTGGTCTAAGGGAAGGCTTCTGAAAGATGTTGTCTTGGTGAAACCAAGTCTTGTGGGGAAAGTGCACCACCTCTGCAGAGTGTAAAATCTAAGTACTTAGCCATGTCCCTGGCAAAGGACAATTTGAGCATCAAGACATGGAAGCTATCAAGAATATCCTCATCCCAATTTCTAAGTTAAAAACTTGTGGTTGAACAAGGGTTTAAGGATCACCAATTTCTATTGGGAGATGCCTTGGGTGATTTTTGTCAAGAAAAACTTAGTGTTTTCAAATGATAAGGAAAATCTATTTTGATCAAAGAAACCCTAAGCTCCACCTAGCCAAATGCATATAGATGATAGACTCCACTATACTACCATAATATCACTTGCCAATACAATTCAAATGTATTGACCCTTGTGGCTGTAACTTATTATGTTGCCGGTTTTTTTGATGTTAGTGAAGTGTGTTGATTAGGATTACAAGTCTACAACCAACATGTTTGCCTGTGGCACTTTGAAGATGAAGGACACCATGCTATAATTAATCTGCTGCATGGTAATGTGATAGCCAAATGAGCTATGTAAGATGTAATAAATTATTTTAGTCCTGGTTATAAAGTTGTAATATGACCTTTTTTTCTTGATATTACATCTTAACTGTGGATGCTAGCTATTGATCCAGGGACTAGCATTGTAAACACAGGGATCTCTACCTTATTAAAGGATGGGACCTCTACAAAGTATTAGCTTACTCTCTTGTTGGTTAGCTTGATATGTTTTGTGTGATCCTTAGGAGGAACTCCTTAGATGAATCCCCTGAGGAGTAGCTTGACGAGATGCATGAGGAGTCGAAAGTTGTTGCGCCTTTCCCGAAGATGGTGGCTGACTCCGGTGATGATCTTTCGAGCTCCTTGCCAAGGACACATGCGGTCATTACTTGGAAGATGCAAATTAAACTCTCAGAGTCTTCGGTTGACCATGTAAGTAGTCTATTCCTTCCCATGGGCGAGCAAGCCCTTTATTCATCTGGTTTGCTATTCTTCTCTGCAACCCTTCATCCGCGACATCAACCTCCTGGGCCAGCAATACCTTTCCTTGGAGGGCAACCTCAAGCAACTCCAAGGTGTGTAGATTTTTTTGTTTGATTGCGAGTTCTAATAAGTACTATTTATGCTGATTTTTCCTTATTGAATATTGAAGATGAGAACAATGAAGCCCTCCGCAAGCTGAATGTACTCAAAAAGAGTCTCGGCCAGGCGGAGACCAAGGTGAAGGATGCTGCGGAGGCCCTTCATCGTCAGCAACAGGAGGCCCAGGACCGTGAGGAGCAGCTTGAGGCTGCCACAGCGTCTCGGGAGAAGGCCATGGTGGAGAAACTTATGGCTGCTGCCAAAGTGCTATCCGGTTAGTCACCATGTTCCTCTTCTTGAGCTTGTGTTTTCTTTGGGTGTGGCTCCTTTTGTCTCATCCAAAATTTTGCTGCATCTTGTAGATGCTACTGGCGTTGCGTTCTATTGCAGTGTCTTGGAGCATGGGGATCCCATGGTAGATGTTGTTGCAGCAATGGAAGATCACTGCAGCTCTGCTGTGGAATCGCTAGGCAAGGCCAAGGAGGTCCTCTCCCTCTTCTACAAGGAGATCAATCCGAAAGGCGTTGGCCTTCACGATGTCGACTCCCTAGTGGAAGCTTTGGCGGGTGATGCCCCTGCGAGCTACAAGAGGGCAAAGAAGAGTGTAGGTGCCGCCATGGGGCTGGAGATGGCGGTGGTGTCGGGTGCGCAGCTGGATCTTCAGCAGATCACCTCTAGGATGCCGACGGCAACAGATGGCACCGAGGTAGCATTTTCTCCATTCGCCTCCCGCTGCAAGCACTTTGGCCCGAAGATGATTGACCTCCTAGACACGTATGCGCTGGAGCAGCAGCGGGCGGCCAAGGCTAGAGTCTTAGAGTACGAGGCTGCTCCGGATGCGGCTGCCTAGGTCTTCTGCATCATAGTTGTAATAGTATTTTGATTTTGCTTTGCCTATGTGCATGTAATGCTTCATAATGGACAAGTTTGCTCTACCACGTAGTGGTTAATTTATGTAAATATAAGTGTCCCTTTTGACTGATGTCAAATGCCTTGATGTTTATGCTCTGTTACTTGTACACCCTTAGGGTCCTTCAAATTTTGAACCGGTGGTCATGCCTCCTCCTTTCTTTGGTGCCCGTCCGCCACCGAGTGAGACGTCGCAATTTCCTCTACTGCGCGATCGCATTCGAAGCCTGGAGAAGGATGTTCTCATGATCCGTGGTCATGCGGATGTTTGGAAATCCAAGACTGAACGGGCCGTTGCTAGAGAAGAATTTCTCCTTGAGGAACCGCAGAAAGTTGGTGAGCAACTCTAGTGTAAGACGCCTTGATCTTCTTGTTGTTTTTCGAGTGCGTAGGTCCTTCATGTGCAGTTGTGAATATTCTTCCGAAGGAAGAGAAAGAGCATGTTGTGATTCGAATGAATTGCTTAAGCAACAGGAGTTGGAGGCCGGTGGCTTCTTATGGATGGACTGCGACCGAGCGATTTTTCTCGCAACAGTTCAAGACCACGTCCATCAAGTGATTCGCGTGCTGAAACATGCAAGGTCATCACTCGCAGCAATCTGGGCCAAGATGTTTCCTTTGGATACCGCTCCCCTATCTTCTTGGGCTTGCTGGGCAAGTTTTGAGATAGATTAGCCGTGAAGGAACTTGTGCGTCATTGATGGCTGTGAAATATAGCCATCCACGTATGCATTTAAACTAGATATTATTCATATATTTGATGAAATATCTCTCTAAAACCAGCCACTAATGCCTAATGATCAAAGGGGTATGCAATCCTTTCTTGCTATTTTCCCTCCGCAGATAATGACGTATGATGATGGGAATCACTACATAAATGCAAAAGATACGAGATTTCGAACACGTCAAAGAAACCATGAGCCGTGAAGTTAATACGGAAGCTTTAATGACTAACTATATGGCGGGAATTTTATTCTGGCCATATAATTGGCATTGACTTTATTAGGTCAAATAGAACAACTTTCATGAAGGGACCCCTATATAAAGAGGCTTCGGGCAATGGGAAAAAGTGCTTCTTTTTTGACCACAATTCTCCCTGCCACCAGAAAGCCACCACGCTGGAGGAATAGATACTAGATCTAAACCTCTAAACCCTTCTCCACCACCATAGCCATCTTCCACCACTTGTAATAGTAGATCTCTTCTCCAATTGGAAATACTGTAAGACTATTTGCTATCAACCTTATGATCTCTTACAATGTTTATGATTGTCGATTTCATCTCTTTGTGTGAGTAATTCTCCTTGGGGTAAGGACTTCGGCCTAGCCATGTAGATTTTTGGGCATGTTATTTATAATAGATGGGATCATGTATTAGTTTGTATGACGTGATGATTGTAGTACCCTCTCTTGCGTCAATCTAGGCAAAGGGAGTGTGAGTAATGACTGATCTATAGGATGGGAACCCTAGTGATAGAAGGGGTAGTACGGGTGCATGTGAGGAATTTACTTGGAATTAATGGTGACATCACGATGCATATCATTAGTTCTCTTTCTTCTATGGATGAGACTAGTAGGTTATTTCTATAAGCGGTTGCGGAGGCGATAACAATTATGGATGCACTACCCACATATAATTATCTTACTCTAACGATTACATGCATACTTTATTATTATCTATTATACCCATCAGATGTTTTGCACAACTACTGGTGAAAACCGAAGACCCTAGGCCCTCTCTCTCTCTCTCCATCGTCAACAATGACAAAAAGATCGCAAACTCATGGTCCGGTGAAAACGCAATAGGAATTCTAAAACTCTTGAAGGTTTGTTTAAGTAATCTCACTTGCTTTCTGCTTCCCGAGGATTCGATAAACCTAGGTATACTCGGGAAAAGAGCTATACTACATTTGTAATCCGGATCGAAGGTATCAACCCTTTTTCTGGCACCGTTGTCGGGGAAGCAATAGCTACCCTGGTGAGGTTAGTAGGAACCTTGATAGTTTTAATTCTCATTTTTAATTTTGTTAGTTTGCTTTTGGTTTTTATTTGAAAAACCAAAAAATTAGTTAGTCTTTTAATTCTTGTTTTATCATCATTAGTAATTGTTTAACAAAATACAAAAACATAGGAAGTATGGCTCAAAAGAATCTTGGTGAGTTTGCAACTCCTAACAATGATTATTTGTGTACTCCTATTACTCAGCCAGCGTTGCTGAAGATTATGAAATTAACCCCAATATTTAAGTTTGGTTCAACAGAATCTATTTGGAGGCTCTGCTATAGAAGATGCAGAGGTATACACTTAAATACTTTTACTGAAATATGTGATATGATGCGCATTAAATATGTTGACCTCTACGCGGTCAAGTTGCGCTTATTTCCTTTCTCTCTTAGAAGAAGAGCAAAAGAATGGTTGCTATCTTTGCCTAGTAATACTATTGCATCATGGGTGGAATGTACTTCTTTATTTATGACTAAATTCTTTCCACCTGCAAAGACTATGCAACTCAGATCTAATATTACTGGTTTTATATAGGAAGAGTGTGAGCCACTAGCGCTTGCATGGGAGAGAATGAAAGAATGCATGATAAGCTATCCCATCCATGGGATGGAAGATTGGTTAATTCTCCATTTATTTTATAATGCTCTTAACCATGTGTCAAAGTCTATGCTAGGTACTGCAGTTGGAGGAACATTTATGGGTAAGAAAATTACCGAAGCAAAGTACCTGTTAGACAATATGCAAGACAACCATGCCCAGTGGCATGTGGAAAGATCAAACACAAAGAAGGTGAACTCCATCACACCTCAAGAAAACGAAGAACTCAATGCTAAGTTGGATGAGCTCATATTAGCCGTTAAAGGTATGGAAACCCTGGTAAGAGCTACTCCCGAACTAACTATTGAAGAAATAGACTTCATAGCTCGTAATGATTATAACCCTGCTCGGAATAAGAATTATAATCCAAACTATCAGAAACATTATTCTAGTCCTACAGGTAACTCTAATAATAATATGGCATCAAATAATAATAGTCTCCAAGAAACTCTTAAATCTTTTATGGACTCACAAAATGAGCAAAACAATATTTTAGTTAAAATTTTGGAGAACCATGATGCTATGCTTGGTAAATTATCTAACCAAGCTGTTAGTTTGAGAAATGATTTGCAGGCCCTCCAAGAAAGAACAAGGATTGTTGAGGCACATCTAGGTAAGATAACTGAGAGTCAAACTCTCATTCTAGCTAAATTTGCAGGTAAAGCTAAGCCCAATCTAGTAGAAGACCTCAATATGATAAGAATCCAAAGGGAGGAGCCCAAAGAACTTGATTATAGTAATGCTCCTTCACCGAACTACACAGTTGAAGATCTTGTAAAAAGGATCAATGTTAAGATTCCTTTAAGTGAAAGAAATGAGGAAGCCATGTATCAACACTTCGTTAATCGGGTAGCAATAAAGGTACGTGAGCTTGAGGAAGAATATAAGAAAATTGCTAAAAAATTGCATGTTAAGCTAGATGATATATTTGAGCCTACCATTAAGATTAAAATTGGGACTAATGAAATAGATGTGATCTAGGTGCAAGTGTTTCAACAATTCCAAAGACTCTTTTTAATAAGTTAAACCTTGGCTCTTTTGAAATCACCGAATTAAAATTATCTGGAAGATTCTACCTATAAACAAGCAGTAAGCATTAAATAGGATACCTTAGTGTAAATTAAAGGCTGTCCTGCTCTTATTGATTTTGTTATTATTGACATGCCTGAAGATGCTACTGCCCCTATTTTATTAGGCCGTCCTTAAGAACTATTAAGTCTTTGATTAATTTGCATGAAGGGAACGTGAACCTCCAATTGTCTTCGCGGGATCCTTTTGTTATCCATTTCCCTAGGAAAAAGAAAGCCAAGCAAGATGAGAAGGAGGCCATCACTTTGAAGGCCAACTATTTTGGAGTGGGTGTTCCACTCATATGGCCTAAGTGAGCAACATCATGGTCAAGCTATTGACCATAAAGGAGCGTTGCATGGGAGGCAATCCATGTGAAATAAAGGTTTGAGTAAAGTTTTTAAATTTTAGTTTAAGTTTTATATAGAATAAAGAGTTCTAGAAAACTCTAGTGAGAAGGAGAGATTCAGCGGTACTAAAATTTCCTGTTTTATACATGTCAAAATTGGTCAACAATTTAGTCTGTCATTTTTCCGTCAAAACAAGGTGTTTCGCTAAGTTTCAGTCTAAAAAGTAATCCTTGAAGAAATAGAATTTTTGTTGATGTGTATAGAAGCTTTAACGACCAACTATACGACGGGAATAAAAATTCCCTCCGTATAGCTCCGGCCGTATAGTTATTTGAGGCATCGACAAATTTTCATCCCAGAATACAGAAGATTTGACGACCAACTATATGACGGAAACAAAAGTTCCGGCCGTATAATTATAGCCGCCAAGAAAGAAACCCTAGAAACCCTAAAATTTTGCCGTCAGACCAACTATACTGTGGGAACAAGTGTTCCGGCCATATAGTTGCGTCCGACCACTTAACATACGGGGAGGTACCCAAAACATCAAAACATAAATCTTTTTTCTCTCTTCTACCTCCAAACTCTCCCAAAACCTCAAGGGATCTTCACCCCTACTCAATTTCGTTCGATTTCCTCGCACACAAGTGATCTAAGGTATGTTTATCCTCCGATCCTCCAATTACTTTTCGCGAATTGAACTCTGATCTATTGTCATTATAAATCTAGGGTGAGACTTATTTTGAACTAGTTGCCATGATTATCTTGCCTAGATTATTATGTTGAGGAGATTCTTTAGTGTGCTATGATGAGGATTATGCTATGACTATTACTATTGGATCAAAAAGTTTTATAATTGTCTTTCTTATTTATTTTTTGAAGATGAACACGAGGAGTCAGACACGTGCTCTTGCCGCCGCTAGTTCTTCTCGGGCTGCAGCTCAGGAACGCATGGGGATTCAATCAAGAACGAGTCCCACCATGATCGTTACGACAAGATCAAAAAACGAGAATTCAAGGCAACCAAGTGGGCTTGCCCTATCACATTGAACCAACTCGGTATTTCTGATGACTTTAATTTACTTTGCAATAGAGTTGGCCTGCAAAACTTTGTATTTCATGATGCACCAACTTATCGCCGGTTAACCATTGAATTTCTTAGTTCTTTGCAAAGCACTGTTAAGGCATGGCATGTGGAGGATAGAATTTATTTCTAACTCATGAACAATAATTATTATTTATCGCTTGATGAATGGTGCAACTGTTTTGGTTTACCCAACAATGATCCTAATGCTCTACGCGCATCTTTTACCAGCATAGAACCATCCCCTGAACTCTGTTATAATAGAATGAGCTTTACTTATAGAGTCAGCAAACGGAAAAATATTCAACATCCTGTTATTTGCTATTTATTATATGTTATTGCTAACACCTTGCAGGCGCGTAATGAATTTACAAGCCTCAATGAGGAGGACATCTTAGTACTTGCAAATGCTGCTTTCAACTATGACAACTTGTCACTTCACTTGGGCGCAATTCTTGTGCGCTACTTGGGGTACCAATCCCAACAAATCCAAGGACCAATCACTTGTAGAGGCGTCATCATCGTGCTCGCCAATGTCCTAGGCATTAACCTAGGTGAGTTACAACTAGTACTAGGTGAGCGACGTGTTGGTTTCTCTACTTTGAGGGCTTGTGGAATGCTCAATACGAGAGGTGGTGTTTATTATCTGCATATTGTTAGAGCTGGGCGTCTCTACCCCTCTCCTTTGCCTAATGGTCTTTTATCTATCAAGGAAGGATGTGTGCTTTATGACTTGCAGGTTGAGCAACAACAACCCCAGGAGGAGATTCCGGAAGAGGATGATGACCAAGAGGAGGAGCAAGAAGTCCACCATCAGGAGCAACAACCACCAAGCCGGTTTGCTACATATCAAGATTTCCAAAACTTGGAGGAACTACGGAGGGAATGCATAATCTCGCCCTGAACCTACGAGAAACAACAAGTAACTTATCAACTCAATTTGTGGACTGGAGTTACAACTTTTTCCCCCACCACAGTGTTTTCAAGGGCTTGCAAAAGCCTAAGCTTGGGAGGTTTTCTATTTATTTTTATTTGGCTTTCATTTTCTTTATTTTATTTTCAAGGTTATGCTTTTATTTGAGTTTATAAGAACTCGTGTTGGTTTCCCCAACACTTTATCTTAGTTATTTTATTTTATTTGAGATTTTCAAGCCGAGCTTTGCCGCCAATTTTCTATTCTTTAAATTCCCCTTCTCAAAAACCACAAAAATATTTCTCCGTTTATCTTTATGTTCCCTCTTTCTTTTTATTTTTGCCTTGAAGTTCTCATGAATTTGCAGGAGAGTGATTGACTTCGAGTTTCCAAGAAACAAATAAAAAGGAAAGAGATAAGTGGAACCAAACATGAGAGGTATGCCTTATGACTCCCCAATTTTGAAAGAAACCCATGCTAGTTAGTAGTAATGTTAAGATGTTATATCGGTGGAGTGAGTCTCTATATTGTAATAAAATTTTGGTTGCATGGGTATTTAATTGAGTATGTTTTGTTCCAGCTCTTGTATTTAACCAAGTCTTGCCTAAAAATTTGCTAAACAATTGAAATAAGAAAAATTCTAACAAATTGAAGACTTGGGTGTTGTAGTGTTTAGTCTTGAAATCTTATTCCTAGAGACACTCAACACCACGGAAAATAATGATTGACTTGATAGCTCTCTTTGAAAAGATTTTTTTCAATTGAATTAATGTTTAGCGGTTTTTGTGAGCATGTCAAAGTTTGACTTGTGAACCATAAGAATGATATAGATTTATGCGTGTCAAACTTCATGGGATGTCAACAACTCCGCTAGCCTACGAACGATCTTCATGGAGGAAACTCCTAGATTTCGGCTATGGGTTGATTAAAAATATGTAGCAGTAATGCTATAACAGGTAAGATTCTTGGCACTCCCGGGTAGATGTAAACATGATGAATCACTCCTCTGGCTGATATGAGTAATCATTATGCAAAAGGAACAAAAACCTTAGTGATGCCACAAGTGTCCATCACAACCCGATAAACTAATGAATTTTTTTGGCATGCTCTCAATTAGTTAAGAACTAAAATTCTTGAAGGACAATGAATAGAAAACTAGTGCTTGAAAAGTCTTGATTTATTGATGTGGGAGAATTGAGATACTTTACTGTATATGCTTTTCATGACGAACTCTCACACTCTTAATTCTACATGATTGCACTTTACTGTTCAAAGGCAAGCTTATGAGTTGGTTACATGACATGGAATAAAGTTTACTCTTTTGAATCATCCATGCTTACAATAATTTTGCTGTGCTATAATGATTATTCATGAAACCCGTATGATATTCTTACCATTAATCTATCTATGCTGAAGTTTTTCAGATTAATAAAGTGGAGGAAACATGAGACTACTAATCATGAGAAAGTCATCATCTTGTTATTTCAGTTTAAATGCTGAGTTCCCTTTTGATTTTGGTGTTATTACTCGAGGACGATCAAGTTTAAGCTTGGGGAGGTTGATGGCTATGAAATATAGCCATCCACGTCCACATTTAAACTAGATATTATTCATATATTTGATGAAATATCTCTCTAAAACCTACCACTAATGCCTAATGATCAAAGGGGTATGCAATCCTTTCTTGCTATTTTTCCCTGCGCAGATAATGACGTATGATGATGGAAATAACTACGTAAATGCCAAAGATACGAGATTTCCAACACATCAAAGAAACCAGGAGCCGTGTTAATACTGAATTTAACGACCAACTATACGGCAGGAATTTTATTCCGGCCATATAGTTCGCATCGACTTCATTAGGTCAAACATAACAACTTTCATGAAGAGACCCCTATATAAAGAGGCTTCGGGCGATGGGAAACAACGCTTCTTTTTCGACCACAACTCTCCCTGCCACCAGAAGCTGCCACACTGATACGTCGGAAACGTATCTATAATTTTTGATGCTCCATGCTTGTTTAGTATCTACTTTGCTTTGCTTTGTCTTACTTTGAGGTGTTTTATATCTTTTCTGCAACTAACCTATTAACAAGTTTCCATAGTGCCAGTTGGCTGTTTTCTTCTGTTTTGGTTCCAAAAGGCAGAAAATCAATATTCTCGGAATTGGACGGGACAAAAGCCAAAGTCAATAAATTTCCATGGGGGACAAGAATCCAGAAGACGAGACAGAGACGTAAGCCAGGGCGGCCACACCCCCTAGATGCGGGTGGGCCCTACCCCGCCCCTGGGTAGGGTGTGGGGCCCCTGGCCGCCTCCCGGCCTCGCCTCTTCGCCTATAAGAAGCCCCTGATGCAGAAACACTACGTACCCGATCAATATTCCACAAAACCTTCTGTAGCCGCCGCCACCGTCGTCCCTAGATCGGGGGGATCAGAAGTTCTTCCCGGCACCCTGCCGGAGGGGATATCATCCTGGAGGCCTTCTCTCTGGTATGATGCGTGAGTAGTTCCACCTTGGACTACGGGTCCATGTAGTAGCTAGATGGTTGTATCTCCTCCTTTGTGCTTTCATGTATAGATCTTGTGAGCTCCATTCATGATCAAGATCTAATCTATTTGTAATCATGCATGTTGTGTTTGCGGGGATCCGATGGATATTGAGAATATTATGTTGGTTTGATTAATGGTTTTGTCTTTATGATTCTATCATGTCTGTGTTGTTGGGGATCTTGCATGCTCTCCGTTGTTAGTAGCTATCTTGGCCAAGTAGTTGCTAGTGACTCCAAGAGGGGGTATTTATGCTTGATAGTGGGTTCATGCCTCTAGTTTCCAAGGGAAGTGACAGAAATCTCTTCGGTTGTAGATGTGTCGTTGCCACTTGGGAGAAAACAACGGTCTCTTGTTCATGGAACATGTAGACTGTTTACCTTACACACTTTGCTTAAAGAAGTTGTCTGTTGCTTGATACTTAATACTGGAGGGGGTTCAGATGATAACCTGAAGGTGGACTTCTAGTCATAGATGCAGTTGGATGGCGGTCTATGTATATTGTTGTATTTCCCAATCGAATCTCATAGGATCTTTCTGACTAGTATTGCATTGTTATCCCTTGCTCAAATTCGGTCAATTGCCCTGCTGTAATTTTTTGACCCTTCATGCCATGTTGTTTATTTAAGGAGAGCACCTCTAGTGAACTATGGAACCCAGTCCAATCTTTACCATTGATACATCTTCCACATCTTACTTGTTTACTTGTTGCAGTCCACCAATACCTTTCACACCATATGTTTAATCCTTTGTTACAGCAAACCGTTGAGCTTGACAACCTCATTGTCTAGTTGGGGCAAAGTCTTGAGTTTATGTTGTGCAGGTCTCCGTGTTGCTTGCAACACCTGTGTGACGTTTCCTTCCTCCTACTGGTTCGATAACCTTGGTTTCTTACTGAGGGAAAACTGCTGCTGTGCTGCTTCACACCTTCCTCTTGGGGTTCCCAACGAAGTGCTAACCAGCACCATCAAGCTATTTTCTAGCGTTGTTGCCGGGGAGGCTAAGGACGTCTTCACAAGGGGAGTCCTACACTTCCTTTCTCTTTACTTTGTTTTTAGTTTACTTAGTTTCTTTTGCTTGGTTTTGTTTGCCTCTTTTCAAAAACTCCAAAATTTTTAGTTTAGTTTGGTTTGCTTTCTTTATTCAAAAAACACAAAAAAATTAGTTCCCACTCTAGTTGCTGGTCTGTTATTGCCTTGCTTGGTCATGCTTTCTATCAATGGATGGTTTCTTTGAAACTAGTTCTTATTGGCAAGGTGGGTTCACGGAAGAACAAAAGTATTATTATAAGGAACACCGCTTGTCACAAAAAGGGAAACACTTATGGGAACAAATCGATAACTTGAATACTATTGCTAGAGAGGTGTGCTCTACTTATAATGTTACTTATTGCTTTGATAAAGCTTGTTGCTGCAGGAGGTATAAACACCTACCTTTTCAATGTGAGTATAATGATAATGTTACCATATCTTCTTATGTTAAAGGAAATTATGATTTTGATTATGTGGAACAAATTGAAGAATTTATTGCCTTCAAGGGTGCATTTGAACTTGCCAGTTTGCTTGAGAATACTGATGATGCACCTTATAAACATGAGGATTTTTGAGATACTTAAATTTTGCTTTGATAATTACAAGGAAGAAAATAGCTATATTCTTTAATATTTTAATAGGCGCTTTCCACATTTGGAAGAGACTAATGCCTTGCAGGAGATTATGAAAGAAGAAATTGTTGAAACTGGAAGCTCATTAGATGAAAAATAGGAGGAGAGTGATGAACAAAAGGAGGAAGAATGGATATACCCATGCCTACCTTCTAATGAGAGTAACTCTTTACCTCTTATATTATTTGATTGTCCCCCATGCTTACCAAAGGAGGATGAATGCTATGTTCCTGTGGATCCTTTTGAAATATCTACTTTGGGTAAAACCTGTGAAGGTTTTAATCCACTATTTTTGAGCTTGATAGAAATTATGTGTTTGTAGATCATGAAAAGCATGCTTTATGTGGTAGCTATATTGTTGAGTTTATTCATGATGCTACTGAAAACTATTATGAGAGAGGAAAGTATGGTTGTAGAAGTTTTCATTGTACTGAAACACCTCTCTATGTGCTGAAAGTTTTGAAGTTGCTCTTGTTTTATCTACCCACTCTTGTTACTATGTGCTTCTTTGATTTATTTTCTTACAAGATTCCTATGCATAGGAAGTGGGTTAGATTCAAATGTGTTTTGAATTTTCTTCTTGATGCTCTCTTTTACTTCAACTCATAGTTCTTATGTGAGCATCTTCTCAAGCTATCAAGCCTAACTTAAAGGCGTTAAAGAAAAGTACTTGTTGGGAGATAACCCAAGAGTTTCCTTGAGTCTTGGAAGTTATTAATTCTGTAATGACCTCTCCTTATCCTTTTTGTTTTCTTTTTGTGCCAAGAATGACCTCTAATGAGAGGGAAGTAAGATTTGGGGAGTTGCTGTCCCGGAACAGATTTCTGTCCTCCACCAAATAAATTTCGTGAGGAGTCTCTGTAACTCGGATTGAGCTCAAAATTTATTAATAAATCCCTCACTATGTTAGCTAACTTTCGTTAGTTAAAAACTTTTTGATTTGAGCAACAGAAGGTGTTCGAAAAAATCGGTTTCTACCTGCTGGTCTATTTTGACAGATTTCTGCCATTATTTGCATTTGCTTCTTATTGATTCCTTTTTTGAGTTCTCATTAGGTGAATTGAGCTTATTGAAGGAGTTACTACAGTAGATTGTGTTTTTAGTGAAAAAACTTGCTGTTCCAAAGCTTTGCCAGAGGTCTAATATCTTTTGAATAAGTGCTAATGAAGATTGTGTGGAGTTTTGTATGAAGGAAAAATTTCAGGTGTAGAGAGAGAATGATGTAATGAGATGAATAATGGACAAAATCTCAAGCTTGGGGATGCCACCATGGTGTCACCCCAAGAAATATCCAAGAGGTACAAGCGTCAAAGTTTGGGGATGCCCAAGGCATCCCCTTCTTCATCAATAAAAAGCTCAGGTCCGTCTAGACACTTCGTTTTTATTGTTTCATGCACAGTTGTGTTGTTCTTAGAGCGTCTTAGTTTTCTTTTGCTTTGCTTAGTTTGTTTAGTTTGCTTGAATAAAGTAGTTTGGACCCCCGTTCTCGCTGTGTTGTTGCAAATAAGTTGCTTAGTGTTGGAAAGGAGTAGTAAGTTCTTGCTTGGAAGTGCAAGAGGAGCTTGCATTGACTGTGACTTAGACTTTAGCATGACACGCTAGGTGTTGTTTTGACCTTATGCTTAGTGATTATTGCTGTATCATGTCTTGTTCCAAACAATTTGGATTTCTTAGTCTGCCTTCAAGAAATTATGCATTGTTTTAGCGTGTAAAAGCATAGTATTGTGGTATTCTCCTTTGATGCTTTGTTTGGGTTGACTTGTCACATGCTCACACCATGTTATGACTATGACAAGTCACCATAGCCTCTATGATCATTTAGTCCTTGAATTGTAGTACCAATCTATGATTTGATTAGTAATGTTTTGTTTCTCTGCAAGATTAAGGCCATTATGCTCTCTTAGTTGGTTGCTCCCAGTCTTTTGCTCGCCTCCACTTGTATGAGTAAGTTCTACTCATGCTTCCAACTCCCAAGAAACCAAGTTTTTTCCAAAGTGTCCACTATAAACTCCTATGCATGGTGTGTTACACCATTCCAAGTATATTCTTGTTTTCAGCTATCTTCCAGTTAAAAAGTTTCTTTGTTATGTGAAAACTTAGTGATTAAATCCCCCACAAACTTGATGGCACACTTTATATTCTTTGCCCCTAATAAACTTGAACCATTGTGTCGTCTATGTTGTATATTCTTGCACTTATACGTTGGAATTAGCAGAACCGTGCTGTCACGGGGAACGTTTTCAACATTGCACTTGTACTTTGTACTCAGTTGATATCATGCTCTTTTGTCTATGGATGTCACCGGTGTGAAATAAAGAGGGAACTTGTAAGTCCATGGAGTTTGTATTTTGTGTTAGAGAAACGCCTGGGCCGCTAACCTAAGCCATGCCTAATCATGGTGGAAACTTGCAGCATCACCATAGTGAGCTATCTATGAAGCATCCTCAGTAAAAAGCTATGCATATAGTAATTAAAAATATCGCTGAGATGCTCATTGTTTGCTTGCCTTGTCATTTTGGTTATGGGGTAGCTCTTGTACCATGTGCAAGGGGTACCCCGTTGGCGGTTCTCTATGATATGCGAATACTTACAATGACAAGAACTTATAGGTGACTGAAGTTGAGTAGCATGAGGTGTGGCCCTCATATTCAAGGGACTTGATATTGCCAACTTATACTTTGTCAAGCATATACTCCATAGTTTGTTCACTTTAACCTTAATTACTTCAAGATGCTTATGACATGGGCAATGGGGGCTGAAAGCTAACAAGTACCATAATTTTTGGAAACTCTTTTTGAAACTTGAAATCCCTGCTTCCTTTATGAAAGGACTTTCTTCCACCATTATTGAGTCTCCACCTTCTACCTTTAGGCACCATTAAGAGAGCATAGTTGTCATTCTATGTGCAGTGTCCCAAAGCTTATTTGATTGATGCATATTGTGATATTACTTGTTCTTATGCTACTTGTTTCTAGTCACCGTTGTGAACTTTGAAGGTGTCCTATGCATCTATTTTCTAATCTATGAGGGACAAGCTGATTGCCACCATGCTATGTTTTCTGAATGTGAAACAAACAAACGTTTTTCAATGCATGTTATTCATGATCTTTGTTTGTAGCTTGTCATGTTGCATGCATAGTTACTATGTCCTATTGTTAGAACTCCATCTTTCATGCACATGTTTAGAGTTTTATGATCCCAGCTTTCAATGCTTGCAAATGGTTAGATCTTCATTGTGAAGGTGCATGTCACCTCAAAAATTATTCTTTTTATCACTTACCTACTTGGGGACGATCAGGAGTTAAGCTTGGGGATGCTTGGTACGTCGGAAACGTATCTATAATTTTTGATGCTCCATGCTTGTTCAGTATCTACTTTTTTTTGCTTTGTCTTACTTTGAGGGGGTTTTTATATCTTTTATGGAACTAACCTATTAACAAGTTGCCACCGTGCGAGTTGCCTGTTTTCTACTGTTTTTGGTTCCAGAAAGGCAGAAAATCAATATTCTCGGAATTGGACGGGACAAAAGCCAAAGTCAATAACTTTCCGTGGGGGACAAGAATCCAGAAGACGAGATGGAGATGCAAGCCAGGGCGGCCACACCCCCCTAGACGCGGCTGGGCCCTGCCCCACCCCTGGGTAGGGTGTCGGGCCCCTGGCCGCCTCCTGGCCTCAACTCTTCGCCTATAAGAAGCCCCCGATGCAGAAACAATACATACCTGATCAATATTCCATGAAACCTTCTGTAGCCGCCGCCACCGTCGTCCTAGATCGGGGGATCTGAAGTTCTTCCCGGCACCCTGCCGGAGGGGAGATCATCCCCGATGCCTTCTCTCTGGTATGATGCATGAGTAGTTCCACCTTGGACTATGGGTCCATGTAGTAGCTAGATGGTTGTATCTCCTCCTTTGTGCTTTCATGTATAGATCTTGTGAGCTCCATTCATGATCAAGATATAATCTATTTGTAATCATGCATGTTGTGTTTGCGGGGATCCGATGGATATTGAGATTATTATGTTGGTTTGATTAATATTTTTGTCTTTATAATTCTATCATGTCTGTGTTGTTTGTGATCTTGCATGCTCTTCGTTGTTAGTAGCTATCTTGGCCAAGTAGTTGCTAGTGACTCGAAGAGGCGGTATTTATGCTCGATAGTGGGTTCATACCTCTAGTTTTCAAGGTAAGTGACAGAAATCTCTTCGGTTGTAGATGTGCCATGGCCACTAGGGAGAAAACAACGGTCTCTTGTTCATGGAACATGTCGACTGTTTACCTTACACACTTTTCTTAAAGCAGTTGTCTGTTGCTTGCAACTTAATACTGGAGGGGGTCTAGATGATAACCTGAAGGTGGACTTCTAGTCATAGATGCAATTGGATGGCGGTCTATGTATATTGTTGTATTGTCCAATAGAATCTCATAGGATCTTTCTAACTAGTATTGCATTATTATGCCTTGCTCAGTTCCTGTCAATTGATCTGCTGTAATTTGTTTACCTTCATGCCATGTTGTTTATCTAAGGAGAGCACCTCTAGTGAACTATGGATCCCGGTCCAATCTTTATCATTGATACATCTTTCATTGTTACTTGTTTACTTGCTGCAATCCACCAGTACCTTTCACACCATACGTTTAATCCTTTTTACAGCAAACCGGTGAGCTTGACAACCTCACTGTCTAGTTGGGGAAAAGTCTTGAGTTTGTGTTGTTTAGGTCTCCGTGTTGCTTGCAACACCTATGTGACATTTCCTTCCTCCTACTGGTTCGATAACCTTGGTTTCTTACTGAGGGAAAACTGCTGATGTGCTGCTTCACACCTTCCTCTTGGGGTTCACAACGAAGTGCTAACCAACACCATCACACGCCGGAGGAATAGATCTAGATCTAAACCTCTAAACCCTTTTCCACCACCATAGCCATCTTCCACCACTTGTAATAGTAGATCTATTCTCCAATTGGTGTCATTGTAAGACTATCTTCTATAAACCTTATGATCTCTATTACAATGTTTATGATTGTTGATTTCATCTCTATGTGTGAGTAATTATCCTTGGGCTAAGGGCTTCGTCTTAGCCATGTAGCTTTTTGTGCATGTTATTTATCATAGATGGGATCATGTATTAGTTTGTACGACGTGATGATTGTATTACCCTCTCTTGCCTCAATCTAAGGACTTGTCAGGTACCCAAGACCCTGAGGATTGATCTAGGTAAAGGGAGTGTGAGTAATGACTAATCTGTAGGATGGGAACCCAGTGACAGAAGGGGTAGTATGGCTGTATTTGAGGAATTTACTTGGGATTAACGGTGACATCACGATGCATATCATTAGTTATCTTTGTTCTATGGATGAGACTAGTAGGTTATTGCTATAAGTGGTTGTGGAGGCGATAACAATTATGGATGCACTGCCCACATATAATTATCTTGCTCTAACGATTACATGCATACTTTATTATTATCTATTACTCCCATCAGATGGTTTGCACACCTACTGGTGAAAACCGAATACCCTAGGCCCTCTCTGTCTCCATCATCAACAACAACAAAAAGATCACAAACTCTTGGTCCAGTGAAAACGCAATAGGAATTCTAAAACTCTCGAAGGTCCGTTTAACTAATCTCACTTGCTTTCTTCTTCTCGAGGATTCGATAAACCTAGGTCCACTAGGGAAAAGAGCTATACTACATCCGTAATCCGGATCGAAGGTATCGGTCATTAGTTGGTGGTGGGCGTCAAGGCAGCCCTATCACTTGTTCGGTTGCATCGTCGATGTCAACCTTGTAGAGATACCAGCTGGGCCACCTCCTCCTCTGGATGGTATGGCATGGGACATGCGTCCACATTATGCGTCAATGGCCCGACATGCCGAAGAGATCATAGACATTTTCGAGGAGTGGACGAACGTCCTGCTCCAGCACGGCTGGATCCTGCAAATAGTAGATAAAATAATATAAAGTCTGTATTTTTCGAGTGGGCTTTAGTGCCCTTGTAAATTTTTATTTGTTGGCATGTAGTGCTTTGTTGAGTATGAGTTGTGCATGTCATTTTCGTTAGACTAACGTGGTCAGCTACTCAGGGTGTATGTGTTGTTGTCAATCAACAAAGTCATAAGGTGAGGCGCAGCCCCCAAGCGTTTTTAACGATGTAAACGTATGAGAAAGAGAAATTTGAGACAAGAGACTTAGATTTTATTCATCGTAATATTGGAGGTACAGTGTTTCGGCCGAATAGCCTGGCTGAATAGCCTTATTTAAAGTAAAAGATAACTAAGGGTAGAAGTGTCGCAGTTGTGCAACGTTCCAAGGGTTGGAGTATTCTACTCCAGACTCGACCTCCTTTAGGCGGTAGGAGCCACCTGGGATTACTTGAGCGAATATGTAGGGCCCTTCCCAGGGTGATTCCAGCTTTAGGTGCCCTTTCCGCTTGAGTCGCAGGATGATGTCTCCTTCGACGAAGGACCTTGGGCGCAGTCGACAGTTGTGGTAGTTGCGGAGGCTCTATTGTTACACTGCAGAACGGGCCGCAACGATGTCTCGAGCCTCCTCCAGCGTGTCGATGGTGTCTTCGAGTGCGGATGATGATTCGGCTTCACTGTAGGCAACGACCCGTGGGGCCTTGTAGCGTAACTCAGCAGGCAGCATGGCTTCGGCTCCGTGCACCATGAAGAAGGGTGTGTATCATGTTGAGCTGTTTGGCGTTGTGCGCAGGCTCCATAGAACAGAGGGTATATCGTCTGCCCAGGATCCTACAAGCCTTTCGAGTGGGTGTATTAGTCGCTTCTTGATGTCATTGCCGACGAGACCGTTAGCGTTTTCGACCTGCCCATTGATCTACGAACATGACACGATAGCGTATCTGAGGTTGATGCCATGGTCTTCGTAGAAGTCTCGCAACTCCTTCGAGGTGAAGTTCGAGCCGTTGGCGGTTAGGATGTTGTGGGGCACTCCGAACCTATAGACAATGGACTCAAAAAACTTGACGACGGTGGTGCCGGACTGGTTAGTGACGGGCATGACCTCGATCCACTTTGTGAATTTGTCGACTGCCACCAGGAGGAAGACGTGTCCTCCTGGCGAGGACTTTGGCAGCTTGCCGATCATGTCGAGTCGCCACTAGGCGAAGGGCCAGGCCAATGGTATGGGCCACAGCTCTGAGCCTGGCGCGTGCGACTTGTCTGCATACCTTTGGCAGGCGTTGCACCTCTGTACGATGTCTTTGGTGTCGCTCATTGTTGTTGGCCAGTAGAAGCCCGCTCGTAGAGCCTTCGCCACAGATGCCTTCATGGACGTCGAGGAGGATGCTCTTCCCGACACTATTAGTGCCACATCGCTGGAGCACACCCGAAATGCTGCGTTTGTACAACTCGCCATTAATGATGGTGAAGGCCTTTGATCGGCGAGCGACCTGCCGGGCTTCCATTGGGTTATCAGGCAGCTACTTGTCCTCTAGGTACCTGACGTACGGTTGAGTCCATGTTTGTTCGACTGCCATGACCTGCATGAGGCTCACCAGTTCGAACTCCGTATTGAGTTCTTCGGGTCCTTTGGCTGTCTCGGGTGGCGCAGCCGCCGAGTGTCCCGAGGCTTCGGTTGTGTCCTTCGGGAATTTTTGCTTCATTGAGGGCATGTAGATCTGTTCGAGGAACACACCTGGTGGTACTAGGAGCATGTGGAGCCGATGTTGGCGAGCTTGGCAGCCTCTTCATTGCTTTCCCTGCCAACGTGCCGTAGCTCGCAGCCGTCAAAGTCTCCTTCGAGTGTGTTATAGAGCGCACGATATGCGATCATCTTGGCGGTATGGGCGTAGCACTCATTCATTGTCTGCTAGACAACAAGATTGGAGTCACCGTAGATGACGAGGCGCGTAGCACCGCACACTTTAGCCATCCGCATGCCATGTAGGAGTGCGTCGTACTCGGCTTCATTGTTGGATGTGTAGAACTTCATCCGAAGGACGTATTTCATCTTATCCCCTTGAGGGGACATCAGTATTACCCCGGCTCCTGCTCCAGCCTCAAGCTTGGAGCCATCGAAGTGCATTGTCGAGGACTGGGACATTTCCGGAGTATCTGGCAGGTAGAGCTCCATCCAGTGAACGAAGAAGTCAAGGAGCACCTAAGACTTGATGGAGGTGCGCTGCTCGTAGATAATGTCTCGAGGAGATAGCTCGATGCCCGACAAGTCTACCCGCCCTGTAGCTTCGGAGTTGTTCAGGATGTTCGATAGTGGTGCGTCATTGACGACCACGATCTGATGCTCCTGGAAGTAGTGGCACAGTCGACGTGTCGTCATGCATATGCCGTAGGAGAGCTTTTGGTAGTTGGGATACCTTTGCTTTGTTGGCGTCAATACCTCGTTGAGGTAGTAGACTAGGTGTTGTACCCCGTGAGTCTTGCCATCTTCGGGTTGCTCGACCACGAGGGCAGTGCTTACCACCTAGTGCGTGGCTGTGATGTATAGCACCATGGGCTCCCTCTCCTTTGGCATGACCAGTACCAGAGATGTGGAGAGTAAGTGCTTGAGGTGTTCGAATGCCTCGTCAGCCTCGGCCGTCCACTGGCTCTTCAGGCATGCCTGCATGAATCTCTGGTAGGTAGCGCCTGCGTTCTTCAGCCCGCAAGGCATTGTGTTATAGCAGAACACCCTAAACGGCGTGATGAATGCCGTTTTCTCCCGATCTTCGACCTTCAGTCAAATTTGATTGTAGCCTGAGTAGGCATCGAGGAAGGAGAGTATATCGCATCTTGTAGTTGAGTCGATGATTTGATCGATCCGTGGTAGAGGGAAGTGGTCCTTAGGAAAGTGCTTGTTGAGCGACGTAAAGTCCACACACATTCGCAGGATGTACATGTCCTTCTTAGGGACTAGCATGGGGTTAGCTAGCCAGACACTTTTCTTTATCTCCCTGATGATGTTGGCATCGAGGATTCTATTGACTTCGATGTCGATGGCTTCAGCCCTTTTATCAGACAGTCGACATAGTGACTGCTTCACTGGTTTGGCATCCGAAAACACATTGAGTGCATGCTCGGCGAATTCCCTGGGAACTCCTGGCATTTCTGCATGACACCAGGCTAAAATTTCCCAACGCTCATGGAGGAATTCAACGAGCGCGAGTTTCTATGCGGGACTCAGGTCGTTGGCGATCAACGCCATCTTTGAGGGGTACGCCGGATGGACCTGCATCTTTTTAGTGTTGACTGTGGAGTAGAACGACATATCATGTGTGTTTTGTCTGGTGACTGGGGGCAGACCGTTGTCTGTGACCTCCTTCAGCCTTGTGAGCTCCTCCTTCATGCCGAATGATTGTGAGATTATATTGAAGTCACTATTGTAGTTGTCCGACCTGGTGAAGCTTACTGGGACGATGATGACGCCCTTGGGTCCTGGCATCTTCAGTAGAAGAAACGCGTAGTGAGGCACTGTCAGGAACCTTGCGAATGCTTCACTCCCTAGGATGGCGTGGTACTGTGAGGGCCAGTCCACCACCTTGAACTCAAGCCGCTCACACCTAAAGTTGTCGTGCTTGCCTAAGATGTTGTAGAGCCATATTTTTCCTAGGGGGTATACGCCTTTCCCTAGGACGATGTCGTGGAACGTCGTGTCCGACGCCTCTAGGCTGCATAGCGGGATCCGCATAGCTGCGAGTGTGCTAGCGAACATCAGGTGGATGCCGCTGTCACCGTCCATGAAGACGCGGCTCATCTCGAATCCTCCATTCTGGGCCTCGAGCACCAGGGCAGAATGACCCAGGCAAGGTATCTAGCGTGGATGATCCGAGCGGTCGAATGTGATGCATGACTCCGTGCTGCTGCGGTACTCAGGTATGGTTGGTAGAGAGGTGATGGCCAAGTTAACCTGGTGGGTGATATTCTTCTGCACCCTGTTGGTTGGGCATCCCTTCTATATCATCATAGACCCTAGTAGTGGCGGGTATGCATTTGCTCCGTTATTCTACGTCGGTGCAGCCGCAGGGTGCGTGGGTCCTCCGGGTGGTGGCACTGGAGCTTCGTGTGCGACAACTCCTGGAGCGGGGGCGAATCCTAGGTTCACCGTTTAGCGATGCATCCGAGCGAAGCCCTCGTGGAGTTTCTAGAACTCCCTGCAATCCTTGAGCATATGACCGTCCTTCCTCTTACCATCATGTTTGTTGATGTAAAAGTGGATGGTGTAGGGACCCGATAGCTTTTTGAATCCGAATTGCTCCTCATCGCGGTTGCGGTGCTGCCAAGTTTGTGTGGGTCTTCCGCTGTCGTGGTAGTTGCCACCGTGATACTCGTTGTTGCGTTTGCTGTCATCATGGCGATCGGTGTAGCCAGCCGCAACCATGTCGACCTCCTCGCGGTCATCATATATGCATGGTATTATTTTCCCGCGACGATCGCGCTTGCCGCCGAAGTCATCTTCGTCATCCGAACAAGTTTGGTTGCCGACATCTTTGTTGTCGGCCCAATGATTGGTGATGTCCATTAGATGGTCGATGTTCTTGGGTTTGACACGCCCAAGATCTTCTTTGAATTCTTGGCGCCTTACACCGTCGTTGAAAGTGTCGATTGCCCTTTCCTCTGAGATGTTCGTGGTGAAGTTTTTGGTAATGGACCAACGCAGTATGTATGAGCGGATAGACTCGTTGGACCGCTAGCAGCAAGCGCGTAGCTCCTTGATTGAAGCCGGTCTCTTGCTGGTGCCTTTGAAGTTGCGGATGAAGCTGTATGCCGGCTCTTCCCAACTACGGATGGATCCGGAAGGGAGGCTGTTGAGCCAGGCTCTGGCTGCGCCCGTCAGCTGGAGCTGAAGGCACTGCATGGCTGTGTTTTTTCTCCCACCATGGAGCTTGATTGATGACAGATGGTCGTCGAGCCATATCTTCGGCTCCTACGCACCATCGAATTTCGGGTTATCCGAAGGGACCTTGATGTTTTTAGGCATCCGCGATTGTCGTACGGCCCCGCTGAAGCACCTGGCACCGCACAGCTCCCCGTCCTCGTCTTTGGACTCAGTGGAGCACGCTCACTTTGTGCGTGACTTGTCGATCTTGCATTGTGAGAGCTTGCTACGAGCATCGTAGTTGCTGCTTCTGTGCCACGGGCTGCGAGGGCGCTGCCGCAGGTCATGTTCTTCCTCCTCGGATGAGGGTGTGCCGCTTCGAGTGAATTTTACCGTGGACTTTTTTTTTCTCCGCGGGTGTTTTGTTGTGGAGCGCAGCTCCAATGTGTCCGAGCCCTACAAGCGCAGTTTATGGATTACGTTCCTTGGGTCTCCCGCCGGTGGCGGGTTGGATGCGAGGTAGGTGGTGGCCGCCATGACCGAGGCCTGCGGCATTTTGGGCATGATGTTGCCCTTTGAGTCCATTGTCATGAAGGACATGTCGAGTGCCTTGGTGGCCTCGCGCCGCACAGCGGGATCCATATGCTCCAGGCGGGAATGATACTTGTGACCGTTGTAGCCCTTCGAGGTAGAGTTGTCAGCAAAGAGCGCAGCTCGCCACATATTCGACTCATCTCGTATGTGCTGATCGAACTTGTTTTGTTGCTTGATCTATCAATTGTGTTCCTAGATGAGGAGCCACTGATAGCCCATCAGCATGTAACGAGGGGCGTCAACAGGTAGAGGGTGAGTGCCTCGCACAGCATCATGCACCCTTTCCCACTCCTCGTTGGTAAGATGGAACTCGTTATGGACATGGTTTATACCCTCAGTGCCTTCGGGTGCCCTGCTCCCGTTGTGATTGGGCGGGGGTGCCCCATTTCCTCCGTTCTCAGCCTGGGGGTTGGGAGGGAATTCGGTGGCGGTTTGGTGCCATTGTGGATGACCGCACACATGTAGTGCCGGAGAATATCATTACTCCCACAGCTCTCAGATCCGGAACCGTAGATTCCTTCCTCCGTAGGAGGGTCAGAGAGGTCGGAGTTGCAGCTGCCGCTCTCATCCAAATTGCCCATCAGCGATGACATGCGCAGGGCGCCGATTGGTGGTACCCATGAGGCGGGACTGATAGATGGAGGTGGCACCCGCTCTGGGAGGCGCAGGGTGCCAGTTTTGCCCACGTGGAAGCAGAAGCTCCCGATAGCATCTTGATTCCATCTCCTACGGAGTCGAAATCCTTGCGAGTGGCCAGTGAGTGGGCGGTGAATTCAAAGGCGCCGAAGAGGAGATGATTCTCCATCTCTGAGTAATCATAGATCGCACCGAATGGGACCGTCACAATCGCACGATCAACATCCCAGTTCCCACAGACGGCGCCAATTGACGAGGGTTTAACTTGTCAATGCACATTGTTATGGACTTGGGTTATGGAGAAGATGGGGATGCTGGAGATCGCGAGATGGTTGACAGACATGCCGCATGGGGCAAAGAAGCTTACCCAGGTTTAGGTCCCCAGAGGGTAAACCCTGATGGGGATATGCCAAGTGGGGTATACCCAGCAGGACGTTCCCTACTAGATCCAACTCCTAGCGAGTGGGCCTGCAGGATGGCGACTAGATCACGACCCAAGAAGGAGCTGGGCGACTGGAAGCTGAAGGCCCAGAAGCGTAGCTAGGCCCAGTGGGATTAGGTCAAAACCCTCCGAGTCCTTATCCAACTCGGTTGTAGATCTGTAAACCCTAGTGAGGTATCCCCATATAAACCTCCCTAGGGTATGCATAGAACTCACGTTCCATCATACACCCCATTGGCTCGTCGACTAGCCACCGAGCTCGCCACCACTGTAATCTCTCGATAATACAATCTAGCAGGAGTAGGTCTTTATCCTCCGGGTGGCCGAACCTGGGTAAAACCTTGTGTCTCCGCCCTCATCTCGCACCACAGATGACTGGCCGCCTTTGCCCCTCGTTCTACTACTTGCTGCCAATCGCAGCATCTGCTGTGGCCATTCCCACGATAGTGGCGCCCACCGTGGGGCCTGGCCGGTCAAGCCTCAGTTCTGCGGCGAGACCCTACTTGCCAATCAACCGGTAGATCACCACCGGACGCACGATTGCATGCAGTGAGATCCTTCAGATCTGGCCTAGCAGCTACGTCCCGATGTCATGCCCGGTCACACACGTCATCGTGCCAGTCGGCACCATCAGCCTCTTCGTCGGATTCACGGGCGTCATCATCTCCGAAGATTCGGCGCTCATCGGCGAGTCCCCGCCATGCGATCAACTCTCTTAGAGCCAGGTCTGCACCATCCACTGCCTCGCCTCCGAGTACAACTTGACCAACAATGACGTGGTCGAGATCGACGTGGTCACGGATGTTGCGTCCCTCCACGACAACGCCAACTCGGCGACCCCAGCCTCGGTCGCTGGGTATATCATCGCCGCGTCACCAGAAGGCTCCATCATGCAAGTCTCCAACGTTGGAGATTTCGAGGATCCGTCCATCCTCGGGATCTTCGACTCTGACTCCGGGTCGGAGAACTCCGGCGACCTCCACGGCAGATTCGGTCGCTTCATCGCGACCTACATGGCGAGTGGCACGAGCGCCCCGCCAGACCCCTTCTCTACTCCGATCCCACCGACCGCGACAGAAACAGAGTTCGAGGAAGCTCGCCAGCACCTAGAGGAGGCGGTCCGCAAAGAGTAAGCTGAGCATGAATTTTTTTGCCTCGAGCAGGCGACGACGCAGGAGCTATCACTCTACCACCAGCCCTGCATAAGGACGCGCATGAACCCTACCGTTCAGGGCCGCGCCCTTAACTTTAATGAAGACAGCGATCCTGCTCGCGTGGCCGAGTGCGTGATCTGCGAGAATGCACCGCCAGGCTTCAGCGTCCGCCCGCCACCATGAGCGCCAGCAAGCGGACCTCCACCACTTCCACCCTGGCACACGCCCCCTCCCAACTAGCCGAGAGTCCTCATATCTCTGCAAGAGCGGGACGCGAACGGTCTCCCGCTGTACTCCACCCTGATGGACAACATCATCGCCGGGCAGACATCATTCGCCAACCTTAATGTTATGGGGGAAGGCGCGTTGCAGATCAAGTACGCCCAGGCTCTACTCGCAAAGGCCATCGAGCAACAAGTCGCAGGAGACGACTCGCGCGGATGAATGTACTCCCTCTCCTCCGGAAGCAGAGCGGCCTCGAGCGGCCTCCCATTGATGGCGAACACCCTCAAGTGCCCACCACCCGAGTCCCTGCAGCACTAACCATGGATCGCACACCCAACGCTCTCCACCAACAACCCGCGACCGCTGAATAACATGGTCGCCGCCAATGGGCAACCGATCGACGCATGGACCCACATCATCAACAACCAGACTTAGCGCTCACGCCAGCCCAACGACTCGAGGCACACCCTCACCAACCGCAACGACGGCGAGCCAAGGGGCTCTCTTAGTCGAGTCGGCCCCCAGTGCTTTGGACCAATGATCCGAGGCGAGAAATACCCAGCAAACTTCAAAGCGTTGAAGGAAATCGAGAAGTACGACCCTACGTACGATCCAGATGTGTGGCTGGACACATACCTCCTGGCGATGGGAATCGCTGGCCACACCGACCTCCTCGCCGCTCGCTACCTCCCCCTAATGATGGAGGGAGCGACTCGACAGTGGATCAACACCCTCCCCCCAGACAACATCGACTCCTGGGAGGACATGCGCGAGGCCTTCGTCAGGCACTTCGAGGGTTCCTACACCTGCGCCACCACCATCAAGGACCTGGAGTGATGTGTCCAGGGATCCCGCGAGTCAACCCGCAACTGGTTCCAACGGTAGAAGGACCTGTGGATCAACGCTGCCGGCATCCACCCGGACACGGAAATCCACTGCTTCAAGAACTCGTGCCGATATGAGCCACTGGTCGCCAAGATCAAGAGATTGTACAAGACGCTCGACAACATCCCCGACCTCCTCGAGATCGCCAAACGATAAGTGGAGGAAGATCCGAACCAGGAAACCGACGATGGAGGATAGCACGCGACAGCGGAAACTACGGGGCGAGGCCAAAATTCTTCGACCCCGCAGCTCTCCTCAACCAACCATGTGTGTTCCACAACAGGGAGGGGAAACCCGCGACACACACGACCGCCGACTGCCAGTCTCTGAAGGAGATCGAGAAGGCACGGCGAGCAAGGGAGGACCCCAACAACAACCCGCCAAATGGCGGGGCATTCGGCAACAACGTCGGCTCGCTACACACCTTCACCGGGCTCAGCACCAAGCACGAGAAGGAAGTCCTCGCCCGTGCCGTCACCGTCAACGCGGTGTCCTAGGTCTACATCCCTCGCTTCCTCAACTGTTCTAAGCAGTGCATCATGTGGGTCCGTGAGGACCACTCGGCACGGATCGAGTACCCCGGGCGAGTCACCCTGGTAGTCAAGCCCAAAGTGTGTGATTACTGGCTCCCCAAGACGTTGATGGACAACGGGAGCTCCATCAATATCCTCTACCTGGACACATTCAGGCGACTACGACTGCCGCAGTCGATGATCGAGTCGACCCTCACCACCTTCCATGGCATCGTCCCTGGTCGGAAGGCATACCCGATCGGCAAGGTGACGCTGCTAGTCACCTTCGGCACACCAGCACCGAGCGGATCGTCTTCGAGCCGATGAACTTCAATAGCCCCTACCACTGTGTCTTGGGGCGACAAGCATTCGCTAAGTTCTTGGTGGCACCGCATTACGCGTACAACATGATGAACCTCCCAGGACCGTGCGGCATCATCACCGTCCACGGCGACCCTGACATGGCCATCGAGTGAGGAAAAAGGCGCACAGCTCGCGGACGCCATCATTGCCGTGGAGACCAACCACACAGAGGAGCTCGCCAGATACGCGAGTGGGGTCGACAAAGACGACCCAACAATCCTGAAGAAGACCAACGCGGAGAACGCCGGGTCGATCGCGTTCGAGCCTACTATGCACACCTACACCGTCGAGCTGGTCCCAGGCGACTCCACCCAGATGGTCACCATCAGGGCGGGCATGAGCCCCGCATAGGAAAGCGCGCTCGTCGACTTCCTCTGTGAGAATCATGACATGTTCACATGGAATCCATCTGACAGGCCAGGTGTCTCGAGGGAACTCGCCGAGCACAAAATTAACGACGACCCCAAAGCACGACCTGTCAAGAAGTCGCTGCGGCCCTTCAATGAAGAGCGCCGCCGAGCAATCGCTGAAAAATTACAGTGTCTACTCGCTACAGGCTTCATCCGGACAATAAAGTACTCCAAGTGGCTGGCAAACCCAGTCCTGTTCATGAAGAAGAACAAGACCTAGAGGATGTGTATCGCCTACACCAACCTCAACAGCGCCTACCCAAAGGAGCAGTTCGTCCTCCCGCGCATCGATCAGATCATCGATTCGACCGTGGGCTCGGAGTCGCTGAGCTTCCTCGACGCGTACTCTGGGTATAACCAGTTCAATATGGCGGTCTAGGACGAGGAGAAGACGGCGTTCATCACGCCATTCGTCTTCTACTGCTACACCTCCATCACGTTCGGTCTCAAGAACGCCAGCGCGACCTACCAGCGGTGCATGCAGGAGTGCCTCGCGAGCCAAATTGGCCACAACATCCATGTCTACATCAACGACATGGTGGTCAAGTCTGTAACATCCCAAAAATATTAATCAATATTATCAAGTTCCAATCACCCTAGTTTAGGGTTAATAAAAAAAATTATTATTAAAATTAATATGAATGCATGTGTGTGTGTGATGAATGCATGAATGCTTGCAATGCCATGTTTTATTGCTATGAATGCTAAGGATTGGTTTAAAGATGAAAAAAACATCATATAAATCATTTACAAGCAGAATCAAATGAAGAGAAAATCAAAAATAAGACATATGAGCAAATGGTCATTTTGACCAAAGTTAACCACTACACCACTTTGAGTGTTCCTAGTACAAGATTACTAATAGAAAAAAATCCAATTCTTTTCACCCCTTGCTAGACTAAGTAAAATTGAACCCAAGCCCACTTTACAAACCAACAGAAACAATTTCTAAACCTATTCAAATGAAAATTCAAAATTGAATCCTTAATAGGTACTAAGATCACCATTTCTCAAAACCCAACCAAACCAGTTCGCCTTGACAAACCCAAGTAATGCAGCCCGTCCTGCGAACGCACCTCCATCTACACCACATAGTTCCCCAAGTGGAAAAATGACTCGCGCACGAGCCAAGCTCCTACGAGCTAAGGTTAATTCGCTCCTTTCCTTGTGTGACTTTGATATGCCTTTGGATGGCTTTCTACTTCATGCAACTACACTATGTATCCTCAGCTATGAAGCACCAGTACCTCACCAAGCCACCAAGGAAGAAGAACCAGGAGAAGCCGCTGTTGGATCTCATCACACCGGAATCTCCGGCCTACACCGGAGTCTCCGGCCCTGGCCACCGGAGTCTCCGGACCGACCCCCGGTCCGATCCCAGGAACCGACCCGGGGACAGTCTGTATGCCCCTCCGGAAAAGGGTCTGAAGATTAACTGGAGTCTCCGTCCCTGATCGGAGTCTCCGGACCACCCCACAGGAGTCTTTGGCCTGCGCGACAACATGCATGTAAAGTCCTTTTGGGTCTGGCCCATGTAACCCCTAGATTCGCCCCAACTTCTAGTTTTATCCCCAAACTACCCCTATTTATGTGGCTGGCTTATATATAGCCCCACCCCTCTATTGTAAACCCTATACTTGGATAATTGTAATTGAAGACACCCCTTGAGGATCTATCAATTACTAGTCTCATGCTCCTTGACAAGGAGCACCAATTATCCCCCGCCTCTTGGATTTTGCCTTGTGCGTTCAAGTTGTACAAGTCCTTGGAGTTCGGTGTCCCGTCTCCAAGTAGCCAAGATCTCATCAAGCCTCTCACGCCCGTTGTTGGCTGTGGGAGAGTGTGTTGCCCAACGCCGATCCTAGGGATTGTGTTGGACCGGTTAGCACCGGCGTGAGCTATCGGCTTGTATCGTGTTTTCGCGTGTCTGTGTTCATCGAGTTCTTCGCGTGTGAGTTCATGGATTTCATTCCCCCTCCTCAGCCCCCTCACACCCTCCTCGATTTCCACGGGATTCATGAAAGATTGGGCCTTCCCAAGGGGTCACCCCTAACATATTGGTATCAAGAGCAAGGTTAATCACAAATTTCCCCTCAATTTTTTCTTCTATCCACCATAAATTCGAAAATTTCCCAAAAAAGAGCCCCAATTTTCCTTTGGATCGATCTCTCGTTTTGGAGTGTTATTTGTGGTTTTGATCTGACCAAATCTTGTCTAAGGTGTTGGTCCAGCTTTTGCCTGCGTTTCCTAGCCCAATTTTGGCCAAATTTTCGCGGATTTGAGGAATCTTGGCGTGGATTTCCACTCAAGAACACGAGCTGTTCTCCTTGCACCGGAGTCTCCGGCCCTGACCGGAGTCTCCGGCCCTGGACGCCTGTTTTGTGTTCTGCCTCTTATTCCACATTGGCTAATTTGTCCGCTTATTGTTTGTGTTCCGTTTGCGTGTCACAAACTAACACATAGCTTCCGCAACATCGCCCGCGCTCTTCGACACCACGGACCCCAAACTTCTCCTCGCTCCATCGACACAAGATCATCAACAACAACTAAGGTGTAACTTGTGTCAACCCTTGTAGCCATATCTTCCTTTATGTGTACCTATCCTATGAGAGCAAATCCTTTTGTGTTTGCCTAAGCATTGTGTACTTGTCCTTGGAAAGTGAGTGTGTGGAAGCAAAGACAAAAGTTAACTTAGTAGTATAGAAAGGGAGAGAAGAATAAAAAAAGAGGAAAAACAAAAGAAAATAGAAAGATTCATAGTCTCCCAATACAAAGAGAGTATCACGCTTGTAAGCAAAAGAGAGAAAAGAAGAGCAACCAAGGAAAGTGCACAAATCCATTTCTTATTCTCTTTTGGCGAACAAGTTGTGGTCTCTCCTTGAGTTGGCACGACAACCAAGCGTAGTCTTCGTTAGGTCATTTTGTGCTCTTTTTCATAGTCGTGCTAACCCCATTTTTTTGCACGCGTGTGTGTAGTCGTAGGTTCTCGTCACATTTCGAGTTTACCATCTACTTTTGACTTGAGTTTTGTTGGATCTTATCTACTTTTGACTATCCTTTTATCTTGGTTGGTCCTTTGGCTTTCCACAATCCTAAACTTCCACCAAAAGCTTTTGAGAGTTGTAGTTTCCTTGTGTGTGAGTTTCTTTGTGGTTTCACTTTGCAATCTCTTAGATCTCTTGTGTGGCAATTGGTTTGATACAATATCCAAGGTGAGGTAAAAGGCTAACTCTCCACGTATTCTCCTCCATATACAATTCATGTTGGATTTGCATTATGGACAGGAATGGCGAGTCGTCCCAACCAACGCCACCTCAAGAGGAAGACACACAATACATGACAAGATGGGATCATTGGAAGGTCCGAGGAGAATTCAACTACCGTTGTGACGCCCTTGAGTGGCGCCAAGATGAGAAATTTAGTGAAACCCGAGTGGAGTTCAAGAGCATCGACAACCGCTTCAAGGAGGTCCGAGGACAAATGCATGCCATCCAACACAACCTCGGCCATCAAAATAAAGCTCTTGGTCACGCTCTCGCCGCAATGGATGATAAGCTTCATCGCCTCATTGATGGGCTAGCAAGGCCACAATCTCGCGACTCAAGATCGTCACGGAAATCCTCAAGTGAATCAAGATCTTCACACCATCACGCTTCAAGGCACCAAGATGGACCCGTCCTTCACTCCACGAGCTCTTCTCAAGCGGTACCATCTCCGCGACACGCCGCAACGTCAAGCTATGATGGTGACCTCTCCGCAAGACCTCCAAGACGTGAAGCGAACCAACCACAACCAAGGGCACTCTTGATTCAACAAGAAAAACCTCAAGTGGACCCCCAAGCCCAACGTCACTGACATTCCTTCAACAACACAAGTGAAGCCTCCGAATTGGACGAACAAGATTGCTGCCGGCGTGAAGCACTCAAATACCCACCAAGGCGTCATCATCGACATGAACGTCAACGTCGACAACATGATCACCATGACGAGCCTCCGCCGCATCAGGAAGAAAGGGAGCGGTCCATTGTGCAGGCGGCTCGCCGCCTTCCTCGCCACATGGCTCAAGACAATGCTCATCGCCATGATGACCATAGACCGAACCAACCTCGTGAGGACCAAGCGCCTCCTCCTCGTCATCAACTGTGCCAAGAACAATAACAAGCTACCCAATCTCGTTGTGAGGACCAAGCGCCTCCTCCTCATCATCAACCACGCCAAGAACACGAGCAAGCTCCCCAAGCTCGTCGTCAAGACCAAGTTCCACCACCAAAAATGCGGCACCACAACAACCGCAAGGGCAACGCCACCATCACCAAGCAATACATGAGAGCTTGAATGATGAAGATGGCCACCAAAATCATGGCAACCGCCGATACCGGAACCAAAATGAAGAATTAACTTTTGGCAAGCTCAAATTCACCATGCCCAAGTTCACCGGTTCCAATGAACCCGAAGAATATCTCTCGTGGGAACTCAAGGTTGATAAGATGTTCCGCATGCACAACTATAGAAATGAGAAGATGATGGCCATGGCGTCCCTCGAGTTTGATGATTATGCCAACCTTTGGTTGGAGTAAGTCCAACTCGCTCGTGAAGCAAAAGAAGAGCCTCCAATTACAACTTGGAAAGATATGAAGGATTATATGAGATCCCGCTTTGTTCCTTCGCACTACACAAGTGACCTCTTCAACAAGCTTCAAACGCTTAGTCAAGGGACAAAGACCGTGGAAGAGTACTTCAAGCAAATGGAGATCAACATGATCCATGCCAACATTGAAGAGCATGATGAACAAACAATGGCACGTTTCCTCAATGGCTTGAACCACACAATCAAGCGCATCACCGAGTTCTAGAAGTACAACAACATGGTTGATCTTGTGCACATAGCAACAAAAGACAAACGTCAAGTACAAGAGTTCATCAAGTACAACAAGCCAAAGATGTACTTCACCTGCAAGCAAGCGCCAACCACTACATCAACAACACCAAATGGAAGCTCATCAAGTACACACAAGCTTCCCTTCAAGCCAACACTTCCTCAAGGAAAACCACCCCAAAGTGGCAAATACACAAAGGATGATCAACCATTCAATGGTGAATGCTAATAGTGTGGAGGCAAAGGACACAAGTCGGCCACATGTGGAAACAAGAAATTTTTGTTCATCCACGACAATGGCGATGAAGAATACTTGAGTGAAGATGAGTTTGATGCACGGGTCAAGGAAGCTTTGGCAAGGCAACATTTGGAAGATGACAAGAACTACTTGTGTGTGATCATGACGCAAGCCCATCGCTTGTTGTCACATGGGTCTTAACTACTCAAGTCAATGAGAATGAAGACCAAAGATCAAACATATTTCAAATATGTGTCCGGTATCAATGGGAAATACATCAAAGTTGTCATCGATGGATGGAGTTGCCACAATATCGCAAGCATGGAATTGTGTGAGAAGCTCAACCTCACCCTCCATCCACACAAGCACCCCTACCATATATAATGTCTAAGTGACCAAGGGTCTGTCAAGATCAATCACATCGTCTCAAAAACTTTCTCAATTGGACCATACAAAGACACAGTGGAGTGTGATGTGGTACCCATGAAGGTTTGCCATATGTTGCTAGGTAGGCCGTGGCAATATGACAAGCGTTCTTTGCATGATGGTCACACAAACTCTTATACCTTAAAATGGCTTGACAGGACTTGTGTTTTGCAACCAATGACTCCTAGCCAAATAATTTCGGACAATGCAAAGGCTTTAGCGAGGGCGCAAAGCACAACACCATCTTTTGAGAAGAGCGGTGAGCGAGAGAACCACACTATAGTGAGTGAGAGCCACAAGCCAAACTCGAGTGGAAAATCTAAGAGTGTTCTTCTTGCCACCAAAAGTGAGATGAGAGAAGTGCGGTACAACCCATCCATCTTGCACTATGTCCTTATATGTAAAGGACTAGCACAAGGAACTAATGACTTGACAAATTTTCCTCCTTCTTTGATGACTATTTTACAGGAATTTCAAGATTGTTCCCCGTAGAGCTTCCTCATGGACTACCCCCTCTTCGTGGAATTGAGCAACGCATCGATCTCATACCCGGCGCACCCCTTCCAAACCACGCCGCACATTGCACGAACCCAGAAGAGACGAAAGAGATAGAACGACAAATCAACCAACTCTTCTCCAAAGGTTTGATCCAAGTAAGCACTAGCCCAAGCGCGATACCCGTGATTCTTGTACCAAAAACGGATGGTACGTTGCGGTTATGCATGAACTGCCATCCAATCAATGTTATCATCGTGCGTTATCGACATCTTATACCGCGTCTTGATGACATGCTTGATGAGTTGTGTGGAGCCACTATATTTTCGAAAATTGATCTTCATAGTGGTTACCATCAAATACGCATGGCCGAGGGTGATGAGTGGAAAAACGCATTCAAGACCAAACTTAGTCTCTATGAATGGTTGGTTATGCCTTTTGGCTTATCTAATGCCCCATCCACCTTCATGCGCCTTATGAACCATATTTTGAGATCTCTCATTGGAAAGAGTGTCGTTGTTTACTTTGATGATATTATTGTCTATAGCAAGTCACTATAGGAGCATGTTACACATGTTAAGGAGGTCCTTCAAATCCTTCGTCATGAAAAGCTATATGCTAATCTCCCAAAGTGTACTTTTGCGAAAGACAAACTGATTTTCCTTGGTTTTGTTGTGTCTTCTCATGGCATTGAAGTTGATGTCTCAAAAGTTAAGGACATACGAGATTGGCCTGTCCCTAGAAATGTTAGTGAACTTCGTAGTTTTCATGGGTTGGCTGGTTTCTACCGTCGCTTTGTGAAAGACTTTTCTACCATAGGTGTAACACCGCGGTTCTGAAAAGACCGTGGCTTCTATGTGACATGCCAATCCCTGGATCGGTTCATTGGCCCACAATAGAATGAGATGAATAACATAGCAAAATATCCGTGTATCATAAATAACGATGATCCAGAGTACCATTATTACAATAAAAGCTTAGCTCAAGGCTAGCTCAAATTATTCAGGTAGCAACATAAATAAAGTAAATCCTCCATTCTTCAAATTGCCCACAAGTGAACAAGTGCCGAGTGGAGTACCGTGGCCTATATCGATTACTCAGAATCGGAATAACCTGCAACATGAAACGTAGCAGCCCCGAAGTGTCAATACATGGAATGTATGGCAAGTAGAGCTAGTAATGGAGACAATAGTACTAACATCTACATGCATATTTGGCAAGTGGAGCTGTGTCTGGCTTGCATTTGCAAATACCTTTGTCCTACTTTCATAAACAGTTTTTTTTATTTTCTTTGAAAAGATCCCAATTAAGTTAACCCAACAATAATTAAAACAATTATGAAATTGGAATGAGCGAGAAACATGTCATGGAATCAATATCAAGCAACTCAGTTGTCCATAACCGGGGACATGGCTAATCGATTAGATTATACACCCTGCAGGGGTTAGTACACTTTACCCATGTGACTTGGCCAGCCCAGCTCGTACCATCACTCTCATTTTGGGTGATGATAGGGAGAAGTCCAAGAAGAGACTGTTCGGGGAGTAGCTCCTCAATCCCGACGCGCACCGGTCCAACCTACCAAAATTCTACATCTCTGGATACGCGGGTTCGAGTTACCACAACCTACTAAGTCCAACCAACCGCCCATTTCATTACTGTCACATGGTTGTACACGTAAGCTACCAAATAAAGAAGCCAATCAATTTCTCTCGATACCTGGGTGCCTTTCCGCAATGAAACCACCAAAACGTATCAATACCATCACACCCAGGGGATTCATTGATTAAGTTGTTTTAGTTTTCACAAACTAATACTTTTAGAAACAAGTCTCAATGATGTAAACCAGCCGAAGGGTCAATACATGGAATGTATGGCAAGTAGAGCTAGTAATGGAGACAATAGTACTAACATCTACATGCATATTTGGCAAGTGGAGCTGTGTCTGGCTTGCATTTGCAAATACCTTTGTCCTACTTTCATAAATAGTTTTTTTTATTTTCTTTGAAAAGATCCCAATTAAGTTAACCCAACAATAATTAAAACAATTATGAAATTGGAATGAGCGAGAAACATGTCATGGAATCAATATCAAGCAACTCAGTTGTCCATAACCGGGGACATGGCTAATCGATTAGATTATACACCCTGCAGGGGTTAGTACACTTTACCCATGTGACTTGGCCAGCCCAGCTCGTACCATCACTCTCATTTTGGGTGATGATAGGGAGAAGTCCAAGAAGAGACTGTTCGGGGAGTAGCTCCTCAATCCCGACGCGCACCGGTCCAACCTACCAAAATTCTACATCTCTGGATACGCGGGTTCGAGTTACCACAACCTACTAAGTCCAACCAACCGCCCATTTCATTATTGTCACATGGTTGTACACGTAAGCTACCAAATAAAGAAGCCAATCAATTTCTCTCGATACCTGGGTGCCTTTCCGCAATGAAACCACCAAAACTTATCAATACCATCACACCCAGGGGATTCATTGATTAAGTTGTTTTAGTTTTCACAAACTAATACTTTTAGAAACAAGTCTCAATGATGTAACCCAGCCCTCATACACCATAGCATGGCTAAGCACATCTACCAACGGTGTTTCATCCACAAGGAGGGTCCTACCACATAATAGGACATATCATAGCGATAGTATCATCCTACACATGCGTCTACAAAATACACGATAATGCATAGAAAATACAATATCATGAACAAAATATCATCTACTTGCCTTGGTTGTAGCGGTCGTAAGAACAATCCACACACGAGCAAGCGTTGCACTCGTCACAATCTACACGATACAATTGCAATCATAAACAAACAATCCACAAGCATATGCAACAAGGATGATGCATGAATGCATCACGACATGTGAATTGGTGCTACAGCTGCACCACATAATCCTATTCAATAATACTGCTGATTGCATGCATGGAAAATAGTTTTAGCGCTAGGAAAACTATTATGCAAAAAGGTAATGCTCAAAACTAGAGCTAGAACTCAAATAATTCACTACCGGTAATATACTATTTGTAAAATCTTGGGAAAATTCTACCGCATAGGTCTTGCTAATTAGGGACAGTACCAACTGGAATTACTCAAAAAGGAATTATAAAACTCCCCGAGTAATTAAAACACTGCAGAAAGCCACTAGACAGTTTGCGCAGAAGTTTTCACTGTAAGCCTACACTTTTAATTCACGAAGAGATTCCCCTTGTTCCACTAAATCCAGGGACATATCATACGCAATTTTTGGAGCTACAGATCATTTTCTACGAATTAATTACTCCAGAAAGGCCATTAACTCATTTGATTAAACTGTACTAAACCTTGCTGCAAAAGTGTGAAACAATGGTAGAGCAAGATTCTACACGACTCACTGAATCTACACATATTTTATTTGCAATTTTTAGTCTAGCGGTCTATTTTCTACGTAATTTACAAATTTCTACCGAAATCTGTCAACTAAAACGATTAAAGAAAATACCCAGTCAACTGTGTCTATTGACTGGTCCACGTGGCTGCTAACTGGGCGCTGACTAGGCGTCTGACTAGTCAACGCCTGGGGGCTGACCGGTCAACGGCCGATCTGGACCGCTGATCTGAAATCCAACGGTCCCAACAGATGGCGGCTGCGGACTCACCGGAGACGAACAGCGGCGAGCTCGGGACGGTGGCGGCGAACGGCCGGCGGTTCCTGCGCGGAGGGGTAAACGGTCAGCGTGCGGATTCGGCGGTCGGCGAAGGCGCGAGGCGGCGGCATGCGCGGCGTGCGGGCGCGGGGCGGCGCCGGCGCGAGGCGGCGCGGCGGCGAGCTGGCGTGCGACTGCGCGAGCAGGCGGGCGAGCGGCGGCGCAGGCAGGCGCAGGCGACGGTGTGCAGCGGCGTGCAGGCGGGCGGCGCGGAGCAGCGCGGGCTGGCGCGGAGGGCGGCGCGCGCGCGGGCGCTGCAGGCGGCGCGCGGCGGCGGGGTGCGGTGGCGCGGCGGCGGGGTGCGGCGGCGCATGGGCGGGCGGCGCGAGGCGGCGGGGCGGCGGCGGGCGCGGAGATCGAGGGAGGCGGGGTCCGGGGCGCAGAGGGAGAGGCGGCGCGCGGGGTGGGGTCCGCTTTTGTGGGCCCCACGCGGGGTCCTGGTCGGTTACGGGCGGCGGCGGCGGATACAATCCGCCGCGCGGGCGGCGCGGGGCTGGCCGCTGGGCCGGCGCGGCCCAGTACGCGGGCGCCCTCTTTTTTTTTATCCTTTATTTTTTTTCCTTTTTCGCAAATAGAAAAACCTCCGTAACTTTTCCGTACGAGCTCCGAATCGGGCGATTCTTGTTCCTAAATTTTTGTAAAATCGAGGGGAACAACCTAGGGTCAAGGGTTGAGTGAAACCACTAGGCTACAAGGGTGGACAACACAAGTCCTACTAAAGCCTCCCGTAGGAGCCTCGTAGTAAAATGGGGTAGGGTTTAGAAAATAGTGTTTTGCCGAAACTTTTCAATCGATGGTTTTGCATGGAAGAGTATGATGCAATGGCATGCATGATATGCAGAGCCAAATTTAAAATTTGGGATGTGACAAGACTAACCCCCTTAAGATGAATCTCGTCCCCGAGATTCAGTGCGGCTAGCAAATAGGTGTGGGTAGTCCTCTCGTATGTCATCCTCACGCTCCCAAGTGGCTTCCTCTTCGGTGTGGTGGCTCCACTGCACCTTGCAAAACATGATAGTCTTGGTACGGGTAGTCCTCTCTGCTGTCTCCAGAATCTTGACCGGTTTCTCCTCATAGGTCAAGTCGTTCTCAAGCCGAACCTCCTCTAGCGGTACAGTGTCTCTCAATGGTGTATCCACCATCTCCGGATGGCACTTCTTCAGCTGGGATACGTCGAACACATTGTGAACAGCGGACAGAGCCCCTGGCAACTCCAACTGATAAGCAACTTCTCCTTTGCGTGCTAAGACCCGATACGGTCCAATAAATCGAGGTGCCAGCTTACCCTTAATTCCAAATCTCTTGATTCCACGAAGTGGCAACACTCTGAGGTATGCTCTATCACCTATCTCATACACCACTTCCTTGCGCTTGGCGTCAGCGTAGCTCTTCTGCCTTGATTGTGCTACCTTCAGCCTGTCCCTAATCAAGGCGACCTTCTCCTCAGCGTCCTTGATCAAATCAGGCCCAAACAACTGACGTTCTCCTACTCCATCCCATAGCAATGGTGTTCGGCACCGTTTCCCATACAGCACGTCGAACGGTGACGTCTTGATGCTGGTTTGATAGCTGTTGTTGTAGGAAAACTCCGCATACGGCAAATTCTCATCCCAACTAGAGCTACGAGCCAAGGCGCAAGCTCTCAGCATGTCCTACAAAATCTGATTCACCCTCTCGGTCTGTCCATCAGTCTGCGGGTGAAACGCCGTGCTAAACTCCAATCTAGTACCAAGTGACTCGTGCAGCTGGCGCCAGAAGTGTGAGGTAAATTGGGTGCCTCTATCAGATACGATACTCTTGGGAACTCTGTGTAGGCACACAATTCTGTCCATATAAATCTTGGCCAACTTTGCACTCGTATAGGTTGTCTTTACCGGAATAAAGTGGGCTACCTTGGTCAAATGGTCGACCACTACCCAAATGGAATCATATCCTGACCCGGTCCTGGGCAATCCTGTGATAAAATCCATTCCCACTCTATCCCACTTCCAATCTGGCACGGGCAATGGCTGTAGCAATCCTGCTGGCTTCTGGTGTTCCGCTTTCACTCGGCTACATACATCACATAGGGCAATATGCTCCGCGATGTCTCCCTTCATGTTGTTCCACCAGAATCTGTCCTTTAGGTCCTTTAGGGGTAGGGTTTAGAAAATAGTGTTTTGCCGAAACTTTTCAATCGATGGTTTTGCATGGAAGATTATGATGCAATGGCATGAATGATATGCAGAACCAAATCTAAAATTTGGGATGTGACAATAGGTTGCCCTCTTAACGAGTTGACCAAGAAAAATGTTACATTCGTTTGGGGCAAAGCACAACAAAAGGCATTTGATGAGCTCAAAAAGAGGCTCACCGAAGCACCACTCCTTACTTTACCGGATTTCACAAAAACTTTTGAGATCGAATGTGACGCTAGTGGTATTGGCATTGGAGGCTTCCTTATGCAAAATGGGCGTCCTATTGCATACCATTGCGAGAAACTTGATGGTGCACGCCTTAACTATCCAATTTATGACAAAGAGCTTTTTGTGTTAGTTCATGTCCTTCAAGTGTGGCAACACTACCTCTGTCCCAAAGAATTTATAAGCCATTCCGACCATGAGTTGTTGAAATATCTTAAGGGTCAAGCCAATTTGAGTAAAAGGCACGACAAATGGGTTGAGTTCATGGAGTCTTTTCCTTACATTGTCAAGAACAAGAAGGGCAAAGAAAATGTAGTAGCGGACCCCTTGTCTCGCAAAAATACAAGCCTTCTTACGCGACTCGAATTAAATGTTTTGGGTCTTGATGACATCAAATCTTTGTACGCTTCTGACCCATTCTTTGGATTAATTTTTGCAAAGTGTTCAATAGACAAAGGGGTTGATGATTTCTATTTGCATAAGGGTTTTCTATTCAAACAAAACAACCTTTGCATTCCGAAGTCGTCTCTCCAAATTTTTCTTCTTCAAGAGTCCCATGGTGGAGGCCTTATGGGACACTTTGGCCGTGACAAGACATGTGACATGCTCTCCACTCACTACTATTGGCCCAAGATGAAGCGCGACATGGAGCGCCACATCCAACGATGCACTACTTGTGTCCAAGCTAAGTCTAAGTCTAACCCTTTTGGTCTTTATATGCCATTGCCTATTCCTCTTGCACCTTGGTCGGACATTAGCATGGACTTTGTGTTAGGTTTTCCTAGGTCTAAACATGGTCATGATTCTATATTTGTGGTAGTGGATCGTTTTTCCAAAATGGCACACTTCATTCCGTGCCATAAGACCAATGATGCTTCACATGTCGCAAACTTGTTTTTCAGGGAAATAATCCGTCTTCACGGTGTACCAAGAATAATCGTTTCCGACCGCGACGTCAAGTTCATGAGCTACTTTTGGAAGACACTCATGTCCAAGCTTGGCATCAAGCTGCTATTCTCGTCCGCATCACATCCCCAAACTAATGGACAAACCGAGGTTGTCAACCGAAGCCTCGAAACACTACTCCGCGTGTTGATCAAGAAGATCCTTAAAAATTGGGAGAAATGCATTCCCCACGCCGAGTTCGCCTACAACCGCGCTAAACACTCCACCACCACGAGGAGCCCGCTCATGATCGTCTATGGATTCGAGCCCCTCACCGCGCTCGACATCCTACCTCTACCTCTCCATGACCGCACCAACATGGACGTCGACAAGCGTTCCCAAGCAATGAAGAAACTCCATGAAGACATAAGAGCTACGATCGAGCAACAAGTGCTTCGTCAAGCATCAAGACTAAACAAGTACAAGAAGGAGATAATCTTTGAAGAAGGCGATCTTGTGTGGATACACTTGAGCAAAGACCGTTTCCCCCATGATCGCGACTCCAAGCTCAAACAAGGGGAGATGGACCCTTCAAGGTCCTTAGAAGAATCAACAACAATGCGTACGTCATCGACATACCAACCTCCAAGTACCTAGTGAGCAATACATTCAACGTCAAGGACCTATCACCGTACCATGGAGAGAATCAAGATGTGAACCATGAAGAGTCGAGGACGACTCTTTCCCAAGGGGGGAGCTGATGCAGCCCATCCTACGGACGCTCCTCCATCTACACCACCTAGTTCCCCAAGTGGACCAATGTCTCGCGCCTGAGCCAATCACCTACAAGCTAAGGTTAATTCGCCCCTTTCCTTGTGTGACTTTGATATGCCTTTGGATGGCTTGCTACTTCATGCAACTACACTATGTATCCTCGGCTATGAAGCACCAGTACCTCACCAAGCCACCAAGGAAGAAGAACCAGGAGAAGCCACTGTTGGAGATCATCACACCGGAATCTCCAGCCTACACCGGAGTATCCGGACCTGGCCACCGGAGTCTCCGGATCGACCCCCGGTCCGACCCCAGGAACCGACCCGGGGACAGTCTGTATGCCCCTCCAGAGACGGGTCCGGAGATTGACCGGAGTCTCTAGCCCTTACCGGAGTCTCTGGACCACCCCACCGGAGTCTCCGGACGGCGCGACAACATGCATGTAAATGACTTTTGGGCCTGGCCCTTGTAACCCCCCAGATTTGCCCCAACTTCCAGTTTTATCCCCAAACTACCCCTATTTATGAGGCTGGCCTATATATAGACCCACCCCTCTATTGTAAACCCTAGACATGTATAATTGTAATTGAAGACACCCCTTGAGGATCTATCAAATACTAGTCTCATGCTCCTTGACAAGGAGCACCAATTATCCCCCGCCTCTTGGATTTTGCCTCGTGCGTTCAAGTTGTACAAGTCCTTGGAGTTCGGTGTCCCGTCTCCAAGTAGTCAAGATCTCATCAAGCCTCTCACCCCTGTTGTTGGCCGTGGGAGAGTGTCTTGCCCAACGCCGATCCTAGGGATTGTGTTGGACTGGTTGCCACTGTCGTGAGCTATCGGCTTGTATCATGTTTTCGCGTGTGTGTGTGTTCATCGAGTTCTTCGCGTGTGATTTCGTGGATTTCATTCCCCCTCCTCATCCCCGTCACTCCCTCCTTGATTTCCACGGGATTCGTGAATGATCGGGCCTCCCCAAAAGGTCACCCCTAACACCAAGCAACCTCAGACTACCAAGCATGTAACCAAAGCACTCACCAAAATTCATTCAAAAATTCAAATTCAAATCTCATGCGGCCATTTTGTCAAACACTTGGTGAGCACAGTAATCACTACCTAACTTTCACTATTCTTGATCATTGCTTTGTTCCCCCATTGCACCCAATTCTCTCCCCTTGTCTCCCCCAGTGACTACCAGTGCATTGAACAAGCTAGCCCTCTACCCATTGCACTAGTGCCGCGCCACCCAAAGCCACCCTCGCCAGCCGACCATGGCCAGCACGCAGGAGGCAGCGCGGCGCCCATCCACCATGTCCAGGAGGCAGGCCACCGTCCACCGCCACCCCCTGTCCAACCCTTGAGCACAGCCAGGCCCTGGACCACCAAGAATAGTCGCGCCCATTTTTCTCGCTGCCATGTCGAGAGCGCGCCAGAGCACCGCAGCCGACACGTTCGCACACGCCGCGCCTCATCCTCGGCGCACATCACTGCACGCGCCATGACCCTAGCTACCTCCCAGACATTCCCGTTCGCCGCCGCGCGACCAGTAGCCACTGTATATCGTCGAAAACACCATCGGTGCTGCGCAGAGAGTCGACCCGTTCCGACCGTTCCCGACCGCCCCGTGCCGCGCCATTAAGCCAGCAACGACTGCCAGGAGACACTGCACCGGCCTACGCCCTTTTCCATGCCTTTAGCTCACTACACCATCGTCACCGACGAGCTCTGACCATGCCGCACTGCCCCTCTCGCCGGTGTATAAATAGAGGCCACCCTAGCCCTCATTCTCCACACCATATCACTCCCCTCTCTCTTAGAACCACCACTGACCCTTCCTCGGAATAAGGCGAGCACCAGGCCGCCGGAATTTCATCAGAGTCTGGTGCTAAAGAGGAGGAGCGGAGTCGTTGATTGGAGCCACCCCAGGAGCTGCCGTGACCACCGTTCGAACCGCCGTCGTTGACAATGTCGTTCGCCCCCATCCCCGACCCAAGCTTGAGCCCTGGTAAGCCACCGCATACCCCCACCGTCGTTGTTAGGGTTCAGTCTCATCAGAGCTGTTCGACGGAGATGACAAACATATGCCTTAGATCTTGTTCTAATCGTAGGGCTCAGATTGAAACATACCCCTTCGCTTAGACTGAGCCGCTGACGCCTGGACCCCCCTGTCAGCAGCCCGATGCGCGCTCTATGCAGCTGGGCCGGCCCAGTAACTTTCCTGCGCGTAGCCCAGAGATTTAAACAATCTTTTTCCAATTTATTCAAACTCTAGTTCAGTCAGTAACTTTAAAAATCAATTCAAAGAGTTGTACTGAACCAAATTGCATGAAACCAATTTTTTTACAAAGGTATTCAAATTATTAATCCAAGCCCACTGGATTCAAACCATTTGAAATTATAGATCACCTATAGTAAAAATAACAAGACAGATACTTTTCACATTCAAACATTTTTCAAAAATCAACCATAAATTCTTCTGAGTTGATTCCAACTCTCAAAAATCACATTTGACAAGAACTTTCTGAATATGTAAAAATATTTAGGTTTACCTGCAGTAATCTTGGAAAAGTATTAAAAAATGCCCCATAGGCATTTATAGTCACTTCAATTATTTTAAATAATAATGTTAAACCTTATTAAATTGTGACACCACTTTAAATCACATTCCCAAGTATTAAAATATGTGGTGATGACATGTTTCAACATGATCCCATATTTTAATTGGAGAATATTAAATCTTAAATAGTTTTCCAATGAGTAGAAATTACTTTTCTAAAATAAAATAAATAAGACTAAGTCCTTATTTCATGTGATTATTGTGATGATGCTAGATCATCTAGTGTGAACCCTTGTGTGCCAAATAGAAGTAGTAAGTAATGTTTGGTGATTGTGTACCTCGTATTTATTTATAGACGCTAGTACCGACCAAGGCTACGAGGAGGAGGAGGAGTACTACTACGAGGAAGAAGAAGAAAACTTCAACAACTACACGACTCAAGGCAAGCTCAGCTAAACCATGCAAGCAATCCTTGCAAGCCTAAACCTACCAGTTAACCTATGCAAGATGCATTAGCATACTTTGGTTATGCAACCTTGATTATACCAAATCCCAGTTTTACTTGTAAGCTTTATTCTTTTATTTCTTTATCAAAGTTCTTCATTACATTTAGTTAGTGTTTTGTGAGTTCTGGAAAGATATTATAGGTAGCATAAAGAGCATAAAACTTCGCCTAAGTTGGTTAGAACTAGATGTCATACTGAGGCATGAGATTAGATTGGATAGTGACACCTGATTAGCACCCCTCATTAGTGATTACCCTAAATTTTAGTGGCTAGTTCTAAGCATAAAAGTTGATCACTTTATATGGGAATACTTGGTGAAAATGATTATGAAAACCTTGGAATGTTTAGTCATTCTAATGAAATGTTTTGACATCTGTTATGAACACCAGATGATTTGATGATGAAAATGTTGAGGCATGAGCCTTAGCCCTTTTATAAAAGCTGATGGTTGGGTTCGGATGTGATACCATTCCAATTTTACCATACAACCACAATAGCCAAATTTGGGTTGGGCTTGACTAGAAGTTTATATATCTTAGTATGGGTTCCCTTGCGGAAGTGGTTTGAGCTGAGGCTACCTCGTGATGATTTTCCACCTATGTAGTTCCCAAGATGACAAATGGTCATGGTTGGGAGGCCAAACTCATAGGGGAGGTGCCTATACTAGGGTGTGTAATTGAAAGGTTAAGATTGATTATCCGCATACTGAGTATGGTGATTCAGGATTATTCCTGATGGATGTATCTAATGTTGTGGTGAAAGTGTACCACCTTTGCAGAGTGCCAAACTATTCGAAAAGCCGCGTCCGCGGTTATAGAAAGTTGGAGTGGCCATACTGTTCCGTTGTCAGATGTTTTCAAAACGACTTATGAAATGAACTATGACTTGACTTGACCACAATAGGGTTGTGAACATGAAAACTAAGTTGCCACTTAGGTGTTGTAAAACATTAAGTTAGTTTTCTTTACTTCTAAACTCAGTTAGAGATAAACCTCGCCTTTTGCAATAAACCTAGAGCTTAGGATTCCTACTCGAACTACTTACTTGTTAGTGATAGTTTGCGAGTACGTAAAGAGTACTCATGGCTTTGTCGCTGGCTATTCCTATGGACAGACTATGAAGAGGACTACCAGGATGATGGACAGCAGGAAGTCTATGACAACTAGGATCATCTCCCATCGTTAGCATTGCCTGTGACCCTGAAGATGGAGCTTCGACCATGCTACCCTTATTATTATTCCGCTGTTTTGATTGTATTAAGACTAGATCATGAGATCCTTTATTTGCAAGACCTTTATTATGGTTTGTAATGGATGATGAACTATGGTACCAATCTGTTATGTCTCGCAAAAATGGTAATCCTGGGATTGCGATGTATGGCATAACAGGCATCTGGGATTAAAAATCCGGGTGTTGACAAGTTGGTATCAGATCCATCCTGACCATAGGAGACCCTAGTTATAATGGACACTTGAATCAAAAACTTAGTTTCAAAACAAAAGAAGTAAGTATTTATGAAAACCTATTCTCATTCTTAACACTGAGATTCTTTCAAGAAAATTCATGTTCCTCAAAAATTCTTGCAACCTTACATAAAATTTGACACACTCGATCACCTCACTAACTTGCTCATCCTACATTCTTATAGATGGAGTTCAAGTATAGCAAGTTCTACCAGTTGGGCAATGGAGGACATCTCATCTTCGAGCAAGATTTAGACCAACTCTCGGAACTTCTTGATCACTCGCACCCCGAGTTCTTTGGAGCACAACTCAATGATCAGCAAGGAGGAGAATTACAATGGTTGATAGTTGCAAATCTCAGAGGCAAGATGGAGGCACCCACCTCAGAGGGGATCCAATTAAGCTTGAGGGAGAACAACTAGCTAGACGGACTCGCTAGGGCTATGGAGGAGGCTCTTGCCTGTCTGTGTGGGAAAAGCATCAACCATATCAAGGGCACTCGCTCTGAGTACTACACAAGGCGTGATGCTATGGGACAATGTAACACCGTGGTTCTGAAAAGACCGAGGCTTATATGTGACATGCCAATCCCTGGATCGGTTCATTGGCCCACAATAGAATGAGATGAATAACATAGCAAAATATCCGTCTATCATAAATAACAATGATCCAGAGTACCATTATTACAATAAAAGCTTAGCTCAAGGCTAGCTCAAATTATTCAGGTAGCAACATAAATAAAGTAAATCCTCCATTCTTCAAATTGCCCACAGGTGAACAAGTGCCGAGTGGAGTACCGTGGCCTATATCGATTACTCAGAATCGGAATATCCTACAACATGAAACGTAGCAGCCCCGAAGGGTCAATACATGGAATGTATGGCAAGTAGAGCTAGTAAAGGAGACAATAGTACTAACAACTACATGCATATTTGGCAAGTGGAGCTGTGTCTGGCTTGCATTTGCAAATACCTTTGTCCTACTTTCATAAACAGTTTTTGATTTTCTTTGAAAAGATCCCAATTAAGTTAACCCAACAATATTAAAACAATTGTGAAATTAGAATGAGCGAGAAACATGTCATGGAATCAATATCAAGCAACTCAGTTGGCCATAACCGGGGACACGGCTAATCGATTAGATTAAACACCCTGCAGGGGTTAGTACACTTTACCCATGTGACTTGGCCAGCCCAGCTCGTACCATCACTCTCATTTTGGGTAATGATAGGGAGAAGTCCAAGAAGAGACTGTTCGGGAAGTAACTCCCCAATCCCGACGCGCACCGGTCCAACCTACCAAAAATTCTACATCTCTGGATACGCGGGTTCGAGTTACCACAACCTACTAAGTCCAACCAACCGCCCATTTCATTATTGGCACATGGTTGTACACGTAAGCTACCAAATAAAGAAGCCAATCAATATCTCACGATACCTGGGTGCCTTTCCGCAATGAAACCACCAAAATTTATCAATCCCCTCACACCCAGGAGATTCATTGATTAAGTTGTTTTACTTTTCACAAACCAATACTTTTAGAAACAAGTTTCAGTGATGTAACCCAGCCCTCGTTCATCATAGCATGGCTAAGCACATCTACCAACGGTGGTTCATCTACAAGGAAAGCCCTACCACATAATAGGTCATAGCATAGCGATAGTAATATCCTACACATGCATCTACAAAATACACGACAATGCATTGAAAATAGTAGGAAAATATCATGAACAAAGTAGCATCTACTTGCCTTGGTTGTAGCGGTTGGAAGAACAATCCACACACGAGCAAGCGTTGCACTCGTCACAATCTACACGATACAATTGCAATCATAAACAAACAATCCACAAGCATATGCAACAAAGATGATGCATGAAGATATGCAAGGCAAGTGAATTGGTGCTACAGCTGCACCACATAATCCTATTCAATAATACTATTGATTGCATGCATGGAAAATAGTTTTAGCGCTAGGAAAACTAATACGCAAAAAGTAATGCTCAAAACTAGAGCTAGAACTCAAATAATTCGCTACCGGTAGTATACTATTTGTAAAATCTTGGGAAAATTCTACAGTATCGGCATTGCTATTTAGAAACAGTACCAATTGGAATTACTGAAAAAGGAATTATAAAACTCCCCAAGTAATTAAAACACTGCAGAAAGCCACTAGACAGTTTCTGCAGAAGTTTTCACTGTAAGCCTATCTTTTTAATTCACGCCTCGTTCCACTGAATCCAGGGACATATCATACGCGATTTTTGGAGCTACGGATCATTTTCTACGAATTAATTACTCCAAAAAGTCCATTAACTCATTTGATTAAACTGTACTAAACCTTGCTGCAAAAGTGTGAAACAATGGTACAGCAAGATTCTACACGACTTACTGAACCTACACATATTTTATTTGCAATTTTTGTCCCAGCGGTTTAATTTCTACGCAATTTACAAGTTTCTACCGAAATCTGCCAACTAAAACGATTAAAGTAATTACCCAGTCAACTGTGTCTGTTGACTGGTCAACGCGGCTGCTGACTGGGCGTCTGACTAGTCAACGCCTGGGACTGACCGGTCAACGACCAATCTGGACCGTTGATCTGAGATCCAAAGGCGGCAACGGACTCACCGGAAACGAACGGCGGCGAGCTCGGACGGTGGCGGCGATCGGTTCCGGCGACGGCGTTTTTCCTGCGTGGAAGGGAGACAGTCAACGCGGAACGGGCGGTCAACGCGACGAGCGGCGGCGCTACGCGGGCAGGCGTGGGGAGGCGTGTAGCGCTGCGCGCGGCGGCGGCTGCGTGCAGCGGCGGCGCGGGGCGAGCTGGCGCGGGGCGGCGCGGCTGCGGCGGCGCTGCGCGGCGAGCGGCAGGCGGCGGCGGAGCTGCGCGCTGTAGGGGTTCGTAGCATGGAAAACAAAAATTTTCTATCGCATACAAACAAACAAGCCAAGATCTATCTACTAGATTGTAGCAACGAGTCGATGGAATAACTCACCCTCGAAGATTCCAAAGTGTTTAACGAGAGCAGATTCTCGTGGGTGATGTAGTCGTACTCTTTCCGATCTCAAGATCGCGTAGACGATCCTTCCGGCGCCGCGTTCCCGCAGCGCTCCCGCAGTCGGTCACACGTTCGGTACTCGACGAAGACCTTCCTCTCCCTTGTTCCAGCAGGCAGCGGAGGTTGTAGCACTCTCCTCGCGATTCCGGCAGCACAACGGCGTGGTACCGGAGGTAGAGGGGAAATCCCGCAGGGCTTCGCCTTAAGCCGGTGCGAGTATGGTGGAGCTTATGAGAGAGGCTATTAGTGGTCTAGTAATTAGACACACCAATTAGAGGGCTCTAAACCAATTAGAAGGCTCTAAACCGAACAGCTCTAAACCGGGGTCTAGATCTAGGGTTTAGTTTAGAGGATAGGAAACTTGTGTGTCTAGGAGGGGAGCCCTGCCCCTCCTTATATAGGTGGGAGGGGTGGGCGCGCCAGGGGAGGGAGGGAGTCCCTCCCCAACTCGGCCTTGGGCTGGGCGCCGGCCTGGAGGAGTCCAACTCCTCCTCCAGGTTGGTTCCAACTCCTCTTGCTTGTTTCCCACAGTTTCTTGTTTTGGCAGTTTGACTTTCAAACTGGACATTTGACTTTTCTGTTTTAGGATTCAATTTAATCCTATATTTGGGACAGCAAGAACACTTAGTACATGATGCAATCATTCCAATAAGTAATGACACATTCATGTACCCCTTCCCCCCCCGGAGTACCGCACAATCCGGAACCTTCTAGAATATCCCCGATGAAAACACCGGAATCATTCCCGAACTCCGAAACGGGACTTTCCTTATATGAATCTTATTCTCCGGACCATTCCGGATCTCCTCGTGATATCCCGGATCCCATCCGAGACTCCGAACAACATTCGGTCTCTTTCTCATAATACCATAACTACTCAAACAACGTCGAATCCTTAAGTGTGTCTCCCTACGGTTCGTGAATTATGCGGACATGATCGAGACACTTCTCCGAACAATAACCAATAGAGGAATCTGGAAATTCATATGGCTCCCACATATTTCTACGATTACTTTGCGATCGAATGAACCACTTACATACGATACCAATTTCCCTTTGTCTCACGATATGTTACTTATCCGAGGTTATGATCGTCGGTATCTCTGCATACCTAGTTCATCCTCGTTACCGATAAGTACTCTTTTCTCGTTCCCGTGATATGTGATCCCTTGTGACCATGTCACATGCTTGCAAGCTAATTGGATGACATTCCACCGAGAGGGCCCAGAGTATATCTATCCGTCATGTGGATGGACAAATCCCACTCTTGATCCATGTGTTTCAACCAATACTTTCCGAACACTCAATGCCACCTTTATAGCCACCCTGTTACGGTGTGGTGTTTGATGACATCAAAGCATCCATCCAGTAAAGGTGATATGCATGATCTCATGGTCGAAGGAATTAGGTTACTATGTATCAGAAAGCATATAGCAATTGAACTATTGAAATGACTTGATCTTTATGCTACGCTTGTCTATAGGAGTATGTCCACCATATCATTCTCCTAACGATATGATCTTGTTGTTGATAACATCTCAATGTTCATGACAAAGAAACCACATCATCAATCAACCAACAAGCTAGTGAAGTATAGAGGCTATACTAGGGACTTCAAATTAAGTTTACAAATCACACAAGTATTAATGGTTTCCTTGTTAATACTATTATAGCATGAATGCAAACATTTATCATAAACACAAAGATATATAATAATAACTATATTTATTATTGCCTCTAGGGCATATCTCCAACAGTCTCCCACTTGCACTAGAGTCATCTAATCTAGATTACATGGTAATATACCGAACACCCATGGCAGTTTGGTGTTGGTCATGTTTTGCCCTCGGGAGAGGTTTAGTCAACGGATCCGCCACATTCAGATCTGTGTGTACTTTGCAAATCTTTATATCCCCATCCTGGATATGTTCTCGAATAGCGTGAAAACGCAGCTTGATATGCTTCAGCTTCTTGTGTGACCTTGGTTCTTGCGCATTGGCTATGGCGCCCATGTTATCACAGTAGATAGACATTGGGTCCAGCGCACTAGGAACCACACCCAGCTCTGTAATGAACTCTTTCATCCATATCGCTTCTTGTGAAGCCTCCGAAGCAGCCATGTATTCCGATTCAGTTGAAGATCTCGCCACAACGCTTTGCTTTGCACTCCTCCAGCTAACTGCTGCACCATTCAAAATAAATACGTATCCAGATTGTGATTTAGAATCATCTGGATCGGTGTTCCAACTAGCATCGGTGTAACCATTAACAACGAGCTGTTCATCACCTCCATAAGAAAGAACCATATCCTTAGTTCTTCTCAAGTACTTAAGGATGTTTTTGACCGCTGTCCAATGATCCACTCCTGGATCACTTTGATATCTGCTAGTTAAACTAACAGCATATGCGATGTCGGGTCTAGTACATAGCATGGCATACATTAGAGATCCTATGGCTGAGGCATAGGGAGTCTTACTCATCCTTTCTCTATCTTCTGCCGATGTCGGACTTTGAGTTTTACTCAAGGTCGTATTGGGCAACATGGGCAAGAACCCTTTCTTGCTTTCTTCCATTCCAAACTTCTTTAGAACTTTGTCCAAATATGTACTCTGTGACAATGATATTTGGCATTTCGATCTATCTCTATAAATCTTTATGCCTAATATGTAAGCTGCTTCGCCAAGATCCTTCATTGAAAAACTATTATTCAAATACTCTTTGACACTATTAAGAAGGTCTACATCATTCCCAATCAACAATATGTCATCCACATACAGTATTAAGAATGCTACAGAGCTCCCACTCACTTTCTTGTAAATACAAGCTTCTCCATAAGTTTGTATAAAACCAAAACTTTTGATTACCTTATCAAAACGTTGATTCCAACTTCGGGATGCTTGCTTCAATCCATAGATGGACCGTTGAAGCTTGCATACCTTGTTAGCATCTTTAGGATCGACAAAACCTTTGGGTTGTATCATATACAACTCTTCATCAATGTCTCCATTGAGGAATGCTGTTTTGACATCCATCTGCCATATCTCATAATCATAATATGCAGCGATTGCTAACATAATCCTCACAGACTTTAGCTTCGCTACCGGTGAGAAAGTCTCATCGTAGTCAACTCCTTGAATTTGTCGAAACCCTTTTGCGACAAGTCGAGCTTTATAGACAGTAACATTACCATCAGCATCTGTTTTCTTCTTGAAAATCCATTTGTTCTCAACAGCCTTCCGGCCATCCGGTAAGTCCACCAAAGTCCATACTTGGTTTTCGTACATGGATCCAATCTCGGATTTCATGGCTTCTTGCCATTTATTGGAATCTGGGCTCATCATCGCTTCCTCATATGTCTCGGGGTCATCGGTGTTGTCCACCAACATGACATTCATAACGGAATCATACCAATCTGGAGTGGTACGAGTTCTCGTTGACCTCCGAGGCTCTGTAGTAACTTCAACCGAAGTTTCATGATCACTATCATTAGCTTCCTCTCTTATTGGTGCAGGCACCACAGGAACTTCTTCCGGTGCTGCGCTACTCGCAATTTCGAGAGAAGGTTCGACAACCTCGCCGAGTTCTATTTTCCTTCCAGTCACTTCTTTCGAGAGAAATTCCTTCTCTAGAAAGGATCCATTCTTGGCAACAAAGATTTTGCCTTCGGATCTATGATAGAAGGTATACCCAATAGTTTCCTTCGGGTATCCTATGAAGACGCATTTTTCCGCTTTGGGTTCAAGCTTGTCCGGCTGTAACTTCTTTACATAGGCTTCGCATCCCCAAACTTTAAGGAACGACAATTTAGGTTTCTTCCCAAACCATAATTCATATGGTGTCGTTTCAACGGATTTAGACGGTGCCCTATTTAAAGTGAATGCGGCTGTTTCTAATGCATAACCCCAAAATGATAGTGGTAAATCTGTAAGTGACATCATAGAACGAACCATATCTAAGAGAGTTCGATTACGACGTTCAGACACACCATTACGCTGTGGTGTTCCCGGCGGTGTCAATTGTGAAAGTATTCCGCACTTCTTTAAATGCTCGCCAAACTCGTAACTTAGATATTCACCTCCACGATCAGAACGTAGAAATTTAATCTTCTTGTTACGTTGATTCTCTACCTCACTTTGAAACTCCTTAAACTTCTCGAAAGTTTCGGACTTATGTTTCATGAAATAGATATACCCATATCTACTCAAATCATCCGTGAAGGTAAGAACATAACGATAACCACCGCGCGATGCTACACTCATTGGACCACATACATCGGTATGTATGATTTCCAATAAGTCCGTAGCTCGCTCCATCATACCAGAAAATGGAGTCTTAGTCATTTTACCCATCAGACATGCTTCGCATCTTTCAAGTGATTCAAAATCAAGTGATTCAAGAAGTCCATCGGAATGGAGTTTCTTCATACGCTTCACTCCAATGTGACCAAGACGACAGTGCCACATATAGGTCAAATTATCGCTTGATTTCAAACGTTTAGCCTCAATGTTATTAATATGTGTATTTCTACTATCGAGATTCAATATGAATAGACCATCTATCAAAGGTGCATGTGCATGAAACATGTTACTCATATAAATCGAACAACCATTATTCTCGGATTTAAACAAGTAACCGTCTCGCAATAAACAAGATCCTGATATAATGTTCATGCTTAATGCAGGCACCAAATAACAATTATTTAAGTATAAAACTAATCCCGATGGTAGATGAAGAGGTAGCGTGCCGACCGCGATCACATCAACCTTTGATCCGTTTCCTACGCGCATCGTCACCTCGTTCTTCACTAGCTTCCGTTTATTCTGTAGCTCCTGTTTCGAGTTACAAATATGAGCAACCGAACCAGTATCAAATACCCAGGCACTACTACGAATACTAGTGAGATACACATCAATAACATGTATATCAGATATACCTTTCTTCTTGATGTTGCCGTTCTTCAAATCCGCCAAGTACCTTGGGCAATTCCGCTTCCAGTGACCTTCTCCCTTGCAGTAAAAACACTCAGTTTCAGGCTTAGGTCCAGCCTTGGTCTTCTTCGTCGGCGTGGTAACTTTCTTACCACCCTTCTTGAAGTGTCCCTTTTGCTTAGACTTGCCTTTCTTGAATTTGGTGGTCTTATTGACCATCAACACTTGGTGCTCTTTCTTGATCTCCACTTCTGCAGATTTTAACATAGCAAATAGTTCTGGCAACTCTTTGTTCATGTTCTGCATGTTGTAGTTCATCACAAAGTTCTTGTAACTTGGTGGTAGTGATTGGAGGATGCGGTAAACTCCCAAAGTATTAGGAATCACTATACCCAAACTTTGAAGTTTATTTGCGTGCCCGGACATCTTAAGCACATGCTCACTGACGGAGCTACCCTCTTCCATCTTGCAGTTAAAGAACTTTTCAGAAGCTTCATAACTTTCAATTGCCGCATGAGTCTCAAAGATTAATTTGAGATCCTCGACAATATCATATGGATCTGACTCTTCAAATCTTTTCTGAAGCTCCGATTCCAAACCATACAAGATAGCACACTGAACTATGGAGTACTGATTCTTCCGAGCAAGGTAAACATTCTTTACTTCATCGGTAGCATCAGCTGCAGGTGGGTCACCTAGCGGTGCATCCAGCACATAGGTCAAATTACCAGCTGTGAGGACAATCCTCAAATTGCGGAACCAATCCGCGAAGTTGCTTCCATTGTTTTTCAACTTTTCTTTCTCTAGGAACGCATTAAAATTGATGGTAGGGGCTGCCATTGATCTACAACATATTTGCAATAGTTTAGACTAAGTTTATGACAAATTGAGTTCAAATTAATTAATGAAATTAAACTAGGTGAACTCCCACTCAAAACAACATCCATCACATTGTTTTAGTGATCACACGAACCAAATCCACTACATCAACACCGATCATCACGAGAGCTGATATAGTTTTAATGGCGAACAATCATCATGTCCATCATATCTACTATATGATTCATGCTTTGCCTTTCGGCGATCCGTGTTCCTGAGGCCATGTCTGTACATGCTAGGCTCGTCAAGATCAAACCTTAGCTTCCGCATAAGCAAATCTGGCTTGCTTACGTTGTATTCACCCGCGGAATCAAAGACACCCGATCATCACGTGGTGCTTCGAAGCAGCAAGCTTTGGCAACGGTGCATACTAAGGGTGAACACTTTAGAACTTGAAATTTATGTGCATGAGGGATCATCTTATAATGCTACCGTCGTCTACTAAGCAATACAAGATGCATAAAGGATTAACATCACATGCAATTCATAATATGTGATATGATATGGCCTTTCTTCTTTGTGCTTCCGATCTCCATCTTCAAGCACGAACATGATCTCCATCATCACCGGCATAGCATCAAGGTCAATGACGCTTCTCCATGGTTGTCGTCCACCAGCTTCAACTATTACAACTATTTTGAATAGACACGCAGGTCTTAACAGAAATTAAAGACAACCATATGGCTCCTGCCGGTTGCCAACTTACAATAAGGAACATTGCATACATCAAATATAATCACAATCATGGCCATATCACATCACTGCACACCCCTGCAAAACAAAGTTAGACGCTTCTACTTTCTTTGCATATTTTACGTGGTTTGGGGCTTTCCATAAGTGTCGTTCTAACTTACGAACAATAACCACAACATTGATACTAGCATTGTTGATCACCCGTTGTAAATTGGATCTTTACTATGCTAGGAGAAACAGGCACCCGCAAAGCCACTTATGCAAAACGAGTTGCATGTCAAGCGTGGAGCAAGTCTCATGAACGATGTCATGTAAGGTTAGCCCGGGCCGCTTCATCCCAACATACCGCAAGATGCAAAGTACACAAAAAGCAATCTACAATAAAAGCATCAATGCCCACAATGACCATTGTGTTCTACTCGTGCAACAGATCTACATATAGACACGGCTCTGATACCACTGTAGGGGTTCGTAGCATGGAAAACAAAAATTTTCTATCGCATACAAACAAACAAGCCAAGATCTATCTACTAGATTGTAGCAACGAGTCGATGGAATAACTCACCCTCGAAGATTCCAAAGTGTTTAACGAGAGCAGATTCTCGTGGGTGATGTAGTCGTACTCTTTCCGATCTCAAGATCGCGTAGACGATCCTTCCGGCGCCGCGTTCCCGCAGCGCTCCCGCAGTCGGTCACACGTTCGGTACTCGACGAAGACCTTCCTCTCCCTTGTTCCAGCAGGCAGCGGAGGTTGTAGCACTCTCCTCGCGATTCCGGCAGCACAACGGCGTGGTACCGGAGGTAGAGGGGAAATCCCGCAGGGCTTCGCCTTAAGCCGGTGCGAGTATGGTGGAGCTTATGAGAGAGGCTATTAGTGGTCTAGTAATTAGACACACCAATTAGAGGGCTCTAAACCAATTAGAAGGCTCTAAACCGAACAGCTCTAAACCGGGGTCTAGATCTAGGGTTTAGTTTAGAGGATAGGAAACTTGTGTGTCTAGGAGGGGAGCCCTGCCCCTCCTTATATAGGTGGGAGGGGTGGGCGCGCCAGGGGAGGGAGGGAGTCCCTCCCCAACTCGGCCTTGGGCTGGGCGCCGGCCTGGAGGAGTCCAACTCCTCCTCCAGGTTGGTTCCAACTCCTCTTGCTTGTTTCCCACAGTTTCTTGTTTTGGCAGTTTGACTTTCAAACTGGACATTTGACTTTTCTGTTTTAGGATTCAATTTAATCCTATATTTGGGACAGCAAGAACACTTAGTACATGATGCAATCATTCCAATAAGTAATGACACATTCATGTACCCCTTCCCCCCCCGGAGTACCGCACAATCCGGAACCTTCTAGAATATCCCCGATGAAAACACCGGAATCATTCCCGAACTCCGAAACGGGACTTTCCTTATATGAATCTTATTCTCCGGACCATTCCGGATCTCCTCGTGATATCCCGGATCCCATCCGAGACTCCGAACAACATTCGGTCTCTTTCTCATAATACCATAACTACTCAAACAACGTCGAATCCTTAAGTGTGTCTCCCTACGGTTCGTGAATTATGCGGACATGATCGAGACACTTCTCCGAACAATAACCAATAGAGGAATCTGGAAATTCATATGGCTCCCACATATTTCTACGATTACTTTGCGATCGAATGAACCACTTACATACGATACCAATTTCCCTTTGTCTCACGATATGTTACTTATCCGAGGTTATGATCGTCGGTATCTCTGCATACCTAGTTCATCCTCGTTACCGATAAGTACTCTTTTCTCGTTCCCGTGATATGTGATCCCTTGTGACCATGTCACATGCTTGCAAGCTAATTGGATGACATTCCACCGAGAGGGCCCAGAGTATATCTATCCGTCATGTGGATGGACAAATCCCACTCTTGATCCATGTGTTTCAACCAATACTTTCCGAACACTCAATGCCACCTTTATAGCCACCCTGTTACGGTGTGGTGTTTGATGACATCAAAGCATCCATCCAGTAAAGGTGATATGCATGATCTCATGGTCGAAGGAATTAGGTTACTATGTATCAGAAAGCATATAGCAATTGAACTATTGAAATGACTTGATCTTTATGCTACGCTTGTCTATAGGAGTATGTCCACCATATCATTCTCCTAACGATATGATCTTGTTGTTGATAACATCTCAATGTTCATGACAAAGAAACCACATCATCAATCAACCAACAAGCTAGTGAAGTATAGAGGCTATACTAGGGACTTCAAATTAAGTTTACAAATCACACAAGTATTAATGGTTTCCTTGTTAATACTATTATAGCATGAATGCAAACATTTATCATAAACACAAAGATATATAATAATAACTATATTTATTATTGCCTCTAGGGCATATCTCCAACACGCGCGGGCGGCGCGCGTGCAGCGGCGGCGGCGGCGGTGCTGCGCGGCGTGAGCGAGTGAGCGGGCGGCGAGGTGCGGCGGCACGGGCGTCTGGCGGGCGCGGTGGTGCGGGGATCGAGGGCGGCGGCGCACACGCTTACCGAGGTGACGGCGGCGGCGCAAATCCCGAGGGCGGCGGCGGCGCAGATCCCGAGGGCGGCGGCGACGGTTCCTGGGAGAGGCGGCACGCGCGGGGCTCGAGAGGGAGTCGGGCACGGGTACCGAGGCAGCCTCTTAAGTGGGGCCCCCTCGTGGGGTCCTACGCGGACACGGCGCGCGGTTGGAATCGGACACGGAAATCGGCCCGATTTTCTATCTTTTAGTAAAACGGCCGCAACTCTTCCGTACGAGCTCCGAATCGAGCGATTCTTGCTCCTACGTTTTTGTAAAATCGAGGGGAACAATCTAGGGTTAATGGTTGAGTGAAACCACTAGGCTACAAGGGTGGACTACACTAGTCCTACCAATGCCTCCTGCAGGAGCCTCGTAGAAGAATAGAAAAGGATTTTTGAAAATAGCGTTTCGCCGATTCTTTTCAATCGACGGTTTTGCATGGAAAAGTATGATGCAATGCTATGAATGATATGCAGAACCAAATCTAAAATTTGGGATGTGACAAGACTAACCCCCTTAAGATGAATCTCGTCCTCGAGATTCGGCGCGGCTAGCAAATAGGTGTGGGTAGTCCTCTCGGATGTCATCCTCACGCTCCCAAGTGGCTTCCTCTTCGGTGTGGTGGCTCCACTACACCTTGCAAAACCTGATTGTCTTGGTACGGGTAGTCCTCTCCGTTGTCTCCATAATCTTGACCGGTTTCTCCTCATAGGTCAAGTCGTTCTCAAGCTGAACCTCCTCTAGCGGTACAGTGTCTCTCAATGGTGTATCCGCCATCTCCGGATGGCACTTCTTCAGCTGGGATACGTGGAACACATTGTGAACAGCGGACAAAGCCTCTGGCAACTCCAACTGATAAGCAACTTCTCCTTTGCGTGCTAAGACCCGATACGGTCCAATAAATCGAGGTTCCAGCTTACCCTTAATTCCAAACCTCTTGATACCACGAAGTGGCGACACTCTGAGGTATGCTCTATCACCTATCTCATACACCACTTCCTTGCGCTTGGCGTCAGCGTAGCTCTTCTGCCTTGTTTGTGCTACCTTCAGCCTGTCCCTAATCAAGGCGACCTTCTCCTCAACGTCCTTGATCAAATCAGGTCCAAACAACTGGCGTTCTCCTACTCCATCCCATAGCAATGGTGTCCGGCACCGTTTCCCATACAGTACATCAAACGGTGACGTCTTGATGCTGGTTTGATAGCTGTTGTTGTAGGAAAACTCAGCATATGGCAAATTCTCATCCCAACTAGAACCATGAGCCAAGGCGCAAGCTCTCTGCATGTCTTCCAAAATCTGATTCACCCTCTCAGTCTGTCCATCGGTCTGTGGGTGAAACGCTGTGCTAAACTCCAATCTAGTACCAAGTGACTCGTGCAGCTGGCGCCAGAAGTGTGAGGTAAATTGGGTGCCTCTATCAGATACGATACTCTTGGGAACTCCGGTATAAATCGTTGGGAACGCAGTCAAATGGTCGACCACTACCTTAGTCAACTTCTTGGCCATGTAAATCTTGGCCAACTTCTCACTTGTGTAAGTCGTCTTCACCGGTATAAAGTGGGCTACCTTAGTCAAATGGTCGACCACTACCCAAATGGAGTCATATCCTGACCTGGTCCTAGGCAATCCTGTGATAAAGTCCATTCCCACTCTATCCCACTTCCAATCCGGCACGGCCAATGGCTGTAGCAGTCCTGCTGGCTTCTGGTGTTCCGCCTTTACTCGGCTACATACATCACATAGGGCAATATGCTTTGCGATGTCTCCCTTCATGTTGTTCCACCAGAATCTGTCCTTTAGGTTCATATACATCTTAGTATTACCCGGATGTATGGAATACGGCGAGTCATGAGCTTCCTGCAGAATCAACTTCCTTATCTCCAAATCGTTGGGAACGCACAAACGATCTCCGTACCACAGGGTTCCTTGCTCATCCTCGCGGAATTCCCTTGCTCGACCCTCCTTCATCTTTTCCTTAACTTCATCTATCTCTTTGTCTCCCACTTGAGCCTTCCTAATTCTGTCATGTAGCGTTGGTTGGAATTCCATTGTTGCCAAGTACCCTTCAGATACTACCTCCAGTCTAAGGTCCTTGAATTGCTTGCACAAATCCTCAGGCAATTCCCCAACTGTCAATCCATTGGCATAAACCTTCCGGATCAGAGCATCTGCTACTACATTGGCCTTTCCTGGGTGGTATTGCAAATTCATATCATAATCCTTGATAAGTTCCAACCATCTCCTTTGCCTCATGTTCAGTTCCTTCTGTGTAAATATGTACTTCAGGCTCTTGTGGTCGGTGTACACATCACAGTGTTTTCCCATTAAGTAATGCCTCCATACCTTGTGCGCATGAACCACTCACGCTAACTCCAAGTCGTGTGTGGGGCAATTCCACTCATGGTGCTTGAGTTGTCGCGAGGCATATGACACTACTCTCCCATCTTGCATCAGCACACTCCCAAGTCCCTGTCGAGAAGCATCACAGTACACCTGGAAGTCCTTCTGAAGGTCTGGTAAACACAGAACAGGCGCGGTCACTAGTCGGCGCTTCAGTTCCTGAAAGCTGGCTTCACATACGTCTGACCATTCAAACTTCCTCTCCTTCTTCAGAAGTTCAGTCATCGGCTTAGCAATCTTGGAGAAATTTTCAATGAACCTCCTGTAATATCCAGCAAGTCCCAAAAAGCTTCGAATCTCTCCTGCATTCTTGGGCGCTTCCCACTCAGTTACTGCAGTCACTTTGCTTGGATCAACAGCGACTCCTTCTCCTGACACTACGTGTCCAAGAAACCCAACGGTGTTAAGCCAGAATTCACACTTGCTGAATTTGGCATACAGCTTGTGTTCCCTCAGCTTCTCCATAATCAGTCGCAGATGTTTCTCATGCTCAGCATCATCCTTGGAATATATCAGTATGTCATCAATAAACACCACCACGAACTTGTCCAAGTACTCCATAAATACCTTGTTCATCATGGTCATGAAGTATGTCGGGGCATTCGTTAGTCCAAAAGACATAACCGTATACTCATATAAACCATACCTAGTGGTGAAGGCGGTTTTTGGTACGTCCTCCTCCCGGATCTTCAATTGGAAGTAGCCTGATCGCAGATAAATCTTGCTGAACACCTTTTCTCCTTCCAGTTGATCAAACAAATCATTTATATTCGGCAGGGGGTATTTGTTCTTGATGGTTACTTCATTCAGCGAGCGATAGTCCACTACTAATCTCTTGCTGCTATCTTTCTTCTCCACAAACAGAACAGGTGCACCCCATGACGACGAACTAGGCTGAATGAATCCCTTTTCCAGCTGCTCTTTCAACTGCTTCTTCAATTCCTTCAGCTCATCCACATCCATCTTATATAGTTTCTTTGCTATTGGTCATGTTCCCAGCATCAGATCGATAAGAAACTCTACTTCCCTGTCAGGTGGCATTCCTGGTAGCTCTTCCGGAAACACGTCACGGTAATCCCTAATCACTGGCACAGTATCCATGCTAACCCCCTTAAGAGAATTCAACTTACACCTTCCTGGTCGTACGGCCGACTTGAATCTAATCCTCTTACCATCCGGGGTTTTGAGTGAAACAGCTCGCTGTGCACAATCTATGTGTCCCTCATGCATAGACATCCAATCCATACCCAGAATAACGTCTAACCCCTGTGATTCCAACACTACTAGATGTGCAATGAAGTTTTGTGTTCCAATCCTCACGGTCAAGTTGCGGCATCCCGCGCTAGCTATCATATCTCCTCCAGGTGAACTCACTCTAATAGACCCTTTCATAGACTCAGTAGGTAGCTTATACTTATCCACAAATGCCCTTGATATGAATGAATGCGATGCACCAGTATCGAAAAGTATAAGTGCTGGGTGAGTGTTGATTGGAAACTTACCAATCACAAGGTCAGGCTCATCTGGAATCTCCTCCACATTCATGTGGTTCACTGTGGCCTTCTCGTTGTTGGTTGGCTTCAGTCCTTTCCTCTCCGGATAGTTGTCAGCATACTGTCCCTTCTGTTTACACTTGAAGCATGTCACCTCACTCATATCCTTCTTCACAAAGATGCGATCACGGTTGTGGTCATGTCCACCGTGTCCTCCAGAGTGGTGAGAGTGTCCTCCCTTGTGGTTGTGGTGGTTGCTCCTATGGTTGTCATGACGATGCCCATCGCCTCCATGGTGGTGGCGGTCATGGCTCCCATTGTCACTCCCTCCATGCTTGGAGTATCCATCATATGAAGTGCGAGACTTGTGATGTGAACCAGAGTGGTGATTGTTACTCTTTCTCTTGCGGTTCTCCACCTGTTTGTGCTTCCCTTCCAAGATCCTGGCCTTGTCCATAAGCTCCTGGAAAGTGGGGCAATAAACCACCAGTAGCTGCACTGAAAGCTCATCACTGAGGCCATCCAGGAATCTCTCCCTCCTTTTTGCATCAGTGTCAACATCCTCAGGTGCATAACGGGACAGGTTGTTGAACTCCTCAATGTACTCAGCCACGGTGCGATTGGTTTGGCGCAAGTTGCGGAACTCTTTCCTCTTCAGGCTCAGAACTCCTGAAGACACATGGTTGGTCTTGAAACCTTCCTCAAACATTGCCCAAGTCACAGTATCCAGCGGGTGGGTGATCTGAAAAGTGTCCCACCAAGAAGCGGCTGGTCCCTCCAGTAGGTGAGCGGCAAACCTCACCTTCTCAGCATCAGTGCATCCAACAGTTACTAGATCCTTGTTGACTGAACGCAACCAGTCGAGAGCAACCATTGGTTCTGTTGCAGTAGAGAATTTAGCTGGCCTTAGCCTCAGAAATCTGGTGAGAGCATCTCCCTGAGGCTGATTGTTTCCATTGTTGTTGTTCTGAGCTTCCATGAACTGAGTCATCACTTGGGTCAGCTGTGCCTGAGCTGCCATGAGCTGCTCCAACTCAGTGGGTTGACGGCGGGGAGGTATCTGCGGTTCAGCACAGGTAAGTTTAGAGAGAATCAACTACGATAATAGGATTCTACCCATGCATATGATCAAACAACAACAAACAATAGCAGACAATCACAAGCAAGCAACACATCAATAAACAAGTGATCCAGCAACATCCCAGGGGTTAATCCTAGCAGTATATAACTACTGAAATAGTTTTACAAGAGTTGGCAATGGTTAACTTACAGTTGATCCACTAAACAACAAAACAGCAATCTGCCAGAATAATCCAGCAGCGTTCACGAATTTTTCCGCCTGACTTAAACTCGTCAGAAAATTTAGCTGATTTTTGCACATATATTACAGAGAGTTTCGCATCAGCCCAATTTGTTTCAGATATTTCCCAGTTACCAGAAAAATATGAAAAATCGTACAGTACTACTGTATCAGCAGAAAACTGCAGCGAAAATAACACAGATTTTAACCAAACTTGTCATAACTCTTTCATAGAATTCGCACAAATAAATCCTGGGATATTGGAGTACACAAATAAGCAAGTAATCACTCTTAAACTAACACTAACTAAGCTTCACATCGATCGAGACTAATCCTAACGAATTTGCCTAACGTGGACTAATTGGTGGACTTCTATCTACTTCTTGAAGAGGTTGCGGTAGGTCCTTGCTGTCATGCGTTGTCGCTTCGGCTCGCGGTACAACCATGGCGGCGGAGTGTACACTTCTCCTGAATCATCACTTGAGATCTCAAACTCCACCTCTTCTGGATCCTCCTCTTCTTCTTCACTCTCTGCCGCGACTGCAACAACTTCGTCTCCTCCACCATCATCGTCTCCATCATCATCATCATCCTCGTCCTCATCATCATCATCGTTCCCACTGTCATCATCATCCCCATTGTTGCCATCTTCTCCATTGTCATCATCAGAGGGTGGATTCAGCTGTGATTGGAGGGCGGCAATCTGGGCTGTCATAGCTTCAATAGTTTGATCCCTTTCCTAGACGGTCCCTTGCAACTGTTGTATGTTCTGGGTGTTCTCCTGCACAGTACCATGAAGATGAGCTATGGTTGCATCTCTGGCTATCAGGGCATTCTCCAGAAGTCCCACAGCTTCATGCAAGGTGTCAATCTCCTGTCCTTGGACCACCATACCATTGCTAGCAAAATCTGCAATCTCCTTTATCATCATCACCTTCTCAGCTAGAGCTCCATTCTCCCTTTCCATGTCCTCTATGTGCCTCCGACGGGGCGGCATGTTGTTCTTGTCGCCCGGGGTAACCACAATGTGCCCATCTTCATCACGCCTCCCATAGTCATGGTAGGGTGAATCTGCTGGCAGTAGGTGTCGGACATTATGGCATTGGCGAGACAGGGCTTCATGTATGGCCAAGTTGATTCCAAGTCCCCAGTTGCAGTATGTCTTGGTGTAGATCAAATGCACATGGTTTGGTAAGGCGGCATCCCTGAATATGAAGGTAGTGATCTCCCATGCATCCTCTCCATATCCATAGGTGTACAACCTCCTTCCCTTGAACATGGGTAGTGGCAGTCCCAATGACTGCGAGAGCTGAGCTAACTGCCTTGCAAAGGGCCTTGGTGACTCCATGGTTGCATACTCAGTCCTGACTTCTCCCGTCTATCAAGTAAAAGAGGAAAGTGTGAGAATAGCATATGGTAAGAATTTACGAGGGTGAAGGGCATAAGATGAAAGACAGAGTCAATATAGGCTTAATAAATCTATGGCTTCCTAATCCAATCCTAGGTCACGATCCTACAGTCGACACACGGGCTCTGATACCATCTTGTAACACCGCGGTTCTGAAAAGACCGAGGCTTCTATGTGACATGCCAATCCCTGGATCGGTTCATTGGCCCATAATAGAATGAGATGAATAACATAGCAAAATATCCGTGTATCATAAATAACAATGATCCAGAGTACCATTATTACAATAAAAGCTTAGCTCAAGGCTAGCTCAAATTATTCAGGTAGCAACATAAATAAAGTAAATCCTCCATTCTTCAAATTGCCCACAAGTGAACAAGTGCCGAGTGGAGTACCGTGGCCTATATCGATTACTCAGAATCGGAATATCCTGCAACATGAAACGTAGCAGCCCCGAAGGGTCAATACATGGAATGTATGGCAAGTAGAGCTAGTAAAGGAGACAATAGTACTAACAACTACATGCATATTTGGCAAGTGGAGCTGTGTCTGGCTTGCATTTGCAAATACCTTTGTCCTACTTTCATAAACAGTTTTTGATTTTCTTTGAAAAGATCCCAATTAAGTTAACCCAACAATATTAAAACAATTGTGAAATTAGAATGAGCGAGAAACATGTCATGGAATCAATATCAAGCAACTCAGTTGGTCATAACCGGGGACACGGCTAATCGATTAGATTAAACACCCTGCAGGGGTTAGTACACTTTACCCATGTGACTTGGCTAGCCCAGCTCGTACCATCACTCTCATTTTGGGTGATGATAGGGAGAAGTCCAAGAAGAGACTGTTCGGGAAGTAGCTCCCCAATCCCTACGCGCACCGGTCCAACCTACCAAAAATTCTACATCTCTGGATACGCGGGTTTGAGTTACCACAACCTACTAAGTCCAACCAACCGCCCATTTCATTATTGGCACATGGTTGTACACGTAAGCTACCAAATAAAGAAGCCAATCAATATCTCTCGATACCTGGGTGCCTTTCCGCAATGAAACCACCAAAATTTATCAATCCCCTCACACCCAGGAGATTCATTGATTAAGTTGTTTTACTTTTCACAAACCAATACTTTTAGAAACAAGTTTCAGTGATGTAACCCATCCCTCGTTCATCATAGCATGGCTAAGCACATCTACCAACGGTGGTTCATCTACAAGGAAAGCCCTACCACATAATAGGTCATAGCATAGCGATAGTAATATCCTACACATGCATCTACAAAATACACGACAATGCATTGTAGTAGGACAATATCATGAACAAAGTAGCATCTACTTGCCTTGGTTGTAGCGGTCGGAAGAACAATCCACACACGAGCAAGCGTTGCACTCGTCACAATCTACACGATACAATTGCAATCATAAACAAACAATCCACAAGCATATGCAACAAAGATGATGCATGAAGATATGAAAGGCAAGTGAATTGGTGCTACAGCTGCACCACATAATCCTATTAAATAATACTACTGATTGCATGCATGGAAAATAGTTTTAGTGCTAGGAAAACTAATACGCAAAAAGTAATGCTCAAAACTAGAGCTAGAACTCAAATAATTCGCTACCGGTAGTATACTATTTGTAAAATCTTGGGAAAATTCTACATTATGGGCATTGCTATTTAGAAACAGTACCAATTGGAATTACTCAAAAAGGAATTATAAAACTCCCCGAGTAATTAAAACACTGCAGAAAGCCACTAGACAGTTTCTGCAGAAGTTTTCACTGTAAGCCTATCTTTTTAATTCACGATGAGATTCCCCTCGTTCCACTGAATCCAGGGACATATCATACGCGATTTTTGGAGCTACGGATATTTTTCTACGAATTAATTACTCCAAAAATGCCATTAACTCATTTGATTGAACTGTACTAAACCTTGCTGCAAAAGTGTGAAACAATAGTACAGCAAGATTCTACATGACTTACTGAACCTACAAATATTTTATTTGCAATTTTTGGCCCAGCGGTTTAATTTCTACGCAATTTACAAGTTTCTACCGAAATCTGCCAACTAAAACGATTAAAGTAATTACCCAGTCAACTGTGTCTGTTGACTGGTCAACGCGGTTGCTGACTGGGCGTCTGACTAGTCAACGCCTGGGACTGACCGGTCAACGACCGATCTGGACCGTTGATCTGAGATCCAAAGGCGGCAACGGACTCACCGGAAACAAACGGCGGCGAGCTCGGACGGTGGCGGCGATCAGTTCCGGCGACGACGTTTTTCCTGCGCGGAAGAGAGACAGTCAGCGCAGAACGGGCGGTCAACGCGACGAGCGGCGGTGCGGCGCGGGCTGGCGCGGGGCGGCGTGCAGCGGCGGCGGCGGCGGTGCTGCGTGGCGCGAGCGAGCGAGCGGGCGGCGAGATGCGGCGGCGCGGGCGGCCGGCGGGCGCGGTGGTGCGGGGATCGAGGGCGGCGGCGCGCACGCTTACCGAGGTGACGGCGGCGGCGCAGATCCCGAGGTCGGCGGCGGTTCCTGGGAGAGGCGGCGCGCGCGGGGCTCGAGAGGGAGTCGGGCACGGGTACCGATGCAGCCTCTTAAGTGGGGCCCCCTCGTGGGGTCCTATGCGGACACGGCTCGCGGTTGGAATAGGACACGGAAATCGGCCCGATTTTCTATCTTTTAGTAAAACGGCCGCAACTCTTCCGTATGAGCTCCGAATCGAGCGATTCTTGCTCCTACGTTTTTGTAAAATCGAGGGGAACAATCTAGGGTCAATGGTTGAGTGAAACCACTAGGCTACAAGGGTGTACTACACTAGTCCTACCAATGCCTCCAGCAGGAGCCTCGTAGAAGAATAGAAAAGGATTTTTGAAAATAGCGTTTCGCCGATTCTTTTCAATCGACGGTTTTGCATGGAAAAGTATGATGCAATGCTATGAATGATATGCAGAACCAAATCTAAAATTTGGGATGTGACAGACAACCATTGGAGGTGCCACAACATCCGGAGATGAAGTATCAGGTGGATCATCTCAGCTTCATGCTGTATGACAGGCAGAAGGAGTTGGACAACGCCCGCGCCTACGCCAACCACAACTATGTCATTGTAGTCAAGAAGGACCAGACCCTCTCCATCCTTGTGAAGGAGCGTAAGTCATTTCGCCGTCTGCAAGACAAGAAGGATCGCATCATTGACCTCCTTCATCACAAAGTGTCAGACTTGGAGGAGACCATCCATGAGCGGGACATGCATCTTGAGGAGAGGGAGAATGCAGGGGAAGATATCCGTGGAGATCCCTACTCCTACCTCAGTGATGATGATGACCAAGCCATGGACTTCCAAACTAATGATGATGATTCCGCCTTCATTGATGATGAAGAAACCACTGATTCTGATGAGTAGTAGCACTTGAGAACTATCATAGGTGTGAGTTGTATCCGGTCCCATTGTATCATAGTTTCATAGAATGGTTCCTAAAACCATTTGTTGCCTTGGTGTGGTGTGTGTTTGTATTGGGTGCTATGAATGAATGAATGAAAAGCAAGTTGCTAGTTGGCAAAACCAGAGTCAAACTCAAATTTAAAAGATTTTCAAAAACAAATCCCTGAAGCTTAGAAATTTCCCTCTTGTCTCATGATCTATCTCAATCTTCAGATGCCTCACGGAGGGAATAGCTCGTCTCAAGACCCAATGCTCTAAATCTTGGAAATGTTGGTTTCTGACCGTGAAGTTGAAAGAGATGAAAGGACTGGAAGCAATGTCGTGCCTATTGCAGGAAAAGGCAAGTCTCAGGTTACTTGTTTTGAATGCAGAGTCAAGGGTCACTACTCTAATGTGTGCCCGAAGAAGCTTGCAGCAGCCACCAATGTGAATGCCCCAGCTCAACAGTAGCGTCGTGTTCATCCTGTAAGGGGATTCACCCCATGGAACTCACTCAACCGCAATGAACCTCTGTTTCACATGAATGCTGAAGAAGCTCAGGAAGCGCCAGATGTCGTGCTGGGTATGTTTTCTGTTAACTCAGTACTTGCAAGAGTGTTGTTTGATTCTGGAGCATCGCACTCATTTGTTACAGAAGAATTTGCATGCACTAGTAATATTGAACCAACAAAATTGAAGCATGTTATGATAGTTCAAATACCTGGTTCAACCACCAAAGCTATACAAATTTGCAAGGCCGTACCTATCAGAATCCATGGAATAGATTTTTATGCTAATCTAATAGTACTTCGAACCAAAGGTTTAGAAGTAGTACTAAGAATGGATTGGATGTCGAAACATAAAGGATTAATCGACTGTGCCAAGAAAGCCATAACCATGACTAGTACCACTGGAGTATCAGTGGAGCATGTATCTGAGACTTTGCCCCGTCAATTCAAGTGAAACAAGAGTCTAGCCCAACCAACCATTGACCAAGTCAGAGTAGTCTGTGAATACCCCGACGTATTCCCATATGAATTGCCCGGTATGCCCCCAGATCGTGATATTGAGTTTATCATTGAACTAATCCCTGGAACTGGACCCATAGCACAGCGACCTTATAATATGAACCTGTATGAATTAGCGGAGCTAAATAAGAAACTAGATGCTATGCTGGAGACAAGTTTGATTCAACCAAGTGCGTCGCCATGGAGATCACCTATTTTGTTTGTGTATAATAAAGATGGAGGTAACCGTTTGTGCATGGATTATCGAAAGCTGAATGATGTCACCATTAAGAACAAGTACCCACTGCCGAAAATAGATGACCTATTTGACCAGTTGACTGGTGCCAAAGTGTTTTCTAAGATTGATCTTAGAACTGGTTATCATCAACTCAAGATTCACGCAACGGATATTCCAAAGACTGCCTTCACCACCAGATATGGATTGTATGAGTACACTGTCATGTCTTTTGGATTAACCAATGCCCCGGCTTATTTCATGAACCTCATGAATAAGATTTTTCTGAACTTCCTGGATAAGTTTGTCATTGTTTTCATCGATGAAATTTTGATCTATTCCAAATAAGAAGAAGAACATGAGCTACACCTAAGTACCATCCTTGAAACCCTTAGAGAGCATTAGTTGTATGCCAAGTTTAGCAAATGTGAGTTCTGGTTACAAGAAGTAGGATTCGTAGGACATATCATATCGGCAGGAGGAATTGCTGTCGACCCTATCAAGGTTAAGGATGTTGAAGAATGGCAAGCCCCAACAACTCAACCCCAAGGTCGTGCTTTTCTCGTATTAGCGGGATATTACCGCAAGTTCGTAGAAGGATTCTCGAGCATCACAAGACCCATGACCCAATTGTTGAAGAAAGATAAGAAGTTTGAATGGACGGACAAATGCGAAGCAAGTTTTTAAGATCTCAAGAAGAGATTGATTTTAGCCCCAATCTTGATTATGCCGGATATCACGAAGCCTTTTGATGTGTATTGTGACACATCCAAGATTGGACTCGATGTGTGCTGATGCAAAAAGGCAAAGTAATACCCTATCTATCCCGACAACTGAAGCAACATGAGCAGAATTACCCTACCCATGACCTCAAACTAGCAGCCGTAGTTTTATCCTTGAAGACATGCTGGCATTACTTCATGGCTAATCGCTGTGAGATTTATTCGGATCACAAGAGTCTGAAGTATATTTTCACCCAGAAGGAGCTAAATATGAGGCAAAGGAGATGGATAGAGCTAATCAAGGACTATGATCTTGACATTCACTATCACCCCGGCAAAGCCAATGTAGTAGCAGATGCTCTTTGCAGATTGCTGTGTCGATTGAACACCATGATAAAAGAAGCCCAGCCCAGTTTGCATAAGGAGATGGAAAATTTTAGAGTGGAGCTAGTTAGTGAAGGATTTTTGGCTAGCATAGAACTTCAACCCACTTTGATCAGTCAAATCAAGGAGGCGCAAAAAGGAAATGCTAGTATCGACGGAATCAAATGTCATATCGGTATAGGGAAGGTACCCGGATTCACCAAAGATGAAGGAGTTTTGTGGTATAAAGGACGTATCTGTGTACTAGCAGATCCAGAGTTGAAACAAGTTATTTTGCAAGAAGCCCATGATACTCTTTATTCTATCCACCCTGGAGGAACGCAGATGTATCAGGATTTGAAGGAGCAATTTTGGTGGCACAAGATGAAAAGAGAAATCAGAAGCTACATAGCCAAATGTGATATCTGTCAGAGAGTCAAAGCGGGACATCAGAGACCCGCATGACTTTTGCAACCACTGCATATTCCGGAATGGAAATGGGATTCTATAGGAATGGATTTTATCACCAGTTTGCCTACATATAGTAGGGGAAATGACTCTATCTGGGTCATAGTGGATAGACTATCCAAAGTCGCTCATTTCTTACCGGCCAAGACCACTTATCAGATTTCGAAGCTAGCAGAGTTGTACATTGCTACAATAGTCAGTTTGCATGGAGTCCCCAAGAACATTGTGTCAGATCGAGGAACCCAGTGTACCTCAAGATTTTAGAAGAAATTCCAAGAAGGATTAGGAACCAGACTGGATTTCAGCGCAGCTTATCACCCTCAGACTGATGGAAAAACAGAGTGAGTAAACCAGATACTCGAAGATATGTTGAGAGCATGTGTGTTGGAATATGGATCAAAATGGGAAGACTGTCTGCCTTTTGCAGAATTCTCATACAACAATAGTTACCAAGACAGTTTGCAAATGGCCCCATTTGAATTTATGTATGGAAAAAAGTGCCATACCCCGTTGAATTGGTCGGAAGTAGGAGAGAGTCAGATTTTCGGATCCGACGTCCTAAGAGAAGCTGAAGAGAAAGTTCACAAGATCCGTGAGGACCTTAAGACCGCCCAATCCAGACAGAAGAGTTATGCCGACAAGAGACATCGAGATCTAGCATTCTCTATCGAAGATTTTGTGTATCTACAAGTATCACCCTTGTGAAGGGAATATTCCGGAGAGGCAAAAATAAAGTGGTTATTATCTTATTCCTTATTTATGATCAATGTTTATTTTGCATGCTATAATTGTATTAATATGGAAACATTAATACATGTGTGTATAATAAACAAAAAGAAAGTTCCTAGTTATGCCTCTCTTATAAACTAGCTCGTTGATTAACAAGATGATCAAAGGTTTCCTGATCATGGACATTGGATGTTGTTAATAACACGGTCACAACATTGTTGGAATGATGTGATGAACATTCATCTGAAATATAGCATTGCGATCAAGGTAATTGTGTTTATATTGCTATAACATCATAGAAGTAATCTTAGTCCTTAGACCATGAGATCATGTCAATCACTAACACCAGAAGAGTATCTTGATAACAACAAACGTCACACTGTAAAAGGGTGATTATAAAGATGGGTTTAGTGCTGCGAAGGTATTATGTTGAGGCTCATGGATCAAGAGTGGAATTTGTTCATCCCGATGACGGATAGATATACTCTAGGCCCTCTCGATGATATCACATTAGTTATCTTGCAAGCAAGTGATTTGATCACTAGAATGTTATATCACGGGAACAAGAAAAGAGTAAATGTCGGTAACGAGATCAAACTAGGTATGGAGATACCGATGATCGAATCTTAGACATGTAATATATAGTGAGACAAAGGGATTGAGTTACATGCGTATAAGGTTCACACGATCACATAAGTCATCGTTGAATATGTGGGAGTCAGTACGGATCTCCAGGTCCCGCTGCTGATTATTGATCGGAGAGGGGTCTCGATCATGTATACATTATTTCTGAACCATAGGGTGACACAGTTAAGGGCTACGACACCATTTGGAGCAAATAATATGCTAGAGAAAGAAAAAGGAAAGCACGGGAATTTATTTCACTAGACACCGAAACTATTTCGGTTGAAATTGCTAAAACTTGTTCTGCTTGTGAAATTGAAATGTTATAAGGGGTTTTATGTGAATGTTTGTTAATTAGAGTAATTAACAAAATTCTGAATAAAATAAATAAAAGAGTTTTATTAAATGAGATCTTGCATTAATTTTGGTGGAAAATTAATGCATGTGAGTGGAATTGTGAGTGGAGGTGTGTTTATGTGATTGGAGCTTCCACCACATGAATGAGGGAGAGGTGGGGGCACCCTCCATGGCCGGAGGCCATGCACCCTTGGGCTGCCACCCAAGGGTCTCTCACTCACACCTCCTCGCGAAGGATCTCTCTCTCCCTTTAGAATTTCCCCATGGTCTCGGATCAGCGAGATACATGTTCCGGATTGCTTTTTCTGGAAGGATTTGTTGCTTCCACTGCTTCGCTGGAGCAAGGGCGACTTGATGGTGCTGGACCGGCTGGACCAGATGGACTTCATCACGATCTTGAGATCGGCAAGCGTTCGTCTACATCATCCACGAGTACAACCTCATTAACGCTATTCGGTCTTCGAGGGTATGTATTCTATGGATGTATATCCACCCATTGCTTGTATCTAGTAGATAGATCTTGGTACTTAGTTGTTCCAATCGTAGGAATTTTTTTGTTTTCTATGCTGCGAACCCTTCGGTGGTATCAAAGCCGGATCTATGCGTAGATGCTTTGCACGGGTAGTACACATATGAATATGTGGGCGCTGATGGTCATGTTATTACTTCTTCCTTGTACTTCGGATATTGGTGGCATAGTGGGATGAAGCAGCCCGGAAAAACTTTACATGTCCTCGCACATGAGACCCGTTCCACGCTTGACATGCAACTAGTTTTGCATAAGTGGCTTGTAGGTGTCTGTCTCTCCTACTACAGTAAATATCTAATTTACAACGAGTTTTCAATAATTTGATTATCATCGTTGTGGTTCAATGTTCGTAGGTGTAACACCCTCAGAATCGACCCTATGCAAGTTTCAACGATTCTCGCCAAACCCACATAGAAACGATTCAAAGGTGCCCACCAGGCACTTTCGTGCGGGTGGAAAACGAAGTAATACCATTACATAATAGTCCACGATGGAACCCACAGAACAGATATATACGACAACGACTCCATGAGTCAAGAATACAGATATACAGTACAAAGATCCAAATCACCTTGAAAACGATATAGCGTCCGAGTACGGACAAGATGCAAATTGAGCTAAGAGCCCTGAAGAATAACCAATGGCATCCATAACCCTGCCCAAGCCAAGCCGGAAGGGTAACCCTGCTTAAACAAAAGGGGTGCCGACAAAGGGCAAAGGAAAAAGAGAGTGGTCAGTACTGATTCCAGTACACGGCGAGACTAGAATTCGGCGGTCCTCGCCTACATAGGTATGGTGGACTGAAGCGGCAGCGCAGCATGTACTAAACAACCTATAGAGACTCAGTACAACTGGAGGCTATCAGATAGGGATAAGAAAGACCTATTCGGATCCAACCTGAAACTATCACCAAGCATACCCATCCTGGTATTTCCCCCTCGAGACCAAACGAGGAAGTCAACCGAGGAACTCACACAGTTGGCAGTTTTATTCATTCAGTTATAGTTGCGGCAATTACTAGTCAGATATAGATAGCATGAGTCATCCTGATATAATAAGTAGTGGGCAGTTTTAGTTAACCATTCTGTTGTAGCTGTAGTACTTACTAGTCAGATACATATAGCATGAGGCATCCCAAAACCCAGCAGTTGTTGATGCTTTTATTTAGCCATTCCGTTGTAGTTGCAATACTTACTAGTCAGATACAATGGTAACAGGTGACAACCCAAACCAGCAATTATTGGCACTTTTATTTAGCCATTCCATTATAGGTTTGTGTCAATGGCTGTAAACGACTGGGAACCCGAAAGTGTGACCGGGCTTGTCGATACCGCGGAAACATTCCACTTACCTAAACAGTACAGGCGCTCCACGCGCAATCGTAAATAAAGCAGTAAAGCATGGCATAAGTACAGGATAGTAATAAAGCCCCAAACTACTTTGTGGCCCCAAGAAATAAATATGACTCAAGCTCTGGCTAGGGGGATTCATGGTCCCACATGCGGATAGTGCGAATATTCAAAGAACAGGTATCAAGTACTCGGGGTCCTACGGGACACAAGTGGACGGTTAAAAACCAAATAACATCTATTGCCCACCTGTGCCTCTGCATTATTTACTTACTTAAAATTTTAGTTATTAAACGATAATTAAAGTTATAATCATCTCCAACATTAAACATAAGGCATTACTCCAACAACTGTGGAACATCGACGGCGCGACGCAACACCTGCGCAAGCAACTACGACTCGCAAGGCGGACTATATACCAAACAACAGGTAATAGGATGTGTCCAAGGCAATTTAATGGCTGCAAGGGATATCACGGATACGAAAACTAGAGCATCGCATCACAGATAGCAATAGATCAACAGGAGGAAATAAAGACTATAAAAGTAAGATAGGTAGAAAGGGGGAGAATGCTCGCCTAAAAACATTGCCGAAGGTTCATCCGAGGATCGGGGCGAAGCTCACAACAACTCATCGATCTTATCCGCGAAGAAGCAAAACACTAGAAGAAACATCGGATGCACTATCTAATACTACGACAGAAGATCGGGCATGATGCATGTATGATGTATGACATGGCAATGATGCAAGGAAATTAGGCAATATTACGTGAAACCGGGGTTCCGACATTTAATTAGAAGGTTTATGTTGTTTAGATACCCCGCAATTTAAAAGTTATCTTATCAAGGAAAAAGATAGCACCGGTTCGCTACACAAATTTAAATGAGGCCAATATAAGACTAGATTTGCCCGCATATGGGCCCCATATTTAATTATGAGGTGAATCGGCATAATGCCCCCAAACCACATGATATGCATGCAAGCATGACAATTTTATATGCAACAAGTTGAATATCATATAATAAAATAGGGCTTCGAGGAAAGGGGTCACACATCTCGGTCCGATGATCTTGGTTCCGAGGGGTTCGGCGAGGTTCGGGCTCGGGGTCTCGGACACCGGGATCGGCCTTCGGACGCCGAGAATGGGACTTGGCATCTTCGGGTCCGCGAGGAGAGCTTGGTTTCCTTGACGAGGTTCCTAGTGAAACGTGTTGGGATCATGATGGTCGTCTCTTCGTCCGTGGCGAACTTGGCCGATGGCATTCGGTTCACATCAATCTAGGGCCGATCTTGCCCAGTACCCATGCGGAGATCTTGGCAGCTTTCCAAGTTAACAAACATGACAACATAGGCAAATCTGGCCATCGGGCCGTGCCTGGGCGGGCCGGCCCGCGGCACGCGAAAAAAGGCCCGGCCCAAGCCCGACACGGCACGTGGCTGGCGGGCCTGTGCCGGCCCTTGGCACGCGGGTGTCGTGCCCGTGTCGGCAGGCCAGGCACGCGGGCCAGGCACGACACGACCCGTTTTGCCAGGCACGCGAGCGGCACGCGGGCTGGCCCGCCAGGCACGCGAGGGCCCGCCACGCGTGGAGCCAGGGGGAGCGCGCGCGGGCTAGAGTTTGAATTTTCGGGGGGAGCGGGGGAGGGAGTGGGGGGAGAGGGGGTGGGGCCGGGGGGCGTTTGAAAATTTGAATCGACCGGGGGGGGGGGGGCCCAGGGGGAGCGGGGGGCGGGCAGGGGCCATTTTTTTGTCATTTTGACTGTTTGGTTAGGGTTTGAGGGTAGTTTGGTCCGTTTTTTTATATTTTTAGGGTTTTAGGTCATTGGGAAGGGTTTTTTGGTCCGAATTTGATCAAATTTTTTATATAAAAAGGGCAGCACACCCCTCTCAATCTCCACACCATCCAACCCCTCTCTCATATCCTACACCAACACATGGATAATCCCAACCAGTTTCTTTTCAATCCCGAAGATTTGGGGGTCGATATCAATATTCCTCCCGACTTCAATACTTCTCCCTTCCACGGCAATGACAACATCGACACCATGCAATATCCATATACCCCCTTCGAGCAACCAACACCATCAAACACAAGTTCTCCTAATACATCCACCACTTCTGCCAGCCAAATTTCCACCTCTACCGGTAGCAAGCGGCGGAAAAAAACCTCTAGCATCTGGCAGCACTTTGAGGAAGAAAAATATATTGACGACGAAGGTGTGACGAAGATGAGAGCTCGGTGCTTGCATCCGGGTTGCTCGAGCAAGTTAGCTCTGCGGGTGGGAGGAGGGAACGACCACATGACGAGGCACGCGAGGACCCACGCCAGGGCAGATGGAGAGGCCGCGGCGATCTAGAGCAGGATCAACTTCAACCCCGACGGCACCTCCCGAGGTATATTTGTCTATGATTCAGCTCGTCAAAGAGATGCTCTTGCAACATTGATTGCTGTTAATGATTTACCATTAGGGTTTGGCGAGTCTCCTGGTTTTGTTGAATATATTAGAACTGCTCACACCCCTAGTTTTACACCAGTCTCTAGACAAACTACAACTAGGGATATGAAAAAGATAGCCAAAGCAGGTCGTGTCGCTATGAAAGAACAATTAGTATCGTCAACTTTTTCAGTCTCCGTAACTTCTGATATTTGGAGTGGTCGTGCTAAGCAAGATTATATTACTGTTATTGCTCATTATGTTAGCTCATCATGGGAATTAAATAAAAGGATAATAGGATTTGAGTTAATCGATGTATCACACAATGGTGTGAATATTGCTAATGCTATACTTAAAGTTGTTACTGAATTTGGTCTTACCGACAAAATATTTGCAGTAACTTTGGATAATGCTTCTGCAAATACTACTGCAATGAATACTCTAATTCCTATATTTGAAGTATATGCATCAAAATTCCTACTTCATCAACGTTGTGCTTGTCATATAATTAATCTTATTGCTAAAAGTGCTTTAGATGATCTAGAACCACACATTGATAAATTGCGTTTGGCAATATCATGGTTGAATGCTTCTATTACTAGACTTGGAGACTATAGAAATTATTGTGCTGTTATTAATGTACCATGCCATGGTCTTCATCTAGACATGCCGGTTAGATGGAACTCTACATATCTGATGCTTCAGTTAGTTATACGTGACCAAGTTCAATTTTCTGCATTTGTTAATGCAAATTTTCATCAAAATGACGGGGAACCTTTACTTGGTGAAGCTACTTGGCACATTGCTGAATCAATCTTTAAGTTTCTAGCAACATTTTATGAATCAACTGTCACTTTATCTGGGGTTTATTATCCCACATCTCATTTTATTGTGCATCATATTTTAGAAATTTCCCAACACCTGAAAGAGTATGAAAATGATGCCACCTTACTAGTAGCCATCTATAACATGAAACAAAAATATCTCAAATATTGGCAAACTATCCCTTTGCCCTATGCTATCGCATTTATTTTGGATCCTAGGGCTAAAATGGAAGGGTTTAGTGGGGTTCTTTCGCTCTTAAGTTATACCGTAAATATTAGATATGATCAATATTCACTTGATGTCAAGGACAAGCTGCAGGATGTTTATTCTAAGTATGGACCAGCTGTGGCACACAGACCTCCGGCGGTACCGGCATCCGGTAGGGGTAAGAAAAAAGTGTGGGGCAAAATATTTGGTACTTCCACGGCCACGCCGAGCTCATCCACACAAACTCCCGTGCTTCAAGGTGGAGGGGAGTTAGCAAAGTATCTGAACAGTGCAGTACTTGCTACTAATGATGATGACGACGTCTTCGACATACTTTAGTGGTGGTAGGAGAAAAGGTCAACATATCCGGTGCTTTCCATATTAGCATGGGATGTGCTATCGGTGCCTGTCTCAACTGTCTCATCGGAGTCTGCTTTCAGTCTTGCTGGAAGAATAATTTATGATAGAAGAACTAGTCTCACTCCCGATATGGTGAAAACACTGATGTATGTCAAAGATGGAGAACTAGCCAGAAGAAGAGCCCAGCACACCACCGAGAACCCAGAACTGATAGCCGCGTTCGAAGCTATGCGATGGACTGAAGACCAAGATGAAACTTAGTTGTAGGATTTTTTAATATCTTTGTAATTTTTATTCTCTTGTGTAATTTTCTCTTCTTTTTAGAGCCAGCTGTACTCTTTTCCCTTCCCAGGGATGGAAGGTTTTGATGAGGCAGCTAATAATGAAGGACAATTTTTATCCCCATACAAATTTCCCGCCCTTTCCTTCCCGCCCTTTCCTTCCGAGTCTATAAAACCCACCTATCCATTAAGGTGAGTAAGCATGCCAACATCGAGTTTTCCATCCGATCATAGTTTTTTACCCCTGATGTCTGGACACCTTTTGCGTTTTGCTAGAAATTTTAGAATAGACAAGATCCAAGTTCCATTTGAGAAACTCATCGGTAGTGATGTTTTTCTCAATGAGCTGGGTGAGGCATTATGTACAAAAGGGTGGCCATCGAGGAAATCTGAGGAAATACGACAAGAACTTCTCAGGATCAATGCAAGGTGGACCAAGATGAAATTTGGTTGTGAAGCTTCGAGAGAGAGGTTTATTGATCAACCTTTGTTGTGGATAGAAGAGAGCGAGGACGAAGATGATATCTTCATGCCGCCTTTCGAGAAGAAGGCGAGAGCTGCCTGGGAGAAGGAGCAGGCCAAGAAGGCCAAGAAAAAGGCATCATCAAAGGGCAAGGACGAGGCATCGTCGAAGGGTAAGGGTGAGGCATCTGTGGAGGATGACGATGATGACTTCATGCCCGCCTATCGGTAAAAAGCCGAGTGCTGCCTGGGAGAAGGAGCAGGACAAGGGCAATGTCAAGGGCAAGGGTAGGAATTTGTAAATCTTATATCCCCACATTGCCCCTCCCTTACTTTTTCCTCCATATTTCCCTTTAAATAGAGCAACCCACCACTCTCATTCTCCACACCACCACTCTCATTCTCCACACCACCACTCTCATTCCCCACCACCACTTTCATGGCTGCTGAACCAAATCCCAACCAACCGATACCCCCCAACCCCAATTAACCAAGAAGAAGACGCCATCTTTGGGAGCAGGACTACGATGAAGAATTTGTTATGATAGATGGTGTCGAAGTGCACCAAGTTAGGTGCAAAAGATGCGACCATCTCTTCATCTTGCACAAGGGACAGGGAACTGGTCACTTGCACAGGCATGTCGAGTTTCATCTGAGATCAGTTCGAGGGAACTAATTACTTGATGTAATTTTTCTTTTCTTTTCAAGCGGTTGTACTCTTTTTCCTTGCTAGGGATGTAAGGTTTTTTAATGAGGCAACATCAATAAAGCTCAGTTTTTATCCCATATAAAAATTTGTGTCATTTTACTATTTTTTTTGCATTTTTTGACATTTTTTAGCATTTTTTCGGACTCAAATCGAAAAAACAGACAAAACAGAAAAAACAGGCTAAACGGGCCAAAACGGCCCCGCGGGCCAAACGTGCCGTGGGCCGGCCCGTGTAGCGCTGGGGCCGGGCCAGGGCCGCCAGGCTGGGCACGCGTGCCGGCCCGGCACGGCACGTGGCCTGGCGGGCCACGGAGGGCCGTGCCGGGCCAGCCCGTTGGCCAGATTTGAACATAGGTACGGGTCAAATTCTGCTATAGCCAAACATATAGCAGCACAAGAAAGGACAGAGGGCATAACACAAGCACAGATAGAGGGCACGAGGCAGTGCCTGGCTTGACGATGGGCAGGGGCAACGGACGCGACGAGCTCGGTAAAGTGCAGAGGTGACGGGGGCACGTTCTCGCGCGCGGGGCCATGATGGGGCCGAGCGGCGAGGTCGCACGGGACCAGTGACGAGGCGGTCCGTGAGAGTCGCGCCAAGGCAGGTCTCGGCGGGGTCGGCTCGAGGATGGGGAGGCGCACGACGAGGGGAGAGGGGGCGCTGGGGAAGGGGCGATCTCGGCGACGACGCCACGCAGTTGCAGAACCTTGCAGCGGTGGCGGGCGCTGACACGGGGAGGCGCAGGGGCGAAGCCGCGTGGGGTCGGTTCGAGCGCGGGGCGCGGGAGGAGGCCACGGAGGGCGGAGGCATGTCTGACATCGATGACCTGCAGAGTACGCGCGGCCGACGACGGTAGAGGTGGGCCGAGCTCGGGCTTGAGGTGGAGGAAGGGAGGCCGGGAGGAGCTCTGGAGCCAGGACCGGCTCCGGCGAAGGTACGGCCCGGGGAAGGCGACGGCGTGGCGGTGGCGCCGCCATGGATCGAAGAAGGGAGGCGCTCGGGATGGTTGGTGGAGTTGCACGAGGGAGGCATCGAGGATGGAGGCGGGCGATGTGTGCGTGGGGTCGGTTGGGGCATCGCATGGCTGTCGCTGTGGGGAGTGGGGCCACGGAGAGAGCGTGCGGGTTGGGTGGTGTGGCCAGTTGCGGGTGTGCCGTGTAGAGTTGGATGGGGGGTGGCGGCGGCTACAGGGAGTAGGTGGGGGTGAGAATTAGGGTTAGGTCTGGGGTAGGTTTTAGAGTTTGGTCTGGATTGGGTCCAGCCGGCTGGGCCTTTGGGCCTGGCCGGTTTAGGTCTAGATGTTTTATTTATTTTTATAAAATATTTATCTTTTCTGCTATTTATTTTAAATCCTTTTAGCAAATAATTTTAGGACAAATAGTTTACCATACAAATATAAGATTTTGTTTTGAAATAAGAGAAGAGGTGTTGTAGCAAACAAAATAGCTTGTAGTTAAAAATATTTGAGACGCAAAAATGCATGATGCCATGATGATGCACCAAAAGGAAAATAACAGGCAATAATATAATTAGGGTTTTACGAAATAGTTTCGAGGCAAAGTATGTATGATGATGCAAAACAACACGCGATTTTCTAATAGTGAAATTCCCGGGGTGCTACAATTCGACACCACTAACAATGGATCTCGCCCTCGAGATCCGCCTCAGGGTACGGGGAAGAAGTCCGGCGGTCTGAATCTTCTCGCTTAATGTAGATCTTCACGAAACCACTAACAAAGATTATTTATCCATCTTGAAATCGGCGACATCACCAACAAGCGGTCGTTGATCATGTTCGTCGAGGGAACGCTCCGGATAACAACATGCGAAGTGAAAGGTAAGGCCACCTCTAACTTCCATGGAAGGAGTAAGAATTTCATTGATCCACCATTTAGTGTACAAAAGCGAATGATAAGAGTAGTGGTATGGTCGTGACTCCATCCCGCACTCAAAGCATTACTCTGTACACGAACAGATGGATTATACAATCAACCCTCAGAATTCAGACTGAAGATCTCGACAAACGAGATTCAGAAGAAAAGGAGTGATGCAGAGTCTTCAACATATCTAATGGAGATGAGGTCGTCGCGTTCAAAATCACCAGAATATACAAAGAAAAGTTTTAGTGAATTTTTGGTCCACCGAAAGGTACAACAGATGAAAGATTCATCAGATAGCATGAATGTCGGATGTCGAAGCACCGTTACAAGAGGCGAAAGCGAAACCCTGAAGGTGCGACGGAAACCCAACCACGAGAATTCCTGGACTCGAAGAGAAGATAAGAGAGCAGATTCAAAACACGCAGAGGTAAGAGGAGAATAGCAGAGGGGTAAGGAGTAAAAGCAGACCTAATCAGATCTATCCAACCGATTTTTCAAAATAGTTTTGACACTATGACGACCGTCAGCTAGGTTATCCTACAGGCTAGACCAGTGGGGTATCGTAACTGCTGAGCTCTGATACCACTCTGTAACACCCTCAGAATCAACCCTATGCAAGTTTCAGCGATTCTCGCCAAACCCACATAGAAACAATTCAAAGGTGCCCACCAGGCACTTTCGTGCGGGTGGAAAACAAAGTAATACCATTACACAATAGTCCACGATGGAACCCACAGAACAGATATATGCGATAACGACTCCATGAGTCAAGAATACAGATATACAGTACAAAGATCCAAATCACCTTGAAAACGATACAGCGTCCGAGTACGGACAAGATGCAAATTGAGCTAAGAGCCCTGAAGAATAACCAATGGCGTCCATAACCCTGCCCAGGCCAAGCCGGAAGGGTAACCCTGCTAACGATGTCGATCTCAAAACCTTCTTAAACAAAAGGGGTGCCGACAAAGGGAAAAGGAAAAAGAGAGCGGTCAGTACTAAGGCCAGTACACGGCGAGACTAGAATTCGGCGGTCCTCGCCTACATAGGTATGGTGGACTGAAGCGGCAGCGCAGCATGTACTAAACAACCTATAGAGACTCAGTACAACTGGCGACTATCATATAGGGATAAGAAAGACCTATTCGGATCCAACCTGAAACTATCACCAAGCATACCCATCCTGGTATTTCCCCTTCGAGACCAAACGAGGAAGTCAACCGAGGAACTCATACAGTTGGTAGTTTTATTCATTCAGTTATAGTTGCGGCAATTACTAGTAAGATATAGATAGCATGAGTCATCCTGATATAATAAGCAGTGGTCAGTTTTAGTTAACCATTCTGTTGTAGTTGTAGTACTTACTAGTCAGATACATATAGCATGAGGCATCCCAAAACCCAGCATTTGTTGATACTTTTATTTAGCCATTCCGTTGTAGTTGCAATACTTACTAATCAGATACAATGGTAACAAGTGACAACCCAAACCATCAATTGTTGGCACTTTTATTTAGCCATTCCATTATAGTGAAGCTGATTACTAGTCATTATAAAGTCAAATTTATAGCACTACTTTAGTTATAGTTGTCTATGATCGAGATACTGTGCTCAAAGTCGTCCATAACCGCGGACACGGCTTTCAGAAAGTTTTACCCTGCAGAGGGGCATAAATATCAACACACGCACGATCAACCTCGAGAAAAACCAATAAAAACCCGACGAGGCATCACGACAGAGCAATTGCAAGATTCATATAAATTTTAGGGGGCCACCCCACCAAGCTACCCGCGACGAAGTTGGCCGGCTCCGAAACGGACCCAGAAGTTTGTGTTAATGGCTGTAAACGACTGGAAACCCAAAAGTGTGACTGGGCTTGTCGATACCGCGGAAACATTCCACTTACCTAAACAGTACAGGCGCTCCACGCGCAATCGTAAATAAAGCAATAAAGCATGGCATAAGTACAGGATAGTAATAAAGCCCCAAACTACTTTGTGGCCCCAAGAAATAAATATGACTCAAGCTCTGGCTAGGGGGATTCATGGTCCCACATGCGGATAGTGCAAATATTCAAAGAACAGGTATCAAGTACTCGGTGTCCTACGGGACACAAGTGGACGGTTAAAAACCAAATAACATCTATTGCCCACCTGTGCCTCTGAATTATTTACTTACTTCAATTTTAGTTATTAAACGATAATTAAAGTTATAATCATCTCCAACATTAAACATAAGGCATTACTCCAACAACTGTGGAACATCGACGGCGCGACGCAACACCTGCGCAAGCAACTACGACTCGCAAGGCGGACTATATACCAAACAACAGGTAATAGGATGTGTCCAAGGCAATTTAATGGCTGCAAGGGATATCACGGATACGAAAACTAGAGCATCGCATCACAGATAGCAATAGATCAATAGGAGGAAATAAAGACTATAAAAGTAAGATAGGTAGAAAGGGGGAGAATGCTCGCCTGAAAACATTGCCGAAGGTTCATCCGAGGATCGGGGCGAAGCTCACATCAACTCATCGATCTTATCCGCGAAGAAGCAAAACACTAGAAGAAACATCGGATGTACTATTTAATACTAGGACAGAAGATCGGGCATGATGCATGTATGATGTATGACATGGCAATGATGCAAGGAAATTAGGCAATATTACGTGAAACCGGGGTTCCGACATTTAATTAGAAGGTTTATGTTGTTTAGATACCCCGCAATTTAAATGTTATCTTATCAAGGCAAAAGATAGCACCGGTTCGCTACACAAATTTAAATGAGGCCAATATAAGACTAGATTTGCCCTCATATGGTCCCCATATGTAATTATGAGGTGAATCGGCATAATGCCCCCAAACCACATGATATGCATGCAAGCATGACAATTTTATATGCAACAAGTTGAATATCATATAATAAAATAGGGCTTCGAGGAAAGGGGTCACACATCTCGGTCCGATGATCTTGGTTCCGAGGGGTTCGGCGACGTTCGGGCTCGGGGTCTCGGACACCGGGTTCGGCCTTCGGACGCCGGGAACGGGACTTGGCATCTTCGGGTCCGCGAGGAGAGCTTGGTTTCCTTGATGAGGTTCCTAACGAAACGTGTTGGGATCATGATGATCGTCTCTTCGTCCGTGGCGAACTTGGCCGATGGCATTCGGTTCACATCAATCTAGGGCCGATCTTGCCCAGTACCCATGCGGAGATCTTGGCAGCTTTCCAAGTTAACAAACATGACAACATAGGTACGGGTCAAATTGTGCTATAGCCAAACATACAGCAGCAGAAGAAAGGACAGAGGGCATAACACAGGCACAGATAGAGGGCACGAGGCAGTGCCTGGCTTGACTATGGGCAGGGGCAACGGACGCGACGAGCTCGGTAAAGTGCTGAGGTGACGGGGGCACGTTCTCGCGCGCGGGGCCATGATGGGGCCGAGCGGCGAGGTCGCACGGGACCAGGGCCGAGGCGGTCCGCAAGAGTCGCGCCAAGGCAGGTCTCGGCGGGGTCGGCTCGAGGATGGGGAGGCGCACAATGAGGGGAGAGGGGGGCGTTGGGGAAGGGGCGAGCTCGGCAACGACGCCACGCAGTTGCAGAACCTTGCAGCGGCGGCGGGCGCTGACATGGGGAGGCGCAAGGGCGAATCCGCGTGGGGCCGGTTCGAGCGCGGGGCGCGGGAGGAGGCTGCGGAGGGCGGAGGCATGTCCGACATCGATGACCTGCAGAGTACGCGCGGCCGACGATGGTAGCGGTGGGCCGAGCTCGGGCTTGAGGTGGAGGAAGGGCGACCGGGAGGAGCTCTAGAGGCGGGACCGGATCCGGCGAAGGGACGGCCCGAGGAAGGCAACGGCGTGGCAGTGGCGCCGCCATGGATCGAAGCAGGGAGGCGCTCGGGATGGTTGGTGGAGTTGCACGAGGAAGGCATCGAGGATGGAGGCGGGCGATGTGTGCGTGGGGTCGGTAGGGGCATCGCGTGGCTGTCGCTGTGGTGAGTGGGGCCACGGAGAGAGCGTGCGGGTTGGGTGGTGTGGCCAGTTGCGGGTGTGCCGTGTAGAGTTGGATGGGGGGTGGCGGCGGCTACAGGGAGTAGGTGGGGGTGAGAATTAGGGTTAGGTCTGGGTAGGTTTTAGAGTTTGGTCTGGATTGGGTCCAGCCGGCTGGGCCTTTGGGCCTGGCCGGTTTAGGTCTAGATGTTTTATTTATTTTTATAAAATATTTATCTTTTCTGCTATTTATTTTTAATCCTTTTAGCAAATAATTTTAGGACAAATAGTTTACCATACAAATATAAGATTTTGTTTTGAAATAAGAGAAGAGGTGTTGTAGCAAACAAAATAGCTTGTAGTTAAAAATATTTGAGACGCAAAAATGCATGATGCCATGATGATGCACCAAAAGGAAAATAACAGGCAATAATATAATTAGGGTTTGACGAAAAAGTTTCGAGGCAAAGTATGTATGATGATGCAAAACAACACGCGATTTTCTAATAGTGAAATTCCCGGGGTGCTACAGTAGGTAAGAACGGTTCTATCTCCGAAAGCCCTAAGCCACGTAAAACTTGCAATGGATAAATTAGAAGCGTCTAGTTTAGATTGTTGCTGGGCTAGTGTCATGATATGGTGATGTTGTAAGTAAAAGTATAAGTCGATACTCTTACAACACACATAACGTGTAAGTTCCATAGACCTTGGTCTTACACATAAAAGGAATTATGGAGATCATACCACGATGCACATGATAACAATCAAGTGCAAGGACCATATCATTTCATTTTTCACATGTGATGTTTGTTGCATCTTATATTGCTAGTTTGGCGTTTTATTATCATCATAAGATGATCCTTCATTTCAATATCAAGATAAAAATGTGTTCTTCCTTAAGTATGAACCCACAATGTTTCGCCGCTTCAAGACATCACGTGATGATCGGGTGTACTTGAATCCACGAGCATATCTCGGGTGTAAGACAATTTTGCACACGCGAATAATAAGGTTCTTACTTGGCGAGCCTAGCATGTGCAGACATGGCCCCGGAACACGGACCAAAAGGTTAAGCATGATTCATATGTTTTGATATCATGTCCATATGGATGCTCGCCTTTGAAGCTACAGCGACTCACGTGATGATCGGACTTGGTGTAGTGGATTTGGTTCATGTAATCACCAAAAAGACATGAGGGGTGTCATTTTTTAGTGGGATTTCATTTCTAATTTGGATTAGTAGAAGTCAATTTATCATAAATTAAATCAAAGTGAATTTGCATAATTTGTTATAGTCATTGACATTCGTTCACCACCTTATGCTTAGTTGTAATTGAGATAATAGAACTATAGAATTCTGGATATTTAATTTATGAACTGGTATCGTATTGTGTTGAGTGTCAATCTAAATTTTAAAGTCCTATTGTAAACTTTCATCAAACTCTGTTTGCTCCATGGAATTTAATAATTGGTATTAAATGGAGAGTAGCAATTCCAGTGTTAGTATATGAAGTATCATGTTTGCCTCCATGATTCTTGATTGTTTTAATATCAAGTTTATCTAGGAGCTGAAAGAATTGTTTCAAAAACCATCATGTGTGGTAGATATAACGATATATGAAACAATGTTTTGGTTGCAATATGATAGAGTATAATATATGTTCTCATATTGGATGAAAAATTGCAAAGGTTGGAGATGCTAGACATCCTAATCATCCAAAAGGGTTTTGGAAAGTAATGTTATACTCACAATTCGCCTTTATAAGCTACATTAGCTTGATCATGAAAGTCGTCATGATAACGATGAATAGAAGATGTATGTAAAGTGTTTACTACACTAAAATATTACTAAAGAATGTATTTTAAAAGAATGCCGATCATTTGATGATGGTGATCTACTTCAAAGTGCAAGTCCAAAGGTATTAGTATTTGAATATACATACTTTAGACTATGTGTCATATATATGGTGCCACTGTTGATGTTGATAGATTCTTTAAAAAGGGAAAAGGAAATGCTGAAAGAGAATCTATAAAATATATTTGGCAAAAAAGAATAGACTGGAAATATTCAGCTTAGGTATATAGATGATATACATGTTATGGTTGTATTCTTTGCTCGTTAAATAATGTGGTTCTTGGTTATTGGATACCGAATTGGTTGGTATGAAATTTCATACAAAACGACGCAATTCATGAACCACAATGGCCTAAGTAACTAGCAAGAGAATATGTGATGATGTTCATCGAAAACAAACAAGCCGTTGTTTGTATTTATCGTTGACATCAAAGTCCTCCTTCAAAGATTTGTTTTTAATAATTGTTATTTAAATGAGGTATTATGAGAACAAAGATTGTTCAAATAATTACCGTATTCCATATAAGATGGATGATTTACAAATCTAGTTGGAGAAATCACATCCATAAAAACTAATGCTAAAATGTCACAAGAAAAATGATTCAAGAATCACTTACGAAGTGACATCGCCGTTTAAATTATATTGGAAAGAAAACATGAAGAATCTCCATATTCATGGATTTTTGGAGTCTTTGATTTGATCAAGTGACGCTTGTGAGACTTTCCTCGGGATAATTAAAACTTTGTTCAAAGGCCAACGAAGAACGATCCACTAAATTATTGAAATTTATACATATCGATCTATGTAGTCCATTATGTGTAGTTGTAAGCGATGGATTGCAACTTCATATGCTTTCTCCAGAAATTTGAGTGAATATTCACTTAATGAGAAAGAAGTATGAAATCTTTGAAAACGTTCAAAGAGTTTCAAGATCAAGTGGAAAATCATTGTAACAAGAAAATAAATAATTTACGATTTTATCATAAAAGGATTTATTTGAGTTGTAAGTTTAGCAAAACACCTAGATTTGCATGTCCCGAAACACCATAGGAATATGGAGTGTTTGAGATTTGTAATGAAACATTGTTTGACATGGTTAGATCAAAGGTGTTATTTATAAAACTGCCATTATGTTTTAAAAGATTAAAGCTTTAGGGACTACCGCTTTTACACTGAAAAGAGCTCCATCTTGATACATTGAAATGACAACATGTAAGTTATGGTTTGGGGTAAAACCCAAGTTGAACTTTCTTAAATTTTGGTATGCTAAGCATAAGTAAGATGTTTACAACCAAAGTCGGATGTGCATGTGTTTGTAGGTTATTTTGAATAACAATTGGGTATTCCTCCATAGCACCGAGGACAAAAGGGTTTGTCGCTTGAAACGTGGAGTTTCTTGAAAAAGGAATTTTTCGCAAAAGTTAAGTGGGAGGACAATAAAACTTTGATAAGCTCAACAAACGTTAGCTATATGTGCTAAGTTGCACAGTGCCGAAAAATGTTCCGGAGGAAGCCAGAATGCTCATGGCTCACGTGCCGCAAAGGTTGTGGTCACAGAGGTCTAAGTTCCTATTGAATCAAGTAGGTCGGATAAACAATCAAATGCTGAAATATGACAGTAAATCATTGTTGTTTGACAATGATCAACCGACTACATGCAAAGAAGCGATGATGGGCCCTGACTTCGTGAAATGGCTTGAAGCCATAAAATCCGTGATAGTTCCATACACGAGAAATCAAGTTTTTTTTAACTTGGAAGACCCTCCGGGGAGGTGTAAAAACCTATCGGTTGTATTTGGATCTATAAAGAAACATACCTGGATGTTTCATATCTATGAAATAGTCGACATGTCGTAAATTATTTTACGACAATGTTCAACGAGTTGACTATGACAAGATTTGATCTTTCATAAGCGATATTTAGTCTGGATGGATTAAAGTAGCAACCACTACATATAATTTGGTATATGGTAGATGAATAAACAAAACAAAGTTCTTCTAATAGAATGGTTACCTAGGATGTGTGCATGACGCGATCCAAAGGGTTTTGTTAATTCAAAGGATGCTAAAAAGGGCATGGAAACTTCAATGGTTGAAGTAAGCATCACGGAGTTGGAATCTTCATCGTGATGAAACTGTTAAAGCATTTTTCATTAGGAGACGATGAAGATGCTTGCATTTGCAAGAAATTAAGTGGGAGCGCAGAGACATATTTATAATACATTACATGGAGGACATCTTGTTGATTGGAAATGATGTATCTTTCATTGACAAAGGTTAAGAATTTCATTTTGATGAAAGACTTAGGCAAAACCCGAATATTTAGCATGAATGTCTACATGGATAGACAATGACACTAATATGGTCATGTCAAACGTACATATATGAGATATTGAAGGATTTCAATATAAAAACAATGAGAAAAGGATCTTGTCGCATGGAAAAGAATTGAATGAAGATTCAAGTGTATCGACACTTGATAAGTGAAACAGGATTCAAGTGCTTTGACACTTGATGAGTGAAATCACAAGAAGTTTTGATCAATCATACCATGATATGTACACATCCAGATATGTCCTATGCTCTAAGTGTTATGAGCATACACCAGAATGAACCATAAAATGATCATTAGACGATAGTAAGGATATTCTTATAATCTTTTGGAAGAATTAAGAATATATTCCATTTGTATAAGAGACAAATAGTTCATTGAAAATGATACTAGTTTTTTCACAAGATACAAATTAAATTTATTTCAATTTAAACTATGGGTGGCACAATGTAATGGAAAGGACATTCCATGATGTATTTGGATGAATTCCAAAGTTAAGACATTGTGACAGATACTACACAAAAGCCTAAGTATATGACTGCTATAGTAGCAGCAAAGGAGGGCATTTGTGTCAAGTAGTTTGTTATCAAACTAAGGTGTGGTTCTCAACGGGCTAACACTAAAGATATATTGTACGGCAATAGTATCGACATGATTTAACCCCAAGAAACTAAAGGTCTCACCAACAAACCAAATTTATACAATGCCATCTCATTGGAGAATGAGTGATGCGTGAAGACGCAAAGACATGCAAATACACACGGACCTAAAAGCATCAGATCTGTATATTATGTTAACCACTTTCAATCGCGTATATGGAACACCAGAAAGCCATAGGTGTTCAATACGCAACGTTTTCAAACTAGATTATTGTCTCTAGTGCAAGTGGGAGACTGAAGGGAATATGTCCGAGAGGCAATAATAAAGTGGTTATTATCTTATTCCTTATTTATGATAAATGTTTATTTTTCATGCTATAATTGTATTAATACGGAAACATTAATACATGTGTGTTTAATAAACAAAAAGAAAGTTCCTAATTATGCCTCTCTTATAAACCAGCTCGTTGATTAACAAGATGATCAAAGGTTTCCTGATCATGGACATTGGATGTTGTTAATAACAAGGTCACAACATTGTTGGAATGATGTGATGAACATTAATCCGGAGTATAGCATTGCGATCAAGGTCATTGTGTTTATATTGATATAACATCATATGAAGTAATCTTAGTCCTTAGACCATGAGATCATGTCAATTTACTAACACGGGAAGAGTATCTTGATAACATCAACGTCACATCGTAACAGGGTGATTATAAAGATGGGTTCAATGCTACGAAGGTATTATGTTGAGGCTCATAGATCAAGAGTGGAATTTGTCCATCCCGATGACGAATAGATATACACCGGGCCCTCTCGGTGATATCACATTAGTTAGCTTGCAAGCAAGTGATTGATCACTAGAATGTTATATAACGGGAACGAGAAAAGAGTACATGTCGGTAACGAGATCAAACTAGGTATGGAGATACCGATGATCAAATCTCAGACATGTAATATATCGTGAGACAAAGGGATTGTGTTACATGTGTATAAGGTTCACATGATCACAGAAGTCATCGTTGAATATGTGGGAGTCAGTACGGATCTCCGGGTCCTGCTGTTGATTATTGATCGAAGAGGGGTCTCGATCATGTCTAAATTATTCGTGAACCGTAGGGTGACACACTTAAGGGATACCGACACCATTTGGAGCAAATAATATGCCAGAGAAAGAAAAAGGAAAGGCAGGAATTTATTTCACTAGAGACCGGAACTGTTTCGGTTGAAATTGCTGAAACTGGTTCTGCATGTGAAATTGAAATGTTATAAGGGGTTTTATGTGAATGTTTGTTAATTAGAGTAATTAACAAAATGCTGAATAAAATAAATAAAAGAGTTTTATTAAATGAGATATTGCATTAATTTTGGTGCAAAATAAATGCATGTGAGTGGAATTGTGAGTGGAGGTGTGTTTATGTGAGTGGAGCTTCCACCACATGAATGATTGAGAGGTGGGGGCACCCTCCATGGCCGGTGGCCATGCCCCCTTGGGCTTCCCCCCTCCCCTATAAAAGGACCCCCTCCTCTCAATTCTCACTCACACCTCCTCACGAAGGATCTCTCTCCCTCCTTTAGAATTTCCCCATGGTCTCGGATCAGCGAGATACATGTTCCTGGTGGCTTTTTCTGGAAGGATTTTTTTCTTACGCTGATTCGCTGGAGCAAGGGCACAGAGGTTGTCGGGTACCCTGACGTGTGTGCGATCATGGATGCACCACTGCTTTGCGGAGCTGGACTTGATGGTGCTGGACCGGCTGAACTAGATGAACTTCATCACGATCTTGAGATCGGCAAGCGTTCGTCTATATCATCCACGAGTACAACCTCGTTAACGCTATTCGGTCTTCGAGGGTATGTATTCTATGGATGTATATCCACCCGTTGCTTGTATCTAGTAGATAGATCTTGGTACTTAGTTGTTCCCATCGCAGGAATTTTTTTGTTTTCTATGTTGCGAACCCTTCACCTTGAAAGGAATGCAATGTTTCCAACTCAAAGAAAAGCTTGCCCCCAGATATATCGGACCCTTCAAGATTTTGAATCACAGAGGAGAAGTATCATATCAACTAGAACTGCCGGAGGAGATGTTAGCTGTGCATGATGTGTTCCATATCTTGTTACTTCGCAAATGCCTGGAAGTCCCGGAGAAGACCGAAGTTTTCAAGAATATTGATCATAGGACCAGAGAACTCAACAATGACCTAGACTATCATGAAGTACCCATTCATATTTTGGAAGAAGCCTTCAGAACCACCAGAACCCAGAGTATCAAGTTTCTCAAGATCCATTGGAGTAACCATACTAAAGAAGAAGCTACTTGGGAACGAGAGGATTACATTAGGACTGAGTTTCCAGATCTCTTTAGTTCCTAGTTTTCTTTATCTTAAATCTCAGGACGAGATTTTGTTTAAGGAGGGAAGGTTTGTAACATCCCAAAAATATTAATCAAGAATATCAAGTTCCAATCACCCAAGTTTAGGGTTAACAAAAACTTTTATTATTAAAATTAATATGAATGCATGTGTGTGTGATGAATGCATGAATGCTTGCAATGCCATGTTTGATAGCTATGAATGATAAGGATTGGTTTAAAGATGAAAATAACATCATCTAAATCATTTCCAAGCAGAATCAAATGAAGAGAAAATAAAAAATAAGACATATGAGCAAATGGTCATTTTGATCAAAGTTAACCACTAGACCAATTTGAGTGTTCCTAGTCCAAGATTTCTAACAGAAACAAATCCAATTATTTTTACCCCTTGCTAGACCAAGTAAAAGTGAACCCATGCCCACTTTACAAACCAACAGAAACAATTTCCAAACCTATTCAAATGACAATTCAAAATTGAATCCTTAATAGGTACTAAGATCACCATTTCTCAAAACCCAACCAAACCAGTTCACCTTGACAAACCCAAGCAACCTCAGGCTACCAAGCATGTAACCAGAGCACTCACCAAAATTCATCCAAAAATTCAAATTCAAATCTCAAGCGGCCATTTCATCAAACACTTGGTAGGCACAGTAATCACTGCCTAACTTTCACTATTCTTGATCAATGCTTTGTGCCCCCATTGCACCCAATTCTCTCCCCTTGTCTCCCCCAGTGACTACCAGTGCATTGAACAAGCTAGCCCTCTACCCAATGCACTAGTGCCGCGCCACCCGAAGCCACCCTCGCTAACCGACCATGGCCAGCATGCAGGAGGAAGCGCCGCGCCCGTCCATGATGTCCAGGAGGCAGGCCACCGTCCACCGCCACCCCCTGTCCAACCCTCGAGCACAGCCAGGCCCTGGACCACCGAGAATAGCTGCGCCCATTTTTCTCTCTGCCATGCCGAGAGCACGCCAGATCACCGCAGCCGACACGCTCGCACATGCTGCGCCTCGCCCTCGTCGCACATCACTGCACACGCCATGACCCTAGCTACCCCCTAGACATGCCCGTTCACCTCCGCGCGACTAGAAGCCACTATACATCGTCGAAAACACCGTCGGTGCCGTGTAGAGCGTCGACCCGTTCCGACCGTTCTTGAACGTGCCATTAAGCCAGCAACGACCTCCAAGAGACACCACACCAGCCTACGCCCTTCGCCATGCCGTTAGCTCACCGCACCGTCGTCATCGACGAGCTCTAACCATGCCGCACTGCCCCTCTCGCCGGTGTACAAATAGAGGCCACCCCAGCCCTCATTCTCCATACCATCTCACTCCCCTTATCTTAGAACCAACCCTGACCCTTCCTCGGAGCAAGGCGAGCACCAGGCCGCCGGAATTTCACCAGAGTCCGCCGCTGCAGAGGAGGAGCGGAGCCGTTGATTGGAGCCACCCCAAGAGCCACCGCGACCACCATTCGAACCGCCATCATCGACAACGTCGTTGTCCTCATCGCCGACCCTAGCTGGAACCCTAGTAAGCCACCGCATACCCCACCGTCGCCGTTAGGATTCGGTCTTGTCGGAGCTGTTCGACTGAGACGACGAACGTAGGCTGTAGATATTGTTCTAATCGTAGGGCGCAGATTGAAACATACCCCTTCGCTTAGAACGAGCCGAGGACGCCTGGACCCCCTATCAGCAGCCTGATGCGCGTGCGCTGTGCAGCTGGGCCGACCCAGTAACTTTCCCACGCATAGCCCAGAGATTTAAACAATCTTTTTCCAATTTTTTCAAACTCTAGTTCAGTCAGTAACTTTAAAAATCAATTCAAAGAGTTGTATTGAACCAAATTGCATGAAACCAATTTTGTTAGAAAGGTATTAAAATTATTAATCTAAGTCCGTTGGATTCAAACCATTTGAAATTATAGATCACCTATAGTAAAAATAACAAGATAGAGACATTTTCACATTCAAACATTTTTTAAAAATCAACCATAAATGATTTTGAGTTGATTCCAACTCTCAAAAATCACATTTGACAAGATCTTTCTGAATATGTAAAAATATTTAGGTTTACCTGCAGTAATCTTGGAAAAGTATTAAAAGAATGCACCATTGGCATTTCTAGTCACTTTAATTATTTAAAATAATAATGTTAAACCTTATTAAATTGTGACACCACTTTAAATCACATTCCCAAGTATTAAAATATGTGGTGATGACATGTGTCAACATGATCCTATATTTTAATTGGAGAATATTAAATCTTAAGTAGTTTTTCAATGAGTAAAAATTACTTTTCTAAAATAAAATAAATAAGACCAAGTCCTTATTTCATGTGATGATTGTGATGATGCTAGATCATCTAGTGCGAACCCTTGTGTGCCAAATATAAGTAGTAAGTACTGTTTGGTGATTGTGTACCTCGTATTTATTTATAGACGCTAGTATCGACCAAGTCTACGAGGAGGAGTACTACTACGAGGAAGAAGAAGAAAACTTCAACCACTGCACTACTAAAGGCAAGCTAAGCTAAACCATGCAAGCCATCCTTGCAAGCCTAAACCTACCAGTTAACCTATGCAAGATGCATTATGCATACTTTGGTTAAGAAACCTTGATTATACCAAATCCCAGTTTTACTTGCTAACTTTATTATTTTATTTCTTTATCAAAATTCTTTATTACTTTTAGTTAGTGTTTTGTGAGTTTTGGGAAGATATTATAGGTAGCATAAAGAGCATAAAACTTGGCCTAATTTGGTTAGAACTAGATGTCATACTGAGGCATTAGATTAGATTGGATAGTCACACCTGATTAGCACCTCTCATTAGTGATTACCCTCAATTTTACTAGCTAGTGCTAAGCATAAAATTTGATCACTTTAGATGGGAATACTTGGTGAAAATGATTATAAAAGCCTTGGAATGATGAGTCATTCTAATGAAATGTTTTGACATGTGTTATGAACACCAGATGTTTTGATGATGAAAATGTTGAGGCATGAACCTTAGCCCTTTTAGAAAAGCTGATGGTTGGTTTCGGATGCGATGCCATTCCAATTTTACCATACAACCACAATACCCTAATTTGGGTAGGGCTTGACTGGAAGTTTATATATCTTAGTATGGGTTCCCTTGCGGAAGAGGTTTGGGCTGAGGCTACCTCGTGATTGTTGTCCACCTGTGCAGTTCGCAAGATGACAGATGGTCATGGTTGGGAGGCAAAACTCATAGGGGAGGTGCCTATACTAGGGTGTGTAATTGAAAGGTTAGGATTTATTATCCGCATACTGAGTATGGTGATTCAGGACTGTTCCTGACAGATGTATCAAATGTTGTGGTGAAAGTGTACCACCTCTACAGAGTGTAAAACGATTCGAATAGCCGCGTCCGCTGTTATGCACAGTTGGACTGGCCATACTGTTCCGTCGTCAGATGTTTTCAAATGACTTATGAAATAAACTATGACTTGACTTGACCACAATAGGGTTGTGAACATGAAAACTAAGTTCCCACTTAGGTGTTGTAAAATTAAGTTAGTTTTCTTTACTTCTAAACTCAGTTAGAGATAAACCTGGATTTTTGCAAATAAACCTAGAGCTTAGGGTTCCTACTCGAACTACTTACTTGTTAGTGATAGTTTGCGAGTACTTAAAGAGTACTCATGGCTTTGTCCCTAGATATTCCTATGGCCAGACTATGAATAGGACTACCAGGATGATGGACAACAGGAAGTCTATGACAACTAGGATCATCTCCCATCGTCAGCATTGCCTGTGACCCTGAAGATGGAGCTTCGACCATGCTACCCTTATTATTTTTCCGCTACGTTGATTGTATTAAGACTGGATCATGAGATCCTTTATTTGTAAGACCTTTATTATGGTTTGTAATGGATGATGAACTATGGTACCAATCTATTATGTCTCGCAAAAATGGTAATCCTGGGTTTGCGATGTATGGCATAACAGACATCAGGATTAAAAATCCGGGTGTTGACAAAGTCCAATCGCCAAAGCGACCTACTCGCCGACCTGGCCGAGACCTTCGCCCATCTGCGGAGGTACAAGATCAAGCTCAACCCATGGAAGTGCACCTTCAGCGTACCCACTAGACACTGGGGTACGTAGTTTCCAAGCGAGGCATCGAGGTGAATCCCACCAAGATCGACACAATCGCACAGCTCGGAAAACCCGAGTGCCTCTGCGACGTCTAGAAGCTGGCCGGGCGAGTCGCGACTCTTAGTCGCTTCATCCCCCAGCTAGGCAGGAAGGCAATGCCTCTCTATCGCCCGATCCACACGAACCCAATGTTCCAATGGGACAAGGAGGTGGATGACGCGCTTAATGCACTCAAGGAAGTGCTACTAGCTGCACCGCTACTCGCCGCCCCCATCGACTAGGAGATGATGCTCGTCTACATCGCGGCGTCCGAGCGAGTTGTCAGCGCCGTCATGGTCGTCGAGTGACCAGAGGAGGGCAAGGAGCACCCCATACAGCGCCCGGTCTACTACATCAGCGAAGTCCTCATGGACTCACGACAGCGCTACCTGCAACCAGAAACTGGTGTACGCGATCTTCCGAGCCCAGCGACGGCTACCGCACTACTTCCAGGAGCACCCAATCACGGTCGTCTCCTCCGCGCTACTGCAGGACATCATCCGCAACCGAAAGGATACTGGGCGGGTCGCCAAGTGGACCGTCACAATCGACGTCCACAACATCAAGTACGAGCCGCGCAAGGCGATCAAGTCGTAGGATCTAGTGGATTTCCTTGCCGACTGGGCAGAGGCACAGCAGCCAGAGAAGCTGCCATAAATCCACTATTGGTCGCTCCATTTCGACGGATCCAAGAACGCGGATAGTGTAGGGGAAGGAATCATGCTCACCTCGCCCAAGGGCGACAAGATCCGCTACATGTTGTACCTCGAGTTCACCCCCTGCACCAACAACATGGCTAGTACGAGGCCCTCCTTCATGGCATGCGATCCGCCAAGGAGCTGAACGTCAATCGCCTACGGTGCTACGGTGACTCTGACCTCGTTTCCGCGCAAGTCACTGGTACTTTCGACGTCGTCTCCCCCACCATGGTGTCATACTGCCAAGTAGTTGACCAGCTGAGGGTCCACTTTGCCGGCTATTCCGTCGAGTGGATCGACAGGCGCAAGAACGAGCAGGCTGATGCACTCTCTAACATCGGATTGGCTCGGCAAACACCACACGCGAGCATATTCCTTGACACAATCCACAAGACCTCCGTCTCTCCTCCAAAGGAGATCGACCTTGGGATCCCGCTGCAACTAGAGCCCGCCATGGTCGCAGAACCAAGCGACTGGATCGCGCCATACCTAGCCTACCTTGAGAGCGGGACCCTGCCAGCGGACAAGATGGAAGCCCTCATGATCATACGCCGCTGCAAATCCTTTGTCATCATTAGCAGCGAGCTCCACAAGCGCAGCATAACAGGCATGTTCCAATACTGCATGCAACCTGGGGAAGGACGCAAGATCCTCTAAGACATCCATGCCGGTGACTGTGGCCACCATGCCGGCGCCTGGTCTCTGGTCGCCAAGGCCATGCAACATGGCTTCTACAGGATCACCGCGCATGCCACGCCATCGACATTGTCCAATGCTACATCGGGTGCGAGAAGTACGCCAACCAGACGCACGTCCCCAGCTCGGCGCTCAAGACGATCCCCATGACCTGGCCATTCAACTTATGGGGCATGGACATGGTGGGCCCCATCACGAAGGCTCCCTCCGGCTGCACCCACTTGCTAGTCGCAGTCGACAAATTCACCAAGTGGGTCAAAGCCAAGCCAGTCCGGAAGTGCGACAGGAAGACCGCGGCCAAATTACTCCACGAGCTCATCTACCTCTACGGATTCCCATATAGTGCCATCACGTACAACGACACCAACTTCCCACAGGGCGCCATGGCCAAATTCTGCGAGGAGCACAACATACGGCTTGACCTTGCCTCAGTCGACCACCCGGAGTCGAATGGCCAGGCGGAACGTGCCAATCAAAGAATCCTCCATGGACCGAAGCCGCGACTGCAAGTCCCCCTCGAGCAAACTCTGGGATGCTGGGTCGAAGAGCTCCCCTCAGTCATATGGGGCATCCGCACCTCCATCAACCGGTCGATAGGTTTCACGCTCTTCTTCATGGTGTACGTCTCCGAAGCCGTCATGACGACTGACCTGGAGCACGACTCGCCCCGGGTCGTCAATTACATGGAGGCCGACAACAAGCTCGCATGCCAAGACAGGGTCGACCAGCTCGACGAAGCACGTGACCTAGCTCGCTCCCACATGGCCATCTACCAGTAGGGGCTCTGCCGCTACCACAACCGCCAAGTCCGGACTCGCACCTTCCAGGAAGGCGACTTGGTCCTGCGACTGATCCAGGACAAGAAGGGCATGCACAAGCTCTCTCCCCCATGGGAGGGACCATTCACCATAGGGCGAGTCCTCGACAATGATGCCTACTACCTCATCGACGTTCGAGGCGACAGACAGCTCGACGTCAAGCGATTGTGGAATGTAAATCTCCTAAGGAAGTTCTACATGTAGAACTCTGACCTGTATCCCGCTTACATGCAATAATATACATTCGACTCGCACAAATTGTGCCTACTCTCCAAGTCTTGTGCCAATCGCACTCGTAACTACAACATAACGCTACTCACGGAGGTCAACCCTTGGCTGCGTGACCGACACGACTAAGTAGTGCGGCGCAAAGGCACGAAAGGAATTCGGGCCTTGCTTCGTCCACAAAAATGCCAACCCGGAGCCCCCATCGGAGTCGCCCCGCTCGACTGGCCCATCGAGCCAAGACGACCGAACACACTTCATACAGCGACCAGTCCTCCACATCCTCGGCGCAGCGACTCGAACGGTTAAGTACCACGCTCGGGAGCTCGCCCAAGTCTAAACCCATGCGGTTTGGGAACACACCAAGTACGAGAGCACGCCCTGGACTCTCCACGGGACTGGCTCTCTGAGCCAGGTGGAGCGATGCACCACAAACAACGCGCCCCGTCCTCACCTACCTTGGGCATGCGACTAGAACGACTAAGTACCACGCTCGGGGACTCGCCCAACCGACCCCGTTCGCGTCCAGGATAACGGCTAAGTATAGAGCACCCATTGGGGTCGCCAAGCGACTGGCTTTCGAAGCCTTGACAAGTCCACCCTAACTAACTAACAGTTTAAAACAGCCAAACATATAAAAACGCGAGGTAAACCCCATTAAAGGCGGACGCGCTCGGGGACTCGCTGGACAAACAAATCAAAATCAAGTCGAACTAACCCAATGCATTCTCATTTCCTTAAGCAACAAAATATATTGTTCGCAGACAAGGATACATACAGATTTACTTATACTAATACAAACGCCAATCAGCAAATGTTTATTCTGTAGGCTTCGAGGTCGACGCACCGCCATTACCACGGACCCGGATGAAGGGTATCCACGGATTCACTGGGTATGTCGTCAGGCTCTTCACCATCACTGACCGGAACGGCTGCTCCGACTTGAGATCACGGTGCGCCGGCTCGAGGTTGTTTGGCGCCACCTCCGTCTCCTGGTAGGGCAGAAGATCGCCCATCGCCAGCACCCGCTTGGAGTACGCGGCCTCCTTCGCGTTCAGCTTCAAAACCTCGAAGATTTCCACCGAGCAGGTCGCGGATGGGTACCCGCTGGTGACATCGACAAGGTCGAAGTCGTCGGGGAAATGCGCGAGCCCGAGACTCATCTCAGTTGCAGCTCCACGAAGAAACACCGACCGTGCCATGTACTCGACCATCGTGCCTTCTCAAGATAACGCCATACCTCAGTCAGCTCGCTGGGGATCACCTCGGTGGGCGAGATCTCCTGGAAAACAGCGTGAATGCACGCAGCCGAAAGGACGGCCGAGTCCACTAGCGTGGTCACACATTTCTTGGCGTCATACGACTGCACCTCAGGGTCTTCGGCACATATTTTCGCTGCAGGCAACACTAAGTTAGAATCAAAGGAATACACAACTTCGTCTCCACCCACTTGGGGACTCGCCGGCGTAGCGACTTGCCCACTCGGGAACCCGTCAATTACTACGACAAAGACTCGATGATACGTTTACCTAGAAGTGGATGGCAGAGCCCCGTGGAGAAGTCCTGAATATCCGTCAACTGATCCTGGAGACCCGCAACAAGCGCGTCGAAAAGCTTCCGCCCGTCCGCTGCCGCGGCAGCAGCGACCTTGGTCCTTTCCTCCGACGACGTCGCCTCCGCCTTCGCGGCCTTAAGCTCCTTCTCCAGCTCGGCAACCCGCCTCTCCGTGGCAGACAGCGATGACTTGGAAGTCTCCAACTCGACGGCTGGGACAAGACCCTCGCGGGCCTTGAAAACAACGACAGAGTGTTCATCTGCAAAGAAAACAAAAGTGAGACCCCAAACAACATAAGAAAAGGTACCGCCTAAGTGCTCGAACACCTACCTGCAGTCGCTCGAAGCTTCTAGTTCACCTCCTGCATGGATCGGAGGTCGCGATCCAAGTGCTCCCTTGCGGCTAGTCACTCCCCTAACTCACGCTGAAGACCCTGCAAAGAGAAAACAAACGTAAGAGGACACCAAAATTTCCTAAGTGCCGAGCCGCTGAAATTCAGTGACTAGCCACTCGGGGACTGGACACCAAAATTTCGTAAGTGGCTAGCCGCTGAAATTTCAGCGACTAGCCACTCTGGGATTGGACAATAAAAGAAATAAAATCCACCCGCTGAAATTCAGCGAGTAGATCCTCAAGGACTGTACATACCTGGATAGCTACGCCCAGCATGTTGTGCAGCTCAACAACGTCCACTAATGACAGCACAAAGGGCGTTCGCCCGCGATGCTGCCCGATGTCTGCGTCTAAAACTTTGGGCACCTGTGACGACTGCCTCATAGCTCCCGCGGCAGAATCCTTCGCCATGAAGCGAGGAAATATCGCCGCCACGACCCCTAAAGCGCTAGTCGCGGGCTTCGACGCCATGACTAATGCGGCCGGCTCGCCCAGCTACGACCCCGCGACCACGTCGGCTTCCACGGTCATTTCAACTTTAGTTGGCGCCTCGCTCGATGCATTGGCTGGCTCGTCCATGTTTATGACAGAGTCATCGCCCTTCTTCTTCTTTGCGCCCTCAGCGGGCACCTCAGCTTCGTCTCCCTTCCTCTTCTTTGAGGGGTCAACTTCCCCTCCCGTGGTGACTGGAAGCGCTTTGGCCACCGTCGAGTGACCAATCTTCTTCACACCAGTCCTGCAAAAAGGCACTATCAGCGACTAAATCAATGACTACAAACACTACTTCGAATCGACTCGGTGAAGAGCTTACCTAGCGACCAAAATGAAATGCAGACCGGTGCGGATGTGCGCCGGCTTCTCCAACTCCAGACCCAGCCTGTGACTGATGCCCGTCTCAAAAACGGCCAGGGCCCACGACACCGCATCCTTCTTCGACGATGAGGCCATAGCCGCAGGAAGCTCTGCTCTAGTCGACACTGGTGCCTTCTTCGACAGAGAGGCCGCCGCAGCCGGAGCGGCTCCAAGGCCTGAGACCGTAGAGAATGGCGTGGGATCGCTGCAAGAGGCACCTCATTCTTCACCACATCCTCGGCTCCCAGATCCGTCTCCTTCGTTGCATTTGTCGAAGCTTCGTCCTCTGTGACGTCGGCTTCGCTACCCGACTCGGAGCTGGCAGAAGACCGGGGTGGAGACGCCACTTTAGGCACCTTTTTCTTCGCGGGCGACTTCTTCTTCGACGGCATGGCCACGGGCCGCGAACTGTGTTCTTGGACATCGCCCTCGCCCGCATCATGTACCTCGAGGCTCTGGATGGCCTCGAGTTCGAGGCTGCCACTGCCCGCGGGTCTTCCGAGCCATGGGCGCATCAACTTCCACCGCCTCGTCATCATCGTCGGAGGACTCTCTTGAATCCCCCTCGACCTCCTCGGAGTTCTCTTCATCGACGCGAGGGAGCCAACTCTCTAGTACTTGTAACAGCTGAAAAGGACAACCACATGTCAGCAAACCGCGACTTCATCTCTACGACTGCAAAAAGGATAAAGAAACTCACTGTTGGCACATGGAGCTTCGTGGTATACGGGGCAATCCCGGCCTTTGGATCGACGTACTCTGCGTCGGTGATATTTCTCAGTGCGGCGGCGTAGTCGTCGGCGTTCCAGTCGGCGGTGTAGGCCTTGGTCCCATCGTCCCTGCTGGTGTACTCATATATCCAGTGGGAGTGACTGTCCAACAGCACCAATCGCCGTCCGAGCCAACAGTTATACAAATTGATGTTTTCAAGCCCATCCTTCTTGAGCTGATGGATCGTCGTCAGCATTTCGTCCACGACCATCCGCTGATTGTGGGGGAGCTTGGCCACCTGCAGTCGGCGTGGCTCGCTCCTATCAGCGGTAAATGTTGGGAGTTACACCTTGCCGTCTGGTGTCGACTCGCTGACGTAGAACCAGAATTTCTTCCGTTCGCTGGTAGCGTTCTTCGGCAGCATGAGGTCGAGGAAGGGGGCCTTCGCGACTGCCCCTTCGCGACTGATGCACCCGTGGAACAACTCCTGCCATAGAGGGCAGTACGGGCGGCATCCCAGATAGCACTCACAGAACGCCACGAAAATGGTGAGCTTCTCGATACTATGGGGCCCCAGATGTGAGGGCTTGATGGCGTTGTAGGCGCGGAACCGCCGGAAGAAGATTGATGAAGGAAACCCCAACCCCCTTTCAAGGTGGCTGGTCAAGCAGATGAACTCGTCGGCGTGAGGATTCGGCTCCGTCTCTCCGGCCGGGGGGATCCGCCACTTCCCCTTGCAGAGGATACCCACATATTGGAACGACTTTAATGACGCCGTGGTGCACTTGGACTTTCCCTACTGCTCCTTCGGAGGCGCCATCAGAGAATGGATCTGGATTCGCTAGCTCGCTCCGGAAATTCCGGATCTGGAGGAAATAGAAGGCTGAAGGGTGCGCTGGATCAGAGGAAATGTGAGGAAGACTCGCAATTCCCCTGTCACTCTCCTTATATAGCGGTTGCTTCCCGCCAGTTTCGGAGGAGTTGTTACCCCGTGGTAATTACGCCAATATTACCATTGGATTACCCAACAGCTTGTTTGACTAAATTACGGTCCAACTTCGTCTACTCGACTCGCCGACCCATTCGCCAAAGCTGCGACTCGACTACTTTCCAAATTGGAGATTCGACTGGTCGCCGATATTGCGACTGAAGATATATGATGACGATTCCTTCCTTCATTGAGGGAGTCCACTGCTGATTCGACTGGTAATCCAAATTGGACCCGTATACTCTGATTGCCAAAGAACACCTGCAATGAATCAACGATGGCCTTGGGAACTACTGATGGGGATATGCCGAGTGGGGTATACCCAGCAGGATGTTCCATACTGGATCCAACTCCCAGCGAGTGGGCCTACAGGATGGCGACTGGATCACAACCCAAGAAGGAGCCAGGCGACTCGAAGCTGAAGGCCCAGAAGCGTAGCTAGGCCTAGTCGGATTAGGTCAAAACCCTCTGATTCCTTATCCAACTTGGTTGTAGATCTGTAAACCCTAGCGAGGTACCCCCATATAAATATCCCTAGGGTAAGCATAGGACTCATGTTCCATCATACACCCCATCGACTCGCTACCTAGACGTCGAGCTCGCTACCATTGTAATCTCTTGATAATAAAATCTAGCAGGAGTAGGTCTTTACCCTCCGGGGGGCGAACCTAGCTAAAACATTGTGTCTCCACCCTCATCTCTCATCACAGATGGATGGCCGCCCTTGCCCCTCATTATACTACTCGCTGCCAATCGCAGCATCTGCCGTAGCCATTCCCACGACAAACCCTACTCCTGCTTGTCTGTTCTTGATTGGCGGCAGAACTGATAGTTATAGGGGGTGCGTAGATGCAATCTTGCATGAGTTGTGTATGAGTCAGAGAGATCCTCCTGGTCATGCCCTCCTAGTGTTTATATAGATAGGCCAGGTCTCGGGAGTAGGTCGATTTGGTTACAAGTTAGGGTTTTCACACTAGAATATTCTATTTACAGCTTGGCCGTGTTCCCAAGGAGTCAAACTTCTACTGGACTTGGGCCACCCAGAGTCTCCTTGGGCAGCAAGTCTTCACGTGGGCCTTCTCTAGGCTGGACCAGGTATACCAATGTGAGGTACCCGTATGGCATATCCATGTCAGGGGCACAAATATCAACACACGCACGATCAACCTCGGAAAAACCTAATGAAAACCCAACGAGGCATCACGACAAACAAATCACAAGATTCATATAATATTTCAGGGGGCACCCCACTAAGCTACCTGCAAACGAAGTTGGCCAGCTCTGAGATGGACCTAGAGGTTTATGACGAAGGCTATAAACGACTGGTAACTCGAAAGTGTGAATGGGATTGTCGATAACACAAAAACGTGGCACGGGGTTCCAAAATAGTATAGTAGTAAACACTCCTCGAGCAACAGTAGTAAATAAAGCAGTAGCATGGCCTAAGTACATGATAGTAATAAAGCCCCAAACTACTTTGTGGCCCCAAGAAATAAGATGTGATTCAAGCTCTGGCTAAGGGAATTCATGGTCCCACATGTGGATAGTGCGGTAGTCAAGGAACATGTATCAAGTACTTGGGGTCCTATGGAACACCAGTGAGCAGTTAAAAACCAAATAACATCTATTGCCCACTGGTGCCTCTACATTAGTTATAACTATTCCTATCATTTTAATACCAAGTTGTAATTTGAGTCATGATCATCTCCAACATTAAACATGAGGCATTCCTCCAACAACTATGGAACATAGACGGCGCAAAGCAACACCTGCGCAAGAAATTACGACTCGCAAGGCCGACTATCTACCAAACAACAGGTAATAGGAGGTGTCCATGGCAGTATATATAGGCTGCAAGGAATATAAAGTGATACAGAATCTACAACATCGCAACACCGATAGCAATATATCAACAAAAGGAAGTAAAGACTATAAATGTAAAATATGTAGAAAGGGGGAGAATGCTCTCCTGCCAACATTGTCGAAGATTCATCCGAAGATCAGGTCGACACTCGCATCAACTCATCGCCCTAATCCGTGAAGAAGCAAAGCACTAGAAGAAACACCGAATGCACTATTTAATATCATGACAGAAGATCAGGCATGATGCATGTATGATGTATGACATGGCAAAGATGCGATGCAATTAGGCAATATCAAGCAAAACTGGGTCCGACAATTATTTAGGTGGTTCAAGTAATTTAGATACCCCACAATTTAACGTTGTATTAAAAATGCAAAATATGTCACCGGTTCGCTACACAAATTTAAATGGAGGCAATATGAGGTTAGATTTGCCTGCATATGGCCTCCATATTTAATTATAACGTGAATCGACATAAGGCTCCCGAACCACACAATATGTATACGACATGAACAATTTAATATTGGATATCATGTATTATAAAATATGGGCTCGGAAAAGGGTCACACATCGGTATCAGTGATCTTGGGGTTCGCCAAGGGTTTGGGATCGGTCTTCACAGTCTCGGCCACCGGATCCTTGAAGAAGGTCATGGTGTCTAGGAGGCAAACTTGTTTTGGACCGGGCACCGACGGTCTTCGGATGGTCTTATCGTCGGCACCCGATGACCTTGTCTAGCTTCTTGTTCTCGCCCATCGGGAGATTCATAGTCGAGGACGTAGTACTCCACAACACCACCATTTGCATCACACGATAACACATGTGGAGGCTATTATTGTAAAGAAGTAGTAGAAACAACTCCACGATAGCGTTACCGAGGACCCGCATAGGCACACGGGCAAACACCTCACAGACAAGGTCGGGAACAAGGATACAGAGGAGCAGAACTTGTTGACACGCTGGTGCGGGGCATCACGTGTGGCCGAAGTGGCGGGCTTGGGGACTTGAGCTTGCAGGCACTGCAGTGCTAGACGAAAGGGTGACGGAACTCAAGGCCGTGAGCGGCGGTTCGAAGCTGATGAGGCGGTTGTGCGAGCAGCGGTCCCTGGAGAAAGAGGGCAACATGGTCGAGGCAAGCTTGGTCGCTAGGGACGGGATACAGAGGAAGGTGACGGGGAGGGGGGCGCGGGCTCGCTGGCACGGGGCGGCTACAGGGAGCAGGCAGGCATCCACGACGGGTCGAGGCGGAGTTCTGCGAGGTGAAGGCAGAGGCTCCTGCTTCGGGAGGAAGAGAGGGTCGGCAGAGTAGAAAGTCGGTTGGGCGAGGACGGTGGGGATCGATGACGGTGGGCCTGTGGAGGGAGAGAAGCGGCAAAGGGGTTCCTGGCGGATGTCGAGACTGAGGGGAGGGAGACACTCGCGAGAGGGAGGGGCTCAGGGGAGAGAGACACACAGAGGAGGGGATCACGGGACGAAGAGGTGGGCCAGGGTCTATCGGGGGAGCGTGGAGATCGTGGAGGGTGTGTGCGTGTTGTGTGTGTGAAGTGACACGCTGGGTGGGTGCATCAGGTGCTGTGGCGTGTGTTGCCATGTGGGGTGCGTGCACACGACAGAGTGTGTGTGCGTGTTAGCGGAATGGTGTGGGGTCTGGGTGGTGTGGGTGTGGAGGCGGGTTAGGTCTAGGTGGGGATTGGGGTAGGTAGGTTAGGGTTAGCCGGTTAGGGTTTTGACTAGTGGGGTGGTAGGTGGTCCGGTTGGTTGGGCTTATGGGCTTGGCCAACTAGACTGCCTCCCCACAAACTAGTTTTACTTTAATATTTAGGTATTTTTATTTTTGTGCTTTTGGTTTCTTAGTTGTACTTATTTTTCCTCAGCTGCTTAGCTTTTTCTCACTTTTTCCCATCTCCTATTATGGAACTCTCGCACGGTCTGAAACTCGTTGTCCGTCAGCCTTTCCGTTAGATGCTAACAAGTGGGGCCGCATTTAGTCGGGTCCCATAGTGGACCCTCGTCGTTACGTGTTGACAAGTGGAGTTGCGGTTTGTCAGGTCACATAGTGGACCCTTGCCGTTACATGCTCACAAGTGGGGGTGCGTTTAGTTGGTTCCCGTAGTGGACACCTTTCTCAACTTATCCAAATCAGCATGGGACCCACAACTTATCCACGTAAGTGTCGGACCCACAGCTTATCCATGTAAGCCAGCCCCATTCCATTGCCCATGTCGTTGCCTCCCTTTCTTCTTCTCCGATGATGGTGGTCCTTCTCCTGCGATGGCGGCCCTTTGTCGAGCTTCACTTTGGCCTCCTGTTCGTCCTGGCTGATAGGGATATGCCGAGTGGGGTATGCCCAACAGGATGTTTCCCATTGGCCCATGCTGCCAGCGAGTGGGCCTGCAGGACGGCGACTGGATCAAGATTCAATAAGGAGACGAGCGACCAGAAGATGGAGGCCCAGAAGCGTAGCTAGGCCCAGTAGGATTAGGCTAAAAACCCTCCGAATCCTTAAATAATTAGGTTGTAGATCTATAAACCCTAGCTAGGTGACACTATATAAACCTCCCTAGGGTACGCGTAGAACTCACGTTCCATCATACACCCGCTGCGACTCGCCGTGTAGTCGTCGAGCTCGCCCTTGTACTCTCTCATCAATACAATCTAGCAGGAGTAGGTATTTACCCTCCGGGGGGACGAACCTGGGTAAAACCCTGTGTTTCCGCCCTCATCTCGCACCACAGATGGCTGGCCGCCCTTGCCCCTTGTTCTACTACTTAGTGCCGATTGCATCATCTGTCATGGCCATTCCCACGATAGTGGCGCCCACTGTGGGGCCTGGCTGGTGAGGCATGTGTTTTGTGGTGAGATCCAATCTGCCGATCAATGAGACGATCTCCACCGGCCGCATGATCGCGATTGTCGAGATCCTCCAGATCTTGCCGAGCAGCTACGTCCAGATGACGCGCCCTGTCACACACAGCGTGATCATGCCAATCGGCATGATCAGCCTCTTCGTCGGCTTCACCGACGTCATCGCCTCAGAGGACTCAGCTCACATCCGCGAGTCATCACCGCGCGATCGGCTCTTTGAGTGACAGGCCCGCACCATCCACTGCCTCGCCTCCGAGTACGGTTCGGCCAACAGCAACGTGGCCGTGACCAGCATGGTCGCAGGCGACGCGGCCCTCACCGACGATGACGATTCGGCGACCCCGGCGTTGAACGCCGGATCCATTGTCGCCGCGTCACCCGCGGGCTCCATCACCCAAGTCTCCAACGTGGGGGACTTCGAGGATCCATCCATCCTCGGGATCTTCAACTCCGACTCCAGGTCGGAGAACTCCGGCGACGTCCACGCCAGATCGGGTCGCTTCGTCGTGACCTACATGGCGAGCGGCACGAGCGCCCCACAAGACCCCTTCTCTACACCGATCCCGCCGACCGCGACAGTGACGGAGGTCGAGGAACTCCGCCTTTGACTGGAGGAGGCGGTCCGCAAGGAATAGGCCAAGCATGGAAAATTTCGCCTCAAGAAAGTAACGACGCTGGGGATCTTGCTCTACCACCAGCGCCGCATCAGGTCACGCCTGAACCCCACCATTCAAGGCCACTACGGTGACCCAGCATACCACTGCATGATGTAGTACACCATAGTTATTGACATAACACCAATGAAACACCATTCCCTAGTATTCTATCCCTCAGAGTGGTACAACAGAGACACATCAGGTCCAAGACATGACTATGGGTTACAACTCGACTCTTTACATAAGATCCAGGGAACACTCTAGGTTAAAGAGATACAAAGAAACTTCTTACAAAGAAGAATCAGAAATAATTAACTCAAATCTATTATACTAATAGACTAGTATCTAAACTATTGAAGCTTGCATTACTACTCTACAGAAGTAGGTGCTATGGCTAGAGATTATATTCCTATCTAATCTGCAACTATGTCTTTACTTGAGTTCATGTATATGTTGACTTCCTTTACTTCATTGAAGAGCTTCAGATATTGATGATTACTCCTAGAGCATAACTTGATGTAGACGTTGTCCTAATGGCTTCAGAATCTAGCAAGGGATAGAAGATACGTTGAGTACGAGCGTACTCAGCAAGTTCACTAGAAAGGAGTGTTTGATGCACTATATCTATGGCCACAGGCCATAGGTCGTAGGCAATGCAAATTTTCATAAACATTTCTTCAAAGGTTGCTTTTATTCTGAAAAGCTATGTCCGTCAGCCTTCACGGGTTTACCAGAACTTTCATGGAGTTCCTTTCCCACCGCGTTCGTAGCTCCTTCCCGGAACAGGGAGTAACAAGTTATAGTTCTTACACTCTGTAGAGGTGCGTCACTTTACCCATGAGAGACCTTAGGCTTTGTTGCACGGCCGGGAGTATGTTCCCGGTCAAACTTCCTTGGTTTGAGGCCCAACCTAAGATCCAAGACAATCACTGCCTTCTCCACGACCCCGCATGTCTCCTTGGTGTACGCTAGCCCACCTATTGAATTACGACAATTGGCAGTACAGACCGTTCAGATGCTGGAACTATCGTGGGACGTTGAGGGTTCCCACCCATATGCTGCATATCCTCTACTAATTGCCAATATATGCACACTACGAGTGATAACAGCCACGACCCGCGCATCTGGATCCATGCGAGAGGGAAAAGATACAGCTGACTTCTTCGTCCCATTCCAAATCTCATGGTCAACGCATGATATACATCACAATAATCACTGGCGACATTGGTTGATAAGTCCTAGGTGATATAGTCCTGTGTAGTGGTATTCTAACTACCAGACTTAATAGATTAGCTGATCACCCTGGATCAGTAACCGATAGTTCACATTATTATCAAAAATAGTGTTTTCTGACCTTTTTGAAATGAAGGTGATGACAACACTGGATTTGCAAAATACTTTACAGAAAATAATCAAAGGACATGAGCAAGTGTGAACTTGACTTTTGTGATTGCAAGATTATGCACTCACGGTCTTCAAAACAATATAAGATCCAATATCTAAAATTAGCATCATTGGTCCGGTAAGGACTAATGTTTAAAGAAGCATGATGCTATTATGCATAAGTAATGTAACGCAATTTGGTAAATTCAAATCACGGGGATAACGTTGTTCTAGGGTTTGGATATTAGAAATGGCTTCTTTGGAATGTGTTGCTCTTTTAGATTAAGTTTAAAACTTGTGATTCTTATTAAGGCTTGTGAGTGTGTGTGAAACAACATGTAATTATAATATTATAAAATAATGAGATACACAAATGTGAAATGCTTCTCAAGATTGTTTATATAATAATTATTTATTTCAGATTTTGCTTTATAAGTAATGTTATTTATGAAGGACTTAAGTGTTAACAATTCTATGTATACAAGTGAAGTATAAAGTAATGTGATTATTGTTAATTGTCATCTATTGTCTGGGGTGGCAAAAAGAATAACACTTGAAGAAAAGATTCCTTTACTAAGGTTTAAACAATCCTGATAGCTTTGAGAATATGATTGATGTTGTCTATGCTTGCTTGAATGGTCTAGTCTTGAGATGCTTTACGACTTAATTATAACAGACCAAAGTTAACTATAAAACACATAACAAGGTGTTTTAGTATTATATTTAAAGTCTTGTAGACTAAAGTTAACTTTAAAGACATAGATGGATCTAAGGTGTATTGCTTATGATATTTGTACTTTGTTCACTTCATAATATTTCCTTAAAGATACTTTAAGAGTGGTAACACTTCTTTTTGACTAGTGGTTTTCTTTATTTTATAATGGAATAGAAATTTTATCTCTTTATAAAGGTGTGGTTATAATTTGTAATCAACGAAATAACATTAGTTAACTACTTATGGATTTACTATACGGTGGTGATATGTTTATACACTTGTAGTTGAATGATAACTCAATATGATTGTATTTAAAATGTGTTGAACCATTTTGATTTCATATTATCAATATTTAATACTATTACTACTTATTCGACTTAATTGGATAATTAGAAATTTTTATTTACCCTTATATGAATTATTAACTAAGGAAATAGGTTTAAATTTAAGTTGTTGAAGTGTTTAAATTTTTATTTACCACCCAAAGTGTGATATTATATTTTTAACACATAGGTATGTTTTTTTTATTATTTTGGTATATTACATGTATTTTTGTGATTTATAAATAATAAGATATGATTTTTAGAAGATTTATTATTTTATAAATACTTAATAAATATTCAATATTTAATTAAGTGAAATAATAATACTTGATTATGGTATTGAGGTATATTTCTTATTTTTCTAAGAATTTTGATATATTATTTATATTTTTAGCATTTACCATTATTAAACTATGAATTATCAAAATTTTATTACTTATAAAACCTTTATTAAATAATATTTATTTAAATAATTAACATAATAATGTTTGATAATAGTTTTAAGTTCTAGATTTTATTTTTATGAAAATTTTCATATATTACATGTATTTTTCTGAATTATAGAACAATTGTTATTGAATTTATAATGTTTAATCAATTTGTGAAAATATTAAACGGAATTATTGCGTCACTGTGATGTCAGCATGACACTACTGTTTTGGATAAAAATTTGTGTACCCAACCTGAATCTACCCATACCGACACTGACTGGTGGGGTCTCCACCACGTCAGTATGCCACATCAGCGAAGCGGGACCCGGCAAGGTTTGACTAGGCTTGACCACGTGATTACATCATCATGGCGTCGCGATGACGTCACCCTGCCGGAATTCCTTCCCAGTCGAGCATGGCCACGGCAAGCTAGCGCGTGCGAGCCTTCCTGGCTTAGCGCATAAGTTGCAGGAGCGCATGCTGAACGATAAAGGGGCGGCACCGCTGGTTGTTGGTATTGAAAAAACAACGAAAGTGAACTTGTGCGGTGGCTATGGGCGGCGCATGACGGGAGTACCATTCCGGATGCAATTGAGGAAGGTAAGACCACTGGGAGGCTCAGTGGCTTACTGGGATGCTTGTGGAGGGGTTGGTGAGTCGAGACCCGACCGGAATACATGACAGCGACGATCGCCAGCATTGGATATGGAGGTCCCGATTCGGCTGCGCGAGACCATCCCGACCTGAGAGAGATAGGGCAAACTACCTAGACGACCATCAGGAGCACGAAGGTGGCCCCGGAAGAGCCAGGGGAGCTACGGTTCATCGTGACGATGAGGCACCCACTGCTAGGGTTTCTAGAGCATTTGTGCGTGTGCGGCATAGAGCGAGAGAGTGAGGAATTTTGGGATTGAGAGAGAGAGGAGGATAAGGCGTCATCGTGGCGTTCTTATCATCGCACGGAGACCTCGATGGCGGCAGGAATCATTGCATCGACGGCGAAATGGCATCGGAGCTATCCACGCAACTGCTTGCCTGCGTGAGGATAACGAAGGGGTGACAGGTGACGAACCGGTATGGGCTGGTCTTGGGCCAAGTGGGCCGCGAGACTGCGTGCGAGAAATCTACAGATGCTTCACGTGAGCAACAGATAGATGCGAGAAGAAATGGGCCGTGGGCTAGGATTGGCTGCTACCTCTTTTTCCTTTATTCTTTTTAGTTTTCTGTTTTTATGATTTGTTTTTAATTTAAACTTTCTCAATGATTTAAATACCAGAAATTTTGTGGAGTATTAAAAATATTCCAAAGATAAATATTCTAATTGTTTCCTCTAATCATATTGGTATTTTTAACGCTCGTAATTATATCAGAAGTTATTTATTGAGTAGAATAAATAAGAATTAGGGTTTAGGGATAGGTTTATTTCTTCTTAATGAATGTATTGAGAATGGTTTAAGATAGTTAAGAATATGCAAAGAATATACCCAAATTTATTATTATTTAGCATTCATTATATATAAGAGGATTTAATTATTAAGATTCTTAAAATGATAAATTCTATTATCCAAATTCCACTAATAAGTGAATAATGTTCTAATGATTGTGGTTAAGACATTAATTATACATTGACAATCATGATTTAAATAGAAATTAGGGTTTTGGAAAAGTGATATAGAATAATGATTTTGATAGGGAGTGATATAGTCTTGGTTAAATCTTTTTGCATGAGTAATAATCATAGCTGTAGAAATGAAGATTAAGAGATTAAGCATATTTCTTTTGTGTTTGTGATCAGGGATAATATGACCATCCAAGATAAAATAATAAAGTTATTCTATAGAATGACTTATGAGAAAGAATTGATAATTAAAGTTTCTAGGCATATTTGATTTTAATGTTTGTAGTGACAAAGATATGCTTGAGTGATTTTCTATAGGAAAATATTCCTATAAATCTTTGTGGAAATAAGATGATAGATCAATCAGATGAAATGGATATTATGTTTGGTTAAAGGTTTAGGGTTTAGTGTTTACCAAGAATTCCTATCTTCCATATTTCACAATCCTAGACTTCTAATTAAAGAATTCCTTTCCTAGATATACTACTTCTTCCTATCTATCATCATGTGTTAACATGATGAGCTTTACTTCACAAGAATATTCTTATCCACCTTTATTCTTCTAAATCCATTTATAAATCTAATGAGCTTGTTACTAAAGATTTTTCATAATCTGCTCACATCTATAATTGGGTTATATCAAACTACTCTGATAATGATAACCTCTAATCCACTAAGTAGTTACTTCTAACTCCATTCATATTCTTCTTTTATCACCCTTCAATAATATTACTTCAATAGATGTATACATCAAATCCTACTTCACCTCAAGTGCTTAGTATTTCTAAAGAGTAAAATACTACTTCTTTAATCCAATGTTGCTCTAACATCATCTTAATCATACTATCTTATATTTACTTCACTCATGTATCTTATTTTCAAACTTCACATCATATCATGGTGACTTATCATGGCTAACCTAGAATAACATATCTATACTAGGGTTCAATCATGTTCTATCCACCAATATCACTTATACATGATATAAGCATTCAATCTTGGTGACTAAAGCATGATCACTATAATCCTTTGATCACTTATGGCTTAGGTTTCCAGTTGGCTAATCAAGGCCTTCATCAATACAACACTACAGTTGTAATATAATTATCTTCTCAGTGTATCTATCTGACTAAGAGAGATTATTCATTTACTATACCTACTTTATTCAATAGGATTACTCTTGGTAACTTATCTTCAGAATTCATCCTTGTAATCTTCTTTGTTACCATACAATTACATATTCCAGATAACTCTTCTATCATTTCAGGAGTAAGTTAACTCCACCAATTATCATATTGATTTAATTCTCTTCCAACACTCCCAACCTATAGATGATATTTAAATCTAGCATTACTACTTACCTCTTCATACTTCCTTCTCTAAGGGACTTTGGTGAATGCTATGATAAGGACATGGGCTAATAGATCAAGATTTGGTAGACTAAGGATTGGTGAATCAATAGTTGATTACTCAACATTGATGAACAACCGATATTATAATATGGTTCAGTAGAGATGATAAGATTGTTATGGAAATAAGGATATACGGTGAATGGTCTTGACTTGATTTCATTCCTACTCATCAAGTGTAAAAGAATTAGTGTTTAAGAAATACCATGATGCTCATGGTAGGAATGGATAAGAATGATATAGGTCAAGACTTAGTTATTGAATTCTTGTTACTTAAGTTATATTTATAACTTGGTATTCATGAATGGTGTAATGAATACTATCATATGATCACTTAAGGATCAAATTATAATCATTAATAAATGTGTAGTGGTTTAGTTTCTTTATATTTGATCTACCCTTAGATCAAATTACCATTACCCAAAATAATGTTTTAGCAAAGGTCATATTGAAACTTATCGCAGTCAACTTGATGTTCTACTTCAATTCCGTCAAGTTGAGAGAAGCTTCAATCACTTTTGACTAGTTTTGTTCAAAAGCGTGAAAATTATTCGGATTTTCTATGCATGAATGCAATGCACACATCTGTGTTCAGCTTATTTATAAGCTCTAATGCTGGGATGTTACAGACTCTCCCCCTTAAAATAAACTTCGTCCTCGAAGTTCGTATACTCTCACATTTCGAAATCAGGAATTGTCCTGTATTGGTTACAACACGTCTCAGCTCCATGGTAACCTCAATGGAAATAATTGTAGTATCCCATATCTAGATAGTTTCCTTGTATTTTCATCATACTTGGCAATCTTCAACTTGTTGTCTTCAATACTCCAAATTTCCTTTTACTATTCTCCTTTAGGGCTATGTCCATATTATAAACTCCTTAATTTGTGGTCTCTTCTTTAGTTCTTTATCCTGATTAAGTATCCTAATCCAATTCCTTTACTTGATCGTTGTACTTCCTTACTATACTATGTAAGGTCTAGTAAGTCTCACTGAAATAGGGTTTTGGATTTTATTAGTCAAAAAACTATGGTCAAAAGACTAACTTTTGATTTGTGATTGTATGGTTGTACTGGTATTCCTTCCGAAGATTAGTTTTGAACACATTTAGTCCATACCCATCAGAATTTCTTGCTTCACTACACATGTCTAATTGGATGTGCTTTATTCCCTCTTAAGGATCACTTAAGAGTTGTTTCCTTCTAGAATTAGTTTGTTAGGACTAATCTATTTTATCCCCTTCATGATTTTACTCTAGCAGGCTTTAGATAATCTTTTATTATTATCTTAAATACTTCTTCAACTTTCTTTTATAATTAGCTTAAGGTTTGATTCCTACTATTTTGAAATAAACTTCTATCTTTCAACCAGACATACTTCCGAAAGTACTTTAATAATAATGACTTCTTTTAACCTTATGAAAATAAGTCGTAATATTATCATAGGTTAGTACTTTTTCTCCACCTTGATTCTAGAATTTAGATAATAGTACTTCCATTTACTGTTTACTCTCCCCCTTAGGGTTTACTAATGGTCTCTAAACTACCTATACAGTAACCATTAGCTCTATAATTAGAATGTTTGTTTCTGTTCAACTTATACTTAACCTATTTAAGGTTTCACGAAAGAACTTTCGGCATACCCCCATAATTGTGGATCTCCGAAGTGAATATTCCAACATTATTTATCTTACTAGCTATTTGGGCATTTTCTCTTTGATAGGCCTCACTTCGTGAGGCGTCTCAAAAAATGGTCGCTCTATACTCATTTATGTCTTTCTTAACTTAGGCCAAGTTTTATGCTCTTTATGCAAAACTAAGATGATCTCGTTAACTCAGTCAACCAAATACCATCTGCGGACAAATACCAGTTGCGGACCATCCTAGGATTTATATATTACCCTACGGTTGTTCGATGTACCACTGGCATTCTCTCTAAATTGTCAGAGCTTGAATACTCTTATCTATTTCAAAGCTTCTTCTTTGTACTAATTCATGATGCTTCCATGAACTTGATACAACTACTTCATTAACTTCTTAGCAACATCTCCTACTTTGGGTGAACTTAATTTCACTACTTCTTGTTGCTTTATTCTTCACATAAACCTTCATCTTGGTCTTTGGAACTCGTCACTCCCTTACACGAATTCCCTTTTCTATCTAGATCTATAACATCAAGTAATAACTGGATGTTGCAACATGCAACTGCACACCAAGTCAAACTTCATGTACAGATCTAGTCAATCAAGAAGATTCAAGAAAAACCAATAAATCCAAAGTGGTACATATATCACACAAATATCCTAAGCCCGAAATATAGTAGTTGAGTATAGTATCTCAAGCATTCATGCTTAGTTGTGTAGTATATGACACCTCCTCATATAGGTTTATGTTGTGATACTTAGCACATAGGGGTCAAACTATTCTTTTATCTCAATATTTATCCAAATTGCTCAAGTGCAACAGGATAATTTTAAACAAACTGGTCTCAATTTGGTTTTGACTAACCCTTTTGTCTCACTTTTGGAAATATTAACTATAACCAACCTTTCTTTATTTAGTAATTAACCTCACATGATCTTCTCGAAAAGACTAACAATATTCTATTTACTACTTTAAACCAAAGATTATTTGATGTTTTTAGTACCTATGACTTCCATCACAGTTCTACCATGTTATCTTCTTACTCTACTTGAAGATAATTTACTAATTACTTTTTATATTTACCCTCACCATGGTTTCGGAGCTAATCTCACCATGATCTTGTTATGTTTTTCCTCTTTATCATGATTCAAGAGCTAATCTAACCTTGATGACTTTGTTTCTCACTACACTATTATTAAGTCTTAACATAATTTTACTTCATCACGTATAATTCTCAAGTGAATCCCACATGATTACTACTCAATACATCAACATTTATCCTAATGATATTCATCATGTTGTCTTTGGTTATCAACTAACCATAAGATTCCACTGTCTTACATGAATTCTAGGGTTAGGCTACACCATTAAGAGTACTTCAATTGATGTCTTACACTTGCTCCTAATCTATTGTGGCCGATTGAATTTCCTATAGTATCTTGGTGGTTTATGTCTCCTTCGGAAGACACTAAATAGCACTATATTGAGAAAAGATAAAATAATTACTCCTAAGAAAGAATGACTTAAGTATCTAGTGACAAAGTTATCCTCAAGTGGATACTGCTCACAAGTCATAACAATATTTGGTTTAGATAATATGGCTCCTATAGTACCTATCCAACCTACAGATCTTCCTAAAAGTGTTTTAATCCTAAGGTCAAAGAATATGCTCTGATACCAGCTGCGTTGACCTACCATACCACTTCATGATGTTGTACACTATAGTCGTTGACATAACACCAATGAAACACCGTTAACTAGTATTACATCCCTTAGAGTGGTACAACAGAAACACATCAGGTCCAAGACATGACTATAGGTTACAACTTGACTCTTTACATAAGTTCTAGGGAACACTCTAGGTTAAAGATAGAGAAAGAAACTTCTTACAAAGAAGAATCAGAAATAATTAACTCAAATATATTATACTAATAGACTAGTATCTGAACTATTGAAGCTTGCATTGCTGCTATTGCAATACTCTACAGAGGTAGGTGCTATGGCTAGATATTATATTCCTAACTAATCAGCAACTACGTCTTTACTTGAGTTGATGTATATGTTGACTTCCTTTACTTCATTGAAGAGCTTGAGCTTTTGATGATTACTCCTGGAGCATAACTTGATGTAGGCGTCATTCTAATGGCTTCAGAATCTAGCAAGGGTTAGAAGATATGTTGAGTACGAGCGTACTCAGCAAGTTCACTAGAAAGGAGTGTTTGATGCACTACATCTATGGCCATAGACCATAGGTCGTAGGCAATTAAAGTTTTCGTAAACATTTCTTCAAAGGTTGCTTTTATTCTGAAAAGCTATGTACGTCAGCCTTCACGGGTTTACCAGAACTTTCATGGAGTTCCTTTCCCGCCGCATTCGTAGCTCCTTCCCGGAACAGGGAGTAACAAGTTACAGTTCTTACACTCTGCAGAGGTGCGTCACTTTACCCATGAGAGACCTTAGGCTTTGTTGCACGGCCGGGAGTATGTTCCCGGTCAAACTTCCTTGGTTTGAGGCCCAACGTAAGATCCAAGCCAATCACTGCCTTCTCCGCGACCCCGCATGTCTCCTTGGTGTACGACGGCCCACCTATTGAATTACCACAATTGGCAGTACAGACCGCTCAGATGCCGGAATTATCGTGGGACGTTGAGGGTTCCCACCCATATGCTGCATATCCTCTACGAATTACCAATATATGCACGCTACGAGTGATAACAGCCACGACCCGCACATCCGGCTCCATGCGAGAGGGAAAAGATACAGCTGACTTCTCCGTCCCATTCCAAATCTCATTGTCAACGCGTGATATACGGCGCAAGAATCACTGGCGACATTGGTTGTTAAGTACTAGGTGATATAGTCCTATGAAGTGGTATTCCAACTGCCAGACTTAGTAGATTAGCTGATCACCCTGGATCAGTAACCGATAGTTCACATTATTATCAAAAATAGTGTTTTCTGACCATTTTGAAATGCAGGTGATGACAACACTGGATTTGCAAAATACTTTACAGAAAATAATCAAAGGACATGAGAAAGTGTGAACTTGCCTTTTGTGATTGCAAGATTATGCACTCACGGTCTTCAAGACAATATAAGATCCAATATCTTAAATCACCATCATTGGTCTGGTAAGGACTAATGTTTAAAGAAGCAAGATGCTATTATGCATAAGTAATGTAATGCAATTTGGTAAATTCGAATCCCGGGGATAACGTTGTTCTAGGGTTTGGATATTGGAAATGGCTTCTTTGGAATGTGTTGCTCTTTTAGATTAAGTTTCACACTTGTGCTTCTTATTAAGGCTTGTGAGTGTGTGTGAAACAACATGTAATTATAATATTATAAATAATGAGATACACAAATGTGAAATGCTTCTCAAGATTGTATATACAATAATTGTTTATTTCAAATTTTGCTTTATAAGTAATTTTATTTATGGAGGACTTAAGTGTTAACAATTCTAAGTATACAAGTGAAGTATAAAGTAATGCGATTATTGTTAATTGTCATCTATTGTCTGAAGTGGCAAAAAGAATAACACTTGAAGAAAAGATTCCTTTACTAAGGTTTAAACAATCTTGATAGCTTTTAGAATATGATTGATGTTGTTTATGCTTGCTTGAATGGTCTGGACTTAAGATTCTTTATGACTTAATTATAACAGACCAAAGTTAACTACAAAACACATAACAAGGTGTTTTAGTATTATATTTAAAGTCTTGTAGACTAAAGTTAACTTTAAAGACATAGATGGATCTAAGGTGTATTGCTTATGATATTTGTACTTTGTTCAATTCATAGTATTTCCTTAAAGATACTTTAAGAGTGGTAACACTTCTTTTTTACTAGTGGTTTCCTTGATTTTATAATGAATAGAAATTTTATCTCTTTATAAAGGTGTGGTTATGATTTGTAATCAAGGAAATAACATTACTTAACTACTTATGGATTTACTATAGTGTGGTAATATGTTTATACACTTGTAGTTGAATGATAACTCAATATGATTGTATTTAAAATGTGTTGAACCGTTTTGATTTCATATTATCAATATTTAAAACTATTACTACTTATTAGACTTAATTGTCTAATTAGCAATTTTTATTTACCTCCAAAAGTGGGATATTATATTTTTAACATGTAGGTATTATTTTTGTGATTATTTTGGTATATTACATGTATTTTTGTGATTTATAAATAATAAGATATGATTTTTATAAGATTTATTATTTTATAAATACTTAATAAATAATCAATATTTAATTAAGTGAAATAATAATACTTGATTATGATATTGAGGTATAGTTCTTATTTTTCTAAGAATTTTTATATATTATTTATATTTTTAGCATTTACCATTATTAAATTATGAATTACCAAAGTTTTATTACTTATGAAACCTTTATTAAATAATATTTATTTAAATAATTAACATAATAATGTTTGATAATAGTTTTAAGTTGTAGATTTTATTTTATAAATTTTTTCATATATTACATGTAATTTTCTGAATTATAGAACAATAGTTATTGAATTTATAATGTTTAATCAATTTCTGAAAATATTAAAAGGAATTATTGCGTCACTGTGACGTCAGCATGATACTACTGTTTTGGATAAAACATTTTGTACCCAACCTGAATCTACCCATACCGACACTGACTGGTGGGGTCTCCACCACGTCAGTACGCCACATCAGCAAAGCGGGACCCGGCAAGGTTTGACTGGGCTTGACCACGTGATTACATCATCATGGCGTCGCGATGACGTCACCCTGCCGGAATTCCTTCCCAGTCGAGCATGGCCACATCGAGCTAGCGCGTGCGAGGCTTCCTGGATAAGCGCATAAGGTCCAGGAGCGCACGCTGAAGGATAAAGGGGCGGCGCCACTGGTTGTTGGCTACCAGAAAACAACGACGGCGAACTTGTGCGGTGGCTACAGGCGGCGCATGATGGGAGTACCCTTCCGGAATCAATTGAGGAAGGTAAGAGCACTGGGAGGCTCAGTGGCTTACCAGGATGCTTGTGGAGGGGTTGGTGAGTCGAGACCTGACCGGAATCGATGGCAGCGACGGTCTCCACCGTCGGAGATGGAGGTCCTGATTCAGCTGTACGAGACCATCCCGACCTGAGCAAGATAGGGAAAACTACCTAGACGACCATCAGGAGCATGAAGGTGGCCCTGGAAGAGCCAGGGAGCTACGGTTCATCGGGATGACGAGGCACCCACTGCTAGGGTTTCCAGAGCGTTTGTGCTTGTGCGGCATAGAGTAAGAGAGTGAGGGATTTGAGGATTGAGAGATAGAGGAGGATAAGGGCATCGTCGTGGCGTTCTTATCCTCGCACGACGGCGGGAATCGTAGCATAGATGGCGAACGGCATCGGAGCTCTCCACGCAGTTGCTTGCCTGCATGAGGATGACAAAGGGGTGACACGTGACGAACCGATATGGGCTGGTCTTGGGCCAAGTGGGCCGCGAGACTGCGCGCGAGAAATCTGCAGATGCTTCATGCGAGCAACAGATAGATGCGAGAAGAAATTCGTCGTTGGCCAATATTTGCAGCTGCCTCTTCTTCCTTTATTCTTTTCTATTTTCTGTTTTGATGATTTGTTTTTAATTTAAACTTCCTCAATGATTTAAATACCAGAAACTTTGTAGAGTATTACAAATATTCCAAAGATAAATATTCTAATTGTTTTCTCTAATCATGTTGGTATTTTTCAATGCTCATAATTATATCAGAAGTTATTTATTGAGTAGAATAAGTAAGAATTAGGGTTTAGGGATTTGTCTGATATATTAAACTCTTATAAAATGATTTGTTTATTTCTTCTTAATGAATGTATTGAGAATGGTTTAAGGTAGTTAATAATATGCAAAGAATATATCCAAATTTATTATTATTTTGCATTCATTATATATAAGAGGATTTAATTATTAAGATTCTTAAAATGATAAATTCTATTATCCAAATTCCACTAATAAGTGAATAATGTTCTAATGATTTTGGTTAAGACATTAATTATACATTGACAATCATGATTTAAATAGAAATTAGGGTTTTGAAAAGTGATATAGAATAATGATTTTGATAGGGAGTGATATAGTCTTGGTTAAATCTTTATGCATGAGTAATAATCATAGATGTAGAAATGAAGATTAAGAGATGAAGCATATTTCTTTTGTGTTTGTGATCAGGGATAATATCATCATCCAAGAGAAAATAATAAAGTTATTCTCTAGAATGACTTATGAGAAAGAATCGATAATTAAAGTTTCTAAGCATATATGATTTTAATGTTTGTAGTGACAAAGATATGCTTGAGTGATTTGCTATAGGAAAATATTCCTATAATGCTTTGTGGAAATAAGATGATAGATCAATCAGATGAAATGGATATTATGTTTGGTTAAAGATTTAGGGTTTAGTGTTTACCAAGAATTCCTATCTTCCATAATTCACAATCCTGGACTTCTAATTAACGAATTCCTTTCCTAGATATACTACTTCTTCCTATCTATCATCATGTGTTAACATGATGAGCTTTAATTCACAAGAATATGCTTATCCACCTTTCATTCTTCTAAATCCATTTATAAATCCAACGAGCTTTTTACTAAAGCTTTTCATAATCTGCTCACATCTATAATTGGGTTATATCAAACTACTCTGATAATGATAACCTCTAATCCACTAAGTAGTTACTTCTAACTCCATTCATATACTTCTTTTATCACCCTTCACTAATATTACTTCAATAGATGTATACATCAAATCCTACTTCACCTCAAGTGCTTAGTAATTCCAAAGAGTAAAATACTACTTCTTTAATCCAATGTTGCTCTAACATCATATTAATCATACTATCTTATATTTACTTCACTCCAGTATCTTATATTCAAACTTCACATCATATCATGGTGACTTATCATGGCTAGCCTAGAATAACATATCTATACTAGGGTTCAATCATGTTCTATTCACCTATGTCACTTATACATGATATAAGCATTCATCTTGGTGACTAAATCATGATCACTATAATCCTTTGATCACTTATGGCTTAGGTTTCCAGTTGACTAATCAAGGCCTTCATCAATACAACACTACAGTTGTATTATAATTATCTTCTTGGTTTATCTATCTAACTAAGAGAGATTATTCATTTACTATACCTACTTTATTCAATAGGATTACTCCTGGTAACTTATCTTCAGAATTCATCCTTGTAATCTTCTTTGTTACCATACAAATACATATTCCAGATAACTCTTCTATCATTTCAAGAGTAAGTTAACTCCACCAATTATCACATTGATTTAATTCTCTTCCAACACTCCCAACCTATAGATGATATTTAAATCTAGCATTACTACTTACCTCTTCTTACTTCCTTCTCTAAGGGACTTAGGTGAATGCTATGATAAGGACAGGGGTTAATAGATCAAGATTTGGTAGACTAAGGATTGGTGAATCAATAGTTGATTACTCATCATTGATGAACAACAGATATTAGAACATGGTTCAGTAGAGATGATAAGATTGATATGGAAAGAAGGATATATGGTGAATGGTCTTGACTTGATTTCCTTCCTACTCATCAAGTGATAAAGAATTAGTGTTTAAGAAATACCATGATGCTCATGGTAGGAATGGATAAGAATTATATAGGTCAAGACTTAGTTTTGAAGTCTTGTTACTTAAGTTATATTTATAACTTGGTATTCATGAATGGTGTAATGAATACTATGATATGATCACTTAAGGATCGAATTATAATCATTAATCAATGTGTAGTGGTTGAGTTTCTTTATATTTGATCTAGCCTTAGATCAAATTACCATTACCCAAAATAATGTTTTAGCAAAGGTCATATTGAAACTTTTCACAGTCAACTTGATGATCTACTTCAATTCCATCAAGTTGAGAGAAGCTTCAATTACTTTTGACTAGTTTTGTTCAAAAGCGAGAAAATTATTCGGATTTTCTATGCATGAATGCAGTGCACACATCTGTGTTCAGCTTATTTCTAAGCTCTAATGCTGGGATGTTACAGTCGCGCCCTGAACTTCAATGACGAAAACGACCTGTGACCGACGAACAACATGGTCGCTGCCAACGGGCAGCCAGTCGACGCGCGGACCCACATCATCAACAACTAGAGCTGGCGCACACGCCAGCCTGACGACTTGAGGCACACCCTCACCAACCACAGTGACGGCGAACCAATGGGATCGCTCAGCCGAGTCAACCCCTAGTGCTTCGGACCAATGATCTGAGGCGAAAATACCTGGCGAACTTCAAAGCGCCATAGGAGGTCGAGAAGTATGATCCCTTGTATGACCCGTCTGTGTGGCTGGCACATACCTCATGGCGATGGGTATCGCCGGCCACACCGACCTAGTCGCCGCTCGCTAGCTCTCCCTGATGATGGAGGGAGCGAGCCGACAATGGATTAACACCCTCCCCACGGACATCATCGACTCCTGGGAGGATATGCGCGACGCCTTCGCCAGGCACTTTGAGGGATCCTATACATGCACCACCACCATCGAGGACCTGGAGTGATGCGTCCAGGGACCCCGCGAGTCGACCCGTAGCTGGGTCCAGCGATGGCATGACCTTGTGCCGCTACGAGCCCTTGGTTTCCAAGCTCAAGCGGGTGTACAAGACACTCGACAACATCCTAGACCTCCTCGAGATCGCCAAGCGGTACGCGGAGGAGGACCCGGACCGAGAAACCGATGACGAGTCGGGCGAAAACTGCCGCCCAAGCGGCCACGACAATGGGAGGCGACCCGAGCTGCACTACAGCAACACTCGCCTACCGGAAAGCGCCACAGTGATGGGTGGTTCGACTTCGTCGCCAACGCCGGCTATCCGCCACGCGAGCCCAAGAGCTTCTGCCGCGACGGGGACCAACGCCGCGACAGCGGAAACTACAAGGCGAGGCTGAAATTCGACTCCGCGACTCTCCTCAAACAGCCCTATGTGTTCCATAGTAGGAAGGGGAAGCCCGCCACACACATGACCGCCGAGTGCCACTCCCTGAAGGAGATCGAGAAGGCACGGCGTGCACGGGAGGACCCCAACAACCACCCGCCAAACGGTGAGGCATTAAGCAACGACGTGGGATCGCTCCACACCTTCATCGGGTTTAGTACCAAGCACGAGAAGAAGGTCATCGCCCACGTCGTCATTGTCAACGCGGTATCCCAAGTCGATGTCCCTCGCTTCCTCAACTGGTCCTAGCAGCGGATCACCTGGAGCCATGAGGACCACTCGCCACAGATCGAATATCCGGGGCGAGTCTCCTTGGTGGACAAGCCCAAGGTAGGCGACTACTGGATCCCTAAGACGCTGATGGACGGCGGGAGCTCCATCAACATCCTCTACCTGGACACGTTCGGGCGACTGCGGGTCCCGTAGTGGATGATCGAGACGACCTACACCACCGTCCACGACATCGTCCCCCGTCGGAAGGCGTACCCGATCGGCAAAGTGACATTGCCAGTCACCTTTGGCACCCTAGTGAACTTCCGCACCGAGCGGATCATCTTCGAGCTAGTGCCCTTCAACATCCCCTACCACTGCGTCTTGGGGTGGAAAGCGTTTGCCAAGTTCATGGCAGCGCCACATTACGCGTACAACGCGATGAAGCTCCCAAGGCCATGCAGTATCATCACCGTCCACGGCGACCCTGACATGGCTGCGGAGTGCGAAGCCAAGGGTGCCGTGCTCGCCGACGCCGTCATCACTGCAGAAGCCAACCATGCGGAGGAGCTCGCCAAGTACACGAGCGGGGTCAATAATGATGACCCCACAATACTCAAGAAGCCCAACTCGAAGAACGACGACTCGACTGTGTTCGAGGCGACCACACACAAGCGCTCCGTCGAGCTGGTCCCAGGCGACCCCAGCCAGACGGTGACGATCGGGACAGGCATGAGCCTAGCATAGGAAGGCGCGCTCATCGAGTTCCTAGGTGAGAATCGGGACATTTTCGCATGGAAGCCCTCCGACATGCCTGGTGTCCCGAGGTAACTCATTGAGCACAAACTAAACAACGAACCGAAAGCGCGAACCATCAAGCAGTCACTGCGGCACTTCAATGAAGAGCGCCGCCGAGCAATCGCCGAGGAAGTGCAACGTCTACTCGCTGCAGGCTTCATACGGCCAATCAAATACTACAAGTGGCTGGCAAACCGAGTCCTAGTCGAGAAAAAGAACGGGACCTGGAGAATGTGTATCGACTACACAAATCTCAACAGCGCCTGCCCAATGGAGCAGTTCGTCCTCCCGCGGATCGATCAAATCATCGACTCGACCGCGGTCTCGAAGTCGCTATGTTTCCTTGACGCCTATTCTGGTTACAACCAGATAAAAATGGCAGTCGAGGACGAGGAGAAGACGGCGTTCATCACGCCATTCGGAGCATTCTGCTACACCACCATGACATTCGGCCTCGAGAACGCCAGAGTGACCTACCAGAGGTGCATGAAGGAGTGCCTTGTGAGCCAAATTGGCCGCAACATCCACGTCTACATCGAAGACGTGGTGGTGAAGTCTACTCGCCAGGGAGATCTACTCGCTGACCTGGCTGAAACCTTTGCAAATCTGCGGAGGTACAATATCAAACTAAATCCAGGAAAGTGCACCGTAGTCTCCAAATGAGGCATCGAGGCGAACCCCACCAAGATCAACACGACCACCTGGCTCGGCAAACCCGAGTGCCTGCGCAATGTCCAGAAGTTGGCCGGACGAGTCGCGACTCTCAGTCGCTTCATCCCCTGGCTAGGCGAGAAGGAAATGCCTCTCTACCGCCTAATGCGCAAGAACCCCACATTCCAGTTGGACAAGAAGGCAGACAACGCGCTTCTTGCACTCAAATTAGTGCTACTCGCGGGCCCCATCGACAAGGAACCCATGCTCGTCTATGTTGCGGCTTCCGAATGAGTCTTCAGAGCCGTCATGGTCGTCGAGCAACCAGAAGAGGGCAAGGAGCGCCCGGTGCAGCGACCTGTATATTACATCAGCGAAGTCCTCACCGAGTCACGCCAGTGCTACCCGCAGTACCAGAAACTGGTATATGCAGTCTTCCGAGCCCAGCGACGACTGCCGCACTACTTCCAGGAGCACCCAATAACGGTCGTCTCCTCAGCACCATTGCAAGACATCATCCGCAACCGCGAGGCGACTGGGTGAGTCGCCAAGTGGGCCATCGAGATCGTAGTCCACAACATCAGGTACGAGCCCCGCAAGGCAATCAAGTTGGAAGCCCTAGCGGACTTCCTCGCTGACTGGGAGGAGGCGCAGTAGCCGAAGAAGCTTCCGTACCTCCACTACTAGTCGCTGCACTTCGACAGGTCCAAGAACGCAGACGGCGCAGGGGCAGGGATCGTCCTCACGTCTCCCAAGGGCGACAAGCTGCGCTACATCCTGTACCTCGACTTCACCCCTGCACCAACAACATGGCCGAGTACGAGGACCTCCTCCACGGCATGCGAGCAACCAAGGAGATGAACATCAACCGCCTGCACTGCTACGGCGACTCTGATCTCGTCGCTGGATAAGTCGCCAGCACCTGCGAAGCCGTCTCCCCCACCAATGTAGCTTAGCGCCAAGCAGTGGACCAGCTGGGGGCCACTTTGCTGGCTACTACATCAAGTGGATCGATCGGCTTAAGAACGAAGAGGCTGACGCCCTCTCTCGCATCGGGTCGGCTCGTCTCGCGCCACCCGCTGGTGTCTTCCTCGACACCATCACCAAGCCGTCCCTCTCTCCCTCGAGGGAGATCGATATTGGGATACCACTACAACCAGAACCAGTCCTGATCGCCATGGTCACAGAGCCAAGCGATTGGACTGCACCATACATTGCCTACCTGGAGGGAGGGACCCTACCCGTAGACGAGACAGAGGCCTGCATGATAGTACGCCGCTGCAAGTCCTTCGTCATCATCAACGGAGAGCTCCACAAGTGCAGCGTGACCGACGTGTTCCAACGCTGCGTACAACCCGCGGAAGGTCGCCAAATCCTCCAAGACGTCCACGTCGGCGATTGCGGCCACCACGCTGGCGCTCGGTCCCTGGTCTCCAAGGCCATGCGACATGGCTTCTACTGGCTCCCCGCACACACCGACGTGGTCGACATCGTCCAATGCTGCATCGGGTGCCAGAAGTACGCCAACCAGACTCACGTGCCAAGCTAGGCGCTCAAGACCATCCCCATCACATGGCTATTCGCCATGTGGGGCATGGACATGGTGGGAACCTTCAAGAAGGCCCCCTCCGGCTACACCCTCCTCCTAGTCGCAGTCGACAAATTCACAAAGTGGGTGGAGGCCAAGCCAGTCCGCAAGTGCGACGGACAGACCATCGCCAAGTTCCTACGCGAGCTGATCTACTGCTACGGCTTCCCACACAACATCATCACAGACAATGGCACCCACTTCGCCAAGGGGGCCATGGCCGAATTTTGCGAGGACCACAACATACGACTCGACCTCGCCTCAGTCGCCCACCCGGAGTGTAACGGCCAAGCGGAACACGCCAATCAGAGCATCCTCCACGGCCTGAAGCTACGACTGCAAGTTCCCCTCGAGCGAACCCCGGGGTGCTGGGTCGAAGAACTCCCCTCCGTCATCTGGGGCATCCACACCTCCGTCAATAGGTCGACCGACTTCACTCCCTTCTTCATGGTGTATGGCGCTGAAGCCGTCATGTCAACCGACCTCGAGCACGACTCACCGCGAGTCATCAACTACGCGGAAGCCGACAACGAGCTCGCACGCCATCTACCAGCAAGGACTTCGCCGCTACCACAGCCACCGAGTCCGAACCTGCACCTTCTAGGAAGGCGACCTGGTACCCCGGCTGATCCAGGACAAGAAGGGTATGCACAAGCTCTCTCCCCCATGGGAGGGACCATTCGCCATAGGGCAAGACTTGGGCAACGACGTCTACTACCTCATCGATGTCCGAGGCGACGGACAACTCGACGTCCAGCGGACATGGAATGTAAACCTCCTAAGGAAGTTCTACACTTAGAACTCCAACATGTACCCCCCTCCCGCTATGAAATAAAGAAGATCGATTCGCACAAATCGTGCCCACTCTCCGGATCTTGTGCCACTCGCACTCGTAAGAACAGCATCATGCTAACCGCGGAATCCAACCTTTGGTACGCGACCGGTGCGGCTAAGTATTGCGATACAAGGGCACCGACAAAATCCGGGCCTTATGTCGTCCACGAAAACGCCAACCCGGAGCCCCATTGGAGTCGCCTCGCTTGACTAGCCTACCGGGCCAAGACAACTACACGCACTTCTCACAGCGACCAGTCCTCCACATCTTTGGAGCAGCGACTCAAATGGTTAAGTACCACGCTCGAGGACTAGCGCCAGTCTAAAACCACGTGGCCAGGGAAAACACCAAGTATGAGAGCGCTTCCTAGACTCGCCACGCGACTGATTCTCCGAGTCAGGTGGAGCGACGCTCCAAGTACAAACGCGCCTCGTCCTCACCTACCTTGGGCATGCGACTAGAACGGCTAAGTACCACGCTCGGGGACTCGTCTAACCGACCCGTCCATGCACGAGAAAATGGCTAAGTATAGAGCACCCCTAGGGGTCGCCACGCGACTGGCTTCCCAAGACACGGTGAGTTGACCTAAACTAACTAACAGTATAACAATAAAACATACAGAAAAGAAATGAGGTAAACCCCACAAAGGGAGGACGCGCTCGGGGACTCGCACAACCCAACAATTCACAACCAAATTAATACTGACAAAAGCATCCATGCATTCCTTATGGCTGACCCATTCGCCAAAGCTGTGAATCGACTTCTCGCCGACCCATTCGCCAAAGCTGCGAATCGACTTCTCGCCAACCCGTTCGCCATGGCCGCGATTTGACTGGTCGCCGTTATTGCGACTAAGATGACATGTTTCCTTTCTCATTGAAGGAGTCCACCGCCGATTTGACTGGGCGTCCAAATTTGACCCGTATACTCCGACTGCCAAAGAACACCTGCGACGAATCAACGACGGCCTCGGGGACTACTGATGGGGATATACCGAGTGGGGTATGCCCAGCAGGACATTTCCCATTGGCCCGTGCTGCCAGCGAGTGGGCCTGTAGGACGACGACTAGATCTAGATTCAATAAGGAGCCGTGCGACTAGAAGCTGGAGGCCAGAAGCGTAGCTAGGCTCAGTCAGATTAGGACAAACACCCTCTGAATCCTTAACTAATTCGGTTGTAGATCTGTAAACCCTAGCGAGGTGACACTATATAAACCTCCCTAGGGTGCGCGTAGAACTCACGTTCCATCATACACCCCCTGCGACTCGCCGCCTAGTCGTCGAGCTCACCCTTGTACTCTATCATCAATACAACCTAGCAGGAGTAGGTCTTTACCCTCTGGGGGCCGAACCTGGGTAAAACCCCGTGTTTCCGCCCTCATCGCGCACCGCAGATGGCTGGCCGCCCTTGCCCCTTGTTCTACTACTCGTTGCCGATTGCAACATCTACCGTGGCCATTCCCACGACACTGGCCGCAGTATGGTGTCGTCCCGTTCACCTGTATGAAGGATGACAATGGAAACCGTGCGCAGAGAAGGTTAGAGTCGCACCAAAATGCAGCAAAATCTCGCACCAAAATGGCAACCGGGGCGCTTGCTCTGGAAAATGCGGCCGACAAGCCGTTCCGATGATTTAATTGGTTTATCGAGTTAATGTCTCGGCTACAATCAAGTGAAAGAGTATTTATAATTAAAAATTAGGGACATGGATGTATAATAAATAAGAAAATGACACAACTCTTGAACACTTTGAAATTAAAAAAAAAATATACAGCTCTTAATGTACAAGAGTGTTATAAATTACACAACTCCTAAACACTTTCAAATTACAAAATGTATACAACTCTTAATGTAAATTAGTGTTTATAATTGACACAACTCTTGAACACTTTCAAATTAAAAAAATCATACAACTCTTAATGTAAAAGAGTATTTATAATTGACACAACTCTTGAACACTTTCAAATTGAAGAAAATATACAACTCTTAATGTAAAAGAGTGTTTATAATTGACACAACTCTTGAACACTTTTAAATTAAAAAAAATTATACAACTCTTAATGTAAAAGAGTGTTTATAATTGACACAGCTCTTGAACTTTCAAATTAAAAAATCATAAAACTCTTAATGTAAAAGAGTGTTTATAATTGACACAACTCTTGAACACTTTCAAATTGAAAAAATTATATAACTCTTCATGTAAAAGAGTGTTAATAATTGACATAACTCTTGAACACTTTTAAATTAAAAAAATTATACAACTCTTAATGTAAAAGAGTGTTTATAATTGACACAACTCTTGAACACTTTCGAATTGAAAAAAATACAACTCTTAATGTAAAAGAGTGTTTATAATTGACACAACTCTTGAACACTTTAAAAATAAAAAAAAATTATACAACTCTAAATGTAAAAGAGTGTTTTGAAGGAAATATGCCCTAGAGGCAATCATAGAGATGATTATATTTCATATGTATCCATGAGTTATTGTAATGTTCCTTGAATATCCATATCAGGCAACTTGTATTGATTGGCAATTATGTGAATTGTTTGTGAAACTCTTTACTTGTATGGTTATTTAAGAGTTGTCCCTAGTCGGAGTTCATGTGAGAACACATGTGAATATTAGACTAGCACATCGATTGGTTGATGACTATGTTTCACAAGTCATAGACATGGAGATGTCAAACCAATGATGTGGACACATGTTATGGATATGGGGTTGGACTGACCCAACTTGAGACTGGCAATTAGTTGCAGCTCTCTCTCTACACATCGTTTACGTTTTGTCCTTAGACCTGAGATTGTCGCATGTACTTGAGATGTGGATCGACCTACTTTGGGGCTATCAAACGCTGCACCGTAACTGGGTAGTTATAAAGGTAGCTTTCGAGTTTGTCCTGAAACATGCTACAAGGCATGGTCAATCAAGATGGGATTTGCCCCTTTCTACTTGAGAGAGATATCTCTGGTCCCCTCGAGTGATCGGATCCAGAAATGCATGGCCGTGCTACATAAGGTTAAGAGTTAACCTAGTAAAGGGATTCCGAGTTACGGTATCGAGAAAGAGAGGTCAGCTTGGAGCTTGACCAAATATCGTGAGGCAAAGGGAAAGACATGTACTAAACCTTGTGATGGTTCGTCCGATATGATCTTTGTATGCGTTTAGGAGTTGGCACATCTTGCTAGAGGCCGCTACCAAGTGTCATGTCTACGCATATATGAACCTATAGGGTCACACACTTAAGGTGCTGGAAGCCTAATGAGGATTAGATCCGAATTAAACCAGGCTTAGGCTACTAATGGGCTGCTAATGTAGAAGCCCACTAGGGACGCCTATATAAGAGAGGGTGGGCGAGCTGACCAGGGTTAGACCTTAGACCATTCCAACCAGCCACACACCTCACGCCTGTGTTGCACGCGCGGACCTAGCAGTCCGACGTCTGACACTTCCACCCCGCACGTGTGGATACCTCGGAGGTGCTGCATCTGTGGCACTTGGACGAGCCGCGCAAGGGGAGCTTATCATGGGACGAGGACAAGGAGGAGACGTGGAACATCTGCACTACCTCAACGTGCTTCATCAATTCCGCAACTACGCGTCTAGTGGTAATCCCGTGATTTATGACAACAGTATTCCAGGTTTACGCGGTAGAAAATTTTGATTTGCGCTAGTGTAGCCTACCTGTATCCCTTCAGTGGTATCAGAGCCGATGCTGTTCAGTTATAGGTTCGGGATGTTTGCATATGGTGATATTCAGATTGATATGAATGATGTGATCGTTTGTATTGCGGTGGTTCAGGATTGATCTATGATCCTGCTTTCCATGATCGTGATTCTGAGGTTGTCGAATGACTACCCCTAGCGGTCGGCTTCCGCCATCGGGGTAGACAGTGACACAAAAATCCTGTTAAATCACGGGAAGATCAATATGATTTATCGAATCAGAACCTAGATCTAAAATCGTTGTACCGTGATCAAAGAAATTTGATCAGATCGGAACAAAATAAGGTTTATGGTAAATTTGTATTGCCGATCAAAATCCTTAAAGAAAATTATGTAGATTCGATCTCTCATTTTTCACAGTTCTTTGCTGCCCCTTCTAACCCTGCAGGGGGAGACCCCCTAGACCCCCCCTAGTCGTAGCACTTTTTGTATCTCGTTAAGGTAACTAGGTGCTGCGAGTTCACATAATCTGGTAGAATGCGATTCTATGCATAACTTGTTTTTGCAGGATGTATGTGATCAGTATGGCCCATATATGTATGTGATGCATGTATGAATTTTATCATGACCTGCGTGTCGTGAGTAGGGCAACACAGCTGGAGCCATAAGTGTTGACAATTATTGTAATGGCCTGGGTGCCAACTTGTGATGATCCCAATTGTATGTAATTTTGATTACTAGCTATTAGGTGTAATAGCTTGTATTAGTTCTTGGAGGACTCATCACTTGGAGGATGGCTCACATGAAAAATGAAGATGGAGATCATCATGGTGGACAGGTACTATGGCGATCGATATCACCATGAGAAAATGGGCCATACTGTGTCACATTTATGTGAATGCTATTCTTATGTGTTTTACTACTATGCATGCTTAGATGATAGAAGTAGAACGATCCCTCAGAAATTTTAGGTTTAACCATGCCCTCCCAACCAAACCTTGCACCATCTTATGCCCTGTACAATCGTTGGTGGGCCTATGAAATTAGGGTGCCGCAGTTTTCCTTGGCTGGATGGGTTTGTATCGGATACCTACACACATAAGGGTTGGTGAGCTTGACAAGGTCATCTTAATAGTTAAGGACCTTGGGGCATAAAGGTTGGGCGCCTAGTTTTGACATAGAGATGTCACCCAACAACAAGAGTCATATGTGATATGATTAGCAAGTGTTGCTTACCGATTTACCTTGTCTTCTAGCAGTGATGCTAAAGCTCACTAGTCGACTTGTTAATTGTGGATCTTGAATCACTTAGTATCAATAGAGGGATATTTATTTAAGTGGGAGTATATGCTATTAAATTGTTTAATATGTTTTACTCTTTCATGGTTACATGGCTTAGTATTTTGCATGTTTTCTGTTGTAGATAAATGGCACCAAACGCTGCATCACCTTTTTCTTTGCGTTCGATTCTTGACAAAGATAAACTTAATGGAACAAACTATACAGACTGGGTCCGTAACCTGAGAATTGTTCTCAGGTCTGATAAAAAGGAAACGGTTCTGGATACCCCAATCCTCGATGAACCTGCTGATAATGCATCTTCTGCCCTAAAGAATGACTACAAGAGAGCATGTGATGATTCTCTTGAGGTTAGCTGCCTTATGCTTGCATGCATGGAACCTGAACTCTAAAAGAAGTTTGAGGATCAGGATGCGTACGATATGTTCGTGGCGCTTAAGGACATGTTCCAAGATCAGGCAAGGACTGAGAGGTTCAATGTTTCCAAGTCCTTTGTCAAATGCAAGCTAGCAGAGGGAGTAGCTATAGGCCCCCATGTGATGAAAATGGTTGGTTACAGTCAGACTTTGGAAAAGCTTGGTTTTCCACTAGGCCAAGAGTTGGCTACTGACTTCATTTTGGCGTCTCTTCCATCCAGCTATGGGCAGTTCATTTCGAACTACCATATGCATGGGGTGGAGAATGGCCTTAATGAATTATGCGGGATGCTAAAAACAGCAGAAAGTGACATGAAGAAGTGTGCAGGGCATAGCCATGTGATGGCTGAGCAGAACAAGCGTAGCTTCAAGAAAAAGGGTACTTCTTGGAAGAAGAAGGGCAAGGCTAAGAATACGATCCCTAAGCCTGCACCCAAGCAAAAGGCTGGACCTGTAGAAGACACTGAGTGCTTCTTTTGTCATGAACATGGCCACCGGAAGAGAAACTGTAGCAAATACCAGGCTTCTTTGAAGAAGAGTGGAAGTAAGAGTACTTACCACTCAGGTATGCTTGTTGTAAATGTTGTGGACATTCTTCTCGCTGATTCCGATGTTAACTCTTGGGTATTTGATACCGGATCGGTTGCTCATATTTGCAATTCGATGCAGGGGCTAATAAGGACTAGAGAAGTGCAGAAAGGCGAAGTGGATTTTCGCGTCGGAAATAAAGCAAGGGTTGCTGCATTGTTCGTCGGCGTCATGCAACTTCACCTTCCGTTAGGATTTATTATGGAGTTGAATAATTGTTATTACATTCCTAGTATGGGTTGAAACATTTTATCACCTTCATGTTTGATGAGGGATGGTTATTCATTCGCGAGTGCAAACAATGGTTGTGTAATCTCTAAGAATGATATGTTTATGGCTAATGCTCCCATTGTGAATGGGTTATTTATTTTAAATCTTGATGATGCATCTGTTTACAATGTTAGTGCTAAAAGTATTCGGCCTAATGTTTTGAGTCCTACCTATTTATGGCATTGTCGTATGGGGCATATAAGTTAAAAGCGCATGAAGAAGCTCCATGGTGATGGTCTTCTAACTTCGTTTGATTTTGAATCATACGAGACATGTCAGGCTTGTTTACTTGGAAAGATGACCAAGTCGCCTTTTTCGGGTTTACCCGAGAGAGCAACAGACTTGTTGGAACTCATACACACTGATGTATGTGGACCAATGAGCATGACAACCAGAGGAGGATATCACTACTTCATTACTTTCACTGATGATTTCAGTAGATATGGTTATGTCTACTTGATGAGGCATAAGTCTGAAACTTTTGAAAAGTTCAAGGAGTTTCAAAATGAGGTAGAGAATCAACGTGGCAAGAAAATAAAGGCCTTGCGATCTGATCGTGGAGGTGAATATTTGAGTCACGAATTTAGCGATCATCTTAAGAGTTGCGGAATTGTTCCACAACTTACGCCGCCCGGAACGCCTCAAAGGAACAGGGTCTCCGAACGACATAATAGAACTTTGTTGGGCATGGTTCGATCGATGATGAGCCAGTCGGATTTGCCATTGTCATTTTGGGGTTACACTCTAGAAACAACAGCTTTCACACTTAATAGGGTACCATCTAAATTCGTAGTTAAGACACCATATGAGATGTGGACTGGAAGGAATCCCAGTTTGTCTTTTCTAAAGATTTGGGGTTGTGATGGTTTTGTCAAGCAACTTCAGTCGGACAAGTTAACACCCAAATCGGATAAATGCATTTTTGTGGGATATCCGAGGGAAACCTTAATGTATTACTTCTACAACCGAGAAGAGGGCAAAGTGTTTGTCGCTCGTAGAGGTGTTTTCCTAGAAAAAGAGTTTCTCACAAAGGGAACAAGTGGAAGGTCGGTGCGACTTGAAGAAGTTCAAGACGAGTCAGTTGGGGATGCTTCTATGAGTGATGCTATTGTAGCAGAACAAGTTGAGGAACCCGTGGAAACAGAAGCACCACAACCACGAAGGTAGGCGAGGCTCCGCGAAGCATGAGAATTATTATTGTTAGACAATGATGAGCCTGTGACCTATGCAGAAGCGATGGAGGACCCAGACTCTGAGAAATGGCTGATTGCCATGAGATCCGAGATAGAGTCCATGGGAGACAATCAAGTTTGGAACTTGGTTGACCTCCCTGATGGTTTTAAAGCCATCGAGTGCAAATGGATCTATAAGAAGAAGATTGATATGGATGGAAACGTTCACATCCATAAAGCTCGACTTGTTGCAAAAGGTTTTTGACAAGTTCAAGGAGTTTACTACGACGAGACTTTCTCGCCCGTAGCGATGCTTAAATCTATACAGATAATTCTAGCCATTGCTGCACATTTCGACTATGAAATATGGCACATGGATGTCAAGACGGCTTTCCTAAATGGAGTCCTAACTGAGGACGTGTATATGATGCAGCCCGAAGGTTTTGTCGATCCAAACAATGCTGGAATCGTATGCAAACTTCTAAAGTCTATTTATGGGCTGAAGCAAGCATCTCGGAGTTGGCACATTCGATTTGATGAAGTTGTAAAGGAGTTTGGCTTCATCAAAAACGAACAAGAACCTTGTGTTTACAAGAAGGAAAGTGGGAGAGCGTTGGTATTTCTAATCTTATATGTAGATGACATATTGCTGATTGGAAATGACATTCCTATGCTCGAGTCTGTTAAGACCTCGTTGAAAAATAGTTTTTCGATGAAGGACTTAGGAGAAGCGGCATATATTCTGGGCATCAAGATCTATAGAGATAGATCAAGGAGGCTAATTGGATTAAGATAGAGTACATACATTGACAAAGTGTTGAAACAGTTCAGCATGGAAGAGGCTAAGAAAGGGTTCTTGCCCATGTCTCACGGCATTAAACTCAGTAAGACTCAGTGTCCTTCGACTACTGATGAGCGTGAGTGCATGAGCAGGGTTCCATATGCTTCGGCTATTGGATCCATCATGTACGCAATGATATGTACTCGCTCAGATGTTTCCTATGCTCTAAGTATTATGAGCAGATACCAGGCTGATCCAGGTGAAGGTCACTGGACAGTGGTAACGAACATCCTTAAGTACTTGAAAAGGACTAAAGATGTGTTCCTAGTTTATGGAGGTGAGGATGAACTCAGTGTAAAGGGTTACACAGATGCGAGTTACCTTAACGACTTAGCTGATTAGAAATCGCAATCAGGTTATGTGTTTGTCTTCAATGGTGGTGCCGTGAGCTGGAAAAGTTCCAAGCAAGATAACATGACCTCCTCTTCAATAGAAGCTGAATATATTGCTGCCTCGGAGGCTGTAAAGGAAGCTGTTTGGATTAGGAATTTCCTGATCGCTCTCGGTGTGGTTCAGGGCGCGTCCAATCCCTTGGACGTTTATTGTGACAACAATGGTGCTATTGCACAAGCCAAGGAACCTAGACAGCACCAGAAGAACAAACATATTCGCATGCATTACCATCAGATTCGAGAGTTCGTTGAAGATGGTAGTGTCATGATATGCAAAATTGTCAGCTTGGAGCTAGACCAAATATCGTGAGGCAAAGGGAAATACATGTACTAAACCTTGTGATGGTTCATCCGATATGATCTTTGTATGCGTTTAGGAGTTGGCACGTCTTGCTAGAGGCCGCTACCAACTATTGACAGAATAAGTTTATTCTTGTCATGTCTACACATATATGAACATATAGGGTCACACACTTAAGGGGCTAGAAGCCTAATGATGATTAGATCCGAATTAAACCAGGCTTAGGCTACTAATGGGCTGCTAATGTAGAAGCCCACTAGGGACGCCTATATAAGACAGGGTGGGCGAGCTGACCAGGGTTAGACCTTAGACCACTCCATCTAGCCGCCACACGTCACACATGTGTTGCACGCGCGGACCTAGTAGTCCGGCGTCTGACACTTCCACCCCGCACGTGTGGATACCTTGGAGGTGCTGCATCTGTGGCACTTGGACGAGCCGCGCAAGGGGAGCTTCTCATGGGACGAGGACAAGGAGGAGACATGGAACGTCTGCACTGCCTCGACGCGCTTCATCAATTCCACAACTGCGCGTCTAGTGGTAATCCCGTGATTTATGACAATAGTATTCCTGGTTTACGCGGTAGAAAATTTTGATTTGCGATAGTGTAGCCTACCCGTATCCCTTCATGTTTACCATTTTTAGGGTGTTAAAAGTGATCCCTAAACTTGCGTATACGAAAATTATAAACCTTTGAACACTATGAAATCGCACTTAATACGTGATAATGATGTGCTAAGAAAACCTTGAGAGATTATCATTTTTATAGAATGTAATGCATAAACTTGCATATGGCAAAAATTATACACCTTTGAACTCTTTGAGATCGCACTTAGGACATGATAATGTTGTGCTAATAAAATCCTGATCATTTATCATTTTCATCGAGTGAAATATAATGCAAAAATTATACACCTTTGAACACTTTACCTTCAAATTATATTCAAAATCATTTGTTTATGGAGTTAAAGAATCGGTGGCAAACACGTTATTTTGCGTTGATAGAGGGTGCTCCCCGACAGATACCGGAGTTATCCTGACCTCTAGATCACAGAGGATCAACGGTTGGTGGGTACGATCCGCGTGACAACTGTCTCGACCAATCAGAGCATAGAAGCCAATATGAGCATATGTGTGAGAGTTTATAACTAAGAGAGAGGGGAAAACTGAGTAGAACTTAAAAACAAAGGGCAAAACTGAGTAGAACTTAAAAACCAAGGGCAAAACTGACAAGGGGGTTCAAATAGAAAACCAAAAGAGATTTAAAAATGGAAAATGCTTCTTTATACAATAAAATACATATTGGCATTCATCAAACTATTTGCAATTCAAATATATATATATCAGTTTGAAAATTATTGCCTCATTCAGACAAATTATGTTTGGGGGAGGGATGTTTTGGGAAGAGGCTTGAGTAGAAAGCCATGAACCTTCATAGATAGTAGGTGATTTGAGAAGTGGTGATTTAGCTTAAATCTTGATATATATATATATATGCATTTCTTATGGTTGCAGGTCAAATAATAAGACTCCCTGGTTAGATGACACTATGTTTTGATCTTTTTGAATTTGTTGTGCATAAAATGACTCAATTAGCTAGCTAAAACCCATTCGTTGACTCTCTGTTGACCAACCACTGGAGGGTAAAAGTGAGCATATTGCACACGACAGTGTTAGTACTGGAGGGCAAAACTGAGTGCAACCAAACTGCTAGTGCTATACTTGATGGTATAACTGAGCACAACTAAGTGGCCAAAGTTAGACACAAGGGGGAAAACGTGATGCACGATAAGCGTGCCGCGGTGCATGGGGCGGTAGAGGACGCGTATGGCCGTGCATGGTGCAATATCATACCTAGTTACGTGGTGCACGGTGGTGCAACGAAACGTCTCCTCCCTTCACCTTTATAGAGGCCTCCTCACTCTCACCCATCACTCGCTCACTCACTCACGCAACCATCTCCACTGTCTCATCACCTTCTGCAAACCCCCAAGAAAACCCAACCACGCCGGCGATGGAGAAGAACGGCGCGGTGGACATCATTGCCTCTAAGGCGGCCGACGAGGAGGGCCTCGTCCCCGTACAGGCCCCTGTCGAGGTATCGAAGGCAGCCTCCATCCCCTTCCAGACCCCCGTCCCCGCTTCCACCATAGACGTCAGTGAGGACGCCCTAGCCCCCGTATAGCCCCCTGCCATTCTCCGGCAGATCCCGCACGGCTGGGAAACCTCGGGGAGAACGATTACATCAGGCCGGAGAACCCCTTCGACACCAGCTTAGCCGACCCATGGTCGTAGGTAACTAGGGTTTTCTCTCCTTCCTTTGTTCTTCCCCCATTCCCATCGTTGGATGCTAGGTCATGTATTATTAGGGCTCGGATGTTTGTATTTTCAAGGATGCTAGATATTTTTATAGTAGCTAATCCTCTTGTGTTAGAACTCGTATTTCGATGAATGCCCCTAGATGGGATCAGTACTAGCACCGATCTTTAGTTGGGATCAATACTAGCACCGGTTTGTAGTTGGGATTTGTACTAGCACCGATCTGTCGTTGGGATCAGTATTCGATTTGGTTTGAGATTTGGGGATTGGGGAATAATCAGGGGATCTCAATTGGTTAATTTATGCAAGTTATCAATCCCAATAATCAAGGTATCTCAATCATGTCCTTATTGCACGCTACTATTTTTTGTAATAGGTGGATAGCAGCGACGTCTGCAGCGATGACGAGTCCACGGACACCAAGACTCGTCATGTTCTGAGGAAGCTGAATTTCGGCCAGTTCAACGACTTCTCGCCGGCGACGTCTACAGGCGCCCCTTCTGCACTAGGGGCCTCGTCACCAACTTCAACTCCCTCGTGAGGCATGCCAAGGACGTGAAGACCTGCGGCCTGTCATAGAATGTTCACGCCTTCAGAGCCAAGAACCAGGCACTCGGTTTTCACCTCCGCAACCTCCATAAGATGGCCATCGAGGAGGGTCGCATGCCCTTGATCAAGCCCAAGGTACCCAAGGTCAAGGGACTGGGCAGCAAGAAGTGGAGTAAACGCTAGAGGGAGGAGGCGGAAGCCCTCCTAGCGGTGGCCATGAGGGGACAGTGATCTTGTGTTGATGCTGCTGCTATAAAGAAGCTTCTTTTGTTTTGTTGTATGTGTTGAACTTGTCCGCTTTTGCTGCTGAGCAGCCTAATTGTTGAACCTCGTTTAAGTACCATACTATATAATCCTATATTAGCTGCTTTATGTACATCTGCTCTATTTATCTACATATTTATGGTGCTGGCTAGATTTGTTGTTCTAGATTTGCTACCAGATTAGGAAATACGAGGGCCAAAAGGAACCACGAATGAAGAGAGAATATACTATAGATTTTCTTCCTTTTTGGGAAAAAATTAACACAATTGTTAGCGACATAAAGGGGAAAAGGCGCTCTTATAACGGCCAATCATAAAAATAACAAAAATGAAAACTTCCAATTTAGGCGACAGGGCGCACGTAACTATCAAACGCGCCCCATATGGTCCCACACCACATCACCCAAAATGCGTTCCCAAAAAGTCGGCCCCATGCAGTCCAACATGGGGGTCCTACTACGGGACCCGACTGAACGTGGCCCTACTTATCAGCATATAACGGGGGGGGGGGGGTCCTACTTGTCAGCATGTAACGGCGAGGGTCCACTACGGGACCCACCTGAATGCGGCCCCACTTGTCATCACATAATGGCGAGGGTCCACTAATGAGACCCGACGGAGAGCGAGTTTCAGACCAATGCGAGAGTTTAAAACAAGGAGCTGGCCAAAAGTGAGGAAAAGTTAAGCGGTTGGGGAAAGTGAGTACACCTAACGAACCAGGGGCACGAAAATAGAAATCCCTAATATGTATTTACTTTATTTTATCTTTAAAATAAAACATTCTCAATTAGGTTTTGGACAATTAGAAGATCCGTATGGACCTAGGGTTTTGATTTGAAATAAAATACAGGGTTATTTAGAAAACAAATATAGGTTTTAGGAAAAATAGTTTTTGGCAACATATGCATATAGTCATGAGGATGCTCAAATGCAATGTGGTATGATGACAAGAACATGGCATCTTGATGATGCACAAAACAAAAACAAACAGTGATTTTCTAGTAGTAGTTTTGCCGGGGTGTTACAATTCGACACCACTAACAATGGATCTCGCCCTCGAGTTTGACCTCCTGGTACGGGGAAGAAGGCCGACAGTCAAAATCTTATTTATTTGTGTAGATCCTCGCGATACCACTAACAAGGTTTCTTTTCCATCTTGAAGTCGGCGACACCACCAACAAGGGGTCGTTGCTCACATTCGTCGAGAGAACACTCTAGATAAACAAAAGACGAAGGTAGAGGCATTAAAGGATAAGGCCACCTCTAACTTCAGTGGAAGGAGTAAAATTGCTTGATACACCGATTCAATGTACAAGAGCAAATAATAAGAGTAGTCGGGTGGTGGTCAGTCCATCTCACACAGAAAGCATTACTCTGCACATGAATAGGAGAATTATGCAACCATGTCAACACCTAGATTTTTAATCCCAGATGCCTGTTATGCCATACATCGCAATCCCAGGATTACCATTTTTGCGAGACATAACAGAATTAGATACCACAGTACATCATCCATTACAAACCATACATAAGGTCTTACACAAATAAGGATCTCATGATCCAGTTCTTAATACAATTCAAGCAGCGGAATACGTAATAATAACGGTAGCGTAGGCGAAGCTCCATCTTCGGGGTCACAGGTAATGCTGACGATGGGAGATGATCCTAGTTGTCGTAACCTTCCTGGGGTCCATCTTCCAGGTACTCCTCTTCATAGTCTAGCCACGGGAATAGCCAGGGACAAAGACATGAGTACTCTTTAAGAACTCGCAAACTAATACAAACAAGTGAAGGGGTTTTTTGTAATAGGACACTAAGCTCTAGGGTTGTTTTGCAAAAGCCATATTTACATCTACTAAGTTCAGAAGCAAAGAATGCTAGTTGAATTTTTATAACACCTAAGTGGGAACTTGTATCTCATATCACAACTCTGTTGTGGGCAAGTCAAAGTTTCAATCCATTTCACAAGTCATTTTGAAAACATCTGACGGGGGAACAGTATGGCCACTCCAACTGTCCACAACCGTGGACGCGGCTATTCGAATAGTTTGACACTCTCCAGAGATTGTACACTTTCACCACAACATTCGATACATCTGTCAGGAACAAATCCTGAAGTCACCATACTCAGTATGCGGATAATCAATCCTAACCTTTCAATTACATGCCCTAGTATAAGCACCTCTCCTGTGAGTTTGGCCTCCCAACCATGACAAACTGTCATCTTGGGTACTGCACAGGTGGGAAATCTTCACAAGGTAGCCTCAGCTCAAACCTTGGCCATGAGGGAACTAATACTAAGGTATATAAGTTTCCAGTCAAGCCCTACCCAATTCTCGTGTATTGTGGTTGTACGGTAAGATTGGAATGGTATCACATCCAGACAACCATCAGTTTTATAAAGGGCTAAGGCTCATGTCTCAACATTTTCATCACCAAATCATCTGGTGTTCGGAAACACATGTCCAAAACATTTCAATATAATGATCCATCATTCCAAGGTTTTCATAACCATTTTTCCACCAATTAAGCCCATCTAAGTTGATCAAGTTTTATGCTGAGCACTAGCATCTACAAGTGGGGGTAAGTACTAATGAGGGGTGGTAAACTAGTGGAGTGTAACTAAGTTCAATCTCATGCCTTAGGATGACATAAAGATTATCTAGCTTAGGACAAGTTTTATGCTCTTTATGCAACCTTCAATTATCTTTCTAATATCTATAAATCACTTAAGTAAGCTCTAAGTACTAGCTTTGATAAAGAAATAAAGTATAAAACTTGTAAGTAAAACTAGGATTGGTTTATCAAGTGGTTATGATCATATATGCTTAAGGCATATAGTTGTCATGGTAACAAGCAAGTATTTGCTTGCACAATCAACTAGTGGTATTAGGCTTGCATCATTATCAGTATAAGCTTGCTAAATTGCAAGTGTTAGTTTGCAAGTATTGGCTTGCATAGGTATAGTATCAGCTTGCCTTGTGCAGAGCAGTGGTTGAAGTTCTCCTCGGCTTCTTCTTCGTAGTATCCTCCTTCCTCCTCGTATCCTTGGTCGGTACTAGAGTCTATGAATAAATACGAGGTACACAATCACCAAACAATACTTAACTACTTGCAATCATCACACAAAGGGGTTCTATAGATGATCTAGCATCATCACTAACATTACAAGATTAAAGCTTGGTTTAAATCCTTTTATTTTTAGAAAAGTAATTTCTACTCATTGAAAAACTACTTAAGATTTAATATTCTCCAAACCAAACATGGGATCATGTTGACACATGTCATCACCACATATTTTAGTCCATGGGAATGTGATTTAAAGTGGTGTCACAATTTAATAAGGTTTAACCTTTTATTTTAATTAAATAAAGTGGCTAGAAATGCCTATGTGGCATTCTTTTATTACTTGAACATTATTTCTGTAAGTAAACCCATATGTTTTTATATATTCTGAAAGGTATGGTTGAATGTGATTTTTGAGAGTTGGAATCAACTCAAAAGCTATTATGGTTTAAATTTGAAAAATGTTTGAATGCAGAAAAGCTTCTGCCTTGTTATTTTTACCAAGGATGATCTACAGATCCAAATGATTTGAATACAACGTGCTTGGATTCAGAATTTCCAGACCTTTCTACCAAGATTGGTTTCATTCAATTTGGTGCACTGAATCGAGCTGGGTTGATTTTTGAAACTAGGTACAGAACTGTGTTTGAAATAAAATAGAAAAAGTTAAACTCAAACGAGTGGGCTGCGCGGGAAACGATACTGCGCCGGCCTGCTAAGCACAGCGCTTACACGGGCTGGTTAAGTTGCTGTCACCACGCGTCAGTGAGACGAGGGGGTGCGAAGAGGTACGGGGCAATGTGAGCCGTGGGATCTTGTTCTAATCTAACGGCCCTGGTTCATCGTCCACACTTGGGCAGCGCCGGCGAGACAGAAACCTAACGCGGCAGGTGGGGGTCGTCGGGGGCTCACCGGGGCTCAGGCGAGGGTTGGCGAGGCGTGCGAACGACGAAGTCGACGACGGCGAACCTCCTGGTACCGACAGCTTCTCCTGGGGCGGCTCCAATCGCTGGCTCCCTTCTTCTCCAGAGGCGGCCTGCTCCGGTGAAATTCCGGCGATGCGCTGCTCGCCTTGCTCCGGGAACGGGGTGGAACGGTCAGTGAGGATAGGGGAGTGAGATGGTGTGCTCAATTCGGCTGGGGGTGGCCTCTATTTATAGTGGCGAGAGGGGACCGGCGGGCGCAAGGTGAGCTCGTCGTGATCGACGACACAGAGGGCTATCGGTGTGGGCGACGGTAGGGGGCGGTGCTGTGCTCCCTAGCAAAGCTCAACGACGTGGTGGCGAGGCCTGGGGCGGTGCGGATTGGTCGGAACACGGTGGTGCTCTGCGCGTGCCCGACGGAAGTTTTTATGGCGCACAGCGCGCGTGGTCCGCGCGGCAGTGAACGAGCGTGTCTGCGGGGTTGATGGGACGGTGGTGATCACGTATGCACGCGGCAAGGGAAGCGCGCGGTCTGTGGGCGTCTATCGAGCGTGGCGCACGGGGCACGCTCTAGGCATGGTTGCTGGCGAGCTTGGCATGGTCTGTGCGTGTGGTCCAGGGGCTGGCAAGGTTCGAGCGCTGTACAGGGAGTGGCGGTGGGGTGTTAGCTTGCTCCCAGACATGTTGGCTAGGCTTGGTGCTTCTCCTAGCTCGTTGTCGACATGTGTGTGGCAAGGGTGCACTCGGCCTGCTCACCATTTATAACAATGGCTATCTTACAGTAGTGCTAGAGATTAGTTTAGGTTGTTAGATGATCTACTAAGGCTAGTGGTGTCCAGAGAGGGAACAAGTTAGGCTCAAATCACTGCTCCAAATAGTGTTTAGATTTTGTTTGATTTGTATTTGCAAGGTGTTTGATGAAATGGCCGCATGATTTGTATCTCCAAATAGTCCAGAGAGCTTGTTTGAGTGGTTTTTGAAAAAGTGGGATCTTCCCATATGATATAGATTCAATTTTAATCTGTCCTTTAAACTATGCATTTGATTGTTTCTGGATGATCACAAAGTGGGCCTTGATACTTTGTTATGAGTACTATCAAGGGGTGCAAAGATCCAAACAAGTTTCTGTTAAGTTCTAAAAGTTTGAGACATCCAAAGTAGGCATGGGAGTTAAATTGGTCAAAATGACCATTCACTCATTTTGTTTGTTTTGATTTATTTGTCTTTGGGAAAAGTTTGGGAATTGTTTAGAGGATATTTATTTCACCTAAGAATCCCTTTACAAGCAAAGAAACACATAAACAAGGCAATTCAAAATAATCCAAATTGGAATGCATACACACATGCATACTTTCATATTTTTTTATTTAGAAAAGTTTTTGTTAACCCTAATTTTGAAGATTAGAGTTTGATGATCCAAGTTTAATATTTTTGGGATGTTACAAACCTTCCCCCCTTAAACAAAATCTCGTCCCGAGATTTGAAAAAGGACGAAAAAATTACCTAGGATTTGAAGAGCTCGGGAAACTCCGTCCTGATGTGATCTTCGCGCTCCCAGGTAGCTTCCTCTTCTATGTGGTTGCTCCACTGAATTTTGAGAAACTTAATGCTTCGGGTTCTGGTGGTTCGAAAAGCTTCTTCCAAAATGCGGATGGGTACTTCGGGATAGGTTAGATCATCGTTGATCTCTATGGTCCGGTGATCAATATTCTTGAACACTTCCGTTTTCTCTGGGACTTCGAGACACTTGCGAAGTAATGATATATGGAACACATTGTGCACGGCTGACATATCTTCAGGTAGTTCCATTTGATACGACACTTCTCCTCGACGGTTCAGAATTTTGAAAGGTCTGATATATCTGGGGGCTAAGTTTCCTTTGAGTTGGAAACGCTGCATTCCCTTCAATGGCGACACTTTCAGATATACAAAATCTCCTATGTTGAAAGCGAGGTCTCGACGTATTTTGTCGGCGTAACTCTTCTGTATGGACTGGGCTGTCTTGAGGTGCTCACGAATCTTGTGCACCTTCTCCTCTGCTTCTCGTAGGATATCGGGTCCAAAAATCTGACTCTCTCCTACTTCCGACCAGTTCAAAGGGGTGCGACACTTCCTTCCGTACATGAATTCAAATGGGGCCTTTTGCAAACTAGCTTGATAGCTGTTGTTGTACGAAAATTCTACAAACGGCAGACAGTCTACCCACTTAGATCCATATTCTAACACACATGCTCTCAACATATCTTCGAGTATTTTATTTACTCGCACCGTTTGTCCATCGGTCTGAGGGTGATAAGCGGTGCTGAAATCTAGGCGAGTTCCTAAACCTTCTTGAACTTTCTTCTAGAATCTCGAGGTACACTGAGTTCCTTGATCCGATACAACGTTCTTGGGGACTCCATGCAAACTAACGATTCTAGCGATGTATAACTCCGCTAGCTTCGAACTCTGATATGTGGTCTTGATGGGTAAGAAATGGGAGACTTTGGACAATCTGTCCACTATGACCCAGATAGAGTCATTTCCCCTACTAGAAGTAGGCAATCCGGTGATAAAGTCCATTCCAACGAAATCCCATTTCCATTCTGGAATCTGTAATGGTTGCAACAATCCAACGGGTCTTTGATGTCCTGCCTTGACTCGCTGACATATATCACACTTGGCGATATAGCTTCCGATTTCTCTCTTCATCTTATGCCACCAAAATTGCTCTTTCAAATCTTGATACATCTTCGTTCCTCCGGGATGGATAGAATAAAGGGTATCATGAGCTTCCCTGAGAATAACTTCTTTCAACTCAGAATCTGCTGGTACACAAAGGCGTCCTTTTGTACCACAGAACTCCTTCTCCGTCTTCGGTGAATCCGGGTATTTTGCCTGTACCGATACGACGCTTGATTCCATCAATACTAGCATTTCCTTTCTTCGCCTCTTTGATCTGGCTGATCAAAGTGGGTTGAAGTTCTATGCTAGCCAAAAATCCTTAACTCACTAATTCCATTCGAAAATCTTCCATCTCTTTGTGCAAACTTGGTTGCTCCTTCAAAATCATGGAGTTCAAGCGGCACGACAATCTGCTAAGGGCATCTGCTACCACGTTGGCTTTACCGGGGTGATAGTGAATGTCCAGATCGTAATCCTTGATTAACTCAATCCATCTTCTCTGCCTCATATTCAACTCCTTCTGAGTGAATATATACTTCAGGCTTCCGAATAAATCTCACAACGGTTTCCCGTCAGGTAATGCCTCCATGTCTTCAGGGCTAGAACTACGGCTGCGAGTTCGAGGTCATGGGTTGGGTAATTTTGCTCATGTTGTTTTAGTTGTCGAGATAGATAAGATATAACTTTGCCTTCTTGCATTAGCACACATCCGAGACAGATCTTGGATGCGTCACAGTACACGTCGAAGGGCTTTGTGATATCCGGCATGATTAAGATTGGGGCTGAAATCAGTGTTCTCTTGAGTTCTTGAAAACTCGCTTCACATTTGTCCATCTATTCAAACTTCTTGTCCTTCTTCAGCAATTGGGTCATGGGTCTGGCGATACTCGAGAATCCTTCTACGAACTTGCGGTAATATCCTGCCAGTCCGAGAAATGCACGAACTTGCGTTTGAGTGGTTGGGGCTTGCCAATCTTCGACATCTTTCACTTTTGCAGGATCAACGGCAATTCCTCCGGCTGATACAATGTGACCGAGGAATCCTACCTCCTATAACCAGAATTCACATTTGCTAAACTTGGCATACAACTGATGCTCTCTAAGGGTTCCAAGAATGGTCCTTAGGTGTAGCTCATGCTCTTCTTCCTATTTGGAATAAATCAGAATGTCATCGATGAAAACAACGCCAAACTTATCCAGGAAGTCCATAAAAATCTTATTCATGAGATTCATGAAATAAGCGGGGGCATTGGTTAATCCAAAGGACATAACGGTATACTCGTATAATCCATATCTGGTGGTAAAGGCAGTCTTTGGAATATCCTTTGCACGAATTTTGAGTTGATGATAGCTAGTCCTAAGATCAATCTTAGAAAACACTTTGGCACCGGTCAACTTATCAAACAAATCTTCTATCTTGGGCAAGGGGTACTTGTTTTTGATGGTGACATCATTCAACTTCCGATAATCCGTACACACAGTTACCTCCATCTTTCTTGTCCACAAACAAAACAGGTGATCTCCATGGTGACGCACTTGGTTGAATCAATCCAATTTCCAACATGGAATCCAGTTGCTTTTTCAGTTCTTCTAGTTCCGACGGGTTCATACTATAGGGTCTCTGGGCTATGGGTCCTGTTCCGGGGATTAGTTCGATGATAAACTCGATATCCCGATCTGGGGGCATACCGGGCAAAACATCTGGAAATAAATCAGGGTATTCACAGACTATCCGGACTTGGTCAATGGTAGGTTGCGCTATACTCTTGTTGCACTTGAATTGACGAGGTAAGGTTTCAGATATATGCTCGACTGATATTCCGGCTGTACTAGTCATGGTGATGGCTTTCTTGGCACAGTCAATAAATCCTTTATGTTTGTACATCCAATCCATTCCTAGTACTAATTCCAAACCTTTAGTTCCGAGTACTATCAGGTTAGCATAAAAATCTATGCCATGGATTCGGATAGGGATGGCTTTGCAAATTTTCCTAGCTTTGGTGGTTGAACCGGGAATTTGGACGATCATAACATGCTTCAGTTTTGTGGGTTGAATCTTACTAGTGCAGGCAAATTCTTTGGTGACAAATGAATGCGATGCACCAGAATCAAACAACACTCTTGCAAGTACTGAATTAACAGAAAACATACCCAGTACGATGTCTGGCGCTTCCTGAGCTTCTTCAGCATGCATGAGAAAAAGATGGCCGTTACGATTGAGTGAATTCCCTGGGGCAAACCTTCTTCCTGGTTGAACACGACGCTGCTGCTGAGCTGGGGCATTTGCATTTGGGGCTGCGGCATTCTTCTTGTTGGGGCACTCGTTGGAGTAGTGACCTTTATTTCCACAGTCATAACAAGTCACTTGCGACTTGTCCTTTGCTGCAACAGGCACAACATTGCTTCCAGTCCTCGGGGCAGTGTTGGTGTTGGCGATAGCATTGTTGTTGTTGAACTTAGGTGGGCACGGTTGAAATTGCTAGAGTTACCGGGGTTGTTGTGATTTCCTCCGGGCCTAGGGTTTTGTGGCGCCCCGCCAAAACCACTACTAGAAAATCGCGTTGTTTTTGTGCATTGTATCATCATCATCATGCATTTGTTTGTCTGAAACTATTTTCGAGAAGCATATTTTGTTTTCTAAATACCCCGCCTTTATTTCAAATCCAAAACCCGGGTCTCCGGATTATTTTGTTTCGTCTACCAATGGATTTCAAAAGCCCCACTTTAAATATTAAAATATTTATTTTATTTTTAGGGGCAGCCGTACCGGGCCGATCCGACCCAGTCGGCCACCCCCAGTACAAAACCGGACTACCTAAACCCTTTTCCTACCCAATCCTATCCTACCCAGCCCCCTCCACATCACCCCGACCAATCACCACCCGCCACCTCACCACTTCCCTAACTCCATCCACTCCCATGCCGCCACATCAGCCTTCTGGCCCCACCTCCTCTCCACACCACACACACAGCTGACCCACTCCCCAACCCCTCCCCCTTCCACTCCGGCCCCACCTCCCACCTCGCTCCTGGCCCACCCCGAGACCACCTGCCCCGCCCCGCGTCGATCCCCACCTCCTCGTCACCATCCTGTCGCCACCTACCTTGCGAGGCCCCGCTCACCACCCCTACCTCGCCTCCTCCTTGTCGGGAAGCCATGGCGCCGCCCCAGACGCCACCATCTCCTCGCCCCGCGTCGGCGCCTGCTCCGACTGCCCCTTCCCGACCCGATGCAGGCCCCCCCGCCGTCTGCGTCCCTCCGATCGCCTCCCTCGCCATGCTCCCTCCCCCGTGCTCGGCCCGGCCGTTGGCCTCTGCCACCGACCACCGGCCAGCTCCTCCGTCCATCCCCACCAGCGCCCGCATCCCCGCCGCCATCCACCGCCTCCCCCTGGCGCATCGGCCTTCCTCAGTACCTGCCGCCGTTGCCCGAGCTCGCCCAGGCCGTGGCGCCATCGCCTCGGCGTCCCCCTCTCGCCCTCATCCCCAACGCGTCCCCGCCCTCTTCCCTCTGTCCCGCGCGGTCCGGAGCTCCGCGCTGGCCCCCGTCGGCCTCAACCACCTCCGCCAGGGGCCCCTCTTGACCGCGCCCATCCCCGGCCTGGCTCGCGCCCTCCCCACCGGCAGCGCGACCCCGTAGCGCCGTCGTGCGTCTCCCGAGAACCCGCAGGCGTTTTGGTCCTTTTTGTCCTCTGTAGCATCTTTTGGTGTGGGGCTGTTGGTGATGTTGTAGAGTTGCTTGTGTCCGTGCCGATGCCCCGATGGTTCGACAAGCACAAGTGGAGGTCAAGATCTTCTATACCAATAGGATTCGTCAAGATCTTCTCTTTGGTGTCGAGATCCCGCGGCTGGAAAGTTCCTCACCGCATGCCAAGACCGACGTGATCTCAAGATCGACATCCACGCGGACAAACCCCAAGAACCACGCGAGTGACCGAGACCCCCGTACCCGAAGGCCTTCGACGTGGAACCCCAAGATCTTCTCCTGGAGCAACAAGGTTTTCCTTTGTGGAACGCGAAGACCAGCTACCCGAAGACCACGGACGCGGAGAATCCCCAGACGAAGAGCTCTTCTACCTGAACCCGAAGACTGCAGATGCGACAAGTACTTCTTCCTGGATCCGATACCCGAGAACCCGGACGCCAAGGTCGTCGACACAGATAAGCCAAGTACTTCCTCGGGGACGCCAAGTTCTTCACCCCGGACGCCAAGACCGACCCGGTACACGGACCCGACAAGACCTTCGCGACGACAAGAACGACACCGACCCGGAAGAATCCGATGCACCCCGATGCCAAACCAAGTCCTCCTTCCCGGAATGCCAAGATCTACCTCCGTTATCCGAGAACGATGCCGCCGAGGCCGAACCCTAGATCCGGACCCTGAGAACCGACCCTGAACCCCTCGGAGCCCAAGTTCGCCAAACCCTAAAGTGATTCCCTATCCGAGACCCCATTATTTTTATAATATGACATTATCAACTGATGCATATTAAATTGTTCATGCATGCATACTTGTCTGTGGTTTGGGGGCATTATGCCAATTCATCTCATAATTAAATATGGAGTCTATATGCGGGATATCTTTGTCTTATTCCGGACTTCATTTAAATTGGCATAGCGAACCGAAGCCATGTTTGGTCTTGCTAATCCAACATTTAATTTGCGGGGTAGATAAATAACTTGAACCGTTTAATTAAATGTCGGGACCCCGGTTTCCGCTTAATATTGCCTTAATGCATCGCACCTTTGCCATGTCATACATCATACATGCATCATGCCCGATTTTCTACCGTAGTATTAAATAGTCCATCCGGTGTTTCTTCTAGTGCTTTGCTTCTTCACGGATTAGGCCGATGAGTTGATGTGAGTGTCGACCCGATCTTCGGATGAACCTTCGACAATGTTTTCAGGCGAGCATCTCCCCCTTTCTACCTGTCTTACTTTTATAGTATTTATTCCCTCCTGTTGATCTATTGCTATCCGTGTTGCGATGCTCTAGTTTTTGTACCCGTGATCTTCCTTGCAGCCTTATATTGCCTTGGACACATCCTATTACCTGTTGTTTGGTAGATAGTTGGACTTGCGCGTCGTAGTCGCTTGCTCAAGTGCTGTAGCGTGTCGTCAAGTGCCACAATCGTTGCCGCATGTTTAATGTTGTAGGTGATCATGGATTTAATTATTGTTTAATAACTAAAATTTAAAGTAGGTAAATGCAGAGGCACCGGTGGGTAATAGACAATTTTTGGTTGTTAACCGCCCACAAGTGTCCCGTAGGACCCCGAGTTCTTAACACCTGTTCCGAGATCGAGCGCGCTAACCACAGGTGGGGTGTATGGGCACCCCCATCGATTAGTACCTGATTTCAAAGTATTGAACTGGGGGCCACAAAGTAGTTTGGAGCTTTATTACTATTCTGTACTTAGGCCATGCTTTACTGCTTTATTTAAGATTGTGCGAGGAGCACCTGTACTGTTTAGGTAAGCGGAGTGTTTTCGCGGTATCGACAAGCCCAGTCACACTTTCGGGTTCCCAGTCGTTTACAGCCACTGACGCAAACCCTGGGTCCGTTCCGGAGCCGGCCAACTTCGTTGCGGGTAGCTTAGTGGGGTTGCCCCCATGTACTTTCTTTGGGTCTGGGAAACGTCATGACTTAGGCCCCGCCGACATACCGATGGGTGTATGTTAACTGATCTGGCAAAAAGGGTCGAAGTGCGTGTGGATACTTTGGTGCACCCCTGCAGGGTTAAATCTTTTCGAAAAGCCGTGTCCGCGGTTATGGACGACTTGGAGCACAGTTCTCGATCATAGACAACCATAACTAAAGTTTACTGTTATAATTTGACTGGTATCCGATATGACTAGTAATCAGCTCCACTACCACGGAATGGCTAAATAAAAGTACCAACAACTGCTGGGTTTGGGATATCTCATGCTAATTGTATCTGACTAGTAAGTGTTGCAACTACAACGGAATGGTTAACTAAAAGTGCCCACTGCTTATTCTATCAGGATGACTACCTATACCTGACTAGTAATTGCTGCAACGATAACTGAATAAATAAAACTGCCAACTGTATGAGTTCCTCGGTCGACTTCCTCGTTTGGTCTCGAGGGGGAAATACCAGGATGGGTATGTTTGGTGGTAGCATCCGGTTGGTTCCGAATAGGTCTTTCTTATCCCTCTCTGATAGCCAATAGTTATATCGAGTCTCTATAGGTTGTTTAGTGCATGCTGCGCTGCCGCTTCAGTCCACCATACCTATGTAGGCGAGGACCGCCGAATTCTAGTCTCGCCGTGTACTGGCCTCAGTACTGACCGCTCTCTCTTTTTCCTTTGCCCTTTGTCGGCACCCCTTTTGTTTAAGTAGGTTTTGAGATCGACGTCGTTAGCAGGGTTAACCTTCCGGCTTGGCCTGGGTAGGGTTATGGACGCCATTGGTTATTCTTCAGGGCTCTTAGCTCAATTTGCATCTTGTCCGTACTCGGACGCTATATCGTTTTAAAGGTGATTTGGATCTTTGTATTGTATATCTGTATTCTTGACTCTTTGAGTCGCTGTTGTATATATGTTTTGTGGGTTCCATCGAGGACTATTGTGTAATGATATTACTTTGTTTTCCACCCGCACGCAAGTGCCTGGTGGGCACCTTCAAATCGTTTCTATGCGGGTTTGGCGGTAAGCGCTGAAACTTGCATAGGGCCGATTCTGAGGGTGTTACAGAGTGGTATCAGAGCTCAGCAATTGCGATACCCCACAAGTCCAGCCTGTAGGATAACCTAGCTAACGGCCGAAGTAGAGTGTCAAAACTATTTTTGCAAAATCGGTTGGATAGTTCTGATTAGGTCTGATTTTACTCTTTACCCCTCTGCTGCTCTCCTCTCACCTCTGCGTGTTTTGAATCCGCTCTCTTCTCTCTCTTCGAGTCCAGGATTTCTCGTGGTTGGGTTCCATCGTACCTTCAGGGTTTCGCTTCCTCCTTTGGTAACGGTGTTGCTACCTCTGGTCTTCATGCTATCCGAGGAACCCTTCGTCTGGTGGACTTCTCTTTGTTCCTTCTCGTGCCTTCCGGTGTTTCCCGACGCGACGACATCATCTACGCTAGATCCGATGCAGAGTCTGCATCACTCCTTTGTTTCTGAACCTCGATTGTCGAGATCTTCAGTCTGATTCCGAGAATGGTTGCACGCTTTTCTACTGATTGTGCAGAGTAATAGTTTGGGTGCGTGATGGATTGGACCCCATGCCGACTACTCACTCTATTCGCTTGTGTACATTGAAGTGGATGAGAATGCATCGGTTCTCTCTTTCTATCGGAGTTAGAGGTGGCTTTATTTGTTGATACCTCTACCTTCGACCTTTTGTTCCCGGAGTGTTCCCTCGACGATCACGGACAACGACCTCTTATTAGTGGTGTCGCGAGGATCTACACGATGCGAGAAGATTCAGATCGCCGCCCTTCTTCCCGGTACCATGAGGCGGATCTCGAGGGCGAGATCCATTGTTAGCGGTGTCGAATTGTGGCGCCCCGCCAAAACCACTACTAGAAAATCGCGTTGTTTTTGTGCATTGCATCGTCATCATCATGCATTTGTTTGTCTGAAACTATTTTCGAAAAGCATATTTTGTTTTCTAAATACCCCGCCTTTATTTCAAATCCAAAACCCGGGTCTCCGGATTATTTTGTTTCGTCTACCAATGGATATCAAAAGCCCCGTTTTAAATATTAAAATATTTATTTTATTTTTAGGGGCAGCCGTACCGGGCCGATCCGACCCAGTCGGCCACACCCAGTACAAAACCGGACTACCTAAACCCTTTTCCTACCCAATCCTATCCTACCCAGCCCCCTCCACATCACCCCGACCAATCACCACCCGCCACCTCACCACTTCCCCAACTCCCTCCACTCCCATGCCGCCACATCAGCCTTCTGGCCCCACCTCCTCTCCACACCACACACACAGCTGACCCACTCCCCAACCCCTCTCCCTTCCACTCCGGCCCCACCTCCCACCTCGCTCCTGGCCCACCCCGAGACCACCTGCCCCGCCCCGCGTCGATCCCCACCTCCTCGTCACCATCCTGTCGCCACCTACCTCGCGAGGCCCCGCTCACCACCCCTGCCTCGCCTCCTCCTTGTCGGTAAGCCATGGCGCCGCCCCAGACGCCACCCTCTCCTCGCCCCGCGTCGGCGCTTGCTCCGACTGCCCCTTCCCGACCCGATGCAGGTCCCCCCCCCCCCCCGTCTGCGTCCCTCCGATCGCCTCCCTCGCCGCGCTCCCTCCCCCGTGCTCGGCCCGGCCGTTGGCTCTGCCACCGACCACCGGCGAGCTCCTCCGTCCGTCCCCACCAGCGCCCGCATCCCCGCCGCCATCCACCGCCTCCCCCTGGTGCATCGACCTTCCTCAGTACCCGCTGCCGCTGCCCGAGCTCGCCCAGGCCTTGGCGCCATCACCTCGGCGTCCCCCTCTCGCCCTCGTCCCCAACGCGTCCCCGCCCTCTTCCCTCTGTCCCGCGCGGTCCGGAGCTCCGCGCTGGCCCTCGTCGGCCTCAACCACCTCCGCCAGCGGGCCCCTCTTGACCGCGCCCGTCCCCGGCCTGGCTCACGCCCTCCCCACCGGCAGCGCGACCCCGCAGCGCCGTCGTGCGTCTCCCGAGAACCCGCAGGCGTTTTGGTCCTTTTTGTCCTCTGTAGCATCTTTTGGTGTGGGGCTGTTGGTGATGTTGTAGAGTTGCTTGTGTCCGTGCCGATGCCCCGATGGTTCGACAAGCACAAGTGGACGTCAAGATCTTCTATACCAGTAGGATTCGTCAAGATCTTCTCTTCGGTGTCGAGATCCCGCGGCTGGAAAGTTCCTCACCGCATGCCAAGACCGACGTGATCTCAAGATCGACATCCACGCGGACAAACCCCAAGAACCACGCGAGTGATCGAGACCCTCGTACCCGAAGGCCTTCGACGTGGAAGCCCAAGATCTTCTCCTGGAGCAACAAGGTTTTCCTTTGCGGAACGCGAAGACCAGCTACCCGAAGACCACGGACGCGGAGAATCCCCGGACGAAGAGCTCTTCTACCTGAACCCGAAAACTGCAGATGCGACAAGTACTTCTTCCTGGATCCGATGCCCGAGAACCCGGACGCCAAGGTCGTCGACACGGATAAGCCAAGTACTTCCTCGGGGACGCCAAGTTCTTCACCCCGGACGCCAAGACCGACCCGGTACGCGGACCCGACAAGACCTTCGCGACGACAAGAACAACACCGACCCGGAAGAATCCGATGCACCCCGACGCCAAACCAAGTCCTCCTTCCCGGAATGCCAAGATCTACCTCCGTTATCCGAGAACGATCCCGCCGAGGCCGAACCCTAGATCCAGACCCTGAGAACCGACCCTGAACCCCTCGGAGCCCAAGTTCGCCGAACCCTAAAGTGATTCCCTATCCGAGACCCCATTATTTTTATAATATGACATTATCAACTGATGCATATTAAATTGTTCATGCATGCATACTTGTCTGTGGTTTGGGGGCATTATGCCAATTCATCTCATAATTAAATATGGAGTCTATATGCGGGATATCTTTGTCTTATTCCGGACTTCATTTAAATTGGCATAGCGAACCGAAGCCATGTTTGGTCTTGCTAATCCAACATTTAATTTGCGGGGTAGATAAATAACTTGAACCGTTTAATTAAATGTCGGGACCCCGGTTTCCGCTTAATATTGCCTTAATGCATCGCACCTTTGCCATGTCATACATCATACATGCATCATGCCCGATTTTCTACCGTAGTATTAAATAGTCCATCCGGTGTTTCTTCTAGTGCTTTGCTTCTTCACGGATTAGGCCGATGAGTTGATGTGAGTGTCGACCCGATCTTCGGATGAACCTTCGACAATGTTTTCAGGCGAGCATCTCCCCCTTTCTACCTATCTTACTTTTATAGTATTTATTCCCTCCTGTTGATCTATTGCTATCCGTGTTGCGATGCTCTAGTTTTCGTACCCGTGATCTCCCTTGCAGACTTATATTGCCTTGGACACATCCTATTACCTGTTGTTTGGTAGATAGTTGGACTTGCGCGTCGTAGTCGCTTGCTCAAGTGCTGTTGCGTGTCGTCAAGTGCCACAGTCGTTGCCGCATGTTTAATGTTGTAGGTGGTCATGGATTTAATTATTGTTTAATAACTAAAATTGAAAGTAGGTAAATGCAGAGGAACCGGTGGGTAATAGACAATTTTTGGTTGTTAACCGCCCACTAGTGTCCCGTAGGACCCCGAGTTCTTGACACCTGTTCCGAGATCGAGCGCGCTAACCACAGGTGGGGTGTATGGGCACCCCCATCGATTAGTACCTGATTTCAAAGTATTGAACTGGGGGCCACAAAGTAGTTTGGAGATTTATTACTATTCTGTACATATGCCATGCTTTACTGCTTTATTTAAGATTGTGCGAGGAGCACCTGTACTGTTTAGGTAAGGGAGTGTTTTCGCGGTATCGACAAGCCCATCACACTTTCGGGTTCCCAGTCGTTTACAACCACTGACGCAAACCCTGGGTCCGTTCCGGAGCTGGCCAACTTCGTTGCGGGTAGCTTAGTGGGGTTGCCCCCATGTACTTTCTTTGGGTCTGGGAAACGTCATGACTTAGGCCCCGCCGACATACCGATGGGTGTATGTTAACTGATCTGGCAAAAAGGGTCGAAGTGCGTGTGGATACTTTGGTGCACCCCTGCAGGGTTAAATCTTTTCGAAAAGCCGTGTCCGCGGTTATGGACGACTTGGAGCACAGTTCTCGATCATAGACAACCATAACTAAAGTTTACTGTTATAATTTGACTGGTATCCGATATGACTAGTAATCAGCTCCACTACCACGGAATGGCTAAATAAAAGTACCAACAACTGCTGGGTTTGGGATATCTCATGCTAATTGTATCTGACTAGTAAGTGTTGCAACTACAACGGAATGGTTAACTAAAAGTGCCCACTGCTTATTCTATCAGGATGACTATCTATACCTGACTAGTAATTGCTGCAACGATAACTGAATAAATAAAACTGCCAACTGTGTGAGTTCCTCGGTCGACTTCCTTGTTTGGTCTCGAGGGGGAAATACCAGGATGGGTATGTTTGGTGGTAGCATCCGGTTGGTTCCGAATAGGTCTTTCTTATCCCTCTCTGATAACCGACAGTTATATCGAGTCTCTATAGGTTGTTTAGTGCATGCTGCGCTGCTGCTTCAGTCCACCATACCTATGTAGGCGAGGACCGCCGAATTCTAGTCTCGCCGTGTACTGGCCTCAGTACTGACCACTCTCTCTTTTTCCTTTGCCCTTTGTCGGCACCCCTTTTGTTTAAGCAGGTTTTGAGATCGACGTCGTTAGCAGGGTTACCCTTCCGGCTTGGCCTGGGTAGGGTTATGGATGCCATTGGTTATTCTTCAGGGCTCTTAGCTCAATTTGCATCTTGTCCGTACTCGGACGCTATATCGTTTTAAAGGTGATTTGGATCTTTGTATTATATATCTGTATTCTTGACTCTTTGAGTCGCTGTTGTATATATGTTTTATGGGTTCCATCGAGGACTATTGTGTAATGATATTACTTCGTTTCCACCCGCACGCAAGTGCCTGGTGGGCACCTTCGAATCGTTTCTATGCGGGTTTGGCGGTAAGCGCTGAAACTTGCATAGGGCCGATTCTGAGGGTGTTACAGGTTTCCACGGTTGGGATAGGTCGGACGGTTCATCGGGGGTCTGTTGGTTCTCGGGGAAAATCCTGGAGATGGGTTAGGGCGATACTTTGGGGTCTGATGGGTTCCTGGTTGATGCATCATGCGACGCTTGTGGTTCTCATTGGCTTGGTTGATCTTTCCTTTCATCTGGATAGCAGAGTCGATAAGGGTTTTAATATCAGCAAAGGGTATATTGACTAACACCGTTTGCATCTCATCGTGCAGACCATTCAGGAATCTCTCCTTGTTCTTAGCTTCCGTGTCGATCTCATCCGGGGCATACCTAGCTAATGACAAGAATTTGTCACGGTATTCCACTACAGTCATCCTTCCTTGCCTTAGTTCTCTGAACTCATCTCTCATTCTCTTGATCAAACCCGGTGGCACATGGGTTCTGCTGAACTTGACCTTGAATTCCTCCCAGGTCATCATCTGTCCTCCGGTCATGGCACGAACACTGTTCCACCATGCTCTGGCATCTCCAACTAGATAATGGGTGGCGAACAGAACTTTCTCGTTGGCTTCCACTCCGGCGATTTCTAGGTTATTTTCCATGGTTTGCAGCCAATCATCGGCGTCTAAGGGTTCTTCCGACTTAGTGAAAACAGGTGGGTTGGTGTTCTGGAAATTCTTGAGCTTAGATCCATGGTTGTCCTGGTTTCCGCGGCCTTGATTGTTGTGGGCTAGCTGAGCTATCGGTTGAAGGGTAGCTAGGTTGGCTTGACATTCCGCTCTTTCAGCTTCGCGGTCAGAAACCAACATTTGCAGGATCTGCAACATCGGGTCCAGGGATGAACCACTTCCTCCGCGTGGCATATGAATATTGAGATAGATCATGAGAAAAGAGGGAAATTTCTAAGGTTTAGGTACTTTGAAAAGTTTTTAAAGTTTGACTCAGATTTTTCTAGCAACTTGCTTCTCATTCATTCATTCATAGCACACGATACAAACACACACCACAACAAGGTAAACAGATGGTTTTAAGAACCATTCTAGAAACTATGATACAGTGGGACCGAATACTACTCACTACGCTAGTGGTCAAGTGCTAGTACTCCTCGGAGTCGGTGTATTCGTCATCCTCATCCTCATCGTCATCATTTATGAAGCCAAAATCCACCTCATCGGTGAAGAAATACATAGCCTGATCCTCCAGAAAATCGTCATCATCGCTGAGATAGGAGTAGGGGTCTCCACGAAGATCCTCTCCGGCATTCTCCCTTTCTACCAGCTGCATGTCTCTCTCATGGATGGTCTCCTCCAAAGACGAGATACGGTTGCGAAGGCAGGCAATTATGCGCTCCTTCTTGTCGAGCTGACGGCAGCGAGACTTGCGATCCTTTGCTAACAGGGCGATGGTCTGATCTTTCGTCTTGATAATGGCGGACTTGTGGTTGGAGTAGTCACGACAATTATACAACTCCTGCTGACGATCGTACATCATGAAGCTAAGGTGGTCTTATTGGTTCTTCAGTTCGTGGTGGTATGGGGCTTCCAGTGGTTGTCCATCACGCCTTGGACAAAACTCAAAGCGGGTACCCTTGATCTGATTGATACTCTGCCCACATAGACGGGCAAGAGCTTACTGCATGGCCCTGGCAAGTCCATCGAGCCAGTTGTTTTCTCTTAAGGTAAACTGAATTCCCTCAGCAATGGGAGGTTCAATCTTTCCTCGGAGACTTGCAACAATTAGCCCCTACAGATCTTCTCCTCCTTGATCATTGAGCTGAGCTCCGAAGAACTCGGGGTGCGGACGCTCCAGAAGTTCCGAAAGCTGGTCCAAATCCCTCTCAAAGATAAGGTCTCCGCCATTCCCCAACTGGTAAAACTTGTTGTACTTCACGTCCATCTAAAAGAATATAGGATGCGTAAGTTAGTAGAGTGATCAAGTGTGTCAAATTTTAGGTATTTTGCAAGAGTTTTTGAGGAACATGAATTTTCATGAAAGACCCAAAGTGATAAGAATAGGAATAAGTTTTTGTAAATATTTGCTTTATTTGGTTTTGAAACTAAGTTTTTGATTCCAAACGTCCAGTCTAACTATCTCCTATGGTAAACCTGGCTCTAATACCAACTTGTCAACAACCAGATTTTTAATCCCAGATGCCTGTTATGCCATACATCGCAATCCCAGGATTACCATTTTTGTGAGACATAACAGAATTGGATACCACAGTACATCATCCATTACAAACCATACATAAGGTCTTACACAAATAAGGATCTCATGATCCAGTTCTTAATACAATTCAAGCAGCGGAATATGTAATAATAACGGTAGCGTAGGCGAAGCTCCATCTTCAGGGTCACATGCAATGCTGACGATGGGAGATGATCCTAGTTGTCGTAACCTTCCCGGGGTCCATCTTCCAGGTACTCCTCTTCATAGTCTGGCCATGGGAATAGCCAGGGACAAAGCCATGAGTACTCTTTAAGTACTCGCAAACTAATACTAGCAAGTGAAGGGGGGTTTTTGTAATAGGACACTAAGCTCTAGGGTTGTTTTGCAAAAAGCCAGATTTACCTCTACTAAGTTCAGAAGCAAGAGAAAGCTAGTCAAATTTTATAACACCTAAGTGGGAAATTGTATCTCATGCCACAACCCTGTTGTGGTCAAGTCAAAGTCTCAATCCATTTTACAAGTCATTTTGAAAACATCTGACGGGGGAACAATATGGCCACTCCAACTGTCCATAACCGCGGACGTGGCTATTCGAATAGTTTGACACTCTGCAGATATTGTACACTTGCACCACAACATTCGATACATCCGTTAGGAACAAATCCTGAAGTCACCATACTCAGTATGCGGATAATCAATCCTCACCTTTTAATTACATGCCCTAGTATAAGCACCTCTCCTGTGAGTTTGGCCTCCCAACCATGACCAACTGTCATCTTGGGTACTGCACAGGTGGACAATCTTCACAAGGTAGCCTCAGCTCAAACCTTGGCCGTGAGGGAACTAATACTAAGGTATATAAGTTTCCAGTCAAGCCCTACCCAATTCTCGGGTATTATGGTTGTACGATAAAATTGGAATGGTATCGCATCCAGACAACCATCAGTTTTATAAAGGGCTAAGGCTCATGCCTCAACATTTTCATCACCATAAATCATCTGGTGTTCGGAAACACATGTCCAAAACATTTCAATAGAATGATCCATCATTCCAAGGTTTTCATAACCATTTTTCCACCAAGTAATCCCATCTAAGTTGATCAAGTTTTATGCTTAGCACTAGCATCTACAAGTGGGGGTAAGTACTAATGAGGGGTGGTAAACTAGTGGAGTTTAACTAAGTTCAATCTCATGCCTTAGGATGACATAAAGATTACCTAGCTTAGGCCAAGTTTTATGCTATTTATGCAACCTTCAATTATCTTTCTAATATCTACAAATCACTTAAGTAAGCTCTAAGTACTAGATTTGATAAAGAAATAAAGTATAAAACTTGTAAGTAAAACTAGGATTGGTTTATCAAGTGGTTATGATCATATATGCTTAATGCATATAGTTGGCATGGTAACAAGCAAGTATTTGCTTGCACAATCAACTAGTGGTATTAGGCTTGCATCATTATCAGTATAAGCTTGCTAAATTGCAAGTGTTAGCTTGCAAGTATTGGCTTGCATAGGTATAGTATCAGCTTGCCTTGTGCAGAGCAGTGGTTGAAGTTCTCCTCGGCTTCTTCTTCGTAGTATCCTCCTTCCTCCTCGTATCCTTGGTCGGTACTAGCGTCTATGAATAAATACGAGGTACACAATCACTAAACAATACTTAACTACTTGCAATCATTACACAAAGGGGTTCTATAGATGATCTAACATCATCACTAACATTACAAGATTAAAGCTTGGTTTAAATCCTTTTATTTTTAGAAAAGTAATTTCTACTCATTGAAAAACTACTTAAGATTTAATATTCTCGAAACCAAACATGGGATCATGTTGACACATGTCATCACCACATATTTTAGTCCATGGGAATGTGATTTAAAGTGGTATCACAATTTAATAAGGTTTAACCTTTTATTTTAATTAAATAAAGTGGCTAGGAATGCCTAGGTGGCATTCTTTTATTACTTGAACATTATTTATGTAAGTAAACCCATATTTTTTTATATATTCTGAAAGGTATGGTTGAATGTGATTTTTGAGAGTTGGAATCAACTCAAAAGCTATTATGGTTTAAATTTGAAAAATGTTTGAATGTAGAAAAGATTTTGCCTTGTTATTTTTACCAAGGATGATCTACAGATCCAAATGATTAGAATCCAACGGGCGTGGATTCAGCATTTCCAGACCTTTCTAACAAAATTGGTCTCATTCAATTTGGTGCACTGAATCGAGATGGGTTGATTTTTGAAACTAGGTACAGAACTGTGTTTGAAATAAAATGGAAAATTTTAAATTCAAACGAGTGGGCTGCGCGGGAAACGTTACTGGGCCGGCCTGCTAAGCACAGGGCTTGCGCGGGCTGTTTAAGTTGTTGTCCCCACGCGTCAGTGAGACGAGGGGGTGCGAAGCAGTACGGGGCAATGTGAGCCGTGGGATCTTGTTCTAATCTAACGGCCCTGGTTCATCGTCCACGTTGGGCAGTGCCGGCGAGACAGAAACCTAACGCGGTAGGTTGGGGTCGTCGGGGGCTCACCGGGGCTCAGGCGAGGGTTGGCGAGGCGGGAGAACGACGAAGTCGACGACGGCTAACCTCCTGGTATCGACAGCTTCTCCTGGGGAGGCTCCAATCGCTGGCTCCCTTCTTCTCCAGAGGCGGCCTGCTCCGGTGAAATTCCGGCGATGCGCTGCTCGCGTTGCTCCGGGAACAGGGTGGAACGATCAGTGAGGAGAGGGGAGTGAGATGGTGTGCTCAATTCGGCTGGGGGTGGCCTCTATTTATAGTGACGAGAGGGGACCGACGGGTGCAAGGTGAGCTCGTCGTGGTCGACGGCACAGAGGGCTATCAGCGTGGGCGATGGTAGGGGCGGTGTTGTGCTCCCTGGCGAAGCTCAACGACATGGTGGCGAGGCGTGGGGCGGTGCGGATTGGTCGGAACAAGGCGGTGCTCTGCGCGTGCCCAATGGAAGTTTTTATGGCGCACAGCGCGCGTGGTCCGCGCGGCGGCGAACGAGCGTGTCTGTGGGGTTGCTGGGACGGTGGTGATCACGTATGCATGTGGTGAGGGCGGCACGTGGTCTGTGGTCGTCTGTCGAGTGTGGCGCACGGGGCGCGCTCTCGACATGGTTGCTGGCGAGCTTGGCATGGTCTGTGCGTGTGGTCCAGGGGCTGGCAAGGTTCGAGCGCTGGACAGGGAGTGGCGGTGGGGTGTTAGCTTGCTCCCAGACATGTTGGCTAGGCTTGGTGCTTCTCCTAGCTCGCTGTCGACATGTGGGTGGCAAGGGTGCACTCTCACCATTGATGACAATGGCTAGCTTACAGTAGTGCTAGAGGTTAGTGTAGGTTGTTAGATGATCTACTAAGGCTAGTGGTGTCTAGAGAGGGAACAAGTTAGGCTCAAATCACTGCTCCAAATAGTGTTTAGATTTTGTTTGATTTGTATCTGCAAGGTGTTTGATGAAGTTTTGAATTTTGAAAAGATTTTTGGTGGGTGTGCTAGGTTCGTGCTGGTGAGTCTGCAGATGCTTGGGTTTTGAAAGTTGAGCTTGTTTGAGTGGTTTTTGAAAAAGTGAGATCTTCCCATATGATATAGATTCAATTTTAATCTGTCCTTTAAACTATGCATTTCAATGTTTCTGGATGATCACAAAGTGGGCCTTGATACTTTGTTATGAGTACTATCAAGGGGTGCAAAGATCCAAACAAGTTTCTGTTAAGTTCTAAAAGTTTGAGACATCCAAAGTAGGCATGGGAGTTAAATTGGTCAAAATGACCATTCACTCATTTTGTTTGTTTTGATTTATTTGTCTTTGGGAAAAGTTTGGGAATTTTTTAGATGATGTTTATTTCACCTAAGAATCCTTTTACAAGCAAAGAAACACATAAACAAGGCAATTCAAAATAATCCAAATTGGAATGCATACACACATGCATACTTTCATATTTTTTATATATAGAAAAGTTTTTGTTAACCCTAATTTTGAAGACTAGAGTTTGATGATGCAAGTTTAATATTTTTGGGATGTTACAAAACAACTCTTGGAATTCAGAGTGAAGATCTCGACAAGATTTGGAAAACAAAGGGGTGATGCAAGCTCTTCATCAGATCTGGCATAGATGATGTTGTCATGTTGAAAAACATCGGAAGATACAAAGAAAAAAATTAGTGAATTTTTAGGTCCACTAAAAGATTCACCAGAGGAAAATTTCTCAGATAGCATGAAGACCGAATATCGAAGCACCGTTACAAGAGCAAGGAAGCGAAACCCTGAAGTTACGATGGGAAACCTACCACGAGAAATCCTGGACTTGGAGAAAGATAAGAGAACAGATTCAAAACACGCAAAGGTGAGTGGAGAATAGCAGGGTGTAGGAGTAAAAGAAGACCTAATCAAATCTGTCCAACCGATTTTCCAATATAGTTTTGACACCTAACAACGTACGTTAGCCAAGTTATCCTATAGGCTAGACCCGTGGGGTATCGTAACTGTTGAGCTCTGATACCACTCTGTAACACCCTCGGATCGGCCCTATGCAAGTTTGAGCGATTCCCACTAAACCCGCATAGAAACGATTCAAAGGTGCCTGCCAGGCACTTTCGTGCGGGCGGAAAATGAAGTAATACCATTACACAATAGTCCTCGATGGAACCCGTAGAACAGATATATACAACAACGATTCAAAGAGTCAAGAATACAGATATACGGTACAAAGATCCAAATCACCTTGAGAACAATATACATCCGAGTATGGATAAGATGCAAATTGAGCTAAGAGCCCTGAAGAATAACCAATGGCATCCATAATGCTACCCAGGCCAAGCCGGAAGGGTAACCCCGCTAACGACGTTGATCTCAAACCTGCTAAAACAAAAGGGGCGCCGACAAAGGGCAAAGAAAAAGAGAGCGGTCAGTACTGAGGCCAGTACACGGCGAGACATAGAATTCGGCGGTCCTCGCGTACATAGCTATGGTGGAATGAAGCGGCAACACAATATGCACTAAACAACTTATAGAGACTAAAGCGGCAACACAATATGCACTTCCAATGGCTGTCCCATAGCATCACGCCTTGTATAGTAAGCAAAGCGAGTGCCATTGATCTGGTTGATGCTTTTCCCACACAGACGGGCAAGAGCCTCCTGCATAGCCCTGGTGAGTACGTCTAGCTAGTTGTTCTCCCTCAAGCTGAATTGGATCCCTTCTGAGGTTGGTGCCTCCATCTTTCCTCTTAGATTTGAAACTATCAGCCACTGTAGTTCTCCTCCTTGCTGATCATTGAGCTGTGCCCCGAAGAACTCGGGGTGTAGGCACTGAAGAAATTCCAAGAGTTGGCTTAAATCTAGCTCGAAGATGAGCTCTCCTCCATTGCCCAACTGGTAGAACTTGCTATACTTGACTTCCCTCTATAAGAATGTAGGATATGTAAGTTAGTGGAGTGATCAAGTGTGTCAAATTTTATGTAAGTTTGCAAGTTTGAGGAACATGAATTTTCTTGAAAGAATCTCAGTGATAAGAATGAGAATAGGTTTTAATAAATACTCACTTCTTTTGTTTCGAAACTAAGTTTTTGATTCAAGCGTCCATTCTAACTAGGGTCTCCTATGGGCAGGATGACTCTGATACCAACTTGTCAATACCCAGATTTTTAATCCCAGATGCCTGTTATGCCATACCTTGCAATCCCAGTATTATCATTTTTGTGAGACATAACAAATTTGGTACCACAGTACATCATCCATTACAAACCATAATAAAGGTCTTACAAATATAGGATCTCAGGATCCATTCTTAATACAATCAACGCAGCGGAATAATAATAAAGGCAGCATGGTCAGGGCTCCATCTTCAGAGTCACACGCAATGCCGATGATGGGAGATGATCCTAGTTGTCATAGACCTCCTGCTGTCCATCATCCTGGTAGAACTCCTCATAGTCTGGCCACGAGAATAGCTAGGGACAAAGCCATGAGTACTCTTTAAGTACTCGCAAACAATCACTAACTAGTAAAGTACTTCGAGTAGGAATCCTAAGCTGTAGGTTTATTTGCAAAAAGACAGGTTTATTTCATACCGGTTCAGAAGTAAAGAAAACTAGTTAAGTGTTCTACAACACCTAAGTGGGAACTTAGTTTTCATGTTCACAACCCTGTTGTGGTCAAGTTAAAGTCATAGTTCACTTCACAAGTCATTTTGAAAACATCTGACGAGGGAACAGTATGGACACTCCAACTGTCCATGACTGCGGACGCAGCTATTCGAATAGTTTGACACTCTGCAGAGGTGGTACACTTTCACCACAACATTCGATACATCCGTCAAGGACAACCCCGAATCATCATACTTAGTATGTGAATAATCAATCCTTACCTTTCAATTACACACCCTAGTATAGGCACCTCCCCTATGAGTTTGGCCTTGCAACCATGACCACCTGTCATCTTGAGAACTACATAGGTGGACATTCACATTCACGAGTAACCTCAACTCAACCTCTTTCCGCAAGGAAACCCATACTAAGACATATAAACTTCCAGTTAATCCCACCCAATTCAGGTATTGTGGTTGTACGGAAAAATTGGAATGGTATCGCATCCGAACCCAACCATGAGTTTTTATAAAGGGCTAAGTCTCATGCCTCAACATTTTCATCATCAAATCATCTTATGTTCATAACACATGTCAAAATATTTCAATAGAATGAATCTTCATTCCACGGTTTTCATAAGCAATTTCACCAAGTATTCCCATCTAAAGTAATAAACTTTTATGCTTAGCACTAGCCAATAAAGTTGAGGGTAATCAGTAATGGGGGGTGCTAATCAAGTGTGACGATCCAAATATAGTCTTATGCCTTCAGATGACATCTAGTTCTAACTAGTTAGGCCAAGTTTGATGCTCTTTATGCTATCTATACTATTTTTCCATAACTCACAAGTCACTAAGTCAAGGTAAAGAACTTTGGTAAAGGTAAAAGAATAAAGCTTGCAAGTAAAACTGGGAATTGGTATAATCAAGGTTGCATAAGAATGCCTAAAGCTTCTTTCATAGGTGGCATGCAAAGTTCTAGCTTGCATAGTTAAGAAACTTGCAAGTGTTAGCTTGTGTGGATGCCTTGCCTTGATTGGTGTAGTGGTTAAAGTTTTCTTCTTCGTAGTACTCCTCCTACTCGTAGCCTTGGTCGGTACTAGCGTCTATAAATACACACGAGGTACACAATCACCAAACAATACTTAACTATCTCTATTTGGCACACAAAGGTTCACACTAGATTCTCTAGCATCATAACAATCATTACATGAAATAAAGAGCTAGTCCTTTTTATTTTATTTTGGAAAAGTAATTTCTACTCACTGAAAGTACTTAAGATTTAATATTCTCCAATTAAAATATGGGATCATGTTGACACATGTCATCACCACATATTCTAATACTTGTGAATGTGATTTAAATTGGTGGTCATATTTTATAAAGTTTAAAATTACTATTTTATACAATTAAAGTGACTAGAAATGCCTATAGAGCATTCTTTTTGTACTATCCAAGGTCATTTCATGTAAACCTAAATATTTTTACTTATTCAGATAGATCTTGTCAAATGTCATTTTTGAGAGTTGGAATCAACTCAAAAGCATTAATAGTTGATTTTTGAAAAATGTTTGAATGTGAAAAAGTCTCTGTCTTGTTATTTTTACTATAGGTGATCTATAATTTCAAATGGTTTGAATCCAATGGGCATGGATTGATAATTTCAATAAATTTCTTGCAAAATTGGAATCATGCCATTTGGTTCAGTAAATCTCCTTTAGTTGAATTTGGAATCTACTGGTAGAATCTAGGTTTAACTAAAATGGAAAAAGATTGTTTGAATCACTGGGCTACGCATGGGAAAGGAAATGGGCCAGCCCAGCTGCATTGCGCGCGCATAGCGGGCTATTGACAGGGGGTCCCATGCATCAGAGGCTCTATATAACCGAAGCGATACGTTTCAATCTAGGCCCTACGATTAGAAGGCGATCTAACGGCCGATGTTCGTCGTCTCCGTCGCACAGCTCCGACAAGACCAAACACTAACGGTGACGATGGGGCTACGCGGTGGATCACCTGGGCTCTAGCTAGGGTCAGCCATGGGGGCGAATGACGTTTTCAACGACGGCGGTTCGAACGGTGGTCGCGGCGGCTCCTGGGGTGGCTCCAATCAACGGCTCCTCTCCTCCTCTACAGCGGTAGACTCCAGCCAAATTTCGGCGGGCTGGTGCTCGCCTTTCTCCGAGGAAGGGTGAGGGAGGTTCTGAGAGGAGTGGGGAGTGAGATGGTGTGGATAATGAGGGCTGGGGTGGCCTCTATTTATACACTAGTGAGAGGGGCAGAGTGGCATGGGCTGGATCCTCCGGCGACGTTGTTGCAGTGAGCTACGGGCATGGCTGAGGGCATAGGACGGTGCGGTGTTTCCTGGAGGTCGTCGCACGCTTAATGGCTTAGCATGTTGGAGATATGCCCTAGAGGCAATAATAAATGTAGTTATTATTATATCTTTGTGTTTATGATAAATGTTTATATTCATGCTATAATAGTATTAACAAGGAAACATTAATACTTGTGTGAATTGTAAACTTAATTTGAAGTCCCTAGTATAGCCTCTATACTTCACTAGCTTGTTGGTTGATTAATGATTGTGGTTTCCCTGTCATGAACATTGAGATGTTATCAACAACAAGATCATATCGTTAGGAGAATGATATGGTGGACATACTCCTATAGATAAGCGTAGCATAAAGATCAAGTCATTTCAATAGTTCAATTGCTATATGCTTTCTGATACATAGTAACCTAATTCCTTCGACCATGAGATCATGCATATCACCTTTACCGGATGGATGCTTTGATGACATCAAACACCACACCGTAACTGGGTGGTTATAAAGGTGGCATTGAGTGTTTGGAAAGTATTGGTTGAGACACATGGATCAAGAGTGGGATTTGTCCATCCACATGACGGATAGATATACTCTGGGCCCTCTCGGTGGAATGTCATCCAATTGGCTTGCAAGCATGTGACTTGGTCACAAGGGATCACATATCACGGGAACGAGAAAAGAGTACTTATCGGTAACGAGGTTGAACTAGGTATGCAGAGATACCGACGATCATAACCTCGGATAAGTAACATATCGTGAGACAAAGGGAAACTGGTATCGTATGTAAGTGGTTCATTCGATCGCAAAGTAATCGTAGAAATATGTGGGAGCCATATGAATTTCCAGATTCCTCTATTGGTTATTGTTCGGAGAAGTGTCTCGATCATGTCCGCATAATTCACGAACCGTAGGGAGACACACTTAAGGATTCGACGTTGTTTGAGTAGTTATGGTATTATGAGAAAGAGACCGAATGTTGTTCGGAGTCTCGGATGGGATCCGGGATATCACGAGGTGATCCGGAATGGTCCGGAGAATAAGATTCATATAAGGAAAGTCCCATTTCGGAGTTCGGGAATGATTCCGGTGTTTTCATCGGGAATGTTCTAGAAGGTTCCGGATTGTCCGGCACTCCGGGGGGGGAAGGGTACATGAATGTGTCATTGCATATTGGAATGATTGCATCATGTACTAAGTGTTCTTGCTGTCCCAAATAAAGGATTAAATTGAATCCCAAAACAGAAAAGTCAAATGTCCAGTTTGAAAGTCAAACGGCTAAAACAAGAAACTGTGGGAAACAAGAAAGAGGAGTTGGAAACCGACTTGAGGGAGGAGTCTCCTCCCCAAGCCGGCGCGCCACCCAAGGCCGACTTGGGGAGGGACTCCCCTCCCCTGGCCGCGCCTCCCCACCTATATAAGGAGGGGCAGGGCTCCCCTCCTAGACACACAACTTTCTACCTCTAAATCTCCGGTTTAGAGCCGTTTTGGTTTAGAGCTTCTAATTGCTTTAGCCAGCGGTTTAGAGCCTTCTAATTGGTTTAGAGCCTTCTAATTGGTGTGTCTAATTACTAGACCACTAATAGCCTCTCTCATAAGCTCCACCATACTCGCACCGGCTTAAGGCGAAGCCCTGCGGGATTTCCCCTCTACTTCCGGTACCACGCCGTTGTGCTGCCGGAATCGCGAGGAGAGTGCTACAACCTCCGCTGCCTGCTGGAACATGGGAGAGGAAGGTCTTCGTCGAGTACCGAACGTGTGACCGACTGCGGGAGCGCTGCCGGAACGTGGCGCCGGAAGGATCGTCTACGCGATCTTGAGATCGGAAAGAGTACGACTACATCACCCACGAGAATCCGCTCTCGTTAAACGCTTTGGAATCTTCGAGGGTAAGTTATACCATCGACTCGTTGCTACAATCTAGTAGCTTGATCTTGGCTTGTTTGTTTGTATGCGATAGAAAATTTTTGTTTTCCATGCTACGAACCCCTACAGTGGTATCAGAGCCGTGTCTATATGTAGATCTGTTGCACGAGTAGAACACAATGGTCATTGTGGGCGTTGATGCTTTTATTGTAGATTGATTTTTGTGTACTTTGCATCTTGCGGTATGTTGGGATGAAGCGGCCCGGGCTAACCTTACATGACATCGTTCATGAGACTTGCTCCACGCTTGACATGCAACTTGTATTGCATAAGTGGCTTTGCGGGTGCCTGTTTCTCCTAGCATAGTTAAGATCCAATTTACAACAGGTAATCAACAATGCTAGTATCAATGTTGTGGTTCTTGTTCGTAAGTTAGAACGACACTTATTGAAAGCCCCAAACCACGTAAAATATGCAAAGAAAGTAGAAGCGTCTAACTTTGTTTTGCAGGGGTGTGCAGTGATGTGATATGGCCATGATTGTGATTATATTTGATGTATGCAATGTTCCTTATTGTAAGTTGGCAACCAGCAGGAGCCATATGGTTGTCTTTTAATTTATGTTAAAGACCCGCGTGTCTATTCAAAGTAGTTGTAATAGTTGAAGCCGGTGGACGACAACCATGGTGAAGCGTCATTGACCTTGATGCAATGCCGGTGATGATGGAGATCATGTTCGTGTTTGAAGATGGAGATCGGAAGCACAAAGAAGAAAGGCCATATCATATCACATATTATGAATTGCATGTGATGTTAATCCTTTATGCATCTTGTATTGCTTAGTAGACGGCGGTAGCATTATAAGATGATCCCTCATGCACATGAATTTCAAATCATAAAGTGTTCACCCTTAGTTAGCACCGTTGCTAAAGCTTGTTGTTTCGAAGCACCACGTGATGATCGGGTGTGTTAGATTCCGCAAGTGTATACAACGTAAGCAAGCCAGATTTGCTTATGCGGTGGCTAAGGTTTGATCTTGACGAGCCTAGCATGTACAGACATGGTCTCAGGAACACGGATTACCGAAAGGTAAAGCATGAATCATATAGTAGATATGATGAACATGATGATTGTTCGCCATTGAAACTATATCAACTCTCGTGATGATCGGTGTTGATGTAGTGGATTTGGTTCGTGTGATCACTAAAACAATGTGAGGGATGTTGTTTTGAGTGGGAGTTCACCTAGTTTAATTTCATTAATTAATTTGAACTCAATTTGTCATAAACTTAGTCTAAACTATTGCAAATATGTTGTAGATCAATGGCAGCCCCTACCATCAATTTTAATGCGTTCCTAGAGAAAGAAAAGTTGAAAAACAATGGAAGCAACTTCGCGGATTGGTTCCGCAATTTGAGGATTGTCCTCACAGCTGGTAATTTGACCTATGTGCTGGATGCACCGCTGGGTGACCCACCTGCAGCTGATGCTCCCGATGAAGTAAAGAATGTTTACCTCGCTCGGAAGAATCAGTACTCCATAGTTCAGTGTGCTATCTTGTATGGTTTAGAATCGGAGCTTCAGAAAAGGTTTGAAGAGTCAGACCCATATGATATTGTCGAGGATCTCAAATTAATTTTTGAGACTCATGCGGCAATTGAAAGTTATGAAGCTTCTGAAAAGTTCTTTAACTGCAAGATGGAAGAGGGCAGCTCCGTCAGTGAGCATGTGCTTAAGATGTCTGGGCACGCAAACAAACTTCAAAGCTTGGGTATAGTGATTCCTAATGCTTTGGGGGTTTACCGCGTCCTCCAGTCATTGCCACCAAGTTACAGGAACTTTGTGATGAACTACAACATGCAGAACATGAACAAAGAGTTGCCAGAACTATTTGCTATGTTAAAATCTGCAGAAGTGGAGATCAAGAAAGAGCACCAAGTGTTGATGGTCAATAAGACCACCAAATTCAAGAAGGGCAAGTCTAAGCAAAAGGGACACTTCAAGAAGGGTGGTAAGAAAGTTACCACGCCGATGAAGAAAACCAAGGCTGGACCAAAGCCTGAAACTGAGTGCTTTTACTGCAAGGGAGTAGGTCACTGGAAGCGGAATTTCCCAAAGTACTTGGCGGATTTGAAGAACGGCAACATCAAGAAGAAAGGTATATCTGATATACATGTTATTGATGTGTATCTCACTAGTATTCGTAGTAGTGCCTGGGTATTTGATACTGGTTCGGTTGCTCATATTTGTAACTCGAATCAGGTGCTGCAGAATAAACGAAAGCTAGCGAAGAACGAGGTGACGATGCGCGTGGGAAACGGATCAAAGGTTGATGTGATCGCGGTCGGCACGCTACCTCTTCATCTACCATCGGGATTAGTTTTATACTTAAATAATTGTTATTTAGTGCCTGCGTTGAGCATGAACATTATATCAGGATCTTGTTTATTGCGAGACGGTTACTTGTTTAAGTCAGAGAATAATGGTTGTTCGATTTATATGAGTAATATGTTTTATGCACATGCACCTTTGATAGATGGTCTATTCTTATTGAATCTCGATAGTGGAAATACACATATCAACAATATTGAAGCTAAACGTTTGAAATCAAGCGATAATTCGACCTATATGTGGCACTGTCGTCTTGGTCACATTGGAGTGAAGCGTATGAAGAAACTCCATTCCGATGGACTTCTTGAATCACTTGATTTTGAATCACTTGATAGATGCGAAGCATGTCTGATGGGCAAAATGACTAAGACTCCATTTTCTGGTATCATGGAGCGAGCTACGGACTTATTGGAAATCATACATACCGATGTGTGTGGTCCAATGAGTGTAGCATCGCGCGGTGGTTATCGTTATGTTCTTACCTTCACAGATGACTTGAGTAGATATGGGTATATCTATTTCATGAAACACAAGTCCGAAACTTTCGAGAAGTTTAAGGAGTTTCAAAGTGAGGTAGAGAATCAACGTAACAAGAAGATTAAATTTCTACGTTCTGATCGTGGAGGTGAATATCTAAGTTACGAGTTTGGCGAGCATTTAAAGAAGTGCGGAATACTTTCACAATTGACACCGCCGGGAACACCACAGCGTAATGGTGTGTCCGAACGTCGTAATCGAACTCTCTTAGATATGGTTCGTTCTATGATGTCACTTACAGATTTACCGCTATCATTTTGGGGTTATGCATTAGAAACAGCCGCATTCACTTTAAATAGGGCACCGTCTAAATCCGTTGAAACGACACCGTATGAATTATGGTTTGGGAAGAAACCTAAATTGTCGTTCCTTAAAGTTTGGGGATGCGAAGCCTATGTAAAGAAGTTACAGCCGGACAAGCTTGAACCCAAAGCGGAAAAATGCGTCTTCATAGGATACCCGAAGGAAACTATTGGGTATACCTTCTATCATAGATCCGAAGGCAAAATCTTCGTTGCCAAGAATGGATCCTTTCTAGAGAAGGAATTTCTCTCGAAAGAAGTGACTGGAAGGAAAGTAGAACTCGACGAGGTTGTCGAACCTTCTCTCGAAATTACGAGTAGCGCAGCACCGGAAGAAGTTCCTGTGGTGCCTGCACCAATAAGAGAGGAAGCTAATGATGGTGATCATGAAACTTCGGTTGAAGTTGCTACAGAGCCTCGGAGGTCAACGAGAACTCGTACCACTCCAGATTGGTATGATTCCGTTATGAATGTCATGGTGGTGGACAACACCGATGACCCCGAGACATATGAGGAAGCGATGATGAACCCAGATTCCAATAAATGGCAAGAAGCCATGAAATCCGAGATTGGATCCATGTACGAAAACCAAGTATGGACTTTGGTGGACTTACCGGATGGCCGGAAGGCTGTCGAGAACAAATGGATTTTCAAGAAGAAAACAGATGCTGATGGTAATGTTACTGTCTATAAAGCTCGACTTGTCGCAAAAGGGTTTCGACAAATTCAAGGAGTTGACTACGATGAGACTTTCTCACCTGTAGCAAAGCTAAAGTCTGTGAGGATTATGTTAGCAATCGCTGCATATTATGATTATGAGATATGGCAGATGGATGTCAAAACAGCATTCCTCAATGGAGACATTGATGAAGAGTTGTATATGATGCAACCCAAAGGTTTTGTCGATCCTCAAGATGCTAACAAGGTATGCAAGCTTCAACGGTCCATCTATGGATTGAAGCAAGCATCCCGAAGTTGGAATCAACGTTTTGATAAGGTAATCAAAAGTTTTGGTTTTATACAAACTTATGGAGAAGCTTGTATTTACAAGAAAGTGAGTGGGAGCTCTGTAGCATTCTTAATACTGTATGTGGATGACATATTGTTGATTGGGAATGATGTAGACCTTCTTAATAGTGTCAAGGAATATTTGAATAATAGTTTTTCAATGAAGGATCTTGGCGAAGCACCTTACATATTAGGCATAAAGATTTATAGAGATAGATCAAAACGCCAAATATCATTGTCACAGAGTACATATTTGGACAAAGTTCTAAAGAGGTTTGGAATGGAAGAAAGCAAGAAAGGGTTCTTGCCCATGTTGCCCAATACGACCTTGAGTAAAAATCAAAGTCCGACATCGGCAGAAGATAGAGAAAGGATGAGTAAGACTCCCTATGCCTCAGCCATAGGATCTCTAATGTATGCCATGCTATGTACTAGACCCGACATTGCATATGCTGTTAGTTTAACTAGCAGATATCAAAGTGATCCAGGAGTGGATCATTGGACAGCGGTCAAAAACATCCTTAAGTACTTGAGAAGAACTAAGGATATGGTTCTTTCTTATGGAGGTGATGAACAGCTCGTTGTTAATGGTTACACCGATGCTAGTTGGAACACCAATCCAGATGATTCTAAATCACAATCTGGGTACGTATTTATTTTGAATGGTGCAGCAGTTAGCTGGAGGAGTGCAAAGCAAAGCGTTGTGGCGAGATCTTCAACTGAATCGGAATACATGGCTGCTTCGGAGGCTTCACAAGAAGCGATATGGATGAAAGAGTTCATTACAGAGCTGGGTGTGGTTCCAAGTGCGCTGGACCCAATGTCTATCTACTGTGATAACATGGGCGCCATAGCTAATGCGCAAGAACCAAGGTCACACAAGAAGCTGAAGCATATTAAGCTGCGTTTTCACGCTATTCGGGAACATATCCAGGATGGGGATATAAAGATTTGCAAAGTACACACAGATCTGAATGTGGCGGATCCGTTGACTAAACCTCTCCCGAGGGCAAAACATGACCAACACCAAACTGCCATGGGTGTTCGGTATATTACCATGTAATCTAGATTAGATGACTCTAGTGCAAGTGGGAGACTGTTGGAGATATGCCCTAGAGGCAATAATAAATGTAGTTATTATTATATCTTTGTGTTTATGATAAATGTTTATATTCATGCTATAATAGTATTAACAAGGAAACATTAATACTTGTGTGAATTGTAAACTTAATTTGAAGTCCCTAGTATAGCCTCTATACTTCACTAGCTTGTTGGTTGATTAATGATTGTGGTTTCCCTGTCATGAACATTGAGATGTTATCAACAACAAGATCATATCGTTAGGAGAATGATATGGTGGACATACTCCTATAGATAAGCGTAGCATAAAGATCAAGTCATTTCAATAGTTCAATTGCTATATGCTTTCTGATACATAGTAACCTAATTCCTTCGACCATGAGATCATGCATATCACCTTTACCGGATGGATGCTTTGATGACATCAAACACCACACCGTAACTGGGTGGTTATAAAGGTGGCATTGAGTGTTTGGAAAGTATTGGTTGAGACACATGGATCAAGAGTGGGATTTGTCCATCCACATGACGGATAGATATACTCTGGGCCCTCTCGGTGGAATGTCATCCAATTGGCTTGCAAGCATGTGACTTGGTCACAAGGGATCACATATCACGGGAACGAGAAAAGAGTACTTATCGGTAACGAGGTTGAACTAGGTATGCAGAGATACCGACGATCATAACCTCGGATAAGTAACATATCGTGAGACAAAGGGAAACTGGTATCGTATGTAAGTGGTTCATTCGATCGCAAAGTAATCGTAGAAATATGTGGGAGCCATATGAATTTCCAGATTCCTCTATTGGTTATTGTTCGGAGAAGTGTCTCGATCATGTCCGCATAATTCACGAACCGTAGGGAGACACACTTAAGGATTCGACGTTGTTTGAGTAGTTATGGTATTATGAGAAAGAGACCGAATGTTGTTCGGAGTCTCGGATGGGATCCGGGATATCACGAGGTGATCCGGAATGGTCCGGAGAATAAGATTCATATAAGGAAAGTCCCATTTCGGAGTTCGGGAATGATTCCGGTGTTTTCATCGGGAATGTTCTAGAAGGTTCCGGATTGTCCGGCACTCCGGGGGGGGGGAAGGGTACATGAATGTGTCATTGCATATTGGAATGATTGCATCATGTACTAAGTGTTCTTGCTGTCCCAAATAAAGGATTAAATTGAATCCTAAAACAGAAAAGTCAAATGTCCAGTTTGAAAGTCAAACGGCTAAAACAAGAAACTGTGGGAAACAAGAAAGAGGAGTTGGAAACCGACTTGAGGGAGGAGTCTCCTCCCCAAGCCGGCGCGCCACCCAAGGCCGACTTGGGGAGGGACTCCCCTCCCCTGGCCGCGCCTCCCCACCTATATAAGGAGGGGCAGGGCTCCCCTCCTAGACACACAACTTTCTACCTCTAAATCTCCGGTTTAGAGCCGTTTTGGTTTAGAGCTTCTAATTGCTTTAGCCAGCGGTTTAGAGCCTTCTAATTGGTTTAGAGCCTTCTAATTGGTGTGTCTAATTACTAGACCACTAATAGCATCTCTCATAAGCTCCACCATACTCGCACCGGCTTAAGGCGAAGCCCTACGGGATTTCCCCTCTACTTCCGGTACCACGCCGTTGTGCTTCCGGAATCGCGAGGAGAGTGCTACAACCTCCGCTGCCTGCTGGAACAAGGGAGAGGAAGGTCTTCGTCGAGTACCGAACGTGTGACCGACTGCGGGAGCGCTGCCGGAACGTGGTGCCGGAAGGATCGTCTACGCGATCTTGAGATCGGAAAGAGTACGACTACATCACCCACGAGAATCCGCTCTCGTTAAACGCTTTGGAATCTTCGAGGGTAAGTTATACCATCGACTCGTTGCTACAATCTAGTAGATAGATCTTGGCTTGTTTGTTTGTATGCGATAGAAAATTTTTGTTTTCCATGCTACGAACCCCTACATAGCACGGGGCGGTCGAGGATGGTCGGGAGCGGTCCGTGATCTGTGCGGGAACGTCGGTGTTCGAGACGGCATACAGGGGCTACTGGTCGCGCGGCGGCGAACGGTCGTGTCTGGGGGTAGCTAGGGTCATGGCGAGTGCAGGTACGCGCGGTGAGGGTGAGGCGCGGCATGTGCATGCGTGTCGGCTGCGGCGTTCTGGCACGCTCTCGGCATGCGATAGAGAATTGGGCGCGGCGGTTTTCTGGTGGTCCACGGCTTGGCTACTCTTGAGGGGTGGACAGGGAGTGTTGGTGTACGGTGCCCTGTCTCCTAGACATCGTGGACAGGCACGACCTTGGATCCTGCGAGCTGTCCATGCTCGACCGGCGAGAATGGCTTGGGTGGCATGGCACTGGTGCAAACGATAGAGGGGGTGCTGGTTCAATGCGATGCTGGTCACTGGGGAGACTAGGAGAGTGAAATGGGGGCAAAGGTTTGATCAATTACTGCTCACCGCAGTAGAAGTTAGGCAAGGTTGATATGTGTCTGCCAGGTGTTTGATGAAATGGCCGCATGAATTCAACATTTGAATTTTTGGATGAATTTTGGTGAGTGCTCTAGTCTTTGGTAGTCTGAGGTTGCTTGGGTTTGCCAAGGTGAAGTGGTTTGGTTGGTTTTTGAGAAATGGCCATCTTAGTACCTACACTTGATTCAATTTTGAATTGTCCTTTAAATAGATTTGGAATTTGTTTCTGTTGGTTTGTAAGGTGGGCTTGGGTTCACTTTCACTTGGTTTAGAAAGGGGTGAAAAGAATTGGATTTGTTTCTGTTAGAAATCTTTTACTAGGAACACCCAAAGTGGTCTAGTGAACAAGTTTGGCCAAAATGAGCATTTCTTATATTTCTTATATTTGATTTTCTCTTTATTTTATTCTGCTTGGTAATGATCTAGATGATATTTTTTTTCATCTCTAAACCAATCCTTATCATTCATAGCAATCAAACATGGCAAATGCAATCATTCATGCATTAATCACACACACACATGCATTCATATTAATTTTAATAATAAAAGTTTTTGTTAACCCTAAACTTGGGTGATTAGAACTTTATAATCTTGTTTAATATTTTTGGGATGTTACAAACCTTCCCTTCTTAAACAGAATCTCGTCTTGAGATTTAAGAAAAAGAAAACTAGGAACTAAAGAGATCTGGAAAATCAGTCCTAATGCAATCTTCTTGCTCCCAAGTAGCTTTTCTTCAGTATGGCTACTCCACTAGATCTTGAGAAACTTGATACTCCGGGTTCTGGTGGTTCTGTAGGATTATTCCAGAATACGAATGGGTACTTCACGATAAGTTAGATCCTTGTTGATCTCTATGGTTCTGTGATCAATATTCTTGAAACCTTCGGTCTTCTCCGGAATTTCTAGGCATTTGCGAAGTAACGAGATATGGAACATATCATGCATGGCTGACATCTCCTTCGGCAGTTCTAGTTGATATGATACTTATCCTCGGCGATTCAAAATCTTGAACGGTCCAATATATCTGGGGGCAAGCTTTCCTTTAAGTTGGAAACATTTCATTCCTTTCAAGGGTGATACTTTCAGATACACAAAATCTCTGATAGTGAAGGCTAGATCTCGATGTCTCTTGTCGGCATAACTCTTCTATCTGGATTGGGCGGTCTTAAGGTGCTCATGGATCTTGTGAACTTTCTCTTAGGATTATCTTAGGATGCCTGGTACGAAAATCTTACTCTCTCCTACTTCCGACGAATTCAGTGGGGTACGACACTTCCTTCCAAACATAAATTCGAATGGGGCCATTTGCAAACTGGCTTGATAACTATTGTTGTATGAGAATTCTGCGTAAGTCAGACAGTCCTCCCATTTTGATCCATATTCCAACACACAAGCTCTCAACATATCTTCGAGTATCTGGTTTACTCGCTCCATTTGTCCATCAGTCTGCGGGTGATAAGCTATGCTGATATCCAGTTCGGTTCCTAATCCTTCTTGGACCTTCTTCCAATATCTCGAGGTAAACTGGGTTCCTCGATCCGACATAATGTTCTTGGGGATTCCATGCAAACTGGCTATCCTAGCAATGTAGAACTCTGCTAGCTTCGAGCTTTGATAAGTGGTCTTGACCGGTAAGAAATGAGCTACTTTAGACAATCTATCCACTATGACCCAAATAGAGTCATTTCCCCAACTAGATGTAGGCAAACCCGTGATAAAATCCATTCCTACAAAATCCCATTTCCATTCTGGGATCTGCAAAGGTTGCAAAAGTCCTGAGGGTCTCTGATGTCCCACTTTGACTCTCTAACAGATATCACATTTGGCTATGTAGATTCTGATTTCTCTCTTCATCTTATGCCACCAAAATTGCTCCTTCAAATCCTGATACATCTTGGTTCCTCCAGGGTGGATGGAGTAAAGAGTATCATGGGCTTCTTGCAGAATAGCTTGTTTCAACTATGAATCTGCGGGCACACAGATTCTTCCTTTGTACCACAAAACTCCTCTTCATCTTCCGTAAATACGGATACCTTCCCTGTACCGATACGACGTTTGATTCCATCGATACTAGCATTTCCTTTCTGCGCCTCCTTGATCTGACTGATCAAAGTGGGTTGAAGTTCTATGCTAGCCAATAATCCGTCACTAACTAGATCCATTCTAAAATTTTCCATCTCCTCATGCAAACTTGGCTAGGCTTCTTTTATCATGGTGTTCAATTGACACGGCAATCTGCTAAGAGCATCTGCTACCACATTGGCTTTGTCGGGGTGATAATGAATGTCAAGATCATAGTCTTTGATTAACTCTGTCCATCTCCTTTGCCTCATATTTAGATCCTTCTGGGTGAAAATATACTTCAGACTCTAGTGATCTGAATAAATCTCACAACGATTACCCATGAGGTAATGCCGCCATGTCTTCAAGGCTCAAAATACGGCTTCTAGTTCAAGGTCATGGGTAGGGTAATTTTACTCGTGTTGCTCCAGTCATCGGGATAGATAGGATACGACTTTGCCTTCTTGCATTAACACACATCCGAGACCAATCTTGGATGCGTCACAATACACATCAAAAGGCTTCTTGATATCCGGCATAATCAAGATTAGGGCTGAAATCAATATCTTCTTGATCTCTTGAAAAATTGCTTCACATTTGTCCGTCCATTGAAACTTCTTATCTTTCTTCAATAACTGGGTCATGGGTCTTGCGATGCTCGAGAACTACGAACTTGCGGTAATATCCCGCTAATCCGACAAATGCGTGAACTTGGGTTTGAGTGGTTTGGGCTTTCCATTCTTCAACATACTTAATCTTGGAGGGATCAACAGCAATTCCTCCTGCCGACACGATATGTCCTAGGAATTATACTTCCTTTAACCACAACTCACATTTTCTAAACTTGGCATACAACTGATGGTCTCTAAGGGTTTCAAGGATGGTCCTCAGGTGTATCTCATGGTATTCTTCTGATTTGGAATAGATCATAATATCATCGATAAAAACAACGACAAACTTATCCAGAAAGTTCATAAAAATATTATTCATGAGATTCATGAAATAAGTGGGGGCATTGGTTAATCCAAAAGACATGACAGTGTACTCATACAATCCATATCTGGTGGTGAAGGCAGTCTTTGGATTATCCGTTGCGTGAATCTTGAGTTGATGATAACCAGTTCTAAGATCAATCTTAGAAAACACTTTGGCACCGGTCAACTGGTCAAATAGGTCATCTATCTTCGGCAGTGGGTACTTGTTCTTAATGGTGACATCATTCAGCTTCCGATAATTTATGCACAAATGGTTACCTCCATCTTTCTTATCCACAAATAGAATAGGTGATCTCCATGGCGACGCACTTGGTTGAATCAGACCTGTCTCCAGCATAGCATCCAGTTGCTTCTTTAGCTCCACTAATTCACACGGGTTCATAATATAAGGTCTCTGAGCTATGGGTCCAGTTCCAGGGATTAGTTCAATGATAAACTCGATATCCCGATCTGGGGGCATACCGGGCAATTCATCTGGGAATACGTTGGGGGTATTCACAGACTACTCTAACTTGGTCAATGGTTGGTTGGGCTAGAATCTTGTTGCACTTGAATTGACAAGGCAAAGTCTCAGATACATGCTCTACTGATACTCCAGTGGTACTAGTCATGGTTATCGATTTCTTGGCACAATCTATTAATCCTTTATGTTTCGACATCCAATCCATTCCTAGTACTAATTCCAAACCTTTGTTCCAATTACTATTAGATTAGCATAAAAATCTATTCCATGGATTCTGATAGGTACGGCCTTGCAAATTTGTATAGCTTTGGTGGTTGAACCAGGTATTTGAACTATCATAACATGCTTCAATTTTGTTGGTTCAATCTTACTAGTGCATGCAAATTCTTCTGTAACAAACGAGTGCGATGCTCCAGAATCAAACAACAATCTTCTTCAGCATTCATGTGAAAAAGAGGGCCGTTGCGGTTGAGTGAGTTGCCTACGGCGAATCTCCTTCCAGGCTGAACACGACACTACTACTGAGATGGGGCATTCACATTTGTCTGCTGCAAGCTTCTTCGGGCACTTGTTACAGTAGTGACCCTGGACTCCGCATTCAAAACAAGTAACCTGAGACTTGCCTTTTCCTGCAATAGGCACGGCATTGCTTCCAGTCCTTGGGGCAGTATTGTTGTTGTTGGGGTTGTTGTTGTTGTTGGGCTTGGGCGGTGCACGGTTGAAATTGTTGGAGTTGCCAGGATTGTTGTTGTGGTTTCCTCTGGGCCTTGGGTTTCCTCCTCCACGGTTGGGATAGTTCCAACGGGACTTAGGGGGTATATTGTTTCTCGGGGCATATCCTACAGACGGGTTGGGGCGATACTTTGAGGTATGGTGGGATCCTGGTTGATGCACCATTCAATGCTTGCGATTCTCGTTGGCTTGGTTGATGTTGCCTTCCATCTGGATTGCAGAATCCACTAAGGCTTCAAGGTCAGCGAAGGGAATGTTGACCAGCACTGTCTGCATCTCATCATGTAGACCGTTCAAGAATATGTCCTTCTTCTTGGCTTCAGTACCAATCCAATCAGGGGCATACCTAGAAAGAGACATAATTCTGTCACGGTACTCTACCACAGTCATCATTCCCTACTTTAGCTCCTTGAATTCATCCCTCATCCACAGAATCAAACTTGGTGGCACATGGTTTCGGCTGAACTTGAGTTTGAATTCATCCCCAAGTCATCATCTGTCCTCCATTCATGGTATGAATGCTATTCCACCAAGATCTTGCATCACCTGCCATATAATGGGTGGCAAATAGTACCTTCTCATTGGCCTCCACTCCTGCGAATTCTAAGTTGTTCTTCATGATCTACAGCCAGTCATTAGCATCTAATGGCTCTTCAGACTTACTAAATATGGGGGGATTTATGTTTTGAAAATTCTTGAGCTTGGATCCATGGTTATTCTGGTTTCCATGGCCTTGATTATTATGGGACATCTGAGTTACCTGTTGAAGGGTGGCTAAATTAGCTTGACGTTCAGCTCTTCCAGCTTCACGGTCAGAAACCAACATTTGTAGGATTTGCAGCATTGGATCCTGAGATGAACCGCTCCCTCCGCGAGGCATCGGAATATTTAGATAGATCGTGAGACAAGGAGGAAATTTCTAAGGTTCAAGGATTTGTTTTTGAAAAGCTTTTAAACTTTGAGTTTGACTCTGGTTTTGCCAACTAGCAACTTTATTTTCATTCATTTGTTCATAGAACCCAATACAAACACACACCACACTAGGGTAACAGATGGTTTTAGGAACCATTCTATGAAGCTATGATACGGTGGGACCGGATACAACTCACACCTATGATAGTGCTCAAGTGCTACTACTCATCAAAACCGGTGGCTTCGTCATCATCAATGAAGGCAGAATCATCATCATCAGTGTGGAGTCCATGTCGAGGTCCTCCAGGTAGTCATCATCATCAGTGAGGTATGAGTAGGGATCTCAAAGGATATCTTCCACTTCTTTCTCCCTCTCCTCAAGTTGCATGTCCTGCTCATGGATGGTCTCCTCCAAATATGACACTGTTGGGGATATGCTATATGGGTATCCTCATAGCATGTCTCCTATCCGGATAACCCGGGTGGCGCACAGTTGGTAGCATGGCCCATGGCCTGCTGGGTGGCCCAGTTAGATGGATCCAGAAGGGAGGCCCATGCCGGATAAGGGAAGGCTACGGTTGGAGTCACTGACGTACCCGGAGCCTTGGAGTACAAGACACACAAGACTAGTGATAGACGGTGTAGGACTTTGTAACCTGTCCGGCTAGGACTTTTCCCTGTAACCCTAGGACCTGGCAACTATATAAGTCGGGCCTATGGGAGCCTTTAGGACACGATAACTTACAACTTCAGACAACCTCGCACAACGAACCAATCCCTGTAACTCGGCGTATTGCCCTTATAGTGATTTATAGCAGGAGTAGGATTCCGCCACCGTAGTGGGATCGGAACCTGGGTAAGCTGTGTTACCTCGTACCCGTCAACTGTCCGCCTTCCCCCACGTCTCTAAACACACACTGTGAGGACCCCTCCATGGCGTACTCGTCAGCAATACCATGACAGTTGGCGCCCACCATGGGGCAAGAGGCGCTTCAGGCTCTTCAGTGGGCGAGGACCAAGATCTTCGCAGGAATCGGTGAAACCGTGGCCATCGGTTGCGTTCTCTTCTTCGGCAGTGTTCGGATCGTTCCTCCCGACGAGTTCTAGATCCCGGCGAAGACGAACCCTATGCGGTGTTTGATCGTTCCTATCGGAGACATCCACCTCTTATTTGGTGAAACCGACTCGGGCACTAGTTCCCTGGGAGTCGGAGGAGCATCAAGGCCCGCACGGACCGCCTACAGGCAGGATACGTTCGCAGAAGGTTCGATGTCGGATCTATCTTTGGAGTTTGCCGGCAAATATCGGAAAAATTCAAGGCCCACCCAAACCGCCTCCGTGCATGATATAATGGTGGAAGATCACTGCAAGTCCGCCGGCTTCGCCCGTGCGTCTGGACAGCATAGATCCAAGTTTGTCGGCGTGGTTACCATCTTCAATCTGGCGCGTTGCGTTCAGAGAGAGGGTGAAAACCCCCGCGATTACCTGGCCAGGTGGCTCCGTATACGAGCCGATCTAGCCCACTACCCCAATGATGATGCCATGTATCACTTTGTGGAAGGACTGGACCATGGCACGCTTCTCCGGCATTCACTAAGGCGGCAGCAGGTGTCAGGACGCCTTACCTTCGCAGGCATGGTGAACACCGTCAACAACTACGTAGAGGCTGAAGCAGCAGCTCAGACAGCGCTTGCGCTCATTGACGGAGCCCTTCCGATTCAGCCACCACCACCACCACCTTCGGCCGCCATTGTCGCTGCTGCACCGCCACCTCCAGTCATCGTCGCCGCTGCTGCACCTCCACCGCCCGTCATCGAGGAAGTCCTGGCACCCTCCGACTCTATGATTGATGCGCTCTACGCCGATTTCAGTGCAGATTCAGAGGAGATAGATTTCAGTCCAGAAGATCTAGACTCCGCCATGTAGGAGATGGAGGAGGAGTACACGCGCGACGAGCAAGCCAACAATGCTGTCACGTCTCGAGAGGTGTTCGTCACCATTGGGATGGCGATGGATGAAGATTAACCCAGACGAGCTCCGCCTACAACGCTGGAAACGGGGAAGGGGCCACTTATTGCTGCTGACGATGATCGCGCAAAGGTCATGCCTCCTACGCCTAACCCAGTACTGCAGCCGCAGGAACTCGGCACCGGCCAAGGCAACAACAACACCGCAAACTTGCCGCCTCCGGCATCTACGCCTGCTGCTGCCAAAGTTACTCCAGCTGATAGAGTGATGTACGGCAATCTCCTCGTTGAGCCACTAATCGTATCTCATATCCGGAACGTGACTCAGCTTGACGAGAAGTGCCAGCAGCTGCTGGAGGAAGCACAGGCCATCGCGGAGCAAGGCGCTAAGCTGGATCGAGATCTAGTCAACGCGTAGAAGTCTATAGAGAAAGCTAGAGAAATGGAGGCCGAGTACAAGACTCTGCTGCAGCAGCAGAAGGCCAAGAAAGCTCCAGCTCGTGTCATCAACGATCCTGGTGTACGGCGAAACGTAGGATGGGCCCCTTCGAAGCCGGAACAGGCCAAGCCATATATTGACAGTCAAGGCAAACATGTGATGCCCACCCCACTCATTAACCTCGCCGTCGCCAAGACCCTTCTGGAGCAGGATAGATCGCCCAAGGCAGTGGAACGGGTCTATGACCTAGTGGCCAAGGCGGTTAAGCAGCAGGAAAAGGCCACCTCTCAGAGGCTTGAGTCTGACCCAGCACTTTGCCAGTCTATCTAGTGTAAGCCGCCAAGGGACAAATCTCCTCTTGATGTCGGGTCCTAGACGGGTTCATCAGAACGAAGACGGAGGGATGCGTGCAATAGGAAGGATGCTATCCGCATATCCTCTGACCACGGAGAAAAGGCCCGACCTCGTCGCCCATCGCCACCGCCCCGATCCCCCCAACATCGCGAGGATCCCAACAAGGCTCACCATCATATGGACATGCCCCCGCCAAGGCAGTGCGGCATCGTCATCCGCGACAACACGGAGCAGACCCGTCGTGACGAAGAGCGCAACCAAGGACACAAGAGCAGGTCACGCCATGACCCTCCGCGTCCGACAAGCAACCGAGACAGGCGTGAGTCATCGCAGGAGGGTAACAGCAAGAAGGCTAACCCACCGCCACCTCCGCCCCCGTCGCCACCTAGCAGTAACCATGGCGGAGGAGGCCCGCATCGTTCACGTAGCCCATCCCCTGTTGACAAGAAGAAGAAGAACCCGGAGCCATACGATGCACGTTCGCGGATTGATAAGATCCATGAGGCCCGGGAAGGACCATACCTGGAACCATGTTGCTTTGGGCCTGCAATACGGTCCGCAACTTACCCCAAAGGTTTCCGGATTGACAAGACCATCAAGCCCTATGACGGCACCGCCAAGCCAGCCACATGGTTGCAGGACTACGACAACGTGGTGGAGATTGCCGGAGGTAACCCCAACGTTGCCGTCAAGTACCTCCCTTTGATGTTGGCGGGCACGGCCCGTCAATGGATTGACGACTTTCCGGAGAAATCCATCTGCAATTGGTTGGACATGCAAGAAGCATTCACCAAGAACTTTGAGGGTACATACAAGCGTCCCTGCACTGTTGGCGATCTACAGCGGTGCATGCAAGAGAAAGACGATACATATCACGCCTACCTCTCCCGCTGGCTGGACATGAAGAATTCCTGCGCAGGAGTGCACGCTTAGACCGCCATGGCCACCTTCATCGATAGGTTGGAAAGGGGCATGTTGCTCCGACATAAGCTGAAGAGCTTGCAGGACAATCACCAGCTTGACTTGAACCAGATGATTCAGTTGGCTAGTGAGTTCGCAGCTGCTGACGACGATGCTCGCGGCTCCTTGCCGGCAACGGCCATTCCAACTCAGTCTTAGAGGAACAGCAGTACAAAGCGGAAAACCGCTCCAGAAGAAAAGCAATCTCCTGACATGGCCGCCATGGCTTTTGCAGGACGAGGTGATGGCGGACAATGTGGTCGAGGACGGGGAGCTGGTCGTGGGCAACAACGAGGAAGTGAAACCACCTCGGCGCCGCTCCACGTTCCCCAAACCTACAAAGAGTACCGCGATATGCCGTGCCTCGTACACCTCTATGTCAACGGCAAGGCCACTCATACCAATCGACACTGCAAGTTCGTCAACGACCTCAAGCAAGTGTTGGAATTATGCCCTAGAGGCAATAATAAAGATGTTATAATTCTTGTTCATGATAAAGTTTATATTCCATGCTAGAATTGTATTAAGCGGAAACATTTAATACTTGTGTGGTTTGTGAACAACACCGTGTCCCTGGTACGCCTCTAAGGACTAGCTCATTGATCAATGATGGTTAAGGTTTCCTAACCATAGATATGAGTTGTCGATTGATAGTGAGATCATATCATTGGGAGAATGATATGATGGACAGACCCAAACTAAGCGAAGCAATTAGATCATTTCATCGTGTTCATCTTTGCGAAGCTTTTCCTATGCCAAATATTGTATTCCTTAGACCATGAGATAATGCAACTCCCTGGTACCGGAAGAAAGCTTTGAGGTCATCAAACGTCATCCTATGAGAGGGTGATCATAAAGGTGTCTCTCAGGTGATCGGAAAGTATCTGTTGGGTTGTATGTATCGAGATGGAATTTGTCCCTCCCAAGTCGGAGAGATATACTTCGGGTCCACTCGGTAATCGATATCAACACCGCTTGCAAGCATGTGGTTAAGGAGTTAATCACAAAGTGATATCGGATTACGGAACGAGTAAAGTACTTGCTGTGAACGATATTGAACTAGGTATGACGGTACCGACGATCGAATCTCGGGCAAGTAAAATATCGCGAGACGAAGGGAATATATATATGGGATTGATTGAATCCTGGCATCGTGGTTCATCCGATATGATCATCGATGAATGTGTGGGAGTCAATATGGGTGCCCAGACCCCGCTGTTGATTATTGATAGAAGATCATGTCTGCATATTCTCGAACCCGCAGGGTCACACACTTAATGTGTCTTGACACTAGGATAGATTGGATAATTGGTTTATGAATTTTTGTTCGGAGTCTCGGATGGGATCCGGGACATCACGAGAGGTTCCGGAGTGGTCCGGAGAATAAGATTCATATAAGGCAGTGCAGTTTTTGGAGTTCGGAATTGTTCCGGGTTAATCGGTATTGTACCGGAAGCTTCTAGAACCTTCCGGAAGGGGACCAACGTGGCCCCACCTTCCGGGAGGGGGCACGGGCCTATGAGGGAGTGTCCTGGCCGCATTGGGCTAGGGGCACAAGGCCCCATAGGGCCCAGCCGATCCTAGAGAGTTTAAATCGTTTAAACTAGAGATAGGGTTTCTAGAAGAGGGGAGAGTCCATGCCCCCCACTCCTTATCCTTTGGGCTTGGGGGAGGGGCTAGGGCTGCGCCCCCCCCTCTATATAAAGAGGGGTGGGGGCGCAAAAACCCCACACACCTCTCCTCCAAACCCTAGCCGCCTTGCTAGCTTTCCTCTCTCCCTCCCGACTGTTTGTAGGCGAAGCCCTGCTGCAGAAATTCTCCACCATATACACCACGCCGTCGTGTTGTAGATCCAATCTATCTCTCCACCATACTTGCTGGTCCGAGGAAGGAGGAGACGTCGAGGTGCTGCACGTGTGCATCTCACGGAGGCACCGCCACTTGTGGTGCTAGATCGGATCGGATCGCGAGGAGGAGAAGCGAGTACGAATACATCACCCACGTTCCGACGAACGTTCCGCTGTGCGAATCTTCAAGGGTATGAAGATCTAATCCAATCTCTCTCGTTGATTGCATCTCCTAGATTAGATCTTGGCTTTCCCTCTGTTCGCATCCGTAGAAAATTTTGATTTACTATGCCGCGAAACCCTTCAGTGGTATCAGAGCTAGATCTATGCGTAGATGTGTTTCACGAGTAGAACGCAACATGGTTGTTGCGGGCGTTGATGTTTTCTGTTGCAAGCCTCTTATTTGTGTTCTTCTTATGACGCGGGATAGTAAGATTGAAGCGGTCCAGGCCAACCTTACGCGACGTCGTTCGCGAGACCGGCTCCGCACTTGACGTGTGGCTTGTTCCAAACATGCGGCTGGTGGATGTCAGTTTCTCTCACTATAGTTGTCATGGGATTAACACCGGAGTTTGGCAACCATAATATCACCGTTGTGGCTTTCCGTAGGTAAGAATCGTTCTTAGCATCTACTCCCATAAGCCACGTAAAACATGCAACAACAAAGTAGAGGCGTCTAACTTGTTTTTGCAGGGAGTGTTTTCTGTGATATGGTATGGCCCAAGATGTGATGTGTATATTGTATGCGATGATCATGTTTTGTAATGTTTCACGACTTGCATGTCGATGAGTACACAACCGACAGGAGCCATATGGTTGTCTTTATAATTGTGTATGACCTGCGAGTCAACTTCTTATACGCCATGTAATAGCTTTACTTTATCGCTAAGTAGTTAGCAATAGTTGTAGTTGCTATTCGTGGTGGAGGCAATCATGGTGGAGTGATGGAGATCATGCCGGAACGCACAAGATGGAGATCATTGCGCAAGGATTGGCTATACCATGTCACATAAAGTTATATGCATGTGATGTTTATCCCTTTATGTATCTTATTATGCTTAGATCGCGACGGTAGCATTATAAGATGATTCCTCACTTAAAGATCAAGATAAAAACTGTGTTCTCCCCAAGTATGCACCGTTGCGAAAGTTCGTCGTGTCCAAGCATCACGTGATGATCGGGTGCTATAAACTCTACGCTCACATACAACGGGTGCAAGCCAGTTTTGCACACGCAGAAATACTTGGGTCTAGCTTGACGAGCCTAGCATGTACAGACATGGCCTCGGAACACAAGAACCAAAAGGTTAAGCATGAGTCATATGAGTGATATGATCGACACTTTGTTGTCCACCATTGAAACCACATCTCTTCTCGTGATGATCGGATTAGGTGTGGTGAATTTGGATCGTGTTCACTAAACAACTTGAGGGATGTTGAATTTAGTGGGAGTTCATCTAGTAATTTGATTAAATTGAACTATTTATCATGAACATAGTCTAAATTGTACTTGCAAATACTGTAGATCACATGGCCAAGTCCAACTTCAACTTCAACGTTTTTGCTGAGAAGGAAAAGCTTAGAAACAATGGGTCTAACTTCACCAATTGGTTCCGCAATCTAAGAATCATTCTGTCTGGCGGACAAAAGGACTATGTCCTTGGGAAAGCATTAGGTGACCCCCCTGCTGCAACTGCGTCGGCTGATGAGAAAGCTGTCTATCAGTCGCGCAAAGATGATTATGGTGTGATTAAGAGCACCATGTTGTTTGCTATGGAACCGGAGCTTCAAAATCGTTTTGAAGAGTATCCCGGGCCCTTCGAGATTCTCGAGGAGCTGAAAACCATGTTTCAGACTCAGGCCCGTTCTGAGAGATATGAGATCTCCGAGAAGTTCTTTAACTGCAAGATGGAGGAAGGGAGTTCCGTTAGTGAGCACGCCATAAAGATGTCGGGCTACACTCAACGTCTTGATCAACTGGAATGCACGATTCCAGAGGAGCTCAAGATTGACAGGGTTCTGCAATCACTCCCTCCCAGCTACAAAAGTTTTGTAGTGACTCATAATCAGATTGGTTCCACTGATACGATCACCGAGCTCTTTGCAAAGCTGAAGGCTGCAGAGGTGGACATCAAGAAGGATAATCATGTGTTGATGGTCAACAAGCCCTCCTTTAAGAAAGGTAAGGGAGCAAAGAAACCCTTCAAGAAGGGCGGCGGCAAGCGCAATTCCCCTGCTGAGAAGAAGCTCAAGTCTGGTCCTAAGCCCGACACTGAGTGCTTCTATTGCAAGGACAAGGGTCACTAGAAGCGCAACTGTCTGAAGTACTTAGCGGACAAGAAGGCTGGCACCATCAAAGGTATATTTGATATACATGTTATTGATGTTTTCCTTACTAGCCCTCGTTGTAGTGCCTGGGTATTTGATACCGGTTCAGTTGCTAATATTTGTAACTCGAAACAGGAGCTACGGAATAGACGGCGGCTTGCGAGGGATGAGGTGACGATGCGCGTTGGCAACGGATCAAGAGTTGATGTGATGGCCGTCGGCACGCTCTCGTTAGTTTTACCTTCGGGATTAGTTTTAAACCTTAATAAGTGTTATTATGTGCCTGCGTTGAGCATGAACATTATTTCTGGATCGTGTTTATTGCAAGACGGTTATTCATTTAAATCGGAGAATAATGGTTGTTCTATTTATATGAGTAACATATTTTATGGTCATGCACCTCTTGTGAATGGTTTATTTCTTCTAAATCTCAAAAGGGATGAAACACACATCCATAACATTGAGGCTAAGAGATGCAAAGTAGATAGTGATAATACTACTTATTTGTGGCACTGTCGTCTAGGTCATATTGGTGTAAAGCGCATGAAGAAACTCCATTCTGATGGACTTTTGGAGTCTCTTGATTTTGAATCATTTGACACATGCGAACCATGCCTCATGGGCAAGATGATCAAAACCCCGTTCTCCGGTATGGTGGAGCGAGCAACGGACTTGTTGGAAATCATACATACCGATGTATGCGGACCGATGAGTGTTTCGACGCGCGGTGGATATCGCTATTTCCTCACTTTTACCGATGACTTAAGTAGATATGGGTATATCTATTTAATGAAACATAAATCTGAAACATTTGAAAAGTTCAAGGAATTTCAGAATGAAGTGGAGAACCATCGTAACAGAAAGATTAAGTTTCTACGATCTGATCGTGGAGGTGAATATTTGAGTTATGATTTTCTCACGCATCTTAAAGCAAGTGGAATCGTTTCACAACTCACGCCACCCGGAACACCACAGCGCAATGGTGTGTCTGAACGCCGGAATCGAACCCTATTAGATATGGTCCGATCAATGATGTCTCTTACTGATTTGCCGTTATCATTTTGGGGTTATGCATTAGAAACCGCTGCATTCACTTTAAATAGGGCTCCATCTAAATCCGTTGAGACGACACCGTATGAACTGTGGTTTGGTGCTAAACCTAAGTTGCCGTTTCTTAAAGTTTGGGGATGCGAAGCTTACGTCAAGAAGTTGATGCCGGACAAGCTCGAAACCAAAGCGGAGAAATGCGTCTTCATAGGATACCCTAAGGAAACTATTGGGTATACCTTCTATCACAGAACCGAAGGCAAAGTGTTTGTCGCAAAGAACGGTTCCTTTCTTGAGAAGGAGTTTCTCTCGAAAGAAGTGAGTGGGAGGAAAGTAGAGCTAGACGAGGTTATTGAACCTTCTCTTGAATTGGAGAGTAGCGCAGCACCTGAAATTGTTCCAGTGCCGCCTGCACCAACAATAGAGGAAGCTAATGATAAGGATCATGAATCTTCGGACGATGCTGCTACTGAACGTCGCAGGTCGACAAGGTCGCGTGCCCCTCCTGAGTGGTACGGCAACCCTGTCTTGACTGTCTTGTTAGTAGAAGACAGTGAACCTACGAACTATGAGGAAGCGATGATGAGCCCAGACTCTAAGAAATGGCTGGAAGCCAAGAAATCCGAATTGGGATCCATGAGCGAAAACCAAGTATGGACTTTGGTGGATCCTCCTAGCGACCGAAAGGCCGTTGAGTGCAAATGGATATTCAAGAAGAAAACGGACGCGGATGGTAATGATACCGTCTATAAAGCACGACTTGTCGCAAAAGGTTTTCGACAAGTTCAAGGTGTTGACTACGATGAGACTTTCTCTCCCGTAGCGATGTTTAAGTCCATTCGGATTTTGTTAGCAATTGCTGCGTTTCATGATTATGAAATATGGCAGATGGATGTCAAGACTGCGTTCCTCAATGGAAACATTGATGAAGAGTTGTATATGATGCAACCCGAAGGTTTTGTCGATCCTAAGGATGCTGATAAAGTATGCAAACTTCAGCGTTCCATTTATGGACTGAAGCAAGCATCTCGGAGTTGGAACCTTCGTTTTGATCAAGTGATCAAGAGCTTTGGATTTGTTCCAAATTGCTACGAAGCTTGTATCTACAAGAAAGTGAGTGGGAGCTCGGTGACGTTTCTGGTACTGTATGTGGATGACATATTGATTATCGGAAATGACATCAACATGCTTAACAATGTGAAGAGTTATTTGAACAAGTGTTTTTCAATGAAAGACCTAGGTGAAGCTGCTTATATATTGGGCATACAAATCTATAGAGATAGACAAAGACGCCTGATAGCTTTAAGCCAGAGTACATACCTAGACAAAGTTCTGAAAAGGTTCAGAATGGATAAGGCAAAGAAAGGTTCAGTGCCTATGTTGTCAGGTAAGATATTGAGCAAGGCTCAGTGTCCAGCTACGGTAAATGATAGGGAAGCTATGAGCAAAGTGCCTTATGCCTCGGCCATAGGTTCCATCATGTATGCCATGCTGTGTACTAGACCGGATGTGTCCAATGCTCTTAGTTTGACGAGCAGATATCAAAGTGATCCAGGAGTGGAACACTGGGCAGTCGTGAAGAACATCCTAAAGTACCTAAATAGAACTAAAGAAATGTTCTTAGTCTATGGGGGTGATGAACAGCTTGTCGTAAAAGGTTACGTCGATGCTAGTTTTGACACCGACAAGGATGATTCCAAATCTCAGACAGGATACGTGTATATTTTGAATGGAGGAGCTGTGAGCTGGAGAAGCTGCAAGAAAAGCGTGATCGCGGGATCTACAGTGGAAGCGGAATACATGGCTGCTGCAGAAGCGTCAAGTGAAGGAGTTTGGATCAGAAACTTCATCACTGAGCTTGGCGTGGTTCCAAGTGCATTGGACCCACTGGAGATATTGTGTGACAACACTGGGGCCATAGCACTCGCTAAGGAACCAAGATATCATCCAAAGACCAAGCATATCAACCGCAAGTTTCATATAATCCGAGATTATATAGCAGATGGAGATCTGAAGATTAGCAAAGTACATACGTATCTGAATTTTGCAGATCCATTGACTAAACCTCTTCCACGTGTAAAACATGATCAACACCTTAGTGCCATGGGTGTGAGATTGTTGCCAGATGTAAACTAGATTATTGACTCTAGTGCAAGTGGGAGACTGTTGGAATTATGCCCTAGAGGCAATAATAAAGATGTTATTATTATAATTCTTGTTCATGATAAAGTTTATATTCCATGCTAGAATTGTATTAAGCGGAAACATTAATACTTGTGTGGTTTGTGAACAACACCGTGTCCCTGGTACGCCTCTAAGGACTAGCTCATTGATCAATGATGGTTAAGGTTTCCTAACCATAGACATGAGTTTTCAATTGATAATGAGATCATATCATTGGGAGAATGATATGATGGACAGACCCAAACTAAGCGAAGCAATTAGATCATTTCATCGTGTTCATCTTTGCGAAGCTTTTCCTATGTCAAATATTGTATTCCTTAGACCATGAGATAATGCAACTCCCTGGTACCGGAAGAAAGCTTTGAGGTCATCAAACGTCATCCTATGAGAGGGTGATCATAAAGGTGTCTCTCAGGTGATCGGAAAGTATCTGTTCGGTTGTATGTATCGAGATGGAATTTGTCCCTCCCAAGTCGGAGAGATATACTTCGGGCCCACTCGGTAATCGATATCAACACCGCTTGCAAGCATGTGGTTAAGGAGTTAATCACAAAGTGATATCGGATTACGGAACGAGTAAAGTACTTGCTGTGAACGAGATTGAACTAGGTATGACGGTACCGACGATCGAATCTCGGGCAAGTAAAATATCGCGAGACGAAGGGAATATATATATGGGATTGATTGAATCCTGGCATCGTGGTTCATCCGATATGATCATCGATGAATGTGTGGGAGTCAATATGGGTGCCCAGACCCCGCTGTTGATTATTGATAGAAGATCATGTCTGCATATTCTCGAACCCGCAGGGTCACACACTTAACGTGTCTTGACGCTAGGATAGATTGGATAAAATTATTGTTTATGTTCATATTGTTATCCATCATCATATCATCCCTGATCTTGATCCATATGATGTCTCGTGAGTAGTTCGTTTAGTTCTTGAGGACATGGGAGAAGTTATGTTGTTAGTAGTGGAATTGTGTTGAGGTATCATTCAATGGTTTAATATTTAAGTTGTGGTGCTATTATTCTACTGGTGTCATGTGAACATCGACTGCATGATACTTCACCATTTATGGGCCTAGGGGAATGCATTGTGTATTTGGCTAATAATTGTGGGGTTGCCGGAGTGACAGAAACCCGAACCCCTGTTAGGAAACCTTTGCACAAGGGAATGTAGGATCTCAGAGTTTAAGGCTTTGGTTAGGTTTTTATCTTAATTGCTTTATTGTAGTTGCGGATGCTTGCAAGGAGTTTAATCACAAGTATGTATTAGTCCAAGTAAGGTCAGTACATTAGAACAGTTTCACCCACACAACACTTATAAAACCAAAGAAGATTAATCAGCTATATGAACGAAAGCACTTGACAGTATTCCCATGTGTCCTCGGGAATGTTTGGTCCTCATTACTATTTCCACCGGCTTGTCCTTTGCTAAGAAAGGATTGGGACACTTGCTGCAATTATTTGCTGTCTTTATTTACTTGCATTTTATTTCCTTGCTTTATCAAAAAACCCTAAAAATCAGTTCGCTAAGTATTTACAGAGATTTCCTGCTCCAAACCACTAGTCAACACCTTCTGCTCCTCGTTGGGATCGACACACCTATTTATCGAAAGTACTATGATACACCCCCTATACTTGTGGGTCATCACAACACCAACGCGAGGAGGAGATTCTGGATGAGGATGAGGACCAAGAGGAGGATCAAGAAGTTCCCCATCAAGAGGAGCAGCCACCGAACCGGTTTGCTACATATCAAGATTTCCAAGAACTTGGAGGGACTGTGGAGGGGATGAATAATCTCGCCCAGAACCTCTAATAAACAACAAGTAACTTATCCACTCAATTTGTGGACTGGAGTTACAACTTTTTCCCCACATCAATGATTTAAAGGGCTTGCAAAATCCTAAGCTTGGGGAGGATTTCTATCTATTTTTATTTGGTGTTCATTTGCTTTATTTTATTTGCGAGGTTATGCTTTTATTTGAGTTTATAAGCACTCGTGTTGGTTTCCCCAACATTTTACCTATAGTTATTTTCTTTTCGAGATTTTCAAGCCGAGCTTTGCCTCCAATTTTCTATTCTTCAAATTCCCTTTCTCAAAAAACACAAAAATATTTCTACATTTATCTTTATTTTCCCTCTTCCTTTTCTTTTTTCCTTGAGGTTTTCATATATTTGCAGGAGAGTGACCGGGTTCGATTTTCCAAGAAACAAATCAAAATGGAAGAGAGAAGTGGAACCAAACATGAGAGGTATGCCTTATGACTCCCCACTTTTGAAGTTTGAGAAACCCATGCTGGTTAGTAGTAAAGGATAAGATGTTATATTAGTGGAGTGAGTCTCTATATTGTAAGTAAAATTTTGTTTGCATGGGTATTTAGCTGAGTATGTTTTGTTCCAGCTCTTGCAGTTAACCAAGTCTTGCCTAAAATTTTTCTAAGCAATTGAATAATAAAAAAGTCTCAGAATTGAAGGCTTGGGTGTTGTAGTGTTTAGTCTTGAAACCTTATTCCTAGATATACTCAACACCACAGAAAATAATGATTGACTTGATAGCTCTCTTCAAAAGGATTTGATCGATTGAATAAATGTTTAGCGGGTTTTGTGAGCATGCCAAAGTTTGACTTGTGAAATCATAAGAATGATATAGATTTATGCGTGTCAAACTTCATGGGATGCCAAAAACTCTGCTAGCCTACGAATGATCTTCACGGAGGAAACTCCTAGATTTCGGCTATGAGTTGATTAAACTTATGTAGCAGCAATGCTATAATGGGTAAGATTCTTGGCACTCCCGGGTAGTTGTGTTCAAGATGGAATCACTCCTCTGGATGATATGAGTAATCATTATGTAAAAGGAACAAAAAACTTAGTGATGTCACGAGTGTCCATCACAGCCTGATAAACTAAAGAAATTTTTTGGCATGCTCTCAATTACTTAAGAACTGAAATTATTGAAGGACAATGAATAGAAAAGTAGTGCTTGAGAAATCTTGATTTATTGATGTGGGAGAATTGAGATACTTTATTGTGTATTCTTTTCATGACGAACTCTCACATTCTCAATTTTACACAATTATACTTTATTGTTCAAAGGCAATCTTATGAGTTGATTGCATGACATGAAATAAAGTTTACTCATTTGAATCATCCATGCTTACAATGACTTTGTTGCGCTATAAGGATTCATGAAACCCGTATGATATGCTTGCCATTACTCTATCTATGCTGAAGTTTTTCAGAATAATAAAGTGGAGGAAACATGAGACTACCAATCTTGAGTAAGACTAAAATAACGACATATGATCCTTTCTTGTTATTTTTCCTGTGCAGATAATGACATATGATGATGGGAATCACAACATAAATGTCAAAGATACAAGATTTCCAACAGGTCAAATAAACCAGGAGCCATGAAGTGGATCCAGAAGACTTAACGACCAACTACACGACAGGAAATTTATTCTGGCCGTATAGTTGCCATCGACTCCATTAGGTCAAACAGAACAACTTTCGTGAAGGGACCCCTATATAAGAGGCTTCGGGCGACGAGAAACAATGCTTCTTTTTCGACCTCAACTCTCCCTGCCACCAGAAGCCGCCACACCAGAGGAATAGATCTAGATCTAATCTCCAAACCCTTCCCCACCACCATAGCCATACTCCACCACTTGTAATAGTAGATCTCTTCCCCAATTGGAGACATTGTAAGACTATTTGCTATCAATTTTATGACTATTACAATGTTTATGATTGTTGATTTTATCTCTATGTGTAAGTAATTCTCCTTGGGCTAAGGGCTTCGTCCTAGCCATGTAGCTTTTTGTGATTATTATTTATCATAGATGGGATCATGTATTAGTTTGTATGACATGATGATTATTGTACCGTCTCTTGCCTCAATCTAAGGACTTGTTAGGTACCCAAGACCCCGAGGATGTATCCAGGTATAGTGAGTGTGAGTAATGACTGATATGCAGGTTGGGAAGCCCAGTGATAGAAGGGGTAGTACGGCTGTATGTGAGGTATTTACTTGGGATTAATAGTGACATCACTATGCATATCATTAGTTCTCTTTCTTCCATGGATGAGACTAGTAGGTTATTGCTATAACCAATTGTCACGGCAATAGAAATTATGGATGCACAACACACATATAATTATCTTGCTCTAACAATTACATGCATACTTTAATATTATCTTTTATTCCCATCATATGTTTTGCACTGCTACTGGTGAAACCGAAAGACCTAGCCCTCTCTCTCCATCGTCCACAACAACAAAAAGATTGCAAACTCTTGTTCCGGTGGAAACACAAAAGGAATTCTAGAACTCCCGAAGGTCCATTTAAGTAACTTCACTTTCCTTTCTGCTTCCCGGGGATTCGGTAAACCTAGGTCTACTAAGGAAAAAGAACTATACTACATCCATAATCCGAATCGAAGGTATCAGTTAGCCGGTTAGGGTTTTGACTAGTGGGGTGGTAGGTGGTCCCGTCGGTTGGGCTTTTGGGCATGGCCGACTGGACTGCCTCCCCCCATGATGGGGGAATAACAATCGGGGTATACCTATGAAGCATAATCGCCAGCTGGGTCGAGCCGACTGAAGCATAGCCTAGGGCGGATCGACTCGCCAAGTGCGGCGACTGGAGTATACTGGACCCAGGCGACTCGCCAACTGGAGGCCCAAGATAGCGACTCCAATAGAAAGTCCACCAAGATACTTATAAACCCTAACTAGCTGCATATATAAATCCACCGGGGGTACCCCATGGGGCCATCTCTCATTAGATCTAGTCTCCCTCCGCCTACGGCGGCTCACTTGTAAACCAATCTATGATCATATACTAGATTGATAGCAGGATGTAGAGATCCTCCACCAAGGGGACATGTACCTGGGTATATCGTGTGCCAATCTCGCTCCCGGATTCTACTACATCGCCTTGCTTCCTCTACATAACCTATCCTAGTAGCATCTGCCGTGCAATACCATGACAGTTTGCGCCCACCGTGGGGCAAGCGGTGCTTGGAGGTGATAATTCGGGCGAGATACCTCAAATTCTTCGCCAATGAGACTGGAGATCGGGAAGGTCTAATCTCACGGATGGTACGACCGCCGCAGCCGTTCCGCGAGAAGGCGCCCACATGGGGTCGGCGCACTACTGGTGGCGATTATCAGCATGCAGATCTTCTCCGAGCTGCGCACTAATGCAGATCGATCGCTGCAAGTCATCTGCTACGTGAGCGTGCAAATATTCCTACAGCATGCATTGGCATTTCACGTATCCTTGACTAGACATCCAACAATCTCCCACTCTTTGATATTAATTAGTCAATTTTATTCAGATCTAACCCCTCGCACAATATTTTTTCTGCATGTATATACACCGTGTGGAGAACTGCACCATGGGAAAAATCAAATCGGCAATCCCAAGTCACACGGCGACGTCTGGTCTACCGGATCAAGGCCACCGGGTCACCGTCAGGAACTGATGTAGCGATAGAACGAAACGCATATGGCCATGCGGTTCATGGGTTTCCTTATTTTAACCTTAGTCTCTATCACCGCTTATTCTATTGATTTGTTATTTTATTAAAACTAGAGTAAATCTTTTCGTATGTGGTTTCTCATATGCATACCGCAGAGAATCAATCCATGGATATGGTTTTAATCGCACACTACTTTGGCCGAGCTTTACTCCATCCGCCCATCTTCAAAAGCTAGTTCATGGTCACGCTCGAAGACTCACCGCCATGAACTCGCCATCACAGACTTCTCCATGCTCGGGGAGTCGTTCGCCGCGGACTCGCTGACTCGTCTCGGCCACGGACTCGCCATGTTCGGCGGCTCGCCCATCCCCGACTCTCCATGCTACCGGCTAAACATCGCACGCCTCCACCTGGCTAAATGCCAAAGCTGCTCCGCCACGCGACTCCGTCAGACCAATGATCCGATCAATATCGCTACCACTACTCGCTGCCACGCCCGCTCCTTTTTGGATAAACGCCATACTTGGGGACTCTCCGGTCGCTTACTCACCCAGTGCGGTCTCGCTTGCCATGGGATCGCCATCGCAACCTCGCCCTCGTGGCCTCGCCGTCGTCTACTTCGCCATAGCACGAGCCCCGTCCGCCGTGTCGACCCCGTGTCCGCCGCGCCGACTTTGTCAAAGCGCGACCATACATCCGCCACGTCGACTTCTCCAAAGCGCGACCATACGTCCGCTGCGTCGACCCCGACCGCCGCATCGACTTCGCCGAAGCGCGATCATACGTCCACCGCGTTGACCCCGTGTCCGTCGCGTCGACTTCACCATAGAGCGACCATACGTACGCCGCGTCGACCTCGTGTATGCCGCATCGACTTCGCCAAAGAGCAACCATACATCCGCCGCGTCGATCCTGTGTCCGCCGCATCGACCCTTTCCGGCTACGTCGAATGCATATGCCACGCTTTCTAAGGGACATTCATCGTCCGAGTCGACAGAGAGGGTCACATGCCACGCTGCATGGACTCACCACTAGGCGTCTCTTCCCCCCGAGAAAAATCAATTCGCCTTTGTCAACCTTTGAAAGAGCGACTCGCAATGGCCAAGTAGTGCGGACAAGGACTCGCAAACCAAGCCTCGGATCGTCCACGAAAAACGCTAACTGAGAGCCATCATTGGAGTTGCCTTGCTCGACTGGCCTTCTGGGCCAAAACAAATGGTTGTGCTACACAAACATCACCATGTTCTCTTCAACCTTAGACAGTGCGACTCGCACGGCCGAGTACTGCGGACGAGGACTCGCAAACCGAGCCTCGGATCGTCCAGAAAAACGCCCAGCCGAGAGCCGTCTTCGGAGTCACCATGCAACTGGCCCCCCAGGCCAAGAAGAGAGACTCGCTAACAAAAACAGCGCAATCAACATCATCGCAGACTCGCCAGACTCGGGGACTCTCCCCTCGCGGACTCGCAATCATCATGGACTCGCCACACTCGGGGACTCTCCCCTCACGGACTCACACTCACCGCGAACTCTCCTCTCTCGAACTCGGTCAACACGGACTCGCCATGCTCGGCAACAACCACTACTATTTTCAGAATATGCATCTCTAAAGAGCCTCAAGTCGCCTCTACAAGCCAACTCGAGTCTCAGGGACTACTCCTAGGCATACTGTGTGTTCACGTGGTTCCACGACCGCGGAATCGCCCTCGCATACTCAACACGCTCGAGGACTCGCCACCACGGACTCGCCCTCGCGTACTCGCCACGCTTGGGGACTCGCCACCGTGGACTCTCCCTCGCGTACTCGCCACTCTCAGGGACTCGCCATCACGGACTCGCCCTCGCGTACTCAACACGCTCGGGTAGTCGCCACGATGGACTCGCCACGCTCGAGGACTCGCCACCATACCGTGGACTCGCCCTCGCGTACTCGCCACGCTCGGGGACTCACCACCGTGGACTCTCCCTCGCATACTCGCCACGCTCGGGGACTCACCATCACGGACTCGCCCTCGCGTTCTCAACACGCTCGCCGACTCGCCACCGTGGACTCTCCCTCGCGTACTCGCCATGCTCAGAGATTTGCCACCGCGGACTCTCCCTCGCGTACTCGCTACACTCGGGGACTTTCCATCACGGACTCGCCCTCGCATACTCAACATGCTCGGGGACTCGCCACAGCGGACTCTCCCTCGCATACTCAACACGCTCGGCGACTCGCCACCGCGGACTCTCCCTCGCGTACTTGCCATGCTCGGCAACTCGCCGCTGCGGACTCTCCCTCGTGTACTCGCCACACTCGGGGACTCACCACTGCAGGCCCGCCCTCGCGTACTCAACACGCTCGGGGACTCGCCACCGTGTACTCAACACACTCGCGGACTCGCCATTGAAGACTCGCCCTTGCATACTCAACATGATCGGGGACTCGACTCGCCCCTTGCGGATTCGCTCTCACGTATTTGCCTGCGCCGACTTGGCGAATTCATCATCAACGATCTGGTGGCCTTCAAGTCCTCTACAACACCAAGATAACAAGGAGCTGGTCAAACTTCTCGAAGGGCTGACTCTACCCAATGGTGACTCGCCTGACGCGTCGACTCGCCTAGGCGAATGAACTACTTCATAAGCTATTTCTCTATTTCAGGAGCTCGCCAATGAGTCACCATCAACTCCACCCTGGAATCGCCTGCGCCGATTCGGCGGCTTGAAGTCATCGCCGAGTCCCTGACGCGCTTGGGGACTAATGATGGGGGAATACCAATTGGGGTATAGCTATGAAGCATAATCATCAGCTGGGTCGTGCCAACTGAAGCATAGCCTAGGGCGGATCGACTCGCCAAGTGCGGCGACTGGCGTATACTGGACCAGACGACTCGCCGACTAGAGTCCCAAGATAGCGACTCCAATATAAAACACACCAAGATACTTGTAAACCCTAGCTGGCTGCATATATAAATCCACCAGGGGTACCCCACAGGGCCATCTCTCATTAGATCTAGTCTCCCTCCGCCTATGGCGGCTCACTTGTAAACCAATCTATGATCATATATTGCATTGGTAGCAGGAGTAGCGATCCTCCACCAAGGGGACATGAACCTGGGTACATCGTGTGCCAATCTCGGTCCCAGATTCTCCTATGTCACATTGCTCCCGTAAGCTACCCCAGTAGCATCTGTTGTGCAATACCACGACACCCCACAAAATAGTTTTACATTAATATTTATTTACTTTATTTTATTTTTAAAACAAAACATTCGCAATTAGGTTTTAGAAAATTAGAAGATCCGGACGGACCTAGGGTTTTGATTTGAAATAAAAGATGGAGTTACTTAGAAAACAAATATAGGTTTTAGGAAAATAGTTTTTGGCAACATATGCATGTAGTCATGAGGATGGTCAAATTCAATATGGCATGATGACAAGAGCATGACATCCTGATGATGCACAAAACAAAAAAAACAGCGATTTTCTAGTAGTGGTTTTACCGGGGTGCTACAGCGGCACCCCGAACCTATAGACTATGGACTAGAAGAACTTGACGGCGGTGGCACCAGTTTGGTTGGTGACGGGTGTAGCCTCGATCCACTTGGTGAATTTCTTGACTGCCACCAAGAGGAAGACATATCCTCTAGGTGAGGACTTCTGCAGCTTGCCAACCATGTCGAGTCCGCACTATGCAAAGGTCCATGCCAGCGGTATTGGTCGCATTCCTGCGTCTGGTGCGTGCGGCTTATCCGCGAACCGCTGCTTTTCAACTATGTCCTTTGCGTCGCGCATCTCTATTGGCTAGTAGAAGCCAGCCCGCAAGGCTTTGGCGGCCAGGGCGCGACTACTAGTGTGGTGCCCGCAGATGCCTTCATGTATGTTGAGGAGTATGCTCCTTCCGTCACCATTGGTGATGCATCGCCGGAGGACACTGGTAATGCTTCGGTTGTAAAGCTCGTTGTTGACGATGGTGAAGGCCTTGGAGCGGCAAGCGATGTGCCGCGCGTCCGTCTGGTCATCTGGCAGCTTCTTGATCAATAAGTACGTGACATACATTTGAGTCCATGAATGCTCAATTGTTAGGACTTGCATGAGGTTCACGAGTGGTATCTCCGACTCCTCTTCTGCTATTGCATCGGGGTTTTTGGGTGCCATAGCCCCCGATCCTGTTGTAGCCGCTGGTCCGCCCTTGGTCTTCTTGCATTTGATGGAGTGTTTGTATATCTGCTCCAAGAAGACACCTGGCGGGACTAGTGCGTAGGTGGAGCCAATGTTGGCAATCTTGTTAGCCTCTTCATTGCTTTCTCGTCCGACATACTACAATTCACAGCCGATAAAGTATCCTTCGAGTGCATTGTAGAGGTCGCGATAGGTGATCATGTTGTTGCTGACGGCATCACATTGGTTCATCGTTTGTTGTACAACGAGATTGGAGTCGCCATAGATGACCAGCCGGGTGGCACCACACACCTTGTCCATCCGCATGCCGTGGATCAGTGCCTCGTACTCTGCCTCATTGTTGGAGTCTTGGAACCTCATCTACAGGACGTACCTCATCTTGTCCCCTTGTGGGGATGTCAACATTACTCCAGCGTCGGATCCTTCACCATGCTTGGACCCGTCGAAATGCATTGTCGACAGCTGCGACATGTCCGGAGTATCCGGCAGCTGGAGCTCCGTCCAATGGACAAGGAAGTCAGGGAGCACCTGTTACTTGATGGCAGTGCGTAGCTCGTAGATGATTTCCTGCGGGGACAGCTCGATGCCCTAGAGGGCCACTCTCCCCGTTGCCTCGGGGTTGTTGAGGATGTGTGACAATGGTGTGTCATTGACGACCACTATCTAGTGCTCCTGGAAGTAATGGCATAGTCGAGGTGCAGTTATGAACACGCTGTAGGCAGGCTTCTGGTAATGAGGGTACCCTTGCTTTGTGGGTGTGAGTACATCGCTGAGGTAGTACACTGGTTATTGCACCCCTTGAGTTTAGACATCTTTGGGTCGTTCAACCACGAGTGTGATGCTGATCACCTGGTGCGCTGCGGCGATGTATAGAAGCATAGGTTCTCTCTCATTTGGTGGCACCAGCACGAGATAGGTGGAGAGTAGACGCTTGAGGTCTTTGAATGCTTCATCGGCTTCATCTGTCCATTCGAATTTGTCCAACTTGCGGAGGAGCTAGTAGAAGGGGAGAGCCTTTTAGCCCGTGCGGCTGATGAACCTGCTGACGGCTGCGATTTGTCCAGCTAGCTGCTAGACTCCTTTGACATTCTTCGGTTTCTACATGGCCAGTATGGCCTTGATTTTCTTCTGTTTGGCCTAGATCCCTCTCTCGAAGATGTAATTGCCTGGAAGGGACACTAAAGGCACACTTTTCCGGGTTTATCTTGATCCTATAGCGATCAAGGTTATTGAAAATCTTGCGGAGACCGTCGATCAATGTTCGTCTCTCCTTGGTATTTACCACTATGTCGTTGACATATACTTGGATGTTCCGACCAATTTGATTCTTCAGGCAGGCCTGCATACAGCTTTGATAAGTTGCGCCTGTGTTCTTGAGCCCAAAAGGCATTGTGTTGTAGCAAAAGACCCCAAACAGCGTAATGGACATCATCTTCTCCTGATCCTCGACTTTTAGTTGAATCTGGTTGTAGCCTGAGTAGGCATTAAGGAACAAGAGGCGTTTGCATCCCGCGGTGGAATCGATGATTTTATCGACCTGTGGTAATGGGAAGTGATCCTTCGGGCAGTGCTTGTTAAAGGCGGTAAAGTCCACACACATCCGCAGGATGTCCGTGTCCTTCTTGGGGACTAGCACGGGTTTAGCTACCCAGGTGCTCTCCTTGATCCCCATTATGAAATTAGCATCGATGAGTCTGTTGACTTTGACACTAATTGCTTCGACTCTTCCTTCGGACAGTCGATGTATTGTCTGCTTGATTGGTCGCGCATCCGGGTATATTTTGAGTGCATGCTCGGCGAATTCCCTGGGAAATCCTAGCATGTTCGCAAGACACCAGGCGAAAATTTCCCAACGCTCACGAAGGAATTCCACGACCGCGAGTTCCTATGCGGGACTCAGGTTGTTGGTGATGTGGGCTGTCTTGGTGGGGTCCATCGAGCGGATCTGTACCTCCTTGGTGTTGACCGTGGAGTCAAAGGATAGGTTGGGAGAATTTTGCTTGGTCACAGGTGGGAGGCAGGTGTTTACTGACTCCTTCAGCCTTGTGAGTTCTTCCTGCATGACGAAAGTGAAGGGAATATGCCCGAGAGGCAATAATAAAGTGGTTATTATCATATTCCTTATTTATGATAAATGTTTATTTTACATGCTATAATTGTATTTAATACGGAAACGTTAATACATGTGTGTTTAATAAACAAAAGGAAGTTCCTAGTTATGCCTCTCTTATAAACTAGCTCGTTGATTAACAAGATGATCAAGGTTTCCTGATCATGGATATTGGATGTTGTTAATAACGGGATCACAACATTAGTGTAATGGTGTGATGAACATTCATCCGAAGTATAACATTACGATCAAAGTCATTGAGTTTATATTGCTATAACAACTTACGAAGTGATCCTAATCCTTAGACCATGAGATCATGTCAATCACTAACACCGGAAGAGTTTCTTGATAACATCAAACATCACACCGTAACAGGGTGATTATAAAGATGGATTCAGAACTAATAAAGTGTTATGTTGAGGCCCATGGATCGAGAGTGGAATTTGTTCATCCCGATGATGGATAGATATACTCTGGACCCTCTCTGTGATATCACATTGGTTAGCTTGCAAGCAAGTGATTTGATCACTAGAATGTTATATCACGGGAACGAGAAAAGAGTACATGTCAGTAACGAGATCAAACTAGGTATGGAGATACCGATGATCGAATATCGGACATGTAATATATCGCGAAACAAAAGGATTAAGATACTAGCATAAAAGGTTCCGACGATCACAAGAAAGTCATCGTTGAATGTGTGGGAGTCAGTATGGGTCTCCAGATCCCGCTTCTGATTATTGATCCGAGAGGGGTCTCGATCATGTCTGCATTATTCGCGAACCGTAGGGTGACACACTTAAGAGACAGCAGCATCCATTTGGAGCAAAAGTTTCATGCCGAAAAGAATAACAAGCGTAGGAATTTATTTCACTAGATACCGAAACAGGTTTTCGGGTGAAATTGCATAAAGTGGTTATGCATGTGAAATAGAATTCTAGCAAGGGTTTATTTGTGAATGTTTGTCATTAAAGTAATTGACAAAATTCTGAATAAAATAAAAGATTTATTTAATGAGAGTTTGCATTAAATTTGGTGGAAATTTAATGGGAATTTGAGTGGGTTTTTGAGTGGAGGGAATTGAAAGGCATTTGAGTGAGTGGAGTGTCCACCCACATGAATGTGGAAGAGGTCGGGGCAGCCCCATGGCTGGGCGCATGTCCCCTTGGGTGCCCCCTCTCCCTATAAAAGGAGCCCCCTCCCTCTCTCTCACTTACACCTCCTCGTGAAGGATCTCTCTCCCCCTCTAGAATTTATTCCCCATGGTCTTGGACTAGCGAGATACATGTTCCCGGTGGCTATTCGGCAAGAAAGAGTTGTGCTTCCGCTGCCTCGCTGGAGCGAGGAGGTGGAGGTTGCTCTGTGCCTCGAACGTGTGTGCGAGCACGGATGCGCTGCTGTTTTGCGGCGCTAGGACTTCCTCTCGATCTTGAGATCGGCAAGAGATCGTCTACATCAACCACGAGTTTGGACTCGTTAAGCTTTGTCGGTCTTCAAGGGTATGTTCTCTACGGATATACATCCGCCAGTTGTTTGTATCTAGTAGATAGATCTTGGTACATAGTTGTTCCCATCGTAGGAAATTTTTTGTTTTCTATGCTGCGAACCCTACAGAAAGACTGGGAGATTCTGTTAAAATCTCTGTCGCAGTTGTTGGATTTGGTGAAGCTCCCTAGGATTGATGACACTGTTGGGTCCTCGCACCTTCAGCAGGAGGTATGCATTGTGCAGTACTACCAGGAATCGCGTGAATGCCACGCGAGCAAGGATGGCAGGATACTGCAAAGGCCAGTCGACCACCTCGAACTCGAGTCTTTCACGCCTAAAGTTCTTGGGGATGCCAAAGATGACATCAAGCCATATTTTGCCTAGGGGTAGATTCCTTTCCCTGGAACTATGTCGTGGAAGGTTGTATCGGATGCCTCCAAGCTAGTGAGCAGGATCCGCATTGCTGCTAAGGTGTTGGCGAACATGAGATTTATGCCATTGCCGCCATCCATGAATACGTTACTCATCTCGAACCTGTTGATCTGGGCGTCGAGCACCAAAGTGGAGTAGCCTAGGCGAGGAACTTTATGGGGATGGTAAGAGAGGTCGAAGGTGATACATGATTCTGAGCCACTGAGGTACTCAGGTATGGCTGGTGTAGAGGTGACCACCAGGATTATCTGGCGGGTGATCATCTTTTGGTTCCTATTGGACATACGCCCCTTTTGTATCATCATGGTACCCAGCGGTCGTGGGAACTTCTCTACTCCGTTGTTCTGGGCCGGCACAGCCGCAGGCTGCACGGGTCCTTCGGGTGGTGGTGGGAGGAGCCATATGCGACAGTCCCAAGGGCGGAAGCGGACCCCTATTTATCGTGTCACGCTGCAACTGGGCGTATACCTTGTGGAGCTTCAGGAACTCCAAGTAGTCCTTGAGTAGGTGGCTGGATTTCTTTTTGCCATCTTGTTTGTCGATGTATAAGTGAATTCTACAAGGACTCGACAACTTGTTGTCGTTTCCACGACTATGTGGTCTTTCCAATGTCGCGGTAGCTCCCGCTACGATAGTCGCTGTTGTGGTTCCCATCATCACGGCGATCGGCATAGCCGGCCGCGACCATGTCGATTTCCTCGCGATCGTCATAGACACACGCTTTTCTCTTTCCCCGGCGGTCGTGTCTGCAGCCGTGGTCATCCTCATCATCCAAACACATTCGGTTGATGGCATCTTCACTATTGGCCCAGCGGTTGGCGATGTCCATCAGGTGATCGATAGTTTTGGGCTTGATGCGACCCAGCTCCTCTCTAAGCTCGCGACGCCTTATGTCATCGTTAAAATCGTCGATTGCTCTTTCCTCCGAGATGTCCACGGAAGAGTTCTTGATGACGGGCCAACGCTGGACGTAGGAGTGAATGGACTCGTTGGACCTCTGGCAGCAGGCGCTTAGCTCTTCGATTGAGGATGGTCTCTTGCAGGTTCCCTTGAAGTTGCAGATGAAGCTGTAGACCAGCTCCTCCCAACTATGGAGGGATCTAGAGGGAAGGTTGTTGAGCCAAGACCTGGCCGCCCCCTTCAGCTGTAGTTAAAGGAATTACATGGTTATATTCTTGCTCCCACCATGCAGTTTGACCGATGAGATGTGTTCGTCTAGCCAGATCTTTGGCTCCTGCACGCCGTCGAACTTTGGGTCGTCCAACGGAAGCTTGAAGCCTTTTGGCATCTGAGTCTGCCGTATAGCCCGGGTAAAGCATTTGGCATCGCAGAGCTCCATATCTTCATCCTCCGACTCCATGGAACACATGTGTTTTTCACATGATTTGTCGATCTTGTGATGCGTGAGCTCGTCACGAGCATCGTAGTTGTGGCTCCTTCGCCGTGGGTTGCGGAATCGCCGCGATAGGCCGTGGTCCTCCTCATCAGATGAGCGCATGTGGTTCCTCGTGAACTTCACCGCGACCTTTTTCTTCGGCTCTGGATTCTCTTATCTAGTTAGTGCGGTTTCGACGAGCCCAAGGCCTACGATCGCAGATTTATGGACGGGAGATCGCGGATCCCCAACCGGTGGTTTATTGGCAAGCAGGTATGTAGTAGCTGCTATGACCGCGGCATGCGGTGTTTTGGGCATCATGTTACCCTGCGAGTCCATTGACATGAAGGACAAGTCGAGTGCCTATGTGGCCTCGCACCTGGCGCCTAGGTCCATGCGCTCTAGTCGAGAGCGAGTCTTGTAGGTGGTGTGGTCGTCGGAGCCCTTTGAGGAGGACCCGTCGATGGAGGAAAGCGCGACTCGTTGAGCGCTTGATTCGTAGGCTTCCCTCCGATGTTGTTAGAGATATTTGTGCTGCGTAACCTGTCGGTTGTGCTCCTTCACGAGGAGCCAGTGGTAGCCCATCAGCATGTCGTGCGAGGCATCGAGTAGCAGAGGGTTGTCCCGCACGGCATCTCGTACCCTCTCCCACTCATCTTCGTTGAGGTGGATCTCCTTTCGAGTTGCTTCGTCACTATTGGTGGTGTTAGGGTTGCGAGTGGTAGTACCTACAGGATTCAGGTGATCATTGTCGTTGGTGTTGGTGTTTGGAGGAGGGCCTCCATTCACGGCATTAGAAGCCCGCGGGTTGGTTCCATTGTCGACGTGGTAATCAACAAGGACCGCGCACATGAAGCGATGGGGGAGATTGTTGCTCCCACAGCTCTCAGATCTAGAATCGTAGGTTCCTTACTCCGTAGGAGAGTCACATAGACCAGAGTTGTAGTTGTTGCTATCATCTGAATCCTACATCAACGAGGGTGCCGAGCACACCGATGGGTGATACGTCAGAAAGGTATCTGTAATTTTTTATGTTCCATGATTGTTTAGTATCTACTTTCCTTTGCTTTGTCCACACTTTGAGGTGCTTTTCATATGTTTTCCGGTACTAACCTATTAACAAGTTGCCACAGTGCCAGTTTCTTGTTTTCTTCTGTTTTTGGTTCCAAAAAGGAAGAAAATCAATATTCTCGAAATTGGACAGGATAGAAGCCAAAGTCTATATTTTACCGTGGGGAACACGAAGCCAGGATACGAGACGGAGGAGACTCACCAGGGGGCCACACCCCCTGGCCGCGCGGGTGGGCCCACCCCGCGCCTGGGGGGTGGAGCCGCCCTGCCTCGCCTCTTCGCCTATAAGAAGCCCCTGATTCCTAAATCCTCAGTACTTGATCAATATTGCACGAAACCGTCTGTAGCCGCTGCCACCATCATCCCTAGATCGGAAGGATCTGAAGCTCTTCCCGGCACCCTGCCGGAGGGGAGATCATCCAGGAGGCCTTCTTTTTCATCATCCAGCCTCCGGTATGAAGCGTGAATAGTTCCACCTTGGACTATGGGTCCATGTAGTAGCTAGATGGTTGTATCTCCTCATTGTGCTTTGATGTCTAGATCTTGTGAGCTCCGTTCATGATCAAGATCTCATATATTTGTAATCATGCATGTTGTGTTTGCAGGGATCCGATGGATATTGATATTACTATGTCATATTGATTAATGGTTTTGTCTTATTGATTCTATCATGTCTGTGTTGTTTGTGATCTTGCATGCTCTCCGTTGTTAGTAGCTATCTTGGCCAAGTAGTTGCTAGTGACTCCAAGAGGAGGTATTAATGCTCGATAGTGGGTTCATCCCTCTACTTAATCAAGGGAAGTGACAGAAATATCTACGGTTGTAGATGTGTTGTTGCCACTAGGGAGAAAATAACGGTCTCTTGTTCATGGAACAAGTGGATTGTTTACCTTACACACTTTTCTTAAAGCAGTTGTCTGTTGCTTGCAACTTAATACTGGAGGGGGTTCAGATGATAACCCAAAGGTGGACTTCTAGTCAAAGATGCAGTTGGATGGCGTTCTATGTATCTTGTTGTATTTCCCAATCGAATCTCATAGGATCTTTATATCTAGTATTACATTGTTATGCCTTGCTCAGTCCTGTTAATTGCCCTTCTATAATTTGTTTACCCAGCATGCCACGTTTGTTTACCTAAGGAGAACACCTCTGGTGAACTATGGACCCCGGTCCAATCTTTACCATTGATACATCTTCCACTATTACTGTTTACTTGCTGCAAACCATCATCACCTTCCACATCATACAGTTAATCCTTTGTTATAGCAACCGGTGAGATTGACAACCTCACTGTTAGTTGGGGCAAAGTCTTGAGTTTGTGTTGTGCAGGTTTCCATGTTGCTTGCAATACCTTTGAGACGTTTCCTTCCTCCTACTGGTTCGATAACCTCGGTTTCTTGCTGAGGGAAGACTTGCTGCTGTGCTGCATCATACGTTGCTCTTGGGGTTTCCCAAAGAAGCGCTCTCGGGCGCCATCAACAAGTTTTCTGGCGCCGTTGCCGGGGAACAAAGAAGAATAAGAAACTCCCACGTCTATAAAGCGCTGATGGTTGCTCGACCTCGCCGGTCGCTCTGCCTCGCCACTCTCCGTGTTCGGGGGATCGACGCTCGACGGTTGCTCGACCTCGCCGCTCGCCGCGCTCAGGGACACGGTGCTCGCCGGTCGCTCTACCTCGCAACTCGCCGCACTCGATGGCTCGGCGCTCGTCGGTCGCTCGACCTCGCCACTCGCCGTGCTCGTGGGATCAGCGCTCGCCGGTCGCTCGACCTCGCCACTCACCGTGCTCAGGGACTCGGCCCCTCGTCGGTCGCTCGACCTCGCCGCTCGCCGCGCTCGGGGACTCGGTGCCCTCGTCGGTCGCTCAGCCTCGCTGCTCGCCGCGCTCGGGGACTCGGCGCTCGACCTCGCTGCTCGCCGCGCTCGGGGACTCGGCGCTCGCCGGTCGCTCGACCTCGCCGCTCGCCGCGCTTGGGGACTCGGCGCTCCCCGGTTGTTCGACCTCGTCACTCGCCATGCTCGCAACAACCACTACTATTTTCAGAATATGCATCTCTAAAGAGCCTCAAGTCGCCTCTACAAGCCAACTCGAGCCTCGGGGACTACTCCTAGGCATGTTGCGTGTACGCGTGGTTCCACGACCGTGGCTCGCCCTCGTCGACTCGCCACCGCGGACTCTCCACTCGCGTACTCTCCACGCTCGGGGACTCACTACCGCGGACACTCGCCCTTGTGTATTCAACACGCTCGGGGACTCGCCACTGCGGACTCGCCCTCGCGTACTCGACAAGCTCGGGGACTCTCCACCACGGGCTCTCCCTCCTGTACTCAACACGCTTGGGGACTCGCCACCGCGGACTCGCCCTCGCGTACTCAACACGCTCGGGGACTCGGCGCGCTCCGCGTTTGGGGACCCGCCCCAACTGGCGGCTTCACCGACTCCCGGCGTCTTTCACCAACTAGCCATCACCGACTGGCTCACCTCGACTGCCGACCGACTCCCGCTTCACGGTTCTTTTCTCTATTCAGGAGCTCGTCGCCGATTCGCCACGACCCATCGTCAAGACTCTACGCGCCTTGCCTCAAGCCCGCGTCGAATCGACAACGCGCTCGGGTACTACTGATGGGGGAATACCAATCGGGGTATACCCACGAAGCGGAGTCGCTAGCTGGATGCCGACTGAAGCGAAGCCCAGAGCGGGTCAACTCGCCGAATACGACGACTGGCGCATACTGGACCCAGGCGAGTGGTGCCGACTGGAAGCCCAAGATGGCGACTCCAATACAAAGCCCATTAGTACACTTGTAAACCCTAGGTGGCTGCATATATAAAGGCACCAGGGGCACCCCACGGGGTAGGCTCTCCCACAATAGATTAGATCTAGTCTCCCTCCGCCTACGGCTGCTCCCATGTAAACCAATCTATGATCATATACTGGATTGACAGCAGGACGTAGCGATCCTCCACCGAGGGGACGTGAACCTGGGTACATCGTGTGCCAATCTCGCTCCCGGATTCTCCTACGTCGCCTTGCTCCCTCTACGTAAGCTACCCCCAGTAGCATCTGCCGTGCAATACCACGACAGTTGATGCCCACCGTGGGGCTAGCGATGCTTGGAGGGTGATAATCCGGGCGAGATCCCTCACCGCCAGGTCGCATAAGCCGGTTCCATCCGATCGTCGTCCGATGCGGCGTGCTGATGAAGCTCGTGAGGCTTACATGCCGATCAGATGCATATACCGGCTAAGTTTTCTTATTCAATCCCGTCATTCTCTCTCATCGATTATTTTGCAAAATTTCCTATTTATTTCTAATCTAATCCTTGCATAAACAATCGTGTTTAGCTGTACATATTGTGTGCGTGATCGATTCCACCGCAGCCCAAGAAAATTTAGCTGCCACGATCATATCTCGATGAGGCATCGATCAATGCATCAGATCCCAAGAAAAAGGAGCAGGTCTGACGGATTAATCAATTCCAGGAAGCGAACCATGTGATCTTGTCCATTGACTGATCAGTTTTTTCCTATCCATCATGACGATCTCTCTAGTTGATTATTAAATATGCTGATGAGATTGGAGAAGGGAGTCTTAATCTGGCCGCAGAGCTGGAGCGAACAAGTGGACCACGATCAGATTTCGATCTCTACAATCTCTCTTTTCTTAAAAATATTTAAATTTTTATATTTTATCATGTCTACTAATCGCTTTTGTCTCTGCCTATACGGACAAAACCAAAATTCTTCGAGCACCACGCCAATCGGTCGTGGGTTCGCCTGCGACTCGCCTTCCGTGGACGTCTCACTCGTGAAATCGCCATGGTCGTGGACTCGCCTAGCGCGGACTCGCCACACTCGCAGACTCGCCGTCGTGGAATTGCCATATTAACAGCTAAGTTTTACACTTGTATATGTTATGAGTACATGCATATCCATTCATTCTTTAAAGCCGACCATGCAGTCGCATACGACCCTTTCAGGGATCAAAATCATACTTTGGATCGGTTTTAGTTTTGTCTGCTGTTTATTCGCGTCCGTTGAAGTAGTGAGGCTGGGTACCGAAAGGCCGACCTTGTCTCCGGGTTCAACAGTCTGGCATCGCGTCCCTGTTACCCGGCAAGCGTTTGATGCTGGAGAGCCTACTCATGAAAAGATATGCATAAACCTTACATATACTGTCCATCGATCCACATAACAAATGTGCATTTTATTTCAACGTCTACAATTTGCACGTCTTACAATTGTTCAATGTATTGTGCAAGTACACCTTAATGCAATTGTATCTTTTCTCCTTCTCAGCAAAACGGTGTCTTTCTCGCCACTCGCTGCACTCAGGGGATCGGTGCTCGCCGGTCGCTCGACCTCGCTGCTCGCCACGCTCGGGGACTTGGCGCCCGCCGTTCGCTCGGCCTCGCCACTCGCTGCGATCGGGGGCACGGCGCTCGACCTCGCCACTCTCCGTGCTCGGGGGATCGGCGCTCGCCGGTTGATCGACCTCGCCGCTCGCCACGCTCGGGGACTTGGCGCTCGCCGGTCGCTCGGCCTCGCCACTCTCCGTGTTCGGGGGATCGGCGCTCGCCGGTTGCTCGACCTCGCCGCTTGCCGCGCTCGGGGACACGGCGCTCGCCGGTCGCTCGACCTCGCAACTCGCCGCGCTTGATGGCTCGGCGCTCGCCGGTCGCTCGACCTCGCCAATCGCCACGCTCGAGGGCTCAGCGCTCGCCGGTCGCTCGACCTCGCCACTCGCCGTGCTCAGGGACTCGGCCCCTCGTCGGTCGCTCGACCTCGCCGCTCGCCGCGCTCGGGGACTCGGCCCTCGTCGGTCGCTCGGGCTCGCCGCTCGCCGCGCTCGGGGACTCGGCGCTTGACCTTGCCGCTCGCCGCGCTCGGGGACTCGGCGCCCTCGTCGGTCGCTCGGCCTCGCCGCTCGCCGCGCTCGGGGACTCGGCGCTCGACCTCGCTGCTCTCCGCGCTCGGGGACTCAGCGCTCGCCGGTCGCTCGACCTCGCCGCTCGCCGCGCTTGGGGACTCGGCGCTCCCCGGTTGTTCGACCTCGTCACTCGCCATGCTCGCAACAACCACTACTATTTTCAGAATATGCATCTCTAAAGAGCCTCAAGTCGCCTCTACAAGCCAACTCGAGCCTCGGGGACTACTCCTAGGCATGTTGCGTGTACGCGTGGTTCCACGACCGTGGCTCGCCCTCGTCGACTCGCCACCGCGGACTCTCCACTCGCGTACTCTCCACGCTCGGGGACTCACTACCGCGGACACTCGCCCTTGTGTATTCAACACGCTCGGGGACTCGCCACTGCGGACTCGCCCTCGCGTACTCGACAAGCTCGGGGACTCTCCACCACGGGCTCTCCCTCCTGTACTCAACACGCTTGGGGACTCGCCACCGCGGACTCGCCCTCGCGTACTCAACACGCTCGGGGACTCGGCGCGCTCCGCGTTTGGGGACCCGCCCCAACTGGCGGCTTCACCGACTCCCGGCGTCTTTCACCAACTAGCCATCACCGACTGGCTCACCTCGACTGCCGACCGACTCCCGCTTCACGGTTCTTTTCTCTATTCAGGAGCTCGTCGCCGATTCGCCACGACCCATCGTCAAGACTCTACGCGCCTTGCCTCAAGCCCGCGTCGAATCGACAACGCGCTCGGGTACTACTGATGGGGGAATACCAATCGGGGTATACCCACGAAGCGGAGTCGCTAGCTGGATGCCGACTGAAGCGAAGCCCAGAGCGGGTCAACTCGCCGAATACGACGACTGGCGCATACTGGACCCAGGCGAGTGGTGCCGACTGGAAGCCCAAGATGGCGACTCCAATACAAAGCCCATTAGTACACTTGTAAACCCTAGGTGGCTGCATATATAAAGGCACCAGGGGCACCCCCACGGGGTAGGCTCTCCCACAATAGATTAGATCTAGTCTCCCTCCGCCTACGGCTGCTCCCATGTAAACCAATCTATGATCATATACTGGATTGACAGCAGGACGTAGCGATCCTCCACCGAGGGGACGTGAACCTGGGTACATCGTGTGCCAATCTCGCTCCCGGATTCTCCTACGTCGCCTTGCTCCCTCTACGTAAGCTACCCCCAGTAGCATCTGCCGTGCAATACCACGACAGTTGGTGCCCACCGTGGGGCTAGCGATGCTTGGAGGGTGATAATCCGGGCGAGATCCCTCACCGCCAGGTCGCATAAGCCGGTTCCATCCGATCGTCGTCCGATGCGGCGTGCTGATGAAGCTCGTGAGGCTTACATGCCGATCAGATGCATATACCGGCTAAGTTTTCTTATTCAATCCCGTCATTCTCTCTCATCGATTATTTTGCAAAATTTCCTATTTATTTCTAATCTAATCCTTGCATAAACAATCGTGTTTAGCTGTACATATTGTGTGCGTGATCGATTCCACCGCAGCCCAAGAAAATTTAGCTGCCACGATCATATCTCGATGAGGCATCGATCAATGCATCAGATCCCAAGAAAAAGGAGCAGGTCTGACGGATTAATCAATTCCAGGAAGCGAACCATGTGATCTTGTCCATTGACTGATCAGTTTTTTCCTATCCATCATGACGATCTCTCTAGTTGATTATTAAATATGCTGATGAGATTGGAGAAGGGAGTCTTAATCTGGCCGCAGAGCTGGAGCGAACAAGTGGACCACGATCAGATTTCGATCTCTACAATCTCTCTTTTCTTAAAAATATTTAAATTTTTATATTTTATCATGTCTACTAATCGCTTTTGTCTCTTCCTATACGGACAAAACCAAAATTCTTCGAGCACCACGCCAATCGGTCGTGGGTTCGCCTGCGACTCGCCTTCCGTGGACGTCTCACTCGTGAAATCGCCATGGTCGTGGACTCGCCTAGCGCGGACTCGCCACACTCGCAGACTCGCCGTCGTGGAATTGCCATATTAACAGCTAAGTTTTACACTTGTATATGTTATGAGTACATGCATATCCATTCATTCTTTAAAGCTGACCATGCAGTCGCATACGACCCTTTCAGGGATCAAAATCATACTTTGGATCGGTTTTAGTTTTGTCTGCTGTTTATTCGCGTCCGTTGAAGTAGTGAGGCTGGGTACCGAAAGGCCGACCTTGTCTCCGGGTTCAACAGTCTGGCATCGCGTCCCTGTTACCCGGCAAGCGTTTGATGCTGGAGAGCCTACTCATGAAAAGATATGCATAAACCTTACATATACTGTCCATCGATCCACATAACAAATGTGCATTTTATTTCAACGTCTACAATTTGCACGTCTTACAATTGTTCAATGTATTGTGCAAGTACACCTTAATGCAATTGTATCTTTTCTCCTTCTCAGCAAAACGGTGTCTTTCTCGCCACTCGCTGCACTCAGGGGATCGGTGCTCGCCGGTCGCTCGACCTCGCTGCTCGCCACGCTCGGGGACTTGGCGCCCGCCGTTCGCTCGGCCTCGCCACTCGCTGCGATCGGGGGCACGGCGCTCGACCTCGCCACTCTCCGTGCTCGGGGGATCGGCGCTCGCCGGTTGATCGACCTCGCCGCTCGCCACGCTCGGGGACTTGGCGCTCGCCGGTCGCTCGGCCTCGCCACTCTCCGTGTTCGGGGGATCGGCGCTCGCCGGTTGCTCGACCTCGCCGCTTGCCGCGCTCGGGGACACGGCGCTCGCCGGTCGCTCGACCTCGCAACTCGCCGCGCTTGATGGCTCGGCGCTCGCCGGTCGCTCGACCTCGCCAATCGCCACGCTCGAGGGCTCAGCGCTCGCCGGTCGCTCGACCTCGCCACTCGCCGTGCTCAGGGACTCGGCCCCTCGTCGGTCGCTCGACCTCGCCGCTCGCCGCGCTCGGGGACTCGGCCCTCGTCGGTCGCTCGGGCTCGCCGCTCGCCGCGCTCGGGGACTCGGCGCTCGACCTTGCCGCTCGCCGCGCTCGGGGACTCGGCGCCCTCGTCGGTCGCTCGGCCTCGCCGCTCGCCGCGCTCGGGGACTCGGCGCTCGACCTCGCTGCTCTCCGCGCTCGGGGACTCAGCGCTCGCCGGTCGCTCGACCTCGCCGCTCGCCGCGCTTGGGGACTCGGCGCTCCTCGGTCGTTCGACCTCGTCACTCGCCATGCTCGGCAACAACCACTACTATTTTCAGATTATGCATCTCTAAAGAGCCTCAAGTCGCCTCTACAAGCCAACTCGAGCCTCGGGGACTAATCCTAGGCATGTTGCGTGTACGCGTGGTTCCATGACCGCGGATCGCCCTCGTCGACTCGCCACCGCGGACTCTCCACTCGCGTACTCTCCACGCTCGGGGACTCGCCACCGCGGACACTCGCCCTCGCGTATTCAACACGCTCGGGGACTCACCACTGCGGACTCGCCCTCGAGTACTCAACACGCTCGGGGACTCTCCACCGCGGGCTCTCCCTCCCGTACTCAACACGCTCGGTACTCGCCACCGCGGACTCGCCCTCGCGTACTCAACACGCTCGGGGACTCGGCGCGCTCCGCGTTTGGGGACCCGCCCCAACTGGCGGCTTCACCGACTCCCGGCGTCTTTCACCAACTAGCCATCACCGACTGGCTCACCTCGACTGCCGACCGACTCCCGCTTCACGGTTCTTTTCTCTATTCAGGAGCTCGTCGCCGATTTGCCACGACCCATCGTCAAGACTCTACGCGCCTTGCATCAAGCCCGCGTCGAATCGACAACGCGCTCGGGTACTACTGATGGGGGAATACCAATCGGGGTATACCCACGAAGCGGAGTCGCTAGCTGGATGCCGACTGAAGCGAAGCCCAGAGCGGGTCGACTCGCCGAATACGACGACTGGCGCATACTGGACCCAGGCGAGTGGTGCCGACTGGAAGCCCAAGATGGCGACTCCAATACAAAGCCCATTAGTACACTTGTAAACCCTAGGTGGCTGCATATATAAAGGCACCAGGGGCACCCCCACGGGGTAGGCTCTCCCACAATAGATTAGATCTAGTCTCCCTCCGCCTACGGCGGCTCCCATGTAAACCAATCTATGATCATATACTGGATTGACAGCAGGACGTAGCGATCCTCCACCGAGGGGACGTGAACCTGGGTACATCGTGTGCCAATCTCGCTCCCGGATTCTCCTACGTCGCCTTGCTCCCTCTACGTAAGCTACCCCCAGTAGCATCTGCCGTGCAATACCACGACAAGCACCAACAATGGGCGGTATCCACGAATCATGTGAGATCACCGGAGGCACCACTCGCTCGAGGAGGCGAAATGTGCCCACCTGACCAACCTGGAAGCATAGGCTCCAAGCGTCATGTCAACTCTGTCTCCCACGAAATCGATTTTCTAGCGAGTCGCCGACGAGTGCACAGTGAAGTCGATGGTGGCAAAGAGCAGGTGATTCTCTGCTGCGAAGGAGTTGAAGATTGTAGTTGATGGGGCCGTCATGACCGCAACATCAGCATCCCTAGTTCTCACAGACGGCGCCAGTTGACGAGGGTTCGACTCGTCAATGCCCATTGTTATGGACTTGGGTTTTGGAGGAGGGGACGCTAGAGATCGTGGAACGGATAACATACAAGCAACACGGGACACGAGGTTTACCCAGGTTCAGGCCCTCAGAAGGAAAACCTTACTCTTGCGTGTCTGATCTCAATTAATGGCAGAACCAAAGGTTATAAGGGTGTGCAGATTGGATCTGGCGTGGTGTATGCTAGGGTTATGATGTGTCTCCTCCTTGTCGTGCCCTCCTATCCCTTATATAGATAGGCCAGGTCTCGAGGATAGGCTGAGTCGGTTACAAGTTTAGGGTTTTCCTTTTAAGTTTATATGCAAATAAAATGTGTCCTCCAAGGAGTCGAATCCTTCCTAGGCTTGGTCCACCTGAAATCCTCCTGGACTTCACGATTTGGGGGACGTCCTCTTCACGGGCTTCCGCCATGCCAGACTGGGTAGGCCAACGTTAGGCACCCGTAGGGCATACCCATGTCACATATGATGTCCTTTCTTTTTAAAAATGTGCAGATGATGTCACCCATTTGTATCACCCATTTGTTGTTTCATAGCTATCGTATGCATCAAGAACCAGAGAACCGAGGTTTTTATTCAATCAATGTCACTCCCTAAATGGGCTCCATGATGGGATGTTCCATCATGAATGTTAGCACATTGTTTCTAGTGGCTTTAGATATATCCATTTTAGATTTTTTATGGCATGTGTTCCTTCAGTCAGATATATTCATGGCTGCATACATAACATTTCATTTGACATGTATGGACTTCATGGAATCATTATGTCAACCGTCCCACTGTTCATTAACAAATTCTTTGTTATTGGCCACCGAGTGTAAATTAAAGTAGATAATAAGAAACCAACTTAGCAATAACTAAAATGGTCTCCTATAGGTTCATTGTTAAAAGAAAGAACAAAAGCAATGCCTAGGAAAAACTGAACCTAGAATAAGACATCCTCGCCGTGGCCGCAGGCAGCGCAACGAATGTCCGTGGTCTACTGTAGGGTGGGCTCCTGCTCTAGCTTGCAGAGAGGCAGCGGGCAGGTGGCCAGCGGATGTCCTCCACCATCTTGCAGAGAGGGTGAGCTCCACTCCATCTTGTACAGAGGGTCTCCATCTTGGCACGACCTCCTCCTCAGGCTGGTCCTCCTCCTCCCAAAAAATGACCTCCCCCTGGTCTTCCTCCTCCGGCTGGTCCTCCTCCTGGGCAGTGCATGAGCTTGCAAAAGAGCAACGGATTGAGGGCATGATGCATGAGGATGCATAGAGCGTGGCAAGTGCAGTGGCGGCGGGGTGAGGTGGTTCAAGCACAGCGGGGCGAGTCGAGCTTGGTGGCGGCGGGGTGAGTTGAGCGCGGTGGTAGCAGGGCGAGTCAAGTGCAGCAACGGCGGATCGAGGGAGTGATGCGTGAGGTTGTAGAGAGTGATTTGATGATTACTCAAGTGCTTCATTAGATCTCTGCTATCCCCATGTGTGTGAAAGTGACAGCATGCACACCATGGTGGCACTTAGGCTTGAGTCTACATAAATACTCCTGGTGCTTTAATAGATCTATGCTTTTCCCCACGTGTGTGAAAGTGACAACGGGCATACCGTATGTGAAAGTGACAGCGGGCATACTGTGTGTGGCACTTTGGCTAGATTGAATATTTGTTATGATTTATATTTGGAGTTGGATGTCTTTATGAAATTGTGGTGTTTGTTGGAACCATCTAGCGCTCAAGGTGACAATGTGGGGTTATCTAGATTGGGGAAGGTAGACTTTGAGGTGTGCTGTTATAGACCTACCATGGATTAGAGTGTCTAACCGGAGAGTAGTTAAGAGTAGTATCATGAAGAGAGGATATTTATATGAGAGAGTGTTCACTAGTGAAAGTATTATCCCTAGGCCTTGCTTCTAAACATTAAAACACCATTTGTTTACTAGATATGTTGCATGTTTGCTTGCTTCCTTCTTGTTGCCTTTAGTCTTTACTCCACCGTCAAGCTCTTTTCTGGCACCGTTACCACTTGTATTTTACTACCTCTTTGCTGAACTAGTGAACCTATATTGGGTGTGTTGGGGACACAAGAGACTTCTTGTATCTGGATTGCAGGGTTGCTTTAGAGGGAATACCTTTGACCACTTCCTCCCTGAGTTCGATAAACCTTGGGTAATCCACTTAAGGGAAATTTGCTGCTGTTCTACAAACCACTGCACTTGGAGGCCTAACAACTGTCTACAAGAATAGAAGTGCGTAGACATCAAGCTCTTTTCTGGCGCCGTTGCCGGGGAGGTTTTGGGATTTTACCTTTCCTCCACGCCATCAGCTTCTTTTCTGGCGCTGTTGCCGGGGAGGCAAGGTAAAAGGTACTCACATCCTCTTGTGTGAGTGCTCAAAGTTATTTCCTTTAGATTCTGCAATTTTGTCTTTTTGTTCCTTGTTTTCACTAGTTAGGCTTAATGGAAAACAACAACAAAATTAGAGAGCTCTATAGTATTTATCTTGAGTTAGGACATGAAGTGTTTGAAGAGAAAATTAAAAAACATATGGAACTTTATTTGCATGCTAATAGAAATGTTATTAGTATGAATTCTTTGGACACCATTGTTGCTAATGCTTTGGAAAAGTCTAAGCTTGGGGAAGCTAGTTTTGATGAAAATGATCTTTTTAGTCCCCCGGCTTTGGAAGATAGCTATTATATTGCTTATGATGATACCAAACCTCCAATATATGATGATTACAATGATGAATATGGTATTTTCAGTCCACCTACTATTGAGGATAAAGTTAATTATGATTACAATATGCCTCCTATATTTGATGATTATGTTGATGAGAATAATAGTGATAGCTATTTTGTTGAATTTGCTCCCACTACAATTAATAAGCATGACTATGCTTATGTTGATAGTAATAATCATTTTATGCATGTGGCTCATGATAAGAATGTTTTATATGATAGTTATATTGTTAATTTTATTCATGTTGCTACTGAAATTTATTATGAGAGAGGGAAACATGGTTTTATGCATCTCAGTAATATTAAGTTTCCCTTCTTTATGTTGAAAGTCTTGAAGTTGCACTTGTTTTGCTTTCCTATGATTGGTGCTTTGTGCTTTCATGACTTGTTTCTTTACAAGATTCCTATGCATAGGAAGTGGGTTAGACTTAAATGTGTTTTGAATTTGCTTCTTGATGCTCCTTTTCACTCCAGATTTATATCTCCTTTGTGAGCATCTTCTCACGCTATCAAGCCTAACATGAAGGCATTAAAGAAAAGTACTTGTTGGGAGATAACCCAAGAGTTTTCTTGAGTCTTGGAAGTTATTACTTTAGTAATGACCTCTCCTTATCCTTTTTTTTTGCTTTTTGTGCCAAGAATGACCTCTAATGAGAGGGAAGTAAGATTTGGTGAGTTGTTGTCCCGAAGCAGATTTCTGTCCTCCACCAAAAATATTCGTGAGGAGTCTCTGTAACTCGGATTGAGCTCAAAATTTACGAATAAATCCCCCAGTATGTTATATAACTTTCGTTAGCTCAACACTTTTTGATTTGAGTAATATAAGATGTTCGAAAAAATTGGTTTCTACCTGCTGATCTGTTTTGACAGATTTTTGCCATTATTTGCATTTGCTTCTTATTGATTCCTTTTTGAGTTCTCTTTAGGTGAATTGAGCTTTTTGAAGGAGTTACTACAGTATCTTGTGTTTTTAGTGAAAAGACTTGCTGTTCAAAAGCTTTGCCAGGGGTCTAATATCTTTTGAATACACTAATGTTGCTAATGAAGATTGTGTGAAGTTTTGTGTGAAGAAAAAATTTCAGGTGTAGAGAGAGAATGGTGCAATGAGATGAAGAATGGACAAAATCTCAAGCTTGGGGATGCCACCATGGTGTCACCCCAAGAAATATCCAAGAGGTACAAGCGTCAAAGCTTGGGGATGCCCAAGGCATCCCCTTCTTCATAAATAAAAAGCTCAGGTCTGTCTAGACACTTCGTTTTTATTGTTTCATGCACAGTTGTGTTGTTCTTGGAGCGTCTTAGTTTTTGTTTGCTTTGCTTAGTTTGTTTAGTTTGCTTGAATAAAGTAGTTTGGACCCCCGTTCTAGTTGTGTTGTTTTGCAAATCAGTTGCTTGGTGTTGGAAAGGAGTAGTAAGTTCTTGCTTGTAAGTGCAAGAGGAGCTTGCATTGACTTTGACTTAGACTTTAGCATGACATGCTAGGTGTTGTTTTGACCTTATGCTTAGTGATTATTTCTATAGCATATCTTGTTCCAAAAAATTGGTACTTCTTAGTGTTCCTTGAAGAAATTGTGTTGTTTTAGCATGCAAAAGCATAGTATTCTGGTATTCTCCTTTGATGTTTTGCTTGGGTTGACTTGGCACATGCTCAAACCATGTTATGACTATGAACAAGTCACCATTAGCCTCTATGATCATTTAGTCTTTGACTTGTAGTACCACTTTATGCTTTGATTAGTAATGTTTTGTCGCTCTGCATGATTATGGCCATTATTGCTCTCTTAGTTGGTCGCTACCAGTCTTTTGCTAGCCTCCACTTGTATGAGTAGGCTCTACTCATGCTTCCAACTCCCAAGAAACCAAGTTATTCCAAAGTGTCCACTATAAACTCCTATGCATGGTGTGTTACACCATTCCAAGTATATTCTTGTTTTCAGCTATCTTCCAATTAAAAACTATTTTGTTATGTGAAAAATTAGTGATTAAAGCCCTCACGAACTTGGTGGCACACTTTATATTCTTTTCCCCTAATAAACTTGAACCATTGTGTCTTCTATGTTGTATATGCTTGCACTGTGGAATTAGCCGAACCGTGCTGTCACAGGGAACGTTTTCAACATTGCACTTGTACTTTGTACTCAGTTGATATCATGCTCTTTTGTCTATGGATGTCACCGGTGTGAAATAAAGAGGGAACTTGTAAGTCCATGGAGTATGTATTTTGTGTTAGAGAAACGCCTGGGCCGCTAGCATAAGCCATGCCTAATCATGGTGGAAACTTGCAGCATCACCATAGTGACATCTATGAAGCATTCGTCTTATAAAAAAAGAGACACATTGAGAAAAGAGGAAAGAGAGAAAAAGCACCATATTCCCATGGTAAATAAGAAGATTGCTGAGATTCTCATTGTCTGCTTGTCTTGTCATTTTGGTTATGGGATAGCTCCTGTACCATGTTCAAGGGGTACCCCGTTGGCGGTTCTCTATGATACGCAAATACTTACAATGACAAGAACTTACAGGTGACTGAAGTTGAGTAGCATGAGGTGTGGCCCTCGTATTCAAGGGACTTGAGATTTCCAACTTATACTTCGTCAAGTATATACTCCATCTTTGTTCACTTTAACCTTAATCACTTCAAGATGCTTATGATAGGGGCAATGAGGGCTGAAAGCTATCAAGTACCATAATTTTTGGAAGCTCTTTTTGAAACTTGAAATCCCTGCTTCCTTTATAAAAGGTCTTTCTTCCACCACTATTGAGTCTCCACCTTCTACCTTTAGGCACCATTAAGAGAGCATAGTTGTCATTATGTGTGTAGTGTTCCAAAGCTTATTGATTGATGTATATTGTGATATTACTTGTTCTTGTGCTATTTGTTTCTAGTCACCCATGTGAACTTTGAAGGTGTCTTATGCATCTATTTGCTACTCTATGAGGGACAAGATGAATGCCACTATGCTATGTTTTCTGTATGTGAAACAACCAAACATTTTTCAATGCATGTTATTCATGATCTTTGTTTGTAGCCTTTAATGTTGCATGCATAGTTACTATGTCCTATTGTTAGAACTCCATATTTCATGCACATGTTTAGAGTTCTTTGATCCTAGCTTTCAATGCTTGCAAATGGTTTGATCTTGGTTTTGATGGTGCATGTCACCTCAAAAATTATTATTTTTATCACTTACCTACTCGAGGACGAGCAGGAGTTAAGCTTGGGGATGCTTGATACGTCGGAAACATATCTATAATTTTTTATGCTCCATGATTGTTTTATATCATTTGTCTTATGTTTTGTCTACACTTTGAGATATTTTTATATACTTTCTGGAACTAACCTATTGACAAGATGCCACAGTGCCAGTTGCCTGTTTTCTTCTGTTTTTGTTCCAGAAAGGGAAAAAATCAATATTCTCGGAATTGCACGGGACAAAAGCCAAAGTCAATAACTTTCTGTGAGGGACACGAATCCAGAAGGAGGGACAGAGAGGCACCAGAGGGTGGCCAGACCCACTAGGCGCGTCCAAGCTTGGCCCATGCCTTGGGAGGGTGTGGGCCCTCTGGCCGCCTCCTCGGCCTCCCCCTTCACCTATAAGAAGACTCCGACCCAAAAACCCTTGAGGATCCAGAAGAAATCCACGAAAATCTCCGTAGCGCCGCCGCCACCGAAGGGGAGATTAGGGGGACAGAAAGTCTCTGTTATGGCACCCTGCCGGGACAGGGAAGTGCCCCCGGAGCCATCTCCATCCCCATCTTCATCACCGTTGCTGATTCCCATGATGAGGAGCGAGTAGTTCTTCCTCGAGGCTAAGGGATTTACCGGTAGCTATGTGTTCATCTCTCTCTATGCATGATCATGTTGTGATCATGAGCTTTGTTATGATTTATATTTTGAGTTGGATGTCTCTATAAAATTGTGGTGTTTGTTGGAACCATCTAGCGCTCAAAGTGACAGTGTGGGGTTATCTAGATTGGGGAAGGCAGACTTTGAGGTGTGCTGTTATAGCCCTACCATGGATTAGAGTGTCCAACCAAAGATTAGTTAAGGGTAGTATCATGAAGAGAGGATATTTATATGAGAGAGTGTTCACTAGTGAAAGTATGATCCCTAGGCCTTGTTTCTAAACATTGAAACACCATTTGCTACTAGATATGTTGCATGTTTGCTTGCTTCCTTCTTGTTGCCTTTAGTCTTTACCCCACCATCAAGCTCTTTTCTGGCACCGTTACCACTTGTATTTTACTATCTCTTCGCCGAACTAGTGCACCTATATTGGGTGTGTTGGGGACACAAGAGACTTCTTGTATCTTGATTGCAGGGTTGCTTGAGAGAGAATTCCTTTGACCACTTCCTCCCTGAGTTCGATAAACCTTGGGTAATCCACTTAAGGGAAATTTGCTGATGTTCTACAAAACTCTACACTTGGAGGCCCAACATCTGTCTACAAGAATAGAAGTGCGTAGACATCACCTTTCCTTCCCAAACTAGGATTTGACTTTTCAAACTAGGGTTTAACCCACCTTTCTAGTGCTTGGCCGAGTTGGCCTAGGGTTTGGTGCGGCCAGCCCCTCAGGGCATGGTGCACTCCAAGTGCCCCCTCCCGGGGTGGTGGACCTTCCATAACTTTCTAGCAGCTTCCGGTCAAAACACTGAAAACATTTTTGAACCCCAGAAATTGACTTTCCTTATATGAATCTTATTCTCCAGACCATTCCAGATCTCCTTGTGATGTCTTGGATCCAATCCGAGACTCCGAACAACATTCGGTCTCCAACTCACATTTCATATCTACTCAAACAACATCGAATCCTTAAGTGTGTCTCCCTACGGTTCATGAACTATGCAGACATGATCGAGACACCTCTCCGATCAATAACCAATAGTGGGATCTTGAAATCCATAATGGCTCCCACATATTTCTACGATGACTTCATGATCGAATGAACCATTTACATACGATAGTGATTCCCTTTGTCGCGCGATACTTTAATTATCCGAGGTTTGATCGCAGGTATCTTTATACCTAGTTCAACCTCGTTACTGATAAGTACTCTTCACTCGTTCCCACAGAGAGGGCCTAGAGTATATCTATCCGTCATGATCTTTTTATTAATGGCATCCAATGTCCATGATCAGGAAACCATGATCATCTATTAATCAACAAGCTAGTTCAACAAGAGGCTTATTAGGGACCCTTTTATGTTTACAAAACACACAAGTATTAATGTTTCCGGTTAATACAATTATAGCATGAGATATAAACATTTGTCATAAACACAAAGATATAATAATAACCACTTTATTATTGCCTCTTGGGCATATCTCCAATAGTCTCCCACTTGCACTAGAGTAAATAATCTAGATTAGAAAAACTTGTGAATTTAACACCTATGGCTTTATGTTGTTGTATATACACGATTGCTAGTGGTAAACATAATATTCGGATTTGACACATGCAGGTCATGTGTAATTACATGTATTTTCGTCTATACGATCACTCATTCTCTAATGAGATGGCATTGTATAAATTTGGTCTTTTGGTGAGACCTTTAGTTCCTTGGGGTTAAAACATGTTGATACAATTGTCGTACAATATATCTTCATAGTACTAGCCTGCTGTGAACCACACCTAGTTTGATAACAAACTACTTGACACAAATGCCCTCTTTTGCTGCAATAATAATAGTCATATACTTAGCCTTTTGTTGTATTACCTCTCACAATGTCTTAACTTTGGAACTCATCCAAATCCGTTATGTAACTTCCTTTCCATTACATTGTGCCACCCATAGTTCAAATTGAGATAAACTTAATTTGTATCTTGTGACAAAACTAGTATCAATGTAACACTTTACAATGAATTATCTATCTATTTGTCACCTCTACATAAATAACATATCTTTAGTTCTTCCAAATATCATAAGAATATCCTTACTATCGTCCAATGATTATCTTATGAGTCATTCTGGTATATGCTCATAACATTTAGAGCATAGGATATATCTGGATGTGTACATATCACAGTATGATTGCAAAATATTCTTGTGATTTCACTCACCAAGTGTCAAAACACTTGATTCTCATTTCACTTACCAAGTGTCAATACACTTGAATCTTGATTCAACCCTTCCTGTGCGATAAGAACCTTTCTTGTAGTTTCTATATTAAACTATTTCAATATCTCATCGATGTACTCTCGGCAAAACCATATTAGCGTCTCAATCTATCCATATATACATACCTACTATCTGGGTTTTCCTAAGTCTTTCATAGAAATGAAATTCTTAACCTGTGTTAATAAAAGATACATCATTTCTAATCAACAATATGTATTTCACATAATGTATTAGAAATATGTCTTAGTGCTCCCACATTATATCTTGCAAATGCAAGCATCTTCACCGTCTTCGATGAAATTAAACTCTTTTAACAGTTTCATCATGGTGAATATTCATACTCCTTGATGCTTACTTCAACCATTGAAGTTTGCATGCCCTATTAGCATCCTTTGAATTAACGAAACCCTTTGGATCATGTCATGTACACATCCTAGGTAACCATTCTATTATAATAACTTGTGTTTGTTTGTTCAACTACCATAGTCGTGTTCGCGGTTATGGACGACTTGGAGCACAATATCTTGATCATAGACAACTATAACTAAACTAGTGCTATAAATTTGACTTTGTAATGACTAGTAATCAACTTCACTACAACAGAATGGCTAAATAAAAGTACCAACAACTGCGGGAATTGGGATGTCTCATGCTATATGTATCCTACTAGTAAGTATCGCAACTACAACAGAATGGTTAACTAAAAGTGCCCACTGGTTATTATATCAGGATGACTCATGATATCTATATCTGACTAGTAATTGCTACAACGTTAATGGAATGATAAAATTGCCAACTATGTGAGTTTCCTCGGTATGAATTCTTCGTTTGGTCTCGAAGGGGAATACCAGGATGGGTATGCTTGGTGGTAGTTTTAGGTTGGATCCGAATAGGCCCTTCTTATCTCTCTCTGATAGTCGCCAGTTGTATCGAGTCTCTATAGGTTGTATAGTGCATGCTTCGCTGCCGCATCCGTCCACCAGACCTATGTAGGCGAGGACCGCCGAATTCTAAGACTCAGCATGTACTGGCCTCAGTACTGACCGCTCTCTTTTTCCTTTTCCGTTTGTCAGCACCCTTTTTGTTGAATCAGGTTTGAACTCGACGTCGTTAGCAGGATTACCCTTCCGGCTTGGCCTGGGCAGGGTTATGGACACCATTGGTTATTCTTTAGGGCTATTAGCCTTTAACACCCCCGGTCACTCTGGACCGACGGCTGTCACTTCTGGCAGCTCAATAGGATCTCTAGACTAACCCCACAGACCAACAATAGTCTTTTCTGCGCACTTTGTCCTCACTCGTGCGCACCCGGTACCCACTTCCCGGTCGGTCACCCATCCTATAATTGCTCTAGGCCAAGAAGGCTTAACCTTAGAGTTATTTTCGAATGTGCTTCCGGAAAAGAAGTTGCAACTTGTTGGTATGGGTTTCCTATCAATCCTATTGAGCCATGCGCCAGGGTCTCACATACACCCACCCTTATAAGATCGACGTCCTCGTCGATCAACCACAAGCCAGGAACGTCCCATGTTGGCACATGTCTGTGCTTCCAGTGCTGGCACATTGCCATGCCGTGTCCACTCCGGGCCACACGCGCCATGCTACACATGTCCGCCACTGACCCGTACACGCCCATGTAACCACGAGGGTCGGCTCTGATACCACTTGTAACACCCCCGATCACTCTGGACCGACGACTGTCACTTCTGGCAGCTCAATAGGATCTCTAGACTAACCCCACATACCAACACTAGTCTTTTCTGCGCACTTTGTCCTCACTTGTGTGCACCCGGTACCCACTTCCCAGTCAGTCACCCATCCTAGAATTGCTCTAGGCCAAGCACGCTTAACCTTAGAGTTATTTTCGAATGAGCTTCCGGAAAAGAAGTTGCAACTTGTTGGTATGGGTTTCCTATCAATCCTATTGAGCCATGCGCCATGGTCTCACATAGCTCCATTTGCATCTTGTCCGTACTCGGACGTTGTATTGTTTTTAACGTGATTTGGATCTTGGTACTGTATATCTGTATTCTTGAATCATGGAGTCGTGTTGTATATATCTGTTTCTATGGGTTCCATCGTGGACTATTGTGTAATTATATTACTTCATTTTCCACCTGCATGAAAGTGCCTGGTGGGCACATTTGAATCGTTTGTATGCGGGTTTGGCGGGAATCGCTGAAACATGCATAGGGCCGATCCGAGGGTGTTGCATAGATCTCCTCAGAATCCCAACATCATGATGGTGTGGTGGTGGTAGTGGAGCATGAGAGATTTTTGCAGGACTTCGCCTAAGCCGGAGTAGTTTGGTGGAGGAGAGAGGGTTGCGGCGGCTAGGGTTCTAGGCGCCAGGGACAAGGTACCAAGGGAGGCGCCCAACCCCTCCTTATATGGGAGAGAGGCGGCGGCCAAGCCCCCTTGCCCTAGCCGAGTAGCTTCCCAACTCGGCTAGGAAGGGGAGACTCCTTCCCCAACTTGGCTAGGAAGAAGGGAGTTGTAAACTTCCCTTTCAAGTTTTCCCTTTCCTTCCCATACTAGGATTTGACTTTTCAAACTAGGATTTGACTTTTCAAACTAGGGTTTGACCCCACCTTTCTAGTGCTTGGCCGAGTTGGCCTAGGGTTTGCTACGTCCAGCTCCTCAGGGCATGGTGCATTCCAAGTGCCCCCTCCCGGGGTGGTGGACCTTCTAGGACATTCTAGAAGCTTCTGGTCAAAACACCAAAAACATTTCTAAATCCCGGAAATTGAATTTCCTTATATGAATCTTATTCTCCAGACCATTTCTGATCTCCTCGTGATGTCCTGGATCCAATCCGAGACTCCGAATAACATTCGGTCTCCAACTCATATCATATCTACTCAAACAACATCGAATCCTTAAGCGTGTCTCCCTACGGTTCGTGAAATATGCAGACATGATCGATACACCTTTTCGATCAATAACCAATAGCGAGATCTAGAAATACATAATGTCTCCCACATATTTCTACGATGACTTCGTGGTAGAATCAACCATTTACATATGATACTGATTCCCTTTGTTGTGTGATACTTTACTTATCCGAGGTTTGATCGTCGGTATCTCTATACCTAGTTCAACCTCGTTACCGATAAGTACTCTTTACTCGTTCCATGATATGTCATCCCTTGTGACCTAGTCACATGCTTGCAACCCAATTGGATGACATTCCACGGAGAGGGCCTAGAGTATATCTATCCATCATATAGATGGACAAATCCCAATCTTGATCCATGTGCTTCAACACATACTTTCAGAATACCTAATGCCACCTTTATAACCACCCAGATATGGAAGTGATGTTTGATGTCATCAAAGCATCCATCCGGTGATGGTGATTAACAGGATCTCATGGTCGAAGGATTAGGTTACTATGTATTTGAAATCTTATAGCAAACAAACTCTAAATGACTTGATCTTATGCTATGCAAACTATAGGAGTGTGTCCATCACATCATTCTCCTAATGACATGATCTTTTTATTAATTACATCCAATGTCCATGATCATCTACTAATCAACAAGCTAGTTCAACAAGAGGCTTACTAGGGACTCTTTTATGTTTACAAAACACACAAGTATTAATGTTTCCATTTAATACAATTATAGCATGGGATGTAAACATTTATCATAAACACAAAAATATAATAATAACCACTTTATTATTGCCTCTTGGGCATATCTCCAACAGTGGGCCCTAGGGCCTAGTTGGAACAACCCTTTTTTTCTTTAATTTATTATTGTGACTAAGGAGAGGATATATAATATAACATATATAATATTATAAATAGAGGATATATAATATAACATATATAATATTAAAAATAGAGGATATATAATAGCATTGTGACTAAAAATAGAGGATATTTAATATTATTACATCATTGTTACCGATAAGATCGAGTGTGTGTAGTTGTTTAAAATTAGAGACATACATGCATGTAGCATAATAATGATAGTTTCGTCACTAAAACACATATTTTTCATTGTTTCATCACAATCTTATTCTTTTTTTCTTGGTTGTCGTTTTATACTTTACCCTTGTATCGTGACTTCTTCTTGAGAACGGAACACCTGACCTAGGTAGCATGGTTCCGCTTCTTCTTTTTGGTATATCTTGCATCATCTTCATCGGTTTCTTCCAACATTGGGTCTCCGACGAGGCCGTCGAAGTCTTTATCGTTGGCGAATCCATCCATTCTGATAAAAATCCTTTTATCTATTTTTATGAAAACACGGCTAGGCTTGTACGGGTTTGTTATGAAGAAGCATTGCTCCACGTTCTTAGCCAGAACCCATGGCTCATTTTGTGCGGTGGCGTTCGTGGATTTATTGGCTTCGGGTATACACATTGTGCTGAAATATTTGTTTTATCTTTTGGTGGCCTTACCCCATGTAACACAGAAAATCGGCACCTTCACCCCATCGTAGTCAAACTCCCAGATCTTGTCGATCCTTCTGTAGTATCTTTTCTTGACTTTACCCGTGTAGGATTCCACGGTTACCCCTGAGTTCTGATATTTATTGCTTTTGTCTTTTTCCTCCGTGTAGAATGTGTAGCCACTAATATCATATGCTTGATAAGTCTTTGTAGCACCCCCCGGGGTTAGGGTTAAACTAACCTCAGATCATCATCTAAGATAAGTTCAACTCCAAACACGGAAGATCACAGTATGATTCGGTAACATTACAGAACACAAGGATTCAACAGCATAAGTTTAAACTCTTATCAGAGTAAGATATTAGAGTTATTACAAACCAGTGGTCATAGACCCAACATTACACCACACAGCGAAAGCAAATTATGTTGTTCTACACAATAACTTAGCAAAAGGCCTAAGAGGCCATAAGCAAAAGCGACGTCCATCCCATAGTCCTCAGGCTGCTACCTGGGACCCCCAACTACTCGTCGATGTCAACGTAGAAGCCACCTTCAGTTGCAACCAGATCCTCTGTAGAAAAACAACAATGGCTCAAGTTGAGCACGAGAATGTACTCCGCAAGACTTAGATAACCTAGTATCTACATGCTCTGGCTAGAAAGGCTTTCTCTGGATTTTCTTTTGCGGAAAGCAATCTTTATTTGTAAGCAAGAGAAATAAGAGGCTCGTCTACTCAGAATCTTTTAAAGGGATAAGATAGCGAATTCTTCATCTTGTTCATCACATCTTGGTAACCACCAGCTTCATCAGAACCTCCTATCTAGGATCACCCCCTCGATCCAGAAGAAGCATCCTTAATCACACGTGGATCAATAAGTTTTACTTAGGTTATAGTTCTCTATGATCATCACGTCCATTCCCAAGTCGTTCATAACCATGAACAAGGCTTTTCGAAAAGATTAATACCCTGTAGGGGTGTACAACTTACCCACACATACCAACCGACTCTTAATGCCAAATTATTAGCCCTCTTCCTTGGAAGGCCGGCAGAGGGTGGTTGACCATGACCTTTACCTTGCTTTTGCCGAGACCATGAGTCACGCCCTAGGGATGGTTCCGCTGTAACGGGTCAAGTCCCAAAGCCGGTCCCTAAAGATGTGAGGCGAGGTTGGTTCACCAGGGGCTCCATTGACCCCAAGCAACCCGGTCCACGCTTCCCTACCTATTATGATGCACCTCCTTCACCTCCTCATTTCGAAAAGGTTTTCAATGTGTATGCCAGATGGAAAGCCCGAACTATGTGACTCAAGGAATCTACTAGGCAAGTTAGTTGCTCGTGGGGTTTTCCATGACTCGTGTGGTTGTACGCTCGTCTTGGTTCAAGAGGCAAGAACTCGGGTCCTATTGGTGGCGAGCATGGGACTACAAAAACCACACCCAACGTGGCCTCCCATATAAGCCTTAACATATTTAGTTAACTCCTTCGATTATGTCACCAACTCCTAACTTTCTATATTCTCCGGTATCTCTGATTCATAGTTCGGATAAATCAGACACTGGTACTATGCATGGCTAAGTTGTCGATCTCATAAGCTCTAGCAATGCTCATATGCCAGACCTAGGTATGCTAGGAGCGGTGGATCAGGAGTATAAGGCTACAATAGGGAAACTATGCAGCAGATAGGTAATACTAACTACTGACAAAAGACCACATTGGAATCGTGTGCATCATAGAGAGAAAGTAATATACGTTGTAAAAGTAGGTTCAGAATGAGAGGCTACGCTTGCCTTGTCCGTCAGTAGACATGTACGGATCTTCGGTGTTGTTGACTTCAGCTTCGGGTTCGGATCCTATCGCGAAGAACCAATAAACAAAGGCGACAATCAAGACATGGCATCGATGCAATGCTTAAACAATGATGATGATATTACAAGTTGAATTGCATTTAAATGAAACCCTAAAACATTCTCGGCAATTTAAACGGGGTTCTGAGGGTTGAAAACCCTAACTCGGAAAACTCCGGAAACACATGAGAGGGGTTACTATGTTGTTCTAATTAAACTTGTCATTAAAGTTGTTGAACAATGCATGATTATAGGTTAGTTAGATAGTTCTCATTTTTCTGAACATTTTGATATATTATTTGTATTTTTATGAATTATAGATTAACATTTATTGAATTTACAATATTCAAAACAATTTCTGAAATTATTAAACCCTTTTTATTACACTTTTCTGGAAATAAAAGAAACTGAAACTTTTTGCACCCCAGTATGGGCTAGCCACAGACACAGACAAATGGGCCCATGGCCACCTGTTATCGCCATATTTTGGCCAAAGGAGGAGTTGGGCCGCAATCAAGATGGGCTTAGAAGATACGTATATGCAACGTGTTGTTGAATCGGCCTCGTGCGTTGATTTGGGCTAAATTGCCCGTGTATCTTATATTGTAATAGGTTCCGTTTCGATTTAGGTAAGAGATAGAATTGTAGAGTTATTCCAAAGGTAGAAAGTCTCCGGACTATAAATATGTACCTAAGGTTATTGAGAAAAGGAGGACAATCACGTTCACAACAAACACAATCTCGGCGCATCGCCACCCCTTGTTTCTAGGGTTTTTCTCGGGTAAGTGCCATGCTGCCTAGATCGCATCTTGCGATCTAGGCAGTATCTACTTATGCGATTGTTTGGTGTTACTCGTACTGAAGCCTTGTTGATGGCGAGTAACACTATTATCATAGATTTGTTTAGGCTAGCATCGGTACTTTTTGCTATAATCGTTTAGATATGCTGCCTCTAGTTATCTCGCCGCCTTTGCACCTTTTCCCGGGTGTAAGGGTGGCACTTTGCTTGATCTTTATTTAAGTCGATTTGATCTGTTATAGTTGTGCCTTGATCTCCAAGGTTTAGTTTGATATCTATATAATCAGGCCTTGCAAACGGGTTGAACGATCCAGTAGTATGGAAGATACGGTTTACCAATCTAAGAGGAGTTGTTCCGGGAATTAACGTTACGTTGGTTTTTAGGCCTTCTCTAGAGTTGGTTTTCTGTTATCTTTTGTATTTACCAGGCTCAACTACGTGTAGGACGTTCCAATTATGTAGTGAAAACATTAAACTATCGTAGATCGATTTAACTTGTAACAATGAAGCAAAACCCCATGTTATCATAGATCTAATGCAGAACCATGGGTTAATCGGCTCTAGGAGCCGATTCACAGGGAAACCTGGGAGCCGGTCACGGCTCGAATTTTACGTATACTTGTTTACCATGCAGGAAACCAATCAAAGCAATCCTTCACCTTCCTGACCAGGTATAGGTCAGGTGGCACGCCCTCGAACCAGCCAGGGCGCGTGCCGGAGTTTTGCGGGCCGTTGCCCGAGGGACCAGGGCCCACCAGCAGTCCTGGGAGCCTCCCGGCTCTCCGTGTTGCCCGTCGCTGCTCGCCGGTGGGTATTGGTAGGCAACACATTCTGGCACGCCCGGTGGGACATTCAACAACGTCTACATCAACATCCGACGCTGCGATGGAGAACAGACCAATCACGTACGATGAGCTGCCTGAGGAGCACAAGGCGAAGTATGATGACGTCAAAGCTCTCTTCGAAGTCGATCTCATCGGCTCTTTTGAGAGGACTCGTAAGCATGGCATCAGGTGGAAAGGGTTCTCGCCCGAGGGTGCTCTTGACGAGGTGGATCTATCTGTTCCTTCAGAAGAACGCACCAGAGCTCTGCGACAAGAAGTCAATTACATGGTGGCTCATTCTCTCCACCGCCATTCTGAGAGCCTAGTGAACGCTTTCGAGCGCGTCGCGGTTCGCGTAGTCCAAGAGATCATGAAACATCAGTACTCTCCGTCGGGTCCTACTCTAGGGACTCACCAGGGAGAAAGACCGCTCCAGACCAGGCCACAACTGCCATTCACGCTTGCAGCTCCGGAACCACCAGGGGCACCGGCGTACGTCGTCTACAAGATCGGAGGTGACCCTGGCGATTGCCAATTCCTGTGTGAACCACCTAAAGAAATCCCACATGGATATGTGTGCACCTACGTGCCAGACTGCAACAGCTTGACGCGCACGAACCAGATTGCAACCGCAGGGATTGCTGGGGCAGGAATTTCTGGAGCAGGGGCCTCGGGAGCAGGTGTTTCTGTAACAGGAATCTCTGGGATGGACGCTGATAAACAGGCATGGCTGGCCAAGTATGCCACTGGAACGAGTCATGAGAATCTAGCCCCTGCAGCCCAAACGGTGGAGCAAATCCGTACCGTCTTGAGAGACCAGTTCGGCTTCGTGCCGAAGAGAAGGACAATCGGCTATTCAAAGCCGTACCCCAACGAGTTTGACCTGATTCCGCTGCCACCCAAGTATCGGCTCCCTGAGTTCTCAAGGTTTAGCGGGTCAGAAGGGTCGAGCTCGATCGAGCACGTGAGCCGATACCTAGCACAGTTAGGCATGATTTCGGCATCGGATCAGTTGCGCGTGAGGTTCTTTGCGCAATCTCTGACAGGACCAGCTTTTGGGTGGTATACCTCGCTGCCACCTGATTCGATCCAGACCTGGAAGCAACTGGAAGAACAGTTCCACATTCAGTATCATTCAGAGGCTACCGAGGCTGGCATTGCAGACCTGGCACAGGTGCGGCAAAAGCGGGGAGAAACGGTAGCCGAGTACATCCAGCGCTTCAGGACTGTCAAGAACCGATGTTATTCGGCTCGTTTAACTGAGAAAGAAGCGGTCGAACTAGCAGTGTTGGGTCTCTCAGCACCTATCAAGGATCTGGCTTTCCAAGTAGAGTACAATTCATTGGCGCACATGGCCCAGAAACTGACAATGTATGAACAGCGCCACCCTGAGTTGTACCAAGACAAGTTCAAACACCCGATAAGCCTGGTCGATGCAGAAGAAGAAGATCCTACACAAGACCAGGAGGTGGCCGTGGCTGAATGGGCTCGGGGGGCAGATCCTGTATCCTGCAAATGGGTGAAACAGCAAGGGCCTGCGAAAGGGTTTGACTTCGATGTGAGCAAAGCTGAGCAGATATTCGATTTACTGCTGAAAGAAAAGCAGCTGAAGTTACCCGAAGGCCACAAAATCCCTACGGCTCAAGAGATGAACGGAAGACCATACTGCAAGTGGCATCACTCGTTCACCCACACCACCAATGACTGCAAAGAGCTACGTCGCCAGATCCAAACGGCGATAGAGCAGGGACGTCTGATCCTTGGACAGTTCACCATGAAAGTAGACACAAACCCATTTCCCGGCGTCAACATGGTAGAACACAGCCAGTCCACAAGGCGTCAGTTGGATTTCTCGTTCGATGTTAATATGGCAGGACCTGTGTACCACCGTGGCGCATATAAGGAGGAAGACGGTCGCTCTCGGAGCAAAGAAAGAGAGGAGGCTGGTCCACGCGACCGGCCCAGCTACAATGACAGGCGGTATTTGACCGAGGAACAGGTGAGGAGCGTGCGATATCAGAAGCCACATTCCACGCACCTCCTTAACAAGTATGGACGCCAGTATGACCGACGTCGCCGGCGCGATGGAAACGATGAAGGATATGAGCACCTCGCTAGGGGACCGCCAAAAGAAAAGGAAGGCGTCGACAAACATTGGGACTGCCCTTTCTTCAAGTATTGCTGGGACGCAGGAATGAGCCGATTGCCTACAATCGACAACTACCCAGAATGTGGCCAGCAGAAGGAGGACACGGGGCCAGTGTCAGTCTTCAAGCGTCTAGGGCCTCTCCCACTTCAGAGCCGATACAGGGAGTCCGCTCGAGCAAAAGATCTCGAGGAGCCAATGGGTGACAAAGGAAAGGACAGATATCACCGTCCAAGGTGGTGTCCCGACGGACTCAGACATACCCAAAAGCGTAGAGTGCAGCGGCTGCGTAACTTGGAGGAAGCCGAAGCGCAGTATCTCTACGCTTTAAAGAAAGCACGGCCCGATTTGGCCGTTAAAATTCGGCAGACCTTGGATACGGAAGATCGCCCGAAAAGGAAAGAGTGGCGCCCTAAACCGGTAAAAGCCGATGCGAGGACATCGGCTGGCACAAACATGGTGTTTACACTTCCGTCAGAGTTCTGCGCTCCAAGAGCCAAAGAACTACCAGTGGCACAGTTGGACTGCGGCCCACGACCGGTTATCTTTGAAAAGCCACAAGAGAGAGGCTACAAACATCTGAAAGCCCTGTACCTGCGAGGTTATATCAATGGGCAGCCCGTCCGCAAGATGCTGGTTGACACCGGAGCGGCAGTCAATATAATGCCATACTCCATGCTACGGCGTTTGGGACGCTCCACTGCAGATCTGATCAAAACCAACGTCACGTTAAGCGACTTCAACGGCCAAACTTCAGAAACGCAGGGCGTGCTGAACGTGGATCTGACCGTGGGCAGAAAAACCATCCCTACGTCATTCTTCGTCGTGGATAGCAAAAGCACCTACGCTGTCTTGCTAGGGAGAGATTGGATTCATGCCAACTGCTGCATTCCATCCACGATGCACCAGTGCCTAATACAGTGGGATGGAGATGAAGTGGAGGTCATTCATGCAGATGATTCTATCGAGATCTCCATAGCTGGCATGAACATCTGGGAAGCAGAAGATCAAGAGCCGATCTCTGGAATCAGTCTAGACGGCTGTGAGCGCATTGAAGCTACAAAAAACGGGGTGACTGGTCTTATCCACTGGCCTGACAGAGTAGCAAAGTCCACGATCGTACGTGGTAAGGCCGATCCCTGCGATCGGCCACAAAAAATAAAAAGCAGCAATCTTACGACAAACAGGTCATGCAGTCGTAGCAGGGAGGTGCCCTGCTATTGTGGAGAACAGATAAGTTGTAAACCTTCCTTGACTAATGCAATGAAAAAGGGGGCCGATTCCGGCAATCGGCCCAAACTATCTTTGTTATCCTCACCAACTGTTTGCCCCGTGTTTAGCATCGATTTAGCAGGTGATGGAAAGCTAGGGTATGGGTTTACATCCGCTGATGAGCTAGAGGAGATTGACATCGGTCCTGGGGATAAGCCAAGACCAACATTTATCAGCAAGAAGTTGGATCCGAATCTGCGGGGTCCGATGATAGCTTTGTTGAAAGAATATCCAGATTGCTTTGCCTGGGATTATACAGAGATGCCTGGGCTAGACAGGAGCATCATCGAGCATCGACTCCCACTTAAAAAAGGATTTCGGCCATTCCAGCAGCGAGCACGACAGATGAAGGCCGAAATTTTAAAAGAAGTCAAGAAGGAGATCGAGAAAATGTTGGCAGCCGATTTAATCAGGCCATGCAGGTATGCTGAGTGGATTTCTAGCATCGTACCTGTAGAGAAAAAGGATGGCCGCTGGCGTGTTGCCATAGATTTTCGGGATCTCAATAGAGCTACTCCGAAGGATGAATATCCGATGCCAGTAGCAGAGACGTTAATCAACGCAGCTGCTGGTCATAAAATCTTGAGCTTCATGGATGGCAATGCCGGTTACAACCAAATTTTTATGGCTCCGGAAGATATACACAAGACTGCATTCAGAGTCCCAGGTTCGGTGGGGTTGTTTGAGTATGTAGTCATGACGTTTGGACTGAAGAACGCCGGCGCCACATACCAAAGAGCCATGAATTACATCTTCCATGATCTGATCGGCAAGCTGGTGGAAATTTATATCGATGACGTGGTGGTCAAGTCAACTTCAGTACAAGGACACTTGGATGACCTGCGACACGTCCTGGACCGAACAAGAAGATTCGGGCTACGGATGAATCCAAAGAAGTGCGCCTTCGGTGTGACGGCCGGTCAGTTCTTGGGCTTCTTGGTCCATGAACGAGGAATTGAGATCGGCCTGAAAAGTCAGGAGGCAGTGTGAACAATGAAGCCACCTACCACGAAGAGAGAACTGCAGTCTCTCATCGGCAACATCAACTTCGTCAGAAGATTCATCTCCAATCTGTCAGGAAGGATAGAGCCGTTCATGGGACTTGTAAAGATTAAATCTGATGAGGAGTTCAGCTGGGGGGCAGAACAACAACGATCCTTCGACGAGATCAAAGAATATCTGACCAAGCCGCCAGTATTGGTTCCGCCCCAGCCGGATAGGCCATTCTACATTTACTTATCAGTAGCTGACACGTCCATCGCCTCAGTGGTGGTGCAAGTTTATGATGGGCTGGAGCGAGTTGTATTTTACATCAGCAGAAGGATGCTGGACGCAGAGACAAGGTATCCGGAGATCGACAAGTTGTGCCTCTGCCTGTTTTTCACCTGCACCAAGCTGCGCCACATTTTGCTATCAGCAGAGATTGTCATCATATGCAAATCAGATGTCATAAAGCACATGCTGTCGGCTCCTATGTTGAAAGGCCGACTGGGCAAATGGATGTTTGCATTATCAGAGTTTGACATCCGGTATCAACCCGCGAAAGCAGTTAAGGGACAGGCTTTGGCCGACCTTATCGCTGAAAGGATCAACACTAATATAGCAGCACTATCTATACGAGCGTGGGCTATGTTTTTCGATGGATCGGTTTGTGATGATGGGTGCGGCATCGGCGTCCTACTCGTGTCGCCCCGGGGGGCAACATTCTCCTTCTCCATCAGGTTGTCTGCCCCTCGCACCAACAACGTCGCTGAGTATGAGGCGATACGCAAGGGAATGGAGTTGCTCATCGAAGCTGGAGCAGAAGCAGTGGAAATTTTTGGAGACTCCAAGTTGGTGATTTCTCAGCTCACGGAGGAATACAAGTGTGAGAGCGAGTCGCTCTTCCCATTATGGCTGCAATGCCGTGAGATGATGGCACAGTTCCGGTACGTGAACTTCACCTGGATCCCGCGGTCGCAGAATACCGAGGCGAATGATCTTGCACAAATGGCTTCAGGCTACAAGGACGTAGCAGAGGGAGCTGATGTTCAGGTACAGTTCCTGGACGCCGACGACTGGAGAGCCGATATCTTCAATTACTTGAAGGATTCGGCTCGGGGGGCACCTAAACGGATAAGGTACAAGGCCATGAAGTATGTGCTCATTGGGGACGACATGTTTTACAGGACTCTGGAAGGGTTATTGCTCAAATGTCTGGGGACAGCCGAGGCCAATCGGCTCCTGCACGAGCTACACGAAGGCGCCTGTGGAACTCACCAATCGGCTCACAAGATGAAGTGGTTGATCAGGCGATCAGGGTTTTATTGGCCTACCATGCTGGAGGACTGTTTTAAGTACTACAAAGGGTGTCAGGCATGTCAGAGATTTGGTAAAATTCAAATGGTACCCGCGTCAGCAATGAACCCCATCATCAAGCCTTGGCCATTCCGAGGTTGGGGCATGGATATGATTGGCAAGATCAATCCTCCATCAAGCAAAGGTCACATGTGGATTTTGGCCATTACGGATTATTTCGCTAAATGGGTTGAAGCCGTCCCTATGAAGTCCGTGAGCTCAAAGGATGTTATCCAATTTGTGAAGGAACACGTAATTCATAGATTCGGGATCCCCCAAACGATTACGACCGATGGAGGTTCGGTCTTCACTTCTTACGAGTTTAGAGATTTCTGTGAGGACACGGGAATTAAACTGATCCGATCATCTCCGTACTATGCTCAAGCAAATGGGCAAGCTGAAGCGTCCAACCAGAGCCTTATCAAGCTGATCAAGAGGAAAATCGATGAGCACCCTAGGCGTTGGCACGAGGTTTTGTCAGAGGCTTTATGGGCTTACCGCATGTCATGTCATGGAGCGATAAAAACCTCGCCATACCATCTAGTATATGGACAAGAAGCCGTATTGCCCTGGGAAATTGCGGCTGGATCGAGACGTGTCACTTTTCAGAACGACCTAACGACTGAAGAATACGCGGCCCTGATGAGTGACAGTGTTGAGGATCTGACTGAGCTTAGGCTATGGTCGCTTGAGAAAATCAAAGAAAACAAGGCCAAGGTAGCTCGTGCATATAACAAGAAGGTGAGACCGAAGGAGTTCCACGTTGGCGATTTGGTATGGGAAGCTGTATTGCCATTGGGAACTAAGGATGCAGCATATGGTAAATGGTCTCCGAATTGGCACGGGCCATACAGGGTCGATCAAGTTTTGAGGGGGAACGCGTACATGCTGGAGGAGCTGGATGGCGCGAAATTCCCAGTGGCTGTCAACGGTCAGCATCTCAAGAAATATTTCCCAAGCATGTGGGATGATGGACAGTGAGATATGGGGGCCGATGCATGAGATCGGCCAATAAAAAAAATATATATAAAGATTTATGTTTCCCAAAGCATGTGAGATGATGGACAGTGAGATATTGGGGCCGATACATGAAATCGGCCAATAAAAAGATACAGCCGATGCACAGCCATCGACTCTAGAGGTTCAGACTGTTACAAGCAGGTGCCAGTTTACATAAACGAGCTACTGAAGAAATGCCTCGAAGGCGTGAAGGGCGTCAGCACGGACACGGTCCACCTCGGCGATCTCGGCTTCGTCATCTTCGTCCTTGCCCGTCACTAGCTGCTTGTTCAGGGCACGTATCTCTGCCAGATCAGTCTTCAGTTGACCTCTGAGGCCTTCTGCTTCGTCGTGGGAGCGGGCGATGGATGCTTCCTTGTCACGAATGAGCTGTTTAGTCGCCCGGACCTTTTCTTCAAGATCTTCCAACTCCTTTTTTAGGGAGGCGAGCTCGGCGGTACTGGCAGAGGTGTCAGTTTTGGCATCCAGAGACGCCTTCTTCTCGTTGAGCTGCTGACATCTGTCTGCGATATTGGCCTTCAGCGGAAGTTGGGCGCGACGCAGGTTGATCCTTTCACGAGCTAGCTTCACCCTTGACCCGTAGAAAGACAGAGTTACAACGGGCCAAAGCTTCACCTGCAATGCTACTGGGAGTTGGTCTTTTATTTCAGCGAGAACGCCCTTCACCTCCTCAGAACCCTCGATAAGCTCTTCGATCGGGGAAGACAGCAAGGCTCTAAGACGCTGGAATTGAGGTAGACGAGCCCTGGCTTGTGGTTCATCGGTGGCGACAGAGGGAGCTGGTTCGATGGATTCAGGGTCGAACGTCAGCAAGCCTGAAATATCACAACTCTGACAACCCCGAAAGTACGTTAGTATGTGTCCAACATGGAAGGATTAGCCGAAAGAAGCTAACATACCTCTCCTAAGATCGAGGGGATTGCGGATGACGAGGCAATCGGCTTGTGTGTAGCTGCTGGAGGCTTGGCCAAAGGGGCAGCCGTTTCGTCTGCACCTTCGGGGATTGCGGAATCCGGCTCGGTTAGGGGCATCGGCACTGCCCCAGCCTTCCCACTAGAGACGTCAGTCGTCTGCATTGAAGGTGTTTAGCCGATGTAAGTGATGATGAATCGGCAGATAAGAAGGAATTAAGTGGTAAGAGCATGAAGGGTGATAATTTTCGAAACCTCCTGGCTTGACGAAGAAGTTTGCGGTCCTTTGCGAGCTCTCTTGGGACCCACAGTTGGTCCCGCCTCGACTGATGCTCGGGGGGCAGCAGGTTCAGGAACGGGCCTTTTCCTGGGAGCCTATGATGGCGCATCTGGCTGGTTTGGTGTGGCAGTCCTCTCAGAGTCTGTTGGGCTCGATTCTCCTTGATCAGGTTGTGTGTCCTCGTGGGAGATGTCTTCGACAGAAGCCTGCAAGAGGAGGAAAGCTATTAAACACGAGCATGTCTGCAAGGATGAAAGAACGAGAAGGATCGACCAAGACATGGATCAGCTTACATGCGAGCTTTCTGGAGAAGGGCTCCGGCGTCTCAAGGTCTTCCTGGCAGCTACATTCCTCACCATCGTTCTTGTCTTAGTTGGAACTCGAGGAGCAGCTGATTGTGAAGTTACTAGTTTCTTAGAAGCCGATTGTGGTGTGATCGGCTGTTTCTGCATCATGACCTTTTTCAGAGGTGGCGAGTTTTTGCAGAAGAGGACCACAGGAGCTGGTGGAAAGAACTCAAAGGGGGAGCCATCACTGTGCGTAGGTTCAGGGCCATCTTGTTGCTGCAAAGAGAAAGAGTGGGTTAGTAAAGGAGTTATTTGCAAGCTGCATCAAGAAAATTTACAAGTAGTGGTACCTGTCCCACGGGGATGTCATAGTCAGCGTCGAGCTGTTTCAGCAATGGTCCCAGAGCTCTCCTGAAGGCGTGAGTCTTCCACATCGACCACCAATCTTCGAAGCCATCGGTGGATGAGGCGAAGGTGAGGTCGGTGGGAATTGGGATGGTCAGAGCATCAAAGAAGGAGTAACACCTTTGACTGGTGAGAGGATCAGGCAGGTCGGCTCTGCTCTCCGTCAGGTGATGAAGAAAGAGATGGGGAGGTACTTGTCCAAGGCCAAATTGCCGAGCCACTATGACCGGCTGGTAGAATTCATACCCAGGCTTGATGATTCTATTGGATGTACTCATGCCAACTGGAAGGAAACAGGGACGGATCACGATGGAAAAGAGTTGCCGGGTGCTGGTGTCATCGGCAAAGCTGTCTAGCCTGAAGGAGATGGGATTCTCAAAATGTTCTGATTCTTCCATGTAAGGGAAGAAGGTAGGATTATCCAGGCCTTGGAAGAAAATACTGAACCACTTGGAAGCTTCCTGAGGGGATAGTTTGCTACCTGGCAGTCTATACAAAGCTTGGCCATAGCTAGTGCATCGGATCTGCCTCCCTTTAACATCTGGAAAGGTGAAGCTCGCCAAAAGGGGGAAGTTTGGGACGTGGTTTTGAAAATACAGCTGAGCCCATAGCTGGATGAACCACCAAGGACCACCTGTTTTGACTGCTATGCCAGAGAACAGCTTGACAGACATCAACTGGAGATATCGGTAGACCTCTCAAAGGAGCAATTTTCCGATGCCAAGTTGTGTGCCTTTAGCGAGTTCATAGGCCAGGGAGAGGTAATTTTTGGTTGGAGCAAGGGAAGGGCCACAGAATATGAAATGTTCTAGCCAGAGGTTGAGGAAAGCCGTGTGTTCTTTCTCGGTGACAGGACCTCTAGTTTTCATGTGGCTTTGAATATATGCGCCCCAGTTCGTGCATTCTGTTTTGGAAGACAGTTTGTAGGGGACTTTGGTCAGTTTAAAAGCAGAAGGACTGGGTGATGTAACATCCAGACCAGTAATCATCACCACGTCTAACAAGGTTGGTGACATAGAGCCATGACCGAACATGAAGCAATTCAGAGCGTCAGACCAGAAGTAGCCGATGGTTTTGAGAAGATTCTCATGTTTCTCAAGAGAAGACAATGACAAATGCAAGGCATCGGCTATTCCCGTGGTTTCCCATTGGGATTGGTAAGCTCTAGCTACCCTGCTGAACCAGGTGAACCAATGTTCAGGGGGATTAGGCCAGGCTCGCAAGCAGTCGGCCCAAGAGTTTAAATATAGATCTTGGCTTACGAAGGGGATCCGGTTTGTTTCGCAAGAAATCAGATGGGCAGGACTAAATGCTGTACGAGGGCCAAGGCAGAGAGAATTTGGAAGAGAAGGATGCGGCAGTAGGATGTCTGAAACCTACAAATTTAATGGTGGAATAAGGCATTAACTCAGGTGTTCGCCATTAATTCTAGCATCGCGTTCAGACTGCGAGGAGTAGACATACCTTCAGACCGGAGACCTCTCGGTTAGTGCTGGATGATTCCGCCATCTAGTTTGCTGGCGGAGATGGATCTGTGCAATTAGGGATCGAGGGGTCTTGTCGCTTTGAGCTCGATCTGGTCGATGAGCAATTGGAGATCTGGGTCGCCCTTTTTGAAGAGGGTCGCAGGTTACCGTTTGAAACTGGAAAGTGGCCGCTCAGATTTGTCTAAGTATGCGACCGAACTTGACCTTGTCAACATTTTTGGGAAAGCCGATGTTGTACCATCGGCTCTTTGGGTCGTGACTTGGTTGATTGTATGAGCGCAGCAGAGTAAAAGCTGATGCGTTGCTATCGGCTTCTGGAACATCGACCTATGTGACTATCGGCTAAATTGGGTCGGAAAAATCTTAGAGTTGGAAAAGCAATCTTCGTTCATTCAAAAGCTGATTGCTTACAAAAGGAGCTGGTTGCTTACAAAAGGGAATCTACTACTACTGATTCCTAATCTAGAGGCCGAGGTCGTCGCCGCTGTCTTCGCCGCCGTCTTGTTCGCTGTCATCGGCGCTGCTACCGGCGTCGTCTTCGCTGCTGCTGATACAGATGCCAGCGGGGGCCTCCTCGTCTTCGTCGTCGTCTTCGGTGTCCTCGCTGGACCCGGCGCGGAAGTACTTCACCGGCTGGTACTCGTCGGAGGAGTTGTCCTCCTCCGCTTCCTTCTCCTCGTCGGAGGAGTCGACGCCGTCCCAGGACATGGCGTCGTCGGTGCTGTCCGCCTCCAGTTCTCCATCGGCAAGGAACTGCAGGCCCTCCTCGCCATCGGTCAAGGACTCGTTGTCCTCGGACCAGGTGGCGAAATCCCAATCCCTCTCGTCCCACCATTGTGGGGCGAGGGCATTGTACGCCGCCGTCGGCGGGTACTCTGGCGTCGGTTCCCGGTCGCTCATTGAGTTGGAGGCTTGGGAGGACAGGCCAGATGAAGCAGAGGAGGCCATGGCGGAGGAAGAGGGTTTTTTCGGCGAAGGAAGAAGGGTTTCTTGGCTGCTGGAGGAATATGGGGCTGCAAACTGCTAAGATGAATATAAATAAGGGGAATAGTATGAAGCGATTCAATGCTATAGCGGTTTCCCAGAATGTGCTGCCGAAATTGTCAAATCATGCACTGCGGAGAAGTGGAGAAGACAGGGCATCATGATGAGGGGGTGGCGTGACGATTCTGTTCTGCAATGCATTCTGGCAACACGCAACCCGATACAGAAAAAAGAGGAGAAGGAAAAAAACAGGTTGGTTTTGGAATTATTATTGCCAAAACCAGGGGGGCATGTGTTATCGCCATATTTTGGCCAAAGGAGGAGTTGGGCCGCAATCAAGATGGGCTTAGAAGATACGTATATGCAACGTGTTGTTGAATCGGCCTCGTGCGTTGATTTGGGCTAAATTGCCCGTGTATCTTATATTGTAATAGGTTCCGTTTCGATTTAGGTAAGAGATAGAATTGTAGAGTTATTCCAAAGGTAGAAAGTCTCCGGACTATAAATATGTACCTAAGGTTATTGAGAAAAGGAGGACAATCACGTTCACAACAAACACAATCTTGGCGCATCGCCACCCCTTGTTTCTAGGGTTTTTCTCGGGTAAGTGCCATGCTGCCTAGATCGCATCTTGCGATCTAGGCAGTATCTACTTATGCGATTGTTTGGTGTTACTCATACTGAAGCCTTGTTGATGGCGAGTAACACTATTATCATAGATTTGTTTAGGCTAGCATCGGTACTTTTTGCTATAATCGTTTAGATATGCTGCCTCTAGTTATCTCGCCGCCTTTGCACCTTTTCCCGGGTGTAAGGGTGGCACTTTGCTTGATCTTTATTTAAGTCGATTTGATCTGTTATAGTTGTGCCTTGCTCTCCAAGGTTTAGTGTGATATCTATATAATCAGGCCTTGCAAACGGGTTGAACGATCCAGTAGTATGGAAGATACGGTTTACCAATCTAAGAGGAGTTGTTCCGGGAATTAACGTTACGTTGGTTTTTAGGCCTTCTCTAGAGTTGGTTTTCTGTTATCTTTTGTATTTACCAGGCTCAACTACGTGTAGGACGTTCCAATTATGTAGTGAAAACATTAAACTATCGTAGATCGATTTAACTTGTAACGATGAAGCAAAACCCCATGTTATCATAGATCTAATGCAGAACCATGGGTTAATCGGCTCTAGGAGCCGATTCACAGGGAAACCTGGGAGCCGGTCATGGCTCGAATTTTACGTATACTTGTTTACCATGCAGGAAACCAATCAAAGCAATCCTTCACCTTCCTGACCAGGTATAGGTCAGGTGGCACGCCCTCGAACCAGCCAGGGCGCGTGCCGGAGTTTTGCGGGCCGTTGCCCGAGGGACCAGGGCCCACCAGCAGTCCTGGGAGCCTCCCGGCTCTCCGTGTTGCCCGTCGCTGCTCGCCGGTGGGTTTTGGTAGGCAACACCACCTCAGGAGCTACACACGCGAAAAGGGCTCAGGGGAAATTTTCATCGGGGCTGAGACTACCTACACCGACTAACGGGTGGGTCCAAGGCCACGTAGGCTTCCACCTCAACGCCACAAGGGACTCGCCGGAGAACGTCTAGACAGCGGTGGAAGACGGTGACAGGGGATGCACGGGGCTAAGGGATCTCGCCAGCACGAAATAGGACATCGCGGGCTACCTATTAGTGGCGGCGCCGTTACTAAAAGGTCACCGAAGCGGCAAGCCCGACAGAGCACGGCGGCGGAGCTTGCGGGTAGACGACGAACGGCGTCTACGGCGTGCGAGAGAGGCAAAGGAGAGGTCCAGATGGACCGGTGACTCACCCTGAGCGTGATGGATTAATCGAGAAAGCACGGGGAGGCCGGAATCGATGGCGAGCACCGGTGGCCGGCGTCGGGGACGAGGGTCCGATTGCGGTGCCTGGGATCTCGTCTTCTTGTGCTAGCTGGGGAAATCGATGGAGACGAGCGAGGCGGTGCCAGGAGCGTGTTCGACGGAGGTCGGGGCGACCGGAGTTGGCCGGACACTGGTGAGGTCCGGGAGCTAGGGTTCGGCCAGAGGGGAAATTGGGGAGGAGGGAGAGGATAGGTTTCATCCGGCGGCGGCAGGGGGTCTATAGGCATCACCGGCATCGGTAGCGGGGATCTTGGCGCGGCGAGCATCTCGGCGAGGCAGGAATGGCATCGGCGGTGACACGTAGCACCCTGCTTGCGTCGTCGTCCTTCTGTCGCCGGGAAGAAGAAAGGGAAAAGAGGAGTGAAGGGGTATGGGCTGCGCTTGGGCCTTAGCTGGGCCACGGGAGAGGGAGAGAGGGGAGGAAGGTTGCTGGGCTGCGGCCTGGCTTGCTCTGGCTATATTTTTTTAACAAATCCTTTTCCTTTTCTGTTTTTCTATTTCCTATTTGTATTTTTAAATTCAAACTGTTTTGAATCTTTTCAAAGTACCAAGAGCTTTCATAAAACATACAAACTATTGTGGGGCCCTCATAACCAATTAGGCTTCATATTTTGATACTTTCCAAAATTCAAACACCATTTGAATGTAGTTTCAACGAGAGGGGAGGTTTAGGGTTTTAAATTTGCATTTATTTCAACACATGCTCACATGCAAATATTGTATTGATTTAAACAGATGCATGCAATGCTTTAACATTATATACATATATCACAGACTTGGGCTATTACAGCTCTACCCCCTTACAAGAATCTCGACTTGAGATTCCTAAGTTTTAGAAAAGAAGGCAGGGTACTCGGATCTAAGACGATCTTCTCGTTCCCAGGTTGCTTCATCCTCAGAGTGATGATACCACTGAACTTTCAGGAACTTGATGTTTTTACGACGAGTCTTGCGCTCGGTTTCATCAAGGATACTAACAGGATACTCACGATAGGTCAGATCCTTTTGGAGATCAAGAGTTTGGTGATCAACACCATGGATAGGATCTTTGAAGCAAGGCTTGAGTTGAGACACATGAAAGACATCATGCACCTCTGGAAAGTTTGCCGGCAACTCCAACTTGTATGCGAGGTTACCTTGCCTGGATACAACACGGAAACGACCAACATAGCGAGGAGCCAGTTTGCCTTTGATACCGAAACGATGGACACCCTTCAGAGGAGTGACCCGGAGATAAGCTTGATCACCAACTTCATATTCAACATGTTGATGGTGACGATCATGATAGCTTTTCTGGTGAGACTGAGAAGTTTTCAAAGAATATCGAATGATACGAACTTGATCTTCTGCTTCCTGGATCATATCCGGACCAAAGAACTTTATTTCGCTGGTTTCTGACCAGTTCAAAGGAGTACGATAGGTTCTTCCATATAAGAATCGGAAAGGTGCCATACCAATACTGGACTGATAACTTTTCTTGTAGGAGAATTCAGCAAAAGGAAGGCATTTCTCCCAGTTCTTGCCAAAAGATATGACACACGCTCTAAGCATGTCTTCAAGGATTTGATTCACTCTTTCGGTTTGACCACCGGTGCTAGGATGATAGGCGGTGCTGAAGGAAAGGCGAGTTCCCATAGCAGTTTGGAAACTTTCCCAGAACTTGGAGGTGAACAGACTTCCACGGTCAGATGTTATCTTCTTAGGAATACCATGAAGAACAACAATCCGAGAGATGTAAAGATCAGCCAGTTCACTCGCTCGAATGCTCTCTTTGATGGGAAGAAAGTGAGCGACCTTGGACAGGTAGTCAATGATCACCCAGATTGCATCATTTCCTCTTTGAGTTTTAGGAAGACAAGTGATGAAGTCCAGACTTCATCCCATTTCCACTCTGGAATACTATGTAGTTGCAGGATACCAGCGGGCCTTTGATGTTCATCTTTGACGCGACGACAAACGTCACATTCAGCAACGAAACGACCGATATCTTCATACCAGACCACCAAAATCTTTGACGAAGGTCCTGATACATCTTGGTACCTCCGGGGTGAATGGAAAAAGGTGATTCATGAGCTTCGATAAGGATTATATTCCTCATCTTTGTTCTCTTCGGCACTACCAGACAGTTACCAAAGTAAACAATACCTTGATTATCAACAGAGAAACATTTAGCAACTCCGCTAGCAATGTTCCCTTTGATCTCAGCAACTTCAAAGTCATTCTTCTGAGTGAGCTTGATTTCATCCTCTATAGAAGATTTCACTTCAAGAGTAGAAAGGGATCCACGAGGAACTACTTCAAGATTCAATCGAGAAAATTCCTCATGAAGAGAAGGTTGAGCCTGTTTGATCATCAGATTGTTGCAATAAGACTTACGACTTAGCGCATCAACAACGACATTGGCTTTTCCAGGTTGATAGTTGAGACCCAAATCATAGTCCTTGATGAGTTCCAACCATATTCTTTGCCTAAGATTCAGATCAGGTTGTGTGAAAAGATACTTCAAACTCTAATGATCCGAGTATAACTCGCAACGACTACCGAGAAGGTAATGTCGCCATTGCTTAAGAGCATGAATAACAGCTGCAAGCTCAAGATCATGAGTTGGGTAGTTGTTCTCATGTGGTTTTAGCTGATGGGAGGCATAAGCCACCACATGCCCATCTTGCATTAACACACATTCGAGACCTTGGTGACAAGCATCACAGAAGACTACAAAGTCTTTGCTAGTGTTTGGAAGAACCAGCATCAGAGCAGTTGTTAACTTGGTTTTCAACAACTGGAAGCTTTCCTCAGCCTTATCAGACCATTCAAACTTCTTATACTTCTTAAGAAGATCAGTCATCGGCTTTACAATTCTGGAGAAGTTCTCGATGAATCGACGGTAATAACCAGCCATCCTGAGAAAGCTTCGGACATCCTTGACGGATTTAGGAGACTCCCAGTCGAGGATAGTTTGGACCTTATCGGGGATAACAGCAACCCCTTGAGCGGAAACAACATGATCAAGGAATACGAGCTCTTGTAACCAGAACTCACATTTGGAAAACTTGGCATAGAGACGATGTTCTCGGAGTTTTGTCAGCACCAACCGAAGATGTTCAGCATGCTCTTCTTCAGTCTTGGAATAAACCAGATTATCATCGATGTAGACCATGACGAACTTGTCAAGATACTCCATGAAGACAGAGTTCATAAGCCGCATGAAAGTGGCTGGAGCATTGGTAAGACCAAAGGACATGACTGGATACTCGTAAAGACCATAATGAGTGGTGAAAGCAGTCTTTGGAATATCTTCCTTACGGATCTTTATCTGGTGATACCCTGACCTTAAATCCATTTTGGAAAAGACAGTGGCACCACTAAACTGATCAAAAAGATCATTGATCCTAGGAAGAGGATACTTGTTCTTAATAGTCATAGCATTGAGTGGGCGATAATCCACAACCAGACGCGGTATATTGGTATCCCGCTTCTTGACAAAGATGGTAGGACATCCCCAATAAGATGTGCTAATTTGAATGTATTATTTTCCTTCTAACTCCTCTAATTGCTTCTTCAACTCCACAAGCTCATGAGGAGGCATACGGTAGGGTCTTTTAGAAACAGTAGAAGTTCCAGGAACTAACTCTATGACAAACTCCACACTTCGATCAGGTGGCATGCCAGGCAACTCCTCAGGAAAGACATTTGGGAATTCACAGACCACGGAAACATCTTGGATCTCTAACGGAGGTAGAAATTCAAGAGCATACAACTCTGCTTCAGGAATAGAAACAACTGAAGGAGATAGTGACCCTACAGTCCAGTACTTGACTGTTATGCCAGAAGGACTAGTTAGAGTCACGAACTTGGTTGTACAATCGAGAATGGCTTGATAACGGGTCAACCAGTCCATGCCCAAAATTATGTCAATGTCAGTTGACTTGAGGGCGATCAAAGAATTGGGGAAAAGTTGAAATGCAACTTCGATTAGATTCCCATGACTAACCATTGTGGAACACCACCTAGAACCAGGAGACTGAACTAGTAGAGGAATAGATAACCCCTCAAAACTTATCCCATGCATTTGAGCAAAAGCTTGTGATAGGAATGAATGCGATTCTCCAGAATCAAACAAAACTTTAGCTGGAATTTGATTGATACGAAATGTACCCATGATGACGCTTAGATCTTCCTGAGCCTCCTCAGCAGAGATATGGTTCAAGCGTCCTTTTCCAGCACCTGGATACTTATCATTCTTCTTTGGTGGTGGTGCCTTCTCAGCGGCATTCTTTTGAGGACACTCCTTTGCATAGTGGCCAGGCTGGCGACAATTGAAGCATATAAAACCAGATGCATTGCCAGCAGAAGGATAGTTTGATCCACCAGCATTGTTTGAGGTAGCATTCGGACGAGGAGCATATCCAGAAGACCTTGAAGTATAAGGAGCACGTGGCACAGCGCTGTAAGGCACGAAGACACGACGCTTCTTATTACAGAACCAGCCTTGTTGTACTCATCCTGAGGACGCTTACGAGTTTCTTCATACTCCACTTTTCCACTCTCGGCCTTCATAGCCTTGTTGACAAGACCTTGGAAGTTACCAAAGTCCATGAGGTGTATATCACGACGAACCTCAGGATCTAGTCCCTTGCGGAACAGTGCTTGCTTCTTAGCATCAGTGGAGACCTCTTCAGTAGCATAGCAGGCAAGACGATTGAAGTTGCGCTAGTAATCACACACGGAACCAGTGCTCTCCTTAAGCTTGAGGAACTCCTCCCTCTTCTGATCCATCAGACCCTCCGGAATATGATAAGCTCGGAAGGCTTCAGTGAACTCTTGCCATGTAACAACATGTTGAGATTCTTGCATAGCCAAGAAATTTTCCCACCAGGAATTAGATGCTCCCTCTAGATGATAGGCAGCAAAAGTCACCCAATCAGCTTGGGCAACATGACCAACCTGAAGTTTGCGCTCCATAGTGCGAAGCCAGTAGTCCGCATCAAGTCGCTCAGTGGAATAGCTGAAAACTGGCGGAGTGAGGCGTGTGAAGTCCTTGATACCAACTTGATTGTTCTGGCGTTGAGCAGTGTTGCGCTCAATCCTTTCAAGGAGCCTCATGTTGTCAGCACGGTTGGTTTCGTACCTGGCCATGATTTGAACCATGGACGGTGGTGGAGGAAGGTTGGAAGATTCACCCTCATTTGCGGCACCACGAGCATGAGCACGGGTACGGGCACGAGAGGTGTCACCCATCCTAAAATAACAAGAAAAGGGTTAGACAAGGAATCAAAGGAACAAGACGGAAAGGTGAACAAAGAGTACTTGATATAAAGGTATCATCTTATCAAGCATGATAGTACCAAAGCATACTAATGTATACACTAATCAGCTGACTTACAAACCATAACAATGGAATGCTAAGATGTTACATACCAAGCAAAATTGAGATATCTTGGAACTCTGAGAATAGCAACCAGGTACGGAGTACTTTAGAAAAACAACCCCAAAACCATGATCCTAAATTTTGAGATATAAGGTAAGGAATGAAAACCCTTTTCAAACCAAATAAGGTAAGGAAAACTCTAGCATCAGAAACACACCAGAGAAGGAGTAAAAAGAATCCTAGTCAGAGTTTCTGCAAATAATTTTTAACTTTCAAATAGTTTTATCAACTTCTAGACTCAACATCGACCAATAAAAGGGTTTCCTACAGGCAGTCCTGCTCTGATACCAACTCCTATAGAACCCCCCGGGGTTAGGGTTAAACTAACCTTAGATCATCATCTAAGATAAGTTCAACTCCAAATCACAGTATGATTCCATAACATTACAGAATACAGGGATTCAATAGCATAAGTTTAAACTCTTATCAGAGTAAGATATTATAGTTATTACAAACCCTAGGTCATAGATCCAACATTACACCACACAGCGAAAGCAAATTATGTTGCTCTACACAACAACTTAGCAAAAGGCCTAAGATGCCATAAGCAAAAGCGACGTCCATCCCATAGTCCTCAGGATGCTACCTGGGACCCCCAACTACTCGTCGATGTCAACGTAGAAGCCACCTTCAGTTGCAACCAGATCCTCTGTAGAAAAACAATAATGGCACAAGGCTGAGTATGAGAATGTACTCCGCAAGACTTAGATAACCTAGTATCTACATGCTCTGGCTAGAAAGGCTTTCTGTCGTGGTGGTGGCACGGCAGATGCCATGGGTAGGCTAAAGTATGGGGCCAATGGATGCTAGTGGGATCTGGGGAGGGAAGATGTAGTTGATTCTACACAGAAAAGACTAAGGCAAAGATCTTTATTTCTCCTTCCTTGGGCTATAAGTGCTCCTTGAGCTGTATACAGGGAGAAGAGAAGAACTTTACCAGCCTAACGGTCTAAAAATGAGTCGATCCCCCATTCAGGGTCAAGCCTCCCCTTATAAGGGAGAGCCTTGGGTTCCTTTAGGGCTGACGTGGCAAGCATATTCGAGGAATATGCTTGTCCCAATATAGTAGTTCGGCGCCTCCCTTTCCCTATTGTTCCCCTAACGGCGGCAAGGTTCCAGAGGGCCCCTCCTGCACGCCTCGGGCTTCAGGACTGTCTCCTCCGTGACCTCCTTCTGCCTCTCTGTCGCTCTGCGTCTTTGTCCGTAGTGCTTGGCTTTGCTCAGATTCTCCCTAGCCTGCAGCTAGGGTTTGACTTCAGCTTCTCCTTCTCCTGCAAGCTTTGTATCATTCGGCCCTGCCTCCCATAGTTCAGCCTGTCCTTCATCTGTATTAAGATTACTCGGGCTAACCCAGCCGACTTACGAAGTATCTCGGCCGGGTAATGTCTTGCCATTACTATGAGGGTCCTGCCCTGTCCTATCTCGGCCGACCTCTACATGATTCGGCCGGCTCAGACCATAACTCGGAAACTAGACGGGGAACATCCTTTCGTCTCTCCCCGTCTTTACCCTATCCGGGGTTATCTCCCCAACATTAGTCCCCGAAGCTGGTATGGCCCTGCCGATAACCTCAGCCGGGTCGTATCAGTTTCACGACACACGTCTTGTATCGTTTCCGAGTTATTCCTTGCTCGTTCGATGTATTATCGTATCTTCTCGCGTACGCCTCGTCCTACGTGTCACCCCCATCATTATTTCTCTAGTTTTTTGTTCCTCTACAGTGTTTACTGACAGGCCACAGTTACCACTGCGCCTGCTGCGCCGGCGCTGCGACGCCTCGTGTGCCGTTTCTGTTGGGGATCGTGACTTTCTTTGTTACCATGTGGCCCTTGGTGTGGTTCCGCTCTACGACGTGTGTTTGTGCGGCGCACACGATCTATACGTCCAACTGCCACACCCACGATCCCACTATCTTACTAGCGGCTCGGTTATAAAGAGGGGTGCGGCGTTGGAGGAGTCACTTTCCCCTTTTCGTTCGCCTGCGCCCTTCTTCTTCCTCTCGCTTCCGCGCCCATTCGAAGCTCCGCCGCCGCGCGTTCATCAGAACCTCCGACGGCGAGGACTCCGCCGCGCTGCTCCGTCTGCCTCGTCCGCGTTTACTAGCTTCGGCGTCATCGCCGGTGAGTTCTTTCCGGCCGCGTCGCCTAGGCTTTATCCTAGATTCCTCTGTCTCGATTTTGTATTCGTGAGGCGGTTCCTTTGCTCCTCCGCCGCCGTTCCTGTGCAAAATCGCGACGGGGCCTTGTAGCTCTAAACTTTCCTCCGCCGCTAGTTCTTCCTCCGCCGATCTTTCCGGCGAGCTCATGTCTAGCTCCTTTAGCGGTGCCCTGATAGAGGATGACGATGCTGGCTCTGGGCCCGAGCGAGGCTCGTGGCAGGGCTCCTCTGTTACACGCCGTGAGATCGAGTGGCTTATCCGAACTCGGAGGATTCCCGCCGAGGTCTCCTGTCGCTTACCCGGCAGCGAGTCCTCTCCGGATCTTAGGGAGGGCGAGTATGTAGTTTTTATGTCGCATTTATCGCGCGGCTTTGGTCTCCCTCTTAGCGACTTTACTAGAGAGTTTCTCGACTACTTCGGCCTTCAGCCGCATCATCTTCCTGCAAATGCCATCGCTTCTCTTTCTGCTTTTATCTCGGCCTCGGAGGGATACTTCGGCCTATGGCCGTCCGTGCATGTCTGGTCGAAGTTCTTCCAGATTCGTTCTAATGTAATCCCTGACAAGTCTCTGCACCCTTCCGAGAAACTACTTACTCAATGTGGAGCAGCGTCCATTACACCTCGGAGGAAATCCGTATTTCCTCGTGTTGCGGGGCTAGAGTCCTTCAAGAAGTGGCACAAGTCCTTCTTTTATGTCAAGAACACAGGAACGGAGGACAAGATTCGGCTCCCTGCATTATCCATTGGTACGCCCTCCAAGGTGAATTGGACTTATAATCCGAAGAAGAGTCACGCCTTGGCCGAGGCTTTTGAGATTCGGCTTAAAGAGTTGATCCGCGCCGGGTTACGCGGCGAAGATCTGATGGCTACCTTTATCAGTAGCCGAATCTGCCCCTTCCAGAAACGGACACACAAACTCTGCTACATGAGCGGTCCTCTTGACCCCAACCGAGTCTCGACCGTGGAGCTGGACAACTATCTCATCTTTAAGCGCGTCCGAGCCATCTTCAAGACGGAGATGCCTGAGGACTGGGCTTGGGGGTTGAAACCATTTACACGCGAGCGTCCTCCTCCCGAAGTAAGCTTAACCAATAACGTTCTGTTGTCCAATTGCTTTCGTAACAGTTTTCGCAAATTTTCCTTTTTCTTGTCTTACAGAGGTTCGCAGAACAGAAGAATGAGGATGACGAAGTTTTGTTGCTTCCATGGCCCGCGGACCGGAATACCCCGGATACTGGTGAGCCGGACTCGGAAGAGTTCGTCCCTAAGTTGGACCCTGCCCCGGCTCGCGCTCGTGGCAAGATCTCGGCCCACGAGGAGGAAGGTGATTCGGATGAGGTCCAAGTTCTTGAGGTAGTTGCCGCAATGCCTATTTCTTATGCATTTCCGGCTTCTACTTTCCCAGCTAATCCGGCCGGTCAGGTTCACAACGCCGATCCTATTGCTTCCCGGCCCCCTGTTACCTCGGGGAAACGTGGGGCTCCTGCTGATGCCTCAGAGGCGGCTCCCAAGAAACGAACGAAGAAATCCGCATTGAATCCTCCCCGGCGCAAGATCATGCCTGGAGTTGCAGGGTAAGTTCCCTTTGCTCGTAGTTCTTGTTTCTCTCTTTCTGTTTTTTAACCTGATGTCGCTCTCTATTTCCACAGTGCTCCACTTTCCGTTAAGCCCGGCGGTCCTAGCATGACTAGCCGTGTGACTCGGGAGCCGTCTCCTCCGCCTGCCGAAGACACCGGGGTTCCGAGTCCTGCTCGTGCAGCATCTCCTCCAGTTCCGAATCGATCGCCCCCTCACCATGATGTACCTGAGACTTCTCTTGTTGACGCTGACCCCACTCGGCCCTCCGAGATTTCCATGGAACCAGTTGTCTCCTCTGTGAATCCGAGCGTTTCTACCGAGCCTCATTCTGCCCCCGCAGTCTCTATAGTAGCTCCCGCCCCGGCCGAGGACGTTAATATCCCGGTGCCTTCTGCGACCATGATCTCTCCGGATCCTAAAGACATTGTTCCCATTGCCGAGGTATCAGCTCCTGCTGATGCCTCTAAAGCAAGTAAAGATGTCGCCGCCAAGGCCTCCACTTCCCAGAAAGGTCTTGTTGGCTCTTCCAAGCCGAGTATCACCGATGTGCTGCGCAAAAGAACTGCTTCCACCAAAACTTCCGTTACTCCGGCCGCCGGTACCCAGCTTGCTCTTCATAAAAGCCCTGCGGCCGTGGTGGTTACGCAGCAGGTCCGGGTAAAGTCCTAACTCGGACGGCTAGTGGGAAAAGCCTCGGCTCGCTGGTGGAATATGCCAATAATTGGAATGCTGCCGATCAGTTTGAGGGTAATCCAATCAATCAGCCATTTCAGCTTTCCGACATTGGCGGCCACTTGGATCAAGCTGCCAAGATCATCCTTGATACTAACAAGATGAACGAGGTAACTGCTGTTTTGCGGAGTTTTGATTAATTCTCCATATGCTACTATACATTCTAGTCCCCGAAACTTGCAGGGAAATAACTTGTTATTTGCTTGGAAGTTTAATAATGCTCTACATAGTTTAATGTTAACTTTAGGGTTCGAATCTTCATTCGACTAGATCTGCCTTAAACCTTGCTTGACTTTACGTTTACTTGATCTTGGAGTATCCAGCCACCTGGATCCGGGTTAAGTTTCGCTTGACTCGGATATGTTTTGGCTTCGAATATCCAGCCACCTAGATCCGGGTTTAGTTTTGCTTAATTCGGATCTGCTTTAGCTTCGAATATCCAGCCACCTAGATCCGGGTTAAGTTTTGCTTAACTCGAAACTGCTTTAGTTTTCGAATATCCAGCCACCTAGATCCGGGTTAAGTTTCACTTAATTTGGATCTGTTTTAGCTTCGAATATCCAGCAACCTAGATCCGGGTTAAGTTTCGCTTAACTCGGATCTGTTTTAGCTTCGAATATCCAATAATCGTTTGCTCCATTGTTTAGGTTGCACATGACCGGCGGACTGCCGAATTTCAAAGATTGCTTTTTTCGCACCGAAAATTGGAAGAAAAATATGAGAAAGTTCTCCCTGTGGTGAAAAAGACTGGTAAGTCGATAATTCTTTTCGTCATTTTCGACATTCTTATTGTTTTGTATGCGAGATGTCGGCTCACTATTTTGGTGAACAGGTAATATCAATAATCTCAACATTCGTCTTGCGAAGAAAGTAAAGAGCCTGGAAGGTTAGTTTCCCTTTTACCTTACACCTTCCGCTTTTTAAAATGTGAGCTAAGCTTCTTTTATCTCGTTTGGCTTTGGTAAAGCCGAGTTACAAACATTTGCAGCATCTCACCAAGATTGCACGCCCATGCCTGACGTGATGCTGCATTTTTTAGAACAAAGCGCTACTCATTCGGCGCAGCTGAAAGAAAAGGATGATGAAATAGCTCGCTTGCGCACCGAGGTGGAGGCCCTTAAGCTCTCTCAGAAATACGAACTAGAAAAGGTCGATCAGGAATTCTCCGAGGAGAAAAATCGGCTAGCTTTGGAGCTACAGAAGAATAAAGAACTCCTCGAGGCTGCAGAACTGAAAACTCGTGGAATGAGCGAGGAGATCGCTCGCTTTGAAAAGAGCAAGATCAACTGGGCTAAAGACCTTCAGATAATCATGAGTTATATCCATTGTAAGTTTCTTAGCACGGCTGGATTATGTTTTTCTCTTTGTCCCTGCTGCCTCCTGACGCATTCGTGTTTTACGCAGGTCATTTTCCAGAAGCTAAGCCTGTGAGTTCTAAAGAGGTTCTTGCAGCTCGTGCACGCCGAGGTGTCCCTGTTGACGTTGACTCGGAGTACTCGATGGAAGATTTCCTGGTCGCTGTCGGGGCTGCAGTTGGTCCGATGAAGATTATGGGCAGGGACTTGGTGCAGGCAGCTATCCGAGCCTACCATGTTCTCTGGCCGAATACCTCTAGGACTCCTGATATCAGTGAGGTCGAATTGCTGGTGAAAAGACTGATGGCATCTGAGAAGCAACTAAGTCTGTGGAGGGAATCAGCCGGGCGAGCTGGCGCTGATATGGCCCTCACTGTTATCATGTCATGGTATGAAGACATTTCTCTTGATATCCTGAGAAATTTGCGCACAGGTTCCCGTTGGGTTGAGGATCCCACTTTTGTTGCTCTTCGGCAAGCTCGTGCCTTCCAGCTCGTTGAGTATGCCGACGTGCATACCTGGAATGAAGGTCCGAGCTTTCTCCCGAATTCGGACGATGAGGTCGTAGTCGAGGATGCATCAGATAATAACTCGGCTGAACAAGGTGAAGGTGAAGATGATTCGGCTTCCTCTGGTGACTCCAGTTCGAGCTCGGATGGCACCGGCGACGCGCGATCCTCCTCCAAAGGTACTGGGCATTCAACTGCGCAAACTGACGCCCCTCAGCAGCCTCGGGCTTCGGCCGAAGTCGCACCTGGGTCTATGGAAGGCGAGGCAACCTCGGCCGAGGCTCCGCCTATCTCGGAGTATCCAGCCCCTGACCCAACTATTGCCTCTCCAGCTGAAAACCTTTAAGTTATTTCTTGTCCCTGGTATGCCGGGCGTACAATGTACGTGGAACACTTGTCCGTCTTCTGTATGACCTGAATTTCTTTTGCCGTGTACTGCTGCGACATATATGTTTGTAGTTGTTATCACTTTGTTTAAGTGGGGTTTCGTCCGAGTTCTTGCTTTGGTGACCTGCGATTTCCTGATTTTAGGATGTATCTTTGCCTTTGTATTCCCGTGGTTTAGCCAATTAATCTGAGTGTGAGCTTCGAATATCATACGAGATTGAGCTGCTCTTATTCTGAGTGTCGAAGTGTGATACCTTCCTTGTATCAAAGGTTGACCACTACTTTGGAACAATATATGGCAGTCCCCGAGTCACTGCCTATCGCGCCGAAGTCTAGTGTGTAAACCAAATTTCAGAAATAATATAAGACCGTTGCCGAGGCGCTGCTTAGGGTGCCGAGGTTTAGTGCTCAACATAAAACTGGGGCAACATATGGCAGTCCCCGAGTCACTGCTCTTGATGCCGAGGTTGAATACACAAGATGAAATTGAAATGACCTATGGCAGTCCCCGAGTCACCGCTCTGGATGCCGAGGTTTAATACATAAGATGAAGTCAAAATAAGATATGGCAGTCCCCGAGTCACTGCTCTGGATGCCGAGGTTCAATACATAAGATGAAATTGCAATAACATATGGTAGTCCCCGAGTCACTGCTCTGGATGCCGAGGTTCAATACATAAGATGAAATTGAAATAACATATGGCAGTTCCTGAGTCACTACTCTGGATGCCGAGGTTCAATACATCATTGGTTCTTGACCTTGAGATACTATGCTACGAGTAAAATGGACAAAGTAAAGCTACATTCCATGGCCGCTTCGTTTCTTCGCCGGCTTTGTCTGCCTTGTTCCTTCCGGGGGATTGAGCGTCGATTAGATAATAGGCATCATTATGCAATGCTTTGCTCACGATGAATGGTCCCTCCCATGGAGGTGACAGCTTGTGCATGTCGGCCGTGCGTTGCACCAGTCGGAGGACTAAATCTCCTTCTTTGAATACTCTTGGATTCACCTTCTTGCTGTGATATCGTCGCAAGTTCTGCTGATAAATAGCTGATCGTGATAGCGCCAGTTCTCTGGCTTCTTCTAGCAGGTCAACAGTATCTTCCCGAGCTACTTCATTTATCTCTGAAGTTGTATATTGAGTAACTCTTGGCGAGTCATGTAGTATGTCGGCTGGAAGCACAGCCTCCGCCCCATATACCAGAAAGAATGGTGTATAACCTGTTGATCTATTTAGAGTAGTCCTGAGGCTCCACAATACTGCTGGTAATTCCTTAATCCAACATCCTGCCGACTTTTGCAATGGTTCAACAAGTCGCGGTTTTATTCCGGACAACACTAATCCATTAGACCTTTCCACTTGCCCATTAGATGCTGGATGAGCAACAGAAGCGATATCTAATCTTATGTGTTTTTCTCGGCAAAACCTAGCGAAAGCTCCTTCTGAAAAGTTTGTGCCGTTGTCTATAATAACACTGTGTGGGTACCCATATCTTAAGATAATATCTTTGTGGAATTTCACTGCTGTGAGCCCGTCAAATTTTTTTATTGGTTTGACTTCAATCCATTTTGTGAATTTGTCCACCATGACCAATATGTGGGTCATCCCCCCTCGTGCCGGCTTAAACGGTCCCACCATATCTAGGCACCACACAGAAAACGGCCAAGTAATGGGTATTGTTTTTAACTCGAACGACGGCATGTGTATCTTGGTTGCATATCTATGACAACCATTGCATTTTTCAATCAGCTCTTTGGCTTCCTTCAACGCCATTGGCCAATAAAACCCATGCCTAAATGCTTTGGCTACCAAGGCACGAGATGAGGCATGGTGTCCACATTCTCCCTGATGTATATCTAAGAGGATCTCCTGGCCTTCTGCCGAACTTACACACCTTTGCAATACACTTGTGACACTTCTTTTATATAGCTCATTGTTTATGATTGTATAAGATTTTGCTCTTCTTACAATCTGTCTTGCTAACACTTCATTATTCGGTAACATCGCATCTTTAAGGAAAAAGAATATGGGTTGCGCCCAGATCGGTGTGATTTTTTCTGGTGCTGTCTCACTCTCTATCTCCATGTTTTCCGCCGACATAGATACCTCGGCTTCCTCCACAATTATGCTTACCTCTGCTGTCCTTTTCTTGGAGGGTTCCGAGTTATATTGCTGATCTACCTCCATCGGCACATTATCTTCTGCTGAACTTGCCGGAATAAAGATAGATTCGGATTCTGGTGATGGGGTTATCGATGGTTTTCTGAGGTGTTCCAGGGCAATACCCGGTGGAATTGACTGCCTGGTCGATCCCAGTTTTGACAACGTGTCCGCGGCATCATTTTCTGCCCGAGGTATGTGGTGAAATTCACACCCTTCAAAGTATCCACTTATCTTTTGCACATGAAATCTATACAAAGCCATATTATCATCTAACGCATCCCAATTGCCTGAGAATTGCTGTACTACTAAATCCGAGTCCCCATAGCATAAGATTCGGCGTATGCCAATCTCTTTTGCTACTTTCAACCCATGGACCAGTGCTTCGTATTCGGCTACGTTGTTTGATGCAGCAAAATGTATTTGTAGTACATACTTCAGATGATCCCTTTTGGGTGAGGTTAACACTATTCCTGCCCCCAAACCATTTCTTAGTTTGGAACCATCGAAATGCATTGTCCTATAATTTGGGTCTGGTAGTGGCGGCTCATACTGCACCTCGGCCCAATCGACGAAGAAGTCGGCGACCGCCTGAGATTTGATTGCATCTCTCCTATCGAATTGTGGAGCGTATGGTGACAACTCGATTGCCCATTTTGCTATTCGGCCACTTGCATCCTTGTTGCTCAATATGTCGGCTATGGGTGCTTCATAGATCACTTTGATGGGATGCTCTTCGAAGTAATGTTTAAGCTTCTTTGCCGACATGTACACTCCATAAGCCATCTTCTGATAATGCGGGTAATTCTGCTTTGAAGCGGGTAACACCTCGCTCAAATAATACACCGGCCTCTGTACCGACTTATCATCTTCGAGTCGTTCTACGACGACTACAGCACTCACTACTCTGTTGGTAGCTGCTATATAGAGGAACATTGGCTCTTTTGACAATGGAGAAGCCAAAATGGGTGCTGTGACCAACATCTTTTTCAACTCATGAAATGCACTGTCTGCTTGTGGAGTCCAAATGAACTTATCTGATTTCTTCATTAGTTGATAGAGTGGTAGTGCCTTCTCTCCCAGCCGACATACAAACCGGCTGAGCGAGGCTAGACATCCCGTGAACTTTTGTACGTCATTTAGACACCTTGGCAACTCCATTCTTTCTACCGCCTTCATCTTTGTTGGGTTGGCCTCTATACCTCGGCTAGATACGAGAAAGCCGAGTAATTTTCCCGCCGGCATGCCAAATGTGCATTTTTCCGGATTAAGCTTCATTCGGAACCTTCTCAGGTTCGCGAAAGTCTGTCGTATATCATCCAGTAGCGTTTTGCTTTCCTTGGTTTTGATGACCATGTCATCTACATATACTTGTACATTTTTTCCTATCTGGTCGTGTAGACATTTTTGCATGCATATCTGATATGTTGCTCCTGCGTTTCGCAGGCCAAATGGCATTGTGCGATAGCAATAAGCCCCGTACGGGGTAATAAACGCAGTCTTTATTTGATCGGCCGGATTTAACGGTATCTGGTGAAAACCAGAATACGCGTCTACAAATTACAATAATTCACAACCAGCGGTCGAATCAATGACTTGGTCTATTCTAGGTAATGGAAAAGGATCTTTTGGACACGCCTTGTTCAGGTTCGTGTAATCGATACACATTCGCCATACAATGGCTACATTTGGATCATCCTTCTTCTTTTCTACTAGCACCGGATTCGACAACCAATCCGGATACAGCACCTCCATGATGAACCCGGCTATGAGGAGCCGAGCTATTTCATCCCCTATTATTTTTCTCCTGTCTTCGGCGAAGCGGCGGAGAGGTTGCTTCACCGGCCTTGCTCCTGGCCTTACATTCAAAGAGTGCTCAGCCAACTCCCTCGAAACACCTTGCAGATCCTGAGTTGACCATGGAAATATGTCCCGATTCTCACGGAGGAAGTTGGTGAGCTCGCTTTCCTATTTAGCATCTAGGCCTGCACCAATAGTAACAGTATGCTCTGGGAATTGCTCATCTATCTGAAACTTCTTCGTTTCTTTAGTCGGCTGAAAGGAGACACTTCCATGTGGATTGGCTAGTGCCGGCATATTCAGCTGTGCCGACTGAGCGAGGGCTGCTACCTCCTGAATCCTTCTTTTTTCTCTTGCTATAACCAATGATTCGGCCAAATTTGACCCGGCTGAAGCACACTCCATTGACTTCTTGTAATCCCCTGCTACTGTTATCACTCCTTGTGGTCCGGGTAGCTTCATTTTCAGATAACTTATATGACAGCTGCCCATGAATTTGGCCAACGCTGGCCGTCCGAGTAAAGCATGATAACAACTCTCTAGATCCACCACCTCAAACTCTAAGTTTTCTGCTCTGCAGTTATCTCTTGTGCCGAATAACACATCCACTCGGACCTTACCAATGGGTTCACATGAAAGCCCTGGCACTATCCCATGGAAAGTGGTCCTCGTGGATTGCAACATGTTCTGCGATATTCCGAGTTTATGCATGGTATCTTTGTACATAATGTTGATACTGCTTCCATTGTCAATGAGTACTTTTGAGAATTTCACATTGATGCTTGGTCCAACAAATGTCGGATCCAACACGAGTGCATATGACCCGGGATTCGGCATTATCTTGGGGTGATCCTTTATGCTCCAAGTTTCCTCCTGATCTGACCAAGGCAGATATCTTGGTACTGCAGGCATAACTGCATTTACTTCCATATGCCGGCGCTGCACACTCTGCTTGTCTTGTTGTTCCGTTGTGAACACGCAATAAGACTGATGATGTTCTCTGTAATCATTGCGTCCAGTATTCGCTGGATTTGTCCTTCCATCCTGGACTTGATTCATCACTTGATGTACCGCATCCCTCCGATCCGAGTTATCGTACCTCGGGGAGGAGGCGGTAACATCAGGTGCTGTGCATTTGCTCCAGTCAACTGTGGTTGATGCTGCTGATGTACTTGATGGGGTGCTGCCTGAATACCTACGGGGTTTCCCATTGCATTTTTCATCCATGCACATTGGCGGGTCGTATGGTTGGCTGGCCTGGATGGGTTTGACGTGTGAAATTTGCACGGCTGATCTAACATAGATTCGAACGTGTACTTCGGCCTCTCCTGCCACTGTTTCTTTTGTTCTGGGGTCCACTGTCTTTTTCCTTCGTTCCTTGGTGTCCACTGCTGAGGACCATTCTTTTGTTGTTGAGTCGCTCCGTGACTCGGCGGATCTTGCGCTACTGCCGCCACTTGGGCCGAATTATATCTATAATCCGGCCTTTCTTCTCTTCTTCTTCCTCTGAAATCACTGCGCCTGGATGACCCGGCCAAATCCCTTGCATAATGGTCTTGTTGCTCCCGATGATCCGCCGACATTAATTCTGGTTGCGTTGGATCTCCTAATGCGTAGGAGTCCGCTATTCTGATAGTTTATGCCAATGTGGTCGGCATATTTCTTTGCAGACGTTGCCACAACACGCTGGCATAACGGCATCCTTGTGCGAACCAAGCTATTGCTTGCGACTCTATAACTCCTTCACATGAGTTTCTCAGGTTACACCATCGAGTTAAAAACTCTCTATCTGTTTCATTCGGCCTCTGCTTGCACATGGCTAACTGTTGTGGCATGTTTGGCCTCTTGTATGTGCTGGTAAAGTTGCTGACAAACATTTCTTCAAAATCCAACCAACAGTTGATACTGCCCGCTGGTAGATTATTCAGCCACACCCTAGCTGGTCCTTCCAGCATTTGTGGGACATACCGTACTGCCCATCGTAAGTTTCCACCCGCTATTTTCACAGCAGTGGCATAGTCAATCAACCAGTCTTGTGGTTTGGTACTCCCATTATACGTTTTCGTGCCTCTTGCTAGCTGAAAGTTCGGCACAGGTGGTTCGCCCATGATCCGTGGTCCAAAGCATGTCGGACCTGGTGGACCCTGTTCTTCCAACAACTCGGACCGGTATAGCCGGTCCAGCTTCACTCTTGCATCATTTGATGGCAAATCTCTGTACAGAACTCTGTCTTGTATTCCATAGTGGTTATTTCCACCATGGATCGCATATTCCATCTCGGAATAACCATCATTGTATCTTTCATTCACTTGATTGTGGTGAGCTGGCCTCGTTTCTCTTTCCTGCCGGGGTTCATGCCTTGGTTGCGGGTTGAGTGGCAGTTCTCTCCTTACTTCAACCGGGGTATTGTTCTCATGATTGCCTCTTCCGAGTTCTCTTCTTCCGAGGTCTCCATTGCCTCGGCTTCCGCCGTCTTTCTCAATACGGCCGGGATTCCTCTCACCACTGTTACCTCGGCTTCCATTGCCTCTGTTCTCATTTGCCTTCCCGGCTATTGCCAGATCATACAGAACAATTTGCTTGTTTCTCTTTCCTGAGGTTACTGCTCTGTCCTTCCGTGCATTATTTCCGGGTGAAGATGCTGCTGCCACGGACAAGGCAGGTGCTGCTCCTGCTGAGTGAACCATTCGCGAGGCCCCCGGCCTCGCCGGGTCTGCCCTGAGCATTTCTTCGTTTTGCTGGTTCGCGATGCGCACCAGCTCATTCACTCTTTCTTGCTGTTTCTGCCGGGCTTCGCCGGTCAACCCCTCTAACTCCAATGCTGCGGCATTTGCCGCTCTTAGGTTCTTTGCCGGGGTACTGTACCTCGGCAAGCCCAAATCAACTGATTCCGCCTTATGAGCATCATGCTCTTTGTTGATATCATCTATGAGGTTTTTCCCCCTCAATCTTAATTCGTCCACCCGTTCGGGCGCGACGTCAAATTATTAGCTTTGGCATATTCTCGCAGGGTCCTGTTTAAGGACTCCGGCAAGGCCGACACCTTTTTGGCCTCTACCAGCACCTTTTGCCTGGTTTCTTCTAACTCTGCCTGAGCATTCGCCGGATCAAGTATCGGCGCTACAGGTGTAGTTAAGTTCTCTATGGTTTCCTGAAGAATGTTCTCTGTCCTTTCCAGAGGTGGCCCTCTTACTCTTGGTGCCTTTGGGGTAGTGTCCTGCACCTCGGTCGGGTTGGTCGCTGGTGGGATTACCTCGGTGGGTAGTGGTGCTGTCTGCCTAGGTGCGCCCTGTAAGCCGGTGGCGGGTTCTCTGGTTGACCCGGCAGCCGCTACTCCAGTTTGCACTCCGTCCGCGACCATCACCTCGACGCTGCCTACGGGATGCGCTCCGCGCGGACAGCTCGCAGTGTTAAGAGGTGGCTCTCCTGCAACAACAACTTGGTGAGGATAAATGCCGGAGATGTCGATGCCGACGTAGACCTTGTGCCCGCCCAGGCTGATGAAGACACCGTTGCGCGGGGGAGTTTTTCCCCTGAAGCTGCCCGCATTTTCGCTGACGTAGTCACAGAGATCAAACCTCTGGACCAAGCCAGAAACAACGCGCTCGCCCGTGTTGATGAAGTTTCCCGTCCGGATCATAACTCCAGCTAGCACCGCTGCTGGCCCCACGGTGGGCGCCAACTGTCGTGGTGGTGGCACGGCAGATGCCATGGGTAGGCTAAAGTATGGGCCCAATGGATGCTAGTGGGATCTGGGGAGGGAAGATGTAGTTGATTCTACACACAAAAGACTAAGGCAAAGATCTTTATTTCTCCTTCCTTGGGCTACAAGTTCTCCTTGAGCTGTATATAGGGAGAAGAGAAGAACTTTACCAGCCTAACAGTCTAAAAATGAGTCGATCCCCCCTTCAGTGTCAAGCCTCCCCTTATAAAGGAGAGCCTTGGGTTCCTTTAGGGCTGACGTGGCAAGCATATTCGAGGAATATGCTTGTCCCAATATAGTAGTTCGGCGCCTCCCTTTCCCTGTCGTTCCCCTAACGGTGGCAAGGTTCCAGAGGGCCCCTCCTGCACGCCTCGGGCTTCAGGACTATCTCCTCCGTGACCTCCTTCTGCATCTCTGTCACTCTGCGTCTTTGTCCGTAGTGCTTGGCTTCGCTCAGATTCTCCCTAGCCTGCAGTTAGGGTTTGACTTCAGCTTCTCCTTCTCCTGCAAGCTTTGTATCATTCGGCCCTGCCTCCCGTAGTTCGGCCTGTCCTTCATCTGTATTAAGATTACTCGGGCTAACCCAGCCGACTTACGAAGTATCTCTGCCGGGTAATGTCTTGCCATTACTATGAGGGTCCTGCCCTGTCCTATCTCGGCCGACCTCTACATGATTCGGTCGGCTCAGACCATAACTCGGAAACTAGACGGGGAACATCCTTTCGTCTCTCCCCGTCTTTACCCTATCCGGGGTTATCTCCCCAACACTTTCTCTATATTTTCTTTTGCGTAAAGCAATCTTTATTTGTAAGCAAGAGAGAGAGAAGAGGCTCGTCTACTCAGAATATTTTAAAAGGGATAAGATAGCGACTTCTTCATCTTGTTCATCACATCTTGGTAACCACGAGCTTCATCAGAACCTCATATCTAGGATCACCCTCTCGACCCAGAGGAAGCATCCTTAATCACACGTGGATCAACAAGTTTTACTTAGGTTATAGTTCGCTATGATCATCACGTCCGTTCCCAAGTCGTTCATAACCGTGAACACGGCTTTTCAAAAATATTAATACCCTGCAGGGTGTACAACTTTACCCACACATACCAACCGACTCTTAATGCCAAATTATTAGCCCTCTTCCGCCGTAACCATGATTCACGCCCTAGGGATGGTTTTACCCACACAACTTTACCCTACAGGGTGGTTGACCATGAACTTTACCTTGCTTTTGCCGAGACCATGAGTCACGCCCTAGGGATGGTTCCGCTGTAACGGGTCAGGTCCTGAAGCCGGTCCCTAAAGATGTGAGGCGAGGTTGGTTCACCAGGGGCTCCATCGACCCCAAGCAACCCGGTCCACGCTTCCCTACCTGCTATGATGCACCTCTTCACCTCCTCATTTCGAAAAGGTTTTCAATGCGTATGCCAGATGGAAAGCCCAAACTATGTGACTCATGGAACCTACTAGGCAAGTTAGTTGCTCGGGGGGTTTTCCAGGCCCCGTGTGGTTGTACGCTCATCTTGGTTCAAGAGGCAAGAACTCGGGTCCTATTGGTGGCGAGCATGGGACTACAAAAACCACACCCAACATGGCCTCCCATACAAGCCTTAACCAATTTAGTTAACTCCTTCGAGTATGTCACCAACTCCTACCTTTCTAGAATCTCCGGTAACTCTGATTCATAGTTCGGATAGATAGAACATTGATACTATGCATGGCTAAGCTATCGATTTCATAAGCTCTAGCAACGCTCATATGCCATACCTAGGTATGCTAGGAGCAGTGGATCAGGAGTATAAGGCTACAACAGGGAAACTATGCAGCAGATAGGTAATACTAACTACTGACAGAAGACCACATTGGAATCATGTGCATCATGGCGAGAAAGTAATATACTTTGTAAAAGTAGGTTCAGAATGAGAGGCTATGCTTGCCTTGTCCGTCAGTAGACAGGTACGGATCTTCGGTGTTGTTGACTTCAGCTTCAGGTTCAGATCCTATCGCGAAGAACCAATACCGAAAACAAAGGCGACAATCAAGACATGGCATCGATGCAATGATAAAACAAGGATGATGATATGACAAGTTGAATTGCATTGAAATGAAACCCTAAAACATGCTTGGCAATTTAAACGGGGTTCCAAGGGTTGAAAACCCTAACTCGGAAAACTCCAGAAACACATGAGAGGGGTTACGATGTTGTTCTAATTAAACTTGTCATTAAAGTTGTTGAACAATGCATCATTTTAGGTTAGTTAGATAGTTCTCATTTTTCTGAACATTTTGAAATATTATTTGTATTTTTCTGAATTACAGATTAAAAGTTGTTGAATTTACAATATTCAAAACAATTTCTAAAATTATTAAACCCTTTTTATTACACTTTTCTGGAAATAAAAGAAACTGAAACTTTTTACACTGCAGGATGGGCCAGACACAGACACAGACAAGTGGGCCCGTGGCCACCTTAGCAGCTACACACGCGAAAAGGGCTCAGGGGCAATTTTCACTGGGGCTGAGACTACTCATACCGACTGACGGGCGGGGCCAAGGCCACATACGCTTCCACCTCAGCGCCACGAGGGACTCGCTGGAGTACGGCCAGACGGCGGTGACAGATGATGACAGGGGACGTGCGGGGCTAAGGGATCTAGCCCGCACGAAAGAGGGCATGGCGGGCTACCTATTAGTGGCGGCGCCGCTGCTAAAGGGTCACCGGAGCGGCGAGCCCGACGGAGCATGGCGGCGGATCTTGCGGGTCGACGAAGAACGGCATCTACGACATGCGAGAGAGGCAAAGGAGAGGTCCAGAGGGACCGGTGACTCACCCCGAGTGTGATGGAGTGATCGAGAAGGCATGGGGAGGCCGGAATCGATGGCGAGTAGTGGTGGCCGGCGTCGGGGATGAGGGTCCTATTGCGGCGCCTGGGACCTCGTCGTCTTGCACTAGCTGGGCCAATCGATGGAGACCAGCAAGGCGGTGCCAGTAGCGTGCTCGACAGAGCTCGGGGCGACCGGAGTTGGCAGGCCGCTGGTGAGGTCCGAGAGCTAGGGTTCGGCCAGAGGGGAAATTGGGGAGGAGGGAGAGGATAGAGTTCATCCGACGGAGGCGGGGGTCTTATAGGCGTCACCAGCGTCGGTAGCGGGGATCTTGGCGCGGCGAGCATCTCGGCGAGGCAGGAACAGCGTCGGCGGCGACACGCAGCAGCCTGCTTGCGTCATCGTCCTTCTGTCGCCGGGAAGAAGAAAGGGAAAATAGGAGTGAAGGGGTATGGGCTGCGCTTGGGCCTTAGCTGGGCTGCGGGAGAGGGAGAGAGGGGAGGAAGGTTGCTGGGTTGCGGCCTGTCTTGCTTTGGCTATATTTTTTTAACAAATCCTTTTCCTTTTCTGTTTTTCTATTTCCTGTTTGTATTTTCAAATTCAAACTGTTTTGAATCTTTTGAAAGTACCAGGAGCTTTCATAAAACATACAAACTATTCTGGGGCCCTCATAACCAATTGGGCTTCACATATTGATACTTACGAAAAATTCAAACACCATTTGAATGTAGTTTCAAAGAGAGGGGAGGTTTAGGGTTTTAAATTTGCATTTATTTCAACACATGCTCGCATGCAAATGTTGTATTGATTTAAACAGATGCATGCAATGCTTTAACATTATATACATATATCACAGACTTGGGCTATTACAGTCATGAGGTGGAGGGAGGGGCCATATGACAAGTTCAACAATAGTTTATCGTCCTCACTATTCATTGGGAGAGGATTATGATCAAGTCGGGCTTTGAACCAGTGCACAAAAGAGGCGTTGTGAGCTCTTAAAATTTCTACATCCATCAACGGCTTGCTAGCACTATTCGCAATCATGGTTTTGTGCTCTTTCAACCAAGGATCATGTAACACCCCAAAAATATAAAACAATGATCATCAAACTCTAATCACTAAAATTAGGGTTACAAAAAACTTTGATTAATTAAAATCATATGAATGCATGTGTGTATGTGATGATTTGATAAATGCATGAATGATCTTGTGTGATTAACCTAAATAACAAGAAATGGTTTAAAGATGAAAATAACATCATATAAAACATTTCCAAGCAAATCGAATAAAGATAAAAATCAAAAACAAATCAATTAAGGCAAATGGTCATTTTTGCCAATCTTGCTCACTAGGTCAGTTTGAGTGTTTCTAGTCCAAGATTTCAAACAGAAACTTTTCCAATTCTTTTCACCCCTTGCTAGAACAAGTAAAAGTGAAGCAAAGACCACCTTTCAAACTTGCAGAAACATTTGACAACCTCATTCAAATGACAATTCAAAATTGAATCTATATCATATGTGAAGATCACACATTTTCAAAACCCAACCAAACCAGTGCCCCTTGACTAATCCAACTAACCAGAGACTCCCTAGTATGTGCCTAGACAACTCACCAAGTTTGAATCCAAAATTCAAATTTGAATTTCTTTCGGCCATTTCATCAAACACCCGGTTTGCAGCAAACAAACAAACAACAAACACTATAGTGAGCAGTGAATTTGGCCAACCTTGTTCCCTCTCTAGCTCTCACTACACTCTCAGTAGATGATCTATCCCAATTAACAATCCTTAGCACCACTGTGAGCTTGGTATAGCCATTAATGGTGATCATGTCGAGCCCATTTGCCAATCCCAATGTCGCCAGCGAGCTAGAGGAAGAACTAGCCCTGCCAACCTTGTCTGGAAAACGCAGCACCGTCCACCGCCACTCCCTGTCCTAGCCCCGAGCGCAGCCCGCCACTGGACCACCCGCCAAGCACGCGCCCAGTCTCTCTGCATGCGAGCCGTGAGCGCGCCAATGCGCCATACTCGACCAGCACCCACAGACCGCGCGCCGCCCTCACCGCTTGCGTGCGTGATAGTCAACATTCCAGCACCCCGCCAGACAACGTCGTTCGCCACCGCGCGACCAGGAGCACCCGTGCTCCATTAAATTCGCCGTCGCCCCGCCCAGGGCATCGACGCGTTCCGACCGATAAGGACCGCCCCAAGCCTTGCCACCATGCCATTGAGCTTCACCAGGGAGCACAACACCTCCCCCTACCGTCGCCCATGCAATTATCCCTCTATGCCGTCGACCATGACGAGCTCAGCCCGTGCCAGTCGGACCCCTTCAGCCACTATAAAAGGACACCTCCCTCGCTCGTTTTCTTCACACCAGTTCCCTCCCCACCTCTCAGTGATCACACCCACTCACTCCCGGAGCAAGGCGAGCACCAGGTGGCAGGAATTTCACCGGATTTCGCCGCTGCAGAGGAGGAGAGGCGCCGTCAATTAGAGCCGCCCTAGGAGAAGCTGCTGGTACCAGGAGAACTGCCGTTGTCGACTTCGTCGTTCGCCCCCGTAGCCAACCATCGCCTGAGCCCCGGTGAGCCTCCCACGACCCCCACCTGCTACGCTAGGGTTCTGTCTCGCCGGCGCTGCCCGACGTGGACGATGAACCAGAGCCGTTCGATTAAAGTTAGATCATGCGGCCTAGATCACCTCGTACTGCTTCGCCCCTCACTCTCTCACTGATGCGTGGGGACAGCCACTTAACCAGCTCGCGCATGCGCTGTGCATAGTGGGCCGGCCCAGATATACGTCCCGAGCGACCCAACAGTTCAAATTTAGTTTTATTCATTTAATTTCAAACCCAGTTTTGTACCTAGATTCAAAAATCAACCCATTCACTAAACCAAAATGCATGAAACCAATTTTGTTAGAAAGGTACTGTAATGCTTAATCCAAGCCCGTTGGATTCAAACCATTTAGAATTGAAGATCACCAATAGTAAAAATAACAAGGCAGATGCTTTTCTGCATTCAATTTTTTTTCAAAATTCAACCATAAAAGCTTTTGAGTGGATTCTAACTCTCAAAAATCACATTTGACCATACCTTTCAGAATATATAAAAATATATAGGTTTACTTACAGAAATAATGTTCAAGTAATAAAAGAATGCCCCATATGCATTTCTAGTCACTTTAATTAAATAAAATAAAAAGGTTAAACCTCATTAAATTGTGACACCACTTTAAATCACATTCTCATGTACTGATATATGTGCTGATGACATGTGTCAACATGATCCCATGTTTGAGTTGGAGAATTTTAAATCTTAAGTAGTTTTTCAATGAGTAGAAATTACTTTTCCTAAATAAAATAAATAAGACAAGTGTTTTAATCCTTGTAATGCTAGTAATGATGATAGATCATCTAGTGTGAACCTTTGGGTGATGATTAGAAATAGGTAAGTATTGTTTGGTGATTGTGTACCTCATATTTATTTATACACGCTAGTACCGACCAAGGATACAGGAGGAAGGAAGACACTACGAGGAAGAAGCCGAGGAGAACTTCAACCACTCCTTTGCAAAAGGCAAGCCTAATACTACTAGTTGATTTAGCAAGCTATTAACTAAGCAAGCTAACTCTTGCAAGATACCCTACTTATGCAAGCTACTACTTGCTTGTTACTATGCCAACTATATGCCTTAAGCATATGTGATTATACCCACTTGACCCACCATCCTAGTTTTACTTGCAAGCTAAATACTTTATCTTCTTTATCAAAGCTTTCTCTTAGAGTTTACTTAGTGACTTGTAGATTCTAGAAAGATAACTGAAGGTAGCATAAAGAGCATAAAGCTTGGCCTAAGATAGATAATCTTGATGTCATCCTAAGGAATGAGATTGAACTTAGCTAATCCCCACTTGTTTACCACCCCTCATTAGTATTTACCACCACATGTAGCTGATAGTGCTAAGCAAAAAACTTGATCAACTTTAGATGGGAATACTTGGTGAAAATGGTTATGAAAACCTTAGAATGATGAGCCATTCTACTGAAATGTTTTGACATGTGTTCTTGAACACCAGATGACTTTGATGATGAAAATATTGAGGCATGAGCCTTAGCCCTTTATAAAACTGATGGTTGTCTGGATGCGATACCATTCCAATTTTACCGTACAACCACAATACCCGAAATTTGGGTAGGGCTTGACTAGAAATTTATATACCTTAGTATGGGTTCCCTTGTGGCCAAGGTCTGAGCTGAGGCTACCTTGTGAAGATTGTTGTAACATCCCTAAAATCATGTTTTCAAAGATTGCATATCATTCATGCATGCATATCATTTAGGGATCAAATATCAAACCCATTTAAAGAAAACAAAGCACTAAGTGCTATTATTTTATGTGATCAAGCATTAATCAAATACCACTCTCAAATGGAGATTATTTGTTTCAAAATTAAACCTTGTTGCTCTCAGAATGTTTTGCTTGCTTGCTAAAGCTTAAACCAAAAATTTGCAAAACAAATGTAAATTGAAAACCATTTTCAAAACTTGATCAAATCAAGTGCCATGCCACTGTTTATTTTGTTTGATCAATAGGACCAAGGTAATACAAAGAGACCACATGTTTTTATACCAAGAAATATGATTGTTACACTCTACAAAAATCCATAACAAATTTGAATTCAAATGGAATTTGTATTTGTTTGAAAATGAATTTAGAAAATCAAAACAGAAATAGAAAAGGAGTAAAGAAAAGAAAAAGGGCCGGCGCCACTATTCTAGCCCAACAGCGAAACCAGCCCACTAAGCCCACCCGGGGTTTTCCCCTCTCTCTTTCACGCGCACCCACTTGACCCCGCGCTCGCTGACTGGTGGACCCAAGCGCCACGCAAGCATCGTCTCTAGCCACGCACCCCCCACGACCCCGTCGATGCCGCCGTTACCTTATCACTACCGCGATTGATGTGGGCTTGATTGCCGGCGTTTCCTCGTGAGATTCTCGCCCCCGCTCTAGCTATAAGACCCCCTCACCTCGCTGCTCATTTCCCCTCACTCAATTTCCTCTCCACGCCACCAGGCTGCCCGTAGTCTTGCCCACACCGCCGCAGCACCGACGATCTCTGACGAGCCATCACGGTGAGCTCCGACCGCCCCCCCGTCTCTGGTTCAAACCAGCGTGACCAGCGTGTCCTTGCACGTTCACTAATGCCTTTCGTTTGCTTTCTCATGACCCAGGCTGCCGTCACCGTTCGTGCCCGCAAACAACAGAACCGCTGCTCGACTCCGACGAGCGATTGAGGTAAAGTCCGACTGCCCCTCGACTTCTCCTTGATCCAGTAGTATTCGCCGTAGTCTTGTGCATCTCCTGATACCACTGGTTCATGCTAGGGTGATCCAGAGCGTCGCCAACGTCTTCATCACCGAGCACCTGACGCTGCGCTCAACTCTGACGAGCTCCTACGGCCACATCAACATGCCCCTGTCCACGCCAGCAGCACCTCGAGCTTCCTCGCGACTTTGCGACGCTGGTAAGCAACACCACTATCCCTAGCCCTCACTAGAATTGCCAATCCATCGCCGGCAGAGCCTTCGCCGTCTCCAGCAGCCATTGCGCTGCCCATCTGTGGTCGAAGCATCAAGGATCGTTGGATCCATATCTAGAGGCTAGGATTAGATTAGAGGGCGAAGCGGTATGTTTTCATCTGAGCCGTGCATCGTCACTTAGATCTTGCGGCTCGCAAGCGTGATCCACCCGAACCGGTACCAACCAATAGGAACACGCCGCGTGTCTGCTAGTTTGATTTAAAATCTGAATTTAAATCTATTAGATGTTTAAACTTGTTTAATTCATAACTTTTGAATCCCACGTCCAAATTTAACAAATTTTATATCAATGGAATCAAGAGAGAAATCCCTTTACAAATATGCATTGTGTTTAATGTTTTGTTTCTGTTAAAATGGTTATTTTTACAGAAACATGTGTAGGCCTATTTTGTGTATAACAATTATTTGAGAGATGATTTATTGTTCAAATAAAGATTGTTTGGCAGGGTTTTGAACTTGTTTATGAACCAATACAATGCACTTGTCTTGTTGAGTATAGAAAATCATCACATATCATATTGCATGCATCCATATATTTTTGCTTGTATCTATTTTGTATGTGATTTGGTGCTATCATTTTATGTGTAGATTTTGGTGCAAATAGTGATTGTGATTGTGAGGATTGTAGCTACTCTCCAAACTACCAAGGCAAGTGGTGCTTCATGATTTTATTCGTATGTTTTTCAAATATGCATTAGAAATATTTTGCTAGTCTTGCATGGATATTATTGATCTATATGCTATGCTTGGGAAATCCTAGTAGTTAGAGTTGCTAGAAATATTTCTAAGTCTTATCAATGCCATGCTTAGCCTAGCTAGTAGCAACCATGGGTGGTTATATTCATGCTATGAATAAATATTTCTAAGTCTTTGGACTATGTTTTTGCTTATTAAAACAACTAAGTAAATGAAACACCTGGGTGGAATGGAAGGAATGGTTTATGTTGAGTGGTTACACAAGGCCCATTTCTATGGTTTACCTTGTGTATATCACTTGTGGAAAGCCACCCAGGAACAAAAGGATTTGAGAGGCCAAATGTTAAGAAGCTTCTAGTGCAGCCACTTGGCAATATGGGCTCTGCCTGGATCACAAAGGTTGCAATAACTTAGCCATTTGGACAGTGTGTTAGTGGGATGATAAGTTGGAACGCGTCCATTTGGTCTAAGGGAAGGCTTCTGAAAGGACCTGTCTTGGTGAAAATCAAGTCTTGTGGGGAAAGTGCACAACCTCTGCAGATGGAAGAATCTAAGTACTTAGCCATGTCCATGGTAATGGACAACTTGAGCATAAAGACATGAAAGCTATCAAGAATCTCCTCATCCCAATTTCTAAGTAAAACTTGTGGTTGAACAAGGGTGAAGGACCCCAATGTCTATTGGTGGTTCCTTGGGAAAAGTTTATCAAAGAAAAACTTAGTGTTTTCAACTGATAGGCAAAACCTATTTTGAGCAAAGCAAGCCTAAGCTACACTTAGCCAAAATGCATATAGTATTTAGTCCACCAATATTCTACTAAGGTATCACTTGCCAATACTATTCCAATGTATTGACCCACTGTGGCTGTAACTTGTGATGTTGCAGGATATTCTGATGATGATTAGGAGTCATGAGTCTACACTCAACATGCTTGCCTATGGCACATGAAGATGAAGACTTATTTATCTTATTATATTTATGAACTCTTGTATTAGGCCTGTGGCCATGGAGTTGTAAAAGACTCTCTCTAGAATGATATGTAATAATGACCTTTGTTTCTGTGTACTTCATCTTAAACTGTGGATGCTAGCATTGATCCAGGGACTAGCATTGCAATCACAGGGATCCTTTCCTTTACAAAGGAGGGATCTTACAGATGGTATCAGAGAACTGTGTTTCCTGTAGGATTATGACCCTAGGATTGGAAACCACTAAGGAAAATTTTTCAACAACTTCCACACTTGTCTTTTCTTCTCGTAAACTTTTCTAATCTTCTTTCTCATCTCTAATTGTAGATGAACTCCATCAACGAAGCCGTGAGGAAGGGACCACTCATGACAATGACTTTGGAGTGTAAGACAGAATTCTCCAAGGCTCTCAAGGACCTCATGGTTGCCATGGGAATACATGGTGCAGATGTGTACAAAGGTTTTCCTGTGATGGATGAAGGAGTTGAGTACTGGTGGGTGCAACTTCACTTCTATAAAAACAAGGAAGACAACCACAAGGACTCAGGATTCTGCATGGTCACCAACACAATGATGCATACTACATTCTTTGATTCAGCAAGGGATGCAGCTTGGAGGGCTATCAAATAACTTGGTGATAGAATCAAGTGCAGAATGCTTAACACCCAGAATGACCTTAGGGAAGAAAATAAGCATACCCAAGAGCT